>BSDF01000005.1:47756221-50256221 GCA_027925045.1 Hypotaenidia okinawae
GAAGATGTTCCATTTTAAAAATGTTAGGTGCTATTTATTTTTTGATTCTGTGGGGGAAAAAAAAACCAAAACAAAAGCAGTTGCTCTGAATGTGTTCTGTGAATTAACTAACAAACAAGAAAAGGCTAACTATAACAATCATCTCTTCTTCATTCAGTGAAATGAGTTTGACGTGATTTCTCTGTTATTTGTAGATAACTGCCAACAATGGGAATTGTTTGAAAGTGCATTATGCTCATGAAAAGAGCAATCTCACACAAAGCAGGCACCAAAACCAAAACACAGATGACAGTTCACTGAAGTGAGCCACCAGCAATTAATGTCCAGAACACAAACCAAAAAAACAGTTTAAAATCAGTAAGCTGCCCAGCTTAATGAATAAATCCCCTCCAAGAAGAGTTATCATAGAGAAAAATGAATGACTGAAAAGCAGTGAGGCATTCAGCATTATTTTGACTTTAATAATAAATGTCACATATTTATGAACAGTCCCATGTGATTAAATTTCCAGAAACAGCAGGAACAAATTCCTGAAATAGCAGACCAATGTGCCATACTCGTTATAAATATTAATATTTATCTAATAATTTGAATTCAAAATATGTAAATAGTTCTGCCTGTAAGAGCAGAAACTAGAACTCATGTCTTCCAGTTCATTCCCCAGCTAGAGACAGACAGTCCTGTTCATGACACTTCGGTCAACAGAAGAAGGTCAGAGAGAAAGAAAGGAAGAGGTGGTCATTAATGTCTTGCCTGTGAAGCTTGGAGCCATACGTTTGCTCCAGATGAATGATAAGCATGCCTGCTCAACCAGGCCACACAGGAGATTGTTCCTGGCAAGAAAGTTGGTGGAAGCTGGAAAAGTTTTACTTTTGAATACTGTTAAGATGGTCAATACTGACAATATTCGCAATAACAAGATAGAAACATTTTTGAGCCAACCTCTAGAGACCAAAAGTTTTTACTGCCAAAAAAGAAATGCAACTAAAAACTTGTGCATGGAGTTGTGGATCACACTTTTGGATCTGATGCACATTTCTACTTATATCCTTTCATATGGACTAAATAACTTTCTGGGAAAATAAGTATCAAATATACAGAGGACTTGGATCCTGATGTGCCAAACAAATGTCAATCACAGCTCAACTTTCCTGCTGTAAGGCTGACCTTAGAGTGCCAAAGATAGACCATTTTTTAGTTCTGTGTTAATCAGGAGCATGGAAATGCGATCACATTCTGGAATGCTGAGTATAATGCACCCATTAAAGGAAGGGGGATATTCAAGTTGATGTGGAGTGCACCCTTAGTAAGTTTGCAGACAACACTAAGCTGGGTGGAAGTGTTGATCTGCTTGAGGGTAGGGAGGCTCTGCAGAGGGACCTAGACAGGCTTGATTAATGGGCCAAAGCCAACAGTATGAGTTTCAACAAGGCCAAGCTCTGGGGTCCTGTACTTTGGCCACAACAACCTCCAGCAGCACCACAGGCTTGGCGAAGAGTGGCTGGAGAAACGGTTGGGGGTGTTGACTGACACCCAGCTGAACATGAGCCAGCAGTGTGCCCAGGCAGCCAAGAAGGCCAATGGCATCCTGGCCTGTATCAGGAACAGTGTGGCTAGCAGAGACAGGGAGTTTATCTTACCCTTGTACTCAGCCCTGTTTAGGCTGCACCTCTAGTGCCATGTTCAGTTTTGGGCACCACAGTATAGGAAGGACATTGAGGTGCTGGAGACTGCAGAGAAGGGCAACTAGGCTGATTAGGGGTCTGGAGAATGTGTCCTATGAAGAGAGGCTGAGGTAGCTGGGGCTGTTCAGCCTGGAGAAAGGGAGGCTGAGCAGAGACTTTATTGCTCTCTACAGCTACCTGAAAGGAGATTGTAGTGAGGTGGGTGTTGGCCTCTTCTCTCTAATAACTAGTGACAGGATAAGAGGCATTGGGTTCAAGATGCACTAGGGGACATTCAGACTGGATATTAGGAAAAGTTCCTTCACCAAACGAGCGGTGAATCATTGGAACAGGCTGCCCAGGGAGGTGGTGGAATTACTGTCGCTGGAGCTGTTCAAAAAATGGGTAGATGTGGGGCTTCGGGAGAGGGTTTAGAGGTTACCATGGTGTAGTGCTGCCAGGTGGTCTTGATCTTGAAGGCCTTTTCCAACCTTGATGATTCTATGTCAAAAGCTCACATTCAAATCCCAGCTTCATTACGAATTTTCTTGTCTCTGACAAAAAAATTTGCAATGCTTTAGCCAGTTTTCCCATCTTCAGAATGAAGTTTGAAACCCCTTAAAGAATCCTAAGACTTATCATTACTTGTAAAACAGTTCAGACTCAAAACTTTTGTTAAATGTGTGTTGGGTTTTTTCAAGTATTTTTAGAAAATATATATGGAAATAGTTGTATTAAGCACTGCAATAATTTGCAACATTTAGTGAGGCATAAGCTCATTACGAAGATGGCATTTGCTTTTTGAACAGCAAGATTATATGTTTCTTAACATCCTTCTCTAGCTATTCAATAATTTCCACAAAGATATACAAGAAAACACCCCATGGGAATTTTGCTCTCAAGCTAAGAGAGTATTATTGAGCCCTTAAACATTCAAGGGTCATTGTAACAGAAGTGAAAAGATATTTTTTCTAAAACTGTTTTAAAAGAGACAGTATGGCTCAACTGGAAACAAAAAAAAACCCAAAACCTACTATTTTATCCTCTCACCTGTGAAAGATGGAAATTGTCAATAAAACAAAGAATCAATTAATTAGATAATTGCTGGTGACTTGGAGAATGCACTCAACTTTCAACTCCACTGAAATTGTGCTGTCAAGCAAGTTGTATGAATCTCCTTTCGTCTTCTTTATTCACTTGTACAGTGCTTGAGACTGTGCACTGACATACTTGAGAATCAGTTATCACAAATATAACACATTACTGAGAACCAACTGTGCTTGTGACTGTGCCAGAATGTTTCTGTTCCTGAAGTGCTCAAATGTCAGGTTAGGGTAATGAAATACTCAACACTCGAGGTAACTTTAGTCCAACAGAGAAAGCAGCTTCTTTTATTTTTTTATCTTTAACCCAGAAAGAAAGACTTTACTGGCAAATAAAATATTCATTTTCAAATCAAACTTTGGGATGAAAAGGATGAGATACATCCAGATTTCACTTATTCCAAGGTCTTGAAGAAAATTTCCAGAAAATCATATGCATATGCACTTTTTTTCAAAAGATTCCTCCACATGAACAGACTTTGTCTGTCTGAAGACTTTCATGACTATGACTGTGCAGAAGAATTGCATACTCTTCTCTAATAATATTCACAATAATATCACTAGCCATTCAGTTTCCTAGAGCATACTGAAGAACAAGAGTCAATTCTCTCACCTCCCTAAAGGGGATGTTTACATATGTCTGTGAAGAACATGTCAAAAACAACAGCAGCAACATCATCTCCTCAAGTAGCATTGCTTCCCCTTCTTCTCCTCTCTTTATTCATATGAATATGATACAGTTAAAATCTATGCAGACCCACACTACTTAAATCAACTTTGACATCCAATCACTGGCTTATGCCCTAACTTTACAGCTTGTTCATGTACAGCCGCTGCCCAAGAATTAATCTTTGATTTTGTGGAGATTTATGACTTGGTAGCACAGATAATTTCATTGTAAAAATAACTACATTGGATAATTCACATGTGAAATAGCTATGTTTTGGATAATAATTACATTGCACAAAAAAAGGGGAGAAAAAAATCATCCTTATTCTTATAATTTCAAAATATAGCTGCTGTGGCTCAATTAGCTGAGGTCTGTATGCTGCATGTCCCATGAAGACACTAACAGAAAATGATGAGGAACTAGATGACTGCTTCTCTTATTCTCTCAATCAGGCAGCCTAGATTTCAATTTCAAATTTTCAGCTGGCAGAAAGCCTAGAAGATCAGTTGAGTGAAAACCCGAAACAGTGGCGTCCAGAATATCATCCCAGGATTATTCACAGTCTTCCATCACCCCTTTTTCAGGCACAAGTACAGTGTGCAGCAGTGTGGGAGACGCTTTAAGTCCTAGAGCCTCAGCCTGACAGCTTTGCCACGGCGTAACAGCCAAGTGTGAAATCATCACTCACTTCCACTTCCTTGGTTATTACTACAAATTAGTATGGACAGAGCAGAAGGCAGGCTGAGAGGAGAAATAGCAGTGCTTTTCAGTGGGAGGGATGGTCAAGCAAGCCCCAGGGCAGCTGCCAAGCTCCTGCTGATGCATCAGTGGGTGATGGCAGCAGACTCAGGACAAAGGCAACCTGAAGCTGGGGTCTGCAGCTACAATGTGCTTTGCAAGTCAGGAAGTTTGGCTGCCCTCTGACCCCAGAAGAAAATTAATTTACCATGACCAATTGATTTGCCTGTAAAATTGAAATGTTCTCTGCAGGTGTGCGTTTGGAAAGCCTCTTCAAAGTGGAGCAGTTTAGAGGCCCAGAGTTTGCTGCAGTCTGAACCCAAGCCCACCACTATCGTCCTGCCCTCAGCAAGATTCCCTCCCTTTGTCCTGTGCTCACCATGTAAACTAGGTTGTATTTTCAGGCAACCTGCTCATTGTGCAAGCTGTCATGTTATCCAGGTTCTCGCTTTCTCTCTGCCTTTTATTTTATTTAAAGCAATTCTATTTGCTCTTCAGTATCTAGAGGTAAAAACTTAATCCCCGAGAAAACATGTGGTACATATTTCCAATGACTGCAGAATGCACTTATTTGTGCAATAGTCAGGAGCTGTTTTATAAATGTCTTTCAGAAACACAAGGGTTTTCAGCCGATCGGGATATTTTCCTATTTAAACATTGATTTAAATACCTTGCCAAGTAAATCAGGAAGTCAAGGGAGAAATTTTACAGTGCACAAAAAAGCAGCTGTTTTATCCCCTTCGAGTCCTCGTAATTTAACCAATCGTTTTATTAAACACCAGCAGCAACATCAAGGAAGGCAAACAGTAACTTTGTTTTGTTACACTTGAGAGCCAAATTACCTTTTGTGAAAAGCTTCCAGCAGAAGACATGCGTGCACTAAGTTGCTATTTTACCATGTGAAGGGCATGAGAGGCCATATAAATTCAATCACACATTACATTTTGAGACCATTTTAGTCTATGAGGGGACAAAATATTCTTAGCAGCTGCTTTAAGATTCCTAGAGGACTCCCAAGCAAAAAATTTCCAACTCTAATGAAAAACACAGTACATCTCAGATGAAAACTGGTTTAGTACAACACCTGTCTGGGAAACCTGAACACAGCATAAGTGGATTAAAATCACAACAGAATTTCTTTTTCTTTAATTTGGGGGGAAAGAATTGAATCCTTCATAATAATTAACAGCTTTTTGTGCTGCTGGATTTAGCTGAATATCATACAAATTTTTTTGCAACTACCAGTTTTGAAATGTAGAACCACTCAATTCAGCTGCCATAACATTTTGTTATTTCCACAAAGAGTTGCAGTCAGAGCATCCATCTTCTGAATATGAGCAAGGACATTCGTGCACTTGGAATGTACTGCCTCCTACAATGTTTTTTTCCTATTCTTCTATTTGAAAGTTTTACTGGTAAAGAAGCAGAAACAGTAAAATGAGTCACAGGCTACCCAATATAAGCCACAGAGAGAGAAAAGTAATCTAGGGCTTCAAAATTAGTACTGGTTATATGAGCTCAGTGACATTTTCATAAGTCAAGTGTGATAAGTGATTCAGTAATATGCAACTATGCAAGTTTCATACCATTTTCCACCAAAGGAACTTCATCTAAAGGTCCAGAGGCAGGACACCAATCTTTCATGACTCAGAAGCTCATTTGTCTTGGGGCTCGCCCTTTTTATGTCTCTGTGTGGGCATACCTAGGCTATCGTTACTACCTACCAAACTGATGACACTAAAAGTCCTTTTACAAAAAGGGGACTTGCCTAATGGAATTAATACAGCCTGTGGGGTAACAACAGCAAGAACTTGTGTCTGAGTGCCTTGAAGTGTAGAGGAAATCCTACAGAAGATTTACAAATCTTTCATAGTCCTCTCTGCTGATGAAGAGGGAGACAGAAGAAAGAGAGCATATGGATTTAAAAAAGTTACAGCCAGAGTAATTCCTGAAATTGAAATTCTGTTACTCCCACCTGGGTCAACCAAACCCTTCCTAGCAGAAAAGGAAGGGGTGTTTCTCAATGGTAGCCACCTGCATGACTGTTTTTGTATATGTGCAAGCATCCAGAAACCTAATTGTTACCTAGAAAAAAAAAAACCTTCACGCATTTATTTTTGTGGCCCATTTATATTTGTGGAAAGGTATACCTGTGGGTATACTTATGAAAGATTTGCAGCAGGTGCCTTGACAGCTCATTCAGCAGCTAGGCTGTGGGAGAGAGCAGCAGTGCTTGAATCTCTGCCCATAAAGCAAACTCAGCCCACACAGACAACATGTGCTGTAACCAGTGTGCATCTTCACAAAAGGGAAGTGGGTTTTGTTTTCATCCCCATCTCTCCCGTGTGCTTAGGAGATGAGCAGAGGGGGCTGGTTAGTTGGCATGTGTCCCAGCAGGCTGTACCCACACCCGTCCCGAGCCATATGCATATCCTTTACCCTTCTATTTGTACTGAATCCGGCACTGATGAAACCTCTGCCTCTGCACTCCAAGAGCACTGAACCTCCCTCCCCTGCATCCCCACCTCCACCCCCCAAACTCTGAGCATACAAGGAGGCTCCCACAGCCATCCCGCACTCAGTGCTGTTCATAACACCAGCACCAAGGAAGCAGTGCTCCAAGGAAGCCTGGGAAGCTGGATGCAGCCATCCTTTGAGCCTGGGTGTATACCACATGGTGAGGCTGCAGACCACTTGATAGGGAACTGGCAGGCCTCAAAGCCCTGGCTCTCCTTCCCTGCTCCCAACTGCTGCCACAGATGTCCAGACTTTATTACAGAGATGAGCTTGGACGCCTGCAGGAACAGCTGGAAGTGGGGAGCAGGAGCCAGCCTAATTGGCTCCAGTATGGGCCTCGGCTGTGTTGAAAGAGGAAGCAAGAGGAAGGAAAAGGAGCTGTCTTCAGAGGCTGCAGCCATCAGCTATAATAATTAAACACTTTCCTAGTCTTGCTTCCCCACTTAAAAAAATGCATTAGATGCCCCAAGACTATCATAAGACTGTGTCTTCAGGTTCTCTGTGGCAAGAGCTTGGACGATCCAAGCGCACACTACATAAATGTGACCTGTTCTTGGGGAAGCATGAGACACTGTGTTAACACTTGCATCAGACATCAGCATTCCCATGGGGACAGATGCCTTGCTTAAGTTTCAATTGCAGCCAAAGACAATCCACAAGGTTGTTTAGGAACATGCATTGTGCCTTCCAGCATATTCCAAGCACAGAGGGAGGGTTCAGCAGATCTTTGAGAAAACCAGCAAAAAGGATTTGTGTCTACCAGTGCTGTAGTTGAAGAGTGTTCAGGTATTTCTCATATGGGTGAAGCCCAGAAACTTTGTTTCAAGTTTTTCTTAACTACTCTAACAGTGCATACAAAAACAGTGCTCAGTAGTTACAAAAGTTGATGAAGAGACACAAGCAGGCAACTACTGAATATGAACAGTCTATGATCACTAATTTCAAATATAAAGCCACCACTTCACTGTAAGAAGAACAAGACCTCTTATTTGCAACACAGAACACAGACCCATTTTGCCAGTACCTAGCATAATCTTCCACGCAGAGCACTCTTCCCTAAATCAACTAAAAATTAAGTAGCAGGAAGAGCTGTAAAGATATAAGTTGTGTTCAGACAAGACCCATGAGTGCTTTCTAGCACCCAGGTTGGATGTGGCACGTGGGGAAGAATGCCAAGATGCCACACGAGTACATTGCGAACAGCACTGAAACCCGTGCTAGGGGGAAACCCAGAAACAGAAGCAGCTATGGTACACACGCCCCTTGGAGATGTCTGGTTTGGTTGAAAAGCAACAAAGATAGCCAACCAAGAAATTATTTCTGCAAGGGCATCCAGCAGATTAGGAGAAAAAAAGAAAAAAGAAAAAAAAGAAAAAAAAGGTATGAGTAATGTGAAGTTTCAAGTTTTCTAGAAAATGAATCACAGGATGATGCTACTGTTCTACGGTTCTCTCACCTTTACCATATATCTCTTTTGATTGGGCTATTAAATATAATTATTCCTCTTCTCTGAAGTAAACAACTCCCATCTGCGATTATTTAACAGTGTCATTAAATTTTGATAATTTCATCAATATTTGACTTGCGAGTGTTCACACTGATTGGAATTCTCCCTCACTCCAAAAATCCCCAAGTCTCTTATGTGCCACTTTCATTTTAATTAGAGGCTTAATGTCCTGGCAACACACTAATGTATCTCTTTTGCCATGACTGAAATATATGATATAGTCTAGAAGCATATTGTTTCAACTATGCTAAAAATACAACACTTTTTCCTAATAGAAAAAACAACCATAACTTATGAACCACCACTGCTGTATCACGGCTCACAACTTTCCTAGTCTTCTAAGCAGACACCTTCAAAACTATTTCTAATGAGCCAAACTAAAAGAATTATTGTTCAAATTTTTTGGCTAGTCCTGACGTAACTTTTGTAGTTATAAAAGTTTAAATTCCATGTCTACTCTAAGTAAAACCTTTTGCAGCCTCTGACAAGTAACTCATAGAATTGCCTCCAGATGAATACTGTAATTTTCAAGTAACATAAAAAGACATGTCCAATATTTCTTCACATTTGCTGTTAAAATAGTGACCGATTATTGCTCAGACTGCAAGGACACCACATCAGGATTGTCAGAAGAACTGAATTCTTTTGGCAAGAGAACTAATAAAGCAGCACTTGGTTCTAGACAAGCACGGTCCAAGTATGAGGCTCTCATCAGAATCTTGTACCAAGTTCCTCACTGACTTTGTATAAGACATTTCACTGTTCTAAAAATAAAACAGCTATAGATTACTAGTTAAAAGCAGTTAAAAAAAACCAAAACCAAAACCAAAACCAAACCCAAACCCAAAAACTCCCAACCCAAACCAAACCATAAACCCCAAAAAAACCAACCCAACCCAACCCAAAGATGTTTAGGGGACTTGAACATTTCTCATATGAGGAAATTCTGAGAGAGACGAATCTGTTCAACCTGAAGAAGACTGAGACAGGATCTTATCAACACTTATAAAAAGGTGGATGCCTAGAGAATGGGGCCAGACTCTTCTCAATGGTGCCCAGTGACAAGACAAGGGGCACAAACTGGAACACAGGAAGTTCCATCTCAAGGAAAAACTTGTTCACACTGAGGGTGATAGAGCAGTGGGACAGGGTGCCCAGAGAAGTTGTGACACCTTCTTCTCTGGAGACCCTGTCCAGGCTGCTCTAGGTGAACGTGAATTAGCAGAGGGGTTTGACGAGATGATTTCCAGAGGTTCCTCTGACCCCTACGGATCTGTTATTCTGTGAAACTGTGAACTAACATTTTCAAAGATTGGAGATTTATCAAACACAGCTCATCAATCAGCAGTACAACTTCCCATTTGTTTGACCAGTTCATTGTGATTTTTCTTTGAAGAAGCTGGACAACATGGAAGAGGAGTCCATTTTGAAAGAGTTAGTCTGGGAGTTAGTCTTACTACCATGGGAAGTAGAAAAATGAAGTAAGCAGGATAAGGTCAACACATTAACATTTACATGAATTCAGATCCCATATAACTTTAATCCTCCTCAGTGACAGGCAAACCATCAGAGGGGTAGAAATTAGACTTCAACATTAATTCAAAATGCCTGGTTTAACCTTTAGAAAATAATTCAATTTTCTCTTACTTTCTCCCTCCTGTTCTCCTGTTTCCATACACCACAGAGGTACTTTTCTGTTTCTTCAAAATTATCTATGTCTTTTTCAAGCTTTCATTTAAAATTTGGAGAAACTACCCATGCACACTTTCTGAGACCTAAAGTACACATGTGGGACTTAAACCCTTCAAACTCTCCATGCCTCTTTCCTGTAGACTTAACTGAACTAACAAAGAAGAATGAGTCAGGATTAGCTTCTATTCACCCAAAATACCAGTGGACAAATGTTAACAGCCACTGCCTGGGAGTTCCAGGTGAACTTTTCAGTAACAAATCACCTGACAATAGACAAATGGGACTAAAGTTACAAATAAGGGCAGTCACCAATTATTTTAGAAAGGGCAGTTAAGAATTAATGTTTCAGTGAAGGAACACAAGGCAGGTGGAGACGATCCCAAATTATTAAGTAAATAAGACTTGAAAGTATTTTAAAAATGGTGAGAAGACTAACACTTTAGAAAGTATTGTATTTCATATGGCTCCATGGGGTTATCGGGGGCAACAATCTTCCTTCTCACAGAGATCCTTCACATTTCCCCAGGCAGGCAGGCTGCAGTTTGCAATGTCTAGAAAACTGCAGCTTTGGAAAGGATCAGTTTAGGTAATCTGGCTGTCTTAGATCAGCAGGATTGTAATGAGATAATAAAGTGTCTTTGTCCCAGGCAGGACATCAGAGGGTAAAATATACTGCCCAAAATTACTGAACACACTTAAACTCAGAACCAAATTTGTAGGCTCCCAGTTTCTTACTGGGAAAGAGCGTGTAAAGATGGAAATTTTGCCAATATGGTGATATCTTTATTGTGACCACACCAGCCACAGGCCCTTCTTCCTTCAAGGAAAGGATTTCTGTTTACCGTCACATAGGTTTGTGTAAGAATGCATATGAGACTGTATCACTCCCATAAACATAAATTATAATAGCTTCAAAACAGCAAAACTTTTGTTACAGACAGACATCTGCTTTTTCTCTTTAGACTGGGCACTGCAGTTGTATATCTAGACAAAAATTAGGAGAGCAAATGTCTGCCTAAAACAAGACACAGAAATACTACTGAAAGTAAACACACGGTTGGTGCTCTATATTCTGTCATAGAATGTTAGAATATATTGGGTTTGAAGGGACATTTAAAGGGCATCTAGTCCAACCCCCCTGCAGTAGGCAGGGACATCTTTACTAGATCAGGTTCTTCAGAGCTCTATCAAGCTTGATCTTGAATATTTCCAGGGATGGGGCCTCCACTACCTCTCCAGGCAACCTGTTCCAGTGATCTACCACCCTCAAATTGAAGAACTTTTTCCTAATATCCAACCTAAATTTAATTATGCATCCTGAAGACACTAAACTCTCCATGCAGGCACTTTGGAGAACTCTTTCCCTACCCCTCTATGCTCCCAAGGGGAAAGTGAACTTGACCAGGTCATGAGGGCCCAATGGGTGGTCGCAAATGGCAGTGAGCTCCAGGACAGACAGTGCTTTTTGCATTTTGTCCACCTGGCATGACCTCCAGGTGCCCTGGTTTCAGCTGGGATAAAGCTAATTTTATTTCTTGTAGCTGGTATAGTGCTGTGTTTTGGATTTAGTGTAAGAATAATATTGCTGACACGCTGATGTTTTCAGTTGTTGCTAGGTAGTTGTAGTGTTTATACTAAGTAAAAGACTTTTCAGCTTCCTATACCCTGCCAGGTGCACAAGGATCTGGGAGAGCACAGCCAGGGCAGATGACCCATCCTGGTCAAAGGGATGTTCTATACCATATAACATCAGGCTCCCTATATAATCAGGGAGGAGAGATGGGAGGTACGATCACTGCTCTGAAAGAGACTGGACATTGAATGTGGGCTTTTTCACAGGATGCGTTTGTGCATCACTTTCTAAGTACCGTTGTTCTATTTTTTCTTTGTTATCCTCTTAAACTGTCTTTATCTCAACCCATGAAGTTATGTTCCATTCTCCCTGCCATCCCACTACAGGAGGAGGTGTCTGAGAGACACTGCATGGTCCTCAAGTTAATGGGTGAGGTTAAAGCACAACACTAGATGATGTGGAATGCCACGTAAATCAGGACAACACTAAAGAATGGATTCTTAAACTCAAAAGGTGCCTGACAAGAAAAAAAATCCAATAATAATCACCGGTTCCAGTTACTGGAATCTAAAACTATCTGATAATTCCACTTAATTTCTATTAAAAAAAAAAAAAAGCAAAGAAGCAAGCCTGAATCAAAGCAGTCTTTCTTATTTTACTTGCTTTCATCATTACTGTGGCCAAAGAAGTTCCATTCTTCTCATTTCTTGCCTGGCACTGACTTCCTTTCTTTTAAATACAAACCACTAGAGTACTCAGTTGCCAAATTGCCGCATTTTTAAACATTCTAAATAGGACATTAGTTCATAGCATGAATGTTTTGAAATCTGATCAACAAGCCGTTTCTCAATACATTAAGCAAAGCAAGCAAAATTAGGCTGTTTTATGTCAGGTACTTAGCACAAATCCCTTAATAATGTGTTTGAGTGCAGAAACCATTAATAAATTCATAATTCCCTAAGACAGGCTTGATTAATTAAGTCATATGTGTATCCTTCTAATTAAAAAAAGAACATTAGGTAGATGAGTGGAATTTTTGAGTACAAAATTCAAAGGCTGTTTTGCTTTTATTTGAACAATGAAAGAAAAGCTGCTCATTAATATAGCTGCCAAAAAAGCAGCAAGAGTGCTGACACAATCCCCCCAAATTCTGACTTACACAAAACAACTAAGTATTTAGTCACTTATTTGTAGTCCAATTTTTAATCAGGTAGGTGCTTGATTAATCCAGGCAGTTCAGATTACAAGGGCAGCTAGTGCATACATAAGCAGATGGTATGTTGGTTGCATTTCTTCTCAAGTAAATTATCTAAAAACAATGCTTCAGAGGTTTTTGGACTTTTTGGTAGAACTGTTTTATGAAAAAGTAGCAGTCTAATGGTCGACTCCGGACTCTTCCCAAGCAATCACTTTTCTGTTGTGGTGCAATACCAAAATTTGCAGCAACACTGAAGTAATAACTATTTTTAAATGCATAGATCTTCTGTTAAAACAATTAACTTTTTTGAGGTTCCTTTTTAAAACAAGTAAACAAAAATGGAAAGAACAAAAACCATGATGTTCTGAGGCATAACAGGAACATAAAAAAATCTGCTAAGCTAACAGATACTGTTAAGCATAACAATTTTGCCAAGGTTATTTTCCACGGATAAGTAGGACTGATAACAGTCAGCACAATTTGGTATAACAGTGGATAAGTGGATAAGACCTACATGGTAAGGTCTTAGTTTCAGAAACAGGAACCTGTAGAGGCTCAAAGGGAAAAGCTGGTGGCCTGTGGGTAGGCAAGCCTGGTACCTGTCAGGCACTGAAAGTGGACTGATCTGTGGCATTAGTTCCAGCTGGGGGAAGGACTCTACTGTTTTGAACAGAGGGCTGAGCCAGATGATAACCAGATATCACTTCCAACCTAAATTATTCTGTGACATGGGACCCTGAGGCACTGACCTACTTACAGGAACACAATGTCCTATGGCTATTTAATTACAGGGAAGCACTTTGATTTTGATGAGAAAACAATCTGGTGTCTGAGAGCAAGAGTGAAAACAGTAGGCAACAATGAGTAAGCAGCAGCAACTGACAGACTTGATATAGGTTTGACAAAATATGCTTCATTCATGGGACAGGGAGGGGAAAGTAGAAACAAGGGCACAGGATTGATTTGACTAAGATTTATCAGCATCCCCAGAAATGTTATCAAGTCTCAAAAGAACTGACAAAGTTGGCCTGAATCTGCTGACCTGAAAGATACCAGATCCAGTTATAAAGCCACTGAATTGGTTCTACAAAACCAACTGATGATTCAACATGATTGTCTTCTACTTCTTCAGCTGATACATCCCAGACCATCCACATAAGCAACACTCCACAATAACAAGCAAACCAGCTGAACATAAAACCAGCCAGACGGCCGGTACATGTAGTCCTAATTGGTTCGTGCAGCCAGATTTCCAGGCCTTATGCCTAGGCAATTAAATCACTCCCAACAAGAGTGACAAGAGTGAAAGAAGACCCACCATGACTGCAAGTCTTTCCCCTGGGTCTTCATCTAAAAGAGAGTTGGCTGCAACCACTGAGACTGTTGTCTGAAGCTTAGGCAGATGGACTGAGTCTGCAGCTTTAAAGAAGCTGGTACATTACTCCACATCAGTGAGTGAAAGATGAGTTGCTGCATTGGATAAGTGAATAAGGTTACATGAGGGTGCAACTTTCCTGCAATCTGGAATGTGACTTTGAATTAAACAGAGCAATCCATTTTATTAGACCACTGAGAACTGCATACACCTCATCACTTCAGTTACAGCTCCCAGATTTGGCTTACATAACACCTGTGGAGAGGCACACAAGAGGGGAAAAAGATATATCTGATGTACCACTTCTTTGGGGTGGATTTATCTGAACACATGAGGCTTCCAGAGACAATTCACAGACTAAGCACCAACTCCCAAGATAATGCAATTAGCACCTGTGGCGTCCTTGACTTGAGGGAAAGTCTGTGATCGCCACATAGAGAGATGCGTAAGTACCTCTATCCAGAACAACAAACAGTACTGCACTTACTCTTCTCCACTTCTACAATAAAATAAATGCAGGCATCTACCAGACTCTTAGTAGACTGATACAAGTCTAAGCAAAGAAGTCCTAAACCAACAAGACATCCTGCATGAGACAACAAATCCTGTTGCTAAAGGGACTTTCAGCAGATCTGCAGAGACGAGATGCTAGAAGGAACCAAAAAGAATATGTACAGTAAAAGCCTGCTTCAAAAATGTTTAAATCAGGAGTTAGGGAGTGTTGTTACAGGGATCAGACTTGAAAGTTGCTTGTCTGATGGCAAAGTCAATAGATATGATAGGAATTACAGAGACAACAAACACAATCAGTCTGGATTGAAGTGTTTAATAGTAAATTCTGCAAAAAAAAAGGCTCCAACTTGGCTGCAGCTGGAGTAAAAAATAAAAGATAAAATAAGATTTCTGTATTCTAAAGCATCTGAGTTTAATAGAATTGATTTTTGGCATGGGAGGGAGAAACATCCATCCTACAAGTCAGCCACCTTTTCCAGCAGTGTGGCTTTCCAACACAACTCAAGCTCTCAGTGCCTTCCTGGACTGAAATTAATTCCATGCAATCGTTTCTTCCTTCTAAGAAAACAGTGGTCTTTACAAAGCATGGTTACAAGCCTAGTTTCTCCCGCTATTCTGAGGCCTACAGCTTGTTCTTGTGCTTTCCACCATCTTTCATGCCCCTTGTCTACTGCCGTCCACCCTAGATGTGCCAAGCTAAGTACACTTTCAGAGGGCTAGAGTCTCTCTCAATCCCCACTTGTCATTCTCCTGTTCTATTCACAACCTCATCAACAGCCTATATATTTTCTTTTGATGTTTTGGGTTGTGGAGATTTGCTTAAGGGGTTTTTTGAAGAAAAAAACATGAATCAGTTATACTGCTTATTATAGTCATGAAAAAGATCTAGAATGATCTAGAACTGGACGGTTCAACTGATGAGGCTGTTCCTGATTTAAATTATTTCAGAATATGATTGAGGTTGCCCTGATATCTAAATGGAAATCTAAATCAGGCTTTGCTTTGCAGACAGGAATTGTGAAATCTCCCGTAGGTGGATTTTTGTCAATGCTGTTAGTTTTTGCTAAGCATTTGTTTTCTGCTATTGCATGCCCTTGCCTCCTGTCTACCAATACATTAAGGTGCATGTGTATTTTCTGAAGATCAGCATTGCATCACAGTTCATCTTTCTTTGGGACTTATCTCCTTTGGGAAGTCATATTAACACTCAGGTCCACAGGATTTATTAATTTAAGGGTAAACAACATATCGCATCACTCTAATTAAAAATAAAAATACAATTGTTGAGGTACATAAGAAATTTCCATCTCTTTCAAAACCTTCTGCCCTCCACTGTTTCTTTCACTCTCTCTCCTGGATCAAAAAGCTAAGAAACGTGGAAAATTTGAGAATACATCTCAAAAGAAAGCAAGATTTTTCCTCTCTGTTTTTGGTGTGTGGTTTTGGGGGGGGTTAATCGTATTTCTCTGTTTTGTAGAAAATGCTACAGTCCAAATATACACTCCAGGAGACAAAAATGTCTCTTGTTTTCCCTTTCCCATAAACATATAGTAAAACAGCATTTAGATTATGTGTGTTGACTTCAGAAATGAAGGAAAAATATTTGGCAGTGTTCAACTTTACTAAGAATAGCACCTCTGTCTTTGTAAGTCTTCACTGTGGTGGATCTCAGGGACAATGGAGCATGGACTTCCAGAGACAAGTTTCCTCAACAATTGCATTTTCCTCCCTTGTACACAATCCCGGTATTATTAAATGTTTGCAGACCATTCGCTGCAGGAGACAAGGGCACAGCCAATTCAGACCGAAGCCTGGAACAGGGATAAACACTGAAATTCTGGAACCCACCTAACGGCCAAGGGTCTGGAGCCAGGGCCAGGATACAAGCCCAGGCTGAAGCCAAAGACAGGAACTGAACAAGCTGCCAAGAGACAGGAACTGGAGCCAGGATATGATCCAAGGGTTGGGAACCAGAGCCAAGATGCAAGCCAAAGGTCAGAAACAGCTGCCAGGGGCTTGGATCAACAACAGGCTTCAACCGTTCAACAGCTGAAAAGCAAATGCAGACATCACTTTAACACCCAACAACTAACTACATGGGATGGCCACACGTGTGATGGTGCTGCTGAAAATCACCAGGCCTCCCCCAGCAACTTCTATCAGGCCCCAGCTAGCACAGCACTTGGGCTCAACTCAGCAGTCCAGACCCAAATAAACTATTGCATCACAGCTAAGTATCAGTACTGGGGCATGAGGTAAGGTCTGAAAGTAGCAACACAGTTTTCTTGCTCCTGTAGGCCTGAATCAACTTGATAACATGGTTTGTGACACGTAACAGATGCCCACAGTGATGTATCCTTGTGCCTTTGGCAGGGTAAGCTACAACATACATTCCTGCCACTGCGCCATCAGCAAATAGGATGGCTGGATGACCAAAGTGGAGATTGAAATACAGAAGTCTTACAGGTACAAAACTACATTTTAGGGTAGTTTTATCAACAAACCTCTGGCAGTGAAAATAGATATTCCAATAAAGCCATCTGAAAATCTGGCCCCTTTATCAATAATTAGGCTGTCATACTAGCAAAAACAAAATTTAGGAGAAAACCCAATTATAAATACATCCTTGTCCCACAATAAATATCCAGAGTGTCATAATTAACTCACTCTCTCTATAAAGCCTGTAAAGTCTGAACTGACAGTCAGAAGCTTCAGAAATCAGAGTGGAAGAACAGCATGAAATATCTTATCACAGTCTTTTGCCAGCCAAGGGACAGGAAAACCATTAATTGCATCCAAGCTGTAGATATAACAAGAGGACTTATCTAACCAGTCAGATAATAAGCCGAAGTGGTAGAAGAGTGAACCAAGACAGATAATCGGAGCCCAGTGTACTGAAGCATCCAAAGTTCATTCAATTAGAATCAGGAGCAGTGATAAAATAGAGTTGTCTAATTTGCCCTGATTAAATACCTGGCATTTCTCAAAATTTAATCTTCTTTATATCATGTTTAAAACCAGTTTAGTAAGAAGCATGCATTTTTTCCTTTAAAATAGTCTTCTTTTTTTATTTCTGCAGATGCCAAATTACAGGCTGCATTGCAAGAAACAAGGTTTACATTATCAGCATCCAATCACCAAGAGCCATGGTCTTCGTTCTCTTTCACATTTGTATTTTACATCCTGCTGACTCAGGTCAGGTAGATGCTGGCTTCTGAAGGAAAAATGTGATGTCTTAACTCCAATGTTTTTACAAAGAGTTTGTAAATGCATGAAAAGGTGAACTAAGTTTGGTTTAGAATTTATGGTAGCTTTGTACTTAATAAAAATGAATATGTAGATGAGTATCAAAAACTACAAGAGGTGGAGAACAGGCAAGGTAGGAAGAAGGTGAGTGACAGGGTTGCACACTGGGATTCATAACAAAGGCAAGTCCAGGAAGCGTATGTTTATCTCGGTTATTTGACATGGCCCTTCTTTGTCCAAGATAATGTCCATGACGTCTCTATGTTGTCACATGATGTCATCAAATTCAAACTCATCTACAGACATTCTTTTAAAGGAAAAAGAGGAGGGCAAAAATTAAGAGGAAAGGCATTTTGTTCAGCTTTGGTTTTAAAGAACCACTCTGCCAAAACACAGATGAGCTTCCCTTCTAGATGAAATAACAATTTGTGATAGCTGTATTTCCCTTTCCCAGAATCTCTGTAGTTACATCTACTCCTAGTTAAATTCCTTCTTTGTTTTTGAATACTTCTAAAATAAAAAGCTGGGTTTGGAAAACATCGATATTCCCATGGGATTAAAAAATCTGCACCTTGGTATTTCAGCCCAGCTCAATTTTTCTTGGACTGGCAGAGTGGAACATAAGTCAGTGATCCCAGGGAATTGCAAATTGATGTTGCAGGCTAACAGAAAGTGAAACCAAATTAATGTAAATATATAGATTGACCTAGGAAAATCTCATTGCCGTAAAATCAAGAAACAATAGACTTTAATGAGATTAGAGATTGCCCCATTTTACTGAGTTCTAGTTTACCACAATATTATTTTAAAGAGGTAAGAAAAGGGTGGAAAAAAGTACAATACATGGTTTCTGATTTTTTTTTTCAAGTGTTAGGGTGTATAAATCCAAACTTTTCAAATAATGGTTGTTTCTCTAGTTTGTTAAAGGAACCAATACGTGGGCTTCAGGATATTTAAAGCTTTAGGCTTTCATGTGGCTGTCCTCCATGAGAAACCAGTATGTGCTCTTAAGACAAGCTCTCCTCCGTGAAAGAGTGAAATGGTAGCAAAGAGGCTTCCAGCTAAAAGCCAGGGGGACGTGAAGGGAGCGGGAAGGGAGGGGCTGATCTTTCTAATTGAATACTGAAAAAATATCAGCTATCAGTAGTGGTAATGCAATAATTAGTGATGCATTTGTTACACAGATGTCACGTATCTCCCAAACAAGGTTGTTAAAACTTCATGTGGGATTTTTTTCTCAGACTAAAGAAATGTCTACGCATTTATAGGGACAAGTGATCTGGAGTTGTTAATATACTTTAGAACAGCTACAAATCATTTACTTAGACCACCCTTAAAGCTGAGATGAGTAAAAATAGCTCTCAGTCTGTTACTTAGCCTGAGGTCTAAAAATATTTTGTGACAAGGTTTTGACATATGTCCTACAAGCAGAAGCTCACTTCTCTACAGGGGAAGTACCTGGCTGCTATTAAAGCTGGATGGGTTGTTAACAACACAGGTGCCCTTGTAATTTCACAGCTGCCTGGAGGGTTCATCAGGTATCTCGTCATTTAAACATCAGCAAGTGCCGGGAGGCAAAACCATATGGGATGAAAAGGACTCTCCCAGTAAAGTAATTTCTTACTTGTAAATCCTACTAATTTATGACCCTGTGTTAATGCCTCAAGCTCTTTGAAGAACTATTACATAAATCTCTTTTAACTGCATTATCATCTCTTGCACACAAACCATAATTTATTCTAAGGACTTCAAAGGTCATCAGTTATCCTGGCTGCAGCTCCAGCCTGACATGGCAATCCATTAAAAACAGAGCGACTTTTCCCAACAAAGTTTTTTACTTTAAATTGCCAGATAACTGGTCACTCTCAGACAAATAGTTGTATTTTTATAATTTTTAAATGCTTCTGTTCAACTCCACGGTGCATTAAGACATCAGCTGTCTTCCCATGGCCTGTATTTTAAAATAATTATACAATAGCCTCATTATGACATGTTAATGTATATTTGACCTTGATGAGTTCCATCCCTAGTATTATCCCAACCAAACTGTTACAATGGAGCACACACCAGGGAAGAAGCTTTTGCTTGGTAAATATTTTGAGAAGAAAGGCACCCTTTTCCAAGTATTTCAAGCAAGATTTTTTCAGTGTTCAAAAGGGATCTGCCTGCTTCACATCTGTTTATACCCCTTGGTTTGAATATCCTCTCTGCATCAAAAGGATAAAACTTCTGCAAAAATATTTTCAGTGTTTATCACAGAAAGTCCAAAAAACTCCTCCAGAGGAACTGGAAAAATATACAACTAAAAGAAAAAACAAATTAAAGAGGCTTGAAAGCAACTCAAACAAAGAGGGATTTACCAAATGGAAAAGGCAGCTGTAATGGCTGAACTCTCTTTATCAGTATTCTAACAAATAACACCTCCTGCGCTTTAAATATTTAATGTGAAATCCATGGATTTATATAGCTTACAAAATGCCAGAGGCTTATTATCTTTACAGATTGCATGACAGGAATATTCATATCATTTGATTCCACTGTTTAAGACAACAGGAATTCCTCCAGGTGCTAATGGTAGATAACTTGTGTGCTGTTTCAATAATCTACTAATTATAGAATCCCTCAGGTAGAACAATGTCATTAATCTGATTAAATTATTTATATTTCTGGAAAGCAAAATCTTATTAGGTCCTTGGCATTTGACTGTGTATATTATACAGCTGTGTTTTTAGTTTGTGGTGTGGAGGAAAAGGTCTGTATTTTACCTAGGCATCACCACAGCTGGAAGAGAACCAGAGTGTCTTACATCCTAACTTATAGTGCCATTCATAAATTCCAGGGCATGCTCTGCATTGCATAAGTTGTCCATTTAGAGCACTATAACACTTTCGAGAGTGAAGGTTTGTTGTGCATTTATCAGGTACCTCATCTTCTCGAGACCAATACAGCAACAGATGAGGATGGATTCTTGTCCACCCACTACAGCGTAACCATGTTAACACCAGTGAAATTAGCAGACACACTAATGTAAGATTGGAATCAAACTGACTTCCAGAATTAAAGTGATGGTCGTTTCCTAGCAAATATGCCAGGAAAACCACAAATGCAATATATGACTGCACAGAGCATGGTAAGTTAGCTCCTTCAGTAGCTATGATTTTAAAACAGGAGGGAAGATAGGAGATTGGAAACTGGCATCAACCTTAACTTGTAACTTAACACGTAACAGTGGCGCTAAAACTGGATGCAATGTAAGTGGGCAAAACCAGAAGTCTTGCAGCACAGAAGGTATTTTTTGCAGGAAGCGTCTTCAAATCGCACAGCGTAACGTGCTGATTATTTATAAATAAGTGATGAACTTCACTGCACACCACTGCACAGCATATCGGACTTGTAAGCTGTCACACAGGTCCATTTGAAACTTACCTTCCTGTATTTGCATGACAATTAGAACAACTGTAATGAACATAAAGATGTTTCCATAGTAAACAAATAAAGCCGACAGTACCCTTTTAGTAATTTAAATAGTACGGTTTTTAGAGAAGTCTTAAGGATATGGTTTGATGTTGCACCTGTTTTAACTGCCATATCAAACAACTTACACATACAGTGATTTGCTGAATAGTATCAAGCTGTCTCTGTAGGTCATGATTTTGCTAATGTTTATTTAAAGTCAGCTTAAATTCACATCCATTTAGTGGTAAGAACAGGCTTAAATGTTACTAGTATCCCTTCAAGGAGGCAAACGTTGTTCTGTTTTTATAAAAAACTACAAACCATCAACTAGCATGATCATTTATCTTTATGCCCTTCTAAACATCTAGGACATTTAAGTACAAAATGAACATATGAGAAAAAGTTGGTAACAGTATCACATTGCATGCATATCAAAATACGTGATCTAACAGAATCGCGGAAAGGCAAGGGTTAGAAAGAATCTCTGGAGAACATCTAGTCCAACCCCCCTGCCAGAGCAGGTAATTTGAATACGAAAAAAGAAGTAAGACTGAGAAGCTGAAAAAGAAGTGGCCTGGCATAAAACTACTGAGTATTAACTTTATAATAAAGGCAACACAAATTCAATACTAGGTCCTGGCAAAGATAACCATACATTCCTTCTTTAAAAACCTGTGAAGTTTAACAATTTACATTTTGGTATGAAACTACCAAAAGGAGTTGAGCTTGAGACTAGAAGTAACTGGTACAGTAGACACTGTATGTAGTCAGACATTCTAAATATTATAAAGCATTACATGTTCAACATTACTGGAGAAGATACAGCTTTTTATTCCTTTATATAAATTAGCAAAGACTCCTTCCAGTGAATTACTTGCAATCTATCAAATACAAAGGATATCTGCCACGGGATTAGATGGAGCAGTTTCCCATATTCAGCTGATTCTTCTACCAAAAAACAAAAATAAATTCATTTTGTAAGTCATCTTAACTTTCTGGCAACAGCAACAAAAAAGCGATAGCATATTTCACCTCTGTCCTACGCAAATCTGGTCATATGAAATGTAGGATGTTCATCACAGTGAAAGTGAGAAAGAAGAGTCCTCTCCAACCTCCAACAACAGCTCCTGCAATGAGTCACAGCAGAAAGTCACCTTGCATAAAACACAGTATCTCTCTCAGGCCAAATTCGCTGCTAGTTGCTCTGGCACAGTGTAACAGAAACTAATTATCCAGCAACCATTTGTACCATAAGAAAGTTCAGTGCTCTTTTCATCAACAGGTTTCTTGATAGCAGACTTTCCCAGGGAAGTCTGGTTTGCATAGCACAAATTCGAATGACAGCACATACAGGCTGATACCACCATGTCAGTAGACTTCCTTAGAGCCTCCTAAGTGAGAAAAATGTCCATTCTTTCAGACACGTCCGCTTGAGTTATTGCCAGAGGAAATTCACAGGCCATCACGGAGATGTAGAAGTGAAGATTCTTCCATCTGCCTTAAATCAGAGTGGTACAAAGCACGCTCCCACAATTGGTTCACTGCTCAGTTGGACAACATGCTCAATGTTCAAAGCCTTCGTGTGTTTAAGAAAGCCCTCTGTGCAGAATGAGATGCACAGATACAAGCACACTCTTCCTGTGACTTTCCTGTCTTTTCCTGAGGCCAGAGAGGTCTGATTCATGTGTGCTATATATGGCAAGCGTCTGCTAAATATGAAAAGAAAGAAAAGAAAGACTATGCAATCTCTTACCTTCACACTTAAAGACCTCATTTTCTTCCTCTACAGCTACTGTCATAACACACAGGATTATTCAATATATGTAATGTTCCAGAAGAGTTTACAATACTAGATAGAAATCCAAATGGATAGAAAAATAACACAATTATTTAATGCTGAATGAGTAACAGACTACTATGTACAGCTGTACGCTGAGGGATTTTAGCATTTTCTCTAGTGTTTTCCTATGTCCTCTAGCAATCAAATCCCAGAACAGTGACTTTTTTTTTGGAGGAGAGGAGGCTGAAGGGAGACCTTATTACTGCCTACAACTACCTGAAAGGAGATTGTAGAGAGGTGGGCAATGGTCTCTTCAGTCAGGTGACAGGAGATAGGACAAGGGGAAATGGCACAAAGCTGTGCCAGGGCAGGTTCAGATCAGATGTTAGGAAAAAGAATTTTACTGAAAGAGCTGTCGGGGCCTGGAACAGGCTGCCCAAGGAGGGGGTTGAGTCACCTTCCCTGTATGTGTTTAAAAAAAAGGGTAGATCAGGTACTTAGGGATATGGTTTAGCTTAGGACAGGAACAGTTGGACTTGATGATCTCAAAGGTCTTTTCCAACTTTGTGATTCTGTGATTCTGTGATCACCTGTAAAATGCTGTATCACACATCAGATAAGAAATCTAGATTCAGAAGGCAATAAAAGTAGCACTGGTTCCTATACCTGTTAGAGGGGAGGAGGAAGTGAAAAGAAATGATGGAATCAGCTATAGGTAATGCCACCTTTGTGGTCCTCTCCACATAAAGACTCTGTGCCCACATACATTCAGAGTACACTGTGCTCTGCTCAAGGATTTGAGGGATAAGAAGCAGATTAAACTATCATGCCTTCACATCTAATGTGTTAACAGATCTATTCCAGGCTTTTGCAGGAGAGACAATGACCTTCACTTACATGGGAAGTATGGGAATCCTGTTCTTCTACTGTGGCTACACTTTCACAATTTTATTTATTTATTATTTCCCTACACAAGGACAATTTCTATTTAACCTTAAACAATAGAAAACTAGTAATATAAATTGTTAAATATTTAATTCTTTTTTTTTTTCACTGCAATTTAAATCACCCTAAGTTCTTACGCATGTGTACTCCTTTCCTGCATATATTTAAACTCAAAAGTAGACAAATGGGACTTCTGAACTGGATGCAAGCCAAAATACTGGGAGAGTAGAGCGAGTATGGGCATAAAAAAAGTGAGGGAATGCAAGACAGAATGGCAAAAGACAGGAGGAATACACTATCTGTTGTGGTGAACTGCAGAAATGTCTCTGGTGCCAGTAAACTACACCAGTTCGCACAGCTGAGAGCTACCCTAGGATGAGAAGCAGGGAAAATAGATCAGACAGGACCACAAGACACTGCAAGGCCAGGTCAGAACTGGATTTTAGGTGTTAACGTCTGTGTTAAGAAATCTTTCTTCTTCAGTCTATCCAAGATGGGGGTGCAACAGTGGTGGAGAGGTGAGCTGTAAAAAACATCTGCCAAGCCAGAAATACCCCTTTGCAACTGCCTACTAACAGTGGGTATTATAGATACACTGTTTGGTGGGGGGTGGAGGTTGTTATTTTGGCTTTTCTACATGCCTGTGTACTTGACTATAGTTTTGTGTTTACTACTATTTTTTGACAGATTAAATAATTGTCTGTGTAAATAGAGAATATATAGAACTGTGCATTTACAACAATAACTATTCTTACAACTTTGCTAATATGTAATTCTTGTACCTCTTGCTCATTTAAAATTATAACCTCAGGTACAAAACAATTTACCCTTCAGTCTCCAAAAAAAATATAAATCTCATTCTCAGAATTGGAATATGCTCAGGCAGCTCTGCTACCTCCAGTGAAATAACACCCAATGTCCTTTATAGGATTTAACAACAAATATCTGCAAGTGTGAATGAACTCATTAGATGTCTGACTGTGTTATTTTCACCTCCTTCATTTCTCAGGCTTCTTTTCCACCCAGAAAACCACTGATATCTACATCATTCAGACTCCTTCTTGATTTTCTTGGTTTGATTTTGGTTTTGTTTTTTAATCTACAATGTATGTGGTACGTCATTCTACTTGATTGTTTCTTCAGATAAACTGGTATGAAATGCTTTAAACACACAAATACTGGTAGCACTAACTAAAGAAAGCTGTCATCTCAGGTGTACTGAAGTACACCATTTAACCAGAAGCAGAAGACTGGGCTTCATTTCACAGTCCTCAGCACAGACAGCACATGGCCTTGTTGGACCTCATACAACTGGCCTCAGCCCATCAATCCAGCCTGTCCAGATCCCTCTGCAGAACCTTCCTGCAGTTCAACACTCCCACACAACTTGGTGTCATCTGCAAACTTACTGATGGTGCACTTGATCCCCTCATCCAGATCATTGATAAAAATATACTAAAGAGAACTGGACCCACTGGGGAACATCACTTGTGACCATCCACCAGCTGGATTTAACGCCATCTACCACAAATCTTTGGGCCCGGCCATTCAGCCAGTTTTTTACTGAGTGAAGTGTACACACATCCAAGCCATGAGGAAGCAGTTTCTCCAGGAGAATGCTGTGGGAAACAGTGTCAAAAAGCTTTACAAAAGTCTAAGTAGACAACACCCACAATCTTTCTCTCACCCACTACGCAGGTCACCTTGTCATAGAGGCTATCAGGTTAGTTAAGGAGGACATGCCTTTCACAAACCCATGTTGACTGTGCCTGATCACCTGGTTGTTCTTTATATGTAGCATGATGGCACTCAACATGATCTGCTCCACGACCTTCCCTGGCACTGAGGTCAGATAAACAGGACTGTATTTCACCAGATCCTACTTCCAGCCCTTGCAGATGGACGTCACATTTATAACTACCAGACAACCAGGACCTCCCCAGTTAGCCAGGACTGCTGATAAATGATGGAAAGTGGCTTGATGCGCACTTCTGCTAGCTCCCTCAGTACCCTTAGATGGATCCCATCTGTCCTCATAGACTTGTGTGTGTTTAAGTGGTGCTACAGAACGCTAAACATTTACCCCTGGACTGTGGCGACTTCATTACGCTCCCAATTTTGGTTTTCCAGCTCAGAGGGCTGGGTACATGAGGAATAACTAGCCTTACTATTAAAGACTGATGCAAAGAAGACATTAAGTACCTCAGCCTTTTCCTCAGCCTTTTCCTCTTTCTTGGTCACTGTGTTGGCATGGCTTTTCTACATAGCATAGTGTAAAAAACCTGCACTTCTTCATCTACCATCAAACACAAAGACTCCACCTCATCACCTGAATTATGTTCTAATAATTCAACTGAAGAAGTATACACATGGATAGCAAATGAAGCTGAGATAAGCAATAAGATTTAATTCTCTGACATTAATGCTCCCTGAGGGTGTATTATCACCATTTAAAATAAGTGTAATTAATTCTAATTCTAATCCCTCTCAAAATTTGCATATCAGGAACAGGCCTAATCTTCTTTGGAAAAACGTAACATGCTTTACTGTTTGGTCACTCTATGTCTTGCACTTGTTTCATTCATGCACATTATTCTCCTTGCACTGTTTGGGATCACTTCTGAGTAAGTCATACACTATATGACAGAACTAGTTCAGAAATTTCCTGATTACTTTTCTGTTCTATAAACCAATTCCATAAACCAGCAAAAGATCTAAAAGTTTTCCTGACACTTTGTTAAAACTAATGCCCACCTCTGAATCCTGATTATCCATCCAAAACCTGCTATTGACCTTAGCCCTCAGGAATTCACCAAGAGGATAATTTAGAGATCGGGTGCTCTCACTCCATTTCATCCCATTTTTTTCCAATTTAAGTCATCAATTGTTCTTTACTTTTCTTTTCTATGGTAATTTTTGGCATTTCTACTTCTGGTTCCAGAAACCCAGAATTTCTGGATTTCCGGCCAGCTCTATTATCTTCTTGTCTATTAATCTGTATAAATCATCATCACAGCAAAAGGAACCCTATGGAAAAGGGAGAGGACCTTCTGTGCGAACTATCTTCCTGTTTTCTCACACAGGTCCATTCAACATTCTCAAAATAAGAATTTGACTAAGAGTAAGACTACACCTTTTCAGTCTTCTTTCCTTCTTTCTAAAGGCTACCTGATTGGTAAGGCAGCTAAGACCTGAGAAGTATAATGCAAGATGGAATTGGGACCTATTCATTTGCCACACCGAGTGTGACTGAAGAGGCAAAATTTGCTCAGGCCCCCTGGCCTGAGTCATGCCAGCAGGAGCACCACTTGCAGCTCAGGCAGCTAGCCCTGGATGTGCCACCAATGCCATCATAACCAGGGGTGACTCACAGACCATTTGCCCAGCTCAGTCCTCAGCAGATGACAACATCTAGCTCATCTATCTGAGCTACCAACTACCCCCAGCTTCCCTGGGGAAAAGGTGGCACCCCTCCTCAAGCTGCCCCATAGTGGCTCACACCAAGCTGATGTGTGCTCACCTTGAGAACGGACATTTTTTGCAGCAGTCACCTCATGGATGGGGTCACCTCACTGTGGGGCACAGACACACAGACCAGTTGTATGCTCTAATTCCAGTCTATTTCCTGCGAAACATCTTTATGCTTCTCCACTACTGCTGTCCATTGTGCATCCCAGAGGAGACAAGAAAGCTGCCAGCTGGCACTAACCTGACTTACAGCCAGTGGTGGCCATCTGGGGAGATGAGAAGATCCAGGGCTAGCTAGATTTAGTCATAAGATAATGTTGGTGTTTATGACCATATGTCTGTGACGGGCATTACTCAGAGGTAAAGCAGTGCCAAAAGGAAAGAGATCAAGATTACTGCGAATCACAAAACAATAAAAATAAATCCAAATTCGGGGAGAGAGATGCACACATTTTATTCTTGCCTAGACATGACTCATCAGTACTCTCCTCTCCACGCAGCCTAAGGAGCTTCCCTCCTCCCGCCTCTAGCCTCTCTACTGCTCACTGATGACCACGTTGAGCCACAGCTTTACAGCTACATCATTTTCTCTGCACACAGTTGGGCATATCATGCATAATAATTCAAGAACTACCATTACGTTACTGTTAAATAACTTTTTGTCTGCTAATCAAGATGCAATTGAATTAGCTTTCACTGCCTGACCTCACAGACACACTACCCAGCCACTTAGAAACACTGCTTTATTTTCATCACAACACTGATGCAACAAGGAATTATTACAACCAATTTGTAGAGGTGCAGAGTGCCGCTGTGCTGTTTGCTCAGAGTCAGCAGCAGAGCCCACAGCCGAAGTCATAAAACCTAAAATCCCACAACTTGAAAAATACAGAATCACCTATCCTCTGTCTCCCTGATAACTCTAATGCTACACAGGAGAGTTTTCCAGGGATGGTCACATTCCACCGCTTCTCTCTGACCTCAGTGACCGTTTCCCAGATTTGCACACAGTAGAACAAGAGATGGGAAATGTTATAGGAGTAACAAGTTTATTTTTAAGCTTAAGAAGAAACTGCAGGCTAATTACACAATAAAACCTCAGGGGATTATACAGTCTAGTACCACATTGTATATATTGAAGCAGAAAAGAAAATAGCTTGTGTACAAAGGAAAAATACTTCCAAACTATGTCTAAGGCTAAAGAACTACAAATAAATTTATTTAGAGGCATTGATCAGAAATCTTACTAAGAGATTTTGGTCACCCTGGAGATAATCCCCTCTGGGGAATTTCCATACTCACCTACCCTTTAAATGTAGTCCTGAGAAGGAATTTTAGAAGAGAGTGAGGCCTCTGAGTGGATTCCTGTTGCTTCAAATTACCCCACCTTTCACTCCTGGTCTTGACAGTAGACATCTCCCAGTTCGGAAGAACAAGATGCCAACTGACTGTATGACTTCCATCTCAAAAGAGAAAGTTTAAACACCCTGACAACACCTAGCTGCCAAACAGAATATTAAACCTGAAAGAAGCTATTTTATACAGATAAATGCAGTAAAAGTGAGCCAGAAGGATAATTTTCCAAATATACATGGCTTAACTTGATGATACCCATTGTTGTAGCACATCCAATGAAAAAAATTCTCTTTGCCCTGTTCACTTTACAATTAGAAATTATGAGATGAGGAGCTACCCATGAACCACACAATTTCAAAGTAGCTATAAAGTAAGCAGAAATTTCAATACTCCTTCCCTTCCTACACTGTGTCTAGCTGCAAGTGTCATGTTTTTTGACCCAAATAATTTTTCATTGCATTTTTAAGGGGCTAACCTTTTGCTTTGTTTCAATATAACTAGTATTTCAGATATGTATTAAAAGTTCGTATCATTTTTAATTGCAAAATAGCTAGACAAGAGAAAAAATGCCATCTTTTGACCATGTACATTCTTTCTCCCATAAAAATGAGTGAACTGTTATTTGGTAATCTATTATTTAAAGGTAGTTAAAATATATATACTTGTGTTGTATAAGGCAGTATGTTCAGTTACACACTGCATTACAGTCAATAGTGTCACTGTTGGGGAGACTCTAACACTGACAGTTTATCCTGGCTGATCTCTAGTGATTTGTGGAGATAAGCTCATTATAACTTCAATAACGAAACTGTGTATCACATGAAGGGACAAAAACGAAAGGAAGATTTAGCTGGAGTGTCGGGAAAATTTGCTATATGCATACAGAATAAATGCATTACATTCTTCAGAAGTACAAGGAAACAGTGAAGGAAAAATGCTGTTCTCTAACAAAAGAAACTAGCTTTTTAGGATATTTTCGTGGGTTAAGAGCAAGAGAAAAAAAGAATAAGGATTAGATAGATAAATTTTGCATGAATTATATATCAAGGATAAGATAAAATTTTGGATAAATAGAATAAGGGTTCATTATCTCTCTCTCTCTCCCTCTCCTGCTTTCTTTGTAGTTTTTCTCTAGAATACAACTTTGAACCGTTCATAAACTGGAATCCAGAAACCTTTCTTTATGTCTGAACATCCACAGAGCAACAATTTCTGGAAAACAACTTCACAATAGAAAAGCCCAGAAATAACAATGAAAAAAGATACCATAATCACTGTGCTTTTAGTGAGGCTTTTTATATTATTCTTGTTTGGGGATGAAAAAAAAATAATATCGGTATGAGATACATGATGGGAAAGGAATCCCGCTTTCTACACTGTTCAGAAGGAGGTTCTGCAGTAGCTGCAGAAATACACGTTCCAGAAGGTGTGATTTACACATCCCTAGTATAAGCTTCCTTTTTTTTTCCTGCGCAAAACAGTTTTCCCCGCACTCTCTTCCGGCAGTTATCTCCAAACCATATTGCAATCCGAAAACCCTTCATAGTACAGCTGAGAGCCTGCTTCGTAGTTTGCACAGCTCTCACTCACCTCTTGTCTTTTGCTTTTCTCTCGCTGTCCCATGCTTGTTCTGCAGCCCTATAATATTACCACCAACCCAAACACACGCTGCCTGTCATACCAGGGACTTTCACCTTCTTGGAGTCACCGGCACTAGTGAGGTACTTGTTTGCTCAATGATTCCTCAGTATTTGGTTGCACTGTCTTGTGATTTGACGTCACGCATTTCAGTATTTTTCCATCTTCAACACAGAAACACCATGGGTAAGAGTCAGTGGGAAATCACACAGTTTTGCAGTTTCTCACTTCCTTGTTTTTTTAAATTGGGATCTACAAATCCCAATAAATGCCACCGCTTGCAATGGACGGTGACAGGGCCAGCTTTCAGCACTGTCATGTGCTGAGCGTCCCACTCAAGCCAGAAAAGGACATCACATCATTTTGTCAATATATCAACTGAAGAACCGTTTTCTCCTCCTCCCTTCAGCTGGCCTCCTTCTTGCGCGGGTGCTTCTCCTGTCTATGACACAGACTCATCGGGAGAATCTCATAGCGAAGGACACCCTCAGAGTTGCACTCACACACAGGTGCTTGGGCATGATCGTGTTTCTTCTCCCATAGAGAGATCAACCTGTTCTTATCCTACAGCTCCTTTCCCTTCCTCCAGAGAACGAGATGTGTCTATATGTTTCACACACATGCATATATGCATTTCTCCCCCAATCCCTTTTGAAACAACCATTTGTCTCTTAGGCTTGGATCTTTAATGCAACATTTTCATTTTTCAGGTAGAATCAGCCCAAGATGCTGTAACTATAGACCTCAAATGTCCTCAGGAAATTCAATGTGCTTTAGCTAAGCTGTTCTCAGTTTCAGTAACGTGGGTGTTTGGAATTAGCACTTGTCACATTTATCTTATGTTAGAGTGGTTACAAACGCATCACTGAAACCATGACACTTTTACAAGCTGCCAGCACAGGCTAGTACTACCTAGCTTTTACATGGCATTTTAGCTGTGAACCTCAAAGCGTGCTACAGAAAATGGTAAGCAACATGCCATTTAGCAGACGGAAAAGACTGAGAGACAGCGTGGTAAAAGAGCTTGCCAGCAGCTGCTTGGGAAAGCAGCTCTTGGGCACTAAAACTGGGGTTGATAACATCCAGAACAAGGGTGCTCCCTGCCTGCCAGCCGGAAAACCTTCAGAAACTGCCCTCAGCCATGTACCGAAGAGTGGGGTTGCTACGCCATGTTATGGATGTCAAGCTCTTGTTGCTGTGCAAGAAAAAAGTCAAGGCACAACACTGTCTACAGGATTCCATTCCACAGATTGGCCTTCTTTTAAAATTAACTTTTTTTTCAGTTGATTTTTCACCAGGAGTGCTTTCTTGCTCTAGCACACTACAGTGCCATGCTTTGAGACTCCATTCAAAACCGATCCTACCAGTGAAACCACTACAAACTGCCCCAGTTTATTATACCAGCAAACCAAAGCAAGGCTCTAACCAAAATGTGCTCCCATATGAAAATGCCAGTAACCATTTTAAACTGCAATATATTTATTTAGCTGGTGATTAAAACCAAACTGGCTTTTCTACAGTCACTCCAGTCCATTATGTTGTACTGTATCTTCCCTCACTACAGCTTATGGAAGCTTTTTTCCTCAGTCATGTGGTTTCTAGCATTGATAAAAGAAAGGTTAAGCAGCAGACAATGGAAAAAAGTATACTTAAACATATTCTTATGGAGTATAAAACAAAGACAGTTTATGCCAGTTTAGAGGTAAGGTGTCAAAAATAGTAGGCTGCCTAGCTTTCTGAAGTCAACACGTTTTTTAAATGTTTCTTGGAAAACACACTAGCGAGAAGGCCGTGGCTTGAAGAAACAAAATTCCAGCTACAGCTTTTGCAAAAGAGAAATCTACGAAACAAAACTGAATATCCAGGGCCGAAATTCTTGGCTACTTACAGTAAGAAGCAAATACACAGCATGCATAGAGAGCCAGGCTTAATCAGCTTTGGATCCCTGTATGTCCGACATGTTTGAAGAACACTCAAGTGCATCACGGCATTAACATCTTTACACATGTCTGTGCCTTGGTCACACCTTTCTCAGCTGCACACATGTGACACAGTATAGAATTGTTGCCTATCGTTTTTAAGGGTTTTTTTCACACTTTGAAGGACAGAACCATGCTGCTTTGGCTGTATAACATGGCTAAAGGTAGCTGGAATGACCATTAAAATCCTAATTTGCATACCCATGGTTCAGTATTACATGTTTTGAGTGAAAAACACTCTAATGTCTACCTTTGAATTGTTGGACTTTCACAGCAATGGTGCCATTCAAAACAGAACTCATGGTTCCCCCTTGAAATTACTCAATATATTAGGAAGAAAGTAGCATAGACGAGATAAACTCTTAAAAGACAAAAAAAAACCCCTTAAGAATATATTTCATAATGATATTACATGGGGCTTGTAGTTTAAAGATTTCATGCTCACATCCTCCTGCAGACCAGTCTTCCTATTTAGCCCAAGTTCTCTTGTGATGCATTACTTGTAGCTCACAGTGATTGTGTTCCCCTCCCCACCCTCCCCCAGTGAAGCACAGTCAAGACTTGTGAGCACTAGGAAGAAGACAAACCCGAGGGCACAGAAGTCTGTGGCATCTGAGAATAAAAAGAATTACGTTTTCAACAACAAAAATAGTTTTGCTGTGTAGAAGATAACATGCTTCTTGCCAAAACTTCAGATTTTCCGTTAGCCTTAGTTACAGCCAGCAAACTCCTTGTTATTGGTAGAGGGCCAGCAGCCGTTCTTACCGAATTCCTGCAATTAATCATTATAACAACAAATCTGTAAAAAATCTAGTCAGGTAGTGGTATGGAAGTAAAATGCACCTCTAATGGAACTACTTTCCAAATGGCCAGTTAATATATTTCATATACTGTAATTTTCAAGCAGCCAGCCTGACAGATATTGCACACTGAAAGAAAATAAAGATTTTTTGTGTCGAAGTAATTCTGTCTACCCCTTGATATTTATGGCATTGTTTTGGGTTTGCATGGCAAAGTTTTGGTAGCAGGGAGGGTGCAGGGTTGACGTCTGTGAGAAGCTACTAGAAGCTTCCCCCATGCCCAAGAGAATCAATGACAACCAGTTCCAAGATGGATCCAGGACTAGCCAAGGCTGAGCCAACCAGCGATAGTGCTAGCCCTTTGGGATAACATTTTTAAGGAAAAAAACCCAAACAAACTAGTGGCATATTTTTACTACCAGAGAGAAGAATGAAAACATGTAAAAAACTGTTCAGACCTAGTCAGTGAAGAAGGCAGTGAAGAAGGAGGCAGAGGAAGTGGTCTAGGCACAGGAGCAGAGGTTTCCCTGCAGCTTGTGGAGGAGACTGTAGTTAAGCAGGCTGCTCCTCTGCAGCCCACAGAAGATGATGGGGAGTAGAAATTCCACCTGCAGCCCATGGAGGATCCCACACTGGAGCAGGTGGAGACAGTAGAACAAGGATGTGGTTCTGTGGGAAACCCACACTAGAGCAGGCTCCTGAGAGGACCTGAAGCCATTGGAGGCTTTCAGACCAGGTTGCCCAAAACCCCATCCAACCTGGCCTTGAACACTGCCAGGGAGGGGCAGCCACAGCTTCTCTGGGCAGCCTGTGCCAGGGCCTCTCTGCCCTCACAGGGAAGATTTTTTGCACGTGTCCAATCTAAACCTACTCAGTTTTAATTGAAAAACATTGCCCTTCTCCTAGCACTCCACACCCTTGTAAATAGCCCTTCCCCATCCTTCCTGTAGGTACCTTCAGGTACTGGAAGGCTGCAGTAAGGTCTCCCCGGAGCCTTCTCTTCTCCAGGCTGAATAACCCTTACTCTCTCAGACTGTCTACAGAGGAGAGGGGCTCCAGCCCCCAATCATCTTTGTGGCCCTCCTTCAGACTTGGTCCAACAGCTCTGTATCTCTCCTGCACTGGGGACTCCAAAGCTGGATGTAGTACTCCAGGTGTTTACATGGTACCTGTGTGCAGTAAGGTTATGCATTTACTGCTGGGTGAAGGGTTTTGGTTTTTTTTTTTGTTTTGTTTTGATATACATAATCTAAATATTTTTTTCAAAATGTTGAGAAACTGGAAATAATACTGTCATTTCTGGCTAAGAAAGGAACTCTCCATATTGTCTACAAGAAGAGCTGAAAATAAATAAAAGATAAAAGAAAGGATGTTCTTGTGATATTCAAAGGCCTTAACAGCATATAAGATGGTACTTATACCATCCCACTCTTAAAAAAAGAAAAACAAAATGGAAAAAAAACAATTAAAGCATTCACAAGGACAGCGCATTATTTATTCCAGCAAACACAGGAGTTCTATCTTACTCCCTAAGCTAATATTTGGAAAACACTGTACTGTACAAGCAATTACCTATGCCACCTGTCCTAGGGAACGTGCTTTGGCAGGGGGTTGACCTCGATGAGCTCTGGAGGTGCCTTCCAACCCCTACAGTTCTGTGATTCTGTGAAAAGCCTTCTACGTTATCTTAAGACAGAGGAGGAGGAAGGAAGGGAAATTTCAGTCAACATCGTGACCCGTATAAAAGAAATACACTAAGTGAAATTACTAAAATGATACTCCAGGGATTACTATATTGAACAGACACTGGATTTTTTTCATAGAGGATGAGGGCTAAGAAAAAGTGGTTCCAGGCTCACAGGATAACATTAACACTAGTCTCTGAGTTACCAACTCTATTTTCCTTTCTATGCCCCAAATCCAGTTCTATAGAAACACTCAATTCTTCATTCCTACTTTCTTTTTCAAACTCTTAAGGCTGCTCTCCTCCTCCTCATCTTCTTTCCTTACCAGTTTCTTCAAATCCTTCTAGAGATGTTTGAAGAAATTGTTTTTCTCAGCTAGCTAAAAGTTGGAAGCATTTCTTTCATAATGAAATGACACTTTTTTCCTTTTGTGGTGGAGAGTAAAAAGAAGAAATTCAAACATAATTATGGGCACTTTATTTGCAAAAAATATTTTTATGTGCTTTCTTTAAAAAAAATAAAATCAGTATATACTTTCCATTGATGCTTAAGCTTTAAAACAACAAAAAATTCAATCAGTTCCTACCAATCTCAAAAAGTGTCAATGTATAAGAGACTGAAAAAAGGCTAACACAAATCCCACAAAAAAAAAATTAATCCAAAAACTTGCCTTCATGAGAACTTAACCATCTAAACCAGCAAATAGCCTACAGCAATCACTCTTGCAGTTTATTCCTTCTAACTGCATAAAGAAACCTAGTACTTTGACTAGTGTCCTTTCTTCTTCTCCAGCTCTCTCCTCATTGCCTTTGTTTTCCAGAGCAGTTTAGTTCCAGCTCAGGCCTGTTTAAACAAAGCTTGGGGTACGCTGCATGGAGTCACACCTGAGCCTCACTGCCTTCAGATATGTAGCTAGAGGAAGGTGAGCCTCTTTCTTGATAAGAATTAATTTCAAAGCTTTAACTTTCAGTTGGAAATGAGGACCAGTGGCAAGGTAAGGATGACCTTTGATTCACCTTTTTAACCAATCTCCAAGCCTGGTGAAGGGATGCATATGGGCAAGGAAGCTTTGTGCCACCTGCCTATGCTACCCAGGCAGGCAGCAAGTCAAAGTCAATGCAGACACCAGGAGTGGCAGACATTGATTTTCAGCTTTCTGGCATCTGTAAAGGAGTTCGGTAGGACGCTAGCCACCTTCACATCCCCTGCTCTTCACCAACCTCCAGGCAAGCTCTTTCAATTTGCAGAAGAGCAGTTTTTAGGTCCTGGGACTTCGTCCTGTTCCTTTATTTCCCACATGAGGCAGCAGAAGTGACATAACTATGTTATAAACAATTTTCAGATTAGAAGGATTTAATCACAGCATTTTACACAGTCCACACTCCTGTTGGTGCCGAGAGTGCCACCTTCTCAGCTTGCTTTCAGATGTCATTAAACACAGTTCATGGGGTAATTTTTGCACTGTTTCAACAATGACATTTTAATACGTATTTCCATTAATTAAAATATTGTAGATATTTCTGGTGTTACTTAGCCTTGGGTTTAGTCAAATGCAGCAATAATAACATAACCACTGTAACATCCATGTCCCCAAATTATTATGTATTTATTTGAAAATAACAGTTCTTGCCTTTTGCCTTGTGTTATCTTCAATAAGAAGTATGGTTGCAATTAGAAAAGGACTTGTGAAGGCAGAGCCATATCCATAGAGCTTTTGAAAAACAAAGCTGAAGTAGTACTGATGTGATTCAGCTTCCCTTCTGAAGGCTGACAGCTGTGTAAGATGCCTTTCAACACACTGAGAACAAGTATTTCCCCTCCTCACTCGTACTGAGTAACCTGGAGATGTAATTTACGATGGATTCACAAACAAAATGGTCAATGGTTCAGTACAAACCAAACATAAGCAGACACATTTCTAAACCCGTCCGTCATGCTGCTTACACAATCTGTTGATCCATTGAACAAATATATGTTGAAAGATTAGGCGGGAGTTGACTGCCATTCAGTAAGATAAATGTAGACTAGACTCATTTTCTGCCTGACTTAACACTTAAGGATTTGTATTAAAGGGGAGGGGGAGGGAATTCCAGCCACCTAGATCTTTGGAATAAGATTACCCTGCCAGGGACCTCACACGGAGGTCCCTACCAGCCCTCTTTCACAGACTGAACCATCTGTTTTCTGAATAAAATTGTTAGGCAAGTGAACTGGTACTCAAAGAGCACTAATTCTGGGTATTCAGGTTTTTTTTTCTTGGCAGAAGAGAAAAAGGCAGAAGGATGAAGTTGTATGGGGTATTGTAAGTTAAAAGCGCTAGCTGTGCTGTCATGGTCTTTGTTATACTGTTGTTTCACAAAAGAGTTGCAGGCTATCGAGCCAGAGAGAAAACTGAAGACCATTAAGTGGGAAAAAAAGCATTCACGCTGCCTAGGGCCATCCTCTGGCATACAGCAACCCTAGTCTTTACTTGGGTTCTTCTTACTGGCAGTCCCTCTGAGAGCAGCAGTTTTCCTAGAGGAAGACTCCTTGGGATTTGCCAGAAAAATCCTTCACAAGAAGAGACACTGCCTTTTGAAAGTTGGATCCAACGAGATTCATGTTAAAACATGATTTATTGAGATTATGAGTAGTATCTGGTGGGGAAAAAGACTTTTTTATAACTGATGTTTCCCACAAGAGCTGGGAAACACTGGCATCCCCAGCAAAAAGGGCTACTGAATGTTTAGGTAGGAGGTCTGACAAGAGCTCCAACAGGTTTAAACCATCTCAGGTAGTTCATCATCATGAACCTTGCTTTTCCTTTTCTGTCAAAACAAAAAATTCCGGCAAAAGAAGAAAATTTCTCATGGCTTTTTATAAACTTCTGAGATGCAATCCTGAATGTGTTTCAAGCTGATATGCAACAAAGCCTGAAGATACTTTGAAGAGACTATAGAAACAGCTATTTTATCAGGCAGACCTGAGTTTTAGAAACATGGCATAGAAAATGTAGTAAAATTCCAGGTTCACTAAAGTAGCTGGCTACATTTCCACAAGTTTTAATGTTTACATGTTTTCAGAAGCTTATAAAAAACATATTTCCATTGAATGCCCAAAGTTAGAATCCCACCTGCTTCTGGGAATGTGTCTTATTGTAATGATTCTGGCAACCTATACCAGTTGTCTATCTTGTGCTCCTAGATCTCCTAGCATAGATAAGCTAGTCAGCATCTCAGAGTCCTCCATACTATGACATTGGAAATGCACTTGTAAACATTTGGAGACAAATGACAATTTGCTAATCACTTGATACTAAATTTTAACTCCTGCTCCATTTCTTACACAAGACAAGATTTGTTAGAAGCAGGCTGGACATGAATATCATTATGTGGGGCTTTGGTTAGGCACTGCCCTTTCCACTGTATTAGATCATGCACAACATCCAAGGAGAGGCTGAAGTCACTTGGTTTGTTCAGCCTGGAGGAGACTGAGGGGAGACCTCATCACAGCCTGTGGCTTCCTGATGAGGGGGAGAGAAGGGGCAGGCACTGATCTCCTCTCCTTGGTGACCAGTGATAGAACCCGAGGGAACGGCATGAAGATGAGATGGGGGAGGTATAGGCTGGGTGTAAAGAAGAGGTTCTTTACTGAGAGGGTGGCTGGGCACTGGAACAGGCTCCTCAGGGAAGTGGTCACAGTAGCAAGCTTGGCTGACTTCCAGAAGTGTCTGGAAGATGCACTCAGTCCCATGCTCTGACTTGCCTGGCCCTGTGTGGAGCCAGGAGTTGGACTCAATGATCCTCACGGATCCCTTCCAACTCAGTGTACTCTGCGATTACACAACACCTTGTCCTGCAACACCTTCTTGCACCAACACTGACATGCTGGGTGGTTTACTACCTCACAAAGAAAAGCAAACACCTTGCATTCATCAGTGCCTATTTCTCTTGTGTAAGAGAGAAGCAAATTTTTGGAGTTTTTTTCCAGAAAAAAACACTTACAGGGCTAAAGCATGTTTAGCTTAAGCCACCTTGCCACCTTTCTCTGGATTTGTTTAATTTACCCTTTCTAAAGCAGATCCTGTGGTCTTTAGCATAGAATGCCTTTCTGTTTGTTTTTTCCAGTGAGTAGAGGCTAATGGAGTGCTGATTACTACTGGCTACTACTGCAATACCAAAAGCAGCACCCTCAGAAAAACAAGCAAGCTCACTGTATGCGATACAGCAAAAATGTCCAAACATTACTGCAGCATCCCACTGTCTTGGGTGCAAACACTAGTGTCCACGTATTTAAGTTGACAATCTCTGTAGAACTTGAAGTGTTTTAGAAAACAAGAGATGGTTTTGCTTCATAATCATGTGAAAACATGATAATACATGTGATAACAAAACCAAGCAAGTATACTTACTTTTCTAACACATTTGATCTTACCATGGTTCTTCTACCCCACTCATCATTTGTTCCTCCTTTGATCTTTGACTCGCTGTTGAGGCACAATGTACGTGGCAGATGGTTTATGTGGTTGTGGGTACTGCTGTACTTTATTTTCCTGCTGTGTTGCTACCACAACACAACACAATTCTGCAACAGAAATAGATCAGGCTTTGGCCTGTTACTGGGCTCTGAACAGTCTTGAGATGATGCTCTGTTGCATAATAACTATGATGCATATGGGGCACCATAACCCTGCACCTGGCTTATTAAAGGGCATTCAATGTGAAAAAATATCTGACAGTGGCCAATAGCCAGAGCCCAAATTGAACTGATAGACATCTTAAAGAGGACATGTTATACAGCTGGGCACTTGTATTGAGAGGGGGAAAGCAACTCTGTATCCAGCACCAAAACCAGCTTTTTTTCCTCAGATGCATTTTTTTGGGGTTGTTTTTTTTTTTTTTTTTTTTACATCACTAGTAGTATATACTAAGAGTTTCTTTAAGGATTTATTTCTATCAGAACTAATTTCTATAAAACTACTTTGTTTAGGTTCTCAGAATTGCTTCAGCTTTAGGCTACTTTGATTAAACAACTAAATAAGAACACCTGTCCAAATTTTGGTTACTTTTGGCAAATCTTTAAAACAAATTAAGAGGAAAAGTCAGAACAACAAAACAGATATAGGAAGAAACAGTCTGAAAACGTGGGTAGACAAAAACACAGAGCATATTTAGGACCAGTGCTTCTTATTCAATAAATGACCCATCCATGATGGACACAAGGAAGATACCCCAGCTGAACATATTACATTTACAGCTTCCTGTTATTCAAATATCTAGTCTAATCCCAGATGAAGCCAATGTATTAGCTATGTCTAGATACTCTAAGCCAATGAGTCAAAGGGTTGTATACTGGTTTAATTAAAAAGAAAAAAAAAGTCAAAAAGGGAAGGTGGGAAGGAGGAAGAAATGTTGAACAGTTTAAATCCTTCAGAAAGAAAATAATCAGGCACTTGAGATTAGTTTGGCAATCCCAGGCTTTTTAACCTAGCCACTAAAACTATAGTAGAAAAGAAAGCTACAATATGGTTCTAATGAATTCACTGGAGACAGTTTGCATTTTAAAGAAAACATAAACTTGACCATCTGGATTAAGTTACGGCAGATTGCTGTGTATTTTTCTTCCTTCAGTCCCACGTATATGTCTAGCAACATCATATTTGGCACAGCAGTAACCTGTGATAGGCTCCATGGCTCTTTTGAAAGCCTGCTGGTACCTGCTCCAAACTTGGGAAGTCGAATGGTAATTATGATGATAAATGACAGGCAAGGAAAGCCTCATTTTGTATTTTCTTCTGCTTAAGATAGCCACTACTATCGCTTTTTCTTTTCTTGATGCCATAACATACTCAGCAAGTAGTGCCTACAGAAAGGCAAGTCAGTATATCAGACCAGTTAGTGTCTAAAATGACTGCTTTACACCAAGTAAAAAAAAACCCAAGACAAAATGAGAACCTGCCCATAAAGCCTCTGTTATTCATGAGGTCCTAGGAGTGCAAATCATGCACAGTTCAGAACTTATTTGAATTCATCACACTTTTTCCACTCTCCTCAAGAAAGATGCATGTTCCAGTTTTTACACCTAGTCAGCTGAGATGAAGAATAGACAAGTTGTATTTTCTGTATTAGAAATAACAACAGCACAGAAATCAACAAATAAAAGTACCCAGACAATACATAGGAAAGAAAAAGAAAAAAAAAAAAGCCTAACAAAAGGCTTAACAGCTACTAGTTCAGATCCTCATTCAGCACAAGGTACTTGCTCTTCACCAAACTCAATAAAATTATGTGAAATTTAAGAGCTTGTCTCTCTAAAACACCTTTAATTTCTCTTCTTGGAACTGGCAGATGGATTTTCCAGTTGCAAAAAGCAGGAATTTTACAAACGGTACCTTACACTGTACTACACAGACTATGAAGCTCCAGACACCCTTAAACGCAAATTTTCAAGGATAACAAAAAAAAAATCCTGTTTGCAATACAGGAAGTTGAGAATCGAAGTTTTGCCCAGAGAAGGAATCCCACAGTGTTTTAAAATACCTTATTCAGCAGAAGGTAAGCAGCAGCATGAAGAATGTATTTATTATGTCTTGAGAAGGCAGCACAGGTCCCCCCCAGCTTTCTGTTTACACTGCAGTGACCCCTGAAGCTTCTGGAACAATTTATTCAGCTGTGCCTACAAGCCACGTCATGCACCGCGTTTCATCTGGTAGGCCACATTTTGTCTTGCTGTCAATATCCATACGCAGTTTTTGTTCTGATGTCATTACACGGGAAAGACGGGTGTTTCGGCCTCACAGGAAATTTGCTGTACAGCTGATAAATAGCGAAGATAATCTGCAGGCCTCAGTCATGGTAGAGCACACAGCGTCTAATCGGACAAGAACACAGTGGGGCTTTTACAAGAGCTGAAGCTATGAGTAGTGGAATAACGAGTAGGAGGAGAGTAGATCTTTCAGGATCTCTGGCCCACCACACTGCATCTGGACACACATGCATCAGACAGCCTCAACAGTGGAGCTGAGTACCTTCAGGTCATCCCCAGAAAGTATATCCGGAGGAAGATGGTCATGCAAAGACTGCTATCCTTTTGAATCTGCATTTTGAATTATCACCGCTAGCCAAGCTCATTCCAGTGCATACAATGATGATCCTGTGACTGCTCAGGTTATACAGCTTTTAGGACAATTTGGACTCAGTAAGAGCCCATAACAGTTTTCTAGTGCTTCTGCAGTTCACCCAATAACAAGTCCTTCTCCCATTCTTCATTCTAAAGCCAGTCTTGAATGCAAGTGCTGTGCTCGCAAAAAGTATGCAACGTATACACAGAAGATCTTTAACAGTTCTGAAGGATGGAAACCACAATGGTATTTTTAAGGTATACATTCTGTCTTCATATTAGGAAAAGCAGGGGGGGGAAGACAGGATTTTACAGCCTACTCAAGACTGAGTCATATCCACGGAGAGGTTAAATTACCATTTTTTTCTCCCCTATATAATGTTGTCTTTTCCAGCTCCTCTTATGCCAGCTGTTTCCCCATGTCCCCTAATCTTCTTTCCTTCTTCAGCCCATTTGTCTCACACCACTTTGCCATCATTAGTGAATGCAAGTTGCCACTTGTCCCACTCCAGTACATGGGAAATACTTAATAAAATCTAAGCAAGGACTACAAGTGGATCAATGAATAGGAGGAAGAGAGTCTCTTCGTTACAGAGTCCTAGGGAGACAGTCCATAGATCATCCTGTCCTATCAAAGTATTTCTGCCTGTCAGAAAAGTACACAGACCTCTGGTCTGCACAGCCAAAGGAGGAAAGGAGAAGAGGCAGCACTCCTTATTCTGACTGGAGTAAAAGAAAAATAATTTAAAAAGCAAAGGTCAGAATGAGACTGTCAGGCTCTGAAACCTGTTGTCCAGAAAAATCCTTTCTTGGAGTTACACAAAGCTCAACTGGACAGGTCCTATGCAACCCAAGTTAGCTGTGAACCTGTCCCTCTCTCAGTAGATGTTGCTCAAGACATATGGTTAACCCTCCTGATACCTGAGCTAAAATAGTAACTTTGGTAAGAACTGACTTTGTCAAAAAAGGAGCTAGTACAAGGTCGGGAGCCTTTATAATAAACATCAACATAGCAACATAAGGATTATATTTCCTCCTTGCTCATGAATAGAGACTAGGAAGCAAGAACAAGGAGATATGATGCTAGAGGCCTATGCTAAGTAAATAGGGTAGTTTTATGGGGCAAATATAAGAGGAATGCCTGAAAAAAAGCACGCTAGATTATAGCAAAGGCTGTCGCAGATGCATGAGAGGACCAGTAGTGGATGCACATGTGTCATGCTCCTCTTAGGAGAGCAAATAGGTCTACCACCCTAAGAGAAAGGCTTTTTTCCACTCGGTTGTTGGTTTGGGTTTGGGGGTTTTTTTCCCAATAGATTTCCCACTGGGTGCTTGAATTGGTAGTTACAAGATGACCTTCCTCCACCTGCGGCAGGAAATCAAGCACATATTGATTGCACAACATGACATTCATGACAAAGCTAACAGAAGTAACAAAACAGCTCCTTCTTCCAGTACAAGAAGATACTAAATGCTGTAGCCTCCTAAACTGCCAAAACCCAGCGGATTGGAATTTAATACCATTTCTAACTGGTTTCATCTAAAGAGGTCAGTTCTGATTTACCAGTCTGTGCAGAACAGCCCAACAGCCCAACCCACTCATCACACTGGTTCCTTACGACTGGATAAGAGATAAATTGATATTTTGCTTGTGTTCAATCCCAAGACAAACAAAAATCAAGGGGTTGGGGGGAGGAGGAGGGGGAAAGAGAGTAGAAGAGTTACAGATGTTAGGCAGCCTTTTCAAACCCTCCACATCTCTGATTAGAGACATTCAAAAAGGAAATACTTCCTTAAAAAAAAGCTCAAAACTGCAACAGAAAATAAATCAGTGAAAGTAAGATCAAATTAAAGTTCTTCTTCTAGAAGGGGAAACTTGATTGCTGTGGGATACTCAGAAAATTGCTCAGAGCTGAAGCTGTTCTTATTGTCTAATTTCTGTTTTCTTTCATTTTGCTTTTGTAACATGAGTTTCTTCACCCTGGCGTAGCAGCAAGCTACCTCCCAAGGAGCTGGAGAGACAGTCAAATAACTGGCAATGTTTTACTTTTGATTGAATGTCTTGCTTGAGGCATATTTTCAGGCTTTGGATGAAAGCATGGGAAATTGCTATGATAAGCCTCAGACTTTAAAGTAGTGTAGTGGGGAAGACACTTTGCTATAGCACATATTGTGGAACATTTCAAAGCAACAAGGCAGAACACTATTCTGTTCCTGACAGAAGAAGATTCTGTCACTATATATGAGATTAACAGAACCCACACAAATATAAAACCCACTCTTAAGGATTTCTATAGTACCACCCCTAGAAAAGCAACAGTGATTTTGAATGATACCTTCAATTTTCTATATTCTTTGCCAGTTTGTAAAGATTAAACAGTGAAGAATTTTCAGTAGGATTGCTAAAGGATTTTGGTTTGGGTTTTGGGGTTGGTTTTTTTTTTTGAGGTAAATGCCATACAGCATTCAGCACTTTGTGACACTGGCCTGTGTTAGTTCCAAAACAGAAGCCATTAATGTCACATTGTAATTGCCCATAACACAAAAGGCAGAGAATTTGCCTGGGCAAGTACCTTATCCGTTTCCTGCCCTATATGCAGGTTCCAAAGTCTCCAGCATGACTGATCAAGAGTTAATCAACAACATATTTGCACTGGGAATTTTCAGTCTTTTTCTAGATATTGTGCTCCTGAATAGAAAGGTGAAATTCCTTACAAGTAAGATGTTTTCCTGGGAACAGAGAGGAAGGCCTCTGATGGTACCTACATAGAGTGTACTTTCATTAGAACATTTCCAAGCAAGGTGGGTCAAACCAGAATGTTGAGATCTCTGCCAAAAGCACATTACACTTTAACCGCAGTGGTTAGCCAGTGCCTGCTTGGATAAGACCCATTTCTCAGGAACTTATCAAACATGCAGATAAACATTTGCTTGGATATTTGCTCTTCCACTGCCTTCTTTCCTGAGGGTACTAAGAAAATAAAAAACCCCAAACTGAACTACCAACAGTGTCCTGGCTTCACTGTATCTGGTTTAATACAGAAACGTGATATTCCACCTAGATCGCCTCAATCAAGTAATAAGTCTTGGCTTACCTTTCTGGTGTTACATCTTCATTGCTGCTCGAGTGTGTCTTTTCTAATGTATCTCCATTTGCTCTGTAAATGGAAAAGTCTTCCCTGCTGGTAGACAAATAACGTTCCAATCCAATCCACAGTCACTTTCCTTTCCAGCAAACAAGACCCAGATAAAGCAGTTCTTTGCCCTGGCCGGAGAGATGCAGTAGAACCAAGGTGTGCAATTCCTCGGATGCTTCAAATCTGCTGCAGAGCAGTTTGCTGCAGGGAGGTGAGGGAAATTACAAATTCACTGTTAATTTAGAGGACACCCCACAAGTGGAAGCAGCCACAACATTCCAAACACTCGATGTTACCCCACAATCCCCTTTCTTCCAGGTCTTTTTCACTTGCCCCAGGAACATCTTGGACAAGACCCAAAAAGCACTTAGTGATTGGGTTGTAAATTATCCATAAAATCATTTAGCTTACCCTCATCCACAAGAGATTTTATACTGCATTTTTGACCCCAGTTTCCCACTGCCCACACCCTCCCTCCCCTAAATTTTCCCCTGGCAACTCTTCTCCCAGCAGGCCCCAAATGCCAGTCCCCCTCCCTCACCTCCCCATCCATCAGCTCCTTGCCCAGCATAAACATCCCCAACTTGACTGGACAAGCTGGAGGCCATACCATACCGCACCATGCTGTGTGCACATCATTACTTCCCCAACGGTGAGTCCACCAGAACAAGGCACCTGGGCCCTCTCCAAAACCTTGCTGGCCCAGTTCTTGAGGCCATGTGCTCCACCAACCTCTCCCAGCTCATGGCTGAGCACTAACATGGAAAATCTTGTCAAAAGCGAGGCTTTCTTTTTCATCTGCCCCCTCCTTTAGTTCTTATTTCCACCTGCACCCCACACCATCCTGGCATCAAAAGCCTTAAAGACGGGCTGTGGTTGTGCAATATGCGTTTTTAGAGGCAGAGAGATGAATCTCTATATTCAAGTAGAAAGGAAATCTTGGTATGTTTCATAGAAAAATAGGCTTATGGGACTACTGGACAAAGGACTACTGGATTTGTCTCATAGTGATGGGTTCTTATGAGCAAGATGGGGGGACTAGGTTAGTATACTCTCAGCTGGAGCATCAGAAAGGTATGGACAAGGAGAGAGGGTATTTTGGTAGAGTGCAAAAATGCTCAAAGCAACTACTTCATAAAATTGAACACTCAGTTGAAGCCAGTGATGGAGAGCTTGAAAAAAATTGTGAATTGTTTCAATGAATGTACAATGAACCATTCATCATGAAAAAAGTTGCTGAGGCTAGGAAAAGTAACACCAGCAAAACATTCAATATTCAACAGGATGCTGCAGTAAATTAGAACCATTTTATGACATTTGGAGTATTGGAAATTTGAACAAAGTCAGGCAAAAAAAAGGCTGCATTTCCGTAGTGTGCCAAGGGAGAAGTGTTACACAGGAAGGCATCAAAAAAAAAAAAAAAAAAAAGGCTGATTAAAGGTACCAGGATTTGTTTTTCCAATGTGTATTCTGATGGCTGTATTTTTTAATTGCAATATGAGAAGTATGGCCTGACCAAACTCAGACTGACCGGAGTTTAGATGACAACAAACTTTGAACTAATTACGCAAAAAGCAAGCAAGCAAGCACAGCTTAAGTGTTCTGTCTTTTTCTGGAGCTCATAAGCTGTTACGGTATGAAGGATGTTACTTACAGCTTTCACATCTTTCTCAGTCAGTAACTGTTGGCTTGAGAATGGGTTTGGCTTGAATTGTTCGTTCCAGACGAACCCCATCTTACACCGTCCAAGCAGCTAGAGCGCCGTTCGGTGCACTCCAAATCCCTCATGGACCAGTCTGAATTTTTGCTCTTTCCGTAACAAAGCCAGGGCTTGCAACTTTGCATTTATGACAAGAAGCATCTACTTTTCAGACAAAAATGATCCGTCATGCTCCCTCGCTCTGCATAGCATCACGGTCTTGGCCTCATTAAAGCCAGCGTGGGCATGCAGGTTACAGTATTTCTAATCCCATCAACCTGGAGAAACTAATTTCTGGATACTGTACACATTTAATTTAATCTGTTTGTTTGCTACAAGAGATGATAAACTCAGTGACAAGCTGTGACAGATTTTCTGTGTCCTCTAAACGGGGCAGATTTCATGTGTCCCCTTCAATGATTCCAATACAGGTATCGCACTATACAAAAAACCCATGTTTGTTACTAAATGGCAAGGTTTATTTTGAGAATGCAATTAGTATGTAATACCTTGGAAGATGAACAGCTATTGTAAATACAGAATAAAGGCTCAAGCACCATTGCTCTTCTGTTCCTGTATTTGCGTTTTACAAGAAAAGACACACAGCACTAAACTGCATAACTTCCATAAAAGGTGCTATAGCTAATTTAGAAAGACAATGCCTCAACAAATCAGCATTTCAGATTGACATACGTGTGCATGCATGATCATAAGAATTCAAAACAGGGGCCCAGAGAGCCCTGTAACATGAAGTGCGCTTGATCCCCTTCGGCTGTGCTTTGAACTATGAGCTGTACCTGTTTTGTCATGCTGTCCTACAGTCCTCTGCCTCAGCTCTGTTAAGGCAGGCCACTAATTTTCTCTAATCAGTTGTGTGAGTGTTAGTAAGCCTTGTCAGCTCATTTACATCAGTGGACACTAATACAATAGGAAATTAACATATTGATTTCACTCAGATCCCTGGGCAGCCGCCAGTTACCAGCAGATCTCAGCTGAGTTTGAAAACAGCAATGCTCTTGATTGCAAAATGACTTTTTCCCTGCTGCTGCCCTCCCCACGCTCACTTCTGATCAATACATCATTCTGATTCACACACACACATCTTCCTCAGGAGGCTTTGAACCAACTAAGTACAATAGCAAGCTCGAAGAAAACGCTGGCATTTATTTTTATGTTGCAAACTAATTCTACATATCCCCTCTCTCAGGATTCATGGAAAAGCTGAGTCCTCTCTTAGAAGGCCCTATAAAACCGAGGTAAAGTACAAGATTAGAAAGGTAGCTCCAGTAGAAATGACAGAGGATGAAACTCACTGTGTATCACACTGTAAGGAACACAGGGGAATTTGTTTAAACAAGACTGAGGTGATTTTCCTGGTGGCAAGGATTTTAATGCTAAAATCTATCAGAACTGATGTGTGCCCCGTGACTTTTACGCCCAGCAATTAGTCTTTTTTCACTGTAGCTGCTCCAAAATCAAAGGTTTATTACGGATATACACACAGAACGAAATAGCCAAAGAGGCACTCCTACTCTGACCAAGGTTAGACCAAGCAGAAGATTTTTTTTTTTTGAGATTAGCGTCACAATCTTTCCGTTCTGTCACTAAACCTTTGAAATCCATACATGCTAACATCATTTAAATACATGATGGCTTTTGCCCATCTGTACAATGAAATTTCTGAGTAGGGTTCCAACATCTCATCTCACATCTTCCAATAGGAAGGAGTGGGGGGCAGCAAAACCTATCACTAATGCTTAAGCTTCCTGGTGCTGGCTGACTACAAGCATAGCTAGGATAATAATTTGTACCCTCCTTCAACCACACATAATACAGTCTTTATTCAGCAAATAGCAAAGTCGTTTCACACCATGCCAAAGGTCAGCTTTTGCTGTATTAATAGCTGCTCTGGGAGGATCAGTGTTGTGCTATCCTACATTTTTTCCAGGGCCTGGAGATGCAATTTCCTACAATCTGCAGGCAATTTCCCACCAATTTTCTTGGGGAGCTAATAGGCTGTGACAGGAGATGGAGCTAGCAAGCAGCAGGCGGCTTCAGAAAAGACAAATTGCATCTCTGCCACCTAACTGGGCAATCTAGAAAGACAGAGTTTATAGCTTTGTAGTGTTATTGGGCCCCATGCTAACAGCAAATCACTCAAGCTGCTATCTGAATTTCATATTCTTTTCCCTTCCGAATTTGTTATCACCACGTATCACTTTGTGGCACTTTTTCCACAAGCGACAGTTAAACACAGATCGTGTATGATTACTAGTTTAACTGCCTTTTAACTACACAAGCCTTGCCAAATGCTATTCACACTCAGAAACAGAGAAATATACAGTCTCACTGTCAAGCACAATGATATTTTTGATTATTTTCATACTCGTCAAGGTACAAAGCAGATGCCTACAAAAAGTGATTGATTTGTAACATAAATTCAAATGAATCATGCAGTGCAAACTATAGGAACATTTTAAAAAGCCACTACCGTGAGCACACCTATTGTGGCAAGAAAAGTCCCACTGGTCATATATAGTACAAAATGAGAGCACAAAAAGAAGCAAAATATGACCAGTAAGTTCTCCCTCTACTCTAGCAGTGCTTGAAACCTAGAAAGTTAAACTGAACAGTACACGATCCGTCCAAAACCATCCATACAACTGTTTAACTTAGAGATTTAAAATTATTTAAAGTTAGTAAAACTAGTAAACCTCTAAGAATGCATCACCATATCCACTTTAATAGAAATGAAACTGATTTAAAGCTGCTAACCTTCACCTAAGATATATATATGATATTAAAAAAATAATTAAAGAATTAAAGAAAACGATTCAAAGGCACATAACACTAGCAACTATTGCAAGTTATATCTGTCACCGTACTTCCCCTTACTATTATAGCAAACCCAGGGGATAAATACTGTAAACACATTGTAATACAGAACCCTGTATCTGTATGTTTTTTCTTCAGAATATAGAAGAACAAGTTTCTGAAGGCATGGAGATTATGAAAAGCAACCAACAATATTAATGAGATTATTATAATTAGTAAAATTTGCAAGGTTAATACTTTCCCACCCCGCTAATAAGAATAAATTAGGTAAAAACAATCCAATCTAAATTATTGCTGTCCACTGGGAGACAAAAGTAGGACTGAGATGTATAAAATTTTACTATAATTCAACCCTAAGGATTTTTTAATTACTTAAGTAATGAAAAAAAATAAAATTACAGTGAACAAAGTGTTGAAATATTCTAACATGCATTTTGAAAGTCTCACATTTAAACCACTTGGCATTAATATCCCCATTTCATAGTTGTGGTTTTTAATAAGTTACAGCTAGATAAAATACTGAAGAATCAGGCATAATTATAAATAGACTACCAGGTCAATAACTTGCACTCAACAAAGAAAAGTGTCTACATAAACAAATAAAAAGCTATGAAAACCACTCAAAAACCAGAAGTACTTCCTTAAACAGATTCACTGATAAAAACACAAAGGAGTATCAGGACTTGAGAATCTTGAGTTTAACAAATGAAAATTAATGATTTCTCTATACAAGTCTATAAACTTCTTGAAGCACACATTCAAAAACTCAATTATATCATAGATTAGCAAATATTCACTCAACTGCTGTCAGAAATACACATCTCACAGAGTTAACAATCAGAAAGACGGAGAAAGGTAGAAGGCATTATGTATGTATAATGCATTAGAACATCTCTAGAGGACTAACAGATACTCAGGAGGACACACAGGGAAGCACAATAATAAACTGGTCCCTGTATGAAAAGGAAACTTATTCCAGGAGGGAAATTTAACGTGGCACAAAAAATTGAATCACTCCAAAGTTTTGTTGTATGCATGACATGCTAAGCAAATACCAAACTGACATTACGGTCATTTACATACTTAACAGCAGCGTTTGGTTGATTCTTCAGCAATCAAAAATACTCTGAATCTGCAAAATCATCAGATTGTGTATGTTCTTGAAATCTAATTTAGAAAACACCCAGGTCCAACTGCAAAAAAATAACTACAGCTGAATATTTTTTTAAGAATACGGGGAAGCTTCATTGCTCTCCGAAATATCTTGCTACAGCAAACCACAAAATGTGAGTCATTAGCTGATCGTAATTGCAGCCTTTTTTAAAGTAATGGGTTAATCCGCTGTAGACTGCTGTAAGGAAGTGGGACTAAGACTGGTGAAATGAACAGATGGATTTTATTTTAAACAAATTAATCTGGCTACCAGGAAAGTAACAAGTGATTTCTAAGTTTCCCAACGCTATGGGTTAACTTGCATTTATGACCCCCTCATTCTGCTTGTTAACATTTTTAAACTGCCATTAAAATCAGTCCTTGGAGGAAAACCAGCATTTATTATTTGCAGTTAAAAGCTATCATCTCCGCTTTCTATGCTAATGACAGAGTGTACAAAAGGTTTCTTGATAACAGTATGTTTGGTTACCTAATCTCCAAACTATGCTTTATCTTCACCTCTACCTTGTTCTTGGCAGAAAACCGAAAGAAATGAGGTTCAGGAGATATTATACCTTTGTACTGTGAAGAAAGCAAATGCAATCCTTGCCAAACTCTATGCAATAGCAACTGACTTATGCTCCTTGCAGCATCTCTTCCATGAATCAACAAAACCTTACTACAGGTAAAATCGCGTATGAAATTCCAGGGGAGAAAAGACCTCTGAAGATGAGGTTTTGCCTCAGAAGATACTGTAGAATTTTTCTATGGCAAGTCAACTACGCTGACCAGCAATTCCACAAATAATAAAAGAGCATGGAACAAGGACAGTATCTTATCTTTGTGTGCTTGCTTTAGTACAGAAAATTATTACAACATACACCAGCTGATAGTATCTATTCAGCTAACCACTAAAAGATTCAAGCAGATTTTCCTGTAGTGTAGGTATCACCAACAGACTTGTTAGCAACAAAATTCTTACTAATGTATGAGCCAGAAAGGGCACAGCCAGTTGCTCAGCTTCTAGGGGTGAACTGTGGGACACTGCAATAAGGAATGTGGGGAGGGGGAAAGGAGCAAAAAAAAAAAACAAAAGCAAAGCACCACAAACACCAATCCAACTTTGCTCAGATTTGAAAATCGTCACTAACATTGGTCCCCACACCACCATATTTATTTTTTTTTATTCAGTTTTCTGAGAATAGCAGTTTAGCTCCAAGGAAACACAAATCCATCTTTCTCAAGAAGTAATATACAGTAGAAGAAATAGGTTCTTTTGTTTTGAGACACAGCATCTGCAAGAACATTCTGCTCCCAGAAAACAATTATTCATTCATTCTTATCCCTTTGTGTTTCCTTACTGTATTCAATTTATAGATTTTTTTTGAAATTGTATAAGAAGAAGAAAAAAAAAAGAAATAAACCAACACAAAAATAGAAAAGAAAATCTACACCCATGTGCTTTAAAAGTGTTCAATTTTTTGCTGGTTTAGAATATGTTTAAGTGAGTGTTTGAGCCCTCCTGTACAGTTGAACTGAAATTCTGAGTAAACTTCTTAGACATGTCAGTAATCTAGACTCACAGGGCAGATATTTAAAGCACCCGGTTCCTATTTGTCTGTTTTGCCCAGCAAAATCTACCACCTGCACCAAGCACTTAAGCTGCAGCGGGACATATGGGAGCATGTTGCTGCAAATGGGATTAACAGTTGCTGGAAAGCTGATCTTCAACTACAAAAATATTAGGTAATGGGAAACGTTGAGAACTGCCTGCGATTTAACTCTCCTTCCTCTTAGGATGACTGCGTACAGACGTCAAAGAAATGCCCATTTCCACTTCTAATACACAGCTCAGGTGTCCTTGAATTACTATGCAGCAACATCTGAAGAACATTATGGAGAAATAAAAGTCAGCGAAATTGCATACTGGATTCTTATTCTAGGTGAATTTTGTAGTTTATCTGTTAGATTACCACTAAAACCTAAGTGTCTGTATGTTGCTATTCTCCCTTATCCCTCTGTATTCCCTGCCATGAAGACTTTTTTCTTCATTCTGGTGTTCCATCTGGTCATACTCTGAGCTGCTTCATCTTTCTCATTCAGTGATAAAATATCTCTCTTCAGGCAGGACACCATGATTCAAGTCTTGTATAGATCTACATTCTTGCATGCTTTCTATACTTGTGGCAGGAAAAAAATTTCAAATCCTTCAAAAAGACAGCACAGTTGCAGCCAGTCCAGCTCCTCCAGTGAGACGCCTTAAAGGGTAAACACTTTATCAGTAGTTTGAAATCTGAATTCAGTACCCTTCCTTAGCCTGAAACATTAAAATCCACCTTTCCTAATCACCAGAATGGTGGAACTTCCCCATCAACTCAAAATTGCACGAATATAATACAAAATATGAAGAACTACTCTAACAAGAATACACGGTCCCACAGACTCTGAAGTGGGGCAAGTCTTTCCAACAAAACAAAACAAAAGCAAACCAAAAAAATTGTCAATCTAGGTTTAAGTTACTTAAGTAACTTTCATGTTTCTGAAAATTTTTACCTGCATCTGCAATGCAAAGATGTGACAGAAAAAATTATGGTCAGTTGTTTAATACAGAAAAGTATGTACAATAATGGATTCTACTTTGATGTTTATATTAAAAAGTAACACTATTATTTAATGGCCTATGAACTTCATATTTATTTGGTGCTCTCTCTTCCCTTTAAAGGAACAAAAGCTTTTGAAATGCCAAAGAAATTTTAAAGAATTAATGTGGATAAAAATTCTCTCTCAAGGACTGCTGTGGGTTGATAGGGGAAGTTATCTTTGCTTGGAACTATAAACCAAAAGAGGTACTGTGACACACTGACAAATGTATTGTGTGGAATAGTACCATGATTTCCTGCACAATTGATTTATAAAAAGTTACACCTAGCACACATATACCAAATCTACATATTAGAACCAGCAAAGGATTTTGTACAGTTGAACTGGTATTACCACACCTCTTCTTCATCAGTTATTGTGTACCCTGACATACTATATGTCATTGGAAGGACTTCCTGCTTCTATCTGGCACTAGTGTGTGTAAGGATGGCACGAAGACATCTCTGAATACTGAGGGTCACCTAGTCAAGACTGTCCCAGAAAGGGACTAATAAAAGAAATATTTTAAGATTGTAACTAAATTAACCAAAAAATAAAACATTTTTAAAAAAATTCCCTAAATAAAATTTAGTTACTGTTGTACCTCTTTTTTTTTCCCATGTGCTTTTCCCACTGCCTTTTCTGTTACTTGTGGTAAAGGTTGGTGTTTCTTCCCTCGACATGCAATTATTTCCACCCACTACTTTGCACAGGGTTACAAGAACTTAACAGAAATTTAAAGCTTTGCAAGTCTTGTAAGTAGCAGCATGGACAGATATGCCAAGGTGTATGCTTTCATTAAACACTACATCTGCTGGTGGAACAGGCTCTATCGTTTGACAAAAGAAAAATAAAGAAGTTTCATAAACTGCAAGTGCAACCTGAAACAAAAAATTGAGAGGACTACTGTAGGGTGCATCCCCAAGTTTTCAGACCCAAGGCTTAAAGTAGATCCAATTGGGAGCAGGGGGCGGAAGAGAAGTAATTTCTTCATTACAACCAAGAAACATATGGTACAAATACGAGTAGTTTCATTCACATGCATAAATAACATCTAATTCCATAATCTGACTCATTGTACATTTTAGAAACTAACAAGAAAAGAAAAGAGATTTAATGATTTTTCTGACATTGTGGTTTTGAACCTCCAAATTGACAAAATGTGATCTTATTAACCACCACTATGTCACAACTTACAGCGAAGCAGATCCTTTATATACATGTGTATGGGATGGGTTTTTTTTAAAGTTACACAAACGTGTTAAAATACTTGCATTCTTGGTTCCTCTGATAGCAACTTTTAAAAAAGGCAAACAAACAACTATAAAAGAAAAGCCAAGGTGGCAATAGTTGGGAAGAAATCTAAATGTTCTCAACTGCAGCAAAGTGCCAGCGCTGCTAACCAAAGTCAGTGATGATTGGCAGAGTCAGATGTTCAGAAAAACTTTGATATGAAAACAGGGTTGGCATAAAACTCAAGTAGCCTAGTACATACTCTTTTTCTAAATTTTCCCTTTCTAAAATGGCATAATAGTCCACAGTATTTCAGTGTAACAAATCCAATTATTTCTTTGAAAAGCCTGATGATTCTGCTTTTTTGCCTCACTAAGTGTGAAAGGAACATGACCCCCACCCTAAGCTGGGCATGTAATTTTCATACAGATAGATATTCACAACACAGCAATAGACAAAAGTTATAGACACATATGGGTAGAACACTAATTTTAAACATCTAGGAAACCAGATTATCCTGAATGGTTAACATTCTTACATTCCAAATGCAAAGTTAATGTATTAAGGCTATTACAATTCTAGAAGCTATAAAATGGTTTCAGTAGAATGGTCCTGTAAATTGAAAAGAAAACTGATGTCTCTTCAGACTGGAAATTTCCCCCAGATGAGAAATTCCTATCCAGTCAATGGTTCTGTCAGTCAAAGGTGTTTCTTCCTAGTTAAGTGTTTTTAAAAGAGGTGGAATATAGGGCATTGTCAAATGCTATCCAAATGAGAAAGCAGCTCGTCACAGATGAGTCTCAACCTGCCTGACAGTTTGTGTAATCTGAATTATTTGTTCAAAGGTATCCTTCTGTTCAACCGTAGTCTCCATTAGCAACAGAAATTCTAATTTAATTACAAAATGTAGGAAACGCACAGGCCTCACTGGTGCAATAGTTAGGTTTGTCTAGCACACAGTGGTAGAACTCGTTAAATCTGAAAAAAGATAGTTAGAATAGAATGTACACATTCTCTCCTCATCCGTTTCTCTTGAGTACACCAAGAAAACTTGATTTGAAGATGCATAGAGCTTTGGTAACTGGCTGCTTAGCCCTTCACAGATGTCACAGACTGATGCAACAGTGGGAAGGACTCAAAGATTGCTCAGTATGAATACATAGAGCCTATAGGCCTGCATAACATGGGACACTCAGGAAAATTAATTCCAATTAATTTGTACAGTGGGTTAGTTAAAAATCAAAATATTCCTTTGTCAATATTCTCACAAGAAATTAAGAATTGAGTTTAACTTAGTTTAGGTTAATTCACTTCACTTGCAGTATCGCAAGTATTTAACATTAAGTGATCCCCTGTAAAACTCACACTTTTGGTAATTTAATTAAATTTACCTGAGTATCTAAGTATAGACAAGACATTAAAAAAGTAAATGGTCATTAACCACCACTTCTCTGTGAAATACAAAGGATGCAACTTATCTAGCTTTGTTCAATCATAGACTTCCTCAGCTATGAATAAAGGCTACGATGTACTTTGTTAAAAATGTGTCTCGCATGAATTCTGTTCAACTCGGGGAGAAAGGAGAGGGAAGTCACCTCTTCTTCTGGAGAAATGAACGAATGAGTTATGATCAGGCACGTATTACTTTATCTGCCAAAGAACGTATACATGTGACATCAGAATAAACTTAAACTGCACAACTTTGTGAAATGTTCAATTTTTATATTTACACTATAATTAGTACAAAATCGCCTTTTAAATTTTGTGTACCACGAGACAGTATCTACTGGACTTGATACCCTAATATGTCAAAACAACTACTTTGAAGTACGATAAAGGAATCTAGGAGCAGTTATAAAGAATAAGACACCATTTTCAAACTATACATAGTGTTTGCTTTTGCTTCTAAAAAGGTACTTATATCCCCAAAAGGTTTATAATTTTAAATAAGCAGGGCGGGCAGGGTAGAGGGTGGGGAAGACAGGTTGTTGATACTAAAGCCTTTACTGTAATAAACTAAATATATTTACAATTTATACAAATGTTTGACCTTCAACAAAAATACAAAAACATATCACACGATGCAAAACCAGGAAACAAGTTCATCTGAGACACCACTGCTCTACACAGGACAGAATGCAACTTGAACTGCAAGGAACAGAAATATATTTATCCCCCATATTCAGACAATGAGAACAATTTGCATGAGGTCACAAAGAAAGGAAAAAAAAAAAAAAAGGCTCCAACATTCTTCAGTAGACTTGGCTTTTAAAAACTATGTCAAAAAACCTAGGCTACATCTGTCCATCTTGCATCTGTGTTCCGTTTGGTCCGCGTAGCCAATATTTAGTTGCTGGATGTTGCTTTCTATTTTGAAAACTGGAGTAGTTTCATGGCAAAGGCTGGAACCTCACTCAATACTTTTGTTCCTTTTTAAAAGGCAAAACCTTTCTACTTCTACAATTAAGACCATTTTTGGCCCAGTTCAACTTCTAAAAGTTATATCCCCATCATATTTTTCAGTAGATAACTTCATAGACTGTAGCCTTTTTGTCTCCAGAGCCAGTGACTATGTATTTATCATCCACAGAGATGTCACAGCTAAGCACTGATGAAGATTCTTTGGACTAGAAGAAAAATAGAAATACATTACATCATTTTTTAAAAAAAGTCCGTTACCCTCATCTCAGCATCCCATTTTGGGTAGATCACATAGGTGAAGAGATCTGAGTCCATTCTCTAGGACTCTGGGTGTTCTAGATTTTTCTTTAAAAGCATCATCATCCTTACCTGGAAGATACTGGCTCCATAAGGAGTTCTCCATGCATTAAGAAGGTTATCTTTCCCAGTACTCACAAACCATTTACCTAGAATATAAAACAGAAAGACTGTAGAAGCACGGGAAACAGGCAGCTGGCAGGTTTTGGATTTTCAGCACACATCTATGAAATCTGTTAACTAATTACTGTTTTAAAAGCTCTCACCACTAATCACCACAGCACCTTCGCTTACAATGGATGTGGACACTCTGCTTTTGCAATATGCTATGTACTAGGAAATCCCTAGTCTCTAAGGACAGACAGCTTTTATATACAAATCAAACCTCACAGAAGCCTTTAGACAAATGGATGGCTGTGTTTGTAGGCAAGTACAGTTTAATTCATAAAGCAGAGATATTAGTAACTTAAGAAACCGAGATACTAAGGCAGTTTTTATTATCAGATGAGCTATGGCTACAAAATAACTAGTCAGCAGTTCTGTGTTCAGGGCAACTTACCACAGTAAGCAAACTTGAGTGACAACACACAACTCTCATGAAGGTGCAGTTGATATTTGTCTGGTTTATTTACATGTAGCACTTCTACGTTGCTGCTCTCCATTCCCACAGCTAGCCATTCACCAGTAGGGCAATAACCAAGGGAAAATATCTGAAAATTAAACCACATTTACACTTTTTTCTCCCCCTACAGATACACTTTATCTGTAGGAAAGGAGAGAGAGAGAGAAGGGCCAAATAAAGTTCACACAGTTCAACAGCAAGACAGCTGTTCAAAATTCAAGTGACTAAATGATCCCAGTTTTTGCATAATGAAATTAGAAAAATAGCAAAAGAGTAGTGTCAAGCTGTTGTTTTGTTCTGGAAGCTGAACATATTAAAGCTCCAAAATATTGCTGTAAGCAGCCAAAAGGAAGAGAGGGAACAATCCGACAGTTTGCACTGTGCTCAACCTCAGCTTTCATCCTAAATGTTTCCCTCCCACTGCACACACTCCCCACAAGCTGTACGAAAATTCAGTTACCTGTGATGTGAAGTCGTGCTGCTGTAGCTGTCTCCCCTCTCTCAAATCCCAGGATCTGACAGTGTTATCCAAACCTCCTGTCCAGAGCTTGGTACCATCATTAGAAATGTCAATACAGCTGGCTCCGTCTGTGTGGCCCTGGAATTGCCTGATAAAACAAACCAGATTGAATAATGATTTCCTGCCAGAGCTCAAGGTAAACACTGTTATGGTGTTAGTTTTGGACTCTGTATGTGTGTGTGTCATCTCTTCTGTGTCTGCTGGTGGGCAAAAATCAGACCCTCCCTCTTACTGAGCATGAACTACAACAGTATTACAAAAACATTTTCCAGGTGCTAGAGAAATTAATTGCATCATTGCTAGCTGAACAAATTAAAACATTTCCTATCAGGTTTTAAAAAGGAGTTAAAAAAAAATTAAAAAACTTTAAAATGAGAACATTACAGTACAATAACCATAGTTAAATGTGCTAAGGACAGCTCAGATTAAAACAAGTGCTGAGGGAACAAAACTCCTCCAGTTTCAGAATACAGCTTCTGTATTTTTCTTTGGCTGCAAGTCAAGATGATAAATAACAAGCAGAGATATTAACAGGAAGGTATCCAGATAGAGATCCAGACAGTTAAACACAAGCATTGACGAGTCAGCAAAGTTGCATCTCTGTGGCAGGAGATCACAAAAATCTAAACGGTGCAGTTTGTTTTAAAAAATCTTCTCACTAGTAATTCTCAGCTTTCAGCAACCAAGAGGTCATCTCAAGTTTTCCTTAATCCTTTGGCAAAAGCCTTCTGAGGCTCCTGCATTTTTCATCAGCAATTAGCTTTAGGCAAGTCCTATGCTTCAATGTGAAAGGTAGAGGGTGGGGTGGCGGGGAGTGGAGGGAAACGCAACTAGCTTGGGAATGAAGGGTATGAATCACTAAGTACTGCCACAGAAAGGTCACATGGCACATTTTGTTTTGTAGCTCTGGTCTCAAAATTCCACGCGTTATCAATTAGCAAGATCAGCCAGCAAATGGTGGGAACAGCTACAGCAAACTTGCAAAAGGCAAGACAGTCACAGGTGGAGAGACAGCACCTGTACAGAGACTACGCACGCACAGGGCAAACCTAAGCTTTTATGTAACTAAAATATTTTTCGTTGACCTAAAAGTTCAAATAAAATTTGCGTGTATGTTAATATGACTCTCTACACAGAAGTTTAGGCTAAGTATTGATATGCACAAAATATAATGGAAACACAGCAAACTAAGCTGATCTTCAGTGTTTGTGTTCATAACTTTTAAAGTATCACAGCCTTTCCCAATTTAGGCTCCCATCTTCATATTGTAAGGTACCACTACTTCGGTAAGCATAAATCAAAATTTACCTTCTAGTAAACCACATAGCTACTTGCTAGGAGCCGCTTCACACACGGCCCTATCCTTCTTTCTCTGTCATAGCACTGATGCTGAATATTGGCCTGCCCTAGCACTTTAATCTTATTTTATATATTCATTAGTAAAAGGTTTAACAAAACATTTCTAAAGTAATTTACATAGCAGTATTATAGTCTTTGCAACTCATTCTAAAAGTTTTAGAGATCAAATTCCCCCAAAAAAGTCAACACCTTTTTCTCATCAAATCACCAAATATTGGTCCTTTATGCTTTCCTAAAGAGCTGAGGAGATAAACACTTTGAACTGCTTCTCTTAAGATTAATTTTCTTACTTATCACTAAGTAAGAACCGAAAATTCTCTTTATTACTTAACCAGGCTTTAGACAAACAAAAAGAACAAATGTCCAAGAGTTCCCTAAAAGGGTTGTTCGGATTGCGTCAATCAGAAACCAGCAGAAATGCTGCTTATAGAAACCTGCAGACAAACCCCAACTAACTGAAACCAATATCAACTTTTACAACGACTACAGCAGGTTATGGGCCAACCCTTCAGGCCCTAAAAGTTCATCCTCTGAGTCTAGACTGAAGCTACCCAAACTAGTTTCTGCCCAGCTCAGTTGCAAACTGCATTCTTTGGATAAGAAATCCTATTTACTTTGCTGTCATGGATGACTATTGAGGGAGATAAATATTTATGTAGCTGTCCAAAGAGTAACTTCTATTAAAGTTTTCTGTAAAACAAATAATGACTCACCTGACCAACGTCTGATTGTGCAGATCCCACACTGCAATGTTCCCATCACTGCAGCAGGAAAAGCACACCTTGGAATCAGGGCTGATAGCCAGAGCGTAGCAGGCAGGAGCTGAGGGATGTCAGCTCTGCTTTTATGCGAGGAGTTGGTGCTGCCAGGTCCCATATGGATAATGTGCTGGCTTCCCCGCCAACTATTAGGGTGCATCCATCAGGCAGCAATTTACAAGATCGGATGTAGTTATCTCTGTTCTGTACAACACAAATCACCTCAGTTATGTTAATACATGACTGCCAATAATGACCACTAATACGATTCTGATAGCATCCAAGTTTTAAACAGTGCGCTATTTTTTCCATTACCAAAGTACTGAAGAGGAACCAGCAGATCCTAACTAGTTTCAAACGCCTACTTCTCATCACCATCCAGAGACTGCAGCTGCAGAAATTAAAACTGCAGACTTCTGTTGCCACAGTCTACTCTGTTTTAAACCTGAAGAATGGCAAGTCTTCCATCTCCTTACACAAAAACAGAGTCAAAGTAAGCTTGCATTGCGGTAAGTGCACTCCATCAGCTAAGGTCACCAACAACACAAACATTAAAGCAAATGACCTTTCATTTGGCATTTAGGCAATCCTATATGAAAATGCAGTTCAAGTCTCATGCCTTTCAGGTTTTGGAATTTTCTTTCAAAATGCTATTTTGAATTCACCATTTTAAAGCTAAAATATCAAGTATTCCCATACAGGTCCTGGATTTATGCTGGTCCTTTGTTATGCAACGTGATTCTTACCATACTTCTATTACTAATTTCACACTGGTGATACTATTGCTGATTAAGAAGCACGACAGGGGATCTAGAGGGGGAAAACTTTTAAATCTTCATTTATTACAAGCTTGATTCCTCTTAAGTGTATTGGTTCTCACTGGAACAGTACCAATTAACATGCTAACAGCTCTTTAGCAAATGGAGGGTTAAGATCTCTAACTCAAAACATGCAAAAATCACTGCAAGAAGTAGACAGCGGCATTTGTGCTACTGCTAGCAAAGGAGCAAGTAAGTACTGCAGCGGAAATGCTGGCTTAGTTGCCATTGCTGCTCTGTAACTAAAATGAAGGCAGCTACAACTGTGAATCCAGACATACTTGCCACAGAACAGAATACCTATCCAAATGTAGTTTTACTATCAGACAATTAACACAGGTAGCAGTAAAGAAAGGGTAAAGGCTAAAAAAAAAAAACAAACCCAAAAAACAAGCAACCCACCACATTTAGCTGGGTAACACTGAAGCCACAAATATTTTCATTAGGATATGTATTACTGTGCTTTACGACATTATATCTTCTCAGTTAATGTTTCAGAAATGTCTGTGCTGCGTCTAGTATGTGAAGCATCTCTTACTGAGACATTTTGAGTTAGCTTTTCAGCTACCATAACTAATGCACTCAGTCTCTTTTGTATCCTGCATATATGAAAATCACTAACCAAAAGGTGTAATTTGTGCATCACTGAGTTACTTAAAATGACGTTGTGTTACTTATCACATTATTTCATAATATGGTTGCTACCCTCTTACTAAAGAGAGGTGAAGAGATTGTCACTCCTGAAGGTTCTGTGCAGCCCCGCATAAACCAGACTACAGCCCTTTCAAATTTATGCACAAAAATCATCAGCATGACTAGAATGGGGAGAGGAGGAAGGAAAAAAAAAATCAGGTACGGCCTTTATTCAGAAATCTTATTTAATCTGTAATTTGACCTTTAGTGATGATATTTACCCCTAAACAAACCAGCACTCGTGTCTATAACTCCACCTGTTATGTGTTAGAAAAAAATCTAGCTAAATACATAAAGCAGGAAACAGAACTGCCTGCTATTTCCTTGTAATATGAACAAAATCCACCAGACAAGGACAGCTATTTCCTTATTGAGTCTCCAAGGAGAAACTACCCTTGTGCACAAGTTCCTGTTCACCTACCAGGCAGTCCAGCTGAGAGACAGGGCTCTTGTTGCCAGGCTGGCTGATGTCCCAGACTTTGACGCACCCCTTTCCACCCGTGTACACGTGTCTCGTGGGGTTGCTGATCGTTACTGCACACACAACCTCCCCGTGGTTCAGGGTGTTGATCTGCCGGGCATGGCGGGGGATTCCTGGACCGATGAGGGCATCAGGAGGGAAAGGAACTGGCTGCATTTGACCATCGGCAGTAACGTGAAAGGAGTAGGCACTTTCGAAAGAGAAAAGAGAGAGAGAAAGGGGGGGAATTTAAAAAAAAAAATCAGTCAGTTACACATTGCTATCAATGCAAGAAAAAACAGTATTTTTACAATTTTACTTGCTCGCCATCTTTTTTCTCATTAAAATCATAGCTACATTGACAAATAACACAGGCACATGAAACCCCTGATAGAGACAAGGTTTCACAATAGGTATTTTCAGCTTGCCTTACTGGAAGTATTCATTCAGTGGGAAGTAGGTCAAGTTCTACCCTTAACTCTACAGACCAAGGTCACGGCTGCTATCCCTCAGCTACCTAAAGATCTTTCACAGCACCTGGTTTATAGGCCTCACTTCCGAGTCCCAGCACCACGAGTCCGGCAGCAGCAATCCTTCACCAGACACTAGTCTTTCGGCCCTCTTCCATGAGACTGTTGTCTTGCAGTTACACTACAGCCGAAGTTCGACTTTTGTCCGTTTCTGCACCTCCTCTTTAACATCAGCACCAGCTGTGCTCACATGCCTCTCCTTCCAGCTGGTAACCAGTGTTTTAAACAGAAACAGGCAGGGTGGTTTGCACACACCTTCTATCATAAAGCTGATACCATCTTCTCATATCTTCTTGAATAAGTATTTTGGAAAAGCAGAAAGGCTGGGTTTCCCGGGTAGTTTTACTGCTTCTGTAACACTTTTGTGTTGTATTCAGTGCATGATGTCAAGTACATGGAAACTTAAGGGTTAAGGAAATGAACCCCAGCACTGAATAAAAACACTCCTCCTTAGGGAAAGTGAACAAAAATTATTTCTTAATGTTTAATATGATGTTTAAAGCCATCTTTACTCAAGGACAAGAATATACCTAGAAGCTAATAAATGTTTCAGGGGCAGGGGTTGAGGGTGGTCCTCTTTGTTTTAAGTAATAATGAAGAAAGTAAAAGGCTGCATTTTGTTTTACTCATTAGTTTTTTTCTTTTTGCTTCTGTTTTAAGCACATGCATGGTTCAAGTTTTTGATGCTGCTGTTACATTAACAGTGCTCTTCAAAAGGCCGAAGTGGATAAAAGTGGTCAGATGTGAGTATTTTTTTTCTTTTTTTTAACCACTATACTATTGTCTCCCTAGTGACTAGGGTCTGGGGTTTTTTCTCTTATTTTCTTGTGTTCAGAATTGTCCTTTCTTTTCCGAATGTACCTTATTCCTCAGAAATCTTGAGTCATTGTAGCTTTAGTATTGCATCTCTCTTCCAGCAGTCCAACAACTGGTAATTCAATTTAATCTTTTCTGAGCTATGAGCTAGTATTTTCTGAGTACTTTATTGCACATTTCCGAGTATTCCATAGTTTAAAAAGAAAGAACAAGGAAGATGCGTGGATCCATAACAAATGCCACAAAGAAACTGAACATGCCCAGGAGCAGAACTCTTTTTTTAAAAAAAGACTAAGAAGTGAGGTAGAACAACTCTACAGTTCTTTCATACAGAAGGTAACAGCAGAAATCGTCACCCCATGTAGTACTGCAGTTTTCTCAGAAAGGAAGGGTAAGGACAGGTTAAGAGTAGCTACCAGTAAGGAACTGGTAGTGCATATACATGTAATTTCTCTCCCATGGCTGGATATGTGAGTTTAAAGACTGCTCAAAGAATACACAGAAATGGAGGATAAGCGAGTTGAAAAGATGAAAAATCTTTCCTGTTGTGGAAATATCAGGAATAGGAAATGCAAGGTAAGAAAGGAAGTCCAACGTTCACCTTGTTACAACCATACAAGATGCACAACATATCGGACAGATTTCTTCCCATTGCTCCCTTTCTCTCTTTGTTTGCATGAAGAATTACAGCAATGATGAAGGATTAACTAGAAATCCATGTCATTTCTGTGAAGAGGAGTAGAGATGGCACTGTCCCAAGGTAGTTATTCACTAAACAGGTAAGACATGGGATGGGAGAGGAAGCAGGGAAGCAGAAGAGGAGTGGCAACAAGACTGCTCGAGGCTGAACAACTGCTTAAGATCAGGTGAAGAATCCAACTAAAGAGTCATAGCACTTAAGAGGCTGAAAAGCTGGGCCCCATCCTGGGCTCCAGATCAAAGTCAGCTGCAGAACATTTGTTAGCAGTCAGAGTACACAGAACTGCACAACTTTGAAGTCTCAGCCTGCCCTTGCTTTTATCATGGACAGAAGAAAAACAATTAAGCAAGTATTAAGCAATTTTTTCCAGCATGTTTAAGATGAATAATCCACTTGTACATTATTATTTCTTTAATGGAAGGTTACAGCGTAAATGTTCTGTTCAATTCAAAATACCTGAATAATTGGTGTTTTGAAATGCTTCTGTGCATACACACAGCTTCTCAGCTCTTGCTGAGATAGGGTGGGAGGAAAATAGGAACATTTTTCAAGTGCATCATGCATACTGTAGAATTACAATGACTCCTCTGCTCTGAAACACCAGACTTACCCAGTGTAATTTTAGTCATGCAGAATTTTACCAGTATGCCAGTGTTTGCCACGCGATAAAAGTATTCTCTCTTTTTTATCATCACGAGCAGGCATTTGCTTCCAAGACTGGCTGGTCAAGACTCAAGATGACTGAGTTTGGGGGCCGAACAAACAGGCCAGCAACAGTTTCTTACAAGCCAAGACAGCTTTTTCTACAGTGCGAGTAATCAGTGGTCCACTCTGTAGACATGGCTAGGTGTTGCCAAATTCCTCTTCTTCCCACCAAGACCAGCACACAGAACAGTAATGTCCACATCTGCTTCAAGATGTGTGCCATGTCACAGAAACATCACCACTGTCAACATGCGTATGGTGGTCTGGTAACTTATACCTACTAGGTATTACAGTACAACTTTTCATTACACATGTCTTTGAACTTTGAAGAAATGTGCATAATTTGCAAGACCGACACTCCCTAGGCAAGGAAAGCGTCTCTCTCCAGAAGAACACAGAGCTAGAGACGCCAGTGGAAAATACTGTTTGCAGCTCAGTCGCTGTTGTCCTTGGCTACCTCTCCAATATATCACCACGATAGAGATCCTACCCTGCTACTTCTGGGGAGGACTGTACTCCCAGTGCGACACCTATAAAGCTGTAGGTGTACTTACACTTACATACAATTAAGAAATTACTCAATTTTTAACACACTAGATATACTGACAGGCCGAACTCTCAAAACTGACATGCATTTTGGTTGCCCAGCCTGAAGAGAGCTAATATTTAGTTAAATTTGGTAAATCCTTGAGTTCCCTAAAGCTCAAGGTACTTCTTAACAGGGACCCATTGCCCACCCACCTTTCTCCTCAACCATTGCTACTGAGGTTTGAATTCCATAGCACTGCAAAAATGTAATGTGCATTTTTGTTCCATTACGATGGTCTCTCAGAACTGACAGTGTACACCAGAAACTGGTGTTCAGCTTCATGACAAACACGGAACCCCACAGCATTCTGACTCTATGGAATGTCTGGATTTCATGATTATCCATCACTGGTCAAATGACTGTTACCACAAAGATGGCCCTCCCTCATGTTGGGCTAACAACCCCATCAAATAAAGTTCTTACACAATGCAATAACCATTTAACAGAAAAGAAGTTAAGTATATACCAATTAATATGTTGGTAGTACAGGCTTATAATTAATTGTATACTATGAAAAGAACAGTTGCAAGACAAATTTGCATGCCATTTAGGAAAGCTTGTGGGGAACCAGGATACTCTCACTAAAGAGTATATTCTTTCTGAATAACAAAAACATTCTTGTGATCTGTTTCACGCAAAGGCTTCTACTAGGTTTGTGTCAAAGTAGCACTGAGAACCTGCAGAGTTCCTATACATTACAACATAGTAGGTGATACTAACACGACGTGGTTTCTGAGCTTAAATCTGGTAATTACAGCCCTCCAATTTCCACAGAAGTGTAAAATACATAAGTATCATCTGACATGCTGAGGAGAGTTCAGAATATTTAATTTACTGCTCAAGAATGTGGCAAATCTACTAAACTACCTAACTACCAGTTACTCTTAAGTATTCACAACAGTATAAGGTATGCAGTTCCTGCCTACTAAAAGCCACATGCCTTAGAGGGGGAAACCAGAGGCCAAGGGTGGGGTGGAGCTTCAACTTCATACCCCAGTGAAAAATTCAAACAGAATTTCTTAACTTTTATAAATACCTCAATGGCAAAACACAAAACTAGACAGTTCCTTCTACTGATGACTGTGTTTTACTTTCAGCCTCTTTGTACTCCTGATTATTTTAGTTATAGTTATCACAACAAACTGTGAATATCTGAGTATGGTGTTTCAGTGTACAGGACAAGATGCCAAGAAATAAGAATAAAGGTATTTGGTCCAAAATAACATAATCTTTAACTTCATACATATCATCAGACATAATTCTATCTAGAGATGTGGGTAGGGGAGAAATTAACCTTCCTCTAAAGTTTTCCTCATTGTACATTTCCTGAACAAGTATAAAGATCAGGAAAGATGAAATCTTTTCTAATTTTTGCCTTGAGCAACTCCAGAACAGTATATTATTCTTTAGAAAAAGCAGAAAGGAAAGTCAGCTTGTAATTAGAAGATGAAAGAGTTAACATTTACCATAGGCAATTTCCCTTTCCTGCTAAAATGAGAAAAGTGTATTTTCAGCTCTTTTCGGTGTCTGTGTACACCTCACGCTTCAATTAAAGCTACATTGGAAAAAAAATACCTTGGAATACATTTGTTTGTAATGCCACCATTAATTCACAGTTTTAGACACCAGGGAAGCGATATTGTGGACATAAATCTTGCCACTGAGCTTGAAAAACCTGTGTTCAGTGCACAATGTAACTATTAGAAGGTATGGTTCACATCAAGGAAAAATCCACAAGAACATTAGCAGCTATAGAGGACTAAAAGCTAAATAAGTACCTTGTTAGAAGTCCTATGCAAAGCAAAAAGCACGATTACAGCAAAACACTGAATAGTCCAGGACACAGTTAAATTTATCCAGAACAAGAGTGCAAGACTCAAGACACCGTATGTCCATGTTCCAAACTAGCACTGTTTTCCCACCCCGAACCTAAACCAAAGATAATTCTTGATTAGGTGATGGCTTAAGGCAATCTGGAAGGAAGAAATATCCCATCATCCTACCCCACCCTCCCCCTCAAAAACCCAAAAGAAACCCAGAGGAGCTGCTAAGAAAAGAATAATCTACTGGGAATCAACTTTGAAACCAAGAATATGAAAACATTTTATGCATATTCATGCATACATATAGATACCAAGTCCCTGCCCATAAAATTAATACACTGCAAATGGCTGAAGAGATAAAACAACTAATATGAGATCACATGTTTGCACATGAAAATGTCGAAGTAATGGAAAACCTGAAAAGCTGCATAGGACATAATTCATAAAAACACCCAAAAAAGCCCTCAAAAGCCATAACCTTACCGCTACCAAATGCAAAGTATAGCTCACTTGTATAATTAAGAAATTGCTGAAGACACTTTGACTGTCTACATTGCACACGATTCTTCAAGTACATCTGTACTGCTGCTAACAAGACTAGACTCCACAAAAGGCAAAACTAAAAGATTCACATTCAGGAACATAAAAGATGGTAGTAAAGACTCACGTTTAATCAAGTTACAAAACAAGGCAAGAAAAAGACAAGCTTTCCAGACACAGCCAGCCCCTGGATAAAGACAGATGGACAAGCGGGAATGGGATCTTCAGAAGCTACTAATTTTACTAAGAAGCTAGTCATTAACATATCTCAGAATGCACAGGGGTTAAAGAAAGCCTGGTGCTATCAGAAATGTCATTCCTTTGGAAAGTAAGGAACTTAAATTTTCTCCTGGAAGTAGGGCTGGGTGAAAAAGAACTGTCCCAGCATAACCACTGATGAAAATGTGGAGCCATGACCACACAACATATGGCTGGGCATTCGACAGTTCAATTTGAAAACTCTGTGTATCCACTTGGACCAAGACCTAAGACGAAAACTCCACATCTCATAAAACAAATTCAACGTGGCACCTTAACTGTACTGTAGGAGAAGCCAAATTTTGAAAATAAACCAGGGCTACTCCACTAGTTTGCACGATTATATAACCCATGCATTTTGCACAGAAAATACAGGAGACTTGCCCAATGCAGGTAAGAGATAGTCAAAGATGCTGCAGGTAGCAGATGGTGCCTAGCTAGCTATAGTGAAGATTGCAACAAGGTATCATCCTAAAGCAGTCAATGGAAACATAACAGATCAGTTTATGGAACTTTGTGTTTGCCTCACAATAAAGATAAGCAAAGGAGTCACTTCAGAGGAAATGACTGGCTCAGTCCAGTCCATAAAAAATCATTACAAAATGCATCAAATCAAGTGAAGCGTAGGGACTGTGCGTCAAACTAGGCCATCTACAGAATAGTGTGAATAAAGTGCTGAAAACACTAAATAAAAAGGTTTTAAAAAACCCTAACAAACAAAACCCCACAGCCTAACAGACCTAAATTTAGCTATGAAATACCAGGGTACAAAGTATGGCAGCACACATGCGCTGCTGTTGTGCTTTGAATAGTCCAACAACTAGAACTCAGTCACAGAAAATTCCTGACTTAACAAAACTGGGATTTTCAGAGCTTATAATACAAAATATTGCCAGGCATTACTAATGGAGGAAGTCATTGAAAGCTTACAAATACACTTGTCTCAAAGTAAAAACTTAACCACTGAATTATGCAATCTCCAAAAATGTTTTATGTAAGTATGCCAAATTCTACTGAAGTCAGCAAGAATGAGTCTGACCCTTAATAAAAGAATATTTTGAGAACAAAGCCTGTTCCTTACTGTACTATATTTAAATACACCACCATCTGATGCCTAACACCAACTCACTGAGCCCTCACTTCAGTAATCTTGTCAACATACCACCAACTTTTCCTTAAGTAAATCTAAGATTTAACGGGTTTCTCACGCTGCCAACAGATAGCTAAGTCTGTTCTCAGAAGCATGGTGGATAACAATGGTTTTCCTAATCTAAGTCTGCTGCTTTCCTACTGTTACAGGAAAAGAGTGGAAGAAAATACACTTGTCCTCCCTCACACATCCTCCCATAAACTGTCATACTTTTAATGATGTTTGCCATGATTAACATTACAACATATCACTAGCTATTAACACGAGTTCAAAATGAAGGCAAACACAAATGTGTCTATGCAACTTTCACCAGTGTGTCTTGCAGCTTAGACAGTATTCTGAAAATAATAGTTTCTGAATTTTCCCTGAAGCTGCAAGGGGAAAATTAAACCATGACAAATATCTTAAGTGCCTAGATAAAGAAAAACTAGTTTAAATGCAACTTTCTGTTCAAAGAAAAGACAAGTCATAATGCCAAGTGGGAAGGGACAAAGAACAGGTTCTAACAGTGTTGAAAAACTCTCTCCAAGAAAACAGATTAGTCGGATTTGCAGTCTGTGCTCTGTTTGCACCTGCACAGACTAGTTGTCTAGAAATAAAAAAAAAGTGTTTAAGAGTTACACATGCACTTGGGTAAACTCAGTCTCAACAGTATATCAAAGCCAAATTGCAGAGAAATTTTACAGAATCACAGAATGTTAGGGGTTGGAAGGGATCTCAAAAGATCATCGAGTCCAACCCCCCTGCCAAAGCAGAATAATCTAGATTAGGTCACACTGGAACACATCCAGGTGGGTTTTGAATGTCTCCAGAGAATGAGACTCCACAACCTCTCTGGGCAGCCTATCAATGTGCTCTGCCACCCTCACAGTGAAAAACTTAAATCTGATGTATGCTGTTTTGGTGGCTTTATTTTATTGTAACATCAATAAGACACAGGATCACAGAAGTATTTTATTTAGCTACCTCCTCCTCAATAAATAAAACTCTTGTGAAAATATCTTACATCTATGCACCACCTGCTACACAACTGCTTGGTCTTTTTTTTTGCTGTCAAGCTGCACACTAACACAGAAGTGTTTTATAAACTTTGTTCCATTATGCAAGGTGTGCATCATTTGCTAAAGTGATTCAGATGCCCACTGTGATCAACAGTTGCAGACTCCCATGCCTGAGGAATCTGCGAGTTTGTACTACACATTTATGCTCAGTTTCAATATGTTTTTATCTTACACATTTTACAACGGTTTACCAGTTTGTACTTCCCTTAACTTCCCCCAGAAAGGAGAAAATAAAAAACCTTCAGGTATACCCTCATCAGCTTTTTCTTGGAAAGAGGTATACGCACACTTGTTTTGGGATATTAAGTCTAAAACAACCCCATGGGAACAAGCAGACACTACCCACTTTGGAATTCTTGTTCAAGATAATTTTATTCTCTCTAGATGCTGCAGATGTTACCAAAATGTTAAAAGTTACTTACGGTTTTCCCCCAGGAATCCCTGCTAGATTTGGAGGGATTCCAGGTACTCTCATGTGAGGAGGAGGATCAAACCCAACCTGACAATGAAAAATGAATTAATCGCACACTTGCAATTTCTCATTCAGTAAGCTTTTTTTCTTCACCCTTAAGATATATAACCAAAGTGTGGCTTTTACCCATAGCATTAGACAAGTGCATGCTTATGGGGGGATGGGGGGAAAGAACACATTCTCTTTAGGCATGTTTCTGCTGCTATTATTCATATGCAAGCAGAAAACCAATAATGAGTATTACGCATTCATATCACAGAGCATAACACAAATATCCCTGTCCTAGCCCTGGAATTAAGAGTTCGTGGTGTGTGGGCATGTAGCCACACCAGCACTCCTTGGCTCGGCCACAGCCGGCGCGTACCGGTGCCGGCACAGTACGGTGTGGTGCTGGAAAGCAGCTTCAGGCCCCAGCTACAATCTGTGCATGATTCCACTTGCACTGCTGTGTGGGCACGTCAGCTGAGCGATCTCTCCTGCTGGGTGCAGACAAATTCATCTATAGTTTAAGCATGCTATGCTCTCTTCACACGCTGCAGTTCCTCTAAACTTTTGTATCTTGAATAAATATGTACTTCATATAATAGTTTCTATTCTGTACGCTATATCCAAGTTAAAGTTTTGATTGCTGTAAGGAGCACATATGTTGTTAAGAATTTCCACGTTTTCACTTAACAGCCCTGTTTGCCAGTTTGGAAAAAGGTAGTACTATGAACAATAACAAGATGACCATGCTTAAATCCAATCTTGCAAATCAACACATAGTTAATTTTGCCTATGCATAAAGCTGCCATCAATCTCACATTTGCAGAATCAGGCCTCTGGGTTACTCAGCATGACAGCAGCTGTAACTAACTACTATGCTCCATTTAATTACTACACCCACAACAGCAACTATTCTTAACAGGCTTTATCACAGAGCTCCAAGATATGTACTGACCACCTTCTCATGTTGATTTCCACAACAAAGAAAATACAGGGACATAGAAAAGGGGAAAAAGAGGGGAAAAAAAAAAAAAAAAAGAGTCTACATGCTTCAAGATTAATTTTGTATGTCTGTAACACAAATCTGGTTTAGCAAGAGAAAAGCAGGTGTCCACAGCAGCAGTGAAATACTTTGTAGCTACCAAAACTACCTTCTCAATTGAAAGCATAAAATAACTTTTTGGCATTTATTGATCAGTCAAAGCTCTGATGTAGGTGAAGAAAAAGGAAACACACATAAAACCACAGAGACTCTTTGTTTTCAAGGTACAAATTTGTTTCCCCAGCCACTCAGCACAGCGAAGGCAGAGTGAAGCTGTCACGCCTCTGGCACTGTTATAACTTGGGAATCCGGCAGTGCTAAATGAAGCATGTAGCTCTTGTCAGTGAACCACAACTCACACAACTGAGATTGCATGCAACGTATGCCCTACCATAGGAGATCTTCCATAGGCAACCACAGCAGCTGCCGCAGCAGCAGCACTCATCTGGGGCGACATATTGTGCAGACTGGCATAGGCTGCCCCTGGACTGGTTAACTCTCCGTTCATGCCAGCGTGAGGTACCATTCCAAAGGGAGCAGGGTACGGTCCAGGTACTGCCAGCGGCGTCCGCAAACCTGCAGCTGTGGAATAACAAAGTAGTTTTACTAGCATATTCCTGCATACAGGGAAGGAAACAGCCCTTTCCCACGCCCCCTTCCCCCCCCAATACCTAACTGTCCCCTCTGACATATGCATGCTGCCAAGAAACATTGCCTCTTTTCCCTCTGCATAAATAAGATCTACTGAAGTCTGAACTTGTTGATTATTTCTAACAATCTTTTTCTAGCATTACCTATTTCCATTTCTGTAGTATTTCCGTGTTTACATTAATCTCTCCTTCGCCAAATTAAGCAGTGAAGCTGACAGATATGGTTTACACAGCTCACGTCTGAAGCAACTGTGCTGTACCAGCCTGAATAGCAAAAGTAAACTTCCCCCTGCATTTGTCAAGATTTACACTGCAGCAAATATTAGTAGACTCAGACAAAGAGCTGGAGAAAAGATTGCATTCAGAATAAGTACCAGAAACTTCCAAGAAGCCTTTTTATATTGAATTCGGTCTCTGGATTATTTCAAAAAAGATAAAGACAAAAGTAAACAAAGAAGGATAAGAGATAGAAAGATACTCAAACTGTTAATAATCCAAGCATCTGCTTCTTGTCAAGCCCTCTCTTCGATATCAAGAACAAAGCAATACATTTAGTTAACATTCACACAGAACTACATACATTAAAAAAGGGATTAATTTTGGAACCATAAAAACACATGAGGTAATGCATTACCAGCTTGGTTAACCAGAGGGTCCATTGTTGGAGGCTTGCCAAGGCCTGGACGAAGTCCTGGAGTTGCACTAGTGCCTGGGGTTGGCACATCACTTCGAGGAGTTGGTGTGCTGGATTTCAGAACAGGCGTGCTGGCTTTTTCATGCTGGTATCATTAAACAAATTAAATGAGTATTATTTTTAATCCAGGCCATATTATACAATTTATCACAAGAGCAGCTGGGATGCTGGGCACCTACTATGTAGTCCCTCAGCCAATTTTCATAAATCCACGCAATGCTGACAACATTAACTTGTGAGAGAAATGCTGACCTTTTTGATTGCTGCCAAAATTTAAAAAAAAAAAAAAAAGAATCGCAGAAAGTTATTTTTCTTTCTTCCATTGGCATTAAAAAAGTGCCTGAGCTAATTTTTTTTTTTTCAGGACAATGCAGTCTGCATTACCGTATTATCTTAGCTTGAAATCATTACCATCCAAATTATTATTGGACAGAGCAAATCTTCGTACAAAATACCACCAGTTGATAGTATCAAAACAGATTGACACAGAAGTTACAGAGAACCTGACCAAATTTATAGTGATACTGCAGAAAAAGTTTTCAAAGAGCAACAGCTTAGTTAGAAAAGTTTAACAAATGCCTGTAGAACTTCTCAGTGACTTTATACAGACTATGTTAAACCATAAAGCTGTTGCTCAAGAAAAAGAAATAAACAATGCTTAAGCAAGTCTCATACTTCATAACAAATATGCAACTCATTTGACAGAAATGTAGGAAGTACAAAAAAACAATCCAAGTGATGCAGACAATACTGCTGATGAGGTCTATCAAAGTCTGGGAAAACACTTGTCAATTTCTGCCTCAAGTGTTTAAAGCCATGTACTTTCTAACACAACTAGTTGCAGGAGAATGGAGAGTTAGAAGAGTAACATTTATCCAGACATCAGGGTGCTACCCACCAGACTCATTTCTTTGGACTTGAGGGAAGTAGAACTTCCTGAAGAGGCTGTAGATGCTGGACTGCTAGAGGCATCTTTCTTCAGCAGGCGGGTTTTATCTATACCGTTTTCACGTGGTGAATGAGTGGGACTTGCCCTTGGGGAAGAAGGATCCTAAAATGATGGGAAGGGAAGAACAGCACAGAACCCATCATGGGTTGGTACACAACCACTGCTAAGGACTCTATGGGGGAAAAAAAAAACTAGAAAAATTTCAGCAGCAAGTTCAAATGACAAGCCATTTTGTTACCTCTACAGAAAAAAAAAAAGGTCAAAATCCCTTTTATCAATTTAGAGACATAAGTTCATGAAGTAAGCAATCTGGTTTTATTTCACACTACATGTAATCACAAAATATATCATTCAAAGCACAGAGCTTGTAATCTAAGTATACCTAAGTACAAACTTAAGACAAGGGCGCACAACACATGATGACAGCAGGAAAGACCAACAGTAACTGCAGTGAGTTTACACTTTCTCCCACCTAAGTTCTCCACGCGCTTCTAGTGACAACAAGCATTTCAATAATCTCTTAAAGGCTATACAAACCCTGCTCTTCTCTATCTCAGGAGAAGAGAAACATGCTTTATATGCCATAATATATGTTACTTCTTTCTAAATACTATCTGCAGTTGCCTCACTACTTAAATCTACAGGAAAGACTGAAATCACCTGTCAGGTGATTATCATTCTCTCTTTCAGAGGAACACTCTGCATCTACTTTAACCTGAAACAGCCAGCGAGCAAACTACAATGCCATCAGAGCTCTCTTTGTCTCATGAAAATAGCAGCAGGGAGGAAGAAGTTCTCACAAGAGGTCACTAGGTCTGCTGACTGATTATTGAACTGTTTCATTTTAAGTAGGGCTTCTTTAAGGATTATGAAAATCCCCAGTTGGCCACACATTTTTCTATTTGGCTGACATCATTTGGGCAATTGGAGTTGAAGACACTTCTCTGTCAGCTTCTCTCCCTGTGCTTTTCACAGAGCAGAACCTTTCTACCGTACTCAGGCTTCCTAAAACTCTTTGTTGTATGAAATAAAAGATGTAGAAAAGGAAAGGCCCATCCCTTTACCTTCATGCCACTGCCAAATCTCTGTCTTGGAGGGGGAAAAAAAAAAAAAAAAGAAAAGGTGGCTACAACATCTGTAAAATTTTGTCAACTGACTTCATTCTAAAAACCAAACATTTCTGGAAAATGCCATCTTTAGCATAGAACATTAAAAGACCAATGACTTTTAAGGTACAAAAATTGGTTTTAATAATACTCCTTCTATTATATACAAGTTTAGGGATTGTCTTCCTTTTTCATTTGAAGGCAGTAGTGTGAAAACCTCAGCTCTCGACCTGCATCTCCCCACAACTCTCTCCACTACAGAGCAGCTGTGAAGCATCAGAAGGTAAATGCAGAGGGAACAGACCTGGACAAAGCAGCAGAAGGAAGAGCTGAGAGGGCATTTAGATAAAGCTCAGAAGATGACATAGTAACTACAGTACTATTAAAAAGGAGAAGTTGTGAATATTTTAACATATCCACACAGAGGAATCTTTTTCTTCTAAGAACTAAATACACTTTTCCTTTAACCTTTGGGCAAATGTCAAGACTACAAAAATGAAAAAAGTTACCTCATTGGATACATCTACAACCAAGTTATCGTCACTCTTGTCCCCATCACTGTCCTATTAAAAATAAATAAATATAGTGTTCATTTCAATTAGTACATTAGGAGCCCAGAGAGAAAGACTACGCATCTACTCAGACATTTTTTTGTTTTTCCTAAACAAAAAGCAAACAGCCTTTCATTAACTTATTAGCAACAGGGAAAACAATGAAAACAGGAATACACCACCTTATTTCTGCTTCAGTAATGAAACCCAAATAACGTTGAACTAGTTGAGAGCTGGTGGTCTCACCATCTGCGTAAGATGGTCCAAAACCCCTCCTACAATCACCATCATAGACAGCGTTATCACTGCTCGTAAGAGAGTAACCCATTCAGTTCATACACTAACCTTACATTTTAATCTTAGGGAAAATTACTGCTTGGACACCAAAAAAAACCCATCAGAACTCAAAAACCTAGAAATTTTTGGCATTTTGATGAATCAACTTCCTCAGAGTAATAGGATAATTTTTTTTCTTTCTCCAGAAAGGAAGGGTTTGAAGCAGAAAGTTCTGGGGAAGAAAAAGCTTCAGAAATGGCAAGGCATTTCAACATTTATGCCTAGGAATACCAAAATACTTGGACATTGCTATATGGAAATGTTTTATTGTGGCTTGTCAAGCTGCATTTTGCCTGTTTTGCATAAATCTGTGTTCATCTGAGCTGCTCTACTGCCTCCTGATAGCTGCTAGGTTACTCAAGTGCTTCCTGGTCCCTACATACGAAACTGGCTGGGAGCCCCAGCAGACACATTCTATGATACACAGTCATCCAGAAATTTCTGCAGTGAATCATGGTGGTTCAACCAAACGCTGAGCCTTGACTCAAAAACAAAACGCACACACACAAAAAAAACAACAGCAACAACAAAAAAAAATCAAGTGAATGACAAATTTACATTTTTCCTGTGGGCAAGTCTGACATTTCCGACAAAAACACTTCAGTTAAAAAGTTTATAGGCAAACAAATCAGACTACAAGACTGCTCAAACTGTCCCCTGTCTCTTGATTTCAAAGTGTCTGGGCTATCACACTTAACACTGGGAGACAGAAAAGTAAAACACCAGTTCCTTCCTCTCCCCTCCAAGCCACAGTGGTTTTTTTTCTTCAAACAAATCAAAAAACCCTCAACCCCCAAACAAAAAGCAAGCAAACAAACAAGCCAAAAGCTCCCCAGGTCATTTCAACCTTTGAATAGTTCTCCAAGAAATACTGCAAACTTATTTGGGACCCAAGAGCACCACTGAAGACAGAACGGCAGCTCTGTTTGCCACCCAGGAAGCTGTCCAACAAAACGGTGCAAAAGGAGAAGGAACAGGAAAGGTTCAGTACCTGTTACCTGACAGCTCTTGAAAAGTACAAAGGACCCAAAAGGCAAGAATAGGTTAGAACATGCTCATCATTTTGAGCATGTGGGAGCACAGTAGATGGGACACTTCCTCACCAGAAATAGCACTCGAGAAGAGGGACAAAAATAGCTGCCAAGCAATGACTAAGTGCACACCAGTGACTCTGTCATCTTGAGAAACAGAAATTTACTGTGACTGTTAAAGACATCTTCCATAGGAACTATTAATATTAGAAGATTCTCCTCACTAATAAACCCCCAGGTTGAAACTATACAGGTCCTAACATGAAAATCAGTCAGAAATCAAAAAGAAAAAAAAAATGCATTTTGCATCTTATTTCCAAAAGCAGCAGCAATTCTCACAATTCGTTTATCTCCCTTACCACAAAAGCATTACTTCCTTGTCCCTAGAAGGGCCCTACGAGCTCAAAATCAGCAGTTCTGTGTTTGCAGAATTGGGGAACCTTTAAAACCAAAGATCTTCTAGATCAAAATAAGTCTGGAAATTTCAAACATACTTCTTTTGCTTAATTCTTTAGTTTTTATGCTACCTATATAAAACCCATTTCAAGCAAAAACCAAATAGAACGCATTTTAAATGTGGATTAAACAAACTACTTCTACAGTGCAATAATAACCTTTCTATTTGCATCAAGTAGAAATACGAGAAAAACAAGTTAAGCTTTTTCTTTTTTTTTTAATATATCAAATGCAGCTTAAGAACGCTTTATCTTCCAGTATTTAAAATGAAAATTGCCTGCAGAATATCAAACTCTCCAAGTTGAGGGAGTAGTATGGGGAAGTTTGCCAAACCCCTCTATAATCAAAACAAGATTATTAGAAAGTGGTGGAAATATAACTTGCTAAACCGTAACAGCCCTATAACAGTTTAATGTGCAGAAAGAGGAAAGTAACCCCAGCTACTGTCAGTAGCTCCAGGGATATCCCAATAGCTCCTCAGAGATATTCTAGGTCCAAGTGGAAAGAAGTTACCTCACTGGTGAAATAAAGTGACACCTCATTTTCTATCGTGTTTCAGTAACTTTAAAGTAACTGGTGGATGGATAAATATAAACCGATTTGTGACATTATTACTATGTCAAAGAATGATCTTCTGTTAGATTAAAGGTCTGCCTTTCAGCAGTCTTTTACACCAGTCTCAGTCTCTAAAGGCTGTTCCAAGTATCATCCTGTGTCTGGCTAAGCATTTGTTGAAACCCTATGTGAACCTTTTGAGATTCGTGTACGTTGCACTGTAATGTCTCTTCAAAACCAAGCATTAATCAACCTAGTCAAAAACGTAGCACACAAACTGTGAACGTTTTGTATTTCAACTGGCTTTGTGCTGAAACTGCCATATCACCCAAAATCAATCTTTACTTAAGTTCATGCAGCCTCGTAATACACAATTTGCAATGGTAATTACTGCTCAACATTGTAATAGTAATAGCTAGTATCAGAAAAATTTTGTAACATCCCCCCCAATCAACAAAATCCTTCACTTAAATCAAACCTGCACACTTTCGAGCAATCCAGAAAGGATCTCTTGCCCCAGAACACTTGTGAATCCCAAACAGCTACTCCTGGCTCATTATTCCCTGTTGAGGAGTATTACTTGACAATCGCCTAACCTATTGAGTCACTGCTCTTCCCACAACATGAATAATGGTCTCTTTGGCACATAGACCCACGTACTAAATCAGCCATAGGAAACACATTGCCTTGTTCTTTACAGCTCTTTTACTCCTCATACAAGCACAGTGTGTGCAAATAAATTAATCATTTCTTTGACACAGATTTGCTTACATAGTGGCTGGAATCCTTATCATCCACCTTTCTCTTTTTGATGTCATTGGTATACTCAGGGCCATTCCTGCGTTTATCTGTGCTTCGCAGACTGTCCGGGACCAACAGAGAATTGCTCTGTAAAGAGAAAAAAACAAGGTCAATCAAAAAATTCCTTTCAAGATTCCTTCGTATATGCTTAAAAACTCAGATTCGATGTGATAGATGGTTTAGAAATGTGATACCTACATAGCCTTTCATTCCGTTTAATTCAACTCAAAGTCCTCCGGGCAAACATGTACAGCTTCATGCATTTTAAGAAGCTTGGCTTTTTATTGTTCAACTTATCAAAAGTTTAATTCACTTGTCAGTCACCATCTATTTAACTAATTCAACTGCATTTATTGTTTAGGAGAAGCAGACTTACTGTTTATTCATGAGCAGGTAACAATGATTTCTTTTTTTTTTCTTTTTTTTTTTTAAATACACAGATCCCATGTAACAAAAGAGACATACTCAATATAACCCTATCGATTGCTCACTTCTAGACAATCATAAATACATAAGGCTTTGGTATGTCTAGACCTGCAGGCATGGAGATTATACTTTTTATATATATATATATATATATATATATATATATATATGGCAGCTTGTCTTTAACTCTCAAAATAACAAATATTTGCCAAATAAGGTTATGCAGCAATCATCTGTTTGCTGTGGTAAACTCCAATTGGATGCCTTCAACAAATGTATTGCAAACAAAGATCAAGTATTTTTACATCCAGCATAACATTCACTACTAGTGTGAAATTAAGGCTAAAGTGTTGTTTAATCAGACTTGATCTGAAAAACTAAGGCAAACACACACACACAAAAGACAAAAGCAAAGACTAATCTTTTCCTCAAACTACATGGACTGCCCTCATTCATGCTAAGTTATGCTAAGTACAAACTGTTGACCCAAAGAGAAAGGCATTTTAGACATTTTTCAGTCACATGACAATTTGACATGCCTGCGATTCCCATCTCCATCTCCGTTCCAGCTAAAGCATTAAAACGTGTTACAATGAGTTCTTTTAAGTGCAGGATTAGCATATGCAAGAGGGCAATTTGTTCAGTGATGTGTTAATGCTGTGAACAATACTGAATGAGCTGAGAAAAAAATCTCCTTTCACAAAGACCTGGTAAGCCTAGTTCCTAAAAGCCAAGTGCATGCTTACATAAATATATGTTCGCATAAATATCTAAGTAAATACGTATTTACCCACATACACATCTCTCACAAGATAAAGGCCTAATACCGACATATATACTGTGATTTAAGTGTAAGCCCTCAAAGGAAATACTTAGAGCTACCCGAGCTGGAGATATTTACTCAATATATCATAAACATATACTAACAGCCAGTGAACTGTGCACTGAATGACTTCCCCTTTAAAACCTGAGGACACCACAGCAGTTTTGTTCAGACATTAATGTTTAGTCCCAAGAAGAAGGAAAACAAAACAGGGTACATAAGGCAGTCTGAATCCTCTTTTTCCTACTTCAGAAGCTGCACTCTAAAGCCAACTCTAAGCTCTTTTATTCATGGCTATTCAAGCTAAACAAATGCCAAGGGGCTTACATAAAGCATATAGGAGGGTCTAATGAAATTCAGTATAAAGAAGCTCAAAATAATGTCTTTAACCGCAATGTTTTGCAGCTAAAAGATGGGCTTGTTGGATCACCGAACTAATTGCCTTGACAAATACAGTCTGAATTTAACCCCTCATCTCTTCCCAGACACACACATGCTCAGGGATTCACTACTTTGAAAAACATTAAAGCCACTTTTAACATTTTAGTACTGAAACTATCATCTCGGTAGCAGTGGAAACATCCTCAGAAGCAAGCTGTCAATTCAAACTCGACCATACATTTGCGTACTGCAAATGTCTTCTTAAGGAGGAAAATCTTCAGTTAAGAGATAGTACCCTTAAGAAAAAAAAAATTAAAATAATCCATTTTAGTACTTAAGACGTTAGAATAAAAAAATAAAGACAAATGCAGTGAAGTGAATAAACTCAAATTTCACGTTTTAAATTGCTAAAACTAAGTGTGAATAACAGAGAGGTGGCAAAGGGGCAGCACCTAGGAAAAAAATTAGCCAACCTGCTATTTGTAGTTTCTACACAAAAAGTGTAGGTAACAGCTTGCAAGTTCTGGCCTCAAATATGTGTAACTACGATGGCTAATATTTTTTTCTAGTTTTAATGTAAAGTCTCCCTAGACAATACTGACAATATTCTGTACAGTTTGCCCTGTAGTATTTCAGTACTAAATTCATACCACACACCTAGGAACTCCTACATATACCCAGCTCCCACTGCATCCTATATGCCAATCAAAAAAAAAAAAAATTTAGATTTGACTGTTCTTTTTAAAAGGCTGATGGCTTGCTTATCACAAACATGTAATTACAACAATGATCTACAGTACTTTCAAGGCTGTTGTACAAAAAAGTCTCCCCTATGGTCACACTTGCACTGCCTTTCCCTAACTTAACCACAACACTCACTTAAAGGACGATGTTCTCGGGAAGCAGCGCGTCCATGCTAGAAGCTGTTGTAGAGGCATTCGTTTCACAATAGACACACTGGCAGTTTCAAGCAGACCATGCTGTTTCTCCAACAAAATTCACCAGCGAAGTCACTAATTTAAAAGTTACCGCTTTGTTTCCCTTAGGAGTACAAAGAAGTTCTAACTGTGACTATAGTCAGGTAAGTATAATTTCTGATGAAAAAATAGCTCGCTACAGCAACCTAGTGCCAGAATTCAAACCACTGATTGCAATAATATTTGTTTCAACAACATGAAAATATGCATATTTTTAAACAGTGCATATCGCAGATACAGACCACTAAAGTAACAAAGGAAATCGATGAAAAAACAAATGGGTAGTGGGAAAGAGCCTTGGGCTGTTGACATCTCTTACCAATGTTAACAGGGATCAGTGAGGACAGCCTACTGAAAGCCACCTTCCCTCATTTCAGCTCTGGTAGAGTTTATTATTTGCTCTATGTTCACTCTTGAGCTTAGAGTGATCTAGGGGAGAGCAGCAACACCTTCACAATGATACGAGTTCTCGTTACCTTCTCTTCAACAAAAATAATCTCTTTAGTTCTTCTACCAGGCCTCCTAATGCCTGACTTAAGTTTCAAACGTAGGACAAGCTTGTGGGTTTTTTTTAACCTTAGCTATAATATTTATATCATTTTAAATAACGCTACAGAAGTTTTACATTCACACTAATATTCAGTAATAATCAAGTCCGTATAAAAATGGCAAAATATATATACATGCATAGTTGATTTCCTAAAGAGGAACTGCATGACACCAGTTTTTATTTTGTCTTAATTTTAACAGACTAGATGCATAATTGAGGATAATCCTTGCTTTCATAGTAGGAGTTCAATTTATTAGGGATTACCAATGCAACATCTGTAAATCATGAATCTCTGACCAGAACAAATGGTCAAAACCAATTTTATGTAAATGTTTTATTTTTCCTCCAATAATTCAAAATCAATCTCTTTCCTTAAAATAAGTCCCAAAAGAAGAAAAAAAAAAAAAGAAAAGAAAAAAAAAAGCCTAATGGTAGCACTGCTTCCTGTCAGAGTTACCAGACTGCATAAGGGCTGTTTTAACAGGCAAATTGGGATCCTAAAGCAACTTTGCTGCCAGCAAAAGTTAAACACTGAAACCACCAGCAGCAAATGCGAAACAAAAAGCTAGTCATGATGCTCAGAGAGAAGGCAGGTCCCCTATTAGGAATACAACGCACATTATTCAAATGCACTTCTTCCAACTGCCATGCCGTTCCCTGTAGGAGCTACATCCAAACCACAAATACGTGGGCCAGAGGTACAGGCTGAGAGCCCACAGTATCTCGTTTAGCCCCGTTTGTAATAATACAGCACAGACAACTCACTTGAACATACAGAACTGACAATTACCTTTACGCTGATCATTACAATTAAATAACAGTACGTACATCACCTCTGTGCTCACGGTTCAACTACACCTGGTCACAATTAAGATTTGTAGTGCTGGGCTCTGTATGCCCCCTGCTCCTGTTTCCTGAAAAGACACATGTGCACACACTTGCTCTCGTGCTTGGCTACTCGCTGTACATCCCAAACCAGGCAAACCTGCCTGTCTTTACATCCAGTTAGTACAACCTGTGCTTGCCTGCTCCACCAAGCAGGGTCACTGTGTTTATGGAACCACTACACTGGACTTGTGCCACTTCACCATGCAAGTGCTCCCTACAGATATCTGTGGGTAGACAGGAACAAAGGCAAACCCTTGTTGTGCAGGCAAAACAGGATCAAATCTGACACCATCAACCAAAGCATCAGTTGCTCAGTAGTCCCACTGCTCCCTGTTAGGACTCTGTGACAGGAATACAGTGGGCACTGGAAGACTAGCACTTCACCACCACCCAAGCAGGGCACAAGATCACACTCAAGTTATTCAACATAAGAATCATTAACTTCTGTTTGTTGAGTATGCTGCTTGCAAACACATGTGTCAACAACCCAGAAGTTGACTTATCAAGTCAGGAGGTTTTAATTTAATTGACTGGTGATGGAAATCTACTGACTTCATCATTTTTTTACCCACCATTATTAAATTATACTAGCATCTTCATATTAGGAACAAGGAAATCTAGAAGCCCAAAGGAATTTGAATCACTCTCCCACCATTCATTCAATAATTGGGAGACTTTAAAAGAGAATAAAACTAATTTCAGCATTTTTAACCTAATGTTTGTCAGAATCAGAGTATCCCATAAAAATTTTCACCAGAACACCCCTATCTTTCTGTTCCTTTTTATCAGCCTCATGCTGCTTTTTATCAGCTACAAACTAAACTCCAACATAGCACCCCACAGCTCCTGTGTGAACTACTGCTGAAGCTAATTTGTGGTTACATCCACAAAGACTGAGATTTAACTTATTTTTAAGTTGCCAGAGACAGTAAAAATAAATTGTATAACTTATTGAAGAAATTCAAGTTTTTTTCAATTTTAAGTTATATAATGGAATACTTTCTTCACACAGGACAAGAAGCATACATGTGCCACACTGAAGAGCACCCTACATTTTCATATAATGCCTTTTATGATACAACCACCAATTAAAGAGATTTAAAACACAAAACAAAACCAGGTTGCATATAATATCAACCAAAAAGTACCAGTCAATTGTGCATGCCCCTTTCCTCCAAGACTGTGAGGGGAAGAATAGGGCAGAGACAGACCTAGCAGCACAGAATATTTTCCTGTGTTAAGAAAAGAGCATTTTCTGTGTGAAACAATAGCAACTTCTATGCTTAACAATGAAAGAAATTTCTTGGAAAATTTATGAGTGCTTCCTGAATCTTAGAAATCAAGCTCAATGTTTTTTTCATCAGGACAAAAGACCAATACCAACCAAGCACATAGTGAATAATGAAGTTAGATTTCACTGCCTACAAATTATTACTGATACTATTGAACATCTGAACTGCTATGCCGTCCAAAAGGACACTAGAACAGTGGAAAGACAAATGAGAAATAAATACCTAAGATAGGTTTGAAAAGTTTTGCCTGTATGTTCCCTAGAGAAAAAAAATGTGGACATTTAAGTTCCTTCATATTGATGTCTCTCAAAACTTTATTGTGCTTCAGCTGCAAAACTTACTCACTGAGCCTGGCTTCGTTACCTGCAGCTGAACTGTCACAGTAGTAGGGATGGCTGCATTCCCACAATAAGATGACTCAGTTTGGGATGGTTACAGTTACACATCATCCAAAACCCACCTTCCATTGCCAATGTAATTTTGATCAAGTAATTTTACAAGTTCATGCATGAAGCATACTCTTATTACTAACTGAAGTTATTTATTTCACAAACATGCATTAACAAAGATCATCCATTCATTGTATTTCCTAAAACATTTAAGCAATAGAGGGAAAAACCCTTGCCATTCAGACAAAGCAAAAGTAGGTAAAATGGACACTGATCACAATCAAGAATAATGAAATCACTGCATCTCTATAATCCTTTATAGATACATGATTCTCACCGCTTTCAAAAGTATGTCTAAAGATACAAAACAAAAAGGCTCATGACTGTATAAGGAGACTTGAAAAAGGTAAAAACAGATCTCATTTAAAAATTAGTATGTTCAAGTAATAGGCCACAATATCCTTTAACACATCATTATGTAAAAACTCCCTCAATTTAAAGCCAAATAGGCAAGTGTTAAATTTTAATCTTTCAAATTTGCACATTTAAAGCTTGCAGGTTCTACTGCTGGAAGGTCACACTAGATGTATTTGATGGAAATCATACTGTAGAACTGGACAGTGCAACAAAATACCATGGTTAATTTGGGTAACTAACAGACAGCATGGGTTTTGCTGTCTTGGATGATGAATGTAAACCTTTGGTAAGTATTTCTGGCAACACCATTACACTTAAAATGTTATTCTGGAAATCAAATTGATCTTATCCTGGTTACAAAGTAATTTTCAAAATAAGAGCCTACTGCTCAGTTGGAACCACATGTAATAGTTAAGCAGACCTCCTTGTACAACTTGTGTACTTGGGACTAATTTTATGTTATCCTTAGAAATTCACGTTGAATTAAAAAGAAATCCATTAAAAACACAAGATAATGAGTTAAGTTCAGAGAGTAAGTCATTCCCAGCTGATCATTTTATCCACAGGTTTGAACTTGACTATCACTTGAATTATGATTCTTTCACTTAAGGCATCATTTGCTGTTACTCCAAAATTCTAATGCAACACTGTATTAAAAAAAAAAAAAGTAATTTCAAGTTTAACTTCACCTGCATTTAGCTAATAAAGTTTAACTTAATTATGAAGTATTATTCTCTTCTGGGACCAAAAAGAAACTATGACTGTACCAGAACCTAGTAACTGGTATGCAATGTACCTATACAACAAAGTTCTTTCATGAAATACAGGTTACTTAGTGGTAAAACCAGCATAAAAATCCTACTACAGAAAAGTAACTAAGCAATCATGAATTACACACATGGAAACAGAAGCAACTGCATCAACAATTTTATGTATTTAATTAAATAAAACCAGCATGTATAACAAACTAAGCAAGGGATACTGCAAATCTCCCACCACACAAAAGCTGGGTTTCATTTCTGGAAGTTCCCCTTTCATATTCAGGAACTACTCTGAGCTATACGATGAGTTCACAGTCTGAATTTCACAACACTGAAGCTTCTGATTTAACTGAAAAACCCTTTAGCAAAGGACAAGATGGACAAGGCAGAGGAGAACGGGAATGCAGCAAGGACAGGAGACCTAACAACCAAAGCAAAACACAAAGCCAGTCACTCCCACATCTGCACATGTATGTTTGCACAGATACACACTGCAAAATTCTTTCCTTAGCTCTCAGTTGTTGAGAAACCTGCACCTGATCAACATGACTCAAACTTTTGCTAGGTCTTGTCCTTTATAATTCAGAAAAAGAAACAAAATAAGCGCCCAAATCCATGTATGACATCAACAAGCAGAATTAGCTCTGTTATTTGAAACAATGTGAAATGTGCACATGTCCATCTCCAACAGATTAATACAGCAGTAACACTAAAAACTCAAGAGTTTTAAAAAGCTGTTAACAAAGCAGTTATCTGGTTTTCAGGTAAGGTTGTCTTAGGCCAATGCTACTAAAGCTTACATCTAAAAGGAAAAAAAGTATTACTATGCAAGTTACTCCTGAAGCACAATTTAAGCAGTAAGGACATTAGTAGAGCTTAAACAGATTGAGTTAAAGAAACTCCTAGGAATTACTAATTTCTCACCTGTTCTCCAACTCTTCATTCATGAAAATCCTACAGGAAAACTCTCAGTAATAGTGTCATACTTTACATTTGCAGTCAATCTTCTGTTTGATTTGCAGTTTACGCCCTGACCCCAATAAGCAAACAAAAACTTAAACCTTCCACAAAAATCATTCTGCCCAGAAACAAACGTGATTCATACAGTCCTCCCAACAAAGAACTCGGTGTTCCACATAAACCAAGAGAGATTTTAACAGAAAACACATAGGCCTATTGTCATGAAAGTCACTAAATGGAAGAAAAAACAGACAAAGTGCAAAGTCTAATCATTACATTGTGTAGAAGTGGAAACATTAGCAGGAATGTTGGTACTTACTGTGCCCGGCTCTCTGTCTGCTCCCGCAGTAACCAAGAAATGCACAGACATGCCCGTTCAGACACAGAGGCAAGAACAGAAATAAAAAAGGGGGAAAAAAATTAGAACACAAGCCACGAACAGTTTTAAAATGGCTTTTATTTATATAAGTCATTGCACATTCCTAATACAGTGATTTCCTGAAAATTACAGTATTTTGTAAACATGATTTACAGTTTAACCATACACAAAGCCTAGTTTTATTTCATGACAGAATAAATTATTTTCTTTTCAAAAATTAGTCAAGTGCAATTCTGCCCAATATTTAATTGCATACTAGAATTTAAGCCTATGAAACTAAAGTAACAGATGCAATTATCTAAATCTTTTGTTTGAACACATTCACTTCAAAATTTAACTTCTCATTCCCCCTACCATCCCACCCACCTGTTTAACAACAGTACTTTCTTTGAAAAAAATTACCCACTATGCATTTTTAACAGTTTTCCACAATATGGTGCAGGCCACTGGTGTTACAACTAAGCATCTACTAGGATGTCAAAATGCCCTGCAAACTATAGAGCAGGTGACACCCAATTATCCCCTTTTAAAATACTGAAAACTTTCAAGCTGAATTTTGTTTCAGTGGTATATATGCAGACATTTTTAAGTTTGCCAACATTTTTTTTTCTCATTCTATGTAACTTGAATTCTTATGAGATGCACATAATTTTCAGCAATGTGCAAATGTGACAATGTCCTAATCAGGCCTGCCATGCCTCTCACCTCTGTGGTGTTCTGCATCGTGATGCTTCTTGTCATCTTTTATTGCCAAGTGAGACTGCCCACCCAAAGCACTAGAAAGGGCAAGAAGACCAGCACTGCTTCCGAGTGGAGGAATTCCTGGAGGCTGCAGCCCTGATGGGTGCGGTGTTAGAGGCACTGGAGGTCCATGGCCATGGGAGAGATGTTGAGCCTGCAACTGCTGCTGCTGTTCCCAGCGGTATCATCATCCCCAGAAGAACAACACATAGCAGCACATAGTTTGGGAAGGAGAAGGGAGAAGTTTGGTTAATTGTTGAGAATCAACAATGGAGTTTTTTATTTGTTTGTTTTAAATCTAGACTCTCCTCTTTGTCCCACCACACGACATATCCTGCACTGTATCACACTGTCTGTGGACAGTTGTGCTTGTGTCCCATAAACCAAGAAAAGCAAGCTGGATACTTGTTCAGTAGCCCAAGGAATAAAGAAGGTTGCTTTGGGCAGCCACTGACTGCCACTGGTGACAAACAGCAGTCACAGCAGAAGACCCAAATACCTTTCCATTTCTATAGAAAGGAGTATCATTGCTTTGGAAAAAAAATAAACAAAATCAAGTTTCACTAGCAAGAATGATTTAAATTCACCCTCCCTTCCCCCCCCCACCCCCCCAATTTGGAAACAATAAGTAGCATTCTGTATTAAATATTAAACCCAAACAGCACTGCTCAATTTCATATTTAATGAAGTTACATTTGTATTATATGCTAGTCAAGCTTTTGAAAAGAAAAAAAATAACATTTTTGAACCTGGCATGGTATTTAACAAGTAACTTTGAGCTTAAAATCCAGATATTACACGTAGGTCATACAATCCCCAAGATGACATGGAATTCGTGAATTAAAATACATCCAATGGTTTCAAAATCAGATTGCAAGATCAGGATCATAGTAAGTGGACATAAAACCTAGTAACCAATCCGGCAAAATAACCTGAAAGCAATTTTAGAAACAGAGCCTTTATAATGGAACAACCTCCTCCTCATAGTATAAATATTAAGATATTTTCTAGTAATGCTATTATGGTTTTATTAATATTTTCCTAGTGCAACTAACCATTTAAGTTGTCCAAAATGCTCCGCACAGATTTATTTAAAAAATTCAAACCCATCTTCAGCTTACTCATAGCTCCCCTTCAGACTGCTACAGGTAAACAGCTTTTCTGTTTCCTGTTTCCTTGTGCTGGGGATATGAACAGGACAAACCTGCCCCACCATCCTTCTGCTGAAGGAAGGTACCATGAAAAAAGCTACAGTATCATACAATTCATGGGATAAAAGACAGAAAAGCAAATGTCTGAACAGGCTGAGCTCAGCTAGACACAAGGATTTGACCTGATGAATGCTAGCGGTCCTGGAAGAGCAAGCAAAATTGTTGGCATTACTGCTGACAGATACTGAAACTATACCTAAGCTAAAGATCACAGCGTTTCACAGATCAGTGCAAAGTAACTCAACTCAAATTAATCCAAAATTACTTCATCTACTTCTGTATGTCCCACGATTCTTAAGACAAACTGTCAACAACACCTGCATGACATCTTCTAGCTTATGAATGATTTTAGATAAAAACTACATCCCTACACTGTCATTTCTCATAAGCCAATCCCAAGACATGCTTTGAGCTGTTCTTAAATTCGTGTAGACATAAATGACTGACACTGAAGAACTCTGGACTGGATCTGCTTATCTTTCACTTTTCTGCTGCCCCTACTGTAATGCAACTATCATATACTTATTTTTTACATATAAGTCTTAAAATTTACTACCATCCATTTAGTCCATTCTAGAAAGCCACAAGTTTATTAAATCTTTCTCACACCGTATATCCATAATTTCTTTTCACATGTGGCATGAAAAATTTTACTAGTCTTCACTGTAATATGTATATCTGATCAATATCATTGCTAGGTCTCCAGTATGGTTCTAAAGCAAGGTAAGAGAGAGGTGGTTGTTCTTCTGTTTTAATGTACTTACAACAACCAGAACAGTAGAATTTTGGAGGAATTATGAACAATTACTTTTATTTGAGTAGTAAAAGCAGCAGACCACCTTCAACAAAATTGAACAGCTATTGAACAGCTGTTTTCACTATTGAACTAGCTGTTTCAATTTTTTCACTATTGAACAGTGAAACTTCATTTCACTGAACAGCTATCAGCAAAGAGCACTGCAAAATCTGACATTACTGCAGTGGGTTTTGGTTGTTGGGTTTTTCATTTGTTTTGATTTTTTTGACCTAGCCTCTAAAAGAACAAGAGGACATGACGCTCTTCACAGACTTTATATCAAGACAATGGTAGTTTTTCCAGCATGCTTCCTCAAATCAGGAGGTAACCTAATATTTTGTATGGCTCACTCAGAGAGTTGGTATCTTAGTCATTCCCTCCCTTGTTTACCACCTAAGCCAGGGCAGTCATCTGTGCTCAGCATTGTAGTGCATTCATGGCATTGGTCTCATGTGTCCCCAGCTGCACTATCACACTGGATTACCTAGCTGTGGTGTGCAATTGGCTAAGAACAAAAAGTGATTTGTCCCTTCCAAACTGGTTTTGTGGAAAAAAAAACCTACCCCCTGCTACAACAGCGAGCCCAAATTAGCTGCTTTTGCTGTGTGGACATGGGAAGGTCAAAACAGGGAAATGAAGTTAAATTGTTTCCATTCTTGTCCATATCCCTTCAGGAAGCGTGTGATGATTCCCTTTATTCATGCCTCTCTTGCTTGGTTTAATTAGCAAACAAGTTAACCCACATGATTTCAGGAAGGACAGAGCTTACAACCTTTAGAAATCAAACTGTTAGGCACAGGTTACCTACCATTTCCCCAGGCTCTGCTTTGTAGCCTACCGACACGGTATTTTGAAAGTCCCAGAAATGAGGAACAGATCAACCCCCTCTAACAGGTTCTGAAACTCGAAGCATGTGACAAGAAAGGCTGTGTCCTATTTCTCTCATGAACCTGAACACGAATGGTGGGGAGCAATGGCCAGCGTAAGACACAGCACGGACTCCGAGAGCTAGGAATGGAAATGCATCACTCCACATAATGTCTTAGCAGCTTTCCAAAATGGTTACTGAGGCTAGCAGAGGAAAATGATACCTAAAGGTGCTTAAATATCCAACTACATTAAACAGTCTTAAAACTGAAAAACAGATTGTGGTCTTTTTAAGCCAGCAAAGGTATATCATGACTTATTGCTTATTATCTATAAGGCTCACTGCTGTTTAAGACTGAAGCATAATAATTTATTGTTTACATATTACCTATTCATAGCTCTCCTTAATAAACTGATAAAGATGATCCTTTGCAGAAGTTCATGCTTTTTCTTTAAAAAAAAAACTTTAACTGTTAAAAGTATATTGGCATTCTCTTTCTAGACTGGAGAAAGGGAATATGTGCTGCACACAAAGGAAAGAAACTGAAGACCAGAGAGACGGGTAACAGCAGCGCTCACCAGATGTATTTAGTAACTAGACATTTGCCATAGTAGATCCTAGAAACAATTATCTTATGCATATAATCACTTTCCCGTCACTTCAAAGACACTAATGCCTGCTCTGTCACCTTTTAAGAGCTTAGCAGCAGTGAGATATAAAATCGAATAATTTGGCAGCAGTATCATGGTCTACTAGGCATGTTCATTAGCAGTTAATTAAAAACTAGACACCTGCCATAAGAAATGTGCTCAAAAAAGGATGAGTAACAGGTCTGTCTTACTACCAATTATTATCATTACTTGCAGAGCAAGGGCTGTGTCCACTTTCAGAGGGAAGTGAGAAGGTAAGAGAAGAGTGCAATGATGCATACATAAGTGACTGCACTGAGATAATTAGCCATAGCAGTGATTTTAAAAGCATCAGTAGTTCACCCACCCTTTTGTTGCAAAAACAGAAGTTCTTCATATTTGCAAAGGGAGAAAAGGAACAGCAAATTCAGCTTGCTGTACTGTCTAGATATAGATTCTATTGGGTCTTTTTTTTCCCAGTAGCCCTCTTAAACAGAGTGCAAAGACCCAAAATCAACACCACCCTTGCACTTCCAAGCACTTTTGAAGGCATACAGCTTTTCACCTCCAACATCCTAGGCAAGTTCCAATTATAAAAAGCTCTTTAACTAGGCCTTAAAATTTAGAATGAATTTTCAATCTCTCTGCCAGAGACCTCTAGAGACAGCATGACTTTGAGAAACAGATTTCCTACACATAAAGAATAACCTGTCTCCTTTAGGTTACTTGCTTCTCAAGATATAGCAGGAGCTCCTACAATCCCACTTCCCACCATAAGTAGTTCTGTTGTGGTCACCAACACCTACAGCTTACTTTAAAATCTTGATTTGAATTCCTAGCTTTAACGAGCTAGAGCATTCTTCAACAGATGTGTGATGTACTATTCAGCTTCTGCTAAAAAAGCACTGAATTAAAAATTCAGGTGTCAATGGGCATGAACTGTGGGAAAAAAGGTCATACTTGGTCATAAACATCAATACAAGTCTTCTCTTTTACCCTTATAAACAAACAACTGAGAGTAGAGAAAGTTGTCAAAAATCTTACCACTACTAGCACCAGTAATACTATCAACAGATTCCCCCAAGCTCCATCGAAGTGTTCTGAAAACGTATCTTTCAAGCACTAATGTAATTTAGAAACCTAAAATGTAAGGGCGCTACTTCACGTCAACTTCTGTAAAACTGAAGAAATGTGATTTTGTTAAGCAGGCAGAAAGACATGAGAGAAAAACATGTATTACTGAGTTCAATTTCATTGACGTATTGTATTCTCTCCCTTCCCAAAGGGAAATCTCAGGGCTGGGATTTTTGCTTGCTGAAGTAACAGAACGAAGAGAGAGTCAGTATCCAATGCTTATGGCCAATGAACATGAGGGCCGCTGGCCAACCAAGCAGTAACTTTCTCCTTCACTATTTAGAAATACTCTTAAAACCAACACTGCAAATGTAACCTCACAAAAGAGGAAACAACTCTAGACTCTGCTCCAGCCAAATCCACCCCCCTCCCTCATTCTAAAAACAAATGAACAACAACAAAATAACCCTACTGTCATGAGACTCCTTCCACCAGAATACTACGCCAGCTCTGGGGTCCACAGTGCAACAGAAGCAAGCTGGTGAAGCAAGCCAGGGGAGGGCAACAAAAATATCAGAGAGAGTTGGTCTTGCTCAGCCTGAAGAAGAGAAGGCTCTGGGGAGACCTTACTTCTGCCATTCAATCTATAAAGCAGGCCTATGGAAACTCTTTACCAGGGCCTGTAGTGACATGACAGGACATGACACAGGGCAAGGGTTTTAAACTGGAAGAGAGTAGGTTTACATTGGACTTAAAGAAGAAATTTTTTTTACAATGAGGGTGTTGAGGCCCTGGCACAGGCTGACTAGATAAACCATGGCTGCCCCCTCCTTGGCAGTGTTCAAGACCAGGTTGGATGGGGTTTTGGACAACCTGGTCTAGTGGAGGGTGTTGGTCAGGGAGGATGGACTTGATCTTTGAAGGTCTCTTCCAATTCAAATCATTCTATCATTCTTTGACAGGTGAACAGACTGACATATATATAACTACCTATGAGCTACCCAGTACGCAGTGCTTACTACTCCATTTTCTAACATTCTTTCAGCAGCAGAAGTTCTGTTTCCTCTTCACTGTTGTTGGATGTTTCCTCGTCTTTGATAATATCATCATTAGAGTAACTAATCACAAGTGTGGTAGCAGTCCCTGTGAGGCACTTCCTTTTGATCTATTTGAACCCGCATCTTCAGTACCATAGCAGCAATCTGCAGAACTAAGCTCTGAGTTTGCTTTCTTCTGCTGTTTACACAAAACTGGAAGGTGCGGCTGGTACACCAGATGCTTGTGTTACCATTCACTGCAACCTGAACAGCATGGAAAAAATGGGCTGACATGAATCTCATGAAGTTTAACAAGTGCAAAGTCCTGCACTGGGAGGAGCAATCCCATGCACCAGCATATGCAGGGGCCACCCTGCTGGAAAGCAACTTGCAGAAAAGGACACGGGAGTCCCTGCAGACACAAAGCTGAACAGGAGCCAGCAATACGCCCTTGTGGCAAAGCAGGTGAATGGCAACCTGGGCTTCATTAGAAAAAGTATTTCCAGCAGGTCAAGGGACATGATCCTCCCCCTCTACTCATCATTCTGGCCATAACGGGAATACTGTGTCCAGTTCTGGGCTCCTCTCCATACAGCACAAAAGAGCATCCAATGATGGGCTTAGAGGAGATTAAACAGTTTCAGCTCTCTCTGCCTGTGTCTGTATGCAACATGCTCCAGTCCTTTATAATCATCCTTGTGGCCCATCATAAGATGGCTGAACAACAGGGAAAGAGATAGTAAGCACAAACTGAAACATAGGAAGTTCTTCCTGAACATGAGAGAACCCTTTTTTTTTTTTTAACTGTGAGGGTGACTGAGCACTGGCACAGGTTGCCCAGAGACCTTGCAGAGCCTCTATCCTTGGAGATACCTAAAGCTATAGGGGCACAGTCATGCACAACTGGTTCTAGGTGGTCCTGCTTGAGTAGCAGGGCTGGATGAGATAATCTGCAGGGGTCTCTTCTAACCTCAGGCATACTGTGATTCTACAGTTCTTACTGCTTACTGTTTTTTCCATGTTTAAACATGTTTTAGAAAAATGAGTTAGCTACTACTATCATTGCTCAGTAATGTCTATAATTCCTTTTAAACATCTGTTTTTATTTTGGTTCATTTGGTTTTCTTACTTCTTTTTCTTCTAAATGCTCAGATTTTATTCTGACAGATAGGAAGCTACACTATACCACAGCAAACAAACTAGAAAGTGTCCACCATTGCACAATGCTCTGTAGTTCTGTAGAAGTTATTTGAAAACTACGCATTATGTGAGCAAGACACAATGCCTTGGGTGCAGGACGACAATGTCCCTTTAAGACCTAAGCAACAGTGTCTTCAGCTAGCCTCTTCCATCTATAAACCATGTGACATTTCACTGTACTATAGAGATTTAAGTCCACAGAAAGACACTATTGGCAAAAGCATATATTTCATACATATAAAATTTATGTGGCAGTGGCATGATTATTTAAAGACCCAACTGTCTCATGGGAAAAATCCTGTTCCTTTTCATGCTTTATTACAAAAGATGCACAGGATGGCATCTTTGGTTCTTACCATTAATTTTCCACTCCCACAAGAATGGAAAAAACCAAATAAAAATCAAACTTTTTACTGTGTCAGAAAGCAAATATCAAAGTCAGAAAGAAGATGAGAAAGTTAGCTTAAGTTTGCTTTTGGTTATTATTTTCTATGGGAATCTGCTTTAAGCTAATGTTAAACTTCTGAACAGAAAGCTCTTCGAAGTTTTTCACAGTTCATTTCCACTTGTTCAAACAACACAGACTACACTAATAAGTCTCAATTGCACATCAACTTTTTTGAAGCAGTAAGGGGTTGCATAAATTGCCTCATATAAATGAGAAATCTGATGCTGTAGTGGGATAAAAGCAGCTTCCCCTGCTACACACTCCCCAAGCAGTCTTTTGCTCACAAATTAACTTCATCTCTAAGGTAACTGAAGTAAGGTTGAGAACTTGCATTGCACTGCTCCAGCAATTTTAAGAACACTAACAAACTAAACCCTTCTGCAACCTTATCTATTATTAAAAAAAAAAAATCAGATACAAGACCCTCAGCATGTCCAAAGTACTCCATGCACTGCGAAACATCATGAAGTTTATGGTTCTCAATTAAGAGTCTTTTATCTATTTTCCTTTTTTAATTACTTTTCTATTTGCTCACTCTTATGCCTTCCTCCTGGTGTTACCTCACTCACCAGGATTCACTTTTAGTCCCCTACAATTGCGCCTTCCTTTAGGAATCAAGTCTCATCTTGTCTCCTCTTTGTTCTTATGAAACCTCAAAATAAGAAACACAATGCTGAATTCAACTGGATCATGAAGATCAGAAAAGACCACTTCATGCTCTGGTGCTCTCACTACACTTCTACGCTGATGCATACCTGTTAAACTGTGAAATGTGTTTCTTCTGCAGACTTATGCCAAACGGTTTTGCCATAGAATACGAAACCTGACAAGCTCTAGTGTACACAGGTTTTTTCCCCCTTTTCGTTAAACTACACTCTTTAATCTTGCTATAGTAAGGAAAGTTAGCAGGAACATTTAAAAGCATGATTTCCCGTATATTTTCTCTCTAAGTGTAAAAGCTCTTCTCTATCTAAAGAAAACAAGCAAAACCCAGCTGCAGTTGTGAAGCTGGCACACAAACGTCCTTGAAACAAAACCATGTGTATTTATTAATTGGTAGTGTAGTTCAAGAGACGAACAATTCCACAGAAAACAAAAATTAACCCAGGAAGAGAATACAGTGGGGCCAGGAAACCACTGGTATACTTGGGTCACCTCCAAAGAGCCCACAAAAGGCAACTGAAACAGCCAACAAGGGCCAAATGAGTTATATGGAAGCCTGCATCTCCCTAAGAAAATTCTAAATAAAATTTTCTGTTACTACAACAGGGGTATTGTTTTTTGAGCTCTTCTAAGTTCTTATATAAGACCAAACAAATTCTTTAGCTTTTATTTTACAATATGTTTGGTATTTTGCAAGGATTTTCTTTTAAATGGGGAAAACTAAGACCCTTAACAGAAGACATACAGGTTGCTATCATTTTGAATTACATAGCCAGTACCAGCCTACCTACAAGCACACACAGTATTTGTTAACTCACAAGACTGCATTTTTAAATTGTAATTTATTTTAAATTGTAATTTATTCCTATAGAACTGAGAAACATATCTGCAATGCTTCCCAGTATAGTGCAAACAGCAAATATAATTTCCAAGTGTAGCTTATTAAGCTTTGATCAGTTCCCACATCACCATTACAGACATACAGGCTGCCAGGGAGAAAATAAGCACTTGATCTTTTCCTTAGCACTACGCTGATCAGCAACTCTAAATTTTGTTCTGCTTTTCTATCTCACTTTGAACAGCTAGATTTCTCTGTCCTTCCTTGTGGCATTTAGGAGGGCAAGCCCAGACAACAGAATTAGAAAGATAAAGAGACATTACACTTCAGGGCTCTTCAAAAAAAATGACTCTTGTAAACAGTAGTGACAGATGTGGGTGACCCCACCCAAATGATTTCTCACTGCACCCAGTGAATGAACACATCAGCTGTTTTTCCAATAAAGCGATCAGCTATTAACTGTTTAACAGAAGTTTAGTGATAATTGTTAAATGGCAAGATTTTTAACATCCCATTGACATAGAGGGAATAATTATATAGCACTGCCAGTATGAGTGGCACTTCCCTAAGAGCAGATCTGCACTGGCAGCCCAGCTACGCTGCAGAGCCTCTGTGATTGTCCCATGCCAGCAGAGCCCTGCAGCGAGGACACAGGATATTGCTAGCAGATGGAATTCTTCCAGTTCAGCAACATCTTCTCCCCAAGGTACATTAGCACTCTACTGGTGTAGCTGCATCCACATAAGGGCTTTTGCCAACAGAAAAGAAGGCGTTTCTTCCCTCTTCTGTGCTTTTAGGCACTGTAAGTCAACCTAAGACATAGTAGCTTGTATTAAGTGCAAGACACATCAAAGCATGACTTGTGCTTGTATCAGCAGCTACACTGGCAACACAAGCAGCACGTGAACCTATGAAGTCCATTTGCTAGCATAACCTTACTCCTGTGGGCACACACAACATTTTGTAGATCATATATACATGATGATATATTTGATTATCATAATATATCGTTAATATATTGACACAAACTATATACTACATGCCATGCTATTTGGTATTTATTACATCTATACTGTTTAATATTACATTCTGTGTGTTCGTTTATACAGCTTTTTAATTGATATTTATGCTTCTAAATGTGTATTACTGGGCTGGCTTACGAACAGTTAGTCTCAAATAGTTTGCAGCAAAAAAAAAAATTAAAACAAGTCAGAAGTACAAGTTCTAATGCTCTTTGTATTAGTAACAGCTGGTTTTGGGTGGGTTTTTTTCTTGTCTTTTTTTCTTTAGGTTAAGAAACGTTGGTGGGGTTTTTCCTTACACTAAGTTCTGAAGAAATAAGGGACAAACAGGAAAACCAAAGTCACACTGGACAAAAAGACTCCAACAATGGAAGAACCAGAGAAGCCTTTATAAATGACAGATGCCACAGAGCAGGAGGGAGTAGAGGGGTAGAATTAGAGTAAAAATGGAAAAAAATATCCTTGCACAGGAAAACATGTCTTCACCAAAGGATTTCCCAGACTGTAAAGGCAAATAACAAATTCAAAACCACATTCTAAAAACCACAGAGGACAACCATAAATTCTCTTGGTCCCAACAAGACAAAGGCTGGTTTTCTGAAACCAGTTACATTCTTCTGATCACTGTCAGTCAGTTGAAGAACAAAGCTTTGCTTTAATTTTAGACAAGTACATATTGCTTTCTCTGAAAGCTTAGATGCAAGCCTTAAGTCTCTAGAATGAAGCTGTCAGCACACATTGCTTCTGATTTGCAGAAACTGCCAGCACATTTTTTTTTCTGGGGTAACCATAAATTCCTGTTATTATTCACCTTCTAACCTCAAATCTATGTATTTGTCTTTTTAGCTACTGTTAGCATGCCACTACCACCCAACACTTTCAAAAGCAGGTTCGGCTGCCACAGCAGCCAAAACCAACCAGCATCCACCAATTTGTAAATTACTTAAATATGCTGCTGCGGGGAGGAAGGGGCAGGCGTGGCAAGAAGGGTTGGGGGACACTATTACTGACTTATGATCTTTAAAAGTATTTCTTTTCCTTCCAGGCTCTTTCAGTCTCCAGAAATTTAAGTCTTTATCTTGCCAAACATGAAGATAGCAATGATGGAGTAGAAAGGCATTTTGGTAAATTAAAATCCAGAAGTTACAGTATTTTAAACTATGTTTATCACCTTTTTGCCCCAGCTACCACTAACTACAAAGAAACCAAAGAATGAGAACTACAACAGTCATCAGAACACTATTACACTGATTTTTATCACAGTGCTCCAAGCCACAAACCAGATACTTAGAAATTTCCTATACACTCAATAACAGCTCCACCTACCAAATGACCACCGCTTCTTAACACGCATTTGAGCAATCCACTTATGGTAATCCTGGCTTTTACTATCTCAATACTACTGCTTGTAAGTATTCAATTTAGAGAGCTACAGCTAGCCAGCGTACTGGATGTCCTCAGGAAATTGTTATACAAGAGAACAACCTTGACAGATCGGCAAGTACTCTGAAAAAAGAACTAATGCAGTCACCAGATACCACAAATCCTGCAGCTGATATAAACTATTCAGCATATTGAAGAGTTACAGCAAACTGCTGTACAGACTGTGTCTTTTCCATCTTTAAGATGTTTTAAAGTTATTCTAAATACCTGTGCTAGTCTTGCTCTGTGCAAGAACAAGGAAAGAAAACAGCTTTCCCTTCTCTTCTGGTCATGCCACATAGCCCCCATCTCTAGACTTTGCTTTGCTCTTCCTGCATGAAAAACACAGTGGGTTGGTGTTTTCTTGCACATTTCCCATGTTTAATATTTACAGTACTTGCATCCTCCTGTACCTCTCTGCACCTCTCTGCCCTTTTCTACTCCCACTAACTCAGTCTTTTGCAAGTACATTTTGCCTGTGCAGCCAACACCACTCCTATCTGTCAGGTAGTCCATCTCAGTGTGTCCGTGTTTGCTTCTCAAAACTACACCTTAATTGCTTTCAGATCTGTATGCTTTGTTCTTTGTACCTTCTCTATCTCCCAACATACAGCTCTACATCATTTCAAGATATAAACTCCCAACACTTTTCTCTGTTCCTACTCACGCTGCAGGACAATTCAATGACCATGCTTTGGTTCATCCTTACTCAGTTAACTGCTCTGTATGTGATTTCACCTTATGTGCCATCCCATCTGAGTATCCCTCTTGAATGGGTCAACTAATTCACTCTTCCCATTCAACTCCTCCTTCTTCCAAATCTATGATACCTCACGACTTGTTTCAGGTGAAGCACTGAAGCTCGCATTACATTAATCTCAGCCTACTGGCTCTACATCTACTCCAGTTCACCCAACAGTCTCACTTCAAATAGGAATGCAAAGCCAACATCTGTAAGAGAAGGTATGCTCATCTTTTCAGCTTGCCTCCCTTTTATTTTGGAGCAGTAACTTCAAAGCTATTCTGCTTCCATATGCTTTAATCAAGATAGCCGCTTTGAATCACTGTCTAGAGAAAGTAATCCTTTCCTCTGGGATTATATAATCTAACACTGTCTGTCAATGACATATACATATATGAGCATCTATATGGTCCTCTGCCTTAACCACCTCCAAAAGCAAAGACATTCCTGACCCCACACTTTGTCTTTCTGGTAGCCTTTCCATATTCTATTTATTAAAGCTCTCTGAACACACTTTCAGTAAATCCTTGCCTTGGACTGAACTGTTGCAGCATTGACCCAACTTTAGTCCCTCCCATTCCACCAAAACAATTCCTTCCAAAACAGCCTGCTTAACAGAACCACTTGGAGCCAAGTTCACAAAAAGAAAGAATCATCTCTTCTAATATATCAATCTTCTCTGCTTCTACCTACCTAACCCTTCCTGAAAGCACATTCTCCATTGACTTTTCTGGTTTTATGTTTACTGTTGCCTCATCCACCATTTTTGTAATCTTAACCAAGTCCCCTTGCATCTCTCTTCTGCTGCAAAACAGACCAATTTACAGGTCTACATAATCCAACACACACATCCTGTATCCCAACATCTGCTCAGCAGGCAGTAATCTAGCAACTCACTGTTAGTAAGTCATACACAGGTCTCAGCAGCATCTACCTTCTCTCTGCATTCTCAGCTCCAGCTACCTATCTTCAGGTTTGGACTCTAGCTAGCCACATATTTTTTCACCCATCTCCCTTTCATTCCTGTTTAGCTTCACAAATATGTAACCATATACTTGGTCTTACCTTTGACTTGTAGTTTAGATATTAGATCTGGATTAGAAAGGAACCTAAAGATTTCTTTCTTCTTGGACAATATGCAAGAAACAGCTTTTTCTATTCACCCACACATGAAACCTTGAGAGATAAGGGAGGTCTGGCCCACAACTCACATTTTCATTTTGGATTATACTTTTCCCTCTTCAAAATGGCTGAGGATACCTTCTTCTCCAGGAATCTATTGTCTTGTTCAGACACTATCCTCCTCTACACTGCTGCTCCAAGTTCCTCATTTACCCCATCAGTGCAGAGTGCACAGATTGTGTGTGGCACCTTCTTCTGGGTTTTCTGTTTCTAATTAGACAAAGTACCAGTACACGTAAAACACGCTTTCCTATTTTTCCTCAAAACTCAGTGGTGCTGACAATAAAAAACCTGGGGGCTGGTATTTTAAGAATACTGTCATGCTGATAAATACCTTCTTCCTTTGTTAGCCATTTTAAATTTAGTTTGCACATATGAAGCCTTTCTGTTCTAAAAAACATATACTGTGGCAGAATTCTAGCATATATATTAAGTTTTCTACGTTTTTAAAAAAGCAAAATATGAAGAAAAACCCAGGATGTTGCCAGAGTTAAATGATTTCGGTCTTGGGGTTAGCTAGTTTATGTAAAAAGTGAGGACACTGTGTCTTGTACACTAGATCTCATTTTATTTAATTTCAAAGAAGTAGGCAATTTCTCCTTCCTCAGCACATAATGCAGATCATGGCTGAAGAGGATCTAAAGCAATGCTACAGCTGCTTAGCTCTTCCTTCGCACTAAGTTCTGCATTCATTTCTGCTCTAGTCTGTACTTCTATTTTATAATGAAACATACAGCCTAGTTATTTATAGGCTTTCTAAGGATTAACTACACACTCATAAGAATAAACCCTCAAGAGGTTAACCTCATCCTCTTAAGCTTCACACACTACAATCCCAGAGATAGCTGGCAACCACAGCCAAGAGAGAAAAAATAATCCCACATCTTGCTAATCCTTTAGCCAATCACCTCATGGAACAGTGGAGAGGCCTCTCGGAGGCCTACAACTCAATCTGTCTCAAGGGACCTGTCAATCCAAAAGATACATATTTCACAGAACCATTAGCAACCCACCTCAAAAGGCAAAATAAAGGCATACCTAGGTGCTCAGCAGCACACTGAAACCATGCATCTAAAATGCAATGCTAAAAGAATATTCCAGTTTGATGCTTTTATTTCCCATTCAGATCATACTCCAGTCTTAAAACCACTTAGTTTATTAATTTGAAAGTAAATGTAACAAATTTTGCAATTTAACTGTTCCTGTTATGGAAGGTAATGGTAACTTTTGAGTTACCATTGATACCCAAAAAGCCCCCATCCCACAACCTTTGGGTTAAACCATGATAATCTACCTAATTCTTTCATGTATCATCTGGACTCTCCCTTAACCCCAAATGTGGAAGCTGCCTACAGCTGCAGCAGTGCCAAGGAGTTAACAGGTATGCTGAGATTTAATGTCAAAGGGTTCAGTTTCGTTTATTATTTATCTAGCAAAATTGCTACTTCATTCAACTTTAATACAATAAATATTAAATGATGGTATTTTAAAAATAATTGGCAAGGTTGTTTACCCACACTACCACCCCACAGCTGAAAACATGCAGGAAAAGTGTAAGGTCAGAGGTATGATTGTTAATAGCCAAGTATCATCCACAGCTCTTTCCTGTAGTATAAATTTTTAATCAACATAGAGGATTAGCACTGCTTACATGTTCGCTTGAGTCCAACTACTTTTTTTCCCCAATGTGTCAATTCATGCATTTTCTTTTATACACAGTTAATATACAGCAATTTTTAAGCCTGACTTTTGATTTTGTAGCTGAATTCTCTGAAGAAAATCTCAGTCCCATGAGACTAAAAGTGCCTACCCTCAAAGTCTGTCCCCTAATAGAATTCCACCTTCTCAATGGAAATTGAAAAATCAGTATGAAACAAACATAGTTCAAAATTATATTGTATTTCAAAAGTCATTCCCATTAAGTGATGGTGTTGCTCCCTTCCAAAATTTACATACTGCCCAGCAGCAACAAGAATTGCTCTAGCTTGGGCAAGCCAATTGGGAAACTCTTGAATCATCTACTGTCAGGAATCAGTGGCCCATAAAGAGAAAAAGAAGCGGGGGCAGGGGGAGGAGAATGGGGATAGGAGGAGACTCAAATGCTGACAAAAATGCAGATTTTACCTAATCAGGAAGAACTATGCAAGCGAACATCCACAAGGAAAAATTGGACCTTCCACCTATGCTCAAAATTTATCATACACAAGTATCTTCAGTCGTAGGATGCCAGAGGCTACTCCATTGCATCTTCTACTGTTACAGATTGCTCCAGCCCATTTGCATTCTGAAAAGAAGTTTCATAATCTTTCATGCTCATAATAGATGTCTAAACCGTTAAATTACTATTTCTTTTCTTATCTTGAAAGACACTGCACTTTAGCAGCATGGCCCTTCCATTGTTCTTTACACTAAGTCGGGTCCCTGCACAATACTGACAGCTGCTATCAAACCAGGCTGTGCTCACTCTCAGTGCAGCTGCCGCCTGTAGGAACAGACAGCCTTCTGATGTGTCCTCCCCTCTGGGGAGAGGGCTCAACACGCTGCGTGCTCAGTGAGGGGAAGCAAAGGTCCACTGAATTGTCAACCCAATTTTATGCTATTCAGATTTTCCAGGATGCACGCCATGCCTTTCAAACAAAATCAAGCATATGTCAGAGCATGAAACTTATTGTGCAACACAAGATAATTATTGATCATCTAAGACTGTAAAAGATCGCTGTGACATACATCTAATTTTAGCATTATGTGTATGCATGCGTCAACATGGTCAAAGAAATTTTGTGCCCAATGTGTTGTTCCTCATTCAGGATTGGATTTGTATGGCATCCCTCAGAAGTCTTTCAGAAGATGCAGCATCTCTTCTGACATATCTCAGTTAAAAAAGAAAAAACCCAAAAGGGCAGAGGCTCCTATTCCTCCTTCCATAGAGCTTCCCCTCACCCCACAAAAAAAAAAATCTTACTTGCATGTGGTACTTGTAGGTCTTATTGCTTTGTAAAGACTATATTGCACACACTTTAAAAGGAAGCACATATCACGCTTAAGATAGCAAAATTTGGTTTGGCCAAGTAGCAATACACTAAGTCCAGCAAGAATGTTTTTTAAATGCATTTTAATGCACATTTCCATTTACTTCATAAAATATTCTTTGAAGCTAGTTCATTAAAAAGGGTTTTCCATTTAATTTTCATACTAAAGTCGTAATTTATTTTTTTAAATGCACGAAAGTACAGGTCTCTAATCTTTGCTAATCAAATACCACAAATGTACATGTGCTGTATTTCAAAGATCAAATCAGGCATTCATAAAGTAATTCATTACACAAGCAAAGCATAGAGGAGATTGTGACAAATTCAGATGTAATTGTGTGGGTTTCTAAGATGTGATTAGCAAATCAACTAAGTAACAATCAAAATTTGATACGAAGGGAAAAAACAGCACAGATTTGAAGAGGGGGGTATGTTTATGCAAAGCTAATCTGTCAAGTGTAATAAAGCAGCTTGAATAAAATTTAAGCTGAAAATCCACTGAAGCTCCCCATTTCAGGGAGGAAAAGCTATTAAAAGGAAATGAAGGTCACCCTCCCAGTTTATTTCACCTAATTGACTGCCAATAGCTTACCACAGGCAAACCGACTGCAGATCTGCAATTGAGAAACTGATGAAAGGAGAGTTTTCAAGCTGAGGCTCATTCTTTTAATCCTCCCTCACTCTTTTTTTCCCCATCTCCAGTTGGGATGTAATTTTAAGCACAGATGGATTAACTGGTTCCATTGTCTGTAGACGTCATTGGACTATGGCACTGTTAATCCGTACAGCAGCATGTCTAATTATCATTACAAAGTGTCTGAGGGAACTATAAAGACCAGCAGGGCATCTTCTCACAAGCAATTAACATAAATTGATAAATGAGTAATTTGAATCCGCTCAAGGCGCTCACATATGAATAAAATCAGAAAGGACGGGTTCTTGTTTCGGCTACTTCTTTCACTTAGTCTGGAAGGGCAGAAAACATGAGATATATTCTAGACTTAGTGGCGGGGGAAATGAACTCATGCAGTGGAAGGAATGTATGGTTCAGAAAGTTCATTAATACAAAGCAAATGACTTGTGATTGACAACCAGTCACAAGCAAGTAGTATTAACTTATTTCAGCATATTTAGAGGCACATACTTGGTGAAAGGCTATTAGAACACTGTGTCAGACAATTAATACTACTTCAAAAGCAAGTGAAGTTTCTTTTCAGTAGCTTGCTAATTTAAAATTCATGAAAGATTCACAAGGAAGAGAAAGAAAAGAGAATGAATAGTTGTACAGGCTCCAAGAACTCAAGTGTCACAAAAAGCATGAGGCAAAGGTAACTAGATCAACTGACATACAATACCTACAAATAAACAAGCAACTCTCCCCATCATTATATTTCCTGCAGGAAAAGTTTTGTTACACTAAGCGCTGCTGCACAAAATGATGTTCTGACAAACCCTTTAACTTTATCCCTGCTAAAAATCTGTGTGAATCAAGGCAAACTCTTCAGCAACATTAAGCATCAAAACAGCAATAGTTATCAAAACATTAAGCTTATTTTTAAAATAGCAAAGCAGTAAGATATGAAAGCAAGTTATACACACTGTAGGAGGTAGACCTGGAAGGCCACGTACCCCGATGATGGCATTCAGTTCAGCCATGGTCACTTGTTTGGCACGTTCTACAGCTTGGGCCACTTGTTGCTGATGCTATTAAAAGAAGAAGGGGTAATGGGGAGGAATTTGTGTTACATTATTGACCATAATGAACCAAACTAGGATTGCAAATGCCTGAATATTCAGTTTGTCTACAGAAACTCAGACTACATTTTGCAAGGCATCTTACACCTGCAAAGGGTAGCAGTACCCTATTTTCCACCTGCTCAAAAGCACACAAGGGTCCTTAAGGCAGCCAGCTCACCTCTTCCCCCATGCCACTTAAATAGTAATTTTCTGGTAAATGAATAATCAGTTTCTAATTGAGTTGACAGGACAATAATGTCAGCTTCACACTAGTGTCAATTTTAACGTTTATATACTGTGTCCACACAGCCCAAGCTACTGAAATTTCAAACAGAGAATCATAGTGCTTCTCTGAACTCAAGAATTATAAATATTCTTTGTCAACTGTAGCATTTGAAAAGGCATACCCAAAATAACAGGCTTCAAAATGTAACAGCAGCTGCCCACAATATGCCGCAATCACAGTCATTCAGACCAGATGCAGGTTTGTAAACCTTAAACAGTATTTTGCATCTGAGCTAACTACTCACCTTTTACACTAAAATTTGATACAAATTATGTAGGCAAGATAAGCACGCTTATTTCAGTAGATTCACATTTGACAACTGAATATCAAATAAGCAATCACCATGATTAGAGATGAAAGCATTTTGTTGCACTGGTAATATTTTACAGACTCCCACTCTCCTCAGGCAATGAGCAAGGCTGTACCATTGTCACTAGTTTGAACTCAGATTTGTTAGACCAAATTAGCAGGGGGGTTGCACACTTCAGCTCTAACAGATGTTCCTTACACTTGTGTATTGTGATAAAATTAACATCTTAAAACTAGCTAATTTGCAAACAGAAAAGCAACATAATTGCACTTTAACAGCTGAACAGTTTTACTTACTTCCTGAGACAAAAATGGGATGACTTGTGCACAAATTGTATTCAATCTCTTGGCGATTTCTGTCTATAGAGAAAAATATTTTGATTATAAATGTGTTTTAGGTTTGTTGCCATATATTAACTACTGTACAGAATTATACCAAGTTCACATAACAGAGAAAGTAACAAAAATTCGTATCTTCATACTACTGCAAATATAAATACTTAATATATAAGCATAGATGATAAGAGAGATTTAGTTAGCTACTCTAGGACATCTGCCACGTCTAAAGCACGTAATCTGTATACACATTTAGGCACAAATCTGGTCCTTGTACATAGCTCATTAACAAGTAAAGCATTTTTGAAATCCTTTAAGTCCAAGATAAAACCTTTTAAAAGGTAGATCTATTATTACTCAAATTATCAAGCAGCATAACATGAAGGCGACAGGCAAGGAAGAAAAATGTTTCTTTCATGATCAATTTTATCTGCCTATTAGAAGGTAAAATTAGTTTTGCTGACAGCAACACACCATCAGGAGTACAAAAGAAATACCAAAACAGAAGCAAGGCAGAATACAGACAAAAGATACAGATTTCTGAAACAACCACATTGAGAGAAAATTAAAATAATGCAGACAAGAAGACAAATCAGATCAGAAAGTGTGATAGTCAATAGCAGCAAATTAGCAAAATCATGGGTAACAGAAGAACAATAAGGCTAGGAACCAGCAGAGAACAGAACAATCCCTCATGGAAAGTGGCAGAGAAGACAGCAGGACAAAGTGTTTGAGTCCTGCTTTTCGACAGCTTTATGCATCTCCCACTTTTATATCTCCCACTTTTGGCATATCAACAGGATTTCTGGTGGGGTACAGGGCTCTTCTCTCATTACTCAGTCTTATCTGTGCTTACAGCTTTTCAGACCTATACATCTGCCCACCATTCAGAACCACCATTATAATTAACCCTCAAGGCACTTGGACATCTCCTACAGTCACTGCAGCACAGTTGCACAGAACTAAATTTAGCATCCAGGTGTGAGCACAGCCTACACACAATATACTCCAATCAGCTTCTGTCAGTCTATTATATCATTAATCCATACAGATATTGCTTGATTTTTTTGAGACAGAATAAACAAGAGATACCTGGTGAGAATCATTAAGCCTCCCATGAAATTATATGCATAAACCTGTGCAAAGATAAACGCTTTCAAAAAAAGTCAGATGAAAACGGCACTAACTTATCTGCCAAGTCTTTCCATGGTAGGGTTTTTGGGTTGGGTTTTGTTGTTGTGGTTTGGTTTTGGTTTTTTTTTTAGGAAGACATTATGATGAGCTGATCCTTATAGATCAGTTAAGCAGAATTAGGATACAAAAGCCACCTTCTGCTTTTATGTCTCAGCAAACATTTGATTTGGGATCTAAATACAACTAGCAAGCTTTAACAATTCTTTTCCCACCCCTGGCAAACAAAAGGAAAATATCTGGTAGCACTGATACTTGTCATAAGCTCAAGTACTTCACCTGGCCCAAGCCTAGCATTTGACACACCCACTCTAAAGTTTTGAAGAAACAGGAGCCTTGAAAGTTCTGGGCTGGTTTCCTCTTAACTAAGGGCAGTACCACAGCAGTCTGTTTTGTTTGTGCCAAGAACATAAAATATCCATCATTCTGTGTGTTGCCTTTAGTACTGGTACTACATACATACCAGCAAAGGCAATACAAGGAAGTTACTGGCTTAAGTGATAAGTTATCAGACATTAACTATTACCAAATCTGTTAGTACTTTTAAGTGTCTGTTAACAAGGAAAATAAAGCTAAAAAAACCACCACACACACAGCTGACATCATCACACACAACTGTGAGAATCGATGTACTAAAGGGCATTTTTTCCACATACCTAGTCTGTTTCTCCAGAAAGCCAGGTATGTCAGCTATGGAAGGAAAGTAGGTTACATAGCAATCTGTCTGGCTGATGTTTAGCTAAGATGTTTAGGGTCCAAGAAGTTAATTTCCCTAGCCCAATGGGACTACCTTTGTTTTCAGGATAGAAGCCAGGATGAATCATTATAACTGATAAGAGGGGGAGGAAAATAAACTCATTTGGTTTCTACAGAAGTGTTCTTTGGCTGTATAGCCTACTTTACTTTTCTTTCAAAAAGGGGGCATAATTAACTTGCCCCTCTCCCAGTCAATCTTACTTCAAGATTATTGTCCCAGTATTATCATACCTGACTTAGTATCAGAACTGAAAAAAAATAAAAATCATATCCTTCAGAGTCTAGCTTTACCAAAGCAGAGCATCACTGGTAATCATACTACAAACAAAATTCTAAATGCCTTATACATGCCATGAATAAGTTTATTTTGTGGTTTCTTGCTGCTGTTACAAGTGGCAGTTAAGAGACCTTTACACCGAAAGGAAACTGAAAAGTCTATTTTAAACTTCATAACTAAAGCCTGCTTGCATTTAGAGAAGTTTGCCTACTAGTGCTACTTCCACACACAATTGAAGTACTTAAATTTATTTATCTACTGAGACTTCATACGTCTTCTGTTTGCTCAAGTGTTTAAGTAAAACACTATTCTTATTCACAAACACATTAAAAAAAACATTATTTTTGTTCTCTGGTGAGTGCATTAAAACCTAATCTTGCCCATCGGGTTCTCTACAGAATTGAAAAAAAATAGCTTCCTTTAAATATAAATCTAGCCATTCCAGAGGCAGCGTACACTCACCTTTCATGGTGAAATATCTTTTGAGTACATACGTGCACGCACGTGTGTGTATACATTCATCCTTGAAAGCAAAAACCTTTTTTGAAGGGGTCTAGGAGAGCTTTGTTAATTAAAGTCTAGATATCAGTAATTGGTGGCACTAGAGTAAGCCATGTATTCCAGATTTGGGGCTCATGCATTTTAAAGTCTTAAAGGAAAGTACTTATCAGTTACTCCTAGAGGTCTCCCAATATAAAATAGCTATTATTTAACTGCTGATCTTGAGACATGTACAGCAGTCAGAAGAAAGAAAATTTTGCAGGAAGCTGCTTGAGCATAGACAAACATAACTAATTGCCCATGTTCTTCAGCTCCTTGGTAAAGCAGACTGTAAGAAGCCTGCATCTCATGAAAGCCCTCCCAGCTCTATGGCAGCTCTTAGCAAAGCATCTGAAGTGCCCTTAATTGTTTGTGTTCTTAATGCAGAGCCTCTTGAATACATTCATTTTTAATAGAGGACTTGAGTGTGGGGCCCATCAAAGAATGACAAAACTACATCACTCGCTGGTTCTTGCTGTTGTAATGACTGTCTTTTGATTTATTTGCAAATGACAAGCTTGTCAGACCCCTGACCGAAGTGCTACCCTCCCTTCTGAAGTATCATTAAAAATTAACATGAAGGAATTCAGCTGCATTTTGTAAAATTAAGTTGAGCCAATGGATTATTTTTTTTCTACACTCATTTAATTTTTTTTGCTTCTGTTCCATCTAATTAAGGACTTAAATGTTTTGACCTAACCATTGCCAAACTCAAGTGTTTCTACTTAAGTTTGTCTCTTGCTAAAGTGAATTCTTAACATAATGACAAAAAACAAAGCAGCCAGACTAGTTACTAAATAGAATATTCATTTAAATAAGTCATTTTAATAAGCAGTCAAGAGCTTGTATATACAATTGTGGGGGGTTTTTTTCCTTCTGCATCGTTAAAAAAGGTATTGAAGTGTTTTCCTCTAAAGTAGTCTATTCTAGATCGTTTTGCACTTTAGAATCATAGAATCATAGAATTGTAGGGGTTGGAAGGGACCTCGAGAGATCATCGGGTCCAACCCCCTGCCGAAGCAGGCTCCCTAGGACATTTCACTGAGATAGGCATCCAGACGGGTCTTGAATATCTCCAGAGAAGGAGACTCCACCACCCCCCTGGGCAGCCTATTCCAGTGCTCTGTCACCCTCACTGTGAAAAAGTTTCTCCGCATGTTGGTGCGGAACTTCCTATGCTCCAACTTGCAGCCATTGCCCCTTGTCCTGTCTCCACAGACCACTGAAAAGGGGCTGGCTGATTCCCCCTGCATCCCTTGCTTAAGATAATTGTAAACATTAATTAGGTCCCCCCTTAGTCTTCTCTTCTCAAGGCTGAACAGTCCCAATCTTCTCAGCCTTTCCTCATAGGGGAGATGCTCCAGGCCCTTTATCATCTTCGTAGCCCTTCTCTGGACTCTCTCCAGGAGATCCCTGTCCTTTTTATACCAGGGAGCCCAGAACTGGACACAATACTCCAGGTGGGGCCTGACCAGGGCAGAGTAGAGGGGGAGGATCACCTCCCTTGACCTGCTGGCTACACTCCTCCGGATGCACCCCAGGATCCCATTGGCTCTCTTAGCCACCGAGGCACACTGCTGGCTCATGGCCAACCTGTCATCCACCAGGACCCCCAGGTCCTTCTCCACTGAGCTCTTCTCCAGCAGGTCATCCCCCAGCCTGTACTGATAGAAACGGTTGTTCCTTCCCAGGTGCAAGACTTTACACTTGCTTTTGTTGAACCTTTGACAGCCTGTACTTTTCCAAAGCACCATGTAAGGTATCATACTTAGATCAACGTGATTTCTTAAACAACTACAGATTTTTTGCACCGGAATGAAAACCAGAAGACAAATATTCAAACTCTAACTTAGTCACCACCACCTAACGACCATGTGTATTTTTCTATCATTAAGGCTGAAAAACCTAGACTACAGGAGCCACTGCTCTCACTTCTGAGTGAGAAAAGAAACCTTCCTCGAAGAAGAACTAGTTCATCACCTTCCAGCGTCAGGTTTCAACAATAATAATTTTGAGTTTGCCCCAATGAGTGCCTGCCATACATATCGCAGCAGTGACTTGAGCTACAGCATCCGCGGCCACCTACAGCAAAAATTAAATCTTACAACACACTATTGTTAACGAATAGTTACACTGTAACAACTGAGCTATTCCTAGTACTGCTCCTCAGAGCTGTCCAGACCTACCTCTACAAAACAATGCTGAGCTTCTGTACATCAGAAGCTTCTTATTCTTTCTTGCAAAGTGCACTTCCTAAATCACAGAGATCAGTGTTTGAAAGCACTCTATCACCACTTCTTAATGATAGGCTTATGTATTCTCACTTATTGAATTGCTATGTACCTTAGTTATTTCAACCCATTTTTCAGAGTCACATTTGTCTTTAGATTTGGCAAAATACAGCTTAGGAACAACGTAAGAAGAACACCTGAAGTCCTGATGATATCCCACCCCCCCCCCAAAAAAAAAAAAAAAAGTCCTAGTCCATTCCTTTAAAGCAAAAGAAACAGCCTTTAATGCACAGAAGAAAAAACCCAAAACTATACTGTCAAATTACATTCATAAAAGCTTTAGAAGGTAATTCTTAAGTGCTCTGCCCCCACTTACACTTTCAACACACAGAAAGCCAAGTACAACGCTGAACAACTTCTAGAAGAACAAAATGGACTTCCTGCCATTTACAGCATGTAACACAGCAATCCACTTGGGAGTAAAGGTCAATGTTGCACTTTTGGTCATTACTGAATCATTTGAGATTATCTGTGGTGAGGATGAGAAGAAAATCGAAGGCTATGAGAACGCTGCAAATGACTTGACCTCAGACCAATTTTCATCTCCATCTGTCTGACAGTCATGGATAAAAGCCCTCTTTATGGGACATTCTTGGCCATTTTTTTTTAATCCTCCTTGCAAGGCAGAAATCAGAATACTATGTTTCACAAGTCCTTTGGTAAGAAACGGCATGTGTCTACTTGTCTCAAGGTGAAGTGTAGTGGCCATTTAGTATTTTCAAATTTCCAGCAGAATCATTGGAACAAGCAGGACACTTCAGTTACACATAGACTTTATCCTTTTTGCAACTGAGATCTTTGAAGACAACAAAAAATATACATATAAACTTTTCACCACGTTTAGTTCTCTGCACGCACTGAACCTTGATACAGAAAGACCTGAGCACTTCCAAAAATTTGTTGCTAAGAATTCAGAGGGTGAGAGGATGTTGGAGGTATAATTAAATCTCAAAACTTAAATATTCAAAAGCCTCAAATGATTAAGGCTAGCATTCTATGAACTTTGCTGTTCATGAGTTATTGAATCCACACTGAGCACAGAGATATGCATATATTATTAATGCCCTTTTATTTAAAACTAATACACTACAATCTGTTTTGGCAATAGCTGCAAATGGGGGGAAAAAAAATAAAAGGCAACATGCCATTTAAAAGTTTAGGCCCCCATAGTATATCAATGTCAAACAACTGCGTGTCAAGCTAAGATTCAATTCAGGTAAGTGCCACTGCCAAATTTTCTTGTTCCCAGACGTGCTTTAAGATTATTTTATTGCTTAAAATTTAATTTGTTCCAACTCACGTCTCCATGACAACGTTGGCTAACCCTGCAAATCATTTGGGTAATTGGATATCTTATCTTTCTATTGCTCTCAAATCGAATGATTCTGCTAGAACTGCAGCAGCCAATCAAATTTACAGGCCTCCTGAGTAATAGACTCGCACAAGTAGCCACATTCATCTCCCTTTCCCGCCGTATTAAGCGCCCTGCGACAAACAGTGGAAGTTGGCCTTCAAACTCTATTTTAAATTATAAACACTGTCATTACTAATATTCTCACCAATAGGAGGGGGTGGGAAGGTTTATTCTCAACAGATACTTGAAATTCAATCTGACAAGCAGCAATGGGTAGCGCTCATTGCGGCAACAGAACAATCCCTGCATTCTGAGCGTAAACTGTCAGTTCAACACGACGTATCATTAACAAATACAGCTTTCCCTCTGCCCCACATTTGTACTACTCATTTTAATTGTGAGGTCAGCCACCCACAAGATGATGATATTGAAACTCCAGGAGGCTGGCATGAAAAAGTCTTTAGCTACGAAAAGCGAAAAACAAAACACCTGCAAGGGGGAACGGGGAGAAGTAGTAATAGAAATATTAACTCAAAGTGATAAAGCCACAGAATTCTAGTTTCCAAAGTGAAATTAGTAATTTGTTTTTAATGTCAGTATCCTAACTACATTTATCTGAATCCTTTTAAGACACCATTTTAAATTGCAGGAAGGTCATGCTAATTTCAACATAAGCTATATATGATACAGAAGTCAAGAGCTACCCTTGCCAAACATCTACTGCAGGTTTGGACTTTGTTCAGCTGTAAAGTGAGGTAACTGGGTATATTTCAGATGCATAATTTTGATGCTTTCTGTAATAACAAAGAGGCTCCTCTGTAGCTCTCCATGAACCACTGTACAGAGCTGGAACTGCCCATCCCATTTGCAGCTATAAATCCTGTTGAACCCAAGCCAACTGGCAACAAAGAAGCTGTTGTCAGGATGTTTAAGTGCTCCTTTCACACATCTTCACTATGTCAAGACTCTTCTTAAACTTGGCTAAACAGGACAGTTATCGCATTTCTCCTTTAATCCAACTTTAGCCCATGTTGCTCAAGCACTCACGACTACAAAAGGTGTCTTTATCCAAATTTTAGTTACACAGCTTAGTTTCCATGCCTAAGCTAACTTCAATACATACGGAAGTATTTAAATCTAAGTGAGCACACAGCTTTATTTCACTTTCAAGCTATTTTCCAGCACACAGTTTCCACTTTTATTTAGATTCCATGAGATGCTGAGCAAGTCAGAGGTTGACTCAAATCCAGAATAGGTCTTGCCACCTTCTTTTCCAGAGGCATGCTTGCCTTTGAACTGCACTGGAGACATTGGGACTTGTCCAACATGGCAACTAACTAGTCAAGCAGAGGCCATCGCTGTAGGAGGAGGGAAAGGGCTAGCTTAGTAGATCACCACAGTACTTAGTTAAATAGGTTCACAGCAGACATCCAAATAGCAGAGCAGTCCAAAGTATCAGCAGAACCAAGCTGCCAAGAATAGGCTTTCAGGGAAGCTATCAGATGAGCTCCCCTCTTTCCACTGTGCTGCACTCATGTGCTCTAGAAGCAGCAGAGTCTCCAAACTTAAGCAGCATGATTTGCATTGTTATGCTTGAGAACATTAAGAATTCAATTTACTCTGCACAACTGAGCAACACACTACACAAGAGCAAGGAAGACATAGAAAAGAAAGAAGGCATAAAAAAGCAGTGTGTTTCTAACTGCTACACTCCTATCAAAAGAGAGCCCTGGTGGCTTTTCATTTAATTTAGGACATTATTTTAAAACTACGTTCTTAATTTGCTCTCACTCCCACAAGCAACATCCACATTTCTGCATACATCCTTGAAGCACTTTGCCATGCTGAAGCCACTTCATTGGGATGGCAGAGCTCTAGAAGAGCTACAGAAGTGCCTGGAACTACACAGCTTTTAAAAATTAAACCATGAAGTTCCTTAAACAAAGCATATTCTTTTGCCATATGCAGATCAGTAACAAAACTCTCAATGCCCTTACCAACATTCAAGAGTAAGAGTGTAAGAGCAGTAAAACCTGGACCTGACTAGCACAATAGGCATGTCATCTGACAAGAAATGCGATGGTTGAGACAAAGGCCTGAAATACATTCACCAAGCATTTAGAAGTAACTGCTGAATTAAACTTACCAAGTCAGTCACATGTAATCTTGTATCTTAAAAGTAAGTTCACCAATTTATAATACTATAGTCACAGCTCAGTCTCAAAGATCAGTCAAGTCAGAGAAACAATTTGAAGCCTTAAAAAGGTGTTCTATCACTGCTTCAGGTGTCATCAGGTGACTCACTAATGAATGACAAGTTAAAAGGATTGACAACTCTTTTGTTAGCAGCCAGCAGAATTATCCACCACACAGAATTTGCAAGGAGGAAGGTGAAAATAATGGAGATTTTCACTACATGGGAAAAAGGTTTGGAAATTTTTCAGCAAAACTTTAGGAACATGTCTATTAATTTCTTCCTCATTTTATTGTGTTTTTTATATATATATGTATATTCTATTGCTCCCAGAACAAACTAGTAAAGATACCATCTAGATTACATTTTAAAGAGAAGAACTGATTGTAAGTGCCCATGTAGAAACTAGTTTGATTGAAACTGACAATCACTGCAGAGTTTACAATAGGGACAGGAAAGAAGGAAGAATGAAAGAGACAGCAAGTCTTCAGGAAAGCAAATCCCAACTGGTTAGATCAGCTTTGCAGGACCTGTTACCAAAGAGGGAGACAGAACAGCATTATGGAGAGCTCACATTTTGTTTATGAAACAATATTAAAGGATGTGGATGATAGTTAATGCATCTGAGAATGGAAGAGGAAGGGGTAGAGGAAAAAAGAGAAGGGAAGGAATTATGTCGAGAGACTAAATCCCTTGTTCTTAACTGACTCCATGCAAGCAGGAAAGCAAACAGGAAGCAGAAACTAGGTCAGGTGAGGCAATAAACACATACACCAAAGGGCCATATTTTTGGTTTAAGTGCCACTAGTGAGCAACAGCTAAAGTAAAGCTATTGCTCTACAGGTTGTAATAATCAGGAGAACAAAAAGCGGTTCGATCCCCTCAATTAGAAAGAGAAAGATATGGTCAAGGGACACCAAGAAGGCCAGGAAGTCTATCCTTTTTTGCATCTGTCTTAATCCTACAAGAATCATTACCAACCACATAATTAATATAAATTACTAGTTACGTAAGGTCAGCACTGCAGCTTAAACAGGAAGGGAACAGATCAGAGTGTTCCAAGTAAAACATCTTTAAATTGACCCATCCTGATGAAATAAAAAGAGCACATTAATGAAGACTGAGCAGCTAGCAGACACCTTGCAGAACATGCAAATGTCAAGTGCATAGGAAACTATGAAGAGACAGTGCCTAACAGACAGAAAATAGCAAATGAAAGAGCAAAGACACTCCAAGTTAATTGCTGCTTCCTGAAGTTCGAGGCATTTAAAGAGTCTCTTATCCATAAACATCTAGGTAAAACAAGGATATAAATGACAACTCAGAAGTATTTTTCTGGAGTAAACAATATCAGAATTTTGCAATGTCCAAAAACGTAAAGTAATTATGGCTAGGAGGCATATGATGTTAACATCTCTGCTAATAGTCTGACACTTGTAGCACTATTAGGAGCAACATAAACAACACAGCCCAGCTAAAACTTAATGGGAACAAGTACAAAACTGCTTGATGATTAAACCACGTATGAATACATCCTTCTCTTTGGCAAATTAAGAAGTTCTGCATGCATGATAGGTCCAGTATTTTTTAGTACTTCCCACTAACAAGCATAAAGATCTCTTCATTTGCCCTAATCCTTAATTTGAAGGGAGTTTCAAGCTGAGAAAGACAGAATATGCTGGAGAATAGCTTCAGAATTCACTTTGCAGTGAATGGGAAAGTGGACTACAAATGAAAAAGAAGTATAGGGATAAATAGGGATAAAAGACCATAGCATGCCTAGACAGGAACATAAAGGAAAAAGGAAATAATGGGCCAGGAAGGAATCTCTCGGTCACAGCAGATCAGAAGTTGAACGGAAGTCAACAGCATGCTGTTGCAAAAAAGGCTGCCAATACACTAAGCCGGTATGCTAAGGAAAACTATGCTGCTCAGCACAGCTTTTCCTCCCCTGGAATACTGCACTTATTTTGGGTACTGTACTTCAGCTGGGCAGCAATATTCAGTGAATGAACATTAAGACTATAGAGGAATACAAAATTGTTCTAGAAAGCAAGGGAATGATCTGCTCACTCTATCCAGGGTAAAGAAAATGCATAGTGAAGAGCTGAATCGGCAACAGGAAAGGCTGAAGCTGTAACTGAAGGAGCACTTTCAACAGCAAGAATACAAAAGCGCTCTGCTGCCTAGAGAGCTCGCAAGTGTGGCCACCACCGCTGTTGAGTCTTTGCTGACAGACAGGACAAGGATCCTATCAGCAGGGACACTGGTACGGCTGATCCTGCTGGACGCAGGAAGGCACTAGGTCCTTTCTCCTGCTGTGATTCTACACTTTGTATTTCAGTTTAAAGAAGCAACCTAAGAGTTTCCCATAGGTCTTCTTAATTAAGATTTTGTGTTTGCTTAACTGGCAATTTATGTCCATCATTTGAGGCCACAGACAGCAGCTGTCAGCAAAGTGATGGCTGGAAACCTTATAACCAATTACAAAAATAGAAATTCAGAATGACCTTAACACCCCGACTCAGACGTGAAGAACAATAGACTTTTCAGGTTTTTGGGGGCTTTTTGTTAACAAAAAAACCTCTTTGTTATAAATGAAAACTGTTGTGGCAAGACCACAAAAGAATCATCTTTCTATTAGTTGTTTTTCCCAAGAAATTGTGGGGTTTTTTCATTCCCTCCCCCGGGATTTAATTCGAATTTCTACATATAAAAAGTTGAGATCATCACACCATGGAGTGGAGAGTACAACAATTCAGGGGTTTTAGAGCACTTAAAACAATTTCATAAATAGGCAAACTCCCACAGATCATAAAACACACCCAGTTTCAGATGTCCTTCCCTTTTCTTGACTTAACAAAAGCAGGTTTCCTCACAGATTTAATACCTAATCAAGATGCAGCTGAACAAGCATACCCCTTCTTGCTCCCCTTTTCCAAAACTGAAAGCTATCTTTTTGGTTTTGCTTGCTAATCCATACAAGCCTTTAAATGGCACAAATAGAGGCGGCAGCATTTTGTTCTCTAAATCAATTTTATCCTCAGCCATCAAGTAGATGTTCCAGCACAGAGAAAGAACAGTCCTTCCCTTCTAATTCAAAAATCCATACTACCATTGCCCTTGCAAACTGCTAAACAAGCAGTATCGGCAATTCACTTGTGTTCTGTAATATATTTACTGCAAATCCCAACGGCTTGCCTCCTAATGCAGTTTTCTATTGTGTCTGTTCTTGTCAATACACTGACTGGTCACCTTACAAGTAAGTTGCTTTGACCGACTGTTTACCCAAACATCAAAAAGCTTCCAGAGAAATAATAATAATAATGAAAAAAATTAGACTTAACAGAAAAAAAGAACATCTATGGTTTTAGAGGAGGGAGAAAAAAAGGAACAAACTGAAAGAAAACAAAAATCCCTACACCAAAACACAAATTAACCTCAGTTTTCTGGTTTGTTATCACACAGCTAAAAAGGCTAGTTAGGTCTTCGGATCACCTAAGAGGTACAAAATATTTCCAGATAAGCAGCCCTGACACAAAGCTTATCCAACACCCCTCAAAGAGCTTTAATCTGTAATTTAATCATCTGTGCTAATTTGTTCACGTCTGAAGACCATAAAGAAAAGGTAAGAGCTACTCAGCCAATTCCCAATTAGAGATTAGATTCAAACACTGTGGGGTTTTATCATTAGCCACAGAATATTGTTATCATTGTAAAAAGTTCAGCGAAACCTACCAAACTAATTCCTTTCCTGAACCATTTTCCTCATGCTACAAAGTACCTTTTTATAACAAGGCTTGCTAGCACCTAAAATACTCAACACTTACAAACTTAAATTACTACTACCCTATGAAATAATACTATAAACCTTTTTCTATTCCAATTCCACTTAAAACACGCTGTGATTGTGCTTCTGAGGGAGAAAATTCAACATTGTTTGAATTTGTTTATATGAATCTTGCAGACAGCAGCAATGGGACAGTCTGGTTTATTAAGTAGCAAAAAAAAAGTGAATCACTAGACCGCTTTTTAGAGGAGACAGCTTCAGGAAATAATTGATTTTTAAATCTAGTCAGATTTAAGGTAGAGTTAAGTTAAGAATAAACTCCATTTTAGCAAGCACTAATCTACTCTTCAATCATTTTCAGCACTATGACATAAATAGGTCATCAGTAGTTTCATAGAGGCCTTTACTGCAATCTGGTTTATGAATGCATTCAGCAGTGCGGCCTGAAAAAGACACCAAGCATCATTTTATTTCCAGTTCATTCACACCCCCAGAACTGCATATAGTTCTCATCCCTTCATTTTAACAGGCAAAGTTCAAAATTTAAAAAAGCCAAAGGAAAAGCAACTAAGTATAATGAAAGCTGGGACTCCCCAACCTGAAAAGGAATCAACTTGGGTTATGACAGAGATAGAAAATTTTAAGCACAATACAAAAGCAGCTAGGTATCAGACACTAGTCTATTCTGAGAAGTAGGGGCCCTCAAAAATAGTGGAAACCAGGTTCAAAAGAAGTAAATGTTGGGTTTTTGTGTTCTACACTTGGGACAAGCTTCTCCCCACAACAGCAGACAGGGGGAAACAGAAGAGGACATGGGTGTCTTGGAGGACAAATTGAATATGCATCAGTCCCACACCCTTGTGTTGATGAAGGCTACACCTCATACCACAATACAATAGTATGACTGTGACCAGCTGGCTGAATAAATTGTTCCGCCTTTCTATTCTCCTTGTTTGGCAATAAGGAAGATGTTTCTAGACTGGAGTAAGTCACTAGGAGATGTTTCTAGACTGGAGTAAGTCACTAAGGGACACCAGTAACATGATCAGGGAATCAGAGCACACAACGTACCAGGAAGAAGTTTGTTTAGTTTCAAGAGGATTAATGGGAGAGGTGATCTGATTGCTGACAACTGCTGGCAATTACAGAAAAGACTAAGCCAGACTCTTCTTAGAGGTGCACAGCAGAAAATTGAAACACAAGAAGGGTCACCAGCACAGAATGGCAAAGTCCCAGTTGAGGAAGGAAAACTTTCTTCACAGTAAGAGTGTGTCAAATACTAGAAAGTGTTGCCCAGACATGCAACACAACCAGCACCACAAAATATTTACGATGCTGATTTGATACCTGCAATAGCAGAGGTTGCGAGTTCAGGATGAACAGGGGACCAACTTGAACGTACTTTAAAAGCCAGGGCCTACTTGTAAACACAAGGCCTGATCTGTTAAACTAGGTGCTTTGACAAACACATGATGAAAACACAAGAATTCTCCCTGTCAGATGCTGTTTTTTCCCCCTTTTCTGAACAGAACTATGTGAGCAACTACCATTGCTCAGATAGCTACACTCAGAGTCCAACTAAGAAGTGTGATGCAAAAGACAAAAGTAGTAGTGTTTGACATAACTGCCATTAGTTATCCCTAAATCTTACCTCAAGTGGAAAGATAACCTCATTAGTTCTACTCAAAGCTGTTATTTTTTAAATAACAGTACTGTGCAGTCTTCTGATAAGCACCAGTTAACCCAAAATTGTTTTTACTGTATGCCAGTGGTGACCTACTATCAAACCTAGAAGATCCTATCTTCCACCTTGCACAGGAGACACAATGTAATTTTACTGCTTTGCTACAAACACTTAAGTGCTGGAGTAGGGTGGGAGCAAAGGCAATTCGAATGCTCAGCTTGAATTGATTTAACAACCAGCAGAAGGAGGAAAAGTGTTAAGCTATTTCCCCAGAATCTGTTGTGACAGAAGGCTACTGCATATTCACAAAGTATCTTCCCCCTTTCTCTTCTCCACAAAAATACCAGGACTTCCCCCTCTCCCATTTGAACAAATATATAAAGTACACCAAAAGACATTCAACAGTGTAAATTCCAGCAATCCAAGGGAAGCTTAACAACATAGCTGGTAGGAACATGTTCCTTCCTTCTCTCCCTCCATGGTTCTGAGGAACCCAAAATCTGGTAGAGCAACTCTAAAATGTGAGATGATCCGGCAGTATTTAACAGATACAGTGTTTACACTGTGACACACTTTTGGATTATGTTGTACACAGAGCTGATATAATATGGTTATCTAAAAGCCACATGGACACTTATTTCACACCGTGCCCTGAATCTGTCAGATAACTCCTTCATAATAATGCTAGCCTTGAGCTTGAATGTGGTTCAAAAGCTGAGAAAGTTGTGGTCATCAGTTGTCCTCCTCATTCAGACTGGCAACTCTAATTGTGATTGAAGTGTCTGCGCTGGTGATACAACCATACAATGCAGTATTTCTAGAGTAAGTATTTTTTGAGCGAAAAATATAATGTTCCAATCAACCTAACCATTTTCTCTGTTAATAAAAATAGGTTTTACATGTCTATGTAGCAATGCCAACTGTTAAATGCTCATGAAAAAACTCACTGCACACCACCAAAACCTTCAAGGTTCATAAGGGTTTTTTTTTTAAATTCTGATAATTAAAATGCAAGCAGGAAAAAATTAATTTATCTTTAAATCCCTTTCAACAGCACAGCCATCCTACTCAGGAGCTGTAGAGAGCTAACTAAGCTCCTTAATTCCCATCTATTTAACCCTCTCCTGAAGACTGGTGTTCTAAATGAGATATCAGTAGAAGATTATGTCCTTTGCCACAGAGCATTAGAAACGATTCCATGGAACAGTCCAAGCTAAAACAGACGTTTAACTCTTGTACAACTGGTTAACATAACGCAGTTTGGGAGTCTGTATACTTTTCTGCAAGAGGGAAGGTACTGAATGACAGATCTGCCTCCAGGCAGGTCACAAAGATCACAACCACCCACCCAAATAGAAGGAAACCTAGCTGTCACCCTTGGGACAGCAGAAACCCACATACTGTAGTAGTTTATATAGTCTGTCAGTTAGTTGAGCAGTGATGAATTTTTCTTTCTTTGGCTGCCTGCCACCGAACAAAAGCTAATCTTGCACCTAAACAATCTAGGCATTAAACACACAGGAAGCCTTATCTTCTGACTTATGTCATAAGATGACAGACTGAGTTGGTGAAAATGAAGAGGCACTGCCCTAATAGCCAAGGGCAGCAACCCTTTAAGTACAACAGGATTTTTAACACCCAACCAATTCTACATCTTGGCACCAGCAGTTGATGTATCTGCTTTGCCAGCCACTGATGTCAGGGAAAAAAAATCTGACTTGGACAGTACAACACAGATGAGAAACTTAAGAGAAGACAAAATATCCTTATTCATCCCATCTCCTTGACATGTAAGTATCCAAGTCAAGCGTATCTATCCTGAACAAATCCTCAGGTGCCTGTTTCCATTTCAGGTATGCAAAACTTAGTCAGCAACTATTCACCTTAAAACAGGTTCTCTGAAAAAAAGTCTTAAGAATCCACACACCCCATCCTCTTAATAGCTGACCTTTGAAATTCTTTTTAAAAAATAACCCAGGCAGAAACAAAACCTAAACACACACCAGCCACAAATATGCCAAAAAGATTATTTCCTGACCCCTGTTCAGCCAGCAGGTTGAAATGCAGCAGCGGCACCTCAATTTAGGCACACAGCTAGGGATTTAAACACTGCAAAGCGCCAAAGCTGAAGTTATGAAAGACACTTTACCCTGGCCATTTCTGGACTCAAATGCAACATATCTAAGTGGAAAGCTCCGCTGTTTATGTATGTAAAGTTCACCTTAATTAAGTCTGTTTATAGCAACATTCGAGGCCTGACTAACTTTGTTTTAGTCAAATTATAATAGACTACCAAATTAAGCAAAGAGGGAACAGCTGATGCAACCGTATCAGCGCAAGAAGCGACCCCTTTCATATGGAGGCGAATGGCAGCTACTTCATTTTACCGAAGTGGCTCTACCTTAACAGCGACGCACGCACCGCACTGCAGAATGGAACACTGCTGCAGTGCAATTTCTTACTTTGTAACCAGCAGCCCAAGCACTCTGAAGGGCTTCACACAGAGCGAGTGCAGCATCCACATAGGAGGCAGGCCTTAAAAAAATGTTAAAGCTTGTTCTGTGGAAAGTTTCCCCATCACTGCATTTTTCAGTAACAAAGATGTTGTCAGAAATGACAATTTTTCGTGTCCCCTGATGATGCCTTGCTAGCATTTGGTTATAAGCCATAAAGCAGGAATAATTTCAGCCTGTCAGGAGTCTAGCTAATGCCCAGTTTCCCCCTAGAGAGAATTCCTGTCAAACGTAATGAGAGCTCCAAAGGCCCTCTCTACAACATAATGAGCACTTAGGCCGTGCTGGTGATCAGCCAGCAAAAAGCATCAATTTGAGCCTAGCTACACCCTTGGGGCTAGACGTCACCAGTTTTAATAAGAATTATGATTACTATCTGCCAAAAGCCTCCTCAGAACTTATCGTTAGCGGTAGAAATTTAGAACAATGTCATTGGTAGGGTTCTCTCTTTTTTGTTTGTTTGTTTCCTGTAATCTAAGGCCACCTACAAACTGAGCTGTAACACCATTTGGCATCCTCATTGCAGGCATCTAAATCAAGAGTCTTCAACATGAAGGTGCTACTTTTACCGAAAATTAGAATTACGTTAAAGGCAAAGGCACAGTATCCGAGACTCATATCCAGAGAAATGCACTTACACCTTCAAAAGCTTATTCTGAACAGGGGAAGCATGCTCTACTCTCTCCCTGGCTAGATCCAACATAAGTATAATGCTGCGTCATAAATCTTAAAAGCTTCCAAAGTATCACTGCCTACTGGCTACGTAATTATAGTAGCCATACATACAGAACATTAAGCCCTTGCAACACACAGATGTTAAGGTCAAAGTGGAAACCTCAGTTCTGACACTCTTTAATCTTGTGGGCTAATTGATTTCATCTAAAGTTAATTTGTAGTACATTTACTGGAGTCACAGGTTCTCTTCAAACATCTTCCATTTCATACCAAACGAAGCTCCTATCCATACATTGGCTTGCTTACGGGTCACAGTGTGCCAAAAAGGTGTTTGTGGAAGAAAAAGAAAAAAATCCAAGAAAGCAAGCTCCAAATGACAAAGTCTGGAAAATTCACCTCACAGGAAAACTGGCATTTTTCTAGAAACACAAGACACAAGAAGACTAACGAAGCTACGCTACAGACCCAAGTCAAACATTACTCTAGTTGTTCTATTTGGTGCGTTACTTTGAAAAAAAAAGTTGTCAAGATATTTCTCTTTTTGCCAGTATTTTACATTGAAACAAGATAAAAACCAAGACAATACCTACCTAGCTCTGCAGACAGAAAGTAATCATGAAATTCCAATACCACCTTATCAAATACAATATTTTTAGGGGAAAACAAAACACCAAAAAAAATCAAAGAGTTCAGAGTTACAAAAGCAAAATTCAACTCTGATTCACTTGCTTAATGAAAGTCTTTGAATATACTGAAGATCCGAAGCCTGAACTAATCAATTTCTTCGCTGTGCCCTAGCCGGTCAGCCATGCTCTTTAATTTAATGAAACAAGAGTTTTAGATGAAATAGCACATACACATCAAGAAAGAATTGTATTGTTGCACTTTGAAATGTGTCCAACTGTGCAACTTCATCTAATGATAATTTTTTTTAAGAGGCCATCGATTTCTGAAAGACTTATTGTACCAGCATCTTGATGAAAAAGTGAATGTCAGCATATCTACAGAATACTTACACCCTGCCATTAATGCTTTATTTGGCAGACAATGACTACTCAATTGAGGGTCCTCTGGGCTGAGCAATCATTTAGCTTTTCTTCTCTTATGAGGTCCTTAGTGTCTTGTTCCAGTTCAATACTCTTTTTATTCACCATTATAGTGGCCGTAAGTGTGAATTTTATGGGAACTTGCAAACTCATAGTCATAACTAGAGCTTTCCAAGTCACTAATCTTTTCATACCTTTAAGTGGCAAGGATTTCAGCAGCTATCACTACATATGCTACACACGCATAAGACTGCTTCTACATATCAAAGGCTTTACCACTGGCAAAATAAAACCACAAAAAAATGAATTCTGTTTTTGAAACCAAAGACACAAGACCTTTCTAATTTTTTGCTAATGCCTTTCAGGACCAATACCAAGAAAGCCTTGTCGCTCAACCTAATCTATACCTCATTTGACAGCAGGTAGGCAAAGGTTTACTAATCACAGCTACAAATCGGCCTATTGATTCAGGCACATGATACAGTCATCCAAACGTAAACAGAATGGCTACATTTAAATGCACTACACAGACTGCAGGTTTTGTGGTTTAGAAAACAAAATGCCTTACCTGTTTGTGCATTTCAATGTTTAATCCGTACGACATTTCATAATACTGCAAATAAAGGAGCATACATTATTTTCTTACGCTGGCTTACATTGTACTAGGAGATATATGCTGGAAAAGAAGAAAACACAAATATACTTACCATCACATAGTGTCTCTGCATTTCTGTCTTTTCGCTTGCCAGTTTCTCACATTCCAATTTAAGGCTACAAAACAGATCACACTTTAATGTAACTGTTATGTCATTTGTTTTGACATCTACCCACTTTATTTGTATTTTGACAGAAGCAACTAATTAAAAAAAACCCTCATAAACCAAGACACAAATACAGAGAGAAAGACTTAATTCATACTTTAAATACAAGGGCTGAACAGGAAATTTAAAGGGCACTTCACATGTGTTGAATGAGTCTCCAACTCTATCTCCAAAACCAAACACATCCAATCTTCATGCTCTGACAAATTAGGTGTTATGAAGGGATACAACTTTCCAGCTAGAACAGGATCTGAATTTTTCCAAAGTGCTGCTCTGAGGAGTAAAACCAAGGTGTTTCTTTGTATATGACCTTTAGTAAATTACTGCCAAGTAGCACCACTCACGTTTACAACATGAGTTATGTCTATAATTCTGAACCTGAAGTGTACTCCTAACGTTACCCTGCCAGCGGCTTGAAAGTCAGCAACTTTGGCTACTATTTGCTACCAAGTTTGGTTTCTGTTTTCAGAAGTGTGTGTGTGGGGGGGACACGTTGCATTTGGCATTTGCATACCTCATCACTAGCGGCAGTATAATTTTACTGCTTTCACCGAGGGCAGAACGGCTCAATATCCCCTTTGTTCTTTGGCGAACTGCATTTTTTATTTTCTAACGACACTAAATAAGCCCCCTCGGGGACAGTCCGCCTGTAAGCTGGCATTTTTCACCCACAGCCGCGACACCAGCAGCTCACACCGCGCGTTTCTAAAGTAACAACGCCCTAAGTTAACGATTTCAGGCAAGATTAATCCTACACCTCTCAAAGGAAAAGCTGAAGCTATTTTTCTTTTTAAGTTGGGAAGCCTTGGGAGGGGGTTCTTACTCCTATCGGGATGCTGCAGGTGGAGGCAGGAAGGGGATTGCTGAAGCTTCGCGCCCCGGAAAAGCCAATCGCCTCCCGCACACAAGAACACGCACCCCCAAAACCTCCGCCGGGACCCTAGCAGCCAGCAACCAGAAGATCTGCAGGGCACCACCGCAACCAGAAACGCACGCCGCGGCTCCAGCAGCTTCACAGCAACTCGGGTGCCGTCAGTACTCCGGTACTCAGCGATCCCCCTCGGCTCTTTAAGCACCGCACGCTGGCATTTTATTAATCTCTGCGTTAACACCACACGTAAATGAGCAAACATGAGAATTAGCCTCCTTAATGCTCCCTGCCGCAGAATTACCGCAGGTCTTGTCTCGATATACTTCAAAACCTCTCTCCGTAAGGATCCTTAATGTTCTTTTTTTGTTTGTTCTGTTGTTTTAAACGCGGACAAGCGCCGAGCAGCTCCAGGTTCTACACTACCGCCCTCCCGCAGGTGCCCGGCAATCACACCGGCGGGAGGAGCCGGGGAGGGGAGAGCTGTCTCCCCGGGAGCGCCCCGTCCTCCGGGCACCCCCCGCCACGGCTCGGGACTGGGTCTCCCTGCGCCGCTCCTTCCCAAACGGGCCGGCGGTGCCGGGGAGGCCGTGTCCCGCGGCGGGGCTCAGCCGCGACGCCGCACGCCACCGCCTGGACGCGGCCTTTCAGTGCAGCCTCCCGCGCCCAGCCGGGGACGGGGCAACGACCCCCCACACACACCCCCGGCACCCAAGGCGGCCCGCCGCCGCTCACCTGTGGTACTGCGCCTGGAGGAACTGGAACTCCTCCTTGATGCGGTCCAGCGACTCCGGGATGGTGAATTTGAAAGGCTGCCCCGCAGCCTGGTGCGGGGTCTAGCACGGCAGCGGCCGGCACGGAAGAGAGAGGCACGTTCAGACACAGCGCGGCCGCCCCGGGGAAGGTGGGGTAGGGGTGGGAAAGGGCGGGGAGGAAGGGGGGCGGCACCGCCCGCCGCGGCCGGGCCGGAGGGAGCGAGGCAAGGAGGGACAGCCCGGCCTGGCCCGGCCGTCACCGCCCCGGGGCGCTGCGCACTTGCTACCCACCTTCCCGTCCCTCATCTCCCTGGAGGGCTAGGGGGGGAGCTAATGGCGCTCAGGGAGCCGCTCCGGCCCCAACCAGCCCGCTTACTCCCGCCGCCGTCTATCCGAAAATGGGGCGTGCCGGCTCCTCCCCGCCGACCCCCGCCGCGAGGGCACGGCCGGCCCCGGCCCGGACGCCGCGGTCGACAGAGGGGGAGGTGGGGGAAGCTGCCGGGCTTGGCGGCGACCCCCCGTCGTCATTCCCAAGGCAAATAAGTTGCCCACGAAACAAAAGGGGTTGGTGTACTGAAGGGAGCGCGTACCCTCCCCGGCCGCGCCGACAGGCGGGATGCGTCGTTCCTTCCAGGAGGGGAACCAACACCTCACCCCCTCCCCGCCCCCCTCGGCCGGGCAAGTGAGCGGGTGTGCGCCCCGACGGGCAGCGCCGGCAGCGGGCCGCCGCCCGGCCCCGCTCCCCCAACCCCCGCGGAACGGCGGCCCAGGGCGTACTTACGGGGTGCCGGCTCTGGGGGAACATGGTTCCGGGCCGCGGCGGGGCTCCCTCGCAGCGCGGTTCTCGCGGCGAGCCCCCCGCCCTGCCCCGGCTTCACACCTGGGGCGCCGAGGGGGCAGGAGCTGCGACACCCGCCGCTTTCCTCCTTTGCCGCCGCGGGCAGGACCGGGGCGAGGCGCCTCTCAGTGCCCCCGCCGCGGGGACATCCTCCGTCCGCGGCGTCCTTTGTTGCTGTTGTTCCGGGGAGGGCTGGGGGTGTCCGGGAGAGGCGGCCGGGCCGCGTTCGGGTCGGTCACCAGCCTCTCCACGCTCCTTGGGCGGCGCTCCGGCCGGCGGGCGGCGCCCACAGCGCCTGGGCACGGCGGGACGGGACCCGACGGGGTGTTTTTTGGGGGTGGGGTCCGCAGCCGCCCCGCCGCCGGAGTGAATAATCCCCTCCTCGGGCTCGCAAGTTGCCGATGCAATTGTAGAGGCCGGAAACCCCGGGTGGAGACGACTCCTCTCCCCACTTCTGCCTCTCGCCGAGAGGGGAAAATCCAGCCGTAGGAAGCGGGACGCGGTGTCAGCGGCGGGACCGTCGCAAGCCGGGGGGCGAGAAAAAGTCTTCTGTGAGGGCCGCGCTGCTCCCGGGCGTCGGCGGAGGGGCCAGGTCATCGGCAAGACACGGAGCGATGAACAAGGGAGGAAGGCGGCTGGAGGAGGAGGAGGAGGAGGAGGAGGGAGGGGGCGAGGGGGGCTCTGCACGGCCGGCCCCGATGGGAGCAGCTCCAGTACAACATGCACGAAACGCGGGAGGGCAGAGGAGAGGGAACCACACACGCAGCAAAGACTCTTCCGTTAGTTGCAGAAAGGTCCCTAGGACAAAAGAACACAACCTCTCCAGATGCCCGCTGGCCCGACCGGCCGAGCCGCCCGCCCCGTCGGGGGGCAGGAAAAACAAAAAAAAAGGAAAGGAAAAACAGGGAAGGGGAAAAAGAAAAAAAAGATGAAAGAGTCCGAGTCGGGTCTAAATCAGCCGGGAAGCCTCTTCGTGCAACTGCACCGCCGCAGCCACCTCCGGGCGGGTGCGCATCGGGGAGCCGCGCGCCTCACCAGAGCACCCCGAACGCGGTACATCGCGGCGGCATCATCACCGCCAGCGGCGGCATCCTCGTCCTCCCCCTCCTCCGCGCTGCCCCGCCGCTCTTCGCCGCTCCGGGATAAAGTTCTCCCCGGCTGAGAAATTCCGGACCCGATCGGCCGGAAACACCACCGGCCTCCTCTGCCCCCCTCCCCTCCCCTCCGCGCCGGCCGAGGGAAAGGGGAAGCTGGGCGACCCCGCGGGAGGCGCTCGGCGGGACGGGTGCGCGGCCGCGGCCGAGCTGAACGCACCACGCTCGCCCGCGCCGCTTACATTAGCACGCGGTTTCACACTCCGCCAGCTAACCAACCGCCCGGCCCCGCCCACGCCGCCGCGAGAAGGGGGGCACCGCCTCCGCCACCCAATCGCCGTCCCCGGCGCCAACGTGGGGTCGTGATGCGCCCTGGCCCCGCGGACCAATGCCGAGAGCCCGAGCCCCGCCGCCTCTCTGCCTTTCGCTGGGAACCGTTTCTGGCGGAGCGGCAGGAGCGTTCCGAGCTGGCCAATAAGAGGGCGCGGAGCGCGTAGAGCCGCGGGGAGGAGGGGAAGGTCGGTGGGAAGGAGAGTGGAGAGGCAGGGCCGTCAATCAAAGTAACGTGGGGGGCTGGCGGGCGGGGCGGAGGGGGCTGCCGGCGAGTCATGCGCGCGGTGCCTGCGCGTGTCCGCTGCCTGGGTCGGGCGGGGCGGCCGCGCAGTTCGCGCCGTTTCCCCACGCGCGGCGTTACCACGCGCCGGGCCGGGCCCCGCCCCGCCGGAGGTTCCGTTCTCGCGGGGGCTCCGCGGGGAGATGCGGCCCGCCCACCGGTTCCGAAGGGGAAGGGAAGGCGGGTGGGGGGAGGGGAGTGGGGTATCTATCCGCGCGTGCATGGCGTGGGCGGGTCTGCGCCCGCCACCCCGCGCAGCTCGCTGCGGGGATGCGCGAGCCGACCCCGCACCCAGACCCAGCGCCCACGCACAGCCCGGCCCGGAGCCAAACTTCCACGTCCCGCGACTCTGTTTCTCTAACTCGGGCGGGCGGGCGCGGCACCGCTCCTCGGCTTGGCACGCGAAGCGACGCCGACGGGTGCTGGAGCACCTGCGGGCGGCGCGCCCGGCTGTTCGGGCGGTGCCGCGCCGGAAGGGTAAAGCCCCACGCACCCCCCTCCGCCGCGTCGCTCGGAAGCACCGACCCAAACGTTGGGGCTTGGCGGGGCCCGACCCCCGACCCCCCGTGCGGGAGGGCTCGCCGACCCCGAGCCGCCGGCAGCGCGGCGGCGGCGGCGCGGCTCACAGGCCCGCTGGCAGGGGCCGAGGTTCCGCGCGGCCCCGCGTCACCTCTGACACGGCAAAGCGCGCGGCACGCTGGTGGCGTCGCGCTCGAGGCGGCGGCGTGAGACGCCCCCAGCATCGGCGGGGGAAGGCGGAGAAGCAGCCTTAGGACGTCGCATGGCGTCACCCAAGCGCGGAACGGCTGGTGCCCCACGCCCCTTGTCTCCCGAATACCCCCAATGCTGTCCACGGGACACCCCACGGCGCTCCACCGCGTGCCCTCGGTGAAGGGCAGCCCACACTCAGAAGCTGAGGGCGGCTCACCGCCGCCGGAGCACTGCCTTCGCGTGCCGCAGCGTTCCCAGCTCACCCCCAAAGTGAGCAGAGCAAGAGCACCCAAAACTCCCGTGGCCTTCCGCAGCGAAGCCTGGCCTTGGCGCCAGGCACCCGGAGAGTTTCGGCCCTGAGAGCACCCGTGTGCACCGACTGCGCCTGAAATGCCGTCTGTGGGCGCCCGTCCCTCAGTGGACGTGTTGGCATTTGGATATATAGTGCCTAGCCTCGCGTCTCTGTGGGTGCAGCAAGAGCTGTGAGGACTTTAACTGGGGTTTTCTTCTCAGAGGTGGGGCCAAGTGCCCCCGCCGGCGTGACCTTTGACCGGCACTGGTTCCCAGGGTGGGAAAGCTCGCTCGCACGGTGTTCCGCATGCATAAGTAAACCTAAAAAAAATCTTGTTCCCAGCTCTTCCCCTGTCGCCTCGGACAGGCCAGCTCACTGCTCTGTACACGGCATTAGAGACCTTAATTAATTAATGCTTATGAAGCACTTAGATCTTCGGATGAAAGATGCCAGAAAAACGCAAGCTATTATTATATACTTTGTGTGTGTACCTGGTAGCTATGGAGTCTGTAATAACGTAACACTTTCCTAAGTTTGGTTGTAGTTTGCTTAACCTGCTGGCACAAGTCGTTAATGAGATACTAACACATATGACGTTAAAACAACACTATGTTTTGGAACATAAACAAAAGCCTTTTTTTTTTTTAATTGCTCGCCTACATGAAAGTTGAAATGTCTCGTTACCTTTATTTGTCATTATTAAAAGTCCAAGGCCTGTTTAAACAGAAACAGAAAAGCTCCATATTCCTGATTTTTTAATTTTTAAAAAATTTTTTTAACCTACTTGGATTCTGGAATCAGACACTTAAGGCCATTTTGAATCTTCTCCATTATAGTTGAGATAGAAGAGCTGTAAAAGCTGTAGTAGAATTGAATGTGGTGCTGAATTTTTTGAGAGCCACTGACAATACACAGCATGAACAATAACCAACATGATCTGATGTTTCACTGATTTATAATGCGTCATCACCTGCTGATTACAGCATTAAAATTTCCTTGCTGTTAGAAAGGCCTGAATACGTATCAGTCCTGGAAAACTGGACACCTTCATTCCATAGCGATACTCACTGTTGACACCACTGAAATGCAGCCCAAAATGTGGCTAAGCACGTTATAAAGAGCTGTATTCAACTCAAGGTGGCATTTTATACCAGGTCACTGTGCCACAGTACTGTACATTCCCTACACAATTCTCAAACTGGATTGAAAATAGTTGTGTTCAAAAAAATAGCAATTAAAAGATTGCCTTCAGCATTAACCTCCCTCCACTTCCCCCAGCCCCAACCCATTCTGTTTAATCACCCATTTGACTCTGCTCTGGAAATCAATTGCTCTTCACCAAAAGCATTTTTACTTAGTGTTCCTTCCTCTATAGCAAAGGGCCTAATCCTGTATTGACTGTGCACTGAAAACTCACTGGAAGCAGTTGGAGCTTTCAGTTTAAAAAAAAAAAGAAAAAAGCAGTATTGGGTGCAAGATGTAGTTTGAATGTACTGAAGGGGTTTCAGATGCAGCATCTGTTCTTCAGGGAAATGACGTATTGTATGATGTTCTGTTTACCATACTGTTTATATTTTTTCCCTTTACTGTTAACAGTACTATTTACAAGCAATATTTTTTAACTTCCCACAAACTGGCACATGTAATAAAAATGTTGATGATGTTAATCACTCGGAGTTTGCTGCAGGTGGGCGGGAAACTATTTAGCAGATTTGTGATTTATCCCACTGTTCTACTACCTCTGTAGCAAGAGCAAATCAGTGGAGGACCCAATTATAGAATTCAATGGGTTTTATGCTTTCAAAGTTTTAGATTGAGAGATCATTGGAATTTCAACCGAAGGATGAAACAGAGAGTAAAATAATGTATATGTGCAGGGGGCGGGGTGGGCAGAGGATTGTTCTATTTTGGGGTTTTCTAATGGCAGGACGGCACAGGTAGAATAGAGGAAAAAATAGTATCTTAGTCATACAGTGCATGTGGTACAGCAGCAACGACCTGTACAGCTGCAAGAATAATAATTATTATGAGGCCATGCAAAACAATATCACTTTTAAAATATTTCTTTATTTATGAAGTGCAAATTATGTGAGCAGGGTAAAGCAATTACATTTCTAATTATTCGCTATCTTTTGGCTAATAGCCATTGCATACCCTCTTTGTAATTTGATTTCTTTTTAATTAGTAGCTTTCCTTGTAGGCAAGAATGTTCAAAAAGTTGCACTAGGTCATTTTACCATCATGTCTGTATTCCCTTCCCCCATTCTTTCACCCTTAAAAATTCCCCAAGTTGAATTAAAAAAAAAAAAAAAAAAGAAAAGCAGTAGCAGATCGTGCAGCAGTAAAACCTCAAATAAAATCAGATCCAAAGAATCCCTTGTGGTTTCACACAATATGGTAAAATTAGAGATTGCAGGAAACCAACAAAATTAAACTGGGAACATTTGAAGAGAAATGACCAGGCTTTATGAAAATGACACATTGACTGGCCAACGTGGTTTTTTTTATCGACAATTTCTTTGTTGAGGCATAGATCAAAGAAACCTGCATATGTTTTCGTTTTGTTCTAAGTCTAACTGGAAAATTACATCCAGATGTTTAATAGGCATTCTGTTGGTTTTTCTGCATTGATTAGATATGTTGGTACTGTTTGCTTACAAGTGTAGCCGGATCATTAGCTAATGCAAAGAAATGTTTGCAGCGAGTTGCTAATTAGGTCTTTTGGAAACTCTCCATACTCAGGAACAATTTGTACAGTGGCCAGAAAAACTTGCGGTACTTGAGAAGTCGCTTCCCCTTCTGTGTCTGGGAAAAAACAGTCAGTCGCTTTCCCTAATCTTCTTTTTGCCTACAGGGATTGCAGCTTGATCCCAATGGGTTGAAGTGCAAATAAATTAGGAAGAGACCACACACATGTGTGCTCCCTCTCTCTCTCTCTCTTTTTCTCTCTCTCACAGACACAGACACACACTCACACAAAATCTGCTCTTTCAGTCAAACTGCAGTTGTACAATCTCACAAAGAGCTAACCGAAATGGAGTGTTTAAAACTAAAATGTGTTAAAATTCTCAACCTTTATGTTATCAAATACGCGGCATTTTTGAGCATACTTTAGAGACAGATGGGGAAGCCCTTTATGATAAATAAGTGTACTTGAATTCATTACTGCAGTACTTATAATTAGAGTAGCTCTTTCACAACTTCACTACTTCTGCAGGGTACTTCAAGACAAAGCTTAAGGGAAGTGTGTACATGGATGACGGAGGAGCGAAAGAGGCACAGAAGAACTTTAATCTCTCATGTTTTGTTAAGTCTAAAAAGGGGTCAGAGACAGTACCTGTTTACAATATTGTTGGAGAAATTGTTTTAGACTTCATGGCTCTCGTCTGATAAGCTCCTAGGTGCAATGTCGCCTTCCAAAAACGCTTGACAATGTCAGTGACCTTTCTCATAAAGACCACCTGCCAGTATATCACACTCGGGTTCTCTTGCAGAATGAGGTCTCCACCACAGGGGACAACAGCAAAAGGAGCAATGTCTGTCCATTTGGTATGGTAAACAGGGACACATGCTCGAGGCAGCTCCCTGATCCTGTCGTCACATACATGACTAATGTTACTCCTGGAAATAGTGACTTCGAAGCTGATGACAATGCCAGCATGAGAAAGGGTATCTCTGTGGCAGACTTCCCCCAGGTCAGGGCCATGCGTATGGAGTACATAGGTTGTGTGAGACATACATACGCAAAACACATGTTTTTACCAGTGAGGCTATGCAAGCCTCAAAGGCTGGGTTTCATCCCATTTTTTTGGAAGTTACAGAAAAGACAAGGGTCTCACAGAAACACAATTAACCATTTCACTTCAGTAGACTAGTCGCGATATTCCCTGGACTTGCAAAGCACCTAAAACTTCTCCTGCCTGTTCCCTATATATTGTCTTTTGACATGAGTTGTAGATTTTTTTTTTTCCTGAGATGTCAGTAGCAACTTATAAAGAGTTTACAGATCACCAAAGATCCTTAGACTTTAAACCACAGGGGAAATACTATTGAGACAAACAGTCTTCTGAAAACACTTCTTCCACAGCATTTACTGAAATGAGTGAAGGAAGTTTCATCTCGGAAAGACGGATTTTTAAGGAATCTTTTAAGTGTCTACGTGATGCAGAATAATTGTGTGCAAAATCCTGACTCTCTGTCAGCCAATAGGAATTAGGTTCAACTGGAAGTTGTCTGGAGCTTGGTAGCTGTTTCTCTAATACTTGTGCCTCTTACACTCTTCAGAATTTGAGCTCTTGCCTACGCTGAGGTTATAAACCCCATACAAGCTGCTCTCATACCATCCCTCTACTCCAGACCTCTGATTTGAGTCTGGTGGAGTCTAGAGGAGAGCAGATTGTGCTGTCCTGCTGTCTGTTCATAATGTGGATGCTGTAATGCGCTGGCATGCTACAGCTGCAACATCTGCGGAGACGCTCTTCCAGCACTGGTGGCACGGAGGCACTAGGTCTGTTTCCAACTTTCCCCATGCTGTAAAAGCTCTGGGCTCCCATATTCTTGAGGGAATGGATTAACCAATATGTCTTTTGGGATCCAATAGGAAATGGAGATGTTATGACGAAGAAATTGCTGGACAGAGACACCAACTGCTGATGGGAAGAAGAACTGGGGGGAGGGAAAGGAATTATGCTGGGAGGGAACATTTCAGTACCAATGTGATGCAATTCTTTACAAATGTGGAAATATCCTTAGATACCCATTGAACTTCAGGCAAGATTGCAAACAGTTACAGTTGCTCACAGTGTAAAAACAAAACACTGAGTGTCTCAGCCATCCACCACTGTCCGCTTCTCTCCTTTTCTTTTTGCTCTGAACGCAGTGCCTTTCCACTTCTTTCAGTGCAGGCGTCTCAGTTGGTAGGGCTAACGCGTAATGACAGTGGTGATTCTTAATAGAGCATATGCGTCCTTCAAAATATGAAACCATGAATTCTGTGGTTTGACATACACGTAGAACGAACACAAATACAGATCATCTACTCAACCCTCAAGTGAATGCTCAGATGAAGCATCCCATCAAAAAAACACGTCTTGCAACTATTGATCTTTTCTGATACACCCATATGCTTGTAATCAGTGGCCTTACCCAGTATAAAACTGGTATAGAGGAAAAATACATCCACCCCGTGCAATTCCACTTACATATTACTGCCTCTAAAATAGACATTCTACTGCAAAAACCACATGGTATGGTTACACAGAGAGTGGAGTAATCATGCACCAGGAATCCAGATGTCTGAATATCTAGCAGTTGGAAGACATGATAAAAAGTTAGGATAATACATCTTGTTTAGGAAAAAACAGCCAAAGTCTCTGAGAGGGCTTTTATTTTTTTTTTAGTGACAACAGAGGCCTAATGAGTACAGTAATGTACACTGAATTGTGTGTGGTTTTGGGGTGTGTGGTTTTTTTCTCTTTGTGCAAGAATTATTTGCCATCTATCCACCTGAGCTCAAAAACAATCAGAAGTATATACATGTCCACCATAATTTATAATTATAAATTCAACAGTTGGTAGTGAGATATTTTCTATCCAGCCTGTCACATTTTCTGCTGTAGCTTTTCTGTCTGTTAATGCTCTTATGCATACTCAGATTCTCAGCTGTCTGAGTTAAGTATCATCCACGCAGGAGAAAATCTTGATGTTACATGACGTGAGAGCACAGTAGCTGAGGACAATGTATATGGCCTAAAACTGGCAGTGGGTTGTACTTCAGCAACAGACGGGAACACGTAAGTGGAATCATCATATCTTCATTATTTTTGCAATAAAATAGTTTGTAAATCTCACTGATGCAAACCCTGAAAAACAGGATTAAGCAGAACAAGACATACAGACATGCATGCACACCATTTATCATAATTATGCATTGGGTTAAATGCTCTTATAATGCCCATATAGATAGGTAACAGTTAAGTATCAGTATTTTGCTTTTGAATTAAGGTTTTTACCTTAAAGGAAAGAGATGCATGATTAGTCTTCTGAAGGTGGTTCAATACAAGAGCACTTTTACTAGTGCTCTTCACATCTGCAAGTGAGATGTCCTTGAGAGAAAAGAATAGAATTTGGGTGTTTGTAGAAAGTCGCAGGTTGTGTAAGACCATCATTATGAGGTCGTATGACGTCAGGCACCTTTTCTGAAAACATTCTATCGTGTCATAACTTATTGACAATACTTCTCTCTCCACCCCCCCCAGTTTTGCTTTTGTTTCAGCAAAGCTGGGGCATATTTGTCTAACAAAAGGAAGCGGTGAATAAGCATTTAGAGGTATTGTGTACATGCATTCTACATGGGAAATTCTGCAGTCTCAGAGAACAATTCAGACTATGGCATTTAATTTTCAAGAGAAATCAATCACCTGCGGTGAAGGGCAGTAGCTTCAATGCAATTCTTCTCTAAACGTGTGGAGGTATTCAATTAATTTCATTAATTTGGTAAAGCTTTATCCATTTTGGTTTTATTTACATTCTTAGGAGCTTGATTTTGCTTGATTTTGAACATGTTTCTTATAAATTGTGGTATGTCTGGACATACATAGATGCCTGAGCATCTATTGCATTTTGCTGTTTATGTAAGCAGATATTTTTATTTTGAAATCACATACTCCACTTTGAATTAGAGGGTTGTGCAGTTTCTTTTCTTGTACTATCAATTCCACTGGAAGGAAAAAGAAAAAAGTCAAATAAATGTGGGGAGAAAAATCACAGGTTGTTGTTCAACTTCAGGTCTGTCATAGGCTGAGATACTATGGAAGGAGAAAAGGCTGTGTTCTAAACCAGTTTTCTTTAAGTGGTTCACAGAGGGCTCCTGCTGAACTGGCCAGATGGTGCAGACAAGGTCACACATGTTTTTAAATAATTTTTGAATATTGGTTGGTTTTCTCCCTACTAGCCAGCCAAACCACAAGACAAATTCTGAATCCTCAATTGAGCAAAACTCCCACAAGCAAATTGCTCAACAAAGCCTGGCATATTTTGCCCCTGTATTTGGAAACAATAGGAGCGGGAAGCATATTTCCTGACTTACTTCCACCCCAAGCTGGAAGACACCTCGCAGAAGGCTGTAGGAGGGGAACAGGTCATGTAAGGAAGATGCTAGCACTGGGATGGTTGTCTTCTTAAAGTTTCCTTTGAATGTGGGCTGTCAGTTCCAACACACCCACAAACCCAGGCTCCTTTTCTCTGCCCCACCCATCACCCTAACTCACCAAATATCATAAATTCAGCTGATGTGTGTCCCTGTCCCCATGGTCTATAGTATAAATACATCAAATGTCCTAAGATATATATATATCTTTTTTATATATATATAAAAGAGTTTTCCTGCTTGGGATATGTAAGGAGAGATAAAAGCAGCTGCTCAGAATCACCTATCTTAACCTAATAGTCAAGCGTAGTTTTCTTTTTGAGCAACCGGTGCAACTGCAGAAATGCATCTGGCTGTAGCTTGCAGAGTGTTACTGTAGAGAGTATTTGTCCACTCTTTCTTATTTTAAGGTCTTTCATAACTTTGCTGCCCTACATGCATGCAGTCTTCTTTTGCCTGCAAATGACATCTGGGACCTGTTACTCACTTGCACAGAGAACTGGTAAAATATAGTTTATCTGGCCTACGGTACTGGAATATATTTTATCAGCAGCCGTTGAGTTCAGGAAAGAAGTATGTATTTTCTTAGATAGATTTTTATCACTTACATTTGTAACTTTTTTGGGTTTTTTCCTTCATTCCACAGAATTTTTAACTTCTAGTGGGAAAGTAGGGGAAATTTAAAAATAGAAATCTTCAAATCCATCAGGTTATTATGCCGGCAGTCCACTGGAACATTGTTACATTGTTGAAAGAAGTTGAAACTCCACAGCAAATCTTCATCAGAAGCAAAGAACATACTCATCTGGAATAATAAGTCTTTGAAAAGCATGAGAGAGTGGAAAATAAAGTTTAACATAATTTTAAGTACTCCTTTAGATACTTGCTTTGCTGGTTTTTTGGTTTTGGTTTTTTTTTTTGCACTGAAAACATTTGAGTAACCATTACATGAAGTTTTGGGCCTAGTGGGTTATTTTATTAATGGGTGGAAGACTATTGCAAAAAAGCTGGACTACTACCATCTGGCCCCAGCCAGAAAGAGTGTTCTGTTATAGAAGATTTTTTGAAAAGGAAAAAAAATCTTCATCAGTAAATTTTGAAATTATTTTGTACATACACATTTATTGGGGGTATACATGCATGCAACCACTGCATGAGGCAGTGCCCTGGTTTCAGCTGAGATAGGGTTGTTAATTTTCTTCATAGTACCTAGTATGGGGTTATACTCTGGGTTTGTGCTGCAGACAGAGATGATAACATGGATATGTTTTTTGTAACATAGAAATGATTTTGTTATTGCTGAGCAGTGCTTACACAGAGTCAAGGGGACACATTCTATTCATAGAATCACAGACTGGTTTGAGTTGGAAGGCACCTCAAAGATCATCTAGATCCAACTCCACTGCCAGGGGCAGGGACACACTACCCTGCATTGCCAACTCATGTTGAGCTTTACATCAATCAGCATCCCCAGGTCCTTCTCCTCAGGGCTGCTCTCAATCCACTCTCCACCCAGTCTGTAGTGGTACTTGGGGATTGTGTCAATCTGTGTGCAGGGCCTCAATCTTGGTCTTGTTGAAGTTCTTGCAGTTTGCACAGGCCTATCTCTGATGCCTGTTGAGATGCCTCAGGATGGTATCCCTTCCCTCCACTGTGCTACCCACAGCACACAGCTTGGTGTCATCAGCAAACTTGCTGAGGGTGCACTCAGTCCCACTCTCCATGTCTCTGACAACGATGCCAAAGAGTGCTGGTCTCAGTACCAAGCCCTGAGGAACTCCACTTGTCACTGGTTTCCAACTGGACATTAAAATGTTGACCTCAACTATTCCAGTGTGATTGTCCACTCAATTCCTTATTCACCAAGGGGCCCATCTGTCAAATCCATTTCTCTCTGATTTAGAGGCAAAAGGATGTCACGCAGGACAGTGTCAGGTGCTTTGCACAAATCCAGGTAGATAGCATCTGTAACTCTTTCCTTATCCACCAATGCTGTAACCCAATTTTGAAATGCCACCACATTTGTCAGGCATGATTTGCCCTTAGTGAAGCCATGTTGGCTGTTGCTAATCATCTTATTTTCCATGTGCCTGAGCATAGTTTCCAGGAGGATCTTCTCCATGATCTTGCCAGGCACAGAGGTGAGACTGACCAGCCTGTAGTTCCATGTGTCCTCCTTTTTTCCCTTTATAAATGGAGGTTATGTTTCCCCTTTTCCAGTCAGTGGGAACTTTACCAGACTGCCACAAGTTCTGAAGTCTGAGAATATTCCATACCATATGATGTCACACTTTTCAACATATAGGGACTGAGGAAGACCTTCATAGTGATGGCATTTGTCTTCCCAAATAGCCATTATGTGTGAAGGAGCCCTGCTGTCCTGGAGATGGCTGAACACCTGCCTGCCCATGGCATCCCTGTGGGGAATGAATTCCTTGTCTAGCTTTGCTTGCATTTGTAGCTTTAGCTTTACTATTAAAACTGCCTTTATCACAACCCAGGAGAGGTTTTTTTGACGTTTACTCTTCTGATTGTCTCCTATGTCCCTCTGGGGGAGGGAATAGAGCAGGCGGGTGGGTGGAGATGACATCTGAGGCTAAATCATGACAGGCCATCCATTCAACTCACAGGCAGGGCGTTCAGTGAACCTGAAGGTTTGGGAGGAGAGAACCTGACACAGAGGCGTGCAACTTTCAGCTCATGCTGTGATTAATTGGAAGTCAAACCAAAGCAACCTCACCTTTTTTTTTTTCTTTTTTTTTCCCCTTCCTATCCCTGTTCCAAACAATTATTCAAAATGAATACAGAATGCTTAAGACTGTGCCAGGGAATGCTGTTGTCTTCTGCTTTCACAATGTTATACCTTCTGTTCCTCAGTATAAATGGCAAACTGCAACTGGCACCTGAGAAAGTGTTAAAACACAGTGGAAGTATTGGAGTGGTGTTGATAAATGCAAACAGCCTGCCTGAAGGAATATCACCTTCATTTAGATCATCTGTTTTCAAATGTGCCTATCTGTGAAAACAGACATATTAATGTAACTTTTACCACCAAATGAGTACTTGGAGAATAATTTAAATTAAATCATAAATATCTGCTGATAGCTTAAGCGGAAAAAAAAAAAAGCTTAAAAGCTCCTTGAGATCATTCTCTAATTAAGAGTTCAATCATATAATATTTGATAGAAAATTGTGAAACACTCTCACACCATTAAAGTTCCTGGGTGTTTTACTAAGTTTTATAAGAAAGTGAGACAAAGTCTATTTCTACCTTTTCAAGTAAGAATCTAATTTTATTAAATGCAAACTCATCTGTAAAAGTGCCACCGTATTAACTGATTCAAAGTTGTACATTAACCTATTCTATCTTATACTTGCACTTTCCTTTCAAGCCAGCCTCTCATTGTCTAGGGCAATGTGCTTCATACAGATGGGATTTAACATTCACATTTTTCAATACGAGAACATGTTGTCCAACTTGTTATCTCCTACCACGTGCACACGCATGCACTCTCGCACATTCACACGAGCAACCACAGTTCCAGCCAAGAGATGTTTCACAATTCTAGAGACGAAAAGCCATTGGGATTTGTGATCAGTGTATCCAGGGTAGAGGAAACTACAGCAGGTCTCTGACTCTGCATTGTTCTAAGCAGTATTTGTGCTTGGCCCTTTAGCTTATTAGATGGAGGCTGACATGACCTTTTACGTTTATAGATAGGAAGCAAACAAGCTGTGAACTCATCTTCATCCTTGATTCTGGTTAAAGGCAAGCACGAGAAGAGATCTACCGTTCATCCACACAGAAAGGGTGAATGGTGAGACCGTGTTGCTAGCGGGTGTGTGGTTCACACTGGGTCTGGTAGCCAAGAGTGAAGTGACTGTCTGCTGTGCTCGGTACCAGACTGAGATTTCAGTGCAGTGAAGAATGACATACTACAGATCATATGGGATGGTGATATGTATACATTTCCTCTGTTAATTGGAAACTCTCAGATACTGTTTTTAGGATACATGATGCTTTTTCTGAGCTGACGCTTTTTCTGTTCCATGCTCCATTCCCTCATTTCCCATTTGTGTTGTTCCTGCTGCCCACTGGTGAGAGGGGGAAAGAGGTGCCCTGCAAGGCTGCAGAGCATTACAATGGGATGTCTTGCTCTCCAGCTTTTGTAGAACAAAATTAAAAGAGTCAGAGGTTTGATAGAGGAATCCAGCAACTTCCACTGTGGCCTACTCCTCTGGTTTTACGAAAGAACACTACAGCCAGTCAATTCAGAGATTCCTGCAGTACTTCATGTATATAACTGTGTTGGATTGGGCCCAAAAATGCACCATTAGGTGGCTTTTTTTTTTAAAACATGCCAAGTAACACCCCCAGATTTCAGGGTAAAAACAGCCACAAGTATGACACCCTGTGTCTTGTAATTCCAGATTGCAAAAAATGTTTGGCTTGATGTCTAACCCATTTACTTTAAAGGGAAGTGAGAATGTTTCTGTGAAGCAAGAAAAGAAAAAAAAAAGCTGATTTTTTTCCCCCATTACATTAAAATATTGTAATCCAATTTTCTTTTTTTTTTTTTGTCGGTCTAGATCAAGTAGTCTGTTGTGTTACCACTTAAAACTTATCTTTTACTTTAATCTGCTGAATATGCATGTGCCAGAGACATTCAAGAAAGATGATCTAGTCAAATGGGGTTATTAATCACTTTATTGCAAGTAGGTTGAGCCCAGTCATCTCCTTGCTTTTTGTAAACCCAGAATTGTATCCATTTTCTCATTTTATCTGAAGGACTGAGGGATTTCTGTCACTGAGGATAGGGCTGATTATGTGTTTAGTGATTGTTCTCAGTTCAGTAAGGACTTACAGGTCCAGTTACAGCTCACTTCTAAAAGACCTCTCCTTCTGCTGCAGAGGAAAGAAGACCATAGTTTGGAAATTAAGTATCAGTGTTCAAAGTACAACTTCTGTAGGTGTTGAAGTTTATTAAAGAGAATCAATCACATAACCAAGATTGGGTTTGATACCTTTCAAGTTTTTCTTTGTACCAAGAGAGATCACATAGAATTTAAGTTTAGAGCTATGTCTTTGGCAACTAGAATACATAAAAGTGTTGGCTAAAAAAGCAAGTATTTCTTTTAAAGTATTTTTTAATAGCTGCTTTATAGTATTTTGCAAAGTGCTGAGGTTTTAACTTCACCTATCTGATTATTGCACCACCTTTGTAAGAACTGAGAAGAGTTATATATAAGTAATGTATCTATATATATATTCTTTTGTATAATTAGAGGTGAGCTTTTAAAGGGCAGAAACAATGACTCGTGACCAAATTGTTCTTCACAAACCCTATTTAAGATTCTGCTTCGAAATACATGTGGTCTGTGGTCACAGCTGTTAAAATGGAATAGGAAGCATGCTAAAATACAGTAGAGGCCTAGTTCAGAACCTATTTTGCTAGATCACCTTCAGTGTCCACACTAACTCATTTAGAGCTCGTTATCAACAAGAGTGCTCAGTAGTTTGATGGAAACTAGTTCTGGGACCTTTTCTGCAAGGAAAAAAGCTTTTGTGGTGGGATGCAGGTGTTCCGTACACTAATTTACCTTGTGGAGCAAGGGGGAGGTAGTTCAAGCCATAGCAGTGGGGAGCTGGCTGGAATAACCACAAAAACAATCTAGAGGAACTGAAGGAATGTGACTGGGTGCTAATGTCACGTGTTCGTGTAATTCTCCAAGATCACAATCAGGCCTCCACTGGAAAAAAAGAGCAATTGAAACTTCTTTTGTTTGTTTGTTTGGCATTTACAGTTGCTGACATACAGGAACAGCAACCCTACTTTGCTGATTAATGCAATTTACTGGAATGACACCAGCACAGCATGATAGTATGTCAACATGAGAGAGGAGCAACAGCAGCCATCATGTACCCTCTCTTACCTTTCCACAGGCTATCAGGACAGCCAGTAGATACAATGGGAAGAGGAGAAGCTTACTTTTTCAAAACAGAGTAATGTCTACACTCCTTTCCAAGGAACACTGCCCATGATTCCCTTCCCCTTGTGTCACAGAGGCCGCTATTATCAGATACTTGAATTTGATAGCTGCCTAACAGGGCTTTCTGAGGTGGAAAGGTTCTGTGCAGGTCTTTCTGTACTGATAGTCTCCTTCTACTTCTTGAAAAAATTAGGTGCACAGTCAAGTATGATCCCTAAGATACCTCAGTTCTTACCACTTTGGTTTTTGTTTGTTTGTTTACATTAAAAAAACACCAAAACACAAAAAAACCCTGAAGCTTTACATCAACAAATCCATTATGAGGAGAAAAACCATCACTGGTGAAAACTTTGTGATCTTATAGGTCTAGATCTAATAGAGCTGCAAAGGGAGACAAAGAGATGTTTATGCTAGCAACCTCATGCTACATTGATAGTGTGTGATCTTAAGCCATATTTTCTTCCTGATGGAATTTCTCCCAGTCTTTACCCAATCTTTAAAATAATCTTTTGTGTGAAGTCATAGCAATTTGGGGAATATAAGCAGGGATTTCTACAACAGAGTGCATGTTTTTGTTTTTGTGTACTAAAAAGGTCTCTCTTAAAGTACACTTAAATTAAAAAAAAAAAATTGGAAAAAATTAAGAAAAAAAAATTAACCTGGGTTTAAAATCAAATATATGTTGAGTTGTCATACAGAGAAAGTCACAGGCATTCTTACATTTATATATGCTTGAAATAATAAAGCTCATTTAATGTGAGTATGACTCTCTTGATGCTGTTTTTCAGGTCCTGCACTATTTAACAAAGGGAACTTTGGGATTTTTTTTTATTATTATCCATTTCAAAAGTGCTGACTCAGGTTTCTCAAACCTTTGAATAGAGCTTAGTGAGCCTTGCTTAAATAAGAAGGAAAACTAATGACTGGGAGTTGCTGTTATGTGGCAGAAGTCAAACTCAATTATCTTTCAATTCTACAATTGTCTATCTACCAAGACACAGTTTTGAACCTCAACCAGGTGTCCTTCTTCATTTAGGTTCTCACACCTGAAATCTAGTATAGTCAGGAAAAACAAAGAGCTAGTCTGTCACCAAGGAAGTCTGACTCTTTCTAATGGGCAAAAATATATCTCTGTCAGTCACGGTTTATATATCCTCAGGACTGAGATCTACATTTTCATACCACACTTATCTGGAATTAATAGATTGATCAACAAATGATCATGTCTTTTGTTTTTTGATGACCTCAGCTACACTTCCTAACATATTATTGCTATTACCTTAAATTTACTTCCTTGTTCTTCAGAAATAAATTATTTTGTTTCTCTTTATAGCAAAACAAAACAAACAAAAGCTTTTAATAGAAATTTGGGTGCATCCAAATTGTTTGAAAGACGTGATGTTCACTTTCTGTGTCTTGCAATGTAACGGCATTGGTTCTTGATAGCTTATTCCCACTATCACCAAATTTTCATATTATGGGGTTGAAAGTACTTACAAATTGAAAGTTATATTTAAAAATATTACTTTTCCTAAATGATTTTTTTAAAAATTAAAATTATCTGGAGAAGTTTTCAGAAATGTTGATGTTTCCTTGAGTCATCTGCTGTTTGTTACACGCACATCAATATGTAGAAATAGGAAACTTACTAGCACTGAAAAGTCACAGTATTTGCTGTGTAGTAGCCCATAAAGGGCCTTAACTATTGAAAGATCTATAGCCTTTCTTGGGCTAAGTCTTCTGGAAATAAAGATTTTGTTTAGAAATGTAGGTTTTTCCATGTCTTCCATATCTTCTTGAAATTTTTTTTTGTGACAGTTCACGGTTTCCACCTGAAAAGCCGACCCACTTTCTTTAAACTTGGAGAAAAAAAAAAGTTGTGTTTTTTGTTTTTTTTTTCCTTACTATAAGGGTTATGATGCATTAAGAAGTGGCTAGAGAAAGAATAAAGTAAGGTTTTTATGAAATAGTATGAGATAGTACACCATCTTGCTTTTGTAGGATGCTGTATTCAGCCTGATTCAGAGAATGACAGATGCTCTTGGGATTCTATCAATTTAAAGGCAAGTTTTATAACTTTGGCAAGTGGAAAATGCCAATTTGTTTCAATATGTCACCAGATGTGTCTTCTGCTGTACTGATAGATGTATCTTCCACGATACTGATAGACTCTAGTTGCTGGAGAAGGGACTTTACCATAGCATTTTCTCTTTTTCTCTAACAGTTGAGTTCGCCTGTAAAGTACTAGTATGTATAATATTCCAGAAGACCAAAAAGAATCCTGTAAAACTATTCACCTACAAAAAGCTTCAAGCAATATCTGGGTGCTCCTATGAAGGTTCCTACTTCTGCAAATCCCAGTCTGCAGGAAGTGAGTAAGCATGCTGCCCTGACACAGCCCCCTAAGAGGCAGACCCCTGTAAGTATTTCAAAGCAGTGGCTGTCAGGAAAGGGGATATGCAAAATAAAATGCGTCCCTAAAATCCATAGTTCCTTGGTTGCTGACTGTCAAGGACAGGCACATGGCTTCCACTTCTGTAGGACATGCCTGTTAGATGGAAGCACCCCATTAAGAAGACATAGAAGGGTTTGTGTAGATAGGGCAGGCAAGTCCCAGAGACAGACTGTGTGAGCAAGCCTCAAAAAGCAGAAATGCAACTGGAAAATTTCTAATCCAACATCAAAATAAAAAGCAGTGAGGAAACTCTCATACTCCTGAGGAATAATTAGGAGCAGCATGAAGCCACACAGCCTGTGCTCAAACACATGGCTGACAAATACACATGCTGATTTTGTAAAATGAAAAAAAATATCTGTGAGAGCATACTGCCTCTGTTGTAAGGCTGATATGACACTGTCCTGCGTGACATCCTTTTGCCTCTAAATCAGAGAGAAATGGATTTGACAGATGGGCCCCTTGGTGAATAAGGAATTGAGTGGACAATCACACTGGAATAGTTGAGGTCAACATTTTAATGTCCAGTTGGAAACCAGTGACAAGTGGAGTTCCTCAGGGCTTGGTACTGAGACCAGCACTCTTTGGCATCGTTGTCAGAGACATGGAGAGTGGGACTGAGTGCACCCTCAGCAAGTTTGCTGATGACACCAAGCTGTGTGCTGTGGGTAGCACAGTGGAGGGAAGAGATACCATCCTGAGGCATCTCAACAGGCATCAGAGATAGGCCTGTGCAAACTGCAAGAACTTCAACAAGACCAAGATTGAGGCCCTGCACACAGATTGACACAATCCCCAAGTACCACTACAGACTGGGTGGAGAGTGGATTGAGAGCAGCCCTGAGGAGAAGGACCTGGGGGTGCTGATTGATGTAAAGCTCAACGTGAGTTGGCAATGCAGGCCCGCAGGCCAGAAAGCCGACCGTATCCTGGGCTGCATGAAAAGAAGTGTGGCCAGCAGATCAAAGAGGTGACTGTGCCCCTCTACTCTGCTCTGGGGGGACCCCACCTGGAGCCCTCTGTCCAGCTCTGGGGTTCCCAGAACAAGCAAGCTGTTGCAATGAGTGCAGACAACAGCCACACAGATGACCAGAGGGCTCTCCTATGGAGACAGGCTGAGAGAGTTGAGCTTGTTCAGCCTGGAGAAGAGAAGGTTCTGGGGAGAGTTTCTTGCAGCCCTCCATAGCTGAAGGAAGCCTGCAAGAAAGCTGCAGAGGGGCTGTTTACAAGGACACAGAGTGCTGGGACAGGGGGCAAAGTCCTTAAACTGAAGGAGGGTAGATTTAGATTAGATATTGGGAAGAAATTCTTTACTGTGAGGGTGGTGAGGCAGTGACACGGATTGCCCAGAGAAGCTGCGGCTGCTGCATCTGTGGAAGTGTTGAAGGCCAGTTTGGATTGGGCTTTGGGCAACATGGTCTGGTGGAGGGGAGTGTGTCCCTGCCCCTGGCAGTGGAGTTGGAACTAGACGGTCTTTAAAGTCCAATCCAAACCGTTCTCTGATTGAGTGATACCAGGCAGACAGGTAGTCCAGGATTACTACTGGGTGGGGCAAAATGTTACTCAGAAGTTCAAGCTAGGTGAAAAGCAGAATTTCCATATTTTACCTTAGATTCTTTGATCTTTGGAGCTTGTTGAAAGGGGTGTTGAACACCTTGTACCACAACAGGCCACAAAATAGTTCCTAAAACACACAAAAAGGGTGAGAACAAAACTTACATTCTGTACAATTCTGTTTGCACTCAGTCAATAATTAACAGTTTCTGTGAAAGGCTTCCAGTGTAATTTCTTCTCTCAGGGTCTCCTTTTGTAGGTACCTATATTGAAAGAAAATCTATCCATTTTCCTCTATGGATTAATCCCATGCTTCCCACTGTAAATGACAAAATATTATATTAAGTAAGTGATGAGTAATCACACCTTCAATAGGTTAAAGCAGATACAATACATCTAAAATAGTTTTTGAACTTCAACAGATAAACTTTTTAGGTGAAAATAATTGACCTTTCGTTGTATATTTTATGGATTAGTGATAGCACATTCCATATTATATCATATATATATATACATATCTCAACATTTTAGTTTAACAAGAAAGCAAGCATGAATTTCTGATAGTCAGGTTCAACTGATTTGAACAATTAATAAATTGTATCACGGTGAGTTAAAATTGCAAAATATCTTGTTCAGGTGTTTAATGCCGGCAAACTCTAGACCAAATTCTTGGGTTAGTGTAAGGGAAGTGATTTGCCAGTAGGCAAGGAGGTATATGGATGCCACTGCGAAGCCTGGAGCATGGACTCCATTTGGTTTTTTCCTGTGAAAGAATCTGTTTTATTAGTTGGACTATCACCTTTTACCCTGTGAAACGCATAAAGTGCTGTTTAAATATCTTTCCTTTCAGATTTTCAGGTAGCGATATCTAGGGTATGATTTATCTTACTAATCCTCTCAGTTTCCCGTGTTTACATGACTAATATTCCTGCATCGTGCCTGTCTGATGCCAACGCATGGCTCCATTGTCTCTTTGTCTCCTCCACTAAGCTTAAAATCAACAAGCAACTTTTCTATCTTTTCGATCTTGGATTTCACCTTACATGCTGTTCAGCTTTTAGAGGGTGTGTGGAACTCCTTTGGAAAGAAAGTCGTAATTCATGTTTACCACTGAAAGAAACAATTACCTGTCTCTCATTTCCAGTAATCCACTTCTATGAGTAAACACCGCTTTAAAAAAAAAAAAACAAACCCTTTATAGAAAGTGAATTAACTTCCTTTCTGCTCAAAGTCTTTTATGATAATAGCAGGTTTGTGTTTATATTCTTTGTATATATGTTACCTCCGACTTCTGCAAAATACAGATAGATGTATGTATTCCAGAGTGTGTAAAAGCAGCTGGATAATGACATTTCCCTAAAGTCAGACTGTCTGACAGTCTAGTAACCAGAGTGCCAGAACAAAAGAATATGGGCTCATTTATTCTTTGCCCATGCTCCCCACCGCTTCTGAGACTCAACCCAAAGGAGGAGGAGGAAGAAATCGGAGAGGAGAGGGGAGGGGAGGGGAGGAGAGGGGAGGGGAGGAGAGGGGAGGGGAGGAGAGGGGAGGGGAGGGGAGGGGAGGGAGGAGATGGAGTCTTCTGGTGCTAAGGGGAAAGAGAAACATTGGTAGGTGAATATAGCAGAAAGGGACCGCCTGGACCACTGAATCCAGTTCTGTGCTTCTGTGTGTGCCACATCATGAAAATATCCTTGCACAAACTGCAGAATTAACTGGTTGACTTGAGAATTCTGGATTTACTGTTAAACAAATAAAAAAGTCCACATGAACCCTTCAGTTCTGGGTATCACTTTTGTAGTATGGGACTACATTATGCTATATTGAGTTTTGTTTGATCCTTAAGCTAAATTTAATTTACTTAAAGAAAATGAAAGTTTTTGAGAATTGGAAAGAGATTTGATTTATGATGCAAATTTAACACCTAAAAAATTCCTCATGGGCCTTTTATTTATCTTACTTTTTTTCCTAATTATATAATTTTAAATATTTTAAATATTGGAAGTCAAATTTGGCTTCTGTTTGGAGATTATTACTACAGCATCACATCTGCCAGTTCCATTACATGGAACCAGGTTTTGACGGGCTTGAAATTGCCTATATTGATTTATATTGCACTTGTTCATATTTTAATTCACGGAGGATGTGGAAAGTTTTTAGGCAGTACTGTATGTCTGAACTATTGGTTTCTCCTTTTGTTTTCTAAAAATAGAAATTGTTTAATACTGTAAAGAATTCATTCTTACACATCTGATAGATATTTTATGCGCTACAATCTATGCTTGTGCAGTTGTGTTTCTATGTGCCTTTCACAGAAAATCATTGTCTCCTCATTGCTGCAACTCCAGGGGAGGCTTGGGATCCCTTTGTGATGCACAAAACTCAAAGGAAAAACAAGAGACTTCCTGTCTCAGAGACTCACAGCCTGAAATTAAACTTTACATTCATCCCTCCTGAAAGATGTTTGTAACAGACAAACAAAATCTGATCTACCTTCTTTGCAGACTGTCATCTTCAAAGGTAGAACACAGGAAGAGAAAAAGGGAAGGTGTGCTCCACTTAAGAGTCTTTCCATAAACTGCACAAAATAAACGGATGCCAAACTTCTGCATCCTGCTGTCATAGACATTTCAGAAGTGCACGTAATGAATAAATGCTGGGTAAGCTCTTAAATTGAATTGACAGCATGGGTGATGTCCACATTAACCAATATTATGAAATCCAGTGGCAATACTCACAAGTGTGGATTCATCATCTAATTAGTGGATTGTCTTTAAAAAAAATTATGGAAGAGTGGGATTATTTCTAGATGAAAAAAAGTAGGAGAGGAAAACAGCTTCTGAATTATTCTTATGTCTGTTCTGACTTTGCCATTTGCTGATTTTACAAAGCTGGTCGGCCTCTGCATAAAGAATAAAGCTCTGTCCATCTCAAGGTCATTGCTTTTTCACACCAGCTTTTACTATAGGAGATGCTGTGTTGGAAGTTCAAGGCCTATACGGTCAAGCATTTAATGAAGTATACTATCTGATGAATAATACACTAAATTATTATCTCTATCACTCCTTTTTATCTGCACAGGTGTGGTTTTTCATTGTTTGGTCTACAAGGACTAGTTTAAGACTGTTAGGGAGATTTTTTTGTTTGTTTAGTTTTGATTTGAGTCAGTGGGGAAGTGGTTTCCTAACTTTAATCCGGCTTCTTCACTGTTTAAAACAACTTTTGAAAGTCACTTTATGTTAGAGAAAATGTGACGGTAGTCTTATGCAAGACATACAGAGCAAACACCCACTTTCAATAGTAAACACTCATTCTGAATAGTATCATTATAAGGGCACTCAGGCAACGAGCGGGAGACTGAACATCATAATTTTCATTTCTGTTTTTATGTCAGCCTATCAGGGTCATGTCAGCAGCAGTGCTTCCCTTGCTGCGTGACATGTTCAGAAGAGGAGTGGCAAATGGAAATACTGCTCTGAAGCAGAACGCTGACACCTGTGATTGAATTTCTGGCAGATACTAGGATATATTTTTTATCATTTTCTGCAGGCAAGGAGACTTTTGAACAGAGGGATAAGATTGAAATTTCATTGCGCACACACCTCCAATTTTGTCACCACCCACTTGTGGAAAAATGTCATTGATCCTCCTAGGGAAAGTGACAACAATTAAAGTTCTTTTTAAGCACAGTAATGGCGCTGCATATGAGACTAATTCTTCATAATTAAAATGAGCTGTTTCTTTTCAAAGAAGCACACTGTTACACAGTACCGGAACTGCCAGGTGGTTATTTTTCACTATGACAAGGCTAATCTTGGATCTGTGCAATGTTAGGCTTGGTGTTAAGATGAAGGCCGCGATCATAGGGATTTTGAAGAATGTAGGAAGGAAATGATTTAAAGAGTTTTCTGGGTTAAAAAAATCACTCCAGTATTTTTTAGTTACAGTTTTTCCCCATTTCAAGTAAAACTGAAGTGTTATTTGCAGTGGAGCTTGGTCCTTTGTTGACTTGGATGTGGTCTGGCCATGGGGTGAGGCCTCAGGTGAGGTCCATGTGGGAATTTAGGATTTTTGACGACCCTTGGTTTTAGGCACTCATCCCTCATATTCCATGGTGAAAGCTTTGTGTTATACATTCAGGCTGCTGGTACAAGGCATGTGAAAAGTGACATGAGAGCACCAGAGAGAAAACAGGGATCCCCACACTAGGATGAAGGGTAATTTCAAGACAGTTGATGTCTTAATTTCTATCCCAGCCCACCAGTTAGACTTGGAACTGTGGCAGGGTATTTCTCACACAGAGCACCTACACCCACAGCCCGGGGTATCATTGCTTTCTTTTGACAGCTGGGAAAGGCAGAGTCCCTCAAACTCATTGTAGAAATAAAGGTAGGAGGGGGACAAAGGGGAACTTCACTCCCTTTTTTCCAGCATAGCACTATATTTGAGTGGAGCATCAGCCACTGGAGTACACTCCCAGGAAAAGGTTCAGCCTGAAGAATTCAAAGCTATTCTTGTGTAAGGATACACTCTTTGTTTGGCTTTTTCATGTTTGCTCCAGCATACCTAAAAGGACTGTGTGACACATTGTTCAGCAAGTTAAGGAGCACATTTTTTTCTTTCTCACCAACTGGGTTGTGAGACTTCATGTAATGTGTATATCAGGCAATTATAAATAATGAACTGTCATGAACTTCAGACGTGATGAGGGTCACCGTCACGCTTACAATGAGAAACCTGACTTGGGGCTTCTTGACTCTTTTGGACAACCAGAATTTCCACTTTGATGTTGCTATAATGCTGCTTTCAAGTATACTCTTTATACGTATATTATTTTACCTTGCCTTCCTTGGAGCTGCTTAAAAAAAAGAAATTAAAAAAAAATCCTAGCTGCAGTCCAACCTCCCAAAGTATTTCTGCATCTTCTGATGAAATACTATTTCATAACCCCAACAGCATTTCTCAGAAGATGTCTCTTACGCTTCCACAAATAAGAGTATATTTCAGAGGACTTTCTAGTTCACATAGCATCTAACCAAACAAACGAACTGTTGTAACAAAACTGCTGAACTGTTCCTGTCAACCGCATTACTAGCAAACTGTTATTGTGAAAATGCATTTTGTTATAAGCCTCCAAATAAAACTTTGATGAGGAAACTTCTCTAATGCTCATGTTTTTTGGGTGCAAAATGGTGACTCAAGTCTTCCAGTATTTCAGTACCAATGATAACTGTGGGGGCCCAATTGCAAAGGTAATTACGAAAGCATCATCCTTTGAAAAATATCCTTTAACTTTCTTAACGTGCTTTATTATTTATTTATTTGTGTATTTATTATTTTATGACCATGGTATCAGTCAAGCAGCAGGTCTACCTATTAAAACAAATGAGTCCATACTAAAATCTGGTGTAAAAGGTACAATGTCAGTGACTTCTGTGGGGTTGTATTAGGGTTGCATTTGCCCTGAATATGTAAACTTCTTATGAATCATTAGCTCCTAAGGCACTCGAGGACTGTGACAGATTTAAAATCAACTCTGTCCTACATACTGCATATGAGTAATAGCATTTCAATTAGTGGAAAATAGTTCCTCCCTTTTTCTCTTGAAAGCATATTGCCAGCATTATAAAAATCAGTTTTGTGAGCTTTTACCCCCTCTGAGTATTTTATAGTCTTTTCTCAGAACAAGAAAATGAAATGCCATCTGTTTTTAGCCAATCTTGGCTAAATTTCAGTGATTTAGAGGTTTTGTGACATCTCTTTATAAAAGATATACTGATAAAGTGCTTTCACAAAAGTAATCACGTAGGACTTCTGATCCCATGACTGCCTTCATCCAAATCAGCAGTCTTTAAATTGGTAGGGAGTATAAATTTTTTTGCCACACCCCTGAACCACGCAGTCCCTTAAAATGGAGATTTGTCACTTGTAAATACATTTCAGTATTTTCTAATGTTTAGTTCTTGGCAATGGTGTCACACAATGCTAGACTATAATTAAATATACTGATCCAGTTTCATTGCCCTTCCTTGTGTTGAATGAAGATATTATTTTTACATAGCTCTTCCAGTTTTAGTGTGATTATCTGTAAAGTAGAAAATACAATGTAAAGAGGAGACAGAAAAAATCCAGTAAGTATTCACTTTGAAGTAGAACCCACTACTAGGTTTCTCTGTTTTGGGATTCTTACAAAGGGTGACCTTATTAATGTTCATAAATATGTAAAGGGCAAGAGTCAGGAGAATGGAGACAGGCTCTTCCCAGTGATGGCCAGCAATAGGATGGGGGCAACAGGTGCAAGCTGGAGCATAGGAAGGTCCATGTGAATATAAGGAGAAACTTTTTCACTGTGAGGGTGACAGAGCCCTGGGACAGGCTGCCCAGTGAGGTTGTGGAGTCTCCTTCTCTGGAGACATTCAAAACCCACCCGGATGTGTTCCTGTGCAACTTAGCCCAGGTGATCCTGCTCTGGCAGGGGGTTTGGACTAGATGAGCTTTTGAGATCCCTTCCAACTCCTAATGCTCTGTGATTCTGTGATATTATGTTCTGTAGAAAGGAGAGATTACAATTCAAGTATATAGCACTTTAATTTCCTCCACAAAATTTGTATTTATTAATTGCTTCCTAGGGATACTTGATGGTTATCCAAAGTGCTTCATCATAGGTGTTAGTATTTTATACTCTGAGATCTTTGTTAAACTCTATAGGTAAATGCTCCTCTTTATACGTAGGAGCTGCCTGATGTAGAAAACCTACAGGAACTCCGACACTGATCTGAGAAGAAAAAATTATAGGCAACTACAGCTGCAGGGTCAATCTGACTGCTAACCTGGCAATAATCATCCGCTTTCCTCTTACAACGAAAAGGTACCTACTTTCTTAAATTCTGACAAGTGTTTATGCCACATGCGTCTTTTCATGTGCAAAATGGCATTGAGCCAATGAAGGGCAAATATTTGCTGTTGTTGTTAAAGAATGTCCTGATGACTTTTTCTTTATTCTAGGACAGATTAATGCAAAATTCTCTATTTGTGAAGGGAAGTCAAAGAGCACCTCTGAAAGAACTGTTTAAGGGGTCACACAAGAAAAATCTCTAAGTATGGAGAGTGAATAAATAGTAAAATATAATCTGAAGGTAGTTACATTTAATGCTATCACATTCAATCATGTTCATGTTAGAGGGCAAGAATAGCCTCAATGACAGGATTTCAAGATCAACCAGCATTAAGTAAGCTACAAGCTTTTTTGTTGTTGTAAAAAGTTTTAAGTGCAGGGGTTTTTTTTTTCAAACCTGTGTGTGCATATGAGGATGTGGCCAAATTCCCTCTAAACCTCTTAAGGGTAAGCTTAGAGTAATGACAAATTCTGCTGATGTGCAGAACTGCCGACATGGCCTTATAGAGGTACAGGATATAAGGAAGTTTTAATCTTTAAGAAGGAAAGATTCTGTCCCCTTACTTAAGGTGGGGCCAAGCTAAAACTTGCAGAAGTTTGGAAAAGGAGGACAAGTAAATTTAGCTGTGTGGTACATGGGAAAAGGTCCTGACCCTATGGGATGCATGTAAAAAATCTGCCTGTGCTCAGAGGCACGGAGACAGACCGTATACCTTGCCAGCCCAGGGAGAGAGGAGCTGTGGGAGCTGCCAATGGACAAGTCTCTTTCTGTGAGGGGTGTGGGTGGGCATGGTGTAGAGTCATTTCAGTAGTATCAGGGATTTGTCTAATGGTGAGAAGACAAAGTCAGAAGGAAGAATTGCTCCTGGAAATTTCCATTTATAAGGCAACCTCCTCAGAAGCTTGTAAATTTAGTTTGCATGCCACTTTATGCCACAGGGGTGCCAGAACTGGTGTGACTCTTTTTCCATTTCTGGTTTGCAAGTACAGGCCTGAGAGCAAGAATTCAAAGATGTAATAAAAAACCCGAGCTTTGATGATGGCTAACACCCCCATTGTTTCCAGCAAAATTCAAGATAATTCCATGAAATAATAATGATTTTTATTCTGCAGCAGTTAAACTGCCAATGAGCTCCTAGCTAAAATCCAGACAGAAATGCAGTCAGCATCGACCCTGGATCAGAAGATTAACTTTAATGGCAAACTATTGTTCTGAATTTGGTGCTTTTACCAGCCAATCCCATTACAGAGCATTATATTACAAAATCTGTATTTGCTTAGATCAGCGTCTGTTATTATGTGGGATGTTCCTTTTTTTTTCTTCTTTTTTTTTTTCTTTCTCAGATAAATTTTAAAGGCAAATCTTTTCAACTAGAGTTAGCATCTGTTGTTGTATATAGTCTGTGAGCAGTACACATTTTTAATTGAGACCTACTTTACAAGTTACTTGAAGTTCATGCTAAGCTTTAGCATCATTTGAATTGGAGATCCTACTTGTCTCATTATCATTGTAAAGTCTCAGGCATACATAACCATGTTATAATATGGAGAACGAATTTTAATAATAATAGTATTAGTTATACTTTCTGGCACCTCTTTTGGTTTTTTATGCAAATTTTTTCCTTAATTCATATGATACTATGATAGTTTCTTCTCCCTTCCCATCCCCTTGGGTCATAAGGTGCTGCAAGGAGCACCAGGTCCATTTTCAAAGAAACTAGCCAAAAGGCACGTTTCAGACTACACAGACATCTGAAAAACATTTTTAGTGTTCCAAAAGTCTGAACTGAACAAGTTCTTTTAAATGCTTCATTAGTTATTCTGGCAATCATTCACCAGAACACCATATGTTGCCAATAAATAAGCCTTCACTAGATAGCCATTGTCCCCTACAACAGACATAAACACTTGTTAATTAAACCTAATTAAGCCAGTAGCATACATATTGGAAACACATGCTGACCAATTTGCTAACCAAAGTTGTCCTGGCCAAGTCTTCAGCTTTTGGCAGATTGCTGACATCTCAAAGCCATGTGCATTAAGGAAAAAGTCAGGCTATTTGGGAAGACGGACGTGAAAAAGGTTTGTGTACACAGACACAACCCTCATGTCTGTACAGATGCAAGACTAATTTCCTCTGTGGCCTGAGAGCCAACAATGCTTCTAGTTCAGATAATTCAGTCATGGAAAGTGCTTCAGAGAAAAGAAAAATCACGTGTAACTTCTTTGCCACTTTGTCAATGACTATAGACAGAAAACTCTGGTGGGTGTGTGGTGAGAAGTATCGTGCCATTGCAAACTCACCGAGAGCCACACTGCACTTCCTGATGTGAACACCAGAAAGGCTGGTTCCCCAGAAGTGCCTATCCACAAATGCTGCCACCCATTTGCAGGACACCTAGAGTTTTTATAAAACCAAGACTTCTTGGTTCACATATGTTTGTGTGCTTTCAAGATCAGTAGCAGGTAATTTGCAGTTTTTTCATAATTACATTAGTAGTGTATATACATATGTATTACTATTTTTATATATTAGCAGGCTACTGTGATGTGAGAAACAGTAGAAATGCATAAAGCTATGTCATGGCTGTCATTCTACTTTAGCACCCTAATTTATATGTATATATGTTTATATATATATATGTTTCATATATGTATGGTTTTTTTATATATGTATGTGTGTATATATATATATATATAAAATGCCTATCAGCATATTTATAAACATTCTTTGGAACCACCCTGATGGAAGAGGTAAGAACAAGAATCAGCCTGTCAGTACCTCAGCAGTGCTGCTTCCTACCAGTGCAAGGCTTTTCCCTTCCCTTCCCTTCCCTTCCCTTCCCTTCCCTTCCCTTCCCTTCCCTTCCCTTCCCTTCCCTTCCCTTCCCTTCCCTTCCCTTCCCTTCCCTTCCCTTCCCTTCCCTTCCCTTCCCTTCCCTTCCCTTCCCTTCCCTTCCCATTCCCTTCCTTCCCCATTCCCTTCCCTCCCCATTCCCTTCCTTTCCTTTCACCTTTCTTTTCTTTTTTTCTCCACCCCCTCCACCCCCATTTCACCATTTCACCAGTCTGGTTAATTCTTATTATTCCAGATATTTCAGGTAGTACCTTTGGGGAAAGTCTGCCTGAGCTCTGTCACCTGGGGCCACCAGTGCGGAGAAAGATAGAGGCATCCCACAACAGAGCCTCCTGGCAGTGGCCAAGAGGCTACCTGAAGTGTTGAAACACATTTAGTGTCTAGTGGATTTTTTGGCTTAGTGGTAAAGCCGCCTGATAGTTGCTGTGCAACAGTGTTTCTAACAATGCCCAGAGTTTGAAGAGTGTATTGGCTTTACATTTTCATGAGGTTACGTTCTTATTTTAAAATAATTCTTACTTTGACTGGCAAATTTACTAGTCCCATGTCACACTTGCTGCCTTTCAGAAGCTGTAAGCTGCAATGTATCACGGGCAAGCTCAGGACAGAACTGTCGCCACAACTGATGAGCATTGAAATGGAGACATGTTTAGGAGGCCAACAGGAAGAACATGACTGTGTTTTGCCTCTAACTACCAAGCATTGCAGTTTCTTATCCAGAGAATGTTTTTTTTTATAGTATAAAACGTTAACAAGGCTGAAGAAGAGCAATATGATTATGCATATTGTGTTATTCATAGTTTCCTTAATCTTGCTGTGCAAATTCATTCACTTTTCCAATGTCTAGTATGACATTTTAAGCCTAATACAATAAAATGAAAGCACCTTTTTTTTTTTTACATTCAAAGAAAAATTTAATTCAGATGTCTCATATGCAACCAAATATTTGTATGAAATATTCTGGGTTTATGAATATTATATTAGGAACATTTATTAGTTGGCAGTTTCAATTAGCCTATATTTACATATGCAATATTAAGCCACAAAATTGCATAAGTTTCCAATTACTATAAAAGAACAGAAATTGTTTACAATGTTTAAAGTAACATCAATTATTGCATTGGAATAATGGGACAAGAACTGGGTTTTAAAACACTGCTGAATCTATGGATTCCTTAGAGGGCTGATTTACACGTAATTGCCTTCACTGGGGAATCAAAAGAAGTATCTCAGTCATTTCAAGTTTCAAATGCGGTGCCAAGAGATGGTGAAGTTATGACCAGATGATGAATTAGATCACAATGCCACCTCATACAGAGTTATAGAAGTTTGTAGGAAAATGTGCAAGCAATTCTTCCTACTGGAAGGCATTTGAATTATTTCCACTCCACATATGAAAGGGAGATAACAGCGGGTCCAAGTGTTTCTGCAAGGACTAGATTAGGGCCACTAAATACTTCTGCAAAAACAAATTTATTACCAATCTTGCTTTACCTCTCCTGATTTTTGAGAAACAGCAAATAAAATGAAATAAATTTTTCCTCTGTTAGGCTGAGAGTAGAGAGAAGGACAAGCTTAAGTTCCCAGAACATACATTCAGGATCATAGGGAAAAATTAATTCTGGTTGTTTTCTGAATTTTTTTAATTGTATTTTATTTTCTCTACATGGTAACTGCAAAATAAATTCTTAACCTCAGATATGATATTTTCTATGGATTAATGCAAATTGGTATTTGCCATGGACAATCTGTAATGGACTCCTGTTTATAGAGTTTGTAACTAGCTGCAGAAGTTTGTGGCCTTTAATGATCTGGAAACTGAGACATTTAAGACAGTTATGTCCATCATTTTTTCTAATGAATCTTCTTTGAAGAACTTTCTGATTTCCTTCATTACTTAACTGCACATCACATGCATATAGAAATTATTTTCAAAGTAAATTTATTTATTTTAACATATTCTTAAAATACACAGCATTGGTTTACATGATGGTGCTGTGTATCTTCTGCAAACTGTGTGAAAAAGTGAGATCATGGATCCCAGAAATACTGTGCTTGCAAGAGAAGATTTTTTTAATGGGGTTTTCAGATGCTTACAACTGTCTGAATTTTACTAAGCTCTGAAAAACTTTTATACTGTATGCTCACAGAAAATAATTCATTGCAAGCAGGTGCAGGTGAAATGCAGCAGCCTTCATTCGCCATTGATGAATTAGCCATTGCAAACCTCTGATGGACAAAATTAGATTTGTATTAAAATAGAGGATTTTTCCTCCTCACTGTATCATTTTAATTTTTATCTGAAGATTTTTCATGGAAATTTGAACACAGATTTCCTCAGAAAATATTCTCATTTTCAAGTCAAAGTGACCTTTTAAGGAACACACACACACACACACACACACACACACTCACAACCATGTAAATGAATAATCAGAGAAGTAGATTTTAATTTGAAAGTTTTAACAGATCCTAATATTTTTTTCTTTAGATTTTTGGATCATAAATATATTTTCTGTTTTTCATTTCAAGATGAAGACAAAAAAAGTCAAAATTCTAAAATTCTTGTGGGAATTTTGTTCCCAGCATCATGCAGAAATCACACTACTCTCCACAAGCCTTTTCATCACTTTTCTTGGGAAAGACATAGATGTTCCTCAGATTGACGATTAGATTTCTTCAGGTTTTCATATGCAAGAATGCTATACCAGCCTTTTCGTAACAGTCTGGCTGAGGATGGTAGAAGTTTCACTGCCATACCATTAACTTTAGCTTGAGCAAACCAGCTTGGTCTCCCTGCTTGTCAGCAGTTTCATCAATAAAATAGGATTGTGGTCTTTATTTCATAGATGCTTATAAAAATTAGTGTGTTTTGGCCACTAGCCCTCTGAAGATTTTTCACATATTGATAATAGATGTTTGTATTATGCATATGAACACTATTCACCTAGTAAAGACTGGTTTTCCAAATTATTGCTCACAAAATCTTCCTTGGTTCAGTAAGAATACTCCCACAAGAAGAAGTTTTAAAGAGCTGGTTATGGAATCAAGCACAAGGACTTTAAAAGCGCAGGCAGTCTTTAATTCTTTCTTTCTCAACCTGAAAATGTAATTGCCCACAAACCCTGGGATTTCTAAATAGTTAAGTCAATATAGAAAATGACAGCATGAGTGTATTAGGTTTGTGGGGGAGGCATGGAATGTCCAACAAAATTAATTTCATTTAACATAGCTATTTTATCATCAGTCTTTTATTGGACCTGTGATGATGCATAAAACTATGCAAAGATAACCAAGAACCTGATTTGACACGACAGCCTTGATTAGTAGATCTGGAACAGTACATAGTTTTCTGAAAAGGATTATGTTAAGTGTAGGCTCTCTGTTACCAGTCACCTTCAGCAGACCTGTTACCTTGCTTAGGTAGAAAACTATCTGGCCACCAGAAATAGGAATGTTACAAGGAGGGTAATAATGAGTTCTGTTTCCTCTACAAATGAGGACAGTACTACTCTTTTAATGTGTTTCTGAAGCAGACAGAGGAAAGACAAATATGGTATTTAACATAATACATTCCTTTATTCATTACAGTTTAGGTAATTGGCAGAAATAGTTGAACCAGAGTGATAAAGGCTTATGTATTGCAAAGTAGTATTTTTGAGTAAGTTTTTTTCTGGGGTTGAAGCTGTAGGAAAACTAGAATGCACTGAAGAAAACCAGAGTCCTTTTGAATGAAGTGTATTGTAGTAGTGATGACTGCTGTAAAAGCGATGCAACTGAATACAGTTATTATAGAGAGAAATTATTTGAATGCATTACACATTCTGCCATTTAACCGTTTCAATGTTTGTACTGGGTCTGGCTGGGATGGAGTTAACTTTCTTGTTAGCATACCTTACAGTGTTGTATTTTGGATTTGTGACTAAAACAGTGTTGATAACACACCAATGCTTTGCATATTACTAAATAGTTCTTGCAAAGTGTCAAGGTTGGTTTTTTTTTCCACTCTGTCAAACCCCACAGTGAGCAGGCTGAGGTGAAGCCAGAAAATGGAAGGGGACACAGTCAGAACAGCTGACCCAAACTGGCCAAAGGGATATTAAATGCCATGTAACATCATGATCAACAACATAGCTGGTGTAGGTGAAGAAAGTTTGGGGTTTTTATATTTTCCAGGGTGGCTGTTGCTCAAGAGATTGCATCGGTCTGCTTGTGGTAGGGGTCGACTTGTTACCTTCACATCTCTTGCTTTTTTTATCTTTCCTCATTTACTAAACTGTCTTTTTTTCAACCCATGAGTTTTCTTGCTCTTGCTATTTTTCTCTCCTCTGTCCTGCTGGGCAGGGGGAAGTGAGCAAGCAGCTGTGTGGGTGCTTGGCTGCTGGCCAGGATCAACCCACCACCATGTCACGAATAGTTCTCTTGCACTTTGCGTTTCATGTGTTTTTATTGGTGAAATAGGAAATGCTTGTCTTTTGAAAACAAACAATGTAATTCTGTCATAGGTCATGGCACACAAACATTACCTGACTCCTTTCTCAAGTTTGAGTTTGCATGGCTTCTGCCCAATTCTTAGGCCCATACACACACACACACGTGTATATATATATTCATACAAACTATTCATTCATAGTGCTTATAATTCCTACAACTCTGACTCCAAGTTTTGTCAGACATGAAGGAGATTCTGGGACCACTACAGTAATCCTTAATCCCATGTGTACTTTGGCTGATGGAAATATACCAACTAAAAATCTACTAATCTGGAATTATCTGGACTTTATTCTATTCTATCTTGAATTTGGTCCTGGGTTTTGTTTGCTTTTTTGGGGGCTTTTTTAAAATTATTATTATTATTAATAATTTTACACCAAAAGACTTCCCCATATTTGAGCAATCTTACATATATTTGCCCTGACATCAGGAAGTGGTGTAAGCATGAAGAACTTTCATTTGATTTAGATATTTTATTGAGCATAACTAGTCTTGATATGTTTTGTTTGGCACAACATTCTTGGTGTAGTGGCTTTGTGGTTGAATTCTGCAGACTTTATGCAACAGAATCCCCATTTAATGGTTTAGTCTGGCCATATTTCAAAATCAGACAAAACATGATGCACTTTTATTTTGTAAGCTTCTTTTCCAACTTGTGGCTTTCATTTGAGAATTTTTACTTTTTTTTAATAAGACGGTATGACCTTTTACATATGAATGGCAGAAATCTGCCAAGAAAGATTGCTTTTTGCAACATATGATGTCAAGAATGTGTTTATTGTTGCTGAAATAATTTTTAGGCCTTGAATATCACTGTACTGATTTAGATAATCTAACCAGGGAATATGGAGGGTAGCAACAATTTTTTTGCTAGGTACTTGAAGAGTAAGAGTTTAAGAATCTCTAAACACAGTGGGATGATTTGTAGATTTCCTTTTACTCTGAGGGATGCAAGGAGGCATCCAGAGTGAGATGCAGTTCACCTAGGTGGCTTGTCATGTGAGCATCTATATCTTAGCTAAGAATCTCTGAGGATCAATGGAGCAAAATGGGCACTTCTAGAATATGATTAGTCTAAATTATTGCAAGAAAAATTGCCTTGGGATGAGAGGAATGACAACCTAGAGCTGCCTTTCTGTTGACCCTAAGGAAAACCTAGAAAACTAGCCTATATGCAGACATGTCAATTTGGACAGAGTAATCCCCATCACTAGTTTCATTTTCAAAGACAGCAGGATTGCTATAGATTTATTTTATTTCAATAATAATTTGAGGCATCTAGACACCTTTAAAAAAGGTGTGGCCTACAGCTCCCAAGGAACTTGCTTAGATAACTGCACAGGCATTAGGTCAGCACCCAAGCACCATGACTCCTGTCCTTGCCAAGGCTGAAGATCTTGGGACTTGCTGATCAGGTAGGTGCCTCAATTCAGAACACTGGAGGTCACTGACCTCAGTAACAGAAATACTGTAAATAAAGAAGAAAAGCTAACCTAACATAATATTCTGGGTGTTCGAAGTTGTCCTAGAGAAAAATACTACAAAATCAGTGGCATAGTTCATGGCTTTCTCAAATGTTCAGCTTTAAGTCCTGAGTACAATTCAGTACCATTTATAGTATCAACAGAGGTGCTTGCTTTGAATTTAGGTTTTAGTTACTCATTGCATAATTAACCGTGTTTGCTCTTCAAAATCGCCTATTTGGTGACCTTGGAAAGAGGAAGTTTCTTACAGTGCTGGTGCACTGTTCATAAAGCTAAACAATCAACAAAGCTTGGTGTTCTCTTTCGAGGAGACTGTTTTCCAAAGATTTTAGGATAGTTTACATTTAAAAAAATATTTTTACTAGTGCAGAACATGACATCGTTAATGGATTTTATACCATATTGCTTTCATCTGGAAGCTTGTAGGAAAAAGGAAGAGTTAGATGTCCTGTCTTGTAATTTATTGGTTAACGCTATGGTCAAACACAGTAGCCTGTAGTGTTTGTAGGAAGTCTCCAAATTTCAGAGATTGGAATGTGAACAAATAAAGTACACTGGTTTTATACTTTTCAAGCAAAAAGTCTCTGGTGTCTTGCAGTCCTTAAATAAAGTATGTGAAGAGAACCTGTGCCATATTCAAAGATGTGTTTTGCCAACACAGTGCAATGTGGTACCTTACAAGTTACTTGCATAGCAGCAGACAGTGCTACAAGGAAGTGGTTGCACTGCTTCAATTCAGTTTTAACTATAAAATCTCTGCATGCCACTACTGCATATATTGCTGGTCCACCCAGTCAGTGCATCACTGAGAAAGCATGTTCATTACCTTCCTCATTATTAGACCTCTATGAGGTATTATTTGCCTTACTCATTGCAATACACTGGACTGCAGCCACAGGTGAAGGGCAGAAATATATCTTCTGGATAAAGTCAGTATACCTGGATAAATAACTTAATACTTCTGCACTTAGTTCTTATATCTTTCTCATCCTTCTATATGTGAATTGCATTCAGCTGGTCATTAAACAACCATGACTAACATCTGCCATATGTGGTTTGCTCTTACCCTTCATCATATGCACAAAAACCCTTCTTTCATTTTGTTAGCCTTCTATTTATTTTTACTATACCCATATAAACATCTGTTGTGTTAGTATAATCAAAGCACTCGGTCTTGGAAGTAGGAGTTGGAAATGGTAAAAATTGTGAAGACCTTCAGTTTCCTTTCATCTTCTTGCACTACATAGAAAAAGCATTCCTATAATGAAAAATAGGCTTTAAAGTTGCATTTTTCTGGTGGTACTGGCTGTCAGTTATGGTCTGTATTGTGGTATCCTGTCTCCATATTCTCTGATAAACCAGCTTCATGAGTGCAGTGTGTTTGTTATCTTTATGTCAACCTGTGCAACTAAGGGTCCCTGTGCAGCTTCCTTTATAGGACAAATTTCCCCAGAGACTGATGTATTTAACTGTGCTGTAGTTTCAAAGTGAAGGCTAGTTTCAAAGTCTAAGGCTCAAAGTGTAGGCCCTTACATGCAGGCAAAATTCTGGATTGTCCTTCATCCCATTTGTAATAAGCCAAGGGGGACACCAGCTATAAGTGAACATCCATTCCCATTATTGCCCTGCATGGGAATACCAAACAGGCTCTGAGTGCTATAATTCTGAAATATGTCAAAACCGTGTAGTCAGGCTGAATCCAACAGCTGTAAGAATAGTGTCAAAACCCAGCATTTCTATTTAAGAAAACTGGGAAAAACAAAATCTGAGCAACAACCACCAATAGTTCGATTTTTGGAATGTAAAATAGATGTGAGGGGGTTTTGTTTGGCTTTGTTTTATTTTGTCCTGTTTGTTTAAAGGCATGGATGGGAAAATCACTCATAAAAATTATACTACTTCTGAATTAATCAGAATGATCTGTGTTGACAACATAGAAGAAGAGGTTTGGTGTTCGGTTCTGTGATAAAGCACGGATGTGAACATCAGTTCAAGCCTTCATTCTTGAGTTCTCCAAGTTTCATGCTGAGCTGCTGGGTTTTCTCAGGCTTCCAGACTCTGGTTTCACAACACTATGAGGTTCACAAATCAAACTGTCTACAGCCCCACTCCAGTGCCTTAGGGGCAAATTGTACAACAGGTATGCTTCTGAAACTCAGGTTTTAGGCTTTAAAGAAGCACAACAGGTGAGATGGCAGGAGGAGAAATAGCGTTCCAAAGGAATGCTGACTGTATTTCATCAAAAGTTCACAAAAGTGAACTTCTTTGCCTCCTGTGACACAATAAAGCCTTAATTGAATGAATGCTCTGAAAAAAACTGTTTTGTTGGAAAATTCTCAGCCAGTGTCATGAAAGGCCCAAACTGTCAGTCATACAACAATATTTTCCAGAATTATTCTCCTAGTTTAGAGGCTTTTTTTGTGGTTATTTGGATGAGGATGGTTAATGAAAAAAGTTTTTCATCTGTCCACTTACACAAGTCAGTATTGTTAATTTGGTGACTTTTGAAAGATTCAGTCACCAAATAAAACAGTATTGCTGGAAAATATTTAGGTGTAAATGCTATAAATAAACATTAAATCCAAGTGGACTTCAAGCACAGGAGCAACAGTATTAATGTCTCTGTTGGAACATCTACTTAGTATATCAATTCTATAAATATTGTTTCATTGATAGGAAAATATCTCCATCTAAATCAATTTAAGAATATATGTTGTGTTTCGTTTCTTCCTTGGGCTGGTTTCCAGTAATCATCCGTGATGAGCACACAATATTTTTGAGATTCTGTGGCTGGTTTTCAAGTAATCAACACATCATAGCTCTCAGCAAAGTTTTCCAAGGTTTTGCCATCATCACTGGTTAATACCGAAGTCAAGTAAACACATATTCATGAAGTCTCTGATGGCTAGTGATTGCTACTGAGCCAGAAAGAGTAAAGTTCCCTCACATGGTGGCTCCATGATGTGAACCAGACAAAGACTATTGTTCATAACTGGAAAGCAAACCTATGTATGAGAGAAAACTTGGTTTATAGGAGATTCGGCAATTTCTTTATATAATTTTAAAGATTCAGATGATCTCAAAAATATATACATAGCCTTCAAGCATACCTTCAAGACTTTCTTAATGCCTCTTGATTGAACTATAGATGAAAAGAATTTGGTATTGACCTCAATTCCTTTATGGAGACACTTTCAGGAGACTTTATAAGTGAGTAGTAAGAGAATCATTGAATTGTATTTGAATTTCATAGCTCTATTTGAATATAAAAATTGAATTTCAAAGATGCATTTGAAAATGAACTGCAGCTTCAATAATTTTAGAAGTTCCCCTTGATCGAAGATCTGAGTAAGATGAGATACCTTGAGATACCTTTACAGTACCTTGGCTAGCCTTCCATTCCGTTGGAAGCCACACCACAGAGGAAGCTCTGACTGCAAGGAACCCAGTAAGGAGTTTTCTTTCAGTGGATAACTGCTGTCTAAAGTGAGTGCTAAATTAATAACTATGTTTGGAATTGGCAATATTTAGAACCTTTATTACAAAGCCAGGTTTTATAACTGGATATATATGTTGGCAGCAAACACAATAATCGAACGTCATTCATGTCTCCTTAAAACCCTAACAAAACTTTGTTAAAATCAGGTACATAAATCTTTCAGATGAACCTGTGTTAATATGTGCACTTGTATTGTTAATACTATTTGTTGACTCTCTAGGAGTCTTTGCAACTGCATAAGAGGACTTAGTGAATCTAATTTTGAAATCTTGGATTCTTTTTAAACTTGTTAAATTCAATCCCAAAGGTATTGGCCACATGAGCTGCCAGGTTTTGTAATGCCTTCCTCATGGTTCTGAAAAGTCTGGCTCCCATCTCTAACGTTTAGTGAACCTTTTCTCAAGGGTGATGATCTCTGTTGAATCACCCCCTTTTCTTTCTTTACCTCCTACACGTACTCATATGTCTCTTTGGTTGTTCAGAGATGATAGTCAGACAGATCCTAAATGTCAATGGCTTTGATTCTTCTTCTGATGCTTGGAAAGTGGAAATAAAACTCAATTTCTCTGGAGGTCTGTGACACGGAAAGGTCTAAGGATTAAACAAATCTCACACTGGATCCATTTTGAAGATGCTAGTGCTCTCGAATTCAGAAAAAGTAACCTTGATTCTCCTACCAGAATCAAGGCATCTCTTCTGCTCATCTATTCACTGTTAGTAGGTGCCTGCAACGGGAAGTTAAAATACTTTGCCACTCTGTGTCACATGTTACCTACCTAATTGCATACTGCCAGCAAACTCAAGGGTTGTTACGGGCTCAAAAATAACATGACTGCTGTAGAAACCACATGTTTTCTATCATACGGGGAAAAAAATAAGGTCAGTGTGGGCTTGAAGGGTTGTAAAGCTTTAGTCTGCCTGAATTATTTTATGCTCGTGAAAGTTAAGCAGATGAGAAGCACATTAAATAAGATGACAGAATTTAGATTATACCTCCTCCCCTCCTCGTGCCCCTTCCCAGTCTTTAGCTCAGTGGATGAATTCCTCCTCCATTCCTTTTTTTTTTTTTTTTTTTTGTTAAGATGCTGAAATCTGCTTTGTGTGATTTATGAAGGAACTTGAAGCGATTAGTTTCACAGTGCATGAAAATTCCTCAGGTTCAGAGGGATGTCCAATCTGTTACACCATGAGCTGTTGACTGGATGAGAACATGAGCAGCTCGGAGCCATAAGGAGATTGTGTTGAGTTATTAAACACTTGTGGTAAAGCTGCTTATTGTTAATTCCCCAATGTCCTGCTGAAGCGATCGGATAAGATCAGATCGGATTAGATCAAAGAGCCTGGGAACCAGCCTTTCGAGCAGATTCATTTAATCAATAAAGAGGGCCTCCAAAGAGAGGGAGAAGCAGTACCAGGATCACGAGAGATTAGAGTAGGGAAAATAAGAAACAACAGATTATTTTCCTTTTATTTTTAAAATGTAATTCTGTAAGCCAGAGCATGATTTTGTGTGTGCATGGGTATGTCTGTGTGCAAATTCTTGTAACCAAGCCAGCCAAAAAAAGATATAAATGCTCCCTTAAAACTTCATTACCAAGCAGACAGTTTAAAACCAAGTATTTTGTAATACAGTAATACTTCATAAGTCAAGAGACTGTAAAAGTGTTATTAAAGCAATCAGTACCATGAAATACCTACTGTGAAAAAAAGAACTCCTATTAAGAGTGTTTCAGCAGAAGCAGTTTTTGCTTTAATGATTCCCTAAGAATAGAGGATTCTGGGTGGGTTAATCTGCACAATTTCCAATCTTTCTTTCATCTAAAAGAAAAAAAATGAGAGAAAAAAACAAAACAAAACAAAAAAACCCCAACAAAACCCCCAACCCCCCCAACAACATCACATCAAGATCTGAATGTATTAAATTAATAACACTGTCAGATGTTACAGAATGTGCATTGTTATAATACATGTAATTACAGTACCACTGCTGCTGTTAATGCTTGTACAGTGAATAGTATAAGTACTTACAGAACCTTGCTAAATCTGTATTAAAAGCTAGAAGCTGTCGGTAAATGGCTAGGAGGTTAACCCACAGAAGAAAGAAAAAAGTGAAAATACTAAGAAAAAGAATTGGTTGTTGATTCTTATGAAGCCATGGTATAACTCCTTTCCATTTAAAAGGAGCAGAATTTGACCCAAAATAATTTGGAGAGGGGGACACACTACCTTCAATGATTATTAGCTCTGATAGCATAATAATAATAATTTTTTTTAAAAATCTGCTTTTATAGGTCATAATTTATATTCAGAGTCAGGTAAGGATATATATCTATAAATCCCTCTTATAAAATGTAATTTTCCATCTAGATAGGCTGATGACTTCAGGCCCTGCACACCTTTACCAATTGTTAATTACTACGGGATGGTTTAACACTATTTTCCAAATCAGCGTGCATACATAAAATGACTGCAATCTAATTTGACATATTATTAGTGATGATTATTGTCATAGATAAATTAGATTGAACAGAAAATAACCTTCATCCTTAGCATGTTTTAGCTCTCAGAATTAATGTGATTTGGTGAACACATATAAATAAAAGTCTGATGAGTCCCTGCTGACTGCAGGGCCTGCTGGTGCTGAAGTGTATCAATTTCATGCAGATGATGAATTCCTTAAGCATTCAATAATAATCATGCTTGATTTGACAAGACTTTCTCATGCTATTTTAGGGCCTTAATTTTCTGTGAAGTTCTGTCAAGTGTTCATCAAGCACCCACTTATCTCCCTATCTTAACCTGGCAGCCAATCCAAAGGTTGCCTACCAGTACTGCTACCGGTCCCAGCCCATTAATATTCTCGCCACGTGACTGTCCACGGAGAAAAGCCAATCAATGGCTGATTAACATTCAGGTCACATGATGCCCAAGGAGAGTAAATGAGTTACACAGTAAGACATCAAACAAATTTTCATCTTGAAAGAGTGATTGCTTTTTCTGCTGCTGTGATGTTTGTCAAATTCACTCTAGCCTTGTCCAATTAAGCTCCATGAGCTGAATGACTAATGAAGAGATGGGAGCGTTGTGCCAGCATGACAGCTATGAGAAGCACCACTGAATAAGAACTGCTAAAAAGAAATTTTAAAAATTAAAAAAAAAAAAAAAACAACAAAACCCACAATGATTGAAAAATCACATCTGGATAACTGGGATAATTGCTTTCAAATTTCAGATGCTGTTTAGAAGTCTCTAGTGAAAAATATAAATTGCAACTTGCTGCATAGGATGCTTGCTTTCTGTGCCTAACTTAGCATTGGAAAATGAGTTTGCACTTTCTCATAATAAAATTATTTTTGAGGTTTTAAACAAATATACATTAACTGGATTATTGCCAGCAAATGTGCTAATGAACTTTTGCAGGCTTCTGGAGAGGCACTAGTGGCAGAAGATGTGATCTTAAAGCATCAGCTAGCATGGGTAAAACAACTATTCACTTTATGAAACTGAGTGTAAAAAAGGGAAAAAGGAAGATATTTAACAGATGAAGTGGGGGAGGCAAGAAAGTTCATGCAGCAGACCCTAAAAGGAAGTAGCTTTACAGGACATTGAATTAAACATTGGGTAAGAGTGCTAAATAACATAATTTGGCACAATTCCATTTGCATCAGCTTGAGGACCCGATCTAGTATAGATTGATTATTTTACTTAATTTTATTATACTTTATTTTGTGTCACTACTATATATTTGTTACTATATTAAAATCACAAAAGAGAAAACAAAAAAAAAAGGGTGTTAAAAATTAAAATTACAATCCTGTTTCACAGAAAGCTTTTAAAGTGGATATCCAAAGCCACATTCCGGGACATCATTGAAAGTCTGTTTAGTCAGAAAGTCAATTGCATTTTAGTGCTGATACTGTACTAAATTCTGGTGACATGTTTAGAGTAGAGACCCTATGACTAATAAAGCTTTCATCTAGTCAATGAAAAGAGTTACAGTCACCTAATGGATTACTGAAGATATGAAAGAGTGTCAGATCCTACTTATTAAGTTCTAGCATGAAATTAGTTAAATTCCCAAGGCATTCTGAAGCAATATTTTCAAGCTGGCTTAATAAGGGTGTTAGAGCATGCCAATTAACTGGCAGTCTGAAATAAACAGTAGTTGGAGGCATTAGACAGTGTTTATATCTGCAAAGTTAATAACATTTTAAATGTGACTTCTTGATACGGTGGCTCAAGGTGCAGTAAGGAGGCAAGGTCTGGAACATATTCAAAAGACTGTAAGTCAATTCTCAGCACTGCTGGTCAAGGATGGAGACTGAAAATAGAGAGGCAATGTATTTCTGAGTGTCAGTGAGGAGGGAGACAAGAAAGTAGGGGGCTAACAGATCAGTGAAAGAACAAGGGGGCATCAAGTGGATGCTGTTGAAGCAACCTGTGGTGAGTGACTTGGCCAAGTGCCTCCCTTTCAGCCTTGACCACAAAGGCACATGATGGAAGAGACCATGTAAAGGGGGCAGGGTACAAAAGTGAAGAATGCTTCTAAGTAGTGATATGGCATCCGGCTGGCATACAGCAGTATTCAGAGTAAAGTAGCACAGTAAACTTCAGAGCTCAGCACTGCCTCAACATGAAATATTAGCTGTTAGATTACTGTTTTACTCGTTCCTGCTGCAGCCATGCCACAGAGAATTCACAGGCTTTAAACCATTAGCTGTTCAAATGTTAACAAAACAAAAAATGGTGAATATTATTATAAGCAACACCACTTGCTGACACCTTTAAATCAATAGTGGAGAAGGTGTCTAACTTTCTGTCAGTCACATTAGGTGGTTATGAATAAAAGAGTATTCTAGTTTCTGCATAAGTTTGCATAATTAATAGTTTTTCATGCAAACTATTGTTTGCTTTAATTGTTGTTTCAACAGCTGTTTTCATTAAATTGTAAAGCTCTTTGTGTCTAATCCTTTGAGCTGCACTATTGATAACAAGAACACACTGGAGCTAGCCTTAGAGGAAGAGAGTCCCTGCCAAGCTGGAAAGCAGTCATGAAGTTACTTGAGAAATAAGGCCCTACAGTGGGACTGGTTGTGTAGCTAATCCATTAGTCTTTTCAAAAGGACCTTGCTCTGCACCCTTATGGCTAAATTGACCCAACAACCTATCAATGCCTTTATTTGCTGAGTGGTTGTCCATGAAAGGTCTCCGTGCTGGATCCGAGCTGTAATCAAAGCCTCCATCAGTACCAGGGCCCTGATGACACAAATGGCCAAACTTTCGACGAGGCTGGCTGGCTTCCAGCCACACCATTTTGAAGATACAAAGAGGCTGTGTTGTGCTGTGGAATTCATTTTCTTGTTTACTTCCTACAGAAACAAGAGCATAATCAGCACTCAGTGCATCGGATCAGACCGCTGAGTTGTTGACAGAAGCTTGGAGAGGCTTGCCAGCTTTCCACATGAAACACTGGCTTTCTTCTAATACACCCCCACCGTCTGTGGCCCTGCCAATTGTAGCACATCAGAGCGGCCATTGAGATAATGACCGTGAAGTCTCATGATACACTTTGATGAAGTGTAACATTTTTTAAAGGATTTTTGTCTGTGCCAAAATGATAGAGACAGCTGACTAAAAATCACCCCATCAAAATCAAGGCTGATGAACAGCAGGCAAAGACATGTGCTTCCACAGAGAAAAGGGAGGAGAATTTATAGCCAAAGACTCTCAATGACTATGTGCACCGCAGATTCCTTTATTTTGCTTTTAAATGATCCTTTGTTTCAAATGAATGTATGTAACTTTGCCAGGAGAGCAATTTCCCCAAATATTTTTTTTATTTTGCATCAAAAAATGATTCAGCTTTTATAATGCTAAATAAATAGCTTTACTACACAAGCTGATTTTGTTTCTTAACATTAGTTTTTGCAACCTTGCAAGGTAATATTTTGGAATAACTGGGACTTAAATATCTCCTCAACCACTTTTAAATTATCCAGTAGCAACTGCTTGAACCAACTTAGATTATGGTAAAACAATTGGAGATGTGTTTTCCACGTGAAACCACAGGGAAAAGAAAAAGCAAGACAGTTACTTAAACTTTTACCCTGCTTGCATCAAGAGTGCAATATTTTTCCTAACAGGAAATTCATTACTAGCAATGGATTCATTGATACACAGCAGTGCTAAGGAGCCTGGTTTTGGAGGTTTGAGAAAGCCTGCAGAATTTCTTGAACTGACCATTTACTATGGATCTAGACCACCCCACTGTGCTGATGGAAGTGTGGTTAGGAGATCTTTGAGCCGAATCAATTTGAGTTGGAATTTTCCCAGTGTATCACAGTTACATAAACACCTGTGCAAAATATCTTTGAGCTGAATTAATGTCATAGGGGTGCAAGGGTGAAGGAAGGAGAGAAATGGAGCGGGAAACGGAAAGCTGTTTTCAGTAGCTTTCAACATTTACTCTTGCAGAAGTTTGGTTTGAGGAACTGCATTTTAGACTGCCTTCACTGTAACCAGTACAAGAGCTCATGTGTTTCTTTTTTTTTTCTTTTTTGTCTTCTCAGTAGTGTAAGCCTAGACAATTCCCCTTAAAGTCTCTTTCTCTCTTTTGGTGTGTTCATACTAAAGTTTTTTTATTTGGTTTTTTTTGGATTTTTTTTTTTTTTGCCAAGCTGAAATTTGCTAAGCATGCTGGAGATCTACAATGGCAACAAAGGATGCAGTAGAATTCTGGAACAGAGCAAAAATACTGGCAAGAGAACAAAGGCACAAACTTTGCTTTGAATGCAGGTACATAGCATGTTGCAACCTACAGTTCTATAAGTGTGTAGAATGCTGAGCTCTCTACAAGATATGTGTAGAATACACATAAAGGTTTGGGTTGGGCTTTTTTTGTTGTTGTTTCTTTGCTTTGTTTAGTTTCAGTTTGTTTGAATTAAAATAAAATAATAAAATTTTAAGAAAAAAGAGAAGGGGGCAGGGGGGAAAGGGTGGAGGAACTCTTGCAATTTCAGCAGTCTTTACTTTCCTGGAAATACTCTGTTAAAGAGAAGACTTACTTCAGGGCAAGAGGGTGCTTTTTCTGTAACAACACAGCCTCTGTGGTAAGCTAAAAGACATACTGATGCTTTGCTTTCTCTGGACACTGACTCTTTGCTCTTCTGTCTTGATACAAAATAGGATACTTCAGTCCAACAAGCATGCAGTTTCTTTTCATATTGGGGAACAGTGGTTTCATGTGGTTTGTGGACAGCAAAGCACAGCACAACTTCTCAATTTGTAACCTTCTCAACAAAAACAAAGCAGCTTGGATTTGCTAAGTAGTGGCACAGACTTGACTTGCAGGTTTGAGCATGTCTTTCAGTGAGTTTTGATAAACCAGGTTTTTATACCTCTGTCTCCATTTCCAGGCAAGGTCTAGGTTGTGCCTTGGATAAGGGATGTGCTCTACCCTTCCATGAACACACAGAATCATAGTTTGGGTTGGAAGGAAGCTTTAAACACCATCTAGTCCACCTCCCCTCAGTGAGAAGGGATGTCTTCAAATTGATCATGTTTAAAGCCCTGTCCAATCTGACCCATAAGACTTACAGGGAAGGGGCATCTACCACCTCTCTGGGCATGCTGCTCCAGTATTTCACCATGCTCATTGTAAAAAAAAAAAAAACCACATGCCTATATCTAGCTTGAATCTACCTTCTTTTAGTTTATAACCATTACTCCTTGTCCTATCATAACAAGCACTACTAAGAAGTCTGTCCCCATCTTTCTTATATGCCTACATTAAATATTGGAAGGCCTCAATAAAGTCATCCTGGAGCCCTCTCTTCTCCAGGCTGAACAAGCCCGACTCTTTCAGGCTTTCTTCAGAGGAAAGGTGTTCCAGTCCTCTGATCATATTTGCAGCCCTCCTCTAGACCTGCTTGAACAGCTCCATGTGCTTCTTGCAGACCCCAGAGCTGGACACAGGACTCTGCGTGTGGGTCTCACAAGGGGAGTAGTGGGGCAGGATCTTCTCTCTTTCTATGTTGGTCACACTTATTTTGATGTAGCTCAGGATACTGTTGCATTGCTGGGAGGCAAGTGCATATTGCTGGTTCCTGTCTAGCTTTTCACCCATCAGTATCTCCAAGACCTTCCTCTCAGGGATGCTCTCAATCACTTCAGGCCCCAGTCTGTATTAATACAGGGGGTTGCCCCCACCCAAGTGCAGGACTTTGCACTTGGCCTTGAGGTTCACATGGCTCCAGTTCTTGATCTTGTCCTGGTCCCTCTGGGCAGCATCCCATCCATTTGGTATATCAACCATACCGCCCAGTTTGGTGTCATCTGCAAACTTGCTGAGGGTGCACTCAATCCCACTTTCTATGCCATTGATGAAGATACTAAACAGCGCTGGTCCCAGTGCAGACACCTGGGAGACACCAGTCAGTACTGATCTCCATCTGGACGTTCAGCTGTTGACCACTATCCTTTGTATGCTACCATCCAACCAATTCCTCACCCATGAAACAGTTCATCCATCCAATCTGTATCTCTCCAATTTAGAGAGAATGTTGTGGGTGACCATATCAAAGGTGAATGCACACTGGGAAGCTGGTGCCTGAAACCATTTCCAGTCATTACATGTTTTATGATGAAAAAATAACTTGTTAAGAAGTCCATTGTAGTCATGTCTGCAGCCAGCCTGGTGAATGGGGAATACACCTAGTGCAGACATCCTTAGAACAAGCAGCAGTCATAAAAGACTGGAAAGTAGAAAGGTGCTTCTACCTTCTGCCTTCTCAGAGGCCAAAGCCAAGTGCAAGCATTCACCAGCACATATCCTAACTGCATTGCCATCTGTTAATGGCAGCAGACCTATTAGTCTTCATACTCCATGTACGTGGAAGTGACGGCCAAATTTTTAATCATGTGGTTTAGTGGTGTTAAAGCAGAATAACTTTCCAATCTTACAGAAAAAGCCAGAGGAGGCAAAGACCTGAATCCATCATTAGAGAAAGGGCTGGCATTGCACTGTGTGTGTGTGTGAACATGAGTGAACCAGGAACTATTCATACAGGTTGAGAGTGTTATTTCCCATCTCCTTCCTTTTTTAAAAGAATGTCCTGAGAGCATTAATTTTGGAAAGCAGTTCAAACAATGAGGTTATTCAAGCTGGCCTTATTTTTGTTGGCTGGTGAATACCAGCACACATGGAATAGGTAAACTTCCAGCAGCCTGGATGAAAATCAGAAAAATTAGAATACTTAAAAGGTTTGTACCTTAGAGGCAAAGGTTGTTGTCCTCCCACCTCTATTTTCATTCACATATTGCAAACCTGGGTAGGAAGAGGAGGACTGAGTTAGGCAGTTTTGCATCTCTGAGTGGGCATCTGTCACTGATAAGCAATTTCGATGGAACTTGCCGCAGGGAATATTCAGCTGTAATATATTCCTAGCTGTACCAGTGAATTTATTCATTATGGATGCCAGCACGAAAAAGCTGAATGAATTCAAGGGAAATGAAGAAAAGGTTGTGGGGAGAAGACAATGAAAGGAAAAGAAAGGGGAGGGGGAAAGACAGTTAGCAATGTAGACACATATGTTTCAAAGCTTCTCAGATTTCCTGAAACTGAGCCTAACTGAAATGAGTAATAGTTAGAATTCAAACACAGTATCATGACAATCTAGGCATTTTGGAAATCACTTCCCCACAGAGTCTTTAAGGACTGCTTGATGTTGTGGATTATGGTTGGAGGAACTAACATCTGTTATATTCACCCAAAGCCATGTATATGATTCCATCTTTTCTCCCTGTCTTTAAATTATGATTTTTTGTTTTGGTTTGGTTTGTTGTGTTTCAACTTGTTGAATCAGAGTACATCAAGTAAAAGAAAGTATAAGTAAATCAAATGCATTTGTTTATTTCTCTATTTCTTTGTAAAAATAAACTCACAACCTAGAAGAAATAGAAATTCTTAAGAGGGAAAATAAGAAGAAAAGTGCTTACAATTCCTACAAAAAAGAAGACTCATGTCTCAGCACATGGTACAATGTTAGTTGGGAAGGCTATTGCATTATGTGCCTGTGAATATACACACAAGCCATGAAGATGTTAACATGAAATGAAACAGAAATACTCATGTGAAAATTATTAGGGGTTTTTTTGCATGTCCTGTTATTTACATTTTTTTAATTGGTCTGTTTTCATGTGTGGCAGTAATGAATAACTTGGAAACAATTCAAAGTCAACACCAAGTCAAGCAGCAAATGCATATTTATTGCATGAAATTAAAAATGATTTTTTAAAGTCACAAAAATCTATGCTGCCATGCTCAAAGGGGACAACAAAATACATTTTTTCCACCTTTCTCATCCCACTTTGCATAAAAATATTTGCCAAACAAAACACCGGGCTATTAAAAGATACACTATTGTAGAAAACAGTATGGTTTTCATGCCAAGTTGATTGTTTTTACTTTGCTGTGGGCTCAAAACCTATGATGTAAAGTACAGCCAACATACAGTAATGAAAAAAAAAAACCTCCTGATGTTTTTTTCTGCCTTAGAGCAGAACCTACTAGATAAAAGATGTAACCTGAGCTTGTTTTAAACTCTAACCTGTTATGAGGTGTATTGAACATTTTCAAACTGAATGTCACTGATTTAAAAAAAAAACCCAAACACTTAGGGGGTGCCAGATCAACTTGCTTTATTCACAGATTAAAAAGTGGGAGAGGGATATGAGTGCTCCACAACTTTCCCCATCGTATATCATGTACCTACATTCACATTTAAGCAACGCTGCAAAATTTGTACAACCCTTTCTCTATTCAAATTCTGTCACTCCAGGTATGCAGACAGACCTCCATTTTTTTTGTACATACAAGTTGTGGGACTGCAGAGAAACACTTTCTGATTAGATACAAATGACCGTGTCTCTGTGTGTGTGTGCATTTATACATATATATGCATGACAGCAGGGGTTGTTGGCGTTACGGGTAATATAATTCATCTGACTCCACTACTTTTCATCCTTATCAGAGATATTTGAATCTTTAGAAGAATGAGATCCCCTTGCTTTCTTTTTTTTTTCAGATGTTATATTGATATTTCAGGGTGAATGAGGAGGAAGTATCTATTCTTCTTTTGAACAAACAGTATTTGCATACCAAATGTGTGTATTGAAGAACGACAGTAAAGCCCCAATGGGCCAATCCTTTCTGCATCACCTGAAAGTAAAATTTTGCTGAGAGGTAGGTTCAGAAGTCCCTCATCTGATCATCAGGACCTCTAACCCATCTAAACAAACACCATGGGACTCCGCGGATACAGTTAGTGCCTTGGGTCTCCAATACCTGGGCCTAGTGACAGTGGGGAGAATTTACACAAGAGGTTTTTAAGCTTAATGGTGCATTTTTTAAACTGGTGTGTTTATTCTCACATCATTATTTGTTACTTTAATAGTTTTGTAGTTAAATTGAAGAGGCAGACTAAAGTCAAATGCACTTCCACTAAGAGCAAAACAAAACCTTCACCTCCTTGTTTATGTGAAGTTTCACTGGTGGGAAATGGAGCCAAGACAACACTTGTTACAGACCATCCAGTTGTATAGATAGGAACAGTGTCACCTGAATACAACAAACAGGTTGTGGCCCAGGGAGCAATCACACTTCACATACAGTATAAATCTCCTTAAGATACAGTGAGAAAGGTTATTTGCTTTTGTAATCATTGCAATGAAAGATTTTTTAGCTGCTGGGAAAGCAGTGTTTTTTCTCTCTTGTTCTTTTTTTTTTTTAAGAATTATCTCTGAAGGACTGCGTGCCTCTGGCAAACTCTGAGTTTTAAAATACAGAGAGACTAAATGAAATCCTGAGCCCAATGATGTCAGCAGAGTTTTGCCATTGGAATCTGCAGAGGCAGGATTTTGCCTACTGTTTGGGAAACATTGGTTGCACTGATCAGATAGCAACCATAGCTGACATCTAGCAGAGGAAACACTAACTACTCAGCTGTCAGTAGCACTCAGCTGTTTCTTCTTCTGCTTTTGCAGACACTAGCGTTATGTGACCCAAACCAGGTAAGTACCTAGACATAATAAGTTCTCAAGCTGGCAGAAATCATAAGGCTAAGCCCTTTCTCTACATAAGTTCCTGTAAAGTAAGGAATTCTGCCAGCTTGTATTTTTTTCCTTGTCAGATTTCTTAAGATGGACAATGGCAGAATCTGTTCAACACAGGAGAGCAGAGCCTAAAAGTCTCAGGAGAGCCTTCAAATATCTACTGGTGTGTTGACAAGAATGAACATTCTTAGCCAGAGTTATGTAGACACCGTCCTGGCTTTCGGGGACACAATTAGGTAGAAAATCTTTGATGGGATAGCTCATGCACTTACCTTATGAGAAATTTATCTTAGTGAGATTCGTTTATTTCTATAAAAGGAACAACACAAAAGCCAGATCTTTTCTTCGCTTTATAGCACCACAGTTTTAAAGTCCAGGGAGTTGTTCATCAGAGATTCAGGCTCGGAAAGGCACGAAAACTGAGGATTGTTTATGATGTGTTTTTACCTTCTTGCTTTGAACTATGCCTGCTCTCACTTAGATAATACATCTAGACTCTATTTCTACTGTAATATGGCCTCAAGGGCCTCATATGGGGTTTTTTTTAGAGTATGTTCTGTGTGTTGAAAGTGTTTTGCAGAAGAATTATTGAGAAAGTTTAGTAAGAGGTCTTTCTGAGATGGTTGCCTGAATTTGGAAATCCTTATCCATAATGCTCTAATTAGCAATGCTGCTGTTCTTTCTGTCATTTGTCATTGAGAAGTCCTACACATGCTTTCCAAGAAAGAAAGATGCACAGAAACACCACTGCAAAGACACTGGCCTATTTTTAAGAGGCAGGCCTCATTTTTAAAGAGTCCTGCAATGTGGTACATGAAGTGATTATTTAGGGGATTCTGTGATCCCTGAAATAAAGCTGCAGAATCTAGGAAATTATTTTGAATCTCAATGGCTTCATGTGAAATTGGGACTTTCACTTGTAAACTGGATATTGTTTCAGTGAAAGAACAATAATACTCTGAATCTTAAATCAATACTTGAATTTTACTTAGATGTGATCTGAAAACATGTTTTTCTCACCAGTTATGGGATACTGATTCTATTGTGAGGTGTTTCCTTTTCATTTATGTTTTAGTTTAAAACTTTATGGAATTAAGAAAAGGTATATTAGTTCATGTGTACAAATGTGAATCTGTGTAACTATAGGGAACAGGTAACCAACTTTGGCAACAGACCCTGCTTTACAACAAAGAGACTTTTGAAGAAAGCAAGCCATGGAAGTTCTGAATCTTCAGCCTATTGCAAATTAATTCAGTTCATCGATAATTAATGGGGATTTAGTGCTTCAGTGTGGACTGCTCTGTGCATTTTTCTCATCTTTTGCCTTGTCCTGATCACATCTAAATTGATACAGTGCGGTGTTTGTCTTCCTACCTGCTACTTGCTCAACAGAAATTACATGATTGCTTTCCTTTGTGATTTATAAGCTCTTCCAGGCATAATTTTGCTTTCTGCTAAACACCCATATTCATTTGTTAACACAGCTCCTTTTGTAGAATGAATATTGGTTTTGAAATTCCCAATTAGAAAATGTGTGTCCCACTTTGTTTTATCTTGCATATGAATGTGGAGAGACTAATGTGCTGAAATCATAAAGTCAGGTCATATAATTTATTCATCTATAATGACACAACTCGTGTAGATCAGCAGATGGGAAGAGAATATTACTGTTGACTCAGACCTCTGACCGCTGGCAAACAGAAGTATCTCATGGATTGTTTTCTGTCAAAGCATCACATTTAGCAATGTGGCTCAGCATTTTGTGTCTCGAAATCTAATGTGGTGGTTTCTTTTCCAGAGGCCCAGAAAGTCCTGTTCTTTCCTTAGATATGTACTTTACTGACGGCTTGCAGTTTAGCAGAAAAATCTAGGAGGGGCATTTATTAACAGCCTATGAATACATGCCTACATAGTGTCAGGCAAGATGGAATGAAAGCCAATTAGCTTAAATCATCAAAAAGGAATACTAATAGGTCATTAATCTGTACCCTACTTCTCACGTAACACGTTAAAAAGTTTTTATTTTGTTTTTCCTTTTAAACAGTCAAATTTTAAAAGTAAATTTTTGTACAAATAAATTCTGAAGTAGACAGAATATATATTATTTGATTGCCAAGATGGAATGGGACAGAGGGGATGGCAGAACTGTTGAGTATGTGGAAAAGTAGCAGGCGAAATGCATATGAGAAGGAGTATATTAAATATTAGGAAATTATGTTGCAAAAAGATTATGGAGTAAGACAATTTTTCATTAAAATCTGGAGGACAATATTGTTGAGGAAAGTCACTGCCACATTAAATAACCATTTACATTTCTTGTTGAGAAATATTTAAATAAATTCTGATACAACATGTGAGTCTTGGAGTTGCTTCCAGATTTATTTTAACATTACAATACTTGCACTGCTTGTTAGTAGTATATGACAGATCCAGTGAGAGTACAGAAGCTCACAGTCTGTTGAAACAGATTTTAAAAAGTGCATAAAAAGTCCTGTAATTTAGTAAACTGTTTTTAGTCTCCATTAACAAAACTTGACTAGATGCCAACTATGTAAAGGGCTAAGGGCAGTAAAGAAGATGAAAAGCAAGAACTATTGTCATTCTCTCAGTTGCGATATTTACATATCGGCACAAACCCCATCCTTGTTTTTATTATTCTGTGTGTGCAAAGTATTGTATATTCTGTGGACTAAATTCTTTTAACCTCCCATCATCTAGTCTTAGATATTATTTTGCTCAGGTAGCGTGAGGCTAGCTTCAATATGAGGAATGGCCATTAACAAAAGGCAGGACTCCAAGGCCTGCTTTCCCTGAACTCTCATTCCAAAGGGAAGGAGAATTAAGCTAATGTGTGCAGTTTTACTTCAAATATCCAGTCAGGTTTTGGAAGATCAGCTATGGAAGACCATCTCATTGCATCTAATTTGTCGGGAGGGGAGTTTAATTAGGGAAAGGAATTTTAGTGAAATCTACTATTTTGCCTCTCCTCTGCATGGAGAACAGAAGCAATCAGACCAAAGGAAGTTAGCTACTCCTCTTGGTTTTCTTGCAGTTTGCAACTTTATTTTTGCAGTCATTTGACTCTTTACAAATATTTGGGAGGGAAGGAAAACTAGATGAAAGAGAATATTCTGGAAGCATGCTAGGGAGGTGCACTGTACTAGAAAGCTATAGAGAAGTACATGCTAAGCATCTGAGCGTGCTCCTCACAGTGGTTCCACAAGCCTGAGCAGAATGCTCTGAGATAACTGGTTATATTATCCTAGCTGTCTTGAATGTGAACAAGGACTTGGAAGGGAAAACCTGGACTCTGGCAACCTTTTACATTTCTCCCACGACATTGGACTGGAAGTTGACCACGTGCAGCTTCCCTCCAAACAGTGCAACAAGCAGAGCTATGAGGAACTGTAAATTAATCTGGTAAACCTATACCACTGTCACATGATGCAGCAGGTTAGTTCCCATAACTCTGGTATTTGGCTAGAACTTTTCCATACTTCTTGTTTCTAGGCATTATTGTGCCATTAGAGCAAATCATATATTCAAGAAGGTTGTTGAGAAATATTGTATTAATTTTTTTTCTGCACTATAAAACATCTTTTGCCATTATTTCAAATAATGCATTTCAGAAAGTGAACTACTGGCTTTCCTTCTATAGTAGTACATGAACTTCTTATTAAGAAAATCCAATCTAAGTTTGAATGTTTCAACAGAACTATGTTATCATATTTCTGCCAGTCATTTGTCTAATAGTTACTAACTTGGTGAAATGATTATCAGCCCAGAAAAGCAAGTTCAAACAAAGGGAACTGCTCCATCTAGAGTTCCATCTTGCACACAAGCTTATTAAATATTTTAATAAATTATTTTACTGGCTCTCATGGCCTGTAGCATTAGCTGTCTCTGACTTAGTTATTTAAATAATTTAGGAAAAATGAATCTGCCTACAACCTTACAAAAACAGTGGTTCATCTGATCTGGCAGTCTCAAACTAATTAAAAATGCCTGAGGGGAAGGTGTGTATGTAACAAAAGAGAATTGGTTTTGCATCAGTGTAGTGCAGGAGGAAGTTTCCTCCAGAGGTAAGGTGCTCACTTTCTGATTTAAATCATGAAGATGATAATTCCTGTATTTTTATCAAAGCTAGTGTAATTCCAGTGCGCATTTCTGCAAATACATATTTCATAAGTAACTTCCTGCGGCATTGAGTTCCACAGAATACAAAAGTATCACCTAAGACTATACCAATATAGCTTGCATTTTCATTGACTGCAAATGCTTTAGGTTTTGTGTTTAGAGAAAATGTCATTCCTGTATTGATCTTCTCTCGATCTTCATCCTATTTAGCTTTAACTTATTTCTAATTAATTGAATTTCCAGATTAAAACAACAACAAAAAACCTTAAAATTTCTGCTTCCACTGTACCTCTCCTCTCAAGGTTTTTATCATCTCTTTTCTATTTTCCCAGTGCAATTTTTCCAATTAGTTAATCAAAACTGAATGCACTCATCAAGGTGAGAAAATTGGTAATTGCGTTTTAATTAGTCAAATCTTGTGCAGTGCTACGTCAACGCAGCTATTTCAGAAGATAGCTTCATAGAGCGCAAAAATCTAGTAGGGGAAAAGGTCTAGCTACAGAAAATGACATAAAGATACAGCAATGTTCAGTACATTTTGATAACTGAGGGGTGAGACAAGGCATAGCTCCTGTCAGCCAAGCCACAGCAGCCACTTTTCTGTCTGCTCCTAACCCATGCAAATAAGACGTAGTCTAAGCTGATCTAGCCCAGTCAAGCTAAACTAAATTAGTCCACAGATGCAAAAGACTGACTGACTGCAAACACTCACCACAGAGCCGCCAACAAATGAGAGAGGTCACATTTGTCAAACCTCAGTGTTAGGCACAGCAAAAGCAACCTCTTTGCTGAGTCAGCTCTCCTGTTGTGAGTGATGCTCTACTCTAGCCAGACTGTTAGTGTTGTCACTGGCTTAGAGATCGCTTGTGTCTTAATGCTACACAGCAGTCCCCCAAACCTTTGTCTCCTGATCTAACAACATTGCTTCTGTTGGACTTACCACAGCCTTACTGGGGTTAATGTTGGATCTCTGAGTCCATTCAAGTGGTAGAACATATTCTTAGCCATATCCAGAAATAAAGCAGAAAAACATCATGTGACCACTGTCCCTAGTGGGATAATGGAGGAGGAAAATCATTAAGAGACCTGCTGGAATAAATGTGCCTAGTTGACATGTTGGTATTTAGTTGACATGATGGTATTGGACAGACAGTTGGACTTGATGATCTTAGAGGTCTTTTCCAATCTTAAAGATTCTATGATTCCATGAAATTTTAGGACCTGGATGTTCAACCAAAGAGATATCAAGCTGACCAAAACTTTTTCTAAATGCCCAAATCCTGGTGCAACCCAAGGTTATTATTCTGAATCCATGCACTCAATAGGACTCAAGGCAGAGAGATCTCATCTCAGATTTGCAAACTCTTGACAATATATACACAAGTGAGATGTATAATTAAAAATGGCACTGCACTTCTTATAGTTTTTAATCTTGTTTTTAATTGAAGTCAATGAATTATACTTCAGACAAGCAATTATCTGACTGATCTTTACAGTCTTTCTGAAAACATAAGTTAAAGATGGCTTACATGTTTCTTCTCTCTCTCTCTCTCTCAGGGTCATCAAGAAGCAAAACAGCACACAGACAAATGAAGAAAAAATGGTAAAGACTCAACCAAAGAGTGAATTATGCAGGTTGTTCTTCAATGTCTTCATGGAATATTTATGTGGAAGACAAGGCCAGTCTATCTTATATGCTCGATAAATATCAAGCATTGATTTATTTCATTACACATTTTCTAATGCAAGACTAGATATGTAGGCATTGCAGACGAATTGAGAGAAAAAAACATCCATCCTACTATCTTCTGGTTTTGTTAATGTAAAAAAAAATAATCAAGGGGAGCATACATCTTTCTTGGAATTATGAGGCTAATGTCTTTCTCTTTTATTGTATTATGGATATCTCTTAACATTTTCGCAAAGGAGCAAGTATGAAAGATTGATGTGACCCTTTTCCAGGACTGATGGAACAGGGGCGAGTCATGCTTAGATTCCCAGGAAAATAACATAAGCCTGAATTTCTTTTTTCTTTTCTTAAAGTTAGCTTGCTCTACACTAGATCAAAATACTGCCTGGAAGAATGCCAGCCTGTGGTCTTTTACAGATAATTTCACTGATGTTTCAAAGAATTCTTGCAATAAAACACAAACTTTATCTGCAGTTTGCCTACTTGCATTATATTTGACTGACAAGGTAGTTCTACAAGTGAAGGAAAGCGCTCATACACGAGCCGTGATTTATTGCCTAAATTGTTCTGAGGAACCCAGCTGGCAGACTGGGTTTCTTTTAAGAACAAAACAGAAAGGTTCATGTGAAGAAGAACCATACAGGCACAGGAAGAATCTCTGTGAAGTTGCTTGCAGTGGTTGTAAAATATGCCCAGCATACTTTCCAGAGACAGCGTCTGGGGGAGGCTCAGACCACATCGTCCCTCTGAGAGGCTGCAGCTTCTCCTGGAAATAGACTGCAAGACTTTTGAGAATATGTTCAAATAGACTGAAAGCTGCTTTACTGGTTAAATTTTTCAGTTCACAAAGAACACTCAAGGCTCATCTTAAAAACGTGTCTCTTGCTCTCAAATGCATCCACTCCAACCATCCATGTGGCTTTTACTCCACAAAGCATGTGCTTCAACTTGACACAGAAATACACACAGGGCATATTTTAAAGTGACACTTTTCTATAATTTTGTTCCAAATAAAGTCACTATTATGGACAGTGAACCCAGGAGGCAAGTCCACTGTAATTTGATCCTCATCCACTAATGTAATTCTTTTTTTCAATTGCACGTTTAATCTTTGATACTAATTTTGATACTACTATAGGGTGGAGAGGGTGGAACCCTCTCCCTGCTCAGGTCCAAATAAACCTTTCAAAGATATTTTACAGTCACTAACATGCTCTAGTAATAGAAAATAAACATAGATAAAAAGAGATGGCAATGGGCCTCAGGAGATACATTCATGGACTGACTCTGGTCAGAAGTTTCCCACCCTTGTGGTACACAGTAGAGAAAGAATTTTTGATGATTGCTATAGACTTGTGTACCAAACCTACTAATTAACCCCACTTTGAAACACATTTAGTATTCTTCTAAACAACTTATAGACATGATGAAGAAAAAATACAATAGATTACTGTATCCACAATGGGCAGCTGCAGTACAAGTATCAGATCTTGTGTTTAAAAGAGACGGTACAACATTTCACCAAATTATTCCTTCTGATAGTCCTCAATTTGCACTTGAAAAAAATCATAATGACATTCAGCAGAAGTTTCAGGGAAAGGAGAAGCTACTAAAATAGTCTAATAGCTACTATGTAAATAAATCCCATAGAAAATGTTCCCTTTAAAAAAGCATGTCTGTTCTGTCCAAAATGTTTTCAATGTTGTTTATATATTAACAAAAAAACAAATCAGCCTATTCCCAAAAGTGTGGTATCATTTCCTGGTTTTTACTCCAAATTTCCCCTTACATACTGTAAAGAGAAGAGAAAAAAGGTTTACCAGGCATGTGACCATTGTCTGACACAAGCATGAATACTATTTTCTAAAGTTCATATGCTAAAATTTTGTCTCTGGACACTGCTTTTAAAAAATCATATAGCAACAAAGGAAGTGAGAGTTTTCAGCAAAAGGGGTACAGTACACATTTGACTTGGATGACAACCGTATTACATGAGTATTCACACTGCACTGAAGTAAGACCATCTTATTAAAGTAAAAAAGGCTAGAAGTGTGCCAACAAACACTGCAGCTACTAAAGGGAATAGATTTCACATATATCTTATTTTGGATGTTATTTCTTTAAAAGACTTTGAGGATGTACGATTAACATACAACAAAAGGTAACCAAAAACGCTAAACATTAAACCATAAAATATGAATTCTTATAACTTTGTAATCAGGATGGAATTGTAAATAGCTTCAAAGTTTATTTATTTGCACGTTTCTGTATTACAGTGTTTACCTGACATTTTGAAACAACTCCTGACATTTAAGTAAAAAATGCATTCACGAATTTTGGGTAAAATTCTGAGTGATTTGTAGAAATTGGTCTCCAGCTGCAATGCATATAAAATACTTGAAGAAATAGGTAATATAAAAAAAATTAGGAATTTAAGAAAAAAAAAGGTGCCTACATTATTCAGTGTTCTTGAAGTATGTTTAGGACTCTTTGTGGTTTATAGCAGGCTTCTGAATGATGACACTGCTTAGTCACAATCATGTGGGGCTGTTTTCTCAATTGCTGCTGTGTCTCTGTGTGGTCCAAAGCTAATCTGACTGCACTAGTGGTTTAACCTGCTCTACAGCATTTAAGAAATAATGTAGCATTTAAGATGTTTCCTTAAAATTAGATAGATCACAGGCTTGAACAAGGTTGTCTAATCTTGCTTTTTTGGGGGGTCTTTTTTTCCTACTTATGATGAGTTTCTTACCTTTACTTGAACTGATCTTTGCCAATTTTATTTGTGAAATGTGTACGACTTTTCTTATTTAACAGAAAAATTGAGGAATTTGTGAACAAGATATGCCCACTAGACAACAATACTCTTAAGGCTTCCTGTCACCTCCTCTTTCTGCTTTGCAACTGCTTCTGGCAATCTCTTTGCTACACATAAAAATGACACATTTTGCCCCACTGGTACAATTCACAGAGGAAAGTCTGGCTATGTTTTGCATATGCTGGTTACCCTTCATTCCAGATTCTTTGCTTACTCTTCCTTTACTGCCTGTAGTCCATGATATCAAAACACCTTCACTCAGTTTTAGAGTGGTTTCTGTTGGGTTTTTATCAATAGAAGTAATTGAAATACCTTCAGAGTATATCTATATGACTCTGGTAAACAGATATGTCAACAATTGGCACTAAACGATATGTTCTTATTGCTGATACCATCAAAAGGTTTACTTTGGTGACAACAAACAGCAGTGAAACACAGATGAATTTCTATTTTAATGATACATGAAAAAAGAGAAATAAGGCACAGTAGCTTCTGAGAGTGTTATTGATGACTACCTGCAAACACTTTAATACGAGGGTGGGAAAGAAAATCTCATAATTTAAAAAGTAAATGACACTTCTCTTGGCTCATACACTAGGTCAATGTGTATTAACCATGCAGTAATATGGACAACTTCATAGTGAAAATGAAAGTTTTCTCAAGTTTGATAAATGTTTCTGACTGGAACCAAGTATGCGTTCTTGCAGGAGATTAATAGTAAAAATGAAGTGTTTAGAAACATAGAATCTCTTGACTTAGAAGGAACCTTCAAAGATCATCTAGTCCATTTTCCCTGCCAATATCTTTAACTATCACCAGGTTGCCCAAAGCCCCATCCAACCTGGCCTTGGATACTGCCAGGGAGAGGGCAGCCACAGCTTCTCTGGGCAGCCTGTTCCAGTGCTCCATCACTCTCAACCTGCATCATAAAAAAATTGCTCCTTATATTGAATCTAATTCTCCTGTCATCTCAGGCAAACAGTCCATCTCCAGCTTTTCTGTAGACCCCCTTCAGGTACTGGAAGGCTGCTATAAGGTCTCCCTGAAGCCTTCTCTTCTTCAGGCTGAACAAGCCCGTATCTCAGCCTTTTGTCACAGGAGAGGCAATGATTGCCCTCTGATCATCTTTATGGCCCTCCTCATGGAGCTGTTCCAAAAGATCCATATCCTTCTTGCATTGGGGACCCTGGAACTGGACACCATACTCCGGGTAAGGTCTCACCAGAGTGGAGTAGAGGGACAGAATCACCTCCCTTGACCTGCTGGTCACAACTCATGCAGCTGAGGATACAGTTGGCTTCTGGGCTGCAAGTGCACATTGTGGGCTCATGTCTAATTTTTCATCAGCCAATATCCCCAAGTCCTTCTCTGCAGGTCTGCTGTCAATCTGTTCACCCTCCAGTCTGTATTGATATTGGTGATTGCCCTGAGCCAGGTGTAGGACTTTGCACATGGCCTTGATGAACTTCATGAGGTTCACAGAGGCCCACTCCTCAAGTCCACTTCTCTTTGGACAGCATCCTTTACCTCTAGCAAATCAACAGCACCCATCTGCGAATTTGAAAAAGGTACCTTTAGAAGTTAAGGGGGCCTGTGAGAGCTGGGTAGCATTTAAACAGCGCTTCTTCCAAGCCCAGGTTTGAGGCATCCCTTTGAGTAAGAAATCAGGCAAGAGAGGCAGAAGACCTGTGTGGATGAGCAGGTTGCTCATGGGTAAACCCAAAGGGAAGGAGAAGGTCTATGAATTGTGGAAAGAGGGTCTGAGCACTTGGGAAGAACATAGGAATGTTGTCAGGGTCTGCAGAGATGCGATGAGGAAAGCTAAAGCTCACCTGGAAATGAAACTGGTAAAGGACATAAAGGATAATAAAAAGGGTTTTTTAGATATGAACAGTAAGAGGACAACTGGGGATAATGTGGGTCCCCTGCTGAACAAGGCAGGTGTCCTGGTAACAGGGGATGCTGAAAAGGTGGAGATACTGAATGCCTTCTTTACTTCAGTCTTCACTTCAAAGACCCCTCGGAACTCCTGGACCCTCAAAGAAAGAGAGTTTGGGAAATGAAGAGCTTCCCTCTGGTTGAGGTGAGGGTGGTCCAGGAGCATCTCAGAGGAATCAACACACACAAATCCATGGGCCCAGATGGGATGCATCCACATGTGCTGAGGGAGCTGGCGGAAGTGATTGCTGAGCCGCTCTCTATCATCTTCGACAGGTCTTGGAGAACAGGAGAAGTGCCTGAGGACTGGAGGATAGCCAATGTCACTCTGGTCTTTAAAAAGGGCAAGAAGGAGGATCTGAGTAACTACAGGCCAGTCAGTCTCACCTCTGTCCCTGGAAAGGGGATGGAACAGCTTGTTCTGGATGCCATCTACAAGCAATTGGAAGAGAAGAAGGTCATGAGGAGTAGTCAGCATGGATTCAACCAATCTCATAGCCTTCTATGATCTCATCACCGGATGGGTGGATGGAGAGAGAGCAGTGGATGTCATCTACCTTGACTTCAGCAAGGTTTTTGATACTGTCTCCCATGACATCCTGATAGCAAAGCTGAGAAACTGTGGGATAGATGAGTGGACAGTGAGGTGGGTTAAGAATTGGCTGTTGGGACAAGCTCAGAGGGTGGTGATCCTGGAGCAGAATCTGAATGGAGACCTGAGACTAGCGGTGTTCCCCAGGGCTAGGTGTTGGGTCCAGTCCTGTTTAATATCTTCATTGATGACCTTGATGAGGGAATAGTGTCCACCCTCAACATGTTCCCTCAGTAAGTTTGCAGATGACACTAACCTGGGAGGAAGTGTTGATCTGCTTGAGGGTAGGGAGGCTCTTCAAAGGGATCTGAACAGACTGGACCAATGGGCTGAAACCAATGGGATGAGGTTCAACAAGGCCAAGTGTAGAGTGCTGCACATGGGACATAACAACCCCATGCAGCACTACAGGCTTGGGGGAGACTGGCTGGAGAGCTGTCAGGCGGAGAAGGACCTGAGGGTGTTGGTTGACTGCAGGCTGAATATGAGCCAGCAGTGTGCCCAGGCAGCCAAGAGCATCCTGGCTTGTATCAAAAATAGTGTGACCAGTAGGTCTAGGGAGGTGATTGTGCCCCTGTACTTGGCATTGGTGAGGCCTCACCTCAAGTGCTGTGTCCAGCTCTGGGCTCCTCACCATAAGAAGGACATTGAGGTCCTGGAGTGTGTCCAGAGAAGGGCAACCAGGCTGGTGAAGGGGCTGGAGGGAAAATCATATGAGGAGCGGCTGAGGGATCTTTAGCCTGGAGAAGAGGAGGCTGAGGGGAGACCTTATCACTGCCTACAGCTACCTGAAGAGAGGTGGGTGATGGTCTCTTCAGCCAGGTGACAGGAGATAGGACAAGGGGAAATGTCACAAAGCTGTGCCAGGACAGGGTCAGATTAGATGTTAGAAAAAATTTTTTACTGAAGGAGTTGTCAGGCCTGGAACAGGCTGCCCAGGGAGGTGGTTGAGTCGCCATCCCTGGATGTGTTTAAAAAAAGGGTAGATCAGATACTTAGGGATACGGTTTAGCATAGGACAGGAATGGTTGGACTTCATGATCTTAAAAGGTCTTTTCCAACCTTGTGATTCTGTAATTCAGTGATTCAGTTCTGGGCTCCCTAGTGTAAAAAAGACAGGGATCTCCTGGAGAGAGTCCAGAGGAGGGATACAAAGATGATTAAGGGCCTGGAGCATCTCCCCTAAAAGGAAGGGCTGAAAGAACTGGGGCTGTTCAGCCTTAAGAAAAGAAGGCTAAGAGGGGATCTTAATTAATGTTGATAAATATCTCAAGTGTGGGATGCAGGGGGAAATAGCCAGCCTCTTTTCAGTGGTCTGTGGAGACAGAACAAGGGGCAATGGCTTCAAGTTGGAGCACAGGAAGTTCTGCACCAACATGAGGAAGAACTTTTTCACAGTGAGGGTGATAGAGCCCTGGGACAGGCTGCCCAGGGGGGTTGTGGAGTCTCCTTCTCTGGAGATATTCAAGACCCATCTGGATGCCTCTCTGTGCAATATGAGCTAGGGAGCCTGCTTTGGCAGGGGGTTGGACCCGATGATCTTTCGAGGTCCCTTCCAACCCCCATGATTCTGTGATTCTGTACACTCAATCCCACTAGCTATGTCATTGTTAAAGATATATTTCTGGTCCCAGTAGAGACCCTTAAGGGACACTGCTCACTAAAGTTTCCACTTGGATATTGAGCTGTTACCTGTAACTCTTTGGATATGGTAACCAAGCCAATCCCTTAACCATCTAAGAGTCTATCCAACAATCCAACCTCTGGGTGGGACATGTCAAAGACCTTATGCAAGTATAAGTAGGTGATCACTTAAACTACAGTTGTGCTTTGCAAAATGTTGATGTAGAGAATGTTGATGTGTCTCTTCAGGTGGCAGGATTCATTGTGATTCACAAATAGGTTCCCTCCTGGAGCATTTTCATCATTGTCTCTTCTCCTATTCTTTTGATGAGTTTAATTTCTGTAGAACTGGAAGCACTTATGACAACCAGTGAAGTTCAACAGGCCTCCTGGTAAAATGATTTACTTTGTTGTGATATCAAAAAGAAGGAAGCTGCATTGTAAACAATGAGATCTACAGTAGGTGATCTTTACTAAGATAACTTAATTCCTGACTGGTGATTATTTGTACCATATAATTCACAATGCCACAATTTCATGCCTTTATTAGACTACTATTACTTTCCTGCTTTTGATGTATCACAGAGCAAATTTCTGAAGCAGAGAAATTCAAGTACATTTGAAATCCACTTCCAAACTGAAAAGAAATGACTTCTGCTGAGGTACCTATTATTAGATAAATAAATTTTAATATTTAAGAAGAATTAATCATCCAAACAGTTGATCCCAACTAGTACTTGTCAGTCCTTATCCATTACTAACTTAGACTATTCAGGTTTATGCTTTGATGTGGGAGACATTTGTTGTATTTGCAAGATTCTGTAAAGGTAATTCTGCATTGCTTTGTAAACTTGTATTTCTACTTACATCACATAGTAGTTCACAAGTCTGGAAAAGTACAATGTGTAGGAAAGCAGTTTAATTGAACTGCAGTTAAATCAACAATATGTAAGTAATGAACTCAGAGTTTAAGAAAAAGGAAGGACATTCAATATAAAAATAAAGAATAACTCATTGGCTCACATCAAATCAGTGAATTTTCAGTGACGCCTATTTTCTAGAGTATCTATAGAACAAAAATTACTCAGGATGAAAATCTGGCATAAGTTTTTTTCTGCAAACTGCTTCTAGATGTACATCTATAAGCACATGTAAGAACTCCCTAAGATTCAAACACACCTTAGCAACAGAGAGTGATGCTATGTAGTCAGGTTAGCATTTCTGGAAAAGATGAGGCACTTCTCAGTTTTCTGACAGACTGGTAAATATCAGAAGTTATGTATCCATATTAATCCAACAATTTCCTACACCTGTATTCATATGCAGTCTAATGTAAACCTGCTGATTCAGCATTTTGTGTATATTCAAATGTTCATTCAAAGATTATACAAACCTCTCTGGTCTGAAAATCTAAAGATAAGACTTATAAGATTTCCTGTCTATTCCTGGTTTACCTGATCTGGCACATCAGCCAGGAGAATCGAGTATCTCTGAAGCCACGACAAACCTGAGCATGCTCATTCTTACATAAACTCTTTCTCTCTGGTTGAATGCCATAACATCGGCATTTATTTTGAATGCCATGTACATGCATTTCTATTGTTTGAGTCTTTAAGAATACTGGGTAAAGATGTGTTGGGTTTTTTTGACTACATCTTCATTTTGTCCATGGGTCTTTTAGGATTCCTACTTGAGAATGCTTTCTAAACAGATTCTTGTTTATGCAAAAATTTTTGAGAATGACTGTTATTTTTAGAAATATACCTGTCAACGAATGTGTTAATATACAAATTATGAAGACTGTCTTAATTAGTCGTTTCATGGTATACTATTTAAAAGTTTCATTCATGCAACAAACCATCTAATGACAACTTCTGCTATTAGGCCACCTCTTCCATCCACAGTGGATCAAAGGGACAAGACAGGCCCACCTAACAGGTTTAGAGGTGGGGGAACCACTGTTGGCAGTGTGCTTACAGGTGTCATTGGGAGGGCTCTAAGCATCGAGTAACTCACAATAAACCTATTGCTATACTAGCTTTGGTGAGCTACCACACAGTTGTGGCTTTGTTCATGTAGCTACTCAGAGCAATACTGCAGGTTATATACACAGCATTCAGAACTCATTGCGAACTCAGTCAGCTCATCATTTTATCACTAGTGTTGTAATGCACTGACGTGTTTTTAACCCTATATTCATATAAATTGCTAAAAAAAAAAAAAGCCTGTTATTTTAGAATAATGTCTAAAAATGTAAAAGGTTGCTCACCTCCTAGGCTATGGCTAAAAGTTCAGGAAGCTAATATGAGCCATTGCAAGACAGAAAAAATAAGTAACAAACACCACCCCCCACCACCCCCGATTAGTTATTTATAAAATTCAGAATTTGTAAGTCAAAATGTATTTTACAATGGCCTAAGAGAAGGATGTTTTGGAAATTCAGGATAAACAATATAAAATATGGCAATATTGAATCAATTGAAATTCTCGATGCATTAACAAGCATAATGTCTGTTATATTTTACTTCTGTGAATTTCTGGGACTTCCAATGCAATTTAATCTGGCAGGGATTGAGCAGAAAATGACTGTCCATCTCAGTGCAAGTGTAACTAAATAATTAAATATCAACATTTGCATACCATGATACCTTCTTAGAATTTTGTTCCATGCTTGTGTTCACTTACACACCCTAACTTTCAGCACCTGTTGCAGGTACCAAGTTTCACATTTAAGTGTTTCTGCTTTAAATGACACCTAATGAAAACACCTGTGGGTAATTAAGTAATTAACAGGACTCTCTATTCATAGTGTCAGCAACATCAGTACTCTCATTTCTAGTAGAAAAACTAGGTTTGATGCAAACTGAACAGGAACTGTGGCTGCTCAGCCTTGCAGTAGCAAATGGACCTTGAGAGTGTTGTTATTATTGTAACCTTGGCAAGGCAACTGTGAATACAGTAATAGATTTAAATAAATATCATTCTTCCCACTGTCAGTTATTCACTTGGCAGTTCCTTGCAAGTCTATCTGCTCTAATATGTTTCAGCAATAGCTAAAATTATAAACACAGGCCTCCCATTTTTTGTTTGTAATATGTCACACATACTGTAGGTCCCCTTGAGTTTGAAACTCTAGTGTAATAAACTCACACAAACTACTCAGAATCATTTGTACTGCTCAGGAAAAAAAAAAGTGCTGTGTATTGTTGCAGCATGTATAAAGTATTTTAACTGTGTAAACTTAAAGCAAATTATAAAAAATACCTTTCCAAGGAAATATTGAAGAATTATTTTAAAGAAAAAAAAATCACAAAAGGTGTTTGTTGAACAACGGAGAATTTGATTTCCTAAAAGTTATACACCTCCTGGGAGGCCAAATTTCATGACTTTGAGAAGCATCAAACCTGTAATACCAGATTTTCTAAACATCTGTACAATTCCAAGCAGAATATCTGCAATACAGTCAAACATCTCAATCATTTGGTATCTAAATAAATAATCAGAGAGTTAAGGATAAATCTGAGTATCTTTATCCTGACTATTGCTGATGTGACACCAACAACATTCTGAACCAAAGTCTTTGGATATTCATCTGGATACTTCAAATTTAGTCCTGAATTCAGCTCATGACTGAAACTTCTGCCTAATATTTCATATCTCGTCTTTCATGCCTCTACAGGATATGAGAGAAAGCAAATTACCCAGGGAATTGCAGGCCAGTGAGCCTCACCTCTGTGCCTGGGAAGATCATGGAACAGATCGTCCTGGATGACATGTTGGAGCACATGAGGAATGAGCATGTGATCCAGGACAGCCAGCACGGCTTCACCAGGGGAAGGTCGTGCCTTACCAATCTGGTGACCTTCTATGATGGAGTGACAGAGGGAAGGCAACCAATGTCATTTACCTGGACTTGTGCAAGGCCTTTGACACAGTCCCCCACCACATCCTTATCTCTAAACTGGAGAGATGTGGATTTGATGGGTGGACCATCCGGTGGATAAGAAACTGGTTGACAGAACGTAGACAAAGGGTGGTGGTCAATGGGTCTATGTCCAGGTGGAGGCCGGTGACAAGCAGGATACCCCAGGGGTCTGTCTTGGGACTGGTGCTCTTTAACATCTTTATCAATGACATTGATGATGGAATTGAGTGCACCCGCAGCAAGTTTGCAGATGACACCAAGCTGAGTGGTGTGGTTGACACAGCAGAAGGAAAGGAAACAATCCAGAGGGATCTTGACAGGCTGGAAAGGTGGGCCTGGGTGAGCCTAATGAGGTTCAAGACTATGAAGTGTAATGTCTTGCACTTGGGCTGGAAGAATCCCAGACATATTTATAGACTGGGAGAAGAGCTACTTGAGAGTAGCCCTGCTGAGAAGGACCTGGGTGTCATGGTGGACAAGAAACTTAACATGAGCCAGCAGTGTGCTCTGGCAGCTCGGAAGGCCAATGGTATCCTGGGCTCCATCAGAAAAGGGGTGGCCAGCAGGGACAGGGAGGTGATTGTCCCTCTCTACTCTGCCATCCTGAGGCCTCATCTGGAGTACTGTGTCCAGATCTGGGGCCTACAATACAAGAACAATCTAGAACTATTGGAGAGGGTTCAGAGGAGGGCCACAAAGATGATTACAGGGCTGAAGCGCCTCCCCTATGAGGAGAGGATGGAGGAGCTGGGCTTGTTCAGCCTGGAGAAGAGAAGGCTGTGGGGGGACCTCATTGCAGCCTTCCAGTACCTGAAGGGAACATCCAAACAGGAGGGGATTCAACTTTCTAAAAGGGTAGAAAATGGCAGGACAAGGGGGAATGGATTAAAGGTAAAGGAGGGAAGGTTTAGATTAGATATTGGGGGAAGTTTTTTACAGAGAGAGTGGTGAGGTGCTGGAACAGGCTGCCCAGAGAGGTGGTGGATGCCCTGTCCTTGGAGGTGTTCAAGGCCAGGTTGGATTGGGCCCTGGGCAACCTTGTGTAGATCCAGGCCTGGAGGTTGGTGTCCCTGCCAGTGGCAGGGGTGTTGGAACTCTATGATGGTTGTGGTCCCTTCCAACCCAGACTGTTCTATGATTCTTTGAAATGCACAGCTCTGAAGGAAAGAAACATGGCCTCCCAACTCCACACCAGTGAAGACATTGTTAAAGGCATGGTCTCCAGAAAACTCAGCAGTTTTAACATTCTGGTGTTATATATGTGGAACACTGATAATTTAATTTTACCTTTTTTTTTATTGAGTCAGGTTGTCATGTGCACCGGATTTCTGTATGATTGGAAGTCAGAAGAGCAAAACCTACCATAGTTGTACTTTCTTCTACTCATGTCTTGATATTGTTCCAACCCTCCTTTACAAGAGCATTTAATATAATTTCCTTGGAGTTTGACATAAACTAGTCACAGCAGAGCTCTCACCTCCAACAAAGAGGGCCTGTCCCAGTCCTCTTTATTCTTTTCAGAAATGCAATTTTTGATGTGCAGGGAATCTGACCAGAGTAGGTAAAATTACGGGTCTTCCAGTGCATTCTCTTTTTCCAGAGAAAGAATGGTGTTAGTTAAAGCTCAAAGTAACAAAGCAACTGTTACTTAGAAAAATGTTCTCCAGACAATGGTATTATGGTGGAAAGTATTGAAAAGAAATACATTCTCATCAGTCTGTATGAGCTTTCTATCAAACACACAGAGAATAGTTATAAGTATGTGTAAGTATGACAAAACCATCACCATCCACATTCAGTTGGCCTAGGTCACTTTCTGATAAAGGCAGTGATTATCTATCACCCTGAAAGCTGGATGCCTCACAACTTTGTTTCTGAGCCAATCTAAAGCATTAGTGTTACCCCTTTTTTCCTATGTTTCCCGTTGAATAATACTTTTTTTCTATCTAGTTTTGTAAATCCATTTTTTAATTCAAATTCCCTAAGATTTTTAGATTTTGGGGTTTATGCTGTAATGTCAGGGGAATTCTGTTTCCATTTCTGTGCATCATATAATTATGTGAGCAAAACCATGCCACTCATTTTTGCAATGTAACTGGTAATGTTAGTTCTTTTTCCTTCTTCTTTTTCTCCTTTCCCTGTACAAATAGCCAAAGCTCACTTTAGACAGTTCTTGAATCTTTCTGACAATTAAAAACTGTGATCATAGGAGATGAATGATTCCACTGATCTTGATCTGATCTCATCTTCCCTTGTGTAAGAAATTACCAGATCTGAATTATTATCAAAACACAGAAAATCATGCCTCTTTAGCCCAGTTCCTTCCTCAATCATGACACATCTTCAGATAAAATGCGTAACTGTAAAACACCCAGAAGATGTAGACTGTCAGTCACAAGGGGGTTTTTTCTTACTATAAACTGAAGTTTGTATTATCAACAGCCTATACTAACTGTGAAGATTTCTTCCTTGTAGGAATTGTGATAATTTTGTATTGTGATTATTAGTGACACATATACAGTGAGATCAAGTTGGATGGCAGGTATCGCACAAATTTATAGTCAACAGACTTCAAATTACATTAAACAAAACTTTGTTGTGCTTCAATTTTGTATTTGACTTTTTATGCAATTTTCCCTTCATTTGATTTTTAAATCCTAATACTCATGTTTGCGTAAGTACTGTGATGCAGGCACAGACAAAATAGCTTAAAAGCACTATTTAGAAATGAAGTTTCAAATGGACCCTTAGGTTCTTGACATTTTTTGTATTTTTATTTTTTTAAACAGCTCTCTGTGGGTTTCTTATCTCACTGCCAACACCTTTGCAGCAATGCTCAGTACATGTAGCAATAACACTGCATCCCTCTAGTTGCAAATCTAACTTGAAAAAAAAAAATGTGGGTGAAATCTCTGCGTGTTTGTGTCTGCAATACCCAAAAATAAAAGTTTCAATAGGTGAGATGGTAACAGAAGAATTCATAAAGCGGTATTCAATAATTTCACAGCCACATAGGTGGAAATTAAGATGCAAAACTTAATGCAACATTAGTCAAACCTTTTTATAGTTTGAAATTCGTGTGTGGCCGTATTGCACATGAGCAATGTTAACAGGTATTTTGAAGCTTTATTTAATATTTCAGAATCTAACTTATTTGAGTTTCATGTAAATGGTATCCATGCAAAATGACAATGAACTTCTCGGGATCCTGTATACTTGTTTTCCATAATTCTGATTTTATGGTCATTCTGAGCTTCTAGAGTAACTCTTCAGGGTACTATGACAACTGAGACCTAAACAAATATAGAAATAGGTTTTGAAGACTTTCTGAACATGATCACTCTTTAATTTCTCTGATAAATATAGAATTGCTGTAACTGATGTATCTGTTTATTCATACATGAATACATTTTATACTTCTAAGCACCCATGCAACAAATGAAATAATATACACATAAATATTAATATATCTACTATAATTGTACATTGCTATCTGTAATATATATGCAATGCATCAAAATGCACGCATTTCATAAATTGTATGTGCCGAGAAAGCCAGTGTTAAAATTTTTATATCTTCCCTTTAACATCCTTCGTTTATTTAAAAATAAGGAGTAACTGTTGACCATACAAGAAAGGATAGAGTCATCTCTCTTACTGTTAGTAGACATTAAACTATTAAACTCAGAAAAAAAGTGTAGCCAGAAAAAAATTAGGATAAAAAAAAAAAAAAAGAAATTAAGGAAATGGTTGGCATTAGTAGACTACAATGCATGAACTGGGTAATGAAGAGAAAGAAATTCCAACATCAGAAGGGGGAGAGAAACAAGAGAGGGGGAAAATAAGAGACACTTATCATGTCCTTGATTATTTCCTTTCCAGTTATTTCTTAAGTAAGCTAAATGCTGAAAAACATATGAAACCACTTAAATTAGAACTTTAAAGCTGCCACAGATTTAGTGACCTCAGTTCTTATACAAATTCCTTACTCACTGCGCTGTGATTGTTTCCAAAATATACAAGCATAATAAAAGCATGCTTTTGCACACTAGCTACAATTCTGAATTCTTTGACCCATTTCCTTGAGTTATAAGAGGAGAAAGACTGAGGCTTTTACACTCACTTTGAAGAAAACATATACTTGTCTGGAGTTCAGTGACCTGACAAGTTTTCTGATTGAAAACTGGCAACTCTAAACCACAATCAGATGTAAAACTCACTCTTGTATACAGAAATATGATTCTCCTTTGTTCTCAGACTTTTAAAACTTTTCTTTTTCCTTTACCTGTTTGATAAGGAACATTTATTCTGCCTCCACTCTAGCAGCAGGGCGTAAATGTGACTCACAGGGAGTTCCACATTTTGAATAAAAACTAAGCATAATCTATTGCTTTTTAGGAACGACTAACGTCTGGAACAGCTGCTATTTCTCCTTGAAGCTAAAGGATGAATCCAGATTATTTAACATGTTCGTTCTCGGTGTTCATATGAGAAGTGGAATGTTTTAATGGGATCTGTGGGACAATGGACCATTTCTGAAATATTCAAAACAATATGCCTAATCAGTAGATAAAAAGTTGGAAAATACTGGTTTTGGAGTGTATACGTAGCACAAATGTGATCGCTTTCATTCGAATAATAATTTTTAAAAACATACTGCAGGAGAAACATGTATGATCCATGCTTACCTCAATGGACAAGTTAGACAAATAGTTTCTATGGAAGCCTATATCAGAACATTTTAAAGTAGTGGATTGCCACAGATACTGTATCAGAATTGTATTTCAAAGTAAACCATAAGAACAAATAATTCATTATTCTGAGAAATATCTTAACACTCTGAAACTGTAATTTCCTTTTTTTTTAATTACATTTATTTTTAAAATAAAAAAAGATAAATTGGCATCAAAACAAAGTAAATTTAAAAGCTTGAAAAAACCCCAAGTTTTTAAAATTGTAAGCATGTTTTTCTTTAGCTAGGAAATTTTAAACATTTTCATAAGAAAGCCAGATTTTTAAATCTCAAAATTCTTTAACATATCTTTCAGCAATCCCACTACCCCATAGGGAAATATGTTGAATTGTTAGAGCTGTTTGTTTACTGTTTACTGTCTTGATTTGAGAATATAAGGTTTATTAGAGGACAATGACAAAGGTGGATAGGATCTGGGAAAGACTCCAGAAAAGCTCCTCTATTGAAGCCCATTACTAAACCCTATGTCAGTGGAACATAACATAAAGCACTGGAGAAGCCAAAGTCTAAAGAAAATCTTTCAGCACCTCATTGTTTTAATAAATGACAACTCAGGTTTCATCACATAGATGATAAGGGATATCATTTACCTTGGCTTTTAGGACAAAGCTAAGCACCTGCAAAACACACTGCTAAAGCAGGATGGATCTAGCATTAGTATGCAGGCCCAAGGCCACCAATTCCTTAGTCCATGTATCATTTGATGGTCAGGCTGCTGTGTGGCACCCAGCTGGCCACCAAGCACTGTGCTTGGTGGGGAGGGGACATTTTTGTCGCACGCATTACACTTCATTTGTCACATGCTGGAGAGTTCAAGAGAATCTCATGAGAGTGATGAACCCTCATCTACACACAGGTTTTCACTTCATTGAAGTGGGAATTGGTGTGAAAATGCTGAATGCTCATGTTCAGTGGCAGCCTCTGCTGCACATTTGGTAGCATTCTTCACCTTCTGTACACTTGCTGAACACCAGCACTGTGGTGTGAATAGCACTGGGCAGCTGCGCTGCTGACAAAGACACTTCCTCCCATGCAACAAAACCACACTTTTGGTACTGGTTTGGTACACAGGGACGTTCAGTGGCCAAATTCCTCCCTCAGATCCAACTGTAAGTATCTACTTGCCTCAGAAAAAGTTTTCATGGCTTTATACCTAAAAGCAAAGTATACTTTGTTACATTTCTAACTTCTTATAATTTCTTTAAGAAACTGAAGCAGATCTGAGTGAACTCCAACTCTATTATTTGCAATTACATTCTGTACGCATAGTAGCAGGCCTGTTTCAAACTCAACTAGTACTACTTCAGGTATCAGCAAACTTTCACCAAACCAAACCTTTTGCCACAGGCCATTTTAATTTCAGCATTCCCAAAAGCATGCATTGGAAAGTAAGGATTTTTCAAAATATGCATTAGTTCTTTGGTGTTCTTACTTTTATTTTCTTTGGCAAGTATATACAATAACCAAGAGTGCATTTACAATACGACTTTTTGGGCTCAGTCTTGGAGGAAACTTGCATTTCTCTGTAACATGGTTGTTTTGAATGCTGTTCCAAGATCCGATGATCAGGGATCTGATGCTTCAGAGATTTAAGCATATGCATAAATTTAAGCTGTTGGTTAGTAGTTGTTTAGTCCTATCAAAGTTGATAACACCCTTAGAGCCAATAGACGGTGTAAACACATTTAAAGAACAACATTAAAGATTTTCAGGGAGAAACACACTCCTGATGCTATAAAGTGATATTAAAAATGGTTGAAAACTCTACAGAGTTTTCCTCTTAGGACAAAGGAGAACCAAAACCTTTATCAATAGCATTCCTGCTCTGTCAGTACAGTGCTGCCCTGTTCCTCTGAACAAATGATATTTTAGGGAGAATTGAGCAATGTACCTTAAAATAGAATGGTCTGTGAATTGGGGTCCTGAGATCTAATCTTGTTCTGCTATGGTCATGTCACTTCTGCTCTCTGTGCTTCAGTTTGTAAAAGTCATTTGTGATCCTTGACTCCTTTGAAGTCAAATGACAAAATACATATTTTAGACAGGTAGCATGTGAGAGAAGCTCCATTCCTCTGTGCAACACAAGTGAAATCTTTGCAAAAGGAATAACCATAATATGAAGTTAAGTGCAACAGATGCAAAGATGCTACTTCAGAATGTAAAAAACACTTAGAAAAATAGATTAAAAACCCCACCCACATTAAAATAAAGAGTTGACAAAATTATTGGTTTCATTTGAAATACTAAATTATGTTTCTTATTAAATACATAAATCTGTATTAAAGCATTAAACTAAATAATTTTCAAGTGAGAGTTTCAGAACCTTTCCCATTTATCAGACATCAGTAATACTACCTATCTGGACTAGGGACATACAAAGCATGGCTTAAGAAACTTTAAAGAAAGAAAAAGAGTAAGAAAGTTAGAGATAAAAGTAGGAACAGACTCTTTCCAAGAAGAATCTTTTTTTGAAGAGTAACAGCCAAATTGAATCATCTCATATACGCACAAGTAGGCATAAAATAATATGTCTAATGTGTGTGTATATGCACCAGAACCTCTTACACAATATGCATTTCTAATATACCAAATACATCACAGTATTAAGACGTTTGTTAGATTCTTTGAAACAGCAGAAGTCAAAATTTTCAACAGACTCTTTTGACTAAAAATCATCCGGATATAATGCTGATATAATTTTGTGGGAATGTTATAGGAAATTTTTTGTAGTTTTAAGGACATACAGTTTACACTTAATTGAATCTATATGAAGATACAGTTTACACTTAATTGAATCTATATGAAGATATTATTTTATAAATTTCTTTTTAAAGGAATTTATGTGCTATTTGGTTTATCTAGAGTTTCCAAAAGAAGTTAACCTGCAAAAAGGGTAAGAAAACCTGTCACCTTTGCTTGGAAACTCTTGGAAATTCAGGGATCACTGGTTGCTCTCTATTGATGATATATTTTCATGGATGCTTCATAAGATGAAAAAAATTAATTGCACATTTAAATACATGTAGAGTTGCCTAAGCAAAAAACCTATTCTACACTGTCAAAAATTTTTCTTTTGTCAGCAAAGCTGGTACTGACAAGGAATAGGATTTTTTTTCTGTTCAGTATTTTCTCACATGCTAATCTTGATACATATTCAAAGGGGATTTAAAAATTGAATCAGTCTGAATCAAAAAAGGATTGCTAAATTTTTATTTTGTGTTTTATGAATTATATTCTTATTGCTGCATAACAAATTGTATTCCTCTTTGAAGGTAGTGTTTTTAATGAAGTAAGGAGGATAATTTTTCATAAGGTATAAATTCACTATGAAATTAACAGATTATTTTGGAACACTGTTGAAAGATCATTGGTTTTGGAGGAAAAATAATATCTTGCAAATCTGTAGGCAGATACCCTCTCAATATTTCATTCCACAAAGACTAGTTTTACCTGAAGACCCAGTCGTATATTCTAGGAAAGACTGATGGAACTGTTGAATACAACCCCATTTTCTAGGTGTATAATAAATAACCCACAACCACATTAATGGTAAAAAGACACTGAAACTGTAAAGTCAAACACATAGTTATGCTGTCCCAGATACAGAACTGAATATGCAATCCTTATCTGTCCTACTTTACAATCCTAATATAAGTGTCTGGTTTCCAAGGGACAGTAGACTTTCTTGAATCCTAGATTCAATTATCTGCTCAAAAAAAAGGGGACAATGAAGCTTCGCTAAGGGAAGGTTAACCATTTTTTAAAGGCAAAATATAATAGATCTCCTCTGAAACACTGAAAATGAGTGACCTTCTTTCAGTGAAATGTGAGAACAAACTAACAAGATCACTCCACAACGGACACTGTGTACAAAATTTCAGCCCATCTAGTTAAATTTTAACAAAAATATGAGCAAATGAGAAAAGCTTAGTAACAGGAACTTTTGGACAACCTTGATGCTTGGCAGAGCTACCAGGTTTTATAATGCACAGTATTGCCACTCTCATAAACAAAGTTAAGCTCTTGAAACAAATATCTGTGGGGAAAAGTTTATATTTTAAATCAGTGCTAAACAAATATCTGAGAAGATATGCATTATCCAAATATAAATGTGTAAATACTACCAACAATTTCTGTAAGCTTAAAATCCAAATCATGATAAATGTGACTTCTATAATATTTCTTTTTTCTCTGAAGTGTCAGATTAACAAGGCTAAGTCCTGTTTCTTTCCTCAAGTTTCATGTATTTTCCTTCCAGTAAAGGAAAATTAAAAAAAAAAAAAAAGCTTTGTTTTGTTCATTTTGAGTTGGATCTCTCACTGAAGATGCAATTTAACTACCATTTACCTCTGAGTGCATATTGTAAAAGAACAAGAGGCCAATTAACCCAAGTAAAGAAAAATGTCACATATCACAGAATCACAGAACATTAGGAGTTGCAAGGGACCTCAAAAGACTCCCCTGCTAGGGCAGGATGACTTAAAGTAAATCAGAGTGGAATGTGCCCAGACAGGTTTTGAATGTCTCCAGAGAAGGAGACTCCACAACCTCACTGGGCAGCCTGTCCCAGGGCTCTGTCACCCTCACAGTGGAAAAGTTTCTCCTTATATTCACATGGACCTTCCTATGCTCCAGCTTGCACCTGTTGCCACCGTCCTATTGCTGGCCATCACTGGGAAGAGCCTGGCTCCATCTTCCTGACTCTCACCCTTTACATATTTATGAACATTAATAAGGTCACCCCTCAGTCTACTCCAGGCTAAAGAGGCCCAGCTCCCTCAGCCTTTCCTCATAAGGAAGCTGTTCCACTCCCTTAATCATCTTGGTGGCCCTGCATTAGACAATATATTTCAAGGAGTTCTATGTCCTTCTTGAACTCAGGGGCCCAGAACTGGACACAATATTCCAGGTGTGGTCTCACCAGGGCAGAGCAGAGGGGGAGAAGGGCCTCTCTTGACCTACTAACCACACCCCTTCTAATACACCCCAGGATGCCAGTGTCCTTCTTAGCTATGAGGGCACTTTGCTGGCTCATGGTCATCCTGCTGTCCACCAGCACACCCTGGTCCCTCTCACCTATGCTGCTCTCCAACAGGCCAGTCCCCAACCTATACTGGTGCCTGGGGTTGTTCTTCCCTAGATGCAAGAGCCTACACTTGCACTTGTTAAATCTCATTAAACTTCTCTCTGCCCAACTCTCCAGCCTGTCCAGATCTCACTGAATGGCAGCACAGCTCTCTCATGTGTCAGCCACCCCTCCCAGTTTTGTATCATCAGCAAATTTGCTGAGAGTACACTCTATTCCCTCATCCAGGTCATCAGTGAATATATTGAACAGTACCGGTCCCAGTACCAACTGCTGAGGGAGTCCACTAGATACAGGCCTCCAGCTAGACTCTGTCCTGTTCATCAAAACTCACCGGCTTCTTCCCTTCAACCAGCTATCAATCCACCTCACTACTTGACCTTCCAGACCACACTTCCTCACTTTATATAGAAAAGAGTAACTTACATTGAATTAACAGGAGAACAGATAAGCTCTCTCTATATTTATTCTGTGTATTGAATGTCTCTTACATTGATCCCTGCCTAAGGACAGTGAAAGTTTCACCCACACTCCAGGCCATTATACTTTTGTCTGCTGATTCTTTCTATTTTGCCAAAACCTGCTTTTGTTCACAGACTATATCAGGATATGAAAAAGTTCATTTTCAGTAGGTGAAGGAAGAGAATCTCTCTGTACACAAACTTTTGTCTACCCAGGAGGAATTCTACTTCTATTTATAGAGTCCACAAATCCATGATAAACCACTGAAATCCTTTTTGGAGTCCTGAGAGCAAAGATCAGGTGGAAAGTGTTTTCCTAACTGGCTGTAAATTTCTTCTTCCCGGCTTGCAAATAATCCATTCCTTTTCACAGGACATTCTTCCAGCAATTCCATTTAACCTAGCAGTAAATGTCTGACCTGTTCTACTTGTCTTGTCCCTTCTTGTTACCTTATTACTGTATCTTTTAATATTTAAAGGATAAAGTAAAAACTCCAGAGGCAATTAATGCATCTGGTATAACTATCCAAGAGACAGAACGAATCTCCTTTCAGTACAGGGGAATCTAAAAGGTTTAAACTCCTGGGTAGTTACAGGTACATAAGTGAATTCCACTTTTATTGCCTTATTTCAATTCATTGATACGGTTCGAGGATCAGTTTATCTATTATTCTCAGGCAAGAGTGTGTCCCCGAGTAACTGTCTCAACCGCCTGCTGAAAACCTTTTAATAGTCTAGTGACTATAGTGTTAAAACCATCCATAATTCCATTTAAGCACATTTTAGGCCTTGTCAATCTTATTTCTACATTTCACACATTTTATGTATTAAAGATTACTTTTCCTTTATTATTTTTTTTAATTTGTTTGGTTTCATTTTTTTTTTCATTCAGAAGTGACCATCCTATGATGCCTGACTGCAAGGTAATTTTTACTATGGATTTTCAAGGTAAGTATCTGCATTCCAATTACCTTCTTCCAACAGAATTTCTGCAGAAATTTCTCTATGTTAAAAGTCACAACATTGGCTGGTCTTATTTTTCTTAGCAGCAAGATCAATCACCAAAGAAGCTTGTCAATTCTTTCTGTCAGTTCTTTCTTTCATGCTTTATTTCTCCTTTTGTTCAGTCAAGAAGATCTGTAGTGATTTATTCTTCAGCATTTGGGGAAATAATATGTCTATTTGAGACAGCTGGAGATCAACTACTACAAGCAGAAATAAGTCTGGAATTGCCCACCTACAGGAGTTATTCATAACATTGCTCTTCAAGGGGATCGTAGGTTAGTTTAGGTGAGAGATGGGCAATTGGTTTTTTTAGAATGGAATACTTTTCTGACTAAAAAACATTCTCTGTCAAAACATTCTGAAGAAGTTTTAATTAAAAAACTTGTATAATGACACAAAATGTTATTTCCACACTGTAAAAATGTTAATTTAGACTGTATAATTTTGTTTCATTATGTTTTGACTTTTATACTACAATTTGCAACATGTTTTTATAGTTTAACATCAGGCATGTATTTCGTGATGTTCTATATTATCAATACTCCCACTCAAAAATTTTCAGAATGTCCAAACAAGGAAAATTTTAACAAGTTTGAATCTGTTCCAATTCCGAAATTTAAGAAACAAATATGTTCAAATCCTATAGAAAATAAATTCCAACTAAAAATGTTGAAAGGATAGGATAAAGGACAAATGCTCCCATAATTTGAGTTTGCAATGTATCCAAATAAAATGACAGAATTAGGGTTGCATTTTTGTCTTCAGATTTCTGCTCCCTCTCCATATGATACCCTCTTATGCCTTATTATGGCATTCTCTTCAGGAAGCTTTGAATATTAGTATGTAGGTTTTTAATTATTATTATTATTATTATTATTATTTAAAGGTCTACCTTTAAGAATTAAGTCCACCCTTATCAAAACTCTGTGTTCTAAAATATCTCTGTGTTTTAAGCAATAAGTACTACTGCCATAGTGAGCTCAGGAAATATATATTCACAAACAAGTGCAGCAGTAAGTTAGGAATTAATCATACATACTTAGTCCCACATGTAAAAATATCCTTAAGAAGGAAAAATGAAAACCTAGACTGTGAAATTCATTAAGTTTGGGGTTAAATTGATACAGAGATCAGTACTGAGAAGAGACAGAGATTTCAGCTATTTTTAACTGATTTGAATACTTCATGGGGTGTGTTTCGAGAAAATACCGCTTCCACAAAGCAGCATACTAAACGAGTGAAGAAGTGCAACTGTTTCCAACTGACAGCAATCTATAGGATTTTTGCAAAAATCGTAACAACCCACTGCCTTCCCATGGCCAGTTTCATTAGTGATTGTTCCAGTGAAGTCTTAATATGTATCATAAACGCCATCACATTTCGATTACGGTAATTTTTATCTACAGTATTTAGGGAACAGAAGCTCGGTGTTAACCACTGAACTCCGATTTTAAATTTTTTATGAGATAAATTAAAATAGAGCAGATGCCTAAATTAAAGGTGTTTTCATTTCATATTGAAATTTTATCACAGACCATTTGCCTTTCCTTCATTATTCCTGCCTGTGCACACATGGAAATGACTGGAAAAGATTTAAAAAAAATACATTTTGTGGATTGTAAATGCCTCCTGCCAGCTTTGAGCTTGACTGTTTGTTTGTCCCAAACCTCTCTATGCCAGTTCTACAATCATCTCCTGCCAGATTTGGCTTTCAAAATTAACATATTTTGTATATGACATATGTTTGAAATTAACACAAAATACAGCCAAGAACTGGAAATTAACAAGGAAAAAAAGTTATTTTAGCAAACATTTGGAAGCCAGGGAAGACTGTTGGCTTAAAACATTAGGACAGGCTATTGTCTATTAAATTAAATAAATTCAATATGTAGCCTACAAGTTGTCAACACCACACTGTCTGCTTTGTTATGCAGGCATCTTTTCTCCCCCCTTTCACATATACATTTTGATATATGCGTGTACTTTTGTAGCTATAGACAAAGAAACCATCACATACTCCTCTCATGTTAAAAGTAGTTGCAATGTCTTGAAAAATCTTACAGTACTGTCAGAGCCAAAAATTTCTGCTTCTCATTAAATACTGGCATATTGTTCTTGTCACACACATGCACTAAGCACGCTACTACGGTCACTGGGCTCTAATCTTTGTTGCTGCTGCTGGTTTGGAAACAAAACAGCATGTTTTTTTGATTGTGCAAGACCCTTGGGCATAAAACCTTGGATACTTCTCCTCCAGTTTGGCTGTAGCCAACTGTATATGCCAAGGAGGCTGTCATCTCCTGAAAGACCACAGCCAATGGGACCTACTTGGGACACCACAGCTGAAGGAGGAACAGGGGAGTATAGCAGAATATTGCCTCTGCCTCCTGAGTGACATCAAAGGAGCGGAAGAGAAGTATGGGTGCTGGCATACCCAGAGCACCCAAACCCACAGCAGCATGTTAGTTTTGAACATACGTCTCTCAACAACCAAGTGTCTCCACCGCTATAAACAAAGAAAGATGCAGAACTTTTTTTAATAAAATAGGATCAGCTCGTAGATTACTCCAAAGAATGGGTGGGAACAATAATCACTGCTTCAAAACAAATGGAAAAGACCCCAAAGTCCATGAATTACATCAACACAAAAAAATCAAGAAATTTCAAGACCTAAATAGCAGTGAAGGCAAAAGTACATCTCTACTTACCTACAAAACTGACTACTGATGCCATGAAAAGCCAAAATTTGAGAAGATTATATAATATTTATCATGTTTTTCGCTTCAATACAAAATGTATGACTAGCCTCAGATCTCCCATTACATATATAATTATCAGCTACAAAATGCTGATGGAGTTATTAGATATAACTCCTCCAGGTAACAGGAAAAATACTTTGATCAATTGGTATATATTACGGATATTAAACATTCAGGCTGAAAATCTGTTCTTCTGTGATTCATAGGCAACAGGTTTGCAGCAGGTATGAAACAGTGCCAGCTTTGGTCCTGCTGTTCAAAGAATACAGATGAATCATTGTGGGGGGTTCTGTTGTAAGGTTTTGGTTTTGTTTTTATTTTTGTATTACGGGCTTACATTTAACTACTTCATATGAACTATTTTGGTTAAATGCTTTACTCATACAGGATAAACCCATCTGTAAGCTACAGTAAATAAAAGCAGGTTTTCACCCTTTTTTGGTCAGCAAAATCAAGTCAATTCATACTAAATCCATTTCAGAAACTTCGTTTTCTGCCATGCTCTCAAAGTGCTGTAGTGTGTTCTCGTTAGAGATGATACAAATGGTGTTACAAAGTGAGAAAAAGATCTTAAAACATTTTAGTGATGCTAAGGATCACAGTCTGAATAAAGAGGACTCTGATTTTTCAAAATGTAAACAGTTCATTTAGCAACAGCTATATCTTATTTTCCAAAAGTATATAGACATTGTGAATTTTCCTAATGCAATACAGTGGTTTATAGTATGTTATGCAAACTCATGTTTAGTTCACTTCCTGAACTCAAATGGCATGCTGAATATTTGGATTCAATTCATTGAACTCCTATTCCTGTTTAGGAAGATTTATCTTTTCATATGGAGCCTTAATCAAGACAAATTCTACCACAACAGTTGCCACACATTTTTTGCCATGTGCTACGTATTTAGCTCACCCAGAGCCTACTTCAAAGAACTATAATTTGAGCATTACATCACTTCTGTCATTCTGGCATTATCTGGGGCCTGTTTTATTTTTCATTTCTTTTCCTTCCACCCCCACTAACTTATTAATACATAGGAGAGTGCATGTGTCTCTGTTTTATGCTCCGATTACCATCTTGCTTGCACTACGGGTTTTGCATACACAGTAAATTCTAAAAAGATGGCCTTGGCAAAATGTGAAAAAGCAGAATGACAGTGCAGGAGATGCTGAGCTAGATTCATAGTCAATAGTCAGTCTTATTTGCTCCCCAATATTTCTTATATTGAATTTATTTAAATCTGTGACTTGTGTATCACTTATGAAATGGTGACGAGCAGCTTATGAATCAGCCTGTCTGTTATCAACAAATTGTTATGAGCTTGTTATCAAGCTGATTTGGGGGCATACCAAACAGATTCCAGCTGGATAGCACAGAGTGTATAAAATGTTGTCCAAAAGCTCTGTTAAAATGTTAATCAAGGGCTGTCCACCCTCTTCTTCACAGTTGAACAGCGCTCAGAGGTTTTGTGTTTTTTTGCTGATGCAGAAATCACAGAAACAGAAGAAAGGACTTGGGAATTCAATTTCTGGCTCTATAATAGAAGTCTTCATTATATTGAGGATATTTGCACCCCATGGAGCAGCTGTTCTACTCTGCCTGCACAGATGCAAGTGTGTGGGAAAGATCTACTTGTCTGCAGACAAGCTTTGCAAGCAGTGGATCAAGCACTGCAATTCTGCATTATGCTCTTTCAGATGGCCCATGGTATTCCAGCATTTGCAGTCTACCTGCCTGTCTGCTTTTCTCACAAAGCCGATGACTCCCTGTGTGGGCTTTTAAGAGCAGAAGAGATCAAATATTTACAATTACAGAAAACATATTTTAGCATAACAAGATCTCAGACAAAAGATTCAATGGGTTTGAGTACATGACAATGGCACTCCTTTGCAAGGGCTGCAGGGCAGAGTTGATGCGGCAGAGGAATAGAAAGGAGGGGTCGTTGACAGCTGTTTGCTTCATGGCCTGTAACAAATTAAGTCCTGCTATATTCACATAAAAAAACACACTCATAGCCCAAACCCAGGTCAGGACTACTTCAGGAGAGACAATGTCATTCCAATGAACATGCTAGAAAGTTAGATTTTGAGACTTTTTTTTTAAATATCAAATGCTTCAAGCATGTATTGAAATTAAAATAGGGTCTAAGTTATCATGTAGGTGCAGCCTATGGGCGCAGAGCCTATTTGAGCTACTCTCTGTGGCACACTTCAGGCCAATAATCAGCCTTTGAAAAGGTACAGCTTATCTCTAGGCATGCTAGGGAACGTTATCAGTGCAGCTGCTCTGAGACAGACTTACCCCAGTCGCTGACTACCTCTGACTTGGTACATCACTAGGCACAGGAAGCCAGTTTTTCAAAAATATCTAAGTACCTATGGTGCCAAATGGGATTTTCCAAAGCTTCTGTAGAGCCTCAATGGCACTGAAAGTAATTAGGCCCTTGTCAAACTCCCAGTAACAGACAACTTGTGTCTTAAGCTTCTTTCTACCTTTGAAAGTCAAACCCATCACCTCTTTGTGCCTCGGTTAATCACCTGGGGCCACAATATTTAAATATCACAAACACATACCGTCAGACTTAATTAAAGTTTTTAACAAGATTTTAAAGCTTGCGTAGTCTCTGGTAACAGACGCAGTATTGCTGTTCCTAGTCTTCAAATCGTCGGACTGACTTCTGGCATCAGGCAGTACCGATTATCGGCAGTGCTGCGTTTTGTGAAGTGCCCCAACAACCCACCGATTTTATCGAATTCCCAGCCGATCTTAAAAAGCCTCATTTTAAAGCTGTAGCAAAATTATGGTCAAAGGGTTCAAATGCTTGGATTGCACCGCGGTTGCAGCGCATATGGTCATACCGCGTATGGTAATACACGGTGAAAGTCCCGCCAAAGCGTCTGGGATACAAACACCATCACTATAGGACACTTGTTCCTGTCACGCCACAGGTTTAACTACCCGGTCTGTGTCCCTTTAAACGCATTCTCTTTCCTGTTCCCACCAACCTGCCAGCATGACTGCCCTTTGTGAGCTTCCTGTAGCCCTGACAAAGGGGAGCAAGAACTCAACCCATTACAAAAAAGCACAGCTAATGCCTTCCCTTTATAGAAATATGGTCTGAAGCTTAACTTTTAATTGGCTCAATTTCTAACACAGATCTGTATTCAGTTCCCCCCTGACTGTCCACTACTGTTTCCTGAATTATTGCAGGTGTAAAAGCACTGGCCCATCTAGGGCATTTCAATTTTGACGGTACAAATTAAGTTTTTTTGAGACTGCGGTGAACTTAGTATTTCTTTTGTGGTACAATTAATAAGATACTAGTCCTTGAAACAACCAAATAAGTGGTTGAGCTGTGCCATGCCTTCTTCCTCATCATCTCTGTCCTAATCCTTAAATCGACTTGTCAGGCTACTTTCACATGGCAGACATTTTGACGATCTAGCCCTGAATGCCTCTGTGATGGAGCTCTAATTGATCATCATCTGCCTGATGTTTCACCATCAGCTAAAATGCTAGACCGACCAGATTAGACAGATTTGGTAGTTTGTTTTAGTTTTACGGTCTGCACTCTGTTAAAATAAACTCCTTTAATTTTTGACCTTCCATCTCATTGGAAATCCTCAGATCTTGAGATCTTCAGGTCCTCTTCCTAATGTTCTCAAGGGATACTTTAAGCTTTGCAGTCTCACAAATGGCTATCAATTCAGGGCTAAATGTGCTACATCAAAAGATAATGGTCTGTGATGGAGAGGAGTTAAAAACAGCAACCTGGAGAACAGCTTCGGGGTGATTTTCCAGAAGTGCATTTACCAAAAAAAAAAAAGAAAACACTAATTCCCCAACCTGAGAAGATTCTTCCTTCTTAAAAAGTTGAAATTCTGGGAAAACTTCAGGAGGCTGAAGGAATCCAGGGTGATGAGTTTATTCCTTAATGAGCTAAATGTGAAGAGAAGGCATTTCAGAATTTCTACAGAAGGAACAGGAATATCCTAAGAAAAGTGATATAAATAGTACTATGTTTAGGCTCTTTCTTTTATATACTAGTTAATTTAACACCAGCTAGACTGGCAGCTTTCCCAGATCAAAGGCAACTAATAGCATAATCTATTCCTTTAACCAATGTATTTTTTTTTTCAAATTATCCACTGTGCACTGATGTGCAAAAGAAACATCAATTCCTAATAAAAAAATCGTCTGATATTATCTAATGAGTAGAAGCTAGAGGTCAACTTGAGAATGCAATGCTGAATAGAAGCCTTAAAGTACTGAACTAAATAAATATCCTTCATCGTGGTAACCTCATGACCATATTTATTTTTAATTGCTGGAACAAATGATTTCTGCTCAGATGGTTTAAACAGATATGTTAAGACTTTTCTAGGTTTATTACTTCGTGCAAATGCTGATGTGCAAACTGCAAGACCCTGAAGCGCATGCATAATCAATAATGCATCTAGCTGCTCTCTGACTGAGTTCAATTGTAGTATCTATTAGACGTAGCTTTCCAATACCTTGCCTTGAAATAATTATTCAGGCATCTCAGGGCAAGCTGTGCTACATTAACTTCTTTCTGGTAGTAATAGAATAGAAAGGAAATGCCACTTGCAGTACAGATACTGTGCATTACAGTGTCTCCTGTAACAAAATGACCCACCAAACTATTGTTATTCGATGGTAACAGTATTACTATACTCTTCTTCATATTCATACAACATTCATGTAAGAAAAATTATGTAAAATATTTACTGTTCCTCCTGTGTTCCTTTCTTTTTAGAGGCATGTGCAAACTAAATAATATTCTGAACACAGAGTGTGACCACATGCTTTGTATGGCTTGGACATTTCTTTGCTGTGTTTAGGATTTTATTAAATTTGTATTTCATATTTAAAAAGGGAGCAGGATCAAACTAATGTTTGGTGGCATTCCAGCTATGTATTTAGGAGACAGTGTAGCTTTTTGAAATCAATAGAAAAATTCCTACCCTTTGGGTCTAGTGTTCAGAAACAAAGACGATTCACAAAGTGGTTTTTAGCTTTTGGTGACTGTGGGACAAATGTGGACCTTTGGGCTGCTTTCCACCTTTTATGGGTGGAGAGCAATATTCTGAAACGATGAAGAAGAGAAAATGAGGACAATAAATTAAAACCTTAAGCCCTAGAATAATCAAAAAATTATGAGACTGTCTGCATTTTCCAGCGTCATACAAGTATGGCTAAGGGCAGAATATGGCTTATGACTTTTGTAAATGTTGCAGTACTTTATCTTCTCAGTCAATGAACAGTCAATTGACAGTGACTCTGGACTGGTTTCTTCTAGTTAAGGACTTTCGGTGACCTCATGTTCACACCAATCACTCACTAGTTATCCAGTCCAAAAAGTCAATATAATTTTCAAAAGATGACAGAGCTACATTTTAGCCTTTCTCCATTACACAAGATTCATTTAAAGCTTACTGGGATTATCAGGCACTATCACCTCTGCAACAGTTAAACTAAAAGCTGAAGGTCAATTTGCAGGTGCCTTACTCTACCTGATCCCCACACCTAGCAGGTCACAGCACTCATTGACATGGTGGTTCACATAAAAGAAATTCTTCTGTTGATTATGTCATCCTATTTTTATCTTTAGAATGGAGTCTATAAAATTTAATTTTGGGCTGCATTAATTCTTAATCTATCAATGAGTAGAGGAATACAATAGTACTGTAACATGCACAAGTTGTGATGGTCTGGACATGACTCTGAAGATGGTAACTTGATGTATAAAACAAATACTGTAAATTTTACAGCGAAATGTAAGACTTCAGGTGGTAAGGGCCTTACTGCAATATACTGAAGTTAAGCATAATGTTACTGTTCGACACCAGCACATTTTAAACCCAATTTAAAACTCTTCTCTCCTCCCCCTCAAGGTATTTTTATACAGGCCTCCTCCTAATCAAAACAAGCTTAAAAGCATAATTCTACACTTCTCTGACAAAATCTTTGTATCTGATTCTAGCCTTTGGGGTTCTTTTTAATTGTTTCTTCACCACTTTCTACAAGGAATGCTTCTCATCCCTTCTACAATGTGGATGGCATACAATTACCGGTCCATTTCCTTCCTTACTTCTGTGCATGAGTATCCTGCAAGCATAAATTCACCTCAAGCCTCTATGCTAATATGTCAGATATTTATTTCTCCTCCAGTATTTGTACTGGTAGCCTTTCATGACCTACTACCTTAAGACTGCACATCTCAATCATGCCCCATCTCTAATTTTCTTTCATTTCTGATCATCCCCAACCTTTCAGCCTGCCACTCAGACACAAAAACTGGGTACATTTTGCATTTACAAAGGTTATTGTAACCAAAATATTTCAATTTTGTTACCTTTTTCTGGAAAACATCTACAAAACATAGCCGTCTTTTCTATTTCATGGAGCTATCTGCAACATCATTTAATCTCTTCTTGATCACTGAAATGACAGCCTTGTGGCTTTGACAAATGCAATACTGCCATTCCTGTGGATATTCAACAAGCTGTTGTGAAGTTCGTTTTCTCATCTGTCACATTTAACACTGTTCCACTTTCTACCTGTTCTTCCTAGTTCATTTTTACCATAGTTTCACCCTTAGGACCTGTAAGCCTTGACTCCACCCTACCTATCTTCCTTCTTTCAGTATTAAGAGATTTGACAGTTGGACTTGATGATCTTAGAGGTCTTTTCCAACCTTGAAGATTCTATGATTCTATGATTTGCACATGTTTGATCACCCTGTAACACTAGCCTTGTTCTCCTGCAAATTAGATTTTCATAGTAAATGGAAGTAGATTACTATTCCTTCATTACTGGGCTAAATACAACACATTATAGTCACATCCCCAGGAAATATAATAAATATGTTGTTATTGTCACTAGCAGGTTATTTTTCACTTCTAATTCACAGGAGGGCTGGAAGGGGGTGGGAGAAGAGCAGTATTTCAGTAATATCCAGTACAATTTCAAGAATTTTTCAAGTTAAATATTTTTCTACCTTTTATCAGCTAATGAAAATTATTATTGCAATGGCTGCCAGATAATGGTAGTGATAATTCTTAAAATAATCTGCTAAAAAAGGAACAAGCAAATAACTTCTTAACTGAGTTCTAAGTACTTTTGCAAAGGTATGCTATGTAAAACTAAAATCAGTAGACAATTCCTATTTGTCTCTCAAACAAGAACGAAGTAGAAAAATATATTTTTAAAATCAAATCATTTTTCTCACTTGTGTATTGCCAAAAGTCAATACAGGATTTTGACTAAAATGAAAAAATTAGGAAGGGAAGAACACTGGTGGTGTGATTTTACATGGCAAGGTTCTGGTGGAGGAGGGGAAGTTGCAGGGGTGGCTTCTGCAAGAAGCAGCTAGAAGCTTCCCCTAGGCCCGACAGAGTAAACACCAGCCAGCTCAACACCGGACCGGCTGCTGACCAAGGCTGAAGCCATTAGCGATGGTCATAGCACCTCTGGGAATCATATTTAAGAGAAAGAAAAACCACAAGTGGCCACTTTTTGCTGCCAGAAAAGGGAGTGATAAGATATAAGAAATTCTGCATACGCCAAGGTGATAGAAGAAGTGGTGTGGGGAGGCCTTATTCCAGCCACAGGAGAGAAAAGGAGATTCCTCCACAGCCTGTGGATAGAGGAGCCCATGCCAGAGCAGGTTTGCTGAAGGGGAGGCTTGTGACCCCATGGAGGACCAGGCTGGAGCAGTCTGTGCCTGAGAGACTGAGAGACATTCTATGATTCTATGACTGCACCCCACAGAAGTGACCCTCGCCAGGAGAGCTGGTGAAGCGCTGAAGCCCCATGGGAAAGGACTCACATTGGAGAAGTTCGTGGAGGACTGTCTCCCGTGGGTGGGACCCCACACTGGAGATAGGGAAAAGTATGGGGAATGCCCTCCCCCCACTAAGAAGGAAGACCACTTGTGGTGAACTAACCAAAACCCCCAACCCCATCTCCCACTTTGACACATGTAGAAGGGAGAGAAATCAGGAATGAAGTGTGGTGGTTTGGCCCTGGCTAGAGGCCAAATGGCCACCAAGCCACTCGCTCACTCCCCTTTTCAGCCAAAAAGGGGAGAAAATATCTATTGGGAGGCTCAGGACTTGAGATAAGGACAGAGGGATCACTCTCCAATTAGTGCAATGGGCAAAACAGACTCAGCACAGAATAAAAGAAAGAAAAGTGATTTATTACTACTACAACTACACACCCAGTGAACCAGAGTCGGGTAATGAGAAACATCGCCAGGTCTTAAAGCATCTTCCCCCCCTCCCCTCCCTTCTTAGCAGACTTAAACTTCATCATGATTTTACTCCCTTCTTCCCCCCTCAACATGGTGTGGGGAGGGGCAGGGAATGGGGACTGGGGTTCTAGCAGTTCCTCACAAGCTGCTTTCCTCCTCCAGATCACAGAATCACAGAATCACAGAATTATCAAGGTTGGAAAAGACTTAGAAGATCATCCAGTCCAAGATCTTAAGACTTCTACTTCTCCCCCATCCCTCCTTTCTTCACATGCTTGACTTTAATCATAGATTTGCTCCCTTCTTCCCCCCACATCACAGCACAGGGAGGGGCAGGGAATGGGGATTTTCAGTCCATTCCTCCCGAGTTGTCTTCTGTCTTAGTTGGGCTGGGGCATTTCACACACACACGCACACTTCCCCTGTGGCACTGTGCGGTCCCACCCATGCAAGACAGTCATATCTATGAACTTATTCAGCATAAGTCCTCTTTATCAGGGAGTCATTTCCTCACCACAGGCCTCTCAGCAGGACTCCCTCCCATGGGTGCCGACCTTTGGAGCGAGACTCCCCTGGCCTGGTCTCCCACAAAGTCACAAGTCCCCCGGCAAACCTGCTGAGGTGTGGATCAATCTCTTCACAGGCTGTAGATGTCTCTGCTCCCCATCCTTATCCATGGGCTGAGAGGGGACACCTGCTGCACCATGGTCTTCTCCATGAGCTGCAGGAGAAACTTTCTTTTTCCAGCACCCGGAGGGCCTCATTCTTCCCCCTGCCTCTCCTTTGGGCCTGGCCTTGGTATCCTCACAGCTTGTTACATTTTCTCACTCCCTTCTCTGGTGGCAAAATGCCTCTTCCAGCAGTTTTTTTCTCCTATATGTGATTCACAGAGGCACTGTGACCATCTCTGATTGGCTCAGCCCTGGTCAGCAGCAACTTTGGCCTTGAACTGGCCAATGTTTACAGTCTGGGGCTTGCAGAGAGCTTCTAGCTGCTGCTTGCAGAAGCCATCTCAACAGCATAGCTATGCAAAACTGTGACAGAAGTTAAGTCCACAAAGAAGGGAGGTGGTAGAGGAGGTATTTTAAGAGCTGATTGTACTTCTCATTATCCTACTCTCATTTCTCTCTGTGTGTAGCATAATAAATTAGATGTTTTGAGGTTTTTTATATTCCATGTTGCATCTGTTTTGTCCGTGATGCTAATTGCAGAATGATCTCTCCCTGTACTTATCTCGACCATAAGCCTCTCAATTTATATTTTCTCCCCTATCCAGCTGAAAAGGGGAGTGATAGAGTTGCTTTGGTGGGCATCTGGCCTACAGCCAGGGTCAAACAATCACAACTATCCCCTCCATGATGTAAAAATATTCTTTGTTTTTGCTTTTCAGGTTGGATGAGTCAAAGGAAACTTGTCTCCACTCTTGATGCAAATAACCATACATGCACTAACATTTTCAGGTTTGTATTTTTTTCAGACCCTAGTGCAAACATGAAAAATCTCCAAAGTACTAAAGATTATGACAATCAGCATAGTGACTCCCTATCTTTTACATTGCTCATCCCTGTTTTGAGCCCAAATTCCCTGAAAATTTCTTCCATTCACTGTTATGAGTCTAATAATTGTGTGAAGTCAAAGGGCTTTTTCTAGTGGCTTATCCTTGAAGTAGTTATTATAGAATATTTTATTTTTATAGATTAATTCTGTTTTTATGAATAGGAATTATGATCACAGGGCAACTGAAGTTAATAGCCAATTTTGGTGGATATTACTAAATAGGTGCTTAATTAAGTACTAGTTGGGTACTAGTGTTGATAAAGTGAAACCTTCCTATGTAATATAGTATATGTTATGCAGAGTTCAGTTGAAACCAGAGAACACCTCCTGTGATAAATTAGGTAAGGGTGCTCTTTCTTTCCAATTTTGTATTTTTGATATAGTGTACTGTGCTTAGTTAGACATGAAAATAATGTGGGTTCTGTACTTATTCAAAAAGAAGCTTACTTTTTCTCCCAGAAAGACTTAAAAATTGTGTCTAACTGAAATGACTTATGCAACTAATTGGTATCTCTTCTTCGTGTCTAGTAGCATTCTGGGATGCATGTGTTCAAATATAATTTTGATCCTAGACCCTTAAATAGTGTAGCTGATGGCTTACAATAATTTCTGTGAAATGCACAAACATAAGCTCAAATTTTATTTTTTTTCCCCACAGAAATAAGAAATCTTCTAATTTGGGCTATATGATATTCTGCTGACAATATCTTACTAAGTGTACTTGGGTGAGGATTCTAGCTTTTATCATGCAAGTTGGGCTACAGCAGCAAATACAATAAAAATCAAATATAAAAAAAGTTAACACTTGTATCCTAGCCTGTTAAAATTGACTAACCAAAGAATATTAAATCCTCCATCTGTTTGTTACATTTTCCTGACAATAATAATGGTAAAGCAAATTTACCAACTATGTTTTACAAAGTGTTCTATTTTTTTTTAATTTCCGTACTGCAACTTCTGCTTATTTATATTGTGTTATTTTATTTACACAGATATTCCTTCTTCACCATTAGATATTAAATAATCAAATTATTAGTGTTAAGATGAAATCTAAACAGTCTGAATGATGTGGTAATTGTCTTTTAATCATGATTTTTATTTCCATGTTCACTTTATGTTAAACAGTGGGAAATGATTGTTCCTCTTTAGGGTTTTTGGCCCTGCCAAAAAGAGAAGGATTTCCTTTTTATCCAGGCTATATACATTTCATTGCAACATGAAAGTTCAGATTCACAAAGGAAGACTGCTGTAGAAATGTTGTGCTGTCCCATTTTTTCCCTTTAATTGCTCCGCTCAAGGTGAGATATACACTGTCAGTCATCTACATATTTCATACAACATATAGGAAAAGACAGATCTAGTCTATTAACAGCCTATACATGGAGCAGCAGGGGTTGCTGCTCACAGCTCACAGTGAAATACAGGTTGTACCTGAGGTTTCTCTTGTTCTCCTATTCCAGAGATACTGCACAAGACCTGTATTTACAGATGCAAGCTGCTCATGCCATCCATTCTTGAAATAGGATGAAAACAAAAACAACCCACTCTCTTGCCTTCAAAAAATGGCACCAGCAGTGGCTGAAGTGCTAGGAAGTGAAAAATGTGTCTGCTAGACCTCTTTCAGCCTGAAGCTCTTCAAACCACATCTCTTGCCTCATGGGAAGATGCCTAACTTTATTCTGTGGCCTACATGAAAGAAAGACATTTTTTTTCCTTCTGCTGAAGTGGAAAAACAGTGTTTAGAAGGCAATACAATTTTGGGAGAATCTTAAAGTCTGAGAACATAGAGAGATCTTTTTTCCCTGAGGGGACCTTTTCCATAAGATATGAGCATCCTAGGTTTCTAGTCTTGCTCTAGGGACTGCTTATGCATCCTGCATTAAAGAGTCATGCAATAGGGTAATGAACAATGTTAAGGTGCCCATATGCTCTTAAGCACCTAAGTGCTTGGGTAAAGCTTTACAGGCAACTCACAAGGACTTCGATATTTTGTTGAGTTGCACTTAAGGCACTCACATCTTTTAGTTCTGGATTCAGGCCCTAATGGACATTATTGAGCAATCTATGAAGACACATGCGTAAATACCCTGTAGAACAGGGTTTATATAATAGAAATGACGGGCAAAATCCCAAATGCTTCTCCTACAAACAGTGGGAAAAAAAGTTCTTTCAGAATACAAAAGAAGCAGGAGGATTTTTTTGCAAGCTTCCACTATCAAATCTCAACTACTTCTAGTGTAATTGACAGTAGATTCTAGTGGAAAAAAAATGCCCCGGAGCTCAGCCCACTGATTTGTAAGTCAAAAAATCAGTGCAGAAGACCAGCTTGGCTGAACAGCGAACTACTCAGCTCAGGAGGAAAAAGAAATTTGATGATCCCTGGAAGAGACTTCAGCCATCACAGGAAGATTACAGAGCTATTATTTATACCCACAAGAAGACATTCAGCTGGAGTTGAAACTGTCCTGTGTTGTGTTGGATAAGAAGAAATGCTTTTTTAAAATATGTTGATAGCAACAAGAGGTCCAAGAGCGCCATTGGACTGATACGTGTTCTAGATGGTCAGGTATGAATAAAAAGCAGAGATATTCAATGCTTTTTTGGTCTTAGTTTTTAATAGTACTGATAGAGCTTTGGTTGCCCAGGTCTCTGAGTTGGAGGGCCACAACTGCAGGATCAGCGACTGTCCATATGTGGACACTGAAACTGTATTGTTCACAAGTCCATGGGGCCTGACAGTATTCATCTCAGAGTACTGACAGAGTAATGGTGGAGTGGATGTTTCAGCAGGTCTTGGAAGTTTGGGCAGTTCCCCACTGATTGGAAGCTAGCCAGTGGTATTACAATTTGCAAGGACATAAGGGAAACTAAAGACCTGTTAGTCTAACAGTCTGGAAAAAATCTGGAGACGGTCATACTGAATACTGTTGAAAGACATTTTAAAGATAATGCAATCATCAAGTGCAATAAACATGGGGAAGTCCTGTTTGACTAATTTTATATCCTTCTGTGATAAGGTCACCCACACAGTGGGGGAAAGCAGTGGATGTAGGTTATATGGATTTTAGTAAGGCTTTCAATATTGTCCCTTACAGTATGGTGGACAAGTTGTCCAACTGTGAAATGAGTAGGCACTTGGTCTGTTGGGTGAAGAGCTGGCAAGACGACTTCAGGAGTTGCATGAATGGGGCTACAGCTGGCTGGTAGCCACTTACCAGCGATGTCAGTCAGGGTTCAATTCTAGCACCAGTTCTGTTCAATATATCTACCAACAATCTGGATGTAGGAGTAGGATGCACCACTAGAAAGTTTTCTGAGGATACCAAACTGGGAGGTGCTGTTGACTTTTTTGAGGGACAAGGGGCCTTATAGAGGGATCTAGATGGATTGAAGCATTGGGCAGCCATAAATAGAATGAAGTCTAAAAGGAACAAATGCCAAAGTTTGCACCTGATATAGAGTAATGACAAATATAAAATGGGAGAGCATATATTTGGAGAGGAGTAGCTGGAGAGAGCCCAGCACAAAAGGATCTGGGGATGCAGGTCTACAGCAGGCTCAATATGAGTCATCAGTGTGTCCTGACAGCCAAGAGGGCAAACTGCATCCTGGGGTGCATCAAACATAGCATTGCCAGATGGTCAAAAGGGGATATTCTCTCCTTGTATTCAGTGTTGGCGCAGCCTCACCTCAAGTACTGTGTGCAGTTTTGGGCCCCATAATTTAAACAGGATGTGAAGGCTCTTGAAAGTGTCCAGAGGAGGGCAAAAACACTGGTGAAAAACGGGTCAAAGGTATGTCTTGTGAGGAGTGGCTAAAGCCTTTGGGGCATGTCTAATTTGGAGAGAAACCACTTCATGCTTGCCAGTGCTTTAGGTGTGTGGGTAATGCCCTCAATAATTGACAAATGCCCCTTGGTCAGCCCTGAAAGGGCTGGGTAGTTGGGCATTAAATGAACACATCTCTTTTAGCGTGTGATAGATACAGAAAAATGTTAGAAGTAACCTGACTAGTTTTTTTAAACTATTTATGACTATTCTCAACCTTTTTTTAAATAAATGTAGCACAATGAGTATCTTAGTTGTCTTTCAGTAGACAAGTTTTCTAGTCTGAAAACTTTCTGTGGCTCTTTCTAAAATTCTTTCGAATGTCTTAATGGTTTCTTTCAAAGCAGAGTTGCCAGTGTTCTTCTTTCTGCAGAGTGGAGACTTCAAACCATGGCATATTCTCTGTGGGAATTGTCTATACACCTAGAAGAACTCTTTTCTAGGTACAAAAAAGCTCACGTCTATTTGATTATTTACAGTGAGCCATTCCAACGTTAATGCACTACATGATACTATCTCTGATCTAGTAATCACAGCCTACCTTTTTTCATTGTACATTGTGTGACCTTGTGTTTGGCAATGTTCAACCACATGTTCATCAAATGAGCCAACTTCACTATATGATTCAAATCAGCTTGTTTTATAACTGACCTATGACCATTGTTACTTCTCTCCACTGGTTTTTTGTATCATCTGCACATTTTACAAGCAATGGTTTGATACATTATTCCAGTTCATTTACAAAGGTATTGAAGATCAATGGGGCGAGGACAGATTCCTGCATGTCTGAACTAGAAGAAACCCCAACAGGAAGATGAGTCTTCATTTATGGGTTACATTTTGAGGTCTATTGGTTAGCCAAATTTTAATCCCTTTAATACGGGTTGCATTGATTTTGTGAGTGCTTTCTTTTTTTTTTTTTCCCCCATCAGAGTGTGGAGTCAATTCAAACATCACACAGAAGTCTATTCCTCAGCACATTACCATTATTGACTGAGTGCTACGTTTTTAACATGGCGATTTTTCAAAAGTATAATGGATAATTGGAAAAGTAGTAGGGAAACATACAACATGTTTCCCCTTCTTTCCTAGATGTCTGCTTGTGGCTTTTTTTTTTTTTTTTAACTTTGCAGTCAGCTTTTAGTTGGTTGCTCTTTTTGGTTTTGATCCAGTGACAACTGAACCAGAAATACATGGCTGACAGGATTTTTTCTGAGACACTACAGCCATTCGTATTAATTATGCAAAATGTCTTATTCTTTACTCTCTGTTTTAAATATCAATATTCCCACACATTTGCTCTGGATTGATATCAATGACAAAACAAAATCCTGAATTATTAAGTTTGTGGCACACATGGGAAGAAAAAGCAGGAGAACATCCTCCATGGTTTTTTTTGAGATATGTATCGCTTGACTTGTGTACATTTTATAGAATACTAAATATTTCTTGCTACTGCAAGTTACCAAGAAAGATAGGTTCTCACCTGGCAAACCATCTACCTAACCTTTTCAATAATCCTTTTTCTCTGTCAGTCTTTCCTACCTATAAATTGTAAAAGTTTCTCACTGCACAATGATTTCTAGAAAAATCCATGATACATGAGATCATCTTCACTATGAGGGTGGTGAAACACTGGAACAGGTTGCCAGAAAGGTGGTGGACATCCATTCCTTGAGACATTCAAGGTCAGGCTTGATGTGGCTCTGAGCAACCTGATCTAGTTAAAGGTGTCCCTGCTTATTTGACTAGATGACCTTTAGAGGTCCCTTCCAACCTAAACACATTCTGTGATTCTATGATTCTATGATCCTGTCCAATTCTTTGATTCAGCCAGAGCTATTGTTAGAGTGTTCAGCTTTTTAAGCGTTATGGCATTTAAACTTTTTAACCTTCTTAAGAGTCGAGTTTTTAACTATCTTAAACATTATTAAGCAACTCAAATATATACAAAAGAATTTTTGTTATGGATACGCCAACCTGGGCTTTTTCTGAATGCAGAAAAGTAATAAATTACTAAAAACTTGCTTCTTCTAAGCCTCATGAGCAATTTGCATGCTTTTCTCTTGTATTATCATAATCCTTTTCTTCAATCTCACCAGTTCTTTCTAGATTTTTAAGAACAACTTAATATCTTCTGCCTGATTGGTTATACATTGCCAACCAATAATTTAGTTTTCTATGTCAATTGTTTACATTTTCCAGCTTCTGGTTTGTCCTCAATGTTTTTGAAATACCATTAAATTTCTGCAAAAGGAGTTTAAGGAGATCATTGTGAGTATATAAAGCAACTAAATACATGTGGGTTTTTTCAGGAAGAGAGCTTTATCTTGATTCAGTCTTATTGGACTCCCAACTAAGAATGCTAGCAGTGTCAATAATAAAAGATTTCTGTAAAGAACAGTGGTATGACTCTACTTTGACTCTCTTCACTACTGCCCCAAGATTTAAAATTGGTATATCCCAATTTAAACTGAAAGATAGATATGTACGTGTTTTAAATTTTCATTATCACCAGTTAAAGAGAACATAACTACTATTTTCAGCAAGCTGTTTCATTACACATTTCTGGAAGATTACAGCTCCTCAGGTGAAGATGAAAATTGCAGCAGCTTAAAGTATTTGCTGTAATTTTTCTTTTTTTTTAAGTGTTGAAAATTTTAGGCACACTGGCCTGTCTACACATCTCATTATCTGTGTATAAAAAGAAAATTCAAACTTTTATTATTTTTTTTTTAATTCTTTCAATGTATATACTTGTGACAAATACACTAAAAGTATTGTGGGGGTTTTGGAGGCATGGGGGTTTTTTTTATTCTTTTTAGTGCTATTTTTTATCAGGTTCACTACATGTGAGAAAAGTCTGTATGTTGTGCAGAAAGCCACTGTTTCATTTTTGTTTATGAACAGTGAGTTACAATGTATGAAGCTTAATTTTATTGTTTCACTAAAATGGAGATAAAAGTTTTAATCCATGGAAAATGCAGAATTACTCCCTGCAAGACCTTCACATTTAAGGTAATGACATAATACAAAGTTACAGCATCAAATCTATATAGGAGAAAATGAATATAAGTCTGCTGATGTCTGTGTAATAGCTCTGAATTACTTAAATTCTGAACCATGCCTTCAAATGTACCTCGGTGAATTTTATTTGGTGAATGATTTATTCACCCAAAAGTGGGTTGACTCTAAATTATTCAGAAATCCAGTGAATAATTCTGACTAAAAAGATGTCACAATGGTTAATTTTGCATTTGCAGATAAAAAGATTTTGCTCTCTTAGAGGTCAGGTATGAGAGAGGGGTAGGCACAAGTTCCACCTTGGTCACTGAATGACGTACTCCTCTGATGGTCTATTAAGTGAGTGGCAAAGATGGTTTTCCAGATATTAGGGATGGTTCAAAACCTATCAGGCTGCATCAAGGAAGGAATTTGTACACAAGTCTTTTATGTCTCAAGAGGCTCCTGCATAGCTGAGTAATTGATATTTGGTGTAGGTTTATTGCAACATTGTCATTGCAGGTGTTCCTGTTTGGGAAGAAAAAACATGCACTTAAAGGTTTATCAGCTGAGGGTCTGGAACTGAAGTGATGCAGCTTCCAGGCCAGTGCTGTAACTGTTGAGATATAGGTTACTTTCTGATAGGATTGTCTCAGCATGCCCTTCTCAGACTGCTCCATAAACTACCAGCTTATCCTACAGCTGAAAGTCGCAAATCTATTCCAAATGTTGCTCTGTGGTGTTGTACCAAACCTTCCTTTCTCAAGCTGAGGTCTGGTAAGTATAGGGTTGACCTGATATTGTGATGTTATGAGAATAGTTTTCAAGTTGCTGCAAAATGAAGTAGCATTGAAAATTCAGGAATTGTTTTCTGCCTGGCCTTGGTGGAAAAGATACTCTGTGAACACAGCAGCCTCTAAAACTTCCATCTCCTTTACCAACATTTCTAGTATATACACATAAAATTTCAAATTAATTCAAACCTAGATTTGAAAATAACCCACAAAAATAACCGCCCAAATTAATATTAGTAACTACACCTTAATCAGGGTAGGTGTATAAACCCACCATCAGAGTCAGCAACACTGGGGAAGCACTTGGTTCATGCTTCGCCTCCAAAGTCCTCTTTGGTATTTCTGGGGTTTTTTTTCCCCTCAGATAACCAAGATCTGATGTGAGTCCATTTCTCAGGAGTGTCTATGAGTCAAATTAGAGAGGCCTTGCTTTACTTACTCCTCATTTTTCTCAGTATCCAGCAGGTCTATCATAGATTAAGAGTCACTTTTCTTCAGAGTGAGAGTTCTCAGTTGGAGCCAGATCACAAGTTCTTCAATTCCTAGACTCCACATATGAGTTTCATAAACAAACACACGTAGAGAACTATAATGCTATCTTACTGGCTGGTTTAGAAACATACAAAATAAAGGAATGGTGGAAGCAAACGAAAACCATCCATCTTTGAGCTGTATAAATAACTGGAGCTTTTGAAATGTGATGTATACTGAAAGCGATTGCTACCCAGGGTTTTGCAAGCTATTCTGAAAGAAAGTCACCTATAACTCTGGGTTTTAATTACAGACAGAGAACAAATAGAGCTTCTCAGTGTCTGCTCTAATGAGCAAATCACTTGCCACTTTGCTTTCTAATTATTTTAATAATACTCTAATGCTTTAAATATTTTAGGTTGTTTCTAATTTAGAGAGTGAGCACAATTTAATAATTAATGAAGTATTATAGGTGATAAAAGCAAGAGATACTGAAACAACATTCCACTGGTTGAACAATGTGTTTTCATACTGCAAAGGATATTTTCAGATTTGAATATTAACAACACCTCATCACTGTGGTGTTGCTTTCAAATACTTCAATATGTTCAAATGATCAGGAAGAAAAGAATTTAAGTAATTGTAAAGGATTACATTGGATATATATCACACTGCAGTACAGAAACTCTCTTTCTGTGGAATTAAGAGTATGCCAGTGACACAATATTCGTTCATGACTGGGGTGCTGGTTCTAGATTCAAAATTTAATCAGTTCAAAATTAAAATAATTTTTTCACCAGAATCTAACTAGACCAGGCTATTGTATATTGGCAAACTTACAGAAAAACTTCCCACTTCCTTGCATTAACCCACTGTAGATAATTTTATTAAATGGTAAGTCAGATGATCTCTTTTATCTTACGTTCCCCATTGATTGAAGAAGTGAGTGCTACTGCCTATCCTCCAAGAAGCCTTAGTTATGAAGATTTAAGTATGAAAATTATAGAAGTTCTACTTTTAGTTAGGTAACGCTGATGACAAAAGTGAGTATCTGACTGTATGACTGTTAAAAATATACATTAATAATGTAGCATTGTGAGTACCTTATTGAAAAGAATTAGCCCTTCAAAGTAGAGGATTCTGGTGCCTGCCTCCTGTTAACTCAGAATGTAATAGTAAGTTAAGGAGGCATGGTTAAAGTGATGTGAAAAACTGTAAGCTTCCTACTTCTCCATTTGCAAAATTAGTGTGGAAAGAAATTCCATTTTTCTTTTGCATAACTTATATCATGGGTACAGTTTTGCAGAAGAAAAACCTTTATGGAAGTCTTCACTGTATTTGTGTTGCTGTACATGGGAATACGACAGCCTATGACAGCTCACAGTGTTTCAGTGATTATCTTTTTAACTACAGATAATATTCCTTCAAACTTGGAAGGAATAAGTGTAGACCACTGTCTAGGAAACTACCCACATATACACAACATCAAAAAACTAACAATTATCTCAATGGAAGTTGTCATAGTTCAGCACACACACTGACATACCAAAATCCATTTTAACTTCATCATTATAAGAGGAGATTCTTCATCTCATGTAAATTTTCTTAGTTACTTTAGAATCAATGAAGCAATGACAGTTTAAAATGACCCACAATGCACCCTGAACTTCTGAGCTATAAAAAAGAATTCCAGAAACTGGTGACAACACTTGGAAAAGTCATCAACACAGACCAAATATCACACAGAAGTGATTACTCCCTTCCATTCAGCTCCTGTTGGACCATTTCAGGAGTATTGCTTTAAAATATAAAAAAAATGTTGAAATATTGGAAAGACTCAAAGGGGGCAACCAAGATGGTTAGGAAGAAAGTACAAGAAGAGGCTAAGGGAGATGTGTACATGTAGAAACCAGAGAAACCCAAGGGGATCATGTCGCTGTCTCATCAACTAAAATAAGAGGTTGTGATAAAGATGGAGTCAGGCTTTTCTAATAGGTCTCCAGCAGAAAGGCGAAAGGCAACGGTCACAACCTGCAGCAAGAGAAATTCCAGCCAAACATATAGAAAAGATCTTTAGAATGCGGGTGGTAAAACACTTGGGCAGGCCACCAAGAGAACCTGTGAAATCCTCTTCTCTGTATATATTAAAAATTCTCCTGGACAAGGTCTTGAATAAAAGCATCTAATTTTACAGTATTATAGAATCATAGAATGTTCTGTGTTGGAAGGAACATCAAAGATCATAGAGTTCCAACACTCCTGCCACAGGCCTTTCTACAAGCCCTCCTTTGAACCCTCTCCAACAGTTCTACATCATTCTTGTCTGACGGGGCCCAGATCTGCACACAGGACTCCAGATGGGGCCTCAGGAGGGCAGAGTAGAGAGGGACAATCACCTCCCTGTCCCTGCTGGCTACCCCTCTTCTGATGGAGCCCAGGATACCATTGGCCTTCCGAGCTGCCAGAGCACACTGCTGGCTCATGCTAAGTTTCTCATCCATCAGAACCCCCAGGTCCTTCTCAGCTGGGCTACTCTCAAGGAGCTCTTCTCCCAGTCTGTATCTATGTCTGGGATTCTTCCAGCCCAAATGCAAGACATTACACTTTATAGTGTCGAACCTCATTAGGTTCACCTGGGCCCACCTTTCCAGCCTGTCAAGATCCCTCTGAATGGCTTCCTTTCCTTGTGTCAACCACACCACTCAGCTTGGTGTCATTGTCAGACTTGCTGAGGGTGTACTCAATTCCATTGTTGAACCGTAACCCTGCTTTTAGAAGGTGATGGGACTAGATGGTTGCTAGAAGTCCTTTCCAATATAAATTATCCTACATCTAAATTGTGATCCTACAATTTTATTCATTTTGACATGCAGTTAGAATTTAAAAAATATTTTTTCCATTTGTGGTACCGTGTGTGTTATAAATGTGGAATTCTGATATCTTAATTTTTTGTTTTCAAAAAAACTGACCGTAGAGTCAAACAAGATATCCTCAAAAACAAGTTTGCATTTTTCTCCTTTTCTTGCAACAGGATGTCTCTAATGGTAGATAAAATGGGAATTTACCAAAAGATGTTTAAAAAAAAAAAGAATGAAAAGAAAAAGAAAAACAATGCTGAATCTGGTGGGGTTTCTTTGCTTTCTAAATTTTTGGTTAAGTGACACTGTGGGAGGTATTGGATTGATGTTAAGAGTCAGCAGAAAAAGATGGAACAGAATGAGGGAAGGGAGAATATACTTCATTCTTTTGGCAAAAGAAATTCCCTTGGTCTCTCTGGTAAACTGCAATGTTAGAAAAGTATTCTTTAAAAACAAAGTAGAAACTGATTTATACCAGGAACACACAAACCAGAAAGACTCGATTTTTATGTGCTCATTCAAAATGTGTAAGTATTTCTTTTATCGTGGTGGGTGCCCGTTAAGACAGAAGAATTTCTAAAGAATCTGATGAGGACTTGATTCTTTCTGGGAGAAATCCAAATTAACTGAAGAGCTTCAGTGAATTTATTCTGGATTTGTAATAGTATAATTAAGAACAGAATTTGATCCTTTGTGTTTCTTATTAGTCAATGAAACTCCATTTCATTTTTTTTTCTAGAAGCAAAAAATTTATTCTGAGTAATGCTTGCATCAAACCACCTGAACAAACAATTGGAGGTGTGGCTTATCCTCAAAGATCTTTCCCAGGTTTTCCAGGAGAAATATTACTTCTCCTTTACAGTTCGTCTGTAAGCTATGTGGCATTGCAAAACTGGAGCGTCAGAGATAAAATCAGGCTTAGGCATCTGCCAGATAATTTTTTTAAAAATGTGTAGACATATAAGAAATCATAACAAGGCAATTCATTCAAGAATACAGTAAAAATTTAGGGAGAGTATAACATTTGAAGTTTGGGGTTTGGTTTTCACAGCAGCTCTGTGACACTGTGAAGGGTCCAGGATTGTAGGCCATTGATAAATGAAAAGAAACCCATACTCTTGCCTTTTCTGAAAGCAGTTCTAAAATAGCTAATAATTCATACTAAGTCAGTTTCTAGAGTTAATATATTGTCCATGTTTCATCCCATTCCCTGAAGGATCTTTCTTCTACTTAGTCACTCCGTGTTTTCTTCATGGTTAGTCCTTAAAACATGGAGAAAAAGCAAAAAGACAGTGGGTTTTATTTCCCCACCTGGGAATCAGAGTATGTTATTTTAGAATCACATTCTGGGGTTGGTTCTGCACACTTTCTGTTGTAGAAAGGAGTAGCTTTAACAGTTCTCAACATAGAAGACCAAGAAGATATGATCCCTCTGAAAATTTCCTAACCTTTCCAATCTGACTACTTTCTTCCTGCAGAGACACCAGAGAAGCTTGTGACCTCCACAGAGTAACATGATAGCTCAGGCAGGGTCCTCAAACTCAAGGAACTGTAAAAGATGAGATACAAGATCTAGAAGCTGAAAAGCCTCATCCCTGCTTTTTTTCTGAAGTTCTTAAGCAGCGCTGATGAGAAAAAGGAGGCATGTTTTATCCCTTTCTAGCTCAGCTTTTTTGAGTGGCAGGCAGCCAGAGAGACCACTAAGTGATAAAACTATCACTGTTAATTCTGATACAGCCACCATTTTACCATTATCTAACCTCAGGGAAGAACAGATCTTTGGCGTCTTTCCAGGAAGACCTCCACTCTTGAGATAAGAATAAATTTCAACTGGCAAGGAGTCTGATCCAGACAACAGAGCTGCAGCCAAGCTCCTTGTTCACTGAGTGCCAAACTCAGGACTTGGCCAGGGTATTTAACATTGGAATGAAAGCCTGCAGAGCAAAGTGTTTTACAAAGTTAAACAGATCCACAGCGCTGAAGTCCAGCCACTGCTGCATGGTCTGGCGTTCACGACAGGAAATGGCACCACATGCTGATGCTAAACTGGAAACGGCAGCCAGAAGGTAATGGAGATGGAAACATAATGCCTTTTTCAACATGAAGAGAAGAAAAATATTGAACCTTAAAAATTTTTATTCAGAGTAAAGGAGTTAAATACCATGAAGAAGGAACAAAAAAACCCAAAAAACCAACAACCCAGAAGTGGTCCAGATGAATTTCCCTCAGGAAGCATTATCAGGAAAAAGTATTGATATTTCAGGGAACAGAAAAAGGAACTGATTATCAAAGGAAGCTATTTTTTAAGATGCTGAGAAACACAGATGAAATGAGAAACTTGTAACGGTCAAGTGGAATTACTCTGCAAAGTATATCAAATTGGATATGCAGAAATACATCCTTTTGTTTTGGTTTCCCTGACTCTATATAGCCCAAACTAAAATGAATATTTTAATTCAGTCTTCTATAGAAATTGCAACACTGAAGGAAACAAAGGTTAGGTCACAGTATGGAAAGAGAAGTTACTCAAATAGAACTGGAAGTAAAACTTTGAAACTACGATAGATCCAAGCTGGATCACTTGTTTTTCTCCATGCCAGAACACTGAAGGAACAGGCAAATGAAGGTGTAGCAACTAGTGTTCCATCTTTAACACAAACTTACTGGCAATATACTGTTGTGGAAAACGAGAAAATATGCTTGTACTTTGAAAATGGAGAAAAGGTGATCCAAAAAAGTACAGTCATATTAGCTGATTTGAATGGTCCTTTCTGGCTTGAATGGACCTACAAAAAATTTTGAAAGAAGGAGTAAAAGCAGAAGTAAAGCACTAACTATGCTTTGCTATAAGATTATAGTGAAGCTTATGACACACATTAAATTATTAATTTTACCTACAGATAAGGTGAAGAAGATGGGTTTCACAGTTTAGTTAAGCAGATGACTACAGTGTTAGTGGATAGCTTTTATACATATGAAAAAGGAAAAGAGGGGAAAAAGTGGTCCGAAGATGCAATTGCATTCCTGATCCTACAGAGCAGGATCAATGCACGCTTCATGAAAATCTCAAAATTCTAGGAAATTTCCAACATGAGTTTTGCTAACAAACTGAAATTAAAGTGTTCCTAAAATACAGTACAGATAACCCCCTGAGGGAGATTAATGGCTCGATTGGGATTAGGAGAGTTTGAGCATATGCTTCATGGGAAGTAGTCTGCCAATTAATGCTGATCACTGAAAGATACAGTGCCACTGTTTAACCCTGGATCTAAATAAATGGTGTTCCCTGTGAGTCTTTGAATGATCTGGATTGGGATACTGGTCAGTGGGTATGGTCTTCTTTCTTACAGGCCTTTAAGAATCACCTGCCAAAATGACTGCTGATTTTCTAATTACTCTGAAATCACCCTTAACACAGGCTGAACTCTGGATGGTTAAAAAAAAAAATGACCCCACCAAAAAACCCCAAACAAAACAAACCAACCAAAAAAACCCCAAAAAACCCAAACCTGAATAACAAACAAACAAAACAGCAACAACAACAACAATAAGAAAACATCCTTCAAAACCTATTTATCTCCAGAAACAAATCACAAAACTTAAGGAACAGGTGGTCAGAAATAAAAGGAAAGCATACATATATATCTGTTACCTGAAATAAAGCCAAGGGTTTTGCTTAACTAACTGCTTTCCACTCTGCAGGTATATAGCTGATGATTCAGCTCTCAAGCACACCTCAGCTTTAGAGTTCGTTCATGGAGGATAATCTGGATTTAGGAACTAATTTTCTTTTATACACTAAACACTTTGTGGATTTTTCAGATTCAAATCTGCCAGTCTTCTCAGGCATTCTTAATCATAGCCAATCAAAAGATAATTTGGATACTTTATCATTCCTAACGATAGACTACTCTCACCTTCTCTGTAAATGATAACAGCAGGTAGTTGTTACCACTTGTGTATGTGGTAATCAAAGTCTGCTGGCAACTATACTAGACAACAGCTAAATCACGGCTAAATCATGAACTGAACCTGAGAAATCATTTCCCTGTCAATATAGCAACAGGATCAAATTCCTAAAAATTTCCTAATGCTTTTTCAGCAAAGTTAACTTTTTACTTCATATAGATAACCTACTTAATACTCATAGTTAATCTGGCTACACATCTGAGACTCTTGCAAGTAGTTTGTTATTCACCAGACCCAAAACAATGAACAGCTTGGAAAAAACAGCAAGACAAGGCCAAAGATATTCAGGTAAACTGCACTTTTATCTTCTATTTTAAGAAATACTATCTAGGAAGGAAAAAGAAGTCTTTTGGGCTTGTTGAAAGAGAAGTCACCAAAAAAGATGGGATCTTAGTTGTTATATTAATCATTTCTGAAACTGGAGATGATAGCATTCATAAATACACTGCAACAATATCATTTGTATTAGCCAGAAGCACCTTCTTCAGACCATACATAGCACTCCAGAAGAAAATGGAATGGATTATGCTAAAAAGACAGGCTGACGGAGGACAAATTATTGAGGAAACACAGCTGAGAATAAGGTATTAGACTTTGGTAATAACCAAAAATTGGAAGTTCATGAGATTTACGATGGGATTGTATGAGAATTACTTGAAATATCATTCATTTAGAATAATTTGAAATACTACCATAACCAAAAAGTTACGGTATTTCATATTGTAACCAAGAGTTATATCAGTCCAACTTTTGAACTTGTCAAGGCTCATCAACCACTTTTGGTTAAAACAGGAAGAGGAAACAACAGGAAGTGATGAAGCAACAATCAACCATCATTGGAAGAACAAGGGAAATGTCACCTTATAGGAGTGTGATTATATCGTAGAATAGTTTGGATTGGAAAGGACCTTTAAAGCTGTCATGGTTTAACCAGCTGGCAGCTAAAACAATTACACATTCACTGACTCCAACCCTCCCTAGTGGGATGAGTGGGAGAATCAAAAAGAAGAAAAAAATTAACAATCTATGTCAGGGAATATCCCTTTGGTCAGTTTGGGTCAGCTGTCCTGACTGTGTCCCCTCTGAACTTCTAGTGAATTCTCAGCCTACTTGCTGGTGGAATGGCGTGAAAAGGAAAGGCCTTGGTTCTGTGTATGCATTGCTCAGCAGTAACTCAAACATCTCTATAACCAAAAGTGTTTCCAGCACAAATTCAAAACTTGGCCCTTAAGTCGCTATGAAGAAAATAAGCAATATCCCAGGCAAAACTAGCACAAAAGGTCATCAAGTCATCGCCCCCCTCTGTTTCCCACTGCACCCCCTGCTCCCTGAGCAGGGCATCTTCAAATCAATCAAGTTGTTCAAAGCGCAGTCCAACCTGACCTTGATTTTTTCTAGGGTTGGGGCTTCTACCACATCTCTGGTCCAGTGTTTTATCATGGTAATTGTAACAAATGTCATCCTTGTATCTGGTCTTAATCTGCTATCTTTTAATTTAAAATCATTGCCCCTTTTACTACCGCAAGAGGCCCTAATAAGAAGTCTGTCTCCATCTTTCTTGTAAGTCTTCTTAAGGTATTAAAGGGTCACAATAACATATTTCTGGACCCTTTTCTTCCCCAAGCTGAACAAAACCAAATGTCTCAGCCCTCTGTGACAGGAGAGGCATTTCAGCCCTCTGATCACATTTGGGGCCCTCCTCTAGACTTGTTCCAGCAGGACTATGTCTTTCCTGTGCTGAGTACCCTAGAGCTGGTCATAGTACTCCAGGTGGTGTCTCACAAGAGCCTAGTAGAGGGGAAGAACACCTTCCCTTAATCTGTTGGTCATGCTTATTTTCATGCAGCCCAGGATACAGTTGGCTTCCTGCTCTGCAAGTGCATATTGCTGGTTTGTGTCTAGTTTTTCATCCACCAGTACCCCAAGTCTTTCTCCTTAGGGCTGCTCTCCATTCAGGCCCCAGCCTCTACTTACACAGCAGGTTGTGCTGACCCATGTGCAGGATCTTGCACTTGGCCTTGTTGAACTTCATGAGGTTCACACAGGCCCAGTTCTTGATGTTGCCCAGGTCCTTCTGGATGATTTTTCATCCCTCCAATTTTCATCCCAGTAGCATGTCTACTCCTCCACACACCTTGCTGTCATCACATCCCTGGTAGTCCTTGCCCAGTTCTACAATAAGTAATGCACACAGGTTATGAAACCTTGCAGAGGAAAACATGTTCATATATATAACCTATGTAACAAATGTTTTCTTTCACATTCAGCTAAGTAGGATACACATTGTTTGATTAGATTCAATGGAACTTGGCAATGCATTCAACCAAATCTGCCATGTATTTCAAACATGCCACAATAGGCACTCCTGTAACTCCATATGAAGGTAAAAAAAGCAGATGTAACACCAGTGCTTTAGACTGGAAAGGACGGAAAACACAGAATCACAGAATGCTAGTAGTTGGAAGGGACTTTGAAAGATTATCTAGTCCAATCCCCCTGACTGACAACTGTTACTGAAAGTGGGTCATGCAGGGACACATCCAGGTTGGTTTTGAATGTCTTCAGAGATGGAGACTCCACAACCTCCCTGGGCAGTCTGTGCCAATGCTCCATCACACTCAAAATGAAAAAGTTTTTCCTTATGATTATATGAAACCCCCTACGCTCCAGCTTGCACCTGTTGCCCCTTGTCTTATCATTGGACATCACTGAAAATTAACCAATTAATTGGTTCAGGGGGAGACAATCAACTCTGACAAAAGTCATGCCACCAATTTGTCTCCTTTGTCAGACTTCTCTTTTAGTTACCTTTGTGTAAAGCAACCTTTTTCTTTTTTGAAAGGGTAAGGCAGCATGGTTCATAGGCAGTTCACAAACTTACTCAATGAAATGGAATACTGGCAAAGCTTGCACATACAGGGACACCACCACTACCAAATCCTCTGGCACTCCCCAAGGGTGAAACAAAGAGCACGTTCGTATTTTTGGCAGATTGAGTCAATGAGGATTCTTTCAGACATCACAAAATCTAAGTGCCTAGGTGCTCCCTGTGGAGCTCGCCATTCACAAAAATGCCAGATGCTTACAAATCCCCAAATAATACTGCAGAAACAGCTGTGCTGAGGAGTGTCAAGAACATCACAGGTACAGCATTAAATGCAATTATTAGTTGATGAGAGCAATTTAAAGAATTTCTTCCCTCACATTTTGTAATCTGGTTCTGCTCTGTTCATATATTTTCTTGTTTAAAACAATTTAAAATATTTGAAAGAGAAATTATGTGACCCCAGTAGATTTCTTTGTGTCTTATCTTTATCTTAGGTGTTTACAGCTACAAATAAATTGCTTTAAGTTTCATGAATTTGACACTGTGATAGATTCTCAGCTCATGAAGGGTAATGTGCAGCCTCTTCAACTAGCTTACTGTAAAACATCAAACCTGCATCTCTGCATTAGAAAACCAAGAAATTCTATAATTTATAATTCCTTTCAAGTATTTTTTAAAGGATTGGAGGGAGAAAGACTTTGGAGAAGAACATGGGGGGCAGAAATGTAATAATAAATATATGAAAATAGAAAAGAATGGGAAAATAGAAAAGAATTTTTCCAAAAGGGATTTTGTGGCTTTTGGCACTGCTAATAATTTGTGTGGAAAAATAACATTTTCATGTGTGTTTAATCCTATGCCAAAGCAGCTGCTGGTGCAGTAGCTATCTGCAACAAATTAGAGGGCAGTTAAAGTGAGATTTTCCACAATCAACAACAAAGCAGGACCAGTTAGCATGAGGACAGCTTGTTCTTGTTGCTAATGTGTTTAAAAACTTGCTGCACATAATTTGAAACAGCTTTTGTGTGTGGATGCCGGCTCTGGTTTCCGAGGTCTAGTACTAAATCAAAACCAAATGGAGAGAGTTGCGTAAGAAAAAGACAAATTATACACTGATGTCTCCTGCTCTGTCCAAAGAGAAGGCGTGTGTGTCTCTGTGTGTGTGTGTGTGTGTTTGAGGTTTTTTTGGTGGTGGTGATGGTGGTGTTTTGTTGGATTTTTTTTTAATCTTTGATTTTAATTTAAAAGACAATTTTCCTCAATATTAAAATATTTAATGGATGACAGCTGTCTGAAATCTGGAGCTTACAGCCAGTTATCCGCTGAAGCAAAGCTCTCAGTAACTGTAGTGGCAGATATAACACACTTACAAATTATTTGAAGATGTATTACCTTTACTATTAAGGAAGTGGGTATTAAGAAGATTCAGTAATTTTTTAATGGCTGAGCTGAATTCAAGATCTTTATCTGATGTAACTATTGCACTGCAATGTGAAACATATTGGTTGATTTCCTTGGAAATCTAACATCGTCACTAGAAAATCCAATTGTGTTTTGAAAATGATACCTAAATACTATTTTTCCCATTGTTTTTTTCTTGATACCTCAAAAGCACCACATGTAATGTGATGTGATATGATGTGATAAATCTAGATTTCTTAAAGACAAAGCAAAAATACCACTGATTTTGACTAGACCTGGAGTTCACTGAAGTCCTAAATTGCAATGGAAATGATAGCTAGGTAATGTCAATACAAATAAAAAGAAAATGGTATTGAAATAATTACAATACAGTTTTGGAAGCCAGACTATTTTGGAAACTTTCCTGAACCTTTGGCCCCAGGGAAAAGGCAGCATTTGGCTGATAATTGTTTTTCAATATGTTCATATATTGTAGCTTATGTGATACCTGTCTCTGGAATATTTGGTAAGGAAATACGACCATTGAATACTATCTTTCTTTGTGTTTTCTGAAATGAAAAAAAGTGCTAACATGAGTATCATTTTTATTAAATGTAATTTGCCTTTTTGCAAAATGGACTGAAGTTTGATTTGAGTTTTAGAGAACTAGACAGAAAAATGCATGGACTTCCTTTTTTTAAAGTAAGAAGCCACAAAACAACAAACCAACAAACACCAAACAAAATAACAGAACAAGTCATATGTGCCATGTAATCAAGAAATCAATTAAAAATCAAAGAGACCAATGCTAATACTACCAGACCTAGTTATAAGCTAGGTTGCAGTCTGGTTTTATAAACACAAGACATACTGAAATTGTCAGTCTGTTTTTATATACATGAGACTTCCCAAAGAAACATGCATCGATTTTTCTTCACCACTTTGAGTCAGATATGCTCTGCTAACTACATTGTGAAGCAAACGATCAGCCTACAAGCGTAGCAACACCAGAAGGTAACTGCTGTCTCAGTATGACCTAATTCTACATTACTTCCATCTCCTTGAATCAAAAGCGAGCATCTGGGTATGACAGAACATGGATGCACAAAAGGAAGCCTTGAAGAAAGGGGAAGCAGGTGAGCAAGTAAAAGCATATAAAGCAATGATGAATAAACAAACAAAAAAGGTACAGATGAGAAATACATGAGAAAAGATAAAGTATAGAATGACAACTCATAAAAGAAAAAAATGGATGAAAAAAAGCGCATAAGGCTATGTAACTAAAGCACAGAAAATATAAATTGAAACTGAGAACTGGACATGTTAGTTCAGTAGATAAAATTAAATACTAAATGCAGAATCCAAGAAGGTAACTTTTATCAAAGTATTTGCAAGTCAAGTCCAAATTCTAGGTCAGAGTGAAAACAGTGCCGATGGGAAGATATATAAAGAGCATATAGCAGACCACATACTAAATTACATGCGTGAGCACTGCAGTCATTGATAACAACTGAGGTTGCTACGATTTTTAAAAAATGGGAATAGAATTTAAACTCCTGAACCTGCAAGACACAGTTTTCAATGTAAATCTGACAGCTCCTATTTTCATGCCTCTACCTGTATTTACAAGTTACTTTAAGAACTCACTTTTGACATACTATGTCCTTATGTTTTTATCTTCTCTTATCAGAGCTCAATTTTTGCACGTATTTAAAGGACAGACATGCATTTACAGGTATGTTCTGTAAGGAGTTATCAAGCATACTACATTTGTTTTACTGTGGTCATGCATCCATTCATTACAAACTGCATCATATTTTTGATCTTAAAGGAGATGTGGACACTTTGCCCCTTTTCAGCTGTTTCCAAAGCCTTCCATATTTATAGTTAGTCCCTCTAACCCAAGATCAGCACTTCCAGATGACTGTGCTCATGCTTGTGCAATACATTGTTCCATTCTGTTTAAATATGATTTGTGAAAACAAAGAAAAGAAACAGAAGAAAATAAAGAAAATTAAAATCCTGTTGTAATACCTGCATAACCAAGAGTGGGGTTTGATCAGAATTTACTGCCTTTTCTCTTGACATTTGCAGTAGATGAAAGTTGTCTACAACTTCGAGAGATGCTATACAATGAAAGAGGAAATTCCATATTAAAAATTACTTTATTGTATCACAGGAAACGAGAAAAAGCTTGCTTGTAATGTCATATTTGATTGCAGGCTAGAAAAAAAATTTTCAATACAAAAGTTGCTTTAAATATTGACATTGAAATCCATGGCTCTTAATGCATGACAAAGCTTGCTGAGAGAGTGTGCTTTCAACAGAACCTGGTATATTGCAGGCTTTGAGCAGAGCTAAACATATGCACAGTTCTGTGCTAGTCAATGGGCCTAACAAATTAATAAATAACCGTGCAGAAAGTGATACTTTGGGGAGTGATGTTACAGTGGCAGGCAGTTTCTATCTTATAACAGTATAAATTTGTTCTTGCATACTTTTGAAGAAATGGGCCAAAGCTTCAGTTGCTATAAATTGGGAGAATTACACTGGCTTCCATGCAACTGCATCAATTCATGCCAGCTGAGAATTTAGCTCTAGTGTACCCATGAGACTACAGACTATTCAGAAAGATTCAGAAACCGCTAAAATATTTTAACTCTGCACTACTAGAGATTAAGTCCTAGAGTACTACATAGCTCTAAGACAGAGGCCTACACTATTCTAAATAAAAAAAACACATGTGAGGAGTTCATGGGATCAGGTAGTAATACTTCCATGAATATGTAACCTAGACATCAAAATCATAGGCATATCAGGTTATTGGAATTTATGAAAGGGCTATTTCAATTTAACAGGGATTGTTGTCATGCTTTCCTTCCCTCTTCTGCAGTTCATAACAGCAAATAAGCTCGAGCTCAATCTCTGAATAGGATAAATGTCATAAAACAATATTGTGCATTTTTGCCAAATGTACACTCAATCCTTCTCCTTTGAAGTTGATATCATTACATAGTGGCTAAACCTGTCCTATTTTTGTTTGAAGAGTTTAGATCTTGTTTTCTAGGCTATCAGATTAAAATCTGCTACTTAAGTAAAATAAAAATAAATTACAGAAATATTTCTTCAATTACCAGTTAAAGCTCGGTTTCTTTTTTAATGCCAAATGCATGACTAGATGTAGCCATCAGCTGTTTTTATTCTACATGACTATTTGCATAAATGACTCAATAGGAAAGAGAAAGATATGCAAAGTCTTTTTCCTCTTGTTATTCCAGCTCCAATGGCTTCATCAACAACATCAAATTACTGCCAAAATACTGCTCAGTCTCTTCAAAGTGCAGATAGATATTCCTTCCCCAGACTAATTTAAAGGTCCTACAACACCAGATACACAAAAAATATTTCCATTTTTGATTACCAAAGTTTACAACATTTTTGATAGTATGCCTCGCAAGCTGTTCACAAATCTGTTTCCGTACGGCTTTCTCTACATTGATTAATGGAGCAGGCTAAGTTCCCTTGTATATAGCAAAGTATTTCTACCACAGAAATATTATCAAATCCACTGGCGTACTTGGCTTCATGAAAGAAATACCAGAATTAATCACAGAAGAAATCTCTATTTCCAAATGTTTGGGGGCCAGGCTGAGAAAGGAAGGTGTAAAGTTTTGAAGCTATCCTTTAGCGAGATGAAAAGAAGACAGAACTTCAAGTGCAGACACAGTTCCAAAGAAACCAGCAGGACAGTTCTAGGGCTGAACCTGGATCTGATTATCTTGCTGAATCCAGGCTTGAATATGGACATAAGATCTGCCCCAGGAGAATAACATGAAATGAAAAAATCTACCATATACCTCCCTCGTCCAACTTCATGTCATACTGCCTATCAGTGTCCAAGCTGATGAACGAGCTTCTCTCTCTTTCTGCCCACCCCTCTGTTGTTACATTGCTGTTTGCTGTTTCCCCTTTATTTAAGGAGTTTCAGTTTCCTCTTTTCATGCAGTAACAGATATTTTATTTGTTTAAAAATATAGCCCTTGAGAATAACCTCATGGATAGTTTACAAAAAGCAGAGAAGAAAGAGACAAATGTGGCTTTAATTAGTGGTTTAAAGCATAGCAATTAACAGGTGTAAAAGTACAGGTTAGCTGATCTCTAAAGGGGATGTTTTTGCGATTAGTAGTACAATTGTCACTGAGAGCTTTTTGCTATAAAAAGACAGATGCTCAAGAGGGTTTCAGAGGATGAGTGCCAGGGCACTATAGGAGTCCAGACAGTGTTACTCTCAGTATTTTCAGACAAGCAAGTTAAAACAAATCTGCCCTGGTCTAAACCTTCTCACTACTCTTTGGGTTAAAAATATCAGTGAATCAGCTGAGGATGTTCCCCTTACAGGCTTATACTATGACAGCATTCTGCATTTCTTGGAAAAGCCATAAGTCAAATGGATAGAGCTCCTCAGGTGCCTCTTAAACGTTATGTGCTTTCCTCTAAAAAAATAACACATATACTGAATTTTGTTGCCTGGGCATCTCAAGAGAGATGTCCGCATGACTGAAAATTGACCCTACTGAAGCACTGCTGGGTACATGCTTAAAATACAGACAGTAGAAATTGGTGCTCGCATTTTATGTGCAACTTTTTTCAAGTTTAATAAGGAGGAAGAATAAGTATAGTATTTCTGGTGGTAAGAAACTTCCCCCCCTCACCCCCGCGTAACTGGAATCTTTTGAGGGTGAGAAAAAAAAGGACTCTTAAAATAACAGCTTTTTAAACTTTTGACATGCCTAACAAAAAGAAAATTTAAAGGTTCCACTTTATGCTACTTCCTGCTGCTTAACTAGAGTCATAAGGTCACCCTGTAACACACTTCTTTTGTGCACATCTATGTAGTAGTGAAGAAAGGCAAAGCTGCCAATTCTCTAACTAGGTATTAAGCTTTCTCTTCCCTTCTGCCCCACCTGTTCGCTTCTTCCCTCACAGCCCCTAAACCCACAGCCTGGATTTTCAGCATAGCTGCTTTAAAGTCTGAAAGGACTTTGCTCAGAAACTTTCTTGACCCTGAGAATGTATTTTTTCCCCTATTGCCTCATGTTTTCATACCGAAGGGTAATATTAATATTGCTGTATTCTAAGGCAGATTTCCTAAAATACTGATGCCTAAAACGGCACTGTAAAGCACTTAGGATAATACAGGGCTTTTTACTATTTTATATTGTTATAACACTTTTTTATATCTTACCTTCGTTTGCATGGCATATATAATTTACATACATACTGTGGTTTTGGGGTATTATCAGAAAAATTATACTCATCTTTGTTTTCTTTTTTCCTCAAGTGCAAAATATATTTAATAAGAAATCTGACCTAGGATGTAAAATTTTGGAAATCCTTGAAATTTATTTCCACTTCACTCTCAGTTTTCCATTATCCCATTAACTTAAAATGCATATGCAAACATTTAGGCTGAATTCATTAGTCCAGTATGAATGGACATTGAGTAGGTGGAGTCACAATTACAAAACCCTGCTATATGATGAACATATTTAAATACTTACTGCTCTTTTCCTAAAAAAAAAAATCTCCTATAATAGCATTTCCTTTTCCAGCTATGCCTATTAAAATTCAAATTAAAGAGGCAAATGCCTTGCTGATAAAATCGGTAAATATATGTTTTGTGGATTTCTATGGAAAATCCACTCTAAAATCATTTGGGTTCTTATAGAAGATAAATTATCATCTCCACATGGTGGACCATTCAGCCTCTCTTACAGTTTCTGTTAGTAGCATTTCTGTAGTAATGAGTAAGGCAACATTAAAAACACTGGTACAACACAGTCCTCCCTAAGAGCAGTAATATCTTTCTTCAAAGATGTATAGCTGGACATAATAATATCTGTTGTGTCTGATTATAACAACTTGATTTTTAATCAGTCATTTTGCAGTTATGATTTTTGATACGGCTATTAACTTATTATCATGTGAGAGACAAAATAACAATTGTGTATTAAGAACAGTTTCAATCAGCAAAAGTAGGCCTAACAACAGCTGTTTTCTGTTACATACTCCTGTGTTCCTTAGCTGAAAATTATATTGATCACAAGTATGTGGTTAACCATTTCCGCAAATGAAGACCATCTGGCAGTCTAAACAAGCAAATAGAGTTTGAATGTCATCTTAGAGGAAGGAAAAAAAAAAAGAGAAGGTTTCTTGTCAAATTTTAGATGAGCAAGACAAATTATGAGAACCTACAAGCATCAGTTGGAGAGAAAAGTACCTGCTTCCTGATGAAAATATAACTCTAAACTTGCATTCCTTAAGATATCTCTGGCACATCCTCTTAAATACTCCCCATGTGTCTTGTCCAACTCTTGGAGCTCTTCCTGTAGCTACTCATGAACCCCAGCTGGATGTTTTTCAAAGAGCAGGCTGGAGTAAGACAACCATTTCATCACAGAATGGAGACAAGTTGCTCTGAGATCAGTTTGAGAGTCATTCAGTCAGTGCATTCTACTGCGTCCTACTGCACAGCAAATTAAGTCTGCTTCTATGCTGATGTTCTTGCCTTAGAGAAATTCACAAGCTTTCAAATTTTTTTAAGTTCATAACAGATGACAGCAACAATAAGAATCAAAATCACTCAACTCATCCCATGAAAAATATTTTTTTCTTAGTAAGGAGGCATCACTTTACACCATCTGTTAAGGTACAAAAATGTTTTGCAACAGGTTTTTTTAAGACACTTAAAAAGGCAAAAGGTGCTTCTCCTTTTCTATAACATAGAATATATAGGACACTGAACAGTCCTGCTTGTTGCCAATTGGCAATTTGTGTAATTTATTCTCCACATTTTGTTAACATTTAAAACATAGTTGTAATCTAGTCTTCATGTATGTCAAATGCTCCCAAAACTGTAAGATATATACACGGAAGGCATGGTAAGAGATACAGACTCTTACAGAAATATCTATAATGTTCAAATGATTAGTTGATAAACAGCTAACAACTTACTATTGCAATCAAACAAGATTAGATACATGCTGTCCTTGAATCTCTTTTTATTTAACCAAATTAACCTAACTAGAAGAAGAGAGATAACAAAACGCTTGCCTGTAAAACTAAGATTCGCATGACAATTCAGCAAATCCTTCATTTATGGTAGTCAAGGTTTTCCAATGTTGTTCAGCAGCATCCTGGTTTGACTTCTACGTTCTTGTTTTAAATTAACATTACAGTGCTGTTCAGCACCAGCAGGGTTTGAAGTTGCAGTACCATCTGTAGCAATTGCACTTTCTCATGGATGAAGTTAACGTATCACAATATATTCTCAGCATTCACATTTGTTTCTCGGTCACTTAAAAAAGTTGCAGCTGCACTGAAAATTAATTCTGTGTGACACACTAAGAGAGCAATGGAATTACTTGTAAAATTAGTCAAAGCACGGTGAAAAACTTCCTGATATTAGTATGTGTGGGAGCCTTTACGCGAGCTTTGTCTGACATTTATTGAGATCATTTAAATTGGGAGAACTACCCGTACTATTCTGGTACTTATTCTACCAGAACTTCATTGATGAAAAAAAATGAAACAATTAGGTGGTCCAAGACAAAAGAAGTGAGCACTAATGAAAAACAGCTCAGCCAAAATTACATGGAACTAGAACTGTTGGTTCTTCCCAATCTCTTGATTACAAATCTAAAATCTGTATCTTGTCAATGGGCCGACTGATTTCATGGCAGTAGGATGAGGCTTCTTCTTCCCAAGATCTCAGTTTTGCACACTAACAGCATTTTGGAGTTGCCTTTTGGAGCAAGTATTGTGCAAAAACTAGAAGACTATACAACCTGAAGCTGACTGGATGCATACAATGCACTGGAATGAGGAAAATGGGATTTTCTTCACAGATACCAGTCCTGATTAGCCTCATCACCACTGAAAGAGAGCTGCAATATAAAGAGTATTTTTGTAAAGGATTGGTTCTGTATTCTTTCCACGTGCTCCGCTAGCCTCTTTTCCCATACCCACAGAAATAAATTTGTAATCTCGTGGTATACAGAGTGCTTACAAGGAACACTTGTGAAGTATTATTTCAGTGTCAGAAGAGAACTGATTTTCACTGATGAGACACTGTCTTCTTAAGGCAGAGCAGTCTAGAAAAAATATATTAAATGTTTCTGTTGTTCACAGCTTGTGTAATGACTTTTCTGCAGCTTTTTTTCACCCACCTTGGCATACATGGTCTGTGGTCACACGGGGTCTTTGCGCTTGTATCAGATACTCAAAGAGCGAAAACTAAGAGTTCAATTGGGCACTTGGTAATGGCGATGTGTAGGTATGTATTCATTTCCCTGTTCCAACAGATTGTGAATGGAGTGTTTACGCAGGATGTTTAAAATGTGTACAACTACCCAAAGCCTGTACTAGAAGACATTTAATGCTTTTGAAAGAAAAGTTTCATCCCAGCAGGTTTATAATTAATGCAAACATACTGATTCTGTGAATAGGCCATCTCAGATGGCTCTTGCAACACTGACTTCATTGTTGCCGTAATTAAGACTACAGAACAGGATTCGGGGAGATAAGCTGCATATTGATTTTTTACTAATGGCTTGATAACTTTGGCCACTGTGTGATCTTTGAGAAAGTCAGAGATGGAAAATTACAGCATGTATTAAGGAATCACTGCTGGTGTCTGAGACCAAAGTGTTTTGGAAAGGGACCAAGTGACAATGAACCAGGACACCCAGTGCATTCAGGCTTTTTCTCATTAATCTACATAGCTGTTGCCTGTATGACTGTGAACATTCATTCATAACATCTCCTTTGTTAAACTCAGTGTAACGTTGTCCAGGTGTCAGGGAGACAGAAGTAGATAGTATGTAAAGCTATAGTGGCCATAAGTTGTTTGAACCCCCCACTGAGCACCAGAGTGCAGCACAAGTATAACCACAAAACCACACTGTAGTTACAGCAACTGCTGTGATAATCTTCTGAGGGGTGGAATGAATGTGGTGCTATTTTGCTGTTTGCTCCAAGGTCTCCCTCAATGATAATGGTTTGATTTTGCTTGGTTTGGATGGTGTGGCTGTTAGACTCATGCTGGCAAAGTCAATTTGACTCCATGAGGCCCAATTCCTAAGTCTCTGCTCTCCTTTGGTCCTAGTAACACTGCCATCATTCAGTATTCATTCACACTATATATTCACAGCAAAAAAAACCCAACAACAAAAGCACAGAGACACCTTGATAATTTTTAATTAATTGTCTAATTAATGTGGTCTCCTAGAGCAACAGTAAAACAATTAAAATACTTTCAATAAAATTTGCTCCCCAAACAATCCAAACAATAAAAATGTTAGCTTGTCTTAAATATAATTAACATATCATTTAGATTAAACTAGATATTGCACATTAATTAAATTCAAGTTAATTATTCAAACAGATTTATGGAGCATTAGCTGATATCTACACATAGAACATATCTCAAAAACATCTTTATCTTTACTAAATACATTGTAAATATATCACTTAGAGACATCTTCTAGTTTTTCTGTTCAACTGACTTCCCTCCCCTGTAGGAAGCAGTAGTCAAAACAATCTTGGGTTTATAGGTCATTTTATTTAATATGGTCTAACAGACAAACCAGTGGGACTCTGTATCTTCCCCTACTTGGCTTCCTTGGTTTATTTGGCTTTCCTCTTATTTTTTGGTTGCCTCTTAGTTTCCTCATCTGTGAAATGGAGGTCATAATGCTTCTTTATGTAAAACAACCTGAAGTCTAAAGATAACAACATGTTCAATAAAACTTAAGCATTATTTTTACGATGCGTGCAAGAAGGGGTATTACAGTACCAACAATACCAACTGCCATCAGCACTATTGTGTTCAGTCTCCCATACTGAAGTACAGATTATACCATATATAAAGAGACTAAGGATGAGAGAAGGGAGTAGTGTCATCCTCATTTTACACTTAGGCCTAAAGTTGCAAGACAATATTCAGGGCAAAGTCTACCTCATGCTTGAAAAAAAAAAAAACACAACAGCCAACATTTTCTCCTAAAATATGAGAAAGAGTGATGGCACCATTTCTTTGATCACTGCTGCACCAGGTCTCAAGAGTTGACCAGTGTCCTCAGAGGCAGGCAGTTCTCTGCTTTGAGTCTTGGGGCCCATATCTTTACCTTTTACCATCTAGAAAGCTACTGACTACCTCAACGGTAGTGGTCATCCTGCTAATTGAAGGTTTCCCACTGTATGGAAACTCCAGAGTTACTGAGTTATCACTGAAGAATTAATCCAATTCTAGCACAGAGGATATGGCACATAGGTTGGAGAGGGGAAACTTGGAGTTTCAGCCATTTCCCTCAGGGTTCTTGCAAACACACTGGTTTTTGTCATTGTTAACTGGAAAGGTTTTCCATGTACTAAATGTGGGTGACATTACTAATCAGTGGCATTTGAAATGAGAGCAGATGAAGATAATGATATCCTGCATGCTGTTACCACTCTCTGAAGCCAAACTATGTCTAATATCGCTAAAGGTAACTATAGCTCAGTAAAATACATGTACATACAAAAATAATAGTTAATTATTGCAAAATAGCTGCCCCTTCTGTTTTTACTATTTTTTTTCTTTACTGCTTTAATTGTAATACATTAACAGAATCAAAATAAAGCAATTAATTTCAAGTGCTTTTATATTGCCTTTTTTAGGCAAACCAGAATAAACACAAGCAGTGGAGTCTCCTAGTCCCCCAACTGGAGTCCTGAAAATGGGACAAGTAAATCAAGTAGTGACTTACAAATGCTTTCATTTGAAATAAAAACAAAACAAAACTAAGGTTCTGCCAAGGTCTCACATGTTCATTTACAGTCATCCAAAAAAAGAGCTGTATATTTGGTGACTATTTGATGTGTGCATGCAAAGACAAATCTGCATTAAAACGTATCAAGTCATTTGTTGTCATTCTGTCAACTCTTCTCCATGCTTGACCTCCTCTTGAGACTACATCTGTAGTCCCTCCACCAATGTAATTTTAAAAAATATATTACTTTCCAGTATTGGCTATTATTTCAACTCTTTTTATAATGAACAGTTTAGTTTCTTATGTAATATTTACTGTCAACTTTGTTTTCATCTCCAGAGAGGTGTAGGTGGTAAGATTTCTTTTGCATCTTTTTCAGGTTTTTTTCTGTCTTTAGTTGAAGCAGATTAATAGTCATTACAAAAAGTAAAGTACATAGAAACTGTGGATTTGTGTACTATGGGAACGTACTGAAGTGATTCTTTCAGAGAGATATTAAGAAAAGAGCTATCACAAATTTTGCTATTTTCCCCAAATGCAGTGGAGAAAGCAGCCAAACATCTCCCTCTGGTCCCCTGAGCTGCCCCCTTCGCAAAGCACCCCATTAGTTTTACCTGGGAAGCAAGGAAGCAGCATTAGCCAAAGGTGCAAGAGAAATCCCTTTTTCCTCTATACATTTTCCCCCCTTTCATCATGGAGCAGGCATTTGGCAAACATAGATTTTTAGCTGAAGATGAGGGAACCTACATACTACCTTGACAGTCCTGTGAAGCTCAGGTCTTCCGGGGCACCTTTAGGTCCTGGAGCTTGAACAGTTTGAGAGTGTTGTCTTAAATCTGTGACAAGATGGATGAACAATTGGCTGAAGAGTCAGGCTCAAACAGTTGTAGTAAAGAGGGTAACATCTGGTAACAGACTAGTGGTGTTCCCTAGGGCCCGATTTTAGGACCAGTCCTTTTCAGTGTTTTTGTCAGTGACTTGGACATGGGAGCTGAGTGCACAGAAAGTAAGCTTACCTGATGATACTAAATTAAGAGGAACCACTGATTCTAGAAAGGCCTGACAGATTTTGACACATTAGAGCACTGGGCAATCACCAACCATGTGAAATTTAACAAAGACAGTGCTAGATCCTGTGCCTGGGTTGATGTAATCCTAGATGTATGTATAGTAGCCTTGTCTGGAGACAAGAGGCTAGAGTGCAGCCTAAAGAAAAGGATCTGATTTTTGGTAAGCTCCATACTAGTCAACAATGTTCTCTGGTGGCCAAAAGGGCCTGCCATACCCTAGGGTGCATTAAGAGCAGGATTGGTAAATGGTCAAAAGTAGTGATTGTCTCACTTATACTCGGCATTGGTGCAGCCTCACCCTGAGTACTGTACACAGTTTTGGGGTCCCAAATACAAGAATAATATAAAAGTCTTGGAATGTATGTAAAGGAGGACAAAAAATACAGTGAAAGGATGAGTGACTAGGTTTGTTCATCTAAAAGGAGTGGAGAATGAGTGGTGACTTTATTGCTGTCTTCAGCTTCCTTATGAGGTGGAATGCAATGGGAGGTGATGATCTCCGATCTGTTATCTGGTGACAGGACATGACAAGATGGCTTAAAGCTCATCAGGGAAAATTCAGATAGGATATGTTTCACTAAGAGGGTGGTCAAGCTCTGGAACAGTCTCCCTAGGGAAGTGATCAAGGCCCCAAGCTTGTCGATGTTCAGTAAATACTTGGACAACACACTTAGATACATGGTTTAACTTTTAGGTTGCCCTGTGTGGTGTCGGGAGTTGAACTCAATGATCCACGAGGGTCTTCCAATGCAGGGATTGTATGTCTCTACGCTTATGTGATACCAGCAAGAGAAATCCTGTAAATTTGGAGGTTATAAACTGAAGTTCCATCAGGATCTTGCCTTATTAGTGCAGTCAAATTGGAGAAACATTCTCTTACAATATTTTATGTTGATCAGATGACAAGCTTACTGGCACTGCGAGCCTCTAGAATTTTCCCATAAAGATGACAAGCTACATCTACTTTCAGTCTTTCACTCTATTGCCTGCTGTAAGTAGGTTTTGTACTACCATCATCTCAGGAATGTGTATATTTGTGTGTATACACACACACACACATATATATACACATGTGTATGTGTTAATTATGTTAAATTAGATTTATTATCTCTAGAGCACTATCAGCCTTATTCATATCCTACTATAGGAAAAACTATGCAGGGAAAAACACCACTGAGTAGCAGTTATAGATGGAGGGGTAGCATGGCTTATGCTTCATATTTGCCCTGAGAAAAAGAGACCTAAGACTCTGACATTTTTTATTTTGCTTTGTTTTTTTAATTTTTTCCCCCTTCTGATATAGCTGCTCTGCTTATCTGCTCGATATGGAGCTTTCTCCTCATATTTTCTGCTTTTTCTTTGCTTTTTTTCCCCCCTTAGTCTAGTTTGTAGCCCTTGCCATTGAACTCCTTTATTGACACTTACAGGTTTCAAGTTGTGTCTCTGAACTATATGAGTCCCAACAGTAAATAAAAACATAGTTCATTTGTTTTCTATGAGGCTCGTTGAAGCTGATAGGACTTTTTGCAGTGAGTTCAGCGGGAGCTGGAATAGGCCCCATTTGTACAGAGTTTTCCCTGTAGTCCAGTTTCTAAGTAACATTTGTGAAAAGATACTTCATGGAAAAAGTGATGGCATAATAATGCAATTTGCCACACATTTACTGCATCCAATAGAACAACCATGTGCTTGCAACATTATTACTGAGAAATGCTTTTATTTCACAGTAACTGTAAAGTAACCTTGTATTCCCTGCACAGCCTCTTTCTCTCTGAGATACAGGTTCATATGATACCCACAACTGAAATCTTATTTTCAGACTTGTGCATTCCCTCCTTTGCAGATTGGAATTGAAAAATGTCTAATAAAGACTCTCCCCCTTTTTATGTGAAAGAGGTCATATCCCACAAATATATACTTCCTCTGGCCAAATTACCTGGACCTTTTTGCAATCCCTTACTCAGGATTCCATTCAATCTCTCTTCTTTCTGTAGATATAGAATCAGAATCATAGAATCACTGGCTTGGAAAAGACTTTTAAGATAATCGAGTACAACTGTTTCTGTCCTAAGCTAAACCATATCCCTAAGTCTCTGATCTACCATTTTTTTAAACACATCCAGGGATGGTGATTCAACCACCTCCCTGGGCAGCCTGTTCCAGGCCCCAATAACTCTTTCAGTGAAAATTGTTTTCCTAACTTCTAATCTGAACCTGCCCTGGCACAGCTTTGTGCCAATTCCCCTTGTCCTATCTCCTGTCACCTGTCTGAAGAGACCATCTCCCACCTCTCTACAACCTCCCTTCAGGTAGCTGTAGGCAGTGATAAGGTCTCCCCTCAGTCTCCTCTTCTCCAGGCTAAACACCCCCAGCTCCCTCAGATGCTCCTCATATGATTTGCCCTCCATCCCCTTCACCAGCCTGGCTGCCCTTCTCTGGACACGTTTGAGGACCTCTAGAGGTTCATTATTTCCTTTACATGACACTTCTGCAATTACAAAAAAAAAAAAAATTCGTAAAGAAAACTGTGTCCTTTATCCCATTATTTCCTATGTTTCTTTCTGGTTTAAAAGACGATAGAATGTAATAGCAAGAGAGTCAAGAGGACTGAAAATGCAGTATCAGACAGTGGTAACATTTCTTTAGAGTTTCAATGCTCTATGCAATTTACAAAGAAATATCTTGCCTTTAGAAGTCTAGATTAGCTAGTACTTATAGCTGTGTGATTTTCTTAGAATAGATCACAAACAATGCCATTTGCATATTGCATTTTGTATTGTAATCATGTAATAATTTATGTTAGCTTGCTCTAGGGATATTTTATATATTATAAACAAATTCCTCATGTATGTTAATGTCTGTGTTGAAACTTACTTCCTTTGTATTATTTCTTCCTATTTGCTTCATTTTTTTTCTTTTAACTTATGTATCATAATTATTCCTTTCTCAGGCACATGATTTTTTATTAGTTTTTGCTACTTCACAATAGAATCTTACTCCACCATGCAAATATTCATATTGTTTATTTTTAATGGGATAAGTATTTATTTTAAAAACCTTTATATTGTTATTGGTCTATAGCATCAGCAACTTATGAGGAAAATTAAAAAAAACCAGACATTATTTTTGTATTTTACAATAACCCACTTCTTTAGAATTGTATTTCCCTAGAAAAGGAAGAATACAGGAGAGACTATACTTCCAGTTCCAACCTGGGCCATAGCCTAACACTTTGACTACTCTTCCAGGGTATACAAATGCATTTGAAGCCCCGGAAGAGCAGAGGTTGGGAAAGACTTTGGATCAGATCTATAACCACTAATTAGGTAAAAAGAGGGAACCTAACCTAGTAATACATTTTTACTTAGCAGACTCATTTTAAATTAGCCATAACTGCACATTGAAAAAGTACAGGGAGCCGAGGATCTGCTATGGAAACATCTGTTAGAGTGAGACAAGACAGTTTCAGAAGCAGGACTTCAGACTCAGAAAGATCAGGCAAAGAGATGTGCTACACTTAGATTGTTTCAAATTTAGGCCACTACAGAATGGCAGTTTTGATCTTGGGTTAAAGAATTTGGATTGAGCTGGCTTTCTGATTTACACACATAGATAATTTTTTATGACCTTGCCCAAAGCCAGTTATTAAAAATGAAGTCTTTAAAAATATTTTTTCAGATCATAAGCAAAACTTAAAAAAGAATATATATTGTTGAATAGCACAACAAAAAGTTCTAATTTTTTAATGTACATAGAAGTACATAAACTTCTCAAGATAGGCCATTGCCAAGGCACAATGTATTAAAATTTTCAAGGCCTTATTCAGACCTTTCCATGTCGGTGCCTTTGACCTTTGTAATTCTATGTAACCATGACAACACCTGGACACCTTTCAAAAGCTGAAGGTTTGGTATTTCTTTCTCCACTGCAGTGAACCTCTTCACATGCCTTGTGAAGATGAAGGAGATCTGTCAACAGCTCTCTGCGTCAGCAGAACCCATTGAGAGACATGAACCAGGAGGGAAAGAGAAACACCAAAGGGGATAGTGGGACAATAGAGTGGATAGAGATACAAATTAATAGTTCGACAGCTTTTTTTCATAGAACCATTGACCCACAGGGACAGCTAAGGAGAGAAGAGAGGGCTCAAGATGATCAAAAAACCTTAAGGGAGAGCAGCAAACAGCAACATGTGCTGATTTGTTTGTTTTAGAACTGAAAAAAATATGCTCATAGATCGATGTAATTTGGAGGCACTAGTGGAGTACAACGAAGTGTTCTGATATTTACCTTAAATCTAACTTTCAAAGTTAGTGTGTACCTGTTGACATTTACCACTAAGTAAGCGATCTTTATTCAAAGGGCTGCAACCTCACCGAAGTCTTGACTTGCAAAAACCATCCTAGAAATCCAAATGCTAATTGACTTTTTTTTTTTTAGAGCTGCAGCAAAAAGGCAAAGGAAATTTAAAGCTTTGAAAGTACACACTGAAAGTCGAGTTATTTAGTTTGTTGCCTGATAGAAAGATCTCTGTAAGAAACAGGTATTCAGGTCTCAAAAGCAAAGCAGATGCTAATGACAGTGTAGGAGCAGAATGGCAACTAGGATTTAGCCCAGGTACTTTCCAGGCTGCAGGTCGGCTGATTTCCTACATTTACTATTTGATGATAAAATTTTTCTGATTTTGTATTTTTTGAAGGGTGCTTTGGAAGAATGAATGCAGAATATAGAAAAGTAGCACTTTTGAAGTAAATTACACCAATATAAAGTCAAATAAAAGAAAGCCCAAATATAATAAAATACTACAAAGCATATATTCACCCCTGTTTTAACGTAAGAGGAAATACAGCTCTTTACTGCTGTCTTAGTGAAATGCCTTTGCCTTCCACAAGTATGTGATTGTTAAAATTAAAGGATTAAAATGAATGCATCCTGGCTTTGGTATTTACTTACAACTGAATAAACTAAATAAATAACATGCTTGTTATGTCTGCAAACAAAATGAATTAAGTGAAACCAGGCAGGCTGAATGGACACGTTGAAGTCTTTGTTTTCAACAGAACCTCATTCTGGGAATAGTAACATACTATGATAAATAACAAAAGGTTCTTGTTATATTTAGCTATTTATTTGCTGAGATATGATCTGTGATCCAAAGGGTTGCATAACAAGTGATGCCCAAGCAGCTCTACTCTGATTAACAAACTTTCTGTGCCTTACATACCCTCTGCACCTCATGCCCTAGAGAAGAAAATGAGGAGGGAGGGAGATTTAAACAAGTTATTTTATTTGTATTTTGCTCTCTAGCAATTGTTCCTTCATCTCTAAATAAGCTTTTGCAGTTACAGCTCTCTTAAAAGGATGCTTTCAACAAGCCATTATGACTACCCCTAATTAAGCCAGGACTATATTGTTGCCTTTTTCCTCCCGAAGAGCAGCTCACAGCAAGGGACTGAGACAGTTAAGCCACTCATAATCACACCACAAATATCTGTTTATCGAGAAGGAAAAAGATGGTCAGATCTAGAAAACTGGCATATGTATTATTAACATCAGCTTTGAAACTGTTGTGGTCAAGCTATCACTGGTAGTACAATATTGAAGAGTTTGGGAAGTTATCAACCAGTGCTTTAGATACAAAACACATGACATAACCACAAGCTGCACTTTATGAAATCTGAAATTGTAACATGAGGAGTGACCTAATTTAATTCATGTGGTTCCATGTGTTTGAAGTTAATAGACCCTTTCTTACCAGGGGGAAATAAGGCCTCTAATAAAATACCAGCCCTATCCTGCCAAGTCATTTATCCTTGGGGATTAATTCTTTTCATATTATGATTGATAATTCATGGATTCCACAGGGGTTTCCTGTACCTTTTACACATTCTATTTGAAAGGGTAATTAACTGGAAGTTTAAAATGTTTTCCTATCTGCAGGTGTAATGAGAGGGGTGGAGTCAGATCACTCACATATGGTGTATCATTTCTTCAGCCAGAGGCAAAAAGATGATGCTGGAGGTGGAGGCACAGCCACAATTTCTAATGCTTATGGGCAATGTTCACCTGACACTGCTCAAAGGCTTATTCTTGTAAAAGTATTTTATAAACTCCATTTAATTTGTTTGCTTTTTATGTAGATTTTTTAAATTTTTTTTTTCTGTTCTGTGTATTTCCCCCAGAGACACAAATGCCTTAAAAATGCCATCATGATGATTAGATTGCCACAATTAGTTTTTGGAAAATTTCTTCAAGCTTCCCAACAAGATATTTTAAGTCTTTAATGCAGCCAGAAGAAAAAAACCAAATCAACTGTGTCTCCTACTTCCTTCACAATTGTGCTTTTCTATCCATCAGCCCTTCCCTGGTGTCATCTAATTTCTGTTGGTCTCAAGAAAAACATTTGACTTTGTTTTGAATCATAATGAAGATTCAAACTATTCAACATACCATTTCAGTATTTGAAAACAAAATGTAATATTTTGACATTCTGATCTCAAAATATTTTATTGTAATAACTTTAGCATGTTTCCAAACTACTTTGTGGTATCATGGGAGTTTTACTTTGAGTTTTTTGTGGCTTCCACTTTCCTGTTGAATTGGCAGACCATGCTACATGTCATCATATTTTGGTTAAAAAAAAAAAATCACTTTTTTTTCTCTTGATATATTTTTCTCTGGAGATATTAAAAACCCATCTGGACACAATCTTGTGTAAGGTACTCTAGGTGAACCTGCTTTAGCAGGAGGGTTGAACTAGGTGATTGCCAGAGGTCACTTCCAAACCCTGCTGTTCTGTCATTCTGTGAGTTTTGATACAAAAAAAATTTAATATTGGTAAAATAGAAATTTTCCTGTAGATAATTTTGATTTGAGGAGCACCTCCACACAAAAAGTACTTTAATAGAAACTGTTTTAGTTGCTGTTGAGCAGAGCTTACCCAGAGTCAAGGCCTTTTTGCTTCTCAACCTGCTCTGACAGTGTGCAGACTAGGGTTGCACAAGTAGTTCGGAGAGGACACAGCTGACACCCAGTCATCAAAAGGATATCCCATGCCATATGACATCATGCTTAGAAATAAAATCTGGGATTTTTATATATATATTTTTATATATATAAAGCGCCTGTTACCATATTGACAAACATTCTTTGGAACCACTCTGATGGCAGAGGTAAGAACAGGAGTCAGCCTGTCAGTACCTCAGTGCTGCTGCTTCCAATAATTTTCAAGCAAAGGGCTATGCTTAGAGTTATGATTTGTCTTTGCATGTAAGCACTACACATGATGGAGCCCCACTTTCTTGGGCATGGATGAAGACCTTCCTATGGATGGGAAGTAGCAAGTCAATTCCTTGTTTTGCTTGGCTTGTGCATACAGATTTTGTTTTACCTCTCAAACAGCCCTTATCCCGAAACACAATTTTTCTCAATTTTATCCTTACAGTTCTCTTCCCCATCCCATTGGGGAAGGGTGAGTGAGTGACTATGGTGCTAGTTACCAGTTGGGTTAAACCATAACATTGTCTCAAAATACTTGAATTAAGACAGAAGTTTTATCTTCAGATTTTTTTTTTTTTCTTCTATAAGACAATTTTTTAAAATCAGATTTTTCCAGAATCTGACAGAATATGCAGTCAAGAATGGAGGAAAATCAGGGGAACACTGAGCTGGAAGAGCTCTCCCTGAGATTGTTGTGGCCTTCTAGAACTATGAAAAAGTCGAAGTGGTCTATATATTTTATGCTCCATTTAGGTCACTACAAGTTACTTAAGTGCAGGTTAATTTTCTTTCTGAAGCATCTCAAAGACCCAGGAATGAAAACACAACCAGAAGCCAACCCCCACCCCCAAGGAAACCAGAGAAAATACATGCAAGCAAAAGCATACACAGAAAAGAGGAAGAAAAGTAATCACCTCTGAGTTAAGGTTGTTTCCTAGGGCCTAGTCCTAGGGTAGGCATGAAGATGTGATTGTCTATCAGTTCAAGCACAATCTCCATGTTGAAGTTATATTACAGGCTGCACTAGTTCAGGGATTGATAAGAAATCAAATCCTGAGTGTGGGAAGAAGTGAGCCATATGTGCTCAGAATAACATGGAATTAGTGTCCAGGGACATTGTCCTGTTTTTGGCTAGGATAGAGTTAATTTTCACAAGAATCTTAGAATCATAGAATTGTAGGGGTTGGAAGGGACCTCGAGAGATCATCGGGTCCAACCCCCCTGCCTAAGCAGCTCCCTAGGACATTTCACTCAGACAGGCGTCCAGACAGGTCTTGAATACCTCCAGAGAAGGAGACTCCACCACCTCCCTGGGCAGCCTGTCCCAGGGCTCCCTCACCCTCTCTGGGGAAAAGTTCTTCTGCATGTTGGTGTGGAACTTCCTATGCCCCAACTTGCAGCCATTGCCTCTTGTCCTGTCCCCACAGACCACTGAAAAGGGGCTGGCCAATTCCCCCTGCATCCCTTGCTTAAGATATTTATCAACATTAATTAGGTCCCCCCTTAGTCTTCTCTTCTCAAGACTGAACAGTCTCAGCTTATTCAGCCTTTCCTCATAGGGCAAAGGTTCCAGGCCCTTAATCATCTTCATAGCCCTTCTCTGGACTCTCTCCAGGAGATCCCTGTCCTTTTATACCAGGGAGCCCAGAACTGGACACAATACTCCAGGAGGGGCCTGACCAGGGCAGAGCAGAGGAGGAGGATCACCTCCTTTGACCTGCTGGCCACACTCCTCCTGATGCACCCCAGGATCCCATTGGCTCTCTCAGCCCCCAGGGCACACTGCTGGCTCATGGCCAACCTGTCATCAACCAGGACCACCAGGTCCTTCTAAGAAGACAGAACAGGTAATTCATACTGGCCAAGGGGGTACTCCTCTCCATGTCGTGCTTACCGAAAAAGGGGGATGGGCTGGTGTGGTTAGAAGTGTGACTTCAGGACCATCTAGTGTGGGCTGAGTGTCTGTTGGGTCTGTAAATTGCTTTGTGTTATCACCTGTTGTGTATATTGTGGTGGTGTTCTTTCAGTCTCCTTGCGCAGTCCCTGTAAACTGTCCTTATCCCATCGCATCCCCTGCATTTTCCCTTCCCTGCCCATTCTTATCCCCATCCCATCAAGGTAGGAGGGAGCGAGGTGCTTGGCTGTGGCTGGGGTTGAAGCAGGACAGACATGGAGGCTCCAGCTCCTCCCAACAGGACACTTGGAGTACTCCTATCACCCTGTACTTCTCTTACCTAGTCCTTTGATCTACACCTTCCAGTTCTAATGTAAATTGTGATTGTAGCATGTGCCTCACAGGATCAAGAACATTGATAGAGCCTTATGAGATGAAGCTTTTACTAATATTAATTTGTCGATCTACTTCTCCCTTCTTCCACCAGTCCAATGAAAATACTTTTCTTTTACATAATGATGTAATGCCTAAGTGACTAAGCAAACAGGGCTTTCGAAAGCCAACTTGTTAGGATGAAAAAAAGAAAGATAGCCTAAAGACATTTCTTCCTAAAAAGGGCTTTTAAGGCAGGAGAAAAGCATCTGGAAACTGATCTCACAAGAAATCAAAATAACTTTTGAGAAAAGTGTGACTTTCTAATGCCACAAATATTCACAACATTACAATGCAGGTCAGTCTGGTCAGTACCTTGCCACAGAGCTCTCGGCAGTGGTTTTATTCAATTATTTTCTCATTATGTGTAAAGAGAAGCTCAATAGTTTTACAGGTCCTATATATCACTCTTTGGAATGAAGTACATTCAAATTACTTTTAATAATTTAAGACAGGATCAGTGTTCTATTAAGAAGATATAACACTTGCTATTCCAAGTTAAGAATTTCCAAAAAGTGACATATATTACAAACTGTAAACATACCTTCTGTCACCTTCATGCTACTTTCCAGCATAATAAGATTTTTAAAACGGCCTTTTCCTTCCTATTCAAGCAGTAAAGATTTGGCTCCTTACCCCAGGTCTTGTTATGTTTAGTAGGGTTTCTGTAACTGCACATGATCTTCTTACACTAAGAAACCTACAGTAATCTATCAATAATTCCTGATAGTATACAGCCTACACCTCATAATTTTAAATACGTAGTGCAACAACTGGTGCTCCTGCCACAATGACAGTGGATTTATCTGTGTGTTTATGCAATCAATATATGCACATAAACATGTATGCACTCATACATATATGTGTAGATGTATGCCAACCAACCAGAATCCTTGCAGCTGGGTAGAGACCACCTCTGCAGTTTTGAGGAGAGAACAGAGCCTACTTCACTGTGTGCTGCATCTGAGATAAAACGTTTGCTGAATGATTAAATCCTCTAACAGAGTGGCAAAGGCCTTCTATCAAAAGATGAATGCTCTCAGAAGTAAAAAATTACTTCCCTTGAATGATGAGTACTTTGATTAGTATCATTCATAAACTGTTCGGACAGTATTTTCGGATCTCTCCAAAGTACATATTTATTCAACAAGCTCAGACTGACCAAGCAGAATATACACGTTCTACAATGTTTCTTTATGTCTTCACTAGGAGCAAATTGTACCTGAGAAATTCCGTGGCGTTTTATGTTGGGGTTATAGTGTTGGTCAATAAAGAAGGAGCAACTAACATCATCTGCTTGGATCTGTGCAAAGCATTTGTCACTGTCCCACATGAAATCCCTGTCTTTAAGTTGGAGAGATGTGGATTTGATGGACCACTCAGTGGATAAGGAATTGGCTGGACTTTTGCACTCAAAGAGATGTGGTCAATGTCTCGATGTCCAAATGGAGACCAGTGATGAGTGGTGTTCCTCAGGGCTTGGTAGGTACTGGGGCTGGAACTTTGTCAGTGATGTAAACAGTAGGATCAAGTGCACTCTCAGCAAGTTTGCAAATGACAACAAGTTTTGTGGTGCAGTCAATACTGCACAATACTCCACACCACAATGTGGAGGGAACGAATGCCATCCAGACAGATCTTGAAAAGGCTTGAGAGGTGGGCCCATGTGGTCTGCATGAAGTTCAGTGAAGCCAAGTACACATAGGTCATAACAATCCAAAGCACAACTGCAGGTTGGCCAGAGAATGGATTGAGAGCAACCCTGAGGAGAAGGACTTGAGGGTGTTTGTGGAAGAGAAGCTCAACATGACCTGGTAATATATGCTTGCAGCCCAGATAGCAAAGAATATCCTAGGCTGCACCAAATTATAGCAGTAGATTGAGGTAGGTGATTCTGCCCTCTATTCTCTTGAGATCCCACACGGAGTACTGTGTACAGCTCTGGGGTCCCTGAAATGGAAAAGACGTGCACCTATTGCAGCAAGTGCAGTCGAGGGCCATGAAGTTGATCAGAGTCTGGACCAGCCCTCCTGTGAAGAGAGGCTGAGTGTTGGGCTTGTTCAGCCTGGAGAAGGCTCTGAGAAGACCGTATTATAGCCTTTCAATACCTAAAGAGGACCTATAAAAAAGCTAGATAGGGAACTGTTTACAAAGGTATGTAGTTATAGGACAATATGTAATGATTTTAACCTAAAGGAGGATAGGCTAAATTAGATAATAAAAATGAATTCTTTACTCTGAGGGTGGTGAGGTACAGGGAGCAGTTTAACAGATGTTGTAAATGTTCCCTGCCTGGCAATGTTCAAGGCCAGGTTGGATGGGGCTTTGGGCATCATGATGGTGGAGAGTGTCCCTGCCCATGGCAGAGACTTGGAACTAGATGATCTTAGAGGTCCCTTCCAACCCAAATCACTCTATGTGATTCTATGATTACTCTGATCAAAATCCTTGAGACAGCATTTCAGGGCAAAATATTATTGCACTTCCTTTCCACATAGTTCCTCAGAAATCACTAATCTTAAAAGGTCTTCCTCCTGTTCTAACTGAAAGATCTGAAGTTCAGGTTAGTTCACTCATGCTAAATGAATTTTTCCCATGTGTGTATTACACAGGTAATGGATGCTAGTTAGAGATAACAGACTGGCAGCCTCTGAAGACCTCTGTCTGAGCACATAGTGGGTCACATCCTGTTTCCTATTCCAGAGTCCTGAGTTAATGTGCTTGAAAACCAAGCTGCAGGGTAGTCACTAGCCTGAGAGACTAATTAACCTCTAGAGCCAATTTTTTTTTGGCCTGTCTTCAGAGGCTATCAGCAAGATTTTTTATAAGCATTTCAAGTTGTCATGGTTTTATGATTTATCTGATGAAAGTAAGAACCAGTCAAAACACCTTTGATGGAACAGTTTTACATCAGAAGATGAAGCTTCATCAAATTGATTTTTTTTTTTCCTGAGGAACATGCCAATTTCATCTTAGTTTTATATGGGGATATGTCAAAATGAATAATTTCAAGTTTTGTATTTGATTTTGATGAAGTAAAATGTTTGGGTTTGACTTCACTGTCTTTGGGGAGCCATAAAAGACAGGACTGGAAAGTTCTAATCCTTTAAACATGGTTAGCTACATTGATGTAACTTTCTACATCACCACACTCAGAAAATCCTTCCTTTGGACTGTGAATAATGGTAAATTCTCTCTGAGTAACAGTTATTTCTGATTTTTGCAACATTTTACTGATGTATCATCAGAACAGTCCTTTCCAATTTAACTTATCGGTTGGTCAAATATATATTCTGTGTCCAAATATAGTTATCTTTACTACTGGATATCACTGGATACCTTGTATCAAATTATTGTTACCATTACCATTTATAGGTCTTGTTATCATCTTGCAGGAATGATTTCACTAAATTTGTTATTGATGTCTGGGTCTGTTAGTCATCTCCAGGGTATTTTTCAGAGGCCTATGAACAGTTTGATAATTTGTTCCAAGTTATAGTGACCCAGGTCTTGCCTTGGTCTTAATTTAAAAAAAACATTCTTTTTTCAGTCTGGTCTGAAAGTCATATTGGGAAGGGAAGGGAAGGGAAGGGAAAGGAAGGGAAGGGAAGGGAAGGGAAGGGAAGGGAAGGGAAGGGAAGGGAAGGGAAGGGAAGGGAAGGGAAGGGAAGGGAAGGGAAAGGAAGGGAAGGGAAGGGAAGGGAAGGGAAGGGAAGGGAAGGGAAGGGAAGGGAAGGGAAGGGAAGGGAAGGGAAGGGAAGGGAAGGGAAGGGAAGGGAAGGGAAGGGAAGGGAAGGGAAGGGAAGGGAAGGGAAGGGAAGGGAAGGGAAGGGAAGGGAAGGGAAGGGAAGGGAAGGGAAGGGAAGGGAAGGGAAGGGAAGGGAAGGGAAGGGAAGGGAAGGGAAGGGAAGGGAAGGGAAGGGAAGGGAAGGGAAGGGAAGGGAAGGGAAGGGAAGGGAGGAAAATACTTTCAATAAATTCAATTTAGAATTAAGTTTTACTCTGGTTCTTTCAAATATTGCTTTTGTATCCTTTTAACAGTTCAGAGTGGAGATTTCCTTTAAAGATGGGTAAAGAAACCGCCAATTCTCCTTGAATTCAATTATATCTGTAGGATTAGGATGAATTAAAAATCAGAACAGAAAAAAGAAGCAGAGACTAGCGATAAGAAATTATACTATTTACTCCTTGTTTATTTAAATAAAAAAAAAACCTGAAACCAGAAATCAGAGCATCATTTGTATTTTTTTTTCCTTCTGTTTCCCTATTGTTTTGTTTCCTTAGTACTAAACCTCATTTGATTTAGCTGCAGAATTCCATCCCTTTGTTCCAGATCAGATTGCTGTCACATCAGATAAGGAACATTTTCTATTATCTTGTACATAAAAGAACTAATTTTGGGTCTGATATATACACAGTTATTTTTAAGCCATCAGTACTAGAAATCTGTAGCTATGAAGCTATAGAAGAGCAGAAAACTAAAAATGTTATCATTGATGGGAAAGACCCTGGTAGTACCCATTTAGGGTTTTTTTTTTGTTTCCTTTCATGTATCCCAGATATAAAAGACCATTCCTCCCAACAAAGACATCGGGAAGCATCTCTGATGAAATCCAAAGTATAAAATAATGACTGATAGATCAACTCAATGTATTATACACTAATTTTGGCAATGCCATTTTAAAAAAAAAATAACAAGAGACATCCATTAACAATGAGCTCAAAGGGTCTCATTTTCAAAGCATTGAAGCACAAGGCCATTTGCAGAAATATATGCCCAATTACATGCTTAATCTGCATGCACAATTACTGTGACTTCATGTGATGCTCAGGTATTGAAACTCAACTGACCATTTTCATGCGCACAGCCTGATTTGCATTTGCAATCACAGTAAATGTACATTCAGATTAAGTGTGTAATTATGCATGCATTTTTGCACATGGCCCTGAGCTTCTAATATTTGGAAAAATCAGACCCTGAAGGCTGCATTCCTCTTGAATACACAGACCTCCCACTGAATGCACAGAACTCCCACTGTCCCATTAAAAGGGTAACCAAGAGCAGAATGTGCTTCCATATGTTCTCACAGCACCCAGCTTTTATAATTATTATTTTCTTATATTGAAAATCTATCCCAAACCCAGAAGTTTGTCTTTAAATAATGAAATGCTTTAACTTCATCACTTAATCAAACCTGAATTGAAATAGACAAGCTATTTATCAACTCCTTGAACTGGAGCTCACGAATTGAAATGCCAAGACGTACCTAACTAATGCTGTGAACTTGGTACCATAATACAATGAACAATAAAACACTCTTGTACTCCAAGAGTCCTTTCTTGGTCGGTGCTTCATCTAAATTCATGGGAACAAAAGGAGGAGGATAACAAAAATCTGAAAGAGGAAAGTAGAAGGTAAAAATTAAAATGAGAAAAAGCAACAAACCAATTAAGGGGTGAAGGGTGGTGATACTAAAATAATAAAGCAAGTAACTTTTGTTGGTCTAATGAGGAGCAGAAAATAAGGCAGACACATAAATGACAGGGAAAAGTCTTCAGATAATAGTATTAATATAGGAGCCACTTATGAAGTGCCTTTCAGCAGCAGGCCTCAAAATTCTTTATAAAAATGAATATTATTGCTACCACTCTACAGAAGAAGACCCACGGCACAGGAAGGTTAGATCACCTGCTAAGCACAAATCAGAAGCCAAGAAGTAGAATTTAGGTTTCTCACCTTCTCTACAGTTTTCCCAAGAACCCTTAAAGAAAGAACTATAATGAAAGCTTAGTCCTCTGTGCAGAAGCATTAGACTACAGCAAAATAATGAGTTTCTCCACAGGGGAAAGTTGTGTGAAATTTCACAGGGTAAATTAAAGATTTTTTTTTAAACTAAAAGGATCTAAGCCATTATCTGATAGAAGCTAAGGAGTTTCAGAGACAGTTCAGTGATTCAGCTGTTTGCAAAGAACTAGCTTGAAATTGTCATCCCTTTAAACATTTACTAATTTTGTGTGCACAAGTATATATATGTTATCAATATTTACATAGAAGTACCCAGGATAGAATTTTTTGCAATTTAGATGGTCAGCTTGAACAATAGGCATATAAAGATAATTGTTTCTTTTTTTTTTTAAGAAATGTTTTGGTTAAACTACTGTTTACATGAACCTATTATAAATAGCTATTTATTAATGAAAGTGCATTTTATTTAGGTTTAACTATAAAGAATAACTTCCCACCTTGTTTTTAAATGTGAATGTCAAATTACTGTATTGCTGTGCACTTAAGTTGTTAGCAATGCTCATGGTTTCCTATACAAATAGAAGGGAGACAAGTCCAGCTGAACTCTCCAAATAAAGGGCATAATGGTACCTTTGTATCTGCTCTGCCTTCCTTCCAGGAACAGTCCTTTCCAAACATGTAAAAAAGGCCTGTATGGAAAACACAAGTGTGAGAAGTAGCATTAGGGTATGCATAGTTCTTCATGCTCTCTCATCCTTACAAGATTAATATAATCTCTTCCCCAGCAAGTACTTCTTCAGGAACCCTTGGCATGACAGCAATATATTAAGGTAACAAAAGGAACCAGTGGGTGTTCACAGTCAAACTACTAAGATAGGTGGGAAGCCAGTGAGATTGCCAGAGCAGGACACCTGTAGAATATAGCTCCATTTCCTCCAGAGTCCACTGAACAGTGTCGTCAGTAATATCTTCCTTTTGAGAGGACCTCCAAGTCACAGACTTCAGCCAGTGATACAGGGCTGTTCTTAAACCCTCTCTTTCCTCTTGTAGCATAACTATATCTTAAAACACATGACTTTCTTCCAATAGTAGCAACAGCAGAATTTACGACCAGGAGTGATCCTGTAATGACAAGGGGAAAAAGAAGCATCTTGCACATCTTTGTCCATTGAGGGGAGTCCCACGAGTATAGAGGTACCACATCTTGTACTCCAAGAATCCAGATCGCACGTCCTGAAATCCTTTGAAACCCTTTGGGGGTGAGGAAGAAGTGTATAATATCACATCAATTTTAATAATTCTTGCCTTAGATGGAACTGACGGAGAAGTTTTCTCCTTTGTATCTTAGCTTGTATTTGTATTTATATAGAATCATAGAATCATAGAATTGTAGGGGTTGGAAGGGACCTCGAGAGATCATCGGGTCCAACCCCCTGCCGAAGCAGGCTCCCTAGGACATTTCACTGAGATAGGCATCCAGACGGGTCTTGAATATCTCCAGAGAAGGAGACTCCACCACCTCCCTGGGCAGCCTATTCCAGTGCTCCGTCACCCTCACTGTGAAAAAGTTTCTCCGCATGTTGGTGCGGAACTTCCTATGCTCCAACTTGCAGCCATTGCCCCTTGTCCTGTCTCCACAGACCACTGAAAAGGGGCTGGCTGATTCCCCCTGCATCCCTTGCTTAAGATAATTGTAAACATTAATTAGGTCCCCCCTTAGTCTTCTCTTCTCAAGGCTGAACAGTCCCAATCTTCTCAGCCTTTCCTCATAGGGGAGATGCTCCAGGCCCTTTATCATCTTCGTAGCCCTTCTCTGGACTCTCTCCAGGAGATCCCTGTCCTTTTTATACCAGGGAGCCCAGAACTGGACACAATACTCCAGGTGCGGCCTGACCAGGGCAGAGTAGAGCGGGAGGATCACCTCCCTTGACCTGCTGGCTACACTCCTCCGGATGCACCCCAGGATCCCATTGGCTCTCTTAGCCATCGAGGCACACTGCTGGCTCATGGCCAACCTGTCATCCACCAGGACCCCCAGGTCCTTCTCCACAGAGCTCTTCTCCAGCAGGTCATCCCCCAGCCTGTACTGATAGAAACGGTTGTTCCTTCCCAGGTGCAAGACTTTAGACTTGCTTTTGTTAAACCTCATCTGGTTTCTTACTGCCCAGCTCTCCAGCCTGTCCAGGTCTCGCTGGATGGCAGCGCAGTGTTCCTGCGTGTCAGCCACTCCTCCCAGCTTTGTGTCATCGGCGTACTTGCTGAGGGTCGAGGCTATTCCCTCATCAAGGTCGTCAATGAAGATGTTAAACAGGACTGGACCCAACACCGAGCCCTGGGGAACACCGCTAGTCACAGGCCTCCAGTCAGATTCCACTCCACGAATCACGACCCTCTGGGCTCGGTCCGACAGCCAATTCTCAACCCACCTCACTGTCCACTCATCTATCCCATGCTTTCTCAGCTTTGCTATCAGGATGTCATGGGAGACAGTATCAAAAGCCTTGCTGAAGTCAAGGTAGATGACATCCACTGTTCTCCCTCCATCTACCCAGCCGGTGATGAGATCGTAGAAGGCTATGAGATTGGTCGAGCACGATTTCCCCTTGGTGAATCCATGCTGACTACTCCTCATGACCTTCTTCTCTTCCAATTGCTTGGAGATGGCATCCAGAGCAAGCTGTTCCATTACCTTTCCGGGGACAGAGGTGAGGCTGACTGGCCTATAGTTGCTGGGATCCTCCTTCTTGCCCTTTTTAAAGACTGGAGTGACATTGGCTATCCTCCAGTCCTCAGGCACTTCTCCTGTTCTCCAGGACCTGTTGAAGATGATAGAGAGCGGCTCAGCAATCACCACCGCCAGCTCCCTTAGCACACGTGGATGTATCCCATCCGGACCCATGGATTTGTGTGCGTTTATCCCTTTGAGCCGCTCCTGGACCTCCCCTACCTCAACCAGAGTTCATATCCCAAAACTATATGAACCAGAGTTCATATCCCATATGAACCAGAGTTCATATCCCAAACACTCCTATTTACATCCAGTGCCTGTGGGTCCCGGGGGCCTTTGAGGTGAAGACCGAAGCAAAGAAGGCATTCAGTATCTCCACCTTCTCAGTATCCCCCGTTACCAGGACACCCTCCTCATTCATCAAGGGACCTACATTATCCCTGGGCATCCTTTTGCTATTCACGTATCTAAAAAAACCCTTTTTATTATCCTTTATGTCCCTTGCCAGCTTCGTTTCCAAGAGGGCTTTAGCCTTCCTAGTTGCGACCCTACAGGCCCTGACTACATTCCTGTATTCTCCCCATGTGCTCAGACCCTTCTTCCACAATTCATAGATCTTCCTCTTCTCTTTGAGTTTACTCAGCAGCTCCGTGTTCATCCACGCAGGTCTTCTGCCTCTCCTTCCCGATTTCCTGCACAAAGGGATGCATCGTTCCTGTGCTTGGAAGAAGTGCTGTTTGAATGCTAGCCAGCTCTCACAGGCTCCCATTCCTTCAAACAGCGTAGCCCACGGGATAGCCCCTATTAAGTCACGGAGGAGATCAAAGTTAGCTCTTCCAAAATTCAGGGTAGCTATCCTACTTTTTGGCTTGCTTCTTCCACCCAGGATCTTGAACTCAACCATTTCATGGTCACTTAGACCTAAGCTGCCCCCGACCTTCACTTCCCTAACGAGCCCGTCCTTGTTAGTTAAAACAAGGTCCAGCACCCGCCCTCCCCTTGTAGGCTCCTGCACCATCTGTAGCAGGAAATTGTCTTCAACACACTGCAGAAATTGTCTGGACTGCATACGACTGGCCGTGTTGCTTGCCCAGCAAATATCTGGATAGTTGAAGTCCCCCATAAGGATTAGTGCCCGGGATCTTGAGGCTACTTCTAACTGCTTATAGAATGCACTATCAACTATTGCATTTGTATTTATATTCCTGAAGACAAGAGTCACATGTTGGTTTTACACTTAGGCTGTATCTAATGTCAAGAGGAGTCTGTGCAATACAGAGACAATGATAACAGTAACTATCAGGTTTTCAGTAGTCAGCAACAGATATTTTTAGCACCCTGTAAAATTGTGCGCTGGGGAGTGGGGGGGAATTTGCATTATATCTGTAGCTTTGGCCCTCCAGTCGAACGTGAAAACTGTCATAACTTGGATCAAAATGCTGCTGCAGTACAAATGTCAATTTCTTATCCACCAAAATTTTCATGTACTTTTAGAGTCTGAACTTGTGGAACTGATAACGCATGGTACTAATCATGTCCACAGAAAAGTCAGAATCAGTTCTGCTTACTACTAAGGTACTCTGCTTGAGTAGAGATTGCCTCGACAACAGTGCAGGGTGATATCACTGATTACTGATTACAAAGATTACATCTTTTCCTGTTCCTTCTTCTACTGGATATAGTCTTTCTTGAAGATGTCGCTGAAAAAATCATTGGTATCACTCATGTCAATAGTCTTGTAGTTCTGCTCTGTGGTGGCACAACATATTTCAGAAAGACAACTGGCAAGGTAGCATTTGCAACTGGTCAATGGCATGTGATGAGATGTCCTAAGTGAAACAGCCCTTTCCCATGTTATGCTACAATGTACAAAAATAAATAGAAAATATGCATGAAAACGCAGTAGTCATGTTTACATTTTCTCATATTTGTTAGAGCTATGAACAGAATTAGGGTGTGAACTGCAAACCTGTCAGGAAAGAAACTCCTTTACGAAAGGAACTTTCCACACTCTCAGGAAAAACAATTTAGGAACAAGAAGGATTTTCACAGGAAATAAGAAAAACCTATTGCATTTTTGAGAGCCTTTTAACAAAGACTCTTTTTGTTCCCAGTGTGAATTTTCTTAACCCTTGCTTTTGTGGGAACAAGTCAGACTGTGAATAGTATTTAAATATAATTTTTCGCATAATATCTAAGCCTGCTTTCAAAACTCAAGTAGCAATTTAGTTACATGGACTTTATTATATATTTCTGCTTCAAATCTCACCTGTGATTTGAACATGTTTTGTCTTTCATTTCAATCCAGTTTCTATGATTCAAAACCCCATGCTAGACTAGAATATGGTAATAGAGGCAATTATGTCATTGAGTATGCAGCACTACTCTCAGGTTAAGGTTTCACACCTGGGTGTCATTATTCTCTCCCATATCAATTTATTATTTAAGGACTTATTATTTGAAAGCTCTTACAGTGCTCTGGCAATTAGAGTTGCAGAGATTCTGTCTTCAGTAAGTGTATTTATTTTGCTCTCCCGCCTTTTTGTGATAGAGTCATTAAATCCGTTTATAATTCAGTAGTGGCAGACTTCTCTGAAACTGCCAATATTGTCCGTCCCTCTTTAATCATCTGTAAGAAAAAAAAATTAGGTGGGCATCTGTATCATACATATACAAATGGAAATAGAAGTGTGATAAAAATATGTGTAAATATTTCGCCTTATTCATATTGGTAGACCAAATAGATTTTTGCACTGAAAATATATAGTCGCTTACCAAGGAAATTACCCTCTCCAATTTAAAAGCAGGAACAAAATTAATTTTACTTTACTAATATTAAATATGTTGTATCTATATTATGGCATTTACATTAAACTGTTGTTCAAGCAACAATCAAATCTGCAAGTTTTTTCACTAAGTACAATTGGTACAAATAACATATTCTTTTCTCCCTTAAAGCCACCAAAAGCAGAATACCTTTTCTGTTTTTCAAGATTCTGCTTGCTAAGGTAAGCCAAACAGCTCCTCTTTCATTCAAACAACCCCATGAGGTGCTACAGGCTTGGGGAAGACTGGCTGGAGAGCTGTCAGGCAGAGAAGGAACTGGGGTTGTTGGCTGACTGCATACTGAATATGAATCAGCAGGGTGCCCAGGTGGCCATGAAAGCCAATGTCATCCTGGCTTGTATCAAAAATAGTGTGGACAGTAGGTCTGAGGAGGGGATTGTGCCCCTGTACTTGGCATTGGTGAGACTGCACCTCGAGTGCTGTGTCCAGTTCTGGGCTCCTCACCATAAGAAGGACATTGAGGTCCTGGAGCGAGTCCAGAGAAGGGCAACCAGGCTGGTGAAGGGGCTGGAGGGCAAATCATATGAAGAGTGGCTGAGGGAGCTGGGGGTGTTTAGCCTGGAGAAGAGGAGGCTGAGGGGAGACCTTATCACTGCCTACAACTACCTGAAGGGAGGTTGTAGAGAGGTGGGAGATGGTGTCTTCAGGAGACAGGACAAGGGGAAATGGCACAAAGCTGTGCCAGGGCAGGTTCAGATCAGATGTTAGGAAAAAAATTTTCACTGAAAGAGTTGTCAGGGCCTGCAACAGGCTGCCCAGGGAGGTAGTTGAGTCACCATCCCTGGATGTGTTTAAAAGATGGGTAGATGAGGTACTTGGAGATATGGTTTAGCATAAGATGGGAATGGTTGGACTTGATGATCTTAAAAGTCTTTTCCAACCTTGTAATTCTGTGATTTTGTGATTCATTGACGGAATGGCTACTTGATAAAGAGAGCATGAGAAACAGAGAAAAAATACATACACACATGAAACTATATGCATGCCTGTGCATCCACATACACAGCAGCACACTTTTACATGTATTCTCATCTTTCATGCTCAAAATATTGCTGGAGCTTTCCTATTTAGGTGACAGATTCACACAATCTCAGCTGAAACCAGGATAATTCTGGAGATCCTCAGAAAAATATGGCAAGGTTTACAGTTCATCTGCAAAGTAAGTAAGTATTTGAAAAGGAGTTTAAACGTTCCCAGTTTGTATGTTGAATCACAAAGCTTAGTGGACTATAACAGGACAAAAATACTTTCTGTAACCTAACATTCACTGCCTGGTGTATCCCTTGTGCCACCTCTTATGTGTTTACCTCACGATAACTTATACCCCCTTAGACATGTATGATTTTCATTACTTTATTTATCTAGTCTCAGAAATAGAAGCTCAGCAAGTTTATTTCTATTGCTCTAAAGTTGCTTTGCTTCATCCATATCTACTTAATTATGAACATGCTTGTCTTTTTCATTTACTACTTTGGATTTTATGTGCTCGTATTAAAAAGTCAATAAATATAGTGTGTAAATATATGTATATATATTTTTTATTTTTTTAATATTGTCAAAGACAGGCTGAGTGTGCAGTACTTTTTCATCTTCTCTTCATCCAGGAAATTAAAAACAGAATTTTGAAAGCTTATGATGGTTACCTTTGCACTTACTCTCTCACCCTAGCATATTCTCAAAGCCCCATTTCACCCGATCTTGAGCTCTGCAAGTAGTAGAGATGGAAAGAAAGAATAGGAAGACAAATACGTCATTTCCACAATCAAGAATCTTTTTCCTTTGACAGCAGTACTAATCACAAATATAATGGCTCCTTGCAGAAAATTCACAAAAGATAGGCAAACACTAGAGTGTATAATTCACTGAGGATAAATAATTACTAGAATGAAAAGTGTTATTAAAAATATACAACTTAATAAATACATTGTTATATATTTTAGGCATACATAAGTTATAAAATATAACCTGATAAATACAACTACACAGCAAAATACAATGAAATTCTAGGAGCCAGTTTCCTGTTGCCAAACAGAGAAATGATTTTGTACAATATCTAAAATTGGATATGGCATATATAGCAACCTTCACATCACATGTTAGAAGATCTTAAAAAGCCATCAGCTTTAGTACACCTACCACATACTTTAGAGAGCTGGGAAGTCACCAACAGCATGAAGTCTAACAAGGGAACGTGCTGAGTTCTGCCCCTGGAAAGGGGCAACCCTGGCTGCACATCCAGCCTGGGGGATCAGACGCTGGAGGCCAGCCATGCTGAGAGGGGTTTGGGGGTCTTGATCAACAGCAAGTTAAACATGAGCCAGCAGTGTGCCCAGGCAGCCAGGAGGGCCAACTGTATCTTTCGATACATCAAGCATGACGTGGCCAGCTGGTGCAGGGAGGGGATTGTCCTGCTCTACACTGGGCTGGTGTGACCTCACCTCAGGTACTCTGTGCAGTTTTGGGTGCCACAGGCCAAGAGGGACACAAAAATACTGGAGAGTGTCCAGAGGAGGGCAAAGACTAGGATGAAGAAGGGTCTGAAGGAGAAGTCTTATGAGGAGAGGCTGAAGTCCCTTGGTTTGCTCAGCCTGGAGAAAAGGAGGCTGACGGGAGACCTCATTGTAGTCTATGGCTTCCTGACAAGGAGAAGACAAATGGCAGGCACTGATCTTTTGTGACTAGAGATAGAAGCCAAGGGAACAGCATGAAGTTTGGGTTGGATGCTAGGAAGAGATTCTTTACAGAGAGGGTTGTCGGGCATTGGAATAGTTTCCCTAGGGATGTCATCACAGCACTGAGCTTGACTGAGTTCAAGAAGCGTCTGGATGATGCACTCAGTCCCATGCTCTGACTTGGCTGGTCCTGTGTGGAGCCAGAATTTGAACTTGTTCATCCTTATGGGTCCTTTCCAATTCAGGATATTCTGTGATTCTGTGATTCTATAATTCTCCTTAACAGTAGTACCTCTTCACTCGTGCTGCTGGCCAAAGCTATTGTAATGTACTACACGCGTATTCGGTCATGCCTGAACAGCATCTATCTATATCATTTTTAGGGCAACTGTCACTGCGGTATCAGAAGAGATGCATGATAAGCAGTAACATGCACAGCTCAGTTACATGATAACTTCCCTTAAGCATTTCAGCCATTTTTGAGACTTTTGATACACTCTTCAGAAAGGGCAGCATTAAAACTAATAGTCTTAAATTTTCTTCTGGGAATTTTGTGGCTATCTGACATTTAGAAATGGACTTTCAGCAGTTTTATTTGAGCAACCCACAAGACCACAGCAGTATGAAGTGATTAATATAATTGAAAAAGCATTGGAATAAACCAACAAATGACCCAAAACTTCAGTGAAAAATCAAGATTTATAGTGACAAAGATTTTGAAGTTCTATATCCCACCATTTCTCATTTATCAATTTCTGTCAAAAGAAAAACCCTCAAAAGATTAAAAAAAAAATATCCCTAGCATAAATGAAGATTATCTAGGAACCTTTTGAAGGCAAAGTAGTATAAGTTCATCACCAAGTTTTCACAAGGACAAGAGATGAGCATCCTATTTCTTTTTGACTATCCTTTTGTGAACAGTTGCATAGTTTTTAGGGCCATATCAGAATAGCGACCCAGAAAAGAAAAGAGCAGACTAGATATTTGTTTGAGTTATTGGCTTTTAGAGGACACTTAAACCTTGGATTTCCTAACTTTAGCCATTGCATTGATTTGTTTTTGTAATCAGTAGAGAGAAAAAGGCCCACCAATGGGTGATCCTATTCACAAAAACAAAATGATAAATATGAAGGAGGAAGAACCCAGTACTTACATACCCATTCCTCAAGTAGTGCTGGGACTACAGGGAAAAGGGGTGAATTTCACAGTACCCTTATGTCACGATTTTGTCAAACCACTTAAAGGTCAAATTAAGTCTGGATATCCGATGAGTTTTCATGCATTTCAGGTTTTGCTTTGCTCTGGTTTTGATGTGATTGAAAAGTAATTCTCCTCCCACAGTGGTTCTGACCAGACACCTACACTGAGTGCAAACAATAACTAATTTTAAAATATTTCACTTCTGAATGAAAGCAGAGAATCAGGGATTTATGGAACAGGCAATATAATGGTAATGTCTTGTCTCTAAGAAAATCCAGTGAGGCAAAGTCAGATCACAACATTTACCATGCTAGGTCAATGTTCATTATTATAAAAGTTTTAAAAGTACTATCCCAAAATTAAAAAGGGAAGAAATAATACTGAGCCACATTAATCCTTCCTAGATCTTCTATTTTGTAAAATGACAGTGTGAAAGATTATTGCTTGTCAAGCTGGCCGCTCCACATAATCATGCCTTGCACTGTCAGCTATCATTGAACAGAATACAGGAAATGAAGTTCATAACTTCTGAATAGAAGTTTTAAAAATTGTTCTCCAGTTTACACATAAACCGAAAAAGTACAAAGTGTGCCCAAAAATCTGTAGAATTTATTTTGTTTTGGTTACAACTAAGTAGCAAAAGGTATTTTTAAAGCCAGGATTCCTTGAATAAACATAAAGCTGGGGTTCTTCTTCAGTGGGGAGACTTCTGAGGCAGTACACCAGGAGGTAGTCAGTTCATGAGATAAAGACTGAAGTCAGTTCAAACATTTGAAAAACCTTTTCTTTTGGGGGGGAGAGAAGTGCCTTTTGGCAGGCTAAAACAAAGCAGTTTAATACAGTCTGTGGTAACAACATATCTCTTCACAAGAAGACAGCTAGGAAATGATCTTTAGTTCATCGTAAAAGTGATAAAGATTTACTATCCTTGTTAAGATTGCCTTGCATTTAATTATTTTTGAAGTGTTTATGTTATGGCAATTGCTCTTGAACACCTGGTTCATTTTTGCTATGTGTAAATACTTAGCCCACAAATTCTTAAACTTTGAATTAATTAATTTCCAAGAGAACTACTGATTTTATATCTAAAGCAATTAATAGAGCAGTCTTACATGACAACTACTCAAATGAGCTACTAAATATAAAGGTTGCACTCCTTTCCTCATTGCTGTCCCTGACTCCTGAATTTCCTACAACATCTGTTCCAAGATTCCAAATTCTAAAGCTAAAGTAAACATTCAGCATAGGCACAAATCAAGGAAATAAGCCAGAAACCTCTTGGATTTTTACGTGACAAAGGTATGGGTTACTTTGTGGTAATTTTTGTTTAGGCCAACCTTTTAAAATAATTACCTGACTTGATCTGACTAGCCAGTAGGTAGATACTGGATACCAGAGAGATAGAATTACAACTTAATTCCACTCAAGACTCTCTCCTGGTGGACAATAAACTTCCAAAACTGGAATTGCCATATTATCTGTGAAATAAAGCAAACAAGGAGTAAGGAGGTTTTCCTTCTTTCAGCTTAGTAGTCCCTTCAGTCAAATGAAGATGGTGTGTATGATGCCAGACACACAGTAGGGACCTCGTCAACCTGGAAAGATGCAAGAGAAATAATTTGGAAGCACCAATTACTTAGAAGTCTGCCAAGCTTCAGCCATATCATTCCTGCTAGATTCAGTGATGAACTTTCAACTGCAGAGGAACTACCACAATTTTTATTTGACTGTTGGATATCTAGATGCTAATGAAAAAAAAGCCAACACTGATGAATTCTCAAGAGCCCAGGACTTTTATTCAGGAAGGCAGCCATTTACATTTGCAAAGTTCTTTTTAACATATGAGATTGCAGAATATCCATCTTGATCTGACAAAATGGTGATGTGACAGATAAAATTAGTCTCAGGATGACAAAATGAGAAAATAGATCCATATATTACTTTAAACACAAATATTTTCAGCAGAATCACAGAACTGAAAAACCTGTTTCCACACACCTTGCATTTCTTCCTCCTAAATTTCTCTTTCGAGTTATTCAGTCTTGTATTCACTTCACAGTTCCATGTATGCTACTTTTTCAATGTATAAAAGTACTACGTGGAGAATTAATGGTCAGTAGCAAAAATAAGAATTAATTAAATATAACTGGAAAAAGAAATCCTGTGCAAGAAAGTCCACAGAGTATATTAACAATTTGGATTTTTATTTTGGAGCAAATAAATGCTAATAGGAAATAAAAATAATTTTACGGGTTTTGTATTTCTCTAAGCACCTTCTATACTTTGAGTTTCATTTTTATGCACACGGAGATTGAATCAGTCCCTCTGCTGTGTCAGTCAGCTAAATAAGTTTCCTAACCTTCGGTGTCCTGTCAGTTCTCGTCCATTTTCAACCTTAGAGTGGAAATTTTAGTGAGGTTTTAATATGTTTTGTTTTGTTGGGTTTTTTGGTTGTTTTTTTTTTCCCCCAGGATTAAGTCTTTCAAAGATCCTACTCTGACATTTATAAAACAGCATTGCCTATGAAAGCTATTAACATCTAAAGAGATTAGATTAGCATTTACTAAGAAGATACATATTCTCTGGTCTGCATATGTTTCTCTTGGGGTTTCTTGTCAGGTTTTTTTGGGTTTTGTGTTTTTTTAATCTCCACTCCCAGATTATATACTTGGATGTGCCTTTAAGTAATTTCTGTGTCTGAACTATCTAGACCTTTGTCATAAGTACCAAATGCAGTAAACCATTCCATGAAGCTAAGTGTATGTTAAACAATTATTACACTTAAATTGCCTATTTTTTTCCTCACTTCATTCTTGGGCTTTAATGTCGGTAATCTAAAAGTCCTGATTTATCATTCATTATTCCTTTTCTCTTCCTATACTGAAGAACTAATGCTTCCTTCTTCTTTAAAAGCTAGGTTTTTCTATGCACTAATCACTTGACACTGACATGGGTTATTTAAAATCTCCTTATTTCAAAAGGAGAAGTGATACAATGACTGAAAATTGTATTATGCAAAAACAAGAGTAATTTCAAAGTTGATGATAAAATCACAATGTTCAAGAAAGAATCATTAAAAGTTCTTGTTAGAAATAGAACACACGAGCAAGAGATAAAAAAGTATCAATGGTCCAAAATTAAACTAACCCCATAGCTCATAATTTTCCTCTCTATAAAATTTTTCACCAAAAATAATGACGTCACGAAAAAGGTATTTCCTACTATGGGGTTGGATGGGCTGTGAAAGGTGGACAGATACACAGAGAAAGTACACAGTTTTTAACCATCTCTTGCCTCTGATTGCTCCAGCTTATATCTACTTTTTTACCTAATTTATAATCCTAGTCCAGGGCTGGAGAGAGAATTTAAGAAGGCCAGACAATAGGGCTCAAAATTAGGTAATATTGAATATTTTCACAACAATAGTATCATTATGGAATTATGGGATTACTTTTGGAATTTTCAGGGTTCAAATTAAAAAAACTGGAACAAAGAACAGTTATTTTATTGCTCCAGCTTTGGAAAAATACCCTGTATGTGTTAGTTGAAAGAAAAATTACTGTAGATGTTGTTTTCAGATATCTCTCCACATTGAAGTCTTGATCAGTCAGAAGAAGGAACATGATCTTGTCATGACTATTGACTTCCTGTGAGTGGATTATTGGTTCCTAAATTGCCAGTCTCATAGAAGGAAGAGTACGTTCTCCTGTGACATTGAGAACCTCTCAAAAATAAAATGTTTTTTTGTTGTCTTAGACCAGAATGTCAGTGAGCTTATTAGGAAATTTCCAACATGTATACTGGGTCTATGGGAAGAGAGAGAAAAAAGGGAGTTGCTGGCTACTGATATTTGAAATAAGTGTAGAAACACCATAGCCTGCCTCCCATGACTATAAAAGACAGATAATGCTAACTTCAGTTACCAGCAGAAAACCCATTGTACTTCAAGTTGAAACACCCATACCTTTTTAGTTATGTGTATCCATTTCAAAACACTATGTTCTGTGTTCTCTCTGAAAATTACAAAAAAGCCCAAGGGAGTTAATTTGGGAGACACTTTTACAACATAAGATTTCATTACTTTTGAAACTTTCAGAAATCATCCCAAGTAAAAGAAAACTGTGACTCAGGAAATATTTACACTCTGAGCAGTGAATCTCTTTTTTAAATATGTATATTATACAAAGAGCAATCTTTGATTCAGTTTTTAAAAGCAATGACAGGGAAAGTGTTATAATACAAGTAAGTCTTTTGCCCAGGCATAAACAAATCAACAGGGCAACAACAGATATTGCGACTGACAGGAAGCTAGACCATTCTGATATTAAACATGAAGTTTAAGATCACTTACAGCTTCGCAATGATTCCTATTATCTCATTTCTAAAATGGTCTTAGGTATGTAATGAGGATTAATGTAAAGAATCCTTGACAGCTAAAAGCAATCCTTTTGTAAAGAAAACAGTCTAAAACTGTTTCTCAATTCAAGTGTTTTAATTCAAACTACTGGCCAGTGTGTAATTTAGTTTTTACTTCCTAAAAGCCCAGTGCCACAGACAACCAGTTCCTAGCCAGTGACATTATCCATGTTCACAATGTAGTTGATAACAAATAGTTGACGAAACAGCTTTTCAACAAAGAACTCAGAATTTTAGTATATCTTTGCAAAAGAGGTACAAATTTGCACCTTGACATTAGGCTTCAGGAAATAAATGCTTTCACTTACTGAAACAGTGGTCATGGAGAATACATTCTCTTCGCATTTCCCTCTTCCTGCATCATCATAAATCTCCTTCTTGCCAGGTCTTCATGCCTCTTTCCCATGTCATATAAATGCAGGTCCTGCCTTCTTCCTTACTTGCCTGTTCTATTCTTCTTGCTCACTTGTGGTTGCTTTCTTCCTGCCCTTGCGCACCTGCTTTTTCTCTCTTGCTCGCTCTCTTTATTATTTCTTTCTCTTCAACTATCTTTCTCTTCCTAACACTGTTTTCAAGTCATGAAAGAGAAATTACTCTCTCTCTTTCACACTACCTGAACAGCAGAATAGGAGAAATGAAGTAAAAGAAAAATAATGCTGCCAATGAGTATCTGTGCCTGGCAACAGAACACCTGAGAGCAGTGGCTGCAGAGAAAATCTCACTGAGTATTCAAGTTCCAAATGGAGACCATCACTGGTACAGGCATCTCCAGCCATAATGGAAAAGCTCTGAGGAGCGTGGACCTCAGATGAGCACGCTCGTTTTGTAGTCAGTCTCTAGAAAATTTGGCTGGCAAATTTCATCATAACTTTATTAAACTCATAAAAACTAAAATGAATGTCTCATCTAGGCAACCCTCTATGGGAACAGCATAAGGGCATACCTGAAACAAAACATGTCCACAAAAATTAGTGTACTACGTGTGTATACTACTGTAAGAGACTTCTCACCAAAGTGGTTACAAACTGTATTGAAACATGATATATTATAATTTAACTGTATCTGATTCCAAGAAGTACCTGGAAGGTTTTAGCAGAGAGAATCTCAAAAAAATTTTATTTTTTGTTTAAATCTGCTTTAGAATGACACTTAGTATAAAAAAATTCAGTCACAGCTGGCAAAACTGTCAGATTGACAAGCAACTGAAAGATCTTACAATGAAAAATCAGTGCGAAGTCTCAGTTGCTTCCATCTCTACTTGCAGTGTGTGCCATCTTAATTATTTCTTAGAACGAGTATTTTGATCTCACTCTCTCTGAAATTACCCTCCCACCATTTAACTCCTATCCCTCTGTTTATACGATCTGTTTGTCAGAAGGAGTACAAATGAATGATCAAACAAATCATCCAAAGCCAAATGAAATTGTTATAAAAGTCAGGGGAGAGCGTGGTTTTACTTTATCTTATGCAAATACTGAACTGTCTCACAAAATACTTACAGCATTACTAAAACTTACCTTGTGTAAATACCAATAGTTATCATGACTTTTAAAAGACTGGTCATATTTCAATTTCTTTACCTCAAGTAATTCAGCCTCTGACATAATCAAGGTCTCAGTAACCAGACTCCAGCTCTGCCTGACGAATATCACTGGTGGTAAGACAACAGCAGCCTATTGCTTTAGGCAGGATTTTACCCTTCTCTCTTCAGGGAGTTTAGAAAAATCTATATGATCACCAGGGAAACAATCCTGTTTGGGGGGCATGGTGTGGGAAGGCACAAGTGCAGAGATGGAAAGTAAAGTAACAGTAAGAACAGTGAAAGAAGTTAATTTATAGATCAGTTAAAGAAAAGAAAATACCACCAAAGATAGTACTGTCACATACATCTGAAAATAAGAAAGAAAAACAGGCAACATCTTCAAAACTTCAACACCAAGGTAAGGCATCCTCAGCAACAGAGCAGAGAAATTAGTGGAATATCTTTTATTCTCTATTTTTTATCATAGTCACCCAAAAATTTTATGAGAAAGGATTATGGACAAAGAAGACCTATCCAAATAGATCGTATGATTGGTTCTACTAGACAGATTCATTTATCTCCATTGGAGGAGGACAAGCCCTTTATAATTCACTTGTGGCTTCATTGCTTGTGAATTATGAGTCTTGCCCCCTTACTAGTGGGCACCAATCTGTTATCCCAGCAGACTGCTGTTGTTGTTATGCAACTTTTTTTTCTTTATAGGTACGTGCCAGAAGATCTCTGTTCTTTCTTTTCTGTACCTCACAAACACAACCAAATGTTTTCCTCTGAAATAAAACTAGGCTAGATGGTAATATAAGGTATATCCAGCTTCAAGTCCTTCAAGTATCCTCTGTATCTCTTTATATCCTTCTGAATGCAAGTACTAAATCATTTTTAGGCCTATGAAATCTCTCAATTGAAAGAAAAATAGTTTAACCTATGAGAAAATACAAAAACTTGTGTTAGAGAGTATGCAACCAACAGGCTTCTTGTATCTGCTGATGAGTGTTAGCTTCTGTACAGAAATAATCCCACATAAATGAATTTACAAATACTCATTGACAAAACAGTACTAATACACGTGTCAGATGACTGTCAGGCATTCAGAGGCAGAGACCTACTATATTGCCTTTATTCTTTACTTACCTGTATCATCTAGAGCATAATATTGCCATTCCCAACAGGAGGCCTACACTAAGATGTGGGCTCTGTTGAAAGTCTGGAAGTTATGAAATACTATGAAATGCACATGATTAACCCTGATTCATCAAAGTTGTTAATAAAATAGTAGCCTACTAAATTTTAACTTTAAAGTTTACAGATCTTTTTTTAAATTTTGTATCTATTTGGTGATGTTACGTCTACCAGTAGAACTGCTGTAGAAGTTTAAAAGGCACAAAAATCATAATCCAGTATTTGCAGATCTTCAGTGTATAGTAGTATCTAGTCTTACACAGTGGAAGAGGGCAGTTATAAGTCTAATTCAAGAACCATAATTATCTATTTTGTGCTTGTAAATTAATGGCCTTTCCCGATAAATCTTTATGAAGCCAGTCAGTACAAAATCTGCTTAGAAGTAATGTATCTTACCCATTTGAAGCTACAAGGGACATTTTGCTTAGAATGAATTTAGTTGCATGAGCTGAAGGTTGAACTAAGCATAGCCTGGAATATGTAACTTGTTCATTATATTTCTCCCATTGAGGTGAATGTTGTATAATTTCAGTTAATATCTTCTCTAGCTTCTCTTCCTCATCTGTCCAGACCCCCTTATGTATTTTTGTTAGCTCCACCCAGCTACCTGCAAGAAGTAATTGAATCCATGGGGCAGAAGACAATAAAAACTTGCCTGAAAACATGATATTAAAACAGAATGTAAAAATCTTTCATTTATTTAAATAAAAGAAAGAACATATGAAAAACAGTGGTTTCCTCTTACAATTATTGATAGAGTTATGTTATGCTCACGGCAGATACAAGGGCCATGACAGCTTCATGCAATTCCAGTTTTAGACATATCACATTTTCTTTCAATTTTGTCTGAGTTATTTAAAAGCAGGGAGTAGTTCTGCCCAGAGAGAAGTGAAAAAAACCCATATCACTAAGTTTCCTTCCCATGACAGCATTGTTTCCTGCAGCATTTTTTAGTATTAGAAAGAAAAAAAAGAATCTAAAGTAGATGAGATGTGTTAACATCTAAGATAAGAGAAAATACCTTGGAAACTATTTAATCCTTTCTGGTTAATCAGGTCTTGTGTCATGATATAGTTCAGGATGGCTTGTTCAGGTTTTTTTGCTAATCATTTAATAACAGCTCAAGGAAAACTGCCTTGAAAAGAATCTTACTTCTGTAAAATTGAGGAATTGTACATTAAGCTAGTAAAAGAAGAGAGAGAGAAAGGAAAAGTAAAGCCTTCCAACTATTAATATTACATTGGACAGGGGCAGTAAATAATTGACAGTTGTCATCTAGCAGTTTCTTGGTTATTCATGGGCTTAGAGTTAGTCCTTTATATCAGTGCCATCTAATCTTGTTACATCACTTGCACTCCTCAACTCACATTAATATGTCTGCTAGTGACATGTGATACACACTGGCTTTTCAGAGATATCAGACTGCTGATCTGCACCAGTCAAGAGCAATGTAATTGACATTGGCAGACAGAAATATTACTGCCAGACTGAACAGTGTAAATAATAAAAAAAAAAATCCCCTCCAACACTGCACAGAGAAATCTCCATAATTAGAGAGAGATCTCTTCAATCACACCCACTGAGCATCACTCCTGAATTAGAAAAGCAATAGAGTAAATGGAAGGGTTCAATTCAATCATACCGAGCACCTGCACTCTTGATTATATATCACGTTGCTACAGATCAGGTGTGTGTGTTACAATGAAAAGAAAGAGAAGATTATCAGTAAGTAGTTCAGATTTTGCTTCTGTTTCTAGGTTTAAACACGTGTAGAAGAGGCCCAGCAATTTAGCTGAAACTACAGATATTTAGTAATAAGGCAAGGCTAAAACCACTTATATTTCTGCTTCTAATTGCATGCCAATTATATGAAGATACAGTGAATAGTCTGACACTTAAGAAGAGGGAGAACTGAAAACACAAGTGGGGCTTCCTTGTGTGTCATAGAAGTTTGCAGAAGACTTAGTTAGCAAATGAGATATAATTAAAAGTTAAAGTCGTTTTAATGTTATACACCATCTGCACCTCCATATCACTGGCACAGGTAGGTATGCATGAGTTTGTAGAGAGCCTTAAGCTAAACTCTGACCAGGAAGGTATGTCAGGTTTGGTCCTAACTTGAGACATTGCTGGTTCACATTACTATGGGATAGGGGCTGGGAGGGAAAGAGGAGAGACACAGATTTATTCATCACTGATGCAGAAAAGCAGATACCAGGAGTACGGAAGAGCCCATCATCAGCTCAGTGAGACACTTAGACCAGTCCATTTCTCAGAAGAAGGTGCATAACCGGAGACAGTAAGTTAAAGATGAAAAAGTGTACTGGATTGGGAGGGCACATAAAAAAAATGGACTAAAAGGAAATGGAAGGTGGAAGAAAATTAAAACAACTTGCTAGGAAAGGATTAGCCACTCAGCTGAGAGAGCATGGGACAGATGAGTAGACAATGAGGTGGGTTGAGAAGTGGCTGTCGGACCAAGCTCAGAGGGTGGTGATCAGTGGAGCAGAGTCTGGCTGGAGACCTGTGACTAGTGGTGTTCCCCAGGGCTCAGTGTTGGGTCAATCTTGTTTAATATCTTCATTGACGACCTTGACGAGGGAATACCATCCATCCTCAGGAAATGCAAATGATACAAAGCTGGGAGGAGTGGCTGACACACAGGAACACTGCGCTGCCATCCAGCGAGACCTGGACAGGCTGGAGAGCTGGGCAGGGAGAAACCAGATGAGGTTCAACAAAAGCAAGTGTGGAGTCTTGCACCTGGGAAGGAATAACTGCTTGAATCAGTACAGGCTGGGGGATGACTTGCTGGAGAAGAGCTCAGTGGAGAAGGACCTGGGGGTCCTGGTTGATGACAGGTTGGCCATGAGCCAGCAGTGTGCCCTGGGGGCTGAGAGAGCCAATGGGATCCTGGGGTGCATCTGGAGGAGTGTAGCCAGCAGGTCAAAGGAGGTGATCCTCCCCCTCTACTCTGCCCTGGTCAGGCCCCACCTGGAGTATTGTGTCCAGTTCTGGGCTCCCTGGGATAAAAAGACAGGGATCTCCTGGAGAGAGTCCAGAGGAGGGCTACGAAGATGATAAAGGGCCTGGAGCATCTCCCCTATGAGGAAAGGCTGAGGGAGCTGAGGCTGTTCAGCCTGGAGAAGAGTAAGGGAAAACCTTATTAATGTTTATAAATATCTCAAGTATGGGATACATGGGGAAATGGCCAGCCCCTTTTCAGTGATCTGTGGAGACAGGACAAGGGGCAATGGCTGCAAGTTGGAGCACAAGAAGTTCTGCACCAACATGCAGAAGAACTTTTACACAGTGAGGGTGACAGAGCCCTGGGACAGGCTGCCCAGGGAGGTGGTGGAGTCTCCTTCTCTGGAGATATTCAAGACCCGTCTGGACGCCTCTCTGTGCAATATGAGCTAGGGAGCTGCTTTGGCAGGGGGTTGGACCCGATGATCTCTTGAGGTCCCTTCCAACCCCTACAATTCTATGATTCTATGATTACGTCTCTCCTGGATTGCTCAGAACTGAGGAGATATTTTTGTTCCAGTAATTTCCAGGTCCCCTACAGAAATCAAACTCTGATTTCCTCTTGGTTTTAAGCAGTGAAATTCCTCTCTCTCTCAGCTAAGATTGACTAAAATCTACCCCAAGAATCCCTAATTCAGAAAAGATTTGTACCTAAAAATGTTCTTATTTACTTCAAGTCCAATGCTACTGTTTGTTGCAATTTTCTACTACATGTTCCTGAAACCCAAGGTCAGTAAATAGATGAACAGACATGGTTTCATGGGAGCAGGTAAAGCTGTGTAATGTGGTGAGATTCATGCTTCTGATGCAATAGGGACAACAAGGGAAAGAAACCTGATACCCTCCCCTAGATTTATCTTACTGTAAATATACTCTGCACATGGACACATTTAATACACCAAACACTTGTGTACAAAGATTAATTGCATAGTTTTATAATAATCAGTAGCTCTTACATATCAGTTCTGAAGTGAGGATGTGAAGATTTAACAAAGGCAGTAACACTGAATCTCTATCATTTTACTAAAGCGTCTCTGTCCTTTTAATAGTCTTCTGTGCTTACTTGGACTTTGCCTTATGTCTTCGTTCTTGTGATTGAATAACAGCTTGTATCTGCAAAATTTTGGGGTTTGTGGGTTTTGTTGTCATTTGTTTTGTTTTTCTTCTTCCTTATTTCTCCTGAACTATAGCAACTATTCACCCTCTAAACCTTATTTTAAAGTTCTGAGGCTTCTTCTGTGATGTATGGGTGCTGTCCATGATAACACCAGGTAATCACATGCCATGCCACCTATATCTCACAATCTGTAAAGATATCTTGAGTGTAACGTAATTTTCCTAAAAGCAGTTATCATATTAAAATAAACATTGGAATTCATGTTTAATCCTAAAAAACCCAGAAGATTCTGCATTTACTTACTTCTTATACCCATAATCATTTCCCATATTACTAAAAGTTGGCTACATTTCTCTTTTCCACAAAAAGAACATTACTAATTTGGGTTTTGACACCTCTGTGTTAATACTATTTAATATGAAATGAAAACTTCATAAGATCCATCTCTAGGAAAAGTGACATAGAAAACAAAGTATGATAGCTTTTCTTTTCCAATGACATACTGAGCTAAATACAAATTTAGATTTCTGTTCTATGAAGGTTGGGAGTATATAAAGATGAAGTGCTTTTGTTTAGTTCCATAACCAGCAAAACTTGAACATAACAGAACAATGCGCATAAGAGCAAAACCCTCAAACATCAGTTAAATTCCAATAAATTCCTGGCAGTGACAGGGTTTTTTGGATGGTTTATTTTTTTCATATTTTAGGGCACACCATAATGCATTTGCTCCTTGCACTAACTATATTAGCAATCTGTGACCAACAATATCACAAAGAAGGGATAGTTCTATGATATTTTTTTCCTTCAATTGTGTAATAATTCTCAGTCTTCTCCAGACCTCAGCTTTTATTCAGGGCACAAAGTGTTTCTGAACCATGATTTCCTTCAAGAGGAAACTCCATGGACTAAACAGAGACACTTTGAGCATGGCTTGTGAAAGATGCTATGAAAAAGCTTGTGTTCTGAATCTTTATCTTCCTGGGTTAATTCTATTGCATTTAAACCAAAAAAAAATTACTATCATAGAACTTCAAACAGCCCTTTTGTTGACACAACTGATAGTGATAGGTGAAAACAGCAGCTTTTAAAACAAACCCATGAAAACAAAACCCATGCATAAGTATGACTTTTCAAAAGGTATTTAGATTAATTGCCAGACAATTTAACTGCAGTCAAGCTCTCCCATTGTACTGTACTTTTCCACCTGACAATTTATATTACACTACTAACAGGCAGCTCTGCTATGATATGAATTTTGTAGATTTGCTGTGGGTTTTGCTCATAACCCTTACATCTCATTAGCATGTTAAACAAATAAATTAACAAACCTGCAAAACTTAAAAACTAAAAACCAAATGTGACAGTCCTTTACGCAATTTATTCCAGGCATACCCAATCATAAGGCCACTTGGATTTGGATTTGGATTTAGATTTTAATGTATAGAGGCAGCAAGGGGCTGAGGGAGGCTAGCCATTTCATATCTGCTCTCCAGTGTGGAATCAGGTGAGGTGTCTGTAGGCAACTGAGGTGTCCTCAGGCCTCCCCCCATGGCAGTCACATCCGACAGACATTTCCAAATTGGTCATTGCAATTCAGGGTGGTATTGCAGTTTCCTTCATGTAACTTTGGTGGTCCTTCAGGAACCAGAAAGTGGCCACTATGTTGCTAAAGTGAGGCTTTTATATGTTTTACCATTATCTGCTCAAGAATATCACCACAAAGCTGAGACTAGCTGTTGCAATAAAGATGAATGCCACTCTTTAGTGCATGTTTCAAAATAAATGGATTATATTAACTGATGTACAATTCTCCTCTCCCTCTGATTACTTCGAATTTGTACATTCATAAAGCCATGGATTACTAATAACAGCTATCAATCATTTTCCCTGAAACAGTTTGACACTAAGTACTAGAGATCACAGCGAGTTATAATGAAAACGCTGCTTGCAGATAGCATACAAACACAATTGCATTTCCCCCTCAAGGATTTAATAAAGAATACTACCAGCTTACACACTATTTCATTTCCCCAAAATGAAGTGAAACAGCCTTTGAGCACAGACAGAAGAGCCCACTGGTGTCCCCTGATGAATCCCTGCAAGCTGTATGCACCACTGCCTTCCATCAGTCCGCTTATGCCCATATGCTTGCCTGCCATCCCATGTCACATACAATGAAAGGAAGTCATTCTAAGGACCAATATATACCTTGTTTCAATTCCAACAGAAAGGCCACTGATGTTTTCATATTATTAATTATTTTTTATATATATGTCTGTGAAAGAAAAGAAAGTTGGATGTTATGGCTCTGTCAACTAACTCAGTCCAAAGGGAGAGGTGAAATCTGCAGTAGCGAGACATACGAGGCTACAGGTAGACAACTTTGGGTGATCTCCCACTGAAATCCTTTGAATGACACGCTTGTAAGGGCCGAATGAAATTTATTACTGAAAAACACTGCACAGGAGAATGCAAGCAGCTCTGAGCATCTGCCACAGGAGCATTATGAAAATCCAAACACCTGGAACAACAGTCACACTCACACTGCGCTTTTTAGAGCCGAATTGTGTTAAAATTGCTTGTTGTTTCCTTTCTTTTTCCTGCTTTTTTCTTCTCTTAGTAACCCTGCCCTTTTTCCAAAGATCACAGCTGTTGTTACCTCTACAAGTGTGTAGATTCTACTGAAATGCAAAACATAAATAAAATGCCATGTGCCTCAAGTGAAAATTCACAGCCTGGACTTCAGAGGAATGCAACTGGTTCAGTTCTCCTTCTCCAGCTGCAAGTCTGGGACATTTTTCTTTTCATAGCTACATTTGATTCTGTAGACTGAAAGGAAAGACATACAGACAGGACAGATTCTCTCCCTTTGACGACCAGTATGCTATATTTAATAACCTATTTATCCCAGACTAAGTTGGAAACAGGATACCTTTCCTTAAGACAAACTCTAAAAAATCAGCAATAAAGTAGGGTTTCTCAGTTTCTTAGCAAAAAAAAAAAAAAACCAACAAAAAAAGTTCATTAGTTAGGAATTATGTATTCTCAGTGGTGGAGTAATGATGCGAGTGAGCTAACAGGCTGCAATAGACTTTAAAACTAATAACAGCTGGAATATTTATTGGGTTAATCAGGTCAAAGCAGCCTGCCACCCAGAACTTCATTAAATGTCATCTTTGCCATTAAAAACAAATCCTAACTTGACTGGAGGGAGTGAGGGGATGTCTCCAGCACGGGCAGAAGCAGCAACCTACTTTGTGTGTTAACTTTCTATGTGCGAGATATATAGTCAGCATTTCTAATGAATCTGCTTGGAGCGGCTGGAATATTATGATTTATAGCACCTTCCCACTCTCTATCATAGCATTTTATTAGATGGATGGGAAGCCAGTAGTAATGAGGTTAGGAATGAGAAAACATCCATCAAGCTTGGCTACATCTTCTCAGGAAAGACAACACACTATCTCGTATGTCACAGGCAGTGATCTAGGTCACGATGGTATAAAATGCGTGATTAAAACCTAGCATTTGACACTAGATAATAGGCATCTAGTTAAAAAATAGCTCTACTGTTCCTGACTTTTAATTAAACCCAACTCATAAATATGCACTGTGGTAAATATACTGCAGAATGGGTCTTGTTTATATTCCACAACATAACAATTACCTCCAGAACGAACCCTTTATTTCACTACACGCTGTTATTAGGCAAGAGACAGTCTAAAATACAAATGTTAAGCCAGTAATATTAGGCAGGCACACAATGATCCCATCCACTTCAATTGCTTGCTCTCCTTCTCACACTTGCTACTGCGGTTATCAATCTAAAATAAAGCATCCTTAATCATTTTTAGCAATCTTTCAAGGCACCTTTGATTGCCTCAGTAATAACAGAGAGAGAGAGAGGGGCTCTTAAATATGGAATGGTAGTGCACTGTAAATCTATCCCTTTAACAGGTTTATTCTTTTCTGTGTGGCTCATTTACGGAAGATTTTTTTTTTTTTAACGTGGCTTTGAATAATGTAAAGCTGACAAATTTCCGGGTGTACACATGCCAGAGATGGTATGTAGGCACTTGTTCTGCAAGGTATTTAGCAGTGTGCTCGACTTAAGCACATGAGTCATCTCACGGAGGTTAACAGTCAATTACCCATTGATTGTTAACTCAACATTTGATCAATAAAGGAGTAATCCAGTTCCCTCATGGCTTCAAGAGGTAACATCCTCAATCTGAAGCAAAAAGCATAGGGGTCAAGATCTGTATTTTGGGGAATTCTTGCCACAGTGAAGACAGTGGGAGATTTTCAATGCCACAAGTGACAGTGCAGCAGGATGAGGAGCTATCTGCAGTGCCCCCGCTTAAGGTTTCATCCAGTGGGCAGCATGGTAAAGCAAGGCCCTCTGTTCTGTTCCTTTTCTTTTTGATGTCCAGGTGGAGGTTTAACGATCCAAGGGTATTAAATTCTACTTACAGGTGGAAATAGCAGAAGGTAAGCATTTCTGTCTTGAAGGAGATTATTCTGATCCACTAAATGAGGTTCATCAATATCTCCTTAGTTCTTGTGAGCAGGAAACAATCATGGGCCTGATGGATGTGCTACAGTGGGTTAAGTACTTGAATTAATCTCTTCATTATTTTTGATTGTAAATTAAATTATGTTTATCATATCAGATCCATAAAGCTATCAAAAAATATTTAAATGGGTGCTGAGGCAGAACTGCTTGCATAGGAGGGGGAAAATTTCATATGAAATATTGGGGTTTTTTCCCAGCTCTTCAGGAACACACTGAATGTTCCCTTTCCAAAGCTTCAAAGGCAGAAAAAGTGGCATTTTATAATGGTGACACATCTTGGTAAACACGGTGAGATTTCTAGTGGGGCTGAATCATTGAATTTTATAATTTGCCCAGAAGACTTGCAAATTTGTGACTTCTGTTGTAAAATGCTATTTTCCCTCCTCTAGAGAGACTTTTGAAACATTTGCTAGTGGCCTCCAGGGAGCTGAATACTCATGTGATGCTGCTTCTGTTTCCACCTGCCACACTAGAAGATGCCTATAAATTCACTAGATATGTTTCAAAGCTAACTTTTGCATATTTTGACTGTATTTCTTGCAAGATTTTTATAGGAAGAATGAGAGGAAATGGCCTTTCTTATTTTCCAAGTAAAGAAAACTAGATCCATAACAAAATAGTTGTTCAAAGAAACCTTGTTACGTTGCCTCAGAATATTAAGGATGTTTCCTGTAGAAGCCTTTTTACCAAACAAAATACTAGGTTTCCTATTATGTTTGACAACAGGAGTACTTGCAGAGTTTCCTCCTAAATGATAAACCCATGAACTGTGCTAAAATTCACTTCCCTAATTCATTTCATTATTAGTGTTCTGCCAGTGCATATTCCTAGCATGGCCCTTCCCAGTATCATCTACTGAAGAGATTTGTCTTCTCTTTCATACCATCACTTCATACTTATTCAAAAAGTTAAAATATTTTCAATAGTTTCAGTAAATTATTGAAGTCTTATTGAATGGTAATGATAGCATCAGCAATCAATCTCTGTCATATGTTGTGAAGAAAGATTATCGGATATTTAACAGCTTCCTATTTACAATTCATTTTAATAGCAGGACTAATTGATCTGAACAAAAAAAAAAAAAAAACAAAAAAACTTGGATGTTAATAAAAGGTGTGCTGTGGTGCCACTTAAGCGTGCCACTAAGACTTTGGTACCAAACCAAAATAGTTTCTTGGATGAAACAAATACTGTGCAAATAGACCATCGTCTGCCTACTTGCAGTCATCATAATCCTAGCAGAAAGAGATTTATTATGCTGGATTTTATTATGCATCCATTTTTCAGAGGAATAAATTACATGCTTCTTTTGCTGTGTTAATATTGCAGGCGACCATGACTGCTGTTGTACATTGCCTTGGAAACACATTTTATACAGTGCCAATTAAGCAGGAGGTGGGAATGTTGGCAAGAGGATTTCGGTATCTCAGCTAAAGGTCAATATGGCTACCAACCAGCCAGTATTTATTTAGTAATGGATTGTATAGTCAGCACTGGGTTTGAGCCCAGCTTCTGCTAAGGGAATTGAATATACGGTCTTCTGAATGATAGCAGGTGCTATCAAAAGAACCATCCTAGTATTTAGGAGACAGCTTAAAATAGTTATAAAGCATGTCCATGACCTTATCTGACCAAGCTAGCTTTTGTACTTTTTCAAAAATCTTTTTTTTCTTTTAATGTTTCAACAATTTATATTTTGACATTTTGTCATTAACATTGTACAATAGACTTGGGTAGCAATGCTAGCTTCCCCTCTCCCTCCCCTATTTACAGATAGAAAGAATTCTAACACTGATCAAAAACTACATCAGGTCAGGTAGCTCATATGTCTTCTAACACCCAGGGAAAAAAAGCTTACCTTCCTTTTAAGATTATTCAGAAAAAAATGCCAATTTAATATTTCTCTGCTACCTTTATTGCTTCTTAGTGTTCAAGTAAGATTTTCACTTAACTCTCTTCACATACTGCTGCGAAAGAACTACTAAGACCCGATCACTGACTCTGTAAGTGCCAAGAATGGGTCTAAATGAGCATGGTGAGGTCTGGGATTGTCTGTAGTTTAAGGCTGAAACCTGACATTGAATGTAAGAGAGAGACACTTTAGCTTCCAGGAGATAACTTGTAAGTACATATTAACTTGTTTTCTTACATTCCAATAGAAATGCTTATACCCTGCTCTCTGTGAACATGTCAACCACTGAGAAAAATGATACAAAGACTTTTCCACCATTGAATTGCTGTAGACAGAAGGACTCTCCAACATTGTACACAATGGCAGGAATTAAACAGCTGTTGGAGGCTGAGATGAAAACTGGTCTTTCTCCCCCTTCACTACTTTTGTTTTTTCCTTGTTTCTTTCCTTGGTTTCTGGACTCTGCACATTTAGATAGTCCTTGCTTGTCAGATAGATTCCCTTACCATTCAGCACTTGCAAAATTCATGCTAATCTCATCTTTCAAGATCATTCCCAAATTCCTTGCAGTCTGCAAGAAGAAACTTGAGTGCCATTTCTCCACACATGCCAAAGGCATAGATAAGGAGATTCCATTCTTTCAATTTGTCTGTTCTGAAAGTCACTATCCCACATTAATGTTTTTAAAGTCACACAAATTCATGCAGTTTTTTCAAAGGAAAATCATATTTATTTGCTATTTAATTTTACTATTAACTGGGCTGAAACTAAAACTTTCATTTTTTCCCATGACTCAGGAAAGAGGAATCATTTCATATTTGCTTATTTCTTTGTATCTTCCCAGTAACAATAATATTTCTTCTCATTTTATCATTGCTAATAGAGAACATATTTTTTCTTCAGCAGCAGCTGACACTTAAAGGGCAGGTCTGTCATACGACACACTTGGCCAGAAACTGCAGGTGTTCCTGTTTCACTAGGCCACATGGCTTCCCAGGATGCCACAAATTCTGCTTTATTAGAAAATTTCCAAGCATCTCTAATGTTGACCCTTACTTTTATCACACATATTATGCAGGGTGGCATTTATCTTAGCTTTCTGGAAATCACTTATTTAAAGTTTCTGCCAAGCTCACTTAATGGCTTGGACCTAGATCTTATCCAAGAAAATAATTTCATGGCTCCCTGTCTCCACCCACAGATCTCTTCAAGTTTTGAAGCACAAAACATTCAAGCAATGATGAAAATGGCATTTTCTGTTTATTCCTAACAGGAATAAACCTACATCAGGGCAGCGTGCAAAAGCAGTGCTCTTTAGTTGCTGGGAAGCATCATGTATCCTGTGGGGTTCCCAGTGCACAAGCAGAAGGAGAGTGTTCTTCTACAGACTGTTGCATATGTGTTCTTGATTGCTTATCTCTCTGACTGGGTGCCTGTTATCTCTGCTTTTTTTTGCAAGAACAGATAAAAGCAACAGCTAAGTACAATTTTAAAGGCTTTACTCAGGTTTGTGACTGCCAGCAAAAAGAGAAAAGGCAACGAAGCAGTTTACTACATATTAATACAATGTTCAATACTAGCACCAAAGCAGAGCTTGTTAGCTGATTCCTATATACCTGTCTTGGGTATTAAATATGCAATTCTTTTACAGTACTCTTCTTTTATGTTTACTGGAACTTGTGAATTTGTATCTACAGACTCAAGAATACTTAGCAGTCAGTCATACTTGAACAGCTAATGGCCTACAAAAGTGTTCTCTGAGCAAGGGTTGAGTTGCTCCTACAAGTTCACCAGCTGAGCACAGTCGTGCAGATCTTGTGTGATGCCCTTTATTAGGTAGGGAGATTGACCATTAGTTTGATGTGGGTATAAAACTAGCATTTGAAATTCTCAGTGTGTACTTGGTTAAATCATACACAAGCCATCAACCAACCACAGTCACGAGGAGTAAGAATTTTGGTTTTCTAAATTTGCAGAAGCCAAGTCTTACATTACTAAGACAGTGTTAACTGGCAGCTTTTCCACCCTGCGGACTACAATAGATTTTTCTGGAGTTCTCCTATGAGCCCCCTAATACTCAGAGTACAATCTTACAATGTATAAACTTTGAGAGTCCTAAAGACTAGATTAAGCTTCTTTAACTTCTTCACCCTCCCCCAAAAAAGCTGCTATCTTGATCATGCACTGAGATCAATGTGAGGGGGAATCTGTATTTGTGCAGATAAGAGTATTAAAAGAAAAGCAGCTAAGGTAAGGGACAGTTCTATCTGCAAGCCTTAAGGATATTTCAAGGAGAATGGCTCTGTTACAGAGGATGACATCACCATCAGCAAACAATATTAATATTTTGTTTTCATTATAATCTTTTGACAAGAGGCAAGAAGTAAGACATAGGGCAGCAACTTCTTTGCAAGAAAACTAGGCTTCTCTAAGTGTCACTTTCCTAACAAGAGTCCCCACAGTGCCATTGTGTTTACTTTCTTTGCATAGAAAAGCTAAACAGTGAGAATGCTGGTTCATAAGCCCTTCAACTATTGAGATATTGAATTCTGATCTTTAATAAACCAACACTGATTTACTTCACTGCTTCTGTTTGCTTAGTTAAGCTCCACTGGCATAGGAAAAGGCACACATAATTTAATCAGATTGCTTTTTTCATTTGATTTTTATTAATGCAGCAAGCAGGCATTGAGCTCAGTGAATTCACTTAGTTCCCAGCCATGGCATAGCCCTTCTTCGCTCAGACTGGAAGTTTCAAACAACAGTGCAAGATCGCAAAAAAAATGAGAAATTACAGGGCTATGATGTGAGGTCTGTTTCAATGGGACATGGTGTCCTCTTTTAATCTTGCATGAGAAACATGCCTTGTGGAATAGACAATGGAGAAGTCAAAGAGACCACTGAGTTATTCTCATTTCAGCGGGGCTGTGATAGGCATGCTATTCTGTTTTCTCGTAGGAAAAAATCCCACCCCTGTGGGACTCCAGAACGTCGATCCAGTTGCTTTATGCCATTCAGCACCCAGCACAGCCGGTTGCTCTTAGATTCTCCTCCCCTCTACATAGATGAAGTATTGTTGAGCTGTCACAACTAGGGACCTGCAGACTTTCTTACTTCTCCTATTTTGCAGTTCACAGCAGTGCTTGCCCAGTCTGTCTTGTATATTTCAGGGTCAAACCTTCCAAAAAGCACCTGCACTCATTTCTGCACAGAACTGGCATGGTGATTATAACAAATAACTTTAAAATAAATCTGAGCATCATCTAAGAGTAATTCCACACTGTGCCTGTCATAAGCTGTGACAAAACTTGTACTTTCTGTGTATGAGAGCTGGAGAAATTCAGAGATTTCACTGTTCAGTTCCCATTTACCTGTTTTCCCACCAGCATTATTTCCCCAACATCATTTATCCTGTTGTGTTATTCTGCCCCTCGCATATTTGATTGCATTCCATTTTCTAATGTATAGGCTGACTTGACACCCCCATAAATGTTATGAATATATGTACAATATGATTTTAAAAGTCTTAACCTCTCAGGAGCATCTGTGTGATTCTATTTTCAATTACAACATTATGGTGCCTGCTTTCATAGAGGGATAAGCAGCCCATCCATATTCTTCTTGATCCTCAAAAGAACACAGAAAGGAGCAATGTTAATTGTCACAATATTACTTCCTCTGTGACAGCAGATATTCACCTTAATGAAAAATCTCACAGGACAAGACAAGAAAATAAGAGGAATTGATATCTCCTTCTTGGTGTGGACTGTCCTTTATCAGAAAAAAAAATGTCTGGAAAGTGGCATTATTATTATTTGGACACCAGAGATTACTTTTCTAAGTAAAACGTGGGCTTTCCTCCCAGGCTACTTTTAATTTCAAAGCTCATAACTATGTTCAGAAACAAATAAAGTTTAAATATATTCTTTGTCACCTTTAACTCAATCAGAGGTAAAACTGAGCTAATTTGTGCTAGAATTGCCAGGCATGTCTTATCATTTATTTTCCTGACTGTGAGTATTTACTTCCCTTTAGTCTGTCTCCATGATCATATCCTAAATACTGAGTGGCAAGTAGACAAGCAGGTGAAGGAAAAAATGCATATTTAGAGCAGCAGAAGCAGGCAAACATTTTTATCCACAAATTTCAAAAAGAAAAATACATGTAATCATAGAATCATAGAATTGTAGGGCTTGGAAGGGACCTCGAGAGATCATTGGGTCCAACCCCCCTGCCAAAGCAGCTCCCTAGGACATTTCATTGAGATAGGCATCCAGACGGGTCTTGAATATCTCCAGAGAAGGAGACTCCACCACCTCCCTGGGCAGCCTGTCCCAGGGCTCTGTCACCCTCACTGTGAAAAAGTTTCTCCGCATGTTGGTGCGGAACTTCCTATGCTCCAACTTGCAGCCATTGCCCCTTTGTCTCCACAGACCACTGAAAAGGGGCTGGCTGATTCCCCTGCATCCCCTGCTTAAGATAATTATAAACGTTAATTAGGTCCCCCTTAGTCTTCTCTTCTCAAGGCTGAACAGTCCCAATTTTCTCAGCCTTTCCTCATAGGGGAGATGCTCCAGGCCCTTAATCATCTTCGTAGCCCTTCTCTGGACTCTCTCCAGGAGATCCCTGTCCTTTTTATACCAGGGAGCCCAGAACTGGACACAATACTCCAGGTGCGGCCTGACCAGGGCAGAGCAGAGGGGAGGATCACCTCCTGTGACCTGCTGGCCACAGTCCTCCTGATGCACCCCAGGATCCCATTGGCTCTCTCAGCCCCCAGGGCACACTGCTGGCTCATGGGCAACCTGTCATCCACCAGGACCGCCAGGTCCTTCTCCTCAGAGCTCCTCTCCAGCAGGTCATCCCCCAGCCTGTACTGATAGAAACGGTTGTTCCTTCCCAGGTGCAAGACTTTACACTTGCTTTTGTTGAACCTCATCTGGTTTCTCCCTGCCCAGCTCTCCAGCCTGTCCAGGTCTCGCTGGATGGCAGCGCAGTGTTCCTGTGTCAGCCACTCCTCCCAGCTTTGTGTCATCGGCGTACTTGCTGAGGGTCGATGCTATTCCCTCATCAGATGAATAATACCCCACTACGAGAGGGCCACAAAATCCTTTAAATTGCCCTGGTTTCATGCAATATTTTTTGTGAGTTTCAAATCAGAATGTTTAATGTTTTCTGGAGCATGAAAATACCTTAAAGTCTTTCTAAATTACTACATAACTCACCCAACCAATAATTTATTTATTGAATTCATAAAATTATTCATTCATTAGTATTATAGGTCTATTATCAACACCAAGATTTCAGTATGTCAAGATACTAAAGACTGCCCTTTGTATTGTTACCACAAATCATCCTGAATGTGCTTCTGTGTCCTAAGACAGTAATTCAGACACAAAGCTACCATAGCTATCTGTTATTTTAAATGAACATTAAAAATACCCACTTCTACTTTCATTAGGTGTTCTGAACATGCACAACAAGGACCAACACTAGACTTCATTATTCTGAGTTCCTTGATCTGTGGCACCTAGCAATTGTATGGCAGAGTTCTTCCAAAGAATTTCCAAAATACCTAGCCATGTGGCGACAGCTATATTAAAATTATGATATTAGGCTGATTTTAATCTCAAAGCTTCAGTTTCTTGAGTTTTACTTAGAAGAGTAAAAGCTGGGTTCTGTAAAATCTCTGTTTTTTATGATTAAACCCAACATGTTCAACAATGGTGTTTCAAAAGCAACTTTTGTGGAAGGGTGTACAATGAATACAACTCCAGAAATACTCAGCACATGCTATAATGTATAATACATTTTAAAAAAAAGAAAAGAAAGCATTCTAGATTCATTTTTCACTCCATTGGTTTGTTTGTTTTGCCACAAAAATATATACATAAAATAGGTATCTTGAAACATTTGTAGGAACTTGTTCCTTTCATGAAATAAACTGTCATAAAATTAAAATGTCATCTGCCATAGCAAACAAACTGTCAATCCCTTCTGGTAAATCGCTCAGTCTTCGGTCTGCTTCTCTTCCCAGCTGATGGGATTGCAGAATATTGCTGCAATGATGGGCCATCCGTATTCAAAGGAGCCCACTCCAACATACACTCAAATCTTCCACTGCTCCCCAGAATTACAAATGAGATTCCTCATGATAAATATTCCTGTGGTGGTTTAGCCCTGGCTGGAGGCCAGGTGCCCACCAAAGTCGGTCTATCACTCCCCTTTGTAGTTGGACAGGGGAGAAAATATATATTGAGAGGCTTAGGAATCAATGTAAGGGCAGGGAGAGACCATCCTGTCATCAATGACATGGGCAAAACAGACTCAACACAGAGTGAAGGAAAGAAAACTGTCTAATTTATTACACTACACACAGTGAAACCAGAGTCAGAAGCACAACCAGATCTTAAAACAATGTGATCAGATCTTAAAACACCTTCTCCCCACCCCTCCATTCTTAGCAGAATTCCATTTAGTCATGATTTTGCTCCCTTCTTCCCCTTGATCATGGCACGGGGTGGGGCAGGGGCTGGGAAAATGGGGTTCTCGGTCACTTCTTCATGAGCTGTTTTCCTTTTCCAGATCTTAAAACACCTCTACCTCCCATCTGCTCCTTCTTAGCAGACTTCACTCTAGTAGTGATTTCATTCCCTTCCTCCCTGCCATTGTGGCACAGGGAGGGGCAGGGGCTGCGAAAATGTCAGCTTCAGTCAATTCCTTGCAAGTTGGTTTCCTTCTCGGACGGGGGGCTGGCAAGGCTTTCATTCCTCCCCCTCCCCCTGCTGCACCGTGGGGTCCCATCCATGGGAGACAGTCCTCCACAAACTTCTACAACGTGAGTCCTTTCCCACAGGGCTTTATCTCTTCATCAGCTGCCCCAATATGGATCACTGCTATGGCAGGCAGTAATAAATCACAATGTCTCTCAGTCCCAGTCCTCCATGGGGTCACAAGCCTCCAAGCCTCCCCCCAGCAAACCTGTTCCGGCACAAATCTCTCTCTCTCTCATCTCTGTGTCTCTGTTTCTCTCCATGGGCTGCAAGTGCTGGCAGGGGCTTGCTCCAACATGGGTCACAGCATCTTCTCTATGTCTCCACCTGAGCCTCTCCATGGGCTACAGATGGGGTCTTGGCCTTTTCCATGGGCTGTGGGGGGACACCCACTCCACCATGGGTTTCTCCATGGGCTGCTGGGACATCATTCTCTCCAGCACCTGGGACACCTCCTCCCTCCCCTCACTGGCCTTAGTGTCTTCAAGGCTTGTTACATCCTCTCACTCGTTTCTCCAGTGGCAAGGGGCAGCTGCCTGCAGTTGTTTGTTTTTTTTTCACAGAGGCGCTGTGACCATCACCAATTGGCTTGGCCTTGGTCAGCAGCAGCTCTGGCCTTGAATCGGCAGATGTTTACAGTCTGGGGCCTGCAGAGAATTCCAGCAGCTCCTTACAGCAGCCATTTTCTGCAGCCCCTGTTCTCTCCCAGCACCCAGCTACGCAAAACTGCGACAATTCCAAACAAGTATTTTCTGGACGCTGTACTGAACTGTGTAATGTGAGGCCTGTTGGCACTCTGCTTTTATGTACTGGAAGCTGGAGATCTTGACAGAATGTGTGTGATACTGGAAGAATCTTGTCAGCCAAGTTTGGCCATGAAACAAAGCTGCAGAAAATATTTCTCATGTATCTCCTTTGACTCTTAATCCCTTAAAGAAGTGACCTTCACAGTGGATTAAAGACAGGCTTTTAAACTTAAATATTTGCCTAAAAGTATTTCAGGTTTTGCTTATGTATAGCATTCAAGGAGAAGGGAACATGATGTGTTAACTATTTGTAGAAAAGTCTGGACTACAGCATTTTTTTTAAATACAGTGACCACAAAATTTTCAAACAATTCAGTATTTCCTACTAAGTTATTTTTTTCCAAACACACGTGCAGATATTCCTGTGAAGGTCTCCACCCTTCCAGTCAAATTCCAAGTTGGTGTTACAGCAAATACATGGTATCTCTGGTGTTATATGGACAAATATTCAAAGATATTTTTGATAAAACCGTTTACAGTTACTTGTTTTAAAATAAATTACAGATCAAATATTGTCTGTTAAAGTCAGTCCGTTTTAATCATAAGGAACTATACTACACACTTAAATTCTCAGTCTTTAATCCTTCATTCCCTGTGCAGCATCCATGTGCAGTCTCTCAATCTGCAATTCTGAGGCATAATCCCATATGAGTACAGTATTAAGTTCCATGGTAAACCTGCCAGAGGGCGGCAAAAAGGATTAGACCGCTGCAGTTTAACAAAGATTCAGAGAATGTGTCACTTTAAAGCATGCCAGGTTTTGACATGAATAGTTGCTTGCAATCTAAATGTATTACTTATCTAAGTATTAATTACCTACTGAGAGGGGGGAAGGAAGGAAAGAAAAAAAAGACATCCCACAGGAGTAGCCTGAATTTTACAGTATGGTCATTTGTAAGTAAATTTGCAAAGCTGTGCACAGGGAGCTAAGGATAAACCCCATTAGTGAAAAATGGATTTGCACATTTAGTTCTTGCATACAGCTTGGAAAAAGTACCTTTTCCCAGTTTGAAGATCCAATGGTCGCTTTAGAGTTGCTGTCTGCTACTTCCTGGAAAAGATACTAAATATCACCATTGCTACTACAACATGGTACAATGTTGACAAAAAGCTATGCATATGGTACTGAGCCCTAAAAATTAGAAGAAAAACCCTATTTTTTTTTAGCTTAAGACTATAGGGAAAACACCACTGAAGCACAAAATAATAAAGCCAGGGATGAAGCCATGGGTGTCTTAACATCCTTGTAGAAAACAGGTTGCTGCAGTAGAAACCAAAAAGGTTTCCCTGTTTTTCAGACATTTCTATATTCTTGAAAGATTTTGGTTTTCATCACCTGTTTTCCCCTTTTTTAATTTCTTTCACCCCTTAAACTGTAATTTTAAGCCTACTATCTGTGTCATTGTCTCAATGAAATTTCCCATTTCTTTCCTTGAATATGCATCCTTACTTTCCTATAGCTTATGTCTGCAGTATCAGAACTATGCTTAGAGTTTCACTGAAGAAGTTTTCACAAACAGTGGTTCATCGTTCTTTTATGAACCTTTTTCCACTATTCTTTCCTGAAGCTTAGCTCTGCCATAAATCTTTGTTTCTCCTTCCTCTGTGGGACACTTATGAGTATTTTTAAACTATATAATCATTCTTCTATCCAAGATCTAGCTCTGTATGTATTACAACAAAATCAATGATACTCTTTTGCATCAGCTATACTTTCTCTGGTTACCTTCATGATTTTTCTGCTTTATTGAACAAACCCATCTCCTGCCTCATTCAATGCCATCCACTCACTGGATGCATTAATGGCCTTTTATGTCAGTGTTCCTACTTTCAAATTAATATAATTTCTTTATTTTTCCTCCCTAGTGCCACTACTATTTCCTTCCTTCATCCTCAGCTTCTCCTTAGCACTACTGTCCACACTCCAGCCTTTTCTCCGAACCACCTCTCCTTTGCCTCAAACACCTACCCTCCACTCCTCCTCAAAACCATGGTATTTCTTTAGCCTCCCTGTTTCTCCATCTATCCCTCTCCTTTAGTCCTCAGCAAGCTAGTTGCGCCTAGCCAGGGAAACGACTCTCACTAATGACATTTTACAGAGCTACAGTAAATAATTTAGGGGCAACGTTAATAATGCACAGGAAAGGAGGAGAGGAATTAAGAGATACAGGAAAAGAGAAGTTTTCAGCAGAGAACCACAAAAAGATTGAGAGATACAAATACATTTTCCTTATCATCTGTTCTCCAGAGAAAAAGACTCATATTCTAAGACTGATATAGAAAGGGAATGAAGTCTCGTGCCCAATAAATGAAGGACTGAGAAGTGGAAAGAGGTTCATAAAATGGATCAGGATAACGTTATAGAGGAAGATCCTAAACAAAACCAAGTGGGCTTTTCTTTACTAGAGCTTGAAAAGAATGATGAGTGACCAGCATCCTCAAGAAGGGGTTATGGTTTCACAGTACTTAGGATAAGAGAGGCAGCCAGAGATCATTATGTACTTTGAGTGCTTCCTATTTTTTACATCAATACTTCTCTCAGATACCACACAGCAAAATTGATGGCAAAAGTAGTCTGTTGTTTCATCAATACAATTTGAAACATCTTGATTTAAAATGCAATGTTTCCAGTAGTAACTCAAGTGTCGAAAGTTGTGGATGATTCTGCCCAGACTGCTTCTGAGAGGGACTAATGAAATACAAAGTGGGTGCAGACTGCTTTCTATATCACAGGGACCATAAAGCAGAACTGCCCAAGTACCTTCCAGAAAATTAAATCAAACCAAATATTTTCTATGAAAAAACGTACTTTTCTGGGAGTAACCTGAAGAAATTTTTCATGAGAAAAAAATTGAAACCATTGCTGTGGAAGTGAAAGTGAAGTTTGTGAGAGCCTCCCAGAAAAACTGTTGGACCTGAAACAAGTTGACTGCTCTTGCAAAGAAGAAACACAAGAAGCTGAGTAAACTGATCCAGTCTTTCACCATAAAGAGGGCTGGAAAATTCCTTCCAATATCCATCTATCTACTGATTAGAGTTTTCCAGGTGGCCAGACAGAAAATCAAGCAGGTTGTTTCTCTCCCCCCAAAAAGGCCAACTACTATTATTTAAAACCCCTTTTCACTAAAAATTTAGGAGCTCTGACTTTCTGTCTAAGGGCTAGTATTAGCCCTCACACCTGTTGTTAAAAAAAGTAATCTTTCCAATTTTCAGCCTTTTAGAGATTACAATTTTTCTTCCACTATAGCAAGTGGATTAAAAACACACAGGAAGTTTTTCAGACCTTTTCTTTTTTAAATTACCTCAAAATAAAACAAGAACAATAATCCTTTCCAATCTCAGCAAATGAAAGCCAATGAAAATATCTATCTTTCTTGGTAGCTACAAATAAAATGTATGCAGCAATGGCATGGTTTACCATATTTCCTGTATAAGATGTCCCTTTTTTTCGCAGGCACATATGAAGAAATTAAAAATGCTAAATGTCCTTAAGAAGGGTTCTTTGTGTAGAAATTTTAGGTTTGAATGTAGCTCATTTTCCCTCTTTCTTCCATTCCCCAATGTACTGGCCATCTTGTGTCATATCTGAACTCCTGGCACGTGACATTAAAGTACTTAGACCCTTGATGCACCAGCTGGCTAGCTTGGAAAATAAGCTTTGTCTCAGATACTTCAACTTTGTTAATCAAGTTGCATGAAAAGCAAACATGATAAATAGTTGTATGAGGTGGAAGGAATTGTAAAGAGGTGCATATTAGTATTTACAAAATTTTGAATGTTGTGTTTCCTGTAGAAGTACTTTGTGAATTTTAGTACACAAGAAAAGCCAGTATGTTTCTGAAGATTTTAACCAATTGTGGGTTTATTTTTCTCTATATCCATATAGGTTATATAGATCTATTTGACAGCAATTATATTAAAGTAAAAAAATAATTTAACCTTGTACACTAAGAGACTCTTATTTTACTTTAAATGAAGTTCGCCTCAGATAAGGATTGAATTGGCATTGTTTAAACCAAATCCAGTTCAAATTAAGTTGAGAACATCTATACAGGCACAGACAAAGGCCAGTTAGGAAATAAGTATTGATGAAAATAAGAACACAGAAAAGCCCTAACATATCTATAGTACAGGTTAGCTAATGGGAGTTAAGGATACTGTGACAAAGCTAACCTCCAAATTATGTTAAACTCCTGCAACTCATTTTTAGGAAATACATTAAGTAATAAGGGTCCTTTTGTGGTGGCTTAACCCTGGCTGGAGGACAGATACCCACCAGAGTTGCTCTATCACTCCCTTTTTCAGCTGGACCAAGGAGAAAATACACATTGAGAGGCTTAGGCGTCAAGATAACTACAGGGAGAGATCATTCCACAATTAGCATCACGGGCAAAAGTGACTCAACACAAAATTAAGAAAAAACCCATATAATTTATTACACTACACACACATAAAATTAAGTCAGAGTGAGAAATAAACCCAAATCTTAAAACACTTTCCCTCACCCCTCCCTTCTGCCTGGGCTCAACTTTATTCATGATTTCTCTACTTCTTGGGAGGGGAGAGACAAGGTGAGGGCATACCTCACACCCTTCCCCTGTCCCAGTGTGGAGTCCCACCCGTAGGAGACAGTCCTCCATGAACTTCACCAGTGTGAGTTGTTTTCCACAGGGCTTCAGGTCTCCACCCACTGCCCCAGCTGGGGTGCAGACCTTCAGGAACAAACTGCTCCAGCCTGGTCCTCCACAGGGTCATCAGTCCTCCTCCCAGCAAACCTGCTTCTCTGTGGCCTCACAGGCTGCAGGTACTGTCACGACCTTGCTCCATCACAGGCTTCCCACCCGGTCACAGCATACTTCATATGTCTCCACCCACTCCACTGTGGGGTCTTCTGTGAGCTGCAGGTGGCATCTCCACTTCCAATCATCTTCCATGGGCTGCAGGGGGACAACCTGCTTCACCATGGTTTTCTCCACAGGCTGCAGGGGAATCTTTCCTCAGGAACCTGGAGCACCTCCTCCTCACCTTCTTCTCTGGCCTTGGTGTCTGCAAAGTTTCTTACATCTTCTCACTCCCTTCTCTGGTGGCAAAAAGCGGCCACTCATCCACTTGCAAGTTCCATTTTCCTCTTAAAAACGTTATTCCAGAGGCACTACCACCATCACTCGGCCTTGGTCAGCAGTGGGTCCATCCGTAAACTAACTGGTATTGGCTCTGTCAGACCTAGGGGAAGCTTCTAGCAGCTTCTCACAGAAGCCACTCCTGTAGCAACTATTCAGGGAAATCTGATGGCAGTACTGCAGAGAGTCTTAACTAACTTTTTTTTTTTCCCTGAAAATGTAACATTTTGCTCTGGAATAAGGCTGCTCATCGCCAGTTTGTTTTTCCTGCACTCTTCTACTCACCTGGTCCAACTTAGGGTCATTTTTTTTTCCCCTCTTCCTTTTGGTGAAGGCAGCCAGAAATAATGAAAAGACAGCACCTAGGATCTTCTGTGTCATTATGCAGCATTCCCACAACACAGCTATATGCTGCAGTGTGTTGATAGGTTCTTAGTTCCCTTATCTTGACAAATCCACGAAATAAAATGTAAAAACATTAGTTTTAATCCCCTGAGAAATATTTTATTGCAATCTGTTCCCAGGTGGGGTTCTGAGCTACAACAGAGGAATAAATCCTAACAAGTTTTGATAATTTTTTTCCACAGACCATTTTACTAGTATATATCTATCAGTGTACTAAGCTTATTCCTTTCTGGAAAAATGTTTTGTGGAACAGTTTTCTAAAGCAGTTACATAATAATCTTGATTACTTAAAAATTTTCTATGCATAGAGTTGTTATAAACTCTTATTTTTAGGAAGACAGTTACAAGAAGGGCAAATAAGAAATAACATTTTCTCAAGTTTGTAAACACTTTCAACTTCTACTGTCATTTCATGTGACAGTTGAAACTATAATCCTCTGAGTAGCTCTTCGATCTGAGAAGTTTATCCTTTCAGCACTACAGTGTAATTAACTTATCCTTGTTTTGCGGCAAGCGTTGCTACTGTCGCTTTGCAAATAGCCCTCTAGCCCCTGAGAAACCTTTCATGGAAACCACACCTGAATTTTGAAAAGATTGAATTAGAGTTAACTTCCAGGCAAAAACACATGCTAGTGAAAACAGGAGAAGATTTTTTTCTGAAGTCTACTTTATTTCTTTTGCAGCATAGCAATTGAGTAAAATCTTGGCTCCAACCATGCAAAACAGTGAAGCAGCTCACTTGTGAAAATATTCAGCATGTGCCATGTTGTCCAGCACATCTTTTGTTAGTAGGACAGTCAACTTGTCACCATGCCACTTCAGTAGAAGAAATCTAAATCCTCCTAACAGAAGCCACTATTTTATTCTAAAATTCATCCGTCTGCCAACACAACACATGCCTTCAGGTACTGTGTGGGCTGGAAAGTCATGACAGTCAGAAAGGACCTCTGCTGGATTAGTAACAAGGCAGAAAAAGACCATATTGCTCTGCAGCTAGTGCTGCATCTGAGCATGAGCTATGAGCACCACTCCTGTAAGCTGCAGACTTGAATGCAAGTAATGAGAGAATCAACATGTGCAACAGTTGTCCAAAAATCCACACCTTGGTGCACAACAGATACACAAAGGCAGACCATGCCACAGTCACTGGATTACTGAGCACATGGACAGACCGTCCAGAAAACAGAAAGCATGTTTCTTTCTTCCCCACCATGCCCATCATGCAGGAGTGATGGGAGTGTTTGGGGTGGTGTGGGGTGGTGGTGTGGGGGATGTGTGTGCTGCCTCCAACCTGGGGAAGACACCAAATCACATAGAGGTCAAAACAAAATACAAATCCTCATATAAAGCACAGACATTCTCATGACTTCACCGGTTTCCATATTAATACACTAAACACTCAGGGTTTTTTTATTCATTTTAAAAGATTTTGGTGTGAATTCATTAATTAACCCAGAAAATTTGCTAATGAATATTTTAATAGAGGTAATATGCTGCATATGCAAATTGAGTCTATTGAGTGTCACCTGGAGAAGAACTACTTCAACATTTGATTGATTTGTGATGCAAGTTTTGTTTTGCCACTCTTTCCTTTCCTCTAGATCAGGCAGGCGGCTTTCCAGTAATAATTACGTCCTTAGCCCAAGTTATCCTTGAGGACAATTTCACACGGGCAGTGAAGGTTAAATATTTTTAAAATGCAAACAGAATTAAATTTTAAAAGCTTCAAAGCAGCTTTGGACTCAGAGAGCCCTTACAATCCATGGGTAGTTTTCTTTAAGAAAAGATGCTCTTAAGTTATGCAGACTCCTCATTTGTCAGTTCAGAGATTTCTCTGTCTCCTCTGCCACACAGTCTGTATAATTTAAGGTGACTCACTGTACAGGAAAGTTCACCTTCCATTAAAATGTTTTCTTTAGTAAGCACTCTCCTGGAAGTGCTGTAGTGTAAACATGAGTGGCTACGAATACGAACATTTATTAAATAGTGCTGATGAATTTTTCAATACCTAAGGGAGAGCAATTCACAGCTCAATCATTCAGGCCATTTTAAGTGCTGCACAGGACAATTCCACTACATCTTCCATTAATATTTAATTGCCCATTTTATTCTGTTTACCTTTTTGGTTAATATATAATTTAAAGCCCTTCTACTAAAAAGGAGGGGGGAAAAAGAGAACAACTGTTAGCCTGCTTTTAACAAATCTCTGGTGAGAGCTTTTCCTTCATTTAAAATTCATTGCAAAGAATTTTTATTTAATATCAGTAACACAAACCCCAGGTATTAAAGCAAAACTTCGAAGTAACTGTTGCATAACAGTCCTGACATTGACTTAGATTTGACTGACACCACTTTCCGACTGATAACCTTTGACAAAGCTCCGCGGCAGCCTAGGATGATGGCACATACCCTGACCACTGGAAGGAAATACAAGAAAACACGGTGTGACAAAAGCCACTCCTGTTGCAGAAAGGTTACTCCACAGGAAGTAATATATTGCATGGTTTTGGTGGAGGAGAAAAAGAACTTACAAATACAATGACACCACTTTGTTCACATTCACAAAGAGGGGAATGTTTACAGCTGAATACGTTACACCGCGGTGTTTAGGAAAAAAAAAACTACTAGATTAATAGGCCTGAAAATATTTGGGTACTCTAAACTGGGTATGAAAGCAACAATCATGTAAGGGTGTTACACTTGCTTTTCATTGACAGTCATTGCGATATCACAGCTTATCACAATCAGGAATCTCTGAGCAAATGCTTGATTTATTAATAGCTTGGAACAAAATTACTTATGCTTCAGTTATTATTTTGGGAATCACATGCAAACTCAGATCAGCTTAAATATTGATATAAGTGCTGTCATTCTGAACCGCTCAAAGACTGTAACATTGATATTGCACTTTCTGTAGTCTTGAATATATAAAATAGATTAGGAGTTTGCAGCCTATCAGTGACACTCTTATCACTTTACCACCTCTACCCTGAGATCGGATCTGTGGTTTGCAGAACTCCAGACACACTTTAATAGCTGTCTCGTGTACTCCTCTAGCTTTGCAGGAGGAACATCACACAGGACAGGCAAATGCCATTTGCTCCAAGAAAGAGAGAAACCATTATGTTGCTTACCAGATTCAAAAGTCCTTGTGCAGTCTCTATTTGTTTAGCAAACAGGTTATTAAAAAATATCCTATAGAAGTATTATCCTTATATCTGTGAGATGGATAGAAGTAAACACGGATGCAGCTGAATCTGTGTATGCATAGAATAGTGTGTATGTGAATACATACACACATAACACCCATGTGCGTGCATATGTGTGTATATATCTATATACACACTTATATACATATATACACACATTGATGTATACATATGCATATATAAGTATATGCACACTATTTCTTAAAAGCAGAGAGCTATCCTTCACAGGAACTTACTTTCAGGGTTTTACAGGAATAGTAAATCCTAGATATTACAGTGAACAGTCTGAGTTTCACTTAGCTTTGTCTTTCAAAGCTTGGTTACCAGGGAAAGGCCAGCAAGGGTATCATGTGCCTTGTCCATGTAGAAAGTTAGTTGTGTTCTTTTCAGCTAAGATATGTCAGGTCATCTCACAGCCCATGCTTATCAAATGTGTTCAAAGGTGATGCGGAATGTAAGAGAAGATGTAGACATTGATCATGCTGCATTTTCTACTGTTGCAACAATCCAAAAAATATTAATATATTTTTTGAAAAATAAGCAAATAATTAAAAAAAAAATTCCTTAGCTCTTCTGGTTCACTCCCTTCTTTTAATTTTCTTTTTCAATTACTCAGGGAACCTCTACGTAGCATAATACTATGACGTAGAAGTAGATCTAGATGAGGTGCTAGAAAGCTGATAGATTAAACAAGTATTTTGTCCCTGCTTTTCAGAATTAAGCATAACATAGAAGACTAGCACATACGTCTTCACAATGTGGGGGCTTCATTTATATACCACCCAGATGAAAATGAGACAATTTGATCATACTGTACAAAGTTATCATGAATTCAGATACTGTATTTCTTTAAATAGAGAAACAAAAAGCATGAGCAAACAGCAGATCTTCAGTCTTCAAAGAAGACATATCTAATTAAATACTTGAAACTCAAAAATATTTGGATTTGCTTCTAGTATATGTTCATCAACCATGGGAACAGACTAGGCATATTCAAAGGCATTATCTATGACCTTGCTTCTTTGAGATGAAATCTCAAGCTAATGGTGCAAGGTACATCCTCATGTGTGAACTAGCTGACAATAATTAGCATTTCTGTCTGCAGTAATACTTGGACAAGGAAAACATTGGCAGCAAGTCTCCATGTTTAATCACCAGATCAGTAACAGGCAGTCAACACAATCACAGAGAAGGTCACTCTGTATTTGAATTCTCAGACTTTATCATAGTCCAGAAAACTACCTAAATTTGGCTGAAGTTTAAAGAAAAAATATCTTTATTAAAAGAAAATGAGACATGCACACACACACACATACACACACAAATATATTCTTTCTCTAATCTTAACAAGAGACACTTTGAATCTTCAGGACTTCCATACAGCACATATTCAAGTAGGTGCAAGGTCAGGAAGCAGTAATTTCCTCATTAACAATCCCAGACATGAGGATACGTTTCCTCCTCTGCATGGTCAATGTGCTGTGACATGCTCCTAAGGGCCTCTCTCCACTGCTGCCTTTTCCCATGACCTCTAGGAAAACAATATGTGGTACCTACCTCTACTACAGCTCTTTGGTCTCTTTTGAGCTTGTTGCACATGATGACTGCCTACCATTTATGGCTTCATTTCCCCTATCAGCCAACCTAAAACACTAGTGCTCAGCAGGATGAAGGGCATGCAGCTTGAGATACAAGCTTAGCCTGTCTGAACTCTTGAAATAATACTTAAGCTATAGACTCACCTGATGAAATAAAATATGTTTTCATTAATAGCTTCGTTATAGCCTGCAAATATACAAGACTTTTTGTAGTTCTGTGGTCTACTTGTGCCATATCTTATTAACCACCCTGCACAGTAAATAACTAGATCTTATTATTTTATTTACATTTAGTCAGACTGTAAAATGGATTTATTAGTTACAATCTACCCATAGAGATCAGAGTAACCTATATTATTTGAGAAAGGCTAGTAATCTTCATCCAATAAGGAGAGATAGTGTTTGCATGTTAAAACCCGTTTTCAGACCAGAGCAAATGAATTCATAAAAGTTATTCTATTTGGACACCCAATAAGCAGTCTTTCTTTTCTTGGTTTATGATTGTTTTTCTAAGTTTGTCTTAAAAGCAGATAGATAGGCACTGCATTTTATTAGTCTATCTGCTGTTCAGGACTATCAGCAAACTGAAGCATGGAGAAATAGGAGAAAATTCAATATTTTGGTTTGGTCTTTCTCCATTTGCAGTCTATTAAATGACAACAATAATTGTTGCAGTTGTTTCCCAATTTTTTCCCCTTTATTACACTGTAAATTACTAAACACAGAGATGTTCGGAAGCTGTTTCCAATCACTCAATTTTTACATTCCCTCACACTTCCTCCCTAAACTTAGCATGTCACTAGTTAAATGTAGTCTATTCATATTGTTCTCCTGTTAAATGCATTCAAATTCTACTGTCTTCTTCTTAGAAAGCTGTCCCCAAATAAGATGCATCATTGCTCTTTTAATATCTATAAAGTCAGCTGCAAATGTTTTTTAAATGCCCCTGGTATTTTCAGGCTGTTTTCTCTAATGTCCTAGCAGACGTGCAATTATCAAGCCTCGTTTTTACTGGTAGACCTCCTGTACTAGTAAAACTTTTTACTTTTGGGATTGATACTATGCTTCATACGGGATTTGTTACATAAGCACAAGCTCCAAATTTTTATCACATGGTTGCAGTTTTTAGACTTTCTCTAGTCACTTCCATGGCTTAGATGGAAACTAATAGTACAGATTTTGAGCACTGCACAGATTTTGAGCATAGTACTAGAGGCTTAGTATACAAAAAGTTAATTTGAGTCCATTGTGCCATGTGTGACCTCAGCTGTTGTTAAACTACATTTTGAGAATTGTTGCTGTGCTCCCAAGCAAATCACATGCATTTTTTCTTTCTCTCACAAAAGGGAGAGGACATTGGCTGCATGCCATCAGAAAATCAGCTCAGTCTAACATTCTAAGGTGCCCTTGTTCTGTGCTGCCTGAAGATAACAAGCAATGGGATGAAGAGCAGCAGTGCTGGGCTCCTCTCAGAAAAAGTGTAGATTTTAATTTTGTTTTTGGGATACACAGCATAGAGGAAATTCAGACAATACTGTAAATTAGAAAGTAATCACATCATGCTCCTGCCTCATCCTCAACAGTAACACAGAAGGACTCTTACCAGCATTATTAGGTATCTACACCTTGGCCTTACAGCATGTTCAAATCTGATTTCACTTTGTCAAACCCAGACAGCAATCCTGACACTTGCCAGGCTGGATGTTTGGAGAGCTCCATCCTCTAACACTGCATCTTCTGCTCTGTTTTGTTCAAAAGATAAGTAGGACACTACATTCACTCCACACATGTAATAATAATAATAACCATGGTATGATTCAGAAGAATAAAACATTTGAAGTGGATCCATCACAAATGTCAGCAGAAGCCTGGATCCACACACCTTTAGTAGCATGCACTGGTGACAACACCGATTAAATATAAAAGAGAAATGTTACTTTAAAATGTCGTTTGATATAGGCCCTCCAATGGTTGACTCATTTATGCAAATACATTGCCCCCTTGAAACACAGTATGTGCCACGTTTATCATTCTGCCTTTGTGGTAGGAGCACACCAGTAAGTTGAAAGTAAATGTCAATTAGCAGCGAAGTTTTCAAAGTCCATTTGTATGATTAGTGAGCTTGCAATAATCAGCAATTAAGATTCAAATTATTTGTTCCTATACATGTGACTGTACACACCTAAGATGTTTCTGCATGTAAGCATCATGATAAGGAATGGGTTTTGAATGCATTTGTGGAAGAGGTTGATCTAGATCCTCTTTCCAGTAGGTCTTTCTTGTGAGTCTGAGTGGATGCTGCAGACATACTGTCTCTGGGGAAGCACCTGATAGATGGGAGAATACTCACAAAGATGTACCATGTGCAAGTCTTACGGCCACTGAAGTACATATTAAAAACCATGGTTGAATCAGAGGAAGTAGTATGGCACTCAGTAGTATCCATAGAAAAATACTTCATTTCTCTTTGCATATAATCTATTTTCTTCACACATAGACTTCTCAGAAACTCTGAAAAAGTTAGAAGTATACAGAAAGTTTCAGAAAAAACACAGCTTACCATATGACTTTTGAACTCAATCAGGACAGTCATGAAAGAGAACTGAGATTTCAATACAGAGCAACAAAATAAATTTTAATACTTTTTTTTCAAACAGTTTGAAAACATTCTTTGCCATCAAAATTAAGTTGTCAATTCTCATGTAAAAATGAATATCCAAGCCAGACTGAGAGGGAAACAAAGGGAGAAGAGTTAAAGAAAAAGGTTAAAGGGAAAAGTGTTTCTTTTATAAATTTACAGAAAGACAAAAAAAAAATAATCTGTTCATTAAACGAATGAAAATAAGTAGTTGATTCCCTCAATTAAAGTGGTACTTTGCCTGACTTCACTTCAGACTATGTTTGGTATTTAAAGTTAGACTTTTTCACTGTGAAAAGTGCTTTCTGTCAAGGAGGATTCTACTACATTTTAAATATCACTGACCAGCTTAGGAAGTCTTCCCTGACACTGTAAATGTTCAGCATTTATAGGCAAAAAGGGAGGCAGGTAAGTTTTGGTTTTAAATTACATTATTCTAAAATAATGGATTCTCCAGACTCAGAACATACTCATGAGAACAGTTTCCTCCTTACCAGAGCCACAATTACTGTTGAGAAAAGCAACAAAGGAATTTGTCTGTTTTCCCATTAATCTGGACTGATACGAGGGAAAACTACGATAAATGCTATCTCTGCAATATCCAGGGTCTTGAATATCTAAGAAAATTACACACACCTGTTTGATACTTTTTGTAGCAATGCTGCAGTGACTCTATATTAAAATTCAGGACTTCTTTTCCTCCTGTGAGTTTAGAAGTGGCCTTTGAAAAACACTAGAATACAATGCACGTGAGTCTAGGACTGTTCACCTGTTTGTGGTTTAATTTTTATAGTAAATTTCATAGAACCATAAAATGGTTAGGGCTGGAAGGGAATTTAGAGACCACCTAGTTTCAACCTCTCCTGCCATGGGCAGGGATACCCCTCACTAGACCAGGGTGCCCAAAGCCCCATCCAGCCAGGCCTTGAACACTGCCAGGGAGGGGGCAACCACAGCTGCTCTGGGCAGCCTGTGCCAGGGTTTATAATTTCTTAACTTATACTAAATATGCATCATATTCTACTGTAGGTATGACCAGTGATGCAAACACATTGCAATCTTATCATATTTATTCCCAGAAAGCGGGAAATATGTATTTATAATTTCAGATAATTTAACATGATTATCATCTAATTTACATTTTTGCAGTTACATCAGTCCATTCATTGAACACATGATCTATACCTATGATACATACATCCACTGAGGATTCTACTGATTTCCAACAGATACAATAAGTGATTCTTTGCCTGGTCTTGAAATGATCATTGAAAAGGAAACAAGTAATTCTGTACTGAATACTTTTTAAACCAAATTAGAAATTCCCTGATGCATCATCTTTCACCAACTAGAGTTAAAGATGCGTTTTTATAGATAATTCTACAGACCACTTTGGCTCAGATGTAAGTACTGTGCTGCAAAAAGCAGTACACAGTGCTTATTTTATTTGACATAAAATGTCAGTTAGCAACAGCAATTGAGTCAGTTTATTTTATCTTAGATGTGGATATTCTTCCTCTGCATCTGGGAATAAGTTAGAGCAGTAAAATATACCACGTGCACCTCATCCAAATTAAATTATGGTGAAAATGGGATACAATTAAATCAGATATTTATCATTTATAAATGAGTTTGTGAGGAAAAAAGTGGGCTTTCCAGCTTTCAAATATATGTGTTCTTTTTTAGCTTAAATCTTCACATTTAGCAGGATATGTGGTTTCCTACTCTAAGGCTCATGTTTCACTGCTTATCTTTGATAGTGAGTAAAAGCCAAAGCACGTTCTTATGTGCTTAAACAACATGCACAATAGGCATGTCACCAAAAATTACAGGATAATGAAACAATGCCTCTTTTTAGCCACCTGCCTCTTCACATAGTTTTCTTTAATTATTATTAAAATCTGGTTTCAGGACTTCATAAGAAATAATATTAGGTAACTTTAATAACCCTATTTAATTAGATGATTTAAGATTCAGTTTGGAGTTAGATTTCAATTAGCTTAAAACAAGTGGAGGCATGCATATGTCAGAGAAAAAAGTGGGAGCAAATGCAGAGAAAGATTATTTATTTTGCTTTGCTTGACTGGCTACTAAGGGAGAGGAAGATGAGCCTCCCCAGCTCTGTTATATACAGTTTTTGCTTTTTCTCACGATTTACCCTCTCCACAACAATCATTCCCCCACGCCAACAGACAGGAAAGCTACAGCCAATACTAATTTAGATAACATCTAAAGCCTTGCCTGACAAGGCAAATTCAAATTATGAAGCAATCCCTTCACATAGGAAGACCTTGTTAGTTAGATTAGTGGTGGATTGGCTCTGTGTGACAGCTTGTTTGCTAAAGGTGAGCTATCTGCATTTCCAATGCAGGCAAGCCATATCATCATTTAAAGAAAAATAAAGATGTCATTTCTCTTATTTGTCACAGAGTTCATGTAATATTCCTTCTCAGTTTTCTTCATTGTTGACTTCTTAGGAAAATAGCAGCAACCGTGTACCTTCAAGTGAGACACCTAATTTTGTTATGGATGAACACAGTGTTGTGACAAAACAGTGGCACAGCTGTCATAACAGCTGTCACACATTAATCATGACAGTGACAAATAGCATAATTACTTTATCTGGAATGTCTAGCATGCACACTCAGTATGCACCACTCCAGCATAAACATATCAAGCATGGTTTAATTAAAAGACATCAATACAGGTTAGTTAGACATGGTCTTGGAGACATTGATACAAAATGAAAATAAAATCATTTATTGGTTCCTTTCTAGGGACACTCAAAGACCAATTACTTAGTCTACAAGGTAATTTGAATCTCTTTTTCTAATCAGTCCCTTTGATACAATTCTGCATGGTGAATTGGAGCTACTGGCATGCATGTGTTTCTGAACCAAAACCTCAGCTATGTACCATGTTCAAAGGTTATCTTTCCTTCCAAGATGGCTTAAATGTTCACATCTGTCTGACATCCTCTGATTGCACAAAATGTAGCAAAATAACAAGCTTCGTTGTGTGCTGCTGGGTAAAACTTTTCTTTCCCACAGACTCTCCAATGAAGTTAGAACAGTGAAGCTCATGTCGCAACATGTGTTTTGGGTTCTGTAATTGCACCTACCAAGGATTAGGTATTATGTAACAAGAGCCCATATTAAGATAACTACCACTGAAAAACACAAATCCAGCTCAGGCTCTAATTTCAAACAACCACTAAACAGTAAAAATTTGTGTCAGGGCACTATCCATTTCAAAGTTTCTTTACTTTAACGTCACTCCCTGGGTCCACGTGTGTATGCAGGTTTGCAGTTGCTTTGCTTAGTCTTTTCTGAAGGTAAAATGTACCCTCAAAATCCTGTTGCCAAGGCCTACTTCACACAGCGAAGTCTACTGGTAATTACCAACTAGTAGTATTTTTACATTTTGTTCTAGATTTGTTAAGTTCTGCAACTCATTGAGTTCACTTATTGAATTTCTAGGGGCAGTTCATGAATTGTACTGAAGCAGACTCAATGAAATATTAATGAATCAATTTCCATAGACATGGATTCATTATCTCACTGGATAGCATCAGAAAAACACAGTCCTGCAGGCAGTATCCTTCCACCTGCCTGCCAGAGTATTTCATTTTATTATTCAATTTTTAAAGCCCACACTCAGACTTCTTGATAAGTTTACTCCAGCAGCTTTTCAATCTCTTGCTCCAAGACAAAATTAAGGGGGAAACATTGTAATATTATTTAGCTGAACCTCAGTAATCCATCAAATGTGGTTTCCTATTAAGCAGCAAAGCAAGATTGTCAGTGATGTGTTACGGATCACAGGAAGCAAAGATATTTCAAACACAAGAAATTCTTTCTAAATATGGAAGCATATTTTCTTTTCCTCATTAAGAGCCATAAATGGACAAATGGCAAAATATTTTAGTAATTGGTTTCTTGGGGTAGAAAATTTACAATAACGAATTCAAGACTTAATGACTGGATTTAAGATATTTATGCTTCTGCACAGAAGCTATGCAGAGACTCCAGAAATGCACATAACATCTTGACACCATTTCAGCCATATATATTTTTAAGACACCCCATGATTACCCTGTGATGGTTTGCATAATTATTCATCTGTTCTTTAATATGCACACATCTACCAAACAAACTGCTTCTACCTGACACTTCTCCCACAGGCTTGAGGTTTGTAACCAAGATTATTGCACTCACTTCCTCTAGGCTTTACTATGGAGTAAAGAGGCTCATGTCCTTTGGCGCATATGCTAGATTTGCTGGACCGGCACATTAGTCAGGATAAACTATTTTCATTAACTTTGGGTTCAATGGAGTTAAGTATTGGACTCCTATCTAAATTCTCTGCACAGACTTAATTTTTAGTGTATTCTTCAGCATAACCAATTGTAAACTAGAAGATGAATTCTAAAATCCTTTCTTACTTCTCTAACATAAGAGAGTTAATGAGAGTTGTCTTCATTCTTCCTCTATTTCTGCTCATCAGATACCTCATAGAAGTACCCTCTTTCCCTAACAATGGGAACCAGCAGGCTTTTGGTGTGAAAATTAGCAGCTGCTGATTGTATTTATCTCTTTGACTAAGAGGTTTATTATTTATCTTCCCTCTTGCAGTGCCCATGTGGCAGCACTGATATTGAGCAGCTGGACAGATTGCACCCTGGAGCCACATCTGCAGCTATATAGATCAACACCACTTTCATTGCCTCAGTGCTGGAGAAGTTTATCTTCTGTCAGCTAGATTTACTACCTACTTCATGAATTGTTAAGGGTTTTCACTTCCCCTCCTCCAATTTGATTTTCAAAGTGTGTTAGTGTAATCTGGTACTGATTGTTAACAGCTGATTAGTTAAGCATTTGCTTACCCTTTTTTTTTTTTTTTATTAATAGGGATTTCAAGTTGGGTTTGCAAAGATGAATCTTGAATGGTAAGAGAATAAACAGCAGTTGCTCAGTGAAACAGGGAAATGGCAGTAAAGGACAGCAAGCTAGAGAACAGCGAGAAATATCAAAATGCATGAGTGCGTCACGGATCATAGCTGTTTCAGTAATTTCTTAGTATTCAAGCTGACCAGGCAGTAATTATTCACATTAGGCCTTCTTCCCTGAGAATAATTATTTTCTTTCTGTCAAGATCAACAAAAAACGCATTCTGATGCTGAGAGCAGTCATACCCTAGTGACAATCTGTATGTTCTTCTAATGATTTATCTAAGATACATCAACTTTACATAAACCTCTGTACCTACACAGTATTGTTGAGTTTCTATCCAGATAACTGTCATACTAGTCAGGCAGAATCCACAAAGCCAAGTGGGCTAGTTCTTGGGGCTAGTAATGGCTGCAAGATCCTAGGATTTCTTCTCCTCCAGGTATTTTAGTAACTGCTGGGGCAAGTCATCTTTGTTGTGACCTAGTGAAGCTCACCAGTCTCAACTGAAAAGACAGCTGACAGTACCGCTGGATAACAAATAGTTTTTGTGAACCTCCTAGTTCAGACACAGCTATATTCAACAGCCATAACATTTAACTGTTTTAGCACAGCTCATGTTTGTTCATCTTGGCTTTGGAACAGGGTTCTCACTCCTTGTCTCATTGTCGTCAGTGGACTTCAAATATAACAGAGCAGAAGGACTCTTTTATTGTTTCATTTCACTCCTTACAAAAGGAAAAATGTTATTGGCTTTTCCATTTTCAGGAAAACTCTAAAAAAAAAATAATCAAAAAACCCCAGAGGAATTCTCAACTTATTTGAGGCCAGTTCAGCCCAGAAAGTAAAAGTAGTGCCAGTCATATCCAGTTTTCACCTTTGTTTGTAGACCAAAGAAGTTTGGTGTCATACCTGTAGTTTTGATATAAATCTCCAAAATCATCTGTTGTCAAGTTGAATCTCACCAAATGTGGATTACATTTGTACCTAGTTAACAGCACATGGTCAATGTTTTCTGCAGCTAATATCTTAGTGAACGTAGAACTGGAAATTATAGGTCCCATGTGCCAACATTTAAGATAGCTGCTTCTTAACAGTTCATCTTTATCATGCTCTATGGATTTCTATGAGACAGGCCTCCACTGCAACATGACATGTTAGCCTAAAGGAGAACTCCTAGCAAAACATGACTGTCCTTACATAGTATAAAAGAATGATGAAATGGAGTCAGAAAGCAGAAGCACTTTTAAAAGGAATGGAAAGAATGGGAGTAGAATTTGATGTGTGGTGTATTTATCTAAAGTGTTTTATCACTCAGCATAGGCTTACATGAAGAGCATTGGGAAGAATTCCAGTGGGAATACCACTTTCAAAACAGAACTCAGAAAGAGAAGCAGAAGAAACAAGTAAAACACTCTGCATGCTTAAATAATCAACTAGCTAACAATGTGGAAGGTTCTTTTCCTTCACCATAAATTTTAAATATTAAAATATATTAAATAATTTAAATATATTAAATAAATATATATTAAATTACTGATTTCAATTCATATATTCATGAATATACCAATAGCTTGGTTTTGTAAGTTACTTGAAAAAGATATTCATTCCAAATGACTGTTTGAGTTGGGGTCTTGTTCTTCATGTTTGTAAGCATGGTTTTGTCTGAATTTTTTACCAAAGTCTACAATTCTGTTGCTAAAGCAAAATTCAACAGTCTTTTCTCATAGCAAAAGAGATGTAGCCAGACCTTCTTTAAACATTGTTCTGTTCAATTATGATATCTTTTTTTATCATGACTAGTTAGCATTTCATTCTGGATATCTGAAATACATTACCTCTTTCCCATATTGGAATTGAGAATGACAAAATTCCAAATTAAAGTAGCAATGTGTAGCATCCAGTTAAATCTGGCCTTGTACATAAAAATGCAGCATGAAATATCCAACTGATTATTTATTCATCTACATAAATACAGTAGAGGGAATATTGCTAATGAAGTGGACATCAGGTTACCTAGGCACCATAGAAAAAGGTTACCACTTTATTTGAAGTATCCCATCAATCATTATAAATTACTGTTGTGTTCTGTGTAAAATTACTGATTTTAATTCATATCTTTATGAATATACCAAATGGATAACCAGAGAGATGTCTATGTAAGAATAAAACTGTAAGTGTTACTTATTCTCACTCCTCCAGTGAAGGATGCTAGTTTTAATGCTGTCGGTGTGCATGTATGCTTTTGTTACACTTCAAATTGCACGGAAGGACTGGGCAACAACAGGCTTTTGAGACAGTCACCTTTTTAAGAACCTCTAGATAGCTTCAACAACCCTTACAGTTGGCAGATTGTGGCCATATGGATCTGCAGACATGATATCCTCTTTAGCTTTCATATCATCATGCACATTGTAGGGTGACGTGACAGATCTATGCCACGTGTGGGCCTACATATTCCTCACTGAGATTTCTACCACCTGGCTGGTCTGCAAGAGCTATAGCAAAGAAAACCCCAACACTTTTCAGGACAGTAGTACATTAAGACAATCTTTAGATCGTATATTTTCCTGCTTTGAGAAGCAGAACAGCTACCTTTAAACAGATATTCTCCAGCATCTAGCTACTTTTCTTCTTTGATCATGTGTTCAGTTTGGGGCCCCTTACTACAAGCAAGACATTCAGATGTTGGTAGGAATGTGAAAGATTAGCTGGTAAAGGGTCTGAGGAGAAAGTCTTATGATGAGTGACTGAAGGAACTGGGCTCATTTAGCTGGGAGAAAATGAGGCTGAGGGTAGACATTAGCACTTTCTACAGCTACTTGAAAGGAGGTTGTAGCGAGATGAGTGTCGGTCTCTTTTCCTGAATAGCAAGCAATAGGGCATGGTGAAATGTTTCACCAATAGTTGCACCAGGGAAGCTCTAGATTGGATGTTAGGAAAAATTTCTTCACTGAAAGGGTTGTCAAGCATTGGAATAGGCTGCCCAGGAAAGGGACTGAGTCATCCATGGAGGATGAGTTGATGTGGCACTTAGGGTCATGTTTTAGTGATGGACTTGGCAGTGTTAGGTTAATGGTTGGACCTGATGATCTTGTCGTTTCCATTCTAAACCTTTCCATGATTCTGTGTTGTAGTAGTAGTGTGTGGTTCAGCCCAAGCCAGCAGTGGAACATCATGCAGCCACTCCCTTACTTCCCCATCACAGTGGGGGTGGGCAGGGGGGTGAAGTGATCAGGGGAGAAGAAGAAAGAATGGGAAAACTAAGTCAAACCTCATAGGTTGGGATAAGGACAGTTTACTGGGACAACAAAGGGAGGGAAAAGTACCAATAACAGGACTATAGCAAAATACAGAAAACTGGTGATACACAATGCAGTTTCTTACCAAATCGCACAAATCAGACTGTACAGCTCAGACCCATCCAGAAGCTGGACCGTCCCCAAGCCACATGTCCTACTGCCACCCATCCTTCGTCCATCAGTCCCCTTCATTCTGAACACAAATTCATTGGTATGGAATATCTCCTTTGGACATCTTGGGTCATCTGTCCTGGCTGTGTTCCCTCCCAGCTTCCTGGGTGCCCCCCCACCCATGCAGGACAGAATGAAATGATGAAAAGTGCTTGATTGCTTTTCAACAACTAAAAAATCAGTGTGTCTTCAACATTGCTATCATCCAGACTCCCAAACAGAGCACTGCATAAGCTACTAGAGAGAAAATGAAATCTATCCTCATCAAATCCAGGACAAGTGGCCGCTCATGAACTTCAAAACATCTCTAAATATGCCAGTGATGTTAAACATAAAAAGACTCTTTTTTTTTCTGTGTAGGCCCAACTAGCATAGAAACATTAACAATACCTATCTGCAGCAGGGTAAAATTATGTTAGTATTAAGAGTTATTTTTAGTAAGTAATGGTAGAAGGAAGGAAAACGAAATCAACAACACTGAAGTTACCATGTTATGGTAGTAAAAGAATAAGTAGTCTTTAAAAGAATGGGAATTTAAATTTGCCCCACAGGAACATGGATCATGATTTGTGTGTTTCAGCAAAAAAGAAGATAAATTCTTGACAGTTCTTTTGTGGTCCTGTCACAAGCTGCAATCAGATAGACTATTTTGGCAGAGGTTAAACCCCCTTGCATTCCAACTGACCTCAGATTGCTCTGGGTGGCTGGGGGTGGCTGGGCTTAACCCCTGAGTGATGTCCAATTAGGTGCTTTATCGTGATAAGTTCTTCACAATTCTTGGGATCAGAGTTAAGACTCAAAATGGAGGCAAGGTTTAAGTTACTTTATTTGAAGAAGAAAGCGGGGAGGGGAGGTGTGGGGGGGATGGGGTGTGGAGAAAGAAAGAGAGAAAAGAATGAGAGACAGAATGAGAGTGAGAGAGAGAGACAGACAGTGAGAGAGAGATTGCAATATATACCACCATGGAGCTGAGGCGTCCCATCAGTCTGAATTGTCAGGTGGGCAGTTCCAGTAGTTGCTACTTGTCATGGTTCAGCACTGGGTGCATGGGGGATGGCTCCATCACAGCCGTGCACACTAACGTGGCAGTTTTTCTTGGTTATATACAGTTCAATGATACTTATTCATTAGGTTACCTCATACACCTCTGTTGTGGTTTCACCCCGGCTGTGGGCCGAGATCCACGCAGCTGCCTGCTCCTTAAAGTAAAAGAGCAGGGGAAGAGGGAAAAAGGGGGGAATAAGGGAAGGGAAAAGGAAGGGGCAAATAACTCTAAAACCAAGAAACTAAGAGGCCCGTGGGTTGGGATAAGGATAGTTTACTAAGATAACAGAAAGATAAAATATAACAATGCTAACAGGACTTTAGAGCAAAAGAATATGAAACTATTGATCCCCAATGCAGTTTCTCACCGAACCACACAACTCAGGCCGTACCACCCAGAGCTGTCCCGGAACCCGACCGTCCCCCCAAGAAGCATGCGTCCCGCGACCGCCCCTCTTCTTCTTCCTCCCCTCAGCCCCCTGTTATCCTGGGCAGGACGTAATTGACATGGAATACTCTCTTTGGCCCATCTGGGTCACCTGTCCTGGCTTCGCCCCTCCTTTCTCATGAATAGAGAAATACGAAGAAGCTGAGAAAGTCCTTGACTGTCTGACTGCAACTAAGAACAGCAGGGTGTTCTCAGCACTGCTTTCATTTTAACTCCCAAACACAGCATTCCATCAGCTGCTACAAATGAAGTTAACTCTATCCTGACTGAAACCAGGACAACCTCTTCATATTCATAACCTGTCCCGCTTTGTATTAAAATGAGTTCCAAGAAGTGATTTCCATAAACTCCTCCCAACCGCACCTCCGCATTTCTGCCTGGTGGTGGTCATCAGGGGTCGTGAGGATGAAGTCAGATGGCTCCTCTTCGTCACCGCAAGTAACCTTCTGTTTTGCACAGACTCAGTTACCCCTTGACCCTGGTCCAGACTACAAGTTAGGTTTCAGCAGGTTTTATATACTTTCAGAGACAAGGGAGAGCTCAAACTAGCTACAATGAAATACTTTGCCTGAATTTATGACCAATTATGAGACAAGCAAGGAATTCATTGAACAGATAAGGAGTTCATCACACCGATGGCGGGGGGCGGGGGGAGGGAGGTGGTGGAACTTGTGAAAGAAACCATTTTATTTCCACAGAGCACACAGTCCTTGAGTGCGTAATTTACTCAAAATATGGTGTTAGGCTCAAACTTATGTCTCAATTGATGTTTCTTCTTTATCAGTCCTGGGTTTAAGACTAACCAGGAGCTGTTCCGATTAACAAGTCTTCCTTAACCCTTTACAAGCATCTTATTAGCAAGTCCTCTTGACCACAAATAGCAGTAATAACAAGAGGTGCAATATTTCAGAAATGTTGAGACATATTCATTGAGGGACTCGGCACCTCACAGGTCCATGCTTTCAGATCTTGTCGTTAGAGCTATCAAATACAAGCCTGTTCAACTCATTAGTTTGTAGAAAAATTCTTTGTAGCTATCTTAGAAAAATATGTTCTATATTGGTTTTACAAATGCTCTCCCAAAAGCACAAACTCAATGCTGGAAATGCTTGTATACGTTCAATTAATAACTCACAGATAATTAAAAAGGAATCAAGTATATTTAGGCTCGATACTTCTGGCATGGCTTCTTCTTCGGTGGGTTTAGCTGGTTTTGGTTTTTGGTTTAGCTGGGCTTTTTTTTTTAGGCTTAAGGCAATGTAAATACACATGCACAGTTCCAAACCTAAACAAGTGTGTGTTCCTCACCTATGTGGATCCCTCATTTTCTCACTTAGAGTTTTGCAAGCTCAAGGATTTCTGATTTGGTGTGCTTTGGGTGCTACAATCACTCTGGATTCAAAGCTGCATTCAAAGTCTACAGGCCTGAGGCTTTTAAGTGCTTCAAAGATTTGGCCGATTACCTTCTTTTTTTCTCAGTTCAAATTGATGCACACATGAATATATCACAAATGCACCATGAATAGTAACAAAAAGAAATATTTTACTATTAGTCATTATTAGAGAGGAAGAAGATAGATTTGGGAATAAGGTTTGAACTTTGTGCAGCTCTGAGACAACCAAGCCCTACATCTATTTCCATACTATACAAAATGAATCACAATTCTAATCTCAGTATTTACCCAGGTGTCATGACCACATCCAGAATGCTCTCTTTTTTCTATATTGAGTGACATAAGCATACTTAATATTCTAGGATAACAATCAGCCATTCTCTGGCTTAATGCCTAGGTACAGAGCCTAAATGAATACACTCCTATGACATTATAACAGATGCACTTTCTCAACTTGCTACTTAATTGTTATTGTAAACTACATTTAATAATGATGCAATAATGATCCAATGATTCATTAACGATATATCCTTAACCTAAGAGGCATTTTGAAGATAAGTATCACATCTTCTAGTAGAAGGGCATAAAACTCCAGCATAATAGAATAAGAACTTATCAGCAGAATGGTTTACTGATCATCTAATCATCTTCCAACAGGAAAAAGAAATATTAAGGAAAACTTAGTTTAGAAAAATGTCTGATTTTGTAGAATCAGATTGTGCCAGGGAGTTAAACTATGACTTACTATCATAGGAAGAAGTTTTTCTAAGCTAATCCTTTGTAACATCTACTCCTCTGCAAAGACGGTTTTTGGGGTTGTTTTTTTCTTTTTCCCAACCATTTGGCCTGCAATCATGCTAACTAGTCACAAAAGAAGTCAGAGGAGATCAGATCCCATCTGCACACATAAAGTGTAGGTCCATACATGATACTGGTTTACAACTTAAATGAAGTTTTTGCTTTTGTTCTCTTTAAAATTACATGTATGTGTAGTACTCTTAAAATAATTACTCCAGTAAAAAAGTTCCCTTTAGCTACTCTAATTAAAACTGTGTCAATGTTTACCTGGCGCTCCCACTGTGCTGAGAAGGGAATATGTGCTACAGAAGTGATAATTCATTCAACAGAAGTAGAATCTTTAAATTAGAGAAACTGGGTTAAAATTTCCAAGCACTACACACCCCTGAATAAAATCCCTGAATTTTGGATGCGGTGACAAAGCTAGTTTGATACCCAAGCCCACAACAGAGAAAGGACAGGGTGAATGAGGTACAAATTGAGAACACCTTTGGAAGACCTGCTAAATTGGGAGCATGTGGTTTGGCATTCCTGATATGCAACAGTGGAAAGTCAGCCAAGGTCCAGATCCAACTGAGAAGCAAACATACATTCTGTGTGATGTTACAAGGGAATTTTGGAAAGCCAAACACATAGAGAGGGAGGTTTGTTTATAGCTAAAATAACCATAACAGATGTCTATAAAAGAGCTGCTTGCATGAGCCATCACTGTTAGAATACAGCCTGCCTTGCTTGGAAAAATCATCTAAGTGGCATCCCCCATGGGGTTAAGTAATTTAACACCTTCTCTGAATATGGAACATAATAAGATCTAGTCCCAGGAAAGCTCTAGACACTAACAACTATGCTGACAGTGTCCCAAGGACAAATCCCTCTCTTCACTGTTCAGGTCCAAGAAGACAGTTCTCACTCAGTCCATGTCTGAGTTGCTTGAGAGACTACCCATTGCCCCAGAAGAAAACATGGCTAGTACAGCATGCTTTATGAATACTTTGTGAATCTTTATGTTAACTACCACAAATTCTTTTCCTTCATTTTGCTCTGCAACCCTGAGGCCATTAAACAACAGCTTGTAAAAATACCAAGCTATTTCTACAAATCAATCCTCACTCAGGAATCTGGTAATTTATGTTGAAAAATGGAGGGGTTTACCTTGTATGAAAAGTAAATGCAACCTTAAAAAAAACAAACACCCAAATAACCCAAAAAAAACCCCAAAACAAAACAAAACTGAATAGAGGGGAGCTGGATCAACTTCTTTAAACTTGAGCACCAGGGTTTTAACAAGTACTAGGACAGAAAGTAACATGCACAACAGTAGTAACAACTCAGAACTATACAGAGAAATATCTCCTGCTAACATAACCTTTCAAAGAAACACTAGAGGATGAAATGGGTCCATTTTATCAGGGGTCTGATGCGGTCCATCTGTTAACAAAAAGCATGCAACTTCTACCCTAAGAACATGAAAGGTTGAAGGCATCCACACATCCCTCTTTTGTATGCACTGAACAAGATAATAGAACAGAAAAAACAACTGGGACATCTATTACATCTATCTTTAAATGTATGAATTAAAAGTTTGTGCTGAGCAGCACTTAATATCCATTAGTGATTATGCATAATTTTTCAGGAGTAATATCTAGTACATTAAAGGAAGAAATTGAAAAAGATATGATGAAACCATGAATTCAAAAAAACCCTGCCAACCCCTTCCAAACCCTTTGAACAAAAGAACCTCTTACCAAAAAAAAAAAAAAAAGGACTGGGAAAGAAATTGAAAAGGAAAGGAAATTACTACATGTTACTATAACTGGGACAGATTGTATCACAGGATTATTAGAATTTGGGGGAAAACATTATTATTTTCTAAATTGAATTGGATTATTTATTACAGTTCTAAAAAGTATTGAACACAAGGAAGATTCCAAGCAAATATTAGATTAGACTGGGAAATAATATATATGAGAGAAGTGGCTCTGAGATAAATCTCTATATAAACATTACAAATATTAAATTCTCCTTCATGTAGCTCTGATCTGATAAGAATACCTTTACATTTTCTAAATACCTAGTCCTGTAGTCCTAGTCACTACTTACATAGAAAACTGTCGGTCATATTCTGACTGCAGGAGATTCCAAGTTCAGCAGAAAGCCTATAGAGACAAAATATTTTTCAGTCCTAATCAGGCCCCATCTGACACAGGCTTTCCATGTGAGCAATTCTCTATATTCTTTAGATCCAAAAATGGGATACAACAGCACCTCCTTTCTAACATGTTTCATTTTTCCAGTGTAGACATCACCTTTCCAAAGCTTAAAAACTGAACTCGTTGTAATGCTGAGTTTCATTGTCTTTGAGGCCAAAACAGACTTTAGGTATTTACTTCTTTAAATGCTTTTAGCAAGAACTTGGAAGAAATTTATAATAAACATTTGAACTGCATACTCATGTTAATCATTGAACATATGTTTGCATGTGAAAGGTCATAAATATAGTAATATGTGAATGTGATTTCAAAGACAGCAATCAAATGTACAGCTAATGTCCAATTTCCAGATCTTTTTACTAGTCTTTGGTTCAAGAGCAGTCCAAGCTGATCTTTCTTATGCTTACTAAACAATTTTGCATTAAATATAAGGAATGAGGGAATTTGAAAGCTGAATTTTTGATTATAGTTACCAGGTGAATTCTTTACAGTTTTAGGATTTTGCATCACATTTCAACTCTTCACACAAGTAATTTATAAGGACTTAGAGTTTACCATACAGATTTGACAAGAGCATTTTTTCTCATATACTGTATATGTAATTTTGTTTTCATTCTTACACCACAAAAGCAATTTGCTATTCAACACAAGCCTTTAAATCAACAGTCAAGTTAAAATTATCATAACTTCAGGCAACATCTTCACAAGAATGACACCAAGCACCAGTTAAAAATAAGAAGTCCATGCTACATCTGTTCATTCTGGAACATATGGCCAAGAGTATTGATTGATGCCACAAGTAAAGCAGCAGAGCCAGAATTGTACACAACACCATCACAAAGAGCTCTGTGTAGTATTTTTCCTTGTTTACAAATTCTGCCCCAGTCTCTCCTTGACATGCTGATAAGAGAGTACTGGTCATTTGGAAGCAAGAAATGGATTTTCATTTCAATCACAGCTAAAATGCTTTCTGCAAATCTTAATATTATAGGATTTGGTGGTTGAATGGTTATAGATTTATGGGTTTTTTTGGTTTTTTGGGGTTTTTGGTTTGGTTTGGTTTGGTTTGGTTTGTAGAAATACATTAAATCTTTAAATCACCACATTGGATTATTACCAGGGTTGTTTTAGTTTGGTTTTTTTTTTGACAGAAAAAAGCAGTGGTGGACACATACTGGTGGCTTGCTTTGGTTTGTTTTTTTTAAGTGCATTATCCTCAAATTAAAATCTTTCATAGCAAGGCAATTAAAACCCAAACCTCTTTAACTGATAGTATTTGTATTAAACTTCAAAACAGTGAACAGACAAAGCCAACTTCAGCCACTGAACTGCAATGATGGGACAGGGTAACTTAGCCACTATCTTCAAGGATAATGCTCAAGGAGGACAGTTGTAGGTAACCCATGAGCTCTGAGATTCAACAGTGAAGGAGCATGCATGGCAGCACTGAACAAGGCCTTCAGACACTGTTGCTAATTACTGACAGTGTAGGGTGCAAGGCCTCTGCAGGTGCACTCCACCGTCGCATTAACAGCCTGCTCTGCTTTGCAACCTGCCTCTGTCAGCCCTGTCAGATCCTGAGCACCTTGTTAACGTCTGTGAATTAATTTCACCTCTGAGCTCAAAAAAGCACCTTCCCCATTGTGCAGACAAGACTGCTTCTACTCAGGGCATAAACAAGGATCAATTTCATAAATACAACCATCACTTTAGTCAATGCAGACTCTAAATTTCTGGGGTTAAATGTGCGTACCTAGACATGCTGGGCACATTGGTGGGACCTGTGTCCTCACTGACCTCCCTCAGGGGACATTTCTTTGCATGCTTGCAAGTTTGGAAGGAAGCCTCAGGAATTTTCCATGTGCTACAGTTTGACTGTGCACTTTACTGCTTTCCTTATAAAATTTTTAACTGTCGTGACTTCTCAGAGTAACAGTTTGGTTAACTAACATACACAAAGCATGTGGGATCCTCAGAAGGCTGTAGGGAATAGTACCCCAACAGTATATATTTTTTTGTTTTTTCTCCATCAGAGTATTCATCATTAGATAAACATATCTTGAGTAATTTTTGGCAAGTACCTAAAGATTTACTGATGATCTGATGCTTTCACTCTTAAAGGTTCTTGTGTACAGATACAGACCTAATTCATATATGACCTGCACTACCAGTATGTAATCTGAGGAACCCTTTGGCAACGCACATGTAAATGAAAATTACAAAAAACCTCTCTACACAGTCGATTAAAGAGTGGAGAATTATGACAGAGGAAATAATAATATATTGCATTTTTATTAGTATTTATTTACAAAGATGCGGTGCTTATTTGCATTGTTCTTTTACAATGAGAAGGGCTTAGTTTGTTTGTCTGAGAAGCCTAGCAGCCCATTTAATGAAGTTTTAATTGCTTCATATTTCATCCTCCCAGCTCCACCTTTTCCCTGTACATATCATATTGTCCTTTATTGCCATATCTGAAACATAAGATGGCAAGTGAAATTTTAAAGAACTTAAATTACTTAAGTCACATAGAAATCCTAGATGCTTTTTGCTATTCAGTACTTCTGACAATTGTAACTAAGAAGATCCACAGCATAAATACAAATCTTTCTCCTTGTTACCTAATTTTACTGCTGTAATTGCAAATTGTAGCTATTTTTGAAAATGTAGCGGTTTCAGGCATATACAAAATACCATCTTCTCTGCAATCTACAGCTGTTCAGCACCAATAAGGATCACAGAATCACAGAATCACAGAATGTTAGGAGTTGGAAGGGACCTCAAAAGATCATCTAGTCTACTCTCCCCTCCCCACCCCCCCAGCAGGATCACAGACTAATCACACAGGAATGTGTCGAGGTGGGTTTTGAATGTCTCCAGAGAAGGAGACTCCACAACCTCACTGGGCAGCCTGTCCCAGGGCTCTGTCACCCTCACAGTAAAAAAGTTTCTCCTTATATTCACATGGACCTTCCTATGCTCCAGCTTGCACCCGTTGCCCCTTGTCCTATTGCTGGCCATCACTGGGAAGAGCCTGGCTCCATCTTCCTGACTCTCACCCTTTACATATTTATGAACATTAATGAGGTCACCCCTCAGTCTCCTCTTCTACAAGCTAAAGAGGCCCAGCTCCCTCAGCCTTTCCTCATAAGGAAGCTGTTCCACTCCCTTAATCATCTTGGTAGCCCTGCATTAGACAATATATTTCAAGGAGTTCTATGTCCTTCTTGAACTCAGGGGCCCAGAACTGGACACAATATTCCAGGTGTGGTCTCACCAGGGCAGAGCAGAGGGGAGAAGGGCCTCTCTTGACCTACTAACCACACCCCCTTCTAGTACACCCCAGGATGCCAGTGTCCTTTTTAGCCATGAGGGCACTTTGCTAGCTCGTGGTCATCCTGCTGTCCACCAGTACACTCTGGTCCTCTCACCTACACTGCTCTCCAACAGGCTGGTCCCCAACCTGTACTGGTACCTGGGGTTGTTCTTCCCTAGATGCAAGAGCCTACACTTGCACTTGTTAAATTTCATTAAACTTCTCTCTGCCCAACTCTCCAGCCTGTCCAGATTTCACTCAATGGCAGCACAGCCCTCTCATGTGTCAGCCACCCCTCCCAGTTTTGTGTCATCCACAAATTTGTACATTCTATTCCCTCATCCAGGTCATCAGTGAATATATTGAATAGTACAGGTCCCAGTACCAACTGCTGAGGGAGTCCACTAGATACAGGCCTCCAGCTAGACTCTGTCCTGTTTATCAAAACTCGCTGGCTTCTTCCCTTCAACCAGCTCTCAATCCACCTCACTACTTGACCTTCCAGACCACACTTCCTCAGTTTAGCCATGAGGATGCTGTAGGAGACGGTGACAAATGCTTTACTGAAGTTAAAGTAGACCTCAGCCAAGGGTCTTTGTTGTTGAGAAAATAGTCTATCATCACATTTTTACTTCTCACTGATCACAAGAATGAACTTTCAAAACTGACCTTTTAATTCATTGAGAAGAAACAAGAAACACCTATTTCTACAGGCAGTCCTATCATTCAACCAAGTAACAACTGCCACCCAGGAGTTTTATTTCCAGAGGTAATCCCATCTGCTGATGACAGGCAGGAATTGAATTAAAAGTGCTTGCAGAACATGGGGAGAAATGGTGAAGATGCTGATCAGACTTTTTTATGTTAAATAGGTTAATTTTGTTCTAGACTGCATGTGGGACTAGACCATAGCACAGAAAAATCTCAGAGAAGATGAGTTTGTTCAAAATGAGCCTATTGCTGGTGAAAAGTAGGAATTCTTACTGTTCTTTAAAGGTCTGTAACAAATTCTTCCCTGAATCACATGGGAAATCACTCTGTCTCTGGAATCTCTTACCTCTGCGGAGGCATTCCTGGACTCTGTTTCACTAGTTAGTTACACTTCAGGTTTGGTCTTATGTAGTAAGGCAGCAGGAAAGTGAAGTCCTTGCCTTTTCCAAAACATGCCAAAAGGCTGGATAAAATGCAGTTTGCAGATTGTTAAACCTGGGAAAAAAAAAAAAAAAAAGCGTGCTATTTGAAATCATTACCAAACATGCATTTCTCAAAAAAAAATCTGTTTCATCCAAAGCCCTGCAACCTAAGACTTTTACCGGGGGGATACAGTTTATAGTGGTTAACAAAAACCAAGAGAAAACTCAAGGCATAGAAATAACCTAGCAGAGAGAATAATAGATCTCTGCCAGGAGGGAGGACTCCAGCACATGAAACATGCTGGCTAGTTAAATCCTTCCCTCTTAACTCACACTTTGCTCAGATAGACATGGCTACTTCTGCTTCTGTCTAAAGTTGACAATTTCTGGAAAGGCAAAACCACAGACTTCTCTACAGGACCAGAAAAAGGGATGTGGTCAGTATTTTACTATCAGTAATCTCAGCCTTATGGGAAACTGCACCTTTCCAGTTTACTGTATGCTTCTGCAAAACTCCCGTGCCAGCCTTCAGAGCTTACTAAACATCAATTTACTTAGATCAATGGCCTCAGTAAGAGTCAATAAGAATAATGGTAATATTGTCAATGTAAATGTATACATATTTACTTAAGCTGAGAATACAATATGTCAAAAATACCAGCATGGTACAGCTGAAAGTCAGGTTACTATTTAATATTAGAGTAGGAAAAAATGCATCTGTTCCATAAAGAAGGGGGGACATCGAAGGGCAATGTTGTAGCTTTCTATAGTTTGTTACTAGGAAACTTGATGTTAGTTCTGCAACAATTTCAGATCAAATATTTTCAGATGAGCACTTGTGTGTGTAAGACCTTATTGAAGTTGCATGTGAAACATTCTCTGGATTAGGAAGGCTTTCTTTTACAAATAACCCTGAGAACACCTTTGAGTCTAGTCCCTTTGTGAAACCTCTCCTTTACAACTTAAAATGTGGCTTTATGTTCCACCTAGCTATCTATATATATATGGTTCTATTTATATATTTATTCTTATGTGTATATATATTTTTTATATTTTATGTATAATATATATATATATATGTATATATATATATATATATATATATATATATATATATATATATATATATATATATACTTATCTTCTACCTACAGAGCATTCTTATGTTATATATTTATTCTCTATTCTGAACAGCGGAAACAATGTTACTGCCTGGAAAGCGTCACTAAAATGTCACTAAATGAGAGATGTTTTGTTCCTTTTTCACTCACAACATATCTTGTGTCTGGAGTGAAGAATTATATAGATTCTTCACCTAGTATCAGAGTTGGTCTCCTTTTATGAAAGTGAAAGTCTGTCTAAAAAATAAAAGTCTGAAAGTCTGCCTAAAAATGAAACAGACTAATAAGAACCTTTCTAGAAGCAAGATAATGGAAGCTGTATCACAACCCTATACGGAGATAATGAATATATATATACAAAAACTTTATCAGTGATAAATAAATATATGCAGATGAAGACTACTTTTCTGTATCACAGTTTCATGCAGTGGAAAAGTGTTCTCGGGCAGTTGAGGGTATGAACGGGCCTTCAACTCTAGCTTGGGGTTGACCTGTATACCACCAAGGCTGTGAATGCAAGGGCAGAAATCAGCAGAAGTTAGGACAGAATGCTCCTTACAGGAGCCTCAGTGTAGCTGTAGGGGGGCTATAGAAAAGCTTGGGAGGGACTGTTTATCATGGAGTGTAGTGACAGGACAAGGGGTCCTTGGCTTCAAACTGCAAGAGGACAGATTTAGATTAGAAGAAATCCTTCCCTTCGAGGGTGGTGAGGCAGTGGCACAGGTTGCCCAGAGAAGCTGTGACTGCCCCCTCCCTGGCAGTGTTCAGGGCCAGGTTGGATGGGGCTTTGGAGAACCTGAGCTAAGGGAGGGTGTCTCTGCCCATGGCAGGAGAACACTTGTCCATGGCAGGTGGGACTAGATGATCTTTGAATCCAAACCATTCTGTCACTCTATGATATCACAAGTTGTATGCATGATATCAATGCAGTAACAATGATGTGATTTATATTATATAAGGAAGGTGAATATCATATTGTTCGAGAAAGGCCATAGAAGACTTTTGGGGCATGACAAGGCTGAATTAAGGAGGTTGGGAATCAGCAGTGCTGCTCATTTCAGGCTATCTACTTGGAAAGAGCTCAAGGTTGATGCAACAAGGCGCTTTCAATTTGTTTTCAGCACTTGTATATTATTATGCTGTAAGTATATTTACAGCTGTAGATTACACAAAAACTGAGGTTCTGTTCTCCTCAAGTGACCCAGAAATCTTTTGCATTACTTATGGGCCACTGACTGATATCTTAATCCTAAAGTATGAGGGAATAATATGCTGCTTCTGCAACATAATCCTTAATAAGTATCTCAGAGTGATTTACAAACAATAACTAATTAATCGTCCCCATTTTTCATCAAGCAGTTACTGTTAATGTAATCATAAGTAAACTGAGACACAGCAAGATGAAGGCCAAAACTTTGCAAAGAGCTAGTAGAAAGGAGAGAAATTCCCATTGGTCTCTTTAAAAAATGAGTCAAAGAGTTTACAGAAATTCTCCTAACCATGTAATGTAGAACATTTTCATCTTACAAGAGACTATGCTGTATGACACATAATCCATCAAGCTAGCCTTGCCTGATGGCAGAACATACAAATTGAAACAAATTTTTTAGCACCCTCACAATTTTGTGTAATTCTGCAGTCATTGTGACAGACTTCCACAAACATGATAATCTCGTGACTATGTAGTAATGAACCCTACAAAAAAGAACTTTCTCACTTCCACAATTAAGCCACAAGTGGCTTTTTTAAAATCCATTTACTAGTGTGGTTTTTTTTCAGAATTTTGGCCACTTGGTGCTTTTATTCTGGTAGTTTCCTCTAGAAAAACTCACACAGACCATCTTCAGAAAGCTTCAAAAGTTCACTGCCATTACTGGGCTGGTCTCCAGATGAAAAACAAAACATAACACTGCTGTGAAACATTCTAGCCTATGCCAGTCCATCTATTATCAGCATGGGAACTAATACATTGAACATATTGAATCTTTCTGTCACTGAAACAAGATAACATAGCATTTGGAGTGAGAGCACTGTGTCACATTTTCATTTTACCTATGATTTCCTTGGTGTGTTCTGAGGAGACCAGAGTGTGGATTCAGCAACAGTTCTACTTCAAATTAGTTGCTAATAATGAAAGCTTTACAAAATATTATACTATTTCCTACAGTACAAATTCTTTCAGCTCTTTTACTATATGAAGAAAAAAAAAAAGAAAAAAAGATTGATCCTATGATCCAGTATTAGGGAGTAAATGAATTAAATAGTCAAAAAGGACAGTAGCATTTTATTGCATTTCTCTATGTCAATACCCAAATTTCACAAAAGAATTATAGTTGCATGGGAGAAAGTAGAGTTAAGAGTTGGGAAAGGAAGAAATGGAACACAGATCTTTTGCTTTTAATTAAACTATTTAGAAGGAAGAAAAGAGTTGGCTTTTATCTTAAAACTGATCAGTCATCTTGAAGGAGTAACTTTGTGATCTCACAATAAAAAGAAACCAGCATGATTAAGCACTTAATTTTCCTTGAACCAGAGTTATTTCCCCTCGTATCCCAATGTTTATGTCTCTCTCAGTGTACAACTGCTTCTTTCTTCCTCTGGAGCATTGCCAGAGTTCATCTTTGCCTTGATCATGCCGATGCTGACACTTTATTCATTCCTTAATAGATTTAACTATTTCCTTCTGTCTACTGGGCCTTTACTCCCTGAAATAAGCCATGAGTAATTTTTTTTTCCTCTTTCAGAAAAACAAACAAAAAACTAAATAAGGGGGCAGCCTTTTTGCTCAGCCTTCCCTCAACAGAGCTGTAGAGAATCCACATAACCAACAAAACTTCCCTATATTAACCCGTCTTTTCTTACTGACTGTTCAAGCCCTCATCCTGGGCTGCTGCAGAATTATCAGCTTTCCAACTCCATTTTTCTACATGGAAATGAAGAATGTTAAGGGGCTTCTTCATTTCCTATCAAGTTAACTGCAAACACCTACACTGTTCCACTTTTAAAGGCTTCCATGACTGATGATGAACAGATGGCAAGATTTGGTTAAGTCTTAGGGAACCAGAATGTTGATTAATAATACAGTAAATCTGGCACAGATCTAACCTCCAATTTCTCTTTGCTTGTTTCTTCCACTGGTTTATTTTATTTTAAATGTACCTTCTGATCCTTTTTTCAGCTTAACCCTTTTTGATTTTGAGGAATCAATTCTGTTGATCATTTCCCTGTCTTGGATTTTTCTTGTAATGTCTTACAACACGAAGAGGAAGAAAAAAGAAAACAGAAAACAAAACATAGGGAGAAAAAAATCCCAACCAAACACAAGAAAATCCCTCTGGTAATAGCATTCAAACCAAGATGGACATGTACAGACCTATCAGGTTGCAAACTCTTTAGAAGGTAGTACTCTGCTTCGTATGTTCTGTTTTCACATGTTAGATCTCCTCATCTACTTTCCTGCCCATCTCATGCTGTACCCCTCCTATTTAATCTACTTTTCATTTTGATATTATCAAGTGTCACACGAGACTGAGAACAAAAATGTGTTGCAATAAATATTTTTTTTCAAAAGCTAGATTAAAAATAGTAATATCAAAGAGCAACAAATTCAAGGAACTGATTGCCACACTTTGATTCCTGGCACACTGCTTTAATATTTCTGGTCTTTCAAAAATCACAGTATAGTAACTGCAGTTTGTAATTTTTACTGGTTAAGTTATTTTTGGAAGAGAAAGGTATGGGGGGAGGAGTAAGGGGAGGATTGGAGACTTGTGCCAACATTTTATGAGAATTTTCATTTAAAACATCTAAGAGAACTGTGCTCATTTAAGTTTTCTTTCAGACTTCATGGTCCTGTCCTCCTTTCCTCATGTACAAAGAATCCCCAAAATGATATACTAGGAAACATTTATGTTATCTTTCAGAATTCATGGGCCTGTCCTCCTTTCCTCATGTACAAAGCATTCACAAAGTGATATACAGGGAAACATAAAGAGTATTTATAGAAATAAATTTTAGAATAAAAAGATATTTGAGGATTCTTTTCTTACATATATTGTTAAAATGTATATATATGTATTAATTACAAAGACATTGTATGTATACAACATTATAGAATCATAGAGTCTTCAAGGTTGGAAAAGACCTTTAAGATCATCGAGTCCAACCACAAACCGAACACTGCCAAATCCATCATTAAAGCATGTCCCTAAGTGCCACATCTACACCTGTTTTAGATACCTCCATGAATGACGACTCAGTCATTTTCCCTGGGCAGCCTGTTACAATGCTTGACAACCCTTTCAGTGAAGAAATTTTTCCTAACATCCAATCTAAAGCCTCTCTGATGCAACTGGAGGCCATTTCACCTTGCCCTAATGCTTGCTACTCAGGAAAAGAGACTGACATGCACCTTGCTACAATCTCTGTTCAGGTAATTGTAGAGTGCTAAGGTCTGCTGTGAGATTCCTTTTCTCCAGGCTAAACAAGCCCAGTTCCCTCAGTCACTACACATAAGACCTTCTCTCTAGACCATTTACCAGCTTTGTCACCCTGCTTTGGACATTTTCAAGCACCTAAATGTCTGTCTTGTAGTAAGGGGTCCAAAACTGAACACAGTATTCAAGGTACTGATTTAGGGATGTCAAGTATAGGGGGACAATCACCTCCCTAGTCCTGCTGGCAATCCTAACTAGTTCTGATATATGATAGCCAAGACACAGTTGGCCTTGTTGGCTGGCTCATACTCAGTCAGCTGTCAACCAACACCGCTAGGTCCTTTTCCACCAGGCAGCTTTCCAGCCACTCTTCCTAAACCGAGTAGCATTGCATGTGGTTGTTGTAACCCCAAAGCAGGAGCTGGCACTTGACCTTATTAAGCGTCATTCAGTTGGCCTTGGCCCATTGATCCAGCCTGTCCAGATCACTCTGTGGAACCTTCCTACCCTGAAGCAGATCAATATGCCTACACAATTTCATTTCATCTTCACAAATTACTGAGCATGCACTTGATCCCCTCATCCAGATCACTGATAAAGATATTAAAGGGAATTGGCTCCAATACTAAACACTTGTGAACACAGCTTGTGATTATCCACTAACTGGCTTTAACTTTATTTACCACCACTCTTTGGGCCGTCCAGAGAGTTTTTTACCAAGTAGAATTTACACTCTTTCAAGCCATGAGTAAACAGTTTGCCTTGGAGAATGCTGTGGGAAGCAGTGTCAAAGTTTTTACTAAAGTCTAGGTAGACTATATCCATAGACCTTAACCATAGCCCTTATCTGCTAACTGGGTCACCTTGTCATAGAAGGAGATCAGGTTAGTCAAGCAGGACTTGCCTTTCAAAAACCCATGCTGACTGTGCCTGATCACCTGGTTGTCCTATGTGTACCACATTCTGCCACTCAAGATGATAAGTGGATAAGAAACTGGTTGACCGAACGTAGACAAAGGGTGGTGGTCAATGGGTCTATGTCCAGGTGGAGGCCAGTGACAAGCAGTGTCCCCAGGGGTCTGCCTTGGGACCGGTGCTCTTTAACATCTTTATCAATGACATCAATGATGGAATTGAGTGCACCCTCAGCAAGTTTGCAGATGACACCAAGCTGAGTGGTGTGGTTGACACAGCAGAAGGAAAGGAAGCCATCCAGAGGGATCCTGACAGGCTGGAAAGGTGGGCCCGGGTGAACCTAATGAGGTTCAACACTGCCAAGTGTAAGGTGTTGCACTTGGGCAGGAGGAATCCCAGACATATTTACAGACTGGGAGAAGAGCTCCTTGAGAGTAGCCCTGCTGAGAAGGACCTGGGGATTCTGGTAGATGAGAAACTTAACATGAGCCAGCAGTGTGCTCTGGCAGCTCAGAAGGCCAATGGTATCCTGGGCTCCATCAGGAGAGGGGTGACCAGCAGGGACAGGGAGGTGATTGTCCCTCTCTACTCTGCCCTCCTGAGGCCCCATCTGGAGTCCTGTGTTCAGATCTGGGGCCTGCAATACAAGAAAGATATAGAACTGTTGGAGAGGGTTCAGAGGAGGGCCGTGAAGATGATTAGAGGGCTGGAGCACCTCCCCTATGAGGAGAGGCTGAGGGAGCTGGGCTTGTTCAGCCTGGAGAAGAGAAGGCTGTGAGGGGACCTCATTGCAGCCTTCCAGTACTTGAAGGAGCATACAAACAGAAAGGGATCCAACTTGTTAAAAGGGTAGAAAATGGCAGAACAAGGGGGAATGGACTAAAGCTAAAGGAAGGAAGGTTCAGATTAGATATTAGGGGGAGGTTTTTCACAGAGAGAGTAGTGAGGTGCTGAAACAGGCTGCCCAGAGAGGTGGTGGATGCCCTGTCCCTGGAGGTGTTCAAGGCCAGGTTGGATGGGGCCCTGGGCAACCTTGTGTAGATCCAGGCCTGGAGGTTGGTGTCCCTGCCTGTGGCAGGGGGTTGGAGCTCTATGATCCTTGAGGTCCCTTCCAACCCATGCCATTCTGTGATCTAATACCCTTCTCCATATGCGAGGTGGGACTGAAAAGCCTGTAGGTCCCCAGACCCTCTATCAGGCCTTTCTTGTAGATGAGCATCACATTTGCTAACTACCAGTCAACTGGGACTTCTATGGTTAGCCAGGACTGCTGATAAATGTTGCTTGATGAGCACTTGCACCAGCTCCATCTGTACCTTTGTACAGATCCCACCCAGCTCACAGACCTGTGTGTGTGTCTAAGTGGTGTAACAGGTCCCTAACAATTTCCCCTTGGATTATAAAGACTTCAATGCTGTTCCCCACCCCTATCTTTCATCTCAGGGTGCTGAGTACCTAGAGAACAACTTGTCTTACTGCTAAAGAAGGTATTAATTACCTTATCCTTTTCCTCATCATCCTTTGTCAATAAGTTTCCCCCCACATCCAACAACATTTGTTACAACAGTAGCCAGATCAAGCTCCAGTGGGGCTTTGGCCCTTCTAATTTTCTCCCTGCATGACCATAGGACATCTTTGCAGTCCTCCTGAGTTGCTTTCCCCTTCTTCCAAGGGTCATAAATTCTACTTTTTTTTTCCTGGCTTCCATCCAAAGCTCTTTGTTCAGGAAGACCAGTCTTCTTCCCCTTTGCCCATCTTTTAGCACATGGGCTAAGTTCAAGTTAGACTTGAACCTGTGATTTTAATATTTCTTCTTTGAAGAATGTTCAGCCTTGCTGTTCTCCTTTGCCCTTTAGGACTGACTCCCAAGGGACTTTGTCAACCAAATTCCTAAACAAGCCAAAGTCTGCCCTCAAGAAATCCAAGGCAACAGTCCTGCAGTCATCCCTCCTTACCCTCCAAGAAGCTAAAACTCTTTCATAATCACTGTGCCCAAGCTGACCTCCAATCATCACATCACCCACAAGTCTTTCTTTGTTTGCAAACAACAGGTCCAGTAGGGCCCAGTCCCCAAGCTGTGTCAGGAAGTTATCTTGCACACACTTCAGGAACATCCTAGACTGTTTCCTCTCTTCTGCTTTGTATTTCCATAAGATATCTTGTAAACTGAGATTCCCCAGAACAAGGGCTAGTGATTGTGAGACTTCTCCCATCTGCCTAAAGAATATACATCTTGTTTTTCAATCTGGTTTGTCTATAAAAGCATTCCACTATGATACACCATGAAATATCCTGTGTCGGCCTTCCCTTTGATTCCTACTCATAAACACTCAACCCTACTGTCCCTATCATTAAGCTCTAGACAAAACACTCCTTAACACACAAGGCTACCCCATGACCACTCCTCCCTTGCCTATGCATCCTGAAGAGTTTATAACCATCTATTGCACACTCCAATTGTGTGAGCCATCCCACCTTGTTTCTATGTACCATAGTTTTCCTGTTGCACAATGCCTCCCAGGTCCTCTTGTTTGTTGCCCATACCACATGGATTGGTATAGATAAACTTCAGTTGGGCTATTGATCCTGTCACCTTTTTGATGTGAGAAGCCCTAATTCCTACATGACCATTCTCAGGCACTGCTGTGGTTTCTAACACATCAATAACCCTTGCATCTTTGCTGCTGAATGGATCTCCATGCTCTATCTCCACTGAGCTGGTAGACCAAACTATCTCACTAGCATACCATACCTCAAATATTAGAGGGCCACCCCCAGGCTTGTCTGTAGTGAGTTTCTCCCTTTCCCCCTTCAAATCTAGTCTAGAGCTCTTTTAATGAGCCCTGCTAACCCATGTGGCCAAGCATGGTTATAACTTTAAGATCTACTCTGAAATGCACACTTCCAGCTGCTTCCCAGTAGTGGTGGTAAGTTAGTTACTCAACCCTGCAATTAACCACACAAATCCGCATCAAAATATTTGGAGCCTGGAATAATTACCTGAACATGACTCACAGAAATTAGAACAAGCATTGTCTCTCTAACATTTAGTACAGCTGCCAGAAAATAAAGTAGTAAATTAAGGAAACATCAGAAGGAAAGGAATTAAAAGGAAAGCTGTGGGAAGAAGGTGAAAGGTGCTTAATGGTGTTATATACTTTCTTCTTCATAATTGCCCTCTCTCCTACTCTCAGTCCTCTCCAAAATACTGGTATGAAGCAAGTTTTATAAACAGACCTGAAAAAATGGTTCTATTCAACATACCTACCATTTAAGAAGTAGTTTGAATTATCTAGTTTAGAAAAAAAAGTTTTCAGAAGAGATTAGAGTTTGTTTGTTTGGGTTTTTTTTTAAAATAGTTTCATAACCTCTTTTTTCTCATTATTCAGGCTTCACAACTTTCCTGGGTATAAATTAGAGGACCAAATGCATATTGAATATACTATACATGTTGTGATCTTTCTAGATTTCGATGTAAAAGATTTACAAGGTGGATCTCCAGCCTTTAAACCCAGAGCTATATCAAGAACAAACTGAGGTCACTTTTGTTACCAACTTTGATTCAGATTATGATGCTAACCCAGAAGTCTCATATATAGGCTCTAACACTGGTTGTCCTGGCATGAAATTTTTCCACAGTTGGAGTATTTCCAACTTCTATTCCAGTATGTTTTCATATCTAATTCCTAATATAGAGTGAATGCAAACATTGTTCTAAGAACCCATCAGCTTCATTTCTTTTTCCTATTTTTGTGACTCGCCTGTGAAAAAAGAAAAGCAGTGACAATGCAACCTGAAAGTGTTGGCACCTTTAAGGAGTTTGGAAAATCTTTGGTATGCTGGATCAGACTACTGGAGAAGTGTCTTTGAAAAGGTCTAGATAATTTAAATGAATTTTTGCTACTATTTCAACTTACGACAAAACAATGCCAGAAAACTATTAATTAATATATTTCTAGCACAGCATTTATTGAGAATTGTGAGGTATCTGTGCACAAGTGTACTCCTCACAATGTGAAAACAAACCACGGATTAATTTCTAAACTTGGGTAGATTTCCCAGAGACCTTTATTGTCATCTCCACATACTCAATCTGGGTTCTTGATTTTCCAGCTCTATTTGCTAAATTGAACTTCTAAAATACTTCAGAGAATTCTATGCATGTATAATTCTCTGCTTTTTGGTGTTACTTGCACCTTTTTCTTCCCTGACAATAAAATTATCGTAATTATATCAAGAATATGTTTATTACAGACACTGCCTTTATCATAACTAAAAAGTACTTCTACTTCAGATATTGCTGAATTTTACATATTGTCATTATACCATGCTTGGTTTGGGGGTGGAGAGGGTCCCAAAAAAAACAGGATACAATGGGAAAAATGTATTTACTTGTGCCAACAGAGTTATGATCAGATTGTCTCTCCAGATTATTTTAATGTTCTGGCTTTCTCCATTTGCTTACATAACCCTCCCACATTTTGATTCCCAACACCCTACCATTTCTTACCTTATTTCAATGCTGGCATTTCCTATTTCTTTTCATTCCAGACAGCTTCTTGTCCTCTATATTTGTACACAAGTATTGGAATATGACTTTTACAACCCCACGGAAAAACTCTTTTCTTACATCGCATCAAAACTGGTGGAAGAAAATGGTGAGAACTAGTGAGTTAGTCAGAGCTGGCTGTCTGGGAATCGCTTTACTTTCCTTGGCTTTGGGATCTAAACCAGGATTTGGTGATTCTGTAGCCAGCATCTGCCAGTGGAGCTATCTGAGGGAGACACACAAGGAGGAACCTGAGGGGGACTAGAAAACCTAAAAAGCTCCCATTATATTTACTGTATGATAGTGTTTGTAAGGAGAAGTATTTGCGATATCACAATCTAGCTATTTAAGATAAGAATGATTGTAACATGAAATAACATGTTGATCCAAAAGGTCAAGAAGACACATCAAAAATTAAACAGAATTACTGAGAGGAAGAGAGATATTTTGGGTTTTGGGGGTGGAGTTTTTAGGGTTTTGGTTGGTTTTTGTTTGATTTTGATTAAGAGACAATTTTATAAGCAGTAGCAGAAATTATTGACATTTTTTTTGAAATAAAGTGTGAGAACCTGGCTCTGTGTCTGTTTGGTAAAGATACAATTTCAGAATTTGTGTTGCAGATAGAGGTCCATGCAATAACCTAAACCATCTTCATTCATTAAGCCTAGGAAGACAAATTTTTGAAAAACAGCTCCATCAAGTTAAGATTTATAGCCTCTTTTCCACTTTATCCTTACAATGGTTTTCTTAAATGATTTTTTTCTTTGTGGCTCTTTAGATGATAAACTCTGTTTACTGGACAGCATCTCATAAATTATTGCAGATAATTTCAATATAAACCTAGGCTAAATGCCAGTTTTGTTCTGCTATGGAAGGCCTTCCACTTTTATTCAAGCTTCATTTCCTGTTCTTACAGGCTATCCCATCATCCTTCCACAAACACACTCCTCAAAGGCATCCCACTAACAAAAGTCTGGAAATGAATCCAATGCAAATTCTGTGACACATGTCTTTTCCCAAAATACTGACATCATACATGTCAAGATAAGTTTTGAGTTATATATTGTTTCCACACCTCTCTACAGAGATGTGCTGAAACACAAGCTGTAAAATAAAATGTAGCAATATTCACTGTGATTATTAAGTGACTTTCTGGTTTGTTTTCCATTATTGTTGGCCTGTTTTTGAAGTTAAAGTACAATTAAAAGCCATTTTATTACAGATATGCAAAAAAAAATTCTTTCCAGCTGTAACTGAAGACTTTTACCAGGGAGCTAAGTCTGGCTAGTAACATAAAATCTAGTAACACGGAAGAAGAGGACATATAGCCAGTTCCCTTTCTCCTCCCTTTCCCAGAAACAGTTGTTCATTAGAATTATGTGCAAAACATTTGATTGACCTGGGGTTCCACCTTTCAACACAATTTCTAAACACACAGTATTCATTTCTAGAAAAAAATCAGAATGGTTTAATTGCCCTCTCCTGAAGAGATCAGTTTTGGCACAAGGAGTACTGAGAGAATTATATTACTGATGTTTACACAGAATAACTGAGTGGATAAACCTATAATGCAATGCTTCCTAGAAGGTGTAAAGAAGCAGAAGTTCTCACTCCTCATCACATTGTCTTAAAATGATTCTACGAGTGTATTTTTCTTACTGTGTGTACCACAGAATGTGCAATGTGGGGAACCCTCTTCCAAATTTTACCCATGCTCTATATTATAAATGTTGAGCTATACTGTCAGCAGAAACTCTTGACAGGAGTCCTGCACACTTTCCCAGAAATATCTCTGCCAGTCTGAGTATCAACCTTGTCAATCTTTGACATGGCAGAGAATGTACTTTTACAAGAAGCCAGATATTTTGGCCAATGCAGAGCTGTGAAGTGGAGGGTTTGGATTTTATTTCATCAGTCCCTTTGCAGAAGCTTTTCACAGGCTGATATTGTCAGCTATGTTAGCCAAGAGTGCTCTCGGCATACTCAGGTGGACCACTGCCAGGCCCCCAAATTGGAAAAGAAGGTAGGATTTCTCTTCTATTCTCATGCATCTCCACAAAATTAGAAATTTCTTTCTCAGAGACCAGGCTTGATGTTTCTCCAGTTAGATATAAGAAAATTATATGGTCTAGCTGAGCTGTCCATCCAGCTTTAACAGATGAAATAATTTAAATCATCATTAGTACAGTTAAAAATAGCTGTTAAACTTTAAATAAAATAAAAACAAAGATAGAAATACAAAAGAACAACATTATTTTTTGTGGGTACTAGCTGTGACAGAGCAACTATGAGTTACATGCCTGCTACTACTACACATATTGGATTGTCCTACATGTGTGTTGCAGAATTAAATTTTGGAAACATTTCTACTTTGCATAAAGCAGCATTTATGAGAATCCTTAGGTAATCCTTGGGTGATTCTGTTGTTACTCAAGAGCTAACTCTGCAGCAGAACTGCAACACTGCCACAGTGAGCATTATGCTAGTTCACAGTGTTACCTGTCATCTAACAGAATCCCAAAATAGATTTTCAGGTTCCTCCTGAAGGACACAGCAATTTATTGATGTCTACCAAAAGCAATTTGCAACAGCTGCTGACCTGGCATGGAGCCACCTAAGCTAACCAGCTGTATGGCAATGCCAGTTCCTTACTTCTTACAGCAGACTTAGGTCCTAAATCTACTAGGTCTCAGCTGGAGGGAAGTATCTGCCTTCCTTTCTGCCCAGAGGTGGGGAATCTTCTCTGTGATTCTCTGCCTTTGGAAAAAAAAACACAGAAGTGTAGGTGGGAGCAGTGGTTGTGAATCCTCTAAAGGACTTTTATGGAATGATTAGAAAAACAAACCAACCTTTAAGTCCCTCACCTGCTGATTTGAGGACGCAAACCAATGCTGGACACATTCCAGATAAATGTATCTTTTGCACAGTATGACATGCTCTGTAACAACACCTTGAATCAGACCTTTCAGGCCTGTACCTGAGAATCCACTTGAAATGCTGACAAGAACAAAGATCAACAGCAAGAAAAGCAAACACAATTTTAGACAGTTTTAATAGTTTTCAGGTCCTTTAGTGGCCAAATAGATGAATATGAGCCAGCTGAGGACCTCTTTTGTTTCTGAATGGTGGGGTCAATGCTCAAGTTGCCCTACTACATCTAGAGATGAAACTGTTACATGTTAATTATAAAATATTAAGACTCATATCTGAAATGTGTAATAACCCTGTAAAAATTTGTGGCAGACAGCAGGCTCAATATTTTAAAAATTATCATGAAATTAAACCAACATTTAAACAAATATGATGTAGGTTTTATGTAGTCGTTTTAACTTACAGATCTGGCCCTGAAAATCTTACACTGGTGGGTTGAATTTTTCTGTCACACCCTTCTGATTTTTTTTTGGATGTCTAAATATATGTGTATATAAGCAATATTTTGACAAAGAGTTGACTTAGATGTTTTCCAGAATTGTAATATTCCAAATCATCATTTATGAAAATTATATGTATCTGAAGAATAGAAAACTTGTGTGAAATGCCTCACAAAACATCCTTGGCTCCTTTAGGCCTATGTACTTTTTCATTCAGTCATATGATCATTTGTTTAAAACATTGCTGATTATATTCAATTTCTTTTTTTAAAATTTAATCTTATGTTTTATTGAGTAATAACTCCAGTCTGAAGTTTAACAGGGAGCCTAGATGAGCTCTGACAAAATAAGATTGAACATCCTTCTCTGACAAAAAAAAGGAGTTCCTAATCTTTTGCATTTAATGAATTTAGTCTTACAGAGCTGAAGCAAGAGAAGGCCATCCTCCTTTTGTAAAATAGTTCTGATTCAGATCTCTATGCCAAATTAGAGACTCTAGTCTCTTTATTTTACACCATGTATTGAGCAAATTGGGTTAACATAGCTTTCCCTTATGAATCTACTAACTTTAAAAAAAAAAAATTAATAGCAACAACACTTCTTGACAACTTTTGCCCTATCAGCTGTGGAGTGTACAACAAGCAGTGGCTGGGCAGTATTTTCTATCCATCACATGCAAAAAGCTCCAATAAATTGCCACAATAAAGGCTTCAAGCATTACAATCAATACTTAATGGAATAATGTAAATCCAGTTTGTGTATCACTTGGGGATTTTGTTCTCTTGCAAAGAACAAAAGATTGATGCACAGCAGCAGAAGTGCATCTTCTTTTTTCCCCCGCAGTCAGAGCTATAAGAGACACAAAAATGTGCTAAAGTTGCTTTGCTTGTATTGTGGAGTTATTACTTTTTTTTTTCCCCAGTCTAGTTTAAAAGGAGCCAGAGAGACATTGTGTCTCCCAGGGCTCTGTAAAAACCAAGTTAATGGTATTCTCAGTCTTTAGACACATTTACACATCCTCCATCTGCTTTGGAAGAAAAAAACAGATTTCAATAACAAAAATTGTACAGATCTGCCTTCAGGCAACAGAAAATGCATGTGATAAGGGAATAGCCATGAAGTGCAAAGGAGTATTTAGGTCTTAGCACTTATTGACTGGAGACTGTAAAGGAGATGTGAAGGATGTGTGAAAAATCCTAAATAAAAGCTAGAATAACATGTAATGTGGATAAGAAAATGTGCTCGAAAGGAATGGAACTTTCACTAAAGAATATGGTAAGAGGAGTAGGTGGGATGGGAGAAATGAATGACAAGAATGAAGATAAGCAGTGTTCTGCATCCAGAGTTTGGTTCAGGAAACACACTGTACTCTGCAATTCAGTCACTTGGGTACATTACATCAATTCAAACAACATTCAAAATGCAGAAATTCTACTTTACTCTCTCCTTCTCTTTGTATCTATTGAGTTGTATTTTTACTTCAGATGAGGTCAGGCCCACAATCAGTTTGAAAAGGTAAAGAGAAGGAACACTCAAACTCAAGGGGCAGTGGAAATGTCAGAAATAGCAAATAGAAATCTTATTTTTAATATCCTCTCAGCTCATTCAAGCAACATTACTAATTAGAAAACCCATTGGACAAATATTGCATCTGCAGAGCACATAGTATTTGTTTTCAAAATTAAACAATACAGCAGGATGGAGAAACACATTAACAAAGATTCAGTCATAACCTGTCTTTTTTGATGCACATAGATTTACTGGATATACTATATTTAGCCATGTGTGTTGCAAGATCAGCCCCAAAGCCTCTTGGACCTTTTGGGCAAAGTTGCTTTTTTTTTAGTTTTTTTGTTTGTATGTAGTTTTTGGTTTTGTTTTCCACCTTTCCACCTCCTTCTACTTTTGCTGTTCAAATTGTGAGAAATGTAATTTTTTTCCACTTATATGCATAGAAGACAGTCATATAGGGATCCTATGTAAGGTCTAGTTTCCTGCTTCCATGGAAAAAATAAGAATAATACCTTTTTTCAATTTTTTTTTTTTTTTTTTTTTTTTTTTTTTTGGTCCTCTCCATTTCCACCAGTAACCCAGGAACATTGTCAGTAGCCACCTAGGATACAATTTTTTTCAGAGGATTCTTACAATAATCCACACCTCCAGTGCTGTGTTCAGTTTTGGGCCCCTCACTACAAGAAAGACATTGAGATCCTGGAGCATCTCTAGAGAAGGGCAACAAAGCTGGTGAAGGGGCTGGAGACAGAATTTTAGGAGGATCAGATTTGGGAGCTGGGGTTGCTTAGACTGAAGAAGAGGAAGCTGAGGAGAGACCTTGTAATTGCCTACAGCTACCTGAAAGGAGGTTGTAGAGATGTGGGTGTTGGTCTGTTCACCCAAGTAATGGGTAATAGGATGAGGAGGAATGGCCTCAAGCTGTGCCAGAGCAGGTTCAGATTAGACATTAGGAAAAAGTTCTTCACCAAAAGGGTTATCAGGCATTGGAACAGGCTGTCCAGGGAGGTGATTGAGTCACCATCCCTGGATGTATTATAAAGACAGGTAAATGAGGTGCTTCGGGATATGGTTTAGTAGAGGACAGGTATGGTTGGACTCGATGATCTCAAAGGCCTTTTCCAACCTAGTCATTCTGTGATTCTGTGATAATTTGGTTTTATGTCAATGAAGATCTTTGTCTTCTAGACCTGAGCATGGTGGGAGTCCCCTTGCAAGCATTTGCCCTTAAAACGTTTTTATGGATAGCGATCATACTCCTTTTAGCCTAAACAAGTCAGAGTATTCCAGTTTCCTCTCTAAGAGGCACTATCTTTATTCTAGAAGTCTTTCTACATATCCGTTTCTGTACAAGTCATCTTTCTGGAAGATAAGCAGCTAAAACTGTCATTCCCATTTTCCAGACAATATGGTCAGAAATTCTGCACTGGGATATTAAAAGAGAAAAAAAAGTCAGAACACCCAGGAAACTTCTGTTCATTGCTGATTCATAGATCCAAGTCTTAACTGTGCATCAAAGAATAAATTAAATTTTGTAACTTAAACCCAAAAAGCTCTAAAGTCGTAGTTTGATTTGAACTGACTGCTACTATTCAGGAATGAGATTTAAGAGAAAAATAAATCCTTCCATAAAAATTTTTGTTCAGTCCTCAGTATCAGGGTAAAAAAAAGTAAATTAAATGTTGGTAATTATTAAAAAGGTGGTAAATAAATAACAAAACAAAAGAAAACAAATCTACAGAGAGCATAATCAACCCACTGCATAAATCCATGGCATGACTGCCTCTTGAATACCATGGACTATGAAACCGTCCATCTAAAAAGTGAATAGAACTGTAAAAAGTTCAAAGGCAATAACAAAGCTAATCAAAGCCTGCAGCACTGAAGAACAATTAAATAGGCTTATACTTGTCAGCTTGAAAAACATGCAAATGAGAAAGGGTGTGGTAAATTTTATAAAATTTATGGAAAGAGAGCAGAAATAGAATCACTGGTAAAGCAACAGGGGTAAAACTTCCTTCTGTCTGGAAGGCTAGTGCAAGGTCATGTCCTGCAAAAGATATACCATACATACACTACTCTATTCTACGTTAACATTTCTCCCCTTCTCCTGTATGTATGGGTATGTGTAAAGTGAAATCGGATAGATCAAAGAAATACAGAGTCTGTAGAGACAAATTTATGCAAAAGCATTCTTTTACTCACAACACAATGGGCAGCCAAGGCATTAGCTGCAAGGTCAACCTCTTCCTCCTGGTCGTACATGCACACGACTACAGGAGATGAAGTTAATTCTGCCCACAGACATCTGTCTACTATGCTTCAAATACCTGGAAAAAACAGTGTAGTTAACATAGTAATAGAAAATAAATTTTCAAATATATCATAAATATCTGATAAGAAGTATCTCAGGGACTTCTGTGGTCAGACTAAGATCTCTTGTCATGTTTCTTCTTTTTTCTATGAAAGGTTGATGAAAAGATAATTTTTAAGTGTTAACTCTGCCATATTATTCAGCAATGGACTTAAACACATGGCCTCTTCCAGTTGCTGACCTAATTTAACAAAGAGTCATCTCGTGGGACAGCCTTTTAGTGACTCTGAGGACAAAGCATAAGAAAGAGATGAGGGATGAAAATCTGCCATATGCTATAACATATGTACAATAACGTTCAATGCTTGCACTGCGATGAATTTATGTCAACATCAGACTCTCCAATTTCAGCATACCATGATAAATCCCGAACTAAGTGTTACCCATAGAACACCCACATTTAAATAAAATAAAAACAGGACAGTTGTCTAGTGCTATTATTCTTCATAAAACCTAGTAACACACCTAAGTATCGTATTTTAAATTCAAACTCAGACTGTTTTCTATTACAAATGACATTAACAATGTTACAGCATCTGATGCTATAAGCCACACCAGATAACATGCCTCATAACTTTTTGTATAACTTTTGGACAGGATATAGGACCTAAATTATTGTTATTTACCACTTACACCCGAAGCCTCCTTCTAGCCTGGAGATACATTATGTTATAAATAGTAGGCAAATTCTGTTCTTACCCAAAAGAATTTACATTCTTTGATGATTCATGTGCTTAAAATAAAGTTCAAGAGGTTCAACTGACTTCACTAAAGCTGCAGATGTTCTCAATGTTAAGTTTATAAATATATCTTTGTGGGACCAGAGTCTAAGACCTGAGTCCTGCACTGATCTTCTGGGTTTGTTACTTTTAGGTCATTAATCACCCTACAAAATCATGCTACAAATGTGTACAGCATGAAGTGGGAATAGATTTCAATGTATCTGGAAATTAAAAGAAATGACATCATATATATATTTTATGGAAATACTCTAAAAGGAAATTTCTGAAACTGTTACTTGTAGCTGAGTTTTTGTCAGGATTTTGTGAACTCTCACAAGTCAATTTTCTTCCTTTATAACAAACCAAAATAAAATCAAACAAAAAGCCCAGTATGCCAATTTTAATAAAAACTTTCTCTATTTGATATGTGTGATGATGAAGATAAAAGAAAGCTAAACCTAGCAGCCAAGAATTCAATGGAAAACAGTTCCAGAAGGCTGGGGGGTATTTTTATGTAGCCATGACTATTAGTACCATATGAAGTCATACCAAAACTGTAGTATGCTAGCCATTTAGAAGAGATTAATCTCCATAAGTAGGTGTTGCTCAGAGAGGATTTAAAATAGTCTAACTTTCAAGATTAGGGAACTGGATTTGAGGCACACATACAAACACAACATCACAGAGGAAGGTATGGGATGAAGGACAGTAAGAGGAGTGAGAAGTTGATTTCTTCTTTATACCCCTGTTGCTGGTTATTTTTCCTGCCACATCCCTTCATTTCATTCCTCAAATACAGAATCAGTGCAGTTAAACCAATATAAATGTGATTTCAGCAATGCTACCTCAGGTGGCAACCTGCAGAAATACAAGCAAAATCTGTCCTTCGACATCTAACTTACAGCAACTCATACTTACTCATCCAGTTACAACATATGCCTTCTTACTGCTGAATTTGTACTGCTGTGTGTCATATCACATAGTGTAAAATACATATTACTCCATATTTCTACCTATTTGAGAAACCGGTGACAGTGCTGTTTCTTTGTCACCACAAATGTGGAAGAAAGACATGTGCATGGTGTACACACTTCAAAGCCCACTGAGCGCAAATTGAAAAGTAGTGGCATATGCTACAAAACAGAGAAAAGTACAGGGGTTCCAAAATCTTAGTTACCAAAATTAGGATAACTCTATACTCAGCCTGTGCCTCATTGTCTCAAATCCTAGGCTGCATTTTTTCATATTTACATTATATAAGTATGTAATAATATATATAAATTTTATATATGATATAAAATATATACTTACATTAACATTTACAAACCTTCTGGTTTGATGAGGATTACTTAATTCTTTTCAATGTTATGAAAGGGCAAAGTATTCTTACTATAGGTTCAAGATTGACAATACAACACCTTTGTCCATCAGGGTCCTCTCCTTCACATGGATGTAACATAGTGTAAACTACCCGTATGTTATAGCGTATGGCAGAATCCCGATAGCTCTTCAAAGACCTTATTCTTCCTTCTCAACATAAAGAAATGGCTCTTTCGTAGGGATGATAATGAGGTAAATTGGGCCACAGACGGAGTGATGGTTTTGGTTTTGCTAGAGTGGATTAACAACAGACAACTGAAAAACCAAGATGATCTACAAATTCTTTACCACCCCTAAAGGAAAAAATGAGAACAATTTAAAATACAGTCATGCCATATAGGGTATATGAACTTACGCCTTCTGAAGCAGATTTTTAAAGATTTTTTCTCCATTCCCTTCCTGCCAAACCAATAATGTTAAATGAGCAGTAGATGTTTAAGTTATTTCTTTTCCTAGCTTTCCTTTTTCTCAAAGCCTTTCAGGAACTGGGCTTTATGGCACACTCTAGAATGCTCAGTTTCAAAATTACCTTAGAATTATCAAACGAACCTCTGTGCCCAACATTTGAAATGCTATCAAAACTTTCCAATTCAGTTTCATCCCGTTTTAAAGGAGAACCAGAAATGCATCATTCTTGGTAGCTTGTGCTCCTATATGCTGCTACACCATAAAATCAGAAATATACCAAAAACTCTATTACTTTTTCATAAAGAGAAATACTGGAGAATGAAAAAAACTATGAGAGCAAATGAAAGTTAAATCTTGATTTGTGGTAGGGAATTACCTGGCTGCTGTCACAATGGCATCCAACATTTTCATACTTGTCATAAAGAGTGGGCAGTAAAATCTTGATTGTATTTTTACATGAAGAGAGAATGGCATACAGGTCAGATGAAAAACTGATTTAAATAATTGCAAGCCTTGATTTATACATAGTGCATAGATTTGAATTCCCAGAAATAGAATCCTATGGAAACTACAAATTCAGCAGGCTGCTCTCTTGACCAGATGTCTATTCTGCAATCAGCCGTACATCTTTTGAGGCAAATAATAGAGTTCTGGTTCAAGAAAAAATGTGGAGACAATGTGAGAAAAACCTGTACAGAGAGAAATCAAAAACCCTGAAAAAATGGTCTGGGGAAGAAGTTAATTTCTAGTCCCCTGCTCATTTTGCTAACCTGCTTAGGTCAGCTCTTGGTGCTAATTTAGTGTATTTAAAGAACAGGTAAAACATTTACACAAGGCTTCAAGTCCCCCAAGGAGCTAAAATTCCAAGAAAAATTGGAAATGGCATCACAGAAAAAGTTTAATAGTTTTAAATTTATTTTTGCTTCAGCTATACAACAATGAATTTGATGACACAATGCCAGTTGATCAAGTCAGATTTCAGTAAGTGAAATGATAGAGCAGGGCAACAAATAAAGACACTATACATTTCAAAAGATTAAAGAGTTGAACTAATTGAAGTAAGCTTAGGTATAATTGACTTTTATATTTAAAATAACTTTTAAGCCATGTGAGACCATTTTACAGTGCACTTATATCCAGTTTTACCTCCTTCAAGCCAAATAATTTCTGATTGGATTGTAATATTTATTTCAGAAACCTGTCTTATCTTAGTTTAAGACCAGAAAGATCCCACTGGAAGAATGATATTTTATTTCAAAGATCATTATGCTTATTTAAAATTCACACCTGAGATCCAGTGTGGCTCAGTTTAGTTTTTTCTTTAGTTTATTAGACTCATTATTGACACTTTTTTTAAAGGGGGAGAGGGGTTACATTAACTTACAACTTTTCCCAGGTAAGTAATTAGAAACTAGTATTACATGACTTCCCAGTTATCATTTTGATTAATTAAAACATAGAATCTTTTTTTTTAATTACTGTTTAGCCTCAAAAAACACAGTACCAGCCACCATGGTGTATCACAGTACTATATTCTTACAGAAAATAGGGTCACAATAGCCTGGTCATATGCCTCCTCATGCTGCTGTAGGTTTTACTTTATTGTGAGCATACAGTAGGAGTATAACAATTGACTGCTGATAGAGATGTTATCAAGTGCTTGGTGCCAACGTCTACCAAGGACGCACCGTTCATGTTTCACTTCATGTTACTCCTGACTAGATACTGGAGGAATTTTCTTCTGAAAAACCCAGAAATAATGACCTCCCTGCCATCCCCCAAAAAGCCCTGTGTTTTAACAGCCGAAGATCTTCTTAAGCTGTCACTGAAAAGAGTTTTCCACTGCTGAAAGCAAGTTAATCAGAGTTCATCTGCAGGTGTGATGAAATGTGCCCCAGAAATTAGGTATTTAGTGAGTTGGAAGACCAAAAGCAATGCAAACCCAAGCATAAACATTTTCAACAGTGACTTGCTCTGATTGACAGCCACTGTCAAAAACAGCAGCATAAACCTAGCCTAAATCTTCAGGAGTCAGATTCAGAAAGCACATAGATAGAATGAAAAATAAAGGCATGTTTATAGTAAGTTTATATAGCTAGGTATGCCTGTGATTTACTCAACCACTAACATGTTTCATTTGAGTCAAGTAGATGAATGGGGATGAAACAACTACAGGCTTTCCCATATACTTTGGTCAGATTGAAGTAAAGTTAAATCTTCCTCTAAAAACAAAAAAAATAATTAATTAACTCTTTTGTTCAGCTGGCATTATGACTTCCCAAATAATGTACTACTGAAATATCTTGAGGACAGCCAACAGCAGGCTAATTGTCATTATAAACAAAAGTTCTGCCCAAACTTTTTTGATCTGCACAATTGAATTGGAAATCTTGAGCAAAACTGTACTCATAGATTTCCATGTCTTTACAGCCAAGTAGGAAAAAAACCCAAACCAAGCAAAAACCAGGCAAAAAAGCTCAGTAGTATCTTTCAAAACGGTTTGAAATCCACTGTGGGAAAACCTGAGCTCCTCTCACTACCAGTACACAGTACGTCTGACACCAGTAACTTTCCAAGTAAAATCCAAATCTAAATGGTGTATCCTGTGTTCACAAATATGCATATGATTCCTTGAAGCTTGCACGAGTGCAATTTTACTGCACAGGTGACATACATCCCAGGTTCATGATGCAAGCGGTGTGGAGTCCTATTGGTATGTCTAACTAACCTGACTTTTTAGCACAAGCAACTTCTGCATCAACAGAGCAGGCCCATGTTGAGGAGTTTGGTGCCTGTACTTTCCAGCATGCTGAGGTGACATTATCTTTTAGTTGAAACAGCACCAAATTCAGAATCAAGTTGCAAAGAAGATAATAAACATCCATGCCTAAAGGACTACTTTCTACCATCAAATCTACAATTCTGTCTCTGAATAGTATAAAAGTTGCATCCAGGGAAGCTGTAAAGACTGCAGAGAAATTCAAAAGCTCTCATGACATCACAAAAAATACATCCCAGGAAGAGGAGTGGGGACAAAAATGTCATAAGGAAAATATAACCACATTCCAGTGTAATATGATGAGCATCTAGAAGAGATTACATAAAGTGACTGTTGCTCACAATAACATCAGATTAATACCTAAAAGCTCCTTTTAGTCCCTGTTTAATTAATTTTATCTCAATTTAGGCAGGTAAGAGGGAGAAGTGCAAGTATAAAACCTATTGGGGTGTCCTGTTTTTGTGCTTTAAGAGAACTAATTTTTTTGCTTAAGATGCATGCAGCCTAGTAGCTAGGTGAGTGTGTTTTTTTGTGCTCCATTTTACTCCATGTGCTAAAACAACAAGCTTAGCTTTCTCCCCGTTTGGGGCATGGTGGGGAGGCTTTGGGATTGTGTATGCATGTTCAGGTGTGGGATCTATTTTTTGTTTGTTTTTCCAGTAGAAACAAATAGACTTCAATTATATTATTGCATAGGGCAATATTTATTATATCACAAATCCTTCCTTCATGTAAGACAGAAATGGCAGGCAGACAGTAAGTCTTAAAGCCACCGTAGGGAGTCTCTCTGTATATCTTTCTGATGTGATAGAAGCAGCAGGAAATATCCTTTCTGATTTAAAGTTTGACAGACTAGTGTCTCTGTCAGTAGTCAAAGGCACTAAATGCCTGTTTGGAAAATGCATCATGACTTAAAGGCTCTATTTACCCATGAGACAAAAACTGCCTCTGAGAAATCTTAACAGTTGGAAAAAAATTTTTTTTCAATTTAAAAAAACAAATGTGAGACAGTAGTCACTAGTCTAACTCGGCAATTTCAGAAAATAACACAGCAACAATCATGAAGATTAATTTCAATAACATAGTAATAAACAACTGGGAGGTTTTGTGTTTACCTAACTAAATGCCATGAACTAAGATGCCTTCTGTGTAATCTGAAGAATAAGGAAAACATCAAGCTTGGACATGAAGTGATGAGGAAGCATCCTTTACTCAGATTCAGTAGGAATCATTGCCAAGTGAGGAATCAAGTGAAAGTTTGTATATTCTTCTTTTACATGATAATTTACAGAAAGGTCATGTTTACCTCAGAACAAACCTAAATCGTTGGGCCAGGTTTGACTGTGGATTGAGTTTTGGACTGTACAACGGATGTGCAACATCAAGAAAAGTATTTAAGCATAGGATCAAGGGTAGCTCAGGTTTCAGCAGTTACACATCTCAGTTTCAAGCTTCTGCACTGTTTGTCACCCACAAAATATTTTTATGACTGATCCGTGGAAAATGTGCTCTGGAAGTTATTATTAATAAGAATAACTTTGGTGATGTAATGACAGCAGGGCCTGCTTCTGGTCCTATTTCATCTTTGTGGTGGAGAATCAGACTTTTCATTTATACTTTTTAACAACAGCTTTTCTACGCTTTTCTATACTTTTCCCAATTTTTATTGCACTTGAAAGTCCTTTGGTGTTGCTGAATCTACCCAAGAGACACTACTAGTAGGCATTTGGGCTGCTGTACTTCACTGCTTACAAACCCAAATCATCCTCTGTAACTTAATAGCTTAAATATTTTTCCTTAAATACCTCTGTCTCATCTACCACCAAGCACCTCCTTACTGGTTATAATGGTAAGACTGGAAAATTCATTAGTCATTTCTAAAATGGGCTGCAAAATACAGGCTGAAATTTATGACTTTCAGTCTGCAAGCAGATTTTATTTTCTGCCTTTTTATCCCTGAATATTTTGGATGTTCCCTGCCTTTATACTGAGTGAATCTTTTTCCTCTTCCATTCACACTGCCAGCATCTCTGTTTTGACCATTCATCATTTTATATGTCTAAAAAACCCCTGGTGATCTAACATTAGTCAAAACTCTGGAAATTTGTATCACTTTTTAAGGGAAAATTTAAGATGATTATGCATATATCTTTTTTAATTTAGGAAGACAAGACTGCAGCTTTTACAATGTATAAGCTTTTAATTTTTCAGTTTTAAACTAGTAATCAGCTGCTATGATAAGGGCTAGATTATTCCTTTGACGTTGGCTAGTGAGGATCCTTGGAACATAAATATATGCAATAAGCCAATAATTCTGCCTGCCTTTCTCCTGCTCTTGAGGGTACCTCGGTTCTGGCAAATGACGGGTAATGGGAATTAGAAGGAGGGGAAAAAAACAGCAATAAAAATATAAATCACAAAAGGAAGGAAATCCATTTGGTCCTTGGCAGCAAAGACACTGCTCAGCTAATCCATGCTGAGTGCAATCCAATACTCCTTTATATAATCCTGTTCTTGTGGAAGAAAATTAAAGTTTAATGCAATAACAGCTGACACAAATCACTTTTGTTGCCCAGAAGCAGATTAAAGAATAGTTAAAATCATACAAATCTAATTTCTTTTCTGTTGTTGTTATTTTATCCAGTGACATCTTTATTCTTTAATCCTCAGCATCAGGTTTTGATTATTAAGCATATATTCCCAATGTAAGGGAGATTTTGTGATGGAGAGAAGAGAAAAGAAAATAGTGACAGCCAAGAAATTATTAGTTCTTAAATGGTACATGTTAAAGCCCTTTCAAAAATCCATAAATATTTCATAAATTCATATGGGTACTTGCCTTTAATCAATCTGTGCCAAGGGGATTTTAAAATAAGCATAAAGGCAGTAGAATGCTATCAGTCATAATTGGAGCTGTAGAGGTCACTCCCATTAACTGTCACTCTTGTGTACATATGCATTTGTTGTTCTGCATACATTTGAGTTTTACCAACAACAGAACTAAATATGAGTTTCAGCAAGAGATACAACAATGTAAGAGAGAGAGAGAGACAGTGGCAATCCTGATCTTCCATTTTATTACCCTATCCATCAGCTTCAACCTGCTCTTCATAAGCAAATTGGACTGAAAAAAAAACCAAAACAAAATCAGATCAAAACTGACCCTGAGCATACTATGCTACATCCAAGAAGTTCCTTCATGACAGAAAAGGTTACAATTTATCTGAAAGTTTGATCACACTTCTGTATTGAAATAAGTTCAGGTTTTTCATTTTCTTTAACTTTGTCCCCAACTCCAACATATTCTCTCTCACAGATTCATTTGGGAAACTTCCCTGTCTATATTTCATATTAGCAATATAACATAACTACAGACATATGTGGAGAGAATGCAGAAATCAGTGCACTGTTATAATTTTTCCCAATAGAGCTATCAAAGAATCACCCAAGGCACTTGAGAAGTTTGTGAAATACAATATAGAAGTGGAAAGGTTGCATCATTTCTCTGGTTTTTCTCTTCTCCACACATATTTTGCAGCCATATCTCTGCAGGTGTATGACCCATGCTTAGAGACAGGAAGAGCTACTGCTGTAAAGAACCAGGGTTAAAAGCATATCTTAAAAACATGAAAAGATCTCTCTCATTTTTTGTTACCCTTTACTCCCTTCTTTCAGACTATAAGTAAGGAGAAGCCAACACCTTGTGGGAGTTCAAGGCCTCTTTACTGTTAAATTTAAGGGATTCTCCAGAAGAGGTTTCTCAGGAAACCACTTGCCAAAAATTGCCACTTTGCCAGGAATAACAGAAAGGAAATAAATCAAAAAACCCTACAGAATCTGACACCCTGGGACGACTATATGGGAAAAAAAAATTAGTAGAGTTTTGCTGTGCCTTAGGGATACCCAGCTAACTCCTTGATGGACGCCATTTCATATGACCTTGACATTTGTTCTTAGCTGCAGTAAGCTATTAGCCCATGGTCAGTTGCACCAGCAAGACTGAAGTAAAAAGGCAGATTAAGAACCATCCCTTTCCTGAATTCCATCAGGCATGTTTATTTGAAACTGGGGGTTTTTCTCAGTGCTTTATTAGTACTTGCTTTTTTTCACTCCTTATTTTATAGGGCATTACTTACTATTGAGTATGTAAAGCACTGATTCTCATTAATGGTAGGTGAAGGCAAGTCTGCAGAGGGAATGTGGCAAGATTTGTATTGGGTTATGAGGAAATAGTTCCAATAATCAACTTTTAGTTAGAGACAGTATATATGTATATATTTTAAAAGACCAGAATATTTCAGGTAGAGAAATGCAAGGGTCTCATTTTCACTCTTTACCTTTCCGCATTTATGTGAAGAACACCACAACAGCATATTTTATTACCCTGCAATATTGTGATCTACTCTAATTATATGGGATCATTCAGCAGTAGCAAAACTCAATCATTGGTCTCTGGAGTGCCATTTGATCTGTAGGTCAAGTCCTACTTTGCCAGACTACTTGTACTAGCTTCCTGTGCAAGGTGGAAAATGTATTAAACGTGATGAAGAAGCAGGGGTATGTGTGGAGGGGGGATGTGTGTGTGAGAGAGAGTGTGTCTCACATATGTGTGTTTTCTAATCTCTTTGCAGCCTGCCAGGCTTAAATTGCAAATGTCATCACCATGAAGGCAGTAGTTGAATCCAACAGGTGGGGTAATAAACTATGACATTTCTAGCAGGTTTAATTGTACTGGGTGTGCTGGGATACCTTTCAGTACAAACATGGTTTCACTTCATGTTAGCAACAAGACCGCAGAGCTAGTTCTTTACTCTGCGTCCACATGAACTAGGGTGTAAAGTTCCCACCTCCAATACACTTTATGACCTTTCAGGTGGTGAAGCCTCTGACCTATATCATTCCCATCTTTGCTGGTTCAGCTGCTGGGTGGTGACAACCTGCTAGACTCTGTGTCTGGTCTAACGGTGATTTACTGCATAATAGAATTAAAGCATTAGCATGGTATTCCTGTCCACCCAACCCTAAAGGGCTTTTTGTTGGTTGTAGGAGAGGCTCTCTGGAGGAAATTGCAACATACAGGGATTTGTTGTGAGCCTATTGCCGCCTAGTGCCAAGAGAGTTCATAAATTTAAGTGAAACATGACATCTAGTCTCCAATCTTTTTTTTCATTACGGCTCTTCTGTATGACAATTTGGTAGATGCATTCCTCAATAAAAAAGCTAGTCTGCTACTCCAAGAGCAAGACACAACCTTCATTCCACTTACAATTTTTTCTGATTTTAAAGTCTAAATACTCTATTTGGGAAAACAGACCTAATTAAAAGAGAAAGTATAGTTTAAAATCTCCAAATTAGCATCTCATTTACATCACAAATACTCCATTGATGTCAATTAATTTGTTTTGCATCTATACCAAATAAAGAAAAAAGAGATGAAAATGTGCCTGTGATCATTCAAATTAATAATAATACTAGTAATAAATCTTTATCCTATAAACCAGAAACTTTTTAAAAAGCTTGGTCTGTTAAATAATCAATTACTGAGAGTTAGCTTCTTTGAAAACAACCTTCTTTCATTCTAAGATAAGATCATTAATATTGTTTTAATATAGGATGGCTATCAAAATAACGTTAGTATTTGCACATAAGGCAACAAAAGACAAAGCTGATAAACTCTATTTCAATACAGCTTTTTTAAACACTAAAAATATCAAAATTATGAATTTTGAGAAACAGTGTTTAAAACACAGATTAAGAAAGAAGAATAAAATTAACATGCATATCTGTCAGAATAAATTTCTATTAATTTACATTGGACAAAATATTTTCTCTTCTGATTAGGCATGAACAGGAGTAATTTCAGTGTATGCTAAGGATTCTAACTTCTTTTCTTTTTGATGCTACAATCTTGTGGGCTTTGTTGGGTATTTTTCTGGAATCTTTTTGGAATGCCTTTTTTCAGTACGTGTGTTATTATAAAATAAAGCTTTCATATGTGTTTCATACCTTTGGGAGAAACCACTTCTTAATTATGAAATTAGTTACATTCCTTCCTGCTTACTGTACTTTGCAAGCTTCCTAGCATAAGGAGACAGCCTTTTAAATATATCAGGTGTCCTCACCTGGAAAAATTAATGTCATTACGGCTTCGAATCTTCTGTCCTGCCAAGATATTACAGTGGGTTCCCCTGGAACAAATGAAACACTTCCTTGCCAAAAAATATATTAAATTAAAAATAAAATCCATGTTCAGGCAAGTTTAACTATCATTTCCACTGATGTCAGGAGCAAAGTTTTTGCTGGAATTGTAAAAAATATATAAAAAGCATACCCATAGAGTGAAAATTATCTCAGTATTGCCAATCTTTCCCTTTGGTAAGGAAAAATCCTTAAAAAATCAGAATCAGCAGAAAAATAACAGAAAACTCCGCATGAAATGTAATGAATCAACTCAGCACTTGCTGAAAGGAAAGCTACCTGGAGAACCTTCACTCACTTTCAGTTAATCAGCTTTAAAATAAGCGTTAAGTCTCCATCTGTGTAGTATTCCACTGCAACGTCAAATAAACTTCAGCAGTATCAATGTTCATTAATTGTGCTTGCAAAGAAATTATATGTCAAAATCAAAGTGAAGAGGGTGCCTTCACCCATCTGCAGGCAGCCTGGGACATGGTTATAATGTGAATGGTTTCAGGTGTGAAACCCAAAACGTATCTGCTATTCCAGATGCTATGCTCCTGAATTCACTTCCTCCCTCTTTTCCATAGCTCAAGCATAAAGTCCTGACCAACTCCCTGGCTTCCTGCTGACAAATCTGAAATAGATTTGTATGTTGCCATTTGAGACATCTTCAGGACAATGAAAAGGTGACAATGTAGGGACACCAAAAATGCAGTAAATGTTTTGTGAAACTGCATAATAACTAATACAGTAGCAACATTAATTGATTTCTGTTCATGTGATTTTTTTAAAATAAGTGAGCACAGGCTGGTTGTAGGTCACCATGAATATGTGGCTGGAGTACTGAATCCTAGTCTTAGTTCCAAGTATCCTTTGGTCTCCTCCTGCACCTGTAGCCCTGAGTAGCTGAGCCCACGTCAGGTTAGAGCCATCTTAAATTCTGGGATCGCTTGATGGTGAGCTATCCACTCATCAACACAATGAGCCCACTAGAAGTTCATGGAGTAGTGACTTCCCCTCACCCAAAAATTTTAAACGAACTGTCTCTTACACATGTAGGCACGTAATCAATACCAGTAGAAACCCTGTAGAGTACAGCTAAATTTTAGGATTTAACATCAGAGACAGCTTAAAATGCCATCCATGCTCTCTCAGGACCTTATAGTACTCAGAAATAAAAGCTCTAAACAGCCCCTTCAATCTCAGACACACAGTGGATCATGGCTTGCCACTAGAGACTGTGGGAGTATGGCAGCTCCTGCTGTTTAGGCCTACTCAAGTGTGTTATAAAATTGGCTGTTTCTCACAGGCAGTTTTGCTGACTAATCCCATGCCAAAAGCATATTTTAACTAAGAGGTAAAATATTAACTGGTAAAGGACATAGGGAGGAATGCATGGTTTATGTCTGTTGTATGGCATGATTTCTACTCTAGTTGCATTATGTCCTTGAATTACAGCACAAGTATCTATTATACACTCACCAAATTCTGTTCAGTCATTTCTTGGGGTTATCCTGAAATCTGTATTGGCTTTAATAGTTCAGTCCCTGCTGAGTAGAATAAAGTTTGTGCATTTGTGGCATAAATCTATAATGATAGTTATTGCCAACTATTTTATTTTTTAATTAAGACATCACACAGTCCTTTTGACTATTTTAACTATGTTATTTGCGCCAGCTCAGGTACATTGTTACAATCAGTTAATAACAAGAAGTCCCTCTAGGGCAGAGGCAAAACCCAGAAAAATATTCTTTGTTTTGTTTGAAATTACTGAGACATCATCAACTGTGATATGATGAATGGAGTCAGTAGGTTTTCTGGTCTGCCATTCTGAAAACTTGTATGTTCAGTTACGATACAGATATATGGTTATACAACAGACACAAATCTCCATCAGTCCTACTGTGTTCCTTAACCACAGCCATAAAATAAAGAAATAGTCTCTGAAAGCTTGAGCATTAATAGGAAAAATCTTTGGCTGCTTAACTGCAGTGGCACCAGCAAGTTCTCAGATGGATGAAACTAGCATAGAGCAGCACTTTGTTGATATAATCTATTCCTGTTGTAGATACTCTTCTCCAGTGGTTCAAAAACCCAACGCTGGTAACTGATACTGCTGACGTAACTGCATCTTCTGGGCTCATGTTGGTACAGTACCACTAATAATAAATTCCACCTTACTCCACCTGTGACCAATGCAGCTATATTGACATAGTTTATGGTATAAGTATAGTCTTTAGTTTCTGGTTCAATCTACTGTCATCCAGTTAAGCCATCATCCAATTAAACCAATACACCATCAGACTGTGACTGGTATAATCCCAGTGGTATTGGAGACCTGAATTCTCCTATTAAAATATGTGTAAAAGTAGACCAATATTCTTTACTGTATGCTTAATTTGACCAAATGTTGATAAACAGACTTTTGCGCTATAAAAAAGTGAAAACAAAGGAAAATGTTTTGTTTTGTTTTGTTTTGTTTTGTTTTGTTAAATATAAATTATTATGTCTTTCAGAGAGAAACAGCAAGAAATACACTGAGTTATGAGTACCTGACCAGATTCACACAGGCTATACACCAACTGGATTACCCAGGAAAAGACGATGGTCAAAAACACACAGACCTGTGTTTTGGGTTTGCATAGGAAGGTTTTGGTTGTGGGGTGGCTACAGAAGTGGCTTCTATGAGAAGCTGCTAGAAGCTTTCCCTAGGTCCAACAGAGCCAATACCAGCCTGCACCGAGATGGTCCCACTGGTCGCTAACACCAAGCCCAATAGCAACACTGTTAATACCTCTGAGATAACATAGCTAAGAAAGAAAAAAACACCACAGCAAACCCAAGTAACAGCTTTTGAAGCCAGAAAGTGGTGTGAGAAGATCTGAGAAAACTTTGCAGACACCAAAGTCAGTGAAGGAGGGGGCAGAAGCACTCCAGGTACCAGGCACAAGGTTCCTCACCAGCTGATGCAGAAAACCATGGTGAGGCAGGATGTCCTTCTGAAGCCCACGAGAGGTGATAGGGAGTAGAGATTCAACCTTCAGCCCATGGAGAACCCCACACTGGAGCAGGGTGAGATGCCTGAAGGAGGCAGCCTGTGGAGAGAGGAGCCCACACTGGAGCAATTTTGCTGGCAGAACTTGTGACTTACACTGGAGCAGTCAGATCCTGAAGGTCTTCACCCTGTGGAAGGGACCCACACCACAGCAGTTTGTGAAGAACTGTAGCCCATGGGAAGGACTCACATTGGAGAAGCTAGTTGGAGGGCTGTCTCCCATAGGAGGGACCCCACATGGAAATAGAAGAGTGTGAGGAATCCTCCCCTGAGGAGGAAGATGCAGCAGAAACAATGTGTGATGAACTGACCGCAACCCAAATTCCCTGTCCTCCTGTGCCACTGGCAAAGGGAAGGCACAGAAATTGGGAGCAAAGTTGATCCCAGGAAGAAGACACAGGTGAGGAAAGGTGTTTTAAGATTTGGTTTTATTTTTCATTGCTCTATTCTGTTTAGACTTAGATGAAATTTTTCTAAGTTGAGTCTGTTTTGCCAATGACAGTAATGGTCCCTGTCCTTCTCTTGACCTAGGAGCGATCCTTTCATTATAACTTCTTTCCCTCAATGAGCTGAGATGGGGAGTGATAGCGTGGCTTTGGTGGGCATCTAGCCTCCAGCCAGGGTCAACCCGCCATACCCTAAAAAAATGTGTAATTGAAAAATGAGATGTTACATAGACTGTCAGGTATAAGGGTACTATGAGGCATTTTAAACAAAGAGCTTGATTTCAGTTCCCAGTTGAATTCATCAGGAAATTTTATTTGGCTCAAAGATGTTGCAATAATAAACACTCCTGTCCCTTGGTTTCAGCATGCACAATACACACTGCTTTAAACCGCTCTTTTAGAGTGAGATTGATAGGTTGAGACATGTCTTCCTTGTTATTGCATAAATGGGCCACGAGGCCATTTCAAACAATCTCTTATTGTAAGTCTACATAGCAGGGCACTCCTTAGCATAGCTCAGCTTATCGAACCCCAGGTCACAGGAGAGAGGACAAGACAACAGACATTAAAAACCCATATGACTTAAGAAAAAGTTGTCATTAATCCAACTTGTAGGTAGTATTTGACCAGGAAATAATTAAAAATAAGAGAATGATGTTTTCAACAGCATAATATGCAGGAAGCAAGAAAACAGTAGCTCAGATTACTTAAAATGCATTATTATCCAGTATAATAAGCACTGTTCTGCCTCTGAACTGCAAAACTTCAGGAAATGGCTTTTCTACTCAATGGATGCAAATACACGGTTATCCTATGGGTCAAATGTGTTCAGACTGCATCTGTGGAAAGACATAGACTTTATTAGGTACTGAACAATCTTTCTAATGGCAGAATTTCAGCCAAGAACCTCATAACCTGATGTGATAAGGCAAAGGTGCAATAAAATTGCAGATAATAGGAAAGCGATTATTTTAAGTGCTGGTGAAACCCTCTGGTAACCAAATGAACATATTACAACAAACAGGGACAATGATAATATGCTGCTGATTCATTACAGCAAGCTTTGCTACATTTCTAAGAATGTGTCACCTGTGACACGTCATTGTTGAATTTCAATTTGAAACAATAATCTAAAATGTAATAATAACCCTTGTTCATTTTAGTCCATGAAGTGTTCCACAAAACCACCCTATTCCAATGAACTGTAGAAATATCATTACTCCCTAATTTATAAACATAGGAATGTAAATATAAAGTTAAGAAACATGATGAAGCCCACAGAAGAAGTCTGCTGCCAGAGCTAGTGTAAGAATGCAACTGCTTGGCATGAGTTTAACTCTGTGGCTGCTGCTGAAGTCAGTGGAAAAACTAATTTTTAAAAATCCCACCCCTACAGTTCATGGCTTGCAAGCCCTTAAACTCCTATGAAACACTTTCAAAATCAAACACATATTCCAATGTTAAAAAAAAAAAAGTCTCAAAAAAGAAATAGGAAGAAAATCATGTGCCAGAGAACACTGAAACACTACAGGGCTCCAGAACTATACACTTCTTCCAAACTGACAGCGTATAACCAAACTACAAGGTATTAAGGGTTCTGTTAGCTTATCTGCTTGATCATCTTGCCAGCACGGGACAAAGAACAGCTATGAATAACAACTATATGCGGACAGGTATCCAGGGCCTCTTTTTAAATTAGTGAGTTGATAGAACCTTTACACTCCTAATTCAGAGCCTAATAAACATCTGTCATAGGAAAATATACTCCAAGTTATATAGAGGGAGGATGCAAGCCAGATTGCAACGAGCAAATACACTACAGGCAGCAGGAACCTCCACTTCCCTTCTTAGCCTTGTTAAAACATTCAAGTCATAAAGCTGGGAAGGAAAACCGGTCTGTTTTTCTAGGCTATGAAATCTCCACATGTTAGTTCTTTGAAAGAGAAACGATTTCTGATCGTGACATAAGCTTAACCTGCCATCTATTGTGCAATGGTGTATGAAGCATAAACTTGGATTTCAGATTCTGTAAAAGCTAACACGTTATATCAACAAATCTGTAGTAAATCTGGGCCAAACTTTGTAGTTCTCACCCAGACAAAACACAATCAAATCTGAAGTGAACATCACCAAAGTAAAAGCTACAGGATTTAGCAATTTAAGCCTTACTTTCTTTTCCTCCTGAAAAGCCAAGGCAAACAGGTTTTATTTCATATTCTACATGCCATGGGGAGGTGTGAAGCAAAAGGGAGTGGGACAAGGAAAGACCTGGAAAGGGAAGAACCTGAGCTTTAGTGAATAATCTTTCCTCCACGGACCTCACTACACAAAATCCATGACAACCAAGGGATCAGATGTAAAGTTGTCAGTGCTGCTTCTGGGAGACTTCAAAAGACTCAAGGGGTCAGTATGTTTGTAATTAAACTAATTCCTTATGCACTACAGTGATGAAACCAGAGTTATCACAGATCCTTGTTCAATAGCACAGTAAGGCACGAGCCCTCAGTATGCACTTCCCAGGGCACATCTAAGCTTCTCTGCATCCACTGGGCAGAAGTATGAACTAAGCATTGCTGCTAAACAAAGTAAAAGCCATGTTATAAGTCTACCACTGGCACTCTATTGATCTTCAGTATTAAAATAAAACTAAGACCTTCCTTTCAAAAGAGTTTCAAGGAAGAGGATTTTATTGTAGGTTTCTGGACATAAAATAGCTAATCAAGCAGAAAATGTGTTTAGTAGTTTATAAAATGGTAAGTTTCACTGTAAGACATAAAAGCAGTGATTTATTAAGTAATATTATTCTCATGATTGTACTGCTGTATTATTCTTTCATTGTCAAGCAATCTGTAGAAATTTGTTCTGCTTCAGGCAATCTTTACCCTTGCTATACAACTGTTGTTACGTAGGGTTTTCTCATTATGATAAGTACTTTGATCTCTCAGCAAATGTTCAGCATCTTATAAACTGTAACATAAAACCCATATAGAGCAAAGAGATGACTAAAAAGATCATAACAGTCATAACTGTGGTTCTCAGATAACCCTAAAATACACAACAGAAAAATAAGGGGGGAGGGGAGAAGAAATGCTTTGATTGTCAGTAGACATTTAAACTCTTTTAAGCATCAGATTGTTTTCTATGGAATTAATGCTATGGAATTAAATTTAGCGTAAAAAGAGAAAAGAAACATGCTTCGTGGAGCAAAAAGGAAGAATTTTCTACTTTTTCAGTGGACCAAGGAAACAAATGACAGTGGCAGTTTCTCACCCAGCCTACACATCTCCATTTGGGACAGGTCTATGCAACAATTTACAGGCTGACATGAACTTGGTTTGCCTATATCCTGATCAGCTCAAGCCTGCAAGACACATTACCACATATATGACATAAATATCAGCTTCACCAGAGTGCATACTAGGTCCAGACAGGTTCTGTACTCACATAATTTCTAGCTGGTTTGGAGAAAGTAACCCAAGAGCCAGGAAAGCTACCTGTTATGCTACAGAACTGCTTATGACTCTTTGGTGTGGCACGATCAGCTAAGATGATGGATTGGCAATGAACTGACCGTCTTATTTGAAAAAGGTGATAAAGGAGATGAAAGCAGGAATCTGGTATTTTATTAATCTTGCCTGGATCACAATGACTATCACATTATTTATATTAAAGTAGGGTAGCTACACATTTTTCAACAAATTAAACCACCCCCATTTCCTTGGAGGTCATTCTGCCCAGTCACAATGCCCAAGAGTAGTGTTACAGTTAAATCACAGAGAGATCACTTATCCCTGCCATTGCCTTGCTGAACGTTTCAGCTCTTGAGAGAGAAACTAGAGACAATAAATATAGCTTATAGAATCATAACATGGTTTGGGTTGGAAGGGACCTTGTCATGACTTTTGCCCAACCAGAAGCTGAGCACCACACACCACTCGTTCACACCTCCCCTGGAAGGATGGGAAGGACAAGGGGGAAAAAAGCAAACCACGGGGGTTGGGATAACACCTGTTTGCTGGGACAGCACAGGGAGAGAGCAAGAACAACAGGACTTTCACAAAATTATAAACAACAGAAGTTAACTATATCCTGCCTGAAACAAGGACAGACCTTAGAGAACACCTAGTTCTAACACCCCTGCCATGGGCAGGGACACCGTCTGCCAGACCAGTTTGCCCAAAGGCCCATCTAAGCTGTCATTGAACACATCCAGAGGTCCAGAGGCATCCATAGCTTCTCTGGGGAACTTGTTCCAGTGTCTCACCACCCTCAGAGTGAAGAATTTCTTCTTAATATCTAAGCTAAAGTACCTTCATCTTAAACCATTGTCTCTTATTCAATCACTATATGCCCTTGTAAACAGTCCCTCTCCAGATTACATGTGGACCCTCTTTAGGTACTGGAAGGCTGCAATAAAGTCTCCCCAGAGCCTTCTCCAGGCTGAACAAGCCCAGCTCTTTAAACTGTGGGAAGGTGCTCCAGTACCCTGATCATCTTTGGGGCCCTCCTCTGGAGTTTCTCCAACAACTCTGTGTCTTTCCTGCACTGGGGACTCCAGAACTGGACACGGTACTGCACATGGAGTCTCATGAGAGCAGAGTAGAGGGGCAGAGTCAAGTCCCTTGGCATGCTGGTCATGCTTCTTTTCATGCAGCCCAGGACACTGTTGGCTTTCTGGGCTGCAAGTGCACATTTCCAATTCATGTTGAGTTTCTTGTCTATCAGCCTCCCAAAGTCCTTCTCCTCCAGGCTGTTCTCAATCCATTCTCCATCCATTCTGTATTACTCAGGATTCTTGCCAGAAAACACTGTATTTGGAGATATATATACATGATGTGCTTGAAAAAAAGGATAAAAGGAATATCAGGAAAGTTTATTCATTAGAAACAAAAGTCATATGAAACACAAACATACAGTCTAATAATAGGAAATGCGAATGCTTCTGCCTACACATCATGTACACATGATACTTGGCACAGTCTAAATTCATGAGACCTGGTCCTGGAGCACCTATTCATCTGTGTTGCCAGGAAGGTAGAAAGCTATTACTATCAACTAACTCTATGTCACCCCTTGTCAGCTGGGTGAGGACATGCTTCATGCAGAGTAGAAGTGGCAGGTCCTCCATGTCTTGTGAACTGCAATCCTTGATCATCAGGTCTCTTAGGGGAAGCCTTGCAGTGTGGGCTGACTCTTTAGCAGGGTGATAAGTGGATTGTTGCCTTACTGTGTCACTACCATATTTCCCAGAGTTAGTAGAGGTCACATCCCTGGAGATATTTAAGGTCAGGCTTGATGGGGCTCTGAGTGACCTAATCTAGTGAAGATGTCCCTGCTTACTGCAGGGAGGTTGGACTAGGTGACCTTTAAAGGTCCTTTCCAAACTAAGGCATCCTGTGATTCTATGATAATATGTTAAGGGTAGTTTAGTCTGGACAGTGGATTTGATCTCTCTGATCTTTTAAACCCCAGTGTGAGACTCTGGAATGATTTCTGGGTCAGGAAGAGTTAAACCATAAAATAGCACTTTGTGAATTAAACCTGGCATAACTTCACCATGCTTTCCTTCTAGGGGATTAGATCTTTACTATGCAAATTCTGTCTGCAGACAGGCAAATGGATGTATCGGTATAAATCACACTTCAGCACTTAACATTGCTATGAACAGTAAGAAAGTATAATAGACCAAGCAGATTTATATTCTGTTGGGTAATCCTCCAGGCTTGCCCTTGCTGAAAAGTCAGACCCAGTTTATGTCAGAAGCAGTCAATAATACAGAAAACTAATATGCGGAATTGAGTGAGTGTCAACGGCTTAATTCATGCAGGGGGAAGCTAGCTTTTCTCTGGTAACCCCTCCTCCCTGAGAAGGTGCCATAATATTTTTATGGCAGCAGAGCACCAGAAATTTTACATTTTAGACATACACGCTATCTCCTTAAGCAAACACTATCGAAGCAAAACAAAAATAATGACAACAAATTTCTGACAAGTCTGACGTGTATGAAACGAGGTGGGGTTCCTCTCTGAACCTCAAATAGAAACATTATTTTTTCCCCCATGAGAAGCCATCATCACTCTTTCACCAAAAGGAAGGTCACACCATCTTTCACAAAAGATTTGCCTGCTCATAATTACCGCCTGCAGTGTACAGACAAATGCAATCTTTTAAAATGCTAACAGTGTTATACTTGTACCCAAGGGATCCGATGGTACAAATGTAATGTGGCCTAACCAGTTTGTCTTAGCAAGACCTTACAGTGCTGATTTGAAACAGCTGAACTAAATCAACAGCTACCTTGAGCCAGAGGCCTTTGGAGAGCAATTAGAGTCAAAGCTTGGGTTTTGAACCCAATATGCCCTGTCAGTCTCAATGATTTGTGTTTGTTGTACTCAGCCTCATTTCCTGCGTGAAATACGAGGCTGTATAAAGAGGAAAAATTCCCAAGATTAAAAAATATTTGACCTCAGTGCATTTGCGAGCATGAAAGTACACATGTCTAAATGACCATTTTGGTTTGTAGTACAAAGTTCTATTGATGTTGGCAGGCTGAGCTTCCCTGTCTCAAAGCCACATGAATGGTTTCAAGTTTCAGCCAAAAAATGTTTTCCACATGCTTTAGCGTGGGCCAATTTACACAGCAGATTTTGCGGAGACTGTGGCCAAGTCCTTCATAAAGGGCTGCCTTCTTTGGGATCAGGAAACCACAACAGACACATTGCTAATGCAATCTAATTATCTGCTTGAATATTTTTCCAGATGTATCCAATGTCTAAAAATACTGCAATAAAAAAGGTATTATTTGGCTCCTTTGGCTGAAACAGTGGCATAAAGAACCTGCTTGTCTACAGGGAACATTATAACAATGTAATTCTGCAACTCCCTTTAAATCAGTCAGACAAAACCCAACACCTTGAAGGTAGGTTATTTGATGCCTCAAGTGTGGTGTTAGACCCCCTGAGAAAAAACATGAATAAAGGGGTGCTTTTTTGTCAAAAAGCACATCTTGTTCATACAAAGTAATTTCCTTCATTTGCAGGTCACAATTTGATACTGGGTAGATTGATCAAATACATAATAAAGCATCTTTTCACCAAAATGAGCCGAAAGACAAAGATTCTGAACAGTGGCATGTTGATAGTTATGACATGAGTTATTTTTTATTTTACTATTAAAGTTCACTACAGGTGGACCTCTTAGTACCCCGGTTCCAGACAAATGTGAAAAAACAAATCGGCTTTTCCCCCTACCAAGTCTTCTGAAATTGCCCACTTATTGCCAGTGAGGACTGGTTCCTTTTTTTCTGCTAGTGTGTCTAAAAACCACAAATTGGCATAGGTTATTCAAACAGGAACTGACTATTCAATAGATTCTTTCTGTAGTTCTATGCCTTGATCAAGGAATATAAATATAAATACAGATGTCAAAGTTTCCATCAGGAATAATAGCAGTTTGCATAACCTGCAATTCCAGAAACTCAGACCAATTTGTTCAAATGCTTTTACTTTTGTATTTTACAAAGGATTTACATTAATGACTTTCATAATGGAGATCTGTCAATAACAAGATTTCTTAATCCTTACAGGAATGTTTTATTTTAGGATGTAATGAAATGCCATGTTTAGTTTTATTTTTTTTAATATTTAACTTTTCCTCAGTGTACCTCCTAGTGGGAAAACAGCAAAGATAAATCAGCCATTTACCATTTCTTTTCTGACTCTTCTCAATCACAACCACAAAAACCCAGTGTGAGCAACACCCCTGATTTCCACCAAGAACCTCACCAGAGCACTGGTGCCAAGGTCATGTGGCCTTAAACAGGCTGGAGCTGAAGCTGTGGTTGCTGAATCTGAACATAATATGAGAAGAATGTGGAAAACCACATGGGAGATAATGACCAAGCAAAATCTGCTTAGGTATTTTTGGCATTTCTGTGTGGCACTTGAATTATTTGAGCTATTTCCATGCAGTGATGTTTGTCAGATGTGATTTACAGAAGGCTGTGGTTATGTGTGTACCCTTAAGTACATGCACCAGAGACATCATTTGCCAGTCTTATGACTTGGCTTATTGGATAAGGAGTGGCAACTGTGGGATGGAGTTCAGTCCAAAAACGTAGCTGCCTAGAGACGTTCCTAGTGGTTTAAATCACTGTTTGTATGTTTAAAAAGGAAAACAAACTTCATCACCCTGCCTGCCTTCTCTCATCACATTGACTTGCAACAGCTCAGAAGGCTTACTTTTATTTTTATAAAGCAAATTTATGGTTTTGCGAAAATACTCCAAGAATTTGAGAAGGAGCAGAATATGGAATCTATACTTTGCACAAATGTTAGCATTACAATGGAAAATTAAATAATATAGACAAAAAATTACAGGTCACATAGAAGCATCACCCCAATCCAAAGCAATTCAGTGCTGTCAAGCTGTCAGTATTCAAAATATGAATATTTTAAAGAGTTTGTATATCTTTTATCTTTACATCTTTAAATATCTTTAGTCAGCAGTTCAGTTGAAGAGTAACTGATTGAGAAAAAAAAAATACAAATCTCTAACTCCTCCTAAGTAAAATAAGATTTCAAAAGTTCTGCTATGGACACTGCCTTGACAGGATAGATTTTAAGTCCACCATATTGTATCACTTTCTGGTTCTTTTTTCCCCCACACTAAGACCAACTCACCAAAGCGAACACACAGTTCTGCAAGTAATATATACATGCCTATAGCCAAGCTATACATGAGGCTTGAATCGCAGAGATTCAAGTGTCATGCATTTAAAATGTTGAGAAATATCAACGTATTTCTTGTTTCTTTCTCTCATGCAAGAATAGCATTAGCATTGTTACCATTTAAGTAAGGAACAATGAAAGGACCAGCTCCATACAACTCATTTCTTCAACACAGAGTGACTACAAGAGGCATTTAACTGATGAAAACTGGAGCAATGCAAAGATTTTTTTGCAAAGACACAACTATGAAGAAAGTTGTCACCAAGAAAAAAGGTGTCCCCATGAACCAATCCACTGAGTTCACATGACTCCTCATAACGTCAGAAAACTTTAATCATATACACAGTATTGAAATTAGTTCCCATTCTTCTAATATTTATCTGACTATCCAAAGAACAGTATGCCAAGTGACCTTGACAAATACTCGCTAAAGAAAGTCATCTTTCTATCACTTCCTAAAGTAATAAATCAACAAGGAGCTCAAGATTCCTATGTGAATTTTAACACCACACTACGCTGTATATACCACACTAGCCTAAAGCGCTAGCTTTCCATTATTTTCCCAACTACACAGGAGTACAATTTGCAACTATTCTGCACTAGGTTTCCAACTTTTCAGTAAAAAATTAAAAATATCAAAAGCTAACCCCCCAAAAAACATAGGTTTCATTGCAGCTAAGCTTGGGTATAGGTCACTGCCTGTAACAGCATGTAAAGGATGCTGTTTCCTGAGATCTGTTGGATAGCAGCATATAAAAATTTATCTCTAGACTGCCTCTGTCAAAATGACCCAGATTTTAAAAACACAATTATTTTAAGTGTTTAAACTAACCTAGGCCATACCAATACAATAAGGAAAAGGAGTGACTTCACAGGTAGCTCTGCCAGCAAGTCCAGTATTGAGGTTCATGGGGAGTAACCTCTTAACCTTTCAGTCTGCATCTTCTTCTTTTTCTTCCTTATATGGCCTCATATCATTTTTTTCTTACTTTCATCAGTTGTTCTGTTCCCAAAAACTCGCCTGCTAGGCTTTTAAAGACAATACACACAGTTTTGCAGCTGCAAGCCAAGGGTGAAATGAGCAATTCTCTCTTCCTGTTTCATGAAAGAAGAAAGGAACAGCAAGAGGAACGGACAAGTGAGAGGTCTGAGGAGGCAACAAGGGCAAGTGGGAGATCAGTCTGCAGAAGCAATGGAGTAGCATCTCTATGGAGAGTGTGTGGCACAAATGGAACATGTGAATATTACTTTAATGAAAACATTCCCCTATTGTTAATAGTTGACAATGATTAAGCATCATATTCTTTTTAGTGTTCTATTTTTTTCTCTAATATATTTACTGATATGTCTTTCTTGTTTGTTTCAGGTTTGTTTTGGGGGTTTTTTCCCCCTCTTTTTCAGGACAGAAAATTGTCTCTCAGCTTCTTGTTATCTTTCTCTCCTTTGACCTTTCCTTTTTCTAACTCCTTTCTTTCAGGCTCTCTCTTTTGCTTTCTCCTATTTCCAGAAGTTACTCTCTTACTAAAGACCAGTGGATTTTTACACAACAACAAGAGCACAGCAGAAAAGGCCACAGAGGACTGTGCTGGATGCACAGTTCTGCCCTTATGCAGTATTACCAGAAAAGGAAACACATTTTCCATGCAACTGATGAAAAATCACTCTATCTGTTTTGGAGAAAGGAAGACAAGGTGTTAAACAGCTTTGGGGGAGTCAGTTTTTTTATTTTTCTCTCTAGACAAATATTATTTATGTAAATCCAGTCACAAGCTCCAGTCTGTCTGGTTAGTTGCAAATTTTAATGAAACCAAAAAGTTCTCATATAAGTATAATATCAGGAAGAGTTATGTCAGTATTATCAGTACTAAATACTGCTGTGGGAAGCCGTTTACCTTTGTTTCTCTCCACAAAGAGTAACCTATAAACAACAATTATCACATTCAAATACAGGTTTGTGGTTTTGGGTTTTTTTTAACACGAGAGGGAAAACGGAAAAAAAAAAAAACAAACCCAAAAAAACCCCAAAAAAGGCACTTTGGAAAATTAAGAAAAATAGAAAATAATTCCAAACAAATTTGCAAAAAATTATAGAGGGCATAAAATCGGTGAGTCTGTTCATTTTTCACACTGAATTTTCCTGAACCTGCAAAACTTCACCTGCTGTTGCTATATTTGTGGGTGTCACTGAACATAATACCGCAGCCCACAAAAGTTCTTGCAAATAGATGTAGAAAAACTAAGAGCAAACCCCATGTTAAACATCCCCATGCTCGTATCTCATAGAACTTCCTTTCAGACAATAGGTTGTCAGCCTCTTACTAGAAGAAGATTTGACATGATATACAGTTCTGGAAAGCCTGTCAAAGAGGAAATTAACACTTTAAGACACAATAGAGAAAGGCAGAAAGATCTTCAGACTCTTCAAGCCTGTTCTGAGGTAGCTGACACTCGCACTCAGTTTCCATTTATACACACATACTTGCAACAAGCACTGTAGAGGGGTTTGACCTCTGCCAGGTGCTTTATATTCCCCCTCCCCCCTCCACCTTCATAGAAAGTGAGTCAAAGAAAGTAATATATTGTGGTTTGTGTCAGAAGTAATTCATAGTAATAGTACATAATGATATTTGGAACTCGCTCACTCTGAAGGAAGTTACTGAGTTCACAGCATTTACTTGCATCTTAGCAGAGTACATCTGTCATTTCATTCAAGAGCAGGCCTACGGGTAATCATTTAATCAAAACCACTGTTGTGATTGCTACTCGTACAGAAAATTACAAAGCAGCAGCAGCTTCAAAGCCAGGATTACAAAGATTAAATAGGAGCTGCTTTTTACTAAGTGTTGGGTAAGAATAAATTACAGTGTCCTTAAATTTGAAGGAAATTAGAGAGGGAGAATTATTCATTTGGCCTTACCAGTATTTCCTAATTTCCATTTCCTCTCCTCATACTTACAGTAAATTACAAAATTGAGAATTCATGAAAGACTGCTTAGTGAAAAAGAGAGAGAAAGTCTAATTTTGATTCATGGTCGTATGAGAAGACACTTTGGCCTAACTTCACAACTTTTCTTTAAGTAAAGAACATGTTTTATTTTAAAGTTGGGGTTTTTTCATTTTAAATACAATAAAAGACACTGGACATTACAGTGCACCGTAAGGATTGAAATTTGAAATAGTTCAAGTTTACATATTGTCTTCTTAAAAGGTACAGCACTGTACACAGTACATAAATAAAAAATGTCAGCTGCAAGGGTAGGGGGACAGGAGGCTAAGAAACTGAGCAGGCTGGACTCCTGACCCATAAACAAGCTTGTGGGTAAATAAAGACAATCTGGAAATACCTGCAAGCAACTTATTTCATTTAAACAGGCAAACTTTGTCTAATGTCAAATTCATTTTGAAGCAGCATACTTTAATGCAATTAATACAACACCTATTTACAAAAAAAACCCAGGCCTTATATTGATAAAGACACTTTTATTCATACTATCTCTTGATGCATTGTGTCTTACCAAGTGATCTTAACCACTATACAATCATGTAATTTCAACAAACTCCTAAATAGAGTACCCACAGTTTAAGAATGCAAAGACAGGATGGGACACTGAAGGGTAGCAGCACACAGATAGACAAAGAGGCTACTGCCTCACTATAGAGATTTTTTTTTTCTTTCAGCCAACTAGTTTTCATAGACTCCTTCTCCAAAAAGTCTGTCTTATCTGGCTCCATATAACTCCTATTCTAGGGCTAGCTGTGATTGCAAAATACGTCTCATTACTCTTAGTCTTTCATGTTAAACCTAACACAAATATGTAGCGGATCACCTTGGCTGGGTCTAAACATGGGTTCACATTTTACCTTTTATGATCACTTCTTCCTTTCCCTACATCTCATTTTTATCATCTTACTAAAGTTGTTTAGAGAGATAGTTTTACAAAAAGGAAAAAGCTATCAAGAAGCAGTGCGAAGGACAACATGCACAACAGAGGATGTTACTAAGGCTTACCTTACACAAGAGACATAGCCAGGAGTACTTGGTTAGTAAGCCCACCATAATGTAGATAAGCAGTAGAGAGCCTATGGCAGTTTTGGGAACTAGGAAAAACTAACCTATCAACAGCACTTCTGTGCCTCAACAACTATTTTCTCTCCTGAACTTCTATTGAGAGTAAAATATTGAGGAAAACACAATCCAACACTTGCGCAGTCATAATCTTCCCTATTCTATCAGCTACAATTCCTTAAAGGTAAGCCAGTTTCTGTGACCTAAAGTAATCTTGAACCTTATTTCATATAGAGACTGTACAGTCAGATTGCTCTATACATTTCAGTAAATCCCAATTTCCTTACAGCTCATACTATGTACCCAGTTCTCAGGAATGAATTTCTAGTCTAAGTGAAATACGACTTGCATCACGACAATGAAATATTCATTCAGTGTACTTTATACCCGCTAATTTCTGAGTAAGGCTCTTGCTTTAAATTCATGATTACATTTTCTTGTAACACACAAGTTCAAGTATGACTAGCTCAGGATTACACTAAAGTAGGAAACCAGTGAATTTGCCTTTATCCTAAAACCCCATAAGGAGGCTTCAACATCAAAAGAAATGCCTAAGTTGATTTGATGCTTGTCATCAACGTTTCTCCACAGGATCAAACTGATTTTGAGTGGGTTAAATAATACTGACCTCTAATACTCCTTAATCTTTTTTGATTTTCCTCCTACACATTAAGGAGTTTACATATAAAGTAACATAAAATATGCCTGTAGGTAAGTCCATTTGTATTCTTAATTTTTAATAGCCAAGAAGAAAAAGAAATGCCATAAAATAAGCCACTGGTGATAGGGATGAGGATTTTTTGTTTTGTTTATTTTTTAAGTGTAGCTGTTTTCAGCTCACAAATAATGGGTTTAAAAGTAATTTTAATCTAGAATACCCATTTAAAAATATTTATGAATTTAAAGCTGTAAAATTTGATAAAATGTGTTTAATATTCAGGTTGTAAGTAATTGCTGCTTTGTTGTTCCCTTACCCCAGCGTAAAATCATCAATTTAGATGATGTAATATTGACATAATAAGAAATAATGCAAAGGTGACCATGGTGCAACACAATTACCAAAATTAAGTAATGGGTCAAGCACATCAAGAGGTGTTCTTTCTATATACGTTACCTATTTTGTGTACTTAACGTATTTTGTAATATGTTAAGTATACAGAGATATGCCAAGGTACTAGTCACATATCAACTTGATTAACCTTTAATAGCCACAGCAGTCAATATTTCACTTATTTATAACAACATTTCTGGGCTAGCTGGCAAGGGGAGACTTAAAAGCTCCCAGCATGTGAAATACCAGCCTCACTTTTAAACATCTGAAAATAGGTCCACTAACAACAGTCCTTGAAGAAGTGTAAACAAGTTCCCTTGCACTCTCCATCATTACAACAACAGTCTACCCAACTCAGCACTCCAACACCAACAGCCTCTTAAATTCCAACATCCCTGAATGGACAAACACCCTAAAAGCTGCCATGATCCTGTCAATCCTCTCAAAAGCAACAGTTCTGTCCTGGGCTAAAGCTACCGCTGGGAAAAGGCAGCAGAAGGAGTTGTCACCCCTCACTCGCAGCACTGACTAAACAGCCATTGCCTGTAACATCTGGGAGGAGGAAAAAACAGGTCACACACCACAGGTCCTCTCCATTCACTGCAACATATCTCAAAGAGTTTTATTGTCTCTGACTTGAAAGGACATTGTACTTCCAGAGGGCAAAGGATTCACAAAAATAAACGCTGTTGAATAGGTAACACTGATGACACATTTTTCTTCCTCAAAGAATGATTTGCCCTGTAAGAACCAGAAAAAAATCTTTACATAAGCAGAATCTGGATCCAAAATTTAGGTGGTCAATTCTTGGTGCGCAAATTAAGTTGCAAACTTATTACAAATAAATGGAATGAAGACTACCCTGATGCAAGTTCACCAACAAATTCAGCTGTACCCCTCCCTCTGCCACCTTTCCTTGGTAGATATCATGACTTCACTGTTTATAAAAGTAACATGCTTTTAAAGGATGAAGTTAATAATATGAATGCAATTGCATTTCTGGGACCAAGATCTACAACTGGTCCATTTATTTGTCCTGTTCCAATATTCACACTGTGAAAAAGACAGGAAAAATATTATAAAGTTTGAAGGACTAAAGCAAGACAAGTTCTGTGATGTGAGGCTTAGAAGATCTCAATTCATTCAACCCTCAAAATATGGACTGAGAAGTGTCTTGATCACTGTCTATAGGCACTCACAAAAGGAAAAAGATAATTGATGTTGGAAACCTCTTTTAACCTTGCTGTCTATAGTGTAATAAGAATCAATGGCTGGATAGTGAATTTAGATAAAGCCAATCTTAAAATAATGAGTAATTTCTGACTGTGAGGAGAATTGAACAAAGAAACAGCTAACTATGATAAGTCAACATGATTTGGAATGTTTTGAGATAAAATTAAATAGCTTCTAATAGGTGCCTTAAAATAGCTCTGGAAAAAAAACTTTACATTTTGAAAGTATAAATCAGATAAAATATAATTGTTGGATTTTATGGCTGTCCAACTGCTTTTCTAACCCGGGAACCAGTGAGCCAATGTGTAAATCCTTCACAATCTTGTGAAAAACACATTTTTTAAACTGTCCTCATCATATAATCATAATTTTCAATTGTTTGAGGTCCTGGATCTCTAATAGCTTCTCAATGAAAGACCAAACTGCATTGATAGGTTGCTTCACGATATACGTGACCTAGAAAAATTTTCTTTACCATCTTACTTAGAGTCTTTGGAAATAACCCACAGTGAAAGCCATTGCTACAACACTCACTGATCAATACTAAACAATCATTATTATCATACTTCAAGTGGTCAACTGTAGCACCATGGCCTTAAAATGTTCTGGGTGGTTTGTATTTTTTCCCTTGTCATTTTCCTCAGTCACTTGCAGTTGTAGGAGACATTACAGTAAAGAGAATGAGCAGCATCTGTGAGAAGGTACAAATGATCCTTTTACTGAGATACTTGTGCTGCCTTTACCAGAGTCAACTTTGGGGTCAAAAGAGAATGTTTGCTATTCGGATGTCTCTCCCTTCTCAGTTGGGAGGACGATCAGACTCGTGGTCCTGCCTGCACTTACCTCGCCTGCCTTTGCAGGGATCTCAGCACTGATGACACAAAGATGTCTCCTGCTCACTGTCAGGAGCATGCAAGAAATCTAAAACATGCACTGTGCTCCTTTCACCATTATGTGCCCTGACACATGTGGGACTCTGAAGGACTGGGAGTCTGGGGCATTGTGTTTTGGCAGGTTTTGCGTGTACAGGCACTGACTGACACCCTCCTTGTGAAAAAAACAGTATTGTGCCTCTCTGGAGACCCTACAAGTTACTTCAGAGAGTCATAGATCAAGCCAGCAAAATGGGTCATGAATAAAGCAGTCTGTTACAGAGATACTACCATGCGTGCCTTGTAAAGGTTCCCAGTCACAAGAAAGAAAGCAAAGGTTACACTGTAAAAAAATATGAAGCCACTCAGAACTGCTGCACCTGATAAGTTCATTATCATATTTGTTTTGGCAAATTGTGAGGCTATCACCAGCACAATTTCATTTCCAAAGTAGTTAGATGATAATTGTCAGGTCTTACAGTAGATGTACCTTTCATATGATTATACTTACTATTGGTTAAATTAACAAATATCATAACTGAAAACTAGGGTCTATGGAAAAACCAGTTTAAATCCCAAAGCCAGTTGATGCTTCTGACCAAAAATAACTTAATCCCACTGAGTTTACATTCTGTTTATTGTTTTTTGAAGTGGAAATTACAGCATGAGCTCTCTCTACGTAGGAATTAAACACACCTCGTAGCTTTCCCAAAAGCAAATGCTTATGTCCATGTTCACATTAAACTACTATTAAATTAATTAAACTTCCATTAAGCTGAACTACTCTCTATTCTGACTCTGGAAAGAGTTTACAATTAACCCTAAAATGCATGTTGCTGCTAATAATTGATAAATATCCTATTGATAAATATCAATTATGTTTCCATTACATTTCAGTGATGGATGGGAAACAACTATATTAGTTTTCAAAGTTGTAATGAAAAACAAATAGAAATATAAACAAAACTATTCCATTTCATATTATGTTTTCTAATATAGGGATGAATTTATCATCATTTTGGTACAAGCATGAAGAGTCCATTGTGATTCTTCATAAAACTCCTCTCCATTAAATAGCTTATGTCCTTCCTGTTCTTCATGGGCAATCATTTTTTGCACAAAGCCGTGGTGATCTCAGAAATTTTCTCCACAAGTGGTCCAACTGTTTTAGTGCCTTCATGAACTGCCTGTAAAACTAAAACCTTAAGCAAAGCTATTCATCTGATACTTCAACGCTCAGACACTCCAATAAAGTTCCTTGGTTATGATCTTATTTTCATAGAAGGGACAAAAAATCTGAATAAGCTTTCTAGGCTACACTAAGTGGCATCAAATTAATTTTGTGAAATTTCTGCTTCCTTAATATTATCTGAATAAGACACACTGAGTTCAGGACACGTCAGCCATGGTGTCCTGGTTTGCCCAGTAGTAGAATCTATATATATAATGGAAAATAAAAATAGTTTATAGCCAACTCTGCACCATATCCCCATTCCTTCCTGAAGACTTCCTTCACAGCAGCATCAAAAGAATAGGCCTTTCCAGTATGTGACTGCTAATTACAGCTTGCACTAAAAGATATCAGTGATGTGCAATGGCCTGTCTTGGCACACACTGTTAATGGTCTTGTGCAAAAGCATGTAAGAGAACAAATAAAGAATGAACAGAACTTAAACTGTGAACAAACAATAGTGTGTAATTTTCTCTTAAGGCTCTGCATTGAGTCCGTTGCAATGCACAGCCTACTTTGTTAGGCTCCAAATGCCACCTTATTCTACCAAGCTGAATGCTGTTATCTGGTAGTTTATTCAAAATAGTGAAAGCACATGTATTCAGAGGAAGAATTGATTCACTTGATGTTTTTTTGAAGGAACTTTCCATGTAACAGAAACTTGCAAAATAATTGGAATACGATACATAAGGGAGAGATTGGCTGAATTATTGCTTTCTTTGAAAACACTGTCATCATGACGTATCATGCATGTGTCAGGTAACATACGCCAGCTTTTGGTGACTGTAGAAAGGGAACAGTTTTATTCCACAGTGCTTGTTCTAAAAATTCCATAGGCACAAATTCTACGTTCATTTGGCACCCAACCAAACACAGAATATGCTGTCTATTGCAGGAAACATGCATCTTCACTACTGCCGATCAACCCACAAGCAATTTATGTAACGCCTGTCACATCACTACTTTGCCCAAACCATACTGACAGGTCTCCTCATGACAAAGCAATAAGCCCACAATGCTTAATAGGAACATAAGGTGTAGAAAGGCTGTCACGTCTGTTTACTATTTCAACATGACAGTTGTAGGCACTTTTTTGAACCAGGTCACATATTAGATTCCCAATCCTTAAACTTTTTTACCATTCTGTCAGGTGTTTGAGTAGTTCCATAAAAACAGATCACATATCTTCCTGTTCTTGCAGTGGGCATTGATGGCTGGACTTCGAAAGAAATGGTTGATACAGGGAGTATTTTACCTTCTTCTCTCATTCCTCAAATTCAGCAGTCTAGAAGCCCACATGCAAACCCAAGACAGTTTTCCCTTGATTATTAACCACCACAAGGTGCAGGGTAAGAGTAGGAATATTTGCAACATAATAAAAAAAAACCCCATAAAAAATAACACCTGAAAACGTCCTCGTGGTCAAAGCAGAATCCTGAAAGAGAGCTATTCAACCTGCTTCACAATGAGGCCAACGCATTGATGTGAATAACCACATTAAGAAGGCTTCCTGTACCTGAGCTAGGTCAAATATCACTGGGCACAGTACTGCTCAACAACATAGACTCTCCTGTTCATAACTTGCAGACAAGCATGTTCATTGTTACACTCTGAATTCTCGGAGCTGCACAATGCTTCCTTTCACAGCTCCTTCTGACTTCACAGCAAACCTGTGGCTAAAGACATAACAACTTTTTGAAACCATAGCAGTCAGCCAAACAAACAAGAAAAGAATCAGGAAATTTAGGTCTCACTGTGACAAGCTATAAACATGAAGTTCCTTTCAAAAACACCCCCAATCAGTGCCACTCGGCATAAAGGGTTTCCTACTGAGTAATCTGTCAGGGTTTTTTTTCATGGCATGTTGATGCCAGCTGCCAATCATTACTGGACATATGCCTCCCTGCATCATCAGCAAGCACATCAGTGGAAAAAAAAAAAAGTGAACAAGTAAAACGTGTTTATATACAAATACACAAGGTATTTGCATTTATTTTTCTGGAGAAGGGAAAGAACATGCCATCTTTGTATATCATCCAGAAGCCCACATCAACCTGTTAAAGGGGCACATAAGCCTACATAATCTGAATATCAGGTTTCCAGTTTGATATTTGCAACTATAGGAGAAAGAAGGGAAGCATCATAGAATATCAAACATTTTTTTTAAATTGTGCTACATTTCCTTTTCCCCTCATCTCTGGAGTAAAAGAAAAAGAAATATTTACCATTGAATTTTCCCTTCTGTGAATTTCCAGTAGTCATTTTTATATGGTACAACTATGGTCATTTTAGTTACCCATCCATCTTATAATTTCAACTAAATCGAGCAATGAAAATTTTATAGTGCATCCCTAATTGTGCACCAGACTGGAACTGTTCATACAAATTCCAAGCAATTATAAGGCTTTCTGGGAAACATTGGCAGCAAACACAGGATTAAATGCCTGTAACAGCAAGCCAGATGGGAAACACAGATAAAGAAAATCTCATGGAACTTGATTCCTTTTCCAAAACTCTGGTATTATTTAAATTAACCTGGGACTTAAACACGCTCATGACAGACAAAAAATAAGGTCAGTTAGGTGCAATAACTAGATCATAAGTATGCCAAACATTCCCTAAACACCCTCTCCCCAGTCACTCTTTAAGAATTAACATAACAAGATAACCATGTACACTGTCTCTTAATGCCACTACACCAAAAATGCAATATTTTGGTTTTAAGTGGATACTTTCTGCCTTCAACATCACTAATGAAATGTAATAGGAAGGCTATTAATCCTTTGAATATAACAGAAAAATACCTTGCAGGCCTTTGTGACTTCTTAGCACACAGTATTGCTTCATCCTCAAGCCACTGCATTCTGCAGACTGCCAGACAGGGGAAGCTGCCTGAGTGGTGCTGGTGGGTACCACAACTTGGATCTGGACTTGGGCTGGGGACTATCTGGCACAGAGGCTTCCGTCCTCTCATCTCTCCAGCCTACAGGGCTAGTGAGAAGAAAGGCTTGGGTAGGTTCTCTGGAAAAGACCCATTTTTTAAAGGCCTGAATTTAGCAAAATATTTAATATCATAGCCTGTCATTTTTCACCATGATTGCTGTTAGTAGGAAAATTTTAAATATATTCGAATCTAAATACAGGCTAGTGTCTAGTTAAGAGTAGGTGCTTCCCAGCATGTTAAATTGTCAGCCATCATTAACTTCCTGAACTAATTATGTGATACTCCTTATCATCCAATTCTGGAATTAAACTAATCCCAAACCACAGAATTATATAAATCTAAAAATAGAGGTAGATTTTTTTTTCCCCTTCTACACTCTCAGGCCTCTCTCAGAGCACAGAATGGACAGTAGGAGAAAGGAATGACAAGCTGAATTCAAAGATAGCAATATGTATGTTGTTTCAAATAAAACTGCTTTTAGTATTAAAGCACCTTTTTCCCTTGCTTTTACGTTATGATACGGGACTGTAATGAAGAATTGAGAACATCATGGTCTTTGTAGTATCTCTCAGCGGCTCCCATTTCAATTAGACAAATCACCAGCCAAAGAGATCCTCATGGATATGTTATTAAACCTATTATCCAGGGAGAATATTAGTAAGCTACCCACTATAAAATGGTCCAAACATCCATAAGTTTTTGTGATCAAAGCTCTTCCTCAACTTTCCCTAGGAGGACCTTCCTTGGTTTACTTGTGAAGGGAAATGAAAAGTTGAATTTTTTTTCTCACTGACTTTCTTTATATGAAGGCTGGAGGAAGCAGAGAATACCTTTTAAAATATATAAAAATTAATAAATATTCTCATATATATATATATACATATAGACACACACATAAATTCACAAAATCATAGAATCACTGGGGTTGGAAGGGACTTTTTGAGATCATATCCCAACACCCTTGCTTAAGCACAGTCCCTTAGGGCAGGATCATGTCCAGTCAGGTTTTGAGTAGCTCCATGACTGTGACAACCTGTGCCAACCTTTGAGGATCTTCATATTAAATAAGTTTTCTTGTTGACACAATCTGGAGCAACCTACTCTAAAGGAATCTGTTTTAGCAGGGTGTTCAGACCGGAGATCCCTTCCAATCCTTACCATTTGTGGTGGTTGGGCCCTGGCTAAAGGCCAGACTCCCACCAAAATCAGTCTATTACTCCCCTTTTTAGTTGGACAGGGGAGAAAAATATATTAGCCGTCTCAAGAGTCAAACTCTTTAATGATGCGGGCAAAACAGACTCAACACAGAGTGCAGAAGAGAAAGTTATCTCATTTATTACACCATGCTAAAGAGAAAACAGTGAAAAACCAGAGTCAGGAGTGCAACCAACAATCTGAAAACAAATGCAACCAGGCAAACACTTTTCCCCCACCACTCCCTCCTTAGCAGGCTTTAGTTAGAAATTTGCTCCCTTCTTCCCTCCCGTTCGCAGCCCAGGAGGGGCAGGGACTGGGGAAAAGGGGGTCTCGGTAACACCTTCCCCCACCCCTCCATTCTAAAGCAGACTGCCCTTTAGCCATGATTTTGCTCCCTTCTTCCCCTCTCCTGCTCGCAGCACAGGACAGGGGGGCAGGGACTAGGAGATGGGGGCTTCAGTCAGTCCCTTGCAAGATGGTTTCCTTCTCGGCCGGGATGGGGGCATCCATTCCACACACCCTCCCCCTGCTGCACCTTAGGATCTCACCCACGAGAGCCAGTCCTCCAGGAACTTTCTCCAAGGCAAATCTCTTCCCACCGGGCTTCATCTCTGCTCTGGCAGGCAGCAATAAATCACAGTGTCTCTCAGTCCCAGTCCTCCACGGGGCTATGATGCCTCCCCCAGCAAACCTGTTTGGCTCATCACTGTAGGTCGCTTGTGCTGGCAGGGGCTCATCCCAACGTAAGTCACAGCATCTTCTCTATGTCTCCACCAGCTCCATCCAGCTTGGAGCTTCACTGCGCATGTCGGGTCTCTGCCTCTTCCATGGGTCCTCTCCACCAGCTACTCCACGGGCTTCTGCAGGGGCATCTCTCCCTCTAACCTGTACCTTGTTAGCTTGTCTATGAGGCTATTACAGAAAACAGTGTCAAAGCCCTTGCTAAAGACAAGGGAAACCACATCAATTTTTCTCTTTTCATCCACCTAGCTAGTCACTTCATTGTCAAAGGCTATTAGATTTATTGAGCATGACTGCCCCTTCATAAATATATGCTGACTACTAATAATTTTTTGTCCTTCATGCGTTTGGAAATGTTTTCCAAGAGTATATTCTCTATCGCTTTCCAGTTACTGAGGTGATGTCAGGTGGCCTGTAGTTCCCCAGATCTTCCTTTTTTGACATATTCTTCCAGGTTTCAGAAACCTCTCCCTAATACGCTAACCTTTCAAAGATAATTAAGAATGACTTTGCAATGGCATCAATCAACTTTCATAGTATTCACGCTCACAAAGACTTACGTATGTCCAGCTTGTTCGAATGCTCCTTAGGCTGGTCCTCCTGCACTGATGGTACTTGCACAAAATGCTCCCTTTTGTCTGAGAGGGTTGGGCTTCCTGAAGGCCTGTCCTAGCAGTGACAAATTATACAAAAAAGACACTGAGTATTTTAGCTTTTTCTGTGTCATTCTTCATCAGTTCCTTAACCCATTTGTCAGTGGATTCATGTTTTCCCTAGATTCCTATGGGAATTTTGCCTTGAAGCCTACAGGCACATCAACAGCAACAGCAAAGAATTATAATTTTGATTAAGCTCCAAGTTCTGTTTACATAATTAAGAAAGTTAAAGTCATCTAAACTTAAAGACAAGATTACACAACACTTGGTACAAAGAGCTACAATGCTAATTGAAGGCTGTGTTAGAAATTCATATAGTGGCCATACAGAAACCTCTGAAAGAAATATACAGATTTGCATTTTTAGCAAGATTCTTCAAGTTTTAATCTGGAAAAAGAACAATCCTGTCCATTCATATAATTGCACTATTACTGTTATATTCTCTGGCATTCTTAAAAAGAGAGCTAAATTCTGCCCCAATTAGCACCAAACTGTTATGGAATTCAATGAGGTTGCAACTGCTAGTTGAGATATGTGAAAATCACATTACAATGAACACTTTGTTTGGAGAAATTTCACCTATTTTCATAAAATTTGACAAACAACTTATCTTTTTCTGCTGAAGATGTGATTTTCCAGCTCTGAATTCCACATCCACCTTTTTTTCCTCAGAACAGGCCATGTTTATGTTGCAGGGTGAGATCATTTCCTCAGTTCAATAATATCTTTACAAATTCAGTGATATTATCCAAAAGAACTGAAGTGACATCAGCCTTCTGCTTAAAAAGTACCCTTTTGATATTTTTTCAACCTAGTGGATTACTTATTTCAGCTTGACAGTATCACGAGTTTTTTAATGCTAACTAAAACAAGAAGACTAAGAACATTTGCTCAGTCTACTTGGTCTGATAGCTGCAAATTCTTTGTGGTCTCAGTTAGAAAACACCTCACCTTGACTGAATATTGCTGCAGCTTTCCTAAATCATCATGAGGGTGTTGAAAAGCATCCTTCAGTCAGAGGACCCCTTATATTATCATGAATAACTTAATTATTTTAATAAAACAAATCAATTTGGGACCCCAGTATAAGCTCATATAAAAATGGTTAGTTGTTGTCTTCAGAATTGTACATTTGATATGAAGGGTGAAAATACATTTTCCCACACTGAAATTACAAAATTTTTTACAGAAGATTTATTTTATTTTATTTTACTTGTCTGAATAAATATTTCTAAGTTTATTTTTATAACATTTTACTGTGTTTGTACAGACAGGCACCTCACTAGTAAAGTATCTGCTATACAGTCACCTTTATCAAATCCAATGTCAAATCTCATTAATGTTGTTGAGTTACTTCTATTTTGTTTAATTTTTTACTAAATTATTGTATTCTATGAAAATCTTCAATGACAATTAAAAAGTTCTTAATGTTTTTCCTAATCACTAAACTGAAGCTTTAAAGATTCTATTTATTCTCTCTAATCTTCCATGGAAAAATGAAAGATAACTAAAAAATGCATTTTCACAATCTCTACATCCACTGTATTTCACAATACTCAGTCATTTGACTGTATCCTTAGTCACTTGTTCTACAACATCCTTGAGGACATGTAATCAGGATGGTTTAGCATTCCCAAGTATTCCTCTATAACCACTGCTTTGGAAAGACATTGGAAAGAAGTAAGTTTCATATGAAAATTCCTGTATTAAGTGATCCAAAGATAAAAGCATATGCAATAGCTTAAGTCCTACCCAACAGACTTCTGCCAACATTACATAACCCTTTATTATAACTTCAAAAGATTTTTATCCCTGAATTAATTTATTGTCTATTGAACCATATCCATCATCGAAGGGGTGTTCCATTCTACCCCAAAATGTCACAAGGCTTCAATGTTAAGCTTCTCCTCCAAATGGGTTTCCTTTGCTGCAGATCCTGGGCAGTATTTTCAATTGCTGAAGCGCTTTTCTGTTGGCAGGGCTGTCCTGAATATCTTTTTCAGCTATTACTGTTTCTGCGGCTTTGAAATATAAGATGTTCCATATAACAGCCTGCAGCTATGCCGGAGACTGCTTCTCACTCTCTGATTTGCCATATGATTAGTCCTCATTAGCAACGCTTAGCTGTTCTAAAGGTGATGCTGTTCCCAACTTCATCTTTGAGATTTACTGCCATTCAGAAACTGTCTGAGCTACATCCTGCACACATATAAGGGCTGATACAAGAACACCCCACTAATATTAACATTAACTTTGAGTCTCAATGTTCCTAATGTACAGAAAACTGGGACATGGTGTTTACTGGCACCCTGCACATTTTTAGAACCACAGGATTCAGTGGGGTTGGGTGGGGGGAGACATGGGTTTTGTGGTGTGGTGTGGGTGTTGGGGTGTGATCCCCAGAGTTTCTTTTTTGCCAACTAAAAATAAAGCAAAGTAGAAACAGATCCTGAAGTGATAACCTCTGGATATATATCCTCAATAAATTAAAAGTGTGGAGCTAATATTCAAATTTTAAAATTGCATATCTCTTTAAAAGGATTAAAACATTAATAAAATAGATCTTAACATTTTAGTGGTTTTACTGTGTCATGAACATGTAACTGATACAGTACTTTTCTGAAGGGCAGAGGGCAAAGGTCCACTTCATTTTAAGATGCAGAATGACTTTCAAACAAGCTGCAGATAAAGTTGCTGACTTACAAAAGCTTTTATCAGACGTATGATGGATTTTACAGAAGTGGAACTCTATATGACCCATGTGATTTGTTTTCATTTACAAAGGTGGAAAGACTTTGAATTTAAAAATGGAACTTTTTCTTCTTGTGCCAAATGTAAACAATTTAACATCCATTTCCCATCCAGAGATTTCAACAGTTCAAAAGACTTTATACGAATCTTATCTGTATTATATTTCCTGCTGATTGGCAGCGCCTCACGCTTCAAATTGAAAGCCAAAAATGTGTTGGCTCTGAACAGAGACAGGAAACAAATAACAAAGAAAACTGGGAAATAAACATAATGAGTAGTTATGAAGTGCTGAAAACTATACTTAGTGCTTGAGCTCTTGTTAGTTCTTGAGATTCAAATGCTGCCATATTGATTTATGTCTGGGAAGTCCTGTTTAGAAAAACATAATAAACAAAAGCCTTTGAGTATTTTGTCAACAAGAAAACCTCGTTTATAATAGGTTCAAAGCTCACATCTATCTATTCTTGACTTGACTGTTTCCATATTCCTTACTGTGGAGTACTTTGTTATTTCCAGGAGAGGTGCACATTGCACACAGTAATTACTGTTCCCAGGGGAAGTGTATGCATTTATTACTCACAGTCAGCCAAACAATTCCCAAGACCAATGCTCAGCACAGTTGAAGGAACCTGTCCCATGTGTCACCATGACTGGAAACAGAGCTGCTGTGTTCTTCTACAGAAGACAATGCAGATGTTGGAAAACAGATAGAATTCATTGGCCCAATAGATGTTTCTTTTGATTCTTGGAAAGCCATGCAGTCCCAAGTACCTAAAAAGTGATTAAAAAAAATTTAAAAGAAAATGGAAAAAAGACGAAAAGGCAGAACAGAGAATATACTGCTTTATAAAACAGGATCTCACAGTTGCTCCATACATTGCAAGTGAGTTTTGTACCATTTGTATAATTCAGTAATATCCATCGTGACTCAGATACAAAGCACAGAAGACAGCACAGTATAGTGATACTCACCCACCATTAGTACAGCCTAGAATGCCAGAATAGAATCATTGAATCATTTAGGTTGGAAAAGATCCTGACAACTGAGTCCCACCATTAACTTAACACTTCCAAGTCCACCACTACTAAACCATGTCCCTAAGTGCCACATCTACGTATCTTTTAAATACATCTCAGTGTTTCAGTCACTTCCCCGGGCAGCCTGTTTCAGTGTTTCGGAAACCTTTTTATTGAAGGAAATTTTCCTAACATCCAACCTAAAATTTTCTCTGGTGCAACTTGAGGCCACTTCACCTTGTCCTATCAGTTGTTACTTGGGAGTAGAAACCAACACCCACTTTGCTACACTCTCCTTTCAGGTAGCTGTAAAGAGTGATAAGGTCTCCCATCAGCCTCCTTTTCTCCACTCTAAACAACCCTAGTTCCTTCAGGTGCTCCTTATAAGACTTGTGCTCTAGACACTTCACGATCTTCATTGGTCTTTTCTGGACACGTTCCAGCACCTCAATGTCTTTCTTGTACTGAGGAACCCAAAACCGAACACTAACATCAACTAGCATCAGCTAACACTGTTCATGGATTCATAAGACTTCTTTCAGTATTCATGAACACTACTGCTTCCTGCAACACAAAAACAGACTTTTCTTTCTTTATGACATCCGTGAAAACCTAGTTCCTTGTAAATACAGAAGGTTTATCTGCAGTAGCAGTTTCCAGGCTTTGGCTCCAATTCAGCAATATCATCACATGCTGAATGCTGGACCAAATTCCAAATGGAGATCCAGGAATTACCCATGCAAATAAGTCCCCTTTTATCTTAACATTAGCTTCACTACAGCCAAAAATGGTGTAACTAGAAGGTATGAGATGTTATACAAGTTACATTAACTTTTTATTCTTTTTCACTACTTTTTGCAGCATCAGTTAAAAAAGCTTCACTTTGCTTTTATACTAACTGCATTTTTTCTCCCTCAGTCCTGTCAATCTAATCCAATGATTGCCTTGATTATGTCAAATTACCAGCCATCTTGACTTTGTATCATGCTAAGTAGAAGTCCAATTATCACTTTTGAAATAAAACTATCAGGCTTTTTACAGGGAGGAAAGAAAGAAGAGTGCTTCTTCAGCTGCAAAAGAGTCCCATACCATTAATCATTTTTTTTACTTTCTCCAAATACAGTTGTTTCCTGGATCTGGCCCTTTACCTGGAAGAAGACTGAGGCTGGTGGAGCTTTCATTTTCCAAGCACATAGCCAGTCTATTTCTTTGAGAACTTAAATGGTAAAAATTCATTTGTAAATGGAAACCGAATGTAAAATGTCTAGGCATCAGTATAAACAGTTTCAAGGACTGTCATAGCCCCGACATCAAAACTGTAGAGCAAGTGCAAAGACAGAAACAGCCAGAGGGAGGCAATAGACAGAAAGCCCATGGATGGGAAGGTATGTAGCAGAGAAGGAGCACCCCCTTCCAATTACATCCTTTCTTCCATGTGCTTTGATACAGGAGAATGTGGGAAGGAATCAGGAGTTTTCTGTTGCAGAATGACACCAATCCTTCATTCACACTCTAAAACAGTTAGAGTACCACTAAGGACTGGGAAGGATTAGAGTGTCACTGAGGATTCAGCTATCCTTTCCAACACAAGCTCTTTGTAATGTTCTTCAGTCTTCAGCAGGAAATAAAAGCCCAACAGCGCAAATGCTTACTGACTGTTAAGCAATGCTACCATATAAAGGTCTTGTCATAGCAGTTACATTTAATCCTTTGCTGAACAAGTCTCAAGCAGCTTTCATATGTGAATTATATTTAAATCCTACAATTCAGGTTACCTCAATGGATATGTCATGACATAATACAAAAGGATATGATTGTCAAGAACAGGGAAATAAGTACAGGTAAGCATCCTTGCTAAAGTTCCTCTCCTTTTTTTCCCCCATACTTTCTACTCAAAGAACCAGAATTTAGAGGGTGAGTGGATTGTATGCTTAAATATTTCCAGAAGTTATATCATTGTACTCATACCAGAAAACTTGAAATGGTGCGCCATAATCACCACCATCGTATTCCTACCTTCAGCAGGATCATTGTTTTTACACTAGAACAGGAATTCTACAAAGGCATAACTGCTCAGATGTCATCCACTTTCTTGCATATAGAATTGCTTCTACTTCAGGAATTTTTCATTTATATTTATCCATTTCAGTTTAAATGAAAAGAGTTGTATTCAGCTTTAGGCATACAGGAATACAGCTATTATTAAAGAGTTCAGTTACATTAGGGATACATAAGTTAAGAAATATGCATTAAAAATATGTTGAGGATGTCAGTAAGTAATCACCAATTTTTGGGGTTTTGCTGGAAACCAAAAGGAAAAAAACACAACCACCAACCCAAACACCTCAGTCAATAGAGAATTGTTGGACTCATTTAAAATTCCTATACTATAATAGCTTCTATATTACGTACTATGCATCGAGAGTGGCGTCCAGGTAAATATGAGGCCTATTGAAAAGCTAAATTCAGTAACATTTTTCATAGAAACCTGTACTGAATACTCTTTGTAATTTCAGTTTGATCTCAAGGTTTTCAAAATTTTGCTGTTTAAGTTCTCAATCGCCACTTATATCTCCAGGATCAGCTGGAAAATTGTGAATTCCAATTCACAATTGACATCCTCACAGAACAATGGCAGCCTTAGCTCTCTTAGATAGGAAAGAAGCTGGGGTTTTGCGACATAACACTGAAGAACTACAGATCTCTTTATCGTGTCTCCTAAGAGTCTCAGGCCTGGGTGAACTTCTTCCAAGCAACGCCAATTGCTGCTTAAATTTAGGAGAGTTTAAACACAGTTTAAAGTTACAATAAACAGAAAATAACTGTTTCCTGTTCTTGCAGAGGCCTCTTACTGTGGAACATGCCACTCTCTGTAATTACATTATGTACTGATAGTTGTTTATTTTAGCCTAAGAAAACTTTCTCCTTTGTGCTGTAGACATATCATTTCAGAAAGTTGTGTCATTTTAAATTGTCCTATACAAGAAATTGTTACACTTTGGGGGGCAAAGTCATATCCTCAGTTTTCTGTTATATTTTGGGGAGAATCTGAAGTTTTCTACTTTTTAAATGAAAAGCCCAACATCAGAAACAGTTGCTCTAATAATGTTTTTGAACAGACCAGCATACTTGTAGAAAGAAATCTCTGAGTGACCTAACCTCTGCCAGTGAACTTTAGGCAATTATGTACTCTCCTGCTCTGACTAGTAAACAGAGATTTAGCTAGATAAACGGTTGTAGTTATAAAGCAAACACTCGCATGCAATGAATCCAAAGAATTACTTGACTGGAGATGACCAAATAACTTCTCATTTTGACCCCATAATTCGAAATATGAGTTTTAAAAGGTTGATGTACAGCTCCTTGTTTTCTAACAGAATTATGAGTCTTGCCATTTTGAAAATGCTGACATAAACAATACAGAATATCTGATTTTCACAGATACAGTGCGTACTTTAAAAACATGTTATTAACTAAGAACATGTTCACAACAAAGATTAAGTGGCAAAGTTTCAACCAAACACTACACTTCACAACAGAGCTTCTGCTCCTCCTACGGGTCCAACTTCATACAAAGTACTTCAAGTCATTGTGATCTTTTTCACTGACAACCTGTGTACATTAGTTATAAAATTTCAGCATGCGATTCTTACAACCATTCCACAATTTTGCTTTTTGTAGATTTATTAGAAATATTAATTGGAATTATCTTTTAAAAAATTTCAGATTATTTCTTTCTGAACTTTTCTGTTCTAGTTCTTTTATTGGCATGATGCCCTCTTCAACCACCTTTACAACAGATAAGATTTAACTATTCTCTTTCACCCCAGCAATTAAATTACTTTTGCGGTATCCCAAACTTATGGGCACAGGCATATGTTTCAGCTCTGTACTGCACACCAATCAGTCTATATAATTTAAATGAAAATAAATACATTGTGATTAAATATGATGCCTCATCTTTATTACTGGAGAATACACACTTAGCACATTACTTGCATTCTTTGGGTATAAGAAGAGCAGCTACGCTGAAAAAGAATTGCCATCTTTCTGCATTTGGATCATTAACAAATGTGTTCTTCCTGGATTGGTCACTTTTTCATGCCCAGGTATAACACAGGTAGCTATATTAAAGAAACTAGATCTTAGATGAAGAAACAAAATGTGGTTTTTTTCTGTCATTAATTTTCATGTGTAGACCTGTCCATCTTTTTTAAGGCCAGACTAGAAGAGGTCTTGCTATGGTTAAAAGGTGAAGACAGCTGACGTATACATCTATCTTTTGTTCTTCATAGATCAAAATATGTAAGAGGATCCTATGTCTTATTAGTTTAGTATTCTGGGGACTGCCTTCTAGGAGGGCATTGTAGTCCTCATGGGACACAGTAGCTTGAATAGACTTATGGATTTTTATTTAGATGTCATTTCTGTGATTTTGACACATGCAACATTTTCTTTGACTGAGCTATGCCCAGCACAGCTTCAACACAAAAAGCTCATGTTACAACACAGGAGCTGTTGCAGGCAGATCCAGTCACCCTTTGCATTCTGAAGACAACATGCAGGAGCATTAAGTGTCAATTCCCTGGCTCCAAACAAGGGGTCACACAGGCCCATATTCTGTCTTGAACAGCATCCAGAATAGACAGTCAGATAAAAGTAAGAACAAGGCAAGCATAAGAGATGTTTCCATACTAGCAGTCTCCAACTATTCTCAAGGATTTCCTGAACTTGGTGTGAGTCATGCACTCTGTAATCCCCAAGGGATGTCTTGTTCAAGTGGTTGCCCACTCTCCCTTTGATACTATGTAAACTCCTTCACTTGTATCTAAATGTTAGCTTGGATATTCCAAAAAACCCCAAATTTTAATCTCAGTAAAGAACTAGGAAGAATTTAGCAATACTATTAGAAGCCTTATTAATATTTTTAAACCTATTTTCAGACTGAAATTTGCTGTAGTTAAATAATCAAACAAAACTCACTATGATATAAATTATCTTATGTCAAGACCAAGAATTTACAGCCAGGACTGGCCAGATTTTTCTCAAAACATCACATTTTTCCCATCTCATGCCATCTCTGGCCAGCTTTCCCAAGGTTAGCAGTCTGAGTTTCATTTACTTGTAAAGACCCAATAAAGAAGTGAAATCATGCCTTGGTTTTGTTGTAGTGGTTAAGGTTTCTAACTTACTAAACCTTGCAGCATTTTCTAAACTCATTGAGAGATTTCCTCTTTTTTTTTTCTTTTTTTTTTTAAAGTAGTGTCATCTTAGCAATAGTTCTACATTACTACTGCATAATGCTGACTCCAGTAATGAGTTCTGAAGCTGAATCTCAACTCAGATTACAGTCACATTACCTCTGGAGTGATGTAACAGCTAACAAACCTCTGTAAGCAGTCATTTGGAAAAAGACATACTTCAATTAAAAAACATTGAGTGCTTAGGATTCTGCTGTTGTACAAAAGGAACAAAAAATGTGGGGAAAAAAAACCCCCATAACAGTAAACCTCAGAAACTTTAGGAAGCTTTTCAGTATTTGTTCTATTTCTCTCCCTCAGAGAAATGAATAAATGACACATTCAGAAAAGCCATTACTTCTGACCCCCTGCTTAATTTGCTTCCATAGCTCAGGATTGTTTAGATTTATGCTGAATGGTGTTATCAGATACAGATTCAGCTGAATACAGAGCTGTCCATTACACCTCACCCCATTATACATTCCATTCTTCACAGGATTTTATTTCTAGAACATACATTACAGAGGAGAGAGCACCTGTAAGGTACAGTACATTTCAAAACACAATTAAAATAAACTCTTCAAGTGGAAATGTGAAATGTATTTGTATTCTCTTAAAGCCTTTGGCCTTATCAGCTGCAGTGCACTATATAACAAGGTCATTAGTAACAAGCAACATACAATGGAGAACATACATCAGCAGTAGAAAAACAAACATGAGTCCAAAACATCACAATAACTTCCTGTACCTGTTCTTGTTTGCTTGCTGGGCTCTCAAACATTGTGAGTCTCTGAAATACATAAAAGCATAGCAGCTTGAGTCAATATTTGCCAACCAAAGTGAACGATTTTATTTAGCGTGATGACTGGACCCCTTGAGCAAACACATCTTGTAGGCAGCATAACAACTGCAGGCCAGCCTGTAAAACGACCCGAAATGTACCACCATTCAGAACATACATTGCATCTGGGGAAAACTCAGCAGCTGATCCAAGCTTCTTCTCACAAATAAAAGATAAGATGATTCATTTAGTTTTCCATCAAAATCAATTATGACACACAAACCAGAATTATTTTATAATAAACTTGTGTTTCCTCATTCTTGCTTTGACATCGTATATTCTAGTTTTGAATTTCAGGGAATGAAACATTTCTGATTCCTGCTCATGTTAAAACCTTCCAAGAGTTTTGGTATCCTTTGGATTAGAGCTCCTGTCTATTTAAATAAGTTAATTTGGGATGTGGGCTGAGAGGTACATAAAAAATATTGATTTCATACCAATTACTACAGGAACCAAATTGTGGTGAATGGGGAGCTGTATTTGAAAATCAATATGAGGAAATGTCCCTTTTGCCTGTGGAAGTTCTGCAAAATGAAGTAATGTCTTCATTCAATCTTTCTTTTATTTCAATAAACACATTCTATAATTATGATATGTACCAGGTGATGAATAGTGCTTTCTTTTTCTTTTCTTCTTCTGTGCTGCCATTATGTAGGATTCTTTTTTTTCCTGTACCAAGAAAATTCTGCTCCCTTTCCATTTTTTAAAACAAATATTTGAGTCAAAAAACTTCGCACCACATGAAAGTGCTGATACTCACAAATGCCTCTCAGTCTGGAGAAACGCATTTCCCTCATCCATTAACATATGTCACAGATGTGCAGCTTCCCAAATGCATCCAAACTTAGGAAGATAACCTGGGTTGTGTGTGTGTGAGCAAGGTTTCAGAACCAAGCTTTTATTTGCCTGCCATAGAAAGAGCCATATGCTGGGACTACTAAACTGGGACTACTAAATGGGTTCATTCTCACTTGCTTGCAGGAGTACAAGGTTTCCACTTCATCCATTAACCTTTGTCAGAGGCCACTCTTCATGCACGCAGACCAAAGGCCAGAACAAGAACATTACACTCAGCCTCCTTGAAAATCCAAGTGTTCTTTTCAGGACCAAACACAAGGATTATGAGGTCATATTTAATAAAGAACTGAATTTTTTTAGAAAGAGAAGCTTACAATATTATGTACCCATTATATATGGTTCAAAGAGTCTCTTAAATCTGAGCAAGAATCGAGACAAGAACAATGTAAGGGTACAGGTGGTTATCTTAAAGATGATAGGGTATTAGTAGACTTCTAACAAAAAATCATGTTTGTCAGAAGTGGTGCTTTTTATGGTGCCTAATGTGTGATACAGGAAAGAAAAGGTTTGTAAAATTGTATGATATTATGAACATATTTCATATATTATCCGGATGAAAACCTCCAGGGTTTCAACTCTCACTACAGATCTACTGCCTCAATGCATTATGTACAAAACCCAGATTTTAATCCTAATGCATGGCTTCTTGCCTCTGAAAGGAAGGTTGGTCCTGTGTTACCATAAATTTAAAAAAAAAAAGAATCCACTCCATTTTCACTGAGGATAGAAAATGAGAATAATGTGTTTTATTTGACAAATAGTAGGTTCGGTTCACTTCCAGTGAACGTTCCAGTGGCAACTTAAATAGAAACACAAACTCTTCTTGTTTCAAAGCAACCTGTGACAGAAAACACAGCTCTGAGTGCCATACAAAATATGAGGAGGCTTTTGGTCTTTGGTGACACCAGCACATTCCTGTGAAGAGAGAGAGACCCACACACTTTGTTGTCAACTCAGGCATGCTATCCAGGCCGCAGCTTGCCACAGTTGAAAAGTCACCCTCAATTTCTTCATCTGTATTTGCATTGGGAATTGTACTGCTTTGTAGCGCTTTTATCCAATTAAGTTAATATTTCTATAGTGAAAGAAATCAGGAGTGGAGAGCTATTATTTTGTAATTGCTGGATTGCGTACAGTCAGTTAAATATGAGAAACCAAGTAACAGAAAGAGCTAAATAAAGATGCCTAAGCTATTTCTACAAGTTTATAAATTCAAATGGGATAAAAACACAGGCCTAGAATGTTCATTAGTTAATTCCTAGATAATAGTAGGGACATTTCTTGAATGGTAGTTGAAAGGTCCTCGCGAGAGTCAGTATTTGTTAACCTATAATCAGCAGAGAGGTCAGGATTAAACAAAAGCTGTCAAAATTTTGCAAAGCATCCTAACACCTCACAGTAGGGGAAGGGAGAAAATTCATAAGAAAAGCATGGAATAGTCCCTAGGAAAAAAACGTAATGTTTATTTTCACATATTTCACAGTAACAACCAAATCCTTCATTTTAGCATTGACTACTGATTTGTCAATAGACAGCAATTAAAACACAAATAATTCATAAGATCTGTTTATGCTTCTGTGTAATGAGACACCAGACTTTCAATCTCCTAGACCCTTTAATTTTTGAAAATTTTCAAAGCAATGTATCAATACAGATTATACAGTAAAAAAAAATAAAAAGAGAGAGAAAAACATCTAAAATACAAAAGTAGAATTAGAAGCCAATGGTATAAATGTGCTATACATATTGCAATAATAAACCTGAAACTCACAGTACTGAAGCTTCTCTGTTTGATGGGAATTAGCTATTTATTCTTCTCTGAAAAATTCTGATTACAGTAAATTTTTTATTTTACAGTTATCTTTTACATTTTTCTTTTATATTTTAAAATCATGGTTGTTTATCCATTATCAGGACAGACACTTGAGAAAGGGCCTCAGCCCAGCCAAGTATTTATGGGCACTTTTTAAAGCAGCATTTGATGAATTTAAGATAATAGAATCACAGAATATGTTGGAAGAGATCTCTGGACATCACCTAGTCCAACCCCCTGACAGAGCAGGATCACCTAAAGCAGGTCGCATAAGACAGCCTCCAGGTGGGTTTTGAATGTCTCTCTTGGTGGGGCCTCCAGAGCCTCTCTGGGCAGCCTGTGCCAGTGCTCTGCCACCCTCAGAGTAAAGACCTTGACACCTCAAGTTTAGGTAGAACTTCCCGTATTCAAATTTGTTTCCACTGCCTTTTGTCCTGTCATTGGGAACTACTGACAAAAGACTGACCCCATCCTCCTGACAGTCTCCTCTCAAGCATTTATAAGCATTGATAAGATCCCTCCTCAGTCTTCTCTTGCCTAAAAAGTCCAAAGATCCCCAGCTTCTCTTCACAGGAGAGATGTTTTAATCCCCTAACTGTCTTCATAGTCCTTTTTGGAACCCACTCCAGTAACTCCCTGTCCTTATTGAACCAGGGAGCCCATAATTGCAGACAATATACCAGATGAGGCCTCACTAATGTAAAGTAGAGCAGGAGGATAACATCTCTTGACCTTTCCTGAACTTTAAAGTCTTGAGTTTTCAGTTAGGTGATATCACTGCACACTGAGAAGGTAAGTAAGTCACTGTTGTGCTAGGTACTGGATAAAAAATGTTCTCCTAATTATGTCCATCTCCAAAACTATCAGCTGAGGTCAAATAATTTCAAGCAAACACTTATGTATATATAAGCTGTGTATATTTATATCATTTGAGACATAAATATTCCTCCTTTGACTGTGTTAAAGTAACATTGCATTTATTTCATTGGTGCAATGTCAGCTCATCACAAGTTGTATTCTCTTCAAAACCCATCACTCCCCTACTTCCCAAGAGCTCTTAATTTCTGTGCCTGTCATCTCAAGCCATTCTAGTCCTGAAGAGTGGCATACGGAAAAGAATACATACATTATATATTACCTCTGATGAGTGTGCCCTGTTACAACATTTATCTTCATCTGTGAAGAGAAATGGAATAACTCAGAAGTGGTATAGCAGCCCGTGCTGCTCATGAGTTACCCACTCATGTCCCAATATGTGAAGAAAAAGGGCATAACAGAGATAAGCCATCACACAATATACTGCTCATATATACTATTAAGGTTATGGCTTTGGAAATGTGTAGGATCTAATTAGGGTAGTCTGTATAATACACTAAAATAATGATTTGGCAAACAACATCCTCATAGAAAACACAAGGTAGGATCCTACATAAAACAAGAATGTGAAATGATAAAAATTTGAATTTGGTCCAAATGTATGGACAAAACCTGTACTGTTTTAGTAAAATCTTCTTTATAGCTTTGAAAAAAATTCTTTAATCTTTTGTGTGTTAAAATATTTAGGAAAAAATATGTATAAACAACAAGGTTTCTCATGCAATAGAACTACAGATACTTTCATGGAGTAAGCCAAAAAAGTTAAAGTAGGCGGGAATGACTAAACAGTGATTAAATCATCATGCATATTTAGGGATTCCAAAACGGATTCCCTATTTTTTCTAATTTTATTATTAATTGCCTAAAAAGATTCTTAGTCAATTAATAATACTTGTAGGTATTTACATCTACAGTGTGATAGACTATTAAACCCTCAACATTTTAAATATGAAGATGTATTTGTTAGAAGTTCATCCAAGAATATTTAAACAAGTGCATGTTGTTAATAAGAAAATAATAACCAATATTATTTTTATTATTATTACTATTATTACTATTATTATTATTCCAATAGATCAACTACGTGTTTATTACTATGGCTTATGACCTCTTGTATGTCTTCATACTGATGCCCCCATGCAAAATACCCTTTTCTTTGAAATACATCTTCCTGTCTACCTATCTCTCTGGTGAAAGGAATGATAAACACCACAACTTCCTCTTGCTCTGCTGCACCTTTAAATGTCTGCACTCAGTACCGCAGTGTGTCTGCCTACCACACTGCTAGAAGGTCCCTCAGGCCCTTGGAAGGCACCCCTATGGTAAGGCCACTCCCCTGAAAAGGAGGCAGCTGTCTGCAACAGCACCAGTGGCAAGAGAAGGCAGAAGGGCAGGAGAAGCCCAAGAGCCAGCTCCCTCAGCATGGCACAGCTGGCAGCTCTGCCAGGTGGCACCAGCTGGAGGAAGAACAGGAGGAGGAGGAGGAAGAGAAGCAGGAGGAGGAGGAGGAGGAGGAGGAGGCGGCATGCCAGCTGGCAGGGCTGCACAGTGGGCAGGAGGGAAGGCAGGCAGAGGAGGAGCAGCAGAGCCAGACAAGGAGAGTCATTTCTATCTAGCGTGCCACTTCAGCACACATCAGGCTGAAAGACAGAAGAATAATGTGAGGCAGGCAGGCTGAATTTTTGGGCATGCTGGGGTGATTCAGCCGGGCTTGTTTGGCAGCATTGTATAAAGAGACGGCTTTATCTATTTGCTTCACACATACAATTATCACAAGTGTAAGCACATCAATTCCCTATTCTTAGAGCTCACAAACGTCATCCTGTCGATCTAGGGCCTCTCTCTACCTCCCACCTTCTTTTCTTTATCTCTTCTTGATTCGCACCACAGGAAAATACACAGCAATTCAAGCTCAACATTTTGATTGCCTCAAACTTAAGGTTCAATTCCCCACAGGACAGTACAGTATTTTGTTCTCCCAGTGTGGATTTCAGTCTCTGCCACTTAGTCAGCAAGATCTTCTTAAAAAAGACCTTTAAAATTTTTTGAAAATCAGAGTCATATTTGTTATGCATAAATCCTAGAGACTTGAAGGAGCGGGTCTGGGAAGAGGGGGAGGTAAAACCAGACTTGCTTCAGTCTCCATGTTCTGTATAACAGTGCAAGCTACTACGTACGTGGCCTGCATGATGTAGCTCAGGTGATACTCTCACTTATATGAAGGGCATCCAAACTGCACATTCCTACACATTCCCAGTAAGGCTATCAACACCAAGGAAACTTAATACCACAACTTCTTTGTATAAAATGAAAATTAATAAAACTAATTCTAAAATATGTCAAGTAGTTATATTTTTCCAAGTAGCTAAGTTTTTGAACAATATTCAATTAATCTCCATGTGCCTTTCAACAGTACTTGAATTCCCAAGTTTCTCATGAGATAGCAGCACTACTGCTGTCATGTGAAGTCAAAGGCCCCCCTTTTGGAAGGTCATTAGCTCTTACCCTGTTCTTGCCAGTGACAGTCAGGCAAAGACTGCCTATATGCCCACTTACATACTCTGCCTCTCACCAGGACCTTCAGAAATGCTGCATTCTCCTCCCCAGCGTGCCTCCCTTGGGAACAGATTCATGACACTACTGGACACTCACCTGAGGTATCACCAATATTCATTGCCAGTCCCTTTAACAACATTCATTTCTCTGTTCATGTGAATTTATGTTTTAGAACTCCCTTCTAATATCTATACATAGGGGCACAGAACTGATTTTATTTAGTTAGTTTTAACCTAGATTTTTACATCCTAGGCTATGCTTATGTCATCAGCCTTGATGTATACATGCACATCAACTGTGGAGGATCTTTAGCTATAGGCTAACAAGTCTTTCTGCCCAGATCCTCTCCATCATTTTTGCCCAAATAAAATTATCATGTACATAAATGATGTTCCAAGACTGATATCAATTATATCAATACTTGTAAAATTACTACTCCTAAGACTCAAAAAAGCTTAAACAAACAAAAAAAAACCCCAAGCCACACAGCACCTTCCTAATAAGGTGGTAAAAGTAGTCACTCATTTGCTTCACTTTCATAATGGACTCTCTGCAATCACAACAATGTATCCAGGTTAAAAAACCCACATTTGACATTAACAACAGCTTCCAAAATAAGAGCACCTTTCTGAGTGGGAACAATTCTGCCATTTTACATATTCAGATAACTTTGGTCTAAAGAGAAACAGAAATATTGTTTAGCCAATGAGAAACTTCTTTTCAAAACGTTACATGGTCTATATAGTTTGTTTTTCCTAACTATTAAGAGTGACAATAACCTTGCTGGCAGTCTGTGTTTTAATCTGATCCTTATCTCTATTGAGTACAACAGTACTGAAATCACCACCAAGAATGATGCCACTTGTATCATTGGCCTGTGAGACCAGTGCTTACATCTTTCTAACTCAGCAACAGGTATTGTTTTCCCCAGCCATATCACATTTTTCCCATAAGCCTTTCAAATTTTTGTTTCTTCTTTTCAGTAATACAGTTTCCCTAGAATAAATTTATTTATCCATCCTTTATTTTTTAAAGTAATATTTTATTCTGGCAAAATTAGCTTGTCCTATTTATCTTTGGGCATCATTTTCTTCTTCAAAGAAGCCCACTGTTAGAAAGAAAAATGAATCTGAGCACTGTCCTTCTCTTTGTATTTTAAAACTGATTAAACATCAAAGAATGCTGGTAGTAATATAATCTATTCCACAATCTTCCTCCATATTCCCAGGACTGCCTTGACTTCCAGTGACTATCACAGAGAATTCCAAGCACCAATGTAGCTTGACTTTGAGATCTAAGTGTTTTATTGGAGCAGATGAGGGATGAGTGCATGATCTGGGACAGCCAGCATGGCTTCACCTGGGGAAGGTCATGCCTTACCAATCTGGTGACCTTCTATGATGGAGTGACAGCATCGGTAGATAAAGGGAAGGTAACCGATGTCATCTACCTGGACTCGTGCAAGGCCTTGGACACAGTCCCCCACCACATCCTTATCTCTAAATTGGAGAGATGTGGATGTGATGGGTGGACCATCCCGTGGATTAGAAACTGGTTGACAGAACGTAGACAAAGGGTAGTGGTCAATGGGTCTATGTCCAGGTGGAGGCCAGTGACAAGCAGGGTCCCCCAGGGGTCTGTCTTGGGACTGGTGCTCTTTAACATCTTTATCAATAACATCCATGATGATAGAATTGAGTGCACCATCAGCAAGTTTGCAGATGACACCCAGCTGAGTGGTGTGGTTGACACCATAGCAGGAAAGGAAAGGAAGCCATCCAGAGGGATCCTGACAGGCTGGAAAGGTGGGCCCAGGTGAGCCTAATGAGGTTCAACACTGCCAGGTGTAAGGTGTTGCACTTGGGCTGGAAGAATGCCAGACATAGATACAGACTGGGAGAAGAGCTCCTTGAGAGTAGCCCTGCTGAGTAGGGGATTCTGGTAGATGAGAAACTTAACATGAGCCAGCAGTGTGCTCTGGCAGCTCAGAAGGCCAATGGTATCCTGGGCTCCATCAGGAGAGGGGTGACCAGCAGGGACAGGGAGGTGATTGTCCCTCTCTACTCTGCCCTCCTGAGGCCCCATCTGGAGTCCTGTGTCCAGATCTGGGGCCCGCAATACAAGAAAGATGTAGAACTGTTGGAGAGGGTTCAGAGGAGGGCCGTGAAGATGATTAGAGGGCTGGAGCACCTCCCCTATGAGGAGAGGCTGAGGGAGCTGGGCTTGTTCAGCCTGGAGAAGAGAAGGCTGCGGGGGGACCTCATTGCAGCCTTCCAGTACCTGAAGGGAGCATACAAACAGGAGGGGAATCAACTTTTTAAAAGGGTAGAAAATGACAGGACAAGGGGGATGGATTAAAACTAAAGGAAGGAAGGTTTAGATTAGATATTAGGAGGAAGTTTTTTACAGAGAGAGTGGTAAGGTACTGGAACAGGCTGCCCAGAGAGGTGGTGGATGCCCCATCCCTGGAGGTGTTCAAGGCCAGGTTGGATGGGGCCCTGGGCAGCCTTGTGTAGATCCAGGCCTGGAGGTTGGTGTCCCTGCCTCTGGCAGGGGGGTTGGAGCTCTATGATCCTTAGGGTCCCTTCCAACCTATGCCATTCTATGATTCTAAGATTGTCTTGGATGTCCTGGATCTGCAGGCTTCAGTAATACACATTCCACACAAAGTTAATCTGGATGGGTTGACTCATGGGATGACTGGAAAATTCAAAGGGTTGGCTTGCACCAGCAGTCCCAGCAGTCTCTCTTTGAGTTTTTTGTGCCTGATCAGAGAGCAAATCATTAGAGTGATGTGAACTCAGTTAACTTCTCCCAAACAGAGGTCAGGCTGCTTCAGCCCATCAAAACCTCCCTCTAATTTCTAAATTCAAGTACAAACCATCTCTCATAAATTTAATCATTACAGGAAGTGCTGCATTGCTCAGTTCTGGTTTTCAGGGTTTTTTTTGACTAGTCGAATTAATATTTCATTGAGCATGTCAGGATATAGGATTGTGAGAAAAAGATGTTTTCAGATCATATTTCTCTTCTATGATATCTTCTCACAGATGGAAAAAGAAATCGTGCGTGTATCTCTTTCAAGATACCTGAAGAGAATATTTGCTTTGAAGAAGGTTTTTAGTTATTTTATCCTTCTGTTTAGGGTTTTATTTTTGCAATCTGCTGACTTCCACTTCTGCCAGGGATTGCTCTTGAGAAAGGTTAGTGGAAAAGAGTCTCCTTACTCAGTTCCCAGCCTTTTATATGTAATATTGCATGTGCTTCTGTGGTAGCCTGGCTTACAAAGCAAAAAACCCAAGAATGAAAATCCCACTAACACAGTTTGCACCAGAGAATCCAGGATTCTCTATATGTATACTTCAGTCTGAAAATCAAAACAGATACAAGGCCACAACATATCTCCCTATTTCCATAAAATCCTTACTAAAAAGGTAATACTCTCATATCTAAATACAAATTGTTTAAACTGCAACTAAGATTTTCTTAGTCCATTGTAATCCCAGCATAAAGGATTGGTTAGGATGTATTTTTTGAGATTGTGCTTTGGTTAGAATATAAGATACAAACCAGTTCAAAACCATTTATTTAAGATTGAATTCAAGCTATTATGTTTGAGCCAATAAGGACCCCACCATATTGCCAATTTTCTAAGTGGATTCTGCATCTGACAGAAAAAAAGTCATCCTCCACAAACTAGTCAAAACTAAAATTAAGGGTCAGTAAATATTCTGATCCAATAAAACATTTGGTTTGCAAATGTAAGTGCAATATTATAATGCTTTTCTTTTATATTATCCATTTACCATAAGAAGAAAGACTTATATTTGCAAGGGGCTTTATAAATCTTCATGTACCAGTTGAAAATGAAGGATTTATTCTACACTATCTTTTAATTTTACTCACCAATCTGTGAATTATTCTTACAGCTGGCATTTCAAATATATTAGTAAAATTTATCACTCAAAGCCTTATGCAAGGACTAAATTACACTAATGAATTGACTATGAATTTGAAGCCTAACATGAGGCCAAATATTTTCTGGCTTCATTTCTGTATCTCAGCAAACTGCTTAATTTTCTCCCTACTTATCCATTACTGCTAAATTGTCTTGCTATTGTTGTAGAAAATTGCAGCAAACATTGGCTTGCCCTTAGGCCTATACTGAACGAAGCAGAAATCAGAATGCCTGCAGTGAGACTGGCAAGGTATGAAACCCGTCCTCCACTAATTCTGCTGAACTGAAAGAGCAAGTAGAAGATAATGTTCAACCCCTCTTTTTTCAATTGTATTAAACAGTTGGTGAAATATTTCTATAGTTGGCATTTCAAATGTATTAATAGAGTTTCTCACTTAAAGGCTTACACAAAGCTTAACTAGATTAATGAAGAAACTACGTATCTGCTGGTATGTAAGACAGCAAGAAGAAGCCAAATATTCTGCAGATTTTATTTGCTTTATTGGGCAAGGGTGGTAGTGGTGCAATTTTCTGTTTATTTGCTTGTTTGATTTTGGTGGGATTTTCTTTTTTTGTGGGATGAAGAAATATAAATCCACACACAGTTAATTTTTTTCTGATTTTACTTAAGCATGATTCCAATGTCTGACAGCAACACTATAGTTAAAAGCCTGTATTTCCATTATTAAAAAGGGGGTGGGATGTTTTATATAGAGATATTTTAAAAATGCATTTAAAACCGCTATTTAAAATCTGTTTCTTGGACCTACATTTTTCTCGTTAATTGACGCAAATTTTCCACCTGTAAAACATAGGCAGTGTTCTTCCAAAAGCTGTGTCTCTGCAGACATCACATTATTATCTTGTCTATTCAGAAGGCAAGGACATAATTCAAGGTGATGACAGACCTATTGATCAATCACTCAATCTGTCTGTCTGTCCATCATCCATCCATCCATCTATCTATCTATCTATCTATCTATCTATCTATCTATCTATCCATCCATCCATCATCTATGTGTGTATTTACCTAGCCTAGGTCCAAAGTCAAAGCCCTTTTCTGCTCCTTCTAAACTCTGAAAGACTGTCTGCAAATACCCTAAATCTGAGGAAATGATCTAGAACAAAAATATTTTAAATTCCCCAACTTCTAAATTACCAGCCATTGCCTGCCATTCAGGCAGTTTTCAGAATTGTCTTCCTTCCAACATCTGTCAGAGAAGTATCTAGGATTTTTTTCTTTACCTCAGCTGTGTATGGCTGTTCAGAAGCAGCAAGTTAGAGAGACCATAGCCAGCATGTAAATGGAAGTGACTATTTCCCTCTCCTCAGTGCTTTTGAGACTAAATCTGAGTATTTTGGGCTCCCCAGCACAAGATAGGCATTGACATCCAGAAGTAAGTCCAGTTCTCAACAGGATTAGGTGTTTGAAACAAAAGGCGAGAATCAGAGTGTGGCTTTATTCAGGTAGCATTTAGTATTTACTCAGCTAGCATGAATAGAGTGATTGCTTCTACACTTTCTTAGTTTTAAAAACTCTTGTATCTTACAGTGCTCAACTACTGGGGTATGCCCCAATACAGCAGGCCTCACAATTTCGCATTATTCATTATATAACTTTAGAGACCACCTGTCACTGCTCAGTGTCACTGAACTCAATGTGTGCTACAGTTTGTTGTATTTGCAAAAAGTTACACCACTTCTTAGGTGACTGGGTTAGGGGGACCATAAGACACCAATGACCCCACCAGCATAAAAAGGGCTGGACTTCCAGCTTACACAAAGTAACCCAAAGTGGACTGAGAAATTGTTCCAGGGAAAAAATCCCTTGGTTTATATATGCCTGTGTAAAAGGAACTTTGACAGGTGTCTACCTCCATCATATATTTCTTGTGACTCCGTGGGCACAATTTGAAAATCCATGTCCTGGTTTTCAGTCTTGTAACGGAAAATGCATTTCTCCTTGTTTTCAGTCGTGTCTTTACTCTGTGATCTCCTACTTTCATATTCATAGACAGATGTCCTTAAAACATAGGAAAAGGTGTTAGCTACCTCTCTTGAAATATAAGTACCTTACAGCCTGCACAAAAAAAAACAGGCCTAGACTTGATTTTCAGATAGCTTCCTTTCATTCCCAACATCAGTTTTCAGTGAACACAGAACAGGACATGCAATGCACGCTATCAAGATCATAAACAAATTTGAATTTAAATGTATGAACCAATCACCATACTAAAGTATTTTAGTGGTATTCTTGTGCTCCATGTATCCTCTACTTCTTCCAGGTACCAGAGATAACAGAAAAAAGCTTCAAAGGGATAAGATCTAGGTATCACATACTTTGTAATTTTTAGAACATACAACATGCAGCTGCTAACATACACATAAGTGCCAGACTAACATGCAGCCTTACTCTGAAGTAAATCAGTGATAAATAATTAGCTGATTTAAAAGGAAGTTATGCTCAAATTTACATTAATTTTGGGGCAGGGAATGAGGGAATACTTTTTCCTCCTACAGTGAGAAAGCAGAAGCAATATGTTATTCGACAGCTGCTGAAGTCATGTTCTTTGCTGTGCAGGTAGTTCTAGGTCTTTTCACTTATCGACATGTAACCAACTTTAAACAACCTTGGAATATTATCTAAGTCATGTTTTTCTTTCCTGTTTTGTGTTTCTTACTTCCAGAAAATGCAGGAATGAATGGTTACCTCACTCTTGAGCAGATAAGAATTAACTACAGTGCTCTGAACTCCTGAAATGAAACCTGTAATGGGAGATTAAAGCCCCTCCCTCCTTTGCAAAGCCACTAGTTTTCCTCTGAACAATGCAGAACATTTGTCATGTCATTGAAGTCATAACTTGCTAATTTAAGCGACATAAGTAAAGTTTTACTGCTTTCCACTCCTGTTAGATCAATCCATCAGAGTGTCAATAAAGGCAGGAGCAAGAAACCCAGTTTGTATTTAAGAATAATGAATGCCAGCACTTTGTGTGGCACCGGGAACTTATTGACCCTGTTCCAGTCACTTTAACCTTGCAACGCACCAAAAGCTGTGTGGCTACATGGGTGTTAGTAACAGGGCACTCAAAGACTGAATCTAATATGACCTGCAGAACTTTTATTGCTTCTAGCAATGGGCAAGATGAAAGAACCCTTCTGGCTCTCCAAAGCTGAGGTATTGCACAAGCTGGAAGCAGGAGAGAAAAAAAAATAGTCTAATGTATTTACTTGATGCATATACGTGGTTCAGAAAGTATTTCAAAGTAAATGCTGTACCTCATAGAAAGATTCTTATAGTGCTATTTGTTCAGACCAGAATTGCGTTTTAAACTTTTATGGACAAAATAAGCAGTACAGAAAACTCCTGTTGTTTTCCTTTGTCACTTTTCATCTATGAGATGAAAAGTTTTGCTCCGAACCTGGTAATCTCTGTGTACAAGAAGTATCTACCCCTGACTTAGTATTCCTTCAAATAATCTAGATGTTTTATTAGTTTCTGTCTTGTTTAAACACTGTGTGCTAAGATTACAGTGTGAAGGACATGGCTGTTAGAGCTAAACTTCATCTGAAATGTTATTAAGACGAGACTTGCTGCCCTTACATGCTCAATAAGTGTTTCCACTGATGTGAAACAAGTTCTGTGCTCCCGTGAAGGATCCCAAAGGCCCTCCTTTCTCCTCTGTTGTCTGCTACTGCCAGTGCCATCTACTAACAGTAAGTATTGGGGTTGAATCGCTTCTAAAAAATAGGTTTATCTGAGTGCCTGTAATGCCTGGCATCACATCAGCAAAGTACCCTTACAAGAGAAGCCCTTCTAATGAGACCTGAGCATTTGTGTGTGTATGTGTAGAAGACATTTCAGTCCTCAACAAACTGTTTACTGTTCAAACATTAAATAAATGTAGAACTGTTTTAATCAGCTGAACAAATATTTAATGTACACTCCAGTGTAAGAGCAATGTTTAAAAATATCGCTTATGCAGCTAAGACATTGGGAATTTATGGAAACTAATGCCCTGAAAGGTAAAACAATGTCTAAACAAAACTTGCCCATGAAAACAAAAGTCATATCTTGTCAACCTCTATCTAATGTAATCTTCAGTATTGACACTATCAATCTTTAACTTTGAAGTGTTAGCAAGATTGGCTTGCTAAAGAAAATGCTTTGGTTTTCAAGAAGTCATAATTGCTGTGCAGAAGTAGGATTAGTTTCTAATAAACCAACTGAGGAGTGTAATGCACAGTAATGTTAACGTTATATTCACAGCAGGGTTTCCTCTGTAGAGTAAATGTTTCTTTACTCTCTGGGATCCAAACACTGAAGGTCATTCATTGCAGGAGTAGCTGGGTTTCCGTCCACAGCTGTTAGAAAGGATTTGTAAAAAATCTGCCAGGAAATTGCAACTTCTTTGAAAACACATGTGCCTGAATAGTTTCTGTGTAAATACAGTAGAATGCTGGCAGAAAGCACATTTTTTTTAGAGATAATCTCTTAAAAACACATACATGCACTTCACCTTGGCTCCATCTATTTTCATACAGTTTCTAGCTGTCTTCTTGTCTTTTCTTGGAGTGAATGTGTCAGCAGGAAGTTTTTCAAATGATTATGTAGCGACAGAGAGGTTTTTGTTCCCATTGACCTCACAGCTTGGAACACATTACAAGTTTAGCACCTCTATACTCACATGCATTTTGTGAACAAAAAGCATTAAAACCTGTTGCAAAGACTTCTCAAATGCTTGCTTCATTGAGACACAAATGAGGAACTAGGCGGAATACCTTTATACTACTTTTAAAGAGAACATGTTGGCATTCAAATGTGACACAAGTTCTATAAACTCAAATTTATATGCCTAGAACAAGAAACAAACAAGCAGGAACTTACCTATTTCAATTAAACATGAATTGAGTTCGCTCTGCTCCTTGTGTGAAGTACTCAGCACAAATTATTTTGCTGTCAGAGCACAAGGGAGCAGGTTGAGGTCCCTCAGACCTTTGTTTTCAAAATACCACTACCTTCAGGTGCCAGTTACCTCAGGTCAGAACACAAAGGTTGTAATCATCAAAAGCAAAAGAAATCTGCAACTCAGTAGGACTTCAATAAAAGTTAAGATGTCTAGTTCTAAACTGTTGGTTACTGAATTCCTCACTGCAAACCATTTTTTATTTTCCTGTGATGATTGCTATAGGAGGACTACTAGCACTTATGTCAGGAAAGAGGCGTCATGTTTGACAAGAAATCCACATATGTGTTTTAGCTATACCTTTAATTGCTTCTGACTCTGTTAAAGACTGTATAGTTCAGATTTTCAGTTCAATTATTACATGACACTATTGTAGCATTATTTAACATAATTACTATAAATAAAAGCTTCACTTTTGCAACTCAGTTCTATTGTTGAGCTTTTTTTTTTCAGATGCAGCAGCATTAATGTAAATATTCTGGATAAAATATGAACCTGGGCATGTATTTCTTAGAGAAACAATGAATTGGTCCATTCTAAAGACACCTGATAAAAGACATCTGGCAAACAGGGAGATTCAAGATCCTCATCAACAGGGTTTTGGAAATTTTCTCCCTCAGAGGCTTAAGCTCCTTGATGCTGAAGTGTACAGACATGCAGAAGGAAAAATTCCTCCCACCAGCATAGCCCTTCTCTCCCTTCCTTCTGCATAGCTGATACAGTGGTAGCAACAGCACTGTGCAACATGGCACACAGCCATGATGAAGAGGCGTTAAGCTCCATTTCCTGGAACGGCAGCAGGCCAGGTGGAAGCATCTCGAGTACCAAATGTGGCTGTCCAGCTACCATTTGGATCACACACTGAAAAGCACAAAGATTAGGAGCTAACAGCACTAGCTGCCAGTAAAATATAGCTAATTGCCTTCTTACCCCGGTTCCCTTTATTGTGTTTGTTTCTGTCTGGATCCAGGAGGCACTCCATGAGGAAAAAATCTCCATAAATGAAAGGAGGAGAGTAGTTGCATTCAAATTACACACCTTTCTCTTTTTACAAATCCTGATCAATTGCTGTGTGTCCTTCAGCCAAGAAGAGCAAAGACAGATGTATAATTTCATGGCATGTGAACAGTATCACAGGAACAAGAAAAGAAGAGCTACAAAATCTAATAGTTATTGTTTAACTCTTACTAGAATAAAAAAACCAGGCTCCATTCTACATATCAGACCGCTCTCCAGAGCCTTTTTTTTAATTATTATTGCATTTTGACTTCTCAGTCAAAAAGCAGTAAGACTGACAGCATCTCTGTCTGTTCTCAGATGCTTTGGGGCAGGCTTATAAAAAACCATAGCATGCACACGAGTGTAGTTAAAGGTGAGCCAATAACATGATCATGGATGTTAAGGGGGTTGCGTTTCTTAAAGTATTTTTATGATTATTTAGTATTTTTTTTTACATTTTGACCCGTTACTGAGATATTTTAAATGCTGTATCAAAGACATTACTGAAAAACACAACTATTTCCTGAATTTAATAATGTTTCTCTTTTTGTATTTATTCTGATAGCAGAAAGCTGCTGAGTGGCTCAGTTTCAGATCTGGCCAAGAAGAAGCAGTAATCATGCATACTTTTTCTACATCAAATTAGATCTGATTATGTCAACACTAAACTTATAATATTTAATCACTAATTAAAACAAAACAAACAAAAAAAACCCCATACCAAAACTTTAACCTATGCAGAAAGATTTTGACAAGAGCCAAACACAGCTTTTCAAAAGAAATATTATTTGCACTTGAAGACTGGATTCAAAGTTAGTGTAGCCTATCCCAGAGTTTTTTGTGTCATGGGGTAATTGCAGTTCTGTAAATGTGTTCTAAATAAACCTGTAGGATAAGTCTTTTGAAACAGATACATTGGTGATTTTTTTAATTTTACCTTCAGTGTAACAGGACAGGTACTTGAATTGAGGTGTAATATTAAAGATCCTTGAATTGAGGTGTAATATTATAAAAAGGATCAGATCTACTGATTCTTGGACATCTGCTCCTATTAGAACTTTCAGCACTTCTGCATTTTGCCATGCAGGCGGGCATATTATAATTACTTCTACTTTTTCACAATCAGTGTGAAGAAAACTATGATGATAGGCCCTCTAAAAACACGTAAAGAGATTTTACTTCCTAAGATTTACATGGTAGATAAACACCTGAGACAGACTGTCAGGCAGCAAAGACAGGTCTAGGGAGAATTGTAGTGATATATTGAAAAGAGCTGGAAATTCTGGTCTACATTAGATCACTTTACAGGCCCCTGGAGTTTAAGATAGACATTTCCTAATGTTTCCTTTCTAAATTAATTACTGTGAATAAATTTAAATAAAAATCCTAATTCTAAAAATTTCTAAGGACACATCAGCTTTCCTCAAATTCAGTGATGTTTTTCCCCCCTAAATAGTTCAGTGATTTATCCTTCACCAGTGATTTATGGAAAGTTTGCTATTCAAGTGAATAAAAACAGGAGTAGAAAATATTTTGCTTCTGTAGGGAGTCACACTAATTTTAAAGTACAGGCATTTGCCAACATGTTTTCTTGAGTTAGCTAATACAATTGCATAATAATTGGCATTGGGTGTCTCATGCAGATTAGTCTGTACATATCTTCCACAGTATTTGTAATCCTTAGATCATCACAGCTACAGGACATGAAATATTTGTAGGCAGTATTAATGTCTTTTATTTGAATAAAGATAAAATAAAAATGCAGTCACATGAACATTTATCTGTTGATGTTACCTGCTGCTGTTGGTAAATTTTAAGATTACCCACACACACTGTTGATAAACATGTGTACAATCACAGATACTTATTTATTTATCATTGATTTGAAGTAAATTACTGCTTTTGGAAACATCTGCAATCCTTGGAGCATTCTTTGATAAGCAGGACTAGAAATTCCTATTGAGGGTATACACATTCCTGAGATACTGTAGGAATAAATTACACCATTTAATCATGAGAATCTAATGCTTTTTAGAGTTGAAAATATGTCTACATTTGAAAATATGCCTACACTTTTAGAGCTTCACTTGTAAAGATTGGCATATTTAAAATAGACTCCTAAATATCAACTTATTTTCCTTTACAGAGAGATGAGAAATTTTTCCTCCCAAGTACACAAAGATTACCCCAATCTTTGTGTTTAGAATAGAGTAGAATAGAGTTTAATAGAAACTCTCTAAGAGAAATGTATTTGGTTCACAATAAATGTGACATAAAATTTACTAAGTACTTTTTATTTCTGGGCAAATTTTACCTCCTTTCTGTCCCTTAGTAATGGTATTACAGAACACCACAATACTTCAGCTGTTTCGAAAATCAAAAGGCCTTTACAGTATGAATGTAATGTAATTGCAAGATAAATAAAATATGATGTATTTTTATGAATGGTACAAATACAGCATATATTAGAAGTGACAGGTAAAATGAATCTTTGAAGATACTTAACAAAAAAATTAGCTCTTCTCCTCCCCAAAAGCACAAAGATCTTGTATTACACTACTATTTTTCTTCTAAGCACACATAATTATCTCTAGTTTTACATATATATTTGGATGTCCCTCCCTGCTGTCACTGCCTGTCTGTTTGAAGGTAGAATTTGGTGTATGATATCTGATTATTGCAGATATACACTATGCTCCATATGCAACTGTGATATTAACTTCCTCCAACTCCTTTGTAGCATCGCTGCACAAAGGAGTAGGGAGAGGCAAAATGGGTCACAGGACAACTATCATTCTGGGTTTTCTCTCATAAATCCAAACCAAAAGTTTGAATATATGTTCTTCAAATTTAAAAGAAAAAATAACCATACCAATTTCTTCATTTCCTCCTGTTTGTTTACTAAATTTTAGTCAAATGCAGCAAGCCATCAATGAAATTCTGATAAGGTCGCATCTCAGGTGGAATCTCCACTTCATTTTAGTTCTATAATATAATCTCATCTCAGTTCCACCTTAGAAAATTGTTTCTGCTTCACAGATTTACTCTGTGGCGTAAGAATTCCTTATTCAACAGGTACACACTGCCATCTAAAGGCCAGCGTTTGGACGTTTGTAGATCATTTGGGTTCCAAACCTTCCGCTGATGCTACTTGCCGTGACATAACTAAATTTGTAGAAATAAAAAACTGAAATTTTGGAAAAAAATACAAAGGGATTGTAGCAGAGATTCAAGTAGAGGGAAGATACCAAGTCAGATCCTGCAGACCTACCAAAGACTGGTGGGCCTCTTACTATTCAGAAACTTAACATGAGTAGCTCGCCCAGCAACAGTGTCTTTCAACACCTGAAGGACACATTTTTAAACCAAACTTTTCTGGTCAGTTATCTCATTGAGATATTGCTGAGGTGTAAACGTGAGACCTTATCCTAATCAAGGCTGTTACTGCAGCAGCAAAAACTAAATGGAGGCCAGAACTGCATTTCACAAGTAAGAATAAAAAAAATTATGACTATATATCACTTGTGGATAATAGCAAGGTACTCTTCCACAAAAACACCACAAACCATTAGATTATTTTGTTTCTCTAATCAAAGTATTTGCCTTATAAATTTTCATTAAAGGAATAAAATAATTGAGAATGGATAGAATATTTTCAGAAGCTCTCATTTTTATCTGTCCATTTACACCTTTGTGAAAATTTCTATCATATGTCTTTGCACACGTCTTCATGAAAAAACTAAGGAAAAAGCACAGTAACCTTCAAAGAAGCAAAGTATGTCACACATTAGGTTATCTTCTGGATGAACAGGTACCTGTGGCTGCCTCCAGATGTTATCTATTCATTCTCTGGGGAGCAGGTGGTTCAGTACATTCTCATCATCCCAAATACCTTTTGGGACTTGCTAAATCTATATTAATTCCTCATGCTGGCAATACGTGAGAACAGTGCTGACACATACTCTTTACTAGTACCTGTTCTGAGTCAATACATGTAGAAGATGTGGGAATTGCACCAAAGAGGTTAAAAATACAAGTGTCCTCCTATCTCTTACGCAAATATTGTGCATAGAGATTGGCTATCTTGGTGTGAGAAGCAGCGAAGGAGGGAGTCTCTTGGCAGCAGGATGGCCCTACCGTGGCTAGAGACTGAGTGATAAACACATAGATGGTTTCTAATCCGAATTTTGAAGGTCACAGCGTACAGAGTGAGACCTTTTGCAGCATTAAGTGAAAATTAGTATTAGAGCTGACTCCCCTAAATATGCTAATGAGTAAAAGCAATACATACTAAACATACATGACTGTAGTGCTCCACTCTCCACCCAAATCATGTCAAATGTCACTCTAGGGAGGGAATGACTAAGATTAGGGTATAAAGGGTATTGAGGAAGCTACCCTAGAGGGAGGAGTGAAGAAAGTGAAGACCCAATAGAGGCAATCACTGGGATGTGCTCATTCTCCTCCACCCAAGACAGGGACACCTTCTTGGTAAGCAATTGTGATTTCACCCTTTTTGGTGAGAATACCCAGGATAGTATTCTGCTAGTATTTTTTTGATATTGTAGAATTTCATTACAATCATAGCATTTTAATTATAATCATAGTCATATAATAATGCCATTGCAGTAAGTGTATCTATCAACAGCAATAATATTGATAGCAATAATGAACTTTTATATCTGTCACTTTAATAAACTTTCTACCTGTTTCAACTTTGTGAAACTGTTTCGGTTTCATTGACTCTGATATGTGGTTTTATATATAATCCTTTAGACATAAACCATTGACCAAGCCTGGGACTAAGACTGGACCTAGCCACACCTAGGCTCTTCTCTCAGAAGTTTAGGAAGCAAGTGGGTCCTCTCTGAAATCCCGTGACTCAACAGGAAGGCTCCCTCCAACACTCATCAGACTCCCAGCTTTTACATGACAGAAGACAATGCTCCTTGCAAAGCATCATTTTCCCAAGGCCTACCAGGCAACACTTCCCACCAGTGTGACTTAACAAAGAAAGTTATCAGTGTTAAATGCAAGCTTTCTCTGGATTTTGAATGTAAAAACTTTAAATAACATCACTTCCTTCAGCTTGAGTTAAATGACTCCACAGGATGCAAATGCAAATAATTATATTAGTACAGCCCAAAATGCAAAGGAAATAGAAATGAAGATTCTTTTCTTTAACCATAGGACTGCCTATCCTTTGCTCTGATAGGTAGTAAGTTATTGGTTTGGGGGGAAAAAAAAAAAAAAAATATATATATATATATATACAAATCTCACTTTATTTTGACTCTTTTTCTGTCAAAATAATATCTCACTAGGACCTGAGACTTTCAGTCTCATGGCTGTAAATAGAGCAATTGAGGGGTACAGGAGAGCATAACAGAACACTTAAAAAACTTGTATCATTTCACAGGACCCACACTGAACCATATTAATCTCTAGAATAAATCAAATAAGTAAAATTCCTCTGCTGCAATGGTTGTAAAGATAGATTAGCATGCTAGCTGTGAAAACATCAGTATCCTCAGGTATTAGGGTTTTAAAAATAGATTCCTGATGCTAAGTCTAGCATATCAGGTTCAGAGTCACCGCTTAGAAGTTGAGAATCTGAGATTCAGCAAAGTAGACAAAAAGATGACCATCAGAAAAGGTCTTCAGGACTGTAGACAGTATCTTGATCAACAAAGCAGGTATGCAAAGTGTGCATCCACCCACTCACTGATCAAAGCACACAGAACATAACTGGATGAGCAATCCTGCTTCCTCCCCAAATCCCAGCACTCATAGCATAAGCGCCCAATCCTTCAGCACACAAGATGGAAATAACTGTAACTTTATATTGTCTTTAACCCTTGCCTTCTGATGCTGTGGAACTTGGTCAGATTACACCTTGTTATTTAGTGCAAAACATATACATTTAATATGTGCCACAGAATCAAATGTTTGGCATAGAAAAGGATTTGCAAGATACTCAAATCTGTATGTGATATTTAGGATAATTGTGGTTTAGACTGTTTATTTTTTTAATCACATATTTTATTACTTGTTCTAACAAAATACATCAATTCCTTTGTGCAAAACACCCGCCCTACACCTTCAGCATTAATAAATGTTATACTAAAGAATGACAAAAAGCCTACCTATTGGCCTATTTATGCTAAATACATATAGTTTCTGTTTCCTTACAGACTTTTGCATCATTGAATCCCTCATATAGTGCCAATAGTTCTTAAGTTGTTTTCTGGCAGTCACATATGGTTTCTATGCTCTTTTATATCACCCTGTCCTTATGCCTGTTTACCACAGAAAAAGTCAAAAGTGGTGAGAGGGAGAGGCATCTGGATCTCCAGTTCATCTTTCCTACTGTCAGAGGTCACTTAAGCCGGGTTTTCATTCTGATCAATATTTTTGTTAAGTGTTAGCTTTTAATACCCCTACATGTGAAAAAATAAATCAGTAGTCTACTTTTTCTGCAAGAATGTGATATACATCATCATAATTTCTTGGGATTATTTATTCTAGATTATTTAAATCTATGAAGTCTATTAAGTCTCTTCTGTCCCACTATAGCTAACCATTTGGATTACTATTTTGAATTGTCAATACACCTTTCCAACCTGTTTATCTTTCATCTTCCACCACTTCCCCCAGGGTTCCTCTTGCTATTTGCTCTGGTCAAGAACAAACACAACTCCCAGAGTATACACAGTCTGGATTAAAAATACTTAATTTTATTTACCTGACTGTTCACAGGGAAGTTTATGCTGTGAAATTTCGTCTCTCCATTAAATCCAGTGAAGCACATAAATAACTAACTCCTCTTAAAATCTCCAAGTTCATTGTACAAATGCTAGAGTTGAAGCTTCCAATAAATGTAGCAAAATACACCTTGTTCCAAGCAGAGGCCATATAGAATATGAAATAATGACTCTGAACTTTTTACATTAGAAGTATGCCTATGTTTCATACAGAGAGAGATAATATGCTATCTCTCGAGAAAAGAAACTTGATCGAATATTAACTTTCCAATCATCAAAGAGCATTTATGAGCATCTATCTTTATATCTCAACATACTTGATTTGCTGCAAAGTTATTCATTAGGCTGCTAACATTGTGCTTTGTGATTGTTCTTCATTAGCCACAGTATTACCACATTGACGCGAGGACATTTAAGCATTTTTTATTTTGTGTGTGTATAGATTTAGGATGGGGCAAAGGCAGCATTCATATTTGTTTAAGAAATATAAAACACTTCTGAAAGGAAGCTAGTATCTTTTTGTATATTTTTTCTTTTCTAAGTTAAAAACATAAGTGGCAGTTTAGCTGCATCCATTACTTCAAATTTTGAGGAAATAGTGCAGAGCATCCAATATGCAATCCAACAGGAGTCTGAGTCCTATGAAAGCTTAATGACTTATTTCTTGAAAGAGAATGAAGAAAGGGAGGAAAAGTATATGGGAGGAAAAGTATTGTTCCTTTTCTCGAAAAAATCTTGAAATATGTTCAAAAACATTTTATGAGGTCACACTAAAAAAGAGTAATTGGAAGAAAAATTCTGCTTGTCTAAGCGAAGAGCACATTTGTAGCAGTAGGGTAAATGTTTTATCGATTAGGAAACTGGGAAACTCAAGTCATTACTCACCATGGGCTAAAGAATAATTGCTAATGCTCTGGCGGAAAGATTAAAAACAGTTTCTGGAAGTATTTCTTACAATGATCAATGGTGTATCATCCCAGGCCATTGGATCTTCAATAACATTTTTCCCTTTTGGGATACAATCAATTTTTATAATATGATTCATTTGCCAGCAGGCATACTTTCTTCATACGATGAAAAGGCACTTATGCACCTTATATTGTTGAAAAGTAATCTTATACAGCCAGAGCCAAGCTCTGATATAAAAGATTTTTCCAAATTCATCTCTATTTTTAAGTGGGTTTGGGAAATAGATGTGGTGAATAGCTGATAGCTTTTGTATTGTTTTTCCTCTATTTGGATTTTCATCAAAGAAATTTTAAAGCTTTTTTAAATAATCATCATTGTTACAGCACAGATGTGCAAGAAGAATTGAACAGATATGAAAGCAAGCAATTCTCTGACCTGTGGGTGGTTTACGTAATGCATTGTGTTCACACTAATTCTAGTGGTAATTCAGATCTATAAGGCTACTCTAGCTCATGTGGAAAAAAAGTCCATGTCTTTCTATAAGTAACCAATACTGTCCAATACTGACTTTTAAATTGTCTAACTTAATGAATAACTGCTTAAATAACTAAAAACACCAGATTACATCAAATACATGTACACATACACAAAGTGTTTCTTACTCTGAACAGAAACATTCCTGAATGAGAAAGATGCTTCACCACTATGTCAGAGTAGACAGCTGACTTATTGATAAACTAGACAGATATAAACCAAGAGTCATTCATTCACAGCTGCAGCAAAGATCAGAAAACTCGCCACAGCAGAACAACCAGAGTGTCTATGAGGCAAATACACAGGTGCAGTCAGGACTGCCTAACTCTTTTTGACCAATGCCAACTCTACCATGCTAAAAGCCTTAAAAGTTTCAACCAAGATATTTCTTACTACATATGAGTTTTACACATGAAGAAATTTCCAAGAAAACCCTATTAAGGTTTCTTGTCAGATCTCATAGAATAAGGCAAAGTATATAATTGGTAACATCCTATTATCTGAGACAGTTTGGTCTCTTGTTTGTACAATTTCTGTTTATTTTCACTAACAGAAAACTGCAATTTCAATTGACTAAAAAGAAGACCACTTAGCGAAACCATCCTCATCTTTCCTGACCAAAGCAGAGAATGACAGTCTTTTAAAAAGTTCAAAATATAAACCCAGGCTCAAAAATAATCCATCAGATTGAACAGTAAAGCAATGCCACAACTATAACATTAGAAGCAGACCAAAGGATCAGTCAGCTATCAAATAGGACACAAATGTTCTTTCTTGACCAAATAGATTTAAGCAAGTTTCACAGAAAAGGTGAAGATGTGTAACAGGCTACTGACATTTTCCTATCTGCACATATATTGTGTCTCCCTAGGATGGTGGTATCTTTCCCCGTAACAGCTCTCATAGTACTGTGCTCTGTGTTTGTAGCTAGAAACTTGTTGATAACACACCACTGTGTTAGTTACTGTGGAGCAGCACTCATACAGTATTAAGGTTGCCTCTTCGACATCCCCTCACTTGCTAACCCCTGAAGTCCAGTAGGCTGGAGAAGGCAAGATGCTGGGAGAGGACATATATAATGTCTACCCAGCAACAAAAACTAGTGGGGAAGGGGGTGGGTGGGGAATGGGGTAGAGGGTGGTGTGTGTTGTAGGATTTGTTAGTACAACATTTGTCTTCCATAAGAGCCACTACATGTATCGAAGCCTTACTTCCAATGAAATGGGTGGACATTACCTGCTGGCGGGAAGTAGAGAAAAAAAAATCTTTTGTTATTCTTTTGCTTCCATATGTAGCCTTTGCTATTGCTTTATTAAACTGCCTTTATCTTGACCCATAAGTTCTTTTCCTTCTTATTTTCTTCTCCCTGTCCTGCTAAGGAGGGGAGGGATAGAACAGCTTGGTAGGCGCCTGGTGGCCAGCCAAGTCATCCCACCACAGCACAAGGTATAACAACCGGTTTTAAATTCTGACGCTTCAGTGGAGTAGGAAAGGGTGTTTATTTTCAAAGTCAGTGCTTAAATGAAAATCACACCGGTAAAGGTCCAAAGAGAATTTCAATGCATAGCTTCAAAATTTATGTTCTCCCTTGACTTGGTAAGGATTTGAAGAGGCAAGGATCAAAATTTTCATAGAATCATAGAACTGCATAATGGTTTGGGTTAAAAGGACCTTTTAAACATCTTCTAGTTCCAACATCCCTTAGAATATCAGATATTTGCATTTCTTCTTAATATCTAATCTAAATCTACCCTCTTTTAGTTTACACCCATTTCCCCCAACCTATTACTGCACTCCCTGATGATAAACAGTCCGTCTCCAGCTTTCCTGTAGTACCTTTAGGTACTGGAAGGCTGCAATAAGGTCTCCCTGGAACCTTCTCTTCATGCTGAACAAGTCAAACTCCCTCAGCGTGTCCTTACAGGAGAGGAGCTCCAGCCCTCTGATCATCTTCGCAGCCCTCATCTGGACCTTGTTCTGCACTTAAGTTGCTCTTCTGTTATCCTGTTATTCTTCTACAGTCTCTGTGCTTCTATCCCTGTCACTGACATCACACTGATAGTAGTGGGATGAATTGAGGTTTTCCTTCCCTGCAAACTATAGTTTAAAATGTCTTCATGAGCTTAGCAAACCTATGATGAAAGATGTTCTTCCCCTTCTCTGAATGATGGACTATCAGTCCCCAGTAGACTAGGTTTCTCAAAGCAAGTTCCAAGGTCTAACTAGCTTAATCCCTGGCTGTGGCATCAGTACTGTACCCATGTTTTTGTTATTGTTGATTGCCAGATTTGACTGGCCCTTTCATACCCCTTCCCTTTGATTGGGAGGATTGATGAAAAAACTAGCCGCACTCCAATGTCCCTCACTACCACTCCCAAGGCACTGTAATCCTTCTTCATGCTCCTCAGACTGCTCCTGGCTCTCTCACTGGTGCTCATGTGTAAAAACAACAGCAGATAATAGTGAGTGGACGATACAAGGCTTGGTAGTCTCTTGGTGAAATCCCTGATCCATGCCTCCAGGAAGCAGGATACCTCTTTAGAGAATGTGTCAAGTTGGAACACGTGTGCCTCTCTACTTCTTATAAGGTAACTTGCCTACTGCTGTTGCCTTTTCTCATTTGCTGTGGAGGAGTGTGTTACTGGATTGGGTGTCTTTCTCAGCTCCAGCAAGTTTCTCCTCATGTGGTAGGTCTTTTCTGTCTTCAGAGCAGCAATGTAGTTCTACAAGGGCATCTTAGGCTTTGGGGGAAGCCTCTTCCTCCTGCTGGTCCTTGCTGCTGCAAGCTTCCGTTCTTCTACATTATTGGCTCCCTTCCCTTCTGTGTGTACTGGTGGAGCTGGTTTTGGTTGTTTGGCCATGGGCTGTGGTTCAACTGCAGACTGTGCTTGGAACCAGCTATCTAATTCCTTCTGAGCCTCCCTGATGTTTGGCAGCTCAGTCACCTGCTTCAGGACATCCTACATCTGGGAACACCTTGTGCAGGCAGGTCTGCCACCTATTTGTGCCCCAGAAGAAAGGTCTGGGCACTTCCTGCAGCCTGAGGTCTGTACTGCAGCTTCTCCTTTCAGCAGCTCTGTAAGGGGAGGGGAGGGAAAAGAAGGGAAGGGAAAATAGAGAGGGTAGGAGAAAGACAAGAGCTCAAGGGTTATTAAATTTAAAGTAATTTTAATACCTTATATTATTTTACAACAGGCGAGTCATGGGGTAGAGGATTAGAGGCATTATATACTTATATATCTGCAGGCAATCCAATCTAAACAAGTTTGTAACAATAACCCACTACTCAAATCACTTTCAGACTTTAAAAGAAAAGCCAATTCAGACATTTTTTCTCAGAGTCAGCAATTTAAAACCTTCATAAGGCAGAAAGCATTTTCATGAACAGGCTGTCAAGTATATTAGAAAACATGGGTTCAAAAGTAAGAAAGAAAGACTGCCTATGTCTGCTCATGTCCATCAGTTCAGCGTCAGCTGCAGAAATGCAGACCCTCATAAATAAAAAAGAACTTAGAATTTTCTGTATCTCCTATTTGTTTGGGCTTCTAAGAAGTGACTTAGTGGCAGATGTTCAAAAGTGGAAGCCAAATTCAAAATAATCACTTTAATAAACCCCTGGTTAATAATAACAATCCCAACAGAAATCAAAGAGTTTTTTCATTAGTTTCAAACTTTCAAAACTTCAATTTCTACGATAACTTAAGTCAATGGACCTCATTACTAGTACAGAAAACTTATAATTCAGAAGGGTCCATAACCTATGCCATGGTCTGTACAAAAGTTTTCTCTGTAGAATTTGCTAATACCAACATATATAACATATTTAGGTGGGTCAGTGTAGTTAATGAATAGCCAGGCATGAAGCCAAAGCTACCTTGCCCTACCAAAAAGCATTTCATTTACCACAGCTCTTAAGAGCCTAGACACATCCAACTTTTCTTCATCCTGTGAAGGATTTTATCAAAACAATTCACAATCACAGTTTCTCCAGTGATAATATGCTTTCATGTTTCACTAACAAATTAACTATTCCTGTTTTCATGATACCCACTTGCTCCATTTTATTGCAAAGCAATTAATTCAGAATTGGCCATCAACATGATATTTTTCTACATTAGCTGCCTATTCTACATGCATGGTAAAATTCTGGTTCCTATTGCTTATTCATTTATTATCAGTGTTACAGTTTCCATTTGATGCTACTTCTACAACTTAAACTTTATCCTTAATTTCTTGCATTTAGTGAAACAGATTATACTACTAAAACTTGTAGTTAACACACCTCTGTTTTTGTGGATTCACTACCCATTCATGCACTGAATAAAAAACTCCCAACATTAACCAGTATTAACAAAAAATCTATCTAGTCTACCCCTTCATTAGCTGCATGAGCATTTCTCTCCTAAATGTCTTATGTGATGGATTTGACTCATTACTCAGCCTGACTTTCCAACCCTATATTATACTAATCTGGATTATTTATGAGAAATAAACCACTTCTAAGTATCTTTGTACATAGACTCACAAAATGAAACACAGACTTTGCTTCAGAAAGCTGAAATATTCTGGTTTTACCATTGGCAGATGGAGTTTCCTTACTGATGCCATAAAAAAGATAACTATGACATTCTTGTTTCAATGGTAGACCATCCTCAAACCCTTGCACAATCTCTCAAGGCATTGATTTGGCTTTGTTTTTACTAACTCAACAGTTTAATTGTATATTCATGGTATTTTTGATCTATCAAGTTCAGAAATATATGATTAGAAACAACAGGCAAGTAGAGTTTCTCTAGAATCTTTTTATTAGAAAAAGTTATTTTTTTATTGTACTTGTTCTAGATTATTTCTCATTCTGCTTTTATCAATATTGGTAAACTGTTCCTCAATAACCTAGTTACTGTAGGCTGCATTTGATAATGTTTCACCAGTCAGCTTGTTGCTGACCAAAAGGGTATAATTTTAAATCACTCATAGACTTGATACTTGTCTTCTGCTTCTGGTCTTCTTTCCTTGATTAAAAATAGAAAAATGAAACAGTGCTTTATAAATGGACTTCTGGAATAGCAGAAGCATACTAAAAGGAAAACATTCCCCTTCAGTTTCATTATCAAGCAGCTTTATAAGGAAAGACTCTCTTAATAAGATTCATAATAATCAACTTAAACTTTATTTACTGTGCTTGAGAAATGAACGCTTATTCATAAAAAGTACTTACAATGTTTGAACAGTGAATATCCTAAATTATTATCTATGGGGGAAAAAGACAGTTCATGATATAATCACTTTCTGTGTAAGCCTTCATGAAACAGTCAGCAGAACCCATGATCTCCAGTCTAACAACATTAATGTGTGTTTTGTTTGTGCCAACAATTATAATCTATTATAATATATGAATCCATGACCCAATTCAATAACTATTTATGCTAGCAGAAGCCCACCACAAAGGAACATAAAAATTACTTATGGCATTTACTACCAAGAAAAAAATTCTACCGATTAATGTAATGCTATTAATTTTTCTATTTTATGTTATTTAGAACTGTACTCCATTGTTTGTTTTGCTGACAATGGCAGTTTAAGATTTAGAGTATTTGGTTTAATCTCTTCTCTGTCGATGGTATCTTAAGATTTAAAGGACCTATATTTTTTGTCTAAATCTTATTATACACATTTGCACTCTTCCCTTTACTTAACATGCTTCCATGGTACTGCTCAGCTCTCCTGTCAGAAGCTTGCTTCTGCATAGGCTGTCTGTGGGCTGCAGCTTCCTTCAGCACATGTCTACCTGCTGTGGCTTCAGTCCTTCACAGACTGCAGCATGGATATCTGCCCCACCACAGGCTGCAAGAAAATGTCTGCTCCAGAGCCTGGAGCACCTCCCTGCCTTTCTTCTTCTCTGAATTTGATTTCTGCAGCGCAGATATATTTTGCCTCACTCTTCTCTGTTGAGCAGTGTTTTGTCCTTTCCTGAACAGGCCATCCCAGATGCACAACCATCTAGGCTGTGACCTGCAAAGGGTTTATCAAAGCCAGCTGGAACCACCTGTGTCTACTACTGGGCAGCTCCAGCCACTCCTCACATGGGCCACTCCTGCAGCCCTCCACTGCCAACACCTCAAAATCCTTAAAAAGACTGTCCTTGTTCAACCTCAGCTGGCAAGTAAGTACCACAAAGCTCCTAGCTCACTCTCCCTTGGTGGGTTGGGGGAGAAATTTGAAAGAGTGAAAGTGAGAAAATTCATGGATTTAAATAAAGACAGTTTCATTGGTAAAAAGGAATGCATGCATACAAGGAAAGCAAGACAAGAAATTCATTCCTTACTTACCAAGGGCAGGCAGGTGTTCATATATCTCCAGAACAGCAGGCCTACATCATGTGTAACAGTGACTTGGGAATACAAGCTCTGAACGTCCCACCCTTCCTTCTTCCAGCTGTATATTCTGAGTATGATGTCATGTGATATGCAATACCCCTTTGATTAGCTGTGGTAAGCTGTTCTCACTGTGATCCCTTCCAACTCCTTGTGCACCCCCAGCCTCCTCACTGCTGGGGGAGGTGAGAAGCAGAAAAGGCCTTGGCTGTGTGTAAGCACTGCTCAGCAGTAATGAAAACATCTCTGTGTTACCAATGCTATTTCTAGCATAAATCCAAACTATAGCTCCATACTAGCTGCTATGGAGAAAATTAACTCTAACACAGCCAAAAGCAGCACACAAATGAGCCGCATACTTTCTACCCCTCATCTCTGTGAAACATATGTTTAAGAATTCTTGTTTCAATACACATTCATCACATACTCTTCATAACTACACTTACACCACCGCCACCAAGAAAATTCCACATACAAACATCAAAGTTAACATCATCTCAACACTGGCAAAAGTAGATAAACCTCATGCATAGTGAAACTTCACTCCCATTACCACTTTATAAAACAATATGCTTCCCCACAATTATTCCACTTTCCAGCAATGTCCACTCAAAGTTTTGCTCATTATGTCTCCCAATTACTGTCCCTATCTCAAATTCTTTGACCCCCGTGTTGGTTGCCAAAAAGGATCAAGGTCAGTTGTTGCCAGCCAGCAGCAACAAACCCACCCTGACTTTCACACGTTCCACTCCGCTTGGGGTATGGAGATACATAGAAGGAAGGCAAAAAGACTCATTGATTAAGATTAAGATGGATTAATAAGAAAAGTAAGAGCAGTGCATGCAAGTAAAGGAAAAAGAGGAACTAATTCACTGCGTTCCCTCCTAAATTCTTGCCCACCCCCAACCTACGGCTTTTGGGGGCAGGGGTGAGGCAGGGAGCAGGGGTAGAGAGAATGCCTTCTAGCCAAAAGACTGTTGTGTTACCAGCAGTGTTTTAACCAAAAATTCAAAGCCCAGATCCAGACAGGCCACTATGAAGACAGTTGCCTTCATAACTTCATCCCATCCAGAACCAGTGTTACAGGCCATAACAGCCCTCAGACGTATTTTCATTCTAGAGAAAGCACCTTTTCTGCAAGGCCTTAATTCCTGAAGTTTTGATACAGAAAACCTGTGCTTGAGAATGGAGCTCTGAGAACATACAGCTGAACTGATCAGAGTTTACACAGGCAAAGTTCCCCCAGGTGTGGGAGTTTAGTGTACAGGGACGTATAGAGACTGAGAAGCCTTTTCTGGGACATAATGCTGTAGATGGACAAAACCTCAAGTAGGTTTGAGTTGAAACATGACTGTGCTCGCTGAGAAGTCACTGTCCTGTAGAGGTCCTGTGAGGTTCAAGACTATCACGATATTTCATGTTAAATTCACATTGCAATCTTACATCATTTATTTCAGTCCAAAAGTTTCAGACATTCACAGTTCGCTACTACAGAAAAATGAACTCTTAAGGGGAGCTAAAACCTCAAATGTATAAAGTCCTTGTTCTGCTACCAGAACCCATTCTCTCAGAAGTACTTACCAATAGCATAGACCTTAAATTTTATTTTTATAAGTAACAACAAACATCCAATTCTGATAAGATGTTACTAAACACATTCATCCCTCTCTGAGCTGGGATTAAAGATTCCACACAGGAAGCAAAGTATTTGCCTAACCAAATATGAAGTTTTTCCTTCCTAGGTATGAAAGTTTTTTCAGATTTTGCTGAAACATCTACAGTTGCTGTCTTCGCTGCTCAGTTGCTTGCCAAGCCCACTTAAAGGAAAGGAGAATTTAGGAACCAGCAAATTAAATTCTAATATCTTGTTCAAATTCTTTCAAGGAAGATAAAAAACATTTGTTTGTAATGTCTCTTGTTTCCCAGAGTCTGAGTTACACAGCACTGAAGGAAGAGATCATTTAATAATTCTCTGATAATCATTCTGGCTAATACCATAAACTTCTTAATTGCCTTTCATTTACATGTTTATTTTTCATTTCTCTTTGGAAAAATGTATATTCTGTTCTGGTTTTGATGCAGAGAGTAGATTGACCTACATTCAATTTTTATTACTGCTGACATGGGTTTTTTGGGTTTTTTTGGTTAAGGGCAAGCAATAATGAAACAGGTAATCAGCATGATTGCATGTAGCTGGAAGCATCCCAATGTCATTAGCATTCTCTGTTAAGAGTATACTAATAGTTTGGAAAAATTTTAGGTATTTCAAAACCAGAGACACTTCTCACCTTAATGCCAAAATGAAAAGTACTATCTTTGCCTCTGGCAACATTTGATTCATTTTATAATTCATGATCACAAAATTCAGAGAAACATTCAGATTCATTGGCATCTAGTTATAATGCTGAAGGGCCAAATACAAAGCAAATCAGTGTCAGTGCTTTAAGTAACTTCTTCCAGTGAAAAAATAATAATGCTGTATGACTTCAGTCTATCACACTTTTATCCAAACATAGGAAAGCAATGGGCTTTTTTAATGGAGAAACTCTGGAGAAATCATGTAACAGCTTTAAATAGTCATGGTGCATGACTAGACAAACTGCACTTAGAAGCAAGAAAAACAGGAAGAGGGAAAAGCAGAAAAGGTGGGACAGACGCTGTTAGCATCATATTCCTCTGGGATACACATACAGGTCTGTCCTGGTTTCAGTCAGGATAGAGTTAATTTCATTTGTAGCAGCTGATGGGATGCTGTGTTTGGGAGTTAAAATGAAAGCAGTGCTGATAACACCCTGATGTTCTTAGTTGCAGTCAGACAGTCAAGGACTTTCTTAGCTTCTTCTATTTCTCTATTCTTGAGAAAGGAGGGGCGAAGCCAGGACAGGTGACCCAGATGGGCCAAAGAGAGTATTCCATGCCAATTACGTCCTGCCTAGGAAAAACGGGGGACTGTTGGGAAGAAGAAGCGGGGCGGTTTCGGGACGCGTGCTTCCTCTCGGGACGCGTGCTTCTTGGGGGAACGGTCGGGTTCCGGGACAGCTCTGGGTGGTACGGCCTGAGTTGTGTGGTTCGGTGAGAAACTGCATTGTGTATCAATAGTTTCATATTCTTTTGTTCTAAAGTCCTGTTAGCATTGTTATATTTTATTTTTCTGTTATCTTAGTAAACTATCCTTATCCCAACCCACGGGCCTCTTAGTTTCTTGGTTTTGGAGTTATTTGCCCCTTCCTTTTCCCTTCCCTTGTTTCCCTTTCCCTTTTTCCCTTTTCCCCTGCTCTTTTACTTTAAGGAGCAGGCAACTGCGTGGATCTCAGCCCACTGCCGGGGTGAAACCACGACAGTCTTTTTGGCGCCCAACGTGGGGCTTGAAAGGTTGGGATAACGGTAGATCTGACCCTATAGTAATTAAGACAAAGTTGTGATAAGTATTGTTGTTTAAGCAGTCTCCGATCACGATGCTGTGGTATTTATTCACATGGCTGTGGTCACAGCTGTGGCCGCGAAAGTACCGTATGCTGTATGCAATCCTGGCAGGATTTTTTACCATATCGAGGCTGCGTTTCCTGGTCCTGTTCTTGTCTTTTATGATAACAGTCGATGATACAATAATATCGAGGATCGTGAACTTGTGCTGGTACTGGTATGAGAGCTTGCTGCCCTGTCCATTCCCTGGACAGGGAGGGTTTAGTAACAGCAGCTGGCATGGTGGGAGTTCTGCTTTCTTTTCCTTTGGGCTAAATACAACAGCTCTGCTAGCAGTCTTTAAAAACTTTCACTATCCCTGGGATATTCAAACTAGCATTGTGCTGTTTGTAGGTTTGGTGCAGATGGTTCAGTTGTTGTCAAATATTAAGCAGAGGTTTATGAATACCACTCAAGATTTTTCCGTGAGGCCAGATAATCGTGAGTGGCAGGGCAAGTGGCAGAGCATGGGCAAGTACCTAGGCACTTTCTTAACTCCGGTGGTTTGGAGTTTCACTCCTGAGCAGTTACAAGACCCTGAAAAAGTGACTGCATATCTGAAAAGAAATTGCTCTAAGCTTGCCAGAGATACACACCTTACTGCACTGTGCTGGGCCCTGGCCACTATTTACAAAACACTGCTTGATAACAGGCAGCACTGTCAGTACTGTCAGCACTGTCAGAAGGAAAAGAATGAAAGCAGACCAGCAAAGACTGCAGCTGCTGCAACCCCAACGACTGGCACTGCACCTACTGTAACCACTGTGACTAGCACTAAGGCCACTGTGACTAGCACTAAGGCCACTATGACTAGCACTGTGGCTACTGCAACTTGTCCAACCGATGCTGCAGCTACTGCAACCCCTACAGCAGATACTGATGATAAAACAAAAAACCAACCCCCACCAGTGTCTGTTGCTCCTGTACAAAAGAGGAAACAAAGGAAATCAGTTCGTGTAGTGAAGGATGAGGATGAATCAGGGCCATCTGGAGCATGTCAGGATGACTCAGGGTCATCTCAAGCATCTCAGGATGGAGCAGGGCCATCTCAAGCACCTCAGGATGGAGCAGGGCCATCTCAAGCCCCTCAGGATAGAGCAGGGCCATCTCAGGCATTTCAGGATGAGGCAGAATCAGAGGTTGTCACACGATCCCTGACCCTGAGTGAGCTGCGTGAGGTTCGAAAAGATTTCAGCCGCCGCCCAGGTGAGCACATCATCACTTGGTTGCTCCGATGCTGGGATCAAGGGGCCGATAGTCTGGAATTAGATGGCAGAGAGGCCAAGCAGTTGGGATCCCTAGCTAGAGAAGGAGGCATTGACAAGGAAATTGGGAAAAAGCCAGAAACCCTCAGCCTCTGGAGGCGACTACTGTCAAGTGTGGAGGAAAGGTATCCCATAAAGGACTATATTACATGTCAGTCACCCAAGTGTAACAACATAGAGGCGGTTATCCAGTACCTGAGAGAATTAGCTGTACGGGAGATCATTTATTATGATCTGGGCAAATGGCAGTCTGACCCTGATGAAGTTGTATGCACCGCAGATATGTGGCGTAAGGTTGTACGAAGTGCACCAGCAGGGCACACCAATTCATTAGCATCAATAGACTGGGATAATATGTATCCACCAACTGTAAGTGAAGTGTCCTGCCGACTCCGGAAATATCAGGACAATGTTTCCCAATCTGTGATTGCAGCAGTAGAGAAGCTGGTCGAACGACTTGACAAAAATTTGTGCAACTCCCAACCCGTATCGTTGTGTGAGGTTGCAGCTACTGGGAGAAAGCGTCCATCATCCCAGAAGGGAGGATGCAGAAGGTGCACACCACGAGACACGCTGAGACAGCAGCTGTGGTTTGAACTGTGTGACCATGGTGAGGACATGAGGAAGTGGCATAGGCAGCCCACCTCAGCCCTCCAGGCACGAGTAAATGAGCTGCGAGGTAAAAGAACCGCACAACGCGATTTTGCCAGGAAGAAGGCTGCACCAGTGAGCAGCCAATATGATCAGCAACAATAGAGGAGCCCTGCCTCCAGCCAGGTGGAGGAGAGGGATAACCGTGCTTATTGGACTGTGTGGATCCGATGGCCTGGTACGTCAGACCCACAGGAGTACAAGGCTCTGGTGGATACTGGTGCCCAGTGTACTCTAATGCCATCGAATCACGTAGGGACAGAACCTGTCAGCATTTCTGGAGTGACAGGGGGCTCACAGCAATTGACTGTGTTAGAGGCTGAAGTGAGCTTAACTGGGAAGGACTGGGAGAAACACCCAATTGTGACTGGCCCAGAAGCTCCATGCATTCTAGGTATAGATTACCTCCGTAGAGGTTATTTTAAAGACCCAAAAGGGTACCGGTGGGCTTTTGGAATAGCTGCTTTGGAGACAGAAGGCATTGAGCAATTGCGTGCCTTGCCTGGACTCTCAGATGATCCTTCTGTTGTGGGGTTGTTGAAGGTTGAAGAACAGCAAGTGCCAATTGCTACAACGACGGTGCACAGAAAACAGTACCGTACTAACCGGGATTCCCTGATCCCCATCCATAAGCTGATTCGTCAACTGGAGAGCCAAGGGGTGATCAGCCGAACCCGCTCACCCTTTAACAGTCCCATATGGCCAGTGCGGAAGTCCGATGGAGAGTGGAGGCTGACAGTGGATTATCGTGGCCTAAACGAAGTCACTCCAGGTATGAGTGCTGCTGTACCAGACATGTTGGAACTCCAGTATGAATTGGAGTCAAAGGCAGCCAGGTGGTATGCCACAATAGACATTGCAAATGCTTTCTTTTCAATACCACTGGCGCCAGAGTGTAGGCCACAGTTTGCTTTCACTTGGAGGGGCATCCAATACACGTGGAATCGTCTGCCCCAGGGGTGGAAACACAGCCCTACCATTTGCCATGGACTAATCCAGACCACACTGGAAAAGGGTGGAGCCCCAGAGCACCTGCAGTACATTGATGACATCATTGTATGGGGCAATACAGCAGAGGAAGTATTTGAGAAAGGAAAAAGGATAATTCAAATCCTTTTGGAAGCTGGTTTTGCTATAAAGCAAAGTAAAGTCAAGGGGCCTACACGAGAAATCCAGTTTTTAGGAATAAAATGGCAGGATGGGCGTCGTCAGATCCCAATGGACATTATCAATAAAATAGCAGCTATGTCTCCACCAAGCAATAAAAAGGAAACACAAGCTTTCTTAGGTGTTATAGGTTTTTGGCGAATGCATGTCCCAAACTACAGTCTCATTGTGAGCCCACTCTACCACGTAACTCGGAAGAAGAATGATTTCCAATGGGGCCCTGAGCAGCAGCAAGCCTTTGAGCAGATCAAGCGTGAGATAGTCCATGCAGTGGCCCTTGGGCCTGTCCGGACAGGGACAGATGTTAAAAATGTGCTTTACACTGCAGCTGGGGAAAATGGCCCTACCTGGAGTCTCTGGCAGAAAGCACCAGGGGAGACTAGAGGTCGACCGCTGGGGTTTTGGAGTCGGGCCTACAAAGGATCTGAGGCCAATTATACTCCAACAGAAAAGGAAATACTGGCCGCCTATGAAGGGGTTCGAGCCGCTTCAGAAGTGATTGGAACTGAAGCTCAGCTCCTCCTGGCACCCCGACTGCCGGTGCTGGGCTGGATGTTCAAAGGGAAGGTCCCTTCTACACATCATGCCACTGATGCTACGTGGAGCAAGTGGGTTGCACTAATTACTCAGCGGGCTCGAATAGGAAACCCTAATCGCCCAGGAATCGTGGAAGTGATCACAGACTGGCCAGAAGGCAAAGATTTTGGGATGTCACCAGAGGATGAGGAGGTGACACGCGCTGAAGAAGCCCCACCTTACAACAAACTGCCAGAGAATGAGAAGCGATATGCCCTGTTCACCGATGGCTCCTGTCGCCTTGTGGGAAGGCACCGAAGATGGAAAGCTGCTGTATGGAGTCCTACAAGACAAGTAGCAGAAGCCACTGAAGGAAAAGGTGAATCAAGCCAATTTGCTGAGGTGAAAGCCATCCAGTTAGCTTTGGACATTGCTGAGAGAGAAAAGTGGCCAATGCTCTACCTTTATACTGATTCATGGATGGTAGCTAATGCCCTGTGGGGTTGGTTGCAACAGTGGAAAAAGAACAACTGGCAGCGTAGAGGCAAACCCATATGGGCTGCTGACTTATGGCAAGACATTGCTGCCCGATTAGAGAAGCTTGTTGTAAAGGTACGTCATGTTGATGCCCATGTACCTAAGAGTCGAGCCATGGAGGAACATCAAAACAACCATCAGGTAGATAAGGCTGCTAGGATTGAAGTGGCTCAGGTAGATCTAGATTGGCAACATAAAGGTGAATTATTCCTAGCTCGATGGGCTCATGATTCCTCAGGTCATCAGGGGAGAGATGCAACATATAGATGGGCTCGAGATCGAGGGGTGGACTTAACCACGGATGCTATTGCACAAGTTATCCATGAGTGTGAGACGTGTGCCGCAATTAAGCAAGCGAAGCGGTTGAAGCCGCTTTGGTACGGAGGACGGTGGATGAAATATAAATATGGGGAGGCCTGGCAGATAGATTACATCACTCTCCCACAAACCCGCCATGGCAAACGCTACGTGCTTACCATGGTGGAGGCAACCACCGGCTGGCTAGAAACATATCCTGTATCCCATGCTACTGCCCGGAATACAATCCTGGGCCTTGAAACGCAAGTCCTATGGCGACACGGCACCCCAGAAAGAATCGAGTCAGACAATGGGACTCATTTCCGAAATGCTCTCATAGACAACTGGTCCAAAGACCATGGCATTGAATGGGTGTACCACATTCCTTATCATGCACCAGCCTCTGGGAAAATTGAACGATATAATGGACTCTTAAAGACTACCCTAAAAGCAATGGGTGGTGGAACATTCAAACACTGGGATACACATTTGGCCAAAGCCACGTGGTTAGTTAACTCTAGAGGTTCTACCAATCGGGCTGGCCCTGCCCAGTCAAAATTTCCACATACTGTAGAAGGAGACAGAGTCCCAGTGGTGCATATGAAGAGTATATTAGGGAAGACGGTTTGGGTCATCCCTGCTTCAGGTAAAGGTAAACCTATGTCGGGAATTGTTTTTGCTCAAGGACCTGGTTGTACTTGGTGGGTAATGCAGAAGGATGGAGAAGTTCGATGTGTACCTCAAAGGGATTTGATATTAGGTGAGAATAGCCAATGTAATTAGTAAGGTAGAAAACTGTATTATAATAAGTGCTAAATAACCCATTACTGTATATACATTATTACTATAATTGCTGTATGTTGTTGTTTGTTGTGCCAATGGAGTTACAGCTGGAATCATACACGACAATGAAGGAAGACTGCCACGATGATGGGACCAAGACCTGCCATCATAAGAACTTTTTTCCTCTTCCCCTTTGAAAATGAACACTTTTGATTCACAGACTATGACCATGGACCATGTCAGATGCATCGGTCGAGCGCCTGAGATGCAGCATGCAACAATCCAATGGTGACACCATGAGAGACTGTTACAATGAATGAAGCCTGAAAATCATGGACTAAATCATTTACTCAACAAAACTCAGATGAATGGTCCATAGACTAAGGGAATAATACATATATGTGTGTCTGAAACATTGGTTGGACCTGGTCATGACGTAAATGGTATGGAATAAGGGGTGGAATGTCCTGGTTTCAGTCAGGATAGAGTTAATTTCATTTGTAGCAGCTGATGGGATGCTGTGTTTGGGAGTTAAAATGAAAGCAGTGCTGATAACACCCTGATGTTCTTAGTTGCAGTCAGACAGTCAAGGACTTTCTTAGCTTCTTCTATTTCTCTATTCTTGAGAAAGGAGGGGCAAAGCCAGGACAGGTGACCCAGATGGGCCAAAGAGAGTATTCCATGCCAATTACGTCCTGCCTAGGAAAAACGGGGGACTGTTGGGAAGAAGAAGCGGGGCGGTTTCGGGACGCGTGCTTCCTCTCGGGACGCGTGCTTCTTGGGGGAACGGTCGGGTTCCGGGACAGCTCTGGGTGGTACGGCCTGAGTTGTGTGGTTCGGTGAGAAACTGCATTGTGTATCAATAGTTTCATATTCTTTTGTTCTAAAGTCCTGTTAGCATTGTTATATTTTATTTTTCTGTTATCTTAGTAAACTATCCTTATCCCAACCCACGGGCCTCTTAGTTTCTTGGTTTTGGAGTTATTTGCCCCTTCCTTTTCCCTTCCCTTGTTTCCCTTTCCCTTTTTCCCTTTTCCCCTGCTCTTTTACTTTAAGGAGCAGGCAACTGCGTGGATCTCAGCCCACTGCCGGGGTGAAACCACGACAAGGTCCTGGCTTTCTGATTTAACCATGCCTTAGCCATACCATGTAGCAAGCCCACACAAGTACAAATATAAGTTTGTTTTCCTTCATGCTGCATTTTGGCTTGTTTGACTACTACTACTCATAGTAGGAGTAGTAGTACTGCACTTCAGCCTGCAACAGTCTACACAGTGTTGTTAGGAAAAAGTAATGATTTTTATGCCTACAGTCTTGCCACTCCAAATTCTTGTAATACCATGAGTCAAAAAGCCTCATTTAAATGGCATGCTTATAAATAAGAAGGCATGGGGGATCACTAGAGCTTGGAGAAAATATAGGCAGAACCATGACATTCACCTGGCACAGAGTCAGCGGAACTTACTTTATAAATGTCAGTAAGAAAAATTCAGCTCAGCAGTATCCAAGGAATGATGCCACGAAATTGGTCCCATCCATATTTAAAAGATAGACGTACAAGGCTGATCAAGAATGTGTTTAACTTCTTCAAACATAATCAAACATTTCAGCATTAGGAATATAAGTGGTTTAAGGGTTTGTCTGTAAATGTCCAAAATTTTCTATATGTAAACCCAGCAGCAAGTCCTAAAAGTCTGTAGATGCAACAACTCTCCTAGCTAGAGTGGTTGCCCATTGTTAAGGCCCAAATTTAAATACATACTCTGAGTGGTGCATATTCACCACTACTCTTCTTGTGCCATTTTATCTCATTAGAGATCAGTCATCAATATACAGAGAAAGCAACAATATTCACAATTAGGGTACATGTTATATTTAGTAAAAATTTTCAGACTGTTGTGAGGCACCCTCACATGTGTTATGTACCCTCAACCCATGTGCTTCAAATATTGATCATGCTCGTTAATTCATTATTTCTTTCTCTGAAGTTAAATCATGGTTTATCACTTTAGTCTGTTGTGCGATATCAGTCAAACAAGAAAAAACTCATGTACTTTTAGAAAGGCAACATAAAATGTATTTTGAAAAAAGCACGTTTTGCCAATTTTATTTAGGCATCTAAGACAAATTTTTAAGATATCAAATATTCTTTCAATTATTAGTCTGTAAGAACTATAATTTATTTCTGTGAGGCATTGAGGATGAGCTGTAAAATTCATTAGTCAGTTCCAAGAATATCCCTACTTACATAATAGTTTTAAATAAAAGGAACATTAAAATATAATGGATAACAATTTGTGATTAATACCTATCTCCATTTTCAAACAAATTCTGCAAGACCAGATGATCTAAGTCATCATCACTAAATAAATTAGTACACATGATGCTAACATACTGAAAGAATAAAAGAGGGTTTTTTTCCCCAATCCTTGTCTCAAGTATGTTAAGGACATGTATGTGAACTTAAGCACATAAGTCTAAAACAAATTTAGTCATGGTAAAGAATTCCTAATAATTGGATTTTTCCCCTGTTTTGGCAGTGCTTGTAGATGTAGAGTGTTTTGGGCAAGGGGTGGCGGAGGAGTAAAAATAGAATAAAATAAAATCCATCAGCTTGAATTTTTTTCTGATGACAGTTCTTGATCTACTACTAATGCTTAAAAATGTCCTTGGGTACTTGAAACATACAAAGGAGATGGACAATGCATGCTTTTTTCTATTGCAGAGTAAAAAAATTCCACTGCCATTTTCACTTGACGCAAACATATCCACACATTTTGAGTCCACCTGACTCAAAACACAAAAGTTTTGAAACTCTTCCTTGGAACAGTTTATCCATAGGTATCTCTGAAGGGGATGGCTGACTGAACTCCCTTTCCGAACAGGGAAAAAAATGTGTTGATTTCACACTGAAGGATTTTTCACAAAATAAGAAAGGTTAAACTCTCTCTTTCAAAAACAACAAAAAAAGGCAAAAAAAAGATACAGGCGCACTACAGCACTCTTAGATTTAAATCCAGTGACATACAGAATCACAGAAGCACAGATTCACAGAATCATAGGGGTTGGAAGGGACCTCGAGAGATCATCGGGTCCAACCCCCTGCCAAAGCAGCTCCCTAGCTCATATTGCACAGAGAGGCGTCCAGACGGGTCTTGAATATCTCCAGAGAAGGAGACTCCACCACCTCCCTGGGCAGCCTGTCCCAGGGCTCTGTCACCCTCACTGTGTAGAAGTTCTTCTGCATGTTGGTGCAGAACTTCCTGTGCTCCAACTTGCAGCAATTGCCCCTTGTCCTGTCCCCACAGACCACTGAACAGGGGCTGGCCAATTCCCCCTACATCCCATGCTTAAGATAATTATAAACACTAATTAGGTCCCCCCTTAGTCTTCTCTTCTCAAGACTGAACAGTCCCAGCTTATTCAGCCTTTCCTCACAGGGGAGACGCTCCAGGCCCTTAATCATCTTCGTAGCCCTTCTTTGGACTCTCTCCAGGAGATCCCTGTCTTTTTTATAACAGGGAGCCCAGAACTGGACACAATACTCCAGGTGGGGCCTGAGCAGGGCAGAGTAGAGGGGGAGGATCACCTCCTTTGACCTGCTGGCCACACTCCTCCTGATGCATCCCAGTAAGCACTGTAAGTGCTTAACAGTAAGCACAAAAAAGTTCATGGACCTCTCCAAGAAGGGTAGCTTTCATAATTTTGGCTATGGCCAAAAGCTGCTGTTTCCTTCTTCATATATATAAAAGCTGAGTTAGTCTATACTGAAGAAATGGTATTTTGCCTGTAACTCATCCATGGAAGAAAATTACTACCTTCATAAATGCTCTTAGGGAAGGGCAGATTCACTTGACTCCTGTGTGTAAGGCATTTAATGCTATTCTCCAAAGATGTATGTGCACATAGTCTAGATCCTGAGAACATCCTTATTATTGTCCTTTTCAGTTACCAGAATCTAATTCAAGGTTAGAAAATGTACTTGTCAGCTTGATTGAAAATACCCTGGCTTGATGAAATCAAGGCTGCAATTTCCAGAACAGTTAAAGATGAAAATCTGGAGGAATGGGACCTCTTAAGTGATGACGACTCAGTTCTGAATGGCCTTTATGAAGAATGAAGATCATAGCAGAAAGTATTACAGAAAATATATTCTGAAAGCATTTTTCATTTAGGGCTTAAAAAGCAAAAATATAAGGCAAATGCACAGAGCTTAAATAGTGGCACTGAAGAATTTTTCAAGGTTTGGTATGACTCAAAAAAAAATGGAGGTAAAATCAAACTACAGAAGATACAAAGAGAAAACTGTTCACCTGGAAAAACAAACAAACAAAAACCCAAAACCTACAAAACCCCCAAAAGTACGTGTATCTTCATTTGAGTAGAAATACAATATTCCATATGAATTACTCTTACACTGCTAAGATAAGTTTCTCTAGGCAGAGCTAAAACAAAACAGTGGACTATGCACATCAAAACTATTTTGTCATCAAGATATAAATGTAGACATATACTCATTATAATGACAGGGATTTGCCACATGGTTATTTTTACATTTCTTATAACTCAGAGCCTAGCCTCATTACAGCTTATTTTAAAACCAATGAAGATCCATGCCTCGACTCTCTTGATCATAGATTTGACAAACCTCTGCTTCCCTAAGGATAACAGTGTATAAGTGCAGCAGAAAAATATAATGCTCTCATCTTGGTATGGTTAAAATGGGGTTGCCAAGGATGGTAGTACTATCTAGAGATAAAACATTACTGACACTATAAATCAACTGTCTCGTGGTCCAATCTCCAATTAGTCCTAAAATTCTGTAGCCTTTACAGTTTTCAGGGTGGAGTGGAAAAGGAGGAAGTGTGGAGATATTCCTGACAGATAATTTTCCCATTTGATTACCATATGGCCATTAAATTCTTGTACCTGTCCAGTGCTGGGAGCCAGGGTGCAGAAGTGTCATACAATAGACTTGTTGAGGGAAGTGAGACAGGAAAGGCCTTTTCAATCAGTAATAACACATTAAATGTACCTATGATGAGGAATAAACTTTTTCACATATCCGCAGTTTTGGGTTGGGGATCTAGGCTGCCTTTGCAGAGATTCTTTTCTCAGTTTCCCTGCCAAGCATATTACCTGTAGAAAACACTCATTTCTCAGTCTCGCTAACACCAAACTGCCATTCACAAGTTGTCAAAAGAGTATCACTTAAAAATTCTGCGGTGAAGTTTTAACTTCAAGTTTAGCAGATAGCTGAGAGTTAGCAAGAAAGTACATTCTTATGACTGTGCAAATAATGTTTAGAATTATCACTTACCGCTAAGAAAGGCCAGCCTCACTATCCAAACACCCTTCCCCTATGTATATAATGCTGTTTTTATCTCAGTTTCTAAGCTTTCTTTCCAAGAGAAAGAAAGCAGATAGAGGAGGCAGACTGACCTAGAAACAAACAGACAAAAAAACAATCCTGAAAATTTTTTTCCCCACCTCATTCTCTGCAGTTTGGGAAGCAGCAAAAAACCCATCTTTCTCTTCTTCTAACCATTCCTCATATTGCTACCACCACAACCTTCACCTCAGGCAACTGTTCAATACATATGAGATCTTTCATGTATCCCTTCCCCATCAAGCTCCTTTGCCAGCCTTGGAGTCACTGAGTTTTGGTGCATCTGCTGTGTGAAATACAATTCTGCTGGCTACCTATCTCACAGAACACAAAAGGACTCGTTACCAGAAAAAAAAAGCACCAAGTTTTCTTCTACCAGAAAATGTCATTTTTTATTTTAGAGGTGCAGTATTTTAGTTGACTGAACAGTGACATACAGTTCCTTCTGCTCTCAATATCCAGACTAGATCAGTGTAGAGCCTTGTAGACACAGCTGAACTGAAAAAGACCTGTGATTTTCAAGACAAAAAATCTCCCAAGAGACACAAAGGGTTTTTCTAGGAATTCCATCTGCTGCTTGCAATCTTCATTACAGAAGAAACTGCCTCCAAAAGTGTACCATTTGCAAGCTGTTGTCTCTAGTTTGTAGTCAGCCTAGCACGAAAACAGTGGCTAAACCTTTTTCTGTTACCTCTTTTAATCCTTTTTTTTTTCCCATCAGAAATGAAAGCATTAAAAAGATGTCTTAATATCCCTTAACAAATTGAACTGTAAAAAGTGAAAAGATAAATAAGAAAAAACATAAATTAAAAAATAAGAAAAAGAGAAAAATAAAAATATATGTAATTATGTAATACCCCTATAAAAATGAAACACCAATCATGGTAAGATACAATAAATTGCAAAGTATCACTGAATTCCAAGGTAGAAAAATCTTTCCATTTTCAAAGGACAAAGAAAAGTTTTGCCTTTTTTAAATTTCCTCGGTTTTCCAGTAATGAGCAACTATAGGTAAAATCACAGTACGTAGGAAAAGCAGACAAGAGTAGACTCATTAGATCACCCAGTGGGTAAGACTCTGCGATATTTAAACACTCAGCACCCATTACATTTTCTCACCAGTCAACAGGAAAATGAGAACACACCGCACCTTACAGAATCAGTAACTAAGGCATTGTTTTCCTTTACATAGCCTATAGTTTTGAAAATGAACATAATTAAATTCATGACATATGCTTTAGAAGCTGCATCTGTAGCAAAAAACACGTCGAGTTTTCACTATATTCTGAATTTGAGCCACGTTGGGCAAGTTTTCCCATTTCTTCCTAAACACTGTTCCTACTTCAGTGATGCTCTGTTATTCATTCAGTACCTGGCCACTGAGGGCTTTGATAAATGCCTCTACTCCCATAGAGCCTCGAACCGTACCTCTCAGCGATGATATGGCAGCAAGGCTGTTCTGTATCTCCTACATGCTGCCGAGGAGGAGGCAGAGGAGGAAAAAATGTTCATGGATAGGATGTTGTAGAAATTATTTTAAAGGGCACTGATCCTAAATGTCCAGTCAGGACCTGGGTCTTAGGGCCACATACACTAGGGTGAAATAGCCTTGGTGCACACACCATTCCTGTTTCTGTCACCTGAAGTAGCTGTGGTAAAGCTCTGGGTATGTCCTGACTGCAGTCTGGGAGGTGACAGATACCTGAAAATTTCCACACATAACACCTGATTAGTGAGGCTGTGTGGGGAAGAGTGACTTTCACTCCATACATTCCGTCATACTCAACAGTTTACTTAATGTACCAATACCACACACATTAGCAAAGTACACACCAGAAAAAGCAGCCTTTCATGCATTGCATGTGATCAGAAAGCTGGGACTTCATTTCCTAAATGTTCCATTTTATTTTCTAATTGACTATCAGAGGAGCTCTGAGCAGGGTGTAGGTTCTTCGGCAATTTCACATCTCTCTGGTTCCGTAGCAACAAAGGGTAGAAAAGCAGGCACAAGTTCATCAGTATATATCTGACGCAAATGCATCATTAATCTGCACACAGTTTAAGTTCCCTCCTGGTAACAAATGGATTAAAGCAGGTAGAACTAACATATTCCTCCATCAGCCTTTCTGCTGTATCTTCACTGCAGGCTTCATTTCAGATGATTTTGAGAGCACTTTTTCCCCCTATAAACTTCTTTAAGCAGATCTGCCAGAGCTAATTTTAAAATTAACAATTCTTCTATAATGTGTAGTTCTTGTCAGGCATCATTTCTCTAATAAACTCCCAAAGATAGCAATAGAAGCTTCCATGCTCCTCACTGCATTACTCCATGAATACATTGACATTTCATCCAAGTCAGGTTTCAAAGGCTTCAAAATAGATCAAAGCCTCATTGAAAAGGCCTGATATATTCAGGACGGCTACATAAAATCTGTATTTAATCTGTGTTTAATCCGGTAAGATAAAAGACACGTAGTATTTTAAAAGATTAAAAATAGAGAATTTAAAAATCAAAAAAAGAAAGATGCTTTCTCAAGAAACCAGAGGAGTTTTGCTATCCACATTTGAACCACTCACATCACTGGAGGCATTCACTGTTTGTTTGGCCTCTACACTTCTGATCAGAAATAAATACGAGTTCTCTTTCAACGCCTCTTTGTCAATATGTACTTTTATAGCAGTCTTTTCGACAACATCACCCTCTAACTACAGAGGATGTGACTAAGACCACATTCTGCTAAAGCTGTTTGAGCTCAATATGTCCGTGGAAAATTTTGCACAAATCCTCACTTCAGCAGGGGGTGAGAGTACATCACATCTTCCAGAGAATTTGAAGCGTATGGAATCAGGTCCGTAATGAATTCTAGTCTGTACCACATTCAGAGAAGAAAGATGGCATTCAAAAGAAATTTCTGTCTCCTCTGCATCCAGCAATACACACTCCATAAAACTTCAAGCAGCTATGTACAGCCCCCTGCTACTGACCAAATTGATAGCACCTTGCTCTGTCACCCCTTTTTATTTAAGTAGGTGTGCTTCATAGGAAAATTGATTCAAATTTCTTCACAAGTAACTGAAATATTTTTTTTAATCACAGGCAAAGCAAAGATACTGAAATCACAGAACTTTTTTTTCTCTCTAAGAATCTTAAAGATGTAAAAGGTGGTGCTCTGAATAAAACATGTTTATGATGCAGTTAGCAAAAAGTGAAAAAGACTGACTGAGCAAAGGAATAACTTGAACATATTAAGCCAAATTCTACTCCTAGCTATGCCTCTGGCTTGGCACAGTAGTTTAAAGTATGTATTAATTACTACTATCTGACACTCTTAAACAACAATATTTTCTGTACTACTCTTTTCTGTTCTGTCAGGATACGAAGTAGCCATTGAGCACTGGAGAGGAAGCTACCGGTTTAAATCAAAGAACGAGCCCAGCTGAAGGGTTGCTTTTTCTATTTCCTATATTAAGATGCTCATTGTTCCAGCATTCACTTTGCTTCTCCGTGTGGCAGTAAGCATTTAAATTGACATAATTTACACACTCTCCAGCTGCAACATTATGTCAATTTTATCAAGATGCCATGGTAGAGTCACCTTTCAATTTGATGCATTTCTAAGTAGTTCCCACTTAATGGTCTGCGGCCTTGTTTTCATTTGTAAAAATGAGACATTTCTGACAGAAGTCATTTAAATACTGTCTTGTAAATATTTTTTGTTAAAAATACATTTGTCAGCCATGCCAACTATTTTTTGAAAGGCAAATTCTAATTAAAAGAAACTGGAAGAAAAATCATAAAGTGTTGGAACCCCCTTTTTTTTAAATCTCTGAGATTTTAAAGATTAATTTCTGAAAATCAAAAGTTTTTTTAAAAAAATAAACCCCACAAAAATCCACACCAAGCCAAATAAAGATTTAAAAGATTTTAAAAAATAAATAAAAAATAAATCTTTCACACACTTCGGTTGGCTACAATTCCTAAAATGTACTTGTCTTATTTTCACTCTAGCACTTAAAATTGTCCTTTCAAAGATAGCCGAGACATCAACCTGCCCACTTAAATTCTCTTTTTATGTGCAAATGTGAAATTTCCTTAGTGAATGTGGTTGCATTTGTGTAAAAATTCATTTATGTTTGGGGGCCAGGCAGGGTCAGCTGTATGTTCAACTAATCTAGTAGCTCCTGTGATCATTCTCAGTACGCTTCCTTCTCCCTTTGTAAGCCTTGCCTGTATGGAGCTTGCAACCTCAAACACAGGTCATAAACAGCTTGTTATTTGTCTTGCTGTTAACACCACATATTAGGCTGCAGTTTCAGTCCTTACAGAAGAATCATTGATCTGTGCTGCTAACCAAATCTTTTACAGAATTAACAGTAACATTTACCAAAAGAATGTGGTACAACACATTGCTTCTATTTAGCCTCCTGTCTCTTCCTCTGATCTCCCCTGGATGCAGTCCCACTGGCCAGTACTTGGCAGCAAGAAATGAGAACACTTGTTGCCTCTTATATCTCCACATTCAGAAGGATGGAGGGAAAGGGCAGTGTGTCTCTTTTTTACTTTCCTTACTTTCCTACGTTCTGGCGTATCCCAAGTTTCCTCCTTCTGAAGCAAAGATGGGAACAGGAATAGTCAAAAACTTCCAAATGAAAAACCACATTCCATCTATAGCAGATGGTATTTTTTTACCTAGCTCTTTTAAACTCGGAAAATAGGCCAAGCCACATTCCAGTTTTTACTGTTGTTCATGTTTTCCTTTCCATTAGCCAGCATGTTTTAACTTCAACTCTGTTAAAATAATAGCATGTTAGCAGACATGTGGTCCAGGCAGTGAATGTTCAGACTGGGAAGAAAAATTCATAGTCCTTTGCTGTTTCCTTGAGGAAGATTCATTCTCTTTTTCTCTTTTCTGTTTCCCCACCCCACCCCTTGCACCCCACTTACACTGTTATTTCTAATTCTTATTTTCCCCCACCATTGCACACCAGAAACAGGGTCAGAGATCAATAACTCAGCAGAGTTAGAAAAATAATTTTTTTAAAAGGCACTTTTGCTCAGGCAGGTCACCTTCTCTGCCTGCAGCCAAACAATCACAACTGCATTTTTTAACAGCAGTAGCATAAGAAAGTGATGCTCTGGCTTTCTAAGAGGTAATTTGGCTCAGCATAATGCCTTTCTATAAAGTGGAATTAACTTTCAACAAGGAAAAGAGGTAGGTGGACAGGAAAAAAGTAAGGTACTGTACACACATGTTGACTGCAGCTCTGCTCCTTTAGGCCAAGACCACCGCCTAGGAAGAACAGAACTGAACAGATTTGATTCACTTAATAGACTTTAAGTGCCTCAGGACACAGTACAAACTTGTATCACATTATCAGACAGGCCCCCTCATGGCGTCAATGTCTGCAAAGGCTCATGAATATGTAAATACTATATGTATCTTGGAAACATGCTTGACAAGAGAATAGCTAAAATGAACTGATTCTAGTTATAAGCCATCAGTATGCCATTCTTTATGTTTGAACAGGCAGCCTATTGCTAGGTGACAGATCATTAAGGCTATCTACTCAGTCAGCGGAAATGAAGAAATAATTTGTTCATAATAACCTTCAGATGACCTCCCAGGCAAAAGAGAGTCTTTAAAGAGCTATCTCTGCTGATACATGTCACGCCTCGATGTGGGGTTCTTCTGGCCCCACAGTAATAGCAGGGCTGCTGGTGAAACAGAGCAATAAACACCTACTGACAGGGCTGTAGCGTGAAAAGCTCTCATCACCTGCCATTAACTGGCTGATGAATAATTCAGACCTTTCCATCAGAAGGTAAGGATTTTAGGCTGTGCCATGTTACACGGAGAAAGCAAGCAGAAGGAAATTGATTGCTACCTTCAATCAAGGCCTTGCTAAGCCCACTTATAAGACTATATTGCTGGGCACAATAAATACACATGCATTAGATCATGCTCATCAACAAGCTTAAGTCTCAGAGATGCTAGGGGCAAGACCTCCTCTTCAGAAACAGGCCTCCCGTGTAGATGCTGCTGTTGGCACTCTTTCCACGGAGGGGCATATTTCATTTCCAGTTTTTCTCTGTAGACTGCTTTTTAATTATTTTTCTACAGCTGTACAGCAGAGGCTCCTATCGCCCCTGGAAAACATATGCCCTAATGTTTCATTCTTGCTCCCTACAGCAAACTCTCAGTGAGCTGACACCATCCTGAACTTCTCCACTATTTATGTTACTGTATATGTTAGCACTCTCTAGGCCCATTCATTTCTGTCATGAGACACAAAAGGTAGTCCTCTTCTGCACAGGGCCCAAACTGAAAGGGAGAGAGCAGGCTCACCTTCCATAAATTTATCTTCCCAATAATATTTTTTTTTTTTTAAATTGTGGATTTTTAGAGCACAAGGGGTCCTTTTTGTGCCAGTTTTCTCTTTCACAGACCTTGGATTTTACTTCGGTGGTGGTGTTTTGTTTATTTCTCATTATGACAATACTGCATCTGTTGCAGAAGGCTAGGTGAGGTTTTCAAGGAATCTTAGTTCTGATTAAACCTTTTTCAGTAAATCACACCAATACTTCACTATTGCTGATAACCTCAATTCTTTTTCAAGACAGTTTTAATAAAATCAAAGCACTGCACCAGAAATTGTCTGCCCCAGTTCTCACAAACTGCTTTTCCCATCAATTATTTCCAAAAGGTTCAGAACAAGGTGTTTCATACTGCAAGATAGTAGGAGAAATCCAAAACTTTGCTATTAATCACCATGTATTTAAAAAGATATGTTTTGTTCGGTTTTTTTTTAATATTGTACATGATTCTGCTATATCTGAGCTTCTTTTAGCCTTGCTATATCATAAGTTTACATTTTTAAAAAGAGTCACCTAGGAGACATATCTCCCACAGGTTTGTTTTTAATATTTTCACAGCACAAGTGGATTGAATTTATCCAGCCTCATCTATTTGTTAGAGGAAGATCTGTTAAGCAGATGGGGACTGGGTGTCTTCTTCTTCCTGTCTTTCCTCTGTCTTCCACTAACTTCCCGAACAGAAAGAAAAAAAATATACAATTCCCCAAGCCACTCAAAAATCCTAATAGAAACTTTGCCCAATCAGGAAAGTGCTAATAAGAGGTGCTCCTCCTCCAATTAATTTAAACAGCAAGTCTGGGACAAAGACCATGCCACAAGTTTATTGAAGGCATCTAATAGGGTTGGTTTGCAAAGAAACCCTCCTAACTTCTCTAGCCAAAGAAAAGAGGCTCTGGCTACTTGCTTCAGAATTCATTTTCAAGGAAACAGAACAATGATCCTTTCGGGGGCGAGGGTAAAGGCAATGTTTTAATCAAGCTGTTTGCACTGTCTGAACACCCAAATGATCATTTTTATCTTGCCTTGTGCTTTTTATTTCTCTTTACCATCCCCCACCACGTTGGTTTATGTGTTCCTGTAACTTCAGCGTGAACAAAGTGAGAACACAAAGTGAGAATGTCAGGTGAAGAATGAATGAGACAGACAGTACTGCAGAGAAAGGATTCGCTCTGGTACAGACAAAACTGACTTTTTTCATTCTATTGGCCTTCTTAGCTATTTCCTTCTCCAGCAAAACCAAATGACCCTCATATTAGATATATTTAAATTGCGTAGTCCCTGAAAATGAAAGTAAAGGTAAAAAATGGACTACTTAAATTTCTTTGAATAAAGAGGTAAATAGAAAGAGTAGAAAAATCCGTGAAGGTATTCTAGGAAGCATAAAGAAGATGGATTTGTGGAAGCCAGATGTTCCTACCTTATGACAAAATGCTGTACTTAAACCATCATTAACCACATATGCACAGACTTTTGTCTAGAATAAGTGGAATTATGCTTGTGAGCTTTACACATACCTATAGATACGCTTGTTAATGTAAGTTCCCTTTGTATAAATAAACAAACTACTAAAATCATAGCTGAAGTGCTCCTAATTTCAGATAACCCTCTAACAGATCTCATAAGGCTTTACTCCATGCCCACTATCCGAACTAAGAGATGACAGTTCAGTGAAGGAAAAGGTATGTTTACCTCAGGAAAGAGTGTCTTTATGACACTGATCTGCTCTGATGAATCCACTAATGTGAAATTTCTGACCCAATAGGCAGTGATTGCACAGCACTGAGACTCCTCTCATTATTCATGAAATATGTGCTGTATAGTGTCAGCTCTCTCCCTGCAGACTTGCTGCCAAGCAATTACTCATTTTCATCACTTAGCTTTTCTCTCCCCCACTTTTCCTTTTTATTTTATTATTTTTGGTTCTCTATATATTCAGCATACTTCAAGAAGCAAGCATACAGTACTGGAATGAAAATTATGCTTGTCTTGTTTGATTTTAAATAGAAAAGCACTTTCAAGTCCTTAAAAATTGATGTTGTTTTAAACTTTACAGCAAGCAATAGGAGAAACTAGAATCTGCAGGAATAAATGGAAAGCAATCAAGAGTATTTCCACTGTTACACATATTTGCTACCTGAGAGAAGCTGTGAAAACTATCTTCTGTGACCTCATTCATTCATCTCACTCTCCTTGGAGCATCAGTAGCAGGTATAGTCAATAAACAAAACACCCCATCCCCCCCCCCAAAAAAAAACCCCACAACAACAACAACAACAAAAAAAAAAAAAAAAAAAAAGAGAGAAAATACATTTTTTTAAGAATGTGTTCCCTTTGGTCTCTAAATGGGGAACACTATTTGAACAAAAGATGGCAATCCTGATTTTTTTCTACTTTAAATCCATTTCTGTATTGTGGGTTCAAAAGTTCAGTTTATAGTATTTGTAAAAGGGGTTCTGATGAAACATAAAATGAATCTTAGAGAAAATACCTACATATATAATGTGGATATATATATAAAATATATACATATAATTCTCTGTAGAAGAAGAGCTTGTCAACCACATATAAAGACCCTTTACCAGAGTAATCCCCAGCATAAACAAGATACCTAGTTTGCGAGGAAATGTGTACTAAGCTTAGTCATCTTAGATAGGAAGTCCAAGTTCTTTATAGTAACAGTTGATTTTACATACTTTAATTTTTGATGCTCAACCTGACAGGACCATTCTGTATTCTACGAAGATGCCCAGAAACCTACATTTAAAGTCACAGTCCATTATAACATCCAGACATGATGGGTGGGAAAGGAGTCAGAAAGCCCCCAGGAAGTAATACAGATGTTATTCCCTGAAGTACATTGTTCCTGTGAGAGGAGGACACAGGTGCTACGTGTCTATTTTTCTGAAAGACCTCAACTGTGAGAGCTTTGGTTTTCTATATGGCTTAGAACTGGGGCTTTTCAACATGCTTCTAAAAACTGAATCTTTGTGGATCCCCCACTGTTTGTATCTTTCCCCTCTCTCCCAGCAGTCCAAGCTCTATCCTCCAAGGTCTTTCATTTACACCAAGATGTAGAGGGAGGGGGAACGCCATCACAACTTCCTTGCTCATTCTGGAAGTCAGTGCTCAATAAGGTTTCATTTGGGACTGACCTTTATAACAGGGCACTGTGATGTTTAACTGGGACTGTCATTCTCTACCACTTCTCTATGTTCAACAAACTAGTGTATGTGAGGGGAGAATGAGCATTTGGATTACTTACCATCTGTGCTAGTACGTCTTTGTTACAGTTGCAGAATATGAATGCAAGACAAGATATATCTCAGCTGATATACTGCATACTGAAGTATAATTCTCATAAGCCATACTGATCAAACTCAGGACAGTGGGTTATACATAGCACAAAAATAAAAAATAAATCTTAGCTATTGACTTAGGAGTTCAGAGATATAGCAATGCTTTTTGTCACAGCACATAAATGACAAAGGAAATAGATCCAAAACATGACATGACAAAGCATGGGAATATTCTCATCAAAAACACCTATACCATCTAGCTTGTGGAGATGGTGTTAAAAAATAGAAGTACAATGCAATTTCATAAAAGAAATTAATACACTTAGTGAAACTGTTATGCACTAATACAGAATCACAGTATTATTTAGGTTGAAAAAGACCTTTAAGATCATCAAGTCCAACCATGAAACTGACACTGCCAAGTCCACCACTAAACCTTGTCCCTAAGCACCACATCTACAAGTCTTTTAAATACCTCCAGGGATGGTGACTCAGCCACTTCCCTGGGCAGCTTGTTCCAGTGGTTGATAACAGAATCATAGAATCCTTTAGGTTGGAAAAGACCTTTAAGATTTACATTGAATCGTGCTCCTTATGTGCAGTCTGGTTCTATGCTTGCTCTCTACAATTACTCAGATGACTAAACAATTAGTAGGAAATTACATACCTGTTCATTATTGCTTAAAATATTTCCTTTTATCCCCAAAACCTGTAGACCCATAAGAAAAGACTCAAAGAAAACCTATGTTCAAGACTGACAGGACTCATAGATTTGACCCAATAGATTGTATAGTTCAAGCCAGAGAATCCAGAAAAAGTCATACCAATGAGATTAATACCCAGTACCAGTGATACTAACCTTCTTTGTGGCTATCTAAGCCACAAATGTGTGCTCCAGCTAGGACTGAGATTCTAAGCAGAATACATCAATATACAATACTATGACACAGAAATCATAATCTGCATAATAACATAATACATACAGAAGAAGATGTAGAATATTTTTATGATGTTTCACTAGAGATTTTTATTTCTTAGGAAGATCAGTGACCATTTCTCCACCTTCTCCCTGTACATTTAAAAAAAAAAAGTAACTTTTATGAGATAAATTATATTCTTTGGCAGCCAAGAAATTCTTAAAAATTAAGAATTTCATCTGAAATGTTTGAAATGTACACATGTAATCAACATTGGTCTTCATGGAAAAAGCATGAAGACCACACTTAATCACATGAAAATATACTTGTCTCTGTTTTCAAAACACTGTTCTATTTCCCATGTGACTTGGAAGTCTGTTTACTGACACTGTGGTTTTAATATCATTCCACACCAGCACTGTAAGAACACTCAGGACATAAAAGTAAAATACTAAATGGCATAAGTGCATAGTATTATAGAAGAAATTAGCTACTCCTCTGGCACTTCAAGTTATGGCAGATATGAAAAGACCAGAATATAGATGTTCTAATAGGCATATGACTTTTTTTAGAGCAGAGCAATATCTGTTTCTTATTCATCTGAATCTCAGCAATTTTACAACAGCTCCGTTTTTTGAGGATCTTGAATGAAAAGGAAAAAAATTGTACTAAGATAATTGCACATGAGCAATTTATTCTATAACTTTTCATTCACCAACAAGATTTACACCTGCCCTTATCCGTCTGACGGGCAGTTGGCATGAGTAAAGCTAATTTCCTTCCTAGCAGCTGGTATAGTGCTGTGGTTTAGATATTGGGTGAGAGTAATTTTGATAACACACTGATGTTTTAGTTGTTGCCAAGCAGTCAAGGACTTAACACCTTCCTAAACTGACCTGCCAGCAAGTAGGAAATGTGAGTGGGGACACAGCCAGGACAGGTGACCCAAACTGATCTAAGAGATATTCCATACCATACAAAATCATGCTTCATATATAAATGGGGAGTGGGGTGGGTGGCAGGGCGGCTCAGGAACTAGCTGATCATATCTTGGGGTGGTAAGAAATTATGCTGTATGCTATCAGTATTATTATTATTATTAATATTTTTTGTTGTTGTTATAATTATTACTACTGCTGCTACTATATTCTCCCTTTTCTGACTATTAAACTTTCTTTATCTTATTTCAAGAGTTTAGGAGGGCTTTTTTCTTTTTGATTGTCTCCCCCATGCCACTGGCAGAGGGAGAGTGAGCAAGTGGCTGTTGTCAAAGTTGATGAACAACCAACTGCGTTGAGGTTAAACAGTGGAACCTGTACATTGTCATTTAAATGACAAGAAGTGTTAACGATTTTCAAAGACACTTTCATAACAAACTTGAGTTGTTTTCCTTTTGGAATTTTCTAGTAACTACCTGCCTAAGCCTTAATAAGATCTCTGATCCTCTAATACAGGCCTATCTCTGTCCTTCAGACAAAATCTGAATCTTTGTTTCCCTTTCTCATTGTTCCTTAGCTACATCTATGAAATCTAAACTGAATAGAATAGAATAGAAACCAGAATATTTCACTTCAAAAAGATCTACAATGGTCACCTACTTCAAAGGCCTGTATGTGCAGGGCAGACCAAAAGTTAAACCACGTTATCAAATCCAAGTGCATATTGAATACTGACAGGCTTCAGGCAGGAACCACCGCTCTAGGAACCCTGTTCCAGTGTTTGACCACCCTCTCAGTAAATAAAGTCTAAACATCTTCTGGTCAAGCTCTGAACTCTTCCAACACATTGTATCACTGGATCCCAGGGAGAAGGGGTTAACACCTATCTCTGCACTTTCCCCCCCCCTTCCTCTCCTCAGGAAGTTGCAGTGAGCAATGAGGTTACCCCTCAGTTTCCTTCTCTCCAAACTAGACAAACCCAGAGAGGGAACAAGAGTGAACAACCTCATGGGTCTTGGTTGCCATCTGAGGATAAACCATGACAGTGGGATAGTATCAAAAAGCCTTAGTAAAATCTAGAAAAGCTATGCCCACCACCTCCACTTCATCCATTAGTCAGGTGATCTTATCATAGAAGGATATCACGTAGGTTTGACGGGACTTTTGGGAACCCAAGTTAACTGTGTTCCCTGGGTCTTCCCTCATGCTCTTTTTGTGCACTGCAATAACACTGACTGGCTTCCAGACAGCAGGGATTTCCCCAGACTCTCAAGATCTTTGGTAGATGATAGAGAGGGATCCTGCCATAACACCTGGTAGCTCCTCCAGTGCTCCAGGATGAATCCCATCAGGTCCCACAGACCTGTGAACTTGCAGCTGGTATGGCTGGTCCCTTACAATTTCAGTGTCCAAAACTGAAAGTTACTGATCCCACACTCATGGTCTAAGGCAGCCTAAGGTCTATCAATATTATTTAAGACTGAGGCAAAAAGCTCCACTGAATGGCTCTGCTTTTTCTTCATCCCTATGTCAGATGACCATCTTCAACAAGTACCAATCCAAGGTTTTCTTTAGACATCCTCTTGCTGTAAGCATGCTTTAAAAAAAAACCCTTCTTGTTATTTGATATAAGACTAGACAGTTTCAACTTTAAATGAGCTTTGGCTTTTTGTGTCTTCTCCCTGCATAAAAAAAACATAGCTCTGTACTCTTCCTGCAAATTCAGACCTCACTTTCAGAGACCATAAAGTTTCTTTTTACTCCTGAGCTCCATGAGGTGTTCCCTGTTCAGTCTTCTCTGCTCCTGTTTTTCTAAAGGTGCTTCTTAAAGACTGAACAGCACTCACAGACTATTACACTCTCAAAAGCAGATTCCCAAGGTACTAAATAGCTCCCTAAATATCTTAAAATTTAGTTTCACAAGTCCAGAGTAGCAACTCTGATGGCCTTATTTCTCATTACAGAGAAAATTTTAAACTCAACCATTTCATGATCGCTGTGGCCAAAATACAAGTATCAAGTCTAGGAGGGCGTTTTTCCTAGTTGGCTCACTGACTACCTGTGAGAAGAAGTATCTCTCAAACCAAGAATTTCCAAGACCTGTTCATTGTTACAGTATTATATTCACAGCTGATGTCTGGGAAGTTGAAATCTTCCATGAGGGCAAGAGCTACTGATCCCAGAAGTTTCTCCTAATTTCCTATAAAATAACTCTTCAGTGTATACATCCTGACTGGACCATTGGTAGTAGACACCCATTACAACACATTTTTTCCCCCTAATCCTCACCTAGAGTCTCTTGACCCCATCATCACTAACAGTAAGGACTGTACAATCAAACCTCTCTCTTACGAAGAGTTTCACAAGTCCAGAGTAGCAACTCTGAAGAGTGTAATGCCTCCACCTCACCTGTCCTGACTATCCCCTCTAAACAACCTGTAACCCTTAGTCTTAGCACTCCAGTTGTGGGACTCAACACTCCCAAGTCCTCCTCTGGGCTGATCTCAATCTATTCTCCATTAAGCCTGTAGTTGTTCTTGGAATTGTGTCAAACCACATTGAACTCAATGTGGTTTGCATGACCCCACCTCTCAAGCCTGTCAATGTTCCTCCAGATGGCATTGCATCCCTCTAGCATGGCAACTGCACCACATGGTTTGGTGTGGTCAGTAAACTTGCTGAGGGTGCACTCAATCCCACTGTTACGTGCTGGTCTCTCTTGGCAAGACTGCTTGCAGATTCCTCCTCTATTTCATTATGTGATGTTCTGTAGGGGTATCTTAGAGGGTAAGAAGAGGTCTCACCATCCTCTGTTCTAAACTTCTTCTACCCCTCCTTACCCCTTGTGACACTGCCTTCTTGCTGGCACAAAAGACATCCAGGACCTACGTCTGTAACAGCCACACTGAGTTGGCTTCCATGCACTACAGATGGCAGAGTACAGCTTCATTGATCAATCTCCCTTGCAGACCATCAAATACTCCCCAGTCTGCTCACCTCCTCCTGCAGCTCAGCTACCAAGAAGAGCAGTTCACCAATCTGGATGCACCTCCCACAGTCTTACAACCACTTTCTGCCTCTAGGAATATCTCTTCATACACCCCACACCTGGAACCTGGGTGGTCGCATGCTTCAACAGGAGCCCTGTCTCTGTGGCTGCAGGTGCTAGAAGTTCAGGAGAAGCAGAGGACATTTCTTTTTGCCAGGTGGACACCATGCTGCTGCACGCCTTCCTCCTGGGTATATGTATGCTTGTCCACTGCAATCATCTGGGCCGCTTGCTTTTGCCTGTTTAAATCTCCCACACTGCTACATGCAGACTCCACCCCTTGCAGTCTCTTACAATCAGTGGGTCTGGAGTCAGTTGCTTGGGGAATGCCACTTCTTCAAGCAAGCCTCTACCAGTCCATGTGTGTCCCTCCTCCTGGATCCCACCACTGATTGTTACCATCACCACTGCTTGCTCCTCACACAGCTCTGGCATCTATTGCAATCAGCAGCCTCTTGAAGAGCCTTGTAGGAAGGGAATAGAATACATATAACTGCTTCTTTTCTGTATGATTTCAGGAACAGCATGCCCCCAACTTTTCTTACCTCCTTTTGTGACTACAAAAGTTCAATAGATGTCACTGCCACATGCCACATGCTGCATCAGCAGCACACAGAACACTTCCATGTGCCCTTTGGAGATTTTCAGAGAAAAAGAAGTGGCTATTCACTTTTCAAATTTACCAAGGTGGGAGCTTGCAAACGTCCATCTTTCAAAAAGAAACTATATAAAGGGTCAAGCACCTTTTCTATTGCCCCAAACAGGTCAGATTATTTTCATCTAGTATAACATTAGACTTCAGTTTGAAAAAAATTTTATGATGAATATTCCTTAATTGTGTCAGATATGTTTGGTTTCATATTCCATGTTTGAAATGTATGTATGTTGTAAGCTCTTCTCTGCCACAATTAGAAATCTCAAATTCCTAACAGAGCTGCAATGTTATCTCTTTGTTTTTACCTTGGTATTACAATGCCTGAACGGGCCAAGGCTGATGAATGAGCACATAGAGTGGGCCTCTCTCCACAAGCTGCAGGTCCCGACAGGAACTTGCACCAATGCAGGTCACAGCATGGGGGCCTCCATGGGCTGCAGGTGGGATCTTTTCTCCCTGTCATCTTCCATCGGCTTCACAGGGACAACCTGCTACACCATGGTCTTCTCCAGGGGCTGCAGGGAAATCTCTGCTCTGGTGCCTGGAGCACCTCCTCCCCTCCTTCTTCTTTTTCACTGATCTTGGTGTCTGCAGTTTTTTACATCTTCTCATTCACTTCTCTGGCAGCAAAAAGCAGCAACCTGAGGTTTTCTTTACTCTGAAATATGTTAATCACAGGGGCACTGCCACCATCACTGGTCTGTCCTTGAGCTGACTGGTATTTACTCTGTCGGGTTTAGGGAAAACTTCTAGCAGCTTGTTGCAGAAGCCACCCCTGCACCCCTCCCTTCCCCACCTGAACCTTGCCACATAAAACCATAACATGGTCACATCCAGAGGGGAGTGGTCAATACCTCAATGCCCAGATGAAAATCTGTGCCTTGGGAGACTGTAGTGGGACTGGAACAGTTTAGTATCCCCATCAATGACAAAGGTATTCAGATTGAGTGAGCTCACAGCAAGTTTGCAGATGAGTGATAAAGCTGACATACCAGAGGGACTGGATTTTGTCTGGAGGTACCTGGATAAGATCCAGAAGTGGGCCCATGCAAACATCATAAAGTTCAACAAGGCCAAGTGCAAAGTCCCATACATGGGTCAGGGCAAACCCTCCAGTATCAGTATAGGCTGGGGGATGAAGGGACTGAGAACAACCCTCAGAAGGACTTGAGGTACTAATGGATGAAAAGCTGAACATGAGTCAGCAATGTGTGCTTGCAGCCCAGAAAGCCAGCCATATCCTGTGTTACATCAAAGAAAGCAAGGCCAGCAGGTCAAGGGACATGATTCTTTCCCTCTACTCCATTTTCATGAGACCCCACCTGGAGGGCTGTGTCCACCTACAGGGTTCTCAGCACAGGAAAGACATCAACCTGTTGGAGCAAGTCCAGAGGAGGGCCACAAAGGTGATCAGAGGGCTGAAGCACCTCTCTTGTGAAGACAGGCTGATAAAGGGAGTTCAGCTTGTTCAGCCTGGAGAAGAGAAGGCTCTGGCGACAACTTATTGCAGCCTTACAGTACTTGAAGGGGAATTATAAGGAAAATGGGAACAGACATTAGGAAGGCTTGTGATCATAGGTCAGGGGGTAATGATTTTAAAGTAAAAGAGGTTAAATTTTGATTGGACATAAGGAAGATATTTTTAACAATGAGCATGTTGAAACACTGGTACAGGTTGCCTAGGGAGAGATGTTAGATGTCCCATCCCTTCAAACATTCAAAGTCAGATTGGATGGGGCTCTGAGCAATCTGATTTATGTGAAGACATCCCTGGTTATTGCAGGGGTGTTGAACTAGATGATCTTTAAAGTTCCTTCCCAACCCAAATTATTCTATGATTCTTTACACATTTAAATGCCACTCTCATTGTCTTCTTGGTTAGATTCTTATAATGTCATCTGAAAAAATTAATTTTGAAGAAAAATTAAGTTCAATGAGAAGAAGCACATATATTTTTGTACGTGTACACATGGACTAAAGTTTACAACACCTACAACTCTCCAGATGCCTGTGTATGTTTCAAAGAGATTTTTGCTTTTTTTTCTTTGCAGTGCTCCTGAAGGAGGAGAAGAGCTGTAGGGTACCACAGGAAGTCAGCTCATGCTGTGCTGAGCATAAGTAAAAGGACTTGTAATAACTCTGAGCATGTTAATCTGAAACCCCAATCTGAAAAACATGAAAGCCTTCCAGCATCTTTGAGAGATTTACAAATGCAAGAGTATTTGATCCATTAGATTCTTCAAAGTAAATGACACATCAGTGCATCTTAAAACAGGCATACTACTACAGGACAAATTTTTAGATCTCTGTTCAGTTAGCTCATATTATTTTGTAGTAAGCAAAGTTACTTTTAAATTAAATTCAATTATTATAAATAATTCATACTTAACATAAATAGATGCAACTCCACAGTTGTTCCTAACTTTAATCACCTTCAATCCTGGTTAAATAAAGTAAAACCCAAATTAGATGCTGTGATCCAAAAAGTGATTGTTTCAAAAGCTAGAAGTCCACGGTAAAACTTGCAAGAACAATAACAATATGAGTTCAATTTTGGATCCCTGAAATTGGAGAATGTGTGACAGAACATTATTTGATATCAGCATATGAAGAGTAATCTTGGATATTATTTCAGTCTTGCAACCAAAGCCAAAACTAACTGTCCCAAAGCTTCAGTTTCCCTCTCCTGGTCTACTTTTAGTTGTCATTCTGGGGAAGGACTGGGTGGCTAGCTGCACCCATCACAGGAGGATGAGGTATTCTTGCTGATGTGCTCTCCTTGACTTGATCTCTGTCAGGAGAGCAAGCCACCTGGGTGTGCAGGGACAGCCCAGACACAGACTGCCATGCAAGCACAAAACAGTTTTGCCACAAGCAGGAGCACTAGAGGAATGGGCATTCTGGAGCAGTACCTGCATTGAAGAGGGCGTCACTTTCCTAAAAGCAACCACTGGCAAATCCCCAGTAACTAGTTTTGCCATTCACACACCCCCAAGAAACTGCACACATGTGTAGAGGCACTGAGCAGCACTGAGCAAAAATGCTTATGTCAGTTTAAGAAAGGATGAGTCCACAAAATCTCCAAACACTTCTCTCTTCTGAGTGGTTGGAAAGACATGTAAGCCCCCAGACAATGACATGGAGGCAGAGCTGGCAGCAAGCAGGGTCAAGGCACAGTTGTCTTTGGGCTGTGGCTGCGGAGAAAGCCTATGAAACTGCTAATATGATTTTTAAGTAATCATTCTTCAGTATAATCCCTTGGTATTTTTCAGCATTTAGTTGTTGTTAACAGGATTTAATTTATCAAACAAGTGATTTTGCCTAATTAGGTGGCTAACTGGTGAGGCTAGCCTACAGTAACTTCTGATATCATCAGCAGTATCCTCAAAAATATCTTGTGCGTACAGGCAAAGTCCGTTTATCAGGCTTTCCTAAAAATAAGTTTCACCTTTAACAGGTGAATGGTTCTATTTCTATTGTTATGGGGTATAGCATAAATACACTACAAAAATTTTAAGCAAAGGCATTGTACTTTTATTTACCTTATGCTGGATTTAGAAGACTAATACTTAATATTATGGGTAGAAAATTTCTATTTGCATTCTCCATTCTTTATCTTCAAGTCAGAGAACACTGGTCAAAATTTACTCTTAAAATGAGTTTCATAAATGTTTGCAGAATTTAAATGAATAACTGGATTTTATTCTAGATTTAAAAATAAGAATCAAAGAGCTTTTTCCTATCTCTTCTCTAGGGACCTTAACACCCAGTGACATGTCTGTTTCTCTTTACTGTAAATTGACAAAGGATACAATGAAGCATTCTTATCTAATTAAAATAAGATCAATGTAACAGAAAGGATGACAAAATCACAAAAGAAATGTGAATTCAAATGTCTTCCTATGAAGTCCAAGTTTTGCTGAGTAAAACTGATGTGACTAACTTATCAGAAGTATCATCTATAATAGGAAGTCCATGATCTCTCTACTCTCACACTATACTTGGACCAGTCCTCATTCTATCCAAAACAATTAATAATTTCTTCAAGGTCTTGGGATAAAACAGAGTTTTCTTCAGCATCAGCATTGAGTGACTCCTTGTTTATATCTGTTATCTTAAAGAAAAGCATAATGCAAGCCTATAAATCAAATGTTTGGGTCCTCCTACAGGGTGCTTATTGTGCCGTTTTCCTTCCTGAAAAAAAACCCACCTGATCCCAAGCCAGCTAAACTGCAGTCTACATTCCCCAGAGTTCTGTTTTCAAGGTATCAGGGGTTTTTAAACACACTTAGCTTTACAGACAAATTATGCTGTCAATGTTAGGACAAAAAAACTCATATTATTTGTCAGGTTACTGTGAGCATCTGAAATCCAGCCATTGGGATTCAATACAGAGCCACAAAGTTCTGAAGTTGCTTTCAGTGCATCAGTGACCACACTGTTTGGTCCTCATGTGGACAAGTATATAACCTGCAAATGAACCCTTTGGTAGCAAGGCATTTCTCTGCTCCAGAAGCCTCATAAAATATCACACAACAGTTGTATGATTATCACACCACTGCTATTCATTAGCGTTATTCATTAAAGTCTATACCATTTATATTATATTATAGAGGGATTTTCTCACAAAAGGTGTGGGTTTTTTCTTTCAGAGCATAACCCTGTACCATGTCATGCTTTTCCCTATTGCCCAAGGGCCCACTAGCAGTACCATGGGAATTGGAGTGAGCATGGGAATTGAAGTGTAAGGGATTGGAGAGAGAAAAACAAGCAATGTCGACATGCAGTGCTCATTACTAAATATTCTCAAGTTGCTCCTAAGTTGCTTAGTGTAAAATTGTTCAACATGAAGATTGCTAACCTCCACTTGGGAGAGGAAGTCTCTAGAGTACATTTGTAACTCCACCTATAAAGAATGTAGGTGTTTGAATTTGACACATATACTGTTCATGAGTGAAAATAATTGACATTTTGAAGACATTGTACTCTCTGCCAGATTAAGCAGATGTAAGTCTTGGGATTTAGGTTTTCCAACAGAGTCTGATTCACTCTGAGCTTACTTTGCAATAGATCCTCCCAAAGTTCTTGAGATCCTAATTCCCAAAGTCAAATCTGGGAAACTTGATCACTAAAGCTAGAGAACTAAACCCCTTTGAGGATCTAAGTTTTCATCTCTGGTCTATATTCTGGCTTAATGTAACACAAGTCTCACTGAGAGCAGTAGAAATAGTATGCACCCACCTCTAAAAGGCAATTCTTTTACACGTCTCATTTGTACCTCCCCTAGCAGCTGAGGAGCTGTACAACAGATCACAGCAGAGAGATGACCTGGCTGACAATAAAGACTTTTTTTCTTAGACTTAATTTTCATCTGGAACTATTCCCCAGGCTAATTCACTGTGTGACTGCCCTTGTGCCATGAATGAACACCTAGAGATGATGAGCAGAAGGAATCACCTTTTTTATTCACAGCGATGAGTCATACAACACTAAACTGCTAACAGAACTGCAGAGCTATGTGTCCCCCTCTAAGGTGGATGCTTTTTCTATTTAAGGCACAGAAAAACTTAATGTATACCTATTATTTTGAGCATATGAAATAGTACAAGAAAAACAAAGTTTGCAATTAGAAGTTAGAGCTAAATTCATTAATGAAAAAAGAATACTTATGTTATTTGAAATTATCAGAATCCATGTCTTCAAGAAACTGACATATTCTTTAGTTCCTCATTTTAAATTAATAAATTAATAAAAACTTGTGGTTTATTTTTCCTCTTGTGGTTTATTTTCAAGTTATGTAAAAGCATAGCATGAAAGACATTGCCCGAAACCATGTTTCAGTAATGCACCTTTTATCCCTTTAATTCAATAATTCAATGATTTCATTGTTTATATTTGAGGTCTCCTTTTGCAATAACAAATTAGACTAGGCTTTTACTGTAAAGGAAAGAGACATATCTGGAAATAAGGCTTGAAGATCAAACACTTTACCCTGTTCTGTACGGAATCCTGAAGCAAATGCAAGTATACATAACTTTATGCAGAACAGGTGCTGCTTTGTTTTGTTAGCTCAGCATTTTTAATCCATATGGTTCATAGCTATTAAACTAAATCTGTAATCTGCTAAAGCAGTCAAGCACAGTTAGATGCAGTGAGGTGCATTCAATCAGATGCAATAAGGTAAATTACACCACATAATACAACTTACAAGATACACAGTAACTAAAAATCAAAATTTTTTCTTTTGCTGCTTTTCTATGGAGCACTGCAATTTTCACATATTCAGAGAGAAAAAAAACATTAGCCATAACACAGGAACATTGTGAATACACAACCACGTGGCCTTAGTTTCATCTTAATCCTGCTATATAAACCAAAGATAAATTTGTAAATAGCATGAAGGTAACTATAGTGAGAATATTGGATTATCGTAGTTAATTTCATTACTGGCAGCATTGGCTGGCACGCATTCCATTTTTGCAGATTTATCACCTAACACCGTCCTCCAAAGAGGAGGAACCTATGACTACTAAACTCATGTTGTACATGAAGTCTCTACAAAAAGATCAAAGGCTTGCCAACACTTTCTAATGTTTGCAAAATGGTTGCATTTCTAAACGTTAAAAAATTAAGGATGCAAAGTAATCACAAATATGTCATCTGAATAACTCCCTGGCAATAAATCATTGTAATTATAAATTATTTGACGTTATTTAATTAATTTCTACAATTTCCTCTGTTATTTTCCTGAGTACTTGTCATTGGACTAGACTCAAAATATCTATCAGTCAGTTAGCAATAAATTACCGTAAGCATGTTCTTTAGCCTGTGTCAGCCAGCCCAATCTCCTTGCTGAAAGAATGGAAAACTCTGGTAGTGAGTTTGCTTTTGGACTGATTTAAGACTGATCCTCTTGTAAGATGCAGAACTGGTGTCTTAGTAGCAGGGAAGTAGCTTGGTTTTCAATATCTTATTTTTCTTTTTTAAAATGAAGAAAAGTAATGTTTTCAGATGCAATGACTTTTATTTTCTGGTTTACTGGGTTTTTTGTTTGGTTGTTTTTTTGTTTAGCTGACTTTTTGATAAATGGATACCTTGTTCAAATTGATACCCACTTAACTTTTTGGCATTAATATTTGTTGTGGTTTTGCGTGGCAAGGTTCTGGGGCTGGAGGGAGCTACATGGGTGACTTCTGCAGGGGTGGCTTCTGCAAGAAGCAGCTAGAAGCTTTCTGTAGGCCTGTGAAAGTAAACACCAGCTGACTCAAAGCCAGAGTCATTGTTGACCAAGGCCAAGCCCATCAGCAATGGTCACAGCACCTCTAGGAATCACATTTAGGAGAAAAAAAAAAAAGCAAGCAGCTGCTTTTTGACACCAGAGAAGGGAGTGAGAAGATGTAAGATACTGTGCAGACACCAAGGCCAGGGAAGAAGTAGGGAAAAAGGCACTCCAACTGCAGGAGAGAGAGATTCCCCTGTAGTCCATGGAAAGGACCATGGTGTAGCAGATTGTTTCCCTGCAGCCCATGGATGATGATGGGGAGCAGAGACCCCACCTGCAGCCCATGGAAAGGCCCCATGCTGGAGCAGGTGGAGACATATGAAGACACTATGACCTGTGTTGGAGCAAGCTCCTGGCAGAACCTGCACCCTGTGAGGGGGACCCACACAGAGCAGGTTTGCTGCAGAGATTTGTGACTCTGTGTGGGACCATGATGGAGCAACCTGGGCCTGAGAGGCTGTACCCCAAAGAAGTGACCCATGTTGGGGCAGCTGGTGAAGAGCTGAAGTCCCATGGGAAAGGACTCATACTGGAGATGTTCAGAGAGTACTGTCTCCCATGAGTGGGACCCCACACTGGAGCAGGGAAAGGGTGTGAGGAATGCCCCCTCCCACTAAGAAGGAAAACATCTCATGAGGAACTGACCAAAACCCCCATTCCCTGTTTCCTCCATGACACCTGGGGGTGAGGAAGGGAGAGAAATCATGAATAAAGTTGAGTCTGTAAAAAGGGAGGGATGGAGGGAGATGTTTTAAGATCTGGAAGTACTTCTCATTATCTGACTCTGGTTTCACTCTGTGTGTGTGTATGTGTGTGTGTGTGTAATGTAATAAATTAGAAGCTTTTTTTTTCATTTTATTCCATATTGAGTCTGTTTTGCCCATGTTACTAATTGTGCAATGATCTCTCCCTTATCTCGACTCCTGGGTTTCTCAATATGTATTTTCTTCCTTGTCCGGCTGAAAAGGGGAGTGATAGAACGACTTTGGTGGGCATCTGGCCTCCAGCCAGAGCTAAACCACCACAATATTTTTCCATTTTTGCAGTACCCCATAGACTTGGTTTATAAGAAAAATACCATTCGAATAACTTTTGCCACAGAAATGAAACTCTGTAGAAATTGTTAAACAAAGCCTTAAATAGGAAAGTTAGTATTTTGACATTTTGAGATCACTAGTTTAGTCATGTGAATTTAACATTTTTTCAACCTCCTGAAGCTGATAAAGTCTTTAAATAATAGACATTTCTCTCAAAAAAACTGATAGCAAAGGATATAAAATGATTGACAAGAAGTTCTCCAAAGATGCTTTGCATAAAGAGTAGGCTGCCTCTTTACTTCCTGAAGTAAAGCTAAAGGGATTTTCCACTAAGACCAACTAAGGTTAAATAAGGCACAGTCAAGTTAGCTGAGATAGAAAGATTTCATGCAGCAACCCTCACACCCATTTTTCTTTTTTTTTACTTTATTTATATCTACATATTTACACTTGTTCAGAAAATCTGTTGGAAGCCTGTTGGCATCTGTGTTTACAACCAATACATTTCTTCTGTGCCTCTGACGGATAAACAGCAAGCAGAGAGTGACAGTATAATTGGAATTCCCATAGTCGAAAGGATACTGCCACTGTATCTTCATGGCAGCACTGATCACAGGGGCCCATTTTTGTGAAATGGTAACTGAGTACCATGTTCCTTGAAAACAACAGAGCAAACCCAGGGAGTAAGCTCACCACTACTCTTTGCAATTCTGAGAAGTTTATATCTAAATAGCTTATAAAAACATCCAAACAAAGCGAGTGACCTTAGCTTTCTAAACTCCTTTTGGAGCCTAGGTGCAGCTGGATCCAGTCTTAGTCTCACACGTGGTCAACGTTGTATATCTAAAGGAATTACCCGTACACTATTTATAACAATATTGAGTAGCGACATGGCTTAGTAATGTTTCACAGTATTAAATCAGCATGTTTCAGTCTTGTACTGAGGATCTATTGTGTAAGGGATCTCTCCGTCTTGGGTAAGGAAGGATCTTCATCACCTCATGTGCAGTCCAATTGCAATTCAGAGCAAGCTCCATCTGGGACTATCCTGATCCTAGTATATATAGAGTCAAGTAGTTGGCTGTTAGTCAATAGTATAGCCAAATCTGTGTCTTCGTTTCAGAGCTGGTATCATATTCTGTATTTGGTGTAATAGCTTCTCTTGGTCAAAACCATTCGCTCACTTCCCCTGAAACAGTGGGATGTGGAAAAGAATCAAAAAGAAAACAAAGATACAACTCATGCATTGAGACAAATTTTAATAGGAGGGAACTGCTACTACTATTACTACTACTACTACTACTACTAATAATAATAATAATAATAATAATAGAAGAGAGGAAAAGGAAGAGGAAGAGGATGAAGAAGAAAGAAGAAGAAGAACAACCACCAAAACAAGTGATGCCCAGCATTTGTGTCTACTGACCATGCCATTGAATCGGATAGAATATTCTATTGGACACTTTGAGTCAGCTGTCCTGTCTGTGTCCCTTACCAGTTTCTTAGACATCCCTTCCCTTCTCATTGATAGGTCAGGATGAGAATTAGTTTGTTTGGCACATGATTCTCATCCTAAATCCAAATCAGAGCACTATACCATCTGCTACAAAGAAAATTAATTCTATCCCTGCTGAAACCTGAACATTTGGTTATCTTGTAGTTTTGGGTTTCCAAAGCACTTTTCAAGATATTTTTCAAGACATCTCTCTTTTGTGTGAGTCAGAGTCTTTCCAGTTTGCAAGGACATGAGGCCTTTTGCTCCTTAGTCAGCCTATACCCAAGTCCAGCTTGGAGTCAGGTGTATCCATCACAGGCCCTTGTTACAGATTTATATAGCATTTACCATGATGGAACTTCAGATTCCTAAAATAAGTGAAAAGTAAGCATATAAACTGAATTGAGCTTTTTAACTTCCTACAAAAATTGATTTTCAGACACTATTCTGATCTTTAAAGCACTTTATAGGGTATTTTCACTCATTAATCATGCGAATTTGAAAACATTGTTTTAAGATTTTTGTGATGCAATAAAAAAAGCTTAGTCCTACAAGAGGTAAAGCTTCTACTCTTAAACTCATTTTCCTAGAGGGTTTGTCAGATGAAGAGGCAGCATACTTGTTCTAAGGAGAATAAAGTGTTGAGCTTTATTTATTTGATTCATTGCTACATCTGGGTTATAGATCAATGAAAACCTACATTGGCAGTGAAGATGTTAACAGATACAAACTATAGATCCAGCACTACTAGAGATAAACAATTGGTATTTACATTTGCAAATATTCATGCTGCATTCTAGATTATGTTTGCCCTATTTACTTCTTTGACAGTAATGTATCAAATATTCTATAACATAATCCTTCTCTCAGCACTTACCAATGAACTATGAAATAGTATTAAATAGAATTAATTAGAAGTTTTAATGAATCATGTCTGTCCTCATTTATTATACAATGTAATTTTCAAGGAGTGATTAATTATGAGCTACAGATGAGTGAATGGTTAATGTAGTTTGTTAACCTTACTAAGGAGCTACAGTACACAGTGCAAGTTAGTTCTCCTCCATTATTAGCACATTTATGTGCTTGCCATCACTTCAAGTGGACAAGATTTTCATGACTTTGCCATTAAGATGCAGAATCGACTAGTTGTTGACCTTCCCTTTATATTATTTTTATAGCCTCTGATACACACATATCTTCTTTCTCCTTCCTTTCCTTTCAATCATACTTTTCAAAGCAAATGGAAGCTATATCAAAAATCCTTTCTCAAATCAAAGTGAATTTGTATGCTTAATTCCCAATACACCATTTAGCCCATTTAATATTTTGCATAACAGTGTCTGAAATTGCTAGGTTCTGCTATGTTCTTAACATGAAACAGTTCTATAACTATAGCTTCTGCGTGCAGTTCTCCTCACAACTGGAGCTGACAACATACCAGTGTTTTGGTTACTGGAGATGGGACAGTGGCTCCTGACATAGAAGAAGTTGTCGCAGTTGTGCATAGTCGGGTGCTGAAAGAGAGGGGCCAGGGGCTGCAGGAAATGGCTGCTGGAATCTTCTGCCAGCCTGCTGATAGCGCCTCTGAGAATCACATATAGGAGAGAAAGACTCAGAAGTAGCTGCATTTTGCCACCAGAGAACAGAGTGCCAACAAGACCCCAATGTTGGCCCGTTAAGGGCATTGTGATATACATTTGCATATAAATGTAAGCAGTTAGCAGGCACAAAAGGCCAGGAAGGCTGGGGGAGGAGGCGCCCAGGTGCCTGAGAGAGAGATGCATCCCGTGGAGTAGCCAGTGGAGAGGACCCATGGAAGAGGCAGAGACCCCACCTGCAACCCGTGGAGAGGCTCTGCGCTGGATGGAGCTGGTGGAGACATAGAGAAGATGCCGTGACTTATGTTGGGATGAGTCCCTGCCAGCACAAGCGACCTACAGAGATGAGCCAAACAGGTTTGCTGGGGGAGGCATCGCAGCCCCATGGAGGACTGGGACTGAGAGACACTGTGATTTATTGCTGCCTGCCAGAGCAGAGATGAAGCCCAGTGGGAAGAGATTTGCCTTGGAGAAAGTTCCTGGAGGACTGTCTCTCGTGGGTGAGATCCTAAGGTGCAGCAGGGGGAGGGTGTGTGGAATGGATGCCTCCATCCCGGCCAAGAAGGAAACCAACTTGCAAGGGACTGACTGAAGCCCCCATCTCCTAGTCCCTGCCCCCCTGTCCTGTGCTGCGAGCAGGAGAGGGGAAGAAGGGAGCAAAATCATGGCTAAAGGGAAGTCTGCTTTAGAATGGAGGGGTGGGGGAAGGTGTTACCGAGACCCCCATTTTCCCAGTCCCTGCCCCTCCTGGGCTGCGACCGGGAGGGAAGAAGGGAGCAAATTTCTAACTAAAGCCTGCTAAGGAGGGAGTGGTGGGGGGAGAAGTGTTTGTTTGATTTACATTTGTTTTCAGATTGTTGGTTGCACTCCTGACTCTGGTTTTTCACTGTTTTCTCTTCTGCACTCTATGTTGAGTCTGTTTTGCCCGCGTTGTTAATGATTTTGACTCTTGAGCCGCTGAATATATGTTTTCTCCCCTGTCCAACTAAGAAAGGGAGCAATAGATTGATTTTGGTGGGCATCTGGCCTTTAGCCAGGGCTCAACCACCACAGAAGTCAACAGGGAAACATTGGTAAAGTACATGAAAGGAATTCCAACAACTCCAGCACATAAGTCAGCCTCAATGGGGGCCAAACTGAAATGCCTCTATGCAAACACATGTAGCATGGGCAATAAACAAGAGGAGTTGGAAACCTATGTGATCCTGTTTCTGTCACAGGAACTTGGTAGAATGGATCTTATGATTGGAGTGTTGGGATAGAAGGATACAGGCTCTTTAGGAAGGACAGGCTGGACAGGCTGGAACAGGCTGCCCAGGGAGGTGGATGAGTCACCATCCCTGGATGTGTTTAAAAAACGGGTAGATGAGGTACTTAGGGATCTGGTTTAGCATAGGACAGGAACAGTTGGACTTGGTGATCTTAAAGGTCTTTTCCAACATTGTAATTCTGTGATTCTGTGATTACCAGGTAGAATAGATGGGGAGGAAGGGTTACCCCTTGACTTCAGTGATGAGCAGGAGTTATAAAGCTCTGTCTGGGGAAGGATGAAGAACCAATAGAGAGCTTATGATTCAGGATTAAAGGAAGCTCAGGAACAGGAATCACTACAGTGTGGGTCTGCTCCAGGTCACCTTACCAGGAAGACCAAATTGATGAGGCCCTCTAGGCACAGCCTCACATGCAGAAGCCCTGGTCCTCATGGGGGACTTCAACCACCCTGATATCTGTTGGAGGGACAACACAACAGGGCACAAGCAACCCAGAATTCTGGCTCCTAGAATGCATTAATGATAACTTCCTCCTCTAAGTGGCAGAGGAGCCAATGAGGAGAGGTGCCATGCTGGACCTTGTTCTCACCAACAAGGAGGGGTTTGAAGAGGATGTGAAGATCAAGGGCATCCTTGGAAACAGAAATTGTGGAGTTCAAGATCCTCAGGGCAGCAAGGAGGGTGCACAACAGGTTCTCTACTCTGTACCTCAGGAGAACAGACTTTGGCCTCTTCAGGGATCTGCTTGGAAGAGTGCCATAGGACAAAGCCTTGGAAGGAAGAGGGGCCCAAGATAGCTGGCTAGTATTTAAAGATCACCTCCTCCGAGTTCAGGAGTGATGAATCTGAAAAAGTCAGGCAAAAGTGCCCCAGGGAGTTCCTGGTCAAATACAAAGGCAGAAAGGAAGACTGTAGATGGTGTAAGTAAGGGCAGATAGCCTGGGAGGAATACAGAGAAACTGTCCAAGCAACCGGGGATCAGGTGAGAAAAGCTAAAGCCCTGATAAAATTCCACCTGCTCAGAGACATGAAGAACAACTAGAAAAGAGTCTGTAAGTATGTTAGTGATAAAAGGAAGATGTGTGAAAATGTGGGTCCCCTCTGTAATGAAACAGAGACTTGGTAACCCAGGATATGCAGAAGGCTGAGAAGTTTAATGATTTTTTGCCTCAGTCTTCACCACCAAGGGTTCTAGTCACACTGCCCAGGACACAGAAAGCAAAGGTAGGACGTGGGAGAACAAAGAACTTCACACTGCAGGAGAAGATCAAGTTTGAGAATACCTAAGAAACCTGATGATACTCAAGTCCATGGGACCAGATGAGATGCATCCACAGGTCCTGTGGGTCATGGTTGCTAAAGTGTCTAAGCCACTCCTGATCATATTTGTGGAGCTATGGCAGTCTTGTGAAGTCCCCACCAACTGGACCCCTATTTTTAAAAGGGAAAAAAGAAGACCTCAGGATCCACAGGCCAGTCAGTTTCACCTCTGTGCCCAGCAAGATCACGGAGAATATCTTCCTGGAAACTATGCTCAGGCACATGGAAAATAAGGAGGTGACTGGTGACAGCCAACACAGTTTCACTAAGGCTAAATCATTCCTGAATAATTTGGTGGCCTTCTATGACAGAGTTACAGTGTTGATGGATAAGGGAAGAGCAACTGACATCATCTACTTGGACCTGGGCTGACATCTGCCTGGACTTTTATAATATCCTGTATAACATTCCTGTCTCTAAATTGGAAAGACATGGATTTGATGAATGGACTACTCAAGGCATGAGGAAATGTCTGGATGGGTGCACTAAAAGGGTTGCCATCAGTGACCAGATGCCCAAGTGGTGACCAGTGACAAGTAGCACTCCTCAGGGGTTGGTAACGGGACTGTCACTGTTTGACATCTTTTCTGGAGACATGGACAGTGGGACTGAGTGCACCCTCAGCAAGTTTGTTGACATCAAACTGGGTGATGCAGTTGACATGCTGGAGGAAAGGGATGTCATCCAGAGGGACCTTGACAGGCTTGAGAGGTGGACTCATGCAAACCACATTAAGTTCAACAAGGTCCTGCATGTGGATTGGCACAATCCCAAGCAAAATTACAGTCTGGGTGAAGAATGGTTTGAGAACAGCCCTGAGGAGAAGTACTCAGGGAACTTGGCTGATGTAAAGCCCAACATGTACCAGTAATGCATGCTCACAGACAAATCCTAGAGTGCATCAAGAACAGCGTGACCAGCAAGCCAAGGGATGTGATTCTGCACCTCCACTCTGCTCTTGTGAGACCCCATCTGGAGTACTGCATCCAGCTCTGGGGTCTTCAGAGCAGGAAAAACATAGACACATTGGAGCAAGACCAGAGGCAGGCCACAAAGATGATCAGAGGGCTGGAGCGCCTCTCCTATGAAGACAGGCTGAGAGAGTTCAGCTTGTTCAGCCTGGAGAAGAGAAGACTTCAGGGACACCTTGTTAAAGCCTTCCAGCAGCTAAAGGGGGCTACAGGAAAGTGGGAGAAGGACTGTTCATCAGGGAGTGTAGTGACAGGACAAAGGGGAAATGGGTGGAGAGTAGATTTACATTAAATATTAGGAAGATATTCTTTACTGTGAGTGTGGTGAGGCACTGGAACAGGTTGCCCAGAAGAAGTTCTGTCTTCCCTCTCCCTGGCTGTGTTCAAGACCAGGTTGGATGGGACTTTGGGCAACCTGGTCTGGTGGAGGTGTGGAAGGGGGTTTTGGTAGTGGGGTGGAACTAGATGATCTTTGAAAGATCCCTCCCAACCCAAACCAGTTTATGACTCTCTGATTTCATGACACAGCAGGGGCAAACTCGACAGATTGGAGAGATATACCACGCCATATGACAGTGCTCAGCAGTGAAAACTCAGGGAAAGGAGAAGAGGGAAATAACTTCTTCAGGCATTTGTCTTCCCAAGTACCTGCTATATGTACAGAGGCCCTACTTTCCAATAAGCAGCTAAACATCTGGCTGCCCATGGAAAGTAGTGAATAAATTCCTTATTTTGCTTTGCTTGCATATACAGCTTTGCCTCACTTATTAAACTGTTTTCTATCTCAATGCACAATTTTTTTCTTGCTTCTTGCTCTCTCCCTCATCTCACTGTGGGGCTAATCAACTAAAGAGTGGAGGTTTACCTGTCAGCTCCAATCAGCCCTCCAAATTATTTTGGAGTCTTAAAGAGGCCTGTACTTCTTTCTAGTTACCAAGTGTATTAGCATTAAGCTCATGGATTTCCAGAACCAGCAGAATACAGCATTTATCTTTCTAATTCTGCAAGTAGTCATAGACATGGATCTGGTCCTCAGTAGACAAGGTTTCCTCAGTATGCCTGACTTAGAAATGACTGCTTAGAATGTGGCTTGGAAGGACTGTTTCTATGCATACCTGCTCTCTGTGGTGGGATACAACCCTCCATGTACACTGTTCACTTACATCAATACCTCGATCTCTACTAGCTCTCAGAAGTCCTCTCCTTACTTTGGAGTTTGAGATCACAGAACAGGAACAATCCCAAGCAAAGTAGCTCAAGGCAGCCAAGACCCCACCAGACCATTCAGGCACAAGCTAGTCACTGGGTTTCTTCAAGTTGCTGGGTTTCTTCATGTCTGGAGTTGTCCCTACATTGACATCCAACAACAAATAACCAGAACTACTCTTAAAAAATACACAACAAAAAAACAACAGAACTGTACCGATTTTTGCAGTTCAGGAGGAAGAAGGAAATAGATTATTTCTTCTTTGATATGCAAGAACCACAGTGCTTCTGAAGAAGCTAAGACATTTTCAATCTGAACATGCAAAGCAGAAAGCCACTCCACTTGGATTGCCCCTAGATTTACATAAGTAAGCCTTGATATGAAGTTTAAACAAAATCAGTAGAAAGATAAGAGTTTAAGTCCTTGCTTCAATGATAATATGAAGTGGATCTTATACACATGCATCGGCAACTGCAAATATATTATGGGTCTTGCAAGATACCCAACAGCTTAAACTTTAGAAAAGCAGACATATACCTTACTAGAATGTTCCTGTTGATGCGTAAATATGTTCAATAGTGTTTTCTTAGCCATGCTAAAACATAACAAGGTAGTTGTGATTCAGTGCTTGAATTCCTACACTAAGAACAGCAAAGAGAAAAAATATTTTTTCCTTTAAAAGAATAAATAATTGGGATTTATGACAGCTTATGTATTCAAATAAGTTGAGACAGCCAGGGTTAGCAATGTGCTGATATATTTTTGCCCAGGTTGAATGATTTGAGCAGGACCTTTATTAGATGAGAGCTCTCAAAATCTGATTAGATTACTTCCACTGAAGTCAAAAGACTTATTCATAAATAATATCTTTGTGTTTGTGTGTGTGGTATATGTGTATTATTCTTAAAAACAAATGGATTCTCTCATGAAATTTATCCCAGATGATTCCAACTTTGCCTTCTTATCCTATTAATATCAAGGTAAGTTAGTCAGTGACAGTTTCTTTCATTGATCCATAATTCATACCCATACTAAGGGGTATCTGATCAAATGAGTTATACATCACTGTGTGTTTGCTAACATAGTCAGTTTAAACAGCCACCAAAACAAAAAAAAATATTTCATTTCTTCTCAGCATTAGAATGTTTAAAAACATGGCTTCTTGAGAAATTCAGTTCTGAAAATGTTCCTCTTGATCACAGAAAAACAATTTGAACTGAATTTTATGGCTATTTGCCACCACCTGTTGCCTGGTCATATTAATGTTTAGCATCTCTTCTTTGGCAACATATCTCAGGTGTTGGCAGAAGCTATTGTACATAGTTCTGAAATTTAGGAGAGTCCCTCTTGAAGTTTATTTCAATAATTAGGTAAATGCAACACAGAATAACCATGTGGCATGAATGGGACACATCAGTCACAAAACTGAAGTCAGATGGAAGGATTTCATTAAAGCAAAAGAAATATCTGTGGTATGAAGCTCAATTTCTGAAGAGCTCAAACCACAAGACTACTGTTAAAGAAAAGCTGCTGCTGAGACACATCAAAAGATCATCTTTGTTGAAGAACAATTGCATGAGCTGGTTTCCTGGTTAGCAACAAGCTTTTGTAGAAACTTCAGGAGCTAATAAAAAGCTCTGTAAAGTTAGCATGTGTGCTTTTATCTTTACTGCAGTAGGAAGGAGGGATTTGAAAATAATTTTTGCCATCTTATATGTAATTCTAGAATTTATGTAAACTTAGGTACAAAGAAAGAACCAAAAGTAGTATAGATGTTCATAAATATTTACTGTGTTAGGTGGAAGTTTAAGATTTAGTTGGTATGTGGGAAAACATTTTTCTGTCTGTGTAAACAGAAACAATAGAAGAATTATGTGTAAGGAAGGCACAATTTGATTCAACAGTTAATATAAACAAGGTCAACTTGAATGGAACAAAAAATGGCTGGCAAATTTCTTTGAAAGGCATCTACAACATTGGGTAGCTGTACCTAAGCTATATGAAAAGGAAACAGAAGTATGGGTGTGGTGGGTTGGCCCTGGCTGAACACCAAACACACACCAATGCCACTCTGTCACTCACCTTCTCAGCTGGGCAGTGGAGAGAAAATACAACAGAAGGCTCGTGTGTTGAGATAAGGACAGGAAGAGATTACTTACCAATTATCGTCATGAGCAAAGCAGACTCAATTTAGGAAAACATTAATCTAATTTATTACCAAGGAAAACAGAGTAATGAGAAATAAAACCAAATCTTAAAACACATTCCCCCAGCCCCCATCCTCCCTTCCTCATGGGCTTAACTTTACACCCCATTTCTCTACCTCCTCCCCTGCAGCAGTGCAGGGGGACAGCGAACAAGGGTTTGTCAGTTCATCACACGTTGTCTCTGCTGCTCCTTCCTTCTCAGGGGGAGGACTCCTCACACTCTTCCTCTGCTCCAACATGGGTGCCCTCTGATGGGAAATAGTACTTCACCAACTTCACCAATTGTGAGTCCTTGCCATGGGCTACGGTTCTTTGAGAAATGCTGTAGCATGGCTGTCTTCCATGGGGTCCAGTCCCTCAGGACCAGAATACTCCAGCATGGATCCCCCATGGGGTCACAAATCCTGCCAGAAAACCTGCTCCATCATGGGGTCCTCACTTCACAGGACCACATGTCCTGCCAGGAGGGTGCTGCACTGTGGGTTTCCCACAGGGTCATAGACTTGTTAGGAGCATGCACCTGCTCCAGCATGGGGTCCTTCAAGGACTTCAGGTGGGTATCTGCTCCATTGTGGGCCTCCATGGGCTGCAGGGGGACAACCTGCTTCACCATGGTCTTCTTGAGAGGCTGCAAGGAATCTCTGCTCCAGCACCGGGAGCACCTCCTCCCTCTCATTCTTCACTGACCTTTACAGGCCTGCTAAGTTGTTTCTCGTATCTTTTCATTCTCTCTGGATGCAAATAGTCTGCTGCTACTAGTCTCTTTTTTTTTTCCCTACTTAAATGTGTTATCCCAGAGGCTCTACCACCATTGCTGATGGGCACAGCTGGTCTGTTTTAGAGCCAGCTGGCACTGGCTTTCTCAGACATCAGGGAAGCTTCTAGCAGCTTCTCACAGAAGTCAATACCCTTGTCACCTCTGCTACTAAAACTTTGCCATGCAAATCCAAAACAATGGGATACTCATGCAGTTCCACCTCCCCATTCAAAGACTCCATCCTTCACACAAGCAGCTTAAATCAGCATACCTTTAGGCCATGCTGCTGATTCAACTTTCAGTTCTGTCCTGCTTTGCTACACGCTCACTGTACCTCCTCCTGCAAGCCCGGCTTTCTAAGGTACATATTCCAGACCGACATACACTGTAGAGGACGGGCTCCAGAAGCAGGCAGAAGACCAGAGTAGTAGCTCAGGATCTGACTTATAAGAGGTGTCAATAGGTGATGAATTTTGCAATCTCTTGCCCCCCAACTAAAGAGAGTAAATGTGGATGCGGTATGAGCAAGATGAAAAATAAACACTTTTTTGCAGTTCTGAGTTTTTTCCTGAGAAAGACTAGGTAGGAGAGTGAAAATTTTTAAGTCTATAACATGTTTTTAGCTAGACACTCAAAAGCTTCATATCTGTTTTTGGTAGATAGGGGCACCTTCAAGGAATGTTAGAAGCTATGGTGGAAGACAGTCACCGCTACCTCCACCACTGTTTTGAGAGGCAAAGACAAACAGCCACTTATTGAAAAAAAAGATATTAAATTCTTCCTTACATAGAAATTTTTAAAATAAACTTGGTTTTGTATGATGAGACATATCTTGAATGTTTTTCTCAGCTCTAGAAACCATTAGAACATTCCTATGATAAACATGCACCGCATTGTAACTGGTACTTGGTAATATCTTCCAGACTGTGGTACATCATAAAATATAGAATACATAAAAATTATTCGTGCTCCCTCATTAAGTCACAAAAGTCAGAGACTGCCAATCACTGACTAATAAAAAAAGTGAAACACTGCTATTGATCTTAATTATAAAATCACATAAACTTGGATGTTAGTGCCTCGACCTTGGCAGCTCTACAGTTAAAATTTATAAAGCAAAATATATACAGCACCACACGTGTGTCTCATGAACCCTAGAAGACAGAGGCCGCAGACTACTGAGGATCAACCAAAAAGTAAGTCCTGCTGGAACAGCATCACTGCAAAATCTTAGCTCTCAGGTCTTGCACACAAACTCACAACCACCAGAACACTGCATACGTGTTTATTTTATAAGGTAAAGGTTGCTTCAATAACTGGACACCAAAACCGCTATGAAATTAGAGAGGGAAATCAAATCAATAGTAGGTCCAGGAGGAGACTCTGCTCTATCCTTGGATCTGTTAGCAGACGTGCTGGGTGCATACAGATTAGCTGATAAATGGCTGATTCAATAGACTGGTAGCAAACACATGCTTTGCTAGAGATGACTTTTTAAGTCACCATACATCAAACAGACAGTGTCAGCCTTTGAGGATAAACCAGCGATGGCTTGTTGTGCTCTTTGAACTGCCTCGGAGACCCAGAGACCAAAAAAGTGCCTGAATGTTCCCCTGAATCCACTGGGAGGATTGAAGGCTTCAAAGAGGAACACTATCATATCCAAGGGGAAATGCATTGATTGAAGGAACCAGTGTGAAATAGTCTTTAATAATTACCAGAATGCTGGAATCGACTGGTGTTTTGCTGAGCTATATTTTATCTTTATTGGATTAACTGTGACACAGTAGGTTATGTCAAAGGGAATCTGCATGAATATTAAAAGTAAATGTGGTGTGAATAATAGATAACTTACATTAGATGCAACAGCATGCAGCAATTTTTATTCACCTATGTAATTAGATTAAAACAAATCTGCTGAATAAAGTATATTGTCTTATAATAATCCCAATTTGAAAGTATCAAGAAGTTATAAAATGAGGATAATTGCTGGTCTTTAGAACATGCATGTGGTTGTACACATGTACACAAGACAGGGAATAATTATGAGGAGATTTCTAGAGAAAATCATTTAGTAATGAATATAAAACTGATTCAGTCTCAAATTGTTAAGAAGTGTTCCACTACCTACGTACAACTTTGGCAGCAGATACTTGACATTTATTTTTAAAAAAAAAAAAGTCAATTTGTGGGAAATGTAAGGAACAGAAATTATATAAGAGACCTAAATTTAGTCCTAGGATAGCACATTAAATCCTTCCGGACATTTTAAATTCCTATACTCATCATTGACTCTTCCATTTTCCTAAATGATGCAGTTCTACGTTCTTTAACACAATGAGTGTTTTCTTATGTAGGCCACAGACATGTGTACTGGTTTGAAATTTTTAAGCAGAGTCTCAAATTTTTGAAAAGATGAGCTCTCGAAAATATGCTATCTGTGGAATCATAGAATAATTTAGACTGGAAGGAATCTTCAGAGGTCATTAGGCAAAACTCTAGCTTAATGTAGATCTAATTACATCAGGCGGCTCAGGGGGCTGTCTAGTGGAGTCTTGAACACTTCAAAGGACAAATATTCCACACCCTCTCTGTCGGCGTGTTCCAGGATTTGATCACAGTCATTTAAAAAAAAAATTAATCTTAACATATAAAAATCAAAAACTTCTGTCTGTTGTGTCTAATCCTACCAGCATGCACCTCAAAGAAGACTGGCTCCATCTCACATTACATAGTTACAAGACAGCAATAAGGTCTCCCTTTAGCCTTCCCTTCCCTGTGCTGAACAGACTTGTCATATCCCCCATCCCATCCTTTCCTCCTATGTTGTGTGCCCAAGCCCCATGGCCATCTTGGTGGCTTCCACTGGACTAACTTAAGTATGTCAAACACAGCATTGTAGATGTAGTATCACAGATAAGTGTCAAATAGAGGATCACTTCCCCACACCTGCTGGCCATACTTTTCTGTTACAGCTAGGGATGCAAATGGGCTTCTCTGACTGATGTTCAACTTATTGTCTTGGAGGACTCCCAGTTCCGTTTCTGTAGAGCTGTTTCTGGCAAACTGGTCCTCAGCTTTTATTGTTGCACAGGGTTATTACATCCTAGATCCAGGACTTGGCATTTGTTAAATTCCATGAAATGCCTGGCAGCCCACCTCTGCAGCCTGTCCAGGTTTCTTTGGCTAGGGGCTCTGCACTCCAGTATACTGACCATTGAAGTCAATTTGGTTTTGTCCACAAACTTGTTGAGGATGTACTCCATCCTCAATATCATCCAAGACATTAACAAAGACATTAAACAGTTTCGTTCACAGTGTTGATCCCTGAGGGATGCCACTAGTTGCTGGCTGCCAACTGGACTTTGTGCCACTGGTATTAACTCTTTAACATTCCAGCAAAATTTCCAATAATCTGTCATTCACTTAGCCAGATTGTATCTAAAAATGTTGGTGATAATGAGCTTAGGAGACTGTAAAAAAAATAAATTCATAAAGTCAAACTACACAACACTCATGGTCTTCTTCACAGCAAGTCTCATCATCACAGATAGCAGTCAGGTTTGTCAGGCACTATCTACCCTTAGTAAAACCATGTTGACATATGATATAACCTCCTTCACCCTCAAGTGCATAGAAATTAGTTCCAAGCCTTCCTTGAATGTGGATGCTTCCCATCTCATCCCATGGAGTTGTCACTTAAGTGATCCCTAACTTGCTTCATTCCCACATGGTTTTCTAGTAGGCTCAGGGGCCCGGAAGGCAGGTGGCTACACCTTACCAGTGAAAACCGAGACTAAAAACATGTTGGAGCATTACAGTGAAGAAAGAAAGGCCCACCTGTTTTGAAAATTTTAGCTTTTTTTAAACAAATCTGTGCATTTATACATTCATACATGCACACATACAAGTATGCACTGCCTTTGAAAAAGGCAAGAAAATGGTAGAATTAGTTTTAAGGAATATCTGGTTGACACAGTCTTAGCTGTGTGTCTAATGCTTTAGATTTTTGTAGGAGGCCATCAAAGAAGTCGAAGTTGTGGCAGGATTTTATTTTATTTTTTATCAATTCATCTTTTTCCTGCAGAGCAGTAGTTAAGGATGAAGTCAGTCTTTATTTACCTTAAAATGTGTCATTACATGTTGAATAGGTTCCATTCATTTTCAGGCTTTATGAATCAAAGCAAGCTATCCACCAAGTGCTGAAGAGCTAACATTACTAGCTGCTGAGGAAAACTCGTTTTTGACAATGTTGCATTTAAAGTCAATGAACACAGTCCACACAGACCAAACACAGCCCATAGCTTCTTTCAAAAATTCTTTGCATCGTGTCACACTTAGAATGACTCAGAACTTGACATTTTAGCTGTTAAAGGAGCCATGAAAGTGCAGATTGGGCAACCATTTTTCTTAGACAGATTGTAGGGGAAATATTCCTATTATTCGCAAAGCTACTACGGGCAAAAAAGGGAAAACATTTTATGCCATTTACCCTTATTTCCAAAGCGCTGACCTACATTTAAAAGGCTTTACTCTTAGACTTGCATTTGTCACTTCTGGTGTTATTTTAAGCATATGCATAGCTCTCAAGAAGGCACAGAAGAGGCAACAAGCATCAATATTGCCTATAACAATGGAGAACACATACCTAAAGTTTACCTCTTCTAGACCCATCTCTTAGGGGCACTTCCAAATAAAGTATCTTCCATAGTACACAAAATGCTTGATTCTCATATGACAACAAAAGTGAATTTTAGTTTGTTAACCAACACTTTGAAAAAGTTCAAACTTTATTTAGCAATGTTGCCAGACAAGCTTGCTTGACTGTCCTGAGAAGGGCACTAGTAGGACAAGTCAATAACTGGCTGCAGAACTGATGTTGGTGATAGAGTCTTGGGACCCTGTTTGCAGATCAGTGTCTTCTCTGGAGAAATTGGTTTCTCCTTCTGAGCTGGGCAAAGCTATTGTCACCAATGAAATGTCTGACCTCATAAAGATGATGTTAAACTAGGAACAGGTTGGGGAGGAAGAGAATAACCAGCAGTCCTGTGAGGGAGTGATCAACACGTTGTGTAGTTGCAGGGCTGTGATCTCATTGGCATTATGGAGATGTGGTCGGGTGGTTCCCATGACTGGAGTCTTTTAATGGAAGGACACAGGCTCTTTTGGAAGAACAAGCAGGAAGGATAAAAAGGGCACATTGGTCTTTATGTGAGAGAGCAGCTGGAGTGCATGGACCTCTTGTGGGGATGGACAGGGAACAAACAGAGAGTTTATGGATCAGAATTAAAGGGACAGCAGGGACAGGGGACATTATAGTGCATATAGTCATTAGGACAGGGTCCTGGCAGCCTGCTTCAGACATGCTTTAGAAGAGACTTTGGACATGATGACCACCAGAGGCTTCTTCTAACCTCCACCATTCTGTCATCTCAGGGGTTTCCCTCCAGTGACAAGAAGCAGGTCCTTTGCCCCTGAGAGGAGTTCTTGGAGGAGCTCAGTCAAGTTGTTCCATTGGCACTGAGGAGTTTGCATGGGATCTTTCTATTGCACTGTGCTCAGGGCACCAGCCTCTCATCACAAGGCCCAAAAAGTCTGAGGTTTAAACCCGCTCACAAGGCCATGAGAAGGTGGCAGCTGTCCTATGGAAAAGGCTTTCTTGATTTGAAAGGCTGTCAGCCTTCCTAGTAGTGTTGCTATTACAGTGGCAACCCCTGACACTCCTGTAGTGACACCAGGAACTGGGTGTGACTGCCTATGACCTCAGTTTTTTTCAGTAACTGCAGGCTCTGTCCCTGAATTTTGTCCAGATCCAGTTTCAACTCTTCCGTAATTCTGTGAATGGGGAACTATATAAAAATCTTAATAGAGTGTTGTTGTGTACAACTAGATAGACAGTTGTGATCATGAAGCAGGCATAGCTGCAAAACACAGATTTTAAAAGTAACAAATTTTAAAATGCATAATGAGATAATCACCTCTTTTTACAGTCTGCTCATGCTGTGCTTGATGCACCCAAGGGTGCAGCATGCCAGGACACACTGCTGACTCATATTGAGCCCACTACTGACCAACACCCTCAGATCAGTTTCTGCAGGGCTACTCTTCAGCCACTCTTCTCTTTATACTTCTGCCCAGTGTTACTCCATCCTACATGCAGAATTCAACATTTGGACTTCTTCAGTTTCATCCTACTAAGCATTGCTCAGTCCTCCAATCTAGCTAAATCCCTCTACAAGGCCTCATGTCCCTTGAGAGACACAACAGCACCTCCCAGTTTTGTATCTTCAGCAAACTTGCCAATGGTGAATTCAACGCCTGTGTCCAGACCATGGATAAATATATTGAACAGAACTGTCCCTAAAATTGAGCCCTAAGGAGCACTGCTAGTGTTTTATCACCAGCCAACTCTAGCCCCATTCACTACAGCCCTTTCAGCTCTGCCCGTCAGCCAGTTCTTCATCCAGTACACCATGTATGCTCAACTCACAGTTGAACAACTTGGCCAGAAGGACACTGTTAGGAAGAGTATCAACAGCTTTAGGAAAATCCAGAAAAACTGTATCTACCACCTTCCCTTCATCCACTGGGTGGGTGGCCTTATCATGGAAGGATATAAAATTGGTTAGAAAGAGCATTCCTTTGGTGAACCCATGTTAACTGTTGACTGGTTATTGCATTATTCTCTAGATGACTTTAAATGGCACCTGGGGAATTTTTCCAGGTATTGAGGTTTGGTCTATGGTTTTCTGGGTCTTCCCTTGTAAATTGCAATAACATTAGCTAGCTTCCAGGAAGCAGGGACCTCCCAAGACTCTCAAGACATTTGTAGATCATAGAAAGGGGCCCTGCTGTAACATCTACAAACTCTTTCAGTACTCTGGGATGAATCTCACTGGATCTCATAGGCTTATAAATACATAACTGATATAACTCATCCCTTACAATTTCAATGTCCATAAATAGAAAGTCACTGGTCCCACAGTCATGGTCCTCTTAGTCAAAGGAATGGACAGCCCAATGTCTATTAATAGTAATAAAGACTGATGCAAAAAGCATTTAATGGCTCTGATTTTTCTTCATCCTTACTTTCCAGATGAGTATCTTCATCAAGTATTGGTCCAGTATTTTCCTTAGTCCTCCTCTTGATACTAACTTTAAAAATACTTTTGCTGTCTGACACAACATGGGCCAGTTTCAAGTCTAAATGAGCTTTGGCCTTTCATGTCTTCACATATACAAACTACAGCTCTGTACTCTTCCTGCAAAGCCTGACCTCACTTCCAGAGTTCATACAATTTCTTTTTCTTCCTGAGCTCCACAAAGAGTTCCCTGTTCAGCTAAGCTGGTCTTCTGCCCAGCTTGCTTGACTTATAACAATGGAATTCTCTGCTTCTGTGTTTTTAAAAGGTTGTTCTTAAATACTGACTGGCACTTGTGAACCCTTAAGACCTCAAAAGTAGATTCCCAAGGGACACCGCTAACTAACTCCCTGAGCAGCTTAAGAAGTTTGCTCTCTTACAATCCTGGGTAGCAACTCTACTGAACTTTCGTTATACGTGAAATTTTAAACTCAACCATCACTGTGGCCAAGGCAGCCAGTTACCAATACATCTCCCATGAGTCCTTTACTATTCACAAATAACAAGCCTAGGAGAGCATCCTTCCTAGTTGGCTCACTGAGTAGTTGTGACAAGAAATTACCTTCAACATACTTCAGGAATGTCCCAGACTTGCTTGTGACAGCAGTGTATCATTCTCAGCTGACGCCTGTGAAGTTGAGATACCCCCCAAAATTGTGACATTCTCATTATTTGAAGATATGAAGTCACAGTTTTAACCTTTCTTCATTCTAAGGGCTAAAATTAATACAGGATTCATATGGGTACACTGAGCAACTGAACTGGATTTTCAGTTTATTTGCACTGACAGAACCATGCAGTGCAGCAGGAAGGCATGCTCTTGGTTGCCCTTTCCCCATAGCCTTTGCCTTCTCCTGAGGGCCCCCTTGGCACCCTCCAGATTGACACAGGTACAATAGACTCTGAATATTGCCAACTCATTCCTGGTTGCACCAGGCTGAAATTACTCCCAAAGCTAATAAATGACGCTCAATAGTAGCCAGAAAGTCCAAGGCCTTTCTGTCAGTGAACTCCATTTCCAAAAGAAAGGGTCAAAACAGTGCCAAGTTATTCTAGTCTAGTTGATTAGTGAATGATCACTCTATGTTACAGAATAACTAAACAAAGATATCTAACTGACTTTGATAGTTATGCATCAAAATATATAAGCAGTTGAATGAGGCTTAGGATCTGGCCAATAATAAAACAAATTTATTTTGCTTGTATAGTGAACAGCAGTTACTACATGTTACATTAACTGATGAACTGTAATTATTGAGTTTTCATAAAATTGGTTTATTGATCAATAATGTGTTCTAGGCACCTGTTCTGATTACACAAACAAAAAAATGAGAAGCCTATCACCCTGTAAGGTTCTGTAGAGAACCATAAACAATTTTGAAGCAGGCAGATAATAAAATGCAAATTACTCCTGTTTACATTAATTTAAGATTATAGCAAAGGCCAACAACCAGTGAATTCACTTTCAAGGCAGAAGCATCTATTTCTAACTCATTGTGGAGGTAAGGTGGAAGGGTTCAAGGCACATATGAAGAATTAACCATTATTTGGAATTCACTAGTTTGTGCCGCTTCTGTCACTCTTTCAACTTAAATAACCACTCATACTCAGGAAAAGAGTCAAGCACAGCATATTTTCCCAAAAGCTCATTATGCTGCCATTTACTTCTTTCTCACTCTCTCTTTTAATCTATGTTCATTATAGAGCATATTTATGTGTAAAACAGTGCCTGCTTTCCAATCAACTTTCTCCTTCCAGCTCAGTCTATTCAGTGCTAGCAATAACCCAGTGAAATATGCATTGAATGACAGATTGTGACATCAGAATCACCTCAAGGGTGAAGCTCGCGGAATCAGTTAAAGTTACATGAGCACTCAGTAACGCTTATAACGGTTATTATATAGAAAACCTGTCCACTTTCTCAGATATTTAAATGGGACCTGAGCTTTCTGGAGAACCTAGCTGTATATGCCCATCTTTGCAAGACACTGAACACTGTCCTCCCCAACTCAAAGGCAGAACAGAGGAGTCTTTTTTCCAAAAAGCAGCATTTGCTGCTCCTCCACTCAAGTGCCAGGTTTCTGTGCATTGGTACATGTGGGCTTATACAGTGCCTGAGCAGGATCCTCAGCAAATGCAAATTATAGCTTCAGTCACATCAATGAAGCTACGCCTATTTAGAACAGACATGGATGTGGTCCACTCTGTAAAATAAATAAATAAATCATAAAAATTGAATAACAGACTGAAAGGCTTTGCAAGGAAATTTCCAGCTCAAAGCAGCTTTATTTTTTTTCTTGGTAGTTATAAACCCTTGAAAGTAGCAGGTTTGTAATGGAAATGCTGACACAACTTTAACTATAGCGTTGCAAATGGCGATGCTATAATTAAGCTTCGATCTTCTTTGGAAAAAGGAAGAGGGAGGTTATTGTTCAATGAACTGCTCTGTCATTTGCTGCAGCGATTCTTAATTGTGTCTCATTACTGCAAGATGATCATTACTCTACTTGTCTATCTGATTTAGAGACCACTAAAAGTGTCTTGTAACAAGCAGCCGTCTCCTATGCAACAGTCCTTTGGCTCTCACCCTCATTACTCAGAATCTGTCCAATTATTTGTCATTAAAGTAATAAAAAGGACTGCAGCAGAAAATGTGGGAGGTAATTGTTGGAGGCCTGCCGAGGAAAAAATGAAAACTGTTTTCAAGGCACTGGGAAAGTGACATCGTTAATTAAGTGTTAGAGAATATGCAAATCAGTCACAATCTCAAGAGACTGTAATAAAATAGAGGAAACATTATTATCGTTTGAGGTAAAAGAAGGCATAGTCACCCAGTCAGTGTTAGGTTTAGCCACTTTCTAAGAATGGCAATAACAAAAGAGTACGAGCTCCAAATAAAATGAACAGATGGGTGTACTTCTCCAGAAGCTGGCCTTCTAATGTTCTGTGGCTTCGAGCGAGAGAAGATGGCAGTGGTAGTATGGAATCCCAAATTAGGATTTCCCATGAATGCTGTTTATTTAATCACTGAATATACACACACTCCATTTCCTTCACAAAATGGCAAAAACAAAACTGAATGACTGTGTGTTCATTGTTTCTTGATATTATGGAGTTTGTTGTGATTTACACTCCGCCTTCGTGGGTTCATTTATTTAAGAAGAAAGAGAAAGGAAGAGGAAGAAGGAGAGGGAGGGAGAGAAACAGCCAGAAAGGAAAAGGAATACAAGAAGCCCTGTTCAACTAAATAAAAAGAAAAATATTATGGGAGTCTTTTCAGCTAATTATTTACACACACACACAAAATGATACAGCAATTCTAAATGGCATACTCCTAAAGGGAAGATTACTAAAAGCAACGGTAGTTTGGGGGGACCATGAGCACACATGAAGGTGTTGCCCATTATTTCAAGACAACCAAGTTGAAAAGAATCAATCATCTTTTATGCTGAGCATCATATAGAAAAAAGATATCTAAATTTAGGGGAAAACACATGAAATATGAGTTAATTTACTTAGCTGAACTGAGCTGGGCTATTGCCATGGTTTTACCCCGGCTGTCAGCTAAGCCACACGCAACCACTCACTCACTCCCTGGTGGGATGTGGGAGAGAATCAGAAGAGTAAAAGTGAGAAAACTCGTGGGTTGAAAAACACCCAGTTTAATAGGTAGAGCAAAAGCCAGGCACCAAGAAAATCGATGAATTAATTCCTCACTTTACCAGGTATTCAGGCATCTCCAGTACAGCAGGGCTCCATTACACATAACACTGACTCAGGAGGACAAACAACATCACCCTGAACATCACCACTCAATACTTGTTTTTCCACCATCCCCTTATATTTTGAGCATGGAATATCACTTTGGTCAGGTTTGTGTTAGTGTGAGAAGCGGAAAAGGCCTTGACTCTGCATAAGCACTATACAACAGCACTGAAAACATCTCTATATAACAAAACCACCTCTATATTATAAACACAGTTTTCAGCACAAATACAAATCTATCCCAGCTGTGAAAGTTTGCTCTCCAGTGAAGAATTGCATGCACAGTGAGGAGGGATCAGCATTCAGAAAGCCCCTCTTTGGCATCCTGATGGAGATCTTGACCAGGCCAAGCAGGAAAGGCAGAACCGTCCTTCAAAGCCATCCTGTAGATTCACATACAACACAACTTGTATAAGGACTACCCAGGAGCGATTTGGCCTATGGCTGCACTATATTCAAGTGTTTGCTCAGTTTTCTCAGGCCGGCTGAGAAAAACCTCACAAGTAAGGCTTCCCTGTCCCTAGCATATATCTCTTCTTTCCTGCCTGCTCATACAAGGCCTGCTTGACATGTAGTTTTGAATCTGACAGGAATAAACCACTCCTTTGGAAAGATCTATGTGCGGAAGCAAGCTGGTAGACAAATTGTGGCTTTGGTCCAGCCTTGGCAAGATAAATACTGGCAAACGGATTGTTGGACCTTGTGCTTTAGGAAAAGAGAAAGGCATATTTAGATTTACATAGACCAGATGTCTTCTTTTTTTACCTGCTCAGGTCTAACACAGAAAGATCATGCAGAAAACACAGGATAACGTGACAGTCCAGCAATAGTGTAGTCAATGAAAACTTGACTACTGAGGAAGAGGCTGTAACAAAGCTCAGTCTCCTTTAACTGATTGGCAACCAAGTAAAATTATAAGCAAATAAATATCATTATTTTGAAATAATCAGAATCCATTTCAGAGATTTTGATTAAAAATAATTTCAATATGCAATCATATTTCTTAGTGTGATGTATCAAGTCATACTACCTGTGTTTGAGAGGTTCCCAGTAATGACACATGATGCCCATGCTATTAAATGAAACTGTTTCCATGATGATCATGTTCTCAGTAAAGAAGAATATTGGCTGAGCAGCTGATCAGACACTAGCTTTTCATGTTATAGGTAGTTTTATCTGAAATGAGTTTTGAGAAGATTAAATGAACATAATGGAAATAAGCCCCATGATCTCAGTACTAGTTTCTATGGGTCACAAAATAGGTTTTCCATTGATTGCCTGTGCTGAGGAAAAGATGAGGATTGGCAAGGAAAAATAAAGCATATAATTCTTTAGGATTTGTCCAAAAGACAATACGTCTAGGGATATGTTGTGTATTTGGCTGCTATTCATTTCTTTAGGAACTAAGACGCATTTTGCGACGTTAGTAAAAGAACACAGAAAGCACAGATAAGTAGAAAGAAGTTAGTGAATTCACAAAGTAAAAAACAGGAATATGAAATAGTTGTAGCTACACCTTTGACTTCAGCGTTCTGCATTTCAAAGGTAAAATATGGGTAAACATAAAATTAAAAAATATAAAACATAAAATAAAATTTATAAACTCTGTACGCAACTTTAAATTGCCATTGAAGGCAGCTCTCCAGATAATTAGAACTGGAATTCTTTGTGCTAGGAGAGGCAATCTCCATCCTACAATCAGGTAAGATTGTAACTGCAAAATGTACAGAAGAGTACCTCTGGGATTAAAAAAAAAATTGCAGAAAATAGCCGCAATTTGACATCAAGGTGTTCTCCCTTGTAGCACAGGGGAAAAAAGATTTTGGGGCGAGCATGGGGGGGTTATGTTGCTGAGGTGTCTAGAACATGTTTTGTCAGTCTGCACAAATTGCAAAACTATCCTGAATATATGTGGTTAGAATGGAAGCTCATGTAAGTAGTGTAGCCCTACCTGCCCAGTAACCTCATTTCCATATGGTGCACAGTGAACAAAGCCCCATAGCACATTTAGTATTTTCAGAGGCTCACACCACAGTCAAACCAAAACCAGTTTGTTTGAGTGACAGCATTTACTGTATTTCAGTTTATTCCTTTTACATCCCACACACCACTTCTGAAATCTCAAATATTTTAGAGATGTTGGAGACAGCAAACATCATTCAGAAACAGAGGAGGTGTTTTATCTGTCTGTTCCTGTGCTAACATATACTAAAATATTCTTCTGTCCTACCACTCTTAAAGACTCACCAGGAGAGCTACACTGGAATACAGACAGGTTCAAGAACACACAGAAGAGTAGACTTTTCAAAAATAAGAATAAAAATAATTCTTAACCTCTTTTAGTTTTAATTAACATTAAAATACAAATATGTATCCCATGTCTGTAATTACTTGTAAGGAGCAAGCAAACTTTTATGTACAGCCCATCTTGGCTAATTTCTAGAAGTTGCATTGTGCATTTTTTCCATTCTCCCATTTTTCAAACCAAACTATAGGTTACAAAAAAAATAACAAATATATTCTTAAGTGATCAGATAATGAAGCTGTAGTGTAGTAAGTTTCATTTGATATTTATGACATGCCAAGTATCCCTTTTCGGGTATGATAAATTACAGGAGGTGGGTGTGGGTATTTTTAATTTGCCTGGTCTCACAGCGTAAGTTTATGATCTTCAGTATAATGTAGGTCATTTCTACTTAAACCTTGATTTTCACCTGCCAATCCTCTGCCTCTCATCCTTTGCCTTTCTCCCTTTGCCCTCAGTATATCTTTTTATTAGTAGTATTATTCTAGGTACGGTGTAAAACAATGCACATTAAAGGTATAGATTTCCATCCTACTCTTTTCCCAAGATGACTTTTTTCAGAATTAAGTGGACAGCACACCAGCATTGCAGCCACTGTCATTTGCAGATTGATTTTTTTTTTTCCTAGTGCCTGGAAACTCTGAGAGGAAGCAATTTTATCAGGCCTGTGAATTCTAACAACCTGAAAATAAGACTCTCTTCAGTCTCTGTTCTAAGCTTTTCATTAGATCCAAATCCCTGGCTTCCTCCTGAAAATTAAATGAAGAAAATTGGAAATACTGATATCCAGCTCTGTCTTCAACAAGTTAAAGTGCGAAGTTTGTGTATTCGCTCTCCTGGCTCTATAATTTAAACTCAACTAAGCTGGGTAGAAGGTTCATTCACTCTTTGTCAGAATACTTTTGATAAACTGGATAAAAAGGAAAAATATGGAAGCAAGTTTCCATTCATCTAACACACTGCAAACATTTTTCACTACCTGTTGCCTTTTTGCTTTTTCAAATTAAGTGTATAATTAGACTATATTCTTTCCTTCGAGATAGACAGGGAAATCTATGACTTGTGAAGGTGGAAAACAAAGAAATCAATAGGTGTCTGCCTCAGTGGGGACCTGAGGGCATTTGTAAGTGTGTCAGCGGGAGCTGCCAGTTGTGCTATCTAAGGAGCTATTACATATTCTCCCTTAATTTTACTGAGTTTGTCACAGATTATCTGCTGATTCTGATTGAAGGATCAGTAAAAAAATAAAACAAACTCCTCTCACTTAGAGCAGAGAGAATACACTGGGAATCTATTCAACCATTTCTCATCTGAGAGTGTTGATTCATATTCATCTACCCAAACAAATACTCTCTGCACCTACATACAGTCTCAAGGACACTTACAAATAGAGCTTACCTATACAATAGGCTGGAAATGTTAAAGTTATGAAAGGATTGGAGAGGAAAATGAAGGAAACCATAGGTAAAAGAAAAGCCCTGTCAAACTATTTGTCAATTTTCACTCTTGGCATGCTTCATTTCTGATTTATTTATTTTTGTAAGTCAGCATTGTGCATCTCAGAAGAATTTGTTATACACATAGATCTTTAAGATTAAAATGCTACCTTCCAGTGGGTGTAAGTTTTTTTCAGCACAACTATGCTTTCCTATAAACTAGTAGCCTAAAGCCAGTGGAGGAAATGAACAATATCATTATTTCAGTTTCTTTGATTTACTGCAGCATAGAACTAGCACTCCTGGGTTTTAAGCAGAGGTTCAATTATTTGCTTCTATAGGAAAATCCTATTAATTAATGACAGGGTACCTAACTTCAAACATGATTTTATAAATCTTCAGTCTACCTATATTAGAAATGAGCTCAGCTTTGAGATCAGAACAGGCCCAAGCCCACAGGATTCACATATCTGCAGCCAAACTTCATCTGGACAAACACTCTGTTCTAGTTATTCGCTGTTCCCAAATATTATGAGAGAGATTCTTTTGATGATGCCTGGAAAGTGTAACCTGGACTAGTAATCTGCATTCTTGTTTAGTCACAGTTTTATTAAATAATTTAAAGATACAAAAGAATATATATTTAAAAAAGTATACACTCACCTGGAAAATATATTCTGGATCTTATTTACCTGCCTATTAATGGATAGTAAGTGATATGATTTTAAAAGTATCTTAATACAGCCCTCAGCTTTTCTACAAAATAATAACATAATCAAAATATGGTCCTTATGATGAACGTCGACGGGACCGCATGTTTGGATAATAATGAATTTTGTTTAGAGCATATGTATAAACAGCAATGATAACACTAAGCTGGGGGAAAAAAAAAGAAATAAAGAATAACACATAGCTAGAAGGAGCAGCTTGATCAATTAAAATACTTGTTGAGATGGATAGGAAGTCAGGGATATTAAATAGAACAGGCAGAGGAGAATTTTAAAAGCTAAAAGGACCATGAAAACTGGGATTGAGAAACACAGTTGAGGTAAAAAATAGAAGAAACCTTATCACAGTCTCACAAGAGTGTACTTGTATCTGGCCCTTTGCAATTATTTTCTAGCATTCCCACAGTGGGCAGTGTACTATGTGTGCACAGAAGGAGCCATTGCTTTTAGTGGCTATAAATAAGTACTCTAAACAAAACCCTAAAAATGGAACTATTCCCCTATTCTCCTCTATTACTCCAACCCTAAGTAGCTAACTTTCTACATGGTCAATGAGGCAGCTGATAAAGAGCAAAAAGATATGGTCTGATTTTGGACCCCACTCTACTCCCGTGAGTACTGTCAACAGAATTTGTTGAGATTTAGTTGGTCAGAAATACTTAAGTAATTCTTTTGCACTGCAGAACTGAAGATATGTGTAAATGATTTCTGTGTGCACTTTTATGTGTACAGCAATCAGAAAATAGGAATCTAAATAGCACAATAAGGTGTCTTCCATATATCATGTTGGAACAACTCTGATGCCCTCATGTGGGAAAAAGATATTTTAACACCTGCCAACTTGGCTGAAAATTCATGCTAGGAAACAAATGAAATCTTGCATAAAATTTGGGGATGAGATTTTTTATCAGAAAAAATTTTGGACAGAAAAAGGACAGAAAAATTTTGTTTCAAGTTGAGAAGTAATATGCTCTAATAACACACACATACACACACAACAGACATTAAAATTATTTGATGCAAAAACTTTTAGTATCTTGAAAAAATCAGGTAACAAACACAAAAAATCTGCATAATTCCCATGAAAGTCTTTTCTTTCTGCAATTTCCTAAGTGCCAGGCTCTAAGTGTCCTGAATTGTATGTTACCTGTTTAACTAAAAATTTGTTTCGATAGTGAAAGAGTCATTAATCTCTCATTGCTTACTTTGAGCATCCTCATAAATATGTTTTTTTCAAGTGGGAAGACCAAATGCTGTGTTTAGGGTGCAGGAGATTTATCCAAGGGTCAAAAATAAAATCTGTTTTCCTTTTCTTTGAATTCACTCACATCCACATCCTGGGATAGAATAAAATTGTAAAACACTTGTCATTTTACTGGTTATCTGTCTGTAGCTTATTCTTCGTGTCACATAGAACATGAATATAAAGCAGATCTGTTGAAACCAATTATGTCTGGATTTGGAAATACACCATTACTAGATATTTGTACTGAAATTGTATCAAGTTGTTTCAGGAGTTACCTATACTTCCAGTGATATTATAAACACCCAGCAAAAACAATTCCCCATGTGCCAGACTTCAGGGTTTGTGTAACCTTATGACCATATTACATCAGAGCCTGTGAAAAAGAAAGATATAAGGACTATGGGATTTAAAACAATGGCCATTCCTTGGATTCCCTCTCCTTTATTTTCTAGATAAATGTGATTATATTCCCTATAGAACCTCTTTATTCCTTTTTCCACAATAAACTATATATGACAAAAAATTTCTTAAAGAACTCAGGGTTGGGTTATTGTTTTGTTTTTCTATTAAATGATGTGTGAAAAGTCTATTTGCTGATTGCTTTAATTATTTCACCACAAATACTTTCTGTGAACATATCTGCCTAAGGGTCCTGCAACCTATTAGCTTTGCTTACTGAGTTTCTTTGACTATTTTTTATTCATTATCTGTGCTGTGTGACTAAACCTCAAGAGTTACATGGCATTGCTTCTTCTTGCCAATTATCTGACTGAAAAAAACCCCTTGTAAAACAGGAGGCAGATCATTTCATCATGAATAGCATGTTCTGAAAGAAACATCATTCCTTTCATATGTATTCTTACAAGTTTTCTGTGTGTTTGAATATTATTCTGTTGAACAGTAATTCCTGTAAACAAAAGTGTCTTCAGAGTAAGTGTTAGCATCAAAACCCAAAAGGGTAAGCAAAAGTTTACATTTTGAGCAGGTCAAAACAAATCAGAATTTTAATCCTTCAACATATTTTTTTCCCATCACTTACTCAGCTTTAGTGTCTTTGCTTTAAAAAATGCTAAAGAACTAATAAGCATTACAATTTCTAAGTCAGAAAATAGATAAAAACACTACAAAAAATACTTCACAGTGATGCTGCAACCCATATGATTAAGTTCTTTGACTTCAGACAGAAGTTCTGGGCTGGTTGTTTAAGTTCTTTTTTGTAAAGAGATGTAGAGGAGACCATGTGAGTCCTTTTTTCCTACAGTCTGAATAATTTCCTATTTGAAGAAATGCTAGAGATAGTATTGACAGTAGCTGATCCATCAGCAAACTGCCTTATCCTGGGGCAGACGGTTACCTGTAGCAATAGAAAGCAGTAAGAATCAACATAATTTAAAATTTTACAATATTTCCCACAAGTTTTAATATTTAAGTGTCATCTATCCAATACCATTGGAAGATGCATCTCTTCAAAAATTACGATAGACACTACCTCCTGATGCATCTCAAAAAACAGATACAAAGAAATTGAATTATGCTTCAATAACCCTGAGACTCAGATGTGGCTTGAAAGACAGACTTCAAAATATTACACCTATTGTCTCCACATTCAGGAAAGCTTGTACGTCAGTATTCTGTGGCCAGGGCTTGATTTCTTTGGGGAATCATTGTCAGACACTGAAGCATACTACAGAGGGTAAAAAAAACAATCTGCAAAGCAACAGGTATCTTAGAGTAATACCATAGGATTAACACTTTAAGAGTAAATATTGATACTGTCATAGTTTAATTCCTATAGAACATTTTCCACGTATCAGGTGGGGTTCCCTGCAAGACTGAAGATAACCATTCTGGTTAATTTTCTTCACTGTGGCTGCTATAGGGCTATGTTTTGGATTTGTGCTGACAACAGTGTTGATAATACAGAAACATTTTTGTTATATAGATATGCTTTCATTGTTGTTGAGCAGTGCTTACACAGGGCCAAGGCCTTTTCTGCTTCTCACACCATGCCGAGCCTGGGGGTACACAATGAGTTGGGAGGGGACACAGCCAGGACAGATAACCAGAACTGACTGAAGGGATATTGCATACCATGGGATGTCATGCTCAGAATGAAAGGGACTGGGAGAAGAAGAAGAAAGGAGGAGGGATGTTCAGAATGATGTTTGTCTTCCTATGTCATCATTATACACGATGAAGCCCCACTGTCCTGGAGATGGCTGGGCACCAGCCCGTCCATGGGAAACTGGGAATGAATTCCTTGTCTTGCTTTGCTAGCACGCATGACTTTTGCTTTACCTGTTAAAGTTCCTTTATCTCAGCCCAGGAGTTTTCTCACTTTCACTCTTTCAATTCTATCCTCCAACCTGCCAGGAGAGAGGGCTTGTGTGAGTGGCTGTGTAGGGCTTAGCTGTCATCTGGGATTAAACCACAACAGTGATACATGGAGAGACAGAAACAGCCTTGGAATAAAATCAGTGAAGCATGCTCTAGATTTTAAGATAGAATTTCAAATTTACACTGCAAAATCTCAGAAACTTTGAGTACTCAAGCTCAGGACTTTCCTTTAGCACATTTTTTTCCTGGCTTTAACCCTAGCTCTCCAATATCATAGGAAAAAGACTTTTCCTTTCTCCTAAATCATGAGGTCCACACCAGCTTAGGGCAGACCCTGCGATCACAACAGATCTAATCTATAATATTCCCACATTACTTTCTGTCAAACTGGAACCTACAGTTCCTTGCTTACAAGACACCTAATAAATGCTAGGCTCCCTCTGCTAGAACGAGTGCTTTTCTCAACAATTTTATTATATTTGTGGATCTAACAGGTTTTATATTTGCTCTTCTGCTCTTTGTCACAAGACCGATTTTTTTGCATCTATCCTGGCACAGTGCAAAGAGTTCAGTGTAATTCTGGACTTTGAATTTTGAGCAGTTGGGTGTTAAGCATGATACGTTAATAGTGAAAGCAAAGCTTCACATATTTTCACACATAAATTCTGCAATAAATAGGGAAATTGGGCCAGGGAAGAAGGTATATTCACCAATAACACTCTCTAACTATGAACAAATTAGACTTGAGTAAGAGGAAATCAAAGTCTTTCAGACATCTGTGAAGTCAATCATTATATTTTGGACAACCTTCTTCGTATTCTGTGTGGATGTGCATCCCGTGCCCATGGAGAAGCAGTACTATAAACTTGATAAAGCTCACAAAGAACATAGCTATGAAAAAGTTTTATGAAATATTAAATCCAAGTAAATTAGCATGCTTAACAGGGGAGGGATTTAGTTGAGGGTAGATAACAGGTTATTTTTACTGAGAAATATTGTATGATTAACTAAGAAATTCAAATGTAGTTATAGGAGCAGAGCTGTGTCATGAGAATGAGGTGTCCAGGTCTCAACACAAGTCAGTATTTTCATTACTAATGGGACAACTGTATGAACAATGTAATGTGTTCCTGAGAAATAAGATCTGATGTTGGGGGAAAAAAGCAAATACTGTAACAGTACTGTCATATGCTAAAATGTAGAATTTCAGTAAATGCAATAACATAAAATTTGCTGAAGGTAAGAAAGAAATTCATTTAGGAAAGGAAACAAAAAGCAGATAAATTGGAGTGCACAGGTAGTTGGTAGCATTACAGAGCTGTCTGGAACAGTATAAACAGATTAAAATAAGTTAGTAAGAATATACTCTTGAAAAAATGTCAATTTCTACAGTGCTGGGTAGATCCAAGAAATGTGTAATAAGCAAATAAAATAACTATTTTATTTTTAACTGGTTACACACCAGCTAGAGCATTAGATTCAGCTGCAGGTGGCTCATTTTTTATTGACAAATTCTCAGGAAAAAGTAAGAAATTTCAAACATTCTGAAGAAAACAAGCAACAGTGCAAACTATTTGGAAAATATGATACAACATGAGAATCTTAAGTGCACAGAAGGTAAGAGTAGAAGAGGCAGTAACTATGAGTGCATGAAGGAATGTTCTGACATTAAGGATAATTGAATATTCAGATCAGCCAATGATGATGGAACAAACATTATCCTAAATACTCCATAAAGAGCAAACTTTTAACTATCAATACTACTACCTTCCAGATTGGCCACGAGGACCTGTGAATTTTGCCACATGTAGAAATAATGGGCTGGAATTAGTCTATGAATTGCTAAATCATCTTGATCAAATGCAAAGATGTTTGACTAGACTCTTCACCAGTATTCTGGTTTTTTTAATGGCAGTGAGCAACAAGGCAGTTACTCATGATCCACAGGTACATAGTTACAGTTTTGATTATGCTAGTGTTTGTATAGTCTGCGTGGAAAACTATTAGAAAAGCCAGTTTGGAATGACAGGCTGATTTTTTAATTCATTCTCTCTTTTTGTTTTGTTTTCTTTTGTTTTGTTGAAATAAAGCTAACCTGTGTTAAATTACATAGTGACAAACACTTTTACTACAAATTGTCTTAAAGGCAACATTCCAAAACACATACACAAAGAAATTAGTTTAGTATAGAATTAACACATTGTCTTTTATTATTAATGAGAGCTAATAACTACCTCTTTAACTACATATGTGCTGAAAAAGTATTTCAGAGTTTGCAGAGCTCAATTTTCAACAGATTAAAAATATGAAACAGTTTTGACACAAAGACCACTTGAACTGCTGTCCAACAATTCTGCTTTAAAGCACCAGCCTTTAGGTATGTAGCATGACAAGTTAATGCCTTTCCAAAACAAACAAAAAGCTTCCTGACCTCTCTAAGTCATTGTTCTGAACTTCTGCATCTACAAGGAGTTTTGGATAATGGGTTACCTAGAAAAAGGAAGGAAAAACAACTATTACTTAACTTTCTTAAGGACAACACCACGTTCTTGTTTGCACACCCTCTTCAGTGCTTCACTGAGAAGTCAGCTTACTATATTTCCTCAGAAGTTCATTTAAAATCAAAAGTAAAAAAATTAAAGAAACAAAACAAGTAAAAATCCCAAGTCACAAAAAAATGTAGAAATTATCTTCAGAGAGCTGAATTTCCAACATTTTCTTTTAATGGCCTCACATTTTTTGGAGGACAATCTTAAAACTGCTTAGATGTTGCTTACCAGGAACTTGCCTCTTGTCACTCAAAATCTCCTCGTGTTCAGTAAAGATTTAGGGGGATTTAGCTCAGGTTTAGTTAAAACTGGATTTCAGTTCAACTGAACACATTCTACTCCTTTTCAGATTCTAATACAAACTACAGATGATGTCTCCCCGTAGCATTTAATGTCTTCCAGGACAGAATTTATTTCAATTATCAACCATAGTCCAATACTTCGTGTTAGTGCTAGCAACTAAATAGTGGCAAATGTTTCCCTGCTCATTTTTGACAGAAAAATGTTGGAGTGTTTTGAAAACTTTGAGTCTTTAAGTGAAATATAAAGACATAGGAGGCGCTTTTTTAGGCTAATGTCTATTTTATCAGTTTGTAAATTATTTATCCTAGAGAGTTATCCAGCCTGAAATCCAGTTATTGTTCAACGTGGTAGTCTGAGTTTTTCTTGAGTACATCACACCTGACAAACAGTTTATGCTCAAGAAGACTTTCCAAGAGAAAACTGTTTCCGAATAGTTGGTGCTGAACAGGTACCAAACAGTTAGGTTGTTGACTGCAAAATGCAGCACTTCTTTTTTCAAAAGGTCTACAGTTTGATTTGATGGTACCAAGGATAGAGTGTTCCCATGCTCCAATTTAGATACAACTCCCTCCAAAAAGAGCCTACATAATCTCTTTAATGCAATGAGTGATTTCTCAAACAGTTGGTAATTTTTTTTTTCATTGGTTGATTTTAACTCTATTCTAAACTCAAAAATAAAAATCCAATGGAATTTATAGGCGTGGAGATCCCATAGATGAGGTAGAACGACAAATAAATGATGAAAGTATGTGAGTACAGGCGTCCCATTTGTAGAATTCAAGATGTCCCCTCACCTCAAAAATAAGAATTGAGAGAATAAAGCAAATTTAAAAAGGTCCATAATTATTGTAGGACTTTCATTTTTTTCTTCTAATTGAGCAACAGAGCTTGTATTCTGGCTCAATAAATTACACATCAATAAAATGCCATACTGATGCTGGCATGGTACTGAATTAAGATACTGATCTGTTGTGATTTTCCCACCACAGCTTTCACAAGCGAATGCTAAGACCCTTTCTCATGACCCATTACTAGAAGCTAATATCCTATGTCCTGTCACCATTAAATATGGATCAGCATTGCCGATGACACAGGTATTTACACAGACCATCTCACACTAGCTACCTCTAAGATAAAATATAGTGCAAGGTTTTCTATTGTAACTTCATACAAGAACAAATGCAGAGATTTAGCAATATTTAGCATGCATTTATGTATGGAGAAATCTAAAATCTTACTGACTCCTAGACAAATACCAGTGTACAGAAAACTGCACATAGTCCCCAAGTTTTGACATACCAAAGAAGGAAGAACCAGGATTTTTTTCTTTCCTTGTTAAGGTTTGCCTTGGAAGGGTTTTTTGCCTTATAATCCCCCAAAAGTCTTTTCAGAATCCCCGTGTATTAAAACTAGAATTTCTTTAAGAAATACAAGTCTTCCTACACTTTACTTAAAGCATTGTAAGCCCTACAGGGTACAGATCAAAGGTAACTGTGATTTGCAGGTCGTCTAGGATGGGTTTTATATGGGGATATCTTACAGAAGAGATGCTTTCAGCTGATACCTTTTCAGCACAATCACAGAATTTTTCAATATCATATACAACATCATTTAAAGAACACTGCCAGATGCTTAAATAATTAACCAGCTGGATGTACACAGCATCTGCTTCTGTTTGTGTGTCTCTGTATCAGGCAGAAAACAGTCATCTCCAAGTTGAATAAAAAGCTTCTGGTCAAGGACTGTGAAGGAGTGACTATAATCACAGAGCAAGGCATATTGTTCACATTATATCCTTTACAATAAAAGCAATAAACTTTTGATAATAAATGAAAATCAGGCTTTATGTAAGAAAAACAACATTCCTATGGTAGCCTTTTCGTCTCCACTTTGGATTCCCAGTTTAGGCAATAAGTAGCTCTCTTTTAATGCTATTCTTTGCATACAGTCTTTCATTGGAAGCTTGTATTATGTTTGTCTGAATTAAACATATTACTCAACAAAGTTCTCTGCTACTAGAAAAAACTATAGGATCTTCTTGGTAGTCCCAGTAAGGAAATCTGCAGTTCTTAAATTATATCCAATGACAAGTAATTTTAATTAAAATCATGGGAAGTTTTTTACTTACAGTGCAGAAAGGTTAAATTTTACTTAACTTATATTTAGACACTTAAAACTCCAAAGCAGTAGGAGTGTGAGTTATGTTAAATTCTGTCTGGCTGTCTTTATGACCAGCACATATATTACCGAGCTTTAAGATGGTTTAAAAAAAATGCATGAACTTACAACATATGCTGTCAGATATCCAAAATATTCATTATTTAAAATTCATGCATTGTCTGCCTGCACTTGTATGCAGAATGTCAACACTGGGCAGAGGGCAGGCAGGCAGGCATCTCTAAAATCTTGTGAGAAACATCTAGTTAAGTGAAAATATTTATTTTTTTGTCCTAATGATCTTAGGCCTTGGCATACCACATAGAAAAGATATCACTAGAAAATACAGCCAAGCAGTAATTTCATAAAAGGCAACTTATCAGTGAAATTATTCACTGCTGAATTGGAAATCTTACGCTGATTTTACCCAGTCATGTGTTACGTACTTGGTAATAGAGAAAGGACAACATCCCAGGGGAATCTTGAAGGAATGTTTCTCTGCTGCTAGTACCAGCCATGGCTGAATCTCCTCTATAAATTTAAATACTTGAAAAGGTAACAAGTTGACTCAAAGTCTCCCAAATGACATCAAACCTAATATGGTGTACTAAAGAGTTTATTCTGAAGATAAAGTATTTCAAACACAAAAGGACCTCAGCTCTGAATATGTCATAACAGAAAAGAGAAGTCATGTTTTCTAAATCTAAGTTAAAAAAAAAAAAAATCCCAATGTGAACTGCTTGTATTCTACTCTTTGAAACAGGCTCAGTAATTTGAAGAAAAAAACCAAAATCCCTCTTCTAATGTTCTCAGGGCAAAAGTAAAAATGGAACAACCATTCCTGCTTCCATATTTGTTCTGTACTTCTAGAGGTTGCCAAGAAAAGAACCTTTTCCTACGCTGTGACCACATGCACTACAGTCACAACATCTAGAAAAATATACAATGCCTCCCACCAACTTGGGACCTTACAAAGGTGCCATTTGCCATTGTTCTTGTTTAACTGTGCAAAAATAAGGTGAGGTTTAGAAGGGCCACATCCCAAAACCTTAGCAGAAGGCTGGGGTAAGATGTTCATATACTGTCCTTGACAGTAAGTTCAATGACTCACTGAATCACTCGTTTTGTTTTCCTCATACAGTTGTCATCACTGTGTTTTTATGACTGTTTTTCGTAGCAGACCTTTCATTTCCCATGCAGAGAGATCTGGAAATTCAAGTAATTTCCAACCAACTTGCCTCTAGGTTTATATGTTGTCCATCAGATAACCGAGATTTGTTTCTGGTGGTATTTTTTTCTGGAACATGATTATCAATGTATAAATATAAAAACTCCATATGGAAATTATATCATTTACACCAAAATACTCTTCTATTTTAGACCTACAAACTAATAACCACACAGTTCTGTGTGCAGACCTGATTTCAACTGCTTGTGTTATTTACTGCTGATCTCAAAGGGGCCAAATTTTTGTTTCAGTTTGTAGCCAATTATTTCTTTTAAATTAATTTGAAAACAATGAAATTACAACCAGTAATCACTTTTTGAAGATGCACTGCTTTTTGAAGGAAATAAACTTCTCACTCTAATAGTCAGTGATTCTACCACCTGGAAGTCCCAGAGGTTTTGGTTGCCAGTTTAGCTGAGAATATCGGGAAATCCCCAAGACTTCATAAATCCTCCAGGCAAATCAGCAACAGCATTAAACATCAGATGATCCTGAGAAACTTTCCATCTTAGAAACATTCGACTTCTTTTTTGTGTATTACTAGAAGCCTGATGGAACTTGGGCTTTGTCCTCTTCAATACCACTGTATATGGCTACAACATTTTACTGGTTCTTCTGGTAAAGACATGGGGAGGTCAGAATTTTTGGTTTGTTGGGTGGGTGGGTGGGTTTTTAAGTTTATTTATTCACATTTAATGATTTTCCAATATCAGGAAAACTAAATGCTTGACAAATACCAATACAAGATACACTGCTTGTCTTAAAATACCATAGTAAAAACATTCAGCTGATTACCTACAAGCACTCTTCAGTAAAATTTGAACTGTTTTAACATAGAACAATGTATTGTGCATTTTTAAAAATACTTTACTAAGCCAACATTTAGTCTATGCTACCTATGATGTGAGTAAGTTTACACTTCTCCTCTGTTAAACACTGTTAAAAGAATTTTTTTAAACACATACGGATCTTTCCAATTAAGTGTTTCAATGAGTGGAGGAGTGGAAGACAGACTTCCTGACAGCAAGAAGTTAAGCATATGAAGAGAGATAATCACCTTTCCTCCTTCCATTATATCACCCCCTTCCTTCTGTTATATTAGGATGTACAGTTATTTACAAAGTTCTTTTGAATTATTCAGAGGTCCATTATGAATACCATTGCAATACTTCCTTCTTTTTTACATTATTAGAGTTTTTTTGTAAACTGAACAATATTAGTTACTGAAGAAAATATCTTAAGACAGTCTTCAAAAGAAAGACAAAGAGCAGCAAGTCACAGTGTCACTGTGGTATGTCCCATGCAATTTTTCAGATTTGCTCTCTTGATGTCTTTGCTTCCTTCCTTTCCCACCTATCTAGAATTACCCTTTAAACCTAGAAATCATCACCTGATAAATTTTACTGTAAGTTTTTTCCATCAGAACCCAGTTTTTCTTCAGAAAGCAGGTTTTCCTTTTGAATAACTGGGCTAAATCTGGTCCTTCAAACTTTAGATTTGTCTTTATAATCTATATAAAGATATATAGATTATATATAGAGATATAATCTATATCTCTCTTCCTTTTGAAGCTATCAGTTTGGATTTATTCTCAGAAATTACTTATTAATTTTTTTGCTGTTGCATTTGTGGAATTCAAGGACAGTACAAGCTCAGGAAGCTGCCTAAATTAAGAGAAAGAATACTTCAATACCATCCTGTAAATGATTAAAAAAAAAAATATATATTTATTTCTTTAAATTCAGTTTGCAACAGGTGATCTTTGGAATTAAAAATAAGATTTTTTTTTTCTGGAGTAGAAAAGAGAGGAAAGTGTCATTGTTGAATTACCCAACCCACCTGATCTCTGTCCATTTTCTTCTATTTTACTCCATCAAATTATATTTTGCTTGCCCTCCGCTGCTTTTACCAAAGGTAATTCAAGCAGCTGCCTCTGTTCCAGATCACCTCTTGCTGAAACACTACTAAAATTGGCTGTTAGATGTTCCTTCAAAGTTTATCTGTCTAAAGAATCTAATTAGACTTTATCAGCAGCTCCATACTGATTGGAAATTGTAGTCTCTTTCCACATTTATTATATGGCAGTTACCAGCCACAATGGGGGAGAAATACAGATTATTTTAGAAGCAATTACTTATCTTTTTTTTAAATACCAACTCAGAATTCTGATCCCTACTGAGACAGTGATTGGCATTTTGCACCAGTGATCACAGAAACCTGGTAGAGCATGAAAGCCCATACTGCCCTTACTGCTATGCTCATTGATCTGTTTGAATCACACCAACAAGAAATGTATTGTGCTTTAGTTCCAGGAGCCCATGACCTGAACAAATTCTAATTCTTAACCGCATTATTTCTTAGTCACATGGTGTTTTAGCAGCCTGCAAAGATGAAACACAGCTTTTATATAGCATGCACACAAGTTGCACTTCAGTATACATTGTGATGTCATAAACACTTGGGTTTATGTAATCACTGCACTTTCTTTCCTGAGAGACAGCTTTAGTTCATTCCAAAATGACCCCTGAGTCTTTGTATCGGCATTTTTGATCTTCTGTGACTTCCCTGAGCAGATTCATTCCCCAAGTGAAAAAAAATATCTTCTTGGAAAAAGTTGATTTTTCTTCTATAACTTCTTGGTTCCTGCAATATATAAACTGACCTTACTGATTTTACCTACAGGTCTGGGGCTTTTGAAAACTTCAGTTAAATATTCATGAACTATTTTCATCAACAGTATTTTTTAGGATTCTTTAGCTCTCTGATACACCAAATCACCTGATGCTAAGATCAGCAGCACTGCTTAGTTTCTATTCTTAATATTGTTGCCTCTGACTCAGAATGTGTACACAGAGGATTTAATTTCTTATACCCATATGTTCTCTAGCACTGCCACCTCCATCTAGCAGGTATTTTATCATTTAATGGCCTTGTTTTCAACAGAAAAGAACACCTGCATCTTGCCCCAAAGCAACCCATAATCATTAAGTATGTACAATATTATTCGGTTATATACCCTCTTTATTTTCTCATAATCATATGGGGAATATTAACATATTTTAAATAACCTCAGCGCTTTATTCCTGCTCACCATTATCATCTCATGTTTTTGAATATAGTTTTGTATTCCTTCCCTTTTAATATCATCAGTGCTGACTAGAAGTATCTGAATTTCTAGTCTCAAAATATGTTTCAAGCTTGCTTTGTCCTTATTTGCCATCAAGAATATTTTAAATATATATTAAAAAATGCATTTGCTCTTATTCAGTAAGTGAGGGTAAAAGGTACTGCTTTTTCCTTTGTTATTCACAGCTTCCTTACAGAGTAAAAGCAGGTAACACAACCCCAAACCCAAAGCAGATATTTGGTTTTTGTGAAGGTGAGCAGCAGAGGAAGTAAGTTATTCACATTTTAAATGTGCATTGTTCTGTAGCACCCAGAAAATACAAAAATCAAAATAAATAAAATCTCAACTAAACTGATACACATTGCCATATGAAAAAAACCACTGCACACCTTCAAGGAAAAAAAATCAAAGGACAACACAGATAATGATGTGGAAGTTTCATACAGTGACAATTACATCACTTAAATCAAGCTCCAAGCCTACTTCAAACTAGTTTTCTTCATTATAATTCATTATACGATCTCAGGATCCAATGCTCAAGATCTGTGGAGGACTGACCATAAGGTAACCCACTGGCAGGCTCACTAAGATGGAAACTTAATTTTACTTCTGTAAACTTTACACCACTCATTTACATAAAATCAGATTATCTCAATTTTGTACCACTAAGAATAATATTACAGGAATTGATGGACCTACTTTCTGTCCAAGAATTCCATGTTAGGTCGGGATAGGTAACAACATGATGGATTCAAAAGCTATTAGTTTTCAAAAAATGCTGCATTGTTTATTATTGAATTTTACATCACTTTAGTATGTTACTAAGGCATTAATTAAGAAGAAAATGAAACAATGTGGAATTTATAGAAGTTTCATAAAAATTAGTGGTGTTACAGATGAGAAAACTTGTGTTCTTCTGCTATACATGTGTTCCAAAATGCTAGACTACAAATTATAATTTGCTATGGTTAGTAGCAGTATGAGGCAAACCAACTAGTTCCCAGCTCATTAGGTCTTCTTTCACACAAAATTAATCAAAATTTAAAGCTGTGTATGTAAGCAGTTTAGTAGTCTGATTACAGATCAGCAAAGTGTTTTTATTCTAATGCATGGGTTTGAGTTTAAATCATATGTTTAATCATCTATTAATTTGCAGATTCATAAAATCTTGCAATTAACTCAAGCTAAGAGGTATTTTTTCCATTACACTTGTGTTAAGTGCTTGCACACATATACATGCATATATATGTAAATTTCTGATGCCTTTCAAGAGCAAAAGCTTCATTTTTATCTTCTTATATTCCCATAATCTGCTTTAGAGGTTCCATGTGTCACCTCACATAAAGGTTTTACTGCATATTTGACATTATATTTTCCAGCAAAAGGCCAAAAAGATGATTAAGGGACTGGATCACCTCACATATGATGAAAGTCTGAGATAGCTGTGTCTGTTCAGTCTAGAAAACAGCAGGCTTGGGGGCGATCTTATTAGTGTATATAGATACCTGAAGGGAGAGTGCAAAGAGCATGGAGCTAGGGTCTTTACAGTGGTGCCCAGTGACAGGACCAAAGGCAATAGGCAGACTGAAATATGAGGAGTTCCTCCTTTACACCAGGAAACACTTTTTTGTGACTGAACACTGGCATGGGTTGCCCAGGGAAGTTGTGGAGTCTCCATTCCTGGATATAGTCAAAAGCTATCTGGATGTGATCCTGGGTGATCTGTTCTAGGCAGTTCTGCTTCAGCAGGACAGGTGGACCTAATAATGTCCAGACGTGACACCTAACCTCAACCATTCTATGATTCTGTGATTTAGTCATTCTGTCACATAATAAGCTTAAACAATGTGGTTTTAGATATTCCACAGTCCACTTGATCAACTTTTGAAAGTTTATTTTCCAAGTGAATTTCACCCAAAATCCCCCAAACCTGAAACCATTTCCAAGAAACACACTTTAATGGTCAAATGTTCTTTCAAATATTTTGGCATAAGTACTCTGCTGGTAAAAGGTGGGATCCATTTCCAAAACTAAGGATCTCTTTTCCAAAGGCTCTCTTTGGTGGTTTAACTCTGGCTGGAGGCCAAATACCCAACAAAGTTGCAGGACAGGGAGAAAATATAAGCTTAGGAGTTGAGATAAGTACAGAGAGAGAAAATTCAGCAAAACAGACTCAACACAGAATAAAAAATCCATCCAATATATTATCACCATGACCACCTCCCAGTAAAGTACCCAATGAAAACACAGTAGGATAATGAGAAATAAAAACAAATCTTAAAACACCTTCCCTCAAACCTCCCTTCTTCCCAGGCTCAACTTTATTCGTGCTTTCTCTCCTCTTCTGCCCCCCTACCTCCAGGTGTCACAGGGGGAGATGGGGAATGGGGGTTTCAGTCAGTTCCTCAAAAGTTGCCTCTGTCGCTTCCTATAGGAAGGATTCTCACATTCTTCCCCTGCCCCAGTATGGGGGGCGACTCACAAGACACCATCCTCCACAAACTTCCCTAATATGAGTCCTTTATCACAGGGTCTTCAGTTCTTCACCCACTGCACTGCCCCAGAGTGGGTCCCTTCCATGGGGTGCAGACCTTTAGGAACAGACTGCTCCAGCATGGTGCTCCACAGGGCCACAAGTCTGCCCAGCAAACCTACTGTGGTGTGGGACCCTCTCTCCACAGGCTGCAGGTCCTTCATGGAGTCCAGTGTGGGCTTCACACCAGGTCACGGCATCCGTCATGTATCTCTACCTGCTCCACCAGGAGTCCTCAGCAGGCTGCAGGTGGAATGTCTACTCCCCATCATTTTTCATGAGCTTCCAGTGGACAACCTGCTTCACCATTGTTTTCTCTGTGGGCTGCAGGGGAATCTCTCCTCTGACACCTGGAGCACCTCTTCCCTCCCACTCTTTCTTCATTGACCTTGGTGTCTGCAAAGTTTCTCACATTTTCTCACTCCTTTCTCTGGCAGCAAGCAGTGGCCACTTGCAGGTTTTTTCCTTTCTTAAACATATTATCACAGATGCACTACCACTGTTGCTGACTGACTTGGCCTTGGTCAGCAACAGGTTCATCCTTGAGTTGGCTGGTGTTGCCTGTGTTGGACCTAGGGAAAGCTCTAGTAGCTTCTTGCAGAAGCCACCTTTGCAGCAGCAGCACCATCACCAAAACCTTGCCACACAAACCCCCAATACTCTCCCACATGAATTAAAAGCTATGAGGCATCACATACACCATAGAGAAAATAAGTATCTGCATAAAAAATAAATGAGACACTCAGGCCAATATCCAAAGATCCCAAGTCAACAGGGCAGAGTTTTATGTTTATGGTGTTTAGAACTCCCTTTCCCATACAGCACAGGCCTCTCTTCTCTATAAGAAAAGTAAATCCTGCTGCTGCTCTCTTACTAGGTGTTCTGCTACATATCAATCTTGTTATGACCCTGGATCAGGAGAGCTGTTGAAGTACTGTTCTGTCACTGACTATTGAACACCAGACCAATGGGGAGCAGGAGGACATGCCTTATTTGCACTACGTTGGAAGGGAAAACAAATAATTGCAGCTTCCTTGATCTTACCAGCAAGCACAAAAGAAAGTAGTATCAGACTCATCTGAGATATATGCTTGTAAATTAATTTCACCACTAAAAGTTTTAATTTTATTTCACATCTGACTGTTTTCCCTCGATCACTAGGTCTCACACTGCATTTATAGGAAGCAGAACAGAAGGTCTACCTGACCCTCTCTTTGGCAGTAGCCCAATAACAGATGCCCAGGGAAAAGATCGAGCATTGCATCTTCTCCAAGACTTCAGTAGTTTGCAGCTTAAGACTCCTGATTCTAAGGTGATTTTGTTTTGGTTTATTTTAGCTTGATTTTTCAATGCAGTTTTTCATAAATTCATTTGGGTGGTTTTTCAACCCACATTACCTTTCTGCATCAACATCTTATAATTAGTTCTACTGCTTAATTCTGCATTTTGTTTAAAAAAAACAACCACAACTCATTTGTTTTTAAGTAACTGGTTTTAATCATGCTTGAAATCCTCTCATTTTTAAATAAGAGTAGAGAACCCACCCTCATTCCTTATTTTCCCCTTACACATTCTTGTATTTTCTAGGCACCTACTGTATCTACTCGTTTGTGTCTACTCCATTCTGAAAGATCCCAGCAGCTTTAATTCCCAGCTGCAAACACACACTGCTCATGCTTTTGATGTTGCCACCTTTCTATAAAGTTTTACAGGCTTATTATCTTTTATGTCAGATGTTAGAATAGCTGAGATGTCTTCTACAGTTTTTTGCTGTTTCCCTAGGTTTTTTTTCCCAGACTCTTGAAAGCATTCATTGTCCATACTGAAAGTTGTTGGTACCTGGCCATGATGTACCAACAATAATCCTATGGGTGCCCACCAAGCACAGAAATAACGGCAAACTATTCCCAGCAGTATTTCTTTGGCCACAGAACTATCCTCACATTCAGCTGATCTGCAGTAAGTTGCAGATCTTTCTCAGAGCTACTGCTTTCTGTTGCAGGAAGCTCTGACATGCAGTAGCTGACTGGACATCACTAGTTCGGGACATCCTGATGCCAGAACACTAGGCATGAAAAAGCAGTGTGCAGTATTTGTTTCTCTCTGTATGATTCATGCATCAGTGGTTACACACAGCTTGAGACTGTTGGGTACCAGTGTGATGACTTCTTTTTTATTGATCCTACAGCTTTCACATCATTAGTGTATTGATCAGTAATGATTTTATGCCATAAATAAAAATGTTAAACAACCCTGGGTCCACAGAACTCAATCCAGCAAAACATCCAATTCAGTGATGCTTCCCCAGCAATTGTTTCTCAAATAACATAATTTACGTAATGTTTTCACCTGACCGATACATATTGATTGGTATTGGTTTTGCACCCTAGTAAAAATGCTTTGCAGTACCATGTTAAAATACCTTACAGATCCCTAATTGTATTACATCAATGTTTTGATCAACCTAGCTTACAATGACAATTTTTTCCCTAAATTAGCTTAACAAGATCAATTTTCAATAAAGTTTAATTTAATTTTTTTGTATTAACTTTTCTTAATCCTTAAAAACAAATCACATCTATTATCTGCCATTCCAATTGTGTACAACCTATACAAAGCAGACAGACTTACTTGAATCACCCCATTTCCTCTTAAAATGTTCTCATTTTAGCCTTCATTCTCTCTTGGTCCCCAGAACTGCCCCAGTATTCCACAACAGCTGAGATACAGGTTACAAAATTCAGAAGCTTAAATGTCCAACTGTAAAAAACTGTTTGGGTTCGCTCCCTTTTTTCTGAAAGCGTTTAATCATGACCTTTACATCATGCAAATAGATTTTCTGTCTTTTTTTCATACTCATACTAACAGAAATGTATTTTATTTTGAAGCATGAAGCAAGGCATCATTCCTAGTTGCTACATTTTCAAATGTATGTTTTTAACAATCAGTACAAAATTTCTACAAAGAGTTACAGCAAAACCATTCACACACAGAAAAGAATATATGAAGTTCTTAATACTATTTTCTTAAAGAATTTAGTGTGTGTCATCATGAAGATGAAATATTTAGACAGAACTGCCCCTGAAGTAGTTTATTTTCTGCAGGCACTGTGGACACTGTTCAAACGAGAGCCGGTACTCTGATTCCTCTAGAATGCATGTCGATCTACATGTGTTGAAGATTGTATTGCATTATGCAATATTCATCATCTAAAACCAAAAGAAAGCTTTTTAACCCATGATCGTTTATAAAAAGAACATACAGGAAGCATAGATGGAATTGTAACATGGTAATGGGGTTCTCCAAACTCTAACATTGTTGACAACAAAAAAACCTTCAAAAATTCCACCAACACACTATTGAGGATGAATGATTGACAATCAGCTGTGGTTAAAAAGCTGTGCCATAAGGACTACATTCTTTGAATATCATTCACATCAGCTCTTGTACTAGCCCTCTTCTAACCTCTAGAAAGTCATTCTAACTTTGTGCTTCATTTTTATATCCTAGTGGGACACATATGAGAGCAACAGAGTCTGAGATGCAGAGATATAGAAGTTACTGTTTACTTCTCCAGCCATGTAACTTGTACCGTAAGTCAGTACAGATGCAGCAAAAAGAATAAAAGTTTCGGACATGCAGCAGCCCAAGCTCCACTTACAGGCAGAGTTCCAGGCAGAGGGGAGGGAGGCTGTAATATTAAATTAATATTAAATACTCCATTGAGTGCATCCTTCCTTGTAAGAGAATCACTTTTGCCTTTGCTGCACTGAATTCTCAGGCTTAGCAATAAAATTTTCTTTAGATAGATTCATTCAGGCACCCTTGCAATAATACTCTTCCTTGAACAAAATCCATGTGACCTAGCAACAAATGCATGCAGATAAACCCTGTTTCAGTGATAACAAAGCAATAGCAAGATTTTAAGTGGTGTGTACAACATCAGATATATGTACATTACAGAGCAGGACATGTTTTTTCATAGAGTGATAGATGTTCTTTTTGGACATTATCTTCTGTGTGTTTCCTTCTGCTTGGTATGTTTTGACAGTTTTGCCTGATTGCGCTATAGACACACACTGGGTTGTGTTTTCCTGTAAGTACAACAATATGGACACTCAAAATCACCTCAGCGGCAAGTTATTCTTGTGGTCTTTTCCACACAGTAGTTTTGAGATAGGCTAGACAAGATCGCTGCAGACAGCTACCTTATCATAACTGTAAGACTCCCTTAACTCTGTGATCCTGCCCAGTGAGTCTTTCAGAGCCTAATTTTTTTTCCCTCTACAAATTGTAGACAACAGCCATCTGTACTCAATAGCTGCATACACATATTATTTTAATGCAAACTCAGGATCCCAATTTCTTGAAATACCACATATGATATGTGGGGCATATCCAAGTCCTGAGAGATTCTGTGATACAGTGGAAAGCCAAACCAAACCAAACCAAACCAAATCTATTACCTGGAAGAAATTAAAGGCAGTTCTCTTCTGGTTTTATCCACAAAAATAAAGCAGTATGACATCAACGTTTGTAGGATTAATGACACATAAACCAATGGATTTTGCATGGGTGCTATGGAATACACAAAAAAGCCATGGCTCCAGAGTCACTAATGTTGAAAATGCCCACTACTTGCTCTCTCTCAAATTGCTTAGCATTCACATAAGATTTATTGCTTCACAACATCTTCATAGCAAGTGTGGAACACAGAAAGTACATATAGTACAAGAGTCAAGGTTTAACTTGCTAAACCATACTGGGGTTTTTTTTTAAACGAATTTCAAACAGCAGAATGAGTTTGTGCTTTGGAAGTGCTTTGCATGACACATCCAAAGTGCTTCTATTGCTGCAGTGCCCTCCAAGTTGGAAAACAATAGTGTCAAGGTTTTTGGCTCTATGTGGAAGCTCTGGTGCTTTCCAAGTCTTGCACCCTCTTTAGTTTTCCCATAATGGCTGTGAAACAGATTAGATTCTACCTATACAACAGTAGATCTGCATGGGTAATAGTTCTATTACTTCTTCCACATAGTATATCTTCACTGGGAAAAAAAAAAAGCCAAATCACATGCATTTAAATGGAGATTTTTTGACACTACCTACCTTTGCACCCACATTATGGCCATCTTGTATCACAAGATCTCATATTGTCTCTCCTGAAAATCTTTGTAGGCATATAACCAATTTCAGACAGTAGCACTAAGACCAGCAAGATAGATTTAGAAAAGGGAGGAAATGATGAACAGGAACAAACCTGGAGTGAAGAGCATAAACAGCCTTATTGATGTTGGCATGGATCTTATTCTAAGACAGATAAAGTACGATTTTAACGCATTTTTCAGACTTTTAGGGGTTTCACGTTCAGATCCATATACACTTTCTCCTTTGTTCCTATGTTTGCCAACGTTAATATCCTGCGAATTAAACTCTGCTCTTATTTGAACAGGTAAGACAATGTGGGTTCATATGCTGTGTTCACACAAGGCCAGTGACACTTGTTCAGCTGAGTTAACTTATACCTCCATTGCCAGCACACAGAAAGAAGTTCATGACAGTATAGAGTTCCATGCCAAACAGCAAAGTCTTGCTAGGTTTTTTTTTTCCAATTCTTGTCTGGACACAGCTGTAAAATATGTCAGTAGTAGCCACATGTCCTGAAGTTGTCTTAGAGGATCTTTGCCTCACATGGCTCAAATGCAATCGGAAGTTATTCTGAGAGAGGGAAATGAGGCAATAATTAAATTGCATTAACAACCAAAGAACAGAGTGAAGGTCTCCAGCTGGATTCATGCCTCCCAAGTTTCATTGTGTGCCTGACATACCACTTTTCTTCCCTAACCTCCAGATTGATGTCATACTTCCCTCCCCGCCCCCAGCCCCATACTCCATAGCCTAAAGAAGGCTAACAACATAATAGGAAAATGAGATATGTAGCTATGTTTGTCTTCTGTGTTCAAGTTACTGAAAAATATAATAAGACCATATTTCTCAATGCCACCAGCCTACGCCAACAGTTTCTTGATGAAATATACCCATAAGCCCAGTGGTATACTGTGAGTCCCAAAGAAACTTAGACTTGGATGGACAAAAAGTGATAGACATACACTGAAATTTCATTAAAATTATTGATTCCATACAGCTGCACATAAAAGTCTATTATAAAGTGTTTTGTTTGTATGGTTGCAAATTATACATGTTGGATTGGATTGTCTAATAAAGTGAAATGTCAATACAGTCCGGTTACTTAAATTAATCACACTGTGAAAATTACAATTTTAATAATAATGACATTTTAATTAGTTATTTTATATTGTGAGGGAAAGACTTTCGAAATGAGCACGCACATGACACTCCTGTCTTTGATTGCTAAATTAATGAATGTTGCTTAAAACTGTCTCCTCATTTTCACAGCCTAGAGATGTCTTAAAAGTAACACCCACTTTGAAAAACATCAGTAATACACTTATTTGTAGGCACTGTATAAGAAATATGCCGATCTGATTACAAATGTGAAAAAATAAATAAAATTTGACAGCAAATTTCTTCTAAGGATGTAACTTTTTGATGTTTAAACTTTTTCAGTTTGAAGGTTTTGTCTGGGTGTTTTTCACTGTTCCTCCATGCCCACCACCTCCCACCCCCGCCCATGTCAGGAAAGATATTGTTTTACCAGCCCCAGTTTGTGCCTTTTTTTAAAAACTTGAAAAGATCTCACACAGCTTGGAATTGTTCAACTATGATGAATAGATAACAAGTGGGTTTGTTTTAAACTGTCCCTAACTGACTCTTTAACTTCTTAAATAAACTCAGAGACTTGAAATATTTTTATTGACCTGGAAATGGTCTGGATTTTTTTTTCCCCCTCTAATCTAGAAAAAGTCAGCAAGGCTTAGAGAAGATAGTCACTGACCTGGAAAGATTGCTATTTCAGCCTTGCTTGCTACAGAATGACTGTAAGAGACATTAAGCAATTTCACTCTTACTAACAGATACTTACCTAGACTCTCTTCATTTCTAGAAACACATTAAGGGACCATGCATTAATTAAGAGAATACTACACTGCATGCATAACTTCTATTGGGAGCATTATTTGGCACAGAATATTACAAGTGTTTTAACTTGGGACTGTTACTGACATACAATATTGTATGAGACCACTTCGATAGTGCTAGGATTTTTTTAAGAAGCTATTTATTCTTAGCCAGAAAGGATCAGTGCAGTGGAACAAAAGCTTACAGGAAATACATGACAAAGCCATTATCCAGAAAGGCTTCTTGGTTTAAAAGAGTTTTCTCTATGCAATCAGCTCTAGCAAGAGATCAGGGATTTGGGATCTGGTTTTAGAGTTATAAGTGAATGACCTGATGTAAAGAACCTAAAACCATTCTGTAATATTTTGCATTGATTGTGCACACTTTTGTTTCCCATCTTTCAGTACACTATCTACAGAGGAAGAGATACTTAAACCTTTTTTCCTGGATAAAAAGACTTGAGTTCATAGATTGCTACCTGAGACATCATTTACAAGGTGAAAGTACTAGGGCTATTAACAGGGTATCAGTCATTGATCAGGTTTTAAGCAGCTAACTTCCTTGTTTTTTCTTAAATTCCTATTGTTAGAGTCATTTTAAGTAGGTATGCACTTTAATTCACTAGAGACCTGACAATACCTCAGCAGAAAAGAATCAAAGGACCGTGACAGTCAGTCCTGCTGTTAAAAATCTGGATTGTGCCCTGTATGTTTTGGATTTATAGTAAATGGACAGTATATATCTTCTATTTTACAAATTCTGTCTTTCCAAGCTACATAGGCCTTGCTATCTAAGATGTTTAAGATGACCTTACATTCAAGAACAGATGTAATTCATTCCTACAGGGTAAGAGGTTTAAAAAATGGCACTGTGACTTTCTTAAAGTCAGAAGGTAAGTACTAGGAGCTTTGAGGATTCCAAGGGAAGTCATGCAAGATAATGACCTAGAGAAAAAAATTATGATGGTCATCCTTGACCTTAAGTCTATCAGTTATTCTAGATAAACCATACTGAAGAACTAGAAAAGATCACAGTTCTACCACTACATAAGCAGTACTGGGGTTTTTTTGAAAACTTGTTTAGAACAGCACAAACTGAGTCAAAAGTAACTAATTATGCAGAACAGTAGATAGCATCCAAGTTTTACATGCACCCCATAGTTACAGTGTTCAGTTTTGCGTGCCCATATCAGACCAGAAAACGCTGCTGTTCCTGTGTGTTCAAAATAGATAAAGGGAAATTATTGTGTCATTGTTGCATTACATATAAAGAGAGACCTGTCTTCAGGCAGAGACGATTGCTTCAGGAGGAAACTTCAGGATCATGCCCTCTATATTTGTCTTGATGGGTGGCAAACAGTGTCACCAGCACAAGGAAATCTATGAGTTACAAACAAGAACAGTGCAGGAGCATCATGTAACCAGACCAAAAATGCTTGATGTAGTTTCTGAAACACTAATTTTGTCTTATTTGAGGGTAAAGGAGAGAGAAGAAACACAATCCAGTCTCTATATAAATAACTTAATTTTAAATTACAACGTTTTCTCATCAGACTTTCTGTCTCAGAACTGACAGATTTGCAGTAATTTTTACTCAGGGAGGTGAGCATATATCAGTTTATCTGTTCCCCCCAGCAAGCAGCTGTTACAGGGATTAAACATTTTTTTGAATCATATTCTGTGGTGAGGGAGAGGTAAGTGTCAGCAGGATTGCTCCAAAGGAAAAAAGCAAAGATTCCTGAGCAATCATATGACCATACCTTCCAGAGAAAAACAACCTCTGCCCTGATGAGGCCACTCTGGAGTTCTGTGTCCAGTTCACGGCTCCCCAGTTCATGAAAAACAGAAGAGAGTCCAGTGGAAGGCTACAAAGATGATGAGGGGACTGGAGCATCACTTTTATGAGGAAAGGCTGAGATCTGGGTCTGTTTAGCCAGGGAAGAGTATACTGTAAGGGGATCCAATCAGCCCTTATAAATATGTAAAGGATGGTTTTCTAGAGGATGGGTACAGAATCTTTTCTATGGTGGACAAGGGTCAACAGGCATGAACTGGAACACAGGGAAGTTCCATAACATGAGGAAAAACCACTTCACTCTTAGGACAGGCTGGGCACTGGGACAGGCTGCCCAAAGAGGCTGTGGAGTCTCCTTCTCTGGGGATATTCAAAACCTGCCTGTGTGATCCTGCTTTAGCAGGGCAGTTGGACTAGATGATGTACAGAGGTCCCTTCAAACCCCTGCCATTCTGAATAATGGTACAGATCTCTACCACTAAACCAAATATTACATGCAGTTCACTGATTTTTTTCTTAATTAGCAATTTTCCCTTCTTGTTAACCACGGTGATAATTGATGTGATGTAGGAAAATGCTGTAAAATAACTCAGTGACTCACTTTACCAAAAGCTAATTATTTTTGTATGGGATCACACTCAGGACTCACTTGCATTTTTAGATACATATACATCTGTCAGAATCTATTTTCAACAACTTTTAAAACAAAGCTAAGGAAACTATAAGTTGAAGAAACAACAGGGAAAAAAAGGGGGCAGGATCGGGAAATTTAATTCAAAATTCTATTTGAAATTCAGTGAACTATCCAGAAAGGTTCTATTTTATTTACAATTTTTTTCAAAACATTAGACTCTGGACAGACTTTTCTATTTTTATTTTTATTCTAGGAATTAAAAAAAAAAAGGGGGAAGTTAATTTTTAGTTTTGGAGGTGTTTTTTAATGCCTCTTCTGACCCACTGTTTTCCTGGAGATGTCATGACATCTCAGACATGTAGTGTAAGTTGCTCAATACCAGTTGATCCTGGTATTACTCTTTTTTCTGTACACCACCACCCACATTACTTCAAGACATCCTTTACACTCTTAAAGAGTGGTTGTGGTAGTGTGTGTCCATAGTCCCACTCAGGCTTGGGGAAGTTCTCAACATCATCCCTCACTTAGTTCAACAACCTGGTCTCTCTTGTGATTTTTTAGAACTGGTGCAGAGTTCAGTCACTTCCCACTACTGTATACCAAGGCCTGCTATAATACAAAAAACCTCTCTCATTTCTTTGACAAATGTTAATACAAGTGCCCTAGGTACTGAGTGGCCCTTTTCCCATTAACTTCAGCACCAAATATACACACAAGCAACACAGCAAAGCCAAAAATACTGTGCATGCTGATTTAAAAAGAAAATGCTACCATATTATGCAATTGTTCCCCACTGAAATAATCTTAATTTCCTTCTTTCTCCTTGATTTGATCACATTATAAAAACATTTTTTCAATTGAGACAGGGTTTTTTGGTGGGTTTTTTTTTTTTTTTGCTTCATTACATCAGCTTTTTCCTTTCCCTTGATTCTGCAGTGAGCAGACCGCATCCACACACATACATACACACACACACACCCCCCACACACACACCCCTCCTTTCCCAGTCTCTCTGCTTTTAGCAATAATTTGCACATAATGGAACAGCCAGAGGGGGGTTGATCAATGACCTCTGTCTCGGAGATGCTGTTCCAAGGGAAACACATCTGCCAACATAAAGTATTGGAGCAATCATAGCTCAGTGAGTGCCGTAATAAGCAACTGTTACACTGGAGCCATCAGTCATGTTCAGTTACAGACCTGAAAGGATATGGCACCTCAGGGAGCAATGTCCTTCCATAAATTTAGGCAGCAATGAAGAATGATATGCAATCAAGTAATAAAAGGCCTAAAAAGGTCCACCATGCATACTAACATCTAATACAGCTGACAAAGAAAATAAAAAACCTTGGCATTGTTTGCTCGTTATGTAAACTACACAGCTGTCCAAGCAATTAAGATATGATTTTGGGAATTCTCTCGTAAAAATTTGCTAACAGCGCTTCCACTTGTGAAAGTGACATTCTTCTTTATCAGTAAAGTGCATTTCATTAAGGTAATGCAATTTCATCTAGCTTAATAGTAGGAATTGCTTAACCTTATGGCAAGAGTACGTAAACAACATAAAATTAATGACACTCCGTGCATTGTGGGAATAGATTTGCATTAGTGACAGCATTGATCAAGTAATAGAGAAACTAACATGCACTTCCAATTGTCGGTACTCTGGGGATTTCTGTTCACTATATGCAAAGTCATATTTCTGGTTGTCTGGTTGCAAAACTGTTAGAAAAGATAAAATTCACAGTAAGCTATGCAATTTTTCAGTACCAACACTAATGAAATAAGCATGATAAAAAAGGGCAGAGGTCTGAGATGATCCATCTTCATAGGCAGGCTAAAAAATATAAATGAAACAGAAGAGACACGCAAGGGTCTTTTAGAATTGGGGATTCAATGTGCAATACACACCACCCCCCCATAATTCAAGATGTTTTTTTCTTCCATTCCCTCAGATAAGAAATTCGGTAAGGGCTACAGCCACTGCTTCGTGTTCTGATACTTCTATGGATATAACTACAGGAATGCTTATTGTGCTTTACGTGCTGTACTTCCACCATTAATGGTATGGCTGTGTGTCATAACATAGCGTTATGGGCATATGATTCTCCAGCATATGAGATTTTTCACATGCCAGAGTCCAGAAAAAGTACTGAGGGCACCTAAAATCACATATGCTTCCAGCAAGATCTCCAGGGTTTTGTACTTCCTCCAGTGATGAGACTTTACTGACATACACAATGGTGCAAGCATACCTGCAAAGCCTGTTGAGGGTAGTGTGACTCCTTTCTTATAAGAAGGTGCTTTTCTCAGGTCTCTCTTGAAGTCTGAGAAACCTATGACTTCTCAGTAAGGTTTGGGGACTTCCTGAAAAGCCTCTCTTAAGCTAGCATAAGTGTGCACAGCCACAGAAGTAGCCCCTGTTGTTGCGGTCAAATCTTGACTGCTGGTATTTATATACAAAACTAAAGACCTGCTTTCAGCTCTGCTTTGTTCCAAAGTAGCTACTTGATAAGGCTCATCTGAAATGCTCTGATTTTATTAATTTTAGTGCTAATTGTATGAGCAAGAAACCCATCATAGAGATGAGTGGAAGTAGGGACAATGAGGAGTGCTTTAGCAGAGATAGGCAAGTCACATCTGTCAAGGAACACTACTTCTGATGGGGCTTTTATTTTAGTTGGGTTTACCCTTTCCCCCTCCCTCCAGTTTATTTCTTATTTTAGAGCTTTTCATTTAAAAGACAAAAACTAATTCTGTCTCTTTCTTCTAGACAATGGACATAAATGGAATTATTAACTGCAAATCCCTTTCACTTAAATAACTTCATGACATAAAAAATGCCACAGGCTACAGCAGCTACTACTAAAACAACATACACATAGGAGACAAGCTGAGGAAAAAAAACAGTCTTGGTCTCAAATCTCCTTAAGCAATAGCAATCTAAGGTGTTATTTGAAACAATACTGGGTGACAGTTTCAGATAATATTTGGTGACACTTTCAGATAATATCAGGTTAGAGCCTTTGTTCAAAGTGTCCTTTCCATATGAAAGACATTCCTCAAAAGGAAAAAGATTCAAAGTTATGAAAACAAGAGCCATGCAACTAGAGGGGAAGGACATTTTACCAGCAATTTACTGGGTCCCTGATTATACAGACCTAGAGTGGAAAATCCAGCAAAGGGCAAATTCCTCTTACTTAGATGTGCCAGGATGTCACTCCAGATGGCAGGCCAGACACACTGCCGGATTAATGAGGGCTGAGTAGAATGGACATTATAAATCTCAAGCCTAAAAATCCTAAATTGGTATAATTCCTAAGCCCATCAACAGGACAATTTCTAGGTAGAGAACAAGCAGGTCTCTGCATGGATGATCTCTAAATCAAGTAAGAAGGGATTAAGAGGATGAAATATGCAAGTCCCTAAAGGCATTTTAGTCTTAACCAGTTTACTTCACATCACAGTAGGACTCTGTAAGTAGTTAACAGGGTTAACTTATGACAGGGGAACTGATCCCAAGCAATGCTAAACAACTCCTGCAGGGTTTTAGAAGTCTAAGGGTCGGACATACAAAATAAGCCTTTCTACAATTACTCAAAGATTTTTTTTCCTTCCTTTTTGCAAGTCAGCCTACAGCAATTCTAGGAACGCAAGGCAAAGATCACATTATCTTTTTGTGCTATTATCCATCATGAAGTGCTTTTTAGAGGGGAAAAATACACTTCAGAATAAATCCGGACAAGAGATTACTGCTTCTTTCACAAATTAGTCACCCATTCTTAGAGGAAGGAAATAAGCCTGACAGTAGGCATTACAGGTAGTGCCAAACAGCTCTCCAGAAACTGTTAGTTTCTAGGGGAAGTCCTGCAGTCATTGCTCATTTCTAAATATGAAGCCATTATATTGTTTTATAGTTTTTCCAGTCATAGCTCCCAGGGCTTACAAAAAGCACTGATATATCAAAGACAACATCAGGGGGAAAAAAACAACCAAACAACCAAAACCAAACACATGGATTTAAACAGAGATCTATTCCCATGCACAGAAGAAAATTTCTGAGGTTCTCCCAGAAAGGGGTATTAAATCAGAGGAGGACCACCACATCTTAATTTGTCTAAACACTCCTATCTCCTTGCTCCCATTCTTCTATGACTTGGACTCAAAAAGCTCTACTTTTCACCTTTGGTTGTGCAGTTTATGTAGGTTTGTTGATTTCTCTTTGCCTAGAAAAGCATCATTTTCTTAAAAGCTGATATCAATACTGATCTCAGGTGTGAATGGAAACCTACTAATGATTGAATGAACACATCAGATCTGAGGGAAGAGGAGGTAAATATCCTGGTTTAGCAACATATATATAAATAAATGCAACTGCTCACTACCTGCAGAGGGAAAAACCCAACAGTGTTCATTACATTTCTGAGCAGCAATCTCACCTCCAGCTAGCTTCTTCCATTATATACAAAGCCTGCTGTCATACAGTATGTAATTTCCCTTTGGCCAGTTTGGGTCAGCTGTCCCAATCCTTCCAACCTCTTGTCCACTTGTTGGCAGGGTGGTGTGAGGAGCAAAAAAAGCCTTGGATCTGTGTGAGCACTGCTCAGCAATAACTAAAACAGCCCTGCATTATCAACACTGTTTCCAGTACAAATCCAAACCACAGTCTCACACTAGCTACTGTGAAGAGAGTGAACACTACCCCAGTCAAAACCAGCACAGTAGATTTTAATGCTTTTGCTTCTTATTTTTTAGATTTATTGAAGCAGATAATAGTGTCCATTGTATCATACTTTTTAATATGTACTGTTTCTGTGCCCCCATCACAGACTTCTGATTTCTGTGAATAGTTAGAACTTGTTATTTCACCATTCTTGTTTCCTTCTCAAATGCTTTTTAGCAAAAGTCATTACTGTTGCCATTTTATACATGAGGATACATGCACTGGGTGAGACTTTATGCAGCCCAGGGGACTGCAGCTCATATAATGTAAACTTTGAGACATTCTGAATCATAGTCAGCACAGTGGCCAAAACCATGGTACCTCTTCTCTTTTAAGTCTGACAAAATATAAACACCTAATGAGAGGATTTAATCCATGAGTAGAGGGCCAACATATAACCCTCTTGGATCTTCAGGCAGTCATGCTAAATTTCACCATTTGAAAATAAGGATGAGATTTTTTAAGAGTTCATGCCAACAACCATGTATTTTATGTCTATGTCATAATTATTCAATTTAGTTGGAAGCCACCTATATCACAGATAACTTGTCCTCATTAGACTCTCACTTATCTGAGTGAAAAATCAGCCTCAACACTAGTTTCAAACTCAAGAAAGCAAACATTGAGCAAACTGCTCAATGTCCAGTACTTTGCAGTAGAACTATGTAGATGTTGCTTCACCTGATACAACATAACTATAATGAAATGGAAATTAATTAAAATATATTCATTTTATTCTTCTTTTCTTCCAGCTCTCATCATACAAATCTAACATATTCTGAATGTTTAAGGTACAAAACCACATGGAAAACATACAATTCACATATGCATGTATCACCACAGTCAGACAATAGTCTCAACTGTAATTTCCTGATGGATAAGATTAAGGGGAGCTGCCGTGTAACGGAAGATGCTCAAATTTCCTGAATGCTGAATATCTGCTTTGCATGAGACACTGATTAAGCAAGGTTTTGTTATTCTAAAATATTTGATAGAACAGATCTTAGATCCGCTGAAGACCTAGTTTTTCTGCTTTGTCCAGGATAACCTATAAAGTCTCTGATGTCACATCCTGAACTCACAGTACCTTACCTTTGGCATAATTTCATTTAAATATAAGACAAATACGGATGTATACATAAAGATACTCTAAAGATCTGTCTTTTATAATTCTGATACTTTGATTTAATTAAAAACAGGAAACAGTGTCCATTCAATCTCATCTCCTTACTACTACTACTACCACAATCCTCGTCTGCCTTAAGATATTTTATGAGAAGATATCAAGATTAAAAACTGTTTACACCAGCCGTTTGTCATCTAGCTATTGTTCATTCCAAGTGACTTCATAACTGGATATGCACTGACAGACGATACCTGTTCTTTCATAAGCATACCCTGTCTATTTAATTACCATTGAGCTGGAATTAAAAGATCTCTTTCTCTTTCCCTAAACAATTGTTATTTCCTACATAATTTGGACCAGGTTCATAAAAACTTGAAGGTTTCAGTAGGGAAAAAAATAACAACAACAAGCAATATTTTGGCATTACTTTTGGCTTTCAAATAGCAAGGTTGAGTGAAAAAAGCCACAATTAATACATCAGAGAGCTCTGCCAGGCTTTTATAGCATTACAGGATTTTTCAGCTATAAAGAAACATATTGAATCTTTAGAGCACAGCCCATTCTTCACTGCTTCAGTCGTCTTCTTTTGTTTACAAGTCCCTGCCATCCTTCTCTGTGAATTGAATGCTAAACTGTCTCTGGAGAGACGTTATATTGCTTACAGAGTGCCTTGGCAGATGGTGCTTCCTGTTGCAACAGAAGGCTGTGATTACACCTGAACTCTTCAAGAACTCTAACTTAAACAGAAAAAAAAAAAAAGAGAGATAAATGAAAGTCTTAAAGCTCTATCCTTTTCCTTCTCAGTTCTTCCACATTCAGAGGAGGGGAGGGGGAAAAAAATGTTTGGAAACTGCTAACATTTTACCAGGATAGTTTGTCTCAAACCTGATTTCTGATGTTTGGTCACTCCGAACCTTGTTATAGCACCACTCATTATAGTTATAAAATAGCATGCACCTCCACCAGAAAGAGTCCATAAACACAAAATGAAGCACCATGAACACCATCTGGATTCAAAAGTTCAATATTCTATAGCAGTCTGCCACTGAATGTGAAATGGACCCTTTTACAGAAGATCTATGAAGTCTTTGGAACAGCATTGATTCCATCTATTCCCTCGATCTATTAATTTCTGTAAAATATAAGAAACCCTTAGAGGTAATATATAGTTTAAAACCAGTAACTCCACCAGTATCATAACAATTTGAATACGTATTTATTCTCTCAATAATCAGCAGATAAATAATTATCACTGAAAGGCAGCCATCTGGAACAAAGGATTCTTGTAAATTACTTTCCGTTTCCTTTATGTCCCAAACACTGTTCTGCACAGTTTCTACAGATGGCCTAGAAAGCTTATATGGACACGGCAGGACAGAACGGGGTCACTGTTACTCTCTGCATGTATTAGTCCTACAAATGAATGTCTTTTATCTGGCAGAGAAAGGATGTTGTCTGCTGCATGGCTGAGTCAGGGTCTGTCTGCCTTTGCCATTGCTATTTTCTACATTGAGCCTTTATGGTCTGAGAGTTTTCAGCTTCACCTAGGTTCAAATCAAAATTCACGCTTAATTCATTTATAGAGTTCCAGGTGGCCAGAGACTTTTTGGGGCCTTGCAAATCAGAGACAAATGAGAGCAGGCCCAGGTCCTTCATTTACAGGGGTTTCATTGCTTCCCTCACTAAGGGATTTTTTCATTTCTATCAGAGTTCATGTTATATAAACAAAGTAGCCACATTTTTCACAACAAGTATAGGGTGCTACTGCTATTTTACCACATCTATGCTACCCACATCTTAATGGCTGTTCACTGAAGCTAAAAAGGCTACCTTCATATAGTAGCCATATACAGTATTTCTACCATAAATGGTTCCCTATCACAGGCATCCTTCCCAGGTTTAATGAAATAGGAAATTAAATTTGTATCTGGTTTCAGAAACTTTCATCAACCTCTCACCTTTCTTACAGAGAATTCATCAGTTTCATTTTAAACCTTAACAGAATTGTTTTCAATGAGATTTCAAAACTCTCAGTATACAAAATCATTTAGAAAAGTTACTAGTTTAAAAATATCTCTTCCGAATCTTAGAGCTTTTAAAGCTTACTGGGTTTTTACAACCTTTTGGCATGTTTTACCAAAAAAGTAATCCAAGCCACCTGCCAAACTCATCTGTGGTCCAATGCAGCCCAAGGGAGAAGGGTGTTCTCAGGCCCTTCTGTGCAGCATAACATTTCTTATTAAAGCAAGTATCCAGCTGGTGGACCCCTTCTTATGGCTCACAATTGAAAGGAATTGATGTTTACTGACTGATCATTTAATAATTGGGACAGAAATCAGTCGTTATTTAGCAGGAGCCAACTGGGCAATCTAAAGAAAGGTGAATAATTAAAGCTCAGTTCAAACAACGTTTTATTTTAAAAGCAATACTAATTCTGGTTTTAGTGATCTACATTAAGTTCTTTTAGGTGTCAGAAACAGACATAGACCTTCCCAGCTATATAAGTACTTATATATAATGGACAAATATAGGAAGTGGACAGGTCTAGCATTTTTGTTAGAATGCAGATATAAGAAATGATCACAATGATCATGTCAAGTGTCACCATGGGGCGTGTTGCCCATATAAACACACGAGAACAGAGGGCAATATTTTCACTCACACTAGTTATACAGGGGTCAAAACCTCATGGTCATCTCAGAGTCCTTAAATATTTTTCTTTTTTCTGTGCATCTGTAACAACGGCAAGTCTGTCACCTCTCAGCTATGATGTCTGATAAACCTCTTCACCAGTCATCCTCCCATTCTGCTGTAAAATGTCCTATTCTGGAATTAAAAAAAAAAAGCACCTCAGTTCAGTTTCTTCTGTCATCATTAAGGATCAATTGATCATCATTGATCAATTCTGTAAATGTCTTACTTCATGCAATTTATGTCCTTCTATGTTTCCTTCACTTCCCCTCAGTCTGGATGTCTGCTTATCTGCTGATTCCAGTTATATAATTTCAGCTTTCTCATATTTGCCTACTGTTTTGCCATGGTTGTTCATCTGTTGATGTCAGTTAATGTACATATTAACTGATATATATACATACATTTTTACTCTCGATTTCTTTCCTCAGAATAAGCTCTCAATTTAGCTAAACTTCTAGATCATATTTTCTCTTAAAAAAAAAACAAACATGAAAAACAAGTAAACAAAACAAAACAAACAAAAAACCCAAACAAAAACCATCCCAACACAAACAAAAAAACCCACCCCAACCCCTCCTCCTCTTCATGTAATGGGAGAAAAAGAACAAGGAGGTTGAAGAACTAGCAGCTGCTGAGTCACTGTCACCTATGTCTTTACCTCTTTTGGTTGTTGATGAATATAAGTGGCTTGGTGACTGCAGAAAACAGAACTCTTGCAATTTTTAAATGGGAAAGGAATGTCTCAGACTCAGGCACTTTAAAAAAGGCCTAATGCTCTCAGCTACCACTCCAAATACAGGGTAGGTTCTTTTTCCATGGTTGAATTTGTTGCAAATTGGGCAGGACATCTTTAGCAAGCCAAAAGTCTGCACCTTAATTCACATAGCTTTTTCACCCTGGTGACAATGCTTAGTCACAGCTTACTTGTCTTGAATATCAGACTTGTCTTCAATATTTCCTTCTTCCCTCTAAGATTATGAACTCTATTATTTCGAGTCCACTGAATGTCTTCTCCTGTTTCTCTTAGTGCTATAGGAAATAATGATTCCTGTGGCTCTCCCTAGCTTTTGGGCAGAAATCTGAGCCCTCCACACCCCATCCATCCATCCATTCATCCATCCATCCATCCATCCATATCCATCCATCCATCCATCCATCCATGCCCCCCACCTCCAAAGAGCAAGACCAGTTCCACTCTTAGTATCACCCTTTTTCTTAGCGGACCTTATTTATTTTATTTTTTTCTTTAGAACAGAGCTTTCCCTTTCTCAGAAAATCAGCTTAAATCATTCCAGGTTCATATAAACAGCTTAATAAGTTTGCCCAATTTACAAACTATTAGTTACTGGAATCTTTGAAGGGCAATAAACCCCTGTGTATTTTTGTGGGGTGCTTAAAGAACAATGAGACATCCCAGATATTGCCAAAACATTTCCAAACTTACCAGGTACAATTTTTTCATAGTTTTTCATTTGATATTAGCATTAAATGCTCGATAATGGAAGGGAACAGTGCTAAGCAGCTGCAGAAGAAGTGGTCCTGTGTGGTATATGGAAATAGTAAAAGGTTGAAACAAAAACCCTCACTTGTTGGAAAAGTGCAAATACAGGCCCAACATCAGTATTCTTCCTAAAGAGGTCTCGGACCACTTTTTTAGAGCTAGGTAAAGAGTTTTTCACAGTCAGTGCATTCCAACAGTACCAGAAATAACATATTTCACTGAGTCCTCAAAATTTTGTGCATCAGCTGCTGTTCATCCTGTTCCTTTTCTGAGGAGTAGATGTGTGACGCCTATTTGGGAAGCAAAGATCTTCAAGACCTCTGTGTCTTCATCCTAACACCTGCTTTCTCATGTAGGTACTCTTCTTAGACAACGTAGTGAAGGGAAAAAAACAGAAGGCCTGTATTTTCGAAGGAATTAGATATATAAATACCACTGAGAAACTGGTTAAAAGGAGCTTACATAAAACTGACATAGAGTCAATGGTAGAGTACAAAACTGAAACTCAGGCTTGTTAATGAGATTCAATAAAACCTATTAGTTCCAAAATTCTTTTCCAAGGAAAAGTTTTTTATTACCTTTGATGTTAATGAAACACTGCGCATAATCGCCAAGGAAGAAACAAGTCAACCTTTAATTTCAAACACGGCAAAGAACCTGTGTTTCCCTACATTGCAAATGTAGTTCCCAAAGTTTAGTGTTGCATGTACATCACCATGAACACTAACCAGAACAAAGATGATAACATGAAAAAAATACATCTAAGATCTCCACTTTTACTCCATTCTGAAGACTTCTGAAGAGTTTCTGGTATCAACCAGTTTCAGGAAGGTCCACTGTCAGAGAAGTTATCAAGTTGAGAAATTACAGACTTGTTAAATCATTGTTATCCTGTCTATGTAAGATGAAATTTGAGCATTGAGATCCAGAAGAAGGATGAGATTTTAACACATCTCACTGGTCATCCACCTTTTTTTCCAAGTGTATTGTTAGACTAGCAGATATGAGTCACTATATAAATCTGTACACTATACTTATTCACAGCTCCTTTATGAGCAATGTAACAAGTGTCAGTCAGGTCTTCACCAGAAGAGGAGTTTATGCCCATAAAATAAGCTTTACTTACGCAAATATAAAAGCTAATTTTAAAAACATTACACATAAACAGTACATAAAGACAGGAAAACATTTTTAAAAATACATTTAAATGGTAATGATAGGGAGCGTTTCTCTAGCATGAGGCAAGAGAGCAAGGTTTTCATCTAAGAGGCAAGAGCTCCAGAACTGATGATCATTCTCTGTATTTCCCCTTTAAATTCAAAAGGCATTGTGGAGGACATTGTGTGCTTCAAGTTACCAACAAGTTTGTAGACCATTGCCCTGAGTTACTAAGCAGCAGTTAAAGATCCTTCTTTTAGCAATATATATTTTAAAACTTCCTAAAAATTTACACAACCTTCATTGTACAGCTCCTCCTTCACCCCCAAAAAACTTTCAGCCAAGACCTATCGATCATTCCTGATGACCAATAAACTCTCTGTTTGGGATCAGGTCAGAACATCAGTAGCACTATGTAAATAACATGTTTGTTGCACATCTAGACACTGAAAACAAAAGCTATAAAAACAATCTTTATCAACTTGACTGTTTATATGTGAGTTTGTTATGCTATCTAGAAGGAGCTCTTATTTAATAATACTTTTCAGATTGCTATGCCACAAAGTGTTAAGCTTTGCTACATCTGTAGCATTTACAGTTCAAATGCTGAAGAATATAGTTCAGGATTATTGTGGATATCAGCATGTACTCAATCTTCTGCATGCTTTTTCTGTCATATAGGGAGGTTAATATTTGACTCAAGAACAATAGAAATTCTATATAGATTTAACAAGGATGAAATAAAGTATCTATTGATATGTAATAGAATTCTTGATTAATTTATTATTATTGTCTGTGAGATTTAGTAGCAAATAATAGCCTCTCTGTAGATTTTCAACAAAGATACAGAATTTAGTCATGTATTAATTTTGTCAGTGAATAAATCCGACTTCACTGTGTGTTTGAATTACACCTATGGATCACAGGAACGTGAAGAATGTTCACAAATACACATCAGTCAGATGACAGGCATAATCATTGTCAGACCTAGTAAAAGGACATTTCCATTTTGAAAATAAGAGATTACTTTAGCTGAGCTTCTTTGAGTTACCACTGTTCAATATAGAGAAATTTCAAATTGGAATCCATATTTTGTAACATGAACTTACACCTATTGGAAAACTTCATGAATGCTGGAATTAATTCACAGTATCTAATAAATTTTATACTTTAAAATTGCCTATTTTTTTTTCTTCCATGATTGATGAGGGCAGTTCCAATATACTCACCAACTAGCAAATGAACTTCAAACAAAATATTTTACTTGCCCCCCTACAATTTCCATTCAATACTCTCCTAAAATGTTACTATTCCTAGCTACACATCAAAATACCTGCATTTGACCAAGGATCTCAGATGGCATCTCATGTAAAGTTAAATACAGTCCCATTCCTCCCAAAGTTCTACTATCTCCTTTGTGAGATTGTTACCACTATGTAAGGGGCTCTGTTTGGGGTTTTTTTGTTAATTCCCTGCCACCCCTCCCACCCCCAGTGCAGCTCAAAGCATAATAGGAAGTCTTTGAGAAAGATGAACTGATCGTCCCCAGACACATTACCCATTCTTTACCACATACTGGTGCTTGCATTAAGAATCAGCACCGTTTGCTGATAGCCAAGAAAAAACAGAACATGTCAAAGTTGAACCACACCTGAAGGAGCTTTTTAAAGCTCAGTCCTCTCTACCAACTCCAGGACTGACACCTAGTGCCCAGGCCCAGGATACTGCTTAGCTACTAGTCAAATTAGCAGCACATTGATTTCCAATAAAATGAACTGATTTGACAGGGTTGAAAGACTCCCATTCCTTTTAGCCCCTAATTTGCATACGTATTCTAATTCTCATTCGAATCTATTAAAAGAGTAGCGAGCTTATGGACCATGATTTCAGCATCGTTCATCCCTTAACGGTTAGAGTTGCTGGATCATTAATATCAATAATGAGCTAGAACTGCAATTAGCTCCTAAATGAAATATGCCACAAATTACTGATTTATTATTATGTTTGTCAGTAAAAATACACTATGGCACAGCAGGGTAAGCACAGAATTATATAATTCCAGAGATCCCAAAACTTCTAGTGTTTCCTGGAAGGTATCTGAGAACAATATTCAGAAACATTAACATTTTGCTGGCAGACAAGTGGTATGAAAGACACAGTATGTAATGCAACAGGAAAATCCAGCATTATTTTAAAACTGCCAGCTCCTAGATGCTGCCTGTTAAACAATTATTTGCTTGCCTGCTCATCTGACCTGATTGCCTTCTTCCACAAATATTTAATTCACCAGCGTTAAAACCCGTGTCTTCATACTCTTCTTGCACTAAATTTCAGACACTTTTTCTCACAAAACTGACCCAAGCAGAAACAACCAGACTTCTTAATCACCTCATCCTTCTCCTTTCCTTGTGCCTATTCTCCAAAATCTGTGGCAGAGCAAAGTCCTAAAGACAGGTTTGATCTTCATACACCATTCATGCGTTTCATAATGAAGTCATCGAAATAATGATCTCACAGACGTGTGCTGCTTGTAGTGCATACCAAGTCTTTGTACTCCCAGCTCATACAAATACTGTTTCAACCATTAAACTTCTCAAACTTCTCACTGCACCAGGAAGAATCAAGCTGATCTTTTTGGTTGGGGGTTTTTCGACATGCTTCTTTTAGAGCATGTCATGGGTTACTTCAACATGAGTTTCCACAAATCCTCTCTTCTCTGAATTTATCTCTTGTCCTATGTGGTTTAGGATATAGACAGCTCACTTCAGTGATAGTGGAAGGGATTTTATTATTTAATAAATAATAATACACCCTTATAATACACCATTATAAGGCACCTAGGGAAGAAGAAGGATGAAGGGGTGATGGCATTCTGAGTGATGGGATTTGCCTTCACAAGTCACCATTACATGTGATGGAGCCCTGCTGTCCTGGGGATGGCTGAGCACCTGCCTGCCCATGGGAAGTGGAGAATGAATTCCTTGTCTTCCTTTGCTTGTATGCACAGCTTTTGCTTTACCTATTAAATTGTCTTTATCTCAGCCCAGGAATTTTGTCACTTTTATGTTTTGACTCTATCCCGCATTGCACCTGGGGGGAAATTGAGGCAGGGGCTGCATGGGGCTTACTTGCTGGCTGGGGTTAAACCACAAGGATACTTACATATGTATAAATGTATATAATATCCTTTAGGCGTAGTATGACATGTGGGCTATTGATAGCAAAAAAGCCACCAACACTGAATATTAGTTTTCATTTATTATAAGACTTTCTAAGTATTTCCATTAATTGGAATGTGACGCTACAGCAAAAGGAAAGATCACTTTGCTTAAATCTTTTAGTTGGCAGAGAAAGATCATCACTTGTGGATGATAATCAGTGAAATACAAAGTAGCCAAATTGTCACAAACTCCCTCTAGTTACTAATTGCATATTAGCAGTTGTTTATATAAAAGGTTGTGTCAGATATAAAACCAGCATGTTTCCTAATACTAAGCCTTGTGGAAAAAATTGACACTGCAGATTGCTTGCTGCTCACTTACATTCCTTCCAGTATCCTTTTAGTAGTTACCAAAAATTCTCCTGATTATGCCTGCAGCAGCCTATGAACTTTACCAGTAAGAGAAGACAACACAAACTTGCCTGATCTAATGAAAGTGACACTCAAAATATGAGTAGTGAACAAAAAGGACATAAGAAAATCTGGTATGCTGAAGAGCCACACATTTGGAGCTACGGTTTATTTGCAGAATCTCCCTGTGATCAGTTTCCCAAATGAAGTTTTCTATCACAGTCAAAACTTTACAAAGTCTCTAAAAGACACCATAGTACACCAACAAGGAAACCAAACATTCCTAAATCCTACTTTCCATTAAAAATTAAGCAAACCCCCATAACCCAACATAAAAGCAAAGAAACAAAGAACCCCTCAAAATAACAAAAGGAAAAAATTAACAAAAAAAAACCCACTTAGATTTGTAGCATAGCTTAGACGTCTGTACAGGGGGGTCTAACAAGAAATCCCATATTGGGATTTACTTTGCATACAGTAATTGGTTTGCATACAGTAAAATCACTGTAGTAAGAACAAGGGCATTCTCACCACCACTATCAACCAACCCAAGTACTCATAGTTATCTGGCGTCCACTTCTTCACAGTACAATTCCTTGAAGAGCCTCCCCCATGCTGAATTCCTCTTTCATGGACCTCAGCCCCTGAACTGGAGGGGCAGAAAATTGCTTGCCATGGAGCAAACAACTTTAAGTAAGTCTGTGAGGAAGTCTTAGGAGGCAAGAGGTGATTGAAGTAATGTGATGGAATTACTCTACAAGCCTAATGACACAGGTTTTGAGGGCTGTCTCTGCAAAGAGAAACAGTTGTCAATCTGTCTAGCTTTTTCAGGTGAAAGCTTTTAGTTTAGAACAAATAGAAAAGCTGAAGAAAGTATTTGCCAGGCCTCTGATCCAAGTTGGAAATTCTCAGCTTATAATAAATGGAAGGCAGGGCAAGGAGGGGAATATTTCCTTGTGCTTCTTAGCAGTCGGTTTGAAGGACTGAAGAAGAGCAGTTGACCCAAGGGACCTGGCCAAATGGTTGCACATGTTTAGCACATTCAGTTACAGTGTGACATGGGTCTCTCACTCCTAGAAAATTTTCACAATTAAAATAAATAAAATTAAAGTCATTCCATGAAGATATATGTTTGACCCTATAAATTTTAAAAACAAAGGCTAGAAAGTAGGTGTCACATACTCTTACAGTTTAAAAACAGGCCTTCCTGAATGCATGAACTGCTGGGGAAAAAAATATAATAAATTTTAACATTATTAAGCGGGAAACTCACACTACTACTCTCACAAGTAGAGTGCCAAGACACAGACTTCTCAGTCTACCATAACTACTTTTGACCCTGTACAGCATTCTCCCAAATCAGGTTTCACCAATGAAGCAGTATTTCAAGCAGAGGAATACCAGCACATTAAGAAAAAAACCCCATGGAACACGACATGGATATCATCTCATAAAAAGAATAAATTTTACATCATTCTTGTCTTGAAGCACAAGCTTATATCTCCAAGACCAGACTCAACGATCTGACATTAGATACCCATTAAAAATATTCTGTGCTTCAGTCAGTCTTATTGCAGTCATCCAGAATAATCTCTTGCCTTTGTATTCTCTAAGCCAGATCTCTCTGTGCATGAAGTCTAGATGACAATCCGCATACTGTAATTCGCAAACTATATTAACTCCAACTTGTTAGATTTACTTTCCATATAGGCCTATGGCTCCTCAGAATCTTTGGATGTCTAATCTTTTATTAGATAAGGCATGCTATGGGAAGAAATCCTGGTCAATCATTTTTGACATGAAAGGCAAAGGGCAGACTTGGCATTTTGTCTTTTACCTCTAGACATGTCCCCATCAAAAAGGTGACATTTTCTTAAATACCCCAGTGTCACTTTGTTGCCACAGGATAATTGGTGCTCAAAGGCCTCCTTTTATTTTAGGATCTTGCCTTCGCTGTTTAATGTTCAGCATCAACATCACACCCAATGCCCTCATCATCATCAACATCAGGAGACGCTCGTTCAGCATTAGCACCGGAAAGCCACTAAAGGCTTGGAGGCTTAGTTCATATAAGCTTTCAAAAGTTCAGCTGTTCGCAAAAATCATTTCGATTTCTACAGAAGACTGGAAATCATATAAAAATAGACTGTGTGGTAAGCTTAGGCCATGGCATTCACAGGAGTCTGAAAAGGAGATATTATTACATTAATAAAACCTTTTCAGTAAGCCTATAAGGGGCTTTTTTTAAGTTTTATTTTATTGGCAATTTCTAATCAATAGTACTTACCTTAAAAAAAAATGTTGATGTTTAGAGGCTAAACTGAAAACACAGGGAGTAAGGGCAAACAAAACTCAAAGCCTGAACTAATGCATTGCTTAGTAGAACACTGAAAATGAGTTAAGCAGGGATCAGTCTGCAGGGTTGTTTTCACACAGCTCCCTTTCCTCTGTCCTACCACGGGAGTACCTAAGGAAGAATAGACTAGTATCAGTTCCCTACAGCTCAACCCGGTCTCCATTCCTGATCTACCTACTATACCAATCAGCCATTTCCAGTCCTTCTGGTCTAAGGAGTCTGAATTCTGAAGAGAAGAGATAACAATTTAATCTGAAAGACACATGGCCAAGAAACAAAAAGGGTACAAATTTGACCAACCATATCCTGGGGTGCATCAAGCATGGCACTGCCAGCTGGTCCAGCATGATGACTGTCCGATTGTGCACTGCACTGGGGAAGCCTCACCTCGGGTGCTGTATGCAGTTTTGGGTGCCACAGTACAAGAGTGACATAAAAATACTGGAGAGTGTCCAGAGGAGAGCAATGAGGATGGTGAAGGGCCTGGAGGGGAAGTCTTATGAGTAGAAGCTGAAGTCCTTTGGTTTGTTCATCCTGGAGACAAGGAGACTGAGGGGGAGTGAAGGGGCAGGCACCGATCTCCTCTCTTTGATGACCAGTGATAGAATCCATGGGATAGGTATGAAGATGAGACAGGAGAGGTTTACGTTGGGTATTAGGTAGAGGTTCTTTAATGAGAGGGTGGTCGGGCACTGGAACAGGCTCCCCAGGGAAGTGGTCACAGCCCAGAGGTTGACTGAGTTCCAGAAGTGTCTGGAGGATGCACTCAGTCCCATGCTCTGACTTGGCTGGTCCTGTGTGGAGCCAGGAGTGGGACTTGATGATCCTTATGGGTCCCTTCCAACTCAGGGTATTCTATGATTCTATGATTGACTAGCCAGTGGGAGAGAGTGAACTTGTGGTCCTTCTGCATGCTTTCTCATAGACACCCTGCTACAAAGTCAAGCCTGCAAACAAGCAAATTGTACACATAAATCTGCAGCCTTATTAAAAAGAAAACATTGTCCTGTGCATATCTTTACATGCTGGCAACTATGCAGCAAAAAAATATGATTTTCTACTTTGTTATGACTGCAGTTGATTGAAAGTATTGACTTTCAATTTCTTTCCCAAAAATGTATCTTCAGCGAAAGTTTACAGTTGGAAAATTTCAGCTCAAATAAGATATATTTGTGACAACAGTTGTAACGGAAATTTCTGAACAACCTTCCCAAAACTCCAGTGTGACTGGAGTCTTGTAAAATTATTACAAGACTGCTTAATGTCAAAGGACAAAGAACTGGACAGGAAATTGCCACATGGGACTAAAAGATGAGAATCAGAGGATAGTGGCATGTGAATAAGTGTTCATGTATTTGATGAAGATAGGTTGAAGATATTTAGTTTACATTTATTCATGAATCCTAAAGGATTGACGATGCATAAGTTGTTGGCTTTGATTTTGCACAGCAGCACTAACACAATATTCATAATGCGCAATCTCATTGCATTAGCCAGCTAGTGAGTGTCACTGCTCCTGAAAAGGAAAAGTCTGGTTGTACGAAATCATTCTGAATCAGACCTAGTGAAAGAGTGGCCTTTTCCTCCCCCTTCTTCAAGGAGCTGCCAAGCATGTCAGATCATTCATGTTAAATTATGCTAGATGGCACTGAGATGTGCACTACTGTCATCTAACGGCTGAGTTGCAGCTGTCAAATCCTTTGCACTGTGAGCCTCCTCTAGCAATCCAACAGCAGTCCAAAACAAGGGAGCAGGCCTTTATCTGCTAATTTATGGCTAGTTTGAACCTGACAAAATAAAACAGTGTGCATGACAATCAGAGAAGAAAAATAACCTAATCAACTCTTAACACCTTCTGCTGACCTGCAGACAAAATAGTTCCTTAAAATCCCATGGTAAAATTCAGTTCTGGCACAAAGCACAGTAATCTTGTTGATTTAGTCAGCAGCTTATTTGGCTATATATTTTAAACCCACACAGCAGGTAGAAAGAGAGAAATTAACTGAAAATTAAAGAGGAAATTCATACAAGCAGAATGTTTGTCTACACAGGTATACCTTGAATTGTGCTGTGGCTTTAACAATTTAACTCAAATTGAATTAGAATTACCAACTCAGGCTCAGCCATAATTAAGCTTGCAGCTTTTACATATTTATTGCCCTTACTGACCACTCTATTTACTTAGTAAACAATCGTTCTTCAGCTTTTCTGCGGTTCAGTCCGTGCTAGGAAAACACTAATCTCCCAGGTTTTAGCTTTCTCAGTTCCCCAGCACCACGGTTTGACCTGCAGGCAAATGAAGCCGTTCAAATATTTGCTTATCTTGTCATCTGTTCTCATCAGACCTTGCAATTCCTGTCATGCCCCACATGTCAGTTTAAAGCATAACGTCATTAATACCTCCAGTGCACTAACGGATGCTTCACACATGAACGCATTAATGAAATGTGTTATTGTTTTCCCTCACAGGACATTAACAATGTCGTTCACGCTGAGCCCCAGAAGCCCTGCAGTGCTGCTGAAAACCACTAGCTATCAAATGAACCCTCAGATACGCCTCAGTAACTTTAAGTTCAAGTTTATCACTGAAGTGTCACTCATGTGAGGAGAAGATACAAGCCTCTAAGGTCTTTTGGGCCCAGCTTCAATTACCATAAAGAGTAACAGGAGGCAATAGCTGCAAGGGAAAAATACACCACTGTATAAATGAAACCCTGTCAAGATAAAATAGGAAAGATCTGGGTGTCAATGTAGTCATTTGGTTTTTTGTTTCTCTCCTTTGTCTGTGGACTGATGGCTTGGATAATGAAGACAGGATTGGTTTTCTGGAGTATAGAAACACAAATACTGTAGTTTCCTGACAGAGACGTTAAATATAAGAGGCAATAAAGATTCCTTACACAAGCCACATTTAAAATCACATTTTAAATCGCTTTTCTGTATCTTTAAGAGTTATTTCCAGAGGAGATGTGAAATGGCCGCAGCAAGTTATGCAGCTTTTACATACAGGTTAGCTAAATAAAGCTGCTTGTCTTCTGGTAGGCTGTGATTGCAAGAGCACTTTGGCAGCAGAAATAGGGTAGTAGCTTTTCCACATCACAAATAATGTCACTACCTTTTCTATAGGTCAAAGTAGAATACAGATCAAGCTTTTTCCCTGCATTCACATTCACAATAGGAACCAGCCTCTGAGCCTGTATTTTAAGTTTTTATTTCACAAAGCCAACAGATGAAGTTGTCCACTGTATGATTAGCCTTAAAAATCAGAGTTCAGAGTTGCTTATAACTTTGAGTATTCCACAGAGTGTAATATAAATTACTGTGTAAAGTTCTGGACAGGAAAAATTACTGGGATTTCACCTACACTTTCAGGTATGAATTCAGGAAGTTCTCTATACTACAGTCATCCTTTGACTCTTGTTTCATTCTCAAGCAGCGACACTCCTGCATGGTGGCTACAGTCTTGGCTAGCAATGAGGCCATACAGTGAACAGGCAATACAAATCCCTAGCCTTAGAGGAAATGAGCAGCAAGTTCTGCAAAGGACGTTTCTGGCTTATTCTAGGAGCTGTGACACTCCAGGGAACTTCTAGAACCCCCTTCTGTGAACTACCCAGAAAGCCCCATTTTACCTCATCAGTCCAAGACATGATATGAATTTCAGAGCTCTCAAGCATAAGAGAGCTCTGATTAGCAGCCCGCAAGGTCAGGAAGGTCAGCCACCCCTATTTCAGTTTATCACCTATTGACTTGACATGGTTTAGCCTCAGCCAGCAGCTAAGGACATGCGGCCACTTGCTCACTCCACGCCTCCCAGGTGGGATAGGGAGGAATCATAGAATCATAGAATCATAGAATCATAGAATCATAGAATCGTAGGGGTTGGAAGGGACCTCGAGAGATCATCGGGTCCAACCCGCCTGCCAAAGCAGGCTCCCTAGGACATTTCACTGAGATAGGCATCCAGACGGGTCTTGAATATCTCCAGAGAAGGAGACTCCACCACCTCCCTGGGCAGCCTGTCCCAGGGCTCTGTCACCCTCACTGTGAAAAAGTTTCTCCGCATGTTGGTGCGGAACTTCCTATGCTCCAACTTGCAGCCATTGCCCCTTGTCCTGTCTCCACAGACCACTGAAAAGGGGCTGGCTGATTCCCCCTGCATCCCCTGCTTAAGATAATTGTAAACATTAATTAGGTCCCCCTTAGTCTTCTCTTCTCAAGGCTGAACAGTCCCAATCTTCTCAGCCTTTCCTCATAGGGGAGATGCTCCAGGCCCTTTATCATCTTCGTAGCCCTTCTTTGGACTCTCTCCAGGAGATCCCTGTCCTTTTTATACCAGGGAGCCCAGAACTGGACACAATACTCCAGGTGGGGCCTGACCAGGGCAGAGTAGAGGGGGAGGATCACCTCCCTTGACCTGCTGGCTACACTCCTTCGGATGCACCCCAGGATCCCATTGGCTCTCTTAGCCACCGAGGCACACTGCTGGCTCATGGCCAACCTGTCATCCACCAGGACCCCCAGGTCCTTCTCCACTGAGCTCTTCTCCAGCAGGTCATCCCCCAGCCTGTACTGATAGAAACAGTTGTTCCTTCCCAGGTGCAAGACTTTACACTTGCTTTTGTTAAACCTCATCTGGTTTCTCCCTGCCCAGCTCTCCAGCCTGTCCAGGTGTCGCTGGATGGCAGCGCAGTGTTCCTGCGTGTCAGCCACTCCTCCCAGCTTTGTGTCATCGGCGTACTTGCTGAGGGTGGATGCTATTCCCTCATCAAGGTCGTCAATGAAGATGTTAAACAGGACTGGACCCAACACCGAGCCCTGGGGAACACCGCTAGTCACAGGCCTCCAGTCAGATTCCACTCCACGAATCACAACCCTCTGGGCTCGGTCCGACAGCCAATTCTCAACCCACCTCACTGTCCACTCATCAATCCCATGCTTTCTCAGCTTTGCTATCAGGATGTCATGGGAGACAGTATCAAAAGCCTTGGTGAAGTCAAGGTAGATGACATCCACTGTTCTCCCTCCATCTACCCAGCCGGTGATGAGATCGTAGAAGGCTATGAGGTTGGTCGAGCACAATTTCCCCTTGGTGAATCCATGCTGACTACTCCTCATGACCTTCTTCTCTTCCAATTGCTTGGAGATGGCATCCAGAGCAAGCTGTTCCATTACCTTTCCGGGGACAGAGGTGAGGCTGACTGGCCTATAGTTGCTGGGATCCTCCTTCTTGCCCTTTTTAAAGACTGGAGTGACATTGGCTATCCCCCAGTCCTCAGGCACTTCTCCTGTTCTCCAGGACCTGTTGAAGATGATAGAGAGCGGCTCAGCAATCACCTCCGCCAGCTCCCTTAGCACACGTGGATGTATCCCATCCGGTCCCATGGATTTGTGTGCATTTATCCCTTTGAGCCGCTCCTGGACCTCCCCTACCTCAACCAGATGGAAATTCTTCATATCCCAAACACTCCTATTTACATCCAGTGCCTGTGGGTCCCGGGGGGCCTTTGAGGTGAAGACCGAAGCAAAGAAGGCATTCAGTATCTCCACCTTCTCAGTATCCCCCGTTACCAGGACACCCTCCTCATTCAGCAAGGGACCTATATTATCCCTGGTCATCCTTTTGCTATTCACGTATCTAAAAAAACCCTTTTTATTGTCCTTTATGTCCCTTGCCAGCTTCGTTTTCAAGAGGGCTTTAGCCTTCCTAGTTGCGACCCTACAGGCCCTGACTACATTCCTGTATTCTCCCCATGTGCTCAGACCCTTCTTCCAGAATTCATAGATCTTCCTCTTCTCTTTGAGTTTACTCATCAGCTCCGTGTTCATCCACGCAGGTCTTCTGCCTCTCCTAAAGAAGAGAAGCAGAAGAAAAACATAAAACTCATGGGTTAAGACATGGACAGTTTACTGGCACAGCAAAGGGAGAGAAAGTAACAACAGCAATACTCATGAAAGAATATACAGAGCAGGAGATCCACAATGCAAATTCTCACTGCTCAGAACTTGAAGGCCAGTCCATCCCTGAGCAGTGACAACTCCTCCCCAGACAGATCTCCCCTTTATGTACTGAGCATGACAGCATATGGTATAGAATATCCATCTGATCCAGTTTGGATCAGCTGTCCTGGCTGTGTTCCCTCCCAGCTTCTTGTGAAAATTAACTCTATTCCAGCCAAAAAACCGGGACATTATCCATCCCTTATTTGATATCACGTATGTCATGCCCAGAGCTTTCACTTTACATTTCATTTCACCACCACTCTTCCCATCTTTGAGAGAATCTTTGAGAAATATTTACCTATCTATCTATCCATCTATCTATATGCAGATGTCATTCCTTTAGTCTATGGGCCATCCCTCTTAAATGTCTGTTGGCTAATTTAATCTATGACTCTGGGTTCCATCTGACATAACAATCTTTCAGGGCAAGAGAAATGGTGTATGTTGTTGGATTGCTGCATGCTGCATCCAGAGCTTGCAGCTGGTGTATCTGGCATGGCCCATGTCCATGGTCTGCATGTTGGAGATGTTGATTTCAAGGAAGTTGCTGGGTACCAGGTGCTGAAGTAATTTCTAGTTCTATCATCACCGTACTTGGCTTTGTTTCATCAAAGTTTATCCTTCATTAAATTGGTTGATTCTTCCTGTAATACCATTGATACTGCATATAGCCATTGTCGCAGTGATGGCATACAATGGCAGGGTTATTTAGCAATTAATATCATATAAATTAATTTATTGGCTATTCTCACCCAAAATCAAATCCCCTTGAGGTACACATGGGAATTCCCATCCTTCCACATCATCCACCAAACGCACCCATGTCCCACAGCAAAAGCAGTCACATGGATTTGTTTGCCTTTGCTTGAAGCACGGCTAACCCAGACTGTCTTCCCCAACAAGTTCTACATGTACACTATGGACATTTTATGGTCATCTACAGTATGTGGAAGTTCCGACTGGGGAGGGTCAGCTCAATTGGTAGACCCTCTAGTGTTGACTAATCAGGTGGCCTTCACTAAATACGTAAATGTGTATCCCAATGTTTGAAGGTCCCACCACCCATTGCTCTCAGTGTAGTCTTTAGTAGCGTACTGTATCATCTGATTTTCCCAAAGGCCAGTGTGTGACAGGGAATGTGACACAGACACTCAGTACTGTGGTCTTTGGCCCAGGTGTCTTTGATGGTGTTTTGGTACTGAGCCCCATTTTCTGATTCAGTTCTTTCTGGTGTGCCATTTCATCACAGAACTTCTTTTTCAAGGCCCAGGATAGCACTCCGTGCGGTGGCATGGGACACTGGATATGTTTCCAGACATCTGGTAGTTGGTTCCACCATTGTAACCACATAGCGCTTGCCTTGGATGGCTCATGGTAGTATGAAATAATCAATCTTCCAGGCCTTCTCATACTTATATTTCAGTCTTCGTACTCCATACCAGAGAGGCTTCAACTGCTTTGTTTGGTTGATTGATTGCAGCACATGACTCACATTCATGGATAACATATGTAGTTGTTTCTGTGGTCAAGTCCACTCCTTGATCACAAGCCCATATATATGTTGCATCCCTTCCATGATGGCATGAGGTGTCATGCGCCCACCTAGCTACGAATAATTCACTCTCATGTTGCCAGCCCAGGTTCGCCTGATCTTAACAGCATGTTCCACCTGCTGGTTGTTTTGATGTTCTTCAGTGATCCAACTGATGGGTATGTGGTCATCTACATGAGGTATTTTTACAAACATCTTCTCTAACCACGCAGCAACATCTTCCCACAGTTAGGCAGACCAGATGGGTTTGCCTCTGTGCTGCTCGTACTGCTTCCATTGCTGTAACCACTTCACAGGGCATTTGTCACCATCCATGAGTCAGTACAGAGGTAGATCATCAGCAGTTTTCCATGTTCAGCAATGCCTAGAGCCGGCATGACGGCTTCCATCCCTGCACACTGTCTTGATTCTCCTTCAGTGGCTTCTGAGACTCATCATGTAGGACTTCATACAGTAGCCTTCCATCTCTGATGTTTTCTCACAAAGCGACAGGGCCCATCAGTGAACAGGGAATATAGCTTCTCCTTTTATGGTAATTTATTATACAATGGGGTCTCTTCAACATGCATCATCACCTCCTCTGGCAATATTCTAAAATCTTTCCCTTCTGGCCAGACCATGATCACTTTCAGAATTCCTGGGCAACTGGTGTTTCCTATTCAAGATCACCATATGATCAGTGGAACCCACTTTCTCCACATAGCATCAGTTGCATGATGTATAGAGGGGACCCTCCCTTTGAACATCCAGCCCAGCACCAGCAGTCAGGGTGCTGTCAGGAAGACCTGTGCCTCAGTACTAACCAACCCCAAAGCAGTTCAAACCCCTTGATATGCTGCTGATATCTACTTTTCCATTAGAGTTAGCAGGCCTCAGATCCTCTCTATCCATCACTCCAAAACATCAGCAGCCTGTGGGCCAGTTACAATGGGGGCTTTTACCATGTTAAAGTCACCACAGCTTCTAGTATGGTCAACTGTTGGCATCCCCCTGTCATTCCAGAAGTGGGATTCTGAGCCACAGAGGGGCTTTTCCTGGTTTGATGGCATTAGGGTATGCTGTGCACTGCTACCCATTTGTACTCATGGATCTGACATAACACAGCTAGCCATTGAATCCACACAGTCCAATAAACCTGGTTGTCCCTTTCCTCCACCTGGCTGGAGGCAGGGCTCCTCTATTGCTCCTGCTTGTCATATTTGTTGCTCACTTCTTGTACAAATCACTTAGATGTCCCTTCAAGAAGATCACAAGTAAGATCTGGCCTGCCATTTGCTCTGGGGACCTGTTGGAAACCACAGCGGCATTTCTCCTGGAAGAATCACTTGTTGTAATTGGTTTCCCTTGTGCCTGTAGGATTGAGGTAGGTTTTCCATCCCATTTCCTCACGTCCTCTCCATAGTCACACAAGTAAAACCACAGCATGCCTCACGGTGTGTACTTTCTATGTCCTATTTTTAGAGCAGAGGAATGCATGCTGCCAGTAGCTGAGGTACTGGTTCATACAGATAGGCAGTAGGATGTACGCTCTTCAAATTGCTGGAACTTCGAAGACAGTTTCTCCACAGCTGAGATGAGGAAGTAAGAAAGACTTAGTTCATATTGCTGAAGTTGGCCATCTATTTCATTCAGCATTGCTGACTCCTCACCTTTCCAATTCACTACTGCCAATAAGTTTGTGTATGACAGTGGTGTGTTCTATATAAACTTCTGCCACGTATGTGATGTACACTGGACTTCATCTGGATCTGTGGATAACTACACATTTTCTGGGTCATAAAAAACCCTCTCTTCCATAGCCAATTCCCTCAGGTACTGTATAGCTCTCCCCATGATGACCCACTTACCTGGTTGACATACAACATCTTCACTAAAGGGATATTTTCCTTCATACCTGACAGAAGTCACCTCCAGAGGAGGAGGGCTTGTAACTTTTTCCCAATCACCTTGTCAATGCTCCCTTCCCTAAACAGGAATTCCAGTTGCTTGGCCTCCCTACCCTCTAATTCCAGGCTACTGTCCTCTTTATTTCTGCATCAGAGCAGCCATGCAACAATATGCTCACATTGATGGCAGCTGAAATCTTTTCACATATCTTGCATCTCACTCAGGGATGGGCATCAAGTGATGGCCTCTGGTTCTACCTCTTTCTCCTGTTCCCATGATGGTCTTGGACCATCACCATCCCTTACTAAGCAAATTTTTTTGTGTGTATTTCTTCTTCTCTATAGAGGTGACTGATACCAGCACAGGTTGTTTTTTTGGTACAGCTGCAGTGCCTGTCACTGGGGTTTGAGTCGCCATAGTCTCTGTTGGTCTGTTTTCCCTCTCTTGCCCACCTGATGGCACTGCCTACTATCAAGTAGTGCTTAGTAGACAGTGGCCAAGGCCAGGCACAGTGCGGTAAATTGTCCCTCCTTGGAATGGCTACAGAATTTTCCTTCCAAATATTCCATCAGTTTATCAGGGTCCTGTAGCTGTTCAGGAGTGAAGATCCAAATCAATGGAGGTAAGAAGTTCTCTAGATACCTGCCCATACTTTCCCACATGCCATGTGTCTCCCACAGGACTGTCCAGCCTTGGGGCAGATCTCTGGGTGGTATTCTTAAAACAAGATCTGGAACACATTCAGGAGACCTAGCAAGAGGACCATGGTGACTTGAACATCCCAAAACCAATCAAAATTCTCAAAAGCTGTTTTAATCAGCCTGAAGGAAAAAGGGGAGGTGTGGGAGAAAGTACCCACACCATCTTCCCCAAATATTGGAAATTTATTAATAAATTCCTAGAGATGTCATCCAAAGCACAGGCATGACAGCAATGCCACATATAAATACCAGCTTAGGCTCATGACCAGTGATGTTATAAGCCCATATCACACAGTTCAGCAAAATGAGAGTCCTGATCTCTCTCCCAGAGGTGATGTTTAGCCCCACAGGGAATTTGTACAGCAAGGAAGGATTTACATAGCACAAACATATGAACAAACAAACCATTGCTGTGACCAGCGACTGTTTACCTAATATAACAAATGCATATAACAACTTTGTTTTAACATGCTTTGCTCAGATCTGTAGTTATCTCAACCCTTCCTGACCCGTGTTTGGCACCAAAAAGGATTATGGTTCAGCGCCAGCCAGCCACTGAGCACCACGTACTGCTCACTCACAACCCCCACACACCCAGTGGGATGTGGAGAATGGGGAGACAAAGGCAAACTTCAGTGGTTGGGACATGGGCAGCTTACCGTAACGACAAAGGAAGAGGAAAATTACACCAGGATTTTAAATATACAAAGCAATTTGCTCACTGCCCAGAACGTGATGTGCAGCCTGTCCCCAAGCAGTGATATCCCCTCCCCATCCAGATAGAATTACAGAACCATAGAATGATCTGGGTTGGAAGGGACACCAAGAGTCATAGAGTTCCAACCCCCCTCCCACAGGCAGGGCCACCAACCTCCAGGCCTGGATCTACACAAGGTTGCCCAGGGCCCCATCTAACCTGGCCTTGAACACCTCCAGGGACGGGGCATCCATCACCTCAGTGGGAAGCCCATTCTAGCACCTTACCACTCTCTGTAAAAACCTTCCTCTTAATATCTAACCTAAACTTTCCCTCCTTTAGCTTCAATCCATTACCCCTTTTCCTGCCATTGTCTACCCTTTTAAAAATTTGATTCCCCTCCTGTTTGTATGCTCTCTGCCTATATAAAGTGTGATGTCATATGGTCTCCAATATCCCTTCAGCAGGACATAACCTCTGAAGACACATTCCTGAATGCCTTCACAATGTAAGTCCCATAAACATTCTGCGTGAAATAAGTCTCATGGAAATAAATTTTAAATGGGGAGAATGAGTCTTGTAGTCAGAATTAACAAACTAGCCCAGGAAATCAAGAAACTTTCAGTGTCCTGAATGCACAGATGTATTCTATAGGATACAGCAGATTGACATGAAATGTTTCATTCATTTGGGTACCCCCAAATACTTGCTTGTTCTTGTTTCTAAAATTCAGACAAGTGGCAACATTACTTCAGATTTCCTCATATTTACAATGCTGAACCATTTCTGAGACTCATCCCCTTGTTCACACTGCCAGTCTTCTCATGTAAAACATTTTGTTTTCTCCAGCATATATTTCCATAAAGACAGAGTGGTAAAATCAGTGTCAGCACATGACAGCTTTTTCCTCGCGGTGGATTTATTAGTGTACCATGTCCTCCTTCTCAGGATCTCACAAATCAGTGATGAATCACAGTGTCTCTGGCTCAGATTCACAGACTCTCTGCAACATCCTGATCTTTTCTTTTTATTGCCATTAGCTAATCAATACGTCCCATAAAACCTATGACCACCTAATGCTATTACATGTGTTACTGAACTTCATTTCTAAACATTTCCAACCAAGCATTTTTCATTGCCTGCCCATTTCTTCCTCTTAATTTTCTAATGGGAAGGCTTATGCAGGAATGAAGAATTTTTATCCCATTTGCTGCTGAATTAGCTAAAATGAGACATGTACCACAGCCAGCAAGGATTTCTTAATAATTTGCCCCTGCTTTTAAAAATATATATTCCTATATAAGCAGAAGAGAGGTCTGTTCCGGCACCAGAAATGCTGCTTGTTAACTAATAGAAAGGATGAATTGTCTGCTATTTGGAAGTGCCATACAGCATAGTGTTAAGTACATGGTCACACACTCTGAGTACAGTCAAGTAGAGCAACTCAACCATTTCTTTGGCAACATGCACAATAGTAAATTAAAGTGCCATGGAATGTTCCTAGACACAGAAATCCAGCCATTTCTAGTACTAAGTCTCACAATGGTCCTTATTGCTATTCTAAACAACTACCAGGTGCAGGTCAAGAGTTGGGAACGGCCTCTTGCCCATGCTAATAGCCACTTTAGGAAAAAAGTTTGCCTTTCAGATGTCAGCAGTTCAAAAGAATGTGGACACAGGCTGCTCTGTGCCAGGTGGTTGCAGTATCAGAAATGTTCTACAGTCATTTAGCCTACTCAGGTAGATTAGTCTTTAGTAACACTCCAGAGATAGATGTGGGTATATACATATAATGATAGACAGACAGACACATCTACATGTTTCCACATTAATCTCTTACTGGTTTCTTAAATAGTTGCTGTGCATTTGTGTACAGGAGAATAAATACATGAAGTGTACAAATACCCATGTGCTACTTGGCATATCAAATGGAGGAGAAAGTACTTACCTATGTTAATAAGCAATTAAATACATCTAGAATGGATGTGTACATTTAAAGCATGGGTGCTGCAACAGAACGGGATGCTACTTCAGCGTAGTTTGCAACCCACGACTGAGCATTCCCAACACACATGGTTAAAAGCTATCCCATTCTCTAATGTATACAGAAACAAACTTATTGAAATGCTGAGCACTGACAAATTACTTTTCTTTTCCTGTTTTAGTGCTATGGATTGTTTCTAGGTCCTCATGTGCAAGAAGAGTCCTAAGACCAGTAACAAGGTCTGTTTTACAAGGATAAAAGTCTTGCAGAGGCAAAGTTTACAAAACCAGTTTTGTAAAAACTTGATCACAGTTGTTGCTGTATTAATTTACTTGTTTATCTTTATACACTTCTCCTTTGTGTCACTTCGGCTGAAATGAAATCTAGTGAAAGGTATAAAATTTGGACAACACTCTCATGCACCTGTGGAACTAAACCTAAAATTTGTTTAATTAACAGCTATCTTATCTCATTGTTTAGTGTTTTCTTTCCAAAATCTGGGAGAAGTTGCTGGTTTTATGGTTTTATGTTGGGAAAGATCCCATCAAAGCATGCACAAAGTATCTCCTCAGGCTGAGGAGAAGCTCTACCCACTTGGTACTGCCTGCCTGCCCTAGTCATTCTCTTTATCTTTAGCCAGAGTAGTATCTAGCCAACATTTTCATTGGAACAATGCCCAGATATGCTACATTAATTCAGGAAAGAACATTTTGTCAATAAGCATTAGGGATTATTACCCAAGTACACACACACATAGACACACACACCCCCTCCATGAAAGCTGCCAACTTTCTCTTAAAACTGACCAAGGGCCAGATTTTTAAAGGTGTTCAGGTGTCTAAAGAGAAAGTCCAAGCTGGACCTGTCAGTTACTTTGAAACCCTCCACCCCTTAATATCTTAAGATCAAATTTTTAGATGTCTGCAGATTCCTGAAGTTCTTCATAGCTATAGGTAGTGGGAGAAGATGAGGAGGGAAACCTAGACCATAGGGAGAAAAAAAACCTTTTGGTACAATGCAATGGCCTGGTCATGCCTAAATTTCTTCTAGTGAGCAGCTGTGTTCACAGTGTGCCTCCTGTCCACGTAGCAGCCTATTCTGAAGTGTCTCCCTGTACACTACACCACCAAACATCAGTCTTAATGTTACAGTGTAAACAGTTACCATCCAGAGAGAGAAAGACTACATGTGTATAAACGGTGGTGACCAGATGCCTCAGTATCAGGCTTGTATTTATCTGATATAATAAAATACAGTGAGTTGCAAGACTCCATTTTCATTGACTAGTATTGCTGTGAAAGACAGTGGTGGAAAGTAGGACAGCTAGCAAATGGTGACAGCAAGGGAGGGCAGCAGACGGATTTCTCAGAGTACCCATGTGCAGCAAAGAGGGTTACTCTTCCTACGAACCTCTAAGCAAGACCCATGCTGTAATAGTATCCCACAGTCCACCGCTTCTCTCTCATGACTAATCCAGGTTATATTGACAAAAATATGCAAGCACAACAGGCACAGAAGCTCAGAAGCAAGTCATAGGTGATAGTCACATCTAGCTTATGATTTTATCCCAAGAAGTGAGAGCATCTGTCCTGGTTCTGGCCAGGCCAGAATTAACCTCCCAAAGCAGCCAGCACAGATGAGCCAAGCTGCCCAGGGCTGTTTTCCACACCCTGTGGCATCACTTTCCCATAAAAGGAGGGAGGGGTGCTCCTGTGATGCTCGGGGCAGTCTGAGTTTGGCCAGGGTGTCAGGCTGGTCCTTGTATTGGTGCAGTGCTCAGTGTTATCACTGGGTCAGTAAAGTGCTCTGTGTTACCAGCAGGTGTGAGTGGCATTTGCTTCAGGCTGTTATCGTTTCCCTTTCTTGGTGATTTTGTCAGTAAACTGTCCTTATCCCAACCCAGGGAGTGTCTGTCTGTCTGTCTGTCCTCCAGGAGTGAGCAAGCAGCATGTGGTGCTCAGCCACTGCTTGGGACTGAACCACCACAGCACCAAACTTGTTAACTATTGGAAGATGATGACTTTTCTTTTGAAACTGGACTATCTACATGATTTCAGTTTTTTAACACATTTTCATTACCTCTCCAATTCCAACTCTCCAAAATACATAGGGATATTAAAGAAATTCATTGCTAAGAACACAGGGTAAGTCTGTCCTTTACAGTGGTAATACTCTATGCTTTAAATCTCTGAAGTCTCCACAAACAGTGTTTGTGGATGGCATGAAGCACTGCATAGACAAGGATGATACAGCTGATATACATGAAAGCACAGCTTACTATTTTCAAGGACAACAATCACATTTGCACAATACTTCTACGGAAGCTACTTGAATCTTTCAGGAATAAGTATTAATTGTAGGATATTAATCATAGAATCATCATGGTTGGAAAAGACCTTCAAGATCATCAGGTCCACCACCGTAACCACTAAACCACCTCCTCTACCAGGTTTTTAAACAACCTCAGGGTTTCCAACTCCACCACCTCCCTGCTTCACTAAGGAAAAGAGGCCAAAAAACCTAAACTTAAGAACTTCATGTTTTCTGAATGTTGTTAGACATTTCATAAGAAGTCCCCTATTCAATCTAATGTAATTAATACAAGAAATCAGAATTAATAACTCAGTTGCTAAAATCCATGTAAAACATTCTTAGGTGTCATCTCACTGATAAAATCATACATAAATTCTACACTGGTTCTCCGAAATAATTAGAAATGTAACATACTTTCTGCTACTGAAACTAACTTCAGAAAACAACTTTCAAGAGTGGAATACCGTCAATGAAATCTTTTTGTGAAGAGAAGTCATTAATTTGATTCACTTGTATTCATCTTTCATTTTCTGGAACTGCTGGTACTGAATTAGATTCTGATCCTAAGGCAAAGGGTTAACAAAACAAAATAACTCTCTTTGTACTAATAATTCTATTTGAATCATCTGCCTCAGAAGCACCAAAGTAAGAATCAAGAGTCATACCACACTACCTGGGAATGCAAACAGTACAAATAAGCAGTTAAACATAACCAAGAGTTTAATATACTGTACCATAATTGCATAGCTTCAGAATTTGAAAAGCATTATCAAGAAGTTATGACTAAACATCTCAATGAATAAAACATTCCCTGGTTATAAACAGTGTTTTGTGATTAGAGAAATTCTTGCATATACATTTTGCAGATTCTGGATCAGCTGCAATCCACAATTTCGGACTGTCACAACATGCTGCTGTATAGAGGTCTGAGAACACAATCATTCTTCAGATAGGGGCAATCTGAGTCAACATATATCACCATCTTTGCTCACGACAGTGGGAAAAATGAACCTTAACAAAACACATCTTGTATTTGGCCCTCCACAGATTGTGCATCATTAATGGATGTTGAAGCAGACACCAGCTGACATCATCATCATCATCATCATCATCATCATCATCATCATCATCATTATTATTATTATTATTATTATTATTATTATTATTATTATTGCCTTCATAATGGTAATATGTAATCATATCACCAAACCTAAAATCCATTTAGAAAAACTGGAACACTGAATGTTCATCATCTAAAAAATCAGCAGTAACTTTTTCAAGAACAATGGAACATCCACATGTCTATCCTTATTCAGAAGTGAAGTTGTTTGAATAATCATAGTGATCTTCAGAAAAAAAGAGCAACAGCACAAAAGAAACATTTAAGATTACATTTGTTGGTTCCTCATGTGCACTTAAGGTGTATGAGGTATTTGTAATAGAATACATATACATTCATGAAGGGAAGATTAAATTACAAGAACATGGTAGCACATGGAAAGATTTAAATTAGATTTCTTAACATTCACTGTCTTCATGTGTATAAAAATAAATGCCTTAGTCTCAATGAAGTTACTTAGGCTTCTGGAAAATCTCAATTTTGTTACCCTGTCTACATCTAATTCTAGTGCAGTACATTGCAGCTTTGTTCTTCCTTTGCCCTCTGAGGCAAAACAGGCAGTTCATCATACCTTTTGTGAAGATGAAACCTTTCTGCCAGACACGTTCTGACTAATCCCACACCTTTCTTGAACCTGAAGAAATCCTTCCCCTAAATATCCCATTTATCTGTGTCCTGGATTTAAACAGGCACTTAGCAGGCCTTGCATACAACACACCAAAAAAGAGTTTTTACTAGATGCAGAACCATGTTATATTAAAAAATGGAAAGAACAATGTATCCAAACACTGTCTGATTTTTCCAGGTGTACCATTTGGTCTGACATACTACTGCTACCTACAGTCTCCTGTCAAAAAAAGAAGGAAAACTTGTATAAGTTTAGTCATCTCCTAATTTCATGCAAGTCTTTGGAAACTAACTGTGGGAAATTCACAAGGACCCTCTTGGTGACATGATCCAGATAATAACAGCTGACATGATATGTGACTGTGAAGGTGTGAAGGCATATACGGCCTACCCAAAGCTGCCACAAAGCTTTCAATGAGAACCTGATAATAGTACCACGCACTTAAAGCCAAATCTTGGATGAGGCTACCATCAACCAGATTAAATAGTAACCAAGAGATTACCAAAAGACTTGTGAGAAAGAGGAATCAGTTCGAAGAAGATTTTTTAGGTTTTTTTTCAAAATGTGATTGAGAGAAAAGACATTTGTAACAGAGAAGCATTCACAGTGGGTTTGACACAGACGTCACCTCACCAGTGTCATGGCTTCTTCTTACACTTGGTGAAGCAGCCCTCCTGCCAGAGATGTGGCCTGCATCTCTGTGGGGCGATGGTGCACAATGCAGCAAGCAGGGTGCCCCACCTCAGGTAGACTTTTGTGATCTGCTAGAGGGGGTTGTCAACAATGTGTTGACACAATGAGGGATATGCGGATGCAGATGGAGCTGGAGCACCTATACGTCTTCCAGAGGCATTAGGGAAATAGGGGGAACTCACCCAGCCAGGAGTTGGAATGATCTCATAATACACAGGGTCTGTGCCAGTGAGATTAGGACTCCAGAGGATTAGTATTTTTGAGGATTAAAGACCAAGTTTAGAAATTTGTGGGTGCTTATGAACATTTTATAATTGTCTAGTGTTGTGGTTTCTGTTGTACTGCTGATACCAACTTTGTAGTTCAGAGATTATCACATAATTATATGTTGTTAATAAATCAATAAAAAATTATAATCTGATTTAAACAGCATGAGTGGAGTAGGGCTTTTTTACCCATTGACGCTAACTACGACAGTATTTATTACCTTCAGCTGTTATCTGTAACTGTTCCCTCACAGAATATCAAAAAGTTAAAGACAGTAGAGAACTTCTTGGGTTCCTTTCAAAATGAAGACATTTTCCTCTTTCACTTCTCTCGTGCTCTAGACTAGTTAACTCTGAAATATAAGTGGTCCCACACCCAAAAAACTGCTTCTCCCTTGCCAAAGAGTATGCTTTATACCTCCTTCCTTCATAAATTGTTCTAAAGAATGATATTTTCAGGAGCTCTACCCCACTAGGTTAGCCAAGCTACTGTCTATTTTGTTGGGACCCATTTTCTTCTTCCAGTTAAGGCACTGTCCAACAAAGAAGCTCAGTAAAACCTGCCCATTCAGACACTACCCATGGACATGATAGCGCTACATACCAGTGAAGTTATGACATGGAAGACTCTACAGGCACTGTTCCAAATTTCAACTTAAATATACAATGTAAGACAGAATTCAGGCATGGTGCATCTTTCTTAATATCACCACAGAATATAAATGGGCTAGTTTGCGCACATGTTAATTAACAATTTATTTACAAATATAGAGTCCAAGCCAGTCCTTCCTTACACTTAATTTAATAAGAATATTGCTTATCGCTGTCTATCAGAATAATATTGCCCTGTGGGTAATTGCCTTATCTGTTTACTAAACTTGCATCCAACAGCCCCTTTTAGTACTTTCTCCCCAGTTAAACAGAGTTCAGGCAGAAAACCGTCTTATCTGTATTTTACCCCATCAATTCTGGGACAATGATTTTGCTATAATCAACTCTTCTGGTTTCCATGTATGTCATATCCCATCTCATTCATTCATCACTTAACTTTAGATCAGCATTATTCAGTCTATTATATTCTTGCTTATTTTCCCAGAAAGTTTTATAATTAAGAGATTCTTAATTGTAGTTTAATAATCATTTTTTTCAGGTAGAACAATTAAAAAACAAGTATGATTCACTTTGGACAGCACTCTGTGGCCCAGGAAATAAAATGTTAGATTCTTCTTTTTTAAAAGAGCAACAAAGAATAACCTTGATTATTCACACTAGGAATGTAGGAGGAATATCCACTCCCTTTGTTGTTAAAAAATTGCCCTATTTAGACCATGACAAGTATTGTCCAACAGCATGTTTACCACCTCTATGTAAGCCTTTCTTGTTGGCTAGGAATTTCTGAATAAATAAATTCAGACAGAGCTGAAGATTTTATATGAACATAGAGCTGGATATGGTGGCGAGGAATATTATTTTTATCATATGAAAGAATGTGAAGCACAAAACAAGGTAAAGCATTAAAGGCAACTTCTAGGTGGTGATACAGAACAATTGGTCCTAAATATGAGGGCCTCGGGTAAAAGAAAGTTGCTCTTTCAGCTCAGGAGGCAAAACATCCCAGAGAATCTTCAGTATCAGTACTGTAAAAGAATTTCAACAACCAACAGTTTAATAGCTTAAATAAAAGATAAGCTTTTACTTCAGAAGATTTGAGGTAGCTTTGCATTGCAATCTAAGGAAAGACCTCACAGGTGTTTTGTTGTTCAGTAGCATAATTAAAAGCTTCTGTTGCAGAAATCTCTGTGAGGAGTAACAGCTCTTCCTGTTCTGACGATGTGGCAGAGCTTTTAAAAAGCTCTCAGTTACATGAAATTAATAAACAAAATCTCCTATGTTTTTTCAAAATGCAAAAGGTCTGATCCCGTATCTCTATAGATTTCAAGTCGTTCATTAAAGCAAACCAACTGCTACAAAGTAATGAAACATATAAAGAAATAAAACATAAAAAAAAATCAACTCTGCCCGTGCTGCAGGGGAAGAAAGGAAAAACCCTGAAGACAAAAAGGCCAGTCAATTATCATTTCTCATCATCAATGTAAACAATGTTTTATAGACCAACACTTTGAAAAGCAGATGAAAGATAATGGATCTAACTTAATCTACATTAGGTAAATAGAGCTAGATAGGAATTGCAAAACTCTTTGAACTCAAGACCAAAGTTAAGCAATCAACTTGCATAGTCATTGGGAATTCAGTGCCAATATACCTGTGTGAAAGTACCTCAGAAAGCTTAAAGCAAAGCGAGTTCTCTACATGCAATGTATAACAAATGTGTCTGCAAGACACCGCCAGAGATGTTTATGCAAACATCCAGTACAACAATTAGTTTTCCCCATACTAATGCAATGAGTTAGTGAAGTGTCATTTACTCATATCTTGTCTGTTATCTGAAGTACAAACTCTTGTTTTACACAGCATTGATGCACATGTTGGGAGCGGGGAGAATACCAAGTACATACCATGCACAGATTCAACTTTCTGGTATAAACTAATCGAAGTGAAGATGAACGGCAAGCAGTCTTGGAAATAACACAGCTTTTATAGTAAGTCAAGTCATTGAAGAATGATAACAGCATTTATCATATTATAACTGATCAGAGACATATTTTAAACACTAATAAAAGCTTAGAAGTTGTGACATCTGTCAATCATATGAAAGGATTTCTCATCATAAATGACATTAATGAATCCCTACAGAAAAGAGGATGAAGCCCATCTCTATATTTTGTGGCTCCCCAAGAAACACAGATGGAGGGTGAATGTATCTGCTTTTCATCTCCATCCCTTTTGCAAGAGGAAGGGAGCAAGCCGTGCCCTTCTCTGGAGCCAGTCACCAAATCCTGAGGGAAAACATGATCTCTGTATGGCCCATCATTTGGGCCTGCAATAGACATGACACTTGACTTACTGAACTTCAAACAAATTACTTTTATTTCTCTCTGATATTTGAGATAATTAAAATTTGTATTTATGATGCAAACTGTAAGCTACTTTTATTAATATTTCCACATCATGAAGTTGTAAAGTTGAAGAAAGAATTAGTCTGTATTTATTTACATTGCTGAAGCTATCATCATCTATTTGTATTTTTATTACTAATTTTTAAATATGAAAACCTCTCAATGATTCAGCAGTGTTAAAACTAGTACCCACTGAAAATGTTTCAGATAAATTTACAACCAGCTTGTTAGAATCTGGTGCACAGTCAAATGTTCTAATAGGTTTATGCTCAGTGATGAGGATGCATTAAAACACATACAGAATAATTACAAGATGCTCCTATTTAGCTGTTAAATTAAAGTATGAAAAAGACTGTGAGGCTGTATTAGCTTGAGTGGAAAGTTAGAGGATGGTAGAAAATAACAGTAATGGATGGAGCATTGAATGGTGGAGCAGATAGGGAGGAGAGCAAGGTGTTGAAAAATTAATTAATGATTTAAATATCTTGAAGAGGAAAACTATAATTGGTAAGTACAATCATTAATCAATTTAAGTTTATTTTCTTTTTTCAAGCAGCCTCTTACACTGAAAGATTCCACTACATCTTGTATCTGGGGTAGAAAAACCTTATGTTCCAGTATAGGTTGGGGACGGATCTGTTTGACAGCAGCAGAAGGGAAAGGGACTTGGGGTCCTGGCGGAGAGCAAGATGACCATGAGCCAGCAATGTGCCCTCATGGATAAGAAGGCCAATGGCATCCTGGGGTCTATTAGAAGGGGTGGGTATGCTTAGTAGGTAAAGAGAGGTCCTTCTCCACCTCTACTCTGCCCTGGTGAGACCACACCTGTAATATTGTGTCCAGTTCTGGGCCCCTCAGTTCAAGAAGATCAAGGAACTACTTGGAAGAGTCTAGCGCAGGGCCATCAAGATGATTAAGGGAGTGGAACATCTTCCTTATGAGGAAAGGCTGAGGGAGCTGGGCCTCTGTAGCTTGGAGGAGACCAGGGGTGACATCATCAATGTCTATAGATATACAGAGGGTGAGTGTCATGAGGACGGAGCCAGGTTCTTCTCAGTGATGGCCAGTGACCGGGCAAGGGGCAACAGGCTCAAGCTGGAGCATAGGAGGTTCCATGTGAACATAAGGAAAACCCTTTACACTCTGAGGGTGACAGAGCACTGGAACAGACTTCCCAGAGAGGTTGTGGAGTCTCCATCCCTGGAGATAGTCAAAACCCATCTGGATGTGTTCCTGTGTGACCTAATCTAGGTGATCCTGCTCTGGCAGGGTGGTTTGACTAGGTAATCTTTCGAGGTCCCTTCAACCCCTGTGATTCTGTTATTCTGATACACGTTGTGGAAGAATGTAGTACCTTTAGCACTTCTTTATGCTGTCAATTTACTGACTAGTAGGGACATGAAGTTCAAACACAGAAGTTCTGCAACAGCTCTTACATTCATGCAAGAAAATCAGAGCAAAACTATTATGAAAAAGGCAGCAGTCCTGTGAGAGGTTTTGACCAAGCAAGTATTTGTACATACAGCTTACAGCTGACAAGGAGAGTGTTGTTGCAAATAATTCGTGTAAGCTATGATCACAGATCATTCGCTGATCTGTTAAGACCTGACTGGTTATTTTCCTGTAGTTGTCATCAACAATCACCAGACTGCACATTCATTGAAAGATTACTCTTCTCACTAATAAAAGAAACGAGAGTAATGAGACAGACAGTAACGACCTGGTCTCAATTAAATGTGCATCTATGCAATACAGACTAGAGCCTAGTCCTGTTCAGTGCACCAGAAATATAGTTCATAGTTGTAAATGAATCGATGCTTTGACATGCAATCAGTTTTTCAACTAGCAAAAAATGCTATTTTCAAACAATACCTAATTCCTCCTTTCACATTTGCTGGAGATAATCCACTGACGTGGAATTTCTGCTCCACTGACTGCCCCGGCATGTGTTCTGCTGCCACTGATAGCAGCACTGTCCTGTTCACTAAAACATGAATCAGAATCTTTACCTCGTACCCAGAAGGTATTACAAGCCCTTTCCTCATTCATTCATTGATTTATTTATTGGGTTTTGTCTTTTAATACAAAGCTGAACCCCGATTACTAACACAATTTTTAGTGTGAGTTTAAGGTATGATACTCTAGGCCTTAGCTATCAGATATTTGTAAATCCAGGGCAACTGACATGCTCACACCTAATCCCCCTCTCCAACCAACAGATCTGAGAAAAAAAGCCACAAAGACGGATTATCTTGGCAAGAGTACATAAAGGTTATTCTTCTAGTTGCTCTACTAGAACACAACTACTTAAAAGCCCTTATCAGTTAGCAACCTCCTCTAAAAGAAAAAAACCCACAAGCATACCTGAAAAAACAACTCAGACCCACTACTTCCATATCTTAGTAAGCAAGAATTGCATGCATCAGACTGAGCTTTGTCTGTCAAACTTGGATGCCAGACACAGTTCAACCTATGCTACAAAATTATCTTTCCTTCTTGATGGAAGCAGACCAAAAGAAAGGCAGAAAAAAATATTTTATGTTCAGTCAGTAGTTTAATTCTTTGGCTAGACCCTTGTATATCTCTTTTGTGGAGAAAAATGTAAGGGTACTCAGTGAAATCAGACACTGGAATTAAATGACATTGCTGTGTTCTTCTCTGAGGAAAAAATATTTGCCATCATATGCATCAAATACGTCTCTGATCTGAAAGATATTCCAAACATGTCAGTGACAAGCTGATGAATTAAGGGTGAACTTCCTTAACATTCAGTAGTTGGCGGATTATGGACTTCCTAATGCGGTGGCATTAAGAACTTGATTGGATAGCCTGTGTTACTAGATTTTTAGTTAGAATTTAGAAAATTTGCCAAACAAAAACCTACGTTTAAAAAAATATATTTGGAGTACTGGCATACAGGTTCTGTAAGACAGACAGTGTTATTGTAACTTCACAAGTGAAAGACATGTTTAATTTCTACTGAAATGGTTCTGTCCAATGAATTACACATTGAAATAAGATATTGTGGCACATAGTACATGCCCAGCCAATCAGTCAATCAATAAATAAATAAATGATTTCCCGGCACAGACAGTCTGCATGGATGCTATACAATCAGGTCATTGAAGGAAGCAATCACACCCCAAGTCACCACACCTTTGGAAATCTCAGAAGGGTGGTTGTATCGTTATATTCTGAACAAATGTGTTCAAGGAGAACTCAAAAAACCCAAACCCCACAGAAGTGGGTAAGCATCCAGATTTTTCCAAATATGTGAAAAATCAGAACCACTGCTCTTAAGTGTTTTCTGGTCACAGGCTTGTATCTCTACACTAAATACTTGAATGATTAGTTATTTCTTTTTCCCTTGACCTTTTATGATATTCTTTATAATATCTTCTGCACTGATTTGTTCCATTATATTTCTCACTATTCTATCTATCCTTACACAGCCTTCTAGTTCAGCAAAGACTTTATACTTTGCCTCTTGTACACTCAGCATGAAAGTGTACACATATCACCATTTGTAGAAGCAATGATTTTGATACATACTCTTCTCTGTCTCTACAACAACTTGCACTTCAGTTCTACTGACATTTACTTTCATTTGTGTTGCAAGAAAAATGATGGTTGCATTACACTTGTTATAATTCTATCCCTTCCCTATAACTTCAGCAAATTTTACTAGTTAAGAGTGAAATTTTCATGCTTCTCTCTGCTTAAGGCTATATTAGATTTATTTAAATGTGCCAGCAGAATCATAACAATTTCCCAGAAAGAGGTCAACGGGAAAAAAGACATTTTTACCACAAAAAAATATTTTTTTTTACCTGCTTAAGTCAAATTATATGTTCAACACTACTAGCCACTTTATGACTTGCGTTCTGCAAAGGATGAGCAAAGAATCAAAAAGTTACATTTGCAATCTTGATAAACATCTACATATTTGGAAGACTATTTGGAAAACAGACAAATCTTCTTTTTTCCAAGCTGTAAGTGAGATTTGTATCTCATTTCTTTGAAAGGTCTAGCTTTCCTTGACAGTTGTGTATCATTTCCACCAGGCACCTTAGCAGTCTGATACTTACGGGAGTCTTACAAAAAACACATTTCTACTTACCAGGGGTAATATTACCCCTTTTGCAATATCTTTTGGTAGAACTAAAACAGAACTCATTGTTCTACCACACGGAGCTACACCGTCTAGGATGAACAAAGTCTTTAATTGACTGTTCTATCTTCTAGGATAGTTCCCCCAGAAATATTAAACTCTTATGCCAGTCAAGGGTCAATCACAGGAACTTCAGTATGCCCCTGGTTTCCAGCTTACACACACCAAGTAATGACATATTTCTAGTTACTTACGTTAATAACACCAGCAATATAATATAAGGATATCTTCTTGCATTAAAAAAATCCAAGGCTGAGACACGAACTATGAGTATTAGGTGGACTTCGTCTCTTTTGGGTTACTTTGGTCACCTGAAACAGGGGAAGAAAAATGGTTAGCCAAATTGTTCAAACTACAAAACCCAGACCACTGCTCTGGTAGTCTAAATGGCTCACAACAAATGCTTGCACTCTCACAAGATATACTTTTTCTTTATTATTTTTTTATTTCTATGTAAGCAAGACTAATTCATTTTAAGCCATTCATTTTAGACATCATGTTCCTCCATTTTTCATATTTCCAGCTGTTGTAGTTTTGCATAGCAGGGTTCTGGTGGAGAAGGGGAGCTGCAAGGGTGGCTTCTGCAAGAAGCAGCTAGAAGCTACACCTAGGCCTGAGAGAGAGAACACCAGCCTGCTCAAGGCCGGATACATTGTTGACCAAGGCTGAGCCCATCAGTGATGGTCACAGCACCTCTGGGAATCACATTTAGGAGAAAAAAATGCAAGCAGCTGCTTTTTGCCTCCAGAGAAAGGAGTGAGAAGACATAAGAAACTGTGCAGGCACCAATATCAGTGAAAAAGGAAGGCAGGGGAAGAGGGTGCTTGAGGCACTGGAGAGAAAAATTCCCCCACGGCCCATGGAGAAGACCATGGTGAAGCAGACTGTTCCCCTGCAGTCCATGGGTAATGCTGGACATCTACAGCCTGTGGAGGAACCCACACCAGAGTGGGTGGAGACACCTGAAGGATGCTGTGACCTCAGGGAAACCTGTGGGGGGGTTGCAGATTACAAAACTGCAGCCCATGGAGAGATCAAAGATTTGCTGAGAGGACTTGTGACTCTGTGGGTGATCAGGCTGGAGCAGTCTGGACCGGAAGGTCAGCACCTCATGGAAGGGAGCCACACTGAGGCAGTTGGTGAGGAGCTGAAGCCTCAACAGAAAGGACTCATGTTGGAGAAGTTCATGGAGGACTGTGTCCCATGGGTGGGACCCCACACTGCAGCAGGGAAAGGGTATGTGGAATTCCCACTCCTCCCTGCCTCCAGCTAACAAAAAAACCAACTCCTGAGGAACTGACCAAAACCCCCATTCCTGGATATTCATCTGTCTCTTGTTGATGATCATTCATGTTGCAATTAAGAAACCCATAGCTTGAGCAGTTGCTTGATGAGTTTGGTTGTTGGGAACACCTGACTTACCCAAACACCAGGAAAAAACATCATGGACAAAGATTATCACAAGTGCACAACCTACGGCTTTCTCAGGGTAAACTTGAGTTTTACAACACAGAGAGTGGACATGCTTTATCCTGCATTCAGCAATGGTTCTATACTGAATTTGTAAAGGATGGTGCAAAAAAGCCTGAGAAAAAGATCAAATAAAAATAAATTATACATGGAGTTTAGACTTCCAACATTTCAGTCAAAGCTGTCTTGCAGAAACTTTCAAAGGGATAGAATAGCTTTACCTACATATTTGAAAAGAAAATCAATGGCCAAATAAGGAAAAATCATTTGTCTCTGGAGTTAAGTGACAATAGGAATTTTTTCAAGTCTTTAAAATACTTGGTCTGAGGCAGTTTACCTTCTCACGGTAAATAGGCAACAGATTCATATCCACAGCTCAAGTGTGGATGCATCTCCTATGGAGAAGTTCCTGAACCATGAACAAAAGAGATACTGAAACTCCTTAAAAAAGGATGAGGCAAAACTTCAAGCTAGATTTCCAGACATTTTGGCAAACAGAACCATCTTATAGGTTTGACTTTGGCAACAGTATAATAATCTTAATTTATCATGGTTTTCCTGATCGCCTTTCTAATTGACAGTCATTTCCTTGCTATGGAGAAACCTTCTTAGTCTTATTTGCAACATTTTGAGGAGCTAAGTTGAATGAATGTAATGATCCTGTAGATATTATCTAATAGACCCTAGTGACTGCAGAAGTAAGAAATAGCCCATGAGAAGTGAGTTGCCAAAATACTTGTCCTGTTTCTCCTTTCCTAGGTGGAATTAGTTGTTTTTAAGCCTGGATTAAATTCCAGGTTTGGGGTTTAACTTATTAGACTTCATATTTATGAAACTAATCTGAAAGGCAAGCTTTCATTGCCACTCTCATAGAATTACTAATTTCAGATTTTGAGCTGGAACTTCAGCGACATATAAGAAGGCATAGCTGATAAGATAAAGTAACTGCTGAACTGGAGCTCCAAGGAAGTGGCCAGAGATGTGTATGACTACTCAGTTATTTCAGATTTGAAGACTAACCTTCTGTATCTACTATTTATGGATTAACTTTTATCTGACTTTCATTCATATGCTAGGACAGCAAATTCAACTTATTGACATAAATTATTTTGGCTTACTGGCAATATAATGGTTAAGCCTGCTCTTGCAAGCTAATAGCATAATCACGCATGCCCTGTAATGATTGTTCCACTATTGTCTTGCGAAAACTCTGTTAAGGTCACACAGGTGTTTGCCTACCTGAAAAAACTTTCATAATCAATCCCTAAAATACACGCCAAGTAGGATTTTGTATTTACGCAAGGAATTAAGATATCTTCATTTACAAAAACTCTGTTTACCAATAATTCACATTTCAGTTCTACTACAATACACAGCAACATTTACATCAATTATAAACAAGTTGTTCAGTCATGTATTTTAATGTATGTGTTGAAAACTAGTTAGCCTCTTAAGTCAAACCGATTTTGTCTTTTTAAATGTTTGTTTTTCTTATTTGCTATAAGTTTTAAACACAAAATATACTAAGCAGCATTTCTGAATCCTATCAAACAAAGTTATTGAAGCATGAGGTCTATATAACCAGTGAAGCAGAAGACCATGCTATTACATGGATAAATGCTCCAGAGTTACCGAAGCAACACAAAAACAATCACAGAAACATGGCTTTTGAAACCTCATAACCAACTCATTTTGGAATAAAGTTTGTGTGTATAGATATATATATACATATATAGATGAATATATACACACACATGCAAAAATATAAGCCATTAGACATAAAAACTACAGAACGGATACATGCGGCGTTGAGTAAAAAAAAGATTGTTTCCCACTCACTTCCTCCCATAAACAACAGAAAACAAGCAAGCCAGAAATCAAACTTACCTATCTATGAGAATACCAAAAAACCTCACAGAAATTATTTTTTTTTTTAATTTCCTTATGGTTAATTGTTCTTTTTCACAAAGGAGAACTAACGGTTTTCCATCCACTGAACACTGTCTCTGGAAACATCATCACCTCAGAGCACCTTCATCACCCACCATCTTACAAACTTGGTCAAGGCTCGCAGGGGCCTCTGCTCAGGCTCAACAACTCATCCTTAGTTACTAGTTGAGATTAAATTCTACCTCCTGGTCAACTTTTTAGACAGGCAAATTTATGCCCATGCCTGTAGTGCATTGAGGCAGTTAGACCCCATGGTGACTGATGAGAGATATTGGACACTTAGGCTCAGATACCTGGGTTCCTAACCCCTCAGCAGCTGCAGCCACCAAGTCCATATAGGAAGTGGATGATACCAGTGCTGGTGCTCTTCCAGGTATTGGATGTGACCAACTGATCTTGAAATCATCTGCTTAAAAAAATCAAAAAGCAAAAAACCTTACATAAACCAGTGTGGGTTTATATAAAGCAGCACAGTCAAGTCCAATGGAAGGCTGTACCCTGCTCCCTTGCACAGCCTGTGGGAGTGTGAGGTAGCACCAACAGCCAGAGCAAGGCAAGGCTGAATGCCACAGGGAGGCTGGCTGAGCATGAAATTTTACTCTTCTTCATGCAATACACCCGGTGATGTGGAAGAGCACGCTTAGCAGCCTGCAGCCCTGACATCCTCTCAAAAATAGGTGCTGTTACAGGCTGCCGATATTAATAGAACTCTCTCAAGGCCTCCATTTACCCACTTGGTGCTTTCTGTATCCATCTCTCCACAGTCCTTTGAGCCTATTCCCCTTGATAAATACTAGTTTCCTCACCACAGGCTTGCTAGCCTTCAGCTCTCTTTCCTGCCTCACACAGGCCCTCGACATACAATATGGAAGTGGTTTGGCAGAAAAACCCACCTTGGAGCATATCTCCAAAAGGAAACATCAGCACCTACCACACCTTCATGCCACTCACCCTGTGGGACACCATTGTACACTACCACCTCCTCTGATGAAGAGGTTGGCCCTGCAGCTCCACCCTCACACCCCCACACAGAAGCCCCACCCAACCTTCAGGTTGACCCCCAGGAGCCAGGGTCCCACCTCATCCTCTCCCACCATCTCCCAGAGTGCCCCATTGTCCTTAGCCATTGCCCACCACCACCAGTCAGCACCTTGCAGGTTTGGAATCTCAGAGGAGGCAGGTGGCAGACAGTTTGGGGCATGTCCCTTTTCTCCTGCTTTTGTGCAGCACCTGGAAATTTTTATTTCAAGCTTCCCATGATGCAGAGGAACAGCAAAATCTCCATCACCTCAGGCAGCTAGCCCAGGCCTGGGCTGTGGAGGAGATGACGGAACAGGTCTCACCTCAGCCCACAGCCTCCAGAGTGAAGGCAGAGGCTGCCATAGCACTAGGCCAGGGTCTTTGATCCAGGGTCAGAGGCTCTCCACTTAATGAGTAGTTTTTCCCATATTTGTAAGTGTTTTCCATGGCACACAGTAAGGCTAGCGTGGAGCTCATTTGTTTCCAACCGCAAACATTTGTTCATTACCCTGAGCTGATCAGCTGGGTAAAGAACAAACATTTGCTGCATTGATGAAATGGGGCAATGAATAAATACCTTGGGACTAGCCAGTCTTAATATTTACAGTTGTTTTAGTTAACTTGAGTTAATTAGCAATTACTGCATGCCACTACACAACCAAAAATTCTAATCAGGATAGTCCCAAAGTGAAGGCCTTCTATTTCTTATATTTTAATTATTTACTTACTCAAAATTAACAAATTCAGACTATCAAGATACATGTGTAAAGGGACTCTTAAAAGAAGTAATCTCTTCAGCTCACAGAATACTCCAATACACAATACATGGCACGCATGCCTCGTTCTATGCAATGTTGTCAGTCAAAGGAACTAGAATGTTGTGGGGTTTTTTTCTCCAAAGACTGTAATGAAATACTTTTCATCACAGAAAACTACCCTAAGCAATTTGTCTTCATAATAATAATAATAAAAACCTAAAGAAAAAAATGAAAGACATCAAAGAATTAAATAATCCGAGCATTTTTGCAAGACAGAAGCTGGCACCCATAGCCACAGACATATCTGCTACACCAGTGACTGCAACATGAGAACAGGTAACCAATGCAAAGCAAGAAAAAGGTGCCACGGGACTTAGGGGGCAGTAAGATTTTTGAATTTGAATCCTTGCCTCGGGGTAATCTTCCCGAGCAAGTAACAAACATCTCAGAACGGTTATTTTACTGAAAACAGTACTGAATTTATCTAACATAGCACTACTGTTCTGCTATAGCAACCTCCTTTTTCTCTCTATGAATTTCTGATGTGGGGGATTTGTGTGTGTTTTTGCAAGGGGAGGCTAACCTGAAGGGTTGAGTTAGAATAGTGTTATACTGGACATTGCTGCCCTCTAGTGACTGCACACAACAGGCAGGTGGAAGAGCGTATTTGCTGCAAAAGGTTTATTTGCTCTCAAGATGTAAGCGATTGGTTGGGTATCATTGAATTATGATAGAATTTTATGAGAGTGAAATCTTAGTTAACCTTAGCCTTAAAGTATCCGTTGAGGAAACCAAGTACTTGAATGTAAATAAATAAAACTTCTGTAAATGGAATGTGTAGTGCAGTGAATGATCGCAGATTACAATCAGCGATACTTTTGTGTTGCGTTAAAATACAGCATGACAAGTCATTCAGAAAAGTTACAGCTGCGAACAAGAAGTCTATATTACACGACAACTAGTTCAATGAGCAAATTGGTCTAATTTATCTTGGAAACATTTTATGTATGTGATGGTGTTTACACTACTGGGTATTTCCACACTAAACAGTGCCAGACATTTCAACAAAAAATGGTGTAAAGCATAAAAGTGCATCAATGCTTTCATTCCATAAATTGCACATTTGCAGAACTGTCCATTATTTCAGTAGGAGTAAATAAGCACTACAAGGTTTGTTAAAAATTCAAAGGTTTTGTTGCTTGGGTGTTTTGGGGTTTTTTTAGTATCTGCATTTTACCATAGTCAAGTTGTTTGATAGTCTTCAATAACATAGTTCCAAATTTCCTATCTTTTGTGACCATGGGATTTTGCTTAAATATGTTAACTCTACTGGGACCTCACACACATTACAAAAAACACTGAAAATCATACCTTTTGATGCAAATTCTTAAACCTGTTTTTTCACCAGCATAAATACCAATCACCTGGGCTAAATTATAACAAATTGAAACATCATAGTAAACCACTTCAGTGAAAACCCCAGTTTTCATCTCTATATGTAGCAAGCTGGTGGAGAACATCTGAATCCTACACACATAATCCTCCATTTCAATTTCACAGTTGTTTCTGGCAATATAATCAGGGTACCACAGCTAGCAACATGTAGTCACACAACCGGCATAAGTTCATTGATGGGAAAGAAGTTTGAAAAGGGTTAATATACCTTAAAGTTTCCTACAGTAATCTTCCTTAATAAATTTAAATATTGTCCTTCAAAAGTAAGTTGTGTGAGATAGTTGTTCTATGAAATTACTGATTTCTTAAATTGTCTTACTTAAACTCCCAATATAGAAAGTTATTGTCACTCAAGTACAGTTACAAATTAGGAAAAGGATTAGTCTGTTCAGAAATTACTATTGACAACATTGCTGCCTACACCTGTGTTTGGCACTGTCGGGGCATTAAAAGTGAGTCTCTGACCCGGTAAGATTATTAACTTAGTCGATGGTGCATTTATGTAAACCATACAATTTCCTTTCCAAGCTCTCAGGCTGTATCTAAAGAGACACTCCTCGCATCCTCCAGTCCTGGGTCCATAACATCTGTATTTGATAGTGCAAACTTGTCTGTAGCTAGCTTCAGTAAAACTCTCTTTTGAATCACATTAATAGTGAAATAAAAAGCCCAACTTGTTCATGCCATCTTTACAATCTTTCAGTTTGCCAACACCTTTCCAACTCTCATGTACTTGTGCTCTGATGAGCAGAATACATTACAGCTTTTGGTTAATTCCAGACTATGATGCTTCAGGTGAATGCAGCAGAACTATTTCTTCTGTCACTGACAGCCTATTATCTCTGTAATTGGCCCGGCAGAACAGAGGGCACTAAATACTAAACTGCTGTCTAAGTAAGAATAAACCCCTGGGACACAAACCAGCACTATTTTAGAATGCTGCACTGCACTTTTCTACTCCACCCATAAGCTCTTATCTGAAAAGAATCGGTGTGAAAGACAACGACCCATATTTTTCTATCTGAAATCAGACCAGTGCCAACCACTTTCCAAGTGTCTACCGTGTGGGCTCTTCTTTAGTAAGTTGGCAAAGAAATTATCATATGACTGCCTTCTTTTCCCTGAAACAGAGCAGAGACAGGCCCAGGAGTGTCCAAAGACAGAGCCTTTGCTCTGTGTGACATCACAGTGAAGCAGCATGGATGGAAGTTTGCAGAGGATTAGCTAAGGGTGAAAGAAAAAGGGAGAGACGTGAATGATCAGAAGTAGATGAATGAGAGGGCATGGAGAAGCATGGAAGGAGGATAGCGAGAGTAAGGGAAGGATAGACAGGTAGAGACACAGGACAAATTTAAAAGTTGGAAGACTGAAATAAGAGCTAGAAAACTGCAGGACTTGAGAGAAAAAACAGCAGGCCCTCCTGGGTGTGCTGTACAGGCTGACTTTTGGCCTTCAAATATTTGGTTACCTTTTTGAGGTATATGACTTTCCATCCAGAAGAAAATACTTTAAATGTCTTGATACATAAAGTACTTAAATGCCTAAATCCTAAATTTTTAATTTAGGATTAATCTAAGTAAAAGATGGGATCTAATAAACTGTTGTAACAGAATGTTTACAGAACTTGTCCTTAAGGACGCAGGTTAAACCTGTTTATGCCGCTTTCATTCAAAGTTATATAGGCATTTGCATGCTTCACTAGTTGGGATTTTAAAGCTCCCCATCTAGCTTCAAATGTGTTCTTTGGAAGTATAATTCCACCATTTTTATTAAACAAAATCCTATCAGTTTCTAATCACCAAAGATATTTCACACTCCACATCACCTATTTGTTCCATTCACTGAAAGTGTCATATTCTATTTTGAACTCACTTAAGAGCTTGATTTGTCATCACGCTCTCTGTGAAAGCCACTACACACAGGCTGCATGACTTCTGTCCTCCCCAGTACTTCATTACTTGCAAATACACTTAAAAAAAAAAAAAAAAAAAAAGACAAGTCTTTCTTTAACAGGCAGAAAAAACTATCTCTCTGTTACACACATGAAATGATCCGTGTATGTTCCCCATTTAGGAAGGAGAGATTTTATGCCCATCACAGCACTTCACTGCTCCAATTATTCACGTTCCTCTTCAGAAAGCACAGCAATTCTGTAAGAACCATAGCGCTCAAATGGTCCATGAACTCTTTAGGAAAGACACAATTTATTCCTTGGGACCACCTTGCAACCTAAATCATTCATGCAAATCTTGAAAGAGGATCATTCTGCAGCACTTCTGTACTCAAACGATGATGCACATTCCCAAGTAACAGTATAGAATACAAAGAAATGTTATAATACCTTTGCCCAGGGAAACAGTTGCATCACCATCCCTGGAGGTATTTAAAAGACACGCAGACTTGGCGCTTCAGGATATCATCTAGCGGTTGTCTGAGCAGTGCTGGGTAAAGGTTGCACTCCATCATAAATGTCTTTTCTAACCTCAGTGATCCTGCGGTTCTGTGTACAAGGCAGTCCGAAGCACTTGGCAACAAAGCGCTAAAACTATTCAGGGAGTTTCAAAAGGAAAAGTAGTTGCACTTGTGTGCTGAGCAAGATGCAACCTTGGATTCTGAGCAGACATGGAAATGACAGGAACACTCATGTTCTTGCCATTTAACATAACGCTCTCTTACCTTTTATGGAAAACACTGTGAGAGACCTCCTGTAATCCAAGATTTTAATTTTTTCAAGGGAAAGACAGCAGTCACTGTTTCACATACATACATATATGCATACATAACATATATATATGTACTTGTGGGTATATAAAATAACAAGTATATATGTGCATGTTAGCTGACACAGTTAACTTACTCCATTATTTTACCCTAGAATGCGCACCTATCCAGTACATAGAGGCTAAGTGAGGTTTTTTAGTGGAATGAATTCAAATGTCAGGCACTTTAACTTATAAAATTGATAAAGGGAACTTTTCTCACAAATTTACTGCAAAATGCCCAATTTTCTCTGACAATCTAAGTAACAGTTACCTCTGCGAAGATGCATTAATGACATGAACAGAATGATTCCCTAAAAACTACAAAAGGAAACACTCTATAGGAATGCATACAGACTGAAGTTGAAAGGTACTTTGAGAAACAAAAAAAAAAGCCATAATGCAGTCAGTATGGTGTTCTAAATATAGTAGCTTTGACCTTTTTTTCCTGTTTTCCTAGATCTTGAATGTTTCCATTGCTTTTTAATTCTGGTGAAAAAACTTTTAACATTTTTCCTCATGGATACCTACAGTTGGAGCTGGGGAGTAGAAAAAAATAAGCAACTCGTAAGGACAATTTTCTCCATTCTTTGAAGGATTCTACCCTTAATTCTGTTGTTTTCTTTTCCTTACTTTTAAATAGGATTTTTAAAGGGCCTTTTGCAAAAGGAAAACAGTAGTAAATTATTACCAAAGTGAGTGATTACATGCAGAAAATAGCAGAAAACTGCAAATAGAAAACTATCACCTGAAGGAAGAACAGCTTTTCTTGCTGCACGTCTTAATTTTCCTTGGATTACATCACTAATTTATGGACTACAATTCCCCACTGACCACAATACCACTAAGAAGATACAGACCCTTAATATAAGAATATAAAAATTGTTTCTGATTATATGCTGATAGTATCAGATATTAAATAGGACTAAATATTTCCATTTCAACAATATTTTTTCATTTGTGCAAATTATGAAGAAGGCAGAGCTACATTTTAATTCTTAGTACTTTCACAGCCACAGGAAGAGTAAGTTACAGAAATAAGGGAGGAAAATACCCGAAGAGGAAAGTTAAAATTAAAATTAAATTTGAAGCCTTACATTAGCTCAGCATTCTAGAAGGCAGCTCTGGCTTTGAGCATTTTCAAAGCCCACTCCATCCTTCCATGTCAGACAGGAACACACATTTGTGCTTTAGCTCCAGATCCAATCACTAGTGAAGCTGCATCTCAACTTGCTCTCATGGTATGCCTGCTGTCCCGCACCACGCTTTCTCTGTTGCTCTAACTCCAATTAAATTGGTGGTTCATTGCATGATATCAGGGTTACCTTTATGGACTTCAGAGTAGCTACAGAAAAACCCTACTCAATCAAATCTAAATTCCTTGAGAACTGCCAAGGAGAGGATCTGCCTGAGGGTAGGGAGTCTCTTCAGACAGATCTGAACAGGCTGGACCAACGGGCTGAGACCAATGGGATGAAGTTTAACAAGGCCAAGTGTAGAGTGATGCACATGGGACATAACAACCCCACACAGTGCTACAGGTTTGGGGGAGACTCGCTGGGGATATGTCAGGCAGAGAAAGACTTGCGGGTGTTGGTTGACTACACACTGAATATGAGCCAGCAGTGTGCCCAGGCAGCTAGGAAGGCCAATGGCATCCTGGTTTGTATCAAAAATAGTGTGGCCAGTAGGTCTAGGGAAGTGATTGTGCCCCTGTACTCAGCATTGGTGAGGCCTCACCTCGAGTGCTGTGTCCAGTTCTGGGCTCCTCACCATAAGAAGGACATTGAGGTCCTGGAGTGTGTCCAGAGAAGAGCAACCAGGCTGGTGAAGGGGCTGGAGGGAAAATCATATGAGAAGCAGCTGAGGGAGCTGGGGATGTTTAGCCTGGAGAAGAGGAGGCTGAGGGGAGACTTTATCACTGCCTACAACTACCTGAAAGGAGGTTTTAGAGAGATCATAGAATCATAGAATCATAGAATCATAGGGGTTGGAAGGGACCTCAAGAGATCATTGGGTCCAACCCTCCTGCCAAAGCAGACCCCCTACCTCATATTGCACAGAGAGGCATCCAGATGGGTCTTGAATATCTCCAGAGAAGGAGACTCCACCACCTCCCTGGGCAGCCTGTCCCAGGGCTCTGCCACCCTCTGTCGTGGTTGTACATAGTCGGGTGCTGAGAGAGAGGGGCCAGGGGCTGCAGGAAATGGCTGCTGGAATCTTCTGCCAGCCTGCTGATAGCGCCTCTGAGAATCACATATAGGAGAGAAAGACTCCACCAGAACAGGGAGTGCCAAGAAGACCGCAATGTTGGCCCGTTAAGGGATATACATTTGCATATAAATGTAAGCAGTTGACAGACACAAAAGGCCAGGAAGGCTGGGGGAGGAGGCGCCCAGGTGTCCGGGAGAGAGATGCCCCTGCAGCCAGTGCAGAAGCACGTGGAGTAGCTGGTGGAGAGGACCCATGGAAGAGGCAGAGACCCAACCTGCAACCCGTGGAGAGGCTTCACGCTGGATGGAGCCGGGGGAGACACAGAGAAGATGCCGTGACGCCAGCACAACCCACCTACAGAGATGAGCCAAACAGGTTTGCTGGAGGAGGCATCATAGCCCCGTGGAGGACTGGGACTGAGAGACACTGTGATTTATTGCTGCCAGCCATAGCAGAGATGAAGCCCGGTGGGAAGAGATTTGCCTTGGAGAAAGTTCGTGGAGGACTGGCTCTTGTGGGTGAGATCCTAAGGTGCAGCAGGGGGAGGCTGTGTGGGATGGATGCCCCCATCCCGGCCGAGAAGGAAACCATCTTGCAAGGGACTGACTGAAGCCCCCATCTCCTAGTCCCTGCCCCCTGTCCTGTGCTGCGAGCAGGAGAAGGGAAGAAGGGAGCAAAATCATGGCTGAAAGGGAAGTCTGCTTTAGAATGGAGGGGTGGGGGGAAGGTGTTACTGAGACCCCCATTTTCCCCAGTCCCTGCCCCTCCTGGGCTGCAACCGGGAGGGAAGAAGGGAGCAAACTTCTAACTAAAGCCTGCTAAGGAGGGAGTGGTGGGGGGAAAAGTGTTTGCCTGGTTGCATTTGTTTTCAGATTGTTGGTTGCACTCCTGACTCTGGTTTTCTCACTGTTTTCTCTTAAGCGTAGTGTAATAAATGAGATAACTTTCTCTTCAGCACTCTGTGTTGAGTCTGTTTTGCTGACATCATTAACGAGTTTGACTCTTGAGATGCTTAATATATTCTTTCCTCCCCTGTCCAACTAAGGGGAGTAATAGACTGATCTTGGTGGGCATCTGGCCTTTAGGCAGGGCTCAACCACCACACCCTCACTATGTAAAAGTTCTTCCACATGTTGGTGTGGAACTTCTTGTGCTCTAATTTGCAGCCATTGTCCCTTGTCCTGTCCCCACAGACCACTGAAAACGGGCTGGCCAATTCCCCCTGCATCCCATACTTAAGATATTTATAAACATTAATTAGGTCCCGCCTTAGTCTTCTTTTCTCAAGACTGAACAGTCCCAGCTCACTCAGCCTTTCCTCATAGGGGAGATGTTCCAGGCCCCTATGAGGGGGAGATGGTCTCCTCAGCCAGGTGACAGGAGATAGGACAAGGGGAAATGGCACAAAGATGTGCCAGGGCAGGTTCAGATTAGATGTTAGAAAAAAAATTTTTTCACTGAAAGAGTTGTCAGGGCCTGCAACAGGCTGCCCAGGGAGGGGGTTGAGTCGCCAGCCCTAGGTGTGTTTAAAAGATGAGGTACTGAGAGATATGGTTTAGCATAGGACAGGAATGGATGGACTTGATGATCTTAAAGGTCTTTTCCAACCTTGTGATTCTGTGATTCTGTAAAGTTCAGGTACAAGCCTAGAGCCAAAAAAAGGATGGTTTACTACTAGCCATTGTCACTCTAAACTCATCAAGGAGCTCAAGGTGTTTAAACTCTGAGTGGCAGAAGTCAGTATTACTCAGCAAAGCAGTATCTGTTCTGAAGCTGAGGAACATACACCATGGCAGTTCTGCCAGGATGTCTAAGGACAAACTTAAAAATCTGTGGTATGTCTTTTAGTTGTTTGCAACTTCCTTACTTTCTAATAAAAATGGAGTATATTCTGTATTTTCAGTATTGCACTTATTAAGACTAGATTTGTAAGAAGATAAGAGACAACAAAACACTTCAAAGTTCTGATTGGATCAACATGGAAGGCCAGGGTCAAAGACTTGGTGTGAATGTAGTTAAATCCAGTTGGCAGTTGGTCACAAGCAGTGTTTCTGGGGGCTCAGTAGCTATGATCTGGATAAGGGGATTGAATGCACCCTCAGTAAATTTGCAGATGACACCAAGTTGTGTGGGAGTATTGATCTGCTCAAGGGTAGGAAGGCTCTGCAGAGATATCTGGACAGGTTGGATCGATGGGCTGAGGCCAGTGATAGGAGATTCAGTAAGGCCAGTTGTCGCGGTTTCACCCCGGCTGTGGGCCGAGATCCACGCAGCTGCCTGCTCCTTAAAGTAAAAGAGCAGGGGAAGAGGGAAAAAGTGGGGGGGGAAACAGGGAAGGGAAAAGGAAGGGGCAAATAACTCCAAAACCAAGAAACTAAGAGGCCCGTGGGTTGGGATAAGGATAGTTTACTAAGATAACAGAAAGATAAAATATAACAATGCTAACAGGACTTTAGAGCAAAAGAATATGAAACTATTGATACCCAATGCAGTTTCTCACCGAACCACACAACTCAGGCCGTACCACCCAGAGCTGCCCCGGAACCCGACCGTCCCCCCAAGAAGCACGCGTCCCGCCACCGCCCCCCTTCTTCCTCCCCTCAGCCCCCCGTTATCCTGGGCAGGACGTAATTGACATGGAATACTCTCTTTGGCCCACCTGGGTCACCTGTCCTGGCTTCGCCCCTCCTTTCTCATGAATAGAGAAATAGGAAGAAGCTGAGAAAGTCCTTGACTGTCTGACTGCAACCAAGAACATCAGGGTGTTATCAGCACTGCTTTCATTTTAACTCCCAAACACAGCATTCCATCAGCTGCTACAAATGAAGTTAACTCTATCCTGACTGAAACCAGGGCACCAGTATTGGGTCCTGCACTTGGGTCACAACAACCCTGTGCAACACTACAGGCTTGGGGAAGAGTGGCTGGAATGCTACCAGGCAGAAAAGGACCTGGGGGTGTTGGTTGACAGCCAGCAGCACGCCCAGGTGGCCAAGGAGGTCAGCCGCATCCTGGCTGGTATCAGGAATGATGTGGCCAGCTGGACAGGGGAAGAAATCATCCCCCAGTACTCAGCACCAGTGAGGCTGCACTTCAAGTGCTGCATTCATTTTGTGGCCCCTTACTACAAGGACACTGAGGTGTTGGAGTGTGTCCAGAGAAGAGCAACAAAGCTGGTGAAGGGTCTGGAGAACAAGTCTGATGAGGAGTGGCTGAGGGAACTGGGATTGTTTAGCCTGGAGAAAAGGAGGTTGAGGGGAGACCTCATTGCACTCTACAGCTACCTGAAAGGAGACTGTTGTCGGTCACTTCTCCCAAGAAGTATAAGTAACAAGCAATCATACACACAAAAGTAGCCTCCAGTTGCACCAGTGGAAGTTTAGATTGGATATTAGTATAAACTTCTTCACAGGGAGGGTTGTTAGGCATTGGAATGGGCTGCCCAGGGAAGTGGTTGAGTCATCATGCCCGGAGGTATTCAAAAGATGTAGATGTGGTGCTTAGGGATATGGTTTAGTGGTGGACTTGGTAGTGCTAGGTTAATGGTTGGACTTGATGATCTTATAGGTCTTTTCCAACCTAAATGATTCCATGATTCTATGGCAACATTTAAAGTTGTCAACTTTAACTGAAGCAGTCGGGTTTTGTGGAAGTTTTTTCCTTTGATATATGGACCTCAAAGTATTTTCTATTTTAGGTCTATATAGATCCTATTTGCAGTTGGTTTATTGCTTTTGGCTATCTTTTTCTTTTCCTTCTTACCCTACCAATTTCACACATTAATGCTTAGAGCCAGAGTGCATAAGCTTCTCTGTAAGCAGCAGCATAATTTCAAGACCAAATTCAGGACTCACAGTGAGGGACATGTCTCAGCCCAGATGTGAAGTTGATGACTGTTCATTGAGGCTAAGAAGTTAGAGGCAGCCAGAGGTATCAGTGGCTACATCATTCTTTGATGCTGTCGGCCACAGAAATTGGTGAACCCCAGTGATGTTACACTGACAGGTGTCAGGTGCTATTCTGGACCACTGCTTGTGAGCACTGACAAAAAGAAAATGCATTGGAGAAAAACAGCTATTGAAGCATATTTTATTTTACAGTAATTTGTAATACAGAAAATGCGTAGTTCTTTTTAAACATATATATGTACAAAATTACAGTGAATGCAGTGATCTGTAGTTTTGAGGAGGAAGAAACTGCATGAACACCACAGTTTTCCTTGTAAACACCATAAATTAAAGTTCTTAAAGTTTTCCCAATTTAGAGCCTTATTTATATAATATACAGACTTTTAATAAAAGTTGGCACGTGCAATTGGCGCTGAATTTCTTCCTCCTGCTAGTATGAAAATACACTTCTATTTAAAATACTTCACTTTATATTCACTGGGAAACCTTCTCAGCTTGGGTTTATTTGTTACTAATGACTAATTTCCTGTAAACCCAGCTATCTATAGACACAACTCAAGCAGCAGAAATTACAGAAAAAGGACTTTCTTACAAACTGAGGATAAAAAATTTAAACCTACATTCCACATATCTGAGTAAAATTTTCTTTTATTGTAAGAACAGTTTTCTCACATAACAAAAAGGTGAAAAAAAAAAAAGTTCAATGATGAATATTGGTGTTACCAGACCTAAAGATACCAAAAAGAAAGGATTAGGCCTGCGAAATACTAAAATAACCGGTGCTATAAAAATGTCCCCCAATCCATAAGTATTCTGGACAGGGTCAGAGGGACATCATTACATGCTATATCAAACCTGGCAGGGGTATTGGTAAAGGGCATTTATTTCAGCTGTGCATGAGATATTGGTCCATTTTTTATTAATTACCTAATACAGTCAGAAACATCTTGGAAGTAGGTTTTTTGTAATGTTACAAAGATTCTATGAGTATCTCCCTTTGCTTTTAGAACCAGGGATCTTTCACTGCAATTTTTTCCCCTAAAAAGTTACGTAGCCTCATTGCACAGCAGTGGATTGGGGGAAAAAAGAAAACCTCTTTAAAAGGTTCTACGTGTTAACAGATTGCCTGTACTAGCAAAGAACCTATTAGCTTAATTGGGGATCTGCACAGGTACACATCTACATGGCAGTGGTCCATAGATACTTTCCTTGGGGTACATTTTAACAGGCTTATAAAGATTTAAAATTGAAATTTATTTTTCCTAAAATAACAGAGGATTCTGTTGTTGATACAAAAATGGTTACACAGAAAAACACTTAAACCATGTCAGGCCATTAACTGTACTTCTAAGAACAGCTACAAGAAGCTGCAGGTTGTCTTATTAAGCTACTAAATGTATGCTGAAGAGGCACAAAGTGGTTACAAGAACTTACGTGATCAAAACATTTTCAGAGCGTCTCAGGAATTACTGCCTCAGGAGTGTGTACTACTCCACAATTAAAAAGGGTCAAAACCAATACAGGATAAAATAATACTTCCATGTCAACTGAATAAAAATAATTTATTTACATATCATGAAGAAAAACATAAAAGGTCTTTCCTTTTCAAATAAATACATGTATTAAGGGAACACATCTGCTAATTAAAAAAATACCTGTGTGATTAAATGAATAGTTCTTACGTACGAAATAAAACTATAAAAATATGAAAACTACAGTAGTGCAACCGTGTCACAGCATAAAGCTCATGTTGGCCAAAACAAAAAATAAACTTTATATATTCATTATGTATGCGTTAATTTTTAAATTTAAACATTTGTCTTTCAAGTTTCTTTGCTTTCACATGAATTCTACATAGTATTATGTGAATATTCAGACTTGGTGGAGCTGATCTTCACAGGATTCTAAAACTAGTTCCAACTGAGCTGTAGCTACATCCCCATTTGGTAGTGCTTTTTTAGTGATTTATACATTGACCATAAAACTACTCCAAGGTAAAACTTTCTTAACACTTTCCAACCCTGAATCTTATTTAAAAAACAACACTGTTTCTAATTATTGCTTTACATGACACACAAAAATTGCAGAGCTTAAAAGAAGTGAATCAGTTTACGTAATCTGGCCAAATAACACAGGAGAGATGTTGGTCATCGAAATAAATGAAAAATAATACCTAAAATATCAGTGCCCCAATCCTGCAGAGAGAAAAAAATAGGTGTGAAGGAAGGCAGGTGTCTGAAGTTGCATCCTTCAACCAAGCTCTCTGCAGGCACAGACATTCACATGGCACTCTCTGTATGCTAAGAAACTGATATGAAAGCAATTACTGCACGTGCACGCAGCCTACTAACTCCGGGACATGGAACCCGCATCTGCAAGAGGCACCTCACCACATGATTGCCCTGGTGAAGAGAAGGCCGAAGGGGATCTAACATCCTATGGGTAGTGAAAAGGGAGTTCCCAAGATTGCATCCAAACTATTCTTGGTAGCAGGAGGTGATACAGTAAGGGGAAACTGCTACAGATTTTTAGCCTCTTGGGAAACTGACATTGAACATGGAAAAAAATTTTCATCCCTAAGGGGAGTGCAAGCACAGGCACAGGTTCACCAGGATGGTGGTGGAATCTCCATCTTTGGGGATTTTTGCAGCCTGTCTAGCCAAACCCACAGCCAACCTGATCAAGGGATGGCAACAGTCCATCTCTACTTGGGTGCTTAGGAGGTTGGACAAAACCACTTCCAGAAATCCTTCTTGCAAACAACTTTATGTGATTCTCTGTATCCAGCCAAAATGTTTTGCTCATGCAGGTGTGTCAACAAGGTTTAGGTAAACATATTTCACCTCATTTACTGCAGTCCAAGACCACAGAGATGGTCAAACACTGTGGTTCAGGAGACACACACAGAACACTTGAGCCTCAGTCAAAAAACCTGGAAGTTAACAGAAGTTAGTAACACTGAAGCAGAAATATTTTGGAGCGTAAGTAACAGCTTATAATCATGACCTTCTCATGCTGAGAAAATGCAAGCGCCTACATGTTGCAAGCATACACTTCAAAAACAAGTACTGGTTCATCTCCCTCTCACCTCCCTACTGTTGCAGAAGAACTATCTGCAAGCACAACTCACATCAATTCTAACTTCCATTTCACTCCTTTGGAACACAGATAGAGGGCAGAAGAGGCCCTCATCATGCACTCAGTTCAGCATGTTTTTCTCCTCAGAGAAACTAATCACAGCTGAATTTTCTTGTTTAAATAATACAGTGTTAAGAGTAAACAATATGTGTGTGACCAGGAATATTCCCGGTACACCTGCATCCCCTTCGTTTTCTGCCACCGGCTCCAGATAAGTCTTAGGACAACAGCAAGGCCTCTTGTACTTCTGGGTGGGAAGATGTTACAACCCTAGAGTCCCCTGTGTGAAATGAGGTAGTGTGTGAATCTCCTTTTAGAACCTCAAAACACCACCAAATATGTCTTCTGTTCTAGGGCTGAAGTACAATACAGAGAAGTAAAATGTCCTTCTGGTATCAAGTTTCTGTCTGTTAAAAACAATTTTTTAGATTTCAGTTTCCTGACTGAAGGTTAGCCACTCTGATCTAGAGCTTTGAAAGGATAGCTAAAAACACTGCTCTTCCTACTTTAAAACTGTAATTTATTTTTAAATTATGAACTATCCTATTTCTGAGAACTCCGTGTTTTACAACACTGGTAGCACAGCACTGGCTATACAGTGTCCAAATAAAGTGTTGATAAAACAGAGTAACAGCTGCTAGTCATATGGGCTTCCAATCAGTCCATAAAACTTTATCCAAGGCCAATTTACTGAGCTAGGTTTCAGCCTGTAGATGTTTTATTAATATACACAGAAAAGACTGAAATGGTTTGCTGGTGCTGAAGCGGCCCAATCCCACTCCCATCAAAATTAGTGAAAGCTGATAAGAATTGGATCACGATGTTAACTGTAGAAACACCTGCAATTTTTTACTGCTCTATAGGGCTGTTGGGAACTATTATAAGCAATAATAACAACGCAGGTTTTAGATATGCCGACACCTGAAGCTACCACCCACTGGCATGTTTCTCAGAATTTTGCTAAAACCAGACAAAGGAGTTCTCATTAAGGTTAGTGGTCGCTGTTCATTTCAGGAACTTCTTCTAATGAACTGTTAATCCAGATGCTTGTGCATGTGCAGTAATCCTTTTACTTATAGGTTTAAAACTTCAAAAACGCATACAGAATATCCATTAAAACAGACTCTCTGAATGGAAGACATTTGAAAAAACAAGGGGAAAAATTACAACCCGTATGTCTATGTAACACTAATAATGATCTTCTCTAAACAAACGGGCAGGTATCGGGTCGTTAATTCATCTCAGTAATCCTACATATCACAGGTATTATGGTCTCTTCGGAATTCTGAACGGTAATTACCCATGCAAATGTTCCTTTTACTTCTGAGCTGTGTAGGATCAGACGTAACGTCTACATCTCAGTTCTGAATCAAACCTCAACTCCCAAAATTAAATTCTAACTGAAAAAGTTTTGCAAAATTACATCAGAACCACAGGCACCTGCCACTGTCTTCTCCCAACAGAGACCATTCTGCTTCATGCACTGAACTCAGCATTTACCTGGATCTAGGCAACCTTTTTAACAGTTTGGGGTTTTCTTGGGAAATGTTTCATCAACACAAAACTTAAGGCCTTCTAAAAACTAGATAAGCAGACATGAGCAAAAAGAGATTAAATTAATTGAAGCAGGTTTTTTTCCTTTTCCTGTGAGTCATATATCTGATATTGTCATGTTCTGTTTGTAAGAAGTACTAAGCAAGTAAAGACAAAATACATTACAATATTGTATGCAGTGACTACCATAACATTGATTCTGAGCTTACCTCATTGACTTATATTATGTAAGAAAAGTGAAACCAGAGCCTACGGAGCAAAGCATGTGCATAAATGAGTAGAAAGTAGAGTGAATTTTTAACATGATGTGCAATTTCTAAATCCAAAAATGTATCAATAAAACATTATTTAAATCCTTCATTATTTTGTTTTGTAAATATATGAGTTATTTAGGTCAGGAAAAGTATTCTTCTGTTAAACATTGCAACAGTTTTTCGTGAGTGCCGGTTTTTTGACAGGTGTCCCAGCCAGGCTGGTTACTGACTTCGTATCATCTTGATTATCACTTCGTTTTCTTACTTCGCTGTAAAAAAACCCAAAACAAACAAAAAAAATTGCACTCAATTAATAAATGCCGACTGTTCTGTTTCTCCCAGTATATCTCAGAGGTCATCACCGTCTACTGCGTGGCTAAAACTACTGGGTTTTAGTGCACGAATTCAAGGTATTTCCTAAATTCCACTTTGGGAATCGTAACAACTTTTCTAGACAAATCAGAGTTAGCAGTACAAATATATAGTGTCCGATATGTCATAACACCACAATGTTCAGTTTTCCCTTTCAGAGTCTTCTGAACATTTTTGTTTGCTTTGGTAAATTACCACAGAAACACAACATGTTCGTAGCTGAGAGCACAACACTGTGTCACTGCGGTTTCATGTGTAAGTTTACCCTCAAAGGAAAAATGCACATTGTGGGTTTTTAAAGTATAAATATGGACTTAAAAGTTGTGCATGTATGAATGATTCTTGATCTGTATTCTGACTATTGCCCCCCTAGAACACGACAAAATCCAGGTCTAAAATTTCTCGATTTTATGTATTTATATATATTTTAATATAGATATCTAAAAAAAAAATGTAAGACCCCTCATATTAGTAATTCAAGAGAACACTGTATTATTCAACAGTAGCAGAAAGGAGCACTACAAAGTGGTAACAGATAACTCCATAAGACTGCTCTAATGAAATGTTCATTTACAAATTTTTATTTTAAAAAATTTTTATTCTGCTTTCAAAGACTACGAATTACTAAGGCTTGAGAAAACAAATTGCAGACAATCATAATCCAGAGTGAGGTAATGTCTGGACGACTTGAGCATCAATGAGCTTGTGAAGAAAAGTATCACTTATTTTCTTATTTAAATTCTGAAAAGAGAGGCTCCAACTGCCAAAATATTTTTTATATCCTTGAAAAAATTAAACAAAGTTATAATGTTTAAAATTAGAGATGGTTTTTCAACTGTGATTAATGTTATATAACTGCCCTGTGCGTTCTCCACTGCTGCATTCACACTCTTGGAAATGAGTCATTTAACGAATCAGCAATTAACTTCACATTGACAAACACAAACAGCTATGTTCCTGCTGCATCTTTGACAGATGCCTTTTTCTGGAAAGACCTGTACTCTCCTAAGTCCTATGTAAAGAAGCAATGATCCTCTCTAGAAAGCCAGTATTCTGTATGCAAGCCGTGTTAATCAGTAGTATTTTACGAATGAATAATCAAATACTGACCATATGTCAAAAAGTTTTATTACTGCAAAAACCACATGAATACGGTTTCTAACTCTGGCCCTGAGCTCTACATGTTAAACTGAAAAATTAGAGGCTGAGGATACATTACATACCACCAGCCTTTCAAAATCATATTGTAACCAAGAATGGTCTGGAAATGTAGTAGGAGTGCAATGTTTAATTCACATATTATCACAGAAATACCAGGTTGCTGAATGGATATAATCAGAATTTCTACCTTTTAAATAATTTCGAGAAAGGGATATCACAAGAAAATACATGGGATTAGAATGGTCAGTAATTACACTGAATGTATATGAATAAATGTGAATGATTAAAGAATTAATTATACATAGAATTATGTGCATTTGAAATTAATTTGAGAAAGAATTAAGACAGTAAGTCCATGTACCATTAAAAATGTTATTCATTAACCAAACAGGTTTTAAAATTGTGAGCTGCATAACTGAGTTCTAATTTAAATATAATTATTGAGACAGCTTTGTAACATTTGCAAACAAAAATGTTACTTGATTTATCAATAAAGACTTAACATGGTGTTCCCTTCTAAATTTTTGCTTGTTGAATTTAAAGTTGGTACAATTTTAAATGTACATGTGTGTACTTTTACCTATATTCAACTATAATGCCCTTTTTATAAGCTATTCTCAGACATACTTATTTGAAAATAGATACGTGGCTACTTACCGAGCAAGATGCAGAACTGCTTCTACAATGTTAGACCCGTCTTTAGCACTGGTTTCACAGAATAGTGCATTGTAAGTCTGTGAGTAAAAATAAAATGTTACGCCAACTAATTGGAAATGGTTCCCATCTGAATATGTGTATTCAATTACAAATGGTTTCCTCAATAACAGAAAGAAAGATGGCACACATTTAAACCAACAGGATTTCAGCTGATACTCTTCATTCTCCAATATATTCACTTTAGTACTGGGAAAAAAAACAGTAATTGCTTTTTAATTGTATGTTTTTATATTCAGTATATTCTGAATTAACAAACTGAATAAAAAACACATCGTAAGCTTAATGTCCAAGCTCAATCTTCTTCTCCACAGACTGCAAAACAGAAAGACTGTTGCCAGGACAGGTTACTGAATCCAGCTCGTTAGCTATTCATAAATTACAGCATCTCCTATTCCAGCTTAACCAGAAATACCATTCCATAAGTAACAAACACAGTATCTGCCCCAGTATAATCAATCACTTGTGCGAGTACTCACTAACACAAAGATTCCACGTTTTTTCTGCCAAGTATGAGATATGTGCATCCCTTATCCCTCATGCAAAATACAGGCTAAAACCTTGTTCACTCATTTATTTAGAGCAGAGTTGCTTTTTCAGTTTCTGCAGACATGGCAGGAATACAAGATAGTCTCATGAAGATGAAAATAATCTACTCAAAAGCTAGATAGCCAGGTAAAAAGCCTTGTATGCTCGCTAGTGTCCTTTGTATTTGCACTGGCAATGTCTCTCTGGCAGCAGCAGCAAAAAACGCAGGTCTCCTAGTCCATCCACTTTTTCACCATAAAGACTGAAAAGACTATCCCAGCCAGTAATGAAGTTCAGCTCAGTGGACACCGAGATGTGATTCAGCCCAGCAAACATCATCAAAATAGGATAGTTTTCATTAAAAGTATCCATGAATCCCAAAAACTGTATTTGAGCAACTGACAAGGAAATGACTCACATGGTTTTCAGATTAAAGTTCCTAAAATCATTTCATACTGAAGATGTAGCAGTCTTGGACCTTACCATAGCCAGCTTTTCTCCGTAGTTTATAGGCACACATTTGTGCCCTTGTTCTGTAACAGCTTGACGGAGATCTGCTTTGTTTCCCACCATCATAATTGGAATATTCTCATGGGTTGCATCCTGCAAAAAGGATTTTATTTCCTTACTACTAGAACACTCAGAATTCAAAAAAGTAACTATCATCATGATGGCCAAGGAAAAAGTCTTGCACCCTATCACAATATATGACAAACTACGAAAGTCTGGCTGAGGATTTTTCTTTAGCTAGTCAATATTTAAGCAGCCAGCTTAAAAATCAGCCTGCAAAGACATGCTTCCATTTCCATAAACCCTGCTTCCCAGAAAAGGAATTTCAGGTGTTAAGTTAATCTAATGGAAAATGGTTGCTGTATCTAAATGCTGTATGACAAAAGTACTATGGAAAAAGTGACCAGCTCCTTTACGATGATAAAAATAAATGGTTTTCAGAAGATAAGTTAAAGATTTTGCTTATCACTTTCCTTCTTGTTAAACAACCTCTGGTATGAGAGAAAAACCCTTTTCATTAAATGCAAATTTGCATCCAAATAAACAAGAGGCAAAAGTAGAAAGAAATAGTGAAAATTTCACTTACACTATAGCTAATTTACAGAATCTCACATACTGCTTTAAAACACAGGGACTACAAGCCGTCCACAAGAAGGAATCTATAAGAGGCTTTAATGTTTACTTCAAAAGGAAGTGAACAGGAAAAATAGAGAAAGATGTTAAAGCTTTGAACACAAACTGAATATATGAGGATACATTTAGGCCTTCCACGTAGCTTTTACTTGTATGAGACACTGCTATCTGGCTACTTCCAATACACGCATATTCAGATTTTATAAATAGTAAGGTTAACAATGCAGTGAAACATAGCTTGTAAGCTGCACGTATCTCAGGTTCTTACCTCAATCATATCCACCCATTCTCGCACATTAAGAAAGCTTTTTTCACACGTCACGTCATACAGCAGTAAGACACCATCTGCTCTTCTGAAGTACGACTTAGCAATACTTCGGAATCTTTCAGAAAAAAGATTTGCATGAGGCCACATCATCATAAAAAAAACCCAAAAAAACCCCACCCCAATTTAACAACATGAAGAACACAGCATGACTTTATTGCACCACCGAGTTAGATTCTCTCCACATTACAAGATGAGTTCTCTCATAGCTTCTTTCACAGGTAGCTCTTGCAAACTGCTGATGCAAGTCTACAAACCCTCCATAAGGATCCAAAAGATTGTTTCCTAAACAGCACTCAATGTTTTTTTTTGTACTGACACAATCTACAGCGTTTCTATGACAAATTATCTGCCACACACTGGACTTCTCACTAGGTGTCAAGGCTTTTTCACTTACACATAACTTCATAACTTGAGTGGGCTACTCGGCTATATTTGAAAGTACATTTAAGTTCATGAAATCGATGAACTTAAAATAGGAATTAATCGGTTACAGCCATCTTTTCCATCAATATAACACAATCTACTTAACTATCAAGTACAGCAACTAGGTATTTACAGGTTATATTTAAATATTCTTCTCAAATGTATTACGTGGGAGGAGAATGACTGTGCTGCTGACTACCTAATTCACATAATCACTCACTCAGGCAAAAGTAAACACATACAGCCCAATACAAATCTCAGTCAATTAACAGATTAAACTGAATTCCAAGATGTTATATTAACCTTGTAAAAAGCCAGAAAGCTTTCAGTACTAAGAAGCAATGGATCACAAGTAAGGATGTCATAAGATTTTGAGGAAACTCTACATAATAAATTGAAGACCCTTGCAATTTTTGCCCCAAGTATTTTTAAAGTCTTTGGGAAGAAGTTTTCATTTCAGGGAAAGAAGAGCAGAGGAGGGTGAAGGGAAGGGAATCTCTAAGACAAAGCCTGCTATGTGAGGACAAAGAAAGCAAAAGACTAAAAAAATGGAAGAATCAATGTATATCTGTTCCCCCTTTCTGTAAAGCAAGAGAGGGACATTTAATTAATTAAAGCTGTGGTGAACCTCAACTATTTCTCTCTGAAGAGAGAGAAGGTTATCTCAGGCACCACCAAAACTAAATAATAACTAACATTTCACCTGTCCTGGGGTGTCAGCAGAGAGAAATCACATCAGTCTCAAGACATTTACATACGGTCATACCAACTGACTTACTATAGGGCCATAGTAGAATTTTCTTCACCTAGATGAAAAAAGGCAAGTGTCTTTTAGTAACAAAATAGTTTAAATTAGTAAGTGCAGGGAATCACAAACCTCTCCTGCCCAGCTGTGTCCCACAGTTGTAGCACTGTAGGTTCTCCATCAACAATTAGTCTTTTCATTTGAAAATCGACGCCTGAAAAAAACCCACAGAAAACAAAGAGTTACATGTCATATACAGCAGTTATTTCAGAATTCATCTTTTCATGAGCTTTCAGTCATTTACAGAGCCATCAGCTGCAATAATCCCTTGAATACATTTAATTTGCCTTTAGAAAAACATTTAAATAAATATTTTACACTTTTTCCCAGAAGAACTGACACAAGTTTGGCATTATGACCAGCAAACAAGAAGATCCCTATCTGCTTTATTTTGCTAAACACTTATCCAGAAGAAGAGAAAATGTGTCATAAAACAGACGTTATTTTAAATGCCAAGGAGGGAAAAGATAAATTAGAACAAAAATCCTGACTCAGAGCCAATAAAATGAATATACAACTATGATTTGATTGGAAGACAAAAATTCAGTCTTTGGAATCAGCAAGACAAGTTTGTTAGCTGACAGCTATAATAATATACATAACAAGCCAGTCAGAAATCCCTCCAGCTGCATTTAAACTAAAGCTTCAATAGCACTTTGAAGAAATGGGAGACAAAAAACAGTATGAAAGACATCAAAGGCTAGTATGAAATAATAAGGAAGGAGGAAAGAGCTGAGAAGACAAGAAAGCAATGAAAAAAGCAAAAGGATCATACACATATTCTAAGTTCATTATACTGAAACTCCCTTTTCTGGTGCTTTGTGTTGTTCAAGAACAAGCTTTGTGCTTTGCAAAGAGAAACTAGATTAGAGTAGTTATCCACTCCAAACACCAGTTAGGCTCTCCTCAGCTTCAGTACTCGCAGCCTAAGAAACAGACCTCGCAGCCTAAGAAACAGCATGCGTGTATTCACAAAACCCTGGCAAGCAAACACAGAGCGTAATCTTTTCATCCATCTATGCAGAACAGCAATGAAATTCACTTCAGTATTTTAAGAAGAACAATAACTATACCCAGGGTTGCACTGGTGTTGCCTCGAAATTCATTCTTGCAAAGTCTCATAAGGAAACTGGATTTTCCCACCGCTGCATCTCCAGCGAGAACGATCTTGTACGCCTTCTCTGAACTGGGGTATTTTGGAGTCCGTTCAGTTGCATCTGACTGAAAATAAAAATAACCCCTCCGTCTCAATTTATATATTCTTATAAAAATATTCTCTATATCAAATACTTTTTTTTTCCCTTCCCCTAAAGAACTGGTTACCTGAGGGGTGAGAGCAGATATGTATCTCCTGGTGGAAGCAACTGAACTGCTTCGACTTACTGGTCGTGAAGGTTTCCAGTCTAATATTGCACTACTGTTATCAGGACTGTACACTTCTTCATCCCTGATCTCTGGAACCTGAAAGTACAAGCTATTATGTTAGCTCTGGTGAAAAGCATGTTTTTTGGGTCGGTGGGTTTGTTTTTTTTTCAGAAAGGCACAGCTAAGAGATTAAAACATTTCTTTTAATGGTTTGGATTAAACAGAGAAAAAGCGCCAAATACAGCTGTCCCATTCCAGTCAAAATACTGTGATCACTCTGTTCTTGCTCATATTTTGGTATAGCCTACATTTCGTCCTTAAATGTATTTCCAGTTTGACATATATGCTTTCAGTGCAGTTTCCAGACACAGCCAATTAATTTCCATATGGAAAATTTCAGCTTAAAAAATAATTCCAATAAACAAATGCTTTATCTCAAATCTTATTTGACAAAAATTAAGAACTTCCTGAAAATACATTACTCTCCATGCTCAAGCTAAATTAACTACAGCACAGCTGTAATCAGCATTATTCACAGCATTTTCCTTTGCAGAGATTAAATACACAGTAAAGGATCTGCTCTAAAAAAACCCTTGTGTTCAGCTGTGCTTGATTTCTGGTCCTACTACTTAGCCATCAGTAAAGCTCCCTATTTTACTTACAGTAAAATGGACACAATTAACAGCTCCCCACATTTCTCTGACACCTACTGTGTAAGTCAATGTATGCACTAACAGTATTCTTCTTATATATTTGATTTTTTTCATTCACTGCCACAGCACAGTAAGGGTGTGAATGTAAACCTGTTTTACACGTCTTCTCATGATTAAAAAACACAAACTCTAATGGGTTCCAAAATCTTATAAAAAATGTGAAAACAAACATATTCTTTTAAAGAGGAGTAGTTATTTCTGCATTCTCCAAAAATTTTTCTCTGATCTTATTTAGATTGGGTATACAACCCAAATACATAGTATAAAGATCTATTTCATTTTTAAAATCAGTTTTGTCTCTAACCAAAGGTCTTTCTCAGAGAAGGACTACGTCTGGCACTTACATCTGTATCAGAAGCATCGCCACCAAAGCTTTCTTGCATACCCTGTGACCTTTGAAAAATCCTTTGATTCCTGTATTCCACTTCCGAATCATAATCATTTGAATCTCTCAGGGTAGACAAACCACTGTCAAAACAGCTCTCAGGTAAGCTGTCAACTTCACAGTTTATCCTTTGCATAGGATCACAAAGGGCTAAAGAATCATAATCTTCATCCACACAAGAAGAATGAGATGATCTAATGAGAAAATATTGGGGCAAGGAAAAAAATATTATTTCACAATTGTTATTCCCAACACAATCTGAATCATTCTGGAATCGTCTATTTAAGACATATGTCAATGCCTTTTTTGCCTTTCTAAATAATTTCTTTTTCAATCATATCTCTTATCATGCTCAGATTGAATTATGTAATCTATTGATGACTTCCAGAGTCTAAGTAAGAACGCCTATTTATTCATACACATAAAAAGTAATTGCTTAAAATTACATACTATGAAGACATCAAAGACAGAAAATGATAGCTGATGGTTTAGCTAATTTTGGCCTTGAAATACTGTGTCTAATTTAAATGAATACATTTGCTCACAAGGCACACAAGCCAATAAGTAACAGCTCTAATTATAGAAAAGGGTAACAGAGTTCAGGAGACCATGATGATGAAAGAAGTCACTGAAACATGTTTTGTTACTGCTTGGTAGGCTACATAAACTCAAGATTTTATACAGAAGTCCTTTCTTTCCCTTCATCCTTCCTTCAGAGGTCTTCCTTTTTTGGGGAGGGGAGGGATTGGAGCAGGATTGGGTCTTTTGTTATTCTGAATGTTCTATTATATAATAATATTTCAATTGATGCAGCAATGTCCATATGGCTTGCAGAAAAAAATAATTCCATTTTTATTTATGTAATCAAAGAAAAAAAAGAATAGGGAATCTTAAAAGAATCAATCTTTTTAAAACGTTTACTATGGATACAATTATCATGCTGCTCCTGCAGCCAGACTGGAACAGGCACAAATTAAAGTGAGGCAGAAAATGTCTCCAAGACACAGCAGTGAAGAGAGAACCAGTTTGGCTCTGTCCTACTGGGAATGGATAGGAAGCACTGAACTGCTAGAACAAACAAAGCCAGCACCAGCTCTCATATTTTGCTGCCACTGGGAACTCCCAGAGCAATGGCACACCACAGAAGAGCACAGTGGAGAGAATCACCAAATTATGAAGCTCATACTGAGTTACATATAATTCCTTTCTGCCAGTGGCTAAACAGGGGTGACAGAGGCATCATGGTCCATGCAACAACATCCTGAGCTGTCTAATTTACATCCTTTCAGCCTATATAATCACATGAATGAGCAAAATCTTTGTTGTGGAATATTACATGCAGTCCATGGACCTACCAGCCTATACCAAATACAGAGGAAGGGTGCAGGTTATAACAAAGTTAAGCTTGTCAGGCATTCCCTGAAATAAAGGTATTCATTAGTCAATTTTCAACCTCACTGTAATGTGAATTCAGTATAGAGAATTTCACATGTGCTTAAAGCAAGTTTGGCCAAGATGCACGATACAGCTAAAAAAAAGAAAAAGCATACCTACCAATGTAAATTGCTGTAAAAATGTTACAATGCAAATCAGTATCTCTGGACACTGATCTGATGTCAGGAAACAGGCAAAGTATGGAAAATGAAGAGATTTTGGAATATTTGTATCTTTGTATCTCTTTCTGTCTTTCAACACTACTAAGCCATGCCTGTTAAGAGTAAGTTTTATTCCCACCACACAAACTTGCTTCTAAAGCAACTCACATTTCTGGCTTTTGTGGAAAAGCAAGGATTGCACTATGTGGCAGGTATTAATAAATATTCACAGAGAAGGAAAACATTACTAAGCTTCCAGAGAGGTTTCAGTTATCCCTTCAGAAAATTACTCAATGCAATATGCAACTTAGTAATGGATGCCTCTCAAAACTTGCAGAGGGTCCAACAGAAGGGAACTGGCTTTATCTGCAGTCAGCAGAAGGAATCAGTTTGTCACACAAGGAGATGACAGAATAGAAGTAACACTACTGAATGAATGGGGATATCAAAGGTGTGAGGCAGAAGCCACCTTAATCCCTGCCAAAGATACTCAAGTCTCTGGCAAAATGTAAAACACAGACTACTGAGAACAGAGATGTCTCTGGAGTTTGAACTACCACCCAAAGAAAAATAAGACAAACCAATCTATCAACTGAATAAGGACACACATTTTTGCTGCCATTTCCAATTGTTTAAAAGATAAAGAAGAAGTGTGAAGAACTGACATGACCTACAGCACCTAGGTTGGATCTAATGCCTGTAGACTCCAGGCACTGAGTGTTTGCAATGATCTAAGGGAACTCTGATCAATACTCTGCATCCAGTCAGTACAAAACCAAACTAGCTCTGACTGTTTGATATTTGCATTTAAGTAACTCACTGTTCTCTTTGGCTCTTACCTCATTAATATTGAATTGCATTCACTGTTCTTGCATGTCACTGTGAGATGAAGATGTTTATTCTTTTGAAGAATTAGGCCTACATACCTTTGTAACAATTATTATATGTGAAAAACAAGACACACAGGCTAAAGATATGACCAAAAATGTTTTATTTCCTACGTACTGAGTAACCTAGCTAATGAACGTCCTCAGTGGATTTTTACATTTTTATAGAGACAAGAAAGGGAGATTTAGAATCAAACTAGAATCAAAACAGTCCAAGATCAAACAAGAGCGGTCTGACCTCCCTGTAAGTTCATGATCTACATTGAGAAGGGTTTTCCTTAGCTTCCTGAAGTCACTGACAAGGTTCCTATTGACTTTGGTATACTCTGGATCATAGGCTTTGGTCACACATTCTTTCTGAATCAGACAGAACCAATCTATCTGTTGTTTGACAATATTCATTCTCCTAAGACATGCGTGATGCCCTAGACTTTTTAAACTTAATAAAAGCAAACCAGGGTTACCTGTCATATCGTGGGTTTAGAGGAGACTGTCCACCATTAAATTTAGGACTGCTTCTAGAAATGGTACTTCCTGGTGAGGTGTTTGCTAACCTCTGCGACAGATACATAACAAATGCATTAAGTATGACGAACACAGTGTAAGCATCAAGATTTGTCATGAAGAAAAATGTACATCATCAAAATTACTTCTACTTTTATATATATTCAATTACTTACTTTTAATTAAACCTGATGTTTTATATAGGACTGGATGTCATAAGGCCCATTACATATATAGCATTTAGGGTCCACTGTTGCTTTAATACTGAGCTTGCTAAAAAGAAGCAACCACGAAAGGCAATGGAAATTCCAAGAGGATGATTTCACTGACTATACCTGAAGAGTCTGAAATGTTTAACTTTGACAAGTAGTATTTAGAAAAATGGGATGTTGACTAGCAGAGTGAAATGGAAACGTCACTGACTTACACGGTTTCTGTAGAGATACCCCCAGGTTCCTAAGTGAGATAGTGGAGAGAATGAGAGATCTAAGTGGATACCATGTGACAGAGTATTTTGCATGTTCTGCTGTCCCACTACAGATCTATTCACTGGGAACAGGCTCATGTGTAATCTGCCTCCCTGGTCCAAGTTTCAGGGTACAGTAGAAGAAAATGGTATCTCTCCTTGCATCTGCAGTGAATCCTTGGTAACCAGCATCAGCAAAAGGCACTCATGTTCACTGGTATTGCAAGCTGGAAACAGGCAACAAGCCCTGTTTTCCTACTTCTTGCCCAGTATTGTCTTTGTGGGACCATTATTCTGGCCCCATCTTTCTAAAACAGTCAATTGCTTTCCTGATGATGTAAAAGCTTTCCTGATCATTAGTTTTGGGTTTAACAGGCTTCCCAATATTGCAAAATGGCAGTGTAGATTTTCTTGCTACTTTCAAGCCTTTTCTCCTCTGATTTGGAAGATTACATCTGTTACAACAGATCTTCATACAGCTGTGATACTTGAGGTCCCTCAGCAGCTCACCACAGCAGTCCCTGTTACTTGTTTTCCCAGTGACTTGCCTTGACACAAGTTCAAATTAGGTTAAGACCTTGCTACTAAAAAGAAATCAGTTCTCTGAAAGAGTGTTTTCTGTAGTAAGGGCACTCCCTATAGATAACAGAAACATGTTGCCTTCAGTGCAAGGAAAACTGCTGATTTATTAATCTCACCACTGAATAAAACTTAATTTTCCAACTACCCACGGAAGTACAAACAAGTTTGTGTCTGGTGTGTTAAACCTTCTAGTACACTGTAACAAAATCAAAAATACATACCAATGATCTGTTGTACTTGCTGAAACTGTTTTCAAGTGCAGTCCTTAAACCATCATTACTGTCATGTAGCTTTCTATTAGCAGATCTAACAAGGAAACATAGTTAAACTTTCAGGAGTAAAGAAAACATTTCTTAAAAAAGAAAGAAAAATGCGCATTAAAAAATCTTTTGTTTTTCTTTAGATGGAAAGTGAAGAGTGGTGGGATACTAGAAATGTTATATACTCAAATGATTATACATGAAAAATGCACAGTGGACTTTAGCCTCCAGTTGCAATCTAGGAAACTCTGTTTCACTTCTGTGGCACCATCTGTAGTCAGCTGAGTGGAATAACCACAAAAAGAACATCTAAAAGGTAGTGAACTGGAACAGCCACTTCTGAAATAAAAAGTGACTCCCCGTTATGTATTGCTGAGATGACTGATGGTTAAATTTTGAACACAAGGGATCTGATATGTCTCTTTTACTTTTGGAAAAGGAGCAGATCTAGTAGAAGCATCAGTGAGAGACACAAAACCAGATGCAACCACAGTAACAGTTGTCACATGAGTATCTGACTCAAGTACACAGGAACACAAACTTAGAATGCAATGATAAAGATTAGCACAGTAATTTCTACAAGTATTGTGACTATTTCACTATTTTTACTTGCTATTTTTTCCCAAATTTCATCCCAGACTTTCGCATACAAAAACATTTACCTCAGAATATGCTGGGACAAAGCTTATTAATAAAAACCTGAATCACTAAGAACTTACTGAAGTATTTCAATCTGTCTTTCCAAATTGTCTCTGTCTTCAGTATACTCTCGGATCATTTCTAGGTCTCTGAAATAAAATAATCATTTATTAATATATAGTACATTAGTAATATATAGTAGAAAAAGATATAATTTCAAAATAAATTTTTATGCATGTATTTACACTTCTGTGAAATGTATAAAAAGCAGTTTTATGCAAAGCAACATCACTCTGCAACTTCAATGATCCTTGGGTTTATATATCAAGATCAACCAACCAACCGTATGGACTGCCTCCTCAAAATATTCTTTGTGTTATTCAAAGATAGCAACACAATGGAATTGTCATTTACACTCCTTGAAGTGAGTATCTAGAAAAAGCTTGCATTCACTTTAAACAAAAACTGGCTGAGACTGATGTGGGATGCTTCAACAACTAGTCTCCCTGCTACTGAGATACTCATCTCAGTGAAAGTCATGGATGAAAATAGCACCTGATACTATAAATTTTAACTGAAGTCTCAGAAAAAATCAATGGGCTTCCTTGCAAGTTTATGAGACTGAATCATATCCAGAACTTGCTCTTTCAGAAACCTGACATGAGAAGCAAGCAGGAGTCACCACACACTTCGCAGGGTCTCAAATGTACATCTTCCATTTATGGCAAATTTAGAATGTAACAGTTACCAACTGCATACACACTAACTGTATCAAGACAACAGGTATTTTCCCTGGTGAAAATATTATCATGTAGAAGTATCTTACCTCTCAGTATTCAAAGTCTGATCTGCATACTCGCTTTTCAAGCTATCTAATTCACTCTGAAGAAAAGCTATACTTGTCTGTGCTTCTAAAAGATCTTTCTTAAGTTTCTGGTTTTCCTTAAAAAAAAAAAAAAAGGGAATATATTAGATGTTAGCTCTCACACCTGCATAAAATGTTGACACATTGTAATGGCAAAAAATTAAAAAAAAATTTTAACAAAATTAAACACTAGAAAATCTGAGTACAGAAGGGGAAGAAAATTGAAAGAATTCTATATCAACAGGGAAGCCAGTAAATTGGCATGCAAGAAACAGAATTTTGATTTCTGGGTTTCAAATACCTGAAAAGGGACTATAGAATCTCAAGCCATTTCTAAATGCCATATATAGAACATGTATTCATTTGTTCAGTTTCTTCCCCAAGTTAAAGATCCTCATACACTTATCACAAACTTTAATTACCAGCACTAAGCATACAAAAAAACCTAAACAATCTATATTGCAACAAGTATAAAACTGAGGCTAAATTATTATGTTGAATGAATATAATTTCTTACCAGCAACATATCATGTATTCTTTTTTTCAGTTCAACCACATCTTCCCTGTGATTTACATTTTTTGATTGCTCCTCCAGCTGTAAAGATTAAAAAAATACACAATTAATCTCTGGTTTTGATTGTTCTCATTCAAAGTACATAAAATGTAATGAAAATCATAAAACATGTTACAGCTATTGAAGTTTTTAAAACCCAGTTTTCCCAACTGCATGAGTACACAGCATTACACCAAAATTTTCTGGTTTTCTGTACGATTTTTTAAAGAAGTACTTAAAAAAATTTTAATAAGCATTTTGTACTCTGTAGGTGTTGAATATGCGTAACTAGGGACACAGAAACCAGCTATTAAGAAGATATAAACAGGTGTATCCCCTCTAACACTAAAAAAACCTCCAAAACTTTCTCTTCTTTGTAGTGGTTCTACTACAACCTCTCATGCTTCTTTGAGTAATTTTCATTTCTATCAATGGTCTTTTAAGTGCAATTCAATATGAAGGAACAAAATTTCACCCTCATTGGTTACTGTAATTCTGATAAAGCTTACAGTGAAAACTAATGACAAAATTAGACTCAAATTACAAAGTAACCCAAACCAATACTCATATCTCTGATTTCAGTTCATCTTAAGTTTAGGTATTAACTGAAAAGATCAGGTTGGAGTTAGGTTCAGACTAGAAATAACTAGTTCCACAAGTAATTTCAGTTTAAAATTACAGCTTAAATCCATCTCTACCATTACCATTGGTAAGAAATGCAGTAGGTGCTAAAAGGCACTATATTCCTGTAATACAGTAAATTACTGTATTTGGGTTGCCAATTTCATCTAAATCTCTGATAAATCTAATACTTACAGGCAATACATTGGACTATTTCTAATGCATCAAATACAAGACTAGGTATCTGCAATTTTAACAACTTGATGGACCTAGGAAATTATCCAGCAACAGAATCTCACTAGCAGCTCATCCCTTTCCTAAATATTTCACTAAATTACACAGAATGAATACAATAGCACAGAGCAACAGCAGAACCTAAAAAAATAAAGTTACAATTCCCATCTTGGGGAAGGCACTTCATAAGGTCAGTATCTCTTAAAACACTTTAAAAACTCTTCCTATGACTTCAACTCGCTTACCTTTTTAAGTTTTTTTATTGTCACTTGAAGATCCCCAACTTCAGTATCATACTGACGCTTCAACTCATTTAATGCTTCTTCAGCTTTTCGCTTCTCCTGCAGTAATTTATATCTCATTAAATGTCGAGACAGGTTTCAAAGGTTTCTTAAAAAATGCATTAATCAGTTTGGAAACTACACGCTTTCCCCTAACACTACAGTGTATAATTTTGTTTATTACTCAAGCTTAAGATTTGCAGATACTGATTCTGTAATTGCAGTCTACTTACAAAATGTTTATAGAAATAAAATGGTAAAGTGGAAGCAAGGATATAGTCAATGCAGTGTTATTCATGTTATGGACTCCTGGCCTTAATATTCGCAACAGCTTAAATACAAACTGAAAAAGAAGTGTTCAAATTTTATTTGTACAGAAGTTTAGGTGTGTATTGCGTATACAAATGCATATACACAAATCAGGGCAATACATCCCTTTTTTTTTTTTCCCCAAATCCGTCTTCTATAGCTTGGCATACAATGTGTTAGTAACAACCATTACTGTGCCACCATCAGTTACTGATTTCTGGTTTTCTTTTAAAGTTTTTCACTTGCAAGTGTTGGAATATTACAGGCCCGTGTTCAGTAAAAGGTATGGTGATGACAGATCTGAATATGAAACGAAGTACACTGTTCTGAGCTTTAAGATTGTAAAAGGAAGCTCCACCGAGCCCAATGAGAACTGTATGCTCCACATCCTGTAGATGAGCAATGTGTTTAACTTCCACTAGTCACTCCCCAGGGACAGCAGTGCACCCTTTGACAGCACATAAAACCAGAATGTGCAGTGTGACACTCAGTGCCAGCAAGACAGGTTGAGTCTTCACTCAGAATTCTGTGCTTTCTTGCAGATGATGCCAGCATCCACGTGTTAAAATGATAATCAAAGTAGTCAGCTTAAGCTGGTTTCTCTTACTCTTGGCACCTCTATACTCCTACGTATTGTTTGGTAAATATTTGCTTCCCTCGAAGAAACAAAATACAGGATAGGCTCAAGCAGCAGATACTATCAAGCAGAGGCAGGTGTCAGGGTGTCATGAGTGAGATCACTCTGACAAACAATACCTCTGAGTACAGACATTAGATTAATGGCTTAGTACAATCCCACAAAGTAAATACCTTACGTTTACTCTCAGGGCGTTTTAGTAGGTGGAGTATGTAGAGCTATGAGCTAAAGGGAACGTTTAGGAGTGAAAATGGAGAGAGTGCTGTGAGAAACAAGTTGTAGCCCATCTTTCATGTCTACAGCTAGATGTGAATAGTGAAACTGCAACTCGGTGGCAACTTGAGGACTTTTTAGAATGAAAAACACAAACCAGATGTAGGTAATACACAGCTGATCCATTCTTACATAATACTAGACATAGCTGTGGATGTTATCAGAATGAATGAATACACATCACCGTCATCTTTCCACTGTAGTGAAAAAGAATCTTCAGGTCTTTTTTCAGTGATTTACCTCTTATTGCAGAACAGAAATTTTCCAGAGAAAATGTCTTTTTTTCTACTCATAAATGCTTAATCTCTTTGGAAATGGAAAATTTATCTCTACTGAGAGTTACATTATCATTACTTAAACACATTAAGGTACGTCCTATCTTGAACTTTTGTATGTCATTTTATTTTCATTCTAGAAAAACAAGTGACTTTCAAGGTTTGGTAGAAGTGCTTCCTCTTTTATAGAAAAAGATGCTATTTGAAGCAAATCTATCAGAATACCATTTACCTTCACAGTTCAATCACCGGGAGCTATTTAAAACCAGCAAATTGGCAGACTGCAGCCTGTGGCTTCTGATTCTCCAAACACTTTGGTGAAAGAACGCATACCACATATACAGACCTGCAGTGTATTATGTGTCCTGCAAAGCAGTAATTATGCCCACAGTGTATGTTTTAATTAATGAATTTCTTATGTCTGCATTAGAACACTTCCACAAACTGTTACTACCACACACAGCATAAATCTAGATTTGTCTTATGTGAATTTAGAAACAGCTCAGCATGAAGCAGATGACACAGCTAGGGTGGTTTCCCTGTACTGCTTTCTGCTTAGAACTACACAGCCACAGTCTTTCAATGGGAAGGGCAAGAGGACTCTTCTACATTTCCATCAAGACTGCAAGCCAGTTAAAACAACAGCTAAAATTTGAGCACACTGAAACAGAATTTTCCATCCACTTTGGGAGGTCCAGGTCCTCACACACAGTCATCACAATTACCCTCTCTCTAAAATGCGTTGGAGAAAGAAAGATCACCACTCCAGGCAGATACACAAATCGAATTATCTAAGCATTAATTTCTACATAAATTCATCAACCAGAAGAACTAGATTCCATTATTTTATGGTAAAAGGTCATTTTCTCCAATCTGTTTCCAATCCTGGTCTCAGAAAGAAATTCCTCCAGGCCAGCACACTCTCACAAAAGAGGAACACTGCTTTTTTTCCTTTGGTTTACTACATCTGAGCAGCCATTGTTCTTTGGAAAAGCATTAAGATAATGCATCTTTTTGATCTTATGGGTACTTCACTTTCATCAAGGCCCTACCTTTGGTGGCTCGAGTCAGCCCATCAGAATCAAAAACACACCTGGCCATCAATCCTGCTCCAGACTGTAGAGAGTTTGATAATTAGGAATTCTGTAAATACAAAATACTCACTTCCTTTTTAACTTTATGCTCTGCAGCCTGTATCCGTTGTTCCATCTCTTCCTCCAGCTCACTGAGCTGAACCGCCGCTTTATCCTGAGCTCTAAAATTTAAAAGGAAATACTCTTATTAGGAATTGCCCTCTGGCTTGACAGGAAAGTTGTGTGAAACACATCTGCCTACCTCAACTGAAACAAGTTAGACAGACAGATATGGAAACAGTCTAACATCACCCAGACTTTGAAACTGGCATGGTTGGAAACTAAAATCACAAATTAATTTGAAGATACGGGCAAACTGAATTTTAAATAATAGCTGACAGCGGAGGATTAGTATGAAATACATCACATCTGCATTCCGAAAATTAAATTACAGAGATAAAGGGCCCCTATGTAGACACTTCAAAAGGATAACTACAGCAACTTGCATCACCCACACATATAAGATTGCTGTCCTGAGCTAATCTGTTTGGTTTTGGCAGTAATGATGCGAGATTGCACACACCCAGTAGTTACAATAGGTAAATAGAGCCCCTGATGCTGAAGAAGCAAAGATATTATTTATAAAATGAAAGTATAATGGGTGTGTATGCTAAAACTCAAAGCTACAGCTGAGGAAGAGGACTGAAAATGTTTTAAGACATTAAACATTAGAGCCTGCAAAAACACTGGTCCAGGACTTATATCCAAAATAAGAATTGGGAACCATTTGCAAGGTGCTGTATGTGCTTATGCACGCATGTGTGCATGTAAAATAACCTTTGAATTCTGTTTATGGAAATAGTATGCATGACATATTTTGATATTAACTCACAGTAGTCTAACGCAACAAAGCGTGATAGAGAAAAAAGTAACTGTATAACTGAACTAGAAACACCACCTTCTATACCTTTTTACTGCGATGGCCAAAGTTTCCATCTCTGTGCTTTGAAGTTTAATTTCTCTGATGAAGTTCTTAATGACATGTTCGTATGGCTGGATTAATCTTGGTTCTGCCAGGTGTATGTTCTGATACAGAACACTCACCTGCTCTTGTCTGAAAAAGAGAGACACCATTTTAACATGCTTACCTGGAACAATGTTCTAAAACAGGTTTGAGAAACATATTACAAATGAAGATATTCCCTTTTTTGCATATCTTTTAATTTTACTAAGTTAGACACAGAATTTGCACATTCAGTATACTATGTCTGAATTCTTCAAAATCATGTTTACCCTTTCTGCTTCTTTAATATAGTTACTGTAGAAAAAACCTTTTAGCTTAAGCTTTGTACTTCTATTCATGATGAACTCTAAGGACAGTTCCAACACAAACCATTCTATGATTCTATGTCGTACTGAACAGCGTAACACTGGAGTAACCCACAGTGTATACCAATTTGTTGGTGGCTCGAACGTTATTCATATTCCATGAAGAAGTTTACAGCTTTAGGAGGCTGCATGAGAAATTAAAAGAGGTATGAATGCCAACCACCTAAGTTAAAACAGATGTGTAAACAGGGAGAAGGAGATTATCATCTCTCTTTCAATGAAAACGAAAAGTTTGGACTTTAAGCATTTATACCTCATGATCAGTGTGTGATGAGGGGAGCTGCAGGGGAAATGAGAATACAGCTCATTCTGGTCCAGATAGCCACACTCCTCATAATGCCAGCCCTGTTTAATACCCCCAAAACACCACGATTGCAAGAAGTTCATCCTGGATACGACTCTAACACGTAAGACAACAGATACATCTCATACAGAAGAAAGAAAATGGTTATCAAAAGCCCTCCTGAAATTTATGCTGCTTCTTAAAACCTACCCCGATGCAGGAACAGTATATTCTGATTTTCATTTGGTTTAGTCTCATTTACACTGGTTGTATACAGTTTTAATTAGCAAAGCATCTTGATGAGATACAAAAGCAAGGAATAGCACAATCTTTAAAACGCTACTACTACACAGGTTACTACATAAAAAGCACTGATTTCTGGTCATACCACAATTAACACCACATAAACCTTTGTGTTACGTGCCAGCTATGTTCCAAGTCTAGATTACCATACCAGCAATATACCACAGAAAATTTCTGAACAGAATATAGAGGTCCCAAGGAAAATTGAAGCCAATTGCCATGTAGACTATTTGCCAGAACATGAACAGGTATTCAAGAACTTAAAAATTCTAGAGAAAAAAAGCAAAAAGGGAAGATCGGGTCTAGACAGGTGGAGGAAGCAGGCCGGTAAAGCAGATATACAGCATAGCAGGGGCAGAAATGCAAGCAGAAATAATGTCTTGCAAGTTCCAGTCTAACACGGTATCTAAAGTATCACAAGTGTATAAACCTCTTTTTGTTGTTAAAGGAAAGCTTAAACTTTGATTTAATGATCCTTCTCGTTAGATGATTTTTCTATCTCCTGTGAATGGACTGCTATTTAATACCCTCATCATCCCTGATACCAACAATCAGTGTATATTCTCTGCAGGTTTTTTCCCCACTTGAAGCAGTTCCACAGGTTACATTTCAGCACTCTGCTGCTTCTATATCATTTCCTCACTGGACGTGTAACTCATTTTACTACAACAGTACTGTATCTGTTACTAGAGATAGGTCATATTCCCATTTTAAACAACTGAAGTGTTTCAGGACACTGTAAAATCTCTTTCCACCTGAAATGATGACATTCATTTCAATACACAGAACTGTAACAGCAAGACAAAGAAATAGTTTTACTGATGCCAGGGGCATTTCTGTGTACATACATGTTTCCGTCTTACAAAGGGTTTCCTTTACAAAGACTAATGCTTTAGCTGCATTTGGTTTTCTCAGGTTATATTAAAATTAATATAATGCTCCAATGTATGCATGGGATTTCTTTTTTAAAATTTATTTTAAACAGAGTAACATGAAGGTTCACAAATAGTGGCAATAATGCACAGATTTATCTGAGCAACGGATCCTATAAACTATGCATAAATAAAACACAATTAAAGGAACTCCTCAGATCTAGGTTTACTCAACAATTCACATAAAAAAAAATCCTACGGATATTTTCCTTATCAACAACAATACAATAAAACAATACTGACATAATCAGTATCCTCAGAAATACTAAAGCTAGGAAAAGCCAAATAAATATAAAATTCTGCACTACTACAACATTCAGACAACTGAGATTTCCGTAACAAAGGGTTTACTGCACAACAGAGCCTTGGAAAGCTTCTGACAACAGAGTGTATCCCAAAGTAAGTCTGATGCTTGGGTTCATCAGATCTCAACTAAATTTAAGGAGTCAGCAGATTTGTAGCATTTAGACTCTGATCTCCAAGTACATGCAGCCAGACAAACAATTAAGTCCAGTGCCTCAAAGTGTTGCCATTTACAGAATTCCTACCACACTTCCACCGACATTGGGTCGGCTTGAGGCTGGGGCTCAGCTGTACTTCAAGCATTATGAAGAGCAGCCTCTTCATAGTGTCTTCATTTGGACGTCCCCTTATTTCTGATAGTTAGACTGAGAGTTGGCAAAGTGTGCTGGATTTCATAAATTCCTAGCACTTCAGCTGTTGTCCTTCTAGAGATGCAAATTGCCCATCAAAGCAGCCAATAAAGCATTAATGGCATTATTTCATATTTTAGACAGAAGCAGACATTGTTCATATGCAGAATTAGTTGCTGAAGAATGTCGCTTCTTCAAACTGTGCAAACATACACACAGTCCTTCAAATGAGGCAGGTCTAAATTAGAAATGGCACTAGCCACAGCAAGATGGACAGTTCATCAATCTTCCAAGGCAGATAAATTCAGCACAGTTTGGGTCAATATATATGATTTTTAGAAATATGAAATACAAACACAGAACCTGTGTTCTGAAACCTCCTCTGCTGTCATATAAAACCATTGCCCCTTGCCCTATCACTGCATGCCTTTACAAACAGTTCCTCCTCAGCTTTCCTGTAGGCCCCTTCAGGTACTGGAAGGCCATTATAAGATCTCCTCAGAGCCTTCTTCAGCTGAACAAGCCCTAGTCTCTCAGCCTGTCTTCATAGGAGAGGTGCTCCAGCGTCTCTTATCACCCTTGGGGCCCGTCTCTGGACCTGCTCCAAGATGTCCATGTCCTTCTTGTGTTGAGGGCTCCAGAGCAGGAAACAATACTTGAGCATAGTAAAGGAGAAGAATCACCTCTCGTGATCCACTGCCCACACTTCGTTTGATGCATGCCAGGATGCAACTGGCCTTCTGGGCTGTGAGTGCACATTGTTGGCTCATGTCCAGCTTCTCTTTCACCCATCAATACCCACAAGTCTTTTTCCACATGGCTGCTCTCTATCTCATCATCCCTCAGCCTATATTCAGAACCTGACACTTGTCCTTGACGAATGTCATGAGGTTTGCCAGAGGCTCACCTGTCTAGTTGATCCAGGTCCCTCTGGATGACATCCCACCCCCTTTTTCATCACAAAACATATAATGTAAATACCAGAGGCCTCCTACCATACAGACTGGAAATAAAGTAGCAAAACTGAAGATACAGCATCTTACCGTGAGGGAGTAGAGAATCAAACAATTGGCATGGCCTTTGTTTACTGGATTTTGTGCCAGGAGCAGAAGACAGTTATCATGGAATATTGTAAAGTATTTCTGACACTTTCGTTCCCTTTACAGTAATGCCACAGCCACTCCCTCTCACAGCTCTTTTCAAAGTTTAGGTAAATACACATACCAGAGCTGACGATAGACATCAATACCTCCAGGCTGCCAAGCATCTATCATACAGCTAAGTCTGCTTTAAGACGCCAAAGACAGAAGTGCAAAGTAGTTATTGTCAGCGTTTATTCTCCCTCTGTGATACAAAACCCTCTTTATATTTATTATTCCTCCTTAGCCCAGTGGCCACCTATCATCCAGGTGGATTCAAAGAATCTGTTTTATGAAGTGGTACTTAGGTTTATGAAAACGTGACAATACCCACACCACCGCAAATGTGCAAGATCCTGGAAAGGTCCTGGAAGGCTTTTTTAGATTGAATTTTAGATTGAATTTTTTAGATTGAATTTGACACTCATCTTAGTTCTTGTATGGCAACTCTATGGGAAGTCTTAATTAGAAAAATGACTCAAAAACTACTGCAGCAACAACAAAAAAGAGGAGAAATTAAAGTCATGCAACAAAATTGGACTTTGCTTAATCATGCCTTTAGCAAGAAGAAATACACTTTCACAAACTGGGAAGACTGCTAAAAGTATTTGTCATGACTTAGCATTTTATAGATAATTTTGGAAGGATGAAGCTATATTCACATATATATATATATATGAACACGCAGTAAGTATTTTAAGATTATGATGGGAATTGTTCTGAATTGCCTCTTGTTACGTTTTCAATCACTCCTCTGTTTTCATGTGGTTTGGTAAATATCGGTAACAGGATTACAGCAAGACAGATTGGTTTTAATGAGTATCGCCTTATTTGTTTGTTTTCCCTCCAGTTCCCCGTAAAATACAGGCTTTTTCTTCTGAAAATTCAGCAGTTATTCAAAACTTTTCAACAAGGAAGATTTCATAATCAGATTTCACTGAGCTGACACCTGAGCTCTGAACAGTCTATCCTTTAACTGGGTAAAAAGGTAACTAGAATGCTCTTACATCAGTTTCAGTAAAATTCATCAGAAATGCTCAGATTTGCCCTTTAAAACCGGTCTTCCTTGAAATCCTGAAATCACTTTTAAATGGGTTTAGTTGCATCCCTTTAAGTTCCACACTAACGCAAATGTAGACATCACAAATAATGCAGAGAAAGAACACTTTTTTAATATATTACACTAAAGAAACCATCCTTTTGGATCAACTGGCACTATGGCTATGGATGCTGTTCTGCTGCTTCTACAAAGTACAGACACAAAATACTAGTACCCAAAAATGTACAGTATTCTAGTCAAGTACTGCTCTGGTCTTACACTACCTCATCTCAAAGGTTCTACAATGTAAGATGTCTGTAAAATTCCTAAGTGTAATTAGTCAATATTTGCACAATGTCACATAGGTTTTAATTCAAGCAAATGCAGTTTAACCCAGTCAGCAGCTAAAACAACCACAGAGCCACATTTGCTCACTCCCCACACACACAGTGGGATGGGGGAGAGAATCAAAATTGGAAATAAAAGGTAAAACTCATGGGTTGAGATAAAGACAGGTTAATAGGACACAAAGGTTATGAAGATAGTGATAATGATGATAATAATAATAATGCAAAACAAATGATACACAGCACAATTTCTCACCACCTGAAGCCAAGGTTCAGCTAGTTCCTGAGCTGCCCAACCTCCTGGCACACCCCTGAGCATGACTTGATCTAAAGGGTCCCTTCCAACCAAGATGATTCTGTGATATCATACAGTATGGAATATAACCTTAGCCAGTTTGGGTCATTTGTCCTGGCTGTGTCACCTCACAGCTTCTTTGGTGAGCCCTAACTTCTCAATGTCAGGGCAGTATGAGAAGCTGAAAAGTACTTGACTGCTTGGCAACACCTAAAAACATCAGTGTGTTATCAACATGATTCTCATCCTAAATCCAAAACACAGCACTAACCAGCTGCTAGGAAGAAAATTAAGTCTATCCGTACTGAATACAGGATAGCATGGTTACAGTATTCACATGGTTTCAGATTGCTCCTGAAAGAATTACAGAAAGAAAATAAAATTGCCCTGTTGATAACACACTTTGTAATACCATAGATTTAAAATGCAATGATGGAATACCAGAGGAGAAAAAAAAACAACAAGAAGACACCACCCTCCTCCCCCCAAAAAAACAACAGATTAGAGAACCAATGGCATAATTTCATGTAACACAGAGAGCAATGCTAATTCCTATCAATACATAGTATTATACCCTGTTAGCCTAATGACCCACACTGTGAATACAGCTCAGAGGGATTTCCTGACAAAGAATCACTCTAGAGCTGCTCAGTGAATTACATGTGTTCCCTATGTATTTGCCAGAGGCAGGATGCTATGTAACATTCTTCCCTCAGCCTGACCCCAGGGGTGGTATTTTCAGCATGGTTTTTCACCAGAGATGTACAGAGCACAATAAGCTAGTGGAAAACTGGAGCAAGCCAAAGATGTGCCAGTGATGTTATAATACCACCTCCCTCATTCACATAGTAAAGATTCCATGTTTCTCCCATTCCTGTTCTCTGTATGTTTACCTGGTCTGCTTTAGAAAGGTGTAGATTGACAAGGTGACCAGCACAACTTCAGTGCCCTCTGTGCAGAGCACTCTGTGGAGCACAAAGCAGCAAAACAAGGTAAAAGCTCACGTCAGCAGGAGCTGTGCGTGGGCTGTCAGGCTTAGCTGGGCAAGGACAAGAAAACCAGACTGAAGTATTCTCCAGCAGGACTTATTTTCTAGGTCCTTCTGTGTACATCTGTATCTTTAACATCATCTCCGTGACAAATATCAACCGCTGCCTTCACTTACATCTTCTCTCTTATTCACATTCTTACCTGAAAACCTAGTGTCCCCAAACCCTTTCTCTTAGTTTTCTTGACCCAGACATCTTTCAAGCACTGGAAAAATGTAGTTTCTAGTTTTGTAGGTTGCACGTAAAAGCACAGATAATTACCCCTACACTTAAACTTCTCTTCATGCTGATAACATGCTCCTGTTCTTAAGTTTTAGAACACTATTTGATAATGGTCTCATCGTAGTGTATGTGAGCTTGTAAAATTACTCTTATCTCTTGTAGTAACTCTGTTCTGGGCATGATAGGATGAAGCATAAACTGGTCTGAGCTGGGACAGTGTGAGCTGGGTGGCAGGAGCAAGATCAAACTTTACACATCTGATGATCACACTTACACTGGAGAATAGGCTAGGGGTGCTACCATGAGACAGGTTAATACCTTTTTCTGAAAAGCAAGCACATCATCTATGCCATCATATCAGCCACCAGGAAAGACTGACCAAATCCATTTCAAACTGGAAAGGATATACTTTTGTCATTGCTGAGAGCCTAACACTTTCTCCAAACTAAGTGCCTTGAGGAAAAGCAGCTTACATGAAACCTTAATATGGTGTAAAATTCAAGGTATTGCTCAACCTGAAGCACTGTGGGTTGTTTTTTTACTACCACCTTTTCTCTTTCTGTATCTTCCCCTTCAGAAACAGGCTGCATTGAAAGATGACAAACAGATCTGCAACCCCAAGATGAGCCTTGTCAAAGGATAATCCCCAGGAAAGGGATTGCTAATGTTTCCAAGAAATAAATACTGTTCCCTGCCTAAAAACAGAGGGTTGATTTGAGCCAGCAGGGAAAAGACTATGGGTCAGGGAGGAAAAGATACAAGTCTGTGGAAAAGGAGAACGCTCCAAAGGATATGATTATGACAAATGATCATGTCACATAAAAATACCAGAAAAACCAATGCTATACTGGTCGAGTTATTTGGCACAGATGCTGTTCTGATGAAAGCAAAAACCAGAAGAGCAGTAAAACCTAAGGTAGCTCAGAAAGTGTTCTAGCTCACAGAAAGGCATCCATCACATTTCCAACAGAGCACACTTATCAAACCCTCGTCATGAGACGTATTAGAAGACATCATTCCTACAGCAGAGATCTCCTCTCCAGCACTGTGACAAAGGAGACCCAGTATTTGTTTTTCCTCAGGATTTACCTTTATCCCCTCTCTGAGGAACACATTTTGACTTCCAAGGAAATCCCTCTGATGCTGATATCATGGTTCATCATCTCTTGAAAGTAAACACAAATTGCTGACAAGAATTGATGCTGTGCTCAGTATTGACTTTGGCAAAAATCCATCCTGGCTCATAGCAGCAAGAGCATGACAGGTTTTGGACCTTTTTTATGCTGCAGAGGCTCTTCCCTTCTCCATGGCACAGCAGTATATATGCCATGAGCATTGCCTGTCTTCACAGTTTAAGTAGCTCGTGTTAAAAATAGCACTCTCCCCATTTTATCATGACCCCCAGATGCACATTTTCTGTACAGCTCCAGATGACATGATTGGGTGAGAACTGTTACCATAATCACATTAGGACTTTAGAATCATGTAATGCACAAAACCTCAGTCTGTCAGTGCTGAAACCCAATGGCTTGGTCACAGTAAAAGGTGGAGAAGTAAAACTGACCCCAAAAATAAAAAGCAAAGTAATTAAGTATGAGCACTCTTAGAAGCAAAAGTATTTAACTCAAAATAGGGATAGATACAAACTTCCTTCTCCAGATTCATTCACCTGTTCATGCTCAAAATTAGCTCATTTTCCAATCAGATTATCTATCTGCCAAATACACAAAAATTGCCTGGTAGGGCTTTACGGGATTCAGTTCATCCCAGAGAGATGCCACAATACACAAGAACACAAAGAGCACACACACAGTTCCAAGTCTTTATTGATTAAAAGGATGCTGACACGCTTCAAAATGTGTTATCTGGGAAGTTTTTTCCCTGTAATTTACAGGCATAAATAACTGTCATTCTAAATACAGGGATTCTCTTGTAAGTGTCAGTGGACATTGGATCACTCATTGTTCAAGCTGAGAAACGGAAAAGCACTGCCATTAGATATTTCTGTATGTTTAAATGAGCACATGCCCACTGAAGCACAGAGGGTACCTTTCAATCCTACCACTAAAATGTAAACAGATCTGAGGTTGCCACGTATTAAAAAAGAGTTCAACACCCAGTAATGCAATCAAGGGCTAAAATCCGTTTCAGTGAGGGCAGTACATTGAAACACTCACTGCCTGGTGCACCAAATGGGTAGGTTTCTTAACTTTTTTCCTCTATTCCTATATCATCACAAATCCTTCTCAGGGTAACAAATTAATGAACAGGCCTGAGTTCTTGGTAAAACAGATCTCCTGTGGCACACACAGGTATGCTCCAGTTGGCAATTCACAACATATAAACCAAAGGCATTGCAATCTTTCGTCTTTAATTACTCATTATACCTGACTGAATATAACAACACAGAAGGGTTTCTGCATTTACATCAAATGAATACCAAAACAAAAAAACCCCAACAAACCAAAGAAAAAAAACAACCACCACCAAAACCAACCACCCAACCTTGTATATAATTCCACTAAAGTCTGACTTCACACATTGTATTAGGTCATCACACTGGAGACCTTTCCTATTTTATTATTTTTTTGTGCTAAAGGCACAATTGCCTACTGAGTATGCGTAAGGATTAAGGCAAACAATACTCTGACTCACAGTAACTACCTTACCAATAAATCTGGTTGAATTCAGTCCCAAAAATATGCTCAGATGGGAGGGAAGGAGCAAGGCTGGAAATAAACTTTAATGTCACTGCTCCTGTTTAACTGCAACCAATACAAACATGGCTCCAGTACAGGCTCCAATACAGACTTGGGTGTATTAAAGTTTAAGCTACCAGAACTGTGTAGCCGATAGACCAAACTACAGAGACACAGGATACATCCCCTAATAAAACTAACTTTTTAAAAAATTAACTAAATTCCAAATACATTTATTTTGCTATATGCTTATTTTAGAGTCCAAAACAAGGCAACGCCTGTCAGGAAACAGGCCTGCATCTAATAGCTACTGCTACACTAAGGACCGGGTATAGACACTGATCTGTTACTGGGTTCCACAACTCATTATGGAGGCTTATTAATGGCTTTTGAAACCTCACTCACAGAAACAGAGGCTGAACCATGTGTGTTTGTATCAGTGGAAAACTTCCTCTTGATTTCCATGGGCACTCAATCAAGCTGAGGAATGAGAGACCACAGGTGGTTGTTGCGAAATTTTCTCCTTATTTCAGCCTTGGTTTTATCTGACTACTTCCATTTGCTGTGCCTTGTTTCTCTGTGTATGAGCCACAACATGAGAGCTCATGTGCTGGCATTTTGCTAGACTGGGGCCAGAGGGCACACAGCACTTTGAGGGACCAAATCCTGAAATGATCAAGACAAAAAACATGCATGATCAAAATAAAAAATGTGGACAACCAACTTCACTCATCTGCATTTGAGTAATTTCTTCTTCATAGTTACTTTTCTCACAGTTTTCAATGACAGTGCTACAGCAAACATATGAAGAGTAATAAACTACAATGTAAGGACACCAACTGTTTTATAGTATTGAAGATGCAGGTGTGTTCCAAGCTAGGTCTGTTTTTCTAAAGTACCACCTTTTCCTAAATAAACCTGAACTGATAAAACACTACAAAAACTTAAATAATTTAAGTAAAAAGCAACTTTTTCAAGTGCCAGCTTGTACTTTGCTTATTCTGTTATTTAAAATTTCTCCTATGCTGACACTCCTCAAATATTTTGGTATGTTCATTACTTACATGAGTGGTCCTAATAGTTCTAGTGGGACTACTTACACACACACACAGAAAAACATCTTACACATGTTTCAGTGACTAAAGATGGGGGCCACAAATGGAAAATAGTTGAGCTGTAATACAGATCTGCTTCTAGCACTTCAGGACAGGAAAGAGAAAGAACAAGAAAACAAAAGGCACACTGTTCTACAGCTGACGTTGGTACACACCTAGTAAAGACAGCCAACTGTGAAGGATGTTCAAAGCTATTTGCAAAGCTGTGTATGAATAGGAAGCATTTATATCAAATTACTGCCCACCTGACACTGGTATTTGTCAAGATTTAGTTCTGTGTGCAATTTTAATGTATAAGAATCATAACACAAATTACCTTATTTGTCTCATGATGAATTAACAAAACTCACTAAGTGCACACTCGAGCCAGCGCAAGCTATTCATTCCCCTTCCCTCCTACTGTCCTCTTAGACACACAACTGGACTATACTGCTGCTGCAAACACAGTAACCAAGACACTGAGATAGGCTTACTACCAAAAGGAGATGGGTGCTTTCACAAACCACCCTTGTTCATGAGTCAGACTTCTTCCGTCTCGTATTGAGTTTCTGTCTGACTTCGGGTTCAATCATACGTTGCTTCCACAAACTTTCAAGGAAGGCATCATGAACTATGTAGAGAAAGACCTGTGTTAAGTTACTGCTCTGTCTGTAACGGAGTGGTCCAGAAAGACTAACCAATGTTATTTACCCGTCCAGTCCAAAAAGAATAGATCAACTCTGGTTGTACACTTGATCAGCAGGCTAAGGAACTAAAATTTCTCACAAGAAACTTTTCATCTCACAGTCCAAACACATTTTTAAGAGTTTGGGATAAAATTTCCAGTGTAAGTAAGAGTTTAAGACACACTATATGGACACTAGCATGATGAACATTCACCAATGCTTTGATACATGCTCCTGTAGAATAACAAATGTCATGTTGGACTCAACTGTACAAAAGTTACACAGGAACTAACATGCTTTATATTATCATCTGCATTCCTCATAGCCAGGATGCACTGAAACTGACACGGTCTCTCTGGATATATTCCTGTGCTTTTTTTCTTTAAACTGCCACTTAATCAGCTGCTAAATCCTTAAACTCAGATTGCTTGTTTTCCATCTTCTTGTAATTTTTTTCTTTAATGAGGGAGTATCAGTCTGTACTTTTTACGGCCAACGTTTTCGTATTGTAATTTTGAGCATGCACACAAAAGGTGTGTCTGCAACCTGGACCCAGCCCGGTACTAAAAGACCCGTGGTAGTCGGGTTTGATGCCACATCAAGCTACTCTCAACTCTCTTCATTTCACCGGCACCGAGGGCAAAGGCTCTCAGGGACTCCAGTGAGCTCCTCAGACGGAGAGCAGTACTTATGAACACTGCTGAGCCGGAGGCAAAGCCGCCCTTGCTCTGCATTCCACAAGAAGGCAGGGGTGCGAGAAAGATGCCGGCGGCTGGCCGGGGAGTTTCACTGGCGGAGCTGGCAGCGCTTTGCATCCCCCGCGTTTCACCGGCCTGATTTCCCCACGTGGGTCCCTGGCAACGCGGCGGAGAGGAAGCAAGCAAGAGGCTGCACTCTGGAAAAGAGCTGGAAACCCTGAAAACCGGGAAGCAGATTTGGGACGGCTCTACAAACCTGCAAGTACAGCGGGCAAGGGGTCACTCTGAACGCCGGTGCGGCCGTAGCCTGCAGGGTATTGCGTCAGCACCGGCACAAGGTGCTGCCCGGGAGGACCCTGCCCCCTCCAGCGGCGGCAGGGGCGGTTTGCGGCCGCGGAGGTTACCGGGGGCAGGCTCGGTCCCGGCACCTCCGTGGCCGCAGTGCCGCTCCCACGAGCGCAGCTGCCCCGACCGCTCCGAGGGCGGGAGGCGGCGCCGGCGGGCCCGGGCCTTACCTGGGGATGTACCTCGCCTCGTCCCCGAGCCGCACCTCGAAGTCCCTCCAGGGCTGCTCCAGCCCCGCGGCGGCCCACGCCGACGCCGCTTCCTCCTCTGCCTCCGGCTCGCGGCCGCCGGGCCGCCGCCGGGTGGCGCCGCGGAAGCCGCGGGCGAACTCCGGGAAGCTGATGGCCCCGTCGCGGTCGCTGTCGAGGCGCTGGAAGATGGCCTCGGCCTCGGCCGGCTGCACCCGCAGCTCGGCGCAGAGCGCCGCGAAGTCCTCCCGCTCGATGCGGCCTGAGCCGCTGGTGTCGCAAGCCAGGAAGAGGGCGCGCAGGCGGGACAGCTCGTCTCCCGCGGCCTCGGGATCCATCGGCCGGGGACGCAGATCCAGTGCCCGCGACTGGGACGCGACGGGACGGTGCGAACGTCGCCGCCCCGACCCGACTGCACAACTTTGCTGTCGACTTGCGGGGCGGGACGGGCCCTGCTCCGCCCCGGCGCCCCACGGGGCCGGGCGCGGCGGGAGGCGGGGGACAGGCTGCAGGTGGAGGCTCTCCCCTCCGGCAGGCATCCGGCCGCGCCAAGGCGGCCTGCGGCGCCCGGGCAGGGCTGCCAGCGCCCTTGGGAGAATGCGGGCGGGTCCAGCCTCCTGTTCCCCAGAGGTGTACGGGCAGGGTGTGCCCTTTCCGTGAGGCGCTGCCCAGCGTTACCCAATAGCAGAGGTAACTACTTACGAGCACCACACGATACAAACGTGCCGTGCCAACCCCCTGCAGCCACTAAATCCGAGTCCCACTGCTATACGGTCACCGTAAAGTGATGAATCTCACCCATGTTTTCCAGCAAAGTAAGAGTATTCCTTATGTTCAGGGAAGACAAGGAACCAAAAAGGACACAAAGTTTCCCTCAAGAAGTTCTATCACCGTGAGTAGTCTTGGACTTACACATGACTGAGTATATGTTTGCTGCTATCCCATCAACAGTAATACTGAAACGCAGATTGTTAAATACCAGCTTCAACTGAATATGCAAAAGCTAGAGTCAAATCAGTCAGCCAAAGGAGCTAGATATTTCAGTGTTGTGGATAGAAGAACTAGAATCATCCTTGAGGGAAGTCAAGACTTCTCACTTTCTTGAAGTGACACACAAAACTCAGATTCAGTTGGAAGCTGTGGAATTTAGCTGAGAGTTATCATTATTTCACTGTATTTAATGTATATCTGCAAATGTAAATTGCTAATACCAAAGTTAGGATAGAGTTAAACAGAATACAAATCCAGCTATTGAAACAGCGTTTCCTTATTGACCGAAACATAGCCCAAGGCTAAGTACCTGAACCAGCAAAGCACAAATAGTCCAGCTGACCTCTCATTATAGTAAATCAGGTACTCTAAATGGGAACTGTAAAGTTCTCTTCAGCCTATGAAGCGTGGAATGCTTTCAAAGGAAATAATTATGTTACAGATTTTGATTACTATTTTGTCAGTTTTAGGCAGACTCAGACTAAAATCCTGTGTAAAAATCTTTATCTAGTCAATAAGGTTTTGTGAAATGTTCCCTGCACTCTGGAGAAATACAACTGTTATGTAATTTGAAATATCAGTTTTGGCTCTAAAATATCAGATAACTGAAGGACTTGACTCTGTGATTTTATACATTTTTATCACCACATTTTCATTCCATAATTGTAAAAATACTAAGAGTAAGAAAGTGGTATAATCTTCAGATTCTGAGTCTGGCAAAATCTGGTGTTCTAGTAAAGCAGAATTAATTTAATAAAAAGCATCCTCTCTCTTCGGTGGTTTCTCATTTGCCCGTCAAATTTTCATACACAAAGAGAATCATGAAGCCCTTATGGGACAGATGAAGGGTGGTTCAGCTATTGAAAGAGACAAAGTTGTCTTGCTTACACACACCAGCTCGCTATTCATAAGAATCAGGACGTTTCGCTTTCAGTAATGACAACAAGCTCCTGAGCTGGACTTGGAACAGCCTCATCTGGGACTGAGTGTGTCTCACTAGACAGACAGGGAGTTCCCACTCAAATCAATGTGCTCACCCTCTTGTTTGCTTTTGTGGCTGCAGGTTTATGGGTTGACATTTGTCTGTAATTCTTATCCATGCTCCTATTCACTCTGTTCTGCATATCTCCTGTGATATTGACTATCATGGACTGCTAAGTATAAGGCATATACATTGGACAGACAGCTCCCATCTTTTCCTTTCTTTCCCCCTCCCCCGCTCCGAGGTTTAACATCATCTTTCCCCAAACTTTTCCACATAACTCTGTTTTTATATGACTTGGGATTTGACCAGCCTGCTGTAAAGGTCGGCATCATTGTTTTCTTTGAAAGCGCCGTGATTCTACCTATGCGATACAAGTGCATAAGAAGTAGAAGTGGAAATCTTCACATTAACATTCCCTTTTGAGTCAATCCACATAAATCTTGCAACATTTGCCAGCACGATGCCTACTTGGACCAGATTCCTGCCTTCATGTGGACATCATTGTTTTTGGCATCTTCCTTATTTCCCCTGTTACAGAAGTTTTGTCACTCAAATCCTGGGCACTGGCATGAAGTACATACCATGTGTGATTTAGCATGGACATGGTGTAGGTATGTCCTGCAAAACAGATGAAGGCCGTGCTGTTACACAGTGCCCCACAAGTGGTGCTTGCTTGGCAGGCTACGGTTTGGTCAAATGATCCTAACACAACAGCACAGACATAACAAATAAAAGGTGACTTATTTGATGAGACCTAAGAGTAGAGTGAGTGGTGAGGACAGGATTCCCAGAGGGCAGTGGCCAAATGGTGCTTTGATCTGGAATTTTGTGCCTATTCTTAGAAGGATATGTCCCTTCAAAAGCAGCTCTGAAATACGTGAAAGCAAAACACTGGTTCTGTGGTCTAGTAGTGTGTGTATGGTACAAGACGACTTTGAAATTCCTAAATAAGATACAAAAGCTAGAGATACAGATATACCCCACATGCAAGTTTCAGTCTGTTTTATTTCATCGTGCCCACAAACACACAAGCTAGCTGGAGCATCTGTTTGGGTGAAGAGGCAGAACAGGACATGGAATCATGCTCAGGAACTTCAGGGAGGCCCAGCATAACACATGAACAAGAAGAGATTCATCATGTCACTACCCAAGTGTCCTGTGGTACTGAGTAGGAAAAGGTGGATTTTGATGCTGTTACAGACACCAAGGTTAAATGAAAAAGATTAGAAAGTGAAGGGAAACCAGAAATGAGAGGTGTGGCACCACATGACATCCGAGACCTAGTGTTGTCCCAGGAAGGAAAAGAACAGAGGAGCTGAGCTGGCCAGTGGGATAAGCTGAAAAACTCTTAAATGCTATTTCAATACATGTGGTCTTTGCAGAAGCATGCAGAAGCCCAGAAAAGCTGGAGAGCAGTTCTCCAGGCAGACCCCATACCTGAATTAACAGCCTGCCTCCCACCCCTCTCTAGATATTGTTTTAGAAATCCTACAACATACTAAAGGAAGACTTTTGCTTGAAGCATCAAAGCATTTGGAACTTAGGAAATAGAACAGAAATTGGAACAATTATTTAGTATCTTGCTTCTCCTCATTATTGTATGTGGCCTTAGGCACTCTTTAAAGCTTTTCAGACCTTACTCTGAAGTTAGAATATTTCTTTCCTGTAGTTCTTGCATAAACTAACCAATTTTCCCAATATTATGGTTGGTTAAAGGAGTGAGTGGATCCCTCTGTGATAGCAGTAACTGTTATTCACCTTTGTCTGTCTTGGACAGGTTAAGCAATTTACCACAAACTGTGCAGTTTACTTGAGAAGTAGAGCAAAAATAGAATCAACCAGTAATATAGAAACACCTCATTGGAAAGTCCATATTGGACATGAGTACCATGCCAGCCACAACACCATGAAAACCAGGTAATTAAACCTGCACCTATTTCTCCACTCATTGATGGAAACTCTAATACATCTGCAAGCCACCATATGCATCCCAATCCCAATTTAGCACTCCATCTCTTCCTTTGTACATGTACCTGTTCATGAACATCACTCTCTCCCTACTGTCATGAAGGGAAGGGCAGGTGAGTGCAGGCAGGTGAAGGGCTTGGTGGTGAGGTAGCACACCGACTGGAGCAGCTCTGGGAGGTCCCCAGCAGATGGTCTGTGGTAATGATTCTTCACTCCCTACCCCCCAGTTTCCCTTTTCAGGCCTTTTTCCTGCTGTGCCTTCATGAGCACTTTTTATGACTTTGATGGCATTTTCAGGTGCTTACCCAGTTATATCAAGCCATGCACCTCATGTGAAGAGTACAGGGTCAGTGCACATACTTGAATGCCAGATCTAGGCAGATTAAGACCATTGTTGCATACTCTCATTCCCTGGTGTAATTTTTTTAGTACTGCAAATGTAACTCACTCTCTTCAATGAAAAGCTAAGGGTAATGTATTTAATATCAAGCATCATGTTGACTGTATTTCTCAGCTGTATTGCATCCTTACAACCTCTGAAAGGGAAAAGTCATAATCTATATATTTAAAAACTTAGTCCAAGGCAAAGAAATTAAGAAACTCTCACAATATTGCAGAACAACACAATTTTTTGCTTTGACTTTATAAAACAGTGAGACAAAAAGTGACATAAAAGCTCTCTGTCTGAAGCCAAAAACATCTCACAAGATGTACAGAATTTTTCATTCAACTGAAATGTTAGCAGTTGGGACAGTGAGACTGTGAAAGACTTCTATGGTTTTATTGATTTCTTTAATGGACTCCAGACCATGACTGAAGCAGAAGCCATACAGATAAACCATCCTCAGCCTGCAAGAGAGAAAATAGACCATTAATACAAGAATAGTGAGGTACCCAAGGTGCTTTTAGAGAAATTATTAAGTATTGACAGCAAAGAAGGCTTGCACATCTGACAGACTTTTTAAAAGCTTGTCCGTATGATCAGCTGAATAGCCAGGGAGATGCTGAAATGACTGCTGGGCCTAGTTTGGAGGTACTAGCAGTCATTCTCATGCTGCTCTAACAAGAGAACTCCATCCCCAGAAATAACAGAAAAAGACCATTCTAAAGGCATGCTGTCATGTTGCCAATTCTCAAAAATCTGTAATGGCTTTGAATAACAGCAGCTAAAACAAAATGCTTATGATTTTCATCTTTTACAGGAAGGCTTTCATGATGATTTGCCTGATATCTTGATATTTATTTTTTTTATTCTGTCTTATTCTTAAGATGTTAGGAATCCTGATAAATAAGTTACTCCATAATGAGGAAGAATAGAAATGCAGGCTTGACTGACTGGAATGCAGAGTAAGTCACCAAATCCTAAATTCCACCCATAGGTATGGATGTAACACTTCCTCAGAAACAAAGGGGCAAATGAGACTGTTTGACATGGAAAGATCCACAAGCATCCTTGGAAAATAGAGGCTTTTTCCCCTCGCCTTTTCAGTCCCACTAGGATTAAAGAAATCAAAGCTGATAGACCCATTCTGTCATTTTCTTGTGGCAAGGCTGGATTGCTTCAACAAGCAGTAATCACATTGCTCTGCGGTGACAAGAAAACCTGAGCACTGATTAATTTCTTACCATTCCTTTCTCCATAGTCTAAAAGAAATTAATCTAAAGTAAAATTCCGAGTCCATTCATTAAAAGAACTGAAAAGAAAACCAGTTATTCTGTGCACAGAGAAAGAACATGTCAATGGAAAAGTCATTTATTACACTGAATTACCAGATGCTGCTCATTATTAAGAATTTTAATTTCACCATGGACTAAATATTCCTTTGTGCATGGCCATAGATGGTGAAATCCATGTTGTTCAGGCTCTTAAGACTCCTACAGAAGACATGAAAAGAGTCACTGGTAGTGCTGTTATGGACAGAATAGTCTAAAGAGATAAGTCAGATCAGCTTTCCTGGTTAACATAATGTCTTTTCTTTTTTTTTCTTTTTTTTTATAAACTGAAAGATATACAAGCCAGCAGGTACATAAGCCTACGTTGTGTTTGAAAGTCTACATTTTCCAATTCTAATAGACAAACCCAAATGGCAGCCACTGGTGAACCTTCTCTGTTCTTGAAGAAATAGGCATCCCAACATGCAATTCCCCATGTGTAAATTTAGGTAACAATGAGTAATGCTGCAGGTAGAGGATAGATGTGTCCTTTTCAGGACAGAGATGAACAATGTTAGGTCAAATGGATCTTTTCCCTTCCAGTTAGGATTAGTTTTGACCTTTTTCTGCAAAATGATGCCAAAGCTCTTTTAAAAACACACCAAGGTTCAGGTTTTACTTGCAAACAGAAAGGTCACTCTTTCATCCTCTTCCCACCTCCTTTTTTTGCTGGAGGCATTGAAACTTTTCCCCAGAAGCAGGAGAACCAAGTTTCGCTGCCCTGCCTGAAACAAATTAAACTCACCTTTCTTCTTCCTCAGTCAAGCGTCCTAACCACAAAGCTACTGGGGACAGTGATGGAGTGCAGAACCACACAGCTGCACAAAGGCACTGCTCCAGATACCATTTCTGGGTTTTACAGTGCTTTATAACTAGATCTAGATAAAACAATCTTTGGAGCAGATGCTGGATGTCAGTTTTCGTTATGCCAGTGGATCACTGATCTATCCCTCATTTATTTCTATCTGGCACAAAAAAAAAAACCAAACCCTTACATTATTTTCACAGATCCTAACTAAATGTTAAATATTCAATCACTTGAGCAACTATAAGACAGTCTAAAAGACAGAGTTTCTTAGGTGGAGCAAGAAACATGTGAATCTCTTCAGGAAGAGAGGACTGAATTCATCTCCTCAAACTGTGTAATTCTCTTACTTCCAGGTTGCTTTATAAAGAATATGCAGACAGTCACTGCTGCTTTATTTTGGGCACAAGTGGCTGCCTCTGTTGTGTGAAACCTTCTGTTTATCTTATTGTGCAAACTCTATTGACATCAGAGTAGGTCTTAAAAAATGAGGGAAGAACACCTCATTTCTGGATCCCAAGAGGATTTTGGCTGTTGAGATGCTCAGTGCTCACAACTTCAGTCTTCTGGGGTAACAGAATTGGCCAATGACCCTCTGAAAACAATTTTGGATGGTGTCCAAATAATAATTTCAAAAGCCCTAGATCTCAGGCAAAGGCACTGAAACTCAACCACCTAATCTCTTAAATTGTTTAAGACCCTGGCATTGGATGCAGGACAACTAGCATCCAATGATTTCTCTCTCCTGCTGAACACTGTTTGGGAGGCAGGATAAGGTAGTTTTAATGTTTTCCTGTTTTGGAAGATAAGTCCAGTTTAATAATAATGACGTGGACAATGCCATACCTATTGGCCTCTGTGCCAGAGGACAAGTCTGGTGTTTCTAATTTACTAAGAGTAGAAAAATAGCTTCTGTAGGCCTTTTTATTTATAAAAGGTCAGAATAACATCTGAGATTATAATCTTATTAGAATTTACTTCCTGAATACATAGTACTTTGAAAATAGTTCAAATTTAAGTGCTAGATAAATGTGAACATGACTAATTTGACATTTCTCCACCTAAGCAAGGTTAATTCTGCAACATGTGAAAAAAAAAGGATAAACCAGTGACTTCAAAGCCATTAAATAATTAATTATTACAGCATACAACCAAACAATATTGCAAAGAAAGAATTCGAAAGGTATAGTAAAGTATCCCTCAAGGATCTCCAAACAGGAAAGTGTTGAAGGAAATCCATGGGCTTTTTAAACTGAAGATTAAAGATTACATGATACAGAACTGAAATGTAAAACAAACATTAAGAGAATCACCAAGTTATAAACACACAATAATTCTTCTGGAAACTAAGATAAAATACAGTGCTTCTTAATCTTGAAGAGGAGTGAGATTTTGTCATAGCTATAGACAAAAAAAATTAATTGCCAGAGTTTCTACCAATTTAAGAAATCCTCTTTTCTCATACAAATTACAGAAAAGACAGTGCATCTCAGCAATGTTTTATAAAATCGTAAAGGAAAAAAAATTCTGTTGGATGTTTCCTCCTTTAAAAGCTCACTGTAACTACATTCCTTTTCATCTGCTTCTAAGATGTTAAGTAAAAAAAGCTTTTTTTATGAGCTAAAAATTATTAAGAGATTTAATATATTCTTTAGATTTGTGTATTATCTTGTAGATCTTCAGGATTTACGCAACTGGAGGACACTACAAAAATAACTATTTCCAATCTGTTATTTTTCTGCAGGTGAAACTTGCACAAATTGCATTGTATCAACATTTGCTTACAAATCTTTTACAAAGTGAGTATACTGATGTTCATGTATTAGTAAGCTTCAAGTAAATACTCAAGAATATCTGTGGAAAATTAATTCAGTGTATGTAAAATTGATGCTTTTGGTGGCAGGCTGATCTTCCTCCTGAAGCATCTAACTTCTGAAATCCAAACTGCCACTTACCTGCATTAAGTTAGGCTATAGCTGTGATGAGGTATAAGTGCTTTAGCTGAATGCACAGCAGGGCTAAAAGCTGGTGTTTATATTCATACTGTATTTTATATGACTTTGTAGCTATGTGACGGTTAACATAACGTGCAGACTGCTGGAGGGGGTGGTAGCACAAATGGACCATCATGTTCACCCATCTGATCAGAGATGAAAAGTGGATCAGATGACTTAGTCTGCAGCAGAAATGAGGACAGTTGTGGTTTCAAGTAGTCTTCATGAGCTGATAACTTTCAAGCTAAAACAAAGGATGATCCCATGGTTAATATATTGCAGCACTGTCAAAGATGGTGTAATCATTCTTAACTTCATTATAACTCTTTTTAGAAACATGGGGTTTAAATTAAATATTTTGTAAACAAATCTACTCTTCATTAATTTCTGTACTATATAGTATTAAACAGACGACTTAAAACAGCTACATCATAATGCAGTCAAATCCTTTAGAGCTGTTATTTTGAAAAAGTGATGTATGACCTATAAAAGTAAATAGTTTTAACCAGTGATATCATAAATTACTATAACCTGTTTATAACACACTGTAGTGGAGACAAATGCATGTAAGGGTAATGCAAACTGGTTGCATTTTAAAAGTTAGGTGTGAAAAGGCTATAAAAATGTATTTTGCATTTAATGAGAATAATAATACTCACATATTTGCATTAAATTATCAGCACAAGAAATGCAGTAGATGTAGCCAAAAACTGAAGGAATTTTTTTTCTTGGAAAGGGAGACACTTACCTTTTGGAGTTACCATGACAATTTTTAATTGCATCCAGAGTGTCTTCGCTGCAGAAACTGAGCTTCAGATTCTGGACTGACCTGAGAAAAGCTGGACAATGGGTCCATAAGCAAAATACAAGTAAAACCTAAATTCTTCCAGATATCTTCAAGGATACCTTAATGGGTTCTATAGGCGCAGAGACCTACACATCACAGAATTGTAAGGGCTGGGTCAGCTCTCAAAAACCATAAATAAATACTAAGTGCAGAATCCTGGTAATGCTGAAAAAGTTTGAGTTTCATTTGCCATGCTTTAGAAGAATCAAAGGAAAGAAAGCAAATTTACTATAAGCTATGGAAGGAAAAACCTCTGGGAATAATAGTAAAGTTTTTGGATAAAGTTGAATTTTAATGTATAACTTTCATGGTTAGAAAGGGGCCCTTTGACCACACGTCCAACTTACATAGTTTCCATTTTCTTCAGCCTGTCTCTGGAACTTTGTAGACACTGTAATTCAGCTGCCTTTGCTCATAAGTTGTTAGACCGTTTCTTGGCACAAATTTGCCTTGTTCTACCTAGCAGTTTCTGAACAATTCCCAGGCAGCTAGAATGGTTCAGCGGCTGTTCCCAAACCAGGGTGTGCATGCACTCAGGCTGCACAGATACATGCCGTGCCACATGGATCCGTTTCAGTACCCCGGATTATTCCCAGGCATGCTCATTAATTTACTAGTACAGATGTAAGAGCTATTGCTTTTCTCACGGGATGCTAGGCTGAAAATTAATTCTGAAGTAGAATTGTTAAGTGGTGCATTTATGGAAAGCAGTCTGGAATATATAAATATATCAGCAACAAGGATAAAGAAAAGGAAGTCCCTCCTTCTTTAGCACATAGTGGTGAGAGTTTTTAACTGCTCCATGGCAATTGTCCAGGTTCGGTAGCTGAACTTGAACCAGTCCATATAAAGGCAAGATGATTTGCAGGTCCATCAAGAATCTTGCCACTATTTCAGCAAGATCAGTTTTCTGTCCAGGCAGCTTAAGCGTCAAGAAAGAATAATTTTTTAAAAGCACAGATCAAAACTAATTCATATGAAGAGTCATATCTGACAATTCATTGGACCAGCTAGTCATTCATTTCAAACTAATGGAATGGCTGTACATTTCAAAATTAAATGTATTCCATTATATTTAGATAAAGACGGAAACGGAACTGATTTGGTTTTTTGAAAAACTTCCAGGTTGTATAGAATTTGTCCAGAGAGGCTGTGGAAGCCCTATCCCTGGAAGTGTTCAAGGCCAGGTTGGATGAGGCTTTGGACAACCTGATCTAGTGAGGGTGTCCCTGCCCATGGCAAGGGTGCTGGAACTAGACGATTTTTGAGAGCCCTTCCTACACAGCATCTAAGAACTTAGAAAGCAAAACCGGTCACAAAAAATCTACCAGCCTGGATCAGGTGTAACCTACAGCTTGGAATACAGTTATCAATCTCATTTTGGGGGTGGTGTCACATGAATTGCTACTTCAACATGAATACATACTATGCTGCGAAGCATATGCATCATGCTGTGAGCCATAAGAGCTTGTTTTCAAGTAAGATTTTCATAATTAGTGCTCATTTTCAACATATGTAATTATGTCTCAGCACTCAATTTTGTTCACGTATTGCAATTAAAGTAATAAGTTTAGAAAGTGACAATATGTCAGTTAGTAACAATTAAAAGAAAAAATGTCTGTTTTTCAATAAAAGTGGAGTAGGGGAGTAATACTGTCAAAAATTCCATAGAAAACATAAATGTAAAATTTTAACTGATAACAGCTGAGACATTAAAATCAATCCTGATGTCAGCATTCATTTGAATTCATTCAATTGGCAGAATATGGCTATTAATGAACTCTTCTGTAACTATTGTGATGAAATTATCTCTGAAAGATGCTCACCTTCGACGATGAAAAAACTGTGGTTTCCAGATCGATGAGAACACCCGTATGTTACATTTTTCAAATCCACGACATTTACTGATCTGATAAAATCCAAAGGTGGTTGTTTTGTGTGCTGAAGGAAGCAGGAAGAGTACCCTTTGGCTCTGGTTACAAGTCAGTTGCTCAAGGCTGCCTGTTCCTATTTTCTCCTTTGTTTGTGGAAAGTAGGAAGATTTAGAACTGTGTATTTTTGCAAGAGACCATGCTTATTATTCTGCAGAGGGACATAAACCTTTGAGTTGGTTAAGCTGCAGAGAACCAGGATACTTTATATGTCCTGCTATTTAACAAAAAAAAGTCAGAAAATATGTTTGTTCTTTGGAATCACTATTTGTTATGCCTCAAAATCTGAAATGAAGGAGGAAATATAAAAAAGCATAAGATGGTCCTTTGTGGTCAAAAAGCAACTCATTTTCAAGTATGCAGAGCTACCTACCAGTTCTGCTAAGGTAACACCATTGTAATTCAAGGGAATCATCCACGAGGAGTAATACTAACAGTGGAGATTGCAGGTGTCTGCTGTGTGGTTCTACTTCAGCCTTTTTAAAAAAAGCATGTGTTCCACAGAGTTTAGCATTACAAGTGCTAACTTCAGAACAAACTGGAAGCATACTATCCACAACAGGTGGCACTTAGCAGTCCTTATTGATTTGTTCTTCACACTCAGAGGGAATAAAAGTAATTTTCCCAATATTGATGGAAATCTTTGGAAAAAGTCCAATGTTTCTATGAATCTGATTTAGAGAAACAAATTCCAGCTACTTGTTCACAGCGTTACTGAACGTACAACTGGGAACAACGGACGACAGCTGGTAGTAACATACAGGTAAAATCTACAAAGCCAGAAACTAAGGTAGAGCCACGAAAAAACACCCCTGTAGTGTATGTGCTGAATAAGCAGGGCCACGTAAAGCAATTATTAAAATAATAAAAATAAAATATTTTTATATTTTATAAAAATTATAGAAATAAAATATATTATGGATAACCCCCAGGTGACATTTATATTGAGCTCTGTAAGTCCAGATGTGAACAACCTGAGGCCCAGCTGCAACAAAAGCATTTTGAAATGTCCAAGTACACCAAACATCACGGCAGGTTAGAGCTGAGAGCTTCAGCCTTAGTGACTTCCATGGGAGGGTAGAAGGCTGTGGGGAAGGAGAAGGTGGAAGGGAAGGCCCACTCATCCACATGGATAAGGAAAGGAGAAAGTCAGCTCTTTCCAGCACCTGATGAAGTGATGGCACAGGAAGTCGGATCAGAGCAGAAAACAGAGAGATGTGGATCATATGCTGCCTACTGTCTTCTGGTTTTGTATTCTCTAGACAATGAAGATTTGTCATTTTGTTGAAGAAGAAACTTACAAGATATTTTCTCTTTCAACATCCTGGAATATCTCTGAAATAAAAATTTGACAGAAAATGTCACTATAAAAAACCAAAACAAAAAACCCAAACCAAAACCAGTTTTAATATAAAAATTGAAAAAGGACAAAATACCTTTAAAATTTCCAGAAAGAAAACACTTCAAATAGACAAAACATCAATTTTACTGTTAGCATACATCTAGACCAGAGCAATAACAAAAATAATATTGGAATCACTGCTTACTACCATTGGATAAGAATTGAGATAGCAAATGAATGTGTAAAATCTTTGTTACTATTTCATATTTAGAGGAAGAAAAACCAATGAATAGATGGCCAGACATTGCTGTCTGCTCTGCCTGAGTCCTCCAAAGATTACAGTGACTAGCCAGGGTTGATCCTCTACTGTGAGCAAATTATTGGCAATGATTTTTCTCTGTAATCTTGCATATTCTTATTAAGCAATTGCCATCAGCCATTGTAGCCAAGAGTAGCAGTTTACTTAAACTGCGAGAAGTGGACCTCTCCCTTATAAGAAAAGCTTGTTAGCCTCTGTTCTCATTTGTTGGATGAGATATTTGCACCTTATCACCGGTTATCACAAATAAAAGTCAAGGACATTTGTCACCAGTCTTTACAAATGCAGAAACCCTTTATAGCTCTAGATACATATGTAAAAATATATTAATAGAAATTATTAATATCTTTCTATTCTCTATTCTCTAACACACATACATAAATATGAAATTAATTTTTCTATGGCGGATAACTCAAGAAATGTTCCACAATTACATTTGTGTTAAATTTCTACATGCCATAGTTCCTCTCTATGTAAAAGCATAAAACATACAGATGAATGATGATGCATTTTGATTCAACTGCATACATTATAAACTAAGAAGTATTTCATACTTTTACTAAGACAAAATATGGCAAGCAGATCCTCAACTTTTATTTTTAAATAGGAAATAAATTAATGCAGCAATAACTGTAACAATAGGAATGGTGATAAACTTCATACAATATTTAAAACGTTACTTCTTCAGCTGTAAAGCTTTACTAGAAGTGGGAAGATTTTTATTGGGATGTGCATGCTGGAGTTTCAAGTTGAGCAAAAGCCATGTCACATTTAGGGAAGAAGTAAACAGTTACACATGGAATAGCAGAATGGAGACCCCCATGGAATGTCCAAAAATAGTATTAGGACATGTCAGACAGGATCTGAAGAGGATCACAGAGAACATCTGACTCGCTGGCAATTTTTCCTTCAGAAAATAAGTCTCTGCATTTGAAGAGAAAAAAATTTAACTCCTAAGGTAGCACCCCTGCATGCACAAGGTTTTGCTATGCCCATGGATTTATTCCAAAGAAAAGTAATGAGGAGAATGAATCATTCCACTCTCTGAAGATACCTGCACAGCAAGCACCATTACAACCTTCTTAATTGCAACACTGCTATCCAGTGTTTTCTTTAACCAAGGATTTCTGACATAGTTCTTAGGGAAGAGTCCCAGCTGCAGTGTGCAATTAGCATGTATCTATTCTTTAGTGAAGTCCACTGTGGTTTCTTTAAACTGAAGGTTGTGCCATGTATGCCATGTTTGAATGCTCATAATTAGCAAGGAAAATTCTATGAAAGAAACAATATTGTAAAGTATGTCTTATGGGAAAAAACAAAAGATAGAAAATTAAAAAGAATACTAGTTACTTTCAGCACATTAGAGCTCAGACAAGTTCCTTACCTTCCTTTGTTTCTGTTGAGCTCAGAGCAAGATCATGAAGCTGGCAACAGCTGCCTGCTGAAGCCTGAATTCCTGTATCAGTCACCTTTTGCAGCCATAAATATCAAGATACCTGTGTGTATCAAAACAACGGATTACTTCACAAGTATGTCTGCTACGAGCATAACGTCATGAAATTAAGAAACAGTCATGTTTTCAGGGTGATCTATATGGATTTACTCTATGTTTTTAATAGGTATACTAGTAGTACCATGGCAGAAGTAGTTTAAGTTGATTACTCTAAAATGTATACGCTCTATAGTAATATATATTCATTCTCACTTCTCCGGCTTATAAGACTTCAGTTTAAAAGAAATTTGTACAATAATTGTTAATGAGAAAAATTTTCACTGGATCAACCTGATACTCTCTGTGGAAAAGAAAGTTTCTTATACCAAGACCCCTCTTCCACCATTACTTAGGCTTTTATATAGACACTTTCTCTTCTGACAAGGAAAATGTAATTATTGCCAGAATATAAATTAATTATATGCAATCAAGAGTCAGAGTTAATGTTCTATAACCAAGTTGCAACATTTGAATTCTAAATGTGAGCAAGTAAACTTTGCTTGCAGTTCTCATCCCTAAGCAGATCATGAATGTCAATCTTACAAGACAAAAACCCAGTTTTAAGTGTTCATTCATGAATTATCTCACCAAAGATGGGTAATAAACTTGGGAAGCTTACAACTATGTCACAACAGTATGGGGTTTTACAGTCCTAATTGACCAATTAAGAACTAAAATGGCAGAATAGTTACTAAGGCATGTCTTGCATCAGAATATATATATAAAATATGCTAGAAACAAATTTATACTAAATCACCATGTCAAATAACACCATAAAATCTCATTATTCTAAAAACACTGCAAGAACATTTTATTCCTGCTGGCATCTATTATTGTGTTCCCATTTGTAGGCTATAAACCTGAGCAGCTTTTGTTTGCCTAAGAACTTTGTGAGTGCAAGCATGCGACACGGCTGTTAGCAAAGTAATGCTGTATTCTCCCTTTGACACTAACTTCCACGAGCAGCTAACAGGCTCAGCGAAAACATTCAGCAACGTGGTTAATGAGCATAAGGAAGGAGCACTTTGATTATTATCATCAGGCACCATCAAAGTACCCAAGACAGATGGACAGAAGCAGTGTCTGATACCTCATCATTTTCTGTTGTTATAATCACATAGAACAACACAGAAAGATAAAAGGAATTATGAGAAGTTACAGCTTCAATGAACTCAGGATTTTGTAGTAGAAAAACAAAGCTGAGCTGAAATAGATGCTGTCACAGTATTTCACTCCTGAAATAAATACTGTAACTGCAGTTTTTTTTCATTTACATCCATTTAAAAAGTTAGAAAAAAAATCGTCTGTTATAAACAGTGAACTGCTTGCCATTATTTATACAGAAAAGAATAACTTCTCCACCATTTTTTAATTGAAAATGTTGTGGTGTTGTATAAAGTATCATGACTCCATCACAGAATTATCTATACAGAGTAATAACATAACCTTATGATTGTTCATAGCAAGGTAAATATTTCTACAAAGCATCACTATCCTAGCCTATTGAGCGATGGATATATTGATCCATACTGTGTGCAGGTTTGGGTGCCACAGTACAGGAGGGACACAAAACCGTTGGAGAGTGTCCAGAGGAGGACAACAAGGATGGGGAAGGGTCTGGAGGGGAAGTCTTATGAGGAGAGGTTGAAGTCCCTTGATTTCTTCAGCCTGGAGAAAACTAGGGGGATCACGAGACCTCACCACAGTCTGTGGCTTCCTGACGAGGGGGAGCAAAGGGGCAGGTGCCAATCTCTCTTTGGTGACCAGTGATAGAACCTGAGGAAATGACATGAAGCCATGAGAGGGGAGGTTTAGGCTGGATGTTAGGAAGAGGTTCTTTACTGAGAACAGGGTCCCCAGGGAAGTGATCACAGCATCAAGTTTGACTGAGTTCAAGAAGTGTTTAGACGATGCACTCAGTCCCATGCTCTGACCTGGCTGGCCCTGTGTGGAGCCAGGAGTTGGACTCGATGACCTTTACTGGTCCCTTCCAACTCAGGATATTCTATGATTCTATGAATCTGTAATTCAAAAGATACATGCTTTCAGTCATTAGAACCAGGAAGGCTAACTGTTGATTTGGGAATTGCATATCACCACGGTGACATCCCTGTTAAAGAAACAACAGTCTCTGCTTTTGGAATACCACCAAGACCCACATGATTTTTCAAATGGATGAAACATTCAAATTTACAAGACTGACATATGGGCAAACATTTTCCTTTCAGCATTCAAGTTCAAACATAGGTGCTAAAGTTTACCAAAAATGAGATAAAATAAAGTGGACAGCAATATCTTCCACTTAAAATGCAGCAGATAAAGGGTAAACAAAATACATACATACTCTTTATGTATGTGCCTAAATATACCTGCCTAAAATGTCCCTCAGAGAACTTTGAAAGGCAGCTGAAAACAATAAAACCCAATGGCCATTCATGCTTGCACAACTTGTCTGTAGATAAATAGTGTATATAGTTATCTTTATACCTAACTTAAAACATGCCTGGCATTGCAATACTTCAGGGTTACATGATCCTGGCTCCTTGAAAGCAAATAGCAATTTTTCAAAAAAGCAAATGATGTGATAACAAAGTAAAATATTTATCAGTAACAGTTAACATTGAAGTTTACTATATATACTGATTCTATTACCACACTTAAATAACATGACTGGATCCTCCCCTGGCAAGCTTTGTCTGCTATAACATGGTTACCATCCCAACTCAGAGTGCAGATCTTCCCAAACCATGACATCCTCATTGACCAAAGATCACTAACAGCACATTTTATGTTGCTAAATCAAGAGTCATCACTATTTCTTAGGCAAAATGCAGAACTATATATTGATTAAAACTACCAGAATGCATAAAGGAACCAATAGCAACAGGTTATTTTCTTAGTATCAAGAGTTCTTCCAATTAGAAGCTATTTTATTTTCACGGTGTCTGTGTTTTGTTCACTATAACAGGAAGAATTCAGATGCTCTTACTGAGGATACCTCTCCAATTTCCACCCCAATGGTGGGTTTTTCTAAAGCTGCATGTGACGACTCCCACTGATACTTAATGAGACCTGGTGACTTACTGTTTTTTCTATATATGAAATTCAGTCTACAGAAAACTGCAACCAAGTGTAGGTTTTAGCACATGAATGGCGGGCACCACCACAATATTTTCAGCGTTCTCTGTGTTGTAAAATGTGTAAGAGACATTGTCTAGCTCTGTGTTGTGCCATTGGTATCATACAGAGAAACAAGAAACGCAGGCACTTCTGTGAATCCTATGGATTACGCAGAAAGCAGTGAGTGCATAGCAAATATCAGTTGAGGCAAGAGCAAGAAATCAAAATTTCCTTACCCCACTGAGCCCAGTTCCATTGTGTGCAGTTAGTTTTCTCAGACATTTAAAAATAGAGGATGAACATGCATGGTTAATGCTCAGGACCCTGCCAGCATTCAGTGTCTGCAGATCCGGGTGGCCACTAGCCAGGGAACTTACATATTTGGCAGTTTGAGAATGAAAGGCAAATCCTCCTAGTTTTCTGAGTCGGAAGGAAAGGATGGAGTTGGAGAATCATCATATCCAAGATTGGGGGAATGGACTAAAGCTAAAGGAGGAAATGTTTAGATTAGATATTAGGGGGAAGTTCTTTACAGAAAGAGTGGTGAGGTGCTGGAACAGGCTGCCCAGAGAGGTGGAGGATGCCCCGTCCCTGGAGGTGTTCAAGGCCAGGTTGGATGGGAACCTGGGCAACCTTGTGTAGATCCTGGCCTGGAGGTTGGTGGCCCTGCCTGTGGCAGCAGGGTTGGAACGCTATGATCCTTGGGGTCCCTTCCAACCCAGATGATTCTATGATTCTATGATCTTTGACTAATTCAAAAAGAAAAAAAAAAAAAAAACCAAACCAAACAAACATCCAGAACTTTTTTTGAATTCTTTCCATTTTCTTTTTCCTTACATAGACTGGGCTTGGCACATCAGAAAAGTTGCAAACAGTGATAAAGAAGAACTGATGGCTTCCTATCATCCAGTTCTGGTATACTGCAGGAAGAAACATGCAGAGCAGAAACTTCTGAAACCCCAGGGAAAGAAATCAAATATCAGTCCCTGTATCTGAATCTCTTCCTCTGGGGATCAGAGTAATGGAAACCACTTCAGGATATCTAATCAGACAAAATTTTCATTCTGATAGACCACAATCCTAGACATATAAACAGAGGATTCTGGTGAATGAAAATGTGAATGTGAATCTTTCAGGATGGCACCTACTTTCTTACATATCAAGCCTCCTCTCACTCTCCTGAAGAGGCCCTTTAGTCACAGTGTCCAGTACAACATAACTCAGAACGTGAAATCACTCAACCAGTACTTACACTACAGAAACACACAAACTACTAGATGAGAGGAATGAAGTGGGAGAAATGAAGAAGATACTAAAGGAGAATGTTGCATGGTTAACCTTGAAGGCTGTAACAGATGTTGACGTGTCATTTAAAGACTGTTTAAGTCCATTAGCATGCCAATGTCATGTAAACATAAATCTATTTAACAAATTCTATTCCTTTTCCAAAATTAAGCTTATACAAGCTTTACATTTTTAGTCGTGGGCAGATGTGCAATTTTAATTCACCACCTTCCTTCAATGCCTCAGAAGGTGCCTTTACTAGTTTGATAATATAGATATCAATCAGGATTCAACACAGGCAGGAGTCAGAGAAGGAGAAAACCTTCCTTCTCCGTTTCTGTGCTATGTGGTTATAAAATAGTATTGCACTGAGCACCTTCTTTCCCCCCTACCCCACCCCAACCTCCCCTCAGGATGTTTTGTAGGATTACATCAATAAAAAATGTGAGTCCTTTGAAATGCAACTTAAACTCTCTTTACAATTCCTCTGAGAGATAAGTAAATATCATCTTATATTAATTTACTTTTACTTAAGAAAAGGTGACTTCGAAAGGTCAGAGTATCTATAATAAAACAGAAGACAAAACACAGTCTCAACGCTTCGCTGCCTTGTCTTGTGTTCTACTGTTAAGACTATTGCTGAGGAACAGCAGCCACCCAAGAGTTCACTTGCAGCTCAACATGCAACTCCAGCCCCGTAGGGATCAAACTGCCTTGAAAATATGGAGTGTAGTTAGTGAATAGCTAGAATTATTCACTAGACACCTGCCATGTTCCACAACAAACCAGACCACAGCTAGAAAATGTTCTTCATTCATCCCAGAGAAGCCCCACAACACAAAGTGGTAGGTTTTATAAGTGCTTTCACATGGCAAATATACACTTAGATAAGAAAGTGCCTGTTTAAATTTCCCATCATAAGTTTGAATCTGCACTGTACAAGAAACTTTATGATGCATTCATTTCTTGAATCTAGTAGGATAGAAAAGACAAAAGCATTGCTCCCGAGCAGAACTATATCTTACTTAGACTTCTTATGATATTTTAAAGTTTGTTCTTTGTTCTTATTAATGTTTTCCTTTGCTATTCTTCCTTCTCTCTAATATTTTAAAGTGTCTCTTTAGAAACCCATCTGTCCCATATGGTCATGATTACTTTTCTTTTGTCTCCAAGTACGCCGATGACACAAAGCTGGGAGGAGTGGCTGACACAGGAACACTGCGCTGCCATCCAGCGAGACCTGGACAGGCTGGAGAGCTGGGCAGGGAGAAACCAGATGAGGTTTAACAAAAGCAAGTGTAGAGTCCTGAGCCTGGGAAGGAACAACCATTTGTATCAGTACAGGCTGGGGGATGACCTGCTGGAGAAGAGCTCTGAGGAGAAGGACCTGGGGGTCCTGGTTGATGACAGGTTGGCCATGAGCCAGCAGTGTGCCCTGGGGGCTGAGAGAGCCAATGGGATCCTGGGGTGCATCAGGAGGAGTGTAGCCAGCAGGTCAAAGGAGGTGATCCTCCCCCTCTACTCTGCCCTGGTCAGGTCCCACCTGGAGTGTTGTGTCCAGTTCTGGGCTCCCTGGGATAAAAAGGGATCTCCTGGAGAGAGTCCAAAGAAGGGCTACAAAGATGGTTAAGGGCCTGGAGCATCTCCCCTGTGAGGAAAGGCTGAGTGAGCTGGGGCTGTTCAGCCTTGAAAAGAGAAGACTTTTTCACAGTGAGGGTGACAGAGCCCTGGGACAGGCTGCCCAAGGAGGTTGTGGAGTCTCCTTCTCTGGAGATATTCAAGACCTGTTTGGATGCCTCTTTGTGCAATATGTCCTAGGGAGCCTGCTTTGGCAGGGGGATTTGACCCAATGATCTCTTGAGGTCCCTTCCAGCCCCTATGATTCTGTGATTCTGTGATTTTAGGAACAAAAGAGACAGAATCAGTGACTTTGTATTCTCTGTCTCTGATGCCATTTCTGCAATTTTTAAGAATGAGAGGGATTCCCCTCTCCCTGTTCTGCATAACATGTTCCATCTCTTTTCATATTTTGCAGATCATTATGGTCGCTCCTATCTCACAAAATGCAGAGAGAGCGGACTAATATTAATACTATGTAATATTAATATCACATGCAAGCAGAGGAACAGGCGTTCTTTTGAATGTGGTAAAAGAGAAGTTGGAGAAGAACTGTCAAGAATGGCAGTGAAACTTTAATTGCAGGATATGGATCCTGGTTGGCTTATTTATAACTACTTGTTTTGTTGCACTTGGTAACCACCTGCTCTTGCTCTGTCATGCAGCCATACGTAGGCATGCAGGAAATGAAAGCAGAATTCAACAGGCAGGTACTTGCCTGTATGTCTTGTTTCTGCGTATGTCTGCAGCTGCTGCTGTGCGTGCCCCGCCTCAGCTAGCACTGAATGAACTCTAGGGGCATCTCTCCAGCACCATGGAGCAGAACTGAGGTCACTGTGAGCACCCAGAGAGGCTCAACACACATTTTTGCAGATAGTCCACAATGCATTTCTCTCTGTGCCGATCCCAGTGCTTAGCCAAGCTAGTTTAAAGCCAGCATAGATATGCCTAAAGGAAGTATTACCAGTCGTGGTGGAGAGGTTCCTGGGAGAATTACAAGAGAGAATTACAAGAGCTCTGCTCTGCAGCACTGCTCACGGGCCCCCTGTTCTCCTATTTTGAGCTAGCTGTAGGGCATCTACACTCACCTGCCAACACCAGTGAACCAGTGCAGACATCTCCCGAATCAGTTAAGTGCTGTTGTTCTTTTTAAACTGTGAAATTCAGTTTGCCCTGTGAAATGTTGTGTGGCTATGCAGATTGTGCTCACCAGCTGTGAAAATCAGGCCAGTCTTAAAGTGGTTCTGTAAATAATTCATTTTAAATGTCTAACCTGGAAAGGAAACACCAACTACAAGTTCTGTCAAAATTACTCCAGACAATACTGCTGCCATTCCATGACTTAGAAAGATCAAATTATTAAAATCATTTTATTTCACCAATAACTATGTTTATTTCAACAATAACTAAGTTGCTGAGGCCATAGCACACAATTCCAGTTCACTGTGAGAGGCAGAGCCCTGACCCAGGCTTTGATATATATTGATTTATCACAGTACGTGGTACTGCATGATATAAACCAGGAAGGACAGATGAATGGTCAGCATTTCATCATATGCAGACACTTTTATATCATTTCATAGTAAATTAAAAAAAGATCAGGCTAAACTAGCAGAAAATATTTAAGTGTTCTCAGAGCTTTGAAACATAGTTGGTTTTTTTTTGGTGAAGAAAATCAGAATCTTGGGCAAGGTTTTGTTTCCACCATCCTCATTCATAACACGTTCTTTGCACAGAATGTGAAAGAACTGATTTGAAGACAGTGCAGCTGACGACTGTTACTCTCCTTTCTCCTTGCAAGTGTAATTTCTTTGAATGAATGCACCATGCAATAAAATGCATGAATAAAAAATCTCCAGAAAAGGAGCAGTAAGAGTTTTCATAGAGTGATACCATTACAATATCTGAAGTATATCGTCCTTACAAATAAATGAGGCATAAGCTGTATTCTCAAGTATCAACAATTAACAATGTGCCTCAAACAGATGAAAACTGATTCATAGTGCTGAACTTCTGGCAATTTGTTTAACTGAAGACAACTGATACTATCACAAAAATTTCCATAATTTTTTGCAAAGTAACTATGAATTTTTGCATTGTAACTATGCATTTTCCCTGGGAAGGATCAGATATTTTCCCCTTCTACACTGATAACCAATTTTCAGATTTATAAGACACATAAGTCGCAACCTAACTGTGTCTTTCAAAGCATCAGATCTTAAAACAGAGGGACTTGATGCACTGTAGTGGTAGTAGGAGACTACTACATGTAATCCAAGTGTACCATCTTCCCCCAGCAGATCTTTTCTTCTCAGATGTTTTTGCACAAATTGAAAAAGAGTTTGGCCATTTGTAGAAGTCTCCTGGCAGCCCGATCACGGCTACTGCTCCGCATGGCTACCAGACATCTGGGCATCTCAGACTTCTGCAAATGCAGCGATGGCACATGAAATGAGTCAGCACATCTTGCATGCCCTGGACCCATAGCACATGTCATACTCAATCAGCACAGCTAGCTCAGGAGGTCCAAACGTCTTGGTGCTTACTGTTCCCGTGCTGACCACCATGGCGTGTCTGTGCATGTACTAGTGTTTCTCACTGAAACACAGGTAACTGAGAGTTGCACCCTATTAATTAGGGTACCTTGAATGAGTAAAATATACTAGGTCTTCTAATGTCTATCCATCTATGTGTATGTATTTATATATATCTGTATATTGAACACAAGAAAAGCAATATTGTAGCTAAGCTTGTCGGAAGTGGAAACGTTCACACACTTAAAGTAAGAGAGAAATTTCCTTACCAGACTTTGCTTAAAAATATATATATTAATAGGATTATTTGAATGCTACACAAATGCAGATTGCATGGGCCCATCTCTCACACCTGTCCAGGTCCCTCTGCATGGCATCCCTTCCCTCCAGCATGTCAACCACACCACACAGCTTGGTGTCATCAGCAAACATACCAAGGCTGCACTCAATCCCACTGTCCATGCCTCTGAGAAAGATGTTAAACACTGCTGGTTCCAGGACCAACCTCTGAGGAATGCCACTCAACACTAGTCTCAATTTGGACACTGGGCTGTTGACCACAACTCTTTGAGTCCAATCATCCAGCCAAAAGGACAGCCAATTCCTTATCCATCAAGTGCTCCTTATCACAGTAAGAAAATTACTGCCGGAGAAAAATGATTGACTGTCTCCTCTCCATCCAAACATGGTTTCTGCCTAAACCTCAGCCCCACTACACTTCAGAAGAAAGTCTACATTGTCTACACAACCATTAATTTCATTCACAATTGTTTTGTCATCCTGTCCCCAGCCAAAGCAAACATCTGAGAAAAAGAACTGGCCACTGACTATGAAAACAGGAAAAAATAGGTCTCATTGGAGTGAGCTTCAGCATCTTCTGTGTAACCCTTGTTAGCAATAATGTCAGAATGTCAGAAACACACAAACCCCCAAAAAACAAATTTGCATGTTTTCTGATTCCATGTATTAGAAGGAAGTTCAATGACAAGTCAGCAAGACCACTCCAGAGTACTCCTTATTCTGGGTAGTTAAAAAATGTCACAGTTCATCCCTTTGATATTTTCTGTTCATTGTTTAGCTACCACACAGCCAAGATTTTCTTTTATCACAGAGGGACAGATGCATTCTTGTATCGTATTGTCAAAATACCTTACGTTAAAAAAATTTGGGGTTTTAATTAGCAATATGTGTAACACAGAGATTCACAGTATATACCTGCCACCTCCTAGACTTATGTATTATAAAACAAGAAAAGAACATCAATTTATTGCAAAAAACTAGCTCATTGTCTCTCATTCTTGTGCACTTTGTCAATTTCCCTAAATACCATGTTGACATAGCCGTATTGTTAACAAATTCTTCATGTTCCACAGGGTTTGATTTTTTTTCTAGCTAACCACTCAAATGTAATGCCTGTTATATACTCCTAAACGCAAAATTCAGTTGGGTTGATTCTGAGGTTGTTACACGGCATATTAACAAATAGAAATTGTATAAAGCCAGGAAAAAAGCTGTTCATACATTCAGTTCTACTCTACCAGGTTTTATTAGCTTTGTTACAGCACAGAATCCTCTTAGAGAAAAATGTGTGCAGTCTCGAACCTGAACAGCTTGATGATGACATACTCTCATGGTTCAAACCCAGCCAGCAGCCAAGCCCCACACAGCCACTTGTTCGCTTCCCCCATGGTGGGATGAGGAAGAGAATCATAGAAGTAAAACTGAGAAAACTCATGAGTTGAGATAAAGACAATTTAATTGATTAAAAAAGCCACATGCAAGTAAAGTAAGACCAAGAATTCATTCCTCACTTCCCATGGGCAGGCAGGTGTTCGGCCATCCTCAGGACAACAGGACTCCCTGATGTGGAACGGTGAGTTGGGAAGGCAAATGCCATCACTCCAAACACACACACACACACCCCTTCCCTTCTTGTTCACCCAGCTTGATATGCTGAGCATGACATTGTATGGCACAGAGCGTCCCTGCAGTCATTTGGGGTCAGCTGTCCTTGCTACATCCCTTCCCAACTTCTTGTGGACCCCCAGCCTCCTCACTGGTGGGGTGGGGTAAGAAGCACGAAAGGCTGAGACTCCATGCAAACATCGCTCAGCAGTAACAAAAATATCCCTGTTTTCAGCACAAATCCAAACCATAGCCCCATACCAGCTACTCTGAGGAAAGTTAGGTCTATCCCAGCCAAAACCAGAACATCTACCCAAGAAGCACTGATTCATGATATGACTGTGTTTGTGTAGTTTGAAAGTGTAACTCATAAACCCAGCTGGAAGTGGGTGTAAGGACAGTGCAAGGGAGGTATATGTAACTCATAAACACCCTCAGAAGTGGGTGTAAGGGCAGTGCAAGGGAGGTAATGGGCCACCAGAGACAATAGAGAGTAGGGAAATTAATAGTGTTTTGCCTTATCTCTTGATTTATCTCAGACTCTTGGCCAAGTAATGTTCTTGTAATATCAGAGCTCGATCTACACTTAAAAGTTCTGGCAGAGCCATGTGTCTCTGAAGTGTGAAAACCACCCCTCCAACCAGTGGCAGTGATTAATATCCCCAGGTATATATAATATAACCCTGCTGTCAAAGCCACTGGGTTTTCACCAGGTGTGGTTCTGCACAGGAGGCTGCTTTGGCATTCTGCTAAGCAGCTACATCTCCACTGGGGAACAGTTATGAAAACTTTTTTGAAATTACATTAGTGACCACTTTCCAATGTAAACACTGTCTATGTGCTCACCTTCGTTGAGGTGGCGAGCTAAACACAGATGATAAAACTTAGCTTCCAGTAGTCCAAGAGAACTGCATTATCGCAATAAACTGATAAGATCATGCCACGAGGTCATCTGAATGACAGTTACCACTTACCATGCTTCTCAACCAGAATATTTAAAGCATCATCAGTAGTCTGGTACCCGTTAGTAGAAAGACCCTGAAAACGGAAATGCAGGAAGTGATCCCTATTTCTCCAAGCTTGGAAGGGAAAAAAAAAATAAGCAGCAGCAACCTTCACAAAACCCAGATTTGACAATTTCTCACGTTTAAGAAGAGATTACTAGTTTACTTTTTCCCACCACTTAGGAGACACAGAAAACTGGAAAAGGCATTGAAAACTTTCAACAGGGGTAAATATTTCTGCTTCTTCCTTCCAGATGTCTAAGCAAGAGGCCTCTAGTGGCACTATGCAAAAAAGCTGTACAGATGAGATCTGGACCCCTGGAATGGGAGCTACTCACAGAAACCTCCTGTTCCCGAGGGTGTATGTGGATTTTAGAGCTGGAAAATTGTGAGTGAAGATTTTTTGTCTGCCACCAAAATCTCCTTCTGTGCACAATGAGCAGAGCTCTGAGAATCAAGAACCAAGGGAATACAGCAGACTTCTGAAAATTCACATCGGTGAAGAAAACAAGATGTAGATGTAGACTTCAGTAGTGCATGACTGTATGACTTGATTTTCACCTTTTTTCCTAAAACATTTGACCTTAAAGAAGCTTCTGCTAAAGAATTTATTTCCAAATTAGTAGGTCCTGCCCAGAGGTAAGCTCTTTACAAAAGGTACTTGCAGCAGCATGGTGTCTTCCCTCAGCACAAGACCACTACAACTTGTTACATTCAGTATCTAGGTATAGGAACAAGAAGAAACCTCATTGCTGAACAGTGCTGAATGATTCTTGATTATGGACTTGGTAAAGTTCAGTTCATTAAATACGGAATTGGAAGAATTCTCAAACTGTAATTTTTGTCCCATTTCTATTTTATTAAGTACAACTCTTCATCCTCATTTTTATATCCACACCATAAAAAAATATTTTATGACATTGAAGATTGTCTTTTTAATGGAATTCTTGTGGCACACTTTAAAAAAAGAGATATGTATATATTATTATACATATAAGCCTGCAAACTTAATGTACTACTGATTTTCCACATATAAATTATACAATTAGATGTGAAGGAAAAAAAAAATCTGTCTTTGCCCTGCCTTATGTGTGTTTAGGTACACGATTTTATATTTCTGTAGGTGTGAAAAGAGTGCACCTTAGCAAAACTTGAGCTGCTTATTGATGTGGTTAACTGCAGCTGAGTTTCACTTTGGTTTGAGTTTGTGTAATGCTATAGCAATGCCCTTGTTCTCTATATTCAAGGGCAGAATAACTTGTTCATTAACTAAAGTCACTGTTGCTGACAAGAACATAACGAACAGTAAAGATCACATTTGTTTCCTTTGTCTACTGTTACAAATAAAAGGATAAATTGGGAGAAGCTGGTGAAGTCATACTTGGTTCTACCAATTTTGAGATTTCAAAAATCTGGAGATAAGCTTAAAGCAGCTTTAATTAAACTTAATTATTATTAATTCTATATTCCTTTTATCCTCCTCTCCTGATCCTGCATAACGGCTGTTCTCAGGGACGAAGGGTCAGTACTGTGGTAGCTACAGACACCGGTTTACAAACTGTAAATGGAACTGTGTGGCTTTTGCTCTGCTATCTCATGATACCCTTGAATTATCGGGGTACGAGCAGTGGGCTAGCAATGGTGAGCAATTACTCTCTCGGTCCACCGGTAGTTTATCTTCTCCTCTCACTGCAACAGCCTCCACCACACTCACGCTGAAGGACAGCCAGCGCATATTGACGGGTGTGTGTGAAGGTAGCCAGCGCCCGGGTCTGAGTCTTCATGTGCCTCCTCTTCTACCTCTTAGCCCCCACCCCCAGCTGCCTTCAGTGCAGAGAAGCCTGTGGGACCTGAGCTCCACTGTGTGCTCTGAACAGAAGGCAGGCTCGCAGCCGATAATCATATTACAAGGCTGCCCCTAATCGCTCCTCACAAAGCAATCTAAAGTCCTTTGTAAGTCCATTTTCTTTTTTTTTTTTTCTTGCCTGGATACAGCCCACTGAATGCTAGTGCCTGAGAGCTGCAGCCAGGTATTATGTGGCTGCCCCTCTCAGATATCCCCTGTAGTTTTTCTCTACTTGACATTCTGTCCCCTTGGCAACTGATTTATCTCTACCCTCTCTTTGAAGCCTATTCAGTCCTGTGGCATGAAAGCAATTGTAAATGCCAAGAACTTTACCGTGGTGCCACAGATCACTTCTCTCTAAGACAGGATACAAACGTGAATTTCCAAAGAGGAGAAGAAAACTTTCATCTTGGCAGAAAATTCACACTGTGCTAATCAATAAAAGATTTATTGTTATTCTCCTATGGAAGAAAGCAATGAAACAGATTTCTATTGCATTTTGTATAATTTTAGAATCAATTACCAATTAATGGTTCACCTATGCGATCACTAAGTACCAGTTGGTTCATTGGACTGTAGTTAAATATTTTAGGTATCTTGCTTTGTCTTGCTTTCACCTGTCACATGATAGATGTATTAACAAGACCTAAAATGATGCATCATTTTTAACTAATGTTCTTCCTGTACGCATCTACCCAGGTAATTTTGTATTTGCTATGACAGTGTTACCAAAACACTTGACAGGTAAGGAACATACCTTCCCAGTGACCTCTGAGAGTAGAAGTGTCGCTATCATCCCATTATCAGTTTATAAATAAGTAAATAAATAAATTCTGAACTGAAGAGATGAGTATGGGAACCCTTGAGAAGCTTTGCGAAGACAGCAGGAGTCTGTGTCAGACTCAGGTATTCCTATATCACAGTTTCAGTACCTTAACTGAAAATTTCCACCTTATGTCATTTTCTGTCATCTCCTGGTTAGTTTTAGCTGCAGGTCCTCCCCTCCCATGGTAGTTTTTGCTGCTGAAAATATATTCAAGACATGCATAATGGATTGAGGGCAGCTGATCGCTACCTTCCTCCTTCTTCCAAATACATTCTTGTTCTCCCTTATTATTGCTGCCTCAAAGAACATGAGAAGCCACTGAACATATGACCTTGAAAGACCAATGCTGAAAAAAAGATATCCAAATATGCCGGACCTGGAGTCAGTTCAAAAGGAGGCCTTTCAGCTGCACATGCAGGAACAAGTTGCTACACAGATGTGCAATTTGTCACATTTTTCTTCAGTTTTGCTGTAAAAGGCTGGGAAGAAGACCACACACAAATTTAAGACAAGCCTCAAAATCCACGAATGAAGAAGAAAGGAAGAACCTGTCTCCCGTGGAAGCAACTAAGATCCTTTCTATTGCAGAAGCTGGTTTTGGTGTGAAATGCAGTTACGTTAAGTGGCCAAATGTGTAGAAAAACCTGAAATTGTATGCATTACAAATTTCATAAAACATACATTTTCCAGCACCGAAGTTAAGAATAAATATTGCTACTAAATACCAGTAATTATATCTCATAACTTCTTCAGCAGAATAGGGTTTTTTTTCAATTCAGTGATCTGAAACTTAGAGAAAAGGGCATATAATGAAATGGTTATTGCACAAAAGATGAACTGCTGGAGAAATTAATTGAATTATTCCTAGTAATTCTTGTCTTAAAATAGCTTTATTATTCGACCCAAATGCTCTCATTAGGGAGTATTCAGTCACAGCTAATGTTCTGAAGAAAACTAATTAATTTATATAACTGACAGTCTATTTACACGATACTGTGTGTTTGCTGCTAAAGAATTTGTTCACTAGGACAGATTACCTCTTTCGGGGATAATTTATATATTAAGCATATTAAGTAATTTATACCTGTGTATGTGCAACTGCATATTTACACATTTACATATGAAGCATCTATCTTCAAAGCTACATTTTGTCCTGTTTTTTGATACACCTTCCACAACCATAAGCAGCAGCAACTCTGAGATTTCAACAGTCAGGGTATCGAAGGCTATCTGCTTTCTTCTCTCTTCATTTTTTTTTTGTGAAGCAGCATGATATTCTTGATACATACCCAAATTTGTTATCTAATCCAGGGCCCCTCAGTTTGGCGTTAGCTGCAAATGTAAAGACCAAACTGTCTGCAGCCTCACAAGGACCACTTAAAACTCTCAACAGCAGAGAACCAAGAACAAAGTCTGTAAAGAGCTAAACGATTTCTCTCTACACTGAAAACAAATCACTTCCATCTACTCTTGAAACAGATTCCTAACATCTTCTCATTTATTTGCAGATATTTACACATAGCATGTTGCACTTAATTGCTTGAGAGAACACCACAGACAACAGTGCCAAAGACCCGTTTGGTAGGTACTGTTCTTATTCTCTCTGTACGACCTGTTAGCATACTGCAGAAAGGGGTTCAACTGATTGGAAAATCGTAGCTTACTCCCTGTTTCTTTTTTTTTTTTCTTTGCTTTGCTTTCACCATTAATACAGAAGTTTGATTATATATCTCAAAATTTATCCAGGAATTGAAGTTATGCTGAAAAGTTATCCAGGAATTTAAGCTAGCAGACTAAAATTCCTAACTTCCCTCTTTTTCTTCCTTTCAAAGATAAGCACTACTTAAGGGCTTTTAGAGTCTTCTAATGCCTCTTCCACCATAATGACAAACAGTTATGCCTATATCTGCACGGTCTTTAAAAGCAGTAGCCCAGGAGGAATCAGAGAGGCCTAATAGATTTCAAACATCTAAGTTATCCAGGTATTACCCAAGCCATTTCTTTCCTACAAGACACCACTACTTACCCACTTACCTCTGTTATCAGTGATTTATCCAATTGACCATAGTTACCTTATACAAAATATGATGTAAATATTTCTTCCACATTGTCAATTGCTTTCCTAAACCACCTAATGTAATGTCATTTTTCCTTATTTTTCCTCTTATTACTGCTTATGCAGAATGATTTCTTGTAACCATTGATAAAAATCTCTCACGATGTCCTCTGGAAAGATGTGACTATCCGCTTAATAAACATACTCATCCACTTGCAACAGATGAGCACAGTGTCCCTTAGCAGACAGGTCCACAGGAGCATGGTGACCACCTGGCAAAAAAGCAATGTCTCCTGAACTTCTGGGACCTAGTACAACCAACGCAGGCACACAGACAGGGCTCCTGTTCAAGCCTGTGACCACACAGGTTCCAGATGTGGGATGCGTGAAGCATTGGTCAGCTCCCAGAGCTATGACATCATTGGTATTAGTGAGACATGTTGGAATGAGTCCCACAGTTGGAATGCTGTGATGGAGGCTGTTTTAGGGGGATAGGCAGGGCAGGTTAAGTGGAGGTATTACACTCTTGCAAGGGAGGAGTTTGTCTGTACAGTCCTTATAGTTAGTGATGAATGGGTTGAGAGCCTCTGGATGAGGATGAATGGGATGGAAATCAAAGATGTTGTAGTAGGTGTCTACTACTGATGGCCCGGTCAGGATGTAAGCACTGATTAATTATTCTATAGGCAATTTTGAGAAAGTTATGTAGCTCTTGTACTTATGGGAGATTTCAACTTCCCAGACATCAGCTATGAGTATCATACTGCTGTGACGAACAGGTCTTGGAAATTCTTGAAGTCTGTAGGAAATGCTTCTTGTCACAGGTACTCAGTGCGCCAACTAGGAAAGATGCCTCCCTAGGCTTGCTTCTTGTGAATAGAGGAGAACTAGTGGGACATGTGATGGTAGGTGGCTGTCTTGGCCACAGTGACCATGAAGTGGTCAAGTTTAAAATTTTCAATGTAATGACAAAGAAGTCCAGTGGAGTTGCTACTCTCAACTTCAGGAGAGCAAACTTTGAGCTAATCAGGAATTATTTAGCAGAGTAAATACTCTGGGAATTTGCTTTTGAAGGTGTAGGAGTCCATGAATGCTCATCAGTCTTTAAGGATAACCTTATAGAAGCACACGAGCAAACAAGGAAAGCAAGTGGGACAGAAGACCAGCTTGGCTGAACAGGAAACTCCTCATGGAGGTCAGAAGGAAAGAGACTGTAAGCGAGGAAGTGCTATTGTGGGAATTGCATCTAAGAGGTTAAAACCACAGGTGTCCTCTTATCTCTTATGCAAATATTGTGGATGGAGATTGGTAATATTTGCGTGAGACAGATATATGGTTTCTACACAGAATTTTGAAGGCCATGGTGCCCAGAGTGAGAACTTTTGCTTCAGTAAGTGCAAAATTAATATTAAAGATTACACCCCTAAATATGCTAATGAGCAAAAAGCAGTACATGCTAAACATGGATGACTGTAGTACTCGACTCTCCACCCAAATCATGTTAAACATCACCCCTGGGAGGGAACAGCTAAGGTTAGGGTATGGAGGATATTGAGGAAGCTACCCCCAGTGGGGGAGAGAAGGAAGTGAAGACCCTGAAGGCTGTTAATGGGATGTGCTCCTTGTCCTCCACCCAAGACAGGGACACCTTCTTGGTAAGCAATTGCAATTTCACCCTTTTGGTGAGAATACCTGGGATAGTATTTTGCTGGCATTTTTAATTATAATCATAGCACAATATATTAACTCTATTGCAGTAAGTGCATTTATCAATGGCAATCATTGATAAATCATTTTTTATATCTGCCACTTCAATAAACTTTTAAAAAACTTCCTATAGCTTTAACCTTTAGAAACTGTCTCAGTGAAAATCCTTCCCAGACTCTGACAGGCAAACATTGACTCTGATACGTGGTTGTATATATAGATATTCATTTAAACATAAACCATTGCCCAAGTCTGGGACTAAGACTGGACCTAGCTGCACCTAGGCTCTTCTCTGAGGAGTTTAGAAAGCAAGGGGGTCCTTTCTGAACCTCGTGACTCAATGGGAGGACTCTCTCAGCCACACATCAGACTCACACCCTTTACATGACTTCTGTACCTGGAAGTGAGGTCAGGATTTGCAGGGAGAGTACAGATTTGTGTTTTGTTCATGCAGAGTGAAGACATGGAAGGGCAAAGCTTGTTTAGAGTTGAAAATAGCCAGTGTTGTGTCAAATAACAAGAAGGGCTTTTTAAAGCCTGTTAATAGCAAGAGGAGGTCTAAAGAAAGCCTTGTATTGATATTTGTTGAAGATGGTCATCTGACTAATCATGATGAAGGAAAACCAGAGGCATTCAATGCATTTATTGCCTCAGTCTTTATAATACAAATAGAGTTTTGGCTGACCTGTCACCTGAGTCAGAGGACCATGAGTGTGGGAATAGTGATCTTGTTTTGTGGACACTGAAACTGAAAGGGACCAGCTGCACCAGCTGCCTGTTCACAGGTCCATGGGGCCTGATGGGATTCATGCTGGAGCACTGGAGGAGCTGTCAGGTGTTATGGCGGCTCCATCATCTACCAAAGATCTTGAGAATATGGGGAAGTCCCTGCTGTCTCAAAGCTATCCAGTGTTATTGCAGTGTACAAAAGGGTGAGTGAAGACCCAGGGAACTACAGACCTGATAGTCTGACCTCAATTCCTGGAAAAATTAGGGAGAAGATCATACTTGGTACAATTGAAAGAGTACATTTGAATAGTAATTCAATCATCAGGCACAGTCAACATAGGTTCACAAAAGGAAAGTCATGTCTAACCTATCTGATAGCCTTCTATGATAAGGTCACCCCCCAGTCGATGAAGAGAAGGTGGTGGTTGTAGATTTTCTGCATTTTAGTAAGGCTTTTGATACTTTCTCTAACAGCACCTGTCTCAGTAAGTTGTCCAGCTGCGGGATGAGTGTGTTTACAGGGTGCTGGGTGAAGTACTGGCTGAAGGGCAGAGCTCAAAGGGTTGTAGTGAATGGGACTACAGCTCAGTCACCAGTGGTGTTTCTAGGGCTGAATTCCAGAGCCAGTTCTATTCAATATGTTTATCCATGATCTGGACACAGGAGTTAAATGCACTATTAGCAAGTTTGTTGATGATACCAAACCTCATGATATCCTTATGGAACAAGAGGCCTTGCAGAGGGAACCAAAAAGATTGGAGCAGTGGTTAATGCTTAATAGGATGCAATTTAACAAGTCAAAATGACAGATTCTGCACCTGGGATGGAGTAATGCCAGGCACAAGTATGAACTGGGAGAGGAGTGGCTGGAGAGCAGCCCTGCAGAAAGGGATCTGGGGGTGCTGGTGGCTGTGGGCTCAATATGAGTCGGCAGTGTGTCCTGGCAGCCATGAGCAGATGGTCAAAAGAGCAGCATGAGCAGATGGTCAAAAGCGGTGAAGTTAGGAAGAGAAGGAGGCTGAGGGGAAACCTCATCACTCTCTGAAGCTTCCGGAGGAGAGGATGTCAGGAGGGAGGTGCTGAGCTCTGTTCCCTGGGATCCAACACTAGCATGCATGTGAATGGTTCGAAGCTGCACCAGGGGAGGTTTAGACTGGACATTAGGAATATTTTTTTTAATGAGAGAGCAAACACTGGAAAAGACTTCCTGGGGAGGTGGCCTATGCCCCAAACTTGTCAATGTTTACTAGGCATTTGGACAAAGCCTTTAACAACATGCCTAATGTTTTGGTCAGGCCTGAAGTGGTCAGGCAGCTGGACTAGATGATCATTGTAGGTCCCTTCCAACTGAAATATTCTATTCTGTTATATTCTGTTCTAGTTCTGAGACAGTTCCTTAGGAAGGCATTACAGATCTAAGCTCCCCAGTTTTGCATTATGCTCATGATTAACTGATTTCAATAAAACAGCCACTGAAATACATTTTCTGAGCAATACAAATAATTTCTTTTACTTTTCTATATTTTTCTTGGCATACTGATGACAACTGTATCAATTCTATCACTGTAAAATGGGCTTCAAGAAGTTTTTGTAAACAATGGTAGTTCAAAGTGATATGGTAGCTGTGACCACCACAATAATCTATGATAACCCCTGAAAATTCATAAATGAAAAATAAAATCAACATAAATTTAGGTTTGTGTAGGTTTCTGTGTGCCTTCTTTGAGAGTCTGAGGATGATACTCTGGCCTGAATAAAGTTGATAGGAAAACGTCTGAATTCAGTAGAGATAGACTTAAGTAAGTTTCAGTACCTTCTTTAGTTCTGTTTTTACCCAAAATAAGAAACACACTTGTTTAATCCTTCCCCAAAATAAAGGTAGCATTCAGAAATATGCTGCATCAGGTAACATTTTCACTAGGTCCTGTTGAACAGAAGTCTCAACATCATTAATTTCTAAAGAAAAATGCTTATGTTTAACTTTTCAAACACAGGATCACCTGCTGAGTATATTAAAAGAAAAAAAAAAGAAAAAGAAAAAAAAAACCCAAAGCAAAAAACCACAATCCAGAACCCAACTACCTTGGTGATAGGGGCTCCCCCTCGTGGTTATTTGTTATAAAATAATTTAATTTTCCACACAAAAAACTTTAATTTGCTAGGAGTAATAACAAACAGAAATCCAAGCAAGCGAATGTTTTGAAATTGAGTATGTTCTGTGAAAAACCTTTTTTCCCCCTCATTCATCTGAAAAATATCAAAATCAAAAAGTTATTTAAACACCATTTCGTGCTGACCAAAATTGAGAATCAAGTAATTCCATCTATAAATTTTATAATTTATAATAATTTTATACCAATATAATTTGTGTATGCCGAATAAAAATGGAAGACAGCTTTGGAAAGGTATGCTTTTATCTGCTGTAATGGTAAGAGAGTTTCTAATAAGATGTCAAAAATGTGTGTCTGCAGAAAGCTAATTCAGGTGCCTTAACTAATTTACATTAACACATACTACCTTTTTCAACAGAACTTGCTTTTCTTGGCACAGCAGCGTTTGCTTCATGGTCAGCTGCGGAACAGTTTGTTTTGTCTCAACTGTTTAACACTTCATTCCAGATGACCTACTGTCCACTCTTCAAAGCCAGGTCTAACACCAGACCTTCACCACAGCAACAGAACACCTCACAAAGTGAAACTGTCCTCAACATACGACAGAGGTAGGAGTTTATATGAGTCCTATTTTATACATGAGAAAAGGAGGTACATGGAGAGCCAGAATTTACAGTCTGCAATTACAGCATCACACTATTAAGTGACTCACTGAGTGAATGTACTTAAGCAATCTAGCATACTGGAAAGGTTCCTTGTAGGTGCAAATTTTCCTCACCTTTATACTTGTAGCTATGCAGTATGCACTCAAGCACACCATAGGTGTTTCCAAAGAGGTGCGACCAAGGGTGAAATCAGGTGCAAGGGGACCCATCAATGCTCCTAACTCACAATGTGGATGCAAGGTCTCTTGCAGTTCAGTCTCCATGTCCAGTATTCTCTTAGTAACAGCAACATTCAATGCACCATAATTTGCCTTGCATCACCTGCTAAGTACAGATGTGCCTTGCCTAGGACTGAAAAATTACTTGAACTTTATTGCTAGTAAACGCATGATATATAGAAACGTAATCCAGAGGCATAACAGTGCATATCAGATCAATGGCTCATCCTTCCCCTGTTGCACTACACAGATTGGTAACGCAAATGCACTCACATACCACCCAGCATGAACCTTCCCTGGGCTGCTGCCTACATCTTCCTTGCTGTAACAGCACACGTTAGTTATTCCAGGGGACACCGCCTAGTTCAAACCTAAGTATTTCTTCCACACACCACATCACACATTGGTGCACTTCTGCACAGCTTTCACTGAAACAGCCTGGCTTTGTAACCACTATTGTCTGTGAAAGAAAAGCGAGGAGAAAAGCTGTCAGAATTGTCCCAATTTGTTTAGAAAGTGAATAGGAACGAAACATAACTTAGTGTGCTTCTTTGCAGAAAAAAAAATAATAAAGACCTTCTAATATACATAACCAGTAATCAACACAGCAAAAGCAAATAGAAACTCTGTTAGCTCTATCTCCATGGGAAATGCAATCATTCTAGTAAAACACAAAATAAAGTAGAAATTTGTCTCACCAACTCTAGCTCCAGGATGTGGGGCTTTTCATTTTCTAATTGTATTACAAACTTTTCACAGTAGTGGGACATGGGTAGAGACATGTCTTCTTTGACACATGGCCAGGCACACAGGTGGAAGGCAACATTTCTTAACCAAATTTGGTAACCCAAACGTTCAAGTTTAAAAGAAGCATAAATTCTGTCTCACTTTGTGTGGCGGTTGAGCTCTGGCTAAAGGCCAGATGCCTACCAAAATCAGTCTATTACTTCCCTTCTTAGTTGGACAGGGGAGAAATAATACAATTGGGCGGCTCAAGAGGCAAACTCGTTAATGACGCGGGCAAAACAGACTCAACACAGAGTGCTGAAGAGAAAAGTGATCTCATTTATTACACTACACTAAAGAGAAAACAGTGAAAAACCAGAGTCAGGAGTGCAACCAACAATCTTAAAACAAATGCAACCAGGCAAACACTTTTCCCCCCACCACTCCCTCCTTAGCAGGCTTTAGTTAGAAGTTTGCTCCCTTCTTCCCTCCCGGTCGCAGCCCAGGAGGGGCAGGGAGTGGGGAAAATGGGGGTCTCGGTAACACGCTCCTCCCACCCCTCCATTCTAAAGCAGACTTCCCTTTCAGCCATGATTTTGCTCCCAGCACAGGACAGGGGGGCAGGGACTAGGAGACGGGGGCTTCGGTCAGTCTCTTGCAAGATGGTTTCCTTCTCGGCCGGGATGGGGGCATCCATTCCACACAGCCTCCCCCTGCTGCACCGTAGGATCTCACCCACGAGAGCCAGTCCTCCAGGAACTTTCTCCAAGGCAAATCTCTTCCCACTGGGCTTCATCTCTGCTATGGCAGGCAGCAGTAAATCACAGTGTCTCTCAGTCCCAGTCCTCCACGGGGCTATAGGCCTCCCCCAGCAAACCTGTTTGGCTCATCTCTGTAGGTTGCTTGTGCTGGCAGGGGCTCATCCCAACGTAAGTCACGGCATCTTCTCTATGTCTGCCCCGGCTCCATCCAGCGTGGAGCCTCTCCACTGGGCAGGTCAGGTCTCTGCCTCTTCCATGGGTCCTTTCCTCCGGCTACTCCACCTGCTTCAGCTCGGGCTGCAGGGGCATCTCTCGCCCGGGTACCTGGGCACCTCCTCCCCCAGCCTTCCCGGCCTTTTGTGTCTATCAACTGTTTATATTTATATGCAAGTGTATATCCCAATGCCCTTAACGGGCCAAACTTTGGGGTCTTCCTGGCACTCAGTGTTCTGGTTGGAGTCTTTGTCTCCTATATGTGATTCTCAGAGGCGCTATAAGCAGGCCTGCAGAAGATTCTAGCAGCCATTTTCTGCAGTCCCTGGCCCTCTCTCTCTCTCTCAGTAGCCAACTATGCAAAACTGTGACACTCCGTGAGTCTAATCAACTGCAAATACATGTTGCACACATGTTACACAGCATCATAACATGCAAACATATGACTCCATAACTGTGGCAAAATAAAATTTAAGGGACTGACTCTTACTGTACTGACAGTCTCCTATGCAGACTTATTTTTAGGATCTACAGTTAATTGAGCACACTGACAGATCCCATATCTAGACATCTGCATCCTGTTAAAGGAATCTAAAGTTAATAGCACTTGCACGGGTTGCATTTGCTGGAGGGATAATGGGTTTTTAAAACCACACCTCAAAGATTTATTACAGCTTCTGCAGTGTACTTTCCCTTGCATTAGTGAGAAAGATTTATCAGTCCCACTCCATGACTCAGGGCATTTTGAATGTTCTTCAAATCAGGAGATAGGTTTTATTAGCATTAAAATTGCTGCATAATCATGAATTATTCGGGACTGAATCTCCCCCCATTTATAATTAGAAGAACCTGGAACACTCTCAGTTACTTTGCTACCTAAAAGGTAAAAATAAGAGAAAAACCTGTCACAGTGGTTAATCTCATGCATCCGAGTTAATTGTTCTTTCCCTCAGCTGTAAAACAAAGGTAGGAATTAGGTACCTTAACAGCAGTGCTGTAGCATTAGTTTATCAATGTCTGCATTTTTCTCCAAAAGCCTAATTTACAGTACAAACACATTGTCACTGTTTCAGTTCAGTATGACAGAGCTTTAATAAACCAACAAGTTCTTTCTGCCATTTTTAATTACTAAGAAAGGCTGATTTGACACACTTACCTAGTAAAAAAAGTTCTTGCCATAGATCTTCAATGTCTTAAAACATCATTTCTTTCTTAAAACATATGTGGATCTTCACATCAAACCCAAGACTTCCATCCTAACAGAGTTGGGTGCACAAATCACATGGCAGATAACAACCAATTTCTAAAAGCATTGAAAGGTTGAGAAAGTGTTGCAAGAAAGGCCATAGGGATAGACCAGGTAACGGTACAAAAATAGCCAGATACCAGTTCTAATCAAAATAAAGTCAAAAGTACTGCAGTTATTAAGTTAATAAAAGCTATAAAACTTGGATTTTTTTTGTTTGTTTGGTTGTTGTTTTTTTTTGTAAGGAGTATTTTGGACTCCATCTTGTGTTTTGCCTGGTATTGGCTGATTTACAAATGCAAAAATGGAAAACAGGATGCTCTGATGCATCTGCACAGGAGACATGTCAAGGGAAGGTCAGGCTGAAGTGCACGTGGAAATGAGGAACACTTGTTCCACCTGACAGAATACGGCTGAACACAAGGGCAGCTCTCACTGGCCTGCCAGCCCAGCAAAAAAATGAAAGGAAATAATGAAATAATCTACAATTACCAAGGGAAAACAAGCAGCCTACTGAGTCACTGCCCTTTGCTTCATCCTCTATATGCCCATACCAAGAAAATATGTCTTTCCACTTCCATTTACTCCTGTTGCCCATGTTTTAATTTGAGATAAAAATTCACAGTGATAAAGGAGAAACTACAGGCAAAAGCCCTTCAAATCTTGCTTTTATTATTGAGTGACACAGTAATACCTGAAACACTAGCACTACAGTTTCAAGGCTGACATACTCCCATTTCTGCCACCAGTAGAACAGTGCACAGAAAACAGCTACAACAGCAGAATCAGCACTAAGACTTCGAGGGGATTCCAAAAAGCACAGCATATATCCACAGTTAATTTGCCATAATTATGCTGATTTTCTTCTACTAGAATTTATGGTAATTTAGGTAGGTAAATGCCAGAATTAATAGAACCACAACCAAATCACAGGGAAAATATCATCATACCTACTGAACCATAACAAACTCTTTAAGAGCGAAACTGGGAGAAAAAAAGGTTGGCAAAAAAATCCCCAGCAACCGATCAACATTGTATTAGCACCTTTAACTCTTATTAGCACTCAAATGAGAATATAAGACATGAAACACAAAAAATACAGTAAGCAACTGCTTCTCCCTCAGGCAAGTGTCTGAAGCCTCATATTCACAGGTCCTGATTCTCAGGGCAGACTTCAGCCACCCCCAATACCTGCTGGAAAAGTGCAATCTAGCAGAGTGCAAGCAGTCGGGAGGTTTTTAGACCGCACTGGTGACAGCATTCTGGCAGGTGATCGAACAGTCACCTCAGTTGCAGAGCCCATGAGATGGTGGAGCTCAGGATCCTAAGGGAAAACAGAGCGAAAAGCCAGATCACGGTGCTGGACTTGGGAAAGCAGACTTTGGCCTCTTTATGGACCTGCTTGGAAGATTCTTGCAGGATACCACCCTGAAGAAAGAGGAGTCAAGGAAATCTGATTGGTTTTCAGTGCTCACAGCCTCAAAAAATCATCCCAACAAGCAGGAAATCAAGTAAAAGCAACAGGAGGCTTACATGAATGAACAAAACACTTGTGACCAAATTCAGACAAGCAAGCATTAAAGAGCTGGAGGCAAGGCCAGGTTACTCAGCAGAAACAGACACTGTCCAAGCATGCAAGAATATGGTTAGGAAAGGCAAAGCCTACCTGGTATTGAATGTGGTGAGGAAGGCAGGAAGAATTTCCACAGGTACATCAGCAGCAAAAATATAGGCATGCTGTTGAATGGGGCATGGGACTTGGTGACATAGAGAAGTCTGATGCTTTTAATTTCTTCTTCACCAAAGTCTGTACAGGTAGGATTTGCCTCCAGGAATTTCAGTCCTCTGAGACCTGGGAGAAAGTCTGGAGCATGGAAGACTTGCTGTTAGTAGAACATGATTGGTCTACAGTGCTGGTCTCAGAGGGTTTTGGATCAGTAGCACGAAGTTCAGTTGGAGGCTAGTCATGAGTGAAGCAGACTACTAGAGGTCAATCCAGGGTCCAATAGAGTTTAACATCTTCATTAACAATCTAGATGATGCACCACATGCACCAGAACAGGCTGGGAGCCAACCATCTTGGCATCAAAAGACATGGGAGTCCTGCCGGCTCCGTCCAGCATGGAGCCTCTCCATGGGTTGCAGGTGGGGTCTCTGCCTTCCATGGGTCCTCTCCACTGGATACTCCACCAGCTGCAGGGGCATCTCCCTCTCACCAGATGCAGTGGCATCACCTGCACCTGGGGCACCTCCTCCCCCAACCTTCCCGGCCTTTTGTGTCTGCCAACTGCTTACATTTATATGCAAATGTATATCACAATGCCCTTAACGGGCCAACATTGGGGTCTTGTTGGCACTCCATTCTCTGGTGGCAAAATGCAGCTACTGCGAGTCTTTCTCTCCTATATGTGATTCTCAGAGGCGCTATCAGCAGGCTGGCAGAAGATTCCAGCAGCCATTTCCTGCAGCCCCTGGCCCCTCTCTCTCAGCACCCAACTATGCACAACCACGACATTGTCACAGAAGGAAAGTCTGAGAAAGTTGGGGAGAAGAGAAGGTTCAGGGTGAGGGTAGAGGAGGATCTTGTCAGTGTGTATAATTACCTGCTGGGAGGGTGAAAGGAAGACAGAGACAGACTTCTCTCAGTAGTATCCAGTGTCAGGACAAGGGACAGTGGGCACAAATTAAATACAAGAAATTATGTTTCAACATAGGAAAAACTTCCAGCTCTGAGAATTATCGAACACTGGAACACATTGCCCTTGTAAGCTGTGGAGTCTCCATCCTTGGAGATATTCAAGACTTAACTGAAGACAGCTCTAAGCCAGCTGCACTATCCAACCTAATTTGACCTAGGGCATCGGACTAATTGATTTCCAAAGGTTCCTCCTACCTCAGCCATTCTCTGACTCTGTGAAGGCCATATCTATTATAGGATCACTTTCTAAATGCTCTTCCGCTCTTCCTTTAGCCTCAGCAAATATGACTAAAGTCTTTTACAAACCTGTTTTGTACAAGACTTACTAATGCAGGATTGAAGACCGGTTGCAGAAAAAGCAACCTGGTTTATCTTAAGTCTTGGAGTGTTTCCAGCCTCATGTGGATGCTTATGGAAATTTTTTAGAAATTGTCCGTCGTGGAAAGCACACCTACACCAGGGAATGCGATTCCATGCTAGGGAAACAGCTGATCTAGCTATTAATGAACTGGAACACCACATTACTATGGAACAATATTAGATTAGGTTAAAAAAAAACTATGTAATTGCATCAGCACAATGCTGCATCCAGGCTAATTAGCTCTGCCAATCACCCTAATTAGCACAGAGCAGAGTCATGCTGATGTGGCTATACTGATTTTAGCTCCCGAACTACTAATAGAGTATTACACTATACAGTGTACACCAACCGAGAGGTATCATTTGAGTATAAAGGTGAAAACTCCCGTAATTCTGTCCATTCTTAAGTATGTGTAAAACTTTTAGAAAAAACATTCTTTCTTGCTTTTTAAAACAGACTATTTTTTAATCTGAGGCACATCTGAGGCAACTGCAAAAAATATTTAAAGAATAACAGTTACTCTGCAAGATGATTACCTGCTGCACCCATATTTTAATATCTGCTGGAATCTTGTCAAGTTATTTCCCTTAGAAGGAGAATCTATGAAAAGGTAGTAATTTCACTGATGCAATTTTGTTTCTCCATATAAGCTGTTCACAAAACTGTTTCCTTTAACAGCATTAAAAAAAAACACAAACAAACAAACAAACATACCCACTAGACACTTTTCTTGTTCATCTGGTTTTATACTATCACTATCTTAAGCATGTTATTCTTAAATTTTAGGTGCATGAGAAAAGAAGTTACTTTTCAGTGTTTCTTTATTTCTTTCAAAATGTTATGATAAAGCTTATACTACCTTGTGCTTGCTAGGTACATTAGCAATTTCCTCTAGGATATATGTCAGGGTTTGCGTAAAGAACAGCTCAACCTCAGTCATGCTCTGCTTACTTCCCAGGAAACAATCATGTTGCTCGGGTAGTTCATGTCAACTTCATCCATTTCCAAATAAGCTATTACTTTGATGTCAGCTAATTAATTCTGCGCTGCTTGACCCTGTTCACCAAGGCTCTGTGTGTCCGGGCTAATACAAGAAACATAATAAAACCTTTCAAGGAAACTCATGATCTAGAGCACACTTCTCGGATCATTCTTGAGAATGGGTTCCAAATTCCAAACTTTTAATCTGAATTACCCCACCAACACGGTCTTGATCTGTCACAAGTTTTCATCTAGGCAGGGCCTTTCTTGCCCAGAAAAATCTTTCCTTAATCTTGGTCTTGAAAGGATCTTACCTCCCAAGGTTTTAGTTTATTTCTTTCCAGCTGTGACTCTTTGCTGCCAGCTGCTCACTGTGTGAAAGCACACTACTCCAGCTAACTTTGCAAATAACTGACTTACCGTGAACTCCTGGGTCATCACCACGGCAGAATCCGAGCAGGAAGCAATATGAGCTGCTTCTAGCATGTATGTAAATAAAGTAACCAAAAGACTTGTAATACATGTTAAAATGCTAAAGATTTGTTATAGCAAAGGTTACTTTGACTGTTACATCTGGAAAAATTTAACATTTTCCAATACATTTCCCAAGTAACTGAAACTTGTTTATAGAAAACTTCCTCTTGGAAAGTTTAATCCCAGTCTGTGCTTGCCATACGTTGTATACCCATGCCCGTAGCAACCCCATAATGAAACATGGCTCCTGGGCAACCTTTCACACAGCCCTCACCCAAATTGGAGGGTGTGGAAACAAACTAATAAACGCCACGCCAAACCTCTCCCCTTCTCCGCTTTAAATGTTATTACTTTGGCTGATGATCCAACAGCAGGAAGCCCTCCGTGTAGAGACCGGAAACAGCCTTTGAATTAGCCACTTACTATCAAGGGAAATAAACAATCCAAAGCAAGCAAGAACTAAGAAAACCATATTTCCTGGAGAGATAGATGAAGGATTAAATGATGATTGCACTTTGCTAGGTGCAGTGGACATGAGGAGGCAAAAGAAACTTCATCTAGGATGCCAGGAAGAAGTTATGTTTCAGTTCTGAAAGGCAAGTTCTATTTGTAACTGCTCAGTGGTGGTAATTCATGACAAAGGAATGATCTGGCATGGACAGCATGGAAGCCCAACTAGAAGAAGGGATTAACTGTCTGGAAGCAGGAATGCCAGAGAATGGTTTCTCGAAAGTGAGAGAAGTTTCCCTTGGGGATGAGATACGAAACACGATGTCTTGTAGACCATCCTGGAATGGGAGTGCTCAGGCACCCATGATCAGGCACCTCCTTAGTGCAGCAGAGCTGGGATGGCACATGGACCATCAGCCAGGCTGAGGTGCCCCATGCAATCAGTCGAGGATTGGTGCTAATTGAAGGGTATATGAGGAATCTGCTTTTGATATATCTTTGCAGACTCTGTGTAGAACTGCATATCATGGTGGGACTCCGCCCAACACCATGTTCATTAAACCTTTATGTTTTAAACACAAATGTGTTAAATTCACCTCAAGGGATATTGTCAGACCAGGGCTTGATTTGGAGAAGACTGTCAACCTTCCTAGGCTTCATTCATATCTAGAGAATCTGCTGGTGCTCCAAGACTGAGCCCAAAGCACCTCAAAATGCAAGAAGGAAAAGGGATAATAATTAAACATTTTACAAATATAATATCAATTATGAAAGTTGGCTTTGTAGACAGAAAAATATGGATTGTTCTTTCTAGTGTTGTGGTCTGTATCATTTGCAGTGGTAGACATGCTAACTGAAACTTAATTAGCTATGACAATATGTTTTGGACACAGCCCCTTTTATGTAAATTGTGTACAAACTAAAAATAAAAAAAAAAGAAAGAAAAAAAAAAACCCACAGTGTTTTCCAGAGCTTGGAACTCAAAGATTCATTTCTTTTAAAATCATTGCCTCCACGGCAGTTACATATATACAAGTATATGTATACACATCTCACTATAGGTTGTGTTCAGGAGAGTTTTGTTTAAAACTTAAGAAAATATCCATAATTGTGGTTAAGACCCATGTTCATCTCTTTACTCAAAGCGGTGACAGGGAACAATATAGATGAGCTAAACAAGCCTTCTGTTTTAAGCAGTTGAATACAGTTAATCACTGAGGGTAACACCATTTCCGAAAGAGAACTGCCTGATGAGGTGAGATTGCCCCATGCTCAGTCCCCAGATCACTCTGGAAAATGCTGTTCAGCATCACTGCAGACTAATAAAAAAATATATCTAAGTAAGTGGTTGAGAACGTAATTAAAATTATGAACTAAGATTCAGAAGCAGACCAAGATTTGATTTTCAGGGGCATAAACTCTAAAGAGCAGAAATTGCAGCAGGAGGTGCCTCCCATTCCACTCGTGCTGTGTGTCAGAGCACTGTGCAAATGGCTGAGGGACTAACATTGAACACAAAGCAGCCGGCTGAGTTTACGATTACAGCGAAGCTAAGTGATTTCATTATTGCTAACTGAGCCTGATGAGATACTGCAGTTGTCTGCATATAAAATAAACAAAATAATCTAATACAGATAAGCTTGGGGTTATTTTTCTTAAAAATAAGATATTCTTAAACATAAAATACATGCTAGTAATCCTAATTTCTGGAATAGCCTACAGCATCGGGTTACCAAAGTCCAGGATCTTCACACCTTACTGTATTCAGAACACTAGCTCTCACATCCTGCTGTACTTTCTGTTCCAGCAAGCAGAGGGAAGTTTTGTTAAGATCACTGTTACACTACTATGAATCTTTCTGTCAATGCCATCTTGGCACTAACAGGCAGGTTTTTAAAAATCTGCCTTTGGATTGGCCTCAACTTTGTGTTTCCCTACTCCTAATTATAACAGTTAAGAAACTGGAACTGGTAAAGTGAAAGTAGCTACAGTTATTGAACATATGAACACAGGAATTTATGGATATTTTAAGATTACACATATGAAGTCCATAATTATGTCAACATCATGAGCTGAATATTGTATTATTTTGTTCTGAGGTATTAGGGCAGGATAAAGACAGATTAACCTTTAGAACAAAATGCCTTCAGCTCAGAAAAAACAGAGGTAGTTGGAGGCCACCCTACAGGCTAAAAAGATCACCATTACTTTATTATTTGAAAACTCTGTGTATTATTAGTATCAGAATACTGATAGGATAGGCATGTACATATAGAAGTATATACTGTGAATCGCAACAGTATTCCATTATCAATCTTGGAAAACAAATATGTACCCTGCCTTTGGAGGCACTACACACCTATCCTCACTATGCAGAAGTTGACAGCCTTTTTCTTAGTCAGCTGATCACATTCAACTTTAAAAAACCCTCACTGACTTCTGAAGCTTTGGTTCTTCACAACATGCACAACAACCACAGCAGAGTAGGAAAAGTCCTGGACTTTGACTTGGGTTTTTCCATGCCTGCTCGATGAGTTTGGTTTACCTCGAATATGACACAATGTAAAGGTGTTGCACAGAGGCCCGCTGCCTCTGTCGCAAGCTCCTCAAAGGATACACCTAGGGTGAGACAGGACTTGCGTGCCTGCCCACGGGGCCTCTGCCTCCTGCGGCTGCTGCTGCTGCCGACTCTCCGAAGGAACAGCACGCTCAGTTGCTAGAACATTTGTTCAGTGCCACTGAAACACAACACCCAACGTTTGTTTGGGCAAGGTGTAAGTATTTGCTCAGGAATTCACTGTGAGAACGTGACATAAGCCATGACAGAGCTACCTGCAGCAGGTGACCTACATTTTGTTTGCTTCCTTAGTCACAGCCTTGAGTTTCTTCCCTTCTTAGAAGCCACCTCCCCTGTTACCCATTCAGGTCATTCAATCCATGTTAGTTTTCTTTGCTTTGTTTCTCAACTCTCCTCTCTGGCCTTTAGATAAAAGTTTGTGGGTGCTTTTATTTGAATATATTATTGAATTAAATTCTTGAGAAAAATCACGGAGGAAAACTTTGAGAATGAAAAATCTTGAATTTTCTTTTTATTTCTGGGGAATAAATTAAACTTTCCCATGGGTGAAAGATTCTGGAAAACTGTACAAGCAAACTGAAGAAACTTCAGTTCAGTGACTTACTCCAGTAATGAACAAAAATCTGTGCAAAGGTCTGAATACAAATGCCACAGACCACAAACCGACAATTTTCCTACCTATATATGTGTGTCAGCCCAGGTGGTCAAAATCTCTGCTGAAGGAGGATAACAGGAAGACATTTCTTTACAGAAAACTTTTTCAAGTAACATCTATCAAATTTAGTGGATGGATCAGACCTTACGAGATGGCAGATATCAGTGTTCTTTTGTAACAATAAAAGCAAATATTACTTTTTTTTTTCCATTCTTGGTTTACATTTGTATATATTTAGATGAGTACTGGATGTGGGAGTATTTAAAGCACCTGGAGAAAATCCATAGCTACCATGTCAAGAGGAACTTAAAAATGAAGATGAAAGCACACCTTGAGAGGAAATCACTTAAAAGAAATAAGTATGTAAAAAAATTTCCTTAATGGAAACCCTTCATGTATTGAAAAAATCTACTTAAAGTAATTATCGAGTCAAATTTGATCAAGGATTATAAACTAGAATTTGCAATAGCTATACATTTATAATGGCTATTATTTTATGTAAGAATATTTAAAAAGCTTAAATACAAATATATTCAGGGGTTTTTTTTTAATACATTGCATGGAACAGAACAAGCATAGTAATATCGGGGGGGGGGTCATATAATACAGTTACTTAGCCTTGATTTACAATATACAACAACAACAAAAAATTTCACAAGGCCTTTTTGTAGTGCAAGGGGTTTAGTAAATTAAAACAAACTTTCTAAGTTCCAGGAAAAATGTAATGCTGTGGAATATTATCCTCCTTAATGCAGAAGCTGAATACATGGGCAAAGCTAGACTGAATTCAATTACTAATAATATTGAGATTCACATGTAAGGAAAAACAAGGCATATCTAAAAGAATGCATATCTAAAAAGACTTAACATACTGAAACAAAAAAGGGTTACGTTACGTATCACAATGCACATGACAAATTTCCAGTAAGATCATGAAAATTTATTTTCCATCTCCCCTCCATGCAGACATACCTTTCTTTGCAACCACATTCTGCACAGATTATCAATATAGAGAAACCTGTTCCATCAGAGACAAAGGAACTTTTTGCAATTTATTACTTCATAAATGGATTTAATAGCTTTTAGAATATTAAATTTGTTTACTCCAAACCTGAGTAGATTCTTCCTCTTCAAAAATTTCCCAAAAAAGAAAATATTCAAACCAGTTCTCAGTGGTAACCTGTTACTTACAACAATGACTGTACCACATTGTCAGGAGTTATCGTTTGAGAAAATACAATATTCACAGATGTTTATTATACAAAAACTTATAACTCAATTAGAACTGGGTTTGTATTGTCAAATTAAAATTTTGTCTAAACACTTGTGAACACTAAGATTGCAAAACAAAAATGTCATCAGAAGTTTTCCATACCTGTCAGCAGTTAGTTGGCTGTTTCTTAGAGTTTTCATTTACTATTTCCCGCTAGAGGGGACTTCTCACACTTCTGCTCGCCATTTTTAACCCAGATATTGTAATGCACTTAAAAAGCAACCCCTTGGAAGCCAGTGGAATTGGTGGAATACTTGAGCAACCAGTGAAAGTTCCTCATGGAGCAGCACTGAGAAGATGGATAGCCACACCTCCTCAGGTAGAAGAAGCCACAGTAAGAAGTCACTTTTGCCTTTATTGCTCTTAAAGTAGGTTAAAGCTACATGTAATTACAAGGGACAACAGCCAAATACAGTACAATCGCTGACAAATCTTGTCCAAGCACATACATATGCAAAGTCAGATACTGAAGAGGAGAGTGAATTTGCTTGCTCTTCAGACCTATTTCAATGCTATCTGACTTTTCTGAGTAAGAAATACAGTATAAAGCATGAACCAGGGACTCTTGTATGATCAGTAGTCCCCATTTCAAAAACTGCTTACGATACCCTGAAGGACAGCTATTTTGTAAAAATAAGCTAGAGGTCAACTTTCCAAATAAAGACAATGCTGTTATAACTTTCAATTCAACTTTGATATTCACACTTCTGCAATCCCAAAGTGAGAATATTTAGAATAAACACAGACACCAAAAAAAAAAAAAAATCTAAAGGCTGATTTGTGGCTTTGATAAAATTAAGATCAAATGTATCATTTTCAAGACATAGCTAAACATAGTTATACATATTTATCCAATACATTGGATACATGTGAGATCCAGCATTTTCACTTTAACCACTATACAACTGATGAGATCATAATTTGTAAATACTTCCAATGCACAAGGTCAAAAAGACTTATGATGTTAAGGGATCTATTCCACATTGTAGTTCAGACTTTCAAAGGTCCATTAAGCTTCCAAATTACTGGAAAAGGTAACTGGAGGCAAAATTTTGTGCCAGGATCATTTTAGTTTGTACTTACTTGGGCGCAATTGTTGTATTGCAGATATCTGAGCATGAAGATTGCATTTGCTACAAGAACAGCTCTACCAATTGCTAAAATACTACACTGTAAGGAATCATGATAGAGTAGGGGGCAGAAAATTTACATGATTCTAATATATCTTTCCTGTTTCTAAGAAATCAGACCTCTACCAAATGAACCAAGCATTTGCCACTTTTACTCAATTAGCGTTTTATTTCAGCCACTGGTGTTATGTGACTACACATTAATTTCTGTAACTGCAATTGCTACCTTGTCAACAGTAAATAGACAATGAATTATTCTTGCATGAAGCAAATCAGGCCTATAACACACTGTTGTGAAACACTGGCACTGCTTTCTAGACTGAACTTAACACTGCTCAAATTCAGTGGCATAGTGGATTGGAGAAGACTGCTGGCTTACTATTGACCTAACAAGTTCCATACCATTGCTCCTCTTACACATGAAGATAAATAGCTGAACAGAGTAGGGAACTGAAGGTGCAGTCATTTCTGATGTAGTAAACTGGTACTTAAGAGGCTGTGAACACAGCAAGTAGTAACATGGAATGCTATACTATCTGCACTTCTAGTTTCATGCCTCAGTTGACAGGTGATGTTCTAACAAGTTTACTATGTATAAAAGTCATCCTACTATTTCTCTTGACATGATACTTTGCAGAATGCCAAAAGTACATTTCCTACAAAACCCGAATGACTCATAAACTCCAATATATAAATATATATATATTATACATATATATGTACTTATGTGTGTGTGTGTATATATATATAAAATATATATATATGTATTTTTAACATGCTGGGTCTAAAGAGCCTTTGATTATAGAACAATCATTTTTTTCCAGATAGCTTTTACCATGATGCAAAGCCATGTGCATTCATAGAAACTTTTTTGAAAGCAGAATTGTTAGCATGCTGAGCAATCCATGAGCACTGAAGTACAGCCACTGACTGTCTTTGTGGATGGGAAAGAACAATGTTATAAACTCAAATGGACCATAATTGCCAGTATTCATTGCAAATGTCTACACTATTTCTAATTATAGGCACAAGCTGCATGAATAATTGCAGTCAACCAACACAATAACAGATATATATATATTTATGTCTATACTATATATATAATTTTCGTGTAGTTTACAGATTCTAAATCTTAATACTCTACTTACTGTTTGCACTACTTCATGGAACAACTTAACATACAAAAGATAGCTAGATTACCTGATTATCTGGGTCTATCATATTCAAACGTTACAGTTCTGTCAATGTCACTTCAGCCACTAAATGGAGAATAGCTTCAAAGTGTTTCTAACACATATTATTTGATTATGCTTTTATGCCACCTTCTGAAATCTTCTTCAACTTGATTGTATGAGATGGAGCAGCTTCAGCTTCTCAGTGTTCAGCTGCTCAGCACATCACTGAATGAATTCGTGGCAACATATCTGAGCAGAAGTTAAAACAAACAAGGGAGAGGAGTGAATGTACCAGGTACAGAAATTTGGTGATAATTATATAAAGGTTTTCATTTATGTGCATTTACAGTCTTCTGAAGAGCTACTACTCTGTCTTCAGCAGGCAGTTTCTGTTGCACTTGCCCAGACATGGTAAATTTCAGGGAAGGTTGTCTGGAATTGACACAACCTATGGAAAAAAATGTTTTCAAAACTTAACAAAAGAAGTCCCTTACTTAAACAGATAATCCATGATTTTTTAGAATTCTCGGTTTCTCAGGTTATGATAAGTAATGGAACATTGAATAAAATTATTTTGAAGTTTGGAAAGAATCCATGCCACAACTCGACTTGGTCTTTATGCGTAACTTATCTGTAGGAATCCAATAGTTCTGTGGTGTTGAACCATAAAGATTCAGTCTTCACATCAGACCTCTTCATCCAGCCTGGAATTTGCCTGGAAGGTATTTTTTGGACCCAACATTCTATCCTAATGCTTTGCTTCTCCAGCTTTTTAATCTTTTTATATACTTCAAGCCCTGTGTAAAGAAATTTAATAATTTCAGATGCATCATCTCTCAGAAGTCATGGGCTGTTTCTCATGATAAATATCTTGGGACCCATCAAGCTTGGTGAACTCAGATGTAAACCAATTGGAAAAGAACAGAAGAGAGAAAAAAAAACCCTAACAGCTATTCTTATCTTTGAGCAGGGACACTGCATGAGAGTCTTCAGATGCCTCCCCTGCTTCAGTGACTGTGATTCTACATTCAGCCAGGCACTGTTTACTCTCAGTTTTTCAAATAGTTCTCTGGTTTTCATTCTTTATTAAGGCTTATCAAAACAATAAAATGCTTACTTTAAGTAATTCTGTGGTAAATGGAATGATGCTACTTACAGTGTTTAAACCAAAAAGCAAAATACAAAGCACAACTCCTTCTGAAAACCCTTCAGCATGAGTATACAGAGTGCAGAAGAATACCTCTCCAGAAGGATAAAGAGTGAAAAGGTAGGAGCGTGTGCAGAAGAAGAAAATGGCCTCATAGATGATTTGTCAAAATCATGTCCATTTGAATTAATAACCTTCTGAATTACTATTCATACAAACATATTCACAGTCATCTTGGAGTATCATTTCAGCAGCACACAACAAATGAAAGCAAACGTTAACGCCACTGTACCTCTCACTTACGGATATGATCTCTGAGAATAGTATGTTTCAGAAGGGTTTTCATTATTTCTTTGTAATGATGCACTCCAGAAGAAAATGAATACTGGCATAGAGATTTGCACTACAAGGGTTAAAGAAGTTTTAGACTTGAGGGGTTTTCTTGTTAATATAAATTATTACTTCTTGCCTTTATGAATGAACCAGAAAAAAAATGAGATGCAAAGTAAAGAGTAATCTCTAAGCAGTAAAGTTAATTCAAAAGTCGATTTAGGAAATCAATAGAGATTTATATAGCATTTGCTATACTTGTTCATGCAATCGTATGCACAAAGCTCATTCAACTTTTTTGGGTCACATGCAACAAAAACTGATGAAATTAAGAAAATCAAGCAGAAAGTTAGCAGCTACTAGCTGTGTGGATGGAGACATTTGGAGGAATAATTCAGAGTCCTAACGTTTGGCTCTACCATTTAAAGTCTTTGCTAACAATGCAAAGGAGGTGGCAGCAAAACCTAGGGGTAGAAAAGACTACCTAGGTTGCTTACTTCATTGCACCACATGATTAACACCAAATTGATTAACACCAAATTGATTAACACCAAATCAAATAACCCTAGCCATGACTAAAATTCATTGCTGTTGAATCACAAGAAATTATGCACTAGTCAAAACAAAAGAATATTCCGCTTGGAGAGTTTCAATAGGTAGTAAGGCCACAACATGATCAGAAATATGTGCTGTCACAGAGAAGGAGAACTAAAACAATGTGTCAGCACACTGACATTCTGAAAAAAACTTCCATTGAAAAATTCTGTCTCAAAAATAAAATGTATTTGTCTTTCAAATTAATTTTGTTTCATCACTTTTTTATAATGAACCTGTATAGTTTTACATTCAAACTTTTACTTTTGAAACATAACACTGCCATACTATCCTGACACTGAGTTCTTTATTCCTATTTTGTGGAAAAAACAAGTTTTTAGTTAAATGTCAAGTAAAATCAGGATAAAAGGCAGGAAAAAGCCCTGAAGAAAAACAAAGGTGTCATGTCTTGCTCATGGCAGGAATGTGGCACTTCAAGTCAGTGAATGGAACAGATTTCCCACTAAGACCAAATGCTGCTCAAGAATAAAAAGATAATGGAAAGTATTGTTTGCAATACTTCAATCAGCATGTTATTTCCAATTTCAGACTGGGAGATGTATCAATTATGCAGATGCACAACTGGAATGGGAGAGAGCAGAGAACCCCAAAGATCAGAGTCCTGCTGCCTTTGTGGGACTCCATAAGCAATAATTTGGTGAGGATGCTGACAAGTACATCACAATGACAGGGCAGAAAATGATCTACTCAGGCAATTCCCATGCACTCTGAAAACAGGAACACCCAAAACATACCAGCCCCAAAAGGGCTCAGCCAGTTTACTTTCACTCAGTTTCCTGGTACTGTAAGTGGCCTTGGAAGAAGATCTGTAATGAAGGTGGAAATAGAAAAATACATGCTTGTTATGTAAATAGCTTTTCAATGCCCTTTACCTATTTTCCAAATATTTTCTTTTCTCACAGTTTTCCTCCAGTGAGCTTGGCTTTCGTGCATCGCTAGATCAGCTACTACAAATTCTTTCTCATTCCAAACTCATTTTCTATTAGATTTACATCTAATGCAAATGCTAATCTGATCTATGATAAACAATCCCTTCTATTTAAGTACGCAAGCTTCCTATTCATGACAGTTATTTTTATTGTTCTTCGTCTAAAATATCTGGCTGTCTATTAAACAAACCTAATAAAGTTCTGAATCCTTTGAACAAAAATTTACCACAGATATTACGGAGGTCTTATGGGATATTAGCAATACAAACTTAACTTGTTTCATTTATGGACGTGCTTCAAACAAATAAAAACATTGATTAAAAGAATGTATTCATTGTAGTCTACTGCCTCACTGGAGAGTGCATTAAAACAAAGCTCTGACAACTGTAATTTGATTTCTTTGACTTAAATTAAATCACTCCTGGGACAATTATTACCTCAAGGCCATACACTGAAAATTGAGAAAAACATTGAAGCTGAAGATGAGGATTAAGGACACTGCAGTGTTAAAACTGGCATTAAAGTCTTCACTAGAATATTCACTAAAGATAAGAAAAATCCTGCAAGAAATATAAACAAAAACTAAGCAAACCTTGGTCTTAAGCTGCCACTCTATGTAAAAGGACTATGGAAGGTTGGACTTCCCCCAGCGTCTCCTTGGACCAGACATTTTTGTTCTAAGGATTTCTTGTTATAGAAGAGTTTCCCATCTAAATCATGTGACAGCACTAAATGTTACCAAGCACATTTCTTTAATGCAAAACATGATGACTGTTGCTTTTAATAAGGGGAGAGCAAAAATATTTTCCTCTACCAAGACAAGTGTGTTGTTTATGGACAGTTTTGTACTTCTCTACCACATTGTGCTGCATTATAAACAGGGGTTTTGGCATAATCTCTTGTGAACCACACCCAATAACATCTTTATTTTGGATGTTTTGTGTACAACTAGGTTACAGAGAAGTGCTAATATTAGCAATTAGTTATTCAAGCAACTTCCATGTGTTGTTTGACAACATTTTGCTAATGCAGAACTTGGCCACTATTGCGTATTTTAATGAGTAGGGGCACCACTTTTCTGGGTAATGCAATTATTCCAACTTTAGGAAAAATAGTAACAAAGTGTATCTATGAGAAAATTAATTATAATCATATAAAAATGCATCACTTGTATTTAACAGAGTCATTAACAATTATTATTTACATAAGAAAAATCAATAGCTAAACATACATAAGGAATTCTTTACTTATCTGAACTCGACATTTGTTCTGATTAGTTTGTTCCTTCACTCATGACTATTCAGAGGCTTTGAAAAAAACCTACGTTGTACAGCAAATTATTGCTTAAATGCTATCATTTTTCAAGAAGGACAGTCTTTTGTTCCACATCACCAAGCTTCCAATTACTAATGAAAGTTAGTTTGGATGATCTATAAACTTTGCCAGTTTCTTCCATCTTGACTTATTCAGCCATTTTATTTTCTAGATGTCTGGCAAGTGTATTTTCTTCACAGAGAATATATTTTCTCTTTGGAGAAAAGGTGGTGCATTTCCTCCCCTGGCTCGTACTTAGCATCCTCACATAGAAATAATATTTACCCAAAGCACTCATTTTGTAATCTTAATGATCCATCCTCCCAGTGCAACACCTTTCTTACCTTGTGAGCCTCATCTCAGCTGCTTTTCAAAACCTATGTAGATGTGCTTATCTGATTATGCATGCTCTATTTCTGCTCATCAGCATGCTGTTCCACATTATATTTCCCAAAGTTTACTGGTATACTGAAGAGAGTATAGCCACAGTCATTGCATCAATTTGTATGAGAGAGCTGAGTCTTTTACAATTGGAAAAACCTGTAAAGGACAGGCAGCTTCCTGAAAGACCATCACCTGAGTTCAGTATCAAATCACTACTTTCCACAGCAGATCCTCCTGCAAGTGACTGCAGCAGTATATTACTACCAAATATTTTGACAATATTTGATTTGGTAAGGACACTATACATTTACTGTGTGCTAATGGGTTTTCTTACTCTTACATTTTGTCTTCCTTTTCTGTCATGCATTTTGATATGATTATAATTAATGTTGTATCTTCAAATATTTGTTTCTTTGCTTTTCTGACCTGTCTGTACCTTAAAAAGTCCAAATTTAAGATCAAATCCTCCAAATACCTACATTTTACTTTGGCTTATGAGAAAAAGCTAGCCACTCATAGATGTTATCAGTAATATTTTTGCAAACATAGGAAATGTCATTCTATGGCAAAAATGGACTTTTTCATCTCATCATCTTTATTATCAAATATGTGCTTTTGAATTAAGAGAACTTTGGTGACTTTTTGGTGACATTTTTTGTATGGTCTTGTTATCAGATCTACTTTTAAGTCTCTGTCAAAGCAATTCTTTCTGCACGGTTCTAATCAGAATTATCAATTAGGGGAGCACAAAAATAGATATGAGTATTTTCACTCAGCACCTTTATTTTGGGTGGGTTTACATGACAAGGTTTTGGTAGTGGGGATGCTACAGGGCTGGCTTCTGCAAGAAGCTCACAGAAGCTTCCCCTAGGTCCAGCAGAGCTAGACCCACTGCTGGCCATGGCCAAGCCAACCAGTGACAGTGGTAAAACCTCCAGGATAACAGTTAACAAGGAAAAAAACAATCTAGGGCCAGTTTTTGCAGCCAGAGAGAAGTGAGAAGATATGAGAAACAACTTTGCCAACGCCAAGGTCTGTGAAAGAGGACGAGGGAGGACGTACTCAATGCATCAGAAGAGAGATTCCCCTGCAGCCCATGGAGAAGACAATGGTGAAGCAAGCTGTCTCCCTGCAGCTCAGGGAGGACAATGAGGAGCCAAGATTCCACCTCTAGGTCCAACCGAGCAGGTCCTACACTGGAGCAGCTGGGAAACACCTGAAGAAAGCTGTGACTGTGAAGACCGCACTGGAGCAGTGACTCTGGGCAGACCAAACTGCAAGCTTCTGGCAGAACCAGTGCACCCATGGAGAGAGAAGCCCATGCTGGAACGGGTTTTCTGGCCGGACTTGTGATCCTGTGATGGACCTACACTGGAGCAGTCTGTTCCTGAAGCTCTGGACCTCATGTAAGGTACCCATACTGGGGCTGTTCATGAAGAACCAGTCATGAGGTATGTTTGTTTCACTAGGGATTTTGGCATGCAGCTGTTCAGTTGCTTTTTCAGAAAAAAATGTTCTATCTGAAATGAAAATAAACTATTATCTTCTTTTAATATATTCAAAGCTACATTATTTTATTAGGGGAAAGCAATAACATAGTAGTGTAAAAATCCCAGAACATGCAAATCCATTTGAAATCACTTATGCTTAAATTAAAACACCATTGTATTTTACTATTTACTAATAACAATGACTACAGATTTGATCCTGCCCTGAATAAAGGTAATTCTATACTGACAAAAACCTCACACTAAGGATGAAGATTTCAGGGGATGCCAAATCAAGACATAAGAGCAGCATTCTTTTATTGAAGTTGCACTATGTGCCTAACATGAAACAGTTGAGAAGATTAAGATTTTTCTCATTACACACTTCATGTGATTAGAATTGGGCATATGCACAACTGCGATCTTTCCACTGTCTTTTTAAAATTTCTCTAAGTTTGAAATAGCCATAGCAAGTCAGACAGCTCTTTCAGGTGTTCCTCTATTTTCATAAACATCTAGAACAATTTTTATTTATTTTTAATCCAGATAAACAGGTTCTGCATATATGAATGTATGAAAACTAAAAACTGGTAAATATTTAATTTCACAGATTAAAAGGCAACAGACCTTTTAACACAGTATTCTGTGGCTACTTTGCTATCCTACAAATCAAACCATGACTATGTTCACAGTTGCTTTTAAGCTGGATACAACTCTAGATTGCTATCATATCCATACATTTTCCACTTGGCAAAGAGGATTATATTGCTTGACTTGAAAGTCAATCATTATTTTAAACAGTACAACAGAAACAAATCTATGAAATGCACTATTGCCAAAATAACATTCTGGAGTAGAAGCGTAATATAAGGTATTAAATAAAACTGGTATTTAGCTAGCAAAGCAACCATGAAGCTTAATAAAATCCAATAAAACCAGATTTTAAAATAAAATACTAAATCACAGATAGTATTCCAAGCATTGGACAAGTAAAGTACCATCAAGAATTATAGTAAGGAAGGGGTTTTTTTTGTGCTGTCAGATACTCAACAAAGTTGTTATATATTATATATATGTGGTTGTTTGACCCTGGCTGAGGGCCAGATGCCAACCAAAGCCACTCTATCCGTCTCCTTTTCAGCTGGAAAGGGGAGAAAATATATATTAAGAGGCTTAGGAGTTAAGATAAGGACAGGGAGAGATCATTCCACAATTACCATCATGGGCAAAACAGACTTAATACAGAATGAAAAACTATCTAATTTATTACACTACACACACACACACACAGAGACAGAGAAACCAGAGTAGTATAATGAGAAGTACAACCAGATCTTAAAACACCTTCTCCCAAGCCTGCCTCTCTCCCCTCTCCTTGTGGCACAGGAAGGGGAATGGAGGTTTCAGTCAGTTCACAGAATCACAGAACAGCAGGGGTTGGAAGGGACCTAGAAAGATCATCTAGTCCAACCCCCGTGACAGAGCAGGATCACCTAGTCTAACTCACACAGGAACGCACCCAGGTGGGTTTTGAATGTCTCCAGAGAAAGAGACTCCACAGCCTCTCCGGGCAGCCTGTCCCAGTGCTCTGTCACCCTCCCAGTGAAAAAGTTCTTCCTTATATTCACATGGAACTTCCTCTGCTCCAGCTTGTACCTGTTGCCCCTTGTCCTATTGCTGGCCGTCACTGAGAAGAGCCTGGCTCCATCCTCCTGACTCACACCCTTTACATATTTATAAACATTAATGAGGTCACTCCTCAGTCTCCTCCAAGCTAAAGAGGCCCAGCTCCCTCAGCCTTTCCTCATAAGGAAGCTGTTCCATGACTGTAATAATCTTGGTGGCCCTGTGCTGGACTCTTTCAAAGAGTTCTATGTCCTTCTTGAACTGAGGGCCCAGAACTGGACACAATATTCCAGGTGTGGAATTATACATCTACATGTATATTTATATATGTGTGTGTGCGTGTGTGTATACATATATAATATATAGTATACATATATAATATATATATAAAGCACCTAACACCATGTTGTTAAACAATCTTTGGAACCACTCTGACAGCAGAGGTAAGAACAGGAGTCAGCCTGTCAGTGCCTCAGCATGTGGTCTCACCAGGACAGAGTACAGGGATAGAAAGACCTCTCTTGACCTACTAACCACTCCCCTTCTAATACACCCCAGGATGCCAGTGTCCTTCTTAGCCATGAGGGCACTTTGCTGGCTCATGGTCATCCTGCTGTCCACCAGTACACTCTGGTCCTCTCACCTACACTGCTCTCCAAACAGACCAGTTCCCAACCTGTACTGGTACCTGAGGTTGTTCTTCCCTAGATGCAAGACCCTACACTTGCACTTGTTAAATCTCATTAAACTTCTCTCTGCCCAACTCTCCAGCCTGTCTAAGTCCTGCTGAATGGCAGCACAGCCCTCTGGTGTATCATCAACCCCTACCAGCTTTGTGTTCCTCACTAGCTCTCTTCCGTCTTAGCCAGAGTTGGAGGGGACTTTCCTCACACCCTTCCACTGCTGCAACGTGGGGTTCCACCCACGGGAAACAGTCCCCCATGAACTTCTCCAATATAATTCCTTTCCCACGGGGCTTCAGCTCCTCACCAACTGCCCCAGCATGGCTTCCACAGGGTGCCAACCTTCAGGCCCAGGATACTCCAGCCCAGTCCTCCACGGAGTCACAAGTTCCCCCCAACAAACCTGCTCCAGCATGGGTCAGTCTCTCCACAGGCTGCAGGTCCTGCCAGGAGCTTGGTCCAGTGTGGGCTTCCCACCAGGTCACAATATCTTTCAGATGTCTCCACCCACTCTGGTGTGGGGTCCTCCATGGGCTTTTTCCTCTTAAGTATGATCCACAGAGATGCTAGAACAGTTGCTGATGGGCTCAGCCTTGGTCAACAGCCGTGACTCCGGCCTTAAGGCCAGCTGGTGTGTACTCTGTCAGGCCCAGGAGAAGCTTCTGGCTACTTCTTGCAGAAGCCACCCCTGCAACCCCCCCTTCTCCACCAGAACCCAGTCATGCAAAGCCACAACAATATATAAAACTTAAAGTAATGTATAATATCATAATAATTTCAGTTTTGGACATATATTTATATAACTTAAAATATATCATATATATATATGCCAGATGTATCCAAAGTAGCTTCTGCAAAAATCTTTTTAATATGTGATCTGCTAAAATCACATGAAACCCCAAGCAACTTGATAGTGAAATCCTGACTTCAGTGAAATTATTTCAAGTGATATTAATTGAAGACCATAGTTATTACTGTTCCCAAGGTTCAGCCAAGTCTTGAGGGCTCAGAAAAATTAAACTAGTGCAGATTTGGGCAACAGAAGCAAACTCCCCTGAACACTGCAGTGCTGCAAGATATCTTCAATTCATATGAAATACACAGTTGTATTTAGGATTAAATTTAGCTATCAAGATGTCATTCTAAAAGGATTATAATACATTTAAACTTTATTTTTTGTTTTAAATTAAAAAAATTGCAATAAGGTCAATAATTATTTTTTTCTGTTAATCTAGATGTTTATGGGTCTTACTAGAGGAAAAGAATCAGTATGTCAATAGCAGGAAATCTACTCTGTCCATTTTCACTTGTCTACAGATACAGACCTTAATCTTGCAAGAAACCTTTTACATGCCTAACTTCAAGTATATAGGTAACCTAGGCTACATAAAAAGGTGTCTTCCTTCTCTTCCAACTTAACACCAACATTTGTCTTCCAGACTAATGATGTAGTCAGACAAGGAGATGTTGATAGCATGACCCTGCATCTGATTGAGTGTATGAATAAGACCTGGGTAAGGCTTGCTCTCAACAGCATTTTTCAGAGATCACCTCTGTGATCAAGGATTTCCCTTAACATGAATGAACTTCAGAAATGTTTCTTTCAGGCTCAAGTACTCATTTGAAAGTAGACACTGGTTATTTTTAGGTATCTTCATTGAGTATTTGAGCCCTCAGATTCATACTGCTACTTTTTTATTTTAGGAAACATGGCAATAAACACACTACAAGATAAACAATCACAATTTTAATGATAAGTAAAAAGGGAGCGGTGAAGCAATTGAATTAACAGTACAGCTAAGACTGGCTTTGTGCTTCCGAAGATCAATTCTCCCAGTTAATATAACCCATAAAACAAATTCTTTCAGAGGAGGTTCTTAGGAAAAATTCTCCCAAGGCAAAACTCACAGCAGATACTTTCAAGCCAGATTCCTTAAAATCTGGAAAAGATTCTGCTAGGCTTAAAGCTACTAAGGGGAACTGATAGATGATCAAGAATTTAGGTGAAACAAAACACTTTGTTTCACCTAAACACAAGTCCAAGTATTTTTGAACTTCTCTTCCTACCCCGATCTTAGTCCCTTGCCCAAGTAATGCAGCTAAGTAGGCTGACTTATAGCAAGCAAAAAGCAAGTAAGTCAGAACTCATGTGTCACATATCATTCCTCAGGTTCAAGATATATTAGGCTATCCTTAATAGTCACAAAGATCTTCATCCTCCTTCCCCTTTGGCATCTCAGCTCACGGAGCAGGGGACACATAGGCGCAGGTATTGAAGCAATCAAGAACAAAAAAAATTATTGTATCCAGCCTGTGCCCTAACAAAGGGTTCTTGTATTGGCCTCAGGAACAACTTCCGTATCAGCAAAGCCACCAGAGTGAATCCAAGCAGCCTGTACAGCACATCTGATTTCAGCAGAGCAGGGAGCACAAGGAACTAGAAGACTGTAAAAAGCTGGTCAAATGAAAATGGCACCCCTCAGTTAAGCATGAGAAAATTCATCTAATATTGATAGGGAGTGAATGCTATCTATTAACAAGATCGGCGTAAAATCATAGAATCACCTGGGTTGGAAGAGACCCTTAGAGCATCAAGCCATCCCACAGCCTAACCCTGACTAGTCCACCGTTAAATCATGTCCTTAAGCACTTCAGCTACACACCTTTTAAGTATCTCCAGAGATGGTGACTCCACCACCTCCCTGGGCAGCCTATTCAAATGTTTAACAACCCTTTCAGTAAAGAAAATCACAGAATTTCAGGGTTGGAAGGGACCTCACGAGATCATCAGGTCCAACCCCCCTGCCAAAGCAGCTTCCTAGCTCATATTGCACAGAGAGGCGTCCAGACGGGTCTTGAATGTCTCCAGAGAAGGAGACTCCACAACCCCCTGGGCAGCCTGTCCCAGGGCTCTGTCACCCTCACTGTGTAAAAGTTCTTCCGCATGTTGGTGCGGAACTTCCTGTGCTCCAACTTGCAGCCATTGCCCCTTGTCCTGTCTCCACAGACCACTGAAGAGGGGCTGGCCAACTCCCCCTGCATCCCACACTTAAGATATTTATAGACTTTAGTTAGGTCCCCCCTCAGTCTTCTCTTCTCAAGGCTGAACAGCCCCAGCTCACTCAGCCTTTCCTCATAGGGGAGATGCTCCAGGCCCTTAATCATCTTCATAGCCCTAATCATCTTCGTAGCCTAAATCTTCCTGATATCTAACCTAAATCTCCCCTGGTGCAATTTTAAGCCATTTCCTCTTGTCCTATTGCTTGTCACCAGAGAGAAGAGACCAACCCTGACATCTCTGCAACCACCTTGCAGGCAGTTGTAGAGAGTGATAAGGTCTCCCTCAGCCTCCTTTTCTCAAGACTAAAAAGCCCCAGCTCTCTCAGCCATTCCTCATAGGACTTGTGCCCCAGAAAACGGAATGCTTAATAAAATGAATGCTATCATATGATTTTGTAAAATACAGCAGAGTTAAGAATTGGTACCTACAGTTGCAGGACATGTAAGAAAGATACAGCAGGAAAAAAGAGATGGAAGACAGGGGAGACAATGCAGAAAACCAGGTCTTGTTTGAAAACTTACTTGATGTTCCTTCCAAGAAAATACTTTTTTCATTATTTCACAGCCTAAGTTTCATATAGTTCTTTTAAGACCCAAAGATTTGACATTTCCTGTACGTATCAAGAGCTTTTTCTAACTATTTTTATTTCTAAATTTTTCAACTGCTCTCTACTTTCCACTTCTAGTTTAGACCACAAGAGTAGTAATAACTTTGTGCATTTCTACTTTTCAAACATTACGTTTGAAAAGTAGAAATGCCCACCAGAGGACTGCAAGACCTTGTTCTCTTGTAAGTAAATGATTGTTCAGCAGAAAAAAGTGATCACTTATAAATGAAATATTTCAGCTTGGCATTACACCCCTCATCAGCTTCACAACTGTATTGTCTTAATTTTTGTTCTCTTTTTTCCCAAATCGAGTCTCCAGCACCATCTTAACCTACAGCTGAATTTTCAAACTCAGTAGCACATAATTAAGCTCTCCCTTCCTACTACACATTACTCAGGAGCAGCTACCACACAGAAATACATCACCATGTATTATTAGCACCTTTTAGAGGAATCACGGAAGCAGAAACACAGCAGAGGCCATGAATCCATGATGCCATCAGCCAAACATGACCATATGGTAAATGCTTTTTATTCCCAAGAGGGGTTGAAAGGAGTGACCAAAAGTAAGCTTGGCGTGCAGAGGGACACACAGAACAACAAGAGGCTCACTACAGGACACCAGCCTAGGACATAAGCAGAGCTTGCTTTCACCAGCCCTCATAAACCCAACAATATGGTTAGACTCCATGTAATTCATATATAGGAAGATATATATATATTTATGTACCTGCAGGGGCACCACCGGCAATGGCAGAGGTTTGAGGGGAACAGCTGCACATGTACTGCTCCATGAGTACTGGAGCCATGTAGCCTTATTCCCTTGGGGTGGCAAGAGGAGGTGCCACTGGAGAGCTTTGAGGTTGTATTTTTCTGAACCAGTTTGAAAGCTTGTTCTCAAATCAACAAAATTTGAAAGACTTATGCCTAAAAATATAAACAACCCCCCAAAAAAGAAACAAAAAAACCTACACACACACACGAACCCACCCCCCACCTCCCCCCACCAAATAACCAATACCAGAATCCAATTCTTTAAAAAGTGTTACTGTGCAAGACATCTTCTGATGGATTATTCTGTAATGCCACAAGAGGACACTCTTAAACCACATGTTTTTTAATGAGGGCTAGCACTTTTCAAGTAATTTTGTATTTAGTGGTAAGCAGAGATTTCTGTTCGACAGCAAAACAAAAGACAAGCAGAGGTCTTTGTTTTCACCAAATCTTGCTTAATCTCAGTGTCTAGGTAGTAAAAAATCAATAACATTTTTTATTATAGCTGCTTTAAATTTTTTGGGACATCTGACAGCTGCAGCTCTTTATGCAATCTGCAGAAGCTTTTATTATCACAGCTTTTTTCTAGTACTGTTCTTATATCTTTTCTCTTGAAGTATGTAATGTATTCTAGACTTTGGTTGCAAGATTATTAGAAACTTGTTATTTTCATATCTGTAAAGGTGTGGTAGCAGTACTCATACATTTTCTTTAACTGCTCAAAGCAACTAGGTAGTTATACTTTTTTTAAAAAAAAAAGAATTGCTTAGGAATTACTTTTCTATAAACATAAAACCAGGGTTATAAAATTAGCAGTAGTATTCAGATTCTTAAAATAACTCCATGTCATTGCTTGGTCATTCTTTGAGTAACATTGGGTGCAAGTTTTCTAAGCAAAGAATAATTAGAGCCAGGAAAATAATTGGAGTATGTGAATTATACATTAAAAAAAAATGGGTTGATGTAACTCAGTCATCAGTTTGGAACAAAAGGAAAATAAATACATCAAATGCCTTGCTTCATTATAATAAACTCGGTTGGAACAAGCACTTACAACAAACAGATGTAGAGTCTTCTTCTATCTTGTTCATTATATGGTTCTGTGTTCTGTGGCCTGAACAAGAATCAAAAAAAGGTTAAGTGATTAATTAGATTCTTTATACATATGGTTTAACAATAAAGAGATTAGAACTGATAGAATTTAAGATACGTGGTGGTGCTGTTTATATTTGAGACAAACTTGTTTCATACATAACCATTTTAAAGTTGTCATGGAGTTGAATGATACTGTTAACCAAGCTGAGAAGGACTTTATTATGATGGTTAGTTGCTTTGGGGGAGGAGAGGAACTTCACATTGTTATTTAAAGCCATAAAATGACACTTGGAGATTATAGTCTCCACCACAGCAGGAATTAAGTGGATGCAGGAGACCACCATTGCCTTTGTCTTGACCAATATGGCAAGTTCTGAGATATTTTTTTAAGTCTTAATTAAGACCTTCATATCTGTTTGCTGATTGTTGTTCAGCTGATGTGGTACTACCAAAACAGCTTTTCCCACATCACCCATTATCTCCTGTCTGATCCATTACAGCATTTCCAACAGGTTGTTGGACCACACTGTCGCCATACCCAGGAAGGATTTGAATAAAGAAAACATGAAGAAACTCATAATAAAACATTTAGAGGTCTTTACAGTTCTGAAGATACTCAGTTTATAGCTGATAATAATATAAGACATTGTCTGCTACAGTACAGGGTCTACTACAGGTCAACCAACCAGGAAAACCAAGCAGATGAGGCCCCCTATAGACAGACAGGAGCAGCCTTCTGTTCACAAGCCCTGGTGCTTGCCCTGAAAGCCAGGGCAGGTAGCCTGAGAGAATGTTATGGTTCAGCCCCAGCCAGCAGCTGAGCACCATGCACTTGCTAACCCATCCCCCAGTGGGACAGGGAGGAGAAAGGGACAAAAGCAATGAAAAGGTTGGGGTAAGGACAATTTACTGACACAGCTCAAGGAGAGGGAAATAACAAGAGAACTTGTGACAGAATACACAAACAGTGATAACAGAAAGCATTTATGGACCCACCAACCAACCAGATGATCAGCCCACACTCAACCTGCCCCAGAGCCACATGGATTCCCCCTCCCCAACTAGCCAGCTTTTATGGGGAGCGTGACATCACATGGTATAGAAAACACCCTTGGCCAACTCAGCTCACCTGTGCTGGCTCCTTGGGAAAATTAACTCTATCCTAGTCAAAACCAGGACAAAGGAATACAGAGAAATTGTACAAGCAGCCAGGGATCAGGTTAGGAAACTGAAGCCATGATAGAATTAAATCTGGCCAGACACATCAAGGGCAACAAGAAAAACTTCTGTAAGTACATCAGTGATAAAAGAAAGACATAAGAAAATGTGGGGGTCCTCCAGAATTAAATGGGAGAAGGCTGGGGAACTCTACAAATTTTTTACCTCAGTCTTCACCTCTAGTCACATGGCCTAAGTCACAGAAGGCAGAACTGCCCACTGTAGGAGATGATCAGGTTCAATAATAGCTAAGAAGCCTGAAGATGCAAAGACCTGATGACATGCATTGGTGGGTTCTGAGGCAAATAAGGTGGTTAAGCCACTGTCCATCATATTTGTGAAGGCCTGGCAGTCTAGTGAAGTTCCCGCTGACTGAAAAAGGGGAAACATAACCCCCATTTATAAAGGGAAAATAGAAAGACCTGTGGAACTACAGGCTGGTCAGTCTTACATCTGTGCCTGGCTAAGATCATGCTCAGGCACATTGCAAATAAGGAGGAGCATGGTGGCAGCCAACACAGTTTTACTAAGGGCAAATCATGCCTAAAAAATTTAGTTGTCTTATATGATGGGGGTTACAGTATTGGTGGTTAAGGGAAGGTGACAGACATCACCTATCTGGATTTGTGCAAAGCATTTGACACTGTTCTGCATGACATCCTTCTCTGGAGTGGCAAGAATTTGACGTGTGGACCACTCAGTAGGTGAGGAATCGGCTGGACAGTTGCACTCAAAGCCTTGTGGTTAACGGCTCAATGTCCAAGTGGAGATCTGTGATGAGTAGCATTCCTCAGAGGTCAGTATTGGGACTGACACTGTTTAACATCCTTGTTGCCATCAGGAGCCATGGGATTGAGTGGACCCTCGGCAAGTTTTCTGACCATGCCAAGCTGTGTGGTGCATTTGACACACCAGATTGAAAGGATGTCCTCCAGAGGGACCTAGGCAGGCTTTAGAGGTGAGCCCATGTTAACTGTAAGTTCAACAAGGCCAAGTGCAAGGTTCTTCATATGGGTTGGCACAGTCTGAAGCACAACTGAGAGGAGAATGAAATGAGGGCAGCCTTGAGGAGGACTTGGGGGTCTTGAGTGATGTAAAGCTCAACATGAGTCAGCAATATGTGCTTACAGCCCAGAAAGCCAACCTTATTCTGGACTACATCAAAACAAGCATCACCAGCTGATCAAGGGAGGGAATTCTGCCCTTCTACTCTACTCTCATGAGCCCCCACTTGGAGTACTGTATCCAACTTTGAGGTCCCCAGTACAAGAGATATATTGAGCTGTTGAAGCAAGTCCAGAGAAGAGACCCAAAGATGATCAGAGGGCTGGAGCACCTCTCCAATGGAGACAGCTGCAACTGTTGTGTTGGTTCAGCCTGGAGAAGAGAAGGTTCAGGGGAGACCTTATTGTAGTCTTCCAGTACCTAAATGGGGGCTACAGCAAAGCTGGAGAGGGACTGTTTATCAGGGAGTGTAGTGATAGGAAAAGTGGTAAAACTGCAGGAGGGTAGATTTTGATTGGATGTTATGAAGAAATTCTTCCTTGTAAAGGTGGTGAGGCAGTGGCACAGGTTGCCCAGAGAAGCTGTGGCTGCCCCTTTCCTGACAATGTTCAAGGCCAGGTTGGATGGGCAACCTGGTCTAGTTGAAGGTGTTTCAGCTCCCATGTCAGGAGATTGGACCTAGGTGATCTTTGAAAGGTTCTTTCAAATTGTGGTGGTTTGGCCCTGGCTAGAGGCCAAATGCCCACCAAGCTGCTCGCTCACTCCCCCCTTCAGCTGAAAAGGGGAGAAAATATATTTTTGGAGGCTTAGGCCCTGAGATAAGGACAGAGGGATCACTCTCCAATTAGTGCAATGGGCAAAACAGACTCAGCACAGAATAAAGGAAAGTGATTTATTACAACTACGACTAATACACCCAGTGAACCGGAACGAGATAAGAGTAAGAAGCAGCCAGGTCTTAAAGCGCCTTCCCCCACCCCTCCCCTTCTTAGCAAACTCAAACTTCATCACGATTTTACTCCCTTCTTCCCCCCAACATGGCGCGGGGAGGGGCAGGGAGTTGGGAGTGAGGTTCTGGCGGTACCAGTTTCTTTCCTTCCCCAGATCTTAACGCTTCTACTTCCTCCTCCCCTCGCCTCTTAACACTCTTAGCTTTAATCATCAATTTCTCTCCCTTCTTCCCTCCCATCGCAGCACCAGGAGGGGCAGAGAATGGGGAATGAGGGGTTTTCAGTCCGTTCCGCCCGAGCTGTCTTCTGTCTCAGCCGGGATGGGGATTACACACACACACACACACACACACACACACACTTTCCTTGAGGTGCTGTGGGGTCCCACCCACGCAAGAGTCATATCCACGAACTTCTGCAGCGTGAGTCCTCTCCATCGGGGAGTCATCTCCTCACCACAGACCTCTCAGCAGGACTCCCTTCCATCGGGTTCTGACATTTGGGCCCGGGCTCCCCCGGCCTGGCTCCCTGCAAAAGTCACAAGTCCCCCGGCAACCCTGCTGAGGCGTGGATCAATCTCTTCACAGGGCGTAGATGTCTCTGCTCCCTGTCCTCATCCATGGGCTGCGAGGGGACAACCTGCTTCACCATGGTCTTCTCCACGAGCTGCAGGGGAAACTTTCTTTCCACATTCCTTTCCCCCACCTCTCCTTCTGGGCCTGGCCTTGGATATCGGTGCAGCTGGGCACATCTTCCCACTCTGCGTTCTGGTGGCAAAGTGCCCCAGCCTGCAGGTTTTTTTCTCCTATATGTGATTAACAGAGCCGCTATGAATCCATCTGTGATTCATCAGAGATAACTTTGGCCTTGAATTGGCTGAAGTTTACTGTCTGGAACTTGCAGAAAACTGTAACCGCTGCTTTGCAAAAGCCATCTCAGCAGCACAGCTACAGCAAACTGCAACACAAACCCGAACTAGTCTGTGATTCTACGATTCTCTTTTCTTCTGTTTCTCTTATAACCTACATGTAAGCTGAACACTTAGATAAATGTGACTGCAAATAGGATTACACTCCTTGCTTTGTTTATTCTTGAATGAAGTCAAACCACCGTAATTCTCAAGACTTTCTTATGTATGTCCACTGTTGAAAATGTTTTACCTAGATGTGAAGTCTGATTTATTAATGCTGAGTCACTATTACATAATTTTAAATATGTTGTATTCCTTTTTCTAAGTTGTTATTTCATGATTAATATCTCCAGCCTTTGAGGGGGAAATATATATTGATTTCACAGTTCTGCCAATTGATTTTTGCTAAATACCCTTTCCAGTGTCCTGCCAAGGGAGTCCGGGTAACTCCAGAAGTCAATATGCATAAATTCAGAGGTTACTCACAGTCGCCCACAGAGCCAAAATCTTTGAAGGAGATGCTAGGGTATTTTATAAATGCCCTCAGACTGCTGGATCAAAGTATAATTTGCTATGTGGGTAGATTTCCACCAACAGTGTGAGGACAGGAAGTGCTGCAGTGCAAATCACAAGACATTGTTCAGTACACGGTACACAGGAATCAGCTATACATGTTCTACAGCTCAGGAGTATTACGGGTCAGAGTAGTGTTGAATCAAAAAGGATAGAAAAGAAACTCAGAGGTGTCTCTGACTGTAATGTCATTCAATTGCTTTCAGAAACATCCCCTTTCATGTAAAAGCTGTCTTTTTGTAAATAACCGGGCAGCTGGAAAGGAAATAGCATTTTCCACAAGTGGCAGAAGATTTGCCCTGCCCTGTTCCTGACTGTCACTGCTACAGCTGCACTGTCCTGTAAGCTGGGCCGGTCAAACCCGCAGGTGGCTGTGGCCGTTGCTGGTGGATGCAGCCCAGGTGCAGGGCTGTAGGGTGAGGATGCAGGCAGGGACCCACACCCCTGGTGAGGCTGTGGTGCCAGCCTGGCCCTGGCATAGCTGTGCAGCCTCCATGGTGCCTCTGTGGGAAGAGTCTGCCTGCATGTTTTAGGAAGTCCTGCAGCCATCAGGCCCCACCTCATCCCAGAGCACTTCTGGTGATGGGTGTTCAGGGGGCTGCACAGGGCTCTGGAGCGGTTACAGAAGAGGTAGGAAGCTGGGTATGCAGAGTATGCTGGGGACAGAGAGGGTGGACAGAGCTCTGGGCTATGCTGAAGATCAGTGTAATGCCTTGGAGGCCAGGGGTGTGTATTAAATTTGCACGAGAGATGGAAGAGGGAGCAAGGCTTGGGGAGTGAGGATTTTGAGGTGACTAACGCTGAGCTTTGGGGAATATATTTGCCTAAGTCAGTACAGCAAAGGAGACTGATCAGAAAGACAATATACATCATGAAAGAGGAAGACATGAGTGCCTGTGTGGCCTCCACACTCCTTTCCCACTCAGACATGCCACTTGTGACAACAAAGGCACTGCACAGATAGTGACAGATCAGTACATTCTCTGCGTACCCATAACATGTCATGGTGTTTACAGAAAACTTGTTTTATCTCAATGAGGTTTCAAAAGGATTTTTGGGGAAAGCAATGTTGGGGAGAAAAGGCAGTGGGAAAGAAGAGAAGACTTCCCAAAAAAGACATGGAAAATTGTGGGGATAATATAATCACAGAATCACACAGAACAGAGGGACTGGAAAGGACCTCAAAAGATCATCTAGTCCAATCCCCCTGCCAGAGCAGGATCCCCCAGTGCAGGTTGCACAAGACAGCATACAGGTGGGTTTTGAGTATCTCCAGAGAAGGAGACTCCACAGCCTCTCTGGGCAGCCTGTTCCAGTGCACTGCCACCCTCACAGTAACGAAGTTTCTCCTCATGTTTAGGTGGAACTTCCTACATTCAAGTTTGTGCCCATTGCCTCTTGTCCTGTCAGTGGGTGCTACTGAAAAAGACTGACTCCATACACTTTTCTGACTGAATAGACCTGCCTGTACTGTATAGTCCTGGGCCTTTAAATATCACGCTTCTGGAGTGCAACTGAAGCCATGTTGATAACATCTCATTTTAAAGGGCTCAGTGCTTCTCCAGCTGATGAATTAAAAAAAAAAAGTAAACAAAATTTTAAGTCCTAAGAAATCCATGTTATGTAGTTATATACTGACTAATTCTCAACAAAAAATCCCATTTACAAAACAACTTTCATCATAAGAACAGTCACAACTACAGAAAGCTTGTCTCCAGTGTATTTTTATTAGGGATTCCTGCCATCATATCAACATACAAAACAATCAGGATGTTGACATATAGAAATGTGAAATTCACTGTACAAAGATAAGGCTCGAGTTACAGGTATATTTTCCCCTTAGTCTCCATGAAATAAAACCATTTTTAATTCTTCCCAGAGTTGTGTTTATAAATGTTAGACAAACCACAAAATAGATTTCAAGTACATAACATTTTACAATATAATCCAAGCACAGACAAATACACAATACTGTTACCTATAGATGCTCCATAATCCATGTCTGTCATCCTCACCAATAAAATCTTAGACTGCTGCTCTCTGAATATGCCCAGCCATATCCTTCTGTGTGTAGTATGTGGTCCTGGCCTTTAAGCCTTAGAACTTTCATGACTTCCAGCTAAATTACTTTGGTAGACCTGACAATATCAGAAAGGAAGGGAAGATTTTTGAAAGACCAGACCTGGACGCATGCACATTTTTGGTAAGTAAAGGCATGTGCACACACACACTTGTACTTAATCCCACATAAAACCCCACTGCACTCCACAGTTTCTGAGAATATGTTCTCTTGCAAATCAGCTGTTCTCTGATAGAGTTAGATCAAATGTAACAATACTCCTACTTAGGGAGTGTTGTTATTTACTGGGACAAAACTGTATTTTAGAGCACAGGCTCTAACTTTTTCTCTTTTTTTTCAATAATTATCAGACTTTTATGGGAACCTGTATGGATCCATGTCTCCATAGTCCAGCAGGATGCCAGCTCTCACAACCTCCACCATTCAAAATGCCTTTTCTGACACCTTTGTTTAGAAACAATGCATAATTTCCCATTAAGGCCAAATGTCTATTTTAGTTCACTCTCCGATTCTATTAGGCTGAATGATTATTACCTCATGGGAAAGGATCATTTAGCTGCAAGTAGCACAAGAAGGAATACACATCAAGTAACTAATCAATAACGATTCTTCTGGGGAACAGATTGGCAAGGACAAAGAAAGACAAGAAAGAAGGTAGATGTTTAACTTGGCCTTTGTTGTTTGGGAAATGAATAGTAATCCCAGAGCTTTCAACTGAAAAAGGAACTCCTAAGCCCTGTAACTGTTTTGTCCTTTAAAAACTAGTGAAGATTAGAAGGAAAGGAGAAATCCTCTAAGGGAACTGCCATTTTCAAACTAGACATTTGCAAAGGCTTACATGAGAAAACCAAGCAAAACCAATTCTCTGATATTGAAACTAAAGGAATTTAATCAGTTAGAATTAAAGATGTGGTTACAATGTGTTAAATGCACATCTACTAAGGCAGCCTCAAGTATGTCTCCAATTTATAAATCTCTAAGCAGGAGAAAGACTGTGAGGCCAGAACCAGAGTTCCCTAGTTTAAATACGAAATACATCTGCACTAAGGTCAGGATGAGGAAAAAGAATAGAAACTTTCTCCTCTTAAATACAGCCTCTATGGTACATTTAAGGGCCTTTGACTGGTCTCAGCGTGGACAAGATTTTACGTAAATATATTCTCTAAGCTATACTGGAATACCTTCAGATACACAAATCCATGTCACATGAAACAGAATTAGATCATGTAACTGGGCTCATAATAACAGGGAAAGAGGATAAGTGTGCTGCTACATGTGAAAGGAAGCGTATTAGTATGCAGAGAAAATATGTTGTCTTAGAGATTAATAATAACGGGCATTAAGGATGGAGATGCATCTCTTAAAGTCTTTAAGCCTTTAACTGTGAGTCAGTAGAACTGTACAGCCTAATGCTTTGCTTTTGAAAAGGAATATATTTCTCTTCTCTTATCAGTTGTAAAAGTAGGTTACTCACCTACTGATTTAGCTATTGTTTTGGCTTTTTTTGTTGTTGGTTTTTTTTTTTTTTTTTTCCTTTTTCTTTTTTTTTTTTTTTTTTTTGCTACTATTATCTTCTTCCATGTTATGTACAATAATCTACATTTAGACTGAAGACTCACTTTCTCCCAAACGTACTTGGACTATCTTGTAGAGACTTTCTACAGCACTGATAAAATGTAAAACAACCTGACAAGTAAGGGGAAGGATCATTACTTTCAGTTCTGCTCACTTCCCCAAGCTTTACATGTGTACCTTTCAGAAATTCTTCTGCATACTTGGTGTCCATTCACCTCCCCAGGCAGCCCCTACTGAACTTGAGTGAACTTTCTATATAATCCCCAAATCACACTCCCTCTGTATAGAGCTATATTAAATTCACTCATTCTCCAGCCAGTAGTTTAAAAACAAATCATTGCTAAAACACTAAAAACACCCTACATGCCCTTGTGCATTATTCTTACCAATTTGTACATTTAAATAATACTGGAAGTTGTCTTTTGCTAAAAATTTACCAAAATATTTTAAACACATAAAAATGTAAAAAACCAAACAGACAGAAAAACAAACCAAAAAACAAAAACCCAGCATAAACATTGCTTGTATAGGCATTGGTTAGAAGAGATTGCTGCACTAAGGATTATATTCAAAAAAGTTTTTCTTTCAGTGTCACTGGATTTAGTGTCATGGATTGAAAGGTTAAGGATGATAAAACTCATCGTGACCCCATCTTATGTGATGTAAAAGGTGAGCAGGGAGTCTGAAAAAAATACAGCTCTTTTTTGGTTACTAGATGGTGACTGTATAAGCCTGTAACTAAAGGGGTAATCTAAGTACATAAAGAGAACTTGAGAATCTGAAGAGTCAGTAACGAACCGGTTATGAAGACAGTTACTGACTGATGGCCCCAGGGGCATTATGGAAAGCTGGCACTAACTGAAATTTTGAATATAGCCCTTAGTTGTTATCATATTTATTTAAAATTTAAAAGCTGCCCAGCACGTCACGAATGAAGTTGATTTTGCAAGCCACCCACTGCCTAAGGGGGCAGTAATATTCAATATGAAACTGCTGAAACTCCGGCGTCTGACGGATTTCATGCAGAAAAGAGATTTGAAGGTCCGACTCCAAGAGAACAAGGAGAAGAGGGAACACAAACAACAACAGTCCAAGGCCTACAAGGAGAAGTCTGGAGAAACTCTTCACAAATGCATTCACCTCTATGTTGCCCATTAGAAAGTCATAGCTCCACCTCAGCGCTCTCCGAGCTTCTTTCAGTTCTTCCTCCTCTGCGATCAAAAATGCATTTTCATCTGCTTCCAGTTCCTCAAATGAATCTGTATCATCTTTCTCATTCTCTACTCTTGGACAGGTATCAAAGAGCATGTCAATCTCATCATCAATAGGGGTGGGCAGCAAGCTGGCACTAGGGTTGTATGCCAGTTCTGAGATGGTTAAAGGTTCCTCTTTCATCTTCTCTTCCTGTTCAGTGGCAAGATCAACATTCTCCCCAGTGTCATTAACTGGAGAGCTCGAACTCACAGGTACTGAAATGTCATCTTCCTTTGGCAGCTGGATACCTGGAAAAAAAAAAATAAGAGATTAACACAGTGATCCTAAATATCTGCCTTCCTGGTGGCAAGCCTCAGCTTTCCAACAGTATGTAATAGAAACTGGAAAGAAGATTCTGCAATCAATTTGTGTATTGAAACCAGACCATTCACAATTAGCAAAAAAAAAAGGAAAATCTTTTTAAAGGCTCCAGCGGAGGAAGATGTCTTTTACAACACTGCAGTACGCCAGATCTGCTTAACTTTGTCTGATGCAGCTAATAATGCTATAGTACAAAACAGAACAGCTCGATTTCTACTGGCAATCAGATTTCTCCTATAAATGAATACCTATGACATGTGTGAATCTGTGCTATTTGGTGTGCAATAATAGTAGTAATAACAACAACAACCACCACCACCTCCACACACACCTTTGTTTCTTTGAGATGAATGAGAAGAAAGTGATAAGATAAAGGCCAAGGTTGGGAATTTTTAATAGTACGTTACATGAAAAAGAGACAATAAATCATCATGATAAATTCATATAATCAGCAGAGAGGATAAAAGGAGAGTAAAGTTGACATACAGCATGAGGATTAGATATCACTAAAATCAAATGACAAGGCCTCAGCTCTTCAAAAAGCTCCCTCTCCTCTCATGTCTCACTTTCAGTCATGTTTCTACTCTTCATACTCAAAGTCTCTTTTCTCCTTCGCCTTTAAGTTTCTCTCTCCCTTGCAAAGGAGTCTTTCTTAGCCTTTAACAGTGTGCTTCTTTCTTGATCCCACACTCTGCCCAAGCAGATATAAGAAATGAGAGACAACCTCCACTTCAAACCCACCTACATTAAATCACTCCCTGAACAAGCTAACTTGCTCCTTACCTGGCAATGCAACTTCTAGATACCTTACTTAGTGTATCCCCCACCTCAGTAAAGTACGTCAGCTATTAAAATGAATTTCGCCTTTTAAGTCTTCAAAATGGCCCAGATAGATCTCTCCCCCTGTAATCTGTTATCTTTTCCTGCTCTCTAGGAGAAAACACTGGCCATGCTTCCAGGTGAGGTTTCACATTCTGTCCAAATCAAGCAAAATGACCATTTCTGCTTCCTCTCATTTCATCCCTGAGCAAGCCAGCTTGTAAAGCTAACCTAGGAAAACAAATGTTCTCCTTCCTGGGCTAGTTCTCTGATGGTCATGCTTCCTGAACCAACTTGTCAGATGCTCTCACGAGCACAGCACATTGTATGGACAGAGAAAGAGCAGGAGTGCTCCTTGCACCAGAACCCAGCCAACAAATCCACACAGCTGAACTGAATACCTCATCCTCAATAATGAAAATGCAAGTCTCCTCATTAGCTTAACCTCACTGCCTAGCTAATAATTCCTTGACTCAACTAGTCTGTCCTCTCCTACCATTTGAGGCATTCATCACATTTCAGCCTGAAACCGGTTTTGTGCTGGAACTTTCTGTCTACAACAGCCTTTGCATTAGCAAACATACTTGCCACAGTCACCAAGAGAAGCATGCAAACTGACTGCAACAACAGTATACAAATGCTAACAGGTGAGAGCAGATCTGGGAGAGGACCTCTCTCCTGAACATGCAGTAACAGCAGGTAATGCTGGATCCTCAAGCTATGCTCTGAGTCACTTGAGAGTGCACTCATGATATGTTAAAATGTAAAAGCCAAAATTTTTAAACTCTGGAGCCCAACATGAAGCATTTACTCATATCTAGATACAAGAGTACTACCATTTGATTTTCAAATCTGCTTTTCACTTTCTCTTAATAGGAGTAAAAGGTAAGTTGAGCCACTTTCTTAGACACCTCCATATGGATTAAAGGATCTAATTTTAACCTCCCAAGTTTGAGAATCCTGGCCATAGGGCTCTCTATACCTGCTTAGATGCAAGGTCAGTACTGTATCTTCTTCATGTTTCTCATCATAGAGAGGACAGCTGCAGCTACTGCAAAGAAAGGTCACCCCAGTTTATGATTTTCTGAGCCTTCTCTCCTTCCCCAGAGTAAATTCCAGCACGAATAACATAGATGGTGAACATAAGCAAGAAAGATTGTATTAACTGTCATTAAAAATACATTTTTCTCAAACAGCTGGCAAACTTCTGACTTTGTGATTAACCTGTAGATAGAAGGCAGCAGAGGAACCTTTTCAGATCAGTGTCTTCTGAACGTGTGGTATTAAAATTGGAATGTGTTGCAGTTCAAAAGCATACATCAACAGCACAGTCCACTACACAGTTTGTGTGGGTAGCAAGAATTTTCAGCTGGCTTTTGTGTTGTTAGAACACACTAAAGCAAAGTAATCACAACCAAATCCAAGTGTAAATAAATAATGTTTTAATATTCAAAATTGAAAATTCAGAATGGGAATTAACTGCTGCTGTTGCAAGTTCATTTTATATTTGAAAAATTAAATATATAAAGCTGTTCTTTTCATTCCTTCATATTCCCTACAACAGCACAACATTTATCAAGTCAAGGACCGAGGAAGCAATTTGCTATTAATCATGGCTAATGCAAGCCCACAACAAAGTTCCAGCCATGTTGCAATATGTAAGTTGGGCGACCAGATTTTGCTGGTGTCGAAAGACACAAGTATAACATCAGTAGGTACATACTGTTCACGAGGCTTATGTAGGCATAAGAATATCACATTAAGCACAGATACTCAAAATCATTCTACAGTACATTAAATATTCCAGTGACACAAATTGAAGAAAAGTACAAGTTTTTCAGATCATTTATTTTTTGGATAGTCTTCAAAAGACTCACTTATTTGAAGTAATAAAACCAGGTTACAAGAAAAAAAAATCCTAAGTCTTTCAATAGAAAAAGACAATATAAAGGCTAAAGCAAGATTGAAGCAATATCCTTTAATTACTCTACGTTGCTGCAAATCATTTGCTCCTATTCATACATAACAATTATTTTGCTGCTACCCTTGTAACACTAAAATTTTCTATAATTTCTGAGGCTGGACTTTGAAAAGTGTGATATTTCTGTACAGTTAAAGTTTGTATTGTGTTTAGATTTAAAGGAATATGTCTTGAGGATTAAATTACATTTGCGAAGGACTTCTAACTTCCAGTCTTTATTTCATATTTTTTTACCAGCAATTTACATTCCATAGGTGAGATTCTTGAATACATATAACTGGAATATCAAGTAAATAAACTAAACTGTATTTCTGGTACAAAAATTTGCTACACTTTTCTGGCAACTGGATAAATTCTACAGAGACAGAGAGTTCTCAGGATGCTATCCAAAACCCTCTACTTCCCTTCCAATAAATTCCGGGATTGCTCCAAACCTCTGACTTGCTGCAGCAGATGGGACCATGAACAGGAGAATGAAACAAAAGTTAACAGCGGTCATCTGCTGTAAACATGAAAATGCAAGAGGTCTGATATCAATGTTTTCAGCTGCTAGAGTTTCTAAAGGGGCCAAAAGCAGCAGCTGAGGATTAGCAGGGTGAAGCCCCAGCTCCACCATTCTTAAGAAGCTGCAGTTGCTGAAAATACAGCAACACAGAAAAATGTATCCTCTGCTTATTAAAAAATTCAGTTCACACACTGGTGGACAGATACACTGCACAGAGCTTTATTTACCAGACATTCTAACACCATTTCACATCTGTAAAGACTTTGTATAATGGAGAAAGGAACAAGTGTGAAGATTTCCTGCTTTTAAACACAGAACTGAAAAATTACATATGGTCCAGAAATACCAGTGCTATTTTATATATATGTGTAAACAAGTAAGACCCACCAGAGAGCACTTAGAACAGTCCCTTCCTATCCTTTTTTACTATTTCCTCTATAAATATTGTGTACTACTTTGCTTATTTTCAGTGCAGACAAAATTTATTTGTACTATGAATAGAATAACCTTTTACAGAGATGAGAGAGTGACTTTCCCACAGGAGCAAAGTGCATGGATATCACAAAGAAAACATAGGAAAAGGAAATAGAATCTACAGTTGCACTAAACTTAGATATTCCCCTACATAGAGTCTGTATCAAAGCAGCATCTGTATCGTGGCCAGATGCCAGAAGTAGTAGGCCACAGATCTGTGGCCTACCCACATCCCGTGCTCACAGAAAACACCTGTTCCGGCTCGCAAGGAGAGTAAATCAATGACAGCTGATAGTAACTCCTTTTTAGGCAGTGATTGGGCTTTCCTGATGACCATTCTCCTCTGCTACCCCCCACCCCACCCACCCATCCCCCCCCTTTTTTTTTTTTTCAATCTTACAGGAACTCCTAAAAGGGAGCAAATCCCTGTCACAGGTGCTGACTTCAGTCGTAAGCACTGTGACTGCCGAATCACTGCTCTCCTCCTTAACAGCATTATGTGTCAGGCTGTTCAACTGATGTCGCAGCTAGTGCAGCTGCTGGAGACTAGCCCTGTGAAGGTGCAGAGGCGCAAAAGAGAGCGTGCAGCACACAGCGGGCCTTCTGCAGTGGCTGCCTCTAGCCTGCCTCTGGCATGGAAGGAGCCACCCCAGTGCTGCTGACCCTCTTCCAGAACCAGAATTAGGCAACAAAAAGATTGAGAGAGAACTGTCTGATAGGCAGCAGGGATGAGAAGGCGAGATACATCCATCAGCAGCTCAGAGAAACATGAGGAGCTGGTGAAGGGACTGCAGTGACTCAGTGCTCTGGGCCAAAGCAAGAGAGGCTGAAAAGAGCTAAACACTGATGTGGAAGCTTAACACCCAAGAAAAGGACAAGTGGGACATATCAGCATCCCTGCTCAGCTTTGGTGAGTGTCCCTGGTGTACATCAGCGTTGTTCTGAAGTGGTCGTAACTACAGCGGGGTGTCCCAAGGAGCTGTGGCTGCTGTCATTTTTGCAGAGGCTAACTTGATCGGCAGTCCAGACATACACTGTTAGGAAGTCAAAGCAGAAGAAAGCCCAGAATGGCACATGCTCAAGGAGAGGGACACCTACAGCACTTTGGCAGGGAAACTTCTGCACTGCCAACTACATTTCTCCTCCTCTCTTACATGCTGATATACCAGTTTTAAGCATGTGTACATCAAAAGGGATAGCATCCTATAAAGAGTACCACAAAATCAAGCTATTTAAGAACCAATGTAGCCCCAGCACACAAATCCTTTACTAGGTGCTGTCATATTAAACCAACAAGATGGCTCATACCTATTTGGAGATCGCATTTAACCCCTGAGGTATAAGGATAAAAAATATATGTAGATACTAATGCTGGTTTTGCAACCTATTTTTGACTCGGGGGAATTAGGTGCATTCTCATAGACACTACAGTTTCCCCTGAGTGGTAAATTCATGAAGTAAAGGCAGCCAGGAGCTGCTGCTCCTTAAGAAACAAATCACTGCAAGAAGCAGGTTCTCCCACATCTGCTGCGCTCACCACTTTCTGATTTTCATGTGCCAAAAGTGTGAGAATATTCTGGTCCTTGCCAGAACGTCCTCAGCTATTTCTTCTGTAAATACAATGAAGATTCAACACAAAAGCAGTTTTATATAGGTGCTTGGAACCTGAAATCTGTCAACCTACACTTAGAAAAAGTAAGCAGTACCACAGAAAGCACAGAGGAAGAAATTTTTGAAATGTCTTACTTCACTGAGGAAAGAGGGTTATGAATACAGATTCATAGATGGGCGAATCCATGTTTGGCAAAGGGGGTTAATATAAAAAGAAGAAAAGAGAAACATCTTTGCTCTGGTTGCTGTCCAAAGCACTGCTGAATACTTTCTGTTCCCTGGGTTGCACTCCTGTTATGTGAAGTAAAAAGAGATCTGGATCACAGTTCTTCCCCCTCCACATATTTCAGTATATTAAATTATTCAGGATCTAGAAAAATAAAAACTACGAAATTATGATCTGGCAACTAAACTCACTCAGTTGCAGTAAAACACTACATTGTTCCCACTACTGTATACAGCTGACATCCAAAATCTGCTACCAATCTATCACCTCCTACTTTAAGAACTACTTAGTATTGTCAGTATTCAGTATTATACCAGTTTCAAAGTATTTCTCCCCCTCAGCCAAAGAAAACATCCAAGGCAAAATTCCAGTCACTCATTTGTTAGTAACTAGCAAATAAGCCCACAATCTACGTAAGATATTACAGCAAATGTCATTTAAGTCTCATCTCATTCATTCCTCACTTGCAACTCTGCTCCTATAAGTAATTCTTCCTTATTCTCTGCTGTACTCAATGTAACATTATCATTTATAGTACAGTCCCTTTCCAAGAGACAACTATTAGCATAACAGACTATGGGAGGGGGAGAAAGGGAAAGTTTTGAGCAAAATAAATGTAAATTTACCAGCCCTTCTGGCTGTGATCTTGGAGCCATGCCGCAGTAATCGAATGCACACTTCCTTGTTGCAGTGGTTAACCATCCGCAAATGAATGCTTCTCTTGGTTTGGATTTTTACAAGACATTTCACCATTTTGACTAGTGAATCCTCTTCTCAAAGTCCTGTAAAGGCTCTACCCATGCCAGCTCTGACCTCCTATTGAGTTCCCACTGAGTTTTGAGAGACTAACACAAGTCACTCTCAATGAATCAAATGACAAGCTTCTAACATGGCCAACAGAAATATCCCAGTAGGGTACGGAACAGGAGGTTATTTTTAAACATTTCCAAATGCCTCGTACCATGCAATACAATCTTCCACAGCATCCATGTCAGCTAGCAGTTGCTAGCATAACAGCTGAACCACACACAGAAGCATAGAAGTATCCAAGGAACCAAAACATAGCACAGTAAAACTAAAAGCCAGAATCTAGGGTGTTTTTCACAGGGGAAAAATGGCACTGTGGCCTTTATTTTTCTAAAGGGTCCCAACTTGGCTACTAATGTCCATTCCCCACCTCTGCCTGGAAAGTATTTTCAGAGGATACAAAAGGGAAAATCTTACGCTGTGTTTACAACCTTACTCAAAGGGCAAACCAATGAGATGAAAATGTTTTCATTTCAAGACCGTTTTCAACACTGACCTGCCTGTGTATGAATAACAAAATTACTGCGCTTGAGAAGAATGTCCCTCTTTGCGTATGTGCTCCAGTTCCCACTTCTGGACATCTACTGGACACATTCACATCCACCAGAAAGATGTGTTGCTTCACAAGGCTTAGCACTTCCCTATCCCCACCCAGCAGAGATATGCAGCTCCCAAAAAGGCATGAAGCATATATGCTGGCTGCTGGTAACTTGTTCCAGACAGAAGATGGAATGCAACCACGTGACAGCATCATACTGTCCTAGTGGGAAAGGAGCTGCTACTGGGTCCACTGAAACCACAGAGAGGAAATAAACTGCAAGGACTGTATGGGAGCCGGAAGATAGTCTCTCACTTCCCAGAATGCTTACCTTTAATGTTTATGACATGCAGTGCCATCTGAGTCATCATTACCTGCCATTCTTGTTCCTTTGGCACTATCAAACCAGTGGTGTATGTGTAAGTATGTAGGAAAGAAGGGAGCATGGGAGAAAGTCCTGCAAACATGTATTTTTATACTGAGGGATTTTTCTCATGAAAGGCCGGTGCTTCAACGGAGCATTTGGAAAGCACCTTTACGGTGGCTCCTTTCCTCCCCTCCCAGGCCTATACAGTATGCACATCCTGCATACCCTCATTTTCAGTCCTTCCTCCACACGACAATCACTCCTCTCCTTCTCTGCAAGGACTTCCTTGTGGGTCTGAGGAAAGACCAAGTGTCCCTTTGCTTTATAACTCCTTTTTTTCACCACTTCAAAATATTTTGTCTTCTTCCATCATCTTCATTCTCAAAAATGTTGTAGCAACAAAATGTATATGTTTTCATAAAAAAATAATTCTTAGAATAACCATGAAGACATCTAAAAAGTGTGCAACTTCCCAAGGAGGGAAAAAAATTGAAGAATATGGATTTTAAACAGGAGGAATTTAGAATGACTCTGTGTCATCAACTCTCTTTTCAATAATATAATAAAATGTACATCAATCAATGTACATTTTATTATATTATTGTAGCATGCTACTTTTAGAGCTTTGGTTGCTCTAAATGCAGAAGTCAATGTCACTAGGAAAATAATTCCTACATGACACTAAGACCCCAAGTATCAAGTGACTTAAAAGAATTTTCATTAATATCCTGTGACTCAAAACCTCCTGGTTTTGCCCTTTTGTTTGGGGTTTGTTTTTTTTTCGGATTGGACTACTCAAATACATGAAGCCCTGATAGCGACAGCATCCAGGGCTGAGAAATCCAAAGACAATGACCTACCACCTACAAAATAATTTCCAAGTTATCAGGACAGGCAATGGTCTATCCAACCAAATCAGACAGTGAAAGAAGGCAGCCACACAACTCCTTCAGCAATACCAAAAAAAATTATAACATTTTCAACTGCACATTGAGCAAGGACCATGAAAGGACACAATGGTACTATTCAGAAGGACCTAGCTTAGCCATCCATGACAAAGACGAATTTTGCCATCACACTTCTGGATACATATAAAACTCTTGTTTCTAGTTGCCTTTTGCAGAGTGTCTTTCAGGTTCAAAAGGTAGAAATGGCCCATCCAAGTACTGCTGACGCTCATATATGTGAAATCTAATCCCAAGGGATATCCTTCTACACGCCGCAGGAATTGTATGGTTGCATCTTTACACTACCAAGCTTCTTTCCTCCTCCTGAGACAGACAGGACGTTAGTGCAAGCCAAGAATCAGTAACAAAGAACGTGAAAGCCTGAAAAATCTTAAGTGGTAGCAACAAAGCACTGAGAGACGACCTGCAAAACCTAATGCATGACGACTTGAGGTTATTTTTTAAAATTTGATGAATATGTATTGCTTGGTGGCCAATCTCTAGGTAAATCACGTAATACATTTTATAACAGGAATGAATGTAAGAATAAGATTTTGAATCCAGGTGCTTAAATTAGCAATTTGACAACTGTACTAAGCCTCTAAGTACAGAATGAAGAACTGCCTCTTGAAGAATGAGATACTGTCCTGGTTCCTGCCAGGCCAGAGTAAACTTCCCCACGCAGTCAGCACAGGTGACTCCATTTGGGCCTGGCTGTTTTCCACACACTGACTTGACATCACTCCCCTATAAAAGGGGCTGGTTGGGGAGGAGCAGGTCCATGTAGCTGGGTCTGGTGGGTCATCAGGTCAGTGCAGTGCTCTGTGTTATCACTTAGTTGTACTCAGTGTTATCACCAGGTGTGTGTATTCTGCCATGAGCTCTATTGTTGTTCCCCTCCTGGTGCTGTGTCAGTATCTGTCCTTATCCCAACCCACCACGCTTTGTCTGTCCTCCCCTGGGAGGGCGTGAGCGAGCAGCATGTGGTGCTTACATGCTGCCTGGGACTGAACCATGACAGAGATCAACAGACAAGCTCATGACATTTCTTGTTTTCAAGTCCTCTTGCGTAAGCGTCAACTGCTGTATTTACTGTTACAGTGATGTCACAGAATCATAAAATAGACTTGATTGGAAGGGACCTTTTAGATCATTAAGTCCAATGACATCACCCTAACTTGCCATCCACTACTAAACCATGTCCCTCAGCACCATATCTAATCATCTTCTAAATACCCCCAAGGATGGAGACTCCACCACTTCCCTGGGCAGTCCATTCCAATGCCTAACAACCTGCTTTGTGAAGACTTCTTTTCTAATATCCAATCTAAACCTCCCCTGGTGTAACTTGATGCCATTTCCTTTTGTCCAGTATTTTTCCTCTCACAAAAAGTGATCATTTATCACCATGTTTAGTCAACATAGCCTTTCTCACATATCACAAAACCACCTGACAATATATACTTTTTTAGACGACAGCTTCACTTCAGCATGATAGCCAGAGCATATTTCTATGTTGGGGGAATGGCTGGGCTTTAGTTGTTTTTCAGTGTTTGACTGCATCACGTTTGTTTTACATCTGAAAAGACTATGCAAAGGACAACAAGGCAGGCTGAAGGTGCTCAAAATCCCCTGCAGACTCTGATATCACCATCTCTGATGGCTTTGTACTCTAGAGCAGTAATTGGCACAAAATCTTTCCTCTCACCTGGCAGTTTCTGTTAGTTGCACCCTGCCCAGGCTCAGCCAACTCAGAGTTCATCTTTCCAGAAGCTTCAGGAAGCAGAGGTATTTACTGAAGACACAGAGGCCATCATATTTTTGGCCACATGTTTTGCTGATAATATATAAAGATGATTTAAAATTAAGAACAAGGAATTTTTGCTTCTTTAAAAGAACAAGCTGTGTACTCTCCTGAATCCACTCAAGGTGTGCATACCTGACCGCGCCACTATAGCCAGTTCTGCTAACCAGTTGCTTGGGCCCACCTACAAAGCACAATACAGCATCATGTGAAGGTCTTGGTCATCAGCAGCTGAAACATCCGTGCAAATATTTTTAATTTTTGTTTTAACTCCTCCCAGTTCGCTTTGGGGACAAGATAGGAATGCACTGAAGTGGCCTGAGTGCATGTGGGGAACAGAGCCAGCATCAGAGATCAGTTCAAGCTGTAATTTGATACTATAGCCAAGATCACTGCAAGAAAATACTGTAAAAGAGCTAAATACTGTTAACTCAGCAGCTGGTGGCATTTAACTATTCATAACATTCTACAGGAACACCATCAGCAAATACTTCTATTAAATGGCAGTAGTAACAACAATCTACTGGCTAAACGGAAACATGACTTCTTATGTCATACACACATTTGAAGCCAGTACTGCCTAGCGATTGTATAGCAGTGATATGTCAGCAGTTTCCAAAAATGGACTGAAGTGCTTGGAATCCTGCACTTGGGACATAACAACCCCATGCAGCACTACAAGCTTGGGGAAGAGTGGCTAGACAGCTGCCTGGCAGAGAAGGACCTCTGGGTCACTGGGCACTGGAACAGGCTGCCCAGGGGGGCAGTTGAGTCACCATCCCTGGATGTATTTAGAAGATGGGTAGATGAGGTGCTCAGGGACATGGTTTAGTATGGGACAGGTATGGTTGGGCTCGATGATCTCAAAGGTCTTTTCCAACTTTGTGATTCTGTGATTCTGTGAAAGCATGGCCCAGCAGTCTTACGAGCAGCAAGCAGTTGTTACTCTGCAGTGGTGGAAACTGTCTTGCACAAACACTGGGTCAGTACTTGGTTGACAGAAAGTGAATTCTCAGATACAGGTATTTGACAAAATAGCTAATCGCTAAAATTATATATTTGTCATGCAGCCACCACTACTAATTATAGTAAGCTAAGTACACAAACAGTCTAATTCTTTCTTAGGTTCAGTGCTGAAACTTCAAAGAATGAACAAAGCAAGCTGAAATGACTCCTATAAAACTAAATTAGGACATACTCCATGAAAATGAACACACATTCTCAGCTGTTTTCAGTTTCCCATTAACTGACCACAACAAAGCAACAGCAAAGGTTTTATGTCCCAACTTCTAAGCAACTGGCTCACCACATCCCAAGTAAGAACCACCCTGAGATTCTATTTGGCTTCCTTTTTAATTAGGAAGAATGCAGTTATCATCATTTAAGCTGGCTAAGGTGTTCATACACTTGTTTTTGATGACTGCATCTAAAAAACATAGATGTTGAATGTGATTTTTTATATTTCAGAAACATACATGGAAACCATCATTCTACAAATTGCATTCAAATTGATCTTCCAATAACATCCATCATGAACAGAATTAAATTAGCAAATATTTTTTTCCTAACATTAGAACAGAAATAAATATAAAAGTAAAGGCAAGAAAAACAACATACATAGCAGTAAACCACCAGTTTTCACTCCTGAGTAATTCAAGTTACTAATGAGTAAAAGCGTGCTGTGTTAAGATTATTTATTTCCTGTTAAGTTCCTTTCACCTGACAATCTAAAAAAGAATGTTGAAACAGAAACTTTCAAACTTACAATAGTAAGGCTCTTCAGCATGTATTTCACATGAGGCTTGTGCAGAACTCCTTGAGCTAGAGATCATTTCTCTGACATGCAGAGGCTTAGTGGCGTGCTCCTAATGGTAATTATTAGATTTATTTTTTTCCTATATCAGTAAACACATCTTTTTCCATATGTTTTACAACAAATTTTGTCAGCATTTGGAAGGAATGGTGTAAGTGACTCACCTTCATCTAAAGGAACTTCTTCCTCCTCACAAGGAGAAGGAAGGAGGGGCTGTAGAGGTTCCATGTTGATTATGAGTTGCTTGTTCAAGGAGGGAGAGCTGCGACTCTGGGTAATGCTGGTTCTAAAAGAACATGGAAAACGGGGTTAGTGCCTTCACAAGGAAACAACTGCAGCCTAGTATGTCTTATCTCAGAATCATTTTGCATAAATTACGCTAGGCCTCGAGCTGTCGTAACAAACTGCGCACTGAACACTGCTTGCAGTCATGCTATGTTGCACCCTCGGCGCATATAAACCTTTCAACATCTGAAGTCTAAGAGAAGCTTTTGTGCTGGTTTGCTTTTCTTAATGCAGCCTGTCTCCTTTTCATCTTATGCAGGATTTCAGCGTGCTGCTCCTCTCCACACTGCACAGCCCACGTCAGTATTTGGCTTCAAGGAGGGGAAAGGTAGAAAGGATGCAAATCATTTCCCTTTGGGACTGGGTAAAGGATTTGTAATGGTTTGAGCACTGCAGACTAAGACTAAATCAGGAACAACCATATTCCTTCAGATAACAGATTCACAGTGTTCTCATTCTCACGCAGCCCAGACACTGCCTCTACACCATGCCTCCAGGTGTGCAGGCTGGTTTTCTTTCTCGTCTTTCTTGGTTCTAACAGGTTTTCCTGGTAGCAGGTGTTGAATTTTCTCACACAGGTTTCAGGAATGTTGTTGATTCGTTTCAGTCATGAGGCTCATTAACCTAAAAATCATACTACTGAAAATGTAAAATGGCTCTTCAGAATAGGTTTTCTAGGACTTAGATGACACAGGCCTGAAGCAAGAGTCCTGCAATAAATCTTTCACTTGACTTCAAATGGTACGTAGGTAAAGTGCTGGAGTTTCACAAAATGAATTTCATGTTTGCACAAAGACTTCACTTACAGTTCCATGTAGATGGAGCTGAATGAAGTACAGTACCTATTGCAGCGAACAGAAGGGTGTGTTGCTGAAGGCTTAGGTAAACTTGGGGCACAGATGCCCTACTCTTAAGTTATGTTACATATCATTAAATATTCTGGGGAGATAAACAAGCTTTCTTGCTCGATTGCCATGATCATTAACATACGCCCAAAGCTACTTATGTCCTCGTTTGCATTCTGTGAGCAGCCTCTAGTAACTATTTAGTTTAAATTTTCACTATATAAAGAAGTTTTTCACTCAGATTAGTGTAATTATGATCACTCCAACTCAACAGGACCTCCTCAGGCTTTTTATGAATCCCCTGGATCTTTGTGCTTGCTAAACAGAGCTATCAAGCAACTCCCAAAATAGGAGTTCTGCCTGGGAGCACTCATAAGGCTCCTATTCCACACTTATTTACAAAGATCCCTCCTTCAGGCATACCCTGGAAGAAAAATACTGTGCATTCGTCAGAGGAACTTGCCACCACATAAATGCTGGATGACTTCACAGACCAACAAATTTTCAGTCTGCAGTGTTTTAAATGTAATATCCAAACACAAATATACTGAACAGTAACCTCCTCACAACTGCATGTTTCTTCCTCTTTCTCAATGTAGCCATCATGCCACTGAATTAACTTCGAGAGAGAGGGCACAGGGAAAGAAAACTTTATATAAAGATATAAAATAGATATATACATACATATTTTTTTTCAGTCATATCATTTCCTCATGTCTTACATCTGAAAAACTACCATTTCCCATCCCTAAATTGCTCTTTCACAGAGTAAGCTGTTTCTAAAGCGTCCTTTTTTTTAGAGGTAAATTTTTTTTCAGGTTTTTGCCTACGTGATCTAGAAGAAGGACAAGCTAACTCTATCTCCTATTTCAATACCTGCACTGTAAAAACACTTGAAATCATTAGACTTTTTCTTAGTCTTTCGCATAAACTGAACTTGGAGTTACCATAATATTGTAAATACAAGCATTTTAGGAAGGTTAATCAGAAAAAAATATACATTACTATTTATGGGTGTTAAATCCAAATAAGAAATTGCTCTATGAACTTATTTGCCCTCTGATCTGTTTCTCTACATACACTAAGAGTTTTAAGCGGCATGTTTAAAACACTTCCAATACTGAAAACAAAGTAAAGTGAAAGAAAAAAAATATTTATGTGAAAACTTTTTCTTATCCCATGGAAAAAAGAAAACCTGTGGGAAATAGGCAATAAGGTACTTCCTTATGTGATTAACTGTTTTCATTTAAAATGCATTTGCATGCCCAAGTATTTTACCCTGCATCAGTGATGCACCTTATTAACTATGTCCTAGGCCAGCACTTACCCCATTTTTAAATGTCATCTCCAAAAGAATGTCCAAAAGCATCCCTGCATGGCCTTACTATGAATTACAAAGTAGGGCTGGACAACACAGTTATAAACATTTGCTGCAAATATGCTCCTACCGTTTAGTAAAGCTAATTCACTTTTCTCTCAGATATAGGTGGAATAGCAATATTCAATTAAAAATAAACCAAACACATACACTCCATCCCTGAAAAAAAGCAGAACATTGCCGCTGAATGTCCAGAAAGTTAAGTAACTGTTTAAAAAAGTTTTTAAATAGCTTTTTCCTGATGTCTTTTTTCTTCTCTTCCAAAGGACTTAAACTCTTATCAATTTTCACTGAGTGATAAGAACCAGAAACCATCAGTTTGCCTGCAAAGTCTAGCTGCTTACTTCTAACAAGCTAAATGTTTTCTCTCTGCAAAAAAGATTCTCTGATCTCTTTTCTCTTTACTGAATGTACTTCTTGATTTTTAATCTGACTGCACTATGGAAAAAAAACCTATCAAAAATCATTGTAAAGATATGCCTATACAACACACAGAATCTTTCAAAACTGGACAAGAACTAGGAATGAAATGAGAATGTACTTTTCTGTCAGGACCATGTAATAACAGTCTATCATAACACAATAAATAATATAAGCTACTTATCTGATTGATTAAACCCAGCTTCAAAGCAAAACAGATTAGTTTCCTTTGTATAGGAGACTGTACATCATTGCCAGAATGTTTTTAAATACTGGCAATATTTCCCAAGGATTGTGTGCCTCGTTGTGGAAGCTCAGAATGACAGCCATTACCTCTCACAGTAGAGGAAAAAAATTATTTCTCTGTAGAGAACAATAATCCTTCGCAGTTCTTAAACTTTAGTATCGAATATCAAGACATACCTGTGAACTTCAGGAGGTTCCCTCTGGATTTTAGAACTTGCCTCTACAACCTCTTTGGCTACTTTTCCACTGCATTAAAATATGAAGTAAATATTCAGGTTCATTACATGCATGTATATGTACTATGTATACATGAACAATTAAGTTACATGCAAAAGAGGAAAAAAGGAAAAGAGTTATTGCTATGCAGTCAACATACGTTATTCCAGAGGACAACATTCTGCTGAACGCTTTTCTGAAAAGCTACTGAAGAAAATGCAGACTTTTTGTAGCAGAATACTAGGAGTGGGACTGGGTTGTTCCACTAATGCAACGCTGGTCCAGAGTTCCCCAGTAACAGGAGACATACAATCTCTGCACTGACCACACATCTTTGTTTTTACAGAAACTGAACCAAATGTGGAGCCCTGTTCTGGTGAAGCTGCTCTTTGACAGAAGTCTGCATGAAGCCTTCAGTTTATTTTATAAGTGATGCTAAAGAGACAACAGAAAATCATTTGGATGTTGACCTGAATTAGGAGTGAACGGGTCCTCACAAAAGAAAAGCCCTCAATTTGCCATGAGTAATTACTGACATTTTCTCTCACTTCCTGGTTTACGATGAATAAGAAACAGGAAACACCCACCTATATCGAAATCTACTGCCTTTAAAAAATATCTTGCTGCTGGACATGGTCTTGATCTGACTGGATTTTGCATACCTTGAAGAAAAAGAACAGAGGCTGTGACATTTCCAGCACAGAAGAAAACTGATAAGCAAAAATGAACAAGGGAAACCACAAGCTTTCTTATCTTTATACCATAAACTAATATTCAATATTAGTTTATGGCATAAAGACTTTAACCTTTTAAACTTTTTTTAAGGCCTTTATACAAATGAGAATATAAAGCACACACAAAACAATTCAGACAGCACTGAAAAAGTGACTAACTGGATAGGAAAGCAAGAACATGAAATGGAGAAAACTCCAGAGCCTTTCATTTACAGGATGAAGGACAGACCGTGGTACACCAAAAACCTCTAGGACAGTGTGGTGGTTTGCTCTAACACTACCTTTTTTGTGGGAAGATATGGCTAGCTCCACTTTCAAAATAGTAAACTGAAGAAATAATATAGAAGTGGTAATGTTTGTCTCCAAAAGTAGTTGCATTTCTAATGTCTCTACACAGTCAGCTTCTAAGTAGCTTCCATCATGCCCTACTGTTTCTCTCTAGTCATGAAGTACACTGCAAGTCTTTTATCACAAAGATTATTGAAAGGTACCTCAGACATGCCATCTCCTTGATGCTCCTCTGCCTTCAAAAAGGTTAACTGATTTCATATGGAGTATCTCATTCCCAGACCCTACTATACAGTCTTACATGAATTATATCTCTACTTAAAAATAATCATGTCAACCCTGAGCCTGGATTGAGACAGGAGTAAAGCTCTGTTTTTCAAGACATACCAAGCGGTCATGACCTTATCCTGAATTCCAAGTCTCAAGCTTTTCTAAGCAGACAAGAGGACCAAATCTAATGAAGGGAAAGTGTCACTGTCATTAGTAACTTACACAACTTGGCTGTGCCAAGTCCAATCTTATTAGACTACCTTGTTGGTACCACACAGAACATAACAGACAGCATTCATCTAATGCTATTAACTAAGCGTCCACACTGCACAGCTGTATGAAAACTTTTGCTGTTTCAAAACTGCTGCCCTAAGCCTTTACCTACAGACTGCTTTGGCTTCAGCTGTATGCTCAGAGGATTGTTGATACACTTCTGCACTCTGCATATTAACTATTACTATTCTCCAACCTATCAGCCAGGTTCCTCTCTGTTGAGTATCACTACTGATACTCATTTTACTAAAGTAATCCTTTTTTAAAACTGACCAAAATGGAAACAGGTAAGCATTAATCTAAGCAATCATGCTAAAGAGAGAACCACACAGAAGTGCCCTGAGGGCATTTGAACAGTAGAAAAAAACATGGGAGAAGCAGACCCCACAGACATTCAGGTCAATGAAGCAGTGGGAGGAGGTGTTACAGGCTCTGGAGCAGAAATTGCTCTGTAGCCCATGGAGAAGACCATGGTGAAGCAGGCTATCCCTTGCAGCTCATAGAAGACCACGCCAGAGCACGTATCCACAGTGCAACCCATGGAAGACCCTGCACTACAGCAAAAAGCCATGCCCTGAGGGAAGCTGTAGCCTGTGGAGACACCTGGCAGGAGTTGTGACTCATGGAGAGGAACCCATGCTGCAGCAAGTTTATCCTGAAGGACTGCATCCCATGTGAAAGACCCATGTTGGAGCAGTTCATGAAGAACACTGGAGCAGGGATAAAGTGTGAGAAGGAAGGAGCAGCACAGAGAAACTGAATGCATCCCTCTGTGCTGCTTGGGGCAAGGAGGACACAGAGGAGTTGGCAATGAAGGAGTGAAGTTGAGCCTGGGAAGAAATAGGGGAGGGGTGGTTTTAGTTTTGCTTTTATTAACACTTTAAAATAGACAAGGTAAGAAACAAATTAAATTAATCTTCCTGAAGTCAAGTATGTTGTGCCCACCACAGTAATTGGCAAGCAATTTTTCTGCCTTAATCCTAACCCGTTTTTTCATCTGATTTTCTCCCCTTGGCCTCTTGAGGAAAGGAAGGGAAAGAGCAGCTGGATGGGCATCCAATACATAGTCAAGGCCAAACCCACCATTACAATCTATTTGTGACCAAAACCAGAATTAATATTACAACCATTTAAGTTTCCCTCTGAAATCTTTGCTTGGAGGGCTCGTTTATCTCATGACGGTGGGAATTGTTTTCTATTCCCTATATTTATTTCCAGGAACATAAAATAAAACCCCTCAAATACCATGCACTATTTTCATACCTGCATATACTTCCAATGGAAAACTCTTTCCAACAACCTTTTTATTAATTCAAACACACTGGATGTTAACACAGAGGATTAACAGCCATATTGTGCTCGCTCATATTTCACGTTTCTTCAGTGAACATACCAACTGAATAGATTATATTGGCATATTATCGTGTCTGCGTGGAAACAAAGGAAGGAATCTTCTCCAAAGTAAAGCACGCCATTAACTTCTGTGTTAGAAGACACTTTCTTCCTGCTTAATTACTGCCTACCCTTTCAGCAGCCCCTGGTGTTGGACTGCTCCAACAGGAAAACAGTAATTTTTATAAAATATGCAAGATGCTTGAGGAGACAATAAGTGGCAAGAATAAAAGCTCACAGGCCTAAAGGGCAGCTTCGGTAAATAGACTGAAACAAAGTCAACCAAGAGGGGAAAGAATGCACGAGAGATTTTTAATGAGGAATTATTCTCAGTGTCTGTTTTCGGGAATAGGGAGAAGACATCCCTTTTTTCTTGTCAGTTTACAGGCTGGTTTGTTTTTTTTCCTAAATGAGGTGGCTGGCATCTTTCAAAATGTATCTAAGAACATTCTATTTTCTTTTTTACATTGCAACATACAATAAAACCATTGTAGATTTCTTAAATAATTGCAATTTATTGGTTTTTTTTCTTCAATCAAATGTTACCAAAACATGGATTTCAAGAGGGAGAAGACTACCTACCAGCAGAATCAAGCATAATAGATCATTTCCCCTATTCTCAAGGTACTCAACAACAGATCTAAGATTGACAACTGTGTTCCTAGACACAAGTGCAGTATTATGTCCAACCTGTGTCACACTACAATGTGCTGGGAAAAGTAGTTACTCACTGCAAAATCCCTTCTGCCTCACTCAGACTTTAAACAATTTATTTACTGTCTTGCAATGAAATAATATTCCAGACTAGCTTGCATATTTTCTGTTTCCATTTTGAATTATGTGAATGAAATGGCACATTTCATATTGAACAATCGTACATTACTATGCACTTCTATTTCTCTTTTTTTTTTAACTGTTAGTAAAGATAATGACTTCAGGTTTACATACTTGTAAAAAGCCTGGTTCTCCACCCCACACTTCCAAAGATGTTTGCAGGCTGCTGGTGTAGAGGTATGGAATGACAGCACAGCCTTTTTCTAAGTGCAAGGAACAGAAGGCAAATACAAGTAATGAAAACAGTGAATTCTTAAAGACAGAAGTAGCTGTACCTGACCGCATTGCCATAAACTGTATACAGTGAAGACCAAGTTTTTCCATGTAGCTTTAAACTGTGGTTCACCCACAGAAGCACAACTCATATCTAGCTAATATTTAAACTGTCCAGGCAATTGTTTCAGAAATAAAAGGGCGTGCTTGGCGGGGGGCAGAGAAGACCATATGTACCAGTGGCTTGTAGAATAAATCTGCAGAAACTGTATTCAGGCCAAAATCAAAGGAGGAATGTCTCTGGGCGATTCAATATTCCACTTTGCTCAGTTGCTTCACTACTTGCCATCCAGTTGTCCCAGCTCCCCATATCTTACCACCAAATCCTGCTTGCAATCAGACAAACAGCCCCTGTTTGTCATTAGTTCCTTCCTCCGTTTTCTATTCCTCACCTCAACTGCACCCAAAGCCATAAACCCTGTCCTAGAGGAAGAACTGCTTCTAGCATGCATTAGGAAAAATCTCTACCATTTCAATGCCAGAGCCCAATGATGGGACTCCTAACTTCTTAGGACAGACTGCAGACTGTTCAGTTGACCAAGATGTGAGGAGATGATCCTAATTAGATAAAAATACCTCACATCAATCCAGTTATCAATGCCCACCTGAATTTTCAATCACATACAGATGTCACTTATGCTTTAAAGTGAACAGGTACAGCTTTAGTGCTTCAAAATCCATGCAAACTTGACTACACAGACAACCGAAACTATGAGCAATCAACACAGCACTGCATGAACAGTAAGTGATAAATGTCACAACTCTTTGCAAATTAGACATTCTGTTGACAAAAGCAGTATTTACATTCATTCATTTTGTATAATTTAGTTACAATATAAGTATGTTGCTTTTTAGTTGAATACAGAAGCTCTTTAAAAAATATTAAACCTAACCTCTTTCTGAGTTCCAAACACATAAAAAGTCTTCCCTTCAAATTTCAGTTTATAGACATCACACCTACAAAGAGAAAAAGAATTTAGGTATAGGAAAAATACATAGATCTACAGGTAAGAAAAGCAACCTGCCAGCAAGTTTCCCCAATTCCTCAAGTTAAGCAGGCTGTCAAAAGACAAAGACCCTCAACAGAAGTCTTATAACCTGGAGCATTAGAGGATTTAATATTCTAATTTTGCTTAGACTAGAGAATATAAGTCAGGGGTATGTCTTCTAGATCTCTACACACTTTCAAAGAATTAAATTTGGCTGCTGGAAAATGAAGAGGAAGTAAAAAATAGGCAGAAGCTTATGTTTACACTGTATTTATTACATAGGTTTTAATTTCTCTTGGATAGATTATGGAATATCTAATATAATTAAATGCAGGGACAGATAAAACTCTTATCTCTGTCCTTATTTATTAATGGGTACATATCACATATCTTAGTAACTGACTAGGTAAGGACAGAACACATCAGGAAGGAAAAGAAACTTTTTGTCAGCACTTATTGCTGGGGCCTTGTGAGTTGAAAACCTATGTCAAAATTTAATTTAAACAAGGTTGAAAGTACAATCTACATATGGAATAGTGGCACATCACATAAATGTAATACAATGCCTCTGCTTAAATTGTAATGGAAATTTTATCTTTACCACAGCTAAAATGGAGGCTGTAGTTTTCATAAACTTCTCCAAAGATTTGGGATGTCAGATGGCTGAAATGAGAATGATTCTGGAAGCAAGGACAATGCTTCCCCTGCAACTTTATACAAAAGAGTTTTGCTCTAAGAGTAAATATCAAGAAAAAAAAATCATTTCAGTTGAGAAAGCTTTTCCATTTAAAAGAAAAATCTTAAATATTAATTTGGATTTTTACTGTGTCATGCAAATTTCAGCTAGTACCAGTTAAAGCTACTTAGCACGCCCTTCTAGGTCTCAGAAATGAAAGAAGTACATGGTGTTCAGATAAATCTCACTAGATTGACCTTCCAGGAGCCGATGTAACACTGAGACAGCTTAATGGCTTTTCCTCTATCACTATTTCATTTTGGATCTGGTTTACGTGCCAATGGACTAAATTAATACACCAAGATCTCTGAAAGGACACATTATCCTTAAGTAACATGGAAAAACCATTGCTGTGAAGCTCATTTCCCACAGTATGCTGGATACCTACTTGGCAAGTGCTAATCTCTCCTCCCTGCACTGCAAACTGACATTACAGTTACACTGCCCTCAATCCAAAAGCACAAATCATAATCATAGAATCAGAGACTGGTTTGGGTTGGAAGGGACCTTTTAAAGATCATCTAGTTCCAAGCCCCTGTCATAGGCAGAGACAGTCTTCACTAGACCGGGTTGCCAAAAGCCCCATCCAACCTGGCCTTGAACACTTGCATGGATGGGGCTTCTACAGTCTCTCTGGGCAACCTGTGCCAGTGCCTCACGACCCTCATGGTAAAGAATTTCTTCCTAACATCTAATATAAACCTATCCACTTTCATCTTGAAGCCATTCTGCCTTGTCCTATCATTCCAATCCCTTCTGAACAGTCCCTCTCCCACTTTCCTGTAGGATCTCTTTTTGGTAGGCCATGATTAAGTCTCCCCTCAGCCTTCTCTTCTCCCTGCTGAAAAACCTCAACTCTCTCAGCCTGCATTCATAGGACAATTGCTCCAGCCCCAAATCATCTTTGTGGCCCTGCTCTGGACTCACTCCAACAGCTCTGTGTCTTTCTTGTACTGGGGACCCCAGAGCTGGACACAGTATTCCAGGTGGGGTCTCACAAGAGCAGAGTAGAGGGGCAGAATCACCTGTGCCAAACTGCCGGCCAAACTGTTCTTGATGCAGCCCAGGCCACAGTTGGCCTTATGAGCAGCTAAATATGAGCCTGAAATTAACCCTAAGGAAACTATAGCAAAAGTTCTAGATAATCAATGGATGGTAGTTGACAGACCTGTCCCCAGTAACACCACAGGGAACTGAATCAAACGGATGGGATTACACTGATTTTACACCTCTGAGGATTTCAAGTTGAACTCTGTCAGGGGGGTTTTACAGAGACGCAGCAGAGTCCATCTCCACGACAAAAGCACCTCAGCACTTCTTCACCTCCTGCCCATCTTCTTCCCACAAGACAGGCTGCGAGCACTGAGGTGGAGCAGCCACATATGAGTAAGTGCTACTAGCACCTGCTTAGCAGCAGGGCTAAAATGGAGATTTATCAATGCCTGAGCATGACTGTGCTCACTCTGCACCATGTTGCAGAGGGCATGACCAGCTCCTGTTACATCACCTGCAGAGGTGGGCTTTACCTCTCCCTTAAGCAAGGATGAGGCTGCCCAACTACATCAAATGTTTTACAGGGACAGAGAAGAAAAGCAAAGCCAGGCAAACCAAGGACAATTCCATAAGTGTTCACTTCTAAATTTAAAAAAAAAAAGGCAAGGTTAAAAAAAAAAAATTCAAAGGTATTCTCACCTCCTCCTCAGCTCCACAAAATAAGTTCTTTTATACTTTTCAGATTTAGGTTAATTGCATGAGAAAATAGCAACATTTCCAAGAGTCAAAGAAAGAACTCTTGGAAACTCTTCCAGACATCTCTGCCAATAAGCTTCACTGGTGATTTACAGCATAACTGAAAAATCAACTTACTCAGTTTTAGCATTTGTATATTATGTTGCCTAGTGCACCCTCTGGAATAATTTTTGCTGGAGGAAGAAGGAGGCCAAACTATTATTATTATTATAATTCTCATATAAGATCCTTTAAAACAGAAACATGATGGGACAAGAGAAGGAATATTCACCTGGTTCACCTTAAAGACAACAAACGCAGGTATTGATAGTATGAAGAATGGAGGACACTGGAGAAAAGAGTCTTGCATATTAATCTACTTTTACTTCACATGCTTACCATTTTAACAAATGAATTCTTTTATTCCCCTGGAAAACCACAAATCCTGCAGCTGTAAATCCTAAAAACGTAGTTGTCCCTGTTGAGTCCTTCAAAGAGAAGAAGGAAATATCATTTTCCCCCTCATTCAGTGAGGTATTTCTTACTGGTAGCATAAATTCTTACTCCACTATAGATTACCACTATTTTATTTTCCTTTTCAAAATAAATTTTGCATGCAAAGTGTACAATTCTAAAGAACAAAGACTGGTTTTGGCAATACATGCTTCATTTATTTCTAGACATTTAAATGAGTAACAGCATCTTACATGTCAGTAGCTGATGACAATGGGGTATCCTTAAGTAAACTTACTAATTTTGTTGAGAACATACTTCTGTGTCTGTCCCACTCTTAACATGCTGACTAACTACAAACCAGGGATTTGTATCAACTTCAACATGGGTTTCTTTTAAGATTCCACAATACATTGTTTGTCTGTGAGATGTCGTGTTGGAAGTACTGCTGACAGGCAACATTTGCTACAATAAGCAGGTATGCCTGAGGACAAATAGGAACATAGGGTGATACTTGCCTCTCAAATAGGAAAGACCAATTTTTACAATTTTAATTCCATAACAGTATTTTTGGCTGATAGTTTTTGAGCAATGGTTCGGGTGAGTTTTGTATTAGCTGCATGTCCTGTCCATCCCAAGCTCCAGCCCCTCACACTGTTGAAGTCAGGCAACTTAATAGTGCTTTATGATCCACTGATAAAATGAAACAGTGATGCTCGTGGAGTAGAAGCCACAGCACTGGAAGGAGCATGACATAAGGAGCCAGGGAAGCACCTTGCTTTGCAATTCACTTCCAGAGGAGTGAAAAATTGCCCTTAAGCATGGGCTGTGAGTGCCTGCATGCCCCCACACTACAAGCACCACTACACAGGTAAAGAGGACATCCTGAGCTAGCTTTGACTCTGTCCTACGTGCCAACGTAAGTCTCTGGGCTAGCCTCTGAAAATCTGCCATCTAAATTTCAAACTGAAGTTCATTATGTTGTTGACTTCCCTGAGCTCTGCACCAGACCCTGTCTTTCACACAGGAGCACTATTCCTAGCAAAGTACATATGAAATCGATATAGCTTTATGTTGGAGCTGATTATTGAAGGATGCTCACCACCAGAGCAGCTAACTGGACAGAACTGCAGTTCCACCATATCAGATGGTGTACAAGCAGCAGTTGAAACAGGAAGAAACACTGAAAACAAATGCTGCAGATTATGCAGATAAAACCAAGTAATTAAAAATGCACCTGATAATCAGGATAATCAGGACTGGTAACTAAAATGACCTTCTTACACAAAAATACAAAACAGCAAAGTGGAGGAAGATGCAAATGCATATCTAGTTCCTGTTCAGTGCATTTTATTTACTCTTGTTCCTAAGGTTTTATTATTTTGATGGTGTTTGAAAAACAAATCTGCCAAGGACTAACAATTCGTTGCATCTTCTGGACAAAGTACTGCTGAAGCCTGAAAATGTTGACAAACACAAAGTATTTCACATGTGGAGCATTTAGAGAAAATTTTGCATTAAAAAAACCCAGTATAATCAAAGCTTTTGTTGTGACACTCTATCACATTCTCCTATGATGTTCAGCTTCCTCTGAAGAGACCTTTCTTTTGACTGATGCAGAAAGATCAGCCAATGTGCTTCCAAGGCTTAAACATAGTATGCAGTTCCCAAGTAAGTTATTTTATCAATTACTCCCTATGTATAAACAGAGCTAAATCCAAATGATTAATGACATTTTACTAGATTTTAGTAAAAAGGACATTTTATTAAGTGTTAGTAAAAAGAACTGTTTACCTTACATGGATGAGGATCAACACCATAAGTTTCCAAAGAATATGCTTTCAAGAGCAAGTTAAATTCAGCAATAGCTGGGCTCTGGCCTCTGGAATTACAAAAGAAACAGTAGTCTGACAGCAGAATGAAAATAAGGAATGAGATGTTTTGACTGGAGAGTTTAAATGCCTTTAAGAGGAGGAAAGAAAAGTTCTTCATGAAATAGAAACTATTTAAACTATGTTCTGTTTGAAATAAAAAAAAATTAAAAACTTTTTACATGTTTTCTCCTGCTGAATCATACAGTGTTTTCAGACAAATTCCGATTTTTTTTTCTCAGTGCTGAGATAAGCACGTTACGTCATCAACCAGGGCAAGCATTTGTTGTCTTTTGATATGCATGCATGTCAGTCTGAATATGAAATAAACCTCTACGCCTTTTTTTCCACAAACTCTTGAGCCCCAACTCATTTTAAAGGATTGTCTAGATTAACAAACATTCCTTCCAGAGCAGGGTATAAACACAGCAATCATATTACACTGTCTACTCAGGAGAGTGCCTAATTATAGCAGTGCCTGTTACCATCATGATAGTTCAGAATCTGTCAGCATTTCCATTATATGCCCCTATTTTTAGGGTGTCTATCATCAACCATGAATATATAGTAAAGCCTGAAACATGGTATGCAGGATTTGAATTCTAGACTCAGTTTTCTTTTTGATCTTCCCCTACTCCTGCCGTTACAGTAAACTCTAACCCAGATTTACAATATCTGTTGTCAGTAAAATGTTTCAAGTATTATTTTAGTCGAGTATTCACATGTCTAGAATACGTGATTCTCATAGATATTATGGTTTTGTGACAGTGAGCAGCACTTAGGACTTTAGAAAGCCAGGCTGAATAAGCGCTTCTCATGCAAATTATGTAAAAAAATAAGCCATAGATTAATCTTCAAGGAACACAGCAATAGTCATACTTTATCTTACCCCTGCTTTCTGGGGTCCAGTCTCATGCTGTGACTAATGGCACCTGGCACACCACTCATCACTGACATCCATTTGAACATCAAGCTGTTGACTGCAACTCTTTGAGTGTGACCATCCAGCCAATTCCTTATCCACTGAGTGGTCCATCCATCAAATCCATGTCCCTCCAATTTAGAGACAAGGTTGTTGTGCAGGATGTTATGTCAGATACTTTGCACAAGTCCCAGCAGATGACATCAGTTACTCTTCCCTTTCCTATTGAAAATCCCTTTCCAATACAAATAAATCACAACTTTTAAGTGTAATCACAGTTGCAAGACCATACATGAGGTTGGATGGGGCCCTGGGCAACCTTGTGTAGATGACCCTGCCTGTGGCAGGGGGTTGGAACTCTATGATCCTTGGGGTCTTTTTCAACCCAGACCATTCTGTGATTCTGTGATTCTATGACATGAGCCTTAAAAAGGCAACATTTGTTTCATGTACTGACCAACTTCACGAGACAGAACTAATTCACTAACTTCACCTGAATTACTTCAAACACTTATGTTGCATAGTGAAAAGCCAAGCAAATAGTTTGATTGCTAATTGGAGATAGGGCCTTACAGAAAAATAGGATCATAAAACGAATCTTCCATCCACACCCCTTTCCTGATGCAAAGGAAAGCAGTCAGTCTTCTGGTCTGAGAGGACCAAAAAGTTTGGGCGTTTCCAAAAGAGGAAAAAATATTAAATTGCAATTATTATTAAACACATTAAAAAAGAATTAGCATGTTCTCCTCAACTATAGCTACTGAAACAATGCTGTCTTTGTGCATATCAAGTGGAGCAAGCTATGGTACTTGGAAAAAAAAACCAAACACACAGAAGACATGGACAAGTTTGATCTTACCAGGCTAATCAAATGGCTACTGTGCAATGCCTAAAAGACCACCACAAAGCAGAAGAGTCCAAGATGGACCCAAGGTCAAGTCCATCAGTGACAGTGGAAGTGCCTCTGGGATAACACAGTTAAGAAAGAGATAAAATAATACAGGAACAGTTTTTTGGAGCCAGAGAGAGAAGTGGGAAGGTATGAGGGGAACAACTCTGCAGACACCAAGGTCAGTGAAGAAGGAGGAAGAGGAGGTGCTCCAGGCATCAGAGCAGAGATTCCCCTGCAGCCCACGGAGAAGACCATGGTGAAGCAGGTTGTCCCCCTGCAACCCATGAAGGTCCATGGTGGAGCAGAGTTCCATCTCCAGACGATGGATCACCCCATGCAAGAGCAGGCAGATGCACCCAAAGGAAGCCGTCACCCCGTGGGAAACCTGTGCTGCAGGAAGGTCATGGGAAACAGGAGCCCAAGCCAGAGCAGGTTTGCTGGCAGGACTTGTGACCCCATCAAGGACCAATGCCAAAGCAGTCTGTTCCCGAAGGTCTGCACCCCATGGAAGCCATGCTGGGACATGAAGAACTGAAGCCCCCATGAGAAGTAATCATGTTGGAGAAGTTCATGGAGGACTGTCTTCTGTGAGAAGGACCCCATGCTGGAGCAGGGAAAGAGTGTGAGGAATCCTCCCCCTGAGGAGGAAGGAGCAGCAGAGGCAAATGACCACAACACCCATTCCCTTTCCACCTGTGCCACTGGGACAGGGAGGAGGGAGAAAAACTGGGAGCAAAGTTGAGCCTGGGAGGAAGGGAGGGGTGGAGGGAGGTGTTTTAAGATTTGGTTTTATTTCTCCTTACTCAACTCTGATTTGACTGGTTATGAATGAAATTAATTTTCTTCAGTTGATTCTGCTTTGCCCATGACATTAACTGCTGAATGATCTCTCCCTGCCCTTATCTCAACCCGCAAGCATTTCGTTACACTTTCTCTCCCATGTCCAGCTGAGAAGCAGGGGCAACAGAGAGGCTTTAGTGGGCACCTGGTGTCAACTGGTGCCTCTTACAGTGGAAAAAAATGGAATACTTAGACAACATATCTTTACGGCTTTGTAATTCAGTTCTCTCAGGCATGTCAGGTCTGACTCAGTGCATTCTCTCCTCTTGACCTTACATGACTTCCTAAATTCTTCAGCATTTGGTCAGCATTAAAGAGAAGAGATCTTCTCTTTCCATGTGCTGCAGCCACTGTAGCGCCCAGCTGCAGCACGCCAAAGGTTGTGAACAGGACTAGCAAACTGCTACACTGAAAAGTTTGTTTCCATACAAATGAAGAAATGCAGATGACTTGTGAAATTTGATGTCCACAGTCATACTAGCTACAAATTAATGATTCAAGTTAGGAAGCAATCAATCTTAAAGTCCGTAATAAAATTTTAATGGAACAAATACTTTAATAGAAGACTGAGAAGTCTGCAACATGCTCTGTGTTTTCCTTTAGGCTCACAAAAAGCCCGCACTAGAGAGTGTACCAGTTCTGTTTATTCCCCACAGGATCCCCAACTCTAAAGCACTTCAAAGGCCTGGCAGCTCAATGGGGAATATTTCCAGGGTGTACCACAGCAGTGATCTACTTTTACTGGCTGCCCACACCGTTTCACTCCAGAATTTTCTCCCCTTCTTACCTTCCCTTTCGGGTATGTATCTCTTGCATACTGAAATAGTGAAATTTTAAAAGTCAAGGATGAAACAGCACAGCTTTTTAGCAGAGACTATTCTATATAACAAAATCAGCAAATAAAAGGCATTTTCAACACTAATTTTGTTTCTTGTTTCCTGAATGACCATAGTAAAGTCACTTCATCTATCTTGTCTGATTCTCTTACTGACTTACTAAAATTTTGGTGAGACACTAATATTGACATACTAGTAATAATAACTGAAGGCATAATTAATGTCCATCCTTTTGCTTCATCTCTATGGAAAAAGTTACTTGCTGCAAATACAATAGCAATACTGCACTTGAGCATGTCCCGTGTACTATTAATTTCTGGGTATTTATGGTCTGTAGAGTGTTTCAATGTAATTAATTCTAAGAACAAATAGGGTTGTATATAATAATCTGGCCTCTAGAAACATTACATATTCACCTCCATTCACCAACATAACATCAGCTCGGTCTCTATCAAACATCTTTTTCACTGCCCTGGAATTGTGGACATACTTCACTGCAGTCTCAGGAGAGACCACAGTGACTGTTTCAGGAAAGCCCTCTGCCTATGAAATATTCTCCTTGTTATATCGCAGATGTTGTACAGAACATCCCTCAGAAGAAAACAGTTACTTGAATTTCCTAAAAAAGAATCCAGAATTCTGCTTCAAGAATCAACATTTAGCTACTCTCCAGCTGATCACAGAACTGTTTACTGCATGGCTGAGGTTTTGCTGTTGTTTCTTTAAATCGTTTCATAGAATCATTCAATCACAGAATGGTTTTGGTTGGAAAAGACCTTCAAGATCATCTATCCAGCCCTACTAGGCCCAATACCAGACCATGTCACCAAGTACAACATCTGCTCTTCTTCTACACACCTCCAGCGATGGTGGCTCAACCACCTCCCTGAGCAGCCTGTTCCAATATCTGACAACTCTTTCAGTAAATAATTTTTTTCTAATATCCAAACTAAAGTTCCCCTGATGAATCTTCAGTCCGTTTCCTATTGTCACTAGCTACCACAGAGAAGAGACCAATCCCCATCTCACTACAACCACAATTTAGGTAGTTGTAGAGAGTGATGAGGTCTCCCCTCAGTCTCCTTTTCTCCAGACTAAACAATCCCAGCTCTCTCAGCCACTCCTCACAATTTGTCTTCTAAACCCTTCACCAGCCTTACAGTCCTTCTCTAGACATGCTCAAGCATCTTGATGTCCTTCTTGTAGTGAGGGGCCCAAAGCTGAACACAGTACTCAAGGTGTGGCCTCACCAGCACTGAGTACAGGGGAAGGATCACTTCCCTACTCCTGCTGGCCACACTGTTCCTGATGCAGCTCAAGATGCCATTGGCCTTCTTGGCCACCTGGGCACACTGCTGGCTCAGGTTCAGCTGGCTGTTGATCAACATCCCTAGGTCTCTCTCCTCCAGACAGCTCTCAAGCCACTCCTCTCCAAGCCTGTAGCTTTGCATGGGGTTATTGCAACCCAAGTGCAGGACACAGCACTTGGCCTTGTTGAACCTCATGCAATTGGCCTTGGCCCATCAAACCAGACTGTTCAGGCCCCTCTGTACAGCCTGTCTACCCTCTGGCAGATCAACACTCCCACCAACATTGGTATCATCCACAAATTTACTGAGGACACACCCAACTCCCTCTTCCGTGTCACTGTTAAAGACATTAAACATAACCAGCTCAGTACTGAGCCCTGGGGAACACCACTGGTGACCATCCACCAGCTGGATTTAACTGTTTACCACAACCCTTTGTGCCCAGCTGTCTAGCTTGTGTTTCACCCTGTGAAGTTATGCCCATCCAAGCCCATTTACAGGTGGTTGAGACTGCAATGGCTATACAATTAAAGTGATAAAGATCATGAATAGTTTTTACATTTTAGAAGACTGAGGAGATGTTTTTTAATACAGTCTGCTAGTATTGTTACTGAAGGTGAAGGGGACTAAGGAGGACCACGTGGTACTGAAACACACATCTACTACTCTACTGTGGTACTGAAACACTTATCTTCTACTCTAAGGAGAACTATATGGTACTGAGACACATATCTACTACAATTACCAGTGTTTCAGATGTACTGGAGACAACAGAACAACAGTGGTGATAATTTCAAAGGAAAGCCATAAATGAAGACACTGGTAAATGAAATTGCCACTGCCCTTGGCTCGGTTTGTCAGAATAGTGAGGCCAATCTTTGTACATGGTCCAGGCAGCAGCGCTGCTCACCTGAGAAGTCCCAGGAACCCAACATCCAGGAGAGAAAAGCCTTTAAATGGGTCTGCATATGAAAAGAAATCTTATCACCTGGCAACTAGCTGAATTGCTGAAATGTTGCTGGAACACAGAAAACTTAGAAAACTGCAGAACACTCACTTACCACTTTTCACTTCATGCTGCAAAATTGTTTTTTCTCGCTGATAGATAGAATTCTAGAATGAGAAAAACCTGAATAATCACTTTAAACCAATGATGGAACTCTTTTGCTCTGTCTATTAAATGTTTATGAGTTGCCTCCATTTCCTTTCTCTAGACTATTGCTACAACTGCATCTTCCATCAAAATCAAGCTCAGGTAAAGCTGTTCCTCACTGTAAAGTTTCTGGAAATCTTCTCTGTGCCATGCAAACACCAACAAAACAGCATCTCACTTTTACTCCTTCCTCACTTTCAGAAGTGCCAGTAGATTTTCTTAATTTTAAATTGCTTTAAACACATTTCCATAAGAAAGAAATCAGAAGAGCAAAGCTTTGAGGAAAGCATCACAGAGATCATTCTTCAGGTAAAGGACTAGGTGACCAGGAGAACTTGCTATTTCAAACTTCTCATAAATATACATTCAAGCTATCTCTCTAGTTCAGTCAAATTACAACAGATAAGAATTATGGAGTGAAAGAATCCACCAAAAGAAAATATATAGCAGAATAGAAAAAACAAATTAATTACCTATTACAGCAAACTGTAACAGGTCATTTTAATACCAGATTCCTAAATTAGAGAGAATTAGATGAAGTTGCAGTGACAGGTACTAGCATACAGCCTGATGGATAAACTTACACACCTACGCTGGGAAACCACAAATGAGCCAGCATGAGCTATCAAGGTTGAAATGAAGAAAATGAAGAGGACATTCAGTGTGGCCCAGGGCTGTGATGTAGGCGGGACCCTGAGCAGCTGTCACCACTATCTGCCTATGAACTCCCACCACACATCCTCCTCCTCCTCAGCCCTTGAAAGTCCTTGTGTAGGTGAGAAATACGAAGGCTTCTGCTCCTTCAGCCCGGAAGTCAGCTATTCCCACTGTAGCCCAAGCCTTGCTCTTTTCCAAACTCCCTCCTCCTTGACATGTGAACGTCAGCAGATGCTAGGTCCCCAGCAAAGTGGCTTCTGCCTCCTGTAACATGACCCGCACGTTTAGGACCACACCAAACGTTCTTCCATTTGGATTCCTTTCATGTATACGAGACTGTTAGATACCAATGTGATTAGGGTAGTCCAAAAAGCTAAATATAGAGCCTAGATGAGACTGCTGCCAGCATTAAATGCACAAAAGCAGCTAATATGTAGTTTTAATTGCAAGAAGCTCTTAAATACAAGTACCACCTTATTCTGGACTTGCTAAACGGGAATTTGGTTTTATCACTTTTTAATGTATTCAACAGCATGCAGGAAGTTGCTTTAATCTTGGATCAAATGATATTAACACCCACAAAGAGAAGGGTTTTCTTGCCAGATCTTCTAGGACAGCCTCCCAGAATATACTCTGATAGTAACATTTGTAGTTAGGCTTGCCAGTGGCTCCACGCCTGCAGAAAAGCTGGAGATCCAGATCAGCAGAGACAGAGAAATCCTGTACTGCTGGCACCAGAGCCTGAGCTCCCACGCTAACCGATGGTACGGTGAAGGGAAGAAAAGTGAGAGCTAGACCAGGGGAGGAAAGTTAGAAATGCTTAAATCCTTTCTGAGAGTGTAGATGATGGGGATAAAAATGTTATATGCCTTTCAAATAAAATTTAAACAACACTTATTGTTTAGCTTGGATCAAAGAAAAGCATTCATTTGCCACCCTGGTTTTCACGAAAATACTACCCCTTAGCTTGAAATTTTAAATTGCATTTGAGATAGTTAATAGCAGAACATGGCAGTGACTTCATGCCCCCACAGTAAAGTTTTCCCTTCTCCAAAAAGATGTTCTCCCAGGTATGACTTCTGTAAAAGCTGCAGTGTTTGATACACACACTGGAGACAACAGTAGCACTCAACTTTCTTGAGCCTGTATCTACACTGGCCATACTGGTCAGTAATAAATAACTTGAATTTTCCTCTCTGAGAAAACGTATGCCTCGAAATAGGCGTGTGAACAGGTCGTGCAACTCCATAATCTACAGGGCAACATTAATGCCTGAGTAGGGCTTTTAGACAAATTAATAGCTGTTCACTGAACACTTTGATGTAAATTACATCATACTATTTTATATCAGAACTAAGTAAAAAATTATCATTAGTTTTCAGGAGGGATACAAAAATATCTATTTCTTTCCAAGCATGGACTCTGGGGGGAGGGAGGGAGGGAGGGAGGGAGGGAGGGAGGAAGGAAGGAAGGGAGGAAGGGAGGGAGGGAGGGAGGAAGGGAGGAAGGAAGGAAGGAAGGAAGGAAGGAAGGAAGGAAGGAAGGAAGGAAGGAAGGAAGGAAGGAAGGAAGGAAGGAAGGAAGGAAGGAAGGAAGGAAGGAAGGAAGGAAGGAAGGAAGGAAGGAAGGAAGGAAGGAAGGAAGGAAGGAAGGAAGGAAGGAAGGAAGGAAGGAAGGAAGGAAGGAAGGAAGGAAGGAAGGAAGGAAGGAAGGAAGGAAGGAAGGAAGGAAGGAAGGAAGGAAGGAAGGAAGGAAGGAAGGGAGGGAGGGAGGGAGGGAGGGAGGGAGGGAGGGAGGGAGGGAGGGAGGGAGGGAGGGAGGGAGGGAGGGAGGGAGGGAGGGAGGGAGGGAGGGAGGGAGGGAGGGAGGGAAGGGAGAGGGGAAGGGGGGAAGGGGGGAAGGAAGGAAGGGGGGAAGGGGGGAAGGGAGGGAGGAACGGGGAAGATAGGGAAGGGGGGAAGGGGGGAAGGGGGAAGGAAGGAGGGAAAGCTGTTCTGCCTGCAAATATGAATTCCCTTGATAGGGATTTATGTGGATCTTTCCTTTGGAAATTCCTCTATTTTCAGGTGCCTGGCCTCAGAAAGCTCTGGCTAACAGCACAGACAGCAGGATGAGGGAGGTGATCATTGCCCTGTACTCAGCTCTGGTGAGGCAAAACCTTGAATACTGTGTTCAGTTTTGGGCCCTTCACTACAAGAAAGACATTGAGGCCCTGAAGTGTGTCCAGAGAAGGGCAACAAAGCTGGTGAAGAGTGGTACACCAGTCTTATGAGGAACAGCTAAGGGAACTGGGACTGGTTAGTCTGGAGAAGGCTACAGGGAGACCTTATTGCTCTCCACAACTACCTGAAAGGAGGTCAGCCTCTTCTTGCAGATAAGTAGCAATAGGATGAGAGGGAATGGCTGCAAGTTGCACCAGGGGAGGTTCAGGTTAGAAACTAGGAGAAATTTCTTCTCAGAAAGAGTGGTTAGGCATTGGAATGGGTTGCCCAGGGAGGTGGTGGAGTCACCATCCCTCAGGGTGTTCAAAGAAAGGTTGGATGAGGTACTTAGGGACATGGTTTAGTAAGTAATATAGGTGGTAGGGGGATGGTTAGACAGGATGATCTTGGAGGTCTTTTCCAAACTTAATGATTCTATGATTCTGTGTTTCTTTCATATTTCAAAAGCCAGAGAATTTCATCAGAGTACCAAATGTTCTGTCAAAGGATGTACAATTTGACAAATAAATAAGAAGAAATTTTTGTCTTGGAAAAGGGAGAAAGGAATGTGACTGCACTCAAAGCATCTGATGTATTAATTGGTCGTCTGAAGCAGTTGTAACAACACAACAGACAGTTTGGAACTGGTACTGACATAGGTGTATGTACAAAGTCCATTCTTCCGTACAAGGGGCCAGCAAAATCCAAAAGCAATAGAAATGAAACTGGGCCAGCTACTAATGCAGGTTCCCCAAACCAAAAAACAGTACTGATTCTGCCATGGAAAAATCACAAGTGTTTTGGAAACACCTGAAAGAAGCAAACTCCCAATGTGTTAAAAAAATACCACCACCACAAGCACACAAACAAACAAACAAACCAACCCAACACTAAAAAAAAAATCCCCAAGATATTATTCTTACCACTTGACTGATCTTTCACATAAAAACCTAATAATCCTAGCAATTCCTGCTGTTATGGCTGAAGAATTAACCTTTCACTCAGATTTCCTCTCCTCTACCTAGAAGTTTTCATGACTCTGCTTAAATTTATTTGATGGGTTAAGTTTTGTTCTGGTTTTCCTGAAATCTATACGGTAATACACCTTCAGTAATTCTTTCTTAAGATGAGGGCTTCTGGTGACCAGAAATAAAAATAAACTACGGCTCTATAGAGTAAGCATAGTGCAGTATATTAAATATCTTTAATACCGACAAAATAGGTGAGAACTGAACATGTGGTTCTATGCCTACCCACATGGAAGTCAAGTAAAAGAAAGTGAATTATTTTTAATTTGGATCATTTCATTGATGTGATTTAGTGGTGCAACTTGACAGACACATGCACGCATCTAACTAAAAGGGATAAGTTGAACATCCTGGGGAGGGACCTTAGCATTCACTTCATTTGAAGAAGATACACCAACATACACTCACAGAATACCTCAATTTTTATGGCCCAAATCTTTTTCAGTCTCTTAAGAATGGCGGGAAACCAGCAATGCAAGTAGCTCTTAACTTGAGCAGCTATGCTCAGTTGCACCCTTAGCCACAATCATAGCATTTGAATCAATTCTGAAAAAGTCTCCAAGTCTCATCAGCTTCTACTACATCCTCACATATTCTAAGATTTTAATATCTCTCCACCTCCCAGCAGTGTGTCAAAAGACTGTTTACTTGGAATGACAAGAAAATGAGAATATATAATGTGATGAAATCAAGGCAGATTTCAGCCTACCACTGCTAAGGTCCAAGGAAATTGTTCCTATACCGCTCCCTTCTCAATGAAGGAAGAATAATTAATTAACATTCACAAGACAATTAATCACAGATCAATAAAGCTGACATGGATTTCTGTCCGCCACAATTATATTTTTACAATTAGGTGCAGTGCAAAGTCACACAAAAGGTCACATTTTGCTAAAATCTGACAGCCACTAAGGGTAGGGGCACCATATCCTGTATCCATTTTAATTAATAACAGCAAGGCTTCTAAATAACAAGTTGAGTCACTAAGTCACAGTATCCTATCATTGCTTCCCGACCATTCCCCTCACTGTCCTCATGCACCTTTCAAAACGCAAATTCTCACACTGCACTGTAGGACAGGGGAAGAGTCGTGCCCAGTGAACAGGCCTCAGATACTGAGATAGGATACAGTGAAGAAGTGACCCCTTCCAAGGCACGGGGCTTTGGTTATATGGGAGCCTGCTGCAGGAGAGAGATGCCATTGTTTATTTACATGTGTGAAGAAAAACACGTCCCAGACTCACTTGCAGCACTGAAACTCAGAAGTAACATTTCTGAAGGTAACAGAGTGGCTTAAAATGGCTTTTAGTCCTTTCTACTCTCCTCCCGTTACCTCTCAGCTAACCTGTCACTCAAGTATCTCGTTAAAAAAAAAAAAAAGGCTAGGGGAACCTTTTACAGCATTTTCAAAAACACCCATTGAACAATAAGAATATTATTTCTCATCATAAAATTCAATTTGCTAAATGGGATGAAACAGGTGGGCTGATCAATACCAGCCAGAAGCCTGTAAGCTCGGTATTTTTGCTAATAGTCTTTCCCCCTTCCTCACCAGTTTGATACAGAAATCTGGTCATCCAGCACTCTACCTCTCTATATATAGCTCATTATATGACAGATATGTTTTATTAATTTGTACTCCCAGAATAGAGATCCATGGAATTAAAAATGCAGAAAAAGGTAAAACTTCTACAGGATGAGTGAATATCTGGTGTAAAAAAATGTAACAGAATGATCAATTTTGGGAAGACAGAAAATTGCCAGACAGTAGCTATCTAGACAGTTCTGAAACTGTCTTTGTAACCAAACAGGTAAGGCACAGCAGATGCTGACAGAAGTGAAAGAAAATAGAAAAGAAAGAAAACAGTTCCTGAGGGCTGCTAAGAGCTATAAAACAAGGAGCCTAAAATTCCTAACACAACAATTAGTAAAATCTAGAATAGAAGAGAACTAAGGCATCTATATATGTAAGTGGGGATATATAAGGAGAGTTCTGTTTTAAATTACAGTCATGTCCCAAACACCTCCTGGAATTCTTTGCATGAACTGGCAGATCCACAGGCAAAAAAAAGTAAGGTATATGCCAACTGATTTCCAAAAGGCAATAATCAATAGTGTCCTTCTCTGATACTACTGAAGAAATTCAAAGGACATCCTCACTTGCTGAGCAGCCATTGATGGAAGAAAATAATTACTAGGAGAATCCCAGAAGGACCTGTGCAAAGGATCATAACCTTTACTGCCCCAGGATCAGGAACATTACACTAACAGGAAATGACATTTTAAAAATTACTTAAAAATACGCCTGGTTATTCATAATAGAGGAACTAGAAGATTAAATTCATGATGCATGGGCAGAATTACACACAACAGCAAAAATAAACCCGCATAAAAAATAAATTTCTCCAGGACAGTGACATACGAAAACTACCAGCTTTGGTTAGCCACCCTTTTCTGCTCTTCTCCAGACTTTAAATATAGGACTAGCTGTTCTTAAAAGACTGAAATGATCAAAGCCCTTTCATCAATTAAGCCAAAACACAACTGAAAAATCTTGGGTTTTATAGGTTGAATTAGCCTTTTGGAAATCTGCAGGCACTGGATGGAACAATACCGAAAGCAAGAGAAATTCTGTTGTCTTTTTTTTTAAAAGGCTGCTTCTATGAGTCTGTAAAGTGTAGGCTGGACTGCTCTAAAAATACTAATTAAAAAAAAATATGCAGCTGTGCCAGTTAAAACATTGTGAAAGACATATAAACAAAGTATATGGGTTTCAGGGAAGTAAGATCAAGAAGACCCATTAGTATTAGCAAGCTCACTGTCATTAATGTTGTTCTTTGGTTGAACAATAGAGTTGATAGGTTTCTGAAAAGAAAAAATGTTTTAAGCCTTAGCTCCTCTATAAAGTTGGTTTTGGGTTTCATTTCTCTTTTTTTTTTTTTTTTAAAGAAATAGCATTCACATACGTAAGCAAAGCATCTACATACGTCACTGTACAAAAACAACAACAAAAAAGGCGTTTTAAGCAAGCGTGGGCTTTCCCTTTCCCTTTCCCTTTCCCTTTCCCTTTCTCTTTCCCTTTCCCTTTCCCTTTCCCTTTCCTTTCCCTCGCCCTCTCCCTTTCCCTTTCGCTTTCCTTGTCATCTCAGACTATAAACTGCCCTCCCTCTTTCTCCTGGTCGCGCTGGGTTTTCTCACAGCCCGCTCCTCTCCGCAGGAGGCCTGCTCCCAACCAGCCTGGCTGCGGGCGTCATGCGAGCGGCCCGTCAGGGCCGCGCGTGCCGTTGGCGGACAGGCCTGAGGAGGGTGCAGTTGCACAACGCGCTGATGCTGCTCCCTCCGGCACCGCACTTCAGGGACACGTTCAACTTTGAAACTGAAAGGCCCACTGCCCTGTCTTCCTCCCGGCCCCCTTTGTCACGGTACTGAAAAGCTCTGGGCACAAAACTAGTCTTTTTTTATACTTCTGAATCCCACATCCTTGGTCTTCCGGAGAAATTATCTAAATAAGTTTCACCCCTGTGTTAACCACCTACAGACCGAAGAGCTTTCAGTCAGGTCAGTATCTATAAAGAACTGTGTAACAGCACTACATGCAGCAATTTCACAGCAGAAGACACTGGTACAATCCCCAAATCAGAGCTGCCATTCCACTAATCAAACAGAGCAGCACTCATGATGCGCGTCACTCCCAATAACCAGAACATTCGTTTCAAGCCAACACATACTGAATCAGCAGCAGGCACGCAGGAATCAGCTATTAACAAAGGTTAACAGGAAAAGAAAACCCACTAAGCTGAAATTGCATTTTCCAATACGGTGTATTAGACAGTACGTTGGTAGACCATCTATTACACTCCAAGGAACAAGCCCCTCTAAGTTAACACACGCTATCTGGGAATAGATAGAAGTAATTCTTAGCTGCTACTTTACCAAGCAGCATTGTAAACTACCTGAATTCATTTTTATGCATGTCAGCTATTTTCTTCTCGAGCTTTTGTGTCTGCTTGGGAAAAATCTTGAAGTCGCTGATGTAATTCTCTGGGTGTTCATCAGGATCATAATCACCAAGCTCAGCTAAACAGACCCAAAATACAAAACAAAACAGAAGAATTCAACTGCAACATTAGTTAATAATGAAAAAAGTCAGTGCATATAGTGCAGTTCAAGATACTTCCATGACCAGTAAGGATACAGCTCAAAAAAAAGGCTGCTTTGAAGAACTGACAGTTACCTGAAACAACAAAATCCTTGTAAGCACCACTTCAATCACTGCATTTCAAGTGAAGTTCATGGTTTATTAACTGCAGCAATAATTAGCAATCCTAAACTATTTTCTATGGCAGAAATACAGGCAATGTTCCCCCTTCTATTACCTGTCATTCTGGTATCAAAAGGAACTAGATAAATGCATTCCAGATTCTGTTCTTTTTTACACTGATTTATCCTCAGTGATAGGAACCGGTTTATTTGGCTCTAGCAGAGAAACACGGACTGTAACCTTATTTAAGGTGGCCCACAGTATTTGATTCCTCTTCTAAAAGATACATCACTTAATACTCAAACATGGCACTGCTGGTTGAATTTTCTAAGTAAGTCTGTTTTAATACAGTCTAGACTAAGTCTTGGTTTGGATATTCTGCCTTAACACACGAAGAGATACACTTACATTAAAGCAGAAGGACTTTCGCATGTATGACATTCCTATTCAAGACATTTAGCTAACTATTTCTCTGTGTGCAATCCAAGACATATAATTAAATTTGACCCTAAGGAAATGATGGGGAGAGAAAGGGGGAAGGGAAGGGAAGGGAAGGGAAGGGAAGGGAAGGGAAGGGAAGGGAAGGGAACCAGATTTCTCCTTGAATAACATCTATTATTTTTGACATGGGATTCCACAAGAAGGGGCACTGAATGGCACTTGTTCCTGCTTAGTTCAAATGGAATAGGCTGCATCCATTCTCAGGATTCAGAACAGAATTTTGCTTTGTTTATAACTGGAATCTAACACTGATGCTATGCTATCATTTAAATCCTAAGACAACTCATGTCTTTTAAATTTTTTTTAAGCTCCAGTTTGGTTTTATTTGGCTAAATGGCTGAATTACTTGAAACACTTTACAGTGCATGTCAACACAGGGAAACTAAATATGTATATATATATATATATATAAACTTATTGCTACAGTCCCACAACAGTCTCAAGTTTCTCTTTATACTAATGTACCTATGAGTTACGTATTTTTAAAAAAGCCTGCTTTTTGTACTTACCTTGGACAATACAGGCACCCAGGTAGGCAGCATCAGAAAAAGAACACAGCAAACGGCCATGGAACATATCCCTTTTTATTTGTAGATATAAGAGGTATCTGAAATACAATTTAAAAAGTAGGAAATGATGTGGCATCTCTTTGTAACAGATTTAACTTATCAGTGTGAGACCAGTTGTGCAGTTATTCTGGATCTCTCTTGCTACCTTAAATGGCAGGAAAAAGAGGCAAAGCATAACCACAGAAAAAAACTAGATGTTAAGACAAGAGATTTAAGAAATAATGACAGCAGAAGTAACAAAACTCCACGGAGACATAGCATGGAGAGTAGTTTATTTAAAATGTGCAGCTGCTACGATGCTCATTAGTAATGTAAAATAAATTACAGTAATGTTTGCTTGAGCACACCCTCTCTCATTAAATACAGATTTACAGAAGCAAATCAGTCTGTCTCTATCACTGCAGACAAAATAGCTCATTGACCACACTGGGGAGGATTTTTTTTTTTTTAAATCTGTGAATAATCCCGAGTGAAGTTTTGAGGCAGAAGCAGCTCCCTGAGGACCAGAGGGGTTGCAGGCATAGAGAACCAGCCAAGTGAAAACCTCTCCCATTCCTCTCAGAGCTACTTTTCCTTCAGAAGAGGCGAGGAGAAGAAAGCAAAAGGCCTCTTCTTCCTGCCCTCCACCTCCTACCACAGAGCAGCATTATTTCTAATGGCAAGAGGAGAAGCAAAGCTGTGAGGGCCTTGCTTTCTCTTTTGCTTTCTCCCTCTCAGAGGAGGACCAACTCAGCCCTGTGACTCACTCACAGCTCCTTCCCCAGCTGACCTGGCAGGTCAAAGCTGCACCATTCAGCAGCTCCATCCGCGTAGAGAAAATTAGGCCATTTAAGATAAAGTCAACTATCTCAACAGTGCTATGAGACTTGGTAGCTTCTGTGGATCTTCAGGACATTTCTTGCTGCTGCCAGTCCTCTCCAACCTTGAGCTACAGATTGCTTTATGAATAATACTGATGTCAGAAATATTTCACCCAGGTTACTATCATGAGCTCCTTCACCAGGTACCTTACCTAAAGCTTACAGCGTGGTCTAGATTCAAGCAAGACCAAAAGCATTATCTGAAGAGCAAGGGAAATTTTCTTCCTTCCCTTGGATCTGACTAAATGCTACACAAATATGAGACAGTTACCACTGAGAAAAGCAATTTGTTCTCATTGTGAAGACATCCCTTCACTACATTACAGTACTACACGTTTCTACAGGAACCTTGGACTTCCAGGGCTTTTTTTTTTTTTTAAATTTTTATTTTGCAACCCTTTTTTTTCCCTGTTATCAGAGTCCAGTAACAGCTCCCTAATTCATTTTCATAATTGGGTACTGCTACAGTACAGGTAGTTAGTTCCCAGAGGAGAGCTGCATCAGGGTGAACCTTGGTGAGATGCAGTAAAAATTCTCAATCTGTACTGACAGCCTACTGGAACATGCTCAGTATATTGGTGCAGGTACCACACGAACCTTGGGCAAATGAGCTTCCTAAAACATTTGGTAAGCCTTACCAGGGTGAAAAACTGGGTGGTAGTTCTCTAGAGTGACCACTAGCTAGAGGCCAAACTGAGTTCACCTTTTAAGAAGTGCCAAAAAAAAAAAAAAAGCCACCCATGAAAGGGCATCGCAGTATTTCACAGCATGCCTAGTTAGCTGAGCTGTAAGGTCAACAGACATCCAGCAACACCGCATATTGGTGGTTTCTGAGTTTGAAAATTATTATAATCAGGTAAAAAGTAAACAGCCTTCTGGAAAAGCATATTGACCCACTGCTCCTGACCTACGTTTGCAGAGGCTGAGGTGAGAACTAAGAATCTGAAATCTCAGTACTGTGCCAGGTTCAACTCTCCAGCAGTACAGATGGAAGTAAACACTATCAACAGTTGCTTTTCTATGAATATTTTTGGCATTTAAATGAAGAAAAAATAGTTTTGTAGGAAATCTTTTCCCATGTACAGGATTAAGCTCCAACGCTGCCCAAAACCTTGACCAGCTCCTACAAGCCATTATCTTCAGGGCCCAGGGAGAATGGAAAACCTCCAAGGACTGACTCAAAGCACCTATTCAAGAATTAGGCAGCCTCTCTCTCTCTCTCTCTCTCTCTCTCTCTCTCTCTCAAATGCTGTGTAATAAACCACATGTGCAATTACTGAAGTAAAATGGCAGGCAGTCGCCTTCCCCCCAGTATGTGGTTATTTTATAAGAACAAACATGAAACCACACATACCTGAATTCAGTAGAATTGGAAACCTTTTTTTTTTTTTAATATAGGAGGGCAGGATAGTGCCATAGTTTGTAAAGGGTCACTGAGATACTACACACCGTCACTTAGGATCAAAGACAACAGCCACATCAACATAACCCAGAACCAGGGCAAAGAGTCACTTCTACACATTCCACTAAAGTTCTGTATAGATGAAAATGGGAGTTTGGGTGGGAGTGCATATACTTGGGGCAATTCTGACCAAATAGCTTGTTGCTGACCAGGATCAAAGATCCTCAATGTTATTATTAAATTTCTATGTCCATAGTAGCTTCTGTTATCTGATCTAATCTTATACAAGAAATGCATGGTTTTGTTTTCCCCAGAAAGAAATCAGAATAATAAATACAGGGTTTAAGCTAGTTTCTTGCTTAAGCCTTTTTGCGATAAGAAACTACCGGAATTTTTCCAAAAATTACTCCCCAAAAGTTAGCTTTGTTACATGAAAAAAAAATATATTCTCTTTCCACCTAAATTGTCGATATATGTGCTTTTGTCAGTTACATGGTGCTAATAAAAATGTAGTTATCCATTCCCTCCAGCTAAATCACTAGCTCTGCAAGTTGTTCAGAATTTAAAAAAAAATACTTACAAATTGTAATTTAAATACTTTTAGTTTTTTACTCATATCCTCAGTATAACACATTTTTCATTTTTCTGTCTCCCTAACATCAGGAAATATTTTCTTTCTGTAACAATTCAGAAAACACAAATATATATTCAGCACTTACTGAGTGGTATATTAAGATAAAACAAGTAGAAGATGCACAACCAAAACAGCACATAAGGCATAGTTTTAGGGGAAAGAACATTTATGCCTCAGAGCTGATTTCTTTCCAGTGATCATCCTGGGATGACACACCTGAACACTGGCCATCATGTGGGCTAGCTTCTGTTACAAACATGGACCATTCATCTCTCTCTGCTTCAAAATACGTAATCCCAATGTATGCTGGTCCAAGGGAGCAGCTCTGATTTTTCCTCCCTTATATGAAAGGGGTTTTGAGGTTGCAGTGTTTCATTGGCCATTTGGATGGTGTTTCTCAAATTGTTCACGTACCTTTCTATTACACTCATAATTTTTTTAATTAAAAAAGTGGGGTGTTTTTTCTGTTCACTAAGGTTCTGTGCTACTGAGTTGCTGCATGCATCTGACCATTGAGACATTTAATAATTCAAAACTGCACTTTCAAGGAATTATTTTACTTCTGAGGTAAAAGAAAAAAGGAAAAAAGAGAAGAGAAAAAAGGAAAAAAGAAAAGGGAACAATAAAAAGAAAAAGGAAAATTTAAATTTAAAAAAGAAAAAAAGTAAAAAAAAAAAATAAAATCTCCAGGGCAGAAGGGGAAAAGGAGGGAAAAGAGTCACAGAACACAGTTCACAGTGTAGACATAAGAAATTGTTGGCAGAGACACAAGGGAAGCACTTTTGCTTGTAAGGAGGGCAGGGGAATATCCCAGCAGAGCAGAATCAGAGAGTTTGAACACATTTTTCGGAGACCACTCACACAGCAAGCTGCAGGAGATGCTGCTCATCTTCAAAGCAAGAAGGGCAGTCTGGAACAAGAGTAAGACTTTAAGGAGTTCTTTCAAACAAAGGAGATACATGCACTTTGGACTGAAAGCCAGTGTTGCAAGCTGTGCCAAAGGCTGGCTCAGCCTCAGACACTTCCTATAAACCTGATAAAGTAATTTATGTCCCCGGTCAGCAAAGACCTATGAAGCCATACCTGACTCCTGAATTCGATAAGGTTATTTGTGTACTTAAAATTGCCTACACTTTCAGAAATAACTTGCAAAATCAGATCTGATTTTGCTGCTTCTTGTGTCCTTCCACCACAGCTGTTTTTTTCCAAGCACTGGCAAAACTTTATTGCCTGATTTACAGCCCTAAGTACTCAGGCTTAACAGCAAGCTAGTAAATGTATGCTTCAGTGCTTACACTCACAAATGTCTATCATTGGAATAACCTCATTTCCATCTATTATCTGTTTGCAATACAGATGACTCAACTCCAGGTTAGCCAAGCCCTTCCCACAACTGCAGATGAAGGGTCAGCAATATCTATTCTTGTTTTAAGCAGGTTTCATGACCCCCCAGAGATCATCTTGCTAACTGCCTAACAGTCAATTTATTTATTATCTATCTGAAGATGTTCAATGCAGCAAGAAAGCTTTCCCATAGCCAAGTTCTGTGGTTTGTCTATGTAGTGGTTTTCTCTTGTGTTCAAGTCACATCACTTGTTTTACTCCAGTAACAAGCATTTCTCCTGGTGTGGCTGCAGCCTTTCCAGCTGACAGACACAGTCATCTCAAGAGATACCAGCAACATTTCAAAAATTGTTATCTCAGCACGATGTCTAACTTCAACTGGACTCTCCTTCCCATGCCGCATTTCATACTCAGATGCAGATTAACAGAGGGCAAAAGGATGTGTTTACAATATTCCTGGATTGTGTGCCCTCCTTCCAGCAGAATTTAGAAGTTCCTTATGCATATTATTCTGGACACTAGCTTTGTATTCTGTCTCCTACAGCAGATATCAAGTATGTTACAGGAGCACTCGTTTCCAGCCAAAGTCCATGAATCTAAGATAGACACTAATTGCTACATATTAGTATGTAAAATCACAAATAAAATAACATTTTTTCTGTACTTCATAGTGGCTCTTAGAAGAAAAGGCTAATAGAAAAAGAAATAACTACATTGTCTAAAATATGCTGCTTGCCTACTCATTAATACTTGAGAAGCATTTTGATATCTTATAGTTTAAAAAAAAAAAAATCAAACATCATTCTCTTAGCTTCTAATTAAATCCACTTAACAGATAGATCTTGGAGTTATTACAGACAGATCTCTGAAATCATCAACTCGGGGTACAAGATCAGCCAAAAAAGCCAATCAAATGTTGGGCATCATCAAGAAAGATACTGCGTAGAAGACAGAGGGACACTAAATCTTGATGTAATCACATCCTGAATGTTTTACCTAGCTCTAGCTTCTGCATCCTAAGTAAGGCATGGTTGAACTTGATAGAAAAAAATTTTTAAAGCCCAAAAAACTAAAATGAGTGTGAGGACAGACCCCTCCCTTTAAGGAGAAATAGTGACAGAGGGAAAATAAGAGTGAGTCCTATGAAATCTTGAGGGTAGTGGGAAAGTCAAATGGAGAACTTCTGCTCTGCAATAGAAGAGCACAGGGAAGTCAGTGAAGTCATGTCCTGGTTAATTTTCTTTCTTAGAGTTTCTTTTCCTTCTACCTAGTATAGTGCTGTGTTTGGGAGTTAGGATGAGAGCACACTGATGTTGTAGTTGTTGACAAGCAGTCAAGGACTCTCAGCTTTTCCTGCTGTCCTGCCAATGAGAAGGCAGAGGGGATGCAAGAAGTTGTGAGGGTACACAGCCAGCACAGGTGACCCAAACTGGCCACAGGGATATTCCATACCATATGACATCATGCTCTGTGTAGAACTGGGAGGTGCACCAGGAGGTGGTGTGCCTCAGGAACTAGCTGAGTATTGGCTTCAAGGTGGTGATTGTGCTGTGCATCACTTGTTTTGTATGTTCTCCTGTCATTAGTATTACTACGACTATTATTATTGTTGTCTTCCTTTGTTATCCTATTAAAATGTCTCAATCTCAATCCACAGGATTCACCTTTTTTATTCTTTTTGATTCTCTTCCCTGTCCCACTGGTAGAGGAGTCAGTGGGGGGAGTGCGGGGAGTGGGGGAGGCAGTGAGCAAATGGCTGTGACATTGTTTTAGCTGCCTGCTGGGCTAAACCATGGCAAATCAGGAAATCGCTTAAGGCAAGCGACAGAAAGTACCCACACGGCAGGCAGTTAGTTCACTAACCCAGTACTGTTAAGTCCAAAAGAAGAATGAGACAAATTCATGAGCAACAGATCCAGAAAATAATACTAAAATGAATAGGCAGGAATATAAGAAACTTTTTTTGTGAATTCAGGTGAGGAGATCATCTATTTGTTTCTTTGTTTTTCTGGAATGAGATGATTTTTTTTTTCACACTAGCATGGCTTAAACACATCACAGTATTTGTAAAACAGATACCCATGACAATAAGCATAGCAATAAATGATGTTAGCACAGCAACTGCCCTTTCAATCCAACTAATCAGTCATAAGCCAAATTCTACCAGGACCTAGGGGCATAGCCATCATGACTTCCAAACATAATCTTCAAACTCAGAAAAAAACCCCAAAAATTTCTTTCTCTGAAAATGTCTAACACCAAAAGTAGTAGAAATTACCTTGCTAGCTGATTCGGGAGGCTGCATGACTGTCCATGTGTTAAGAGGCAACAACAGGAAAACCCACCTTCCTTGTTCTATGCCTTCTGGAAAGCAGTACTAATGCTAAGGATTCAAACACAATGGAAGTAGCAGTACTCGGTAACTCCATCATGAACCTATGTCCTTCCTAAGTCATCAGCAAAGCTCTGGATCCATAGTATATAAAAAACAAACAATCAAATAACCCCTATTTCCTCATAAAGAAATAGGCCACTTTCTGCCCTGGGGTGGTGGTTAGAAGGTCACACAAATAATACATTTCCAGTGATCTCAAATCTCTCATTTCTGTGGTCAGGACAATGACTGCTTCCTGGATCTAGCAATATATGGGCTTGTCCTCCTGGCTTCAGTACCGGCCAGTGCCTGGTGCATGTTTTTCCTTGGGAAAAGGGAAAAGTGTGGAAAATTACCATGCAAGCCAGCTGCCTGACAGCACTGTCTACAGGGAAAAAAACCCAGCATTTTACTGCCACACAAGAATTCATTTCACTGATGAATAAAGAAGACAAAGGAGCGGTAAGGGACAAGCTTTATTTTGTATACTGAGTACATAAAATCCCTACCACTACGCAGGAATAGAGTCACCTCTGCAATTTTACACAACTGAACTGCCTCTTCTCAACTCTCCTGCCTTCCCCTTAGAGGACCTCTGAACATGTAAGGTCTCCTTCTCCCACAGGAGTCTCCCAGATAACTTTTTCTCCTGCCCCGGATGCTCTCTGCAAGCCTACCAGCACTACGTGCTCTTACTAACAACTCTCAGTCATTTTTAAGACCTTTGCAATTCAATCTGATTGTGAGCCCTATACTATTAAACATACAAACTCACTTGCCAGCTGCCAATATGGCCTTGAGACAGCCAAAACAGACAAGTGGACTGGCAGAGGGATCACAACACAGTGACCATTGTACATCTCAAGAAAAGCAGGGCAGGTTACCCCAGAGAGGCAGAAGCAGTCCTTAATCATGCCGGGAACAGGGTTCAGCAGCAGAAGCCCACCACATATTTGTTCATCTGTGGAAGGTTGAATACATTGCAGGACTTTTAAACTTGCAAACAAATGGCTTGATATTCAAGTATTAAACACCAACTGGAGCACTGTCAGCCTAAATCAGCCTCCCACTTGTGGAAGGAAAAACATTGGGCTCTTCCAGCACAAGCCCATATCAAGAGTCACTGTTTGAGCCAGGCCTGGTCAAGCGTTGCATGCATATGGCTGCATTGTTATTCCTCATCCAGGCTAGCTCACTCAGGGCTCTTGAATTTGCCGTGTTCACATACTTTAAGTCCTTGTTATTTTATATGACTTCTAGTTAAACATTTTTTTATCTGCTTTTCTTGTATCAAAGTACTCATTACACTGTTTTTCAACAGCCTAGTGATTGAGGAACTGCTTCTTGGATTAGGAAATATGGATTACAGAATAAAAGGGCATGATGGAAGTTAGTTGAAATAATCCATCTTTGGTTAATTCTGCCAGCTACTCACCCATGCCCTCTTCCAGGTCTGTTTTTTTCTACAGTAATCATGGATTACTGCTGATACAGTATTATCTGTAGCATTTTAGATCACTCCTTTGGGAGCACAAATGATTTTATATTCTCTCATTTTAATTATACATACACAGTATAATGTAGGGATTTGGAGATAAGAAGGCATGAGGCCTTGGGCTGCTGCTTTATTACATAAGAAAGAATAAACACTGATTTATTTAGTACCTAAACAACAACATTGAAAAGAAATAACACAGTAAAAATCTGTGCCCAAGTGTGACCAGCCTTTGGATCCATCTGTTCACGACCCCTTGACTGTTCCCATTCTGTTCACATGCAGCATCTCAGGCTTTCCCAGCTGTGGACTCTCACAGGGCTCTGACCTGTGATCAAAGAATCATGAAGAGAGAAGCAGAGCAAAAAATATCTCTGCTTTCCAGAGAGTGCAGTGGGATGCTGTGTCTACTGTGGATTGAATGATCTCTGTAGCTACAACTTAATTCATTTTCATTTTACAGGGTTGCATGCCATACCAGCAGAATAATCTTGACCACCATAGTAAACTCCAGAACATCCTTTTTTCTGCATGTGGTTACATGCACACAGCTAAAGAGAACCCTCTCTCACCCATCATGTTTTCTGGAAAAACAACTGGAATGCACCAGAAAGATGGGGCAGGGGGCAGTGAAGAAAAAGAAATTTGGCAGTTCATGGCCTCTACCCCTATCCCATGTAGTGTCAGGGTGCAGAGCAGATGCTTATTTAACAAGAAAAAAAAAATAAATTATGTTTTACAGGTGTGTGTGGCAGGAAACAAGGAAGATGTGAGGACCTGCTTGTCATGTTGCTACTGCACAATTAAAAAATAGCTGTTATTACTCTCATTGCAGATATTCAGAGAAGCCAGTTAAATGCTGTTTTCTGAAACTGAGTGCTTTGTTCTGACTTCACATCATCTTTAAGTGCTAGATGATCAGATCTAGAAAACTACAGAAGAGCTTGATGTCCTCCACATACTACACATGAAGCAGAAGTCACACCCTCAGAGATGGCCGCAGCATAGAGCAACATCACCTTTCCACTAAGGTTGAGCACCTCTGTTTAACAGAATAGATAAACTGTTCAAAAATCCATATTCAATCCACGTTGCAGTCACTGACCTTCCAGTGCGCCTGAAACATATTCAGAGGCCCAACCATTTGCGCAAAATAATTAAATCCTCACCAATTTCTCAGCACAATTTTTTAAAAGGTATTGGAAAACCTGTCTGATTCCTTCAACTATTAAAAAAAAATAATAAAGTTGTGCCTTTAGTCTTTCTCAAACACATTTCAAATGCGTATAGCCTCACTGTCCCACTGAGGAAGCAGTATTCCAAAAATAAGGACAGATCTCTAAACCCACGTAGACACAGATTAAGGAGAGGAGTTAAGAAGGTTAAGAGTTGAACTGCATTAAGATCCAGACTTTGTTAACAAGTCAGGGTTCACACAGTCTGTTCTCACAGGAACCAGAGAGCTTAAGGCAGCAGCCCCGCTGGACACGGAAGTTAACTTAGGAACTGCAATTCAGAGGACTCTGGAGGAGACGGCGATCAAGGACCAGGCAAAACCTCCTCCTGCAGCGAAAGGCGGAAATTGTGTCCCCAGTCCACAGAATTCCTTGCTTAGCAATAATATCTCAAAGTGCCTTAACATCCAGAGGCAGGCACTGATTTTATTTCAGAACCATAGCTGTGGAAGTGGTTGTTAATTAAAACAAGGGGAGATGAAAGTAAGAGGCTGGAATGGTACGATGTGACTGATGATATTCACAGGCATCCTTAGCAGTGGAACGAAATGCAGTGACAGGCAAGTGTGTGGCTTGATTCTTTGCCCAAGGCACTCCCAGCCTCTGAAAATGCAGTGTGCACACATTTCAAGGGTCTTACAGTGTTTTTTTTCTATAATGTCATGGACAAAGGGATGGCTTCAGCTAGGTAATTCTCCATCTTCATTTCCTGAAAATAGTTCCACCTGTAAAACCACAGTCTGACTCAAGAATTAAAGTTCAGCCCAGCCCACCAAAGGTAGGACAGAAATGAAGCAGCAGTAATCTCAGGTGACAAATACTCAGTTTTCTTCCTGCAAGTGGTGTCTAAATCCTGAGTAAGTATTTCTATCCATGTTATACTATTGTCACGGAAATCAAACAATTTATCCCATGCACATGCAGCTTCATGTTCTGAATAGATTACATTTTTTTGCATCAGATACGGCCATGGAAGAGCAGGAAAAACAGCTCTTTTTAACATCTGCACGTCTCTTTGATGTCTCTAAGGTACTTCATTAAAAATTTATTCCTATAAAGCTTTTACAAAGACTGCATCGACAATAAACCACATGGGGGATTTAGACAGGGTTAATGAATATTCTGAACCAAAGTGTAGTATGACAATGTGACAGGATGAGTCTTCCTGTATCTTAATTTCATTATCTAAATGGGCACTACAGACACCCCATCAGATTTCTACTCAGTTGAAGAAGCACGAGAGCAGCTCTGTGACATGCTTAGGCAGAAAGAGTAGCAGAAATACAAAACACTCTTACCCTGACTCAGATGATTGCATATACAGTTATGAAGTACAGATGGCTTTTAAATCAAAGGATGAAAATATTATTAATTTATTTTCAAATCAACTTAAGCACACAAAGGAACAAACGTGATTGTTCAGCGAACAGAGCAGAGCTAAAAAATAAAAAATAAAAATAAATCTACGAAAAAGCCAACTAGCTATCATGGTTTCATGACCGCCCTCTGTGAAATGCTAACTGACCTTTTTCTTCTTGAATTTCACCAATCATTGCAATTCAAGGAAAAAAGATTTAACTCAAGCCAATTTAGAGCTTCACCTTGAATGTGACCCTCTGCTTTAGACGGTGAAGCAAATTCTCAGAGGCGAGTTACGTAACTATACTTCTCTTGCTCATTTCAGGACCATTTCCTATGCTTTGTTATTGTGCAATAGACCTGGACAGAGAATAAGCAAAGCTCTCCAAATATCACTATTGGGAAACTATAAAGCTGATCAGATACAAAAAGGCGTCATGTGCAGAAGGCGGACATATGAAAAGAGAAATTATTTCTCCCTTTTAAGGTCTTAATATTATTAGATTTAATAAAAGACTATAGAACATTTTCCCTACAACAGCTTGATTTTAAAAATTAATTTGAAATGTTCCAGCAAAGCCTCAGTAACTGACAGCACCATACACTTCACTGAGCTAGTTTCTAGGTGGTTTGCATTTTGATAAAACTTCTCCTGGGAGGGTATCCAAGCAGCTAAAAGGAAAAAAAACAAAACCAAAACCAAAACCAAACAAAAAAAAACCCCAATTAACTAAGTCTTTTCAATGAGGAAGGTCTATACAAAGTTTATACTCCGGCTCATAAGAAGGAAATGTTCATCCAAGGACAAACACTAACAAATACAGAAAATCCCTTGACCTCCTGGTTTACAGCCTGTTCACTCTGCTGAACAGTTTCAGTTTTTCATCCAAAATAAACAGCTATAATACAAACTGCATGTTCCAGCTGCTCTATACAAAGTGCAAACCTACCATTCAGCAAAATGCTAACAGTTCCTCAAACTTCCAGTGAGGCAGGGGATGATGGCAACACTCCCTTTCATGCAGTGATGCATGAGCACTAGAATTTGCAGTGCTTTGGGGGAGCACTGATGAAGACTCAAGGCAACAAGTGCTCAGGTGCTGTTGTGAAGTCCCATTCATTAAGAATGACTAACACGTTGCACATCTGTGCTACCACAGCATAAGCTGAAAAACTACAATGTTAGCAACAAGACTCCTAAACCCCCAGACCATCTTTACTTCAAAAATATAAATATATTGCACCTCTTACATCAGTTTCCTAGAAGTCTGTAAGTACTTTAAAAATACTACATTTTTTGTGGTCCTAAAGGTGCACAATAGAAAATTCAGTGATGCTATTCATGTTCCTGGTGAAAAAGTTAAAAAAAGTGATTACTGAATTAAACTTCATACATTATTTCACACACAAAAAAGAAAAAGAAAAAAAAAAAAAGAAAAGGGATTTACTCAAGACCACAATACTTGCCATTCAGTATAATCCCTGCCCAGTTATTTCATTATTGTTTGTCATTCTGAAAGTTCTTTGATTACATGGCTACTTTTCTGTATATTATGGAAAAGCACCCTTAGCCTGCTTTTAAAAATCTGTTGGCATCACAATAAATAAATAAATAAATAAGCTATCAGCAGTGCAAATATGCATCTACTCTAGTATTTTAGCATAAATGATGGAATCATAAATAGTGAGAACCCTACACTAAGTAACAAACTGCCTTATTTTGAACTTGTTAATCATGTACATTAAATACACAGACAAACAAACAAATAAATACCTGGTGAGCTCTTCTTTAATCTTCAAGGGTTCGTGTGGGTAGAATTTCACTCTAAAGCACATGGTATATGGTGGGTGAGCTGAAACATTGTAAAGAAAAAGCATGAGAACAGTAGCAAATAAGCCTTGCCTCAACCACTCCCACAGAGTGGCCTCCAAGGGTCTAACAAAGCAGCCTGTGTGATGGCTAGCCCTGAAACATCAAGCAGGGATTCAAAGAAAACCAATAAATATTATATATACCTATGAAAAGAATGTAACATATGAAAAAGAAGGCCAAAGCATATGCAAAATATATCTAACCTAGGCAAATCAATTTATAAATATATTTTCACCTTACAAGACTTGCTGCTTGAACTAAGAACTACAAAACACATTATTTGGGATGCTGTTTTTTCCTAATTTTTTTTTTTTGTAACTGATGAGAGAAGGGACTGGAAGAGAGAGGATGAAGAGAGAGGAAAATAAAAGGAGGAGGACAGTAACACAAATTATTTAAATTCTGCAATCAGTGCCTCTCTTGCACTAATAAACACAGCTTTATATCCCACCATTTTATCTTTCATAACATTCAAGATATTATCTCATCATAGTCCAGTGATCTTTCAGTGATTACTGCAGGGACAGAAAGCAAATCAAAGACTATTATTCTAATCAGAGGCATCTTGTGATAATCATGTTAGGATAAAAGACATGTAAAAAACAAACAGAAGGCTTAAACCTATCACATCTGGAACAATACTCAGGTAGGCAGAGCCCTCAGAGATGTCTGTAGACAAGTGATGTCCATGTTTTAAATACCAGTGTGAAGCAGCAAAGGAAAATACTGCATCTTCAAAAGGTAAATGGTGCAGTGAGAAAACCTGGAGTATTACAAAGCAATGGTAACTGATAGGTCCTGCCAGTAACACCAAGACAGAGCCCAGGGATGGAGCAAGCACCAAGGCAGAGCTGCTGTCCAAGCAGCAAGGGCCTCAGCAAAGTAAGCAGTGCAAGGATCCTCTACCAAAACTTTTACCAGCACAGCCATTTTCAGACGGACAGAAATAGAGGAAAAAGCAACACTTTAAACAAAACAGGAACATGTGATCACTGCCGTTATCTGGGAGTGTCCTACACAGACCCAAGTGGAGAATTGCATTCCTCCTATTAAAATACTTAACTATGACATTAACTTTCTACGTATTTAACAGATTCACAGATTCACGGAATTGCAGGAGTTGGAAGGGACCTCAAGAGATGATTGGGTCCAACCCCCTGCCAAAGCAGCTCCCTAGCTCATATTGCACAGACAGGCATCCAGATGGGTCTTGAATATCTCCAGAGAAGGAGACTCCACAACCCCTGGGCACTACTACTCAACATTTGTAGAAAACACACTTTTAAAAAGTTGGGGGATTTGTTTTGTTCTGTTTTGATTGTTTTTAAATTAAAGCATTCGTGCAACTTGAATTCACAGGAAGGTGCAGATCTGTAATATTCTAATTAGTTTTAAAAATCCCTTGGTCTTAGTGATGCCCAATGCACACTTTCAATCTAAGATTCCTAAGTCTTGAAGAGATGGTGCTCTCTTCAAGAAAAGAAGGGAAGGCAGAAGAAATGGGCAAAGAATATTACAGAGAAAATGGAAGAACACAACAAGGGAAAAATAGAATTACATTTTGACTATTGTAATCACTATGCTATCAGAACATTTTACTATACCATCTCCTCAACCTTACAAGCTCACTGGCTTGTAAAATCTGTTCAACAACTTCAAAATCTGTTCAACAATCATGAGACTACTTTGTCCTGATTCAACAATCATGAAGCTACTTTGTCCACAGTATTTACCTGTACGCTGCAGTTTTCCAGAAACACATATCAGGGTAACACATAGCTCACAGAGTCTGTCATAGAATCACAGACTGGTTTGGGTTGGAAGGGACCTTTCAAGGTCATCTAGTCCAACCCCCTGTCATAGGCAGGGACACCCTCCACTAGACCAGGTTGCCCAAAGCCCCATCCAACCTGGCCTTGAACACTGCCACGGAGGGGGCAGCCACAGCTTCTCTGGGCAGCCTGTGCCAGGGCCTCACTGCTCTCACAGTGAATTTCTGCCTAACATCTAATCTAAATCTACCCTCCTTCAGTTTAAGGTGATCAATCCTTGTCCAATCACTACACACCCTTGTAAACAGCCACTCTCTTTTCTGGTTGAACAATATCAACTCTCTCAGTCTCTCTGTATACAAAAAGTGCTCCAGCACTGGTCATCTTTATGGCTCTCCTCTGGACTCACTCTGACACCTCTGTGTCTTTCTTGTACTGGAGACCTCAGAGACAAACAGAATGCTCCAGGTGGGGTCTTACAGAGCAGAGGGGCAGAATCACCTTCCTGCTGGTCACACTTCTTTTGATGTAGCCCAGGATACAGTTGGCTTTCTCAGCTGCTGTCCTGAGTTTGGCTAGGACAGAGTAATTCTTTCTAGCAGCTACTGTAGCGCTGTGTTTTGGATTTAGGATGAGAGTAGTGTTGTTAACATACCGCCAAGGACTTTTCAGCTCTTCATGCTGCCCTGCTAATGAGAAGGTGGGAGGCACCCACAAAGCTGGGAGATGGCACAGCTAGGACAGGTGACCCAAACTGGGCAAAGGTGGTATTCTGCACTCATGTTCAGCATTTCAGGCATTTCAGTTGGGCCCCAGTGAAGCTATCTGTCTGGAGTGGCTGGAATCCCTCTGTGCTGCATGTCAAGTGCTCTCCTGCTGTGATCCTTCTCCTGGATCTGAGCATCTATTCCTGGCACTGGCATCAAATTTTTAGGAGTGGGTTGGATTGAAGTTCCCTCTCCCCTGGCAACTTTAGTTTAAGGAATCCTCACAGCTTGGCAAGCCTACAACCAAAGATGTTCTTCCCAGACTCTGACAGATGGACCCCATCAGTCCCCAGTTCCATGTGAAGCATAAAATAACAGAAAATAAAAATGCATTACAATTTTCTGTTGTGGTTGGCATCTTTTGGAGAGTTTGAGTGCTTCTGAAGATGAAGAACTATTTTCACCTTTCCAGACCTCACAATGCACTTTTTTTAAGTACAGTCAGCCTCAACAAAAACTGCTAATTTTGCATTTTTTAACGTGTTCAAGTAACTACTCATTTAAGACACAAAAAGGAATTTCAGATGAAATTGAGGATGGAGACATGTAAAATACAGAAAAAACCAGCAAGTAAACAATAACGAATAGAAACAAATGAGAAGAATTGGAGGAAGAAACCTCCTCCTTAAGTGTTCTCTATGGTTGATGTGAACATTCAAGCCAGTCACATCTGGGAAAGCCCTCTGAAAGCAAGAGAAACCTTCAGACTGCTTTCTGTGGGCTTTGGCATCTTAGAGGCAAGCACAGCATTGTCTTACAGTGACTGGAAAGAGGCAACACAACAGAGGATATACTGTTCTGTCCCATAATGGCAAACTGGAAGTTAAAACGAATTTGATGTCCCAGAAAGGAAGACAGCTTTGCAGAAATGCACTAAGGAATCATGTTACCAGGACCAAGTAATGCTCACTTCTCCACAGTCTTCTAACAGAGCAAGGGAGAAAACCTTGCACTTCCAGAAAATGCCTCCTCTTACAAAACATGAAAATAGAGCCAACCTGTACTAAATGAGTGAGAGATCTTCTTCAGCAAAAAAAGGGAAAATTATATGTCCTGGCAGATTTAGAATTAGCTTGTGCTTGAAATAGGGATGCAGAAGTAAGAACAGCCAGTGCACAGCTCTGCAGGGCCCTAGCTACTACAAGCCTACCGCAAGATTCTAAAAATGTACTGAATTTTATGCAAATTTTCAGTTGTTAGTGAATCAATTGAAACTTTGGCTGTGGTAAAAATAAAATAAATATATATACATGAGAGTTACAGGAGAAGAGCCACATTCTGACAGTACAGAAGAACAAGTAACCATGGCAAAATAACAGTTGCCCCATATGGAAAGAGTATCATAGTGAGGAAAAGAATAGCCCACATGCAGTTAATAGCAAAAGTTTTAAGAGGAGGTATTTTCCTTGTAGCAGAGAGACAGGGCATGACAGAAGCATACAGCAATGCACAGAATATGCAGCAGTTTTGACACAGAAGTTTGAAGCCCACTTCTCAAGCCCTTTCCTGTACTCAAGCTTCTGTAGCCATATTCCTCCTAAGCAGTGCAAGAAGCAATACAACACAAGGCTGCTGCAACCCGCTAAACAGAGCTCCTTTCTCAGCAACGCCTGCAAGGATGACACAATCCCTATCTGCAATCTGAAATGTTAAAAAGAATATGATCCCCTCCATCCAACTGTTCTCTGGAGATAGGAAGGCACCCTGCAATTACAGAAGGAAACAGGATCCTCTTTTTCTGTTCCTCTTTAGCAACTAACAACAAACACGTGAAATAGGAAGGAGGGAACCTCCCACAGCTATCCAATTTCCTCTTGATCTTAAAATTCATTTGATGACATGTAAAAATCTAGCAAGGCCTTTGTTTTATGGATTTTACAGCACAGGAGAAACTCACATGAGAACCCCTTATTCTTTCATTGACAATTCTCATAGTGGAAAGCAAGACGGGCAGTGAATTATATCAGCTGAATACATGAAATTGTCAAGCCAGACAATTCCTCAGTTCCTTGAAAGCAAAATTACTTTCTATCACTTACTCACACATTAAAGTGGAAACATTAACAACAAACCTTCAAAAACAGAACTCAATTTGCAGAGGAACATTTCTTCAACACAAAACCAGCCTGAATATAATCAGTTTTATAATAGCTATAAGCCTTTCCTTTCAGAGGGGTCCTTTATCTGTCAGATAAGGAGCAGCTGGTATAGTGAAATGCCCAAGGCTTTGTCAGAACTTCCTACCATCACAGGCTTTGCTTTCTCCCTAAAAAAAGATTCAAAATTACAATAATTTCGAAGGACTTTAGCATAGAGAATAGCACTGACTGCAAAATCCACTGCAATAGGGCTACTAATTTGCCAGTTCATGTGCTAACAGCAAGTAAGAGATGAAGAGAAAAGAAAAAATAAACCCATTTAAATTATATCAAATGGTGGAACCAGTCATGATCTAGATCCTCGTGAAGGAACTACTCACAGAGCACATAAAGTTTCCAGGCAACTGATGGTTTGTTAAGGTTTATTTCAGTTGCATTTAGCTAAGACAAACTGTCTAAGAAAAAGTAAGGGTCTCCTAGCTAAACTCCAAACTTCTAACATCCTGACCAGAACAGAGAAGGACATGGGAGCTGCATGCCTTGGCACAGACACCAATGTGTAAGGGACTGACACTCACATTCATTTTTAAGCAACACTCACTGCATCATAGGGAATGATAAACCTAAGAAAAACTACACATTTGTATCACCATTTTCTTCATAGAAAGACAATCTGAAACAACAAGAAAAAAATATATGTAAAAGAGTTTTCTAAAGTTTTAGAAGTGTGAACCAAAGAGGGAGAAGGACAAAAGATTCTTGGCTGCCATTTCCAGGACTTGTTTCCTTACTGTTTTTAACAACCTGCTTTTCATCCAGCACCAGTACGAACTTCTGTAATAAGCTGTACTGGCAGAGTAGCTTTTTTGATTAAACAGATATTTAAATTTGATTAAGCAAATATTTAAATTATCATCATAGCCCTGAGAATGTAACACTGCTGAAAACTTCCTGCACTTCTTGACATTACATATTCTCCAAAATATGTTACCCTACCAAAACTTATTGATCATTTAAACAAAAAAAAAACCCTCATTACACTCAAAATTACACCGGAGGAGAGGAGACTGAGGGGAGACTTTATCACCACCTACAACTACCTGAGAGGAGGTTGTAGAGAGATGGGTGTTGGTCTCTTGAACCAAGAGACAGGAGACAGGACGAGGGGGAATGGACTCAGGCTGCACCAGAGCAGTTTCAGATCAGACATTAGGAAAAAGTTCTTCACCAAAAGGGTCATCAGGCACTGGAACAGGCTGACCTGGGAGGCAGCTGAGTCACCAACCCTGCATGCATTCAAAAGACTGGTAAAGGGGGTGCTTAGGGATATGGTTTAGTAGAGGACAGGTACGGTGGGTCTCGATCATCTCAAAAGTCTTTTCTAACCTAACAATGCTATAATTCTATGATTCTATGAAAAGTCTTCATGTTCACTAATGCTGCTGAGTATGTTTAAGAGAGAACAGTACTCAGAGTTTATTTTATGTGTAAGATATCTATCACAAACCTGAAGTCTTGGGGTCTTCCTCATTTCACTGAATGGGTCATGGGACAACACAGGACAAGGCAGATTTTCATCAACCAGTTATAATGCTTTAATGAGTGCTATTATATCTTCTTAGGCCAGGGTGGGGGTAGTGGGGTGGGGAGGGGCATAGATAAAGAATAGACAGCATACAGATTAGTGCCTGAAGAATACAACAAAACTTGCTGCTTTCACTATGCATGGATTTAAGAGACTAATATTGGATTGAACATTTTTTAGATTTGTATTGAGACACAAAACACTAACAAAGTTTCTTGAGATTTAAGAATCATTTGAAAGTTTTGCAGGACCCTCTCTGAGTTCTTGCTTCCCCTGGTTCATTTCACTCCTTTCACATTTTATGACAGCATTGAGCATTAAGGATTTATTTAACAAATTCCAATGGCCTGACACAGGAACACATCCCTTTCACATTACTTATATCATTTGAGATGCAGGGCAGCAAGAAAAACAGGTAAATTTTTAACTCCTGCACATCAGAGAAACAGATTTGATTCTGTTCCACTATCATCAAGAACAAAACCCATACAGTTGGTTATTTCCCACAAAGCAGGTTACAGGATGGTTGCATACTTTTTATACAAAATAACCTTAAAAATTCATGAAAAAAAAAGAGAGAAAGTGCTTGGGAAAACTCTGTTATTTACTTAAATCTCTCTTAGTGTAGATCTGACCAGTGGGATTTATACTAAGACATTCCTAGACATAAAATAAGGAAAAAAAAAAAAGTAAGGTGACTTTGCTGTCAGTGTTTGGGAGAGAACAACAGTGTACAGGAACAATTAAAAAAGGACAGAAAAACTGGTTTTAAAATGTCTTTATCTAGAACCACGAAGATGCAGCTATCTTTGGCAACCTTCCATAATTTCTTAATATGCTACTGGAAGGAAGCGTGGTCCTCACAGCTACTGCTCACTGGCCACCAATTGACTTCAACCATTGTATACAAGACTGGCAGTGGTTCAGGACATTTCTCAGTGACCAAAATTTCCTGTCTCAAGGAAAATTAGTGGTTAAAATGCTTACTGTGTATAGCCATCTACTACTGTTTCTTCAAAAAGTCATATACACAAATGACGCATTCTATTAACAAGTCACTTCTTTGCTTCAGTTTTTACACTTTCCACCTGCTACTAACTTCAGCCCTCGATTGTCCAACCTGAGACTGTGAAGTTTCTTAAATTAATATGAATAATGTCTTCTTCTGAGTCTGAATCTTTTAATAGTAAACTGAATATTCTTAGATAAAATAAAAATTAACCTTGTGTGCCTTCAGAAATTGTTTAGTGTTCTACGTTAATATAGCATATTTTTAGAAACATAAATCAAGAGGTTCCTGATGTGAAATGCTTACAAAAACATCCTTGAAACCTGTGGGAGCAAAAGATGTATTTTTGCCTCATCTACATGGATTCTATACCCCTATATAAAACATAAATGTATCTCCTTGCTTTGTTCCCTTAACAGGTTACTGTACCAATTATAGACCTTCATCGGTGAGAAAGGATAAAGTTAAATTACACAAGTATTAAACAAGTTGCCTATGAAAAGCCTGATCACAGTTACTTCTACTTGGGTGCCTGAAATGTAAGGCTGATAACAAAATATCTTTGGTAGTGTCTCGTTCTGTTTTGCTGTTGCTGTTGAGACCTTTTCACTGTGACAAATAACCTCACACTAGCTGCATTTTAATCTTTATTTCTACACATTCATTTTGCAGGCTTCTGAGTTTTGATTAGGATCCTAACCCAAAAGCCACACAAGTCTTCTGATGAGACCACAACATAACTACATCTATGGAGTAATTCCATGGATGTAGTTACGTCATAGTCTCATCAGAAGTAATCTCATCCATGGAGTAATTTTATGGATGTAGTTATGTCATGGTCTCATCAGAAGACTATCATCGATCCCATCTAAGCAACATCTATATGCTGATAAATTTGTTTTGAATAAAGCAAAGCACTCTCAGTGCATCTGTTGGCAGAATTCCTGAGTATGTTGCTATGCGAAATGCAACAAGAAGCATAAGCCCTTATGCTTTTTGGGTAAATGGAGTGACACCAATGCAGATTAGAGGACACTTTGAGGAAACTCCAGTCTACTTCTGATAACACATGGGAAGGAAGAAAGAAATAGAGGTGGTTTGTAATTATTACATTCCCTCTTTTCTTTCTTCTGGCACTCTTGAGCTTATTTTTTACTGGATAACACTCCAGCTACCTAAATGCTAGATACAAACAGTTCATGCTGAATATGCTAGGTGTATGTGTGCATGCTTGCACACATATTGCATGGTTGCATTATATACTATATATTCTTGAAGTATACCAACCAACAACCAGCATTAACTGGTTTTACGTATTAGACAACCTCTTAAGCCTCGTCACACTTTAAAAAAAAAATACATTGTCTTCCCCACAAAAGACACTTTGCACTTATGCTTAAAACAGAAAACAACTGCACACAAAGGGTAGGTGTGTAAAATACTCCATTTCGTAAACTAGGTAGATAGATAGACAGACAGACAGACAACAGCTCTTACTGCACAAGACACAACTCCCAGTGACCTAAATCAAGTATCCAGAACTGCCAAATAAACGTTCCCTTCCACTGCTGGATATAAACTTCTGAGTACCAAAGTTGTCCTGTTTCCTGAAGAAGTCTTCACGGTTGGCCCGTTTAATGGAAAGGATGAGTCATTTCAAAACTATAATTAAAATAAAGCATTCCTATTTTGAGGAATCTTTTAAAAATAACAATTGCAATTTTCCACTTGTCTGTGGCAGGAGCTAACCACTTAAGCCATAGCACTTAAGTTTGCTGGACTGTAGCAGTGATCTTAAACCAATGCTCTGCATTGTCAGGAAGCAGAAGGCAGCAGAAAGAAAGCAAACCAGAAAAGCCAAAGAGCAGACTGCCACACTCCATATTTTCATTGCCATCTCCCAGAGGCTAATTGTGTCTGACTGAAATCGAGAGCCAGAACTGTCCTCCCACCAGATCTGCCACCCCACACATATCAGTTGGCCTCTGGCTCTAGCCTTGAGCAGAAAGGGAAAGCTCTTGATGAGCAGAGCACTGTAAGACAGTAAAATGAAGGTATTTTTAGGAGTCCAGATAGGAGATGAAGGGCCTGTTTGCACCCAGAAACAAATGGAGGATATTCTAAATTACTGCATGGAAGCACAGGAAACCTTTGGCCGTTTCAAAAACAGTTTAAAAAAAAACAGCTTTCAAACACTTACATTTCATTTGCTTGAAGATGGACTTGTTGGGCTCAAGCCAGTGCTGGAAAGGCAAAGCAGAGAGCAGAGGTTAATACAGATCACAGTGGACAAACATCTGTGTAGATGTATGTGGTACCAAACACAGGAAACTGGATTCTTGTTTCACTGAGACATAACTAACCTCAAAAAGCATGTGTGTACTGTTAGAACACTGGAATTGCACTGTATAAGCATAGTCGATGTTTACCATGGCTTGTAAGATGTAGCTTAGACAAAAGTAAGACAACTTTAAAGACACCTTCAAATTCAAAAATATAAAGGAGGCAGGCTGTAGTGATGAGTTTGCAACAGACATTTCAGTCTTATGCTTTCAGTAATTTTTTTCCAGAGAAATGATCATACTGGACATTAAAACAGACTAGTTAGAAATATAAACATCGTCTGACCATTAACACTACTGTCTTCTGTGGTTCTTATAATTGAAGCACGGGTTAATACTGTATTCTCTGTCAGCACCCTCAGAACACAAGATACCATTCTCTTCTAGCAAGAGCTAAAAATATGAAGGGAAATAGAGTGCACTTTTCCATGAAACGTTTATGGTACAAGCAGTCAATGCACAACAGAGAGGTATGGATAGAATCACAGACTATTTTGGGCTGGAAGGGACCTTTCAAAGATCATCTAGTTCCAACTCCCTGCCATGGGCAGGAACACCCCCAAAGACTACATTGCCCAAAGCTCCATTCAGCCTGGACCTGAACACTGCTATGGAGGGGGCAGCCACAGCTTCTCTGGTTAAGATGTACCAACTGCTTCAACACACTCATGGTAAAGAATTTCTTCATTATATCTAATCTAAATCTACCCTCTTTCAATTTAATGTCATTGTCCCTTGTCCTATCAGTCCATGCCCTTACAAACAGTCCCTCTCCAGCTTTCCTGTAGCCCATTATAACTTAGGTACTAGAAGGCCGCTGTATGGTCTCCCTGGAGCTTTCTTTCCTCCAAGCTGAACAAGCCCAAGTCTCTCAGCCTGTCCTTATAAGAAAGGTGCCCTTATAAGAAAGCCCTCTGATCATCTTTGTGGTCTTCCTCTGGACGTGCTTACTCCAGCAGCTCCATGTCTTTCTCAAACTGGAGACTACCTCCAGTGGGGTGTCATAAGAGCAGAGTAGAAAGAGAGAAGCCTCTCCCTTGAGTGCTGCTTTTGATGCAGCCCAGGATATGGTTGTCTTTGTAGGCTGCAAGTGCACATTGTGAGCTTCTCATGTCAGCTTTTTACCCAGAGGTGTATCAGTTCATGTATAACTTCCCAAGGAAATACTGCAATGGCAGGAAAACTTCAATTTATTATTCTCTTGGAAGATAGACTCAGATGCTTTTGTGACAACAAGCTAGGCTCACATTTTAGTTAAGAGCCTTAGCACATCCCCTGCTAACACTAGCTGAACTGTTCAGGAGGATGTTTTGATTGACAAAAGAACATGCTGATATTCAAGTGCCACTTCTGACCACAGCCAACAGCATTTGTACTAGGATTTTTCCTGTAAGCAAAAAATCTCCACACTAAAATGAGATTTGTGCTGCAGAAGCAGCTGGTCCAAAAGCACAGTATTCAGCTTTAATAAGCATAATCAGCACTGGAAGGCCTTGCACTAAGGGGTTTCATTTTTAACCCCTTTCACACTAGCTCTGAAATTCTACAGTCTTCTGTAAAAAGAAAATCTAACCTTTTTAAACCACATCTAATGCTTAAAATATCCTACATCAGCTACTATTTTTCCTGATACCTTACAGTAATTCTACCATAGAGAAAGGCACGGGGAAGGTATTTTGTATGACCTGTAATGAAGTGGCAGAAAATTGAGTTCGTATCATGACATCTCAAGAATTTCCTCAAAATCAGGGGCAACTTAAATTATCTTTCTGGACCAGAAATTTTCAAAAACAATTACAATGGAAAGAACACTTTCAGATATCTGCAGCTTGCATGGCTGCTCAGAAACTCCTGTACATAGTTTACAGCAATAGTGAGATAAGCACTACTATGTGTTTCTGTTTGAAACTCACTTATCACTGAGAGACTGATATGGAACCGTGGCACTCAAAAAACAAGCAGAATAAAAATAATCAACCCCAAATTTCAACCAACAACATTGACAACAAAAAAACAGCCCCACACCATTTCTTCACCTCCTCCCTCTCCCCAGTATCTCTCTTTCTTTTTAGAGGAAAAGAAGAAACATAATTGAGAAAGGAATGACTGTTTCACCAACTTACCAGAAATATCTAGCTCATTTCATCCTTTTTTTAGATCACATGCATACATTATTTATACGTGTCACTCTGAGTAATGGGGGGGGGGGAGAGTTGTTCATAAAAAGGTAATGCAACTTAAGAAATTCAATACAGTCTGCAGTGTTTTATAGACATATAATCCACAATTAATTCATGGATAGGAAACCAGTGAAGACACACAGATATGTAATTTACTTTCTGTAACATCTTCAAACACCCACCACACCTCCATCAGGACCTAGGCAATACTAGCTGAAGATTCTGACAGCAAAGAGGAACTTGGATAGTGTGTTGTGCTGTACTGTTCCCAGGGAACCGAGAGTTAAGAGGTACCTCACTATTTTCATCTCACAGTAGCACAACACAATTTATTTGATATTTCTTTCTGAAAGGCCAGGCTGAAATATTGGCACAGACCCCATAAGCATTTACAGCCATTTGAAAAAGTCAATTACCTATTCTACCAAAAAGTCAGGGGTAAAAAAGCCAATTTGCAAATATGAAATCCTCATCATGCACCATATGAATAATGAAAAAGGGGAAACATGGATTAAATTCCTCGTGCAGTGCATCAAACCCCCAGAAATGCAGAATTAGATAACATATCCAAAAGCAAACGTCTTTCATTAAGACCTGACTTCCGTGGGTTAAAAATGGATTGAAAAGACACTGAGCAATTAAGCAGTCTAGACTTTCACTGGGAAGTCAAGGAGCTGACAGGCAGTTTTTTGAAGCTCAGATTTCTGTGGTGACCTTCTGTTGGTGGAAGATTGCAATCCTGTAGGCAATTCAGCTGAATCTTCCAGAAAATTGAGCAGTTACTTTATAATTTGTGGAGATTTTTCAAAGACACAGCAATTAGGTGCTTAATGCTCTCAGAGTGTCAGGAGAAGATAAACACCTAGTCATTGCTAATACTTCTGAAAATAGCCACCCCTATATTTGTTTGCATATTTCAATTTGAGTTTTAGCAAGGATTTTCCCTTGAGTACTTATCTACCAGCCTTACAGCACTGACTGTTAATAATTAATAACTGTGCCTCATCTCTACTATAGAGCATTCATGCTATATTTATTCCAAGATTAATTAGCTGTTATAGCTAGGACCAGATTAAGGTTCCTATAAATTAATCTAAGAGTTTCTGCAGGAATTGTCAATTGAAAAACATCTGGCTTTGCAAAATGTTTTTTTCCATATATCAAACTTTTTAAAAACAATTTTGCTGCAAAAGAAACATCCTCAGATGAAAGAAAAATGTAACATTTCAAGTTAACTCTTCAGATCAAATTTTAAATCTTCAGCTGCAAAACCCTGAATTACTGCTCTATGCCACACTGCCTTGCAGAAGCAGACCATGGGTGTTTCCAATTCTTTATTGTACGGCTAACACCTCACAGGACAAGCAAAACAAATCAGGCAGAAACTTGGAACCAGAGACAAGAATCTTTAATTTCGCTCCTTGCAGTGAAATGTGCAAACTAAGGGGAGGAAGAAAGCACAACAATCACAGAATCACCAAATTACAAGGTTGGAAAAGACCTTTAAGATCATCAAGTCCAACCATTCCTGTCCTATGCTAAACCATATCCCTAGGTACCTCATCTACCCATCTTTTAAACACATCCATAGATAGTGACTCAACTACCTCCCTGGGCAGCCTGTTCCAGGCCCTCACAACTCTTTCAGTGAATTTTTTTCCTGACATCTAATCTGACCCTGCCCTGGCACAGCTTTGTGCCATTTCCCCTTGTCCTATCTCCTGGCACCTGGCTGAAGTCACCACCTCCCACCTCTCTACAACCTCCCTTCAGGTAGCTGTAGGCAGTGATAAGGTCTCCCCTCAGCCTCCTCTTCTCCACGCTAAACATCCCCAGCTCCCTCAGCTGCTCCTCATATGATTTTCCCTCCAGCCCCTTCACCAGCCTGGTTGCCCTTCTCTGGACTTGCTCGAGGACCTCAATGTCCTTCTTATGGTGAGGAGCCCAGAACTGGACACAGCACTCAAGGTGAGGCCTCACCAGTGCTGAGTACAGGGGCACAATCACCTCCCCAGACCTACTGGCCACATTATTTTTGATACAAGCCAGGGTGTCATTGGCCTTCCTGGCCACCTGGGCACACTGCTGGCTCATCATATTCAGTATGCAGTCAGCCAACATCCCCAGGTCCTTCTCTGCCTGACAGCTCTCCAGCCAGTCTCCCCCAAGCCTATATCTTACACAGTTTCATTTCTGCCTTATGTATTTCTCATTGTTGTCCATAAAGGTTGCTTTAATTGGATGGTGGCCTACACCCCTAAACCGGTGTTGCTGTGTATGTAATGGTACTTAGTGATCACTGGAAATCAAAATCATTCCTGCAGAATCATTACTGCATTTTCTTGATGGAACGCTAGCAGCATGGTTGCTGCCCAATGGAGAAGACAAGACTTTGATCCTAATCCAGCAAACACCTATTACCAAGGATCCTAAGAAGGGAATCTGTGTTCAGCACTGACAACTTCTAATCTCTTTTGCCAAAAGAGGTTTGGGTAGCAGCTGGGTATCTAGATGGTCAGGCAGATGTCCCCACAGAAACTGGAGGCGGAGACAAAGATAAATAGAGGTCCTGAAGGTCAGTCATGGGATAGCTACCACGTCTTGGTATTTCAAGTGCCAGTGGTGAGTAAGCAAACTATTATAGATATCGCTTTTGGTCCTGGGATCCTAAAATATGCTGAGAATTGCTTTCTGACTAAGGTTTCAATGTGACTGCATGCTGCGTTTCAGACTAGTGTGATTTTTACTTTGTAAATACATCTCTCACCTCTGATAAGCCTTTAAGTGGCACTGAGTAGTCATTAGCGAGGCCAGGTGTGCTCTTGCTTACCCACAACTGCTGAGCAGCTGATGTGCTACCAGCGTCCCACAACAAAAGCTTGGGATGAGCAAGGACACCATGCAAGGGTAAAAGCACCACTCTAGGAAGTCAGTTTAACTCCACAAACACCGATGTGCTTTTAGTAAGGACACTGCAGCCAACAACCTCTTTCAAAGTCATTTGCTTTGAGAAGCTCAGAAAGGACTGAGATTGATCTCAGTATGCAAAGTGTTAAGGGTTTCAGAATAAGAAGCGAGGAGGAAAGATGAGACAATGTCTCATATCTATTCCTACAGCCCTTGTAAGAGGTCAGGTGTCATTAAAATCCCCACACTGTTCTTCCTCTCACTGCAACAGCAACTCTACCATACAAAGATGGATGATTCGGTCTCCTTTTCCTATGGATTCCTTCACAAGACTGGCATAAACCAAACCCACCTCCTAAAAAGCTGCCAAGCTAGAAGCAAGGGCTGAGGACCTCACCCATGAGAAGCCCAATGATTTCAGTGAAGTCTCTCCCCTCATCCAAGAAAAAAAAGCATTATAACTCCTGTGTTTGCAAGAGAAGCAGTAATGGAGGGACAACCAAAAGTTGCCAAATGCTGTGAATATTTAAATCCCCTCGGCAAGCAATACTCAGTAAAGCACTCAGATGTGCACACAGTAAAACAGCATTAGAAAAACTTGCAGGTGTCACAAGAATACTCCATTCAGGCAAGGACTGGATATGAAAACTTTGTTTAATGGAAAGAAGAGCTGGGAAATGTAGATATGCATTGAAGCAGAATGGTAGGGGTGGGGAGGGGCCTGTGAAGATCACCGTGTCCACCAGAAAAGTAATAAAATTAGTTTTATTTAAAGCTCAACCCTGTATTAATCTTGAAAATTAATACCTAACCTTTTCCTTGAATGAAAGCAAAATCAATTTGCTTTAGCCTCAAGGCACTGACTTGCACCAGGTCACTGCCTGCCAAAAGTCAGAAAAAAAAAAAAAAACACAAACCCAAAACCTAACAGTATCCAAAGCTAATGGAAGCTTGGAGAGAGGAATTAATTGGGTGCCCACTCTATACCAGCACAACAGATGCCAAATGACCCAGGGCATCCTGCATGTCTCCTTCTTCATGCCCTGAGGCTGACACCATTTTTTATGCTTTCAAGAACGTCTATTCCAAGAATATCAACATTGTTCCATTGCAGCAAAGGAGCTGTTCCTCTGTACAGTTCCCAAAATCAGGTCATCAGTCTGGTTAGTAGTATGCTCAGCAGGAACAAACAATGTACACCACTATCACAAAAATTAATTTGGGCCAGAAATAATGCCATACACCAGAACAAAATCACTGTTTGCATGATTCTGAGCTGGAATTTAATTATTAAACACATTTCCAAATTCTCACTCTGTTATTCACAGAATGGTTTGGGTCTGAAGGGATCTTAAAGATCATCTAGTTCCAAATTACACTATTACTCTAAAATATTCAGAGAAATTCCAAAGCTCTAAGGTGGAGTAGCTCAGATGACCCCTAACCCTTACACCAGCTGAACATTTGGCCGTAACATCCGCCTATAAGGATGTATGCAGGAATGACCACACCTTCACAGCCACAAGCTTCAAAATGGGTGGGGAAGAAAAAAAATCTTCATTTTTTATTAAAATAGCCTGCAGAATTATTTGGGTTACAGGGTTCTAATCTTCACACAAGACATTACATTTAGTAAAATTACTGTTGAATTAAGTGTGTGTGTATATATACACATTACTATCCATTTGTGCCAAGATTTTGTTTACTACATAAATGCACCTCTAATGCTAAAAGGAAGTATCCATTTAACTCAGCACTCTGTCCCTGAAAATGGCCTGAAGCAAACACTTAGGAAAAGAACAAGAGCAGTAACTCCCATTGTTTTCACCGGGCTTCTATCAACAGCCTTCATTACAACTTGTTTGTCTGTCTTTATAGACTTCTTCAGCAGTTTGGCAGAACACTTACTTTTTAACACTTTTCTTCATACTTTTGGCAGCTACAACAATGAATTTTACGACTCGGTATGGTCTTTTTAAGACTATCTCTTGATACCAATTGCTTTACAAGTATTGGAGTTCTAAGAATTACTATGCAATCTTTCCCTGATCACCATCTCGAAGCCATTTTGCATCACATCGTTCTCTCTCATTCTCTCTTGCTCATTGTTTCACTCTCTCTCTCACATATTTTTCTAGCTGAATTGTTCTATTCTAATCCATCTCTCTTCACATGAAATCCATTCTTACTTGGTACCATTCTCATGGCCACCTTTGTTCCCTTCCCAGTTCAGCTGTACTTTTTGAAACAGCATGACCAGAAATGCAAACACCAAGCACAGTAACAGTAAGACTTTATGCAAAAGCACATAATTTTTGTGAGGAGGAGAGATTCATAAGCATGAAGAAGCATTAAAATTGTAATTAACCTAAGGCTCAGTCACTCTGGTGTGCAGCCTATTACATGTCTGCTCTAACCCTTCAAAGGGACCCAAGAGCTCCCAGATAGCTCTCTTCACATAGCTGTATGGAGCCACACAAGTCATTACACAAAGACATAGCTTTGTTAAACTGAGGTTGCAAATTATCTGTTGTCTCTTTCTGTGAGCCTTCACGGCCCTCACATGGAACTCAGTGCACATTTTGCAGAACATGTATTAAATAGCTGTTGTTGCTCAAGCACAGATCAGCTGCACCCAAGACTTGATGACCCTTTCAAGAGGTCTCTGATGAGGCACCTCTGTATGTTTTGTGTACATGTCTCATCAAAAAAAGAACTACTACTCCATGATAAAGAAATTCACTGCTCACAGACGATAGGCTCCAGTTTCCTTCATGAGTAAATACTGGGAGACCGCTGAACAACTTAGGTTGCTGGACTGGACAAATACTCTGAACAGGTCCATTGGGAGTGCCATATTCTAAAACACAAATAGGACTCCCCAACAGCCTTACTACTGAAATAAATGCATGCTCTGACTTGGCTGGACCTGTGTGGAGCCAGGAGCTGGACTCGATGATCCTTATGGGTCCCTTCCAACTCAGGACATTCTGTGATTCTCTGATCCTCTGACAAAACACTTAACCTGTGTGTAGAGGTGCTTACCGGTTTTCAGTGCATGAGAGCAAAATGAGAACAGTACTTGCAACAGTTTAAGGGGAGATAGGCAGGAGTACTGGCAAATCCACAGCACACAATGTTGCCTTTCTAGTGATGCACAGAGCCCAGCTCTGTGCTCTGAAAGTCAGAGAATTCCGGTTTATCCACAGTCACATTCAAGATCAGCTGCATACTGGGAGTGTATTTGTAAAGCAGTTTTACTGACTTGAAAGCTTTGTTTTCATATTGACAGGCATATATGTGCAGAGGTAAAATTACTGCACTGCTGTTCTGCTCCCAGACAACCCCACAGCACATCCAAATGACATAGCATCTTAATGCTTCAGGATGGGTATGATCTCAAACATTTCTCCAATGACTGGTGAGACTTGACAGTTGCTTCAGGGTTCTACAAAGCCGTTTCGTAACACCTAACACTCCCAAACTATGGCATAGGTATCTCCAAGATGTTTCTGCTTAACCACCACTTCCCAGTTTCACATTCAAAACCATAATGACAAGCACATGCTTAAATCCACCCATTGGGGTAAAAAAAAAACCCAAAACATTTCCAACTTTCAATCACTGCTCAGATGCCCTCCTGTAGTGACTTTAAGAATAAATTCCACCACACTACCATCCTTCCTTTAACCCAGCCTTCCACTACCCTCAAGCCAGTGGGCTCTCTGAAAAAGGGATCCTTCCTAGTGAGAGACGCTGAACACAGAAGCTGCATTATTTCATCCCTTTCTTATCTTTTACAAGGCCAAAACAACCCACAAAAAAGGTGCTCGGTCAGTCCAGGGTATCTGGCACAGAGTTAGCCATGCCGCATATCCTCAAGGGTGACAGCATGATAACTGGCCTCAATATAACAGCTAGAGTAGCAGAGTCAGTGACATCTCCCAGTACATCTTCTGTTTGAAATTATTTATTTTTAAGAAATACAAGCTTCAAATTACTGTTTCTGTGTTCTTACAGTGTCTCTCACATCTCAATCTAGGTCCTCTGTGAAGTAAGTTTGCCCTACAGCATTTCCCCTCACTGAGAAGAATAATAGGGTTTTACCCACTGATGTGGCAGTTTATCTTCATGAAACTTTACTAAAACTTAATGTTTGGGACCTATATCCCCAGGTAAATTTCACCAAAACTGGTTTCAAAAGCTACTACAGCTGAGAGTTGGGGAGAAAGGTGATGGGATCCCGTATACCTAATTTTCTCAGAAGTCTGGGTGAAAAAAATCAACAGTTAATATATGGACACCAGGAACTCACTTGTTCCCAGCAAAATACTTTTAGATATAAAATGGCATACTGCAGTTTACTTCATACTTCCAGTACTTTTCTGAAGCTACCCTAAGGCACAACTTCCCCAAAGGAACATCCAAACGCGATGTAAGAAGATTAAAAAAAAAGGTAAGATGTAGAACCTGGAGTCTTTAACTGAAAGTTCAAATTGAGGTCGTTGGCATTGCTACTCGTCTGTATACCCAAAAATATTAAAAAGCTACCATGCTGCCTTCTTGTTAAGATGGTCTTTCCAGAGTTACTTTTTTAGCCTGGAAAAAAAGTATGCCTAAAATATCTACACACGTTTACTTATGCAGAAGTAAACTATTAATATGGGGGAGGGGGAGAGGGGGAGATTAGGGGGGAGGAGAGAAAGTATATGTTATAACTTACTTGAAAAATAACCTATAAAAACAACAGCTGTTTCCCACCATTTAGTTCCAACCTAAGACAATTAGCTCTATTATCTACATCTTTCACACAGTCAGAAGTTCTGACTGTTCAGAAGACAAATACTGAAACATTTAATTTGAAACATCTGAAATATTGAAACATTTAATTTGTTAAATTCTAAAACTCAGTCAAGTGTTTCAACACCCCTAAGTCAAAATGCTACATTTTGGTAGCATTCTCTAAAAGATGACATTTAGGATGAATTAAAGCTGGTATAGTTGCCTGCCTGAGCTCCCTGGATAGATTACAAAACAAAAGGACTGTGAATAAGCTTTTGGAGAAACTCTGCAACCTTTTCACGAAGAATATATAAAAATAAAAGGGAGACAAGCATCACTGGAAAATTAAATGCCAGCAGGAGTATTTGCCACAATATTTATACATGTATATATTTGTGTGTACACTATATAATATACTATTATGTCATATACTTTAACTATTCAAAGAGCCAATCAAGTATAATTCACTAAAAGCCAGAATTAAATGCATGATTTTGGCAGTTTCATTTGGATCCACAGATATAGCCCTTACTGTGCAGAGACTATGAGGTGGAATATAAACTACAACAGAAGCATTCAACACCTCCAGGAAAATGGGCAGAGCCACATGAATTGTACACTGCCTGCATCAGAATCAATAACTCTCCTAAAAAATGCTATGCATTTCTGTTTCAGCCTTTATTACATATTATTTGAAAGACATTTCAGAAGATGGTGCCTAGTCTCCATCTCTGTCAATGTTTAATATAAACCCTTTCCATGAAATTATAGAGATCCTCAAAATTCTTTACAAATCTAACCAAAAAAACACCTGCTCTGCTGCTTCTATTAAGGCTGTTCCAGATGCTGCAGCTCATGGTCTTAATTAAGAAACTGCCTCTCTAAACTTTCTTTTTCTTTCTACTTTACACCCTGATGCATGTATAACCATATCCTCTTATCCTTTATTTTGCTGCACTAAATTTGTGAGGCCCTTCTTAATATCACCTAAAAACCAGGATCTCTGTTCTCTTTATTGTGTTAATTCTCCTTCTCTCAGTTAGCTGAGGTCTCATTAAGGTATAATGACATTAATCATTTCCTTAATAATACAATCCTTAAGAAGGGACAAACAAAGTGTTGTATTTTACCATATCCAGATCATATCAGTGACTTATTGCTGAAACCAGACCATTCAATATTCATTTCATTTGTTGTCCTACATCTCTTTACTTGCCTACAGGGTACTGAAATACATTTTGACACACATTGTTAAGCTGGTTTAGGATGAATTATCACTTCTCTTCAAAGCAATTGTTCTCAGTCAAATCACTAGAACTTTAGAATGAAGCTCGTGGTGAATCCCACCTACAGATCTGTACCAAACTACTGCTTTTGTTTTGAAATACACCCAACCATCCTTTAAGAACGTAATGCAGGAAACCTGTCTCACTTTTTCCCTGGTGGGGCCTGCAAGAGGTACATGGAGTTTCAGAGACCTCTTCTATAGAGCTCAAAGTGATCTTTCCTGAAAGGAGGCTACAATGATGTGACATTCCAGCTGTAACCCGCTACACCTTATATTTGCATCAGCGTATCTCTATAACCACATACCTAAACAACTAGTGCTCTGCAATCTCAGGTGTTTTTGTTAACCTGAATTGCAGGCAAATAAGCTCACAACTGCTAAAATGCCAAACTGTGGGAAGGGCCATCACCTCTTTCATCATTTCAATATAATTATTTTGATTGTTGGTCAGTACGTTTCCTACAGATCACAAAAAGATCAGAATAGTCTTCTGCTGATGGGAGAAGAATTGTTATTACAGTTTCACAGTTGTTCTACACCTCACTGGGAGGTATTATTTATGTATCTGTATTTGATACAGAGGTAAGACTCAGGTAAGTGAACCTCAGCAAGATCAGAGATTTGAAAGAGCCAGATGGCATAAAAAGACAGTTCCTTTTTTTTTAACAGCATTTCTCAGCAGCTTAGTTTTTAGGATAGTGTTTGTTGCAGAGGAAATACCCACTCCAAGAGAACATGTAATATTCAGAAGTATAACCTTAAAATAAAAAAGAAATAGCCAAAAGAACAGGACAAAGGGACAACAGAATACACTGTATGTAAAAGTAGCTAATTTTGAGGAATTTTAATAAGTCTAAGAGAAACATGTATGTTGCTTTCAACTCATTATCCAGAGCATATAAGTCTATATAAAGAAATCTCCCCTATAATTCATGTCTTAATTCATGAGAGAGTTTAAGATCTACAATATTTTAGGAAAGAACAGAAAAGTTTTCTCAGCTTGTCTTTTACTACTAACCAAGGGAAAACTTAAGCTTCAGTATAAAATATAATCTTCCATAAAATTAACCACAGAATTAGCTATACTACAAGATGTAAAAGAACAACTTTATAGCCAACAAGAATAAGATACTGCATCAACTTTGCCAATATGGTTAACAGTGCCTTGAGACATGGGAACTACATGAAATATGACATAGCAAGCATCCCAATGGGAGTGGGTTCTTAAGAGTTTTCTCTGAAGCATCACTTTTTTTAAGTATTCTGAAAAAGAATTAAAATGCCTTGCTTGCTGTTAAGTAAAACAACTTCTGTAGTAATTTTTGAGTAACTGTCACAGAAGGATCCAACAAAAGTAGGTATTCTACCTCATTATAGTCTAATACAGCACTCCACCTTGATCTATCCAACCAGGTGAACATCTCCGTAATTTTAATGATTGTGAAAAATTAAGCACACAGGTCAGAATAACTGCTAATTAATCTTATAATTAATTTAATTTTAAAAGAAGAATACAATGGAATGACTTCCTGCAGCTTCACAAAGCCACTGCAATTCTGCAAACTTGAGCAGAGAGTGATTCCCTAATTGCAGTGATTTTCAAAAAAAACTTTTTATGGTGTAGCATGACATACCCAGCAAAATGTTTTTCTTCTGAATCATACCAGTTTCAAACTGCTGATCGTTTCCAGAGATTAAATGCCAGAATATGCCCCCATGATATCTGAAATCATATCTAAGTCCTAACCGTGAGACAAGCAGCACCACACAATGAAGAAGCAGTTCTGGATTTCACTGTCTCAGGACTTCTGCTTCCTGTGTCGACCACTCTTTCCTACTCTCAAACAGGAACCGTCATCTGAAACCAAACAGGCAGTAGCCACAGCAGATCACCCAGATAATGCAATGTTCAGGACTACCTTCCACCAAAGAGAGATGGCTTGTTACTGTCCACACAAATGCCTAGAGCACAGGCCTGTAAACTTTACTGAAGAAACCTGGATACTCATAAGGATAACTAGAGTGAAACCTCCCCCATAACCTGACAAATCACACCAGTTTTGTGTATTACAGATATCTAAGTCCATGTGCCCTGTGAAAAGTGGAATAGAGAGATTGTTTTTAGATGTTAAACTCAATAGGATTCCTGCCTACATCTCCCCAGAAAGGTACTCTACAGAAAAACAGAAATCCCAAATTCCAGTACACCACCAGTACCCCATGCTACCTCTGAATCATGTCTGTAGATCTTTTCTGTCTACAGTGCCCAGGAGAACTACACAAATCAGAATATATCAACTTACCTGAAACTAAATGCATGAACTGAGGGGAAGATTAATTTAATAATTCCACTTTAGGAACATCTATGGATTATGGCCAGCGTATAAACCCCCAGAGATATGTAATTTGCATTAGAACTTGTCTGCTCATAGGAAAAGAAAAAAAAATCAATTTACCATTACTTAAAAGCAAATGTACTCAGAGTTCATATACATACCCTCTGCTTCTCAGGGTCAACGTATCGAATGCCAAAATAGTCTTTTTCCAGCAAGCTGTAATAGTTGCAGATGTGATCTATGAGAAACTGACCTTTAGTTTCCCTCTGTAAAAAGAGAAAAAAATACATATTATTTTGGATATTCTGAACTTGCTGTCTACAAATAATAAAAAAAACCCCTAATCAAAGTGTCAAAGAGAATGACACATGAAATTTGGTGTTATTCAGATGAAGCCTGCACATTCACAAATCATTAAGAAAATATCAGCACTACTCCTGCCTCAGGAAAACACACTACCACAATAGCTGCTGTAATTTATAACATTTAATATTTTACTAGTAACTATATTTCAACCTGACGATATGACAGATACCCATTCGCATCTGCGTAACAGATATCCTTTAACACATGGAACTTAAACACAGCACAGTGGGGGGTTTTCTGTCACCTAGGTTTGCAAGCAGTTTTGGCACATCTTTACATCTTTAGAGAGACCTGATCTACAGTTCCCAGGCAGCACTACAGTACAAGAAAGAAACGCCCAAATGACTGAAAGAGAAGTTGTCATCTCTACATTGTCAATGGGTGACTACAGCCTTAGTCCAGTTCTGGGCCCTCAGTTCAAGAAGGACATAGAACTCCTTGAAAGAGTCCAGCACAGGGCCACAAAGATGATTAAGGGAGTGGAACACCTTCCTTATGAGGAAAGGCTGAGGGAGCTGGGCCTCTTTAGCTTGGAGGAGACTGGGGGTGACCACATTAATGTTTATAAATATGTAAAAGGCAAGAGTCAGGAGGATGGAAGGAGACAGGCCAGCAATAGGACAAGGGGCAATGGGTGCAAGCTGAAGCACAGGAAGTTCCATGTGAATGTAAGGAGAAATGTTTTCACTGTGAGGGTGACAGAGCACTGGAACAGACTGTTTAGAGAGGCTGTGGAATCTCTTTCTCTGGAGACATTCAAAACCCACCTGGACACACTGCTGTGTGATTTAGTCCAGGTGATCCTGCTCTGGCAGGGGAGTTGGACTAGATGATCTTCTGAGGTCCCTTCCAACTCCTAACATCCTGTGATTCTGTGATTACGGAAACTTACTGCACACAAGATGTTTAGTTAACAATTTCATTCTTTGTTTCTGCTTTCTTCAATCTCAATACTGTGTTTCTCCTTAATCTGCTGACTGACATGGAGCATATACATGAATTTTCACATTTCTTCTGATCCAGTTAATATGATTTTTTTTTTCCTGGATTGTGATGTGTGTGAGCATTAACATAGGGCTAACGGTATTCTCCTAAAATAGCCCACTCCAAGCAAAGTTGTTTCACCATGTTGCAGTGTCAGGTCTCTGCATTTCTTTCCTTCTACCTGTCTATCCCAGAGATGTCTCTGCTGTGAACCAGGCAGAGAGTTTGCAAGACTCCACCCTTTGCCAACATGAAACAACTTCAATTTACCTCTTTAATGTCCACAAAATAGAAACTACATAGGATGTCATATGAAAAAAAATACTTAATTGTTCCTTTAAATGACTCTCTGAAAACTTCCATGCTATTCCTTATTCAACTTTTCTTTAAGAAGATAACAAGCAATTTAGACCATAAACAGCATGACTATGCAAAAATGAACAGATAGCACCTTCCTTTCTCAAGCTAATTTAGAAAATTGGACACTGTTATAATCTGCATATCACACACAAGGCAGCTGAGGCAAAACCAGCACTGTGACCTGTCCAAGGTCATAGTCTAATGGGCCAAGAAAGCAATGGCCTCAGGACCACTACTGTCCTATGGAACTACTGCTTCCCACAGGAAAAATGACACGTGCTTCAAGACCGGAGTGTTAGAAAAGAATACAGTCCATGACCTCCTGATCTATTTCCTTATCTTTATAATTATGGAGGAATCCTGTGGTAGATACAGTCACTTGTCCTTTCCCTCCCATCACTGGACAAATAGATTAATGAAGTAAAAGCTCCCTCAGTTAAGGCACTGACCAAGGGCTCCACAGCCCTTCCAATGTGCCACGGCTCCTGAAGACATCCCCTTCCCTGCCATGCGGACCATCTCTCCCCCCAAATTCACTTTTCACCACAAAGCAATTCCTAGTTTCCCATCAGATTTCTTTTTTGTAGCTGTTGGGGGGACTCTGCTTCTCTTCCTACTGTATAAGCTATCACTTCCACTGCTCTTTTCCTTCCTCCACCTTCTGTCTTCTGTATTTACTCCTCACTACGTGTCCTTTACTCTTCCATATGCTGCTACTTGCTGGGAGGATGCCACTGCCTTGTCTGTGCCATGGTATTTCTGTACTTTGTTTTCCTATTTTTAAACAGACGGTGTCAAAGGACATTAACCTGATTTTTCTGTTTTCTGCACATGCACGCTCAACCTCACACTTTGTGCCCTGCACTGCTACCTCTTCCCCTGTAACGCAGCTGCAACACCTTTCCTTCTATTATTGTTTCTTTCCAGCCTCAGCACCAGCTTGTTTGCTGTTACGAGTGGTTAACACAGTCACTGGCACTTTCCTATACTGTACCCAGTTACCAGTACCAGCATGCTAGAACGGAGAAAACCTTCCTCAGCAGGCAAAACCGGTACCAAAGTCTGAAAAGTACAAAAAGAAAACTGCCACTCTACCTCTGACAAAAAAAAAAAAAATTAAAAAAAAAGGTCTACGCTTAGTCATATCTCAATGAAGTATTTTCCAGCTTAAAATCTTGGAAGTGTCTGCGAACTTTTGTGACTAAGCAAGAAGCAAGACCGTCAAAACATTAAGACAAAATTGCACAGTGAAATTTCCACACAAAAGCAGCAGGAAAAAATTTGAACACAGATGTGAAATTCAAGTTGCACACAGTTTTGAGATCAATCTACAAACAGAACTGGGGAATAACAGCTATTAGGTGACTCAAGTACAGTCAAACATGAAAATAGATTTTACCGACAGCATTGTACAAAAGAAATCCTATCTTTAGAACACTGGAAATGAAGAAACCAGGCTAGTCTTATTTTCATCTGGCAACACTAGAAGGTGTTACTGGAAAAACAGTCAGTAAATCTAGTAACTTCTGTAAGCTCACATTCTTGCCTGTTCAGTTAAAAACCTCTTTGCTTCACCCACCTAAATAATCACAAAAGTTTTCTGAGTTCTTGAGGAACCTGATAAAAAGCCAGGACACACAGTGTTTTTCAATCCAGTACCAACGTTTCCTTTCTAAAATGAATTGATGCCCTAGTTTTCTTACTTGAAAGATAGATGATGGAAATGAACCAAATAAAGAAGACCAAATGAGCAAAAACCTCCAAGCTAAATTCATGCTCTAGGAATCTTTAAGCCCTCCACAGATAAATAAAAGAGACTTGCTAATAACCTCACCATCAGTTAGTACACACTTCAGTTAATACTGCTACTCAGTCAGGCTTCAAGTTCTACACAATTCACTGACAGATATCAAAAAAGACTCAAGATGGATAAAAGTGGCTACATAGGCACATACATGAGTGTTCTCGTAAGAAACACCGTTGTAAATGTTCCATTATTACACTTTTTAAATACCTGAAATTGGAAAAAAAATCAGATCATAATTGATACACAGAGGAACACAGTCAACATGGCACAGATCACCTCGAGTCTGAATTCATAATAGAGAGTGTGGGAAGCAGGATGGGCAATGGTTGTTCACTTTGTTTTCTGCAAGCAGCATCCATAAACATTTCCGACATTTCTCTAACAATGCTCCAAATTCTCCTGAGCTTTAGAATCTGATGATCTGCCTTGTCTCCTGTGTTCTCTGATACACTTATTACACATTATAGTACAAAAGAATATATTAAATGCAAAGCTTATTCTCATTTGTGAGAGAATATGGATAAATTAAATTAGGAACTGCCAGTCATCCACAACAGAGCAGAGGAATGGATTTGGGTCACAGAATAATGAATATAAAACATTGCCTGAAATTTATATAGCTTTCCAATTAAGTGATCCTTTTTAAAAAAAACCCACACCTCAAACCCTTCTATAGTAACAAAGCACTTGAAGCAATTTAGAAAAATATTTTATGCTACATTTTAGAATGTTTGCCAGAAGATGAAAAAATGATATCATTAAAAAAAGCCAGCATTTGAAATACTACTGAAAAATGTCAGCAACAGACCACAGGAATCTGAAAGCAAGAATCAAGTCAGATTTTTAAATGCTTCACAGCTGAAAACTTTGATATTTATACCACAGTTCACCCAGAAGTCATCAACTATTCTCAAGTAGAGAAGACCAACCCAGGCAGAAACAAGAGTCACAAAAGTGCGTAAGCAAGAGAACAAAAATGTTCTAGATTGTAATTGATACGCTGTTTTCAATCAAAGGATACCAAGTTAAACAAGCCACTTTTTTTTAAGTCTAATTCAAGCACATCTGGCTATCTCAACTATCTGACCTTAATACCACTAAAATCCCACAACAAATCCCAACACACATACAAGGGGCATAATGCCATGTAAATGACATAATTCCTGAACACAAGGTCAGCTTGAAAATAGCTGTTAAACTGTTTTTCAAGCTGGATCAAAAGTTTTCTATTAAAACAAGTATGTATCAAATTAAGCAAGCAGCTGCTACAAAAGAATTACCAAAACACAGGACATTCTCCATTCCAGCAAAACATGAAAACATGGTCATACAGTGTCCTCCTCTGGCAGACTCACAGGACAACCAGAGTTTCTTCCTCAGCTCTAGGAACCAACTAAGACACTGTAGAGATGCTTCATTTCACTACCAGATGCTATTATTATGGCTTCCATTTCTGCAACTCATTGAATTTATGACTGAGTAATCCAATTCCTTGGTAACTCCTCTGTTACGCAGAAACTAATCCAAAGAAAGATTTCTATGGCTCTTGAGCAGTTTCACTCCAACACAATATCCCAATCTCATGCTTGCCTTTGGGATTTCTTTTCTTTTTCTGTTCCTAGTTTCTTTGTGCAAGTTGAAAAGCAAGAGAGAGCATATCTTGTTCTGTTAATTCAACCCTTCTTCAATGATGTGAAATGAGAGCACAAAGCATTTGTGACTGTTTCACAATTCAGAAAGTGAGAGGGAAAAGCATTTATAGCAGGTTAAGATCTCGCATTCAATGAAGTGTCTTCCCTATCTGCATTTGCTTCACTGTGGAGTTCTGTGTCTATTTATCGGAATGTCGTCACAAGGAAGAGCAAGAGTCACAAGCAGATTAAACACAACGCTTCTGCTCTATTATCTAACCACTGAAGTCCTGCCAGCTGTGCTTATCTCTATCAGGAAGCCACTGACATTACTAAGAAGTAGTGCAGAGTCATAAACACAGTGTTTATTTGTACTGGGGATTTCAATTCTCATCCCACAAGTGTCTTTACTCATGTGAACAGTTCCCAACTGTTACTCTCTGTGTAAAGTTACTCAGATACATAAGTGTTTATGTGTAAATCCACTCAAAATTTTTAAAAAATTAAAATTAAAAAACCAAACAAGGGAAATTAAAACCACTATGAAACTAGTATTTCTATTTAATAAGTGGAAAGTCCAGGCTCTCAGGCAAGGCAAGAATAACATCCAATTTTGTATACTTGTTCTCTTCACTGCATAACACAATTTGAAGTTTATGGAGGTAAAAACCGCTAAATATATGAATTCAGGAATAATCCCACCACCATCGTAGAATGAAACCAGGAAGTTCTTCTATGGCAAAAAAAAAGTAATTAATTCAAAAAGCAGCTGTATCCACTGAAAACTGAAATAGTATAGTGTGTTGACAATACTTGACAAAAATTATAAAAAGCAACAGAGATTTACAAAGCTAAACTGCTTCCTCCAGTGCCACCTCTCACATTTCTGACTTCTCCTCCCCTCCAGTGATCATAGCTCTTTGAGGCTTCTAGGAGAGAAATACCTTAGATCCCAGAAGGCACACATCTTCTATTTCATTGACAATTACCCTACAGTTCAGTATCAGGTCCTTCTCTCATACACAGAGGTATGGCTGTAAACAGATATTCGGGATTAATTCTCTGCTCATGTCAGTTTTCAAAGAGCTGTCATCATATTTGCATTTATTTTCATTGGCACAGCAAAAAAAGTTCCCCAAGCATCCAAAAGGACAAGTGCAAAATTCTACACTTGGGTCAGGACAGTCCTCAGTATGAACATGGACTGTGGGATGATGAGATAGAGATCAGCTTTGTGGAAAAAGACTTGGGGGTGTTGATGGGTGAAAGGCTGGACATGAGGCAACAATGTGCACTTACAGCCCAGAAGGCAAATTGCATCCTGGGCTGCATCAAAAGAAGTGTGGGCAGAAGATAGAGATTGCTGATTCTGCCTCTCTACTCCGCTCTGGTGAGACCTCACCTGGAGTACTCAACACAAGGTGGCCATGCGCCTCTTGGAATGGGTCCAAAGGAGGGTCACAGGGATGATCAGAGGTGCTGGAAAACCTCTCCTACAAAGACAGGCTGAGAGAGCTGGGCTTCTTCATATGTAGAAGGCTCAGAGGAGACCTAAGTGCAGCCTTCCAGTACCTGAAGGGGCCTACAAGAAAGCTGAGGAGGAACTATTTGTAAGGGCATGTGGCAATAGAGCGAGGGGCAACGGTTTTAAATGAGAGCAGAGGAGGTTTAGATGAGACATTAGAAAGTTGTTCTTCACAATGAGGGGTGGTGAGGCACTGGAACTGGTGGAGGCCTCATCCCTGGCCCAGGGAGCTGGTGGAGGCCCCATCCCTGGAGGTATTCAAGGTCAGGCTTGATGAAGCTCTAAGCAACCTGATCTAGTTAAAGGTGTCCCTGCTTACTGCAGGGAGGTCAGACTAGATGGCCTTTAAAAGTCCCTTCCAACCTAACTCATTCTATGATTCTATGATCACCATTGGACTGGGACACTTGCTATGGTAATGGGACTGATTTAATATCAAACCTATAGAGCAGAATAGGCATGAGGGCTGAGGGCACTGAGAAGGAAGGCAACCTGGAGTCACTGAATTTCACAGTAACTTCTTGATAAATTGAGTCCCACACAAACAGTAACATCAAGGATCAAATCCTGATTCTGCAGCCACCAAAGGCAGCAAGGTGGAATGGGCTCAGCTCCAACCTGGAAACGTTGGGCCAGTCTTGACAACCTCCAAGGCCCTGGGCAAATCTCTTACGGCTCTTTGGGTTGTGGAGTCATTGAAACCACAAATGACAGTATCTACTCACAAGACAGATACCCTGTAACGTCTTTGCCTTTTTTAGGAATACTCTTCTGTAGATGTTTCACAAGAAAAGAACAATTAAAAACATGTCTCTTTCATTCCTCACTTAAAATGTTATGACCCTTCAAAAGGGTTTGAATTTTCCTCCTGCTCATAATCAACACCTTTCAGTACTTTAAACTACTTGAAAATAAAATGGAATTTGGAATTCTATTATACAGCATTTAACTTTGTAAGGGCCAGCTGCAACTTATTGTCATTGTTGTTGCTAAGTTTCAAGATTTAAAATATCAAATTTTTGCTGACAAAACCAAACTTAGAAATTGCAGATTTTATTTTAGAATCAAAGTATTTATCAGAGAATTTTATTTTATTTACAGTGAGGAGTTAATTGTATTTCTACAAACCTGAAACAAAGGGGTAAAAAATCAGTGCAAATATGTTTAATGAAAAATTTTAAAATTAATTACAGGAGTCCTCTTCCATACATTATTTTGAATTAATTACCTCTTGCAAATTATGTATCTCATTCTGTATAGTGAATTACCTAACCATAATTTGTATCAACATTTTCTAATTCTAGAACATAGGGGAGGATGGATTTTTTTTAATGTGTCTCTTAATACATTTTGTTATGTATAAATTAACTTATTTCACAACACACTGTTATGAAATCAGATTTTGTAAAGATTTTACCTGCGTATGTCCAGATCTTACTAAGCAACTCCATCACCTGTCCATTCCAGCAGAAATAAATCAAAGAACATGTTCTCAGTAGCAAAACTTTTGTTATCTTTCTTTAACTGAAGGGAAACAGTGGCAGCCTACTACACTGTTGGAAATCCAGCCCCAACACTTCAAACACCATCCAGGGAGAGCTGACTGACAAGATAAGGGCTCAGGAAATGGGAAGAATGGAGGGATGTATGTGAAAATACTCCTCTAGAGTGGCAACCAACATTGTAATGCACAAAGCAGAAATACACCTTTATGACATGAAAACCTACTGGGGAAGAACCACACTTGTCCTTATTTACCCATTTGCTTCCTGAATAAAACGCATGGCACTATGTGTCTCTTCCTAGTAAGTCTCCTAATAAGGCAAGCATCCAGACTACGTGTCTGCCTTAGCTGCAATGTTTTCACAAAATTATTTCAGCACAAAGTTCTCAGACATGCATACTGTAGAAATGCAGCGATGCAACAACACTGACTTACTCAAAACTAACCTAAGTAAAACTTCAGACTTTAGTGACTGTCTTATTTTACCCTCATTTTAAGTGGAAAAGACTTTCAGGGGCAGGGGGAAGTAAAGTATGTAAATGCATAAGTAAAAGCATTAAAGAATTAGTGTCCATTTTATTGCATAGAGAATTTAGCAGTTGGTCTTGATGACCATTGCCCATAAGAACACTTTGTGCCTCAGACACAAACAATCCATATTTCTCCAGTTTTAGAATTCATTTACTAACCTGGAATGGGCTTCAAAAACATTTTTGCAAAGGTATTGGTCTTTAAACTCAAATTTCTGAGCCCTTAACAACCAGTTGAGTCCCAAGTGCTATATATTAATTAAGGGAACTAACATAATAACATTTTTTTAAAAAACAACAAAAGTCAAAAAACCCCACACCACACCAAAGCAGAAGCCAAAATCTCACTACTGTTTAATTTGGGCAACAAATATAGAAGTACATCTCAAAGATAAAGGATAAAGCAAAGAAAAAAAAAGGAGAAAGTGTCTGTGATGAGAATAAAAGAAGTAAGTGGAGAGCCATTTCAAGGCTCTGTGTGTGAATGCAGATGTGGAAGCCCTATTAATCTCAAATGAAACTGCATGGCTAAATGTACACAGCATTGAAGATTTACCCAGGTGTAGCTGCTGTGCTGAGGTCAGAAATATATTTGTCAAAGATGATTCCTCTTGTGTGCTACCTGGGATGGGAAATGGGGAGGGGTATTCAAGGTTACTTACTCTTCCTTGGTTTTGCACTGTTCGTTTGCAACAAATGGACAGTTTTGCCCATACAACCCCACATTTTGCCCTCTCTTGAATCAGAGGTTATTGTAGGATGATAGTGGTCAAATAATAAAAGATGAAGGGGAAAAAGAAACAATTACACCACAGAAAAATTACACAATGCTAGTCCCATGCAACAGAAACTGTAATAAATACAAAATCAAATGTAAAATTAAAGTTGTATCCTACTACACTGTAAAACCTGGACAGTAGCAGTGAACAGAGATAATAGCTTTCATACAATCAGCTCTCAACCTCAGTGCTATTCAACAAACAAATTACTGTGACCCATGAGTAAATTATAAATGACAAAAAGAAGCATTTACAGTTCACATACTACAGTTCTCAGGAGCCACCACCAGCCAGGCAGGCAGGCTGCTGGCACTGAAGAAACCACAAATGCAATACTCATTCACAGGGCTCATCATTGTTTTCTGTTCCTCTGTACATGGACAACACTTAGCCATTTAGATTTTATCTACCTGAAGTGATGGCCTCACAGAGGGCTTGCAGCACTAACTGCTCACTTCTGGTAACAGCGTCCATTAGCACAGCATTCCTGACGCTATCTGAGGCACTATTGATTTCTTAAAAGGAACTGAGTGCTTCTGTCAACAAATCATTTTAGTCAATATCCAGCGTTGCTCAGCAGGGCTAACTCTGCCTTCTCTCCCGCACCCTCTGCATCAAAACTAACTTAGAAGATACAGATAGGACACACCATCACGTTGCGGTTAACAAAGCAAATGAGAGATTTCAAGAGACAGCTCTCAGTCTCTACCTCTACAGCAACCTAAAAGCCAAAGCAGGATTGTGACAAAATTACAGATAATGGCCAATAATGCTCCCTTGGCCTCCTGCAACACTGAATCTTCTTGGTTGGTTCAGGAGACACTGAAAATGAGGCCTCCCCCATATTCTGCTCCAAGTATAGTTCTTTAACTGTGCTTTTTTTAAACAGACACACAGCAGTGTCTCCATTCCATACAAAAGTGATTATTTTTAAAGAAACAAAAAGCAACCCAAAACACTTCTAGCCAAGCAAGACACCTCCCTGAGCACAGCAGAAGAGAGAATCAGCATGGGGTGATACAGTTAAGCTGCCCATAGGAAAACAACCAGCTGGCAAGAATGCCCCTTCGCAGCTGCATTTCAGGGCACAGCCGAACATGTTGAACCCCAACCATGGTGAGGGTCATGCAGGAACAGCCACAACTGCTGTTTCCACACCAACTGGGAAAGTGTGACGAGAGGATAGAAAGGTGAGTTGGAAGAAGGATGAAATGAGCCGAGCAGTGCAGCTGCTGTTGTCATAGGGCAGCTGGTGCCCCAGTAAGCACTGGGAACAGCACCTCAGCTGGTCTCCCCCACTCCTTCCCCACCCCACCCCATCCTCCCACCGCTTGGGGTTATATCCCATGTTCCTCTCCTCCCCATGTTCCTCTCCTCTCACGGGGAAATACAGCACAAGTGCTTGCAAGCATGACATGAGGTGGGAAGTGGGAGGGAAGGAAAGAGAAAAGATTACAGAACATAATCCCTAGAGGCAGAGATTTCCTAACTGCTGTATTAATGCCCATTTGAAAGGCTGTTAGAGCAATGTGCAAGGCTAAGAGCTTACATAAAGAGCAGAATATATATGACTAGATATTACGGGAACTTGATCCATCGTTATGTGGATTACTCTAGGATCCCAAGCCCAGCTGTGTAGTCAGTGGTCTGGCAATGTCAACTTTGAAGCCTGCTGAATCTTGGCAAGCACTGCAAGTCACAGATAATGTCTCCTGACAGACAAGACCCTCAACCACGGTGGTGAAGTTAACAGCTCCCAGTGAACCAGCTGAAAGTGTAACTCATACACTAATCTGATGTGATAAGGGCCTAGACAAAAACTTTTGGCTGAGGAATCCCCACCATGGTATGCACTTGAACTGTCTGACAGTCATAGCATATAATCATATCATTAATGCCTCAGAGAACACTTGTCATAAGACCTTCTGAGAACATCTAAAAAGCTTTTTATGGACTGCAAGAGGGTGAGGATGCACAAAAAGCTCTGCCACCTTTTACTAATTTAGAATCCATCAACACAATTTCAAATACTCCTCTTGCTCACCTGCCCAAGGTAAGTAACCCCTTTCTGAGACAACTAGTTCTCTTTATTAATACTGTACTATGCTCTCTCACTTTTCATATCTGTTTTGACTGCAGAAATTTTTTAACTTAAAGGATCATGTTGGGTCATTTCCCATTCGCCATAGTGTTTTATTCCTTTCTTTTCTTTGGGTGAATTGAGAATAATTTTACCATGAAACACTATTTCTGAAATGTTCAGCTAGTGCTTTATAGACATAGATGTGTAAATGTGTTTTCCTGTCAGAAATAATTACACAGAAAAGAAAATAACCTTCCATCAACGTTTCCCTCTCACACCCCATAAAAATTCAAGCTGTTACATACTTGAAAGAAAACAATGTTAGATTTGTGAGATTTGACGTCCAGTCTTCAGAAAAGCAAATTTGTGTTAGATAAAAAAACACTAGAGAAAGAAGTCCTCTAGAAAAATCCTTTGGACACAATGCCTACACAAATGCAGCCCAGTGGTATTTAATAAAAGCCAGCTATTAGCATCAGAGGAGGAACTCATTCTCTGTCATACAAACTTCGGTATCTATGCCAAAAAAATAGTTCCCAATTCACCGTTTTTTTTCTTGTGTTAAGGGCAACTGGATTTCTTTTTTCTTTTCTTCTTCTCTTTTTCTTTTCTTTTTCTTTCTCTGTTTCTGGAGGTCATTCAGTCCTTGCAAGCTGCCTCACTAGCACTACTTAAAATAAGGCCTCCATCTGATACCACTGTCAGAAGTCCACTTGCATGGGTAATCATCACCTTGTGAAACTGCAACTATAGGAAGTCCTTTTATTTTTTACTCTTTTAAGAACAATTAGATATAATCCAGATTTAAACAAAAAAAAAAACAACCCCACCAAACTTTATTTATTTGAAATATCACCACAAAACAAGGCATTTAAACAGCATCTGGCCGAAATCCAAACAGAGGGTTCTAAAGGCTCATTCCATTAACCACACTGTAAAAAAAAAAAAAAAAAAAGGAAGATAATAAAGCAATACATTTTACAGGTCCCAAGGCAAACGAGTTGTTTATCCTAGATTCCACTTTTCCCCCTCACTCTGTCAGATTCATCTTCATTCTTTCTGTTCTGCACCCAGACTTCCTGTTCCCACGCACACCACAGAGATCAAAGGCAAACTGACCTAGCTTTTTACTATTTCAGTAATTGGTTTGTTTTCTACATCTTTGAGTCATGGTAAATATCGACACACTATTAAAATGCATCATTTCTAACTAAGTAATCACACTCGATTCTTTTCAGCAGTACTTGCTCTCATATCTCTTTTAAGATCACCACCCAAGGAAATAAATCCTAGGAAGCTGCAAACATTTCTTACAAAAAAAGGAAAAAAACCCGCTTTGGAATACATTTAAACATTGGGGGTTGCCTGACGTGTTTCACGGTAGCTGGCATTTAAGAAAAGCATTGTAAAGTCACTCACTCTGTTGCGTATGATGCAGCTTCCCTCAGCTACCTACACTGCAACTGAACACAAAACTCATTCAAACAAGAAAAGACCAGAGGAAGATCACCTGCATTCATTTTACTATGTCTAGCAGTGGATAAGTCATCCAGTGAAAACCACATTTTTGTACACAATTAAGCAGTGTATAGTTCTCCCAGGCAAGTTTCTTCAGAGAAAAAAAAATTAAAAGTACAAGTGCCTTGATTACAGGTATTTAAGCATCAAAGCAATTTTTTCATTTTATTATTTTTTGGAACTAGAGTCCTCACACAGGTGAGGTGGTTAAGGGTTTGTATGAGATCTGTCAAAAATTATAATCTACAGTTACATTCATAAACACATTGCACAGCTGGTTCCTAGGTCACCAGTTGCATCAGAAGGTCTCTCTTTACATTCCTGTCACATTTAGAGTAAAAGCAGAGCCACGGAAAACGTCAGGATGGAAACCAAGCAACTTGACAATGATGTGAACAGCTCTGAATATTATCTCAAGATAAAAAGTTACATTAGTTTTGCTTTTATCCCCTATGAGTGTGGAAAGATCTGTGCTGAATCTCTTGTAATTTGGGAGCAGACTAAGACTACATTTCCTCTTCTCTTCACTCCCATCACCTATGGCTCCTACAGGCTTACAGGAAAAGAAAAAAACCTCTTAAAAAAGTTTCTTAAGAAAGAGCTAGATCAAGCACAAGGTTGACATGCAGATTATAACAAGCAAAGCTCTGACAGTTTCATACCTGCTGTGCCAAAACTGACTGCAAAACCTCAGGATGCATCTATTTTATAATGATCCTCTTTTTCAAAACTGGAGAAGTTACATAAATGAGGTGACACCAAAGAAGAAAAGGTACCTTTGTCTTACAGCATAGGGCAACTTTTTCAATTTCTCTTTCTGTCTGACAAGGCAAAGCAAAAAGAACTTTTGGGAAATAAAGTGAGAAATAAGTCATTGTGGGAATTGGCAAGAGAGTGGGCAGACGTTTCAGTACCCCTGCACTGTGGGATGCAACAACCATCCTTAGCCATGCATGCTAAGTACAAGCATGAGCAGCAAGCAGAAGGCAGGTAGAGAAGCAGGGAAAGACCTGACCACCAAGTTCACTTCCGTTGGTAACCCAAACCCACCCATCTTAATGTGCTGCCCAGAGGCTTAGAGAAAGAACTGGACTGCTAAATGAGCTGAGAAAGTACCAGTGTTAAACATAGCTGTGTCAAAGACACAAGACCCAGTAAAACAGGATGTATTCTTCATTATAAGGTGCAAGACCTTTTTTTCCCCAAGGTGTTCAAACCTCAGTGCAGGAGTGACACTCTGCTCTTGCGCTGCCCAGTTCCACCACCTAGTCTTCTCTAACCTTTCTCTGTCCTCTTTGCCACACAATAGCAGGAGGCCAGCCACAGTCCAAGTGGGTGGGAAGAGCACAGCAAGACACCCAATAGCCAATATATGCTCTGAAACTTGGTCTTTGCCATGCTCTCTCAACAGAAAACAGAAGTCCAAATGTAAATGAACGCCAGCTTGCAAGCGCTTAGTGTTAGATGGTAAGGTTCACAAAGTTATAGGCAAGGTGTAAGTGGTCAGCAGTGCACCACTGTCATAAAGCAAGGACCAAGTGCACCCTCAGCAAGTTTGCCAACAACACCGAGCTGTGTGGTGCAGTCAACACCCTGGAAGGAAGGGAGATCATCCCTTGTGATGCTTCAGAGTCCTGTGGGCCCATGCAAACCTCATGAGGTTCAACAAGGAAGTACAGGGTCCTGTGCGTTAGTCAGGGCAATCCCAAGCACAATTACAGGCTGGGTAGAGAATGGATTGAGAGCAGCCCTGAGGAGAAGGACTCGGGAGTACTGATTGATGTAAAGCTCAACACGACCCAGGAATGCACACTTGTGACACAGAAAGCCAACTGTGTTCTGGGCTGCATCAAAAACAGCGTGACCAGCAGGTTGAGAGAGGGGACTCTCTCTAGTCTGTTCTCATGAGACCTCACCTGGAGTACTGTGTCAGGCTCTGGGAACCCCAGGACAAGAAAGACATTGAGCTGTTGGAGCAAGTCCAGAGGAGAGCCACAAAGATGATCAGAGGGCTGCAGCACCTCTCCTGTGAAGACAGGCTGAGGGAGTTGAGCTTGTTCAGCTTGGAGAAGAGAAGGCTCCAGGTGGTCTTTACTGCAGTCATCCAGTACCTAGAGGGGGCAGTTGGAGCATGTAATGGTAGAACAAGGAGCAATGGATTTAAACTAACAGGGCAGATTTAGATTAGATATTAGGAAGAACTTCTTCCCTGTGAGGGCGGTGAGGCCCTGGCACAGGCTGCCCAGAGAAGCTGTGGCTGCCCCCTCCCTGGCAGTGTTCAAGGCCAAGTTGGATGGGGCTTTGGGCAAACTGGTCTAGTGAGGGTGTCCCTGCTCATGGCAGGAGGTAGAACTAGATGAGCTCTGAGGTCCCTTCCAACCCAAACCAGTCTGTGATTCTGTGAACTACTGAAGGACACAGCTTCGCAATGTGTTTAAAAGGCATTGCAATAATTAAATGCCAATATTTATTTCTACATATGACTACCTAATTAAACAGTGACCCCACTAAGTGCCTGCAGTACATACTCATATACAGCCATCCTGGAGAGCTGCAGATACTAGCTTTGAAATATTAATTTAAGATCCTATAATAGCAACAGCCAATAGATCAAAAATGCTGACCATCATCACATATTCAGCTCATAAAAGGCATTTCCTTTTCTAGCCTATAATATTTAGAATCATCTATACATTGTCTTTAACACCTCTCACACACAAACCTCCATACCTTTTCATGCATATGCTTCTATACACACACACACACAACTATGTAAGAAAGATGTCAAGAAAAAGGACTAAAGGATTCTAAAATTAGAGAAGGCCATTAGATCATTTAGCTGTATAATTTGGAATATACAATTTTATCCAATTTATGTCTCATACTAGCCAGCTTTATCTTTTGTCAAGTTCAGTAATTGCATTTTTTCGACAGCGTGTCTTTGGCTGAGGCAGTCAATCTTGATGTGAGGCTTTTCTTTTAAAAAAAAAAAGGAAGTTGAAAATCTGCAGATTCTGCTGCTGGTTTATTCCACTGCATTACATGCTTTACAAAATAAACTTGAAAAAATCATGCTTCAGTTACACTGTCAGCACAGCACCATGGAACACCATAATTCCTTACAAACATTGTTACTACAGTAACAATACTAAAAAAAAAGAGCGAGATAGCTATCTATCTAGACCTATCTCCTTTGGTCAAATGGACTTCACGAAAGAGTGTGATCTATTTGACAGCATTCAAAAACTTATTTTTTAAAATGTATATGTTGTCACATTTAATAATATCCATTTTCTCAAAAATCAGAACACATTGCAATATTTTTAAGCACAGTTTTTCAAAAAAAGTTTTTAAATGTAGCATCATCCTTATTTTATTGTCCCTAAAACAGCTATGAGCACCCAACTTGAAGCACTACCTTGGGTGAAACTTTTTACAGCCCAGTGAAACTCCAATCTGACAATAATATATGTCCAAGCATCTGCCTTGTTTTTCACCATCATTCTTTAAAATTTTGTTAAACTTCCCTACCCCCCACAGCTTTTGATATTTTGAACAGTTGTTAAGTATAGATACCCTTTCTAAGAGAAGCATGAAATGAACCAGAAAGTATTTGAACATTAGGAAAAACCCATAGGATAATCAGTTCAGCTGTCTCACATATGCTGGGAGCGTTTAACTTGCTCTACACATTTTAGACAAGAGTTACAGGTTTGCAGATTTTTTTCAATCACTGGGCAAAGCCATTATTTGATGTAAGAACAGCTCTCCCGAGTCCAGTGAATTTTCAGCCCCTTGCTTGAGTACAGATCTTGTCCCCATGCATTTGGGGTGCTCCCCTGATCCCCAAAAGCTCACCTCTGCACTGACTCATGCAGTCTGCACATACACCACAGACCTCAAGCAACAATAAGCCCTCTAGCTCCCAAAGTGCAGCAATTCTCCTGCACGGGTACATACCACCCTGCCTCCCAATAGCTGGTGCAGAGGTAGCACCAAGAAAGAATAAGGGATATTGATATCCCTTTTGTACTAACACTGGATATTCCCATTTCCAGTAAGTCCCATGGCAGGTTAGCGAAACAGAAGGCAGGCAGGAAGCTTGCTCTGGGATGAAACTGTGCACTCCTGCCTCAGAAATAACAGGGAACCAGATGTTGGCCCAGGCTTTGTGATGGTTGCAGTTCCAGTCTCACTGCGGCAGGATGCACTTGCTAATGTTACTGTACATCAGGGGGAAAAACAAGCATAGCTGCTCCCTCCTGGCAGAAAAAAGGGAAACCCTCAAAGTCACATAGGGAATGAGATGAGGTTTGTATCTGTCAAGTTCCCTAAGCAAAGCTCAGCTAAGAACCCAACAGGCACAGGAAACATCCTGCCTACAGCGGTTGGCAATTCCACCAACATTGGACCCCATGTAGCCAATTTCAGACTCTCCTCTGTTTTAACTGGAATGTTTCCTAGTTTACTTCACCTTCCTCCACCTACTACTCCTAAACTATGGACTCCGCTGGAGCTTAAAAATTACCAGAAAGATAAAACATAAAGATTGCTGTACTTGAGAAAATATTGTCACATGAAAAAAACACTGTCAGATTAGCTGAAAAATTCACAAGCTTTTCTTCAGTTTCTTTCTCTGACCACTGAAAGAAAAACCACAATATCCCAAAGCAACTGCTACAACAGGAGCAGATCTCAACTGCATTAGCTTGTACCTGCCATCTTAACTCAATGACAACATCTATCTCCTATCACCACTGTTAGGGGTGATACTGTTTCCAGTACCTGAAAGGTGCCTGTAAGAAAGCTGGGGAAGAACTGTTCACAAGGGCATGTAGCAGTAGGACAAGGGGTAATGGTTTTAAACTAGAAAAGGGGAGATTTAGGTTGGATATTGGGAAACAGTTTTTCAATATGAGAGTGGTAGATCGCTGGAACACGATGCCCAGAGAGGTAGCGGAGGCCCCATCCCTGGAGATATTTAAGGTCAGGCTTGATGGGGGCTCTGAGTGACCTGATCTAGTGAAGATGCCCCTACTTACTGCAGGGGGGTTGGACTAGATGGCCTTTAAAGGTCTCTTCCAACCTAACACATTCTATGATTCTATGGTACTAGGGGACTGACAATGACAGCTCCCATTACAGCATTTAAATCGTTGTGGTATTTGATCTACTCTGAAAAAGCTCCTGAAAGCTGCAGCTGCTACAAAACTAGACAAGATTCTCTGGCTGAACTTTTAAAAAAAGTAACAAGGAAACTGTGCACCCCAAGCTGAGAAAAACCAACCCCTCCTCAAAAAACACCTGAAAGTGGAAAAGGAAGAGGCAAACCGTGTTGTGTAAATACAGTTTGCTTTTCTCATAAACCAAGTTTGCCATTTTGGGGGTGCTTTTCATATGCTTGCTATGGGCAGTATTGTAGAAGAATAACAAATACACTGTATGACACACAACAACTGAACTAGTGGAACCAAATAGTACCAATAAACAATTAGCCTTCAACAGCATCCTGCCAGGACTGCATAAATGAGGCTCACCTCAGCTTTTCTCCTGAACACAAAGATATTAATCTATGTCAAGGACAAGGATTCAGCTTTCCTAATGCAATACCCTTCTGCCTAGATTGTGAAAAAGCAAACATCTAAAGGTCATTTGCATCACAGATTTCAAATCTTAACATGAAAAAACGAGTACATTTATTGCAACATTATATCTGACCTAGGGACGAGTACACCACATTTTACTGAGATGCTTTAACAGGTTCAAATAATAAAATAATTTTTTTAAAAACCCCACATTTTGCTGTGAATATCAACATTGCTTTCAACTGCAGCAGCAACACAATACAGAAAAAGTATGTCCTGTCTGAATGTAATACCAAGTGTATAAATGGCTTTTATTCCAATAATCTATGAGAAACATCTGATAATCTTTTCCATTTCATAGATTTCAGTGCTTGGTAATAAAAAAGTTTAGTGACAAATTGCCTAGATTTAATGAATGATGTTTTGACAGTTTTCTGCCTTACTGCTTGCTTTCCTATCAATTTCTTTCTTTGTGTGCAAAAAAGCTGTATTCCACTTCTTCATGTTTCAATGCTTATTTTGGTATAGTGAGAAACAATGGATTTCCAAACCCTTTTCTGTTATTTTCTTGCACTGAACACCCTAAAACAGAGCAACAAAAAACATTTGGTGATTATCTGTATTATGCATCTTGATCTCTAATCATCCATCCATTCCATCCACCTAACAGCAGTATCTAGTTAAGAAGAGATACTGGTCTAGACTAGCCTGAACAATGAATCAGACCCTCTGCAAAGAACTAGGGGATAAATTCTTGTTAACTTTTCATCTTAGTAAGGGATGTAACAAGCGTGTCCTTGTGATGCAAAAATACACAGGTTTTGCATAACCTAAGTCCTCTGGAAAGGAGCTGCATTAAGGATAGACCAGGAAGTCTGCCTACTTAAAAGAACACCTCACAGTTACCTAGCACATTCACAGAAACCATTTAAGTAATAAAGTTATGTATTTGTTTTCTTTTCAAGGGCAAATTTATTTACTCATAAAGATGATAAAATGGCCAAGAGCAGCAGCACTGAATGCCAGAGCATGTCTCCCCTTGGAAACACAACTGTGGAAGTACAGTTTTCCTGCATGTCTCCTAAGCTAGGAAGAAACAAAATGCCCACCAAACACACCACAGAGTAAATAATAAAAAGGCAAACTGAAAACTGTCTTGCCTATATTGGCTGCTCAGAAGAGGTCTGAGCAGTCAGGTTCAAGGTCTTATTTGACCATTAGTCACACTCCAACATATCCTGAAGATCACATACAGGAAATAGGGATGTTTGTAACACCCAGCCAGTCACTTGGGTTACAGCCCAGGACAGGCAGATGACTCCACTGCCAGGACATTATTACACAGAGCAGAAGAAAGCAGAACCATCCCAGATAACAGAGGAGGGAAAGATTACAAGAGCACCACAGGATGCATGCAGCAACAGACTCGGCTCTGCCTTGGCAGTTTATTGAGGCTGGCTCTACACCGTCTTTACCACTGAGATGGTGGAAAGCAAGGACAACCTTCAGCCTTTGAATAACTCACTTCAGGGTGTTCCCTGCCCAGAACATCTATTAGTGAAGAGTGGGAGCAGAATCAGCACAAAACAGCGTGCTGCTACCACCTCAGCAATGTCAGCTTTGGGGCTAGTGACACAAGACTGTGAGGCTACTGTGAGGAATTTTTCACTGCTTTCAAAAACATATGTGCAGGAAGAATTTTGATAAGTTTATTAAACCAGTCTGTGCAAATATTACTTTCAAATTACATTTTAAAAATATTATCGGGGGGAAGAGAATCCCCCTTGCAATAGATATTATTTTTAAGTTATATATTACAAATCCTGGACCCTGCTCTGCAAGCTTTCCTGGGTTTATTTTAAAAATTCAGGGCTTAATTTATGCAAGGGTCAAATGCCCCACTAACTGCACATTTGATGGAGGCTGAATAAGTTAACAGTTGGAGTAGGGGGGAGTTAAAAGAAGCATACACCGCACACCATTTTGCGGTCACAGGCTAGCATCTCAGCCAACGATGCAAGCTGCTATTTGTACATCACAAAAGGACCTCTTCATGATAATTTATGGAGCTCAAACTTGTACACAATTCCTTAAGTGAAATAAAGAGTTCAGTGCTTAAGTTCTCTTGTCTTGATCTCAATAAAATTCAAGGTATATGTAACATGACTGAGCCAGCATCGTCCTCTCATTTTTTCTTTGCATTAATATGTTTACTTATTTTCTTGAGTTTCAACTTACTTTTTTTTTCTATTTTCAGAAGCAGCACTGAACATCACACACACTTCCACAGGTCTGAAATACATGCACGTGTCACAGTAATATTGCACACACACATCATGCATTCTCAGGAAAAAAAGGATAAAGAGGCTCATACACAGATTTGCAGAGGGCAAGATGTGGGGCCAGGTTACCCTTTGCAAGTTCTGCACACAGGGCATGGAAAACCAGAAAAACTTTCAGCAGTCACAAAACTCAGCAGTACCCCAGAGGCATCCACTTGAAAGAGAGGGGGCAAAGGTGAGTAGCAGCTAACAGCAGCTAAGAGTGCGTTACAATGCACAAGAGGAAAGGTGCATCACCCATGGCAGCCCAAAGATACACATGGCAACTACCAAAGACAAAACAGCATAAAATTGCTGGGTCCCTCCAACCTACTTGCAGTGGGCACCTTTGAAAAGTTTACTGTATTCGCAAAGGGAAGCCAGAGAAGTATGTTTGTTCCCAGCATCAAGTGGTGCAGTCATGGGATATGACAGCAGAGCGTTGTTCAGTGAAGGTATGAACTTCAACCCGCAGAACAAGAGGAATGGTATCTTCAAGGGAAATGGACTGAGTAAACAAACAGAAGATTGTAGCCTCAGTACTTCACTCTCCTTTCAGGCAAACCAAAGACATGTATGCATTCATTTAATGAATTATGATTAAGTTAATTTAAACGCTTTCTGGAGATGAAAAAGCCAATTAATTAGTTCTACTTTTATGTAAGCTGACCCATAAGTTGTGTAAATCTTAAAACATTTTAAAAGTAGCAAGACTTAAAATTTTCTTTGAAATTCCCTAGGAAACTGAGTAATACAACTGATCTCTATTTTGCACAGTCCTTACGCTCTTAAATCTTTCTTTCCAGGAAGTGCCAGTTATTTCCCTCTAAGTTTTAGCACATCTAATGCTACCAAAGACACTTCAAATGAGAAAGTCCACATACGAAAAACCACAAACTACAGAAACTTGATATTTTCTATTTTTTAAAAAATTAAAAAGCAAAAAAAGCTCCTCACAGTTAGCACTTTAGCAAATTTAACTAATATATCACTGTGTATTTACTGAACAATGGTTACTTAAAGGCAAAAAAAAAATAAAATTAGTCATTTAAATGAAGTGAAAGAAAAAGAAAACCCAGCATTTACAATCATCTGACAGAAAATCCAGCATTTAGAGTCATCTTTTCCTCTGGGACACAAAGATGAAGCAAATGGGTTCTGCATGTATGATTTATGCAGTAAACAAGGAAATTAAATGCTTTCCCAGTTCAAAGCATCATTCTGCTGCTATTGTGGCCATGCCTCCCACATGTGCTGCCTCTTAACAGGAATCGCCCTGTGGCTCCACACAGTTCAGTGATCCTCTTACCGCTGCTTCTTCCTTAATTCTCCTCTGTGTGTCATTGTACAAAGAGCTAACATGAAGCAACATATGCTCCACAGCTCATGGCAATTACTGACCTCACTCTGATCTCAAGAGCAGATCCCTGTTTCTTTTCTCTGGGGACCTCATGCTTGTCAATACCTTTAAAAAAAAAAAAGGCAAACAAAAAAAAAAAGAAAAAATAACCAACCCCCACCCTAATAAAAACAGGAACTTGGTATGAGAAAGGTGCCAAGAAAATAAAATACATCACCAATCAAGTGTAAAAAAACAACCACACATGTATACACTGAATACTAGAATTTTACATGAGTCATAGAATAGAATCATAGAATCATCATGGCTGGGAAAGACATTCAAGATCATCAAGTCCAACCATCAGCACTGTGCCACTGTAATCTCTAAACTACTTCCCAAAGTGCCACATCTACCTGTTTTTTGAACAGCTCCAGGGACAGTGATTCCATCACCACCTCCCTGGACAGCCTGTTCCAACACTTCACCACTCACAATATGCTTTAAAAGATTTTTTTTATAACAGAAGTGACCATTATAGACAAGCAAGAGGACCAAACCTACTAACATCAAGCACATTTCTTCCCATGTTCACTGGGCTAATAACATTTTCTCCTCTGCTGTTTCAGGGAAAACTTGTAATGGGCAGTGCTGCTGCCAGCATGTCCCCTTTCCACGTTTTCATGCTCTACTGCTACTGAACACTTAGCAGTGAATGCTCATGTCCTGACAGCACTTATTCTTACAAAAACACAAGGAAATCTAATTACAATATATACTGATAAGACCAGATGGGAAATTCTTGTTCCTTTCATATGTACTGACTGTTCTGACCATTTCTATAAATCACATCAGTGCTGAGGGGAAGATATTAAGGAAAATTTTATAAATAACGTCTAAAAAACATGATGCTAAACTACATCTGCAAATTAATCATAGGTATCTTTCAAATTTTAAAAAACTCATTGAAAGTGAACACAAAAAAAAACACTAATTGCATTATTAAGGTTACTAAAAAGGAAGTTCATTGTGGCTCTTCCCTTAAATCATTCAGTCGTCATAGTGATGAACCTTTTCAGTTCTTCAGGGCTTTTACTTACCCTCTCAAAGAAAAGGTAATTTTCTTTCTCAGAGAAAGGAGTGATTTTCTTTAGAGCAACAAAACCCACTTCATTCCTGATTAGAAATTTATCTCTACTTTTCTACCTCCATCCAGGGAAGAGTCAATTTAAACCTAGCATTCAATTCAGTGCACACCACTAGGTCCTGAATTTCCGAAGTTACCTTGAAGAGTAAATGCTGAAGCTAACAGGACATGCTACAGGCTTAAGAAGGGTTCTGCAACTACAAATATCCAGTCCTGAATTATCTGCTTGGGAAACCCACAGGCAAGAAGCCCTTCAGTGAGCATCAGTTTCAAATAAAAAATCTGAACTTTTCTACTTAACACACTAGAGTAACTTGGGAGGTTTGCAGTGATTTCTCAAAGCATTCAATCCAACTGCATTTGAAGTCAGTTGGGAATTACTTTAGTCAGAAATGGACTAAAGCAAAAAAAATTATTATTAGCACTGAAAAGCTCTGACAGCAAGTGTGATCACACTTCATGCCCCGTGCTAGTCTCTATATTTTGGTTTTATATTTACCTAAACAAATTTTTCTCTCTCACATCGTGCTGCCTAACTCCTGATGCTTCCTTTTGGTCAGTGTGAAGCTAGATAAAAAGGGGCTCCAACACCTAGAAAAGCAGCAAGATGGAGAAATACAAGGGAAAGTAAGAGAAAGATTGTCTTCTTCCATCCACTCCATATTTCTCCTTTTAACGAGCACAGGAGTGATAAAGCTTATCCTAAGGGAGACCTATTACAACAAGCTACCATGCTTCATTCAGGCTCTCCTCCCAGGGTCCAGTGGAGCCTAACCCAGGCATGGGGAAAGGCTCAGTTCCCTACTCAGCCAGGAGGCACTCCACACCTTCTGTCCCTGCACTGTGCTGTTGGGTCAGCAGCAGCATAAAAGTTCCACACTGGAATCTGAGCAGGGGAAGCTGCCTAGAATGAACATCAAAAATCTGCTTCTGCAGTGCAAAATAAATAGCTAAAATAAATAAGAAGATGGCCTGCCCAGGACTTCAAGCAGTCACCTATTCTGCACTACGTGGCCACTCAGGACAGCACAGATCATGGCAGTCTGGGATGTCACAATGTCAGGGGACTGCCAGCTACCTGACTGCAGAAGGGATTGACCTTGACAATATCCCTTGCATTCCCTTGAGATAGGAAAGTCACTCATGCTGAAAGCTTTGTAACAAGTTCCATGAAGACAGGGTGTGCAGAGGACCCTGAGCCAAGGAGGTAAAGAAGGACAACCAATGGAAAAAGGGAAAAACAAGCCTTTAGCCTATAGCATGTGTTTGCATTGTTTGGTTGATACTATAAAAATGCCTATGCCCATGCAATAAAGCAAGCATCCTGAAGCATGCTGATCAACTGGTTTGCTGTGTCTGTCTCTACGATGATATCCTGATACAAAAATCCAGGCTTCTACCTCAAGAAATAGTAAAGCTACTTCTATCTGAAAACAAACATATCCATTACTGGCCATAGCCCTTGACTGGCACAGGTGCACCGAGGCACACTCATATTCAATTTATTTGCTATCATTCTGTAAAGTAAAATACTGTCTTCTGAAAATACTTACCACAAACAAGGCTCACAAACAGCCATAGGTTTAAAATTAAATAGAATCATAGAACGGTTGGAGATCAAAGGGACTTCAAAGCCAATTTCCAACCCCCCTACCATGCACAGGGACACCTCTCACTAGACCAGGCTGCTCAAGGCCCCATCCAACCTGGCCCTGAACACTTCCAGGGAGGTGTTCGATTTTAATTCAGACAATTAAAAATATGAACAAGCCCTGAAAGTCTTGAGTCACAAATCTTCATTACTTGATCATACAGCCTAGAAAAAGGCTACAGACTTGTGCAATATTACGGGCAGGAGAGTAAGTATTTCACACGGTAAAAGAGGAGAACAACGTATTATCAGGTCAACTTGTTTGCCTAACACAGCCATAAAAGAACTGACTCTTGGGTACACTGGTAATTCTTCTCCAGTCAGACTGTCTCTACATCAGGCTATTTAGCCCTGTGAGAAGTACTACACCAGTGGCAATACTGCGGCACAGAAGACGATGAAAATACCATCATAGCTTACTCTGCTCTGGGCCAGTTCTCGAAAAATTGCAGTCACCATGGGAATGCAGTGAAAGCCTAAAGCAACAGAAAATGAAAAGGAAAAATGTCCTCAGTGCCTGTTCTCTTAAAGAAGTAAGATGAACAACAGAGGGGGAAAAAACCCCGTAAGTTAAACACCCTTCTGGTTCATCGAAGAAACTCAAAGGTTTGCTAGGAAGAAGTATTCTTTCCTCCCCACTTTCCCTCCGCCTCTCTACTACTATAATCACCATGCTAAGCTTTTCAGTCCATACAGATTGTTTTGTATTTTCTCCAACAAAAAGTAAAACTAAAGGTTTTTGTAATCTTCCCGCTTGCAAGTCATGTACTCGAGTCGCATTGATCTGTCCCACAGCTCACAGATTCACAAGTAAGGAGGTGAAGTCACTGCTGCTGGTAGAGTATGTCTTTAGTAAAAACATAGCTAGAAATAAAACATTGCAAAAGCCAGGTTTCCCTGTTTACAAAAAAAAAAAATTACTTAATACATGGTGATATAAAGTGAATGGGAAGTAGTAAAAAAACGTAATGTGGGAAGAGGAAACGATAGAAACACTCCTTCTATACACCACTGAAAATTCCCCTCTTAAAAGTGGTTTCTTCAGAAAGGAAGAATTCAGCATGTGCCTCCCGCTGCAACAGATTGAGAACTGTGGACTTCCTAGGTGGAAGCAGTCTGTATAACAGCATGCCCTTTCAGGATCTGTGTTGTAGTTTTGCATGACTGGGTTCTGGTGGAGGAGGGGGGCTGCAGAGGTGGCCTCTGCAAGAAGCAGCCAGAAGCTTTCCCTAGGCCTGACAGAGCAAACACCAGCTGGCTCAAGGCTGGAGTCATTGCTGACCAAGGCCGAGCCCATCAGCAATGGTCACAGTGCCTCTGAGAATCACATTTAGGAGAAAAAAAAAGCAAGAAATTGCTTTTTGCCACCAGAGAGAGGAGTGAGAAGATGCAAGAAACTGTGCAGACATGACGGTCAGTGAAAAAGGGGGAGGAGGAAGCACCCAAGGTGCCAAAGAGAAAGATGGCCCTGAAGCCCATGGAGAAGCGTGTGGTGGAGTGGGTGTCACCTGCAGGCCATGGAAAAGGATGGGTAAGATAAGACCCCACCTGCAGCCTCTGGAGAGGCCCCACGCTGGAGCAGGTGGAGACATCCAAAAAACACTGTGACCCTCACTGGAGCAAGCCTCTGCCAGCACTTGCAGCCAGTGGAGAGAAAGAGACACACACAGAGATGAATGAGAGAGAGAAATCTATGCTGAAGCAGGTTTGCAGAGGTGGGGGAAGGCTTGTGATTCTGTGGAGGGCCAGGCTGGAGCAGTCTGGGCCTGGGAGACTGAGAGAAGACACTATTATTTATGACTGCATCCCATAGAAGTGACCCACACTGGGGTAGCTGGTGAAGAGCTGAAGCCCCATGGGAAAGGACTCAACATTGAGAAGTTTGTGGAGGGCTGTCTCCCATCGGTAGGACTCCACACTGCAGCAGGGGAAGAGTGTGAGGAATTCCCCCCTGAAGAAAGAAAACAACCTCTGAGGAACTGACCAAAAACCCGTTTCACCATTCCCAGCCCTCTCCCTGTGCTACAATGGAGGGTAAGAATGGAGAGAAAGCATGACTAAAGTGAAGTCTGCTAAGAAGGGAGGGGTGGGGGAGGTGTTTTAAAGTCTGCTTGTACTTCTCATTATCCCTCTCTGGTTTCACTGTGTGTGTAGTGTAGTGTAATAAATGAGATAGTTTTCTTTCATTTATTCTATGTTGATTCTGTTTTGCCCATGACACTACTTGCATTGGAGATCATCCATCTCTCCCTGTCCTTAACTCTTAAGCCTCTCAACATACATTTTCTCCCCTGTCCAGCTGAAAAGGGAAGTGATAGAGTGGCTTTGGTGGGTATCTGGCCTCCAGCCAGGGTCAAACCACCACAGCCTGTGTTCATCCCAGCCACAGAAGCCAGGTTAACCAAAGTCTCTACCTCATTACCGGATCAGACATATATCACAATATTGCAAAAATATAGGCTGTAGATTCTGCAATCCTTCATTTCATAGCATAATACAAGTCTGCATCACTGTCACATAAAGCTTCCAATAAATACTAATAGATTCATATCTTGTGACATCTTTGTAATGGAAATTGGCCCCATGCTTCCTCTTTCAGCCAGGAAACCAAGACTTTGTGAGGCTGGTTTGAGAAACTGAGAATGACAATTGTACTTGCTCCAGTTGCAGGCAACTTCAATACTTTGCCTGTAACGTATCCCTGTGCATTAACACCCTGACAATTTGGGACTCCACAATTCTGAAAACCATAACCACAGTACTTCGGGTTTTCTCTCCTCTGAAGTGGTTTCCTAAACTTAATGCAAGTGAATTAGCAGAGATCCTTATAAATCATTCCTTTCCTCTTCTTTCTCCACTGCAATCCTGTTTCCAGTGAACTACACAAACTTTGCCAACAGGATGCCAACACAGCGTTTATCTGCCGCTTGGAAGTGTAGGTTTGTATGTGCTGCTCACTTCCTCAATCTCATCCTTCTCCATACCAGTTTCAGACCCTACCAGCTCAGTGCCCCAAGGCTGTTCAGGCTATTTAAAGCCAGCGCCAAGAGAGTAAGGTTTTGCAGAAATGTTAGTTTGTATTCCCAGCTGACAATCCTGCTTGTTTCCCCACCAGCCTGGCTAGCAGATAATGTGATGTAGCATCAGCCTATGACTTCTATTCATCTGTATGTCATTTTTCTTCAGAAACATGCATGACAAGGAATCTACTCCCTGTTAAAAATACCACAGAGGTTGTGTTAAACAGAAATACAACAGAAGCCCAGTGTTCTTTAACAGGACGACAGAAGAATGCGTCCCATTGCTCACATGCAAGCTCTGCCAAACTCTTTTGGGGAGAAGGGATAAAAGCCTCCCACCACCCATTCAACTTCCCACTTGCATACCAGTTTTCATGTGTAAGCACAAGAGGTTAACCCCTGTGACCCTGTACTACAGTGATGCCATTCACTTCATGGAGATAAACAACTTTGTTCCATATAAACGCAAATTTCACAACTGTTTCAAGTTTTGCAAGTTCTTTTAAAATAAAAGGTCACCTATAACTAAATATTTTAAGGTCTGTAATGTAGGACCTTAACACAAAGAAAGCTTGCATAAATGATATGAAAAGGCAAACTAGTGGCATTCCTAAAATTTACCTTAAACTAACCTGTAGTAAACAAGTATTAGTACCTAAGGAGGGTAAATTCAGTGCTATTATTATTACATCAGCATATCAGAATTCAGAGAATGGTCTAAATATTTTAAAATCTATAGCTTCTTTCACCCCACACAGTCTTTTCAAAGAACATGGGTGTGAAATGTAAAGCTACTTTGCAAAGTATGATTACTGTACATTTTGCAAAAGCACATGCTTTTAAAAGTGGTGGGAGCAAGTGTGAAGCATGAGGTAGATTTGGGGTGTGCATGTGAGCAAGTACACAGAGGACAAGCAAGGAACCCATCTTTTCTTCACCTGGCAGCAAGTAGAAACTTCATTTTGAGATGTAATAAACTCTCTTAAAAATCAAAATCCAAACAGGCTATTTTGCATGTTGTGATTTTATTGAACAGATTGAAAGTCCACCAGAATAATCTCACTGAAAACTTAAAGTAACCACTCCAGAGGTTTCATCAACTCCCCAAAATGGAAGACCCCCTGATAGTCAGATAAGCAGACACTACTGCAGGACACCACATACAAATTCGTGTTGCAGCAGATGGGATCTGCATACTCAGGTTATCAATTTAAGAAAAAGGTGCGCACACACAGATAGTGCTGTGTCATTTATCCATGTTCACTTCACTTGCAAGTAGACATGTGTAAACCTTACCAAAAGCTACACCAGAACTGTTTAGCGTCTGTTCAAGTCTTTGAACCAGATGGTGCACTCTCTCTCCATATGGGAACACAGGGGTCTGAACCTCCCACTGCCAACGGCGGCTTCTGACACCCTACATTAATCCTGCCTGTGTGAAACCGGACAAACTTCTGAACATCTGAGGCTTCACTCTTCTGTAAAATGGGTCTAAACTACCTGCCTTTCTCCCAGAAAAATTCATATCCATTAGGGTTTGTAAATAGCTCCTTTTTTGTTTGTTTTTAGCACTGATTTGCAAAGCTATTGTTTTAGCCAGAAAAATTTCTAAAGGAAGCCAAGAAGCTTAGCTCTTTCAAATCTGTAAGACGGTTACCACAAAAGAGCAGCCACATCCATTTTTGCAAGAGGTGGGTAGAAACAAGTATAACTCAGAAGCAAAAACAAGGTGGCACAGCCACAACTTTGGCTTGTGCTGCTTCTGTGCTTACATCTTGGTGAGCTGCTGGAGAAAACACACACCATTCATGCTGTTGTGCAAAACTCGAGGGGCAAAGTTACTCACCTATAGAAACAAATTCTAAGCAGGGGGTTGGAATGCTTTAAAATCAGGAGGCTGTTTAAAGGGTTATTAGCAGGGTCTCCTAGGTACTTTCTTTAGCTGTAGACATGTGGCTTTCAACCTCTTTAGATTTACCCTTCTGCCTCCAACACCAAATTCTGAATACAGCTAAAAATACATATATTTGTTAATACACACAAACAAGAAATGGAGAAATGCACACGGGGTAAAATATACAGGCTTATATTATAATATACAGGATTATATTGTACCACAGATCTCTCTCAGTCAGCACTACTGCGATCCATTGCACCAGTAGCTATCTATTAAAGAGATACACTACCTCTTGTTCCTCCTAAAACAGGATCTGTATGTTCTAGAAAAGTTAAATGGTTACATGCAGACTTCTATAGAAAGTAAAGTGTGAGTTCAAAAATGTCTAGCAAATAACTAGTATGAAAATTTAAGCTTGATACAATGAAGATCTTAATGAAGGAATGACTTCCTTGTTGGCTTCCTCTTCCCTTCCTTGAAAACCTAACATAGTATTAACATTGTATTTTTGCCAGGTAAACTAAGGGTAATGGAATATTGGCCAAGGAAGCTGTGAATTACCAGTTTTACATTTTGATGATTCCTTGCAATCAGATTATTTCCTACCGAAACTTTTTTTTTAAGAAAAGAAAGGTATAAGGTAAGATAAGATAAAAGATACAGGATAAATTAATGGAAACAGAAAAAGTCAGGGGCAGAGGCAGATAAAACCTAAGCTCTTTCAGGGTTCTGCTGTACTTGCACCATTTTTGGTCAAGTTTCCCAATTTCTGTGGCCTTGAGAAGAAATGAACTGCATTTAAATTAGAACACAGGCTAAAAAGGACAACTTCAGAAATAGAAGTTTGTCCAAAGTTTTGTTCAAAGAACAGTCTGAAGTAAATTGTTTATGGTTTTCAGGAATCCCATGCAAACATTAATTACAGACCATAGAGTGACAGAATCTCTTGAGTTGGAAGGGACCCATAAGGATCATCAAGTCCAACTCCTGGCTCCTCACAGGGCCAGCCAAGTCAAAGCATGGGACTGAGTGCATCATCCAGATGCTCAGTCAGGCTTGGTGCTGTGACCACTTCCCTCCGAGAGTAGCCAGATGTTGCTTTAAATCTGCAAGGAAGGCAGACCTCCTGGCTGCAGCCATCAAAGACTGAGATCATGGTGTGTGTGCACTAACTCTAGCCTGTTTCTCATTTCAGATGTCATATAGGCAACACCTACAGAAAAGCAGAAGAAAACAGAAGGACTAATGGTGAAATGGTGGACAGTTAATCCAAACATATAATCAGTTAATAAGTTACAGGGCCATAATCAGTACCATGAATAGTAGCAGACAGTTTCACATTCACTATCAATTTAAAGGAAGCATGAATGAGCCCCTGCACAGAAAAGCTGCTGGTGTGACATTCTGTAAATCAAGGATGACTAAATACGCACTTCCTGCAGCAACACAAGTATCTGTGGTATCTGTCTTTACCACCAAGGTAAAAGTTATGTAAGTTACAGAAATGTCTCAATGTATTAGCTCGATTACTTCCTACTTCAATTTATTTTATGTTTTATGGTCTTAGTTCACAATAACATACTGATTACTGTCCTCAAACCACCCCTTAAAATGAAAGTGAGTGCAGCTGCAAATCAGCTCCTTTGCTGTGTAATCCATCAGTCCAGGTCAAACAGGTCAAAACTGCACAAGTTGGACAGCCTTTAATTGGAAAGTCCTGGATGTGGTAAATCATCATCTCAGTACAATCATGCTTATGAAATGAGTGAATAAGGCTGCCACTGAGGTCACTCTTCCACTGAGGAAAAAAGATACTAAAAGTATCTATAAAGATAACATTTTAATTAAAATCTTATTTATTTACTTAAAGATTAATTATACTAAACTGTTTATTAATAATTTTTCATCCTTTGCAGAATACAATTATAATTCATCTGCCAGAAAATCCTCCACATTCAGTACATCCCTGTTAACTACTCTGAAGATGAATACCACTAAACTTACAACGCCCTAGATGTTGCCTCCATTTTATTTCCAGTTTCTATTGTATTCTTTCAGCAGCTTTTTGACTTAAAAGCTACCAGACTCTACAGCAACAAGTTTATCACTCCTCACTTTCAAACTATTATATTTGAAAATAAGAATTCTTAAACAAGCTACTAAATCCTGAGTTTCACTTTCAGGCACGACTGTGTTTTGTATGACTGTATTCTATGTTCAGTTGCTTACTTTGTCTGCGTTGATCAGTACATCTCATCCTAACTTAGAAGTTTAACATGTCTGAGCCAATTCCTGCACCAGCAGCAGCTCACTGCAAACAGCAGTTCAACTTCTGAGTTAACCTGTTAAGTATCTTTGAAGACATATACTGCATCAAAACCACCAATCTACATCAGCCAATAACAAGATTAAAAATACATCAAAAAAGAAACTCTAAATATCATTAGGCTGAAGAAGCCTATCTTCTCCCCCACCCTCCCACTTATATTCTCAGGAGCTGTCACAAATGACGATATGCAATAAAGATCTTTGCAAGTATGGATGCAGGAAATATTTATCCCTTGCAAACATATGATGAAGCCCATGTGTATACAAACCCTGAGGCATAAACACACCCTCTGAGGAGCACAGTGACATCAGAGTTCCCCTGACTTGCACATTTAACCACTGACAGAGGCAAGAGGATGAATGATTGTACCATGCTCCTCCTACAAATGTTAAAAATAGTTTTCAAAATACTGGATAACGTCTAGCCATTAAAAGAGAAAAATGAGTACTTAACTTAAAGGCAGAAGAACTCTGATTCTGTCAATGGTGATTTTTGGAAAAAATAGCTTAAAGCAGAACGGCTTCCTTAATTTTGAGCCCATTATCAATTATCACAGGATACTGCCAAAACACATACTAATCTTGATTACAGGATGAATAGTATCTACCATATTAAAAGAACTTCATAGGCAGCATCTCCAGCAACTATTATTAAATACCACACCAAATACTGTTACAGAAAAACAGAATATGGACTATACTAAAATACTCCTTCTGTATTGCATTTTCAAGGATAAGGAGTATATGATGATACCACTACTCTGTTCTCACAGTCAACCTCAGTTATGTTTGTTTTTCTTCTTCCTTCTTCCTCCCTCTCCCCTTTTCCTTTTCCAAGGAAAAAGTTAGGTATTCCACTTGCTTTTCTAAGAAACCAGAAGTTACAGGATACAAACAAAGCTAACAGAAAAGTCTCACCAACTCCATTCATTATCATGATGGGATCAGTCTTAACAGACATCAGTGTCCTCAGATCACTAAACAGAGGAATTTCATGCTTGGGAATTGAGATCCTTAGGGTAAAATACATAGAGTTGGAATCATCTAAGGTCAAACAGATGCATAGATCCCTAAAACACAGGGGAAATTCAACTGCTTGCAGTTCATCTTCAATTTCTTTGTTGTATTTGTATTTCTATACAATAAGCTTTTGGAGGTTTGGCCCTCAAAAGCATTCACCTAAGAAAAGCACGTATCACCAGTTCAGCTAAAGATTCTTGTTTTAATAAAATAATACCACACGAAGAGTTTTTCTCTTTGTAATATTTAAGCCTCCTAGCAGCTTAAAGTAGTTGGGTCTCTGCTGCAGAGAAACTCAGGAAACATTTCATTTGTTTAGCAAGAGCATGACCAAAAAAATCTCAGAAGAGGGTTTACTTTCTATTCACTAATAGTAATTAGACCCACTACATTGCTTCTGAAAAAGATTATTATGCGTTATACTGTTCTCAACAAACTGCTTAGAAGAGTTACAGACAGACAAATACAAGATAGTAGTGACAGTGTCTGAACATACAAAGTAGGTGATATTTCCTTTCCATCCATGAAGTTACTCTAAGCCATAAATGTTCTTACCTGTTCAGTAATCCAGGACTCTTGTTTACTGAAACACCCCAAATATTTGCAAAGCCATTTACCACAGGAATGCAATGACCTCTTCTGAGGAGACTTACAAAAGATGCAATATATGCTACAGGCAGAAATTGCAGAGGCAAGCCTAGCCACTTGATTAAACCATCATTATTAAGTGACTCCACTGCAGAGCTGAGATTCGTAAAAAAAAAAAAAACCAAAGACCCTTGTAAAGTATTTTCAGAACAGGAAAGACCTCGGGGTTCCATACTCACAGAACCTGAAAACAGATTAAGCCCAGAAGGCTGGATGGCGCCATGCAGCTCCCTCATCTGACGTTTTAGGATTAAAAGTAATGGAGAGACCACAGCTTCACAAGGCAGACACGTCCATAAAAGGTGCATGTAGGCATGCATTCTGGTTTCCACAAGCCATTGCAAGAGATGTTTCTCTATGATTGCTAAGTATAGAGACAAGTCAACAATATTAGAAACTCAAGAGTCCACTTGTGCTCTTTGTTGCCCACAAGGGCAACAAATGCAAACACATTTTCATATTTCATATTACAGCGTGAGCTTCTGAATTTTACATATCCTAACAGTTAATGCTTATTATTTGAAATATCTTATCCTGCATAGACATGGATTAGAACTCCAGCTTTAGAGTTGCTTTTGATACCTAAAATTAGCTCTAGGAACATGCTGACATCATAAAACAGTATCACTTGGTCTGGACTGTTGTTACTCCTTCCTTCCCTTTTCACCCCACCCTAGCATTGTCCACTACAAGAAAATATTTTTTCTGAGATTTTTAAATGAGAGAAGTACCTCTGAAAGAATGTTTTTCTAGTGGGCCAAGAATAGACAAGCACCTTGTTCCCTGCTAGACCCCACAATAGACAAACTTGGACCCTTCAGGTTGTGATGGCCAACTGCAGCTATAAGAACACTGTGTGCTCAATGAAGAATTTTCTTCTTGTGCATGATCTGCAGGTCAGCTTGTCATTTGACTGTGCAGGGACCATAACTGCTCTCAAAAATGAAGACTCAGTCTGCTCACAGAAGCAGGTCCTCCATGGACATGCCTTCACTGCACCACAAATGCTGCCAGTGCACACACTGAATGCTCTTGAATAGGATTCCTTCAACAGATTCAAATACAGATCTGATAGAAACAGGTCCAGGAGATTCTTAAAGCAACTGGATGATAACTTCCTTGTTCAGGTATTAAGGGAGCCAACAAGGAAAGGTCCCCGCCTACATCTCTTGCTTGTAAACAGAGAAGGTCTCATGGGGGAAGTGGAGGTAGGTGGCTGTCTTGGCCATAGTGACCACAAGTAGTAGAATTTGAAATCTTTGGTGAGAGGAGGAAAACTGCCTCCAAAACTTCAACACTAGATATGGAGAGAACACATTTTGGGCTGCTCCAGGAACTGGTTGGGAATGTCCACTGGGAAGATACTTTTGAAGGCATCAGGGACCATCAATGCTGGTCACTTTTTAAGTACCACCTTCCCAAAGGACAGAAAACAAGCAGGCAGGGCAGGAGGCTGGCTTGGCTGAACAGGGACCTTCTTCTAGAGCTTAGGTGGAAAAAGAAAGTGTACAGCCAGTGGAAAGCAATGTGGAAAGACTACAGGGACGTTGTTCACCTTTGCAAGGACAAAATGTGTGTGGCCAGAGCTCAGTTAGAGCTGAGGCTGGCCAATACTACAGGAGACAATAAAAAGGGGGTTTTAAAATACATTAACAACAAGAGGAGGACCAGAGAGAACATTGGCCCATTAGTCAATGAGAACAGTCACCTTACTAACAGGGACATAGACAAAACAGAAACATGTACACCTTCTTTGCCTCTGTCTTCAACAGAGCAAATAAGCTCCGGAACCCCATGTGCCTGAGGCTGGAGCACCGTGACTGCGGTAATGACAAACTCCTAGTGAACTCTGAACTTGAGGGCAATTTGCTGCTCAAACTGGATCCATATGAGTCCGTGGGCCCCGATGGGGTACCCAGGATACCTGTCTTTTATCAGGAAAGCATAGCCAACAGGATCAGGGAGGTGATCTTTCCCCTGTACTCAGCTCTGATAAGGCCACACCTCAAATACTGTATTCAGTTTTGGGCCCCTCACTACAAGAGGCCCTGAAGTGTGTCCAGAGAAGGGCAACAAAGCTGGTGAAGGGTCTGGAACACAAGTCTTATGAGGAGCAGCTGGGAGAGCTGGAACTGTTGAGTCCGGAGGAGGCTCAGGGGAGACTTTATTGCTCTCTACAACTATGTGAAAGGAGGTTGTGGTGAGCTGGGAGTCAGCTGCTTCTCGCAGGTAAGTAGCAACAGGACGAGAGAATGGTTGCAAGTTGCTCCAGAGGGAGGTTCAGGTTAGAAATGAGGAGGAATTTCTTCTCAGGAATAGTTGATAGACATCTGAAAGGGTTGTCCAGGGAGGTGGTGGAGTCACTGTCCCTTGGGATGTTCAAGGAAAGGTTGGATGAGGTACTTAGGGAAATGGTTTAGTAAGTAATATAGGTGGTAGGGGGATGGTTGGACTGGATGATCTTGGAGGCCTTTTCCAGCCTTGATTCTATCCCTCTGTCCCTAGAGCTGCTTGCCTGCATGGCTCCCCAGCAGCCTGCCTCTTCCCACTGCCCTTCTCCCAGACATAAGTACATGCATGAGGTGCACACTGCTCTCTGTTCCCACAGTTGTGCTGAAGTGACCCATTCTGCACTGCGCTGGGGCAGCCTGACCTCAAGTACTGTAAGCAGTTTTGGGTGCCACAGGACAAGAGCTACATAAAAATACTGGAGAGTGTCCAGAGGAGGGCAATGAGGACGGTGAAGGGTCTGGAGGGGGGTCTTATAATGAGAGGCTTAAGTCCCTTGGTTTGTTCAGCCTGGAGACAAGGAGACTGAGGGGAGACCTCATCACGGTCTATGGCTTCCTGATGAGGGGGAGTGAAGGCACCGATCTCCTCTCTTTGGTGACCAGTGATAGAACCTGAGGGAACAACATGAAGCTGAGATAGGGAAGGTTTAGGATGGGTATTAGGAAGAGGCTCTTTACTGAGAGGGTGGCTGGGCACTGGAACAGGCTCCTCAGGGAAGTGGTCACAGCCCTGAGCTTGACTGAGTTCAAGAAGCATCTGGAGGATGCACTCAGTCCCATGCTCTGACTTGGCTGGCCCTGTGTGGAGCCAGGAGTTGGACTTGATGATACTTATGGGTCCCTTCCAACTCAGGGGATTCTGTGATTCTAAATGGGATGGTCTGATACGCTTTAGGACAGTGTCTTTTCATAGGGCTGAACCATCAGAATTGTGAAGACATCAGACAGACGTGGAGCTCAACCCAGCTGCTATGGTGTAAGTTTTACTTTAGTGGAGAGTAAGCATTCTCACACGGCTCAGTCGATAGGATTACTTCTTGAGGCAGCTATAACCTTTCTTTGATGTCAGCAGAGATGTGTTGCTCTGGAAATTGTTTCCAGCTTTAAAATTGTATCTGCTCCTCCTCCTCTCCACGACCTTTTATTTTTCATCTTGAGCCCTCTTCGGCATGTTGCTAAATATAGCAGAGCAATCAAAGAAAATGGAAAACAGTTTGAAATGTGAGACTAACAGCATTATATAAATTTGAGACTAATATATTAAGAGTTATAAAGAAGAAAAATGCCCTAGCAGCAACATTATTTGAGTCAAATAATCTTTTAGAGTAAATTACCACAATAACCCCACTCAGCACCCAAACTCATCTTTAATTTTGTTTCCTCCACAGAAAAGCAGCAAATTGATCATTCTTGAGATGACCTGCAAGATCAGGAACTCTGATACATGGCATTCAGAAATCTCAGCTGTCCTCCTGCAGTTCTCTGAATTAGAATTAAGCATGACCTCCTGGAAAAGAAGACCTGACTTTGGCTTTTATTTTGGCATAAAGACCTAATGTGCTATGATGGTTGATTTTTCTTTTCACCTCCTCTCTCCTCAATACTCCTCTCCAAAAAAGTGGTTAGCCATTTGGATCTCTGGTAAGCACCAGTGCAGGGACTACTTCTAGGTAAAGCTGTAACTGAAGTTCCTAGAAGCGTTGCCTGTTAACTGGCTAAAAGTCCAAATTAAGAATGTAAGGATTCCTACCTAGACTGTTTCAAAAGGTGCTGGACTGTTTGGTGTCAACATTTTTCTCTTCAGCACAGACTTGAGGTTCCTAAGTGCAGAATCCATCCTGGATGGATCCCCTTAATAGTTTCCTGGAATTCTAGGTTGACAATTGGTCTTAGCAATATCCGCTAGACAACAGACTTTACAACAGAAGATTTATTATTTCCAGTTCTATTTTCTTTTCCTCCTACCCTTGCATTATTTCATGAGGCTGTTCCTGCAGAATTGATGGAACTAAAGCAAATGTGCATTCCAGCTGGAAGCTTATAATCACAGCTTTCAAATGACATGCAGTGTTAATCTCCACTCACTCTAGACGCAGATGATCATATCAGCTAGAAGTATGTTGAAATTACAATGGTGAAAATAGGAGGTAGTAGTCACACTGACCAATTTTGAAATAAGACTGTTTTCCAGGGTGTTTATAATTGATTTTCTCACATATTGATGACTGGATTTTTCTCACAGATATTGCCAGCTGCTTTTAGGAGCACTGGAAGTCACACATGCTATGCCATTTCTCAGAAAATACGCAATAGCCACTCCAGCCTATGATACTTTATCAGCAACATTTCCTGTTTCTCCAGTCAGGAGGAGGTATAAAGGGTAATTACTGGAGCTAAGAAGGGAAGATAATGAAATTTAGTTCTGCTAACATCTCCTGTTAGCAGCTGCATCTTCTCCTTCTCTTTGATGCAGAGATGGGAAAGCACACGCCATGTTAGCAGTAGCAGCAAGGGACTAAATATTTGGCACATGTTAAAGTAGCACAATGCAGTGCCAGGCAAAGATACCCAAGAGATTCTGAATGGGACTCTTTGGCAGAAATCAAAAGACTTCTTGGATCAAATCCAAGTTTCTACTGCTGGCTTAAAATTAACTGTAACACTCATCTGTCCAAGAAGATTTAAGTACCAGCAAAAAGTGAACTGCACAGGGTGCCATTTTTGCAATATACAAACTTCCAGTGCAAGGTGTCGTTTGCAACTGGAAGAGATAAACAGTGAAGTGAGTTTATGAGCCACTGCATTACAACTCCATAGTTAACCTATACCATCTTGCCCACAGATTTAACCACACCAACTTGGTCACCACACCAAGGCCTGTCAGTCAGTCCTAGCAGTACACATCTTGCCTAGAAAACAGTATTGTCCTAAGACTGAACTAAGGAAGGGGAGGAAATAAATTACATCATGAGAAATAATGATTCAATGAGATTAGTGTTGTTCTCTGACAAGAATTACGCAGCAGATGCTGTCTTTTGCTAACGAGCAACTTGGACACAGTTCAGTTGTTCATGTCTGTGGTTCCCTGTATGCTGTATTTTACTTTATGTTTTTATTAAAGAGAAAGGCTGACTAATAGACAGGGGATCAACCCCTCCAATGGCCCTTTCCATGATTTCTGTGTCCTGACACTAACAAAGACCGGCCCCATTCGTGTAAGAAAGCAGTCAAGATGCCTCTGGGAAAACAGGCTTCAGAAAATTGCCCTGAAGGGAGCAGCTGAATTGCAGCCAGGCATTTTCATAGCTCACCCCACATGCAGATGCAACTTTTACTCCTGTACTCCTGCAGTAGATCAGATCGCACCCAGAGGTAAAGGTGCACACAAAGCTAAGTGAACTGCCTCTTCAAAAAAGAGCTGAAGACTAACGCACCACAAAACCACTGAACTTCCCCCCCAGGCTCATGTCGCACATTTCAACTCGACTACATAAGAAAGCAGCGCAGTAAATCACAGCTATTGCACCCCACCTTTCCCTGAAACACCTGCAGAAACAAGCGGTAATGCGCCGTTGTGTAACAACTCGTCCTAAAAGGCACAAAGCACACCAGGGTGAGATGCTGGTCTCAGTTTCAAGTCCCTCCTTGTTTAGATGGATTACTTGTGCGTTTTGCCACAGCCCATAAAAAGAAATTAATCACTATCCTTTCTAGCTCTGCCCACGAAGCGGCAAGATAGTAAAATTTTCACTACTGTATATCATCCCATGCAGGTACGTACTCTCTTACACCTTGCACAGACCCCAAAGCTTTTGGAGGACATCAGTACATCAGAGGTAACCGCTCAGACTGCCTGTAGCACACTGTGACACTTACACTAACACCTAACTGAAACTGAACAGGTGAAGCAAGAAAAATCCATCCCAGGGAGAATGTCGCTCTTGCAAATTAGCAAATGAGCATAATGTGTCCCTTTCAAATCCCACACTCAATGGTTTGAGGTAGCACAGAGAGAAACATTGCCAGCAGGCACCTTATCAAAAGGAGCAGCAAGAGATGACTCCAGAAAGAATGGGGGTTTTTTTCTTATCAAGAACAGGAAGCAAGAAAATTTTTTGTGTGTCACCTAACCAATGCTAAAATTTTTGTTTAGATTGGACAATAGGAAAAATTTCTTCACTGAAAGGGTTGTCAAGGACTGGAACAGGCTGCCCAGGGAAGTGGTTGAGTCACCGTCACTGGACATATTTAAAAGATGTGGATGTGGTGCTTAAGGACATGGTTTATCAGGAGGCTTGGCAGTGTCAGGATTACAGTTGGACTTGATGATCCTAAGGGTCTTTTTCAACCTAAACCATTCTCTAGCGCTACGATTAAATGTAGAAAATGCCACTAATGCTGCTGTCTCATAACTGCTCATATGATAAAATTCAGTCTACAAAGCCCCTACCATCCAACAGGAGTATGGAAAACCTCAAGAATCCAGCGATTTTAAAAAAATAATTTGAATAAATCTAAATTCACTAAGATAATTTCTATAACATCTATCCATACTTTTATGAACATGGTACATAAATTTTTGGAAGCTGTTTAAATGCAAAGTTCTTTAGCTGGTCAATTTCTTCCTTTACTGAACAAAACAGTCCAGGGTCAGGACATCAGGAAAACATATTATGCTCAAGGCTAAGCCATGCTGTCCTCCCCACCTCTAAAAAAAAAAAAAAATATATATATATAAAAAAAAATTTAAAAGGCAGTTAATTTACAGTTATTTCAGGTTTACCATGCTGTTTGCGTATTTGTACAATTATTTTTTAACTAGAAGACTTAATTATATCCCTTTGAGTAGTTGCTGAGTAAGTTGACAGAAGTTAAAGAGGAAACAATAAAAAGCTGCAACTATCTTCTATACTTCTTTAAGCTTCAAAAGTAGTTGGTTGGGGTTTTTTTTTCAATCCAGACTCTTACCACAGGATTACATTCCACATTCCCTTTATTTCTTACTTTTATTGCTCAGTTATCTTACTTTCTTTTTCTTTCCATCTTCTCCAAATAAAATTTATCATTAAACATCATTGCAAATCACTAAAACAGGACTCCACAAAAAGGACATGGAAAAAATATAGGAAAAAAATAGAGCAGTGAAGGTGACCAGCAGTAAGAGTACAATGTAGATTATTTTTTAACTATAATGCTGTAACATACTGCAAAATGATAGAGGTATCAGCCAAGTAGTGCAAATACAAATCTAAACCTGCCACACACACAGGATCCTACATATATTTTGTGGTTTGGGTTTTTTTTTTTAATTTATTCTTCGGTGTTTTAAAAGCAGCAGCCGATGCTGAACAATTCTATTTCCTTACTAGTTGCCACTGCTTATGGGTTTCTAACATGTTAAACCAGGCATAAAATGATTTAAATGGCAGATTCTGGTCGGCAGCCAGCTCTGTACTTTGTCGAGGCTGCACCAATGGCCCAGATATGCAATGCCTCTTACATCCTGGCAGGAAATCCTTTCCCTGCTCTCCCAGGGCTTTGGGAAGTAGCTGCAATGTGCTGCTCCAGTTCCCAGTTGCTTAGAAAACACGCAGTGACTTTTGGTGTCGCAGAGCCAGAGTCAGCACACAGCAACTGCTCCCTGATGCCCGACCTCGCGGACAGCAAATTAATCAAGGTCTGCTTTCACTAGACTCAAATTAATTTTGTAGTCCTTTGTAACTGTGATATTCACAAGAGTAAACATCTTCATGACCTGGTGAGTGTAATTCATAAAATGGTTACAGACCATCAAAAGGAGACAAAATTTTCACCAAAAGCTTTGTGAATGGAGCTTCTTCAGGAAGTTGGTCCTTGCAAGCAATTTAGGTGTTGCGTCCATCCCTCCTGGAGGAAACCTTTGTAATACATAAATTGCCTATTGGAAGAATTTGCATCAAATTAAATAATCTGTCGTCTTTTTTTTTTTTTTTAAGCGAAATACATCTAAACGTTACAAATGAGTTTGTATCTAGAGATGGGTTAGAGGAAGAGCTCCTCAAAAAAGCTCAACTACTGACAGGTTGTACAGTCAGTGGCTCCAACATGAAAAGCCACTGTAATGTGCTGAATGAGGCAGCAGCAACTGGAAGAAGACATGCTTGCAATTGCAAAAGCAAAGTCAGGATCCATCTCGGCTCCAAAACTGAGCAAGATGTGTCATTAGTTTCTGCAACGGAATCAGGCTTTATGTCACTCTGTGCAACTCATTTGAAAAGCGGATCCTGTGGAGAAGGGTGCGCTGAAGGGCAATGCAGAATAGAAGCAGCACAAATTTAAGTGCAAGTCCTCACCACAGGCACCTTTTAGCAGATACCGTAAGGGACTAATGAAGTAGCACAGGTTACAGAACTGCCCGTGGGGAATTCTCCATAGACTAGGTAATAGCATCTTTGCATTTCATACAGAACCAGGATTATGCAAGAACGGACCACATTATTTAAGTTAGATAAACAAGAAGGAAGAAATAACATTACCATTAGACATTCTAACCTACGATCCATCCACAAGCTGTGCAAAATGCACAGCACACACACCAAACTCAGCACCCAATAGTTCCACAACTGGACCACCTGGTCCATGTATCTAGAACCTGTCTTGGTATATGCAAATCAATAATCATAGTAATAAAACAGTACTACATACACACACACAGTTTTATATAATGGTAAATAGTATAGTATCCACTACTGAAAGTCCACTATTACCAGGCGGCAATTGCAATTTAATATTTTGTCAAAGATGCATCACAGAAGAAAATACATTTAGAAGAAAGTTTTTACACTTCAAAAATCCAGAGAGTGAACGGTTTGTGTAAACATTTATATAAATCCCATCAATTAAAAGAACCAATGAATGTCAGCTACCAATGAAAAAATCTATTACGGAATAAACTAACTCCACCAAAATTAACATGATTGACTCTATGATCATTTCCAATCTGCACAGTTCTGGAATTCTAGGATAGGAGATGGTGAAGTGTAAACCACCATTCAGCCTTTCACTAAGACATACTTTCTGCTCATAATAAATGTATACCTGGAGTCCTCTCTGGTAGAGCTCAAAGAAAATAGGGGGCTCTTGTTTAATTTTAAATAAAAGGAAATATATTTTTATATTTAAATATTTTTTTAAAATCAGAAATGTTAGTCATAACAGATTACTACTTCTGACCTTCAAAAATGTGCTTAAAGCACAGTGAAATCAGGATTTTCATCATTTACAGAAATTCTGTCCTGATTAGCACTGCATGTTACAAATCAAATGCTCTCACAGAAGAATGAAACAAACTTTTGAGCTCGGTTCTAGCAAAGCAGTTGAACAGATCATTGCTCCACAACTGGGCTGACAGGAAAAAGCCACTGTAGTTTACCTCTCAATATACTATAATCATGAATGCTGAAGATCCATACAATTTTCTCAGTCCTTTTCATTATACTGTGGAATACTACTTACCTGTTCATTTGCTGATTTTCAGACTCACAGAAGCTAGACTATTAGGCTTAATCATGTTTAAGGCTACAAAGGCATGGAAAGTCTCAGCAGCACTCTGAAACTTAAGCACAAACAAAAGAGGGAGGGTGGTAAAAGGGAAAAAACCCCACCAACCAATCCCTGAACAACCTCAAACCAAACCATCTCAGGAAGCATTCTGGAAGATTTGATTGACCATAATGGAAAATGTAGATCTTGCAATATTACATATGAATGGGAATAGTTTGCCTTTTGTGAAGATATATTCAGTATAAAAAAAAAAAAGCCAACAATTGAGAGTATAAAAAAACTGGAAAAGCATAGAAGCAGATGCCTCTGCACTACTAAATAAAACAAGCTGTGACTCAATTAGAGAACTGAGATTAATATAACAAGAATCCATAAGATCTGGGCCAAGAATTATCCTTAAAGCTATGAGGTAAAGGCTCAAAACAATCTTCTGAATTTCACCGTGTGACTCTGTTTTCAAGAACTGAGTATGGCCATTCCAAAAGATCCATTTCTGGTCTAACAAATGTAACAATTGACAACAGCATTGATATGGGAGGGGAAAAAAAAAAACAACTCCCAAGAGTTTAATTGAAATGATAAGAGTAATGTGAATATCAAATAAGAAAAATGCTCTACAGAATTTTTTTTTTCAGAACTTGCTCATACCTGTACAATAAAAATGTAAATAGGTATTAATATTCAAGCTACAACTATACCTTGAGACACGCTGTTGTGACTGGAATAGAAATACTTTGACTTCGTAATTTATGACTGGACTGTTGCCAGCCTGAAATGTCAGAAATAGCATAAATAGGACTAAAACCTTTACGCAGGCCATTTTGTGCTCCCTAAGAATGAATACGCATACAATGAAGCCGATAAAGAAATGCATAACGAGGAAAGAGTTATGGACAGCCTAAAGTTTTCCACACACAAAAAAAAACCCATCCTGTCCTTGTCCCTGGCATACGCAGCAGCCACAAAACAGGTCACTGGGGTCCCAGCTGCCCACCCGTGGACCTATACCCAACAAGATATGGGCACCCTAACCACACACCAGCCTCTCCCTGTGAACACTCTGCCTACTACAGGTGTGCGGCCTATTACCCCAACCCCGCACAACCCCTCAGCACCATTCCCAATCAACCCCATCCTTCCACAAGCGGCAGATGAAGCACCCTCCAGGAATGATGCAGATGCAGCTTCTGCTTTTCTGCCCTTAAGCACAATACGGCTTCTAATAAATAAATAAATAAATGGGTAAGTAAATAAATAAATACTAATCTATAAACACGCACGTAAATGTTTTTACATCCAAGGAACAAAATGTACTCATTCCCATTTACTTAAAAACTTCTGCTAATGCAAAGACATTCCCTGTGACCAGTAATTCGGTCTGCAGTATTATTGCGTATCGTTCAGCGAAGCACTCAGCAGGAGTCAGGAAAACCTCCATCATAATAATCCCTTCTATAAATTATGTTTTGTGACAGATTGCATGCCCCCAAAATTTCCCTCTCTTCAATCGAAATACATGTATTTACAGTCTTCCACTTAAATAATACTCTTTACTTGGCTGTTTTATACAGGATAAATCAGGCTTATGTGGCTGAATATGGGAGAAGCTAGGTATCTGCTCTTAAAGTAATTACAAAAATTCATATCCTTAATGGGCTAAATTCTTTCCAGCTAGTTCATAAGCAGAGTGAGACTTGTCTCTCCAGAAACACTGTTATTGTCAGAACATAATTTGTTGTTAAAAGGAATTTCCAACATAATGCTCTCTCTTCCCTTCAAAATACTTTCAAATATCACGTTGTCGTGATTAAAAAAATAAAAAATATTTTTAAAAAAATACATAGTTAGGGCTGTCACACTTTTGTGACCCTTCTGCCTTGAAAAATTACCTAGGCTGAAAAAATCTATTTCGGCAGAACTAGTTCAAGCCCACCTAGCAACTGCTAATCACACTGAAAACAGCTACTCAAGCATGCTGGACTTAAAGTAGGCACCAAGAAACTGCTGACATGCAAAACAGATGATCCCTTTTTAATTTCTTCACTGTCTTCCTTTAAATTAACTGTCTTTAGTTCATAACCCCTGAAAATGCTAACCAACGTAAACACGACACTGTATTGAGCATACATACTTAATTAATTAAGCAATTAAGTATCACCAAGCCAAGTTCAATGCTCAGTTTCCACGTGTGTTCTGTTTTAATCTGAGGGACACTAGAATTCAAATACCTACTAATTAAAACTATACTATGGCTCGGAAGGCAATCCAGCAAGTAACTTAAATGTTTCAGATATGAAGACAACTTACCAAAAGATAGAAAGACATGTGTACAGTTGGAACCATCAAACATAAGGTTTTAAATTCCACTACATATTACAATTCTTAACATCTTGTGCTGAGAACATGAAGTGGAGCATGGATTAGTAGCTGCTTCTGACAATAGGGCGGTTTTACCTTTCCCTTTATTCCTTGATCGCAGCTCAAAAACCACAGATAGACTTAGCAACATCATCACAGGAAACTCCAGTTCATTATCTATTTGCATCAGGCATAAAATCAGTTTTATTACAGTACATAAAGCAAACCACCTCAGCATTCTGAGTGCTTGCAAAAGACTGTCTTCATGAAGGCCATGTAGCCTCATACAAATTATTTATTTGATCTGACAAGACCTCAGAGTTGTTACATAAAATTAACTTGCAAAACAGATTGTGAAGCTCATGTGATTTTGGTGGTGCATCCTCAGTCTCTTGGAAGAACAGTACTGAAGCTGGTAACTGTAGCATTTAAACCAGCAGATACTGTTCTTGCTCAAAATCCTAGACTCCCCGCACAGGTCTACACCAGCAGAGCTGGCTGCGGTATTCCAAACCTTTCTTAACTTCAACAGTCCAAGCTGGGATACCACTTACAGTACATTTAAAAAACAAGATGACATCATGCCTGCAAGAAAACGGCCCTGGCTAGCGTAAGCCTAACAAGATTATAAGAAAGAGCATGTGTTTCACAGCAGCTGCTTGCAGGTACCGTGCACGTGCCATTGCAGATTCCAAGCACGATTCAGGAAATGAAGGTGACTCGCGTGTTACGCATGTACCTTCCACGTGTCCTCAACTGCACCGAGCCCCCTGACTGCACTAGCACCACTCAAGTTGGTTCCACTCACCCTAACATGCTTTGGAGGGCTCCTGGAAGTAGAGCTAACCACTCCTGCAGACTGCGGTTTCTGTTTATAAACTTCTGTCCCTGCTTCCCACCCTGCGCTTGGGAAGCGCTTTGCACCTGGAAACCGATCCCTTTCCTGCAGGATGCTTTGCATTAAAGATTTGTTTCTAACCGATGTCACTAACTGGATAAGCAAATGGGAACTGTACACACCTTAATCTAAGTAGAACTATTTGTGTAAGATTTGTGTATTATTCATGGCACAGTTTTGCCTAAAGCTGATGTAAGTTATAACCCCGTTCCCACAGTAACACGGATTAGCTGCACATGCACCCCCTCTACCATCCCTCCAAATGCACTCTGCCAGGAATTGAACAAGCATGGATCTGTCCAATTAGTCACATGCTAACATAGCTGACGTCAATACATTTTGAAGTACCTGAACATCCGTCCCTTCGTGCTCAGAGGCACTGCTTCGATGCATGTTTTACAGCTAACAAAAGTGTAAGTTGTCATGCAGCCTAGTTATATATGAGGGAGAAAACATTTTAAGTACTCTAAAATTCAGATGCAGTGATAGGTATGTGTATGTGCATAACCCACTCCCTCATTAAGGAAAGCACTGTGTACTCTCGCATTCATTTGTGGTCATCCTGTAAAGTTATGGGGAAATCTGTTGCAAATAAGAAAACCACTTTCATAATTCATGTCTGCCATATTAAACCTTACAAATATCTCTGAGTAGTTCAGGAATACTGGAGTAAGTGTGCAACCTTTTCCTTCACGTTTTTGGTCAGGAATTGAGAATAGTGACAGTCTGTTGGCATTCTTCGCCACAATCCTCAGTCACATTAGGCAATTCTTTAAAAGCCAACTCTAAAATATTCATTAAAAAATATTTCAGTTCTCTAAGTTACTCATTTACTAACAGACACTCCCGGCATTGCAGTTGCATCATGCCAAAAGCCTGTAATCTACTCTAATTTTAACTATTCTAGTTTGGTAAACTAATCTAGTCTAATTCAACTTAATCTAGTCAAATACCTGAAACAAATCAGCAGAAACATTTACATTATTTTTTCTAAATGGATTTTCATTTTCCCTGAGTGCCTCAACTTTTTTTTTTTTTTTCAAAGCAGGAAACCACACTGAAAGACAACAGCTCACTGGCACTTTTATCCTACTGCAGCGTTCCCTAGTATGTTGTTAAAAATCTCTGAGTTTTTCCCCCATTAAAACTTTCATGTCAGAGATGCCAGCTGATTTTTATTGTTAAGAAGCACAGTATTTTTTTAAGCATTAAAAGCTGCTTATCATATTGAAAATCATACCACTCAAGGTCAGAGTCCCCATCATTTGTTAGAGAAAAGTACAGCAATTTTGTAGAAGTTGAAGACCTCAGTAGGGTTGAGACTTATCTTTCAAGTCTGCAGATAATGCAGTGGACAACCCCAAAGCAAGGGCAAGTCTGAATCTAGATGAAAGCATCCGGACTATGACCCTGCCAGTGGGTATCACCAGTACACAGCTGGGGCTAGCACGTCATTCAGGATTCTCCATGCCAAGTTCCATACAGAGAAGTATTAAAATGTCATTTATTAATTGAAAATGGGGTTCCACTGCTAAGTTTCTGGAGATTTATTACCTTCTTGGAAGCACACCTAGTACATAGTACAATCAGTGTCACAGCCCATCCTTGGCCTGTCAAAGGTGGCTTTTAAAAAGCTCTTACTCACTCAATTAATTTTGAAGTATGACAAAGCTGATGTTCTCCTAACACACACCTACTTTGTTTCCTAAAATCATATTCTTATTACAAATAATCATTACTCCTCCTAACCGCTAAGTAGACAAGGGTATAATAAAACAAGACATTATTTCATTACCATCATTTTGTGACTAGATTATCCCAGCATCATATCCTCTGGCCTGCCAAACACCATTCTGCTCCACTGGTATCTTTCCAAATAATGATGCAAAGATCTTTTCCCCTCAGCCTGCTTCAGCATACCCCTTTGTGCCTCCCTCCAGTGAGTTCATCATTTCCCCCAGCCGCTCTTCATCCATCTGTTTCCAGCTGTAACTCAGCCTGGCCCACCAGGACCCTCTCACTTTACACCTCCCTGTCTCCTTCAGGCTGAGCAAGAGAGGACACCAACCAATCACCTACCATCCTCAGCTCCTGCAGTCCACTATGTAAAATTTCCAAACCAAGAAAGTCTACGTCTCCTTCAGGCTTAGCCCTTCTGTGAGGAAGGAAGGACCATAAAATGCACTCCATCACAACCTTCTAAACCCCTCTTTTCTTTGCAAAGGTGGCAGTGTGCAGAGACCACTATGTAATGCTGCCTGCCGTTGTTTCACTGCCTGCCCCTGCCCACCTAGGCAGCGGTCTTATTTTAAGGATGTGGGCACAGAATATAACTCAGCTGCATCTCAAAGCTTATGAGGGTATTGCCTGCCTTGGTAAACACTGCCCTGCTGAGATACATTAAAATGCAGTGGCGAAAAGGCTTCGGACTATTACATTTTCACTCCTGGTAGCCACGAACTTCAAGAGCACACACAGATTCAGGTATGACTTCTCAACGAAATGGCAGAGAGCTGTTTTATTTACATAAGGTACTACTCCACTGAGCACCCATGTCCTTGGACATGACTCGGAAGCATATCTGACTTTGCGTTTGCATAGAAAATGGGGTCCTTATCTGTTGGCTCTGAGGCACTATTGTTGCAGCATGGTAAACACTGCCATCACCACCCATGGAAATGCACTCCACAGGTCTCATTCTCCGTACCCAGCAGCCATTCCCTCATTGGCCCTAAGGCCCATGAGTTCGTTAGATGTACTGCCACAACTGAAGCGTCTGAGTTTTGGTTGTTTGGTGTGGTTTGGGGTTTGTTTTGGTTTGTTTTTTAAATTACAGAAATCAAATAGCAGGCATTCTTAACAGAAGTCACCCAAACTCATAAGACAGGCATTTATCAATTTTTTAAATGGTAAATCCTGCAAAAAATAAAATGGTAATATGGCAGAGAGAAAAGAAAAAAAGGAAATGACTAGCACAGAGGAAAATTATTATTGAGTTCCTTTTGCAAGAAAGCAGAAAGGTGTACACTGAAAATCTGTGACAATATGAGCAATGAGGAACAATGGGCTCTGAAAGAAACACGATTCCACTTTGGCCAAATTATAAGCCTCTGGAAGGCATACGGTGTAATTTTTAGAAATTTTGAATGCTTCCTATGCTGCGTGCTCTATTTGTACTCCTGGAAATAATGTTCCTTGTAAATAATGGAGAAAAATGTTATGGTTCAGGTGACCTGGTGTACCTGGGGTCTGGCATTAGGTCCTCTCTGCAGAGGGTCAGAGCTCTGCTCATAAGAACTGCAAGACACAGGAAAGCTTAATGCCTAGCATCCCTCTGGGACACAGTATATATCCACCCCAGCAGAAAAAGACATTTATCAATTAATTGCCTCCGGTTCTGGAGTAAGGGAAACATCTTAGAAACATCTTGGATGGCTACTTTTCTCCTGAGATCTCTGGAGGGACACAGTGACCCTGCAAACCCAGGAAAAGGGTTACAGCTGTGCTACGATCCCCGCAAACTGCATCTCTTCACTCTGCAAAGTGGGAGAGGCTCAGGAGGCAGACAATAAATATGAATGATAGGTTGTTTTCCCATACCACACACAGCGAAGCACATTCTCATTCATGAGCTCTGCAGCAGGCAAGTTCCAGTTCAGTGCTAGATGCTCCATCCCACACAGTCACATGAGGAACTAAGTGCTTCTTATGAATCTCAGGGAGGATGTTCCCACACAAACATATCTATGTGCATAGAGGGGACAGCATTGACATTTCTACCACAGGTTCAGGAATTTTGTAGCAATTTTTTTTTTTTCCAGAATTCCTACAGTGCTGCAGGTTAAACAGCTTCCATCACAGTTTCACCCCCAACAGCGGCTTTTGTCCTTAAAATACAGATACATACCTCTCAGCATGCACCATGGGAACAACACAAATAGACATCTGGGGATGAATGGTCCCACTATGACCACAAGAAGTCATGGAAAGCACCCCTCACTTCTCTGAAGCCCATTTCCCAGGAGCAGCCCTGACTGGGACCATGGGAGACTGCAGCACGATTTCAGGCATTTTCAATCCCATGTTGTAAACCAGTAAACCTGAACTCCACCACTGCTCAGTCCAGCTGAACAGTGGTACTACCCTGGGTCAGGCTTTCACCAACCACCGCTGCACTATGGTCACCAAGGTCCTCACCAAAACTCCCAACCACACAGACCAAGATGGATGGAAAGCAACAGGCAACTTGTACCACCACGCACTCTTCTACTCTCCTGGGAATACAGGCAGTCACTCAACATACAACTTCAACATTATATATTATTAGACATGTATCATACCCTGCAACATTTCATTAACTGCCTCGCTACCAGGGAAGCGTTCCAGAATTTGCTTAATAAAATTCACCATCCCAGCTAAGCACCGGTACGTGCCCAGTGCACAAAAAAAACCCAAGAGTTTCAAACATTTTCCGTTTGCTTAACAGGAAGCGTGTTACACTCCAAATCTGTAGCCACAGTTCACATCCTTGCACGCACAGCCTTCACCATTCATGGCCTCACCACACAGAGAACAAAATCAGACCAGCAGACTCTCCGTTACGCTGGGGCTATTAGCAAGGTGAAGGATGTCATCAATATTGCAGCAGACCTGGCACCAGCTAAAGCAGATCTGCATAGATGAAGGAGCAATCATTAAGGCTTTACAGACTTGCTTTCCTCCAGAGTGTCAAAAAAATCCTCCTCACATGCCCTCAAGTGCTGGTGTTCGGTTTTGATCTCTGATTTAGCTGAAAGATGTGCAAAAGCGGGCACAACATTACCCATTGACTAAGTGCCTGAGACAGCCCTGTGTGTTGTTTATTCCAGTGAGTGCATAAAATATCTTGCGGTCATGAAATGTGTCAGAATGATGTTTGCATTGAACAGAAATATACAATTATCTTGTTCATAAAGCAGAAACCTCTCTCTCGGCAAGAAAACTCAACGCATGATATTTCTGCAAAGAAATACTGCTACAGGAACCCCAGTGCACCTTTGGGAGGACAGTATTTTCCCTTTATTTCTCTCCTTTTTTAAGCATACTTTTAGCTGTTCTATTTCAGGAATACAAGGGAAAGGCTACGCAGTTCAACACGAGAAAAACAGTATTCTGTAGAAGCAGATCTGATTTTAATTACAAAGCAGTATCAAATCTGTATGGACACAATAGAAAAACGGAATTCATTAAGCTGGCTTCCCCCTGGATTCATAACCTTTCTTCATCATCCAGCCTGCAGGATATAACACTCAGAATCCTCCTCCAGCAAACATTTTGGTTTCTGCGTAAGCAGTGAACCCTCTGGAGACAGAGGAGGCAGAGGGAGGTTAGAAAACACAATTCCTCCTGTATGTCTCAAAGAAGTGACAAACATTATGTAGGGCACAAACCAGCTCTGTGGGTTCACCACGAGCATAGCTCTTCTTGTCTTCTCCGACTACTGCCAAGGTAGCGAATTAGCAATTTCCAAAAGGATCTACATGTTGCCATGCCTGCTTGTCTTTAAAAAAAACAAAAAACAAAAAAAAACCCAAAACAAACCCAGAAACTAGGAGAGGAAGAAAGAAAACCACATGGATGCAGTGAACAGAAAAAAAAAGTTCTCTCCTCAACAGATTACCTGTGCAGCCAAGGCTGAAAGCAGAGATTTGCTTCACAGAAAAAAAAAAAAAAAAGAAAAAGAAAAAACTTTTTGAAGAAGAAAAGAAAAAAAGAAAAAAGGTAATTCAAATATCACCAGTAATGCTGAGACATGCAGCAAGTAAGAGAACCCCAGAGGTGAGTTTGGGGCGCAACAGGAGCAAAGACATCAAAGGCATAGCCAGCAACCTGCCTATATTACCCAGCCATGCCTGCCAACAGCTTGGTACAGTTTTCATCCTCCTTGGAATACCACTGAGGCACAGCTTGGCTAAGGAGGAGGGCAGCAAAATCACTATCAGAAATCAGCACTCTCAAAATGACCAAAACCTCCAGCTGTGGGTGGTGAGGAGAAGAAAGAAGTGGAAGGCACCCAAATCTACATCTGCATCTTCCCTTTTATTTCTTAATCAATAAAAGATACAGCTAGCCGAGGCTCTTAAAAGCACATTAACAGAAATGCATCAAACACAGCAAAAGTTCTTCTATCCTTAGGACACAGGCCATATATAGAAAAACTGAAGGGAAAATACAACTCTCTTGAGGTTTTGGGATTGCAGTGATAGCTCTGATCACAAAGCAACAACAGCATGTTCACAGATCTTAAAAAAAACCCCGCAAACCCTGAAAAAGACAGATGTTGGAGCTATGGATACAAAAACATTGGGCTTGTATCTGTTTTCTTCAGGACATGAGATATCCACTTATCTATTTATCACCGCGTGACAGAAAACCGCGTATCATTTCCTGTAAACAAGACAGGACATCTAAATTCTAGTACAACAACAACAAAAAAAGATGTGAATATTCATACAGAAGACTCTGTTAGCAATGCCAAGTGTTTTGAGGGGAACTTCACCTAGGGAGGAAGGGAGATTCAGTTTCCAAACATGGTTTCCTCACGCAGTATGAAAACGCCTGCGGGACACAGAAACATTTCCATGGTTCCTGAACCACCCCGGGATCATTCAAGATTTCACGTAGCAGTGAAAACTGAAAGAACGGGGGAAAAAATCTGTGCTGTGAACACTGAAAGCACTCAATCTCGATTTAAAAACACGCGGATTCCATCAAGGCTTTGGGAAGGACAGAAAAATAACGTAACATTAGTTGAGAGAGAGGGATCGGTCTAGCAGACCATGAAAATAAGGATTACGCTGATTTTAAAACGGATTAAAAGAAATTGAATTGGTAAGAATGAATTTGTTAATGAGCAACACAGTGAGGAAACTAAAGATTCTAAGGTACGACCTGGGTATTTTAAAACCTGATTGTTATAAATGGCACCACATAAAACAAAGACATCCAAACGATTAGAAGACACTGAAAAAGCCTTACAACTTTACTGAGCATTACAGGTAAGTTGCAGGATGTACACCAACGCACAGATACACGTTATCCTGTGCAGCGAGTATGTGGCCAAAAGCAACAGATTTGTAACAAGTGAGTTAAGATAATTCACTGAGACAGTAAACTACAAAAGATTACCAAAAAAACACCCCAAAACAGCAACAGAAAAACAACACCCCCCCCCCCCAAAAAAACACAACCCACCCACCACACCAAAATACAGCATGAGACTTCAAAAACCAGCACTTCTGGTAATCGCTGTCCAAAGACTAACTCCAGATCATCATCAACATCAAAACGATTATCAAAAAAGCACCTTGGTGGGAAACAACAGAAGAAAATGAGAGAAGGTAGGCAACAGTTAGCACAAATCTGCAACGATTCTTTGAGCTTCATCTGTGAAAGAGTTACAGCACTCAGCAGACCAGGAAATGTTTATCATCAGATCTGCATTTCTGTTGTATATCCAGCACAGTGCATCCTCTAAGCTCAAAAAAGAAAAGAAAAAAAAAATCGTAACTTATACGTCCCATGGATACAATCACTGCAAAAAGGACTGAAAACTATCTGGAGGACTGAAAAGAAGGGTAATGAAAAAGAGATGTACCTAGTGCGTTAGGTGACGGCCTCAGAAAAGTGTTGAAGGAGTTTTGGTTTAGGCACGGTATTGATTATCTTCATCCATGATGGCAAAAGCAGTAAGCAAAGAGCTGCTGCAAGGCAGGAGTAGAAATCAAAACCAATAGGTCTGAAGGGCAGAATTAAAACTCTTTTTTCCCCTCCTGCCCCAATCCAACCCAACCCACTGTGGTTGCTGCTGCATTCACACGCTGGACGAGGCTCTAACAGAGCAGGGAGGTAGTAAGTTACTTACACAAACCTAAACGCAATAGAGCTCACCTCTTGAGTCCTTAAAGCAAATGTGAAGTAAAAAATGAGGGGGAAACAGGTTAGAGTAGAAAAAATTACCTTAGCAGACAGAATCATCGATTTATGAACTATGTGTTTTTTCACTGGAAGAAGTTCTAAACAACAGCACAAGAGAAAAGACAGATGCAGACACTGGAAGGGCACAGTCAATCCTGTCATCCTCCCCACAGTGCACCACACAACTGCTGAAATCTCTACACAACTGGAGTCATGCTCTTTCTCCCACACATACCAGCATCCATTTCCTAGAGTATTAACACAGTAGTGTTTTCCCCCCATTACTTTGGTTAAAACTCAGCCCAACTACACAGTCTCATCAACACAACATGAATTAAACATTTCCTTATTGTTTTTTCCCTGAAATTTCAGCATAAACTCTTCGGGGCAAGATACAAACCACCCTCCAACTCTCAAGAACTTAACAGGATAAAAGCTGCTATTTATTCAGCGCATATAATCCACACACTCAAAAAAACCAGAATTGTCCTGAACACACTGTCCTGAAACTGTGTGAATTACAGTCCTTTTTCACTTAGACGTGCCACTCTTCTTGCTCTAATGCCCAGGAGCCAGCAGCATCGTTGGGTTTGGGGGACTGACGACTCCAGCTCAAGTCTTCTCCATTCCGGTGGCTGCAAAGTACCAACTGCCAGACCGTACAAGAAAACTAATCTGGAAATCCTGGCAACGGGAGTGGATTCTCCAGTCAAAACAGAAAAGCCTCCCAGGATCTGCACCTAGCAACTGGCGGGGCACCAGTTTGCAAGCTGCTGGAGGGCTTTCAGGCGAACGGCTGAGTCTGCACCGCTGAATCACCCACAGCACCGTCTGTAAAAGCTGCCACCGCTTCCTTCCTGTTCCCAGGAAAATTTGTTCCTAAAGAAAATTTGCAAAACTGAGCAGGAGCAAGCAGGGACGGTGGGTTTGGTGCACTCCACCTGGCTGGCACAGTGAATGTCTGGAGATAAATCCTTTCGAAGCTCAGGCTGGTGCTGCACAGCTGTGGAGTTCAACTCGTACCCTGGGTAACCGTGCCATCCAAAGTGCAAGAGCAGCTATCACTCCCTGACTGCAAAGTATTGACATTTGTTACTCAATTTTAAAGTAACAGACTGAAAGTGAAGGACCAGCTGTATTTTACTCAGAAAAAACCCTAAAGAAATAGGATTGCAAGTACACTCTGTAGCATCTCTGTGGCATGCTCCACAGACCACCTCATCTGCATTTTTGCAGTCACTTACTGTTCAAAGAAATAGCCATGACTTGTTTGTCACTCCACTACAGGGCTTTTGAGTTTGAATGTGTAAAAACAAAAACAGAACCAAAAAACCCCACCAACAACTGATGTCCTGGTCTCCAGATCCTGCAGAGTACTTTCGTATTAGGCCATGTTGCTAGGAGAACTTAAAAAACAGTAAGTAAACAAAAATAAAATTCTGAGAATCTGTCATCCCAGCAGCGGTTACAGGTTCAAATCCAAGATTGCAGCCACAGCTCCTAAGGCCACCTACTTTGTAAGCACCGCTAAAACTAGCGCTACCCCCAGCTTGACTGCCACCAACTGATTAAGATGCTGCACACGGTGCTTCAGATTTTCCACCTAGAAGGGCAGTGTTAGGAACACAGCTACTGTTTCACACGTTTTAGTATCAGAACTATAATACATCTTTAGTCCTTCACAAAACAGGTTGGTTTTGGAGGGGATTTTTCATTCTGCTTCCCCCCCCCCCAAAAAAAAAAAAAACCCAAAGACTGCATCTACACTAAGACTGCCAAAACAATCCAAGCATCTTGGAGTGTTGAAATCCACCACCCGTGCTTAGCAAACTGTTAGGGCACTGCCTAACAAAAATCCAGCCTGTGCCAATTAGCATTCCTGCTGACCAGTTCCTGGGCATTGCCTGGCAGATAGAAGGGTCCAGGAACCATTCCCAAAAGGCACAGTTCACACATAGACACTCGGTTTTGGAAACAAAAACATCTGACTGGCCTCTGTGTCTGGAAACAACACAAATACACCCCATTACAGCCTGAACTTTACGTAACAATTTCCACAGGACTTCACCATTAACTTGAAATTGTCTCTGGCTGCTTTCTGGCTTCTTTAATAAATTATGAGGCCCTGTTGTAAACTCTCCTGATAATGTTTGGGCTTGGGGGTGTGAGGTGGATTCTTTGTTTTCATTTTGCAATTCCATTTCTTCTATGTTTCTGCTGCAGTTATGTGAAAGACCAAAAAACAAACAAACGAACAAACAAAAAACTGGCATACAGATTGAATGAAAAAGATTTTACACCATTTTGTCAGAAATACCCGAAGTTATGTTTGCAGCATGGGCCCTTTCTTAGCAAATTTACATATTGCAGCATCAAGGCAAAAAAAATGGCCAGGTGTAAACCTTGATTTTTGCTGGATTTTTTGACTTACAATTCTCTTCCAAAGGGAGTTGCTATGGGGAAAATACCATTGTGAGATAATACATTTGCAAGGAACCAAGCGTGTCTTCAGAGTGTTTACTTCTTCCTGGGGTTTAAGTAAACAAGGGAAAAATAACAAGTGTTTTTAATGAAGATGTTGACTCATTTAACAGTTCTGCAAAGGAAGCCTTTAAAAAGCAATCATTTTGCAGCCACTTAATACTTCCATTTCTTAGTGTAACTATCTGGAATGGCCAGATTTCCAATTATTGCAGGAGTTATTTTTGTTTGCAAACACTTCTGCTAGGAAAAAAAAAAAAAAACCAAAGAATTCGTGGCATATAGCCCACACCTTCTCATTTCTGGCTGTGAGCAACCCTGAGAAATTTTATACATACACTTAACCTTACAGACATTGGTGCGATCCACTTTATTTCAAGTTTCCAGCATTACTTTCAGTCAGGGGGGAAACTTTTCCTCTAAAAGTAACAGTACTAGAGCATCAACATTCGTTCTTCACCCCTGGGTCCTCCTTAATCAAGTTTCTCTGCAATTCCTATAAACAGCAACCACGGACAGGATGATTGCTGCTCACACGTGGCCCACTACTGCCATAATTAACTGTGAGCTGGAGAACAGCATCTATCTTGACAGCACACTCAAGTGGCAACAGCTGATTATCAACACACCTCCATCAAAACCAACGTGTTAAACCCTGAGAAGAGGAAAACAGAAACACCTTGTTTTGAACTGTGTACCTGTAGATGGAAAGGATAAAATAAGCTGAGAGTGAAGAAGCGAGGCAGCACATAGTGGGGGGTGGGGGGAGCCTTTCTTCGTTTGTGTGGTTTGTCCCAGAAAGAAAAAAAAAGATTCACCATTAATTTAATTGCTGCTAATTACTGCAATTGTGTTGGCACCCACAGACAAGGAGTTAGAACAGAGTGAGAACAAGGTAATCTGACAGGAACAAGGTGATGTGGAAGGTATAGAAAGGGTCCCCAAGAAAGGAATACTAGGGAGAAAAAACTTGGGCTGTATTTAAGCAAACAAAGTAACAGACAAGCAGCCCCAGCTGAAAGAAGCGCTATGAGGAGACACTTCCCATATGTAGCAGGGAGAGACACAGGGGAATTCATCTCATGACAGCTTGATTTTTAACAGGAAAAGGAGGGGAAGACTATCTGGATGCTAAGTATCCTGCCAACAGGTTGATACTATCCACACCAGGGAGTGGAGGAGGAGTGCAAAAAGGGAGTCAGAATAAGAAGAGAGATCTTTTTCAGCATGTTTTATTTAATGAGGCAAAACACCCAGAAGGACAGAGGCCTGTGCTACAGAAAACAAGCATTTCATTATAGCAAGAAGCACTCTCCAGTCCTCTGGACCTACCTGCTTTTTTTGAGGATAAGGACAAAAATGAGCTGAAATTTCTCCTATTTATCCTAAGTGCGTAGACCTTGAGGTTTTAATACACTGCCTTTTACAGCAGACAGCAACAAGCACACAGGCAAAATCCAGACTCCTATTTCTTCTTCCCATAGAAAAAGCGCCAATCTCTTCTGTTGTTAAAGGTCCTTTTAGGAGAATTGATATACATCGTTAAATCACTCCTGACCTATACAGAAAAGTCAATGTAGGCAAACGCAAACAAAATGTGAGAATACAGTACTTCCTCACCAATAATTCATTTTGGTTCTAATGCAATTAATTTTGCCAGACAATCTCTTCTCAGCTGCCTCCTATATTAGACCTTTTATCAGTGCACTGAAGATGCCTAGGCAGGTGACAGCATCTCAAGGTGGGAGAAGCCTCACGAGGTACCAAAAGCTCTGTCAAGACAAAAGCATGCATGAAGTCCCTGCAAGCAGAAAGCACCCGGTATTTCCACCTCACAGGATCAAACTGGTGATGTGCAGTTTGGAAATCTAAGCTGTGCTGCATTGTATTATTGATTTTCCAGTTGCCTTTTATTATTACGACAGCTCCACCCCTACTGTTCAGCTAGTGTCTAAACATGCATGACAACAAAGAATGCAAAAAAATTTTATTCAAAGCTGCAAGAAAAATGGAAGGTGGGTAAAACCAAAAAGATTATTCTTGCGTTTTAAATCAGCAACTATTATTTTAACTTGTCACTGTTAACTAGCTAACTTTGCCTAATGATACTTCCACTTTTTCATATCTTTTTTCCCCTCCACGCTGCAGCACCAGGCCTCACCAATACACTGAAATACTTAGCATCTACACTGTGTTTACTGAAATACATGTTCGTCTTCAACTCTGAATCAGGCAAGTCCTTGAGCCAGCATCTATGTTCCCCCACCTTTGTTTACTAGTGAGCAAAACATGAATTACTATGCCAGTTGCAATACACAGGAAATACACAGCTACAATGAAAGGCAAGAGCATCCTCTTTGGGATACAGGATTTTCAGATTTTGTTCATTAACCAGACAACATGGAGCACTGAAAAGAACTAATTAAACATCATTAATAAGCTTTATTCAACACAAAAGCAGTTCGCGTGCAGTTTAATATCTATCGGATAAAATCCTGCCTAAGCAAGCTCTCTGAGTATTTTCATTTAAGAATGACAAGGAAGACCAACGGAGTTTGCAAACTGGTTGCTCCAGCGTTACACACAGGCACATGCTTTTCCCCTACCAGGGATGCAGAAACCAATGTTAAGCAAACACCAAGCTTCGCAAACACCAAAACCCACTAAAGCAATTAATTTCTTAATTTATAAATGAGAACTCCCAACACCCTACTAAGTTTCCAGTAACAGCTTCTACTCGTTTGCTTTTCAGCCCAGCCTGGAAGTAGCTAAGAGCACATCCACAGCCCTTTTAAAAAAAGACAACATGTTGCTGCAAATTTAATCAAACCTATGAAAGGACAGCGGGGCTTGGCTTAACTAGAGAGGCAACTCTCACCAACAGCACTTGTAACAGTACAATTAGAAGCTCAAGCATGGTGTTAGAAGCACAAGCCCTGGTATGTGGTTTCTAAAATGTGTCAGCAGCACTCGCCACAGAATCCACCCTGACTTGTACACCCTTCTTCATCATGTCTCACTATTTTGAACTGCTACAGCATCACCCCAGCAGCTCAAGGCATTTGCTGGTTACGGTTCTGACATTGCTTACAGGATAAATACAAATTCACTAAATCTTCTGCCTGCGGTCTACATAATCCCTTAACCTTTCCCTTTCTGCAGCTGTGGTCCCCTGCCTTCTCATCTCTGGCATCTCTGCTTTTTTACCTTTCTTACTCTGCCTTCCCTTTCCCAGTTACTGTTCCAAATCACCAACATCCCACATCCCGCCACAGTGAGATTTATGGACACTGCTCTTTTGCCTCTCAGCCTGCTTCAGTATGTTCACTTGTTTTTTTCACTTTTTTGAGGGATGGGAATTTAAAAGAGAGTTCCTTAGTTAACAGATTTCTATTAAATTTAGCATCTGCCTGCAAGACACAGACCGAGCAGAATGTAAAAAGTGGGGGGCAGGGGGAAGGAGAAGTAGTCAAGCTAATAAATTATTAGCCAAATTAGTATTAGTATTCAGACTGCACAGAAACTGCTCCTGAATTAAGATTAAAAAGGCACAAGGCCATCTTACACTATGGGACCATCAGGGGCAGAAAGAAATGAGCCTTCACAGATTATGTCACCCTTATTTTCTGTTATGCACAAGAAGGTAAAAGATCCAAGAACACGCCATGAGTAAACCACAGCTCTGCTCTTGTTGTTTTCTTCCTGATTTCTAAACTAGGTTTTGTTGTTTGGTTGGTTTTTTAAATATGTTTTCTCCTTGCTAGAAAGCTAGACACACACATAAATTGAAGTTTATTCTTTTAAGTGACAATCAAATAATCACTTAGGTACATACAGAAAAAAAAAAAAATCAGTTGTGTGGCCAGGTGATATTTTTGGAGATACCTACACAGATTTTCATTTCAGAAAGCTCACGCAAAGCAAAACCCGTGTCATTATAAAGGCCCCGATATTACACAATTTTACATATGGGCTGAGGCCAGTGAGAGCCAGTCACACTTTGCTATTCCTACAAATAAACACAGGGACAGTAAAGTTCACCACCACTGTCGATAAAAAGGTCCAGCAGAGGGAAAAAACACATCCATATGAACCTTATCTCCAGTTTTGCACAGCTGGACCTGAACAGCTCAAGGAGTAGAGTAAAAATATTAATTTAAACTTTGAACGGAGCAATCATCTAGAGTGAAGTTACAATTTTGTATTAGCCTCATATGAAGAAATAGATTTACAGTTATAATGGTTACTAATACACAGTCATGTTACTAGAAAAATTAAACAAACAGTAGCACACTTGAGGGTCACTTCCATTAAATGAGGTGCATTAAAGCCCACGCCTTATTTAAAGTATGCCTGTGGCACCACTGAACCCAAATTGCACTTGATATTCAGCGATGAACAGGAAACCATAACTGGACCCTGATACTTTACTTCCTCAGAGCTGAAATAAGCACAAGGACTCTCACAGAATCAGCCAGACCGAAACAAGCAAATAAGAAAAATTCCTTGCTGTTTAAGATGTTTAGACTATTGTTCCTAAAAGGTTAATTGGACGCGTGGAGTTTTTGCATGAAGCCTGCAAAAACAGGAGTAAAGTGTTCGTTATGTCAATGACTCAGGAAATAAGCATCTCCACAGTACCTCCAGAAAGGAGGTCTTCCTGCCGCTCTACACATATCTCCAATAGTTCTGAAGACCTAGTTCCCCCACTGCCCTCATTCCAGCCTTGGTTCCGAGCTTTAGCAGGCAGGCTGCACAAGCAGGTCAGCTCCCTCTCGCAGCACATGGAAACAGACAGTGGCCACTGGCACTTCAGGCTGTTTTCCATAACCCCTCCATTTTAGCTCTGACACTGAAACTTCACCCTACTGCTGCTTTAAGGCTGCATGGCATACAGGTCCCAGAGAGGCTTCACAAACAAATAAAAAACATGGGAAAACAAATGTCATCACAAGAATTAGTTAAGCATCCCTCAGGACCCAGCCCTTTCCTGTCTCTGTCACCACTTCAGCTCATTTGCAGTCATGAAATCTCTCAGATGAGGAGGACGACGACATACTGGATCCCGACCTTTGCACCGCAAAGCTAGCCTTGAGCAAGTCAGTGACCTACATGGCAGCTGCACAGCTCGATAACTAGTTGGCTGGAGTATGAAAATGTATGATTCATCTCTGATTCTCCCCACACCACCCCATATGCTGTCACTAAACTGCTACAAAATGTAATTTCCAAAAGCTGGCTCTATTAGCCTGTTGGCTTGATTGAAACACTGCTTGAAAAGCACTTCAGGAGTAAAAAGAAAAGAATGTTTCATTTTCCTACCTGAACTGTGAAATTTACACAGGATCAAATATATATATATATATATGCGCAGGACCTAAATACGTGAGTCCCTGCTTACTCCTCCTAACTTACTACCTCCTGATGTTTCAGCTGAGTAACATTTAATTCTGGGTGCAAATTTTGAAGGTCCAAAGATCTATAGTGCATCTGTAAAGATTTTCATTAGCAGACATCTCTGTGCTGAAGTGGTACTGGGGCACTCTGACACTAGTCCACGTGTGCAAGCCAAGTGCTGGAAAGATAAACTTGAAAAAGTAGGATTTGGCAAAACTTAACGGGCTAGAATGCAGCAGATCATCATCTACACGCATCAAAATCCATACTACCTGCCTGTCTCGCTTCCGTTCCCCCTGCAAATGCACAGCCAGAGTTTCAGTTATCACCACTCCTTATTGCATCCCGTGTCCTTAAGAGACTCTGTTGGCATTTCTCAGTGTTGTAGAATTAGCCTTTCTTATCTTCTTAATGACCAAAACACAGCTGTCCAACATGTTCCAGCTGGCACAACCCTGGCATCTCAGCTGTTAACCCGGCATATCATCAGGGCTATTCTGTCCCATTGAATATCCATTAATATGCATATGTACAACTAACACGCAATGTTGGCTGGTTTTTTCCATTTAAAAATAAAATTGTAACATTGTGAAAGCTCCCACCAAGTTTTGTCCACTTTACACAGTTCAACTACAAATCTGATCAAGCAGCTGAAGACAAAAAGTTGAGTGGTTTGGGCTTTGTTAGTCTTGCATCTTAACAGCTGCACACATACAGAGACACAAGAGGATAAATAAATAACCCAGTTAAATCATTATCTCCTCCATACACAAAGTGGGAGATATCTAGATATCTAGCTATAGATAGCTACCATTAAGCAATTCAATGCATGAGGCACAGGAAAGAACGAAAGGTAAGTCAGAACCATGAAAGGTCACTATCCATTGCACGTTTCTGCTGAACTGTCCAAAAGCAAAGCAGTTCCTCATACAAGGCTCTTCACTTACATGTTCAGACAGTCAGCACGTAAGGATCCCAGAGTGGGGTGTGGGTGAAGGGAAGGAAAGGGGCCATTCACAACTTTTATATATTTTTTTTGCTCAGGCTGCAGACTTGGTAAGACAAGTTATAGATGAGTTCATAATATAGTTCCATTTTCAGGATTACCCTTAGAACTGTAATAGTTTAAAACATACCCAGCTGTGGCATAAAACGCTCTTCCCCCGCGTGCATTACACATGGAATGAGCCACAACCATGCAATACCATTCAGCTAGTTCTGAGCTCGTTGCCTCACCTTGCACAATTTAACACCTTAAGTAATGACTGGGGTTTTTCTACCCTGTGGGCAACAAAGGGCATACGTAAATCTGCTGAGCACTATAAAACTACAAAGCTGTAATGACAGTCTCAGATTCTGTCTTTAAACTCAGCATTGTTTGAAGAGACTAATTTTTAAAGATGCCAAATAAGTTACCCCAAGGTTGCATTAAGCTTGGAGAAAAGGCTCTGAAGGCCATTCCGCTTCTTATCATTAAAGCTACAATCTCATAACCATGCCATTCATTAACAAGAGCACTGCAGTGATACAGGTACAAAACGCTTCAGTAATTTCCTGTTACTTCCAGGCTGTATGCTGTTTGAGTGTATATGCAGGCACAGACTGGGAGAGGAGTGGCTGGACACCAGCCCTGCACAAAGGGATCTGGGGGTGCTGGTGGCAATGGTCTCAATGAGTCAGCAGTGTGTCCTGGCAGCCAAGAGGGCAAACTGCATCCTGGGGTGCATGGAACACAGCATGAGCAGACAGTCAAAAGAGGTGATTCTCTCCCTGTATTCGGTGTTGGTGTCAAGTTCTGAGCCCCAAAATGTGAAGACCCTTGCATGTGCCCGGAGATGGGCAACAGAGCTGGTGGAAGGGCTGGAAGGCATGTCCTGTGAGGAGCAGCTGAGGACTCTGGGCTTGTCTAGTTTGCAGAGAGGGAGAGTGAGGGGCACATCACTCCCAGCAGCTTCCTAAGGAGGGGACGTGGGCAGGGAGGTTCCAAGCTCTGCTCCCTGGGATTCAGCAACAATACACTTGGGAATGCTTCAAAGCTGTGGCAGGGGAGGTTTAGACTGGACATTAGGAAACAGTCGTTTACCGCAAGAGTGGTCAAATACTGAAACCGACTTCCTAGAGAGGTGGATGATGCCCCGTGCCTGCCAGCACCTTAATAAGAGGCATCTGGACCACAGCCTTCATAATATTCTTTATGTTTCAGAGAGCCCTGAAGTGGTCAAGAAGTGCGACTAGATGACCATTATAGGTCTATTCCAGCTGGAATTGTTCTCTTCTAGTACATTTTATTACATTCTAGTATTAAGCGACCGATAAAATCCAGAATTTGGTCTAAGCAAAGATGTAGCTTGCATCTCGTGGCACTTGTTGGTTTTTTGGTTTTTTTCAGCCATTCAGTCTTTGTCACCAACTTCAGTCAAGATCACCAACTTGACTTAAAGATGTAGATAGTGCACATTACCAGGGAGACTGAAAGACCAACTGTGAGTGACAAACAACTTCCTTAAAAACCACTCACATCTTCCAACCCGCATGCCCAGCTCATCCCAGTGATTCTATGAATGCCATGGAAATTTCAAATGGAGTAGCTAGGTTTCTAACACTTGCAGTTTAAGAACCTCTTAAGAGTTTTGTAACACGCCTGCTCGGGTCTTGTCAGCACCCCTAAAACGCCGCTGCTTGCGCGAACTACAGACCTTGCTGCTCCGCCAGAAATTCGCCGACTCCATCCTCTTTACCTCCTGATAACTGCTCTTAATCCTTAAATTTATATGGAATAAAAAGGGACTAAGTGATTAAGATCAGGCACTATAGCAAAGTTGCGTTCTTTCCAGCTGCACAACTACAATCACTGAAAATCCTCCTGTAAGTTGCGGTTTGCCTTGAATTAAGAGGAAGGGGGAGCAGCGGTTCGTTCCGAACTCTGCCCGCTGTCTCGGTAACGGCGTTTCCCGACAGGGCACGCCGCGGGCCTTGTTCCCAAGGCAAGGCTTGCCCGGCACCGGTCCTCGCCGAACATCATCTCCGCAGCAAGAGGTGCCCACCGGAGCGCTCCGTTACCGCGCCGCGGGACGGGGAAGGCGCCGCCGGGGTCTCCCTCCCTCCTCTCCCGGGCCACCGCTCTCCGGGGACGCCGAAGCCCAGCGGGCTCCTCCTTGTCCGCGGAGATGCCGTGCCGGGATAGCCGGGCACGGCGGACCCCGCGGCTCCAGCAGCGGCCGGGCGGGCTCCGTGCGGCGTTCTGCAATGCCGCGGGGCAGCGCCGGGAAGCGGCGGAGAAGCCGCGGCCGCCCGCTCCGCAAGTGCGCGGAGACCCGCGCGGGGGAACGGGGCGTGCGGAGAGCTCCCGCCGCGGCCCCGCCGAGCCGCCGCCCGGGCCCTGCGACCTGCTCGGCGCCGGTGGAGCCCGCCGCCCGAGTCCCGGCCCGGCGCTACGTTCCCGGGCCGGGGTCCCGCTGCCCGCCGAACAGCCCCGCCGCCCCTCCCTCCCCGCCAGCACCTGGATGTGGCAGGATATCTCGGAGTCGTCCAGCAGCCGCACGGTGCATTTCATCTCCGGGCTCAGCGACCTGATGCTGGAGCTCCGGAACCGGATCATCCCGGCAGCCCGCCCGCCGCCGCCCCGCAGGCAGCCGCAGGGGGCCAGCCTGCAGCGGCGCCCGGCCGACCGCGGCACGGCACGGCACGGCGCGGCACAGCACGGCGCGGCGGCGGCGCCGCCCCTCAGCCCCGCGGCGCCCCGCCACCGCCCGCCATCCTCCCGCCCGCCGCGGCTGGGGCCGCCGCTGCGTCAGGCTGCGCCCCGCTCGCCGGCCTCGGCATCCTCCTGCGCCCGCCCACGGCCCGGCCCGGCCCGGCCCGCAGGACACGTCTCCGCCCTCACCTGCTTCCCCCCCGCTCCCCCCCCCGCCCCTTTCCCCGCCAGCTCCTCCGCCCCACCAACCCCACCTGGGCTGCCTGTGGGGCTCCGCGCCGTCGGGCTGGGATAACCAGGCAGTCCCGAGAGGGAATGGCCAGCGCGCCTGTCCGAGTGCTTTGCCTGGTTTTGGGTGCACCTGGGGGACTAGTGCCGGCGTGGGAGCGCCCTGTGCCCCTCAAAGGGAGGACAGCCCCTGGCGGGGGGTGAAGTCCCCACGCTGCCCGTACGCCCACAGCGAGGGTCTCCGGGGTATTCCGACAGAGCCTGACGCAGGAGGAGGACCCTGTGGAAATGAAGAGAAATATATATATATATATATATACATATTTAATTTGTTTTTATATATCTATAACAAAATTTACCGAAGAAGACGGGTGTGCAGAGAGGAAACAGAAAAAAGCCATAATGCAACTTCATGTAACAGTACAAGTCTTGGAAACTTGCTTCTTCAGGGAAAAGGAATGGCCCATTAGGGACGAGCAGCCTCATCCCATTTGTTGTCTAAGTTGCAAAGAGAAGGCAGCATCCAGTAGCTTCACTGTTCAGTTCTCCACCACAAAAGGCTCTATATATTTGCAAAACAAAAAAAAAACAAAAAAAAACCCAAAAAAATCAAACCCCACCCTTGCAGGAAGCAAGCACTGAAGTTGACCAGCCTTGAAACAGGGATCAGCACTGCATTGGAACAGGAGAACTTGCTTTTTCAGTGTGAAATGAAACGGGCAGCGCAAAATAGGATGGATGGGGCTGCAAGTCTGGACCAAGGGGAAAAAGTACTGGTGGCCACACATGGTGTATGTTTCAGTCACTTTGCCTAGCTGTCTGTGGTCACCTGTAAGGTTCCATCCTCTGAAAACAGTTCAGGGTGAGCGTCATGCTCTTTTGAAAATCCAGTGGAAAAGCCTAAGCAGCGCCACTCCCACGAACTCCTCCTCTGGCTTTCTGCTGGCCTGCTAACGGCAGGGAGCACAGACAGCCACAAGCAAATGAGAAGTGTATAATGCTCGCTACCGTCAGCTAATAAACATGCAAAGCCTTTTAATGCAGAACATAAAAGAAAAACTGTAAGTATATGCTTCTCATGAATGATGAATGCTTCCAACTGCATAGTGAATAGAGAAACAAACCAGTGAGTCCTTAAAGCTGATTATTCATCTCAGTAGCCGCACTCAGCACACGAAGTGTGGAAGAACATCGTTATCAGCTGAGACACTGGTTGTGGACACCCACTTATTAATAATGAAATAATAACATTTTTTTCCTGCAGCATGGGAGAAGAATAGAGAGTACGAAATTATTCTTTTATTTCCAAGAGTGGTATTTTATGTTTCCCTTCAATCTCTGCAGCATGCTCTCCTCCATCCAAAATGGGAACCAGAAGAGCACGCTAGAGCAAGTCAAAGTTGGCCATTCTCAGAGGTTTTTTTGCTTTCCCACACAGAGCGGACCACATGGAGAGGGATGAACTTCCCAGAAGCTCTTGGGCTTATAGACACAAAAGCGACTGTGGCATGAAATTTGCATCTCCAAACTGTTACAGAGCAAGTGTGAACTGGTGTGTACCAGAAGCAGCACAGTTGCAGGAGTGCAGAGCTCAGCAGAATTTTACTTGCTTGCTTTAAAGACAGGTCACTCATGTCCTTTTGACAATTTATTAGCTTCTGTGATCCCCTATACCATGTAGACTTCAGGTGCCTGAGACCTCCCTCCTTGGAACAAGCAGTAGATTTCTGTGTTTCAGCTACAGAATCACATGGAACAACAGGGCCGGAAGGGACATCTGGAGATCAACTAGTCTACTCCCCTGCTATAGCAGGGTCATTTGGAGCAGGTTGCACAGGATCGTGTCCAGACAGGTTTTGATTACCTCCAGAGAAGGAGGCTCCACAACCTCTCCGGGCAGCCTGTCCCAGTGCTCTGCCACCCTCACAGTATAGAAGTTTTTCCTCATATTGACACTGAACTTCACATGTTCCAGTTTGTGCTTGTTGCTTCTTGTCCCACAACTGAGCACCACTTAAAAGCATCTGGCCCCTTCCTCTTGACATACAGCCTTTAGATATTTATAGGCATTAATCAGACCCCCACTCAGTCTTCTCTATGTTTAACAGACCCAGCTCTCTCAACCTTTCCTCATATGAGGGATGCTCCAGTCTCCTCATCAGCTTTGTAGCCTTTTGCTGGACTCTCTCCAGTAGTTCCCTGTCTTTCTTGAACTGAGGAGCCCAGAACTGGACACAGCACTCCAGATTCAGCCTCACCACAGCAGAGTAGAGAGGGAGGAGAACCTCCCTTGACTTGCTGGCCATGTTTTTCTTAATGCACCCCAGGATACCACTGGCCGCCTTTGCCACAAGGACACACTGCTGGCTTATGGAGAGCTTGTTGTTCACGAGGACTCCCAGGCCCTTCTCCGCAGAGCTGCTTCCCAGCAAGCCAACCCCTTCCCTTCTTTTCCTTCACATGCTAAGAGGTGACTCACAGAATGAGCTGTTCCATCAGCTTTCCAGGGATGGAGGTAAGGCTGACTGGCCTGTAGTTTCCTGGGTCTTCCGTCTTGCCCTTTTTGAAGATCGGAGTGACACTGGCTTTCCTCCAGTCCTCCATGACCTTTCGAAGATGATGGAAGAGTGTTTTAGCAATGACATCTTCCAGCTCCATCAGAACTCATGGGTCCATCCCATCAGGGGCCACACATCTGTGGGTGTTGAGTTTGCCTAAATGACCTGTAACCCGATCCTCCTTGACCAAGGGTACGTCTTCCTTTATCCTGTCTTGTTCTCATACCTCCAAGGTCTGGAATTCTGTAAGGCTGGCCTTAGCAGTAAAGACTGAGAGCATTCAGTAACTCTGCCTTCTCTGTGTTTTCTGTCACCAGGGCACCCGCCTCGTTCAGCAGCAGACCCACATTTTCTATAGTCTTGCTGTTGCTGTTGATGTACTTGAGAAAGTCTTTCTTGTTGTACTTGACATCTCTTGCTGGATTTAATTCCAAGTGGGCCTTAGCCTTCCTTGTTGCATCCCTACATACCCTGACTACAATTCTATATTCCTCCCAATTGGCCAGTCCCTTTTACCACATACTGTACATTTCCCTTTTCCCTTTGAGTTTTTCCAGGAGTCCCTTGCTCACCCATGCAGGTGTCCTTCCTCCTTAGCTTGATTTCCTACTCTTCAGGTTGCACCGATCTTGAGCTTGAAAGAAGTGGTACTTGAATGCTGACCAGCTGTCTTGGACCCCCTTACCTTCTGGAGCCCTCCCACAGACATACAGTCACTACTAGCACAGAATATGGCAGCCATCTAGAAAGCCATTACCAAATAAATAAAATGATGTAAAATAAATACTCCACCCCATAATGAAAACAAACACTCTGCCCTGTCAGAACTGCATGATGTAAATCCATCACATGGACTTTGCACCAGATATTAGGACCACCGTCCCTTCCTAATTCAAAAAGTATCACAGGCTTTTTTCTTTCCCCTACAAATAGGAGGCTCTTTAATGTTTCATAGTGTTACAAATTATGCAGAACCCCCCACAAACATATTTCAGCAGCCATGATTTACTGAGTGTGCACCCCATTTTGCCATGTCTCAGAGCCCTTGTGCATCTAGGGCTTGGAAAGATCACCTTAAAAGTCAGGTACTTCAGGAACTGGCATTAAATAGTATGGTCAACATTAGAAAAGACAAAACAATCTATAGATAAATTCAGTTCACTTACCAGTAAATGCTCTGTTGATGGAATATTTAAAAAAGAATTACCCTGTTTGTACACCTATCCATCTGTGACTCAGTGGAAGGTTACTGGCTACTGCTGTTGCTGCCAAGACCACAGCATCTTGTAGATGTTCATCCAAGCACTCAACTGGCTTCATACTGCACAGCCTGGGAAATCTGATGAAAGATCTCAATGATGTACAGGTATAGGAGCAGGTATAGCATAGAGCTTGAAATTTAGTTAGATAATCATGTAGAATGATCTCGGGGTGAAAAGAGGAGGGGGGAAGCCAGACAAGTCTGTTTTTCTCTCCTAGCAGAGGGCCTGTGATAATTTCATGCTAACTCGAAAAAAGTGAAAGGCAAGAATTTGAGGACAGAGTGGTATCAACCCACGGCTGCCCACAGAGCCGAGGCGCGTCACTATCTCTTCAACAAAGAAAAACAGAGGGCTGAAATACGTCCATGGGCCCCTCACAAGGACATCAATTAGCACAGACTGATAGAGGCACTGCAAGCTTGCAAGATCCTCGCATTCCAGGCAAGAGGTGAAAATACATCATGAGGAAGACATACAGCCTTCCTCCCAGAGACCCCTGTCTGCGACCCTCACAAGGATCTGCGCAAGCGCCAAGAACTGATAAGCTAATTAGCATGAGAAGCGAGAGTAGGCGGGTTCAGGTACTTAATATGTATAGGCGTTGATTGAATATTCATTGTTTTATTGTATAAATGTGGGGTCGGTCTGCTGCTTCGGTATGCACGCTTGTGGAGGAAGGATCCCCCGTGCATCTGCGCGCAATAAACATACCTACTTTATAACTTTCGAGTTATAGAGTCGATTTCCGTACGTCATCAATATCAGGTAATTATGGCTGCAAGAACAAATGCTGGTGGTTAGGCTATCATGGTTTAGCCCCAGCCAACAACTAGGCCTCATGCAGCCACTTGCTCACTCATCCCTGCAGCAGGATCAGGAGTGTAAAAGTGAGAGAACTCCTGTGTTGAGGCAAAGGCAGTTTACTTGGACACAGAAAAAAGGAAGACAATAATAATATGCATTAATAGCATGTACACAAAATAAATTACAAACAGCACAATTTCTCTCCAAAGACGATGCTGCATGAGACCCCACACAGCTGTTGCACAAGACCTCCCAAACTGCCCAGCCCCTTAGCCCTCACACACAAGCAAAGCAAAACAAGGAATTCATTTACCACTTCCCATCAGCAGTCCATTACCGCCAGGTCAGTGCTGCGCAGGACCCCCAGCTGCTGCTCCAGGCCCTCAGCTAACCCTCAGCCCCTCATACCACCCCCAATAATAAATGGAACATGACATCATATGGTATGGAATATCCCTCTGGCCAGTTTGGGTCACCTGTCCTGGCTGTGTCCCCTCCCAGCTTCCTGCCTTCTCATTGGCAGGGCAGTGTGAGAAGCTGAAAAGCCCTTGACTGCTGGGCAACAACTAAAACATCAGTGTGTTATCAGCACTGCTCTCATCCCGACTCCCAAACACAGCACAGTTACTAGAAAGAAAATTACCTCTATCCCTCCCAAAACTAGGACACAAGCACATACTTGCATTCGAGGTTCACCAGTCTCAGAACAGTCACCACTCAACACAACAGCTGCATGCCCATTCTTTGTTCATATAAATGGTGCTGAGTGTATTTGCTTTGACTGAGTTCATCTGGATGGAGTAATGGCCAGTAGCCTGTTTATCTAGGAATTGCTGCCAGATATGAAGATAGATTCAGGGATAGCAGGGAGCACTTAAGAGGGTCACTAATGCTTTGATTTCTGGATGTAACAATAGGACGAGAGGTAAAGCCTATAAATTGGAAGAGGGCAGATTTAGACTAGATATAAGGAAGAAGTTTTTCACACTCTGAGAGCAGTGAGGCCTTGGCATAGGCTGCCCAGAGAAGCTGTGGCTGCCCTCTCCCTGGCAGTGTTCCAGGCCAGGCTGGATGGGGCTTTGGGCAGCCTGGTCTAGTGGAGGGTGTCCCAGCCCATGGCAGGGGGGTTGGAACTAGATGAGCTTTCAGATTCCTTCCAACCCGAACCAGTCTCTGATTCTACGATTCCACATGGAGCCAAGTTACAGAATGTGATAGTCAAGGGTTTTCCCTTCAGTGACCGATCATCACAGTGACTTCCCACTATTTAAGTTAATTCTTGTAAGTTAAGAAAGTTCATACACATGTGTGTGTGTGTGCATGCACGTGTGTGCTTATAAATTTCCAAATACTCACAGATTAATTCGTAAATGCAACTGCTGCAGCTGTAAACATACCGGCCTTGAGTTAGACCTTGGGTTCCACCATGTGTAGAGCAGATACACAACTCACTGTCCCCACAGAACTGTCCTGCACGACACACCAACCTCCTTTCCCTAAGTCCACACCTACCCATCACCTACACCTCAGGTCCCGTGCAAGGTTCTCACAGCAGAGCTATATAGCACGTACAGCAATTAGCTCTGGCAGGCACTCTTAGATACTATGGTGCCATAAACAAACTACAGCAACTTCATTAAAATTAATAAAGTCTAAGATAGCTTACATTAGAATCAGTTCCCTTCCACAGTAGGATTAGGATCTCCAACTCAAAAATATTTCAGCTGAAGACAGATGATCTGGACATCATGCTGCTCTAGAACATATACTAAACGGTTAGAGAGTGGGTGTTGAGCAAGAAATTAACCAATATTTCAGGAAGCAGTGTATTATAGTCAAGGAAGTGTAAGTTTTGCTCTCACAGTCACAAGGTTCACAGGAAAGTGATCTTCCTGCATGTCCTAGAGGTTCCACTACATAGAATAAGGTTTGGATGGCTTCTGAAAGACCCAATTCATCAGGCAAAGAACCTGCTCATACCAAAGCCCCAAATTTTTGTGCATACACTTTCTTTTCTTCAATGGAATTGCCTTTGGGACACTCACTGTATTTGTGTAAAATGTATCCAGAAGGCAAGTCAAAACCAGCATGAGCTAATTGGATAGCACTGGACAAACCAGGCAGCACTCAAAATGCAAAAGCAAATTCATCAAACGCCATATATATACAAGCAGATCCCACACCTACTAGATACTTTTGTTTCAAGAAAGCGTTTGGAAAGCAAAAAACCTCCAATTTTGCTTTATAGCAAAAACCAATTTTAAAGAAAAAGAGGGGTTTGCATCTTGAAATAAAAGCTCTCTCACATCTGAATATTACACCAGTAATTTGAAAACTGTGTATAAAATATTAATGTGGATTTCTATAATGCTTATTACTGTACTAACAAACCGTAAGAGTATTTAAGGATACATAATTTACAAAGAAAAAATATTTAAATAGCAAAAGTTCTACTGATTGCAATGAGGGCAGAGTTGAGCCAGAAGCTGAAACTTTAATTCACATAGGGTTTCTACTTTCTTTTACATTACAAAAACATCACATATTCATTGCGTGAATGAGAAGGCAACAAGATCTGTAAAATATGGCATTATTTGACAGCAGTACCAAAGTACTCAGAATTTTCATTTTGCACCCAAAGGGAATTTCTAGTGTGAACCAAACATGCTCTTACTCCCAATCCACTAAAGAAACAGAGAGCTGTCAGTGATATTTGGTCACAATTACCCCAGCAAAAAGACCCGAAGTCCTATTGAAATCTATAGGGATGTATCACAGCTTGCATGGCACTGGCGGTCCTGCTGGCCTCCAAATACTTACAAGGGTGGTTGCAACCATGGCACATAAAGGGAACAGGAGTGAGTTAGAAGTATGTGTTTTCTTTTACTGATGAAGTTTAGGAACCTCTGCAAAGATTCAGAAGCACGGGAAGAACATTACAATACTCCCTTCCAGTGGAGAATGATGCTTCAACCATGCAAACTTCTTAAGCAAACGTCCTGCTGATACCACCTGGAAGCTCAGGTGTCTGTCAGTGTTTGTTTGAGTTAAACTGTATTCTCAATGCCACACTTGAAAGTCGCTCACTGGAGCAAACTTTACATTGATTTTCATCTACACAAGACAAGTACCATGAAGGCAAATATCAGCTCCCAGCATTCAATTCAGAGCATCCAACATCATGGAGATCGTTATCACTGTTTGCTGGGCTCGGGGACTTGCTAACTTGTTTTTTACCAGCAGGGATTAAAGCATTTATTTGGCACACTCTTTTCAGGGAATGTATAGACAGTCCCGTTTTCCCAGTATCATTGTGAGGAAAACTACAGCAAGCAGTGTATTCCTTCGGAGTTTCCCATGCTGCCTCTCCAAGAAGTCTCTCTCCTCTAAGGACCACTTTTGTTCTTTCAGTACTGGTTCTCTCTAGTTGCTTTCACACAATCCATGCAGTAAGCTTCCAGGCTTGCTAACAGCTCCAGAGAAAGCCTGCAGCTTGCACCACTGAAAGACTAGCAGGTTTTGCATGTGACACAACTGGCAGCTTCAGATGCTATGGTTAATTCAGCACCTACAGGAACCTGACTGTCTCCTGCTGAACACGGGGTGGTCACATCCATGTAGCTCCCCAGTCTATGATGAATTAGGAAAACACTCCGGCACCAGTGGTTTAGTAATCCAAATAAAGGTACTCTGCATCTCTCGATCATGCTGAAAACCAGAGCTCTGCTCTCCTGACTCTATTTGTGCCTAGACCAAGAATACAGCAATGTGCACTTGCCCCTCAAAAGAGTTCATTTTTTAAGAAGGCAGAGATATATTTGCAAACAGTGCTGGCGGGTGAAGAAAGAGGTATTGTCTACCCATACCTTGAATAGCTCCTCTTTTTGATAGTGATTTAAATTAAAGCTTAGCAGGGCTCCAAATCAAAATACAGTCTAATGTTACAGCAAGTAGTTATATTTTTTTCAACTATATCATTGACAGGAGGATAAAAAAGGGTAAAAGTTGATCATTCCTGTAACACTAACACCTGTCATAAAATACACAAAACCTGCATTAGTATCAGTTAGTAGGTAACCAGTTCAGAAGACTCTTCAGAGCCAGGCTTTGAAGACCTACCAGCATCCCAAAAGCCTTGCTTACTGAGTGCACAGAGAAATAATCCCCACCACACACCTATCTGGTATGTTTTTCTACACTGTTCTTGTTACCAGGTAGAATTTGGATGCTGATGGGCAGAACTTGCTTGCAGTAACACCTTGTTTCCATGGCTGCTGCACATGCACTTTGAAACAGCTCAAAGTGATTAGACCAGTTTTCTCTGGTTTTATTGGTCCTTTTCTTCTTCTGGGGTTATTCTGATGTCTAATACTTCCATCACGCAATGTGAATTCTACATCCTTTGAATGCGCCAGTATTTGTCTATCTTCAAATGTGATTAAAGCGCTTTTCCAACCAGGAATGATCAGCAAAGTTTGGGTGTGGGGGAAGAATCAGATTTTACACCATGCCTAATTTGCATATATCAAAGGGAAGTCCAGCAAATAAAGCTTCTGCATTGCACACAAAGTAGGTCAGGTTCCTAGTATAATTTGTGAACAAATTAAGTAATACAGGAAAAACATGTATCATATACAACAGGTATTTCAAGTCTGTTAATCTTGCCAGCATCTAATTTCTATTCAGAGCCTGCTATTAAAATAATTAGCACTATGATTTTTAAATAATAATATGCAGCAATAGTCAGTTTCTGTTATAGCTCTCCTTATAGCTTCTGATTTTTGTCATTAATTCCTTTCCAAAATGCTGTAACGACTGTTGCTCGTTATTGATCCAGCTCTTTTAATTATGTAAAGAGCTAATAAGGGCAGGATTTAAAGTTGCAATTGCCTTTGTTGCCAAACTTCCTTGCATGAGAGGCTCTATGGCATAAGAGCTAAACACACGTTCAAGTGATTGCAGAATGAAGGCTTGCCTACCCAGGCAAAAGATGTGGACTAAACAAATGCAAATCAGAGAGAAAAAGAAAGGACAGCTTTAAAGCATTCATTAGTAACCGCTCAGTAATAGTCATAACTTGTAAGAGCAGCACTTTTAGATGAGTTTTCTCCTTCCCAAAGCCAGCAGGTGGCTGCATCGTACCAACGCTCTGAGTGCTTTCAGAACTAATGGTTCTACATCAGTATGTGCTGTTGCTGTGCTAAGTAGTGTTGAAATACAGCGTACAAAACTTTTACACCCTGGGTGTTAGAAGACAAATACGAGGTGAGAAGATAAGAAAAATCTGTTGTAGAACCTGTACTTCCAGTGGAGGCCAGAGGCTTTCACAGTGACAAAGTAGAAGCTACTTTTAGTCTCACTTAGAAAGGAATAGAAATGTCATAGCTCCCCTGATGTCCTCTTTTGCTAGCTTTTCGGAGGAACTAAAGAAAAGAAAATAATCTTCCCATAACTTTGTGGATCTTTTAATTTCCACTGAAATTACACAAGATTGCATGGGACTGCAGCCTGTGAGTGGTACCTGTACCCCCACCTTGAGCACTACATATGCCACCAGCCTTCCACACCCAGGCAGGAAGACCCATGCATTTTCCAGATTCTGCTCCAAGCATCAGCCAGGCATCAGATATAAGCCCTCGACTTTAACAGTCACTTTTGAATCACACTGCTGCAGCTCTAGTTTTCACTCAGCACTGAAAGCACTACAATTTTCCCATTATTTTACACTCTGGACATATTATTATAACATTATAAATAATAATATTGTAAGTATTCTGACTGCAGCTTTTCAGACAGACTTTGATTTGCTGAGCACTTCTCAGGAGTATTTATGTTAATGCATTTATTCTGGTTGACATCACATGGAGAAATTTCACTGTGGCAAAACAGACTTTGATTGTCATACATAACCCAGACAAGTACCATGAAGGCAAATATCAGCTCCCAGCATTCGATTCAGAGCATCCAACATCATGGAGATCATGGAGACATCACAACCCAGAGTTGGCATAGAAAGATTTACTCTGCATTACATTGATAAAGAATAGCTCATAAAGTGATGATGTTTTCAAAACCTAAGGAACAACCATGTGAAAAGACAATGAATCTTGAATTGCATGTGTACATTAATTTTCTTGACAGTGAATCAACTAGGCATTGCATAAGCATAATACAGTGTTTCCTTTGTTCTTACTAAAAAAAAAAAAAAAACCAAACAATTGCTTCTGTGTTTAGAATTATGAGTAGTCAACTTTTAGAGCAATGTCACTCAAGGCTTCTCTATATGACATGTACAGGTTATGATATTTCACCTATAGCTAGGTTCAGTTAGTTTTGTCATTCCTTCAGCTTTGCAATCAAGCTGGGAAGATACCTATATTGCTTAGAAGCAACAATGTAAACTCACTCCAATTCCCTCGTACCTGCATTTTGTACTGCAAACTGGAAAAATAAGAGAAGTTATTGACAACTCACTTTTTAGTTCATGAACACTGTTACCTAAAGCTCTGCACTTGAGCATGAAAAAACTGGATAATCATAGAGTCAGAGACTGGTTTGGGTTGGAAGGGGTTCTTCCAAGATCATCTAGGTTTAACCCCCTTGCCAGGGGCAGGGACACCCTCCACTAGACCAGGGTGCCCAAAGCCCCATCCAACCTGCCCTTGAACACTGACAGGGAGGGGGCAGCCACAGCTCCTCTGGGCAGCCTGTGCCAGGGCCCCACCACCCTCACAGGGAAGAATTTCTTCCTTGTATCTAATCTAATCAACCTACTCTGGGCTAAAACCCATTACCCTTGTCATGTCACTATACTCCCTGACAAACAGTCCTTCCCCAGATTTCCTGTAGGTCCCTTCAGGTACTGGAAGGCTGCAATAAGGTCTCTCCTGAGCCTTCTCTTCTCCAGACTGAACAACCTCAACTCTCTCAGCCTGTCTTCATAGCAGAGGTGCTCTGGCCCTCCAATTTTCTTCCCCTGGATTCATTCCAACAGTTCCATGTCCTCCTTGTACTGGGGACCCCAGAGCTCTATGTTACCATGTACAAACACTTAATGTGATTTTTAAAACCTCTAACAACTTTATTATTATTTATCGATCCTGGTGAACAGTTTGATCTTGTGAAAGCTTGACCCAGGCCTCGTGTCAGCCCCAGCCAGCAGCTGAGCACCACAGAGCCACTCGCTCACCCTTTCCCTGGCGGGACAGGGATGAGAACAGGGAGACAAAGGCAAACCTTGGGGTCTGGGATAAGAAGAGTTTTCTGGGGCAGCACAGGAAGGTGGAAATAGCAACAACAGGACTTCTAATAGACACAACACAAGGCAATTTTCCCAACAAACATCCAACCAGACAGACAGTCAGCTCACACTCAGACTATCCAGGACTAGCACCCTTTATGGAGACCATAACATCACATGTATGGAAAACACCCCTGGCCACCTTGACTCACCTGTCCTGGCAACCTGTGTAAATTAACTCTATCCTAGCTGGAACCAGGACAACTGGAAGACACTTTTGTGCACTGAGAACCAGTTTATACTAAGTTCTCCTCAACCACACAAACAGACCAGAAGGGAAGGATTTCAGACAGTGTACTGACTGACATTGCACTGCACAGAACAAATTCTGATAATTGTTTGAACAGTTTTGATTAACACAGCCATAATTTGAAGCTAATTTACTCCATGATGAGGACTAACACCACAGTATAGGCTGCTTTAGCAACTTTCTTCACAGAGAGCGCATCTTATTAACACTCTGTAACTGAGATTTACTGTCAATAAAGATCTAGGATTTCATTTGAATCCCTAAAGGTTTACATAAATTTGGGCCTTAGCTGCTCAAAAGATGCAGGAAGTTGAGATTACCCAATGTATCTGAGCCCTCACTTTTCTAACACATCCATGATGCTGTACATTGCTGGCAAGCTCCAAGATGTCTGTGCACTTTCACAGAAGTTCACCATTATGCTCTGCTAAGTTTCAAGCAGGAATTCAGGTAGAAGTGTTTAGTTGTTTTTTCTACTTTGAATTTGGCAATTGTAGTGGTTTTGGCAAGAAGAGAGTTAATTTTCTTCCTAGTGGCAGTTAAAGCGCTGTGTTCTAGACTAAGGATGAGAATACTGTTGATAATACGCTGATGTTTTAGGTTGTTGCTAGGCAATGTTTACACTAAGGCAATGACTTCTCAGCTAATACTGCCCTGCCAACAAGTAGGCTGGGGGTGTATGAGAAGCTGGGAAGGGATGCAGCTGAGACAACTGTCCAAAGGGATATTCCCTACTGTATGATGTCATGGGCAGATTATAACTTGGGGAAGCTGTATGGGAGTGTAGGCTGCGGCGTGGGAATTAGCTGGGCTTTGGTGGTCTGCGAGTGATCAGCAATTGTGCTGTGCATCACTTGTTTTGTACATTGTTCTATCATTATTGAGTGCACCCTAGGGAAGTTTGCTGATGACACCAAGGTGTGCGGTGCAGCTGACACCATGACATCCAAAGGGATGTTGGCAGGTTTGAGAGATGGGCCTGTGTGAGCTGAATAGACTTTTTCAATCCCAACTGCAAGGTCCTGCACATGGGTCAGTGCAATCCAAGCACAACTCTGGGCTAGGCAGAGAAGGGATTCAGAGCAGCCCTGAGGAGAAAAATTTGGGAGTGTTTATTTATGTAAAGCTCAACATGAACCAGCAATGCACGCTTCCTTTTCTGTCCTATTAAATAGCCTTTATCTCAACCAACATCTTACTTGGGGTTAATGAGGGATGAAAATCTGGACATGAGCCACTAATGTGAACTCACAGCCCAGAAGGCCAATTGTATCCTGGGCTGCATCAAAAGAAGTGTGACCAGCAGATTGAGAGAGCTGGTTCTCCCCCTCACTCTGCTGAGACCCCACCTGGAGTACTGTGTCCAACTCTGGAGCCCTCAACACAAGAAGGACATCAACCTCTTAGAGCAGGTCCAGAGAAAGGCCACAAGGATGATCAGAGAGCTGGAGCACCTCTCCTATGAAGACAAGCTGAGAGAGCTGGGCTTGTTCAGCCCAGAGAAGATTTGTAAGATCTCCAGGGAGTTCTTACAGCAGCCTTCCAGTACCTGAAGGGGCCTACAGGAAAACTGAGGAGGGATATTTCTTAAAGGCATGTAGCAATAGGACAAGGGGCAGTGGTTTTAAACTAGAGCAGGGTAGGTTTAGATTAGACGTTAGGAAGAAGTTCTTAAATGTGAGGTTGGTGAGACACGAACAGGTTGTCCAAAGAGGTGGTGGATGCGCCATCCCTGGAGGCATTCAAGTCAGGCTTGATGAAGCTCTGGGTAATCTGATGTAGTAAAGGGTGTCCCGCAGGAGGCCTGGACCAGATGACATCTAAAGGTCCCTTCCAAACTAGCTTTTTTTTTCTGATTCTCTCCCCCTTCCCACTGTGAGAGGGAAGTGAACGAAGGGCTGTATGGTTGTTTTAGCTGCCTGTTGAGTTAAATCATTGCCATTCAGAATAGCAATATTTGAATACATCAGACTTTTCCTGTCATATCTGGGAATATAATAAAAGCAAATAGAAATAACTCCAGGGCAGTAAAATTCTTTCATTCCCATTCTGTGTTACCCTTCTTTAAAATTAGCCAGCTAATTTAAGTAGATAATAAAATTTTACTGAATTCCACAAATTCAGTATAAGAGAATTAGTCAAACAAGAGAGGCTCAGAGAGACACTGAAAATACTCAAAAAAAAAAGGTGTAAAATAAATTAAATTCTATTTTTAAAAAGTATTTAAAAACACAGTACCTGGAAAATTCTTTAGGGGCTAGAAGAACATGATGGCTTTTCTGGTAGGTATTTTTGAGGGGTTTTACCTTTTAATTCCTGACTGTTCATACTTCGACATTATATTTTCATTTCACCTGTTATTAAATAATATACATGAAACATCAGAAGACATTTACATTCCACTTTTTCTTATACACTAATTAATGAAACCATACAGATTTTTAATATAACTATTTCAGAGCTTCATGGTTAAGTTATATATTCTGCCAACACTGGAAATAACAAGAATTTTAAATGTTAGAGAGAAGGTACCTATGCCAATTGTGGCAAATGGTCTTGAATGAAATGACACCATCAGAACAAATTTCCTAAGATGCACATATATCATTAAATGACAAAGACTATTATGAATGTCCACCACATTATTGAGTGGAAAAAATACTTACATTGCCTGTGACTTGGACAGACTCAAAAGGAAATCCTCATTCAATCCAAAAACCAAAAGGATCCACATACCTACTCAATCTACGACTTAATAAAACACATACTGAAGTGTATGGAATTTGATGCCATTCAGTCAACCGTTTGGCTGAGTTTTATCCAGGCGTCTCTCCAGTTGACTACTGACATGAATTATATTTCCACAAATCAATGGACCCACACCAGCAGGAAGTCTGAATATAACTGCCTTCTTCACGTTGCCTATAGGCTTCTGTGTCTGTACAATTCCATTAGTTTTCTCCCTCTTCTCCTCCCTGCAGCAGCATCTGCAGAGCACACTGCTGCCTGTACAACTCCGTCAACACACGTTTGTGGTCAGTTAGCCCAGGCCTGAGTAAAAGACAACTCCTGGCAGGGCCTCCTGCAAATACACTGATGCAAAATAGCTGTTAGATGACCCCACACCAGCCTGGCATGGAGCTTTTTATAAAATGAAAAGTTACGTATTATGAAGAAAAGCTGCCAAAGACTTTGGAAGGGTGGCCCAAGAAAGCTGCTGAGTATTCAAGGATCACCTCCTCCAAGCTCAGGAGCGATGCATCCCAACAAAGAGGAAGTCAGGCAAAAGTGCCCAGAGGCCTGCAAGGATGAACAAGGAGTTACTGGGCAAACCATGACCAGCATGACAAGGAAGGGGATTCTCCCTCTCTAGTCTGCTGTCATGACACCCCACCTGAATTACTACATCCAGCTCTGAAGACCTCAATACACCAAGGACATGGAGCTGCTGAAGTGAGTACGAAGGAGGGCCATGAAGAATCAGAGGGTTGGAGTACTTGCCCTATGAAAACAGGCTGAGAGCTGGGCTTGTTCAACCCAGGGAAGAGAAGGCTCCAGGAAGACCTAATCGCAGCCTTCCATTATCTAAAGGGGGCTACAGAAAAGCTGGGGAAGGACTGTTTGTAAGGGCAACAGTGCAGGGACAGGACAAGGGTAATAGGTTTAAACTAAAAGAGGGTAGATTTAGATTAGATATTAAGAAGAAATTCTTCCCTGTGAGGGTAGTGAGGCCCTGGCACAGGTTGCCCAGAGCAGCTGTGGCTGCCCCCTCCCTGTCAGTGTTCAAAGCCAAGTTGGATGGGGCTTTGGGCAAACTGGTCTAGTGGAGGGTGTCCCTGCTCATGGCAGGAGGTAGAACTAGATGAGCTCTGAGGTCCCTTCCAACCCAAACCAAGTCTGCAATTCCATGAAACAGATGTAGTAATCAAGCCAGATAAAATTGATAATCTGGTTGCCAAAGCGGCTGGGTGTGCACTGTAGGTGGAGTAGTCAGTTGCTTGTGATGTTAACGAAATTTCAAGGATTGTTGTGACAGAGCAATTAAGGTTTTAATTCTGGGAATGGGAATGGGAATACGAGTTGTGATAATGCATCCAGGGTAAAAGCAAACACAGATATTTTTGGGTTTGTTCATTTAGATCTCCCGAGAAGTCTCATCCGAATGAAGCATTTCCCCCTGCCTCACAATTAATCAGCCAAGAAATTGAAAAGATGCAGGCAAATTCAATTACTTCAGCACAATCATACTGTTATTACAGTATAATTTGTATTCAGTCACTGGGCGCCTTAAAGGAATCACTGAGTCTGTTCATAATTTGAGGACTGAGCTGTTTGGGTAGTAGTCTAATAACCTGGAAGGTTCTGGTCTTTGTTAAGAGTCTCTTAATAGGGATGTGAAATACAGACAGCTCCAACCTCAATTAAATGGTCAGAGACAGATAACAGTAAAAAAAAATGCAAGGCTTCCATCATTCATAACATTATTTGAAATGCCCTGCAAAGTAAATAAAATTTCATGCAGACTGGGAGACTTAATGTACTTTCTGAGATTTTCTTCCAAGGCTTGAATCACATAAGGTCACATTACCCCTTTTAGCTTCAGAAACTAGGATTCACTCAGTCTTCTTCATTTTGGAGAAGGACTTCTGTTTGGGAAGCTAGTGACTACCTAATACACATTTAATAAGTTTGCTCCTTCAAAGAAGAGCTAACTTTAAATGTTAAAGAAGAACAAACAAATTTCATTTGTTTCATTAGGTATCGCCACCACTATCGGATTTCTTATCTAAATAAAGGTTTGGGGTTTGTTTTGTTCTGTTTTCTATCCAGTGTAATGAATTTACCCATTTTTGCAACCACCTAGACAGCCTTTCTGTACAGGGAAAAAATGAAAACAAGGGGGTATTTTCCCATAAAACCAAATCTTCCAATTTCAATACATCTCTGTTGTTACAGCAATGTCCATTACACTTTTTTTTTCATTAGAGAAAAATAAAACCACTCTTCTACCTATCTCTATACAGAAGGCGAACTGTGGAAGAGCTAAAAGTAACAGAATGGATCAGTATCATTAATAATATCCCTGGAGTAGAGGGGGAGAATACCCTTCACTTGACCTGCTGGCCATGCTATTCTTGATGCAGCCCAGGACACAGTTAGCCTTCTGAGCTGCTAGCACATACTGCCAGCTCACGTTGAGCTTTTGATCAAAATAAAACCCCAAATCCTTCTTCTCAGGGCCACTCACAGGGATGGTTCATCAGAGCCTCCTGCAAGAGCTTCCAGGTCCTGGTGGGTCTCTCTGCTCCCCTGACATTTCCTTTTCTCAGGAAGACTCCCTGTGTGCAGAGATCTGCAGCCCTGCTTCAGGTTAGGCCAGCAACAGAGTATCCACTTGACAACGGACATCATTATATATGTAATATAATCATCCTCAGTGTCCAACCAGTGTTGTCATTTTTTCATGGATACTTCTTCCCTTCCCAATGCCCTATCATCAGGCCATCTATTCTAGGTACCTGCTACCCCTTCCCTTGTAGGATTTCAAGGCATCTTAGCTAAATTGATCACTTTCTCCTTTTCTGACTGTAAATGGTGTGTAAATAGAATACATAGACCTTGGACTGGATATTTGGTTGTTTAAAGTGTCAAATCAGACCAATCTGCCAAAGTCCATAAATCACTGCCCTGCCCACGATCTAATGGGCAAAGCAACTCATAAGCAGTATGCACAGTTGGTGTGAGAGTAACACACACGGCATCCACAGTACATAACATGCTGTGTACATGCAGGGAGTGAGTCAAGATGCCTGCCCGGGGCATCCCACAACCACCAGATGTGCCGGTTCCCCTACTTTACATCATCTCTCTGAAGGAGTATTGTTCCTTCCACACCTTTGCCCAAGACACAGACAACACCTGCAAAAAAGGAAAAAAGAAGAAAACCTGCATTGCTCCACTTGGCACATTCTTGGCAACCAAATTCTCTATTTAGACTGTGACCTTTCCCAGGCCCTGCAATGGCTGCTCCCACACACAAAAAAATCCCAAACCATTGGTCAGCAGCACCACAGTATTTGATCCTTATACTGCAGAAAGGTTGCTAGGCAAGCTTTACATAGATGCTAATAGCAAGAATTCTTGGTGTCTAAGAGCATTTCCACAGTTTAAACTATGACTTGATTAATCCTTAAAGAAACACTAGAACAGAGTTAGCCATGGCATAGCTAGTGGGTTAATTAAATTTTAAAGGCAGACCTTTACAAGCAAAGAGCAAAAACTGTGTTCAGCAGTCCAACACCAACCCTCTGACATGCATGGCAGAAATTGCTGCTATCAGTGTGCATGTGTGGCAGGGGCTGCCAGCTGTGAACACAGCGCTGGGGTCACAGGGCAAGAAACAGCAGCCAGGCAGAACAGCTGCAGATAAGGAGGGGCACAGAGAGGATCTGGTCACAGAATCACACAATCTACTGAGTTGGAAAGGACCAGTAAGGATCATCGAGTCCAGCTCCTAGTGCCACACAGGGCCAGCCAGGTCAGGGCATGGGAGAGAGTTACAGACACTTCTGGAACTCAGTCAAGCTCAGTGCTGTGACCACTTCCCTGAGAAGCCTGTTCCAGTGCCTAGCCACCCTCTTAGTAAAGAATCTCTTCCTAATACCCAACCTAAACCTCCCCTGTCGCAGCTTCATGCTGTTCCTTCAGCTTCTATCACCGGTCACAAAAGAGAGGAGATCGGTGCCTGCCCCTTCACTCCCCCTCATCAGGAAGCCACAGACCGCGATGAGGTCTCCCCTCAGCCTCCTCTTCTCCAGGCTGGACAAAGCCAGGGACTTAAGCCTCTCCTCATAAGACTTCCCCTCCAGACCCTTCCCCATCCTCACTGCTCTCCTCTGGACACTCTTCGGTATTTTTGTATCCTTCTTGGCCTGTGGCACCCAAACCTGCACACAGCACTCGAGGTGAGGCCGCCCCAGCGCAGTGCAGACCGGGTCACTTCAGCACCACCGCGGGAACCGAGAGCGGTGCGCACCTCTTGCGTGCACTCGCGTTCGGGAGCAGGGCGGTGGGAAGAGGCCGCCGGCCAGCCACGCGGGGAAGCGGCGCCGGGGCCGGAGGAAGCGCTTCCGCCGCCTCCCGCCAGGGCCTCGCCGACCCCGGCCCTTCCCTGCGCCCGGAGCGCACGGGCAGGCCCGCACACGCCTCTCGCGGCCGAGGGCGGGTCGGGGCGGCAGCGGGGTGCCGTCCCGCCTAGCCGCGCAGAGAGAGAGTCGGGCCGGGGCGGCGGGAGAGGAGCGGAACAGAGGGGAGCGGAGCAGAGCGGAGCGATTCGGAGGCCGGGTTCGCCATGGTGCTGGTCGTGGTGATGGGCGTGAGCGGCTCGGGGAAGTAGGTACCGGGCAGGCGGCGGGGCGATGGGGCACAGGGACTCGGAGGTCGCTGGAGCCCGTGCGCACTGGGATCTCGGTCCCCCTTGCCCTTGGGGACGGTAACCGACTTCTGTGCTTCCCCGCAGGACCACGGTTGGGTCCCGGCTGGCAGCGAAGGTACGGCCGTGCTCCACTCTGTCAGCGCTGCTCAGCAGGAAGTCCCCTCCCTCTCTCCCTGCCTCTCTTCCTTCCTCCCTGCTTCTCTCCCTCCTTCCCTGCTCCTCTCCCTCCCTCCCTCTCTCCCTGCGGCGGGCCACCGGCGGCTGGCCGCAAGCAGCTGACTTCCCGCACAGCGCAGCCCCCGCGGCTCGGTAGTGTGCCGGCCTGCCCCCCGACATGGGCTTGCCCCCGACCTGGGCCTGCCCCTCGACCTGGGCCTGCCCCCCGACCTGGGCCTGCGCCCCGGCTTTAACTTCGTGCCCTGGTGCGTCGTTAGCGGTTGGTGCCTCTGAGCTGGCACTGCGCTTGTTGTCAGTGGTCATGACATGAACGGTGATTCACGCTGTAGTGCAAGCGCGGGTGCCCTTTGTACATCCCGGCAGCTCTTTAGCTCACCCGGTTTGGCCGAAGGTAACCTTACTTTTTCGTTTTCTTAGCTGGGATGGAAGTTCTACGATGCTGACGATTATCATCCTGCGGAGAATAAAGAGAAGATGGCACAAGGGATACCGCTAAATGATGAGGTACCTGTTTAAGCACTGAGCAGTAAGCACTGAGCAGTCACCAGCACGTTTATCTTTGTAACCTCGGGCATGTCTTGTTAGGAGCAGATCGCGTAGGCCAGCTTGGCTGAGAGCATAGGATGGATTTGTAGGGAGCGGGAGGCTTTGTGCGTTATGGAGCACTCCGCATAAAAAGTAGTTTATTGGAGTGTGCTTGGTAGCTCACAGGGGGTTTGGTGTTGATTCAGAATTTGTCAGGAATCGCTCCCTCTACATCAATATACAGAATTGCAGCTTTAGATTATGAACTGCCTCGTTAGGTTAAATACGTGAAGGCAGACAAATGTCTCTACTGACATACATTTCATCCATTTCAGTTACTGCACTGACTACTTCACACTCTTCTATTTTCCTACTTCCATTTAGCCTAAACTGGTAAAAATGATCGAGTTTAGTTTTGCAATACTGAGGAATTAAGATGCGTGAATATACTGGAAAAGTTACATGACACCCTTTGAATGTTTCCTGGGGAATCTCTAGAAACATAAAGCAGAACTAAGGAGTTCTTCAGACTACTGTCTGCTGCCCCTCTTCCCCCTCCCAAAAAAAATTATCTAGATTCTTGTTAAAAACTTAAATCTTTCAGTAGTGGTTGGAAGTTCATCTAAGACAACATGTTGCCTAAAGCAGCACTGAATGACCAGATCATGGGTGTGTGGTGCCCAGCAATAGGGAAGTGCCTCTTCTGATGCAGAGTTTTGGGGCTGCTCTTGAATGCCAGTGGGAAGTTACTCTGTGATGAGAGTGTCAAAAAAAAGTTGTGTTTGATTGTCCACGTTAGCTTTCATTGTGCTCATCCAGCAGTAGCAGCATTGAAAGATGAAATGGGGGTAATAATTTAGAGTTCAGTAGGTATAACAAAAGGTCGTGGAAGCTTAGAATGTGAAATAAAATTATAATGAGAAGCTGATCAATCATTCACATTGTGTTTGCTTAACTACTGAGCAAAGGTGTTTCAAAATTGTGGCTGAGATTACATTTATTTGTGACTGCTACTGACATAGAAATGACATAATTAAGTTATTGCAGATAACTAAATTTAGGTCTGTTCCTGAAGATGTCAGCTTTGATCCAAAGCATTGTGCCTGTATGCCACGATACAAGGAAGAAGAAGTAACAATTTAGACTATACATTTGAATTGCATAATAGAAGCAAGAGGGAATTTGACTGTCCTTCAGGGGTTTACAAGGTGCATGCGACATGTACATACATCTTGCTTCGATCAGATACTTGTAGGTACCTGTAATATAAAATGTACTTTTCCACTAAAAACATCTTGACCCTATGCCTAGTACCTCTCGTTAGCTTTCAGGCAGAGGTAGCAAATCTACATTAGGAAGAAGAAGAATCAATACTGAATTTGGTGTACAGTTTAATGCTAATTTTCATCTCCAGCCAAATGCACTAGAAGTTAGAAGCAGCTATTTCAAATCATTTTCATAAGCATATTCAAACCAACTTGTTTTCTTTCTAGGACAGGATTCCCTGGCTTTGTGCATTGCATGATGTACTAAGGAGGTAAGAGAACATCTAGCTTTAAGGAGTTTGGGCTGAAGACCAAGTACCAAAAGTATTTTCCCCATTTAATTCCAAAGCAGAAATGTATGTAGTAATGTGAAAACACTTGGCAGGTCGTAAAGCCATTCTATTTTCACTAACCTAAGCTGTGATAAAAATTGCTGAGTGAGATAATCCCTGAAAAATAGTGTAGACAAAATTGTTGCCATTGATAGCTGGTTTTCTGCTGTCTGTGTATAAAAAATTTCAAGGATCCAGTTCAGCTATAAACCTGGCATTAGCTGCTTTACAAAGGATATAACCACAAAATACACTGATAATGACAATAGCATAACATTTTGCAAAATATTAGTAGATTGAGTAAGATAATGGTGCTGAGTTTTCTTGACAGCATCTCCCACAGGATCCTTATAGAGAAGCTGTTGGAAGTAGGGGCCAGATGTGCAGACAGTGGGGCGATGAGTGGGATGAAGTATAGCTGGAGGTCAGGAGCTAGCAGTGTACCCCAATGGTCAATAAAGGGTCCTGTCAGATTTAAAATCTTCATTAATTCACATGCCAGAAGGACAGGATGTCATCCAGAGGGACCTGGACAAGCTGGAAAAGCAGGCCCATGTGAACCTCATGAGGTTCAACGAGGCCAAGTGCAAGGTCCTGCACATGTGTCAGGGCAATCCTCATCCTCAATACAGCCTGGGAGATCATGTGATAGAGAGCAGCCCTGCAGAGGAGGACTTGGGGGTGCTGACAAGAAGCTGGACATGAGCTGACAATGTACACTCGCAGCCCAGAATGCCAACTGTATCCTGAGCTAAATCAAAAGGAGTGTTGCCAGCAGGTCAAGGGAGGTGATTTTGCCCCTCTGCTCTGGTGAGACTCCACCTGGAGTACTGTGTCCAGTTCTGGAATCCCCAACATAAGAAGGACATGGACCTGTTGGAACAGGTCCAGAGGAGGGCCATGAAGATGATTAGAGGGCTGGAGCATGTCCCCTGTGAAGACAAGCTGAGAAAGTTGGGGTTGTTTAGCCTGGAGAAGAGGAGGCTCTGGGGAAATCTTATTGCATCCTTACAGTATGTGAACGGGCCTATAAGAAAGCTGTGGAGGGACTTTTGAGAAGGGCACGTAGTGATAAATTGGACGGGGGTAGATTTAAATTGGATATTAGGAAGAAATTCTTCCCTGTGAGGGCGGTGAGGCCCTGGCACAGGTTGCCCAGGGAAGTTGTGGCTGCCCCCTCCCTGGCAGTGTTCAAGGCCAGGTTGGATGGGGCTTTGGGCAACCTGGGCTAGTGGACCAGGTAAGGGGATTGGACCTCGAAGATCTTCAAGGCCCCTTCCTGTCCTAACCATCCTGTGATTCTGTGATTAATGATGTGATTGATGGGGCAGAGTGTACCCTCAGCAAGTTTCCAGGTAACACAAAACTGAGAGGAGTGGCCAATCCACAGGGACTTTGACAGGCTGATAGGATATTGTTTCAGATAAGTTCTCTGTAACTACCTGAAAGGAGGTTGTGGTGAGCTGGGGGTCAGCCTCTTCTTGCAGAGGACTAGCGATAGGATGAGAGGGAATGTCTGCAAGTTGCACCTGGGGAGGTTCAGGTTAGAGATTAGGAGAAATTTCTTCTCAGAAAGCGTGGTTAGGCATCGGAATGGGTTGCCCAGGGAGGCGGTGGAGTCACTGTCCCTCAGGGTGTTTAAGGAAAGGTTGGATGAGGTACTTAGGGACATGGTTTAGTAAGTAATATAGGTGGTAGGGGGATAGTTGGACTAGATGATCTTGGAGGTTCTTTTTCAATCTTAATGATTTTAGGATTCTAAGTGCCAAGTCCTGCACATAGGGAGGAACAACCCCAGGCACCAGTACAGACACTGTGGGGGTCATCCAGCTAGAAAGCAGCTTTGCAGAGGCATCTCCCAAATAAGCAAAAGCTGAGAGAGCTGAGTCTGTTTAGCCTGGCTTTACACAGTGCTTGTGCACATCAGGTGAGCGTGTGTCTTTGGAACAAGGGTAATTCACTGAGAATTTTGTTGGGATCATTGCGCTGGATCCATTGCTTTGTGTTATGTGCCAGCATAAGGCCACTGCCCAGCTCCAGAAACTTTGCAAAATTGGGTCTGCTTTAAAAGTGCCCAGTGCCAGTGATTAATTGCTAGTACTTCTGAGTAACTGCAGCTGGCATTGGCTTGTCCGGGCGACAATGGTAGGTCTTTCTAAGTTCCTGCTTGCCTGTGAACCCAAATCAGACAAACATAGCACTATTTTTAAATAAGGTTATTTGTAGTTTTAATTTGATTACAGAACATACTTTCTTAGGCATTTCAGTCACTCTTCATAGAGACAGCTAATTCTGGATTTGATTTTTGGTGGAACAGACCCACCCACGGCTTCATGCTTGCTTTATTTTAAGAAACCTAGCCGGCGAAAAGTAGGTGTGCCAGTCATTAATTTACTTGCATCCGATCCCTTGTGTAGCTTCAGGTGGGCATGTATGCAGTGCTGCCAATGACTGTGGCCACAGGAAGCAAAAAATTCAATGTTACGGTTAAATTTGAGATGGTGAAAACAGGTGTTGGAAGTATCCCCAAATGCAAGATGTAAGAACAGAGCTCTGTACCTACTCAGCAGTCACCTACTCTAGACAAAATAGTCTAGTGATTTTATAGACAATGGATGGGTATTCGTGTGGATATTCAGTTTCTGCTGCTCTCAGAAATCAAGGAAATGGTCATGCTTCCTTGTGGTAGAATTGAACCTAATTTAGGAAAGAACAGTGGCAAACAGAGGAGGTCTCCAAGACAGGGATCTTAGCAGGAGACTGAATACCCTGTCCTTGCTTTCAAATTGCATCTTTACCTGCACTGGAAATTTCATTTCAAAATCCTGCCAAAGTGACAAAAACCGCCGCTGCTCCCATGGCTGTCCTGGGCCAAGATCCCAAACTTCTCTCCCTCCTTCCACAGAGCAGACCATCGTGCCATGCCACATGCAGATTGTTTGTGGTGTTTGTTGATTTTTTTCCCTCTCTTTCTGGTAGAGAAGACTCGTCTGGACAGAATGCAGTTCTGGCCTGTTCCGCGCTGAGGAAGATGTACAGGCGTGTGTTGGTCAGCGGAGCATCGGCCACCAGCAGCCGTCAGCCAGAGCAACCCAGAGGAAGCACAGCGCTGCAGGTCCTCTTTGTTCATTTGCACGGGCCTATGGAGCTCATAGCTGCCCGCCTGGAGAAGAGGAGAGGACATTTTATGCCACCTGAACTTCTCAAGTCTCAGTTTGACACTCTGGAGCCTCCCAGCACGCCAGAAAACTTTATTACTGTCAGCCTAGAAAAATCTCTTCCTGAAATAGTGCTGGAGATTGAGCGTGCCGTTTTTCAGGGCGAGGCTTCCCTGCCATAAGTTTCTGAAGCACACACACAGAAATTGCCTTAAGGCTCTCAAGAGCACAAAACAGCATTATGAATATTGAATTGATTATTAAAACAACTTGTTTTCCCCAATGACTAAATGGATTGCAGGGTTAAGAGCGGGTTTACCACTGCTGGTATTTTTAACGTGGCTCTGTGAAAGGCATAAAAGGTGAAATTTTCAGAAACACTCAGGTTTTTTAACTCTCCACCCTATGAAGTTGACATTCCCGTTTTAGGAAGAGGCTGCTTTTGACAATCCTGCCAAGGGTCACACACAACAAGGTATTGTCTTAATTTTTGTCAAACACGCGGAGATGGGCACACCTGCTGTTAAATGAAGAAACCATTTACAGCTTTCTTAGGACAGAACACTTCTCACAGAGGCGGGAACATGCGCAGCAGTTCCATGCCTGGCGCTGCTGCTGTCTCACTGCCAGATGCTGCGCGGTTGCAGCCTGGGTGTTTGCTAACCTCACCAGGGCGCCAGTGACTTCATGAGAGCTTTTGTGAACTCTCGTTCTATGCATTGAACACCAGGCTGGAAAACGTGAGGAAAAAGGTGATGATGACGAGGCAATATACAGAATACAGTTGCATGGAGGTGAGGTCAAATATTACTGCACGGAGTTGAGGCAGTGTGCAAAGCATAACTATGGGCAGCTTCAGAAATAAAGTGGCATCATACTGGCGCTGAACTCGCCTCTGCGAGTACCCACTGATGCTGGGCAGTGGAGAGGACGTCAACCGGTGATCCAAGATACTGAATGCAAGATCAAAAGATGCTTTCTTCTTTTAGAAACATTAGCTTACACTGTCACAGTTGGACATTGTCTTTCACTTCCGTTTCCTGGCGTGCTTTCGTCACCTCAGCTGGCGGCTAGTCCAACACATGCTTACGGACAGGTGTCCATACAACTGCTTTAAAGCTCAAGATCAAACTGTTTCCAATAGTCGGGGTTTTTTGCAGCTACTTTTTTTCTTTTAGCATCAGAAAATTCCAAATGTCCATTCAGTTGCCTAACTCTCAGAATTTAAGGTTAAAATCTCTTTTCTATTGTCAAAATGTTTTTTAGAAGGTCTTTATGCCTTGTTATACAAGAGGTGCCTTTTTGGCTTAACTTAAAGATAATTGCAGGTGGTTTCTGTAAGCAAGGTTTGAGTCACATCTGAATGGAGTCATCCCCATGTGCTGTTGCACATTGATTATTTTTAGTGTGTCATGTAGGGCTTGGGTTTTTTTTTTTTGTTTCTAGGATGATGGATGAACTCGTTTAGAAGCAAAACTCCTGTTTTGAGGCATCTTTGGTGTCATTTTCACCTGCATAACTAGTTGGGAAACAAAAAAAAAGTTTGTCCTGGTTCTCGTTTTCTACGAGCAGTAAAAGGGCTTTGTGGCTTAGCACACACACAGACTAATGTGCCTGGATCTACACAGTAAATGTCCATTGCCTGGCTGGAAGTAGGCGTTTTTAGCTAAGAGATTTGGGATCATAGTCTTTAGCACAGGCCACCCAGAAGTGGTCCTTTCCTGTTTGCTTGTGACCTGGAGGAAGCGGAGCAGGCAGCTACAAGTTTTTGTCTGCTGTTAACAATACAGCAGCGCTAGAAAAAGCCCTTGCTGTCAATTCAGAGCCTGTTTATGCTGAGAAACAACATGACAGCTGAGGGCACACATATTTGGGCACAAACTGGAACATGGGAAGTTCACTTGAAAAGTGAGGAAAAAACTTTTTACCATGAGGGTGGCAGAGCACTGGGACAGGCTGCCCAGAGAGCCTGTGGAGCGTCCTCTGGAGATACTCAAACCTGCCTGGACACGATCCTGTGCAACCTGTGCTAGGCGATCCTGCTCTGGCGTGGGGGGTTGGACTAGATGATCTCCAGAGATCCCTTCAGTCCCTAACAGTCTGTGCGATTCCGTGGCAAATTCGGAGGGAAAGTTAAATACAGGAGACGGGCATGTCCGGATTGAGCTCTCACACTCACTCACCCTCAGATGTCAGAGACTTGGGCACCGGCTCACACCAAGCCGTGTCAGAACTCTTGCAGGAAGTTTGGCAGCCATGAAAATCAAAGAAATGGCACCCTCTTGTGGTCCCTCTGCTTTTAGTAAGGTCGTCAGATTTCCCAGCACACCATTTTACAAAGAAAGCTTTTCTATTATACCCGTAACGGGTGGGTGTTTATGCTTGCTCTTTTCATGCAGAACAGTTCTAGATCAGGACACAGGACAGTGATGGAAAAGATGCTGCATCCTGTCACAAAAAGATATGATTAGACCTTCACGTGAAAAAAACACCACAAAAACTAGGCTTGAGGGCCAAACAGGCTAGACTTTCAATTTTCCAGATCTGCTTGTTAGCATTTATAGCACGCTGACAAAGTGGCTGGCACTAGCAGAAGGCTACAGTCAACACTTAAAATCCATGCTCTCTTAGGGAAGTCTTGTAAGCCCCCTTGTAAGGGTTTTGGAAGTCCTTTTAAAACAAAGCAGGATATTCTTTCTTATGGGGGCAGTTCAGGCTTCCTCACATGAGGTGGGGGTGTTTCTCACTCTGCTCCAATGACATTTATTTCCTTCCCTTAACCTTTCAATATATCTGCTGTTTGCTTTTACAAAGTATTACTGCAGTTCAAATTTTAACCCTTTAAATTAGCATGGTATTAATCTTGTGAATAGCAGGTGCATTTTTCACCAGGTGTTCAGTACTCTAGTTTTCATGTCCGATTTAGCTGGTACTAGAACGTTCTAATTCCCACTTGCATCCTTACATGAAAAAGTAACACTTCTGTGGCTTCACTTCCCTGGCATCCACACCAACCAGACATTGTCAGCACCTACAGCTAGTCCTGTTGTGAGGGCAGTCCAGGGATGAACACAGCAAGATGATAACCGTACAGAGGAATTTTCAGAGTGCTGATGTGATGCCAGGCACTGGCGTTTCTCGCTCAGACTCGAGCAGGGGAGGGAGTTGGCCTCCACCTTGCTCCATCTCGGAGTGGGACAGATACAGACAAAAAATTGTAGGATCTGCCCCTACAAACAAGTGGAAACCAAAAGCCATTACTTTCACTGGGAAGTCCAGGTGAAATCTTGTGGAACCCAAATTTTTTCTAAATGCTTTCTGTCAAAACACTTCCTACATGCTTTTTGTTTAGAAAATGAGGTTGCAAGACTCCTGAGCACCTTCTCATTACCTCCATCTGATGTTTATCCTCCCCAGCGCAGAACCACATGCACGTAGTTAGCTGGACAGAACTGTTGCAATTTACCATTTCTTAAAACTTTGCCACAGTGCCATGTTTTCCCCTCTGAGAGGGAAGCCTGCTTGGTTTGTGGCTGCAGGAAGGCACAGATTGCTCAGGAAGAATATCGAACTTGCCTTTCACAGGGCTGCCTGCAGACTCCCAGATGCTACCTAGCAGGTTGATGTCAGTCAGGTCAGGAGGCTGTTAACCAGCTACGCTTTACTTCTGTTCTATGATGTCTTGTGCTTTGTAATTTAAAAGATTAAGATGTCCATTATCCTAATGATAACCACATAAAACTGCCCTCCAGTTTTAATGATGCCGTCTGTGCAAATGTACTGTGGGAGGAAGGGATCACAGAACAATCCCCATACCTAAGTTCCATCTACCTGCCCAAACAAAATCCTACAATACTATCTGGTTTCAAATGAACGTAACACTGGGTTAGGGCTGTTGTATCTGGGTTTGCAGCAATTCAGGTTACTGCACAGGTTATTTATATTTAGCTCAGGTTATTTGGGTGCAACTTTTCTGCTCGTAGTTTGAAATACCTTAAGCAAAGGCAGAAAAAAACTAAGGAAGAAACATCTGGAATCAGAAATGTCTTCTTCTGACACAGGCACAAGTTACCCATGGAAGCTGCACACACTGTACCTCGAGAGTATGCACGAAGCAGTTTGTGACATGTTGTGCAATACCATACCTGCTACATAAGCGTTTCGCAGTGCCCAGGCAGTGACAATGCAACGTTGGATCCCAGCAGCAGTATCCATTCACACAGAGAGCATGGGAAGGGCAGTCATCTTAAACTGCATGGGTGACCTGTACAGGCAAAGGAGCTGCCCCAAGTCAGCTCCAAGTTGAGGTGGTTGGTTTATCACACACATGCTGACCCAAGGCGAGGAGGACAGAGCACACCCCTTACAAAACTAGCTCTCTTGCTGTCGTGTTGCCGACGGTGCCGTACAGCAGCTGATTGGAACACGTGTGTGTTAAACCTTCTAAGAGGCCTCTGGCAGTCCCTGCTGCCCTGACTTGCAGCAGCAGTTCGATGATCGGTCAACACCAAAGTTGGCAACTGTTGGAGCTGGCAGTAGTTACTGATAAGAATTGATTGAACTTCAAAAGGAAACTTAGCTCAAGGGCTCACTGTGGAATTTAGGTCAAACTCCATCTCTTGTTGAATTGTAGTAAAGTTTGACCTCAAATATAGCATCTCTCGGTTTGAAATGCTTACACAGGGGGACTGGGCATCTTCTCAAGGTGTTCATGCTAGCTAGATTCACTGCTTTAGTGTCTTAGTAAAGCTTCAGTAAATTTTTTCCCTTCACTGTCTCAACCCTCACTCTTTCCCGACAGTCGCTTTTGGATGGTAAGATGGATCTGCCTTCTGAATGATGAGGGGGAGTACGTCTTAATTTCTTTAAAGCAAGGGCCCAATAAGGCACACTATAAAATCAAGTCAAATTAGTTATTTTGAAGCTCTCAACTAATAGTCATTGTGAAAATAACTGTAAGAGGTTAGTGACTGTGCTACAAAAAAACACTTGCAATGTCTCTGTTCCCTGTCACAGCCTAGTACTCAGTGCAATGACAGCCACCCACCCAATAGAAGTGACTGTGAAGGGATGATGGCAGGTCTGGTTGCCGGCTAAGAAGTAAGACTAACTTTGTACCCAAACTGTAAGTATTTTAAAATGTTTTGATCATACTTAAATTATGTTATCAATAGAATACATTTGAATTCATTTCTGTTTATTTACAACTCCGTGCCACTGTATCTATGAGACTTCGATCCAAAGGCCGCAGCTGCCAAGACTGGCACACCATGCAGCAGCATCCTTGGTCAGTTTCCTTACTGGCAGAGCAAGGGGCAGGATGACTGGGCAGCGAGTGAAACTTCTCTTCTGTCATAAGGCTACAGCACAGCTCATGCCTGTGGCTTTGCCAGATGGTTTTAAAATTTCCCTGTGTGCTGAAGCGTGCTCAACTTGTGCTTGAAACAACTTTCAGTTAAAATGGATAGTTTAAGCCACTTGCAACCAATGATTTAGAAAGCAAACTGAATGTATATTTGCACCAAATGACAACTGTTGAAGTGTTTAAAAGCAGTACAGAAATTCAGTGAGCACATCCACATCTACTCTGACATGGAAGACCAAAAAAAGCAGATGCTACTCAGTAGTGTCTTATTCTGTTGCCCAAGCTAAATACTACTCAAAACCTTATGCCTCCTACTCTCTTCCCTCCACCTCACACTCCCAGGGTTGCTTATTAATCTTAGCCCAGAACTAGTAAATATTCCCCAAGCTTACTCTCCAGTTCCAACTCTTAAGCTGCTCAGTCATCTGAATTCTATGTAATCATCAACTTCAAACACATTGGGACAAGATGCTTAAAGATTTTTAATTCATTTATTACCTGTGCACAAAAGAAGTAACTACCAATAAAAACTTAAGATATACAGTATTTTTTACATGGTGGTTGAAAGTAATTAAAAGTATCACATGACCATGAAAGTAATGTTTCCAATTATTAAAAATTAGAGTACATGTAAGAATCTCAATGGAACAAGCCCAAAAAGCCTCAGAAGCCATTTCAGAGCACAAAGCAGCACCCCTTTAATGGGCACAATGATAAAGGTAATTTACAGTTAATATTGTGAATATTTAGACAGTGTTACAATGCAAGTTTCTGTACAGTTAGATGTAAAGAGGTAACCAGAACAGGAATTCTAGTATATTTTAAATGAACTTCCTTAAGCAATTTTTCTGGGATGGTTACCAAAGATGCTGGAAGAATCTACAACAAAAACATGTCTTAGGACTTCACCCTACGCCCCCTGCCCCCGACTTTTTTGCATTACTTAAAATCTCATTCTATTGCAATGTGAAAATCTCTAGAAATGAGCTGTCCCCATTGTATATATTGTGTTTATAATTTCATAAAAATTAAAGCAAAAATGGTAGATTACTCAAGTGGTATAAATCTTACAGCATTTTGCTAGCAAAAAAATAAAATACATGCCAGAATCACAGTAAGCAGTATTGGTACCCACAAATTGTAGCTTCAATTAATTTGTTTCATTTTTTAATTTGTATTCTACATAAATTACTACTGAAGGCTAATGTTTAAGTAGTAAATAAACTGGACAGTTGTAGGTCAGACGAAACCAGTTCAACCAACTGTGGAAGCTGATACTGTTTCAAAAAAAAAACCACAAATAATGTGGAACAAAAGAAGTGTGATGCATGCAGAGTGACAATGCACTGATTCCCACTGTTTCAAGAAAACTACTGCACACCACCTTAAAATGCATCAGACTGATTTTTGTTATAACAAGACAAACCCGAGTCAGAATGAAATAAAGCAAATATTTTAAAGATTTAAGAGCTGTTATCAAAAATAAATTACATTTTTTCAAGTTAAAGAAACACTGCTATGAAGGCTGAGAGCCAAGCAGCCTTTCAATAGCTGCATTGATGTCTCCTCCTGTTGCTATTAGCGCTTGTAGTTTCGCTTCGCGGTTCAGAAAGCCCATTGCACTCAGCTGCTCCAGTTGTTGTTGAAATCGAACTTCTGGATTTTGTAACTGCTAAGGACAAAATTTCAAGCTATAAAAGCATAGCACACATTTAGCAAAGTACAGGATTTAAACAGAGTTGTGCTGCACCACTCCCTGTCTTTACTGATTTTAGCCTACATCTTCTTGAAGATCCTAAAACAAGACTGGCATCAGGTGAGTTCACAGTGGAATTAATGTTTAGCAAGTCAGAGCAGCTCCCATTTTTAATGGAGTATCTACACTTACATGATGTTCTTGATCTACAGGAGAAGTGCTTGTTTGATTCAAGAGTTACAATTACAGTGGGTAAATTTATGTTCCACAGTTTCTTGAAGACAAGATTTCAACCTAGTAATGCAGAACAGCAAGGACGATGATGTCGCTGCCGGCAGTGGTGAATGCCACAGGCTTTTTTTAACATAATCACCTTTTCTAATGCTTCAAAATAGTAATTGTTGGAAAGCTTCATTAATCTAAGGAAAACAGACAGCTGTGCTTTATGTGATGAACTAGCTCACATAAGCTCATGGCAAAACTAAGCATGATTTCAGTGGTATGATTTTCAGTTCAGAGGCATTTTGAATCTGAACAATTACAGGAAAACAATACACTGGACTCATACTGAGAAGCGACTTTCTGAAATCAATGAGTTCATTTAGATACCAACACAGAACTTGCACAGCTACTGCTACCCTTCCTTTTATTCTAATTCAGAAGTTTCATAGATCAAAAAATTACCATCAATAATTAAAATCTGTATATTGTTCCAAACCAAAACAACGGAAAAATGTAACCTAAAATTTAAGAACCACTTTCCCCTCAAGCAAAACTACATGGCATGTTCAGAGCATGGTAAATAGAAAAGTGTGAGAATATGGTTTCCTACAGCAACGCTGACCAACACTTTCTCAGGGCTAAGTAAGGAGATAAAAAGTCTGTCAAAGCAGCAAGCTGAACTAACTCTCCCTGTGGCAACAGAGGAGGAAACAGCAGGACTCACCCTTCCACACTCCACCATTAAACTGGGTATGTACCAGCGCCAGGGTGCTGTTTCACACCGAGCTCTCAATGGTTAACAGCATGCCTCCTTTCCAGGCAGACTTGCTCCCCACCCTACAGCTATTGGCAAAGCTGCTGCCTCTGCTTGGCTTCCACCAGAGCTCTCTGGAGACCCTTGGTCCCACTCAGGAAGTTAACCAAGCACAGTGTGCTCTGCACCTGCAGGATGTCTGTGAAGCCATAGAGCATATTCAGGCTCCAAATGACCGGAGTGTGGCTATTCCAAAGAGTGGAACAGAGGCTTAGTCAGGGCTTCAGAGTCACAGCCAGCAATACAGCAGTATTGGTGTTCCATACGCTTCAGCCTTTCTCTTTCCACTTACCAGTGAATCTTACCACCTCGATCTGCATCAATCATTCCAAGCACTTCAGAAACTCAATTTATACACTTATATGAAGATGCGTGTATAAAAATTAACAGTTCAGGAGGACACTTCTACTCAAATTTTATGTTTTTCCAGTATTTACTTGCACAGCTGCAATTGCACTTTTAAGCCTTCTCTGCTGTCCTTTGACCAGAAGTATCCAGAGAGCTCTCCCCTCAATCATCAGCCTCTTTCCTACTGGTGTGTAACGGAAACGCACTGTGCATAGTGATGAACAATGAAAAGAAAGAATTAGAACAAAAAGATAGACTATAGGGATGTTTTACCTGAGCGTTTGCACCAGCAAGTGCCTGCAACATTTGCTGAACAAACTGCTGGTGACCAGGTTCAGCAGTTCCTGATGCTGGATTTGCATTTTCATTGGGAACAGAACTAGATACAGTGGACCCTGTAGGAGCTCCAGTGCTTCCCAGTCCACCTAAACCAGGATTAAATCTGCATAAATGACAGAAAAAGAAATACAACACTTTAATAAATACTAGCTCGTCTCCGCTTGTTTATTGAATTAATTAGTGAAAATCCTGTCAAAGAGTGAATGACCATGTAAGTCAAATCTTAAGACCCGTCACCTCTCAGTAAGAAGTGCAGAGCAGTGACAGACCCCGAAACAAGTCTAGTTACACTGCAGAAGGTAGAAGCCTCCTTTTGACACAGACTGTGCAAATCTCTGTATGTACAACAAAGGAACGGGGGAACACAAGAAGGTTGACACAAGTTCTCCTATAAACTCGTCAGACAGACTCTTACCCTGGTATAAGCCCCGGTGCTTCTGTTGCTAGTGTTTGCAAGCCCTGCTGAATCTGCAGCAAAGCCTGCATCGCTCTGGGGTTTGACATAGCTGACAATGTGTCAGGATTCTGCATCTAAAAAGGAGGAGAGAAACTCTTAGTTGTATGCAGATGTTCAAAGTTAATCCTTATTACTAGACGCTTTATAGAGTCAAACACCATGCCAGAACTTGCTTTTTCAACTTTATATTTGAATATTTACACTAAAATCTTTGGGTGTTTTTTTTTCTCTTCTGAGAGAACTTCCATAGGAGATGATCAATAAACTCTCTAGCTTCTCAGACCAACTTCAGATAGCAGACAGGCTTATTGATCTTGGCAGCCCTCACCTGAAAACCAAAATCCTCCTGTTCTTGATTCACATAGAAGTGCACAGATTAAGGTCAAACTTCTGTTTGTGCAGAACAGAACTGTAGAATATGATATAAAAAATTCTGGCCTGAAGTATAGGTATGTAATAAGACTTAAGCATAGCAAAATGTTAATATTCTGCATTCGTCTCTTGGAATTTTGTTTTCCTCAGAGCTAAAAGTCACAGAATAGCTATTTATCTATCTATTGCTGGCAAAGTTTATTCAAATAAACTGCTGGGGCATCTGATGAAGATCTGAAGTCCTGTGGGAAAGGACTCAGGTTGAAGTAGTTCATGGAGGACTGTCTCCCGTGGGTGGGACCCCATGCTGGAGCAGGAGAAGAGTGTGAGGAGTCCTCCCCTCTAAGGAGGGAAGGAGCAGCAGAGAACGTATGATACCTAATCAAAACTCCATTCCCTGTCCCCTTGTGCTACTCTGAGGAGGGGGAGGGGTGGGAGGAGAGAGATCATGATTAAAGTTAAGTCCAGGAAGAAGGAAGGGGTGAGAGGAGGTGTTTTAAGATTTGTTTTTGTATCTCATTATCCTACTGTTTTCATTGGTTAATAAGATGCATTTTATTCTGCATTGAGTCTGCTTTGCCTGTGATGCTAATTGCTGATCAATTTCTCTAGGTCCTTATCTTGACCCATAAGGCTTTTAATACATATTTTCTCCCTGTCTAACTGAGAAGGAGGATAACAACACAGCCCTGGTGGGCCAGGTCAACCCAATATTGTCATCATGCTGAGAATACACAGATATTTCTCTACTTCACCTGCTAATGCTGCTGTTCATCTGACTTAAGACAACAAATACAATAGTGAACTAGTTGTGCAGATAAACCCCAGGTGATACTGACAGGCTGAGATACCCAAAGGAAACATAAATGATTCCTACTGTCCCTTCATTAATTACTGTTTATTCAGAGATTTCAAAACACATATGTGGTGCCAGCTCCTCAGATAATACCATTGTTTTGTGATGACTCAGTAGTATGAAACATTACAATAATTCATGTGCTTGAAAGAGTTTTCTTCTGAACACTGAACTTGATACTGTAATTTGTGTGTTAATTACTTCACTCAAAACTGCCTAAGCACAATCAGATCTCGGCAAATCAGAGTAAATTGCAAGATCTGCCTGATGATGGATCTTGAGAACTGGACTAAGGTTTCAATTCCTAAAAGAAAAAAAAAAATCCTGGATTGCTCCTATTTAGGGAACACAGTACAACTACACACTGGCAGGAAATGCCAAGCAGATACCCGGGCTCCATGCACTATGTCATTAAAAGGGAAAGCAATCTTTTACAGACAGGTAACTGCAGAACACACTTCTGAATTAGCTAATGAATTAGGTCTTCCATGGGATACTCCAAGATCTCTTTACCCAAATACTTAAGGCAGGTTTTAAGAAGCAGGAGAAAAGCAAAGTGAAACACTACTCCAGCAGTGGACAAAGTACTAATCTCTCCAACTGGTGCAACAAATCACAATGCAAACAAGTGATCTCTGGCTGATGTGTGGTAAGAATTAGTCCTTCTAAGCAAAGAAACAAGAGCAAATCTAAGCGGTTGTGCTGGCCACAGACAAAAAACATCTTTACTGTGAGTGTGGCAGAGCCCTGGGACAGGCTGCCCAGAGAGGTTGTGAAGTCTCCTTCTCTGGAGATACTCAAAACCTGCCTGGACACTGTCCTGTGCAGCCTGCTTTAGGTGATCCTGCTTTAGCAGGGGGGTTGGACTAGGTGATCTCCAGAGGTCCCTTCCAACCCCTGCCATTCTGTGATTCTGCGGAGTCAGGTTTAACTTTTGGAAGGGATGTGGCAATTTATTAGCAAAGGGCAACCTAACTTGGTGTCTAAAGCTAATGAGAATATGTTACACAATCTAGCCTTTAACCACATCAAAGACACCAGTCGTGACTTGCAGACATGTATTAACATCTAGTATTTCATCTTACTTGCTGAAGGAAAGTTGGAAGTTGTTGTCTCATTTGTTCCTGAAGTTGAGGATTTCCAGCAAATAAAGGATTATTCAACATCATCTATGGGACAAAAACATGTAACTTCAAAGATCTGGAGATTTTAAGACAACTAATTACTTGCTAAGTAATAACAATCTATGAAAATAACCTCAGAGAATAATCATCATCTATGTCTCCTTTGACCAAAAGTTATTTTGAATCACCAGCCTGAACACATTTCAGGTTTGTGGCAGGGTTTTGTGAGGGTTTTTGGTGAGTTGTGTTGTTGGGCTTTGTTTGTTAATTTCACAAGTGAATGAACTACGAGATACCTGCCAGGACAGCCTCATTTCTATTGCAAGGAAAAGCTTCCCTTCTCAGCCTTCCCTACAGATCTAAGTGATAGTTCCGCTGTAAACATTACAAGAAGTCAGGGATATTTTCCAAGTGAGTGCCTAATACAGAAAAAGATACCTTTTTTAAATCCCAGTTCAGAATTTGTCTTCAGACATTGCTGGTTTAAGTAAAATTTGAAAGCATTTCTACAATACCATCCATAGAAAAGCATCTGCACTGTTACGGTGAGCACGGGTCACACAAGAGAAGCTAAAACCAAAATAGCATTTGGATATGACACCAGCTGCTGCTCCTTCACTCTCCTCCTCCCAAACGAATTGGGGTATTTAGTTACTATCAGATTCACCTTAATATACAACAAAAACCTTTTGCATTGTCCAGTTGATTTTTATGCAGGGTCACAAGTTTAAGAATGGATAAAAAATACCCAAACTTAGAAGTTATTGTAGAAGCATGCCTGCAACAAGTTTTTTTAATGTCAGTAGGTAACAATTTCAGTAAGGTAAGCATTAACATTAAAAACCAGGCCATTCACTACAGGCAATGTTGAGATGCTGGCATAAGTGAAAATTCAACTTTTTTTAAGGTTTTGTTTTGTGGGTTTTTTTATTGTTGGTTGGTTTTTGTGTGTGGGCTTTGTGTGGGCTTTTAAAAAAAAAAAAAAAAAAAACAACTTCAATGCACACAATACATTGCTAGACCAAATGCATTTACCTGTACTGCAAGATCAGGATTCTGGCTTAATGACTGCATCATGCTTCTCATATAGGGTGCAGACAACATATTCTGCATAAGTTGTGGGTTTTCTGTTATCTGCTGTAATAAGCTCTGCATTCCTGGTGTGTTGAACATACCAGCTTTAAAAAAAAGTAAAAGGCCACCTTAGTAAACATCCTGGCTATCATCAGACCAATTAGACTATCTAAAACCAGGATACTTGGGTTTCTAAGAGCTTTAGTTCCTGAATTACACCTCGATGTGATTCTGCTTACAGACACATCTATTCTACAAGACAGAAGCTATATGCAACAAGCAGTCCCCCTAAGTATCTGCATTACTGGCTGTTTTCACATTTGCCCCCAAACCATGAAAAATACTATCATTCATCTAGAGATTCTCTACCTTTGTTAATTTAAGATACTACAGAAGTACTATTCGCTCTCTTAGTTTGCTTTTCACACCTGTTTTTTTACAGAGGACTTCTATACTAGTCAAAGGTTCTATGAAAGTCAATGGCAATAAAAACTTTGAATCAAAACCTCCCTAATGATTGCTCATCTCAGCAATCTCCAAGCAAATGCAAATATATACCACTGGAATAACAAACATACCTCCTAGTCCAAGTCCCAAATTCGGTACAGCTGAGCTCTGTCCTGTACTGCCAGAGGTGCTATTTCCATCACTGCTACTGCCACCACTCTCACCACTGGTGCTGGTACTTGTTGTGGAAGTCTGTGAGCTAGATTGAGGAGCCCAGGGATTTGGTAGAGGATCTCTATTCTCTGTACGAGATGGCTGACTGTCTCCTCCTGTTGATGCATTGCTTACTAAAGAAGCAAATGGGTTACCTCCAAACTACAGAAGAAGGAAAGCAAATCTGTAACATCTACTAAACCCAAATGTTATGTCTGCTATAAATAGTAAGTTAACTTTCCAGTATTACACATGAAGATAAATTTTGATGGCTCTTCATCAGTTATACTCACCAACCTACAGTAATTCATTGCAAATATACTGAAAAGGCGTCAACACTGAGAAATACTAGCACCTCCAAAAAAATGTAAATCACACTTCTTTTTAAGAGCTGTGCTGCTACTACACTGGTATTCTGATCACAGTAGGATTATATCTTGCATACTGCTTTGAAACTTCAAAGCCTTTTTTTCTTCCCATCATAGGTTCCAAATTACTAACCACGCCCTTGAAAGAATTTTCCTGGGCTTCATAATTTTAAGGCAAAGAATTAAAGAAATTCAAATATAAGCAATACAGAAATACATTAACTTTAAAAATTCTGTGTTGTTCTAAGCTTGAAAAAATACAAGGTATCACTTTGTATGTTTGAGAAACCATTAAGTTCTTTCCTCTCAAGAGTAAAAGGCCTCATAGTGACTTCAAGCTTCACAAACTGTGTCAATTATTTGGAAGTTTATGTTATTATGCACACTTTTTTAAAAAAAAAAAATTACTTCCACTGCATTTGCAATCTCTTCTCACCTGTTCCTGTGCTGCATTCAACATGGGCTCCTGAATATCTGTGTACATACGTCGCAAGGCGTTGTATCCACCTGGTATACTTTCAAGGTTACTCAGGGCTCGGTCTTGGTTTCGCATCATTTCTTGCATCATTGCAGGGTTTCTAGCAAGTTCAAGTGTCTAGGGGAGTGGAACGTTTAATCTGTATTAATAAGAAATCCATTCTAAAGTGAAAACGTCAGCATTTGGCAATATCTTCAGTTAGTACTGTCTAACCCAGTTTCAAATTATGCTTAAAGTCAAATCAAGCTGTCAGCTTGGTGGGACTCAGCTGAATTCGGTATTTAGCCAGCATTCTACCACAGCTCTCAATGTGCTGGCTGGGTCAGGAAGCACTAGCTAAACAGAAGAATACCTCTGAATTAACTTTTTGCTTCTATCTTCATCTTTTCAACACAATATGTTCCTGTCATTTCCAACATCATTACAGCAGGCAGTCTATAATATGAACTCTAAAACAAATACCTACATTTCCAAAGACTACCCGTTTGGTTTTGGTACCCTCTGCCACACTGCGTATCTTACGGGTCATCTAATTTTGAAAGCACTCGAAGTGCCCGCAGCTAGACAGAATGAAAACATGTACTACTTTGGAGAATTACTAGTTTCACAAACTCACTGTCAGCTAACAAATGAAAGTTTGCAGTGCACACAGGGACATCTTTCAAAACTATGCTGCAGATTTTCTGAATTAATCAGTCTATTTCAGACACCAGCAACTAGAAACCGAAACATCAGCTGCCTACAACACTCTGTTATGGATTTTCTATGTGTGTTTAAGCACACAACTAAGCACATCCAATTCCTGCTCTGTTGTTCACAGTTACAGTGTGATCAAAGGTCATGAACTTAGAGATCCTTCTACATACCTGTCTCATTATATCTGGATTATTCAGCATGTGACTGATTTCTGGATTTCTCTGTATCAGTTGCTGCATTTGAGGGTTAGCCATAATTAACTGCCTCATCAGGTCAGGATTTGAAAGCATGCTCTGAACAAATGGATTTTCCATTATCTGAACCATCATTTCTGGGTTGGACATAAGTTGCCGTTGCATCTGACTTTGCAACTCTGAAAAGTTTGATGTATTTAAGCCCAGGCTACTCAGACCTGCCAAACCTCCAAGGCCACCTTTAAGAGGATGAAAAAAAACAATTTATATTTTTGAGGGGGGTGGGGCCCTAAAAAGCACACTTCTAGTATACTTTTAAATACATTAACATTCATTCTAAATACAAAGTACTTGAACACAGCCCACATTCCAAAACTGTAAAATCTACCTTTGCAAGTCTGTTAACAAGTTATCCACTAAGAATTTGCTTCTTTAACTAAGACGACACATGACCAAAACCTCAACAAACTGCATCTGAAATACAACTTCTTACAATTTTAACAGCTTTTCTTCTCATTTTTCACAGCTAAGATAAAAAGGATGTTTGACTTTTGTAGCCCCAGGTTCTCCTCATGCTCAGTGTTTTCCAATGTGTTTATAGTAATCATTACCTGTCTCCTCTTGGTTAGGCTACAACCAAGAGATCTCCCAATATGATTCATATTCCCTATTTTCATTAAAATTAGAACTGTTCTTATTAATGCACCAAGAACTACATAGGCTGTGAATTCCACTCCTTTTGGAGTTCAAACATTTTTTTTCCAGAGGGTACTAGTCAATCTGAAAAACAGTGTTTACCTAAAAAAGCAATTGCTTACCATGGTTAGCTTTCCAATGCTACCTCTCCCCCAACCTATAAAAGCAACTGAAATTTAAAAAATAGAACCAAAACCTGTACCATGATTATAGAAATAGCCAGTATTTTTTAGCCAATAGACTGCAGCTTATTTATTCATGAATGAGAAGACTGGTAACACTATCAGACTAGGAACCTGACATATACTGAACACTAAGATTAGCAGCAAATTTGTTACTTCTGTTCTAGATCTTGGCTTCATGTTACTGGTCCAACTTCATCACCACTCTGCTCACAGCGGTTCAGATGCACAATTAAGGAGCACAAAGAAGGAAATTTCACTGGAAGGAGATTCATTACCCATCATTCCAGAACAGAACATCAGTGGCACATTACTACCGAAGGTGAAACAGCGCAAGTCTGAAGTTCTGCATATAAAATTAACGAAACAACTTTCCTCCGATAACTCACTGATCAGAGTCCTTCTACAACCAATACCACAGATATGTGTAATCATTTTTTGGGGTGGTATGTATGTTTTTTTAAAGTTATGTCTACATTAGAATAAAACTTCAGGAACAATTACCTGAATCCAAGAGAGGACACCCACCATGATACCTAACAAATATTCTTACCCAAGCCAAAAGGGTTACTATTTGTTGAGGCTGATGTTGAAGTACTACTGCTTGATGTTGATGTGGTAGCAGTACTCCCAGAGGTGTTTGCTTGTTGAGCTGGATGATCTTGTGATCTGAAAAAAGAAAGTTTAAAAGTTGCAAGTTTGGCACGGTAACTTAATAATGCCATTAAATACAGGAACAGTGTCATACTCAAGTACCTTGATTTACAGTTTTATTCCCTCTCAAAAAAAAAAAAAAAAACCCCAAAAACAACCCACACTCTTTTTTCTAGATGGTTTCCTATAACAAATCTTTCCCAGACATCTGTAACATCATTGTTTTTTTCAGAACAGTAGTTTGAAACACTAAGAACATGGATAGGCACCACTACTACCTTCTCACCCTGTCATAGAATCATAGAATGGTCTGTGTTGGAAGGGACCCCAAGGATCATACAGTTTCAACCCCCTGCCACAGGCAGGGCCACCAACCTCCAGGCCTGGATCTACACAAGGTTGCCCAGGGCCCCATCCAACCTGGCCTTGAACACCTCCAGGGACGGGGCATCCACCACCTCTCTGGGCAGCCTGTTCCAGCACCTCACCACTCTCTCTGTAAAAAACTTCCCACTAATATCTAATCTAAACCTTTCCTCCTTTAGCTTCAATCCATTCCTCCTTGTCCTGCCATTGTCTACCCTGTTAAAAAGTTGATTCCCCTCCTGTTTATATGCTTCCTCTGTCCCCAGAACGCCCTGTATATGAATTTTTAACTCAGTCCTTACCTTGGCTTAAGGATCTTTTCCTTATTCAACTGTACTCAAATACTATTGATTACATGCCCTGGGGTTAAAGAAATGAAGTCTATCGAGATTTAATTCATGCTTTACTGAATGTGAAATTGAGTTAACATTGGTCTTCTAATTAAAAATTAAAAGCAGCATAACTTAAGCATAGACACTAAAGGCTGCCCAAGTCATATACTCAACTTTCTACTGCAGAAGGATAAAAACAGGCACTACCAAGTAGTAAGAGATCGAGGAACTGAACTTCTGTAAAGCTAACCTAGCCTTTATTCCAAAGAAAAACTTTCCAGAGGTTTCTGAGAGTTCTGAGACTCCGGGCTACACAAAAGCCACCAAACCCACAGACAGAAACCAAAGGAACAATGAAGTACTTTGCACACTTCACACATTCTTTCAGCAGTCATCAACAGCAGCTTACAGGTAAGCCCATCTGCTGGTATACCCTGATAATTTGACCAGCGCTCTTGTAAATAGGTAAATAAAACATGGGATTCCAAAATCACCAGGGTATACAGTGCCATTGGACCAAATCACCTTATTTAAGTTCTTTATGATGTTCTGAGTGTGAAGGAGGAGAAATTAATAAGTCCATAATATGTAACAGTTCTTCTAAAGCCTAAGTCTGGAATGATCCCTATGAATTAGGTTCTGTGCATTTTAATTGGTATTCCCATCACTGGTATTCCCATCTTGTTTACTTTCAGGTATAATGAACGAAAACCTCTTCTAGAGGAAACCTTCCAGATGTACACTAACAATCCAGTAAAGTGAATACCTGGCTTTGACATAAACTGCCCTGACATAGTGCACTGGGAGAAAACGTGGACTCCTCAGAACAAACTTTAACACTCTCTAGCATTATCAGCAACTGGGAACTTTGAGCACAAGACAACTATCGTTAGCTTAGTAGCTCTAACTTCAATGAGGAAGATTATAGACCATATACTGATCGTGGATCTTCTGCTGTAGATATTTATATGTTTTCTAGAGTAAAAGAAAAAGTCTTTCCTTCATAAGCAAAAAGAAAACAATAAGCATAAAACCCTACTGGTTTTTCAACTGAGACATTATTTTAAGAAGCAACTGTACTTCTTCAGGCAACACATGACAAAGGTTCTCAAAACTACACAGAAAAGTAGACGAGGCTGAAAACTTGCAGTTCATACTGCTTGTATGGAAACTGCAGGTATATAGCCTCAAAATAACAGTGTGAGTGTCAAGTCTGTCAGACTCAAGCCTGAGTGAGTAAAACTCCTGTGAAGCCTACTTCATTTTTTATATCCACTTTGCCACTGTGTTTCCTCTGGAGGCTTGACAACAAATTCTAGGTGCTGACTTGGAGCTTTGTATTCAGAAACTCTAACTGCTACTCTGACACAGCACACGCCAGGTAATTTGAAAACTACAGTCCTAATAATGTTTAGAAGGGCAAAGATCACCTTCAGATCTCTTTTCAGAAAAGAACTTTCATTTACTCAAATATAATGCAGCAACAGTAGCAGCAACCGTTAACAGAAAAGTAAATCACAGAATCACAGGCTGCTTTGGGTTGGAAAGTGCCTCAAAGATAATCTAGTTCCAGCCCCCTTGCCATGGGCAGGGACACCCTCCACTGGCCCAGACTGCCCAAAGCTCCATACAACCTGGCCTTAAACACTGCCAGGGATGGGGCTTCCACAACTTCTCTGGGCCACCTGAAATGGCATAGCGTAAAGTGGTTGAATCCAATCTTGACACTCATGGCCAAAAATCACCACCTGACATGCCATGCTGACAGTGTCTTAAGTCCTGCTTTTTGGGTCAAGCATAAAATCCAGATGTTTTGCTAAGAATAATATTGATATGGTTCAGAACAACACTATACTTACTCAAAGGTGATTTTTATTGTGCTGGCAATTCTCTTTAGAAGGTCTTAGAAGTGTATTTTTAGTCTGAATTAAGCCAGTAGGTAAAAACGTTACTGCCTCATTTCAACCCTGGGCAGGTATACGCTAAGGTTTCCATCTGTACTTCTTTGTCCAAGGCATGTTTAAGACATTTTGAAGATAATGGAAACACACTCTTCTAAAACCATTTTTAAAAAGAGTCGATGACAATGACGTAGATTGCAATGCTGACAGTACAGATGCAGTGATACCAAAAATTCCCCAAAAGCTGTAAATGTGGTATTGTGCATAGGTGCTCCTGTGGCCAAGGGCAAAACACAAGAAGATACAAAAGACTGATATTGGTGTTTCAGTACATATAGTCCTTATAGGTCCAACCTAAGAATGCTGCAAGGACTGTGCAAGTCAAAAGCATCCTGCTATCACCAGTTATGAAGGTGCTCTGTCAGACTGGACTGCAGGCAAAGAAAAGAGAAGTCATGACAACAGCAGAACACCGGTTTAGATGCACAGGGCACACAGCTGCAGTACTGGCTAAGCCTGTATACAAGGATGGGATGGCTACCGGGTCTAAATTTCAGGCCAGAGATGCACAGGGAATGGAGAGTGCTGCCAGCACAAACAAAAGCGTTTTGGCAGAGACAGCGCTCCAGGACAGGGGAGATAGTCCTGCCAGGATGTGAGCATACAATGCAGCCACCACTTTCAAGAGGTGCCAAGATTTTATGCTAATGCTACTAGTGACAACAGGTACCTAAATTTTAATGTTACTAATAAGCCTTTGTGATTTGGTAAGGCCTGGAAAGGGAAATATTTCCTCTCTCTCCTAAGTTCCATGTTCTTTCCTTTACCACCTGACATGTTCCCACAAGAGGAAATCCTCACCACAAACAGGAAACACTCAAGTGGAAGTGGAGCAAGAAAACTTTCAGTCTAGAACAAACCTGTTAACAACTAAGCAAGCAACATACAATTGAGGAATACATTGCCCTACTCACTGAAAAGATTTTTCAGTTGAGCCTTTTCCTTTGGCTCACTTCACAGGAAGTAATGGGCAGGTTACATTAGCTCAGTTCTACCAAAACAGTGAATAAAGATTCAGCAATTTTTTTTTATGCTCAGAAAGCAGTACAACGTATCTCTATGGACAGTAAGAGCTGACAACTAAGAACTACGGAGCAAAAATACATTCAACTGCACTACAACAACATCAAACAACAGCTGCATTTAGAAACATGAATCCAACCAAAACACAGGACAAATGAACAAAAGCACTGTAACATCAGACTGTTATTCTGCCCCAAACGTGACTAAGGAGCTGATTAAAGTCATTTAGTTAAATCCAGGTTTGCCCAACAGAAAGCTGTCATGTTAACAATTCAGAGCATTTTTACTTCTGAGAAGTAAATAGAAAAGCATTCATCAGTATGGTTACCTATTTTGTGTTTTGATAACCAAGTGAACAGTAAGTCCATCATGAATTCCGTGCTGAGTCAAAGTATCTTGGTCTTTTAAAATCTTCCCAGCAAATATCAACACAAGCTGATCCGTGTGGGACTTGAAACGCTTGGAGATTTCTTCCTTGAACTAAACAAAAAAGTTAGCATTAAACATTGACGTAACTGAATAATGAACTATATTTTTTTAATGACTTAAGAACAAGCTATTTTGTTCACATTTAATGTATTTTGCCACCCACAACACACATTCTGCTTTACATGATCTAGAAATGCTTTACTAAGCTCAACTTTTTTGTCTGTAAGATGATGGAAAACAGTTATTCCTTTTTTCCATACCATAAAATCAGAAGAGTTTCACATCTTCATCACTGGTTACGTAACTAACATTATCAAAACTCTGATTCCATTTAAAGACTGCTGTGGCTTTAATCAGGATGGATCCATGACAAGAAATACATACTAGTACATATACTAGTTATATATACACACTGTAAAATCTGTATATAATTACACACTAGTAAGAATACACTAAAATATATACACATGCACACACAACACTGAAGCCATCCATTGCTGAACGACTCAGGATGCGATGTCGCAAGTACAATAAAACTGTCTACACCATTTCTGGAACTGAACAGGGAAGTATCCTTCAGACACATTCTTGCTGCCTTCCATGTGTCAAAACTCGCACCCCTTTCCACAGAGGTGAAAGTTACCTCCCAGGTGGGTTCTGCTTTCTCCAACATATGACATGGTTGCACAAACTGCATTCAAAGCCCAGGGCTCGGTGAGTAGCCAAATTCTTTAGCTGACCACAAAATCAGACACTCATTGAACATGGAAGCCCTGTGTGTACCTTCTTGCTCTCCCTGCCAACAACAATCAGGTAGTGCTCTGAGTTTTGTTCTTCTCTAGAAAAACGCTCTCACTGGCAATATTTCGACTTGAAAGTATTCCAGAAATTCACTCAGTCCCTTCCCTCCCAAACTGGATTATTTACCTGAATTATTCCTGACATGCTTACCTAGTCTGTTCTCTAAGGTCCCCAGCAACTTTTCTTCCAAGAAACCTATTCCAGTATTTCATTATTTCATTTCTTTGTTGTCCTGCCCAAAACGGACAACAAGAGATTGTTGTTCCCCTTTTAACAAAGATTTGCAGCAAGGCTATTTTTTCCTTGAGGGTTGTATTTTCTAATCCAATCATTCCCATTCATCGCTCTTTGGATTTTCAAATCCAACTGCATCATTTTCTAAGTGCTGGGCTAAGAATCAGCCAAAATATTCCACACCATTTTTCATCTATACATGACGGAACATCACGATAAACTCCACATCCTGAATGCTGTATTCCTACTTGTAAGGAAAAGTGAGAAATCCACACACAAAACCATTTGTGTACCAGTGCTGACTTACTTAACTGCTATGAACTCTAGACCCTTTTCTGCAGAGCAGCTATTCAGGCAGCTGCTTCCTATTCTGCATTCTTCTGGTTAATTATTCTTAATATGCATTCCAAAGTAACACCAACACAGCAGAAAAGCTCATAACTTGGTACAAAACTAGCACAGAAAAATAAAGAACTATCATACCGTGCCTAACCAAAGAGCGATGTCATTTGCCATTGTATTTTCCACGATATGTTGTGACAGCAAGATCCACAACTTAATTCTCATCAGAAGGTTGATACTGCAGCATAACTATGTATCCTGTAGTATAATTCATAGACTATCTCAACTTGGAAGAGATCCATAAGGATCACTGAGTCCAACTCCCTACTTCTCACAAGACCACCTAAAACTATACCATATGACTAATGTAATCCAGATGCTTCTTGAACTCTTGACAAGCTCAGTGCTGTGACCACTTCCCTGGGGAGCCTGTTCTAGCAGCCAACCACCTTCTCAATGAAGGGCGTTTTCTTGATATCAAATCTGAACTATTCCTGACACAGCTTCATTCTATTTCCTCATGTTCTATTGCTGGTCACCACAGAGAGGACATCAGAACCTCCCTCTCTGCTGCCACCGTTGAGGAAGTTGCAGACTGTGATGAAGTTACTCAGCCGCCTTCTTCCCTTCTCCAAGCAGAACAAGCCAAGTCGTCTCAGACATTCCTCACAAGTCTTGCCCTGCCAACACTTCACCACTCTGTTTGCCCTCCTCTAGACACACTCTAACAGGACATAACAATGTCCTTCAAATTACTTTATCTTAAATTAAGTCCTATCACATATTTCTAGAAGCTGCTGTTTACCCATAAGGTCAAGGAAACAAAACACCACCCATGGAACATAACCGAACAGTATTACTAGTATGCAGGCATCACAGGCTCCACACTTCCATTCCCCTACTTGCATATAATGCTATTTAGATGATCTGCAAAAACAACACTACAGTGAGACATGAATGCAACAGCCAATGTACTAGGAGACCCCCAACAACCTCTACAGCAACACACATGCAGTACCCAAATGCACAATGTATCTCCTTCCAAGGGTAATAACAACACTGCCAAGAATACTGAGCCAATACACCAATGGCTGAGGTATACTTATATTAAAAGCCTGAGTTAAAAAAAAAAAAAGTCACATCTTTTCAGCACCTTCAGTTGCATCCAGCACAACCCTGGGAGTTTTCAAAGGATGAGGTATAAACAGGACCAAGCCCTCTGTTTGACACTTCACTCACAGAAGACTATCACATAAAACAGAGGTTACCACACAAGACATTTTGCAAATGAGCCTGCAGCTAGTGCTAACAGGGAAAGACACCACCAGTAACAGATTGACTTCACGCTTTCTTTTGCTGAGGTGGGGGATGAGAATCATCTATACATCTGTAAAAGAGAATCCCAAAACCATTTTCAAAGTACGTGGGCTGTGGGTTTTTTTGTCAGCATGCAATATGTTGCTTCTGGTGAAGAAACAAACAAGCAAACAAAAAAAAAAAAAAATCAAAAGATGAACAAGTCAGACTTCAGCATCATCTGACCTCTGTCAATACTGTAAGATGATTAGCCTTAGGCCAATTTGCCACAAGTGACTACTGTCTGCACTGTGAAATAAAGGAGAGTGGCAGACAAGACCCTACCATATTCTGGGAGCAAACATCTACCTTCAGTATTCTCAGTCTCTCACTGTTAATGGTAACTGAACTGCAAGACCACAGTAAAAGGGAAAACCCCACGGTTTCTTTAAATCTGGGCAGTTAAAGGACAAGAGAAGAGAAATGACTGGAGTTGTTACTCCCACAGACTTTATTGGTGTCATTTTATAGGACTCCTCACTGGTAACAAATAATTCAGGAGATATGGTGCTACAGCTCTATGATGATGAAACACAGCATAAACAGTGGAGATGACTACTTCCATTTTCTTTTCCCTAAACAGAACTGTAAACATCTACTATGCACCACTTCAGAGCCTCAAATTCAAGTGCAGGATCAACAGCAAAGGGAATAAAGGAAATGAGATTATATTCATGGCACTTCTAAGGAAATAAAACTTCAGCATTGTTTAAATCCTCAGCTTGTACAACTGAACTAACACTACTAATAGAATACAGTTAAAATACTTTATCACCTGGGAAAACCATGAGCAGGAGGAGTTCAAAATGTCAGTAGCTGGAAACGAGCATTTCTGACCCATTCTTCGGCTGCACTGACTCCTGCTTTTAATTTACACGTAACACTCCAAGCAATGGTTTCAGGTGATCTGTTTTACTGTTCTAAAATACAAGTTTTATTTTACTGTAACAATACTAGGCACTGATATCACAAAGGTATTCAGCTTTACCTGATCAGAGAAAAGGACATTAAGTTGTAAAAAATACGGGCTGTTTCACCATTCTTAACACCTAGGATATTCACAGAAACTAGTTCATTATGCTCCTCTAGTAACCAAACACAACAAAAATAATGTAATGTTACAGCTATTTTAGACATAATTGTTAGATGGAACGGTGGAGAGAAACACAATGGGAATCAGACTGAAACACAAGACTAATATCTAGACAGAAGCCTGGTTTCTTTCCCCAGGGAGAAAAGGAGAAGCATCCTGTGGATGGAAATAATTAATTCAAGGTCATAGCCGCCTCAAAGTGTGGCAACTTTTAGATATGACATGAGTTAGAGTGAGTCCAAAGATATTCTTGAAGCATATTGCCCATGTTTTACCTCAAGTTAACTTGTTTCTATCAATTTTTTTTTTTTTTAAGAAGCATGAACAGTGTACTTTTTCACACTGAGAACATTCACATTCTTTTTAGCAGCACATCAGCACTTCTTGTTTACACTCTCAATTTCCAGACCAAGTAACTTCAGATTTGCCCATCTTTAAAAAAACTCAGCCCAATACTCCACTGATCAAGCTCATCCTTTTTGTTTCATGTTAACATAAGGCTCCACGAACCAAGTGAGGACTTGTATTAAACCTGCTCTGAATTGACTGACTTAGGAAGGCAGGGTGGACACCACAGCGTTGATACCCAGTGCTGAAAAAATGCATGTTCCTACCTGAGCTGGGTAAAGAAACACTTTGGCACGGAACAAAGCAAATATCTGAATACACATGAAGTACAACAGCTGACTGTTCTGGAGACTTTTGCACTGTCACCCTGCAGAGCAGATTCACACTTTCAACAATAACCTATTAACATCTGACAAGCTGACCTAGGCAGGGCCTGGAAGAAAAGGTTACTTCAGCCAAAGTAAAAATCTTAACTTGCAAACTGTGCTTTGACATGTTACCACCCTATCATGATTCAAAAGCTTTTGCTGACTCACCCTATGACATCAAAACCATCAACTGTAATAACATTACTATCCATTCGCATGACAAAGTGCTGTAAAAAAAGGGAATAAAGAAAGCAATGCTCTCAACCTTGGCTTAATAGGACATATTTAAATATTACAGTAACAGTCTGAAAGAGGCCTCAGGGAATTAACATCCAGCTCACACTGAAAAGTAACAGAACACGGGCCTCTAAAAACTGCAACTGCTTTGAAAATACTAAGCTACAACTTTATCTAGATGACAATAAAATAGCAAAGTTGCTGACTCTTCCCACAACGAACTCTTGTTTAGAACACAGCAGCAGATAGCATGGAAGCAAATGTTTCTATCTAGAGGGTTACATTCCCAGCAGTGCCTCCAACAGTTCTACTACACAGAAAGATTTTCAAATCTCATTACCTCGCTCAGCACTGCTGTTTGGAAACACACCCATGGTCATCTAAACTTCTGACTGATTCCTATAAGCCTATTACCCAGACTTTCGTCTCACTTACATCCATACCCACAAGTTTCAAGAGGAGCTAACTCTGATGAGCTCTAGCTTTCTTTTATACAGTACAATTAATGGCTAAAGGTCTCTTGACCCAAGGAGTAAGGAATCACAAGCACAGTCGTGGCAATACAACAGCTGATAGTTATCGTGTCCTTTCCTGATGAATCATACTGGTAATCTTATGACCAAGAATTAAAGTGAGTCAGTGAAAACAGGATTTCATCACACAGTACTTGGACATTGTACAGGAAGAGGGACAAGAACTTGTGGTTTCAAGCAGGAAAGCGCTTGTGGCCTACAGCACACAGTTTGCAGGAGATAAAGCGTAGCTAGAAAGCATATGCAAAATTAAGCTTCTGTAAAAGCCTACTTCGTCTTTCATGTCTTCATGTTGAGTTACCATCTTCTGTGCCCTTGCCAATGGCCCATGCTACTTTGACAACCACATTACTTCCTGAAATCTCTGCAGCCAAACCAAACTCACAAAACACTCAAGACTCTTGGTGAGCTTATACAAGGGTAGCCCATCAAGGAAAAGCACAGCAGTGCAGCTTAGTAGGAAGGGCTCAGAACTCTTTTTCTATCTGGTTCTCTCACACCCTTCAGCAAGCCAGGCTACTTCTCCACGGTCCCACTGAGGAGAAATGGTTAGCAATACTTCCCTTCTCCATAAAAGCACTTTGCAATCTGGGAAGCATTGTACTTGCAACAGATCTAACCTGTTTCCTACCAAGTCACTGAGACTGTAAAAGGACATAAAAGGATTACGTGTAAAGTGGGATTCTTGCAAATAGACTCCTTTTTTGAGAATCTACTCCACATTTTCCTCTTTGTGAGGCAGCAAAGATATTTCATGCTTCAAATTAACTGGGAGGAGCTTGGGAAATGTCCACTTTTCCTGAGGAAACTTGGAGATCTGAGTTACTGCTGATAGAAGAGTTCTCATTTGACCTTCCAGGTGAACATCTTTAAATTGTTTGACTTCAGCAAGTTTTAAATTAAAAGGCAGGCCCTAATTGGCAAAGTTTTAAAAGGATTAAAGTTTGAAATATCAAAATGAACCTGTTACTCTGCAGAAAAGTATTAGCACACAAGACTGTTTACAGGATTAAACAGACATTCTTATTTTACTATATCTGCCAATCAGTTATCAGAAGACACTTGCTAAGTACCACAGCTAGATAACCAGTACTTTTGTGTTATATCTAAGCCAACCGTCAGAAAGTCAATATACACCCCTCTAAAAGCTTTTATTCTACCAAATATGAGTCTACCATTGCTCTGAAACAATTTTAATCAAGCTTCTAGAATGACAAGGGGAAAAAAACCAAAACCACACAAACCACTCTCAATCATGAGAGTCCACTGCAAGGTAGATTCCTTGAAAAGTCACAAGTTTCAACACACTGAGGCTTCAGACAATGGAACAGCTAATGCTAAACAATTCATGCACTCAAGTGCCTTGGGTGCCATAGAAGGTTAAATCAACACCTTGGAAAAGAAGAACAAACCGGGGTCCATTATCTAGTTTTGACTTCACGGCTGTACCATTCAGTTATCCCTGAACTACAGAAAACCACTGAGACAGAACTGGATTCAGTGAAAAAAATTGAAATAAAATTGTTCTTAAGAAGTAAAACATTACAAAAAATATTAAAAGCATATGCAAGTCAGAAGAGATGCTCCACTACCAAATTACCCAATGCTGCCCATTATGTTTACACCCATGTGATCTCCATAGGCAAAAGTGTACTGATTTGGGATCCTCCTGAGAACCAGACACAAATCCAAAGCCTTGGATTTATGGATACAGAGTTTCAACAATAAACCCTACTCAAGCTGTAATGAAAGAACACAACTTCAGGGGATATCCACTTGACAAAAAGCTCAGTCTCTACACAATGTGTTACATTTGCAGACATAATTCAGTGGGTCAGGATTTTTGTCTATAATTTAGTGTGGCACAGGAAGCACACAGTTTGTGCATTCACTCAGCTGAAACAGCTCTGCGAGAACAGCGAACTTCTGAAATTACTAGTGCAATTTGCTACATCCACTCTTTGTTGGCCTAGCAGGTGAAAATATACAGCAAGGCTGTTACTTGGTTTCAGAGCTGAAGCGTTCCCGGAACACACCACTCGGTACCTTGCAGCCTGCATGCATGCTGGGGGACAGGCACTCTCAAACACTCACCAGAACCTCTGGAGGACTGCAATTTTCAACACTGGGCCTTACAAGAAACACACCAGGAAGCATCAGCAAGCTCTAATTCTTCTAAACTTCTCTGCTGGGGTAAACAGTCTAAACGATCAAAGCAAAGCTCTTTTTCAAAGCAAAGCTCTTTTTCCAGGTAACTGGTTCCAATAGCTCATCGCTCAAGCAACTGACATTCGCTACATTAAGGTGAGTGCCCCGTAACATGAGCACACTTAACTTTCTCTTTGTATACAGGCATTACCAAAACAGATTGTTCTATCAACTCTGCTGTTCAAGGAACTGCAAAGATTGTATTGCCATGAACTCAGAAAATAAGCCAAAACAAGGAAAAGGGGCAGGCAGAGGCGAAAGACAAACAGTGAGGGCACCATCAGGGTCAGCAAATTTACAGGTATTCATCTTCACCTACCACGTATTCATGAAGTCTTTGCACACAGCAAGATCACAGTCAAGAAAAGAAATGACTTGGCCCTTTACCCAATACTAAGCCAAACTGTTCAGCACACAAACAGGTCACACAGGGGAGAGAGAAAAAGACAAAACAAAAAAAACCCAAACCAGATGGGTGGCACCTGCAATCAACTGACCTCCCAGAGTGGCTTTGTACTTGAAGGCTGTTTTTCATTACTACCCGTACACTCACTGTTCGGGCTGCACAACACGGGATCAGCAATAACAAATCCTATACTGCTGGAGTCTTCCAAGAGTGGGAAAAGTCTTCCTTGACTTAGGAGGGCTGTAAACCAGACTTACATTAATGGAGCAATATAAAATAAGCTAATAGTCCTAAGCTTGACCCTGATGACTCAAAATGTTTACCAAGATCATGTTCTGGCAGTATTCTGAAATGACTGCAAATAAATAAACAACAGTCAACTCATTAAGTCATAATATTAGGTACAGAAACATGCAACTGAATGGGGCTTGTTTTGCTGAGTAAGTTTGGAGTTGTTTGTTCTTCTTTCAACCTGAAAATACAGCAGGCTTGCTGGTCCAACTATGCCAGCAAACCAAGTTGCTGATTCCAGATGCACAGTTGTTCAACCTGTTTTCTATTTGAGATTAACTGATTTCTGAAGGCTGGCTTCAGAAAAGGCACATTTACTACTGACGGCTATTATTAATAACAGCTCTTTTTAACGGTTTAAGATAAACAGCCAGTAACAGCCACACTCCAGGTGCTTTTTTATTATTTTTTTTTAGTGCTAGCTATGATATTGTCTGGTTGTCTGGGACTCCAAGGAAATGGTCAACACAGAAGGGAGGTAACAGTTCACAGAAACCAAGGTGTAACTGCAGACCTAATCTCCTGACAGCAGCTTCAGGGGATAATATTCAGAGTTTAAGATATCTGTGGACAACATTCTATTAATTATTTAAGCTTGCATGGCTGCTTGCAGGAAAAGTTCTGTTCTTGCTAAGTTATATAACCATTTCAGGATGGGTTTGTTTGGATTTTTTAGTTTTAAGATAATTGCTTATTTGAGAACTCGACAGCCCCACTGGTATTCACATTTGAATACCACATTTGAAACAATATCATTAAAGTCAAATAGATTTCAAAATTCACACATTAAGTAAATCTGTTTATACTAAGTATCCAAACTAACTGCAGATCGCTTTCAGGACAAACACCATCCTGAGGTGTTTCATCAAGCAGATGAATCTCTCTTTTCAAAACCAAACCAAAACAAAAACCCCAATACCTGCAAAAACTTTTACAAACACTGCATTGATGCTGCTCTCAAATCTGTGGCAAACAGAGAAGTGAAAAGCACCCCTTTCAGACTGAGATTGCTGGGAAAGCAATGACAACATTAAAAAGCAAACACAGTCATTTTACCTTTGGGAGAAATGCCTAGATTAAGCTTGCAGAGAGAGTAGCTGATAGCATACTATGCGGCAGCAGCTGCCAAAAGACCAGTGAAGACAGAAGTAATCTCACCCCTCCAGCAGCTGGAGACAAGACTTCAGTGAAACTTATGTCTGGGATACTTATAAACCAAATGCTGACATAAAGAAAAAAATCCTCAGGTGAAACAGACCCCAGGGTAACAACTTGAAAGTATCAGCATTTTGCCTCTTCACAGCAACTGGGCAGAGAGCAAGAGTCTGGCATTCTAGACAAGGTGCTGGAAATACACTTTACACTTGGGAGCTTTTACTTCATCTTTTGTGCCCTCCTCTGATAATCACACTGTGTCTTTAAGCTCACCCATAAGGGATGATTTCAAGCTCTGTATATAGACACTAGTAGCACTCTGACATATGTGACCATTTTTTGGTGAAGTCATCAGTTACCAACCACATTAAAAATGTGAAGTTGAATTCACCTGTGTCATTCAGAGACATTTCTGAGAGAATTTCAGAGGAGTTTTATGTAAAATGAAGGTCTGAATCTCCTTCAGGAAACTTTTTTTCAAGTGTTTTAGCATAGCAATGACTACATCCTTCACGATCAGGAAACTCTGATTCTACAGAGCCTCTACCTTACACTTTGATTTGCAGCTTTCTAACTTAAATTCTAGTCAATACTTGCATGGAAAACCTCTGAGAAAAACAGAAGAGTTTCAGGAAATGATTCAGTAGGTGTCACTGCTTTTGTTCAGCCAGAGGCACCGTGGATCACAGACTTTCACAAGAGCACAAAAAAGTCCCTAATAATTGAGAGTTACACAACAGTACCACCATGCTAAGTACCAAATCAGTATCTAGCACCTTTAAGCCCAACGTCAAACACGCCTTATTTGTACTGTCCATTTTCCACACGCAGTTTAAAAGCTTGACTTTCCTAAAACGAGGACATCTTTGCATAACCAGCCCGCCGTTCAAAAGCGGTTTTCGAACGAGATAACCACTATCAATACAGCGCTGCGATGCAGGAGATCGCATACGTTTTCTAGTCATACTGGCTAGCTAACCAACCTCTTACTTACAGACTGAGTCAACTCGACGGGCAACTCACAGTTAGAAGACGAGCTACATCCCGGGCCGGCTCTCGGGAATAGGGAAGGGAGAAACGGAGGAGGAGAAGCCGTCTTCCTTCACTACCCCCACTAGCCTCAGATGGCAGCAGTCCTCTCCTGGGCCGGGATAGGCCCGGTACTCGCCCAACTGCGCCCAGAGCAGCCCGGGAGAGCAAAAGCTGCTTTGTCACCGGGAAGGGCCCTCGCCCCGCAGCGCTAGAGGCGGGAACCGCGGGCCCGGGCTCTCCTCTGGGGCTGCGCTCCAGTCGTCCCCGTGCTCCGACCCCGGCTTGGGTACTCCAGCCGGTCCTCCGCCGCCCACCCCCTCGTCCACCGGCTCGCCAGCCCCCTCGGCCATCCTGCTGCCCCTCACCTGCCGGACGCTGCTGGTTTCGGACACGGCGAATTCCTCCTTCTCCTTAGGAGTCTTCACCGTGACTTTGATGATCCGCGGCTCGGCTGCGGCGGAGCCCGCGGCGGGTGAGCGCGGGGGGCTGTGGCCCCCGGCGGGACCCTCCGCGCTCTCCGACATGGCGGAGAGGAGGTGAAGCCTGCCCGGCGGCGGGCGCGCGGCTCCCAGCACCTCGAGGAGGACCCTCCGCCCCGCGCAGCACCCGCTCCCGCACCGGCGGGCGGAAACAGCCCGGCTCGGGCGCGGCGCAGGCTGATGACGTCCAGTATCGGGGAAGTTGCTAGAAAGGGGTGTTGTCTGCCCGGGCGTGGGCTTGCCCGCCTTCAGCGCGCATGCGCCCGCAGGCGGCGCGTGCGCAGAGGAAGGTAGAGCGCCTGGCTGCGCGGTACGCTCCGCGCATGCGCCAGCGCGTCGCTATGTGTGGCCGGCCCCTCCCACTCCTGCCGGCGTTGCGCGGGAACTCTGCGTCCTCAAGAGCCGGGGTTCCTTTCAATGGAACTGCTGTAGGGGAGACGCTAACGCGTACTTAGCTGTGAGGTTTCGAGTAAACGCGTGAGGGCGGCTCCTAGGAGTCTCCTAATGTCGGGAGTGCGGGCGCCCGACGCGCAGGGAGATGCGCGGGGGTTTTTGATGGCGCAGCTTAACGGGGCCCTGTTGCGGCCTTGGGGGACTGCGTGTTGGGAGAAACGGAGGAAGAACTAGCGCGGTAGAACTCCTGAGCTTGCACTCGAGGTACAAAAATAACACCCCTTGCTTTTGAGTAAGTCACTCGGCATCAGCCCCAAGGGCAGTAGGTGCTGAATGTTTGCTAATGAAAAAGCAGTGTTGCTGTGGAAGTCTCACAGAACCAAGAATCGGATTTTTCCTCAAACCTGGACCAGAAAAATTAAAATATTAAATCACTAATTAAACCTTGTATCACCAGATTAGTTGTCCTGCCAAAATAGGAGTGAGTTTCCTGCATGCGTTTACGGTCAGGTAGTGGTGAACAGGAGATAGGACAAGGGGAAACGGCACAAAGCTGTGCCAGGGCAGGGTCAGATTAGATGTTAGGAAAAAAATTTTCACTGAAAGAGTTGTCAGAGCCTGGAACAGGCTGCCCAGGGAGAGGGGGTTGAGTCACCTTCCCTGGATGCGTTTAAAAAAAGGGTAGATGAGGTACTTAGGGATATGGTTTAGCATAGGATGGGAACAGTTGGACTTGATGATCTTAAGTCTATAACAACCTTGTAATTCTGTGATTCTGTGAACAGAATCACATGGAAAATTATGGAAATGCGTGGAAAATTGAAATAACAACAGAGAGTTTTGACATCTTAATCCTTCTTAGGCTGATGGGGTTTTAAACACTTCTTCCTATTGCTTTTACTTTTATTTCACACTTCCTTCCAACGGTGCTTTTATTTCCCTTTCTGTAACCATCTATGCAACTTCATCAGTTTCTGATCCTAAAGACTATAACTAAGAATGTTTTTTTGAGACAACAGTTTAATTTTTATGCCACTCCCATTTTCCTCACAGGTGGTTACGGTATTTACTGCAGAAGTTCAGATCAAGTCCCAACTCCAACTAGACATTTACAATTTAGTGTTTTTTCTGTAGGCAGAGTCACCTAAATAGGCTTGGAACAAGTGAGCAAACTGAAAATGAACTTGCAGTGACCAAAGAGTGTTTTGCATCAGGAGGAAAATACTGGCTGGAGTTATACCAAATAAAGAATACCAGTTTTGAACCGGTTTGGCTAAACACAGTTAATGTTTTACCTGAAGATAATGACGCAATTTTGAATTTAAATGAAGTCTGAGGTGGTCTAATGGCAGTAAAATTACACACAAGATCTTCAAAGATTTGCTGTAACATTCTTTATATTTCTGAACATTAAAACCAAAACACAACACAGTCACCTGTATATTGTTTCCCATTCCTGATTTGCCAGAACAAAGGTTAGGGGTCTTGTTTTAGTCACAGTTAAAGGGGTTAAGTTAAAAAAGCAGCAGGCTAAACTGTAACTGGATAGCCAACAATTAGCTTCTCCTGTAGACCTGGGGCTGCTTGTGTGGATGATCCGGAGGGCAGCCTCCTTGTCAGCTCCATGGGTAATTCTAGTAAGTGAAACGCTGCTGCCTGTGTCAGCGGGGTTTCCTTTACTCTAATGATCTTCTCAGACAGGAATAGACCCCCAAACTTTTTGGACTGTTAGTTCTTAGCTAGAACAACGCCCTCAGAAGTCTAGGGAAAAAAGTTACCACTTCTATAATCGTGACATTTTAACAGGGATTTTCCATGTATAGTCTACTACCTAACCCTTATCATCACTATTTATTTCTGTTGGTTTAATTAACAAACTCCTTATTTAAAATTCTGTAGTTTTACTTAATCATATCCCAGTATTTTTTTTCTCCAGCTCCTTTCTGGAGCTGGTCTTTCCAGCAGCTTCTTGGTTTCCTTGAGCTCTATTGTGTGGGCCTTTTCATTTATTTGGGCAGAAGCCCTGCTGTTTCCCTCATTTCATTTTTTTACCCCCAAAAAAACAATTAGGATTCCTAATTTCAGCATGGGAAACATCTGTAGTACTGATTTAACCATGTGCTTGGAAGTACAGAACCTATGCAGCCTGAAGTCTTTCTGATGTCAGTAAATAGGGGCCTTTTTCTCTTAAGTTTTCTTTATTTTGGCCTTCTCACCTCCCCTCTGGGTGTGGACGTTCTGATCATTTTCATGTTTTTTTAAGGGTTTTTTGTGTTTCTGCAGGAGCCTTTTACAGCGTGTCTCAGAGCAGCTGGGACAAGACACTGCTGAGGATTCGTACGGGAAGTCAGAAGAGAGCAGCTGTTGCTGCATCATGTGCACTCACAGTCCAGAGTGACAGGTTGTGGGGAAGTAACAGGGATGGCATTGCAGAGCCTTCAGAAGAGAGCATCCTGGGAGTATCTCTCCTGAAACAGGCTGCAGCAGCTGTAACAAAAGCTTTGTGAATGAACGTAAAAGGAGACAGACATGAGAAAATACAATTCATTTTTTATAAAGCTGAGCCATTCAAATATATACAAGGAAAAGCAACATGCTGGAGAACAAATCAGCTGACAGAAGAATTTGTGTGATTTATACCTGACAGGCCAGTACACCAAGTGTTGAACAGGAAAAGGAGCTGTGCTGAACAATGAGAACTGCACTCAGCACTTCCCAAATCAGAAACACGTGTCTGTTTCTTTAGCACCTAAAAACAGAATGAGCTTTCTATGAGGACTTGAACACACATTTTCAGAACGCACCTTCTGTTTCATTTCAGGAGCATTCCTTCTGTTGTTAGTCAGCAAGCATTATACAAACTGATTTTCCTTTACGTCAAACTCCTTAGCACAAGAAGCAGCACCGATTAGTTCTGCTGCTGCTGCGTTGGGAGGGAGCAGGGTGGGGGAGGGGAGGGCGTGTGGGGTGCAGGGTAGGGGAAGCTTTTACTGACAGTCCTGAGAGAAAAAAACCCCAGTATGTCAAATGGGGACAGAAAGGCAAATTAAAACTTAGACAAAGACATTTCTAGGATAGGAGGTCATCAGTCTTCTAGATTTTGGCTTCTGGCAGGGGAAGTGAGAAACTCTGAAGTACTCTAAATAGAATTTAGCAACTTAATGGCACCTTAACAGTCTGTAACATACTGATTAGGTTTTGGGAGGGGATACACATTTTGGATTCCCTACTTCAATATTGGACACACTGGAAAAGAATTTACATCTTAAAGTTACAGACACCTTTGATTTGATTAGAAAAAACATCTTGGTCTTGTTCTGGTATTTCCTGCATGCAGCAGACAATAAAAAAACCTACCACATCCCCAAACAAAGGGGTTTTAGTTTGAATCAGACTAGTAACAAGACAGGTTACTTTGTTCCACCCTGCAGCATGTTAGGTGTTGGGATTACCTTGCTACAGTTGTGTGGTCACAGGGTTCACACTTCTGAAGAAGTGGTATTGGTCCCATCCTGAGGATGTGGTATTTGGAAAGTATTTTCAAAGCGTTTGGCAGAACAACAGCAGGAGAAACAGACAACTAGAAAAACTTGTGAAACAAAAGGTTAGGACAAACAACTGGGGGAAGCTACAATAAAGAATGCCTGTATTACTATGAATTTTGAGAAATTACGGACTATTAGCTACAACATCTAGTTTCTTAGAGAGTCTTATTCTGCTGCTAGCACGGTCATGGTGTTAGTTTTCAGAAGTCGCTGCTAACTGCAAGAGCCTTACCGATTCATAGTTAAATACTTTGTCCCACTCTGCTCTCCTGCCTCCCAGGGAAGTGCTGCTTTTGCACATACTTTGCTTTGGAAATTGCTTAGTGCTACAGTGGATTCAAAACCAGATAATCTTCTATTTCCATGTCTACAGTGTTTTGCTTTCTCTCTTCTCCTTACTCTCCTCTGTCATTCTTTTCCTCCAGCTTCTATATTCTCTGCCGCTTTCTCAGGTTAACCGACACTCAAGCCAAGTCCTACTTGTACTTCTGTAATGCTCCACTTCAGCAACTATCCCAAAACAAGTAAGACTCCACGATTTAGTACTACATTCAGTGCTGCACAAACAACTGTGCATATGTTATAGCTGTATTGCATTCACTGACTAGGACCAAAAAAAAAGTGAGCTTTGTCTCTTAGCACAAGAGGAACTGTTCATTCCTTGGCCAACTGAAGAATGTCACAGGGCACAATCCAAAGCTGACAGGTAGGACATATTGGCTTCTACATTTTGCAGCTGAAAGCCGCTGTTTTGGCTTTGGCACAGCCAGCAGCTCTCTCACTTTCCCCCTTTGGAACAGGGAAGAGAAGCAGAAAGGTGAAAGTGAGGGAACTCCCAGACTGAGCTAGAGGCTGTGTAACAGGCAAAGCAAGACAAGGCATTCATACCCCTCTTCCCATGGGCAGGCAGCTGCTCAGCCATCCCCAGGACAGCGGTGCTGTGTCACACGTAATGGTGACATGGGAAGACAAATAGCATCACTCCAAACATTCCCCCCCCCCTTCTTACCCATAATTTAAATTCTGAGTGTGACATCATATGGTACAGAATATCCCTTTGGCAAATTGGAATCAGTTGTCTCAGCTCTCCTAGCTATGTCCCCTCCAAATTCCTTGTGTACCCCAGCCTCCTCACTAGTAGTGAGAAGCAGGAAAGGCCTTGGCTCTGTGTAAGCACTGCAACCATCTGTTCTATCAATGCTGTTTCAGCACCAATCAAAACCATAGTCACACAACAGCTACAGTAAAGAAAATCAAATCTATCCCAGCCAACACCAGCACATCCATGTTGGTATGCAAAGCATACAGATCACAGAATCGTACAATCAGAGACTGGTTTGGGTTGGAAGGGACCTGAAAGCTCCTCTAGTTCAACCCCCCTGCCATAAGCTGGGACACCCTCCACTAGACCAGGCTGCCCAAACCCCCATCCAACCTGGCCTTGAACACTGCCAGGGGAGGGCAGCCACAACTTCTCTGCTCAGCCTGTGCCAGTGCTTCACTGCCCTCCCAGTGTGAAAAACTTCTTCCTTATATCTAGTCTAAATCTGCCCTCCTTCAGTTTATAACTGTTGTCACTTGTCCTGTCTCTCCAAGCCTTAGTTAAAAGTCTGTTGCCAGACCTTCCCAGAGCCTTTTCTTCTCCAGGCTAAACAAGCCCTACTCTCTGCCTGTTGTCATAGCAGAGCTGCTCCAGCCCTCTGATCATCTTTGTGGCCCTCCTCTGGGCTTGCTCCAAGAGCCTCATGTTCTTATTGGTGTCCCCAGAGATGGATGCAGTACTCCAGGTGGGGTCTCAGCAGGCACAAGCAGGGGCAGAATTCCCCTCCTTTGACCTGGCCTCACTGGTTTTGGTGCAGCCCAGGACACAGTTGGCCTTCTGGGCTGCAAGCACACATTGCCAGGTCATGTTGAGCTTCTCATCCCCTAAAACTCCAAAGACCTTTTCCTCAGGGCTGCTCTCAATCCATTCATCCTGCAGCCTGTATTGATACAGGGGGGTTGTCCCGACCCAGGTGCAGGACCTTGCACTCAGCCTTGTTGAAATAATGACTGTTGACTTTTCCTTTTTTTAACTATCTGGATTCAGCAACAGAAGGACACGTTTGCATGAGCTGTCTCAGATTTAACTTGATACCATTTTGACCAATTGCATAGCGATGTATTCTGATGTCGGTAGTCATTAAATGACTTCTCAGTTGAGAAATTCTGTGAAAGCAAGACTCAAAACACAGAAATGGAAGAGTAAATTTTATTGAATAATGAAAAACTAAATGCATTACACTTAGTTTCAGCTCTGCTGGAATACTAGTTTTCTATTTTTTCTGTGGAAGAAAGTGCAACAAATCAATTATTCAGACTTTTATCAAACTAGTAATTGTTAATTTCTCTTCAAAAACTGCATAGTTGAGCAGTTGTGCAACAAACACATAAATTTCTGCAAAAACCCTGAAGAAAAATTTGATGTCTTTCTGCTCTGAATCTGGTGTCAGAGGAGATCACCTGCATGGGTCAGATTCCAATTGCCTTTTCCCTTTTTTCCCATTCTGTAAGAAAGAATTAAAACACATTTTTAGTTAATATACTAGACATGACACTTTAATATACAAAGTAGCTGCAGATATAAAGTTGTATAAATAATAAACAAAACAATTTAGGAGTTAAGTTCCATACTTTTCTTAAATTACAGAACTACTGCAGGATACAAACTCCTCTGAAGATGAAACTCTGTAAGGTACTGGAAATATGCCTTAACAATTGCCAACAGAACTGTACCCCCTCTTTTTTCCTCTCACCTACCAAACCTCATTCCCCTCCTCTCAGCTACCAAACCTATCTACAACCTCATTCCTACCTACGAAATCTCATTCCTACCACACCATGTCAGGCTTAAAGTGGCTTGTGCCAAGGATCTAATAACTATGCAACTATGAGCCAAATCAGGAGAGCATTCCTTCCACATCCCACCCAAAAGATACCAGGAGAGACATCAGGAGCCATTCACACATCGGGCCTTCTGTCACCTACCCAGAAGCATTCCCACAGCCAGGTGGAAGGTGTGGCTGTCCCAGGGAAGACTACAAGAAGAGAGCATTCCACCATGGAAGGAACAAGACAACCAAGAGAACAAGAAACACAAGGAACCAGGAAGACATCAGGAGACAATGAGGGAACATTGGTCCTGTGGCCCTCTCCCTGCCCCCACCCCCACAGGACCCGGAGACACTGAAGAATACTCTGCCATCGGAAGGGACGCCGTAGCTCCATGGTGGCAGGTATTGCAACCTCCCTCTCATCTCACCTCTCTCTCATGTGTCTCTCTCACTCTTTTTTTCTGTCCTTTTCTCCTTCCCCCTTCCCCTGCATGTTTGTCATGGGCCAAATAAAGTACCTTGACCCTTGACTGGGTTTCGAGTCTTAATTCTGTTCTCCGAGCATTGCGACAAACCCATCCCAGTAACACCCATAACTGGACATCACTCGGGGGCTAAGCCCACCCCCAGCCACCCAGCGCCATCTGAGGATCGGCTGGAACGCAACGGGCTCTAGCCTCTGCCAAACTAAACCTTGTCCAGGTTGTGAATCGTGACAACTAATTAAAACAGTCAAGGCAGTTACACGCAGCTGAGATGTTAACCTCCAGGGATAAACGTATGCTGCCTTACTGCTTTCATTGAGGGTTTTTGTTGTTGTTGCTTTGGTTTTAATCCACAGATTCCAGTTACTTATTTTTTAAGGCATCCTTGTGTTCAAGGCAATATTCCATAAGACAGTGGGCCTTGTGCTATCAAAGACACCAACACAAATACAGTAAAACAAGAAGGGTTGTCCTGGTCAGCCTGCAAAGATTACAGGAGAGAATAATAAAAGCAGAAACACTAATCCCTGCATGGCAGACAAGTTTTCCAAAGACAAAACACACCAAAAAAAACCCCAACCCCAAACATTTCAAAAAGTAACAACCAACCAACCAAAGACAAAACCACCCCACCTCAGGGTGTTGAATTAAACAATACAGCAAGATGTGGAAAGAAAAACATTAGACTGATGAGGAGGCAGAGGAGAAAGAGAATAGATGGTTTTTCAGTAATTCCTAAGCATATGACGACTGCTTTTTGTAAACTTTTAAGTTAGTCTTTTAATCCTCTTGATTCAGAGTTAGCCGCAAGGTAAGTTTATCTTACTAAAAAATTTCTGCTTACAGATAAATACTTAAAGTGAGCAAAGGCATTGATGGGAGGGAGAAACAAACAAATACTGAAGTCCTATGTCAGAAGAGTGATGCGAATGACTGAATTTGACAAAAATATTTATTTTAAATTACTGGTATGAACATTCAGCTTGTCTGCAAGGGACTGAACAAGCATACAAATCTGTCAACAGCTGCCAGACAATTGTAAGGATCTTTGTCATTTGCAGTAAATGGAGGACAACAAGAGGCTTCACACAGAACCCCATGTAATGCTAGCCAAAGAATTTTGTGCAATCACATAAAAAGGTTTGTTGATTCAGAAAGAGCAACTGTGGCTTAATGAGCCAGTTTTCACAAAATTAAAAGAGTATTCCAATACAAACAGCATGTTGCAACTTGAAATAGAACAGCTTGCCAAAGATTGCACAGCTACCTTAGAAGTTTCCATTATGTATTACAGACTTTCCTTGTAATCTGAAAAAGGTCACACCTGAAACAAGCAAAAACTTCACACAACCCCACTGCCACCCAAATGTGTCCCTTGTACTAATGTACAAATCCTTATCCACAACTACTGTCAGGCTTCAAAAAAGCAGCATGCTATTTATGCAAAAGTTAACTGAAATTCACTAGCATGAGTTGCATTAGCAGCCAAGTTGAGCAAAACAGCATTTGCCGAGTCAGCAAGACACCAATCTTATCGTTTATATTTCAACACAGCTTGTTGTCAATCTCCTACAAAGATCTGACTAGAGACAGAACTAAGATACAGAATTAAAGAAAGAATGTGGAAAAAGAGGTATGGAGTCTACAGGTAGTCGGCCCAGTTACACACAGTTAAGACAGCGAAACCAACATTTATCAACTAACATACTTCAAGGAGTTTGGAAGTGCAAAACACATGGTAGATTTCAACTTCCCCAAACTCTCCTTTAGTTGTGCTACTGTTGTGGGGGGTCTTTTTCCCCTACAGTTTGAACCACTACTTTGTTTCACACTGGAAAAAACAGAGCTAATATGTCAGTTCAGAGCACATTACCTTATGATGGTCTCAGCTATGTCAAGTATGGCTAATATTAAAAACCCAGAAAATAACTACCTGGTATTTTGTTAATTCTGCCTGCAGTAGTTTCACTTTGGATCTTTCTTGCTCTAACGCAGCATGAAGTACAGTTACCTAAAAAAGATATGGAATGTGAATTTGTAAGATGTCCTTAACACCTGTGATTTTATCCAGTCAATGTTGTGGTCCATTAGTATCGTGCTGGACAAGCAGGTAGTAATAATACATGCTGACTTCACAAGTGACTACCACTATCATTATGGATGAACTGAAATTATAAACAAAATACTCTTTAATGACTTGTTTCTCAAGCAAAACATACTGGCCTACTTGTATAATGGTATACAGAAGCTATAAAGGTAGCAACTCTTTTGACTTTTGGACTCTGGATTAGTTTCTTCCATAGAACACTTAACTGGTGTGGTATTATGCAACACAGATTAGCTTATTACATCACCCTTACAAAATAGTACTGTGTTATATGTGACTTGTGCAAACATCTTAAGGGCTTGGAACTGTTGCTGTGGACCAAAAAACTAAGCATACAAATGCTGCATGCCCTCTACTGCAGTGACTTGCCAACTGACATGTGTTAAGTAATTTGTAGCTCACTTGTGTTAATAAACTTAATACTAGAAATCAAAACAAACCAAAACCACCCAGGAAAGAAGTGTCTTTTTAAGCACCTTTCTGAGCTTCCCGGTTCAGGTTACTAGAAAGTGATACTCCTAAGGTGCTGTTCAGGGCAAAATAATTTCCAGCATGCTGAGCTCTGCTGTCTTTCCAGAAGCCGTACTCAGTGAGTAATACTGGAAATTTACACAATACACCTCCTCAGATACACAAAGTTCACAGCTAAGGATGAAATGTAACATTTTTTTGCTTCAAACAAGACTTTAATTCAGCTTCCTCCACCTCTACCACTTCCTTGAACAGATAGCATCTTTGAAATACGCTGAATTCTTGCATTTAGAAATCTTTGCTTACCTGTACAGTCAATTCATTTTTGATAATCTGAGATTCATCAACTTGCTGGAGTATTTCTGCTTTGTCTTTCACTATGGAGAGAAAAGAAACAGCATGAGGATCTTTCTAGATTTCAGGTCTTTTTTCACAATAGCATACTAACATCGCTCTATTTCACTACTTCTTCACCTCTATATAATATCATCTTCACTAAAAAGAACGGTAGATGTTTTAAATCAAAACCAACCATTAGCCATTAGCTTGAAAAATTCTGGAGATAAAGACTCACTGCTTATCCCAGACTTACCCCTGAAAGCAGCATAGACTTTTGATATATCCATTGTGAACAAACTCCCATCAGAAAACTGATTACTGGGAACTGATCAATATTTTGGGACCCTACATTTCACATAGGAGCTCAGTGATAGCTATGGAAGCTTCAGTCTACTCAGATATAGATATTCTTAAACTATTTAAGTACTGAAATATCTGTGTGTGACTTTAAATTCTCAATATGAAGAAATAAAGTTTTTTTTTCATGGTTCAATTCTGCCATGAACTTGCTTTCCCACAAAATACAGAATTCTCTGCAGAAAACCTCAAAATTGCTCGTTCTCTACTACGTTACTATTCCACAAAGAAAAAACCACTCAGAACTTCAACTCTTTCCTCTCAAGGTGAAAATATTTCTTCTTGACTCAGATACTGACCTGAATAAAGTTAAAATTTGTAATGATCAATTACATTATGAAAACCTGAACTATCTTAGACATAGCTTTGTAAATACACTGTACAGAAAAAAAATCAGGTTTTTTTAGCTGAAAAGGTAGCCTCCAGAAGAAACTACATTCAAGAGCTAAATTAGGAAATTGAAAGGCAAAAGCAATTTTCTAACAAAATTGCAGACATTTGCATATGTAATTCTGTGGTTGAGCTATCCCTACTCATTGTGTGACACAAGACTGGCTTAAACAGAACGACATTTCCAGCAGCTTGCAAAGGTGCAAGAACAAACAGTTCCTTCAGGGGTGTCTAAACAGATATTACCATGAGGTCAATCCAGAATATGTAGTTGTCACTATCCAAAAGAAGTCTTACTCAAAGAATCATCTTACCTAAAATGTAACTGAATGGTTTGCATTTTAAAGAAAGATCTCAACATACAACTTATTATTTCATCATATGATAATGGAAATGCAGTACTGCAGCCCACTGAATTCTGTGGTTCACTGGGATCACTGCAAATTAACAGCTCCTTAGTTCTTTCTAGCTGTTACTGGGTGGTATAAATTGCTGCTTTGTAAGTTCCTTCCATGTTTTTAAAAGAATATTTAAGTTTCCTGATAAAACTCTAAACTTACTTTCACCTTCTTTCATCATCTTGTGAAGCTGTGCATTTCTTGCTTTTACTTCTTTATACTTTGCCTGTATTAAAGAGATCAAATTATTACATGCATACTGTATTCTATAAACTAAGCATAACTTAAGGGTTTAAAATGATGACTCCTGCAGAGAACCTAATCACACAATCACAGAATCATAAAAACATTTGGGTTGGAAAAGACCTTTAAGATCATCTATGCCTTAAACCACAGCCAAGGAAAGGAACACACAACAGAAGCAGATTGGTAGCTGAGAGTCGAGAGAAAAAGGCAAGCACAAGGCTCATTTCGTCCCCTGAAAAATCACAACCATTATTAATACACTTTTCTAGATACCAAGATGAGACAAATAATTTGCCACATTGCTCGGCAAGTAGGACAAGACCCCGTTGCTCTAGAGATTATTTTATTCAGCAGTTATTGTTACATTATAGTTTCTTTCCTTTTCAATTCTTTGCAGTTTACTCAAGAACCTATTTTTGTTGGATTGTGAGGGGTTTTTTTCCCAGTAGATCTGGTATCACCACACTTCCTTCGTAAGTCAGCCTTTTCTGTAGTTGGCCACCAATATAAGTTGTAGCCATGCATCCTAGCTGTAAACTTATTTGGTCACAAGTCTCTTCATACAGTTTGCTCTTTTAGGCTCTTGAAAAAAAATTCATTTCAGACATGCTTTTCTGTGATGAAGAAGCTGCTGTCTTCCACCAAGCATCACACCAGTCCTTGAGGATACTTAACCCACATTTACACCAGACCTTTCTTGACCACCTAAAACCGTATTAAGGTCCCCAGAGAAGTTAATAAAATTAGACAGCAGTATCATCATTCCCCACCTCACTGGTATCCTTATGCACAGTACTTGTTCCATCATGTGATGAAATGCCAATAGTGGTACATATGTTGGGGATTCCAACTTTAGCACCCTGCTGTTTACAAACCTCACGTCGTTATTACCACAAGTTCTTCTTCTTTGAACAATCAAAAAACTTCCAATCTGTGAAGGGCTCAGTCTACCTTAAGCAATGCATAAAACTAGTAATAAACTTAAAATAGTTCTATGCTGCTTTACTGTTATTTGTTGTAAGGCCAGTTCCTAATGGAAACACTTTCCTTTTTGCTCTAGTTACTATCCAGACAATGTCAACATGGGCTAAAAGGGGAAACATTGTCCCCAGCTACTCCAGTATGCAGCAACACCATGTAGTTATTAACAAGCAAATATTTTTCTTTCCTGGTGCGTTTTTGCATCTGGTGAGTCTGATGTCCAATTTCACTTCTATGTAACAGGAAAACATGCAACAAAACACAGGATTCCATTCTTGTTACAGTGCAGCTTTACAGCAACATCTCTTAAACATAATAAAATAATCACTGGTTAACCACTTCAAATACTGGCCTGGATCTACCAAGAAAACAAAACAAAAAAGCCCCAAAACACATAGCTCTTAAATGCAAGAAAAGCCGAGAGCAATCTAAAAAGTAAACAGGCTGGACAGGACACAGGGAAGTCCAACTGCCTGTTCAAAGCAGAGCAAACCTCATGGCAGATCGGATCACACAAGATCTTGCCTAGTCTTAGATTACAACTTTATTTTTTTGACCATGAAAACACTAGTAATAGGAAACAAATAGTGACTGATATGCCAGATATGAAGTTCATTTCTGGATGCTTTGATCTGATTATTTTTAGGTGCTTGACTTACCCACCAAGACAGACTCCTTCATGTGGTACTGAAGGAATGATTTGCTCTGTTAACACATAATCTGGGGCCAGCCAACAGCATCTCTACAGATTGGTCACATTTTTAACAAATACTTAATTTCAAATGTATTGTTAACACCTTCTAACAGTAGACAAAATTTATCAGCTACATACCTTCCACTGACTTATTGTACTTTTCAGTTGCTCAATCTCAGCATCTTTCTTTTCAAGCTCACGCTTCAGTCGTTCTGTTTTTGTGTCTTTCACAACACTCTCCTAAAAGTAGGAAAACACCGCTTCTTAGTAATCTAGTGGTGTGGATTTGATACTTTGGAAGGATAATCGATTGTTCAAGATGAGAATTTTTGATCAAAACTAAAGAGGTATATATGAATAGATACCGAAGGGATAAGAAGCACAGTAGTTAATATTGGCATTTTCTGTGGAGCAAAAATCACTTAAATCACAAGTGTTTCGTGTTAAATTAAGACATTTAAATACCTCTTCAGATAGATAAAAACATTACAGTGTTGTGGGTTTTTTTAATTCTTTAAGATTATCATGGTTTTGATTTGTGCTTTCTTCTACTCAGGTGCTCCTTCTCGTCAGTGAACAAGCCTCAGCAGGCAAACTTCTTCACTTCAGAATGACTGCTGTTTTACGTGCCTGGTTGTGTTCATGAGACGTGCTGTTATCTGCTTTGCTGGCATCATTGAATTGGACTCTCCTTTTTTCTCTTTCAAGTATTCTGTGAATATCATCTTCCAGCCTGTTGAAAAATCCTCCATCATGCAATGAAGACTGGGAAGAGCTCTGTTCCTGTCAAAAATAAGGACTTATAACACATCTTCCTTTACATATAAGTTAACACTGAGCAAGAAATCAACATGTTTAAAAATAGCTTAAGTCATGGGGAAGTGTTATAAGTTGTATTATTTTACTTTGTATTTTCCAAGAACACTGTGACTTCCACCTAGATAATATGGTATCAACTGAACAGCCTAAAAATTAGTTACCAGTTATCATTTAGCTGGTATTATAAAAAAGCATCAAGTTGGAACGTAGTAATTTTGCATGATGACTACACTTATTTATGTTTTATTTCACTGATGACTCTTCTTTCCTGTAAGAGTTTTAATATTTGTGGACTGCACCACAACACAGGAGCAACGCAGTACTTTCTGATGTAATTTGCTTCTCTTTTTTTGTGGTACAGTATGCAGTTTTTAACATGCTTTAAAATCTGCAAGATGCATAAAAAACTAAAGAAGCAACAAGTAGTGCTAAGAAAGCCAGTACTAAATTCTCAGGATACAAGAACTGCAGACATACATCTGTAGCAAATCTGCACCTGTAAAAATTACCCAAATGGGTCCGTTTCAAAACATGTAATGGATTATTGCCACATAAAGAGCCAAACCAATTACTTTTTAAACATAAAGAGTTGTTTGAAGGCTTTTTTTTTTTATTATTAAACTAGTTAGAATCAGACTTACCTCATGTTTTTTAGCAATGTTATCTGAAAAGAATATGGAAAAAAATAACATCAGTAAGTCTCTCAAATCCTGTAAAGCTGGCCATTGAAACAAGACAATTTGGAAAGTGAACGGAACCCATCTTTTGGAGTTCTTCAACATTAACTTTCCTCTCAAAGTCACAATGAAAAAAAGTCATTACTAAAGCATTCAAAGCCGTGACTATAAACTATGCCTTACATCAATCCCCGTATTTGTGCTTTCTCTCAGACCTTTCAGATTATGTAACCAAGGGCAGCATCCTGTATTTGTTTGCTTCAGTGGAAGCGGAAGGCAATGTCTGTTGTAAAGACACTCAAGGAATTTGTTGGTTTGTTTCTTTTAAAGTCCATTTAGGGTTTTATAGCACTTATCTCACTGTATACCTGAATGCCTTCCATGCCTTCCAGACTGCTGTGCTTTCAATCTTTTTCCTTTATCCAGATTATTTATGTGTTTAATAAATATTGTAGATTTAGACAAAAACATCCTTAAGAGAAAAACCTTAGAAAATAAATTACTTTCTTCCCTTTCTAGCATCTACCTGGATTTATTCATTAAAATTCAGAATCTCTGCTCTATAGACACAGATGGAGGAATTCTAAATGTAAATAATGCATATGATGAATATATGCACATTATTTCAAAATTTACTCATCCTAGTAGCATGAAGAAAGGCAAACAATGACTTGCTTTTACACAGAAAAACAGAGAAACTCAGTTGCCTGCAGAGAGCAAACCTAGTGAAACAAAAAATCCCAGTCTTTTTTTTTTTTTTAAAGTCACATTAACGGTGTTTGAATCCAACCCCCATCCCAGGGATATTACCTGAATTTATGTTTCCCTTAACATCTTTTCTTCCTGATCATCTAACTAACCCATTATTATATAATGAAAACTTCACTTTTAGACTCTGTAGGACACACTAACTCCAAGTCATTTAGTGTTTGTTTAAACACGGTATTAATGAACAGAGACAGAAGGGCATTTTGCTGTTAGCACACACACTATGAAAATTCCAAGTAGAACAGCTCATATGGTATGATAAGGCATACCTATATTACTGTCTGACTGAAAGTCTTTCAGAGACACAGTGAGAGGTTTGTCTTTTCCTTGCTGGTTCTTTTTCTCTTTCTTATTCACAGACTTTGACTGAGATGAAGTATTTTCAACGTTTTCATATTCCTAGAAGAATAAAGTCCCACTGGTATAATTTTCTTCAATACCCAAATATTTTTCCCTGAAACTTTATACAGGAAAAAACCTTATAATGTACTAAAGGAGGTTTTAGCCTGACAAGTAATTTGCAGGCTTCAAAAGGTTTAAAGGCTGCACAAAGTATCAGCAATTAAACATCAAATCTGTTCTCTGAAGTACAGCATTGCTCTTCACTAAACAGCGTAATACTCTCTTATTCATCTCATCAAATTTTATCTAGAAACTCTCAAACTGAGAATATACTGTAGTCAAATTCAGAAAGGCAGAGTGCTACGTGATGCAGCTTGGTACCTTCTTTAAAAAATATGGGTCTACTGTGCCTTCTTTTTATTCTCAAAATATGCTTACTCACTCAGTAGAAATCAGAGAGATGTTAGTGTGCAGCAATGCTCTACCAATTGACCTCACTCCTACTGAAAATCAGACAGCCTGGTACATGATAGCTGTATGAACCAGCCCCACCTCCCCACACATCCACATTAACATTCTTAGAAAATTTTTCATGTCACTGTTGTTAAAAATAATCTTAAATACCAGCTATTTATGTATTTTAATTAAGATTTTAACTAATCTTAAAAGTTAATTAATTTTTTAAAAAAATGTTATCTAGAAAGCAAAGATGGAAATGGATTTTTTTTCCCCACAGATACAGGATTTGTTCCGTGTGCTCAGGTACTATAGATTTTGAATATATACAGTATGTTTTAAATTATTCAGAGGTAATTCTGAAGGAGCCTACAACGATGCTATGCCGCTATTGCCAAAGACTGTCTTCACTTCAAAAAAACCCTTTTATTGTACAAGTTAAAAATTTATCCTTGGTTTTCAAGAACTGTGGTACCCTCCCCCTCAAAAAACTGAAGTATAGTGTAGATATTTGCACAAAAGTGCACATGGAATTTTTATTTATTATGCATAATTATTTTAAAATTTACGTATTTTCGTAACGTTTAATTTGCTGGTTTTCTGCAAAAAAAGCAGCAACTCCCTGTTAGAAATAAAAATTTCACCTAGGCATACTTTTTCAAAACAATTCTTTATTGTTCCGTAACAACCACTCAGAAAACAGCATCCTGACCAGCTAAGAAAATACATCCAACTTCTTAGATCTTGTATATTTACACTGAAAACAGAGAAAATGTAAGCAAAAAGTGCAAATGACTCAACCATAGCTAGCACTAAGGCCTAAGGAGAAATCTGTCCTTTAACTCTCTGATTTTTCCAAATGTGCAGTATTTTTTCTGAGGAAGGTCAGGATCTTTTGTACTCTTAAAAAATTCCAGTGCATTTATCTGCCACTAACTTAAAAAGTAAAACTAATTTCCCACCTTCACAGTTAAATAAAAAGCAAACAAAAAAAACCCCCACAAAACCAAACCTCCCACCCAATGCTATTACACATGGTTTCCTTCAAATCCAGTATTCTCCTGAACTCCTAAGCACCTGAACAAGATAACCAGTTTACATGAAGAAAACAGTACTTCTACGAAGTTTTTTTGCTTTTTAAAATGCAAGCCTCAAACTTGTACAGCTTCTACATCAGGATGAATCCTGCAAATACCTTTTGTGCTCTTCGTATTCCAATTTGCTTAACAGCAATGCCTTCTCAAGATCAGCTTCAAACATTTCAGTTGTCAACTGAAGAAAGAAAATGAACATTTTTCATGCAACAGTTAGAAAAAAAGAGCACACCAACCTACCAAGATGACACTAAATTTTCAGTTTCAATACACATATCACTACAGTTGCCAAAAAGCTGTTTCACTGATGTGACATAGAGCATTATTAACAACTAGTATACCTGTGGTATAAAAGGTAATGCAAAGCTTTTCGTCAGGGAACCCTGGGCATATACATGCATACAGTAAGTTGCACACATGTTTACACAATACAGTTTTGACAATTTGCTTACATGAGATTTCCCCAAAATAGTTTTATTTTTAGTCTGGAACATGAAAAACAGAGGATGTTAAGGTTGAAAAGAGTCATTGTACCAGAAAGTCCCATCCACTGCACAGAAAAGATAGGTTAAGTGCAGGTTTGTTATTTATTTTTTTTTATTCTTAAAAAAAGAGTAGAACTAATAAAACCTGAATTATGTCAAGATAGTTTTTCTTCCTTTTCTCAGGAGAGGAAGTAAGTCTTCTTTGGAGATAAAGAACATTTTAAGCTTTCTAGATGTGATCTACTAAGAAAAATAAGTAGGAATGCACAACAGGAATGAAGGATGGGATATCTGGTTTTTCTTGTGTTACAGGAAAGTAGTGCAGGGAAGCTCATCTCCTGCTGCACAGAAGGCTGAAGGATCGAATGGCTGAATAGGGAAGAGCAGCATCAGTTGGGTGGAGTCAAAATAAGGCATTTACCTAGAGAATACAGATGTTCTCTGTAGTCAAAGGTAGCTGGTGGATAATCCAAACGTGTAACAGCTAATAATCTATGTTCACAGCAAAGTTAACCAAGATGAGTTGTTCTGAATGCAGAACTCTGTTCCATTGAACTCTACTGTTGTAAGGAATCATCACAACCCCCTGCTGCTACATGGAAACCTTATTGTTAATCATAGCTCTCTCTTTTTTATGTCCTTACGGAAATACTAGTTAGTAAAAATAATTACTTTAACCATTATTTTCTTGTTCTTTGAATTACAAATTTAGGTGCTTTCCATTCCTTATAGAATACTCTCTGATACTGTAGTTTACATTACTTAAGTGGTCTTAACATACTTTGCTCAAACTGGACTGAGGTATACTAGCTTTCTTGTCTACAGGAACCTTACAGGTTTTTATATCCTGGAAGTGATTTACTATATGGTGTAAAAGCATACACATTCTTCCTAATTGTTTGTTCAACAATTCATATGATCAGTCTCACATAAGAGAAAAATTAAAGAATGGCTTCTAGTTTTTACCACAGTAAACCAGCCTGTTTTAAGCAGTTACTTGAACCACAGTAAAACAGTGCTCTCAGCACAAATTTGCTACTGAATTCAGGGTGAGGTCATTCCTGGCTTTGCATTTTTGTTCAAATTTAGCACTGACTGATTGCACTGAGCCTCATAGACAGGATTTTTGTAGCAGTCAAGGTCAAGAAGCACCATGGACCCACTGCAGCAACCTGACTGGAGGTGCCTCAGGGCGCTGAAGGGCTGCACACATGGGTGGTGGGGCAGCCACCTGAGCAAAGGCTAATTAGCAGAGTTGACCTTCACTGGGACAATTCCAGTGGAGGGGACCTCGTGGAAGGGCTGCCTTCAGCTGCACCACCTGCAGCAAGGGGACTGGAGAAGGAAGAGGAGGAGAGAGTGGTTTGACAGTTACTTGGGGTTTTTTTTCTTTGAGTTTTTGTTTTTTATCAGAATCAGTAAATTGAGATTTGATAACAGACAAATGAGGTTGACTGAAATTTCCCCAAAATCACTATACTGAAAACCTTAAGCATCATAACAAAGGAGAGAATGGGGATCTAAAAAAGAAAAAAAAAACCAAAAAAACTAGATTACCAAGATTAGAACAATTAATACACAAAAGTAAGGTAAAGTCACAAGAAAGATGAACTTGGGAGTTTTACATTTGCATGTCTAAAAGCACTAATTATGCACACAAGCTCCAACATGATTATCAAGGATTAACAGTACAATGCTATATAATTATCAAAGTGCACAAAAATGGCATTATGTGGTAACTAGAACAACAGTAACGCTACCATAATTTATTTACCTGGAAGTCATTCAGTTGAGGGCAAGACTGAGTGTTTGAAGCTGGTTGTACAAAAGGTCGCTACTACTAGGCAGCGGCAGACTTGAGAGCTTTAGATGCGACTGTTTTCAAAGCCAGGCATCTCCCCCAGTTTCCCAAGCACACTGAGTCCTGCTTCTATGCGTAGCCTGCCTCCAGATAGAGAGCTACAAGCTCATTACCACTTAAACCTATCAAAAAGATCTAGAAACCAGGGCTTCCTTTGCCTCGGTATCAGAAGCACATAACCAACACTCAACCTCTGGGCTACACCTAACGGTTCTAAGAAATTAAGATCCATGCACAAAGATCTTCCAGCAACTCTCTTAATAGCTTTGCTGAAGAAAAATCATGCTATTTACGCAGCAGCTCTGTTGACAATCCTTTAAAAGGAAAGTGCCAGCCAGTACAGCAGTTTGGAGGGTAAATACAGAAGGAGGAACTCTCCATAAACTGGGACATGCTCTTTGTGGAGCTGACCTCTATGGAAGCAACAACACACATCATCTCACCCAGAGTATCACCATCCCTTGCAGTATACCACTTGAAACTTTCCTCTTCACTGTCAATATTGCATTATAGGGAAATGAAACTGGAACTGAGAGGCCAGGATTTCATGCCTTCTTAATCTGAAGAATTACCACTCATGTCTCCCCTCTCAGACAAGCATGTGCCAAATGCAGCTTGAACCTTCCTGCCAATCAGTTTCTGTTACCCAGAGAAGAGATGCTTTCATTAGACCTCACAATACAGTCAGCATGACTTCATAAAAAAGCAACACAGGGACACCAGAACTGTTAAAAGCACTGATTCACATTTGATGCAACCTTGACTAAACCAGGTATTCTGCCAACAAACCTTTCAATGCCATTTTGTTCAATGCATTCTCAAGTCTGTTGAGCCTACTTTGCAGCTGGTCCAGCCTCTTCCATAACAAAACAAACAAACAAAAAAACCCAAACCAAAACAACACCACTCAAGCAAACAACAACAACAACAAAAAAAATCACACTTCTCATAAGCTTCCAATATGTCTCGTCTTCATCTCAAAAGAATACTTTATCTCTTTTCCCTACTCCAAGGAACTACAGACCAAGAGACTACCAACTTTTGTTAATTTTGGGTGGTGCTACTGTGGGCTTAAAGATAGCTTAACTGATTATTTCCTTAATACATGCCACACCAACATAAGTGTGTTTTCTCTCTACCTTTTTCCCCTCTATCTGCCTTTAATTTAACTATTTGTTCTTAAAAATCTATATACAGACCCTATCAAGTTTGTATTTCTGAAGTGGTGGTAACGATATGTCCTGGTACAGTGCTGTGGTTTGAATTTAGGATAACATTGGTAGCACACTGATGTTTTAGTTGTTGCTGGGTAGTTGTAGTGTCTACACTAAGTCCAGGGCATCCCAGCTTCCCACACCCTGCTAGGTGCAGATGACCCAGACCAGCCAAAGGGATATTCCCTACCACATAACATCATGCGGGCATATGACTGGGAAGAAAGCTAGAGATGGGAACAGGCTGGGCATCAGCTGTTTGGGTTTTTTTTTTCCTCCCTTCCATTACCTTTGTGCATCACTTTGATTTTTATTATTATTACTATAATTTTCCTCTGTCATCCTATTAACTGTCTTTATCTCAACCCACAAGGTGGTAGGAGTTTTTTTTTCCATTCTCCTCCTTATCCCCTTGCAGGGGGAGGGGAGTGAACTATTATGTGTTTAGCTGCCAGCTGGGACAAAACCACAACATAAGATAATAAACTGGTATGTGAGCAACAGCTGGTAAGGATCTTAACACCCTCCACCCTTCATTCTCTGTCTGAATTCAAGAATACATGGGATAAGAGGAACAAGACCTCAGTGCTAAATGGCTAAGACACTTAAGTAATCTCTACATGCACCACTCAACATCCCCCAGTAAAAGTAATGCAGTTCCAATGGGATGGAGCCACGCAGATGTAAGACACCCTGCAGTCATGTTTTTAGTCATTGGAAGGGAAAGGGAACAGTTTGGAGCATGAACATCACAGACAGAAAGAGGGGACCAAAGGGACAGGGGAGAACGGAGACAGATCCCTACTCAGAGATGCAGGTGCATCTCCTTCCAGACATCTTTGTCCTCCCAGGTGCCCTTGCACAACACGTCTGGAGCTCTGAACTCAGGAGCAGGACAATGATGTGGATGACACACCCAAGGGGTGGCCTAGGGTCAGTCAGTCATCCCTGCGCCTCAAGACTGCCCCTGCAAAAACCAAAAGGCAGCTGACTATCATAGGCAGCTCCCTTCTGAGGGAAATAGGGGCCAATATGTCACCCAGGCCCTACCCACAGGGAAGTCTTCTGCATCCCTGCCACCTGGGTGAGGGACATCACTAGGCAACTCCCTAAACCGGTACAGCCCTCCAACTACTACCCCACTTTTAGTATTCTAGGTTGGCAGAGATGAAGTGGTAGAGAGAAGTCCAAATGCAATCAAGAGAGACATTGGGGCAATAAGTCAGAGTTGCAGGCACACAAGTGGTGTTTTCCTCCATCCCCTCAGAAGCAGGGAAGAACACTGAGAGGAGCAGGAAAACACACCTCATCAACTCATGGCTAAGAGGCTGGTGCTGTCAGTGGGATCTTGGATTTTCTAATCACAGGATGGTTTATTCAGCACCAGGTTTGCTGGCAGCAGATCGTGTCCACCTGCCCCAAAGGGGAACAAGAATCCTAGCATAGGGTTTGGCAGGGATTGTGGAGAAGGCTTTAAGCTCGATCTGAAGGGGGAAAGGGGTAGAACCAGGCTAGCTAGAAGTAAGCTGAGGGGCAGTGTGTCATGAGTGGGATCAAAAGTCTAGCTTGAAGTGCATCCACATGGCTGCTGATAAAATATGGGATGGCATGCTACAGAGCTGCTGTCTGTCAAGGAGTTCCTTAAGTCCACTCCAAGAGGGGCAGGGTACACTGAAGCATATCTGAAGTGCTTCTACACCGATGCAGGTAGCATGCGGAACAAGCAAGAAGAGGTAGAAATCCTGGCTCAGTCCCAGAGGTATGATAGCACTGGCTTAAGCGAAACCTGGTGTGCAGTGATGGACAGAGACAGGCAGGGCAGGAGAGGTGGGGGAGCAGCGCTGTAAGTGATGGGCTGCAAAGAGCTGTCAGCTGGCGATGACACCATTGAGAGTCTCTGGGTAAGGATTAAGGGACAAACAAATAAAGGGATGGCAGTGTGGGAGTGTGCCACAGACCACCTGCACAGATTGATAACATCAGTGAATTATTTTTTCAAGGAACTAAGACACACCTCTAGCTCTTGTCCTTATAGGGGACTTCAACTTGCCAGACATTCACTAGGAACACCACATAGCTAATGCAAACAGGTCCTGGAGATTCTTAAAGCAACTGGATGATAACTTCCTTGTTCAGGTATTAACAAGAGTAGGACCAGACAGCATTAGCCCATTAGTCGATGAGAACAGTCACCTTACTAACAGGGACATAGACAAAACAGAGACATGTAACACCTTCTTTGCATCTGTCTTCACCACAGTCAGTGAGCTCTGGGACACCACATGCCTCAGGCTGGAGCACCGTGACTGCGGTAATGACAAACTCCTAGTGAACCCTGAACTTGTGGGCAATTTGCTGCTCCAATTGGTTCCATATAAGCCCACGGGCCTGATGGGATTCATCCCAGGGCACCCAGGGACCTGGCTGATGTCATTGCAAGCTCTCTCTCAATTATTTTTCAAGGGCCTTGGGAATCTGGAGAGGTTCCGGTTGACCAGACGCTGGCGAACATTGTCCCAGTTTTCAAGAAGGGTAAGAAAGAAGACCCTGGTAATTACAGGCCTGTCAGTCTCACCTCAGTGCCTGGTAAAACTATGGAGAAAATCATACTGGGAGTTACTGAAAAGCACCTAAAGGACACTGCAGTCATTGGTCAGAGCCAACACAGGTTCAGGAGAGGAAGGTCCTGTCTATCCAATCTGATTTCCTTTTATGACAAGGTCACCCAGCTGGCTGACCAAGGGAACCCACTTGATGTTACTGGTTTGGGTTTCAGCAAGGCTTTTGGTACTGTGTCTCTCAGCATCTTGATGGACAAAAGGTCCAGCACACAACTAGACAAAGCCATAATGTGTTGGGTGGGCAATTGGCTGATGGGTTGGGCCCAGAGGGTGACAGTAAATGGGGTTACATCTGGCTGGTGGCCAGTCACTACTGGGGTTCCCCAGGGCTCCATTTTAGGGCCAGTTCTTTTTAACATTTTCATAAACGACCTGGACAGATGACTAGAGGGTGTCTTAAGTAAATCTGCAGATGACACCAAATTGGGAGGAGCTGATGGCTCCACGGAGGGTGGAGAAGCCTTGCAGAGAGACCTGGACAGATCAGATTGCTGAGCAATCACCTGCTGCATGAAGTTTAACAAGGGAAAGTGCTGGGTTCAGTCCCAGCCAACCCTGGTTGCACATCCAGTCTGGGGGATCAGACGCTGCAGGCCAGCCATGCTGAGAGGGATTTGGGGGTCCTGGTCGACAGCAAGTTAAACATGAGCCAGCAGTGTGCCCAGGCAGCCAGGAGGGCCAACTGTATCCTGGGGTGCATCAAGCATGACATGGCCAGCTGGTGCAGGGAGGGGATTGTCCTGCTCTACACTGGGCTGGTGTGACCTCACCTCAGGTACTCTGTGCAGGTTTGGGTGCCACAGGACAAGAGAGACATGAAAATACTGGAGAGTGTCCAGAAGATGGGGAAGGGTCTGTGAGGATGGAGAAGCTGAAGTCCTTTGGCTTGTTCAGCCTAGAGAAGAGAAAGCTGTGGGGGGACCTCATCACGGCCTGTGGCTTCCTGACAAGAGGGAGTGAAGGGGCAAGGCTCCGATCTCCTCTCTTTGATGACCAGTGATAGAACCTGAGGGAACAGCATGAAGCTGAGACAGGGGAGGTTAAGGCTGGATATTAGGAAGAGGTTCTTTACTGAGAGGGTGGTCAGGCACTAGAACAGGCTCCCCAGGGAAGTGGTCACAGCCCAGAGCTTGACTGAGTTCCAGAAGCGCCTGGAAGATGCACTCAGTCCCATGCTCTGACCTGGCTGGTCCTGTGTGGAGCCAGGAGTTGGACTCAATGACCCTTACTGACTAAACTCTATTTCAGGGTCACAAGTCCTCTACTACCTTGTTAGTAGGCTACTGCAGAAATCAGCATGAACCCACAGGCTTTTAGTAATTCTCCTTAAGAACCTAAAAATACATACACCATAATTAAAATAAACTCCTCACCATTTTCACTCACATCCTTTTTCCACCCTCATGTAAGAAAAAACAAGAAAAAGCTAATTCAGTGCTGGCCTGTGCTGTAATACATGGGCAGCATCTACAGTGCAATAACAGATATAAAAGGAAACTTACTGTGTGTCAAAGATTTCACTAATAATTTACTGTTGCAAAGTTTAACACAGGATTTTTTTTTAAAAGTATTCACAGTCCAGACTTTACCTCCATTCATTATGGTGAGCCCACTACAACCACAGAAAGCTGTTATCACATAGCTATGCTACAAGCAGTCTCATCTTCAGCCTCAAAAACTTTGACAGCGCTTGGCTATTCCTTTTCCCATAAAAATAGGACAGAGATTACTTTAGAACTATAACTATTCTATTTTACAGTTATAGTAATTGCTTTAAAGTTATTTTTAAAATAAAATAATCCTATGGCAACTTCTCAACCTATATGCCAGCAAGATCAAAATTAGTAAGAATTGTCTTTCATTTTTCTAACCATTTCACCTCCCAGTAATTAGATTATAAAATTATTTTTCACCTGAAATAGTAGTTTCCATACCACACAATAAAAGGCCAGCAAGTGAACAAAGCAAATCTGTACCTTAAAAAGTAATTCTGAAGTTAATTAGCTCTGGAAATTTTCAAGAGGGTTATTAGAGCATTACTCCACTGCTAGGACAAGCATCAAGCAGGCTGGTAAGTACTTGGCTATACTCTGTCACACCAAAGCACTAGCAACACTCAAAAAGTCAAGGACAGTATCCAAATGTAAGTCTTTTATCAATGCAGATTTCTGTATTGTGTCTTAATTAGAACAAGCAGCAGTTCAATAGAATCTTTTTTGGCAAGGCATAACTTGAAGATTTCTCTGTAAAATAACAACACCCCAGTAGATGCCAGCATAGAAATTCAATAGCTTCATGAAACATTTTTTAACTCTAGTTGGCGCCTTTTATTAGCAATTGGCCTTGGAAAAGCTTGTGCAAAGTAAAACACTCTGAAGGGTATCTTCAAGCATAACAAGATAGCTTAAACCTCCACGGTGAATGAGTCCATATCAGCAATTATTTAGAAGGAATCTAGAAAAAAAGTCTACCAAATGTTTTCTTTAAACACCATCTGAAAAAAATGCACCAACATAAATTCTTTCTTTGTTCATCTATGCCACTTTGGCCTAAAATATCTGAAGTACTGCAAACAATTCATAACATCCATATACTTCAAAATATCATACTATAAAATCACTGTAGATTCTTCAGTATCAAAAAGGAACGTTTTAAATGCTGAACCAAAAAGGCTTGTTTTAACTCTCCCTAACTGACTTACACCACAGGAAGAGCAAACTATGTATTTATTCAAGATGAAGATAATTTTACTGTTTTGGATTAAGGGCATTTTTCTGTGTCATTTCTGTTTGTGGTAGCTTTAGCCAGAAGAAACACAGTGATAACAGTATATTGGCCTCATACAAGTACAATCAGTCTTCGCTTTCTCTCTCCCATGGCCTTCAAGTGTTAAGAAATCATACCAACAACAGTATCAGCAAAAAGATGTTCTAACACCTGTACAAAAGCACAGGTTCATACACTGGTAGTACCACCCTGGTGTTCTAAAGGACAGTCAGCACTCGGAGTGCAAGTGTTCTTTCTTATGTAGAAAGTGAATAGTCATTTCATGTCTCTCAGAACTCACCAAGCCCAGTTTACTATGGATCCATACTGTATATCCATACGTTGCACCACCAAAACAACCCCAGGATTGTTCCCACCATAACATTTCACTATCCTTATATGGTTGCACTTCTACTTGTTTTCCAGATGATGTAAACTCCTCTTCCCATACTCCAGTACTTACAGTCCAGCAACAAGGCACGCAAAGAGCAGCATGTACTGGCTCTAAACTGTATTTAACAGAAGACATGGCCTGAATTTCCACTGAAACCTTTCCTTCTATGTGGCAATATTTTGCTGCTTACTCTCCAGCCACTCTCCATAAGACAACTTCATAGCATAACATATTTTAGGAAAGCCAGACACAGCTGAATAGAGTAAGCAGTACCTGCTCATCTTTTTGTCTCCACTCCCGCCAATTTTCTTCCTGAGAGTCCTTCTGCCTTGTAGTGCTCTGCTTTTGATCGTGCAGAGACAGACAGCCTCCATGTGAGGATTTCTGAGGAATCTTTTTAAACGCCAGGTTCCTGAGCTGAAAAACAATTGTTGTAAACATTAACCAAAACGCTGACAAGTACAGGGCAACAGTCTCAGTGGACTAACAAAGGCATTCAAACACATCTGCAAAAGAAGACACAAAGGTGCTTTACCTTACTCTGTAGTTTGAGATGCACTTTTGTTTAATCATTGATGGTACACACCATAAAGTAAATTATGGAAAACTGCAGATCACAAACACCACAGCCACCTAAGTTTACTTTTTCATTGTCTTTTATATTTTGCCATCTGAAAATATATTCTACAAGTCTGATGACATAACTTTGTCTGACAGATTTCATGCCAGATCAGGTATGATGGTGTGTTCACACTTAACCTGAATTAAACATAATGCCAAAGAAAAGGTGGTATACAAAGATTTGCCATCAGCAAATAGAGGTTCAGCTAGAAAAAAAGCCCACAATGCAGACGTTCCTTACAGTTTGTCAGTAATTTCATGTTGCTGGCATTTTAAGAACCTGCAATAAAAATTATTTTAAATTGATACACCATACAGATACAACAGTGCCATCTTGAAATTACCTTAATGTATATAAAATTTGATAGGAAACAAAGAACCTGCAAATTTGACAGCTCAAAAGACATTCACTGCTCAAGCTTACAGACTAACTGACATTCTGGTCCTTGCCTGGAGTGAAAATACAGGCATCAATCTACTATCAATTTAGAGACAGATTTTCTTAACCCAAGGGCTCCTGGAGGGGAGAAAGAAGCTATTATCAGATGAAAGATGAAACAAAGAGAAGCAAAGAACAACAGTGTTCTCCATAATGTGTGTTTATCTAGTGTCATGACTCCTCCTTAAAATGGCAGCTCACTCAAGCTTAAAGTCACGTAAAATCAGGCGATAGCACAGACACTTAGGAACTGTTTTTCTTCCCCTCCGAACTCTGCAGATTACAGTGCTGGCAAGAACACTGGTGCAGACCATGTGGATTTATAGTTTCAGTGGAGTATAGCCATACACATAGTACATGCTGGGGAGAAAAAAAAATGAGTCAGCCCTTTGATACAAAAAAAATAGCATCACAGCAGGAAAAAAAAAATCACTTCCCTTAGCATTACTGCAACTACTAGAATTTCAAAGATTTTCAGTTTAATAGATACTAAAATACCAAAGATTGGCTTGGGGGAGCTTGTTTCTCTAAGATATTAAATTTGATAACATATTCAGACAGTCAGAGCAGAAGTTAGTCACAGCAATCTGTAATTCCAGTTCCCAGAATCCTGGAAAAATTCTTTCAGATTCACTTCTTCACTTCCACTTCATCTGAGGTTTACAAATTCCAATGTCTGAAAAACACCACTGTTCTTCACTCCATCCCCTCCGCTCCAACTCACAGGGAGAAAAAAAGGGGAAAAAAAAAGTGCTCTGGATTTAATAGAGTAAGGGGACAGAGTGATACATAAATCTAAAAATTACAGTTTAGGAAACCAGACTTTAAATCTCTTCACAGAGTATATAGGTCTATCTCCTAAGAAGAAAAACAACTTGAAAGCACCTTTGAATTTTAATATGCTAGCTTTTCAAATAGGCAACTAGAACCAATTACTTAGAAACCTCTGAAAACAAGTTTTTGCTTATCAATCTGTTTTCTAAGAAAGCCATGTGCTTCATCAGAAATTATTCAGTGGTGCTGTCAAAAAGTAAACCCAAGTAATGTATTCTCATTGAAAATTTTCAATTTGTGTAGTAGGGAGTATTTTTTTCATATAAGAATTCTCAGTAAAAAATAAAAAAATGCAGTCTCTGTAACTATGTAGCATTTGTTTCACAAAAAAAACCCAAAACAATGACTTGTCAGGGACACAAAAAATTATTTATCAGATAGCAACCTTACTCTCTGCTGAGAATATAATTTCCTTTACCTCATTGGCCTCACTCTGCTGCTGTTCTTTCTTTTTTCTCCTTTTCTTTCTTTTTTTCTCATTTGCAGATGATCTTCCCCCAGAAGCCTGAGATTTACTGGCACCTCTGTCCCTTCGTCCATTTCCAGACTCCGAATCAGTATCACTTTCAACTTGTAGTAAAGCAAAACGAGATGCAGTAGTAGGAACCGAATGGATTACAGTAGATGCCATTGCCACGTCTGAAGTTCTACTGAGCTGGCTTCTTTTTAGTTATCAGGTTTCCTAGGAAATTAGCACAGAAATAAGAATGAAAACAGCATTTGACCAAAAAATGAATAATTCATATCTGTTAACTGCAGGTTTAGTATTAGAGAAAACCCAGACCTCGGTGTTAACTTCTTTGTATTTTTACTAAGTTGTATTATCTTAATTATTTCAACAAGAAGTACAAAAGGTGAGAATAATCCATAAACCAACAGTTATTTTAGGCTACTACATTCGCTCCTGAGAGATTGTGTTTGATGGAAAAAAAAGCACAAGGCTCTGAAACAAGCTGGCCTTCATTATCTGGAGGGGAGGAAAGATTAAAAAATTACAGGAAGAGAGTACTGCTCCAAAGCTGTTTCGGATTGCAGCCCTGCTGCCTGGCAAACATGTTCTGAGATGGAAATCCAGTCAATATTATGCATATGCAGCATTAGTTCTTATCTTACAGGTAGTACCATTTTGTTCCCAAGCCACTGGAGAATGGACAAGCAGTTTTTCCCCACAGCAAGACAAGGCCAGCTTTGAGGCTGGCACAGTTCTCCAACATGAGGCTCACCTGTTCTTACAGCACAGTGTGGAGGTTGCACCGGGGAGAGGCACAACTGCCAAAAAACTTAGGGATTCCATTGCCCCCTATAGCTGTAACCAATGTGTATATCCCCATGATACCATTCCCAAGTACAAAGCACTCATCTCTGGCCCAAGAGTATTTGGCTACTTGCAGTTTTTCCATGCAACGTTTAGTGAGTTAGAAGAAGATTGGAAGTGATGTTATTTCATCAGTGATTATAAATTTCACAGAAAACGTCCATCCATGCTGACGTACTGCGACAGAGACGTGTAGTGAAATAAGACAGCCTTTTTGAAAGCAATCCTAACAAGTTTGTCAAGTGTGAACACAACAACTGTGTTTCTTAACTGTTCTTACCAAAGAACATGAAGATCCACAGAATTTTCAAGAGATTGGCTGGAATTTAGCAATAAAAGTATTCTCCAGTGCTGTAAAGACACTCAGACATACTGATGCAAAATAATGTTACGCTACCAGTGGTGTGGTAAACGGTGACCATTGTGACCACTAACCCAAAGAATTATTACAGAGGAATATTACAGATTATTTCTTAGAGCTGAGACAGATGGACCAAGTAAGCTAATACTGTCCTTATTTAAGTGTACTGAAGACAAAGGTTACAGCATTCTTCTTTAGAAAAGTTAATGCATCTCTCCACAAAAAGGAAAATTCAACTGATCGTATGAAGCTGGTTGTATCCTAAGAATAAAGCAAACTTGCTGTTAAACTGTGCATCTACTTGATGATAATGTTCAGACTCTCTGATCAGAGCACAGCTACAGATCTAAAAAACCCTCATCAGTCACATCTAAAACACTGAGCAATTAGCACGTGTTACTCTCTTTAAATTCATTACTAAGTTTGGATTTTCCTGGGTTTGTGCATAAGTTTTTTAATGCATTTCAACACCCAACAACTACAGCTATCCTGCGTAGGAGTTTAGTTTACAGCAGAGACGCTGAGCTCTTACTACTTGGATATGAAGTAAGTTGAAGCTTGAAACAGAGAGAAAAGATTAAAGACACATCTTTACAGAAGAACAGCAGCAGGGACAAGTGCTCAGTCACAGTGTAACATGTACAATACCAGATAGCGCTGCTGGCACTACACCAGCCTTCACATTACAAGCTCCTGAACTCTCTACTGTATTTGGCTTGAAACAAAGCACTGCAGTACTGGATGACTTGAGTCAGCCTAAAGCCTGGCATTTCTAGCCTCTACTTACTGTGGTATTTTTGAGTTTTCATATAAACAAGCAGCACAACACAGTCTTTATTAAGCTGTCAGCTGGTAATGGTGCCAAATACTTCTTTCTACACATGAAATTTGAAAGAATTTCACTTTTTCAAGCCATAGTGATCCTTTGTAAATAGTTGAAAATCTCCTCAAGATACAATTACTAGTAAGTTTAGGAGAAACAGAGATGAAAAGAAGTTGGACTCAGCTGTAGCAGCTGAAGCTCTACAACACTATGAAATACGACTGCAAACTCCTCTCTCCCTTCTCAGTAAAGAGCTTGTAGAAAAAACTGTGAATACATGAGCTTATATTTTCCTGATAAGTCTAGAAGAGTTGTCGCCATTGCCACCTCAGAAGGACATTTCAGTATTTCTATTCATACTCCATCAGGATCTAATCATCCCACTTCTGCAACCCTTAAAGACAGATCCAAGCGGTTTACAGGTCTACCCTATGCTTCACAATTTAACACCACAACTACAATTTTGACAGCCAAATTATACCAAGTACTCGTATTTCAGTTCCAAGACTTTACTCCCCTCCCTATAGGAGGCCAAAGGGCTGGTCTCAAAAGCTTTCAACTAAGCATAGGTGATTGACACCCCTTTTACATGTTTGTTGGGTTTTTTTCCTTTAACAGAGAACTAAAATTTGTATTGTACTTTTTTACTAGAGATATGAACAGTCTTACAAAATCAAAGCACTGACATTCTTGAGCTTGAGTCTTGGCTCAAAGTGGCTTTTCGATCACACAAAAAAGCCATCCAAATACCAAAGTGTTTCATAATTCCACAGATCAAACCAGGACCTGAAAATCCATTTCAACCTTTACAGTGGTTTCAAGAGTTCATCAGTCTGAGAAATGCTGTTTTCACATCAGAAGGCCACTTCTAAAGGCGTGACAACTCCTTTCTTTATGACAACAGCAAAATAGTAAGAGGAGTAAATGGAAGTAAACTGCACTTGTGGCATCTGCAGAGCTGATTAACACCTGAAGTGAGACCACAATTCTTAAAAAAAGCCCAGCAAACAAACATCAGTACTTGGAGCTGTTCCCATGCGTGTCCTGCATTAGAGCTAGTCACAGGCTTCTGAGAAGATTTTCTCTTATCTACCACAAAAGTTACAAACACTCCATTTTTATGTTAACAAAAAGATGGCTGATAACGGATTTCAGAGTTACAACATCACTATGGCATCAACAAGCAGGTGGAACTAATAAATGACTCAGCTGCAAAACTTTCTGCTTTGTAAATCACTAGCAGAATGTCTCTGCAATCCATTTCAAGCATTAAAGTTTGTGAGATGAGCTCCTACAGCCAAAATGACATATTATCCAGACTGATATACCAACAACATAAGATAAGCATGACACACCATACAATTTCAAGGTAACTTAAAAGGGGGTTTTATGGCTAGCAAGTGGTAATTTTGTGGATGATCTACTGATTTCTGGGTCATACTCTTCTGTAAATCACGTCAGACTACATGAACAGATTATTCTGACATTTGAAACTCAATCAGTAGATCACATGAAGTTGGTCCAATTTACAAAACATGTACTGCAACATTTTAGCACAGCTGATACAGTTATTTGTAAGTACAACACGCTTAATCTAGAATAAATTCTTGTAAGAAGAATTTGTAAGGATAAATATTTAAGAAGTTAAATTGTGACATGACTCAAGAGGTATCCTTTTAAATACACTTCAGGGAACTGAGGTATATTAAGAAATAAATCCATCAATGCTCTGAAGATCTTCAGTCTCATTTTAGACATGATGTAACAAAGATTGCAGCAATAAAAGTAGCTCACTCATCTGATGTTACCATAAATTGAAATCCGTTTTGTATCAGTTACTTGCATTTACCCACGTGTTGCAGGTGAAATTGCTTTTGAAATTTTTTAGTTTTAAAAGCTTTACTAGAAACTGTCCAAAACATACACTAAGAAGAGTTCAGCATGCATCCACAAGCTTGCTTTCTTTGTGCACCAGCAGCTCCCTGGCCTGTGGGCAGCTCTGCCACACCATTTAGCTGGCAAGTTTCCAAGCACCCTGAGAAGTGAGCAGCACTTCACAATGCAGGAACCTCTAGTCCCATGCCAGCAGTAAACCTTCAAGCATCTGTGAAATCAGCACACAGCTTCAAACGCAGGGCCTTCATACTTCAGGGAAAACAGGCTGAAATGCCCCACAGTATAACCCATTTCCTATTTAACTACTTTTAATGTCAAATAAACCACCAATAAAGATATGGCTTTTAGAAAACTTTGAAAATATGGTATCATCATGGTAAAGCTTCTTCCTTAATAAAATCTACTTGTTCCTACCACTAAGACACATATTTACAATAATCTTCAATCAATGTACATTCTTAGCCAACACCTGAAGTACTGACTGACTTTGGTACTTGCTGGTACAGCTGAAATTAACACTGAAACACACCATATACATTTATAAATGAGAGAGCATGTCCATTGTCAGCTGGTACTCACCACACTTCACACCCTTTCTGCATGTCATACATTGATCTTTGCCTGCTGATACCACAGTGAGATCCATCTACTTCTCCTTATCAGTGCATCTACAGTAAGTTTTGCACAGGAGGTCCTCACAGCTGGACAAGCCTCTCTCCATTTAAACTGCTTTTATGCTATCTGATGAAGAGCTATAAAACTGTGTTAAACCACTCTAAATCCTCAAGATCACCTAAAGTAAACGAGTCAGCTTGTCAATTATTCTCACACTCAACTTTACAGTAAAGAAAGCACACACCTCACCTCCACCCCACAAAAAACCCCACCAACAACCCAACAACCAGATTCAGAAATTTACCTGACAACTGCAGCACCTCCATAAGGAGAAGCATTAAACCCATGGCAGGTGAAAGGCCTTGTACAGTTTCATTTACTGGTGTGCTCCAGAAAAAGATTATTGGCTTGGGAGGAGGGGGGTGTCAAACATACTTTTAAAAACTCGGGACTAAAATGTAAAAGTAACCAGGAGGGTTTGATTTTCGTTTGAGCACAGGATGCTGACAGCGTAACACCAGCACCCTCCTCCCTCCCTGCACCACCCCCTGAAAAAAGCAAAACAAAACCAACCAACTAAAATGTTGAAGTAAATTACTTTAAGTTAGGCACTTCTGCCTAGAAAACTCTTGAAATTTCATGCTCTATTTGGCGTGCGCGACCAACACAACAGATACCAGCATTCTTAGATGCCTGCACGCATGAGGAACCTCAAATAACCACATAACCGGCGCCCAGTAAATACTGCGTGCCGGTGGCGTCTGGGCTTCGAGGTACGTTTTTGCCGCAGCTGAGCCCGTTTTGCTGACGAAGGCGCTTCTCTTCACGCCGCCGGAAGCCCTCTCCCTTCGTGCCTCTCCGAGCATAACTAACAGGTAGAAACGGCCACTCTTTGGGCAAAAGACGCCTGCAGTCCCGAGCCCGGCTGACGCGGCCCACACGCACCCGGTTCCGAGCGCAGCGTGAGCCCGCCCATGTCCACCGCGGACGGGAGGGCAGGCTGGAGAGGAAGCGACAGACAACGGCGGCTCCGTACCGGCGCGTAAAAGCAAAGTCAGAAGAGGCGACAAGTTAAAGCGGGACAGCTGGGCGAGCGCGGCTGCGAGCCCGCCCGGGGGTGAAACCCGCCCCGGCGCCGCGGCCTCACCGGCAGCCGCGCTATCCGGCCGCTCCGCGCCAACCGCCCCGCGGCCGACACCTGCGCCCCCCCCCCACCCCGTCCCCGGGAGCTCCGCTGTCCCGCCGGGGCCCGGCGAGGCCCGCGCAGATGGGGCCGCCAGAAGGCACGGCCTCCCGGCCCCGGGTGGACGCGCCCCTTCCCCTCCGCCACAGGCCCGCGGGCTGCGGAGGGCAGCGCGGCGCAGAGCCCTGGCCGCCCCGCGAAAGGACAGCAGGTGGGAGCGGGAAGCAGCGGCAGAGAGGCGAGAGGGCGCCCCCCGCGGGACACTCACTCGGGTCGCGGCGGCAGCGAGGGAGAGCAGAGCAGAGAAGGTGAGCGGCCGATCCACTACCCCCGGCCGGCGGGGCGGTTGCAACGGACGGGCGGAGCGGGGCGGGGCGGGCGCCGCAGCCGTAACCGTGTAAGCACGCGCGCCGCTGGCCGGCGGGTTTATGTCCCTCGCCCCCTGGTTGGCTGGGCGCTGGGCGTCGGGGCGCGGGCTGCTGGCGCTGCGTCACGCCGGCCCAGCCGCCGCTGGCCGATACGGGCTCCCGCCGGGATCAAAATTAATGACGGGGCGCGGAGCGGCCGCACGCAGGTCGCCTCCCCTCGCCCCCCTCTCCGGGACTCCCGCCGACCCCGGCGCTGCCCGGCATGCACCGCGGGAGCGCCGGCCCCGGCGCCGAGTCGGAGGTGGAGGGGAGCTGTGAAGCGCCGTCCCGCTCACGGCGCTGCGCGAAATCTCGGTGTCTTCCCTGGCCGATCCCCCTCGAGGGCGTTCCTCTGGCCAGCGGCCCGGGCCGGGGCGGGGGGAACGCGAGGGTCACAAAGCGGGGCGGGGGGAACGCGAAGGTCAGGGGTTTCGCGGAGCTGGGACTCGCGGGGCACGACAGGAAGGGTGATGGCAGAGAAACGGGGTACGCGGCTCGGCTCCTCTTCGAAGCTCGCAAGCCGTAGAGCATCCCACCTGCGCCGGGCGGGTGCTCCCCTGCCCTGCTGAGAACCGCCCGTCACGAGCGGTAACGGCGGCCCGCCCTCGGGGGAAATGCCCCAGCAGCCCCGCGGGCGTTGCTCGGGCCGGGGGGCGCTCCAGCTGTGGGCCGCTCGCAGCGCGGGGCAGTGTAACGGTGGCATCCGCTCGAGCGGGAAACGCAGCCTTCCGCCCGCCCTCGGGTGTAGCGGCGCTGTCGCTCCCGGGCGGTGCGTTCCCCACGGGTCGGGTCGCGTAACAAATCGTCCCGTGCTGTGTTTAGCGTTTGCCGTCAAGTAAGAAGTTGTGTAATAGGAGAAACCTATAAAACCCGCATTTGTTGACGTCCTGGCGGCAGTTCTGTCACTTGAAAATGTAATTTTCTATCACCGTTCTGTCACAACTCTCGGGGTCATTTGCAATCCCGCAGAGAATACATAACCTGCTTGGGCAGCGTACCGATCCCCACAACCAGAACTGATGCACTCCACGCTGGCCCCGCCATAAACACGCATTCACGCTGGGACCTTCCAGTCAGTTGAACCTGTGCCAGGATCAAAGGTCCCTCACGACGCACTCTCACAGCTGGAGTTGCAGTGCCCCACCTTTTAAGCTACTAAGAATTAAATGCTTTGGTATAGATGGGGTAAAACTTCCAGTAGTTTCCTCAAATCTCAGGTGTGTTTCCCAAAGGTGGTATACCTTAACGTTTACACAAATGAGACAACTTCTGCAGACTACTTGCATGGAGCAACTCTGCCATTAGTGTGCAGTATTAAGCAAGGAGCTGGTAACAGAAAGGCCAGGGAGTGTTGATATAATCATCATTGAGAATGCAGATCAGAAATAAAGTTGGTTAGATCCACAGTTACTAGCCAGACAGCAGAACAGATGATACACACTGATTCCCCCTCTTCCCCTTTTATTTAGTTTTAGCAGGGCATAGCAGGAGAAAGATCTGTTAATAAGTGGAATACTGGCATGGTGGTGGATCGCTGCAAATCAGCTCCATGTTATGCCCATATTATGTATCAGCTAAATGTCAGTGAAAGCTGTAATTGCCAGTGAATAACATAAAGGAAATAAAGAGAGTGATAATGAAAGCCTATTGGATAAAGTCTTGGTTTTACTTAGCAGAAATAAGAGGAGATACATACTGCTCAAAGAGGTGTTTGTTAGCTCTATTAGAGTTACATAAACAAGAACATAAATCGCTGTTTAGTTTTCCTTACCTGTCTCTCCCATTTCTTTGCTTATGTTAGGTTCCTCTCTTGGTCAACAATTCCAAAAAATGAGAAACATATCTGAGGTATTAGGTGATATTGTAGTTATGTCTTGAAATGGGTATGTACAGCACACAGAATCTACTGTTTGAATGACTGCTTATTCTGCAGTGTCACAGCTACAGACACCTCCAGAGCACCAGCTGCCATCTATCAGTGATAGTTTACTGTCCTACATTTTCCCTTGCTTATTTTGCATCCATAAAGAAGAGGTTTGTGAAGATTCCAAAGAGAAACTCTAAATAGTATGAGGTGTCTGATAATGCACAGTATTATCTTGAGATGAAATGCCTTCAACAATTCCTTCCACTTAAAAGGGAGATACAGCTAATAAGTGCATGTTTGAAACTGTATGTACTTGTTTTTAATGCTTTTTCACTAGAAACATTTAAGTGAATGACACATACACTTACATTAAACAACATCAGTTAAAGGTTTGTAACAGTAAAAACAATGAAGCTCAATCCACAAACAATCAAGACAGATGCCAGACCCCAGTCCTTATCTCACAATCCAGATGAAAAATAGCTAATACTTACGTATATTCATGGAAGATAGACCCATTTGACACATTGAGTGGTTTATCTATCTGATTAGAGTGAAGTATTTTGCAGCCTACTGAATTTGTTTTTACTGTGCCACAAGACAATAGTTCCACTCACCATGTTGTAATAGTATCTTCAGAATGTGGATGGTACTTCTGCGCTTGGAGCATGGAAAAACGCAGTTCTTGTATACCTACTGCCCCACAGGCTGTACCAAGACCTTGCCTAGACAATAGTGGGAAGGAACAATCTCTTTACTAAGTACCTCTAATAATCTAAGACAAGATTTTCAAACTCAACTGGCAGAAGTCCACCACTAAAATAAAACTAACCTCACTTTCTATTCAGTACTGCCACTTCTTATGCAGGGGAGAGTTAGGGTTAGAAGGGTTAATCTCCTTCAGATGTGGACATTCTGGATTCTCTTTGTGCAGCTAAGCGTATGCTTCTCAGTGGCCACTGTCCTTTCTTTTTATCCTGAATGCACTACCAACAACAGTATAGCAGCAAACCAAAGGGTATGTGTGGTCCTTTCTCTGAAGGAGATACCGAATCCAGAAGAATAATTTGTCTGTGAAAGGACATGAATAATTAGTACAAATAAAATAATATATTGGTCCATCAGTTTTACCTACAGAATGCTGAATTTGGTGCTGTGATTTTTTTTCCATGTTAGTAGTACAGAAATAAATACCCCACTGAATTGCCAAGCGCAATTCTTTAAGAGCCCAGCAAACAAAACCAGAAAGTAAAATAAGCAATTATCTTATTTTCATAAATAAGCCACAAAGAAGAAAAAGAAAAGTAAGTACTATTTATGTTCCTTTTCACGAAAAGAAAAAAAAATCTGTAGGTACCAGTTTTGATCTCAAACCTGTTCATATAAAATATATCAAATAAAATACCTACAGAAGCCAATCATTACCAATACTAGGTGACAGTTTGGCAACTAAATTTTATAACTATACATCCAAATAAACTAAACACTTTGTTATTATTTGTGACAGAAGAATGCAAAGTACAAAATTGTTCTAAGAAACCTCAGTTACACAAGTCCAGTGAACTTCACAGTGCGATTTTTTATATTTTTTTGAAGTTACTGCAAAAAAAAAGCGTCAAGCCAATATAATTTTGCCAAAAGGCTTTTGAATGAAAGTTCTTAGATAACTGTGTTAATTAAAATGCATCTCAGATTAATTGAAAGTGTATAACATCTAATGACTTAAGAGTGAGCAACAGGAACTATGGAATGTACTAATTTTTCCATGGTTGATACTTAACAAGACCATGAACACAGAAATCTAATACAGTTGCTCCAGTAGCAACTGCTATTAAAATTGCAGCAAAAAGTAACTATGTCTTCGTGACACTAGACTTTTTGTCCATTTCGATGGAATCTGGAGCAATAAAATTGACACCAGCTCCAAGGCTTGAGCGCCTCAAAGACAATTCAGCAGGAGGAATATGACGTAGCTCTCGGCGAGACAATTTTACTGGAATTACTCCTTGAAACTGTGTTAGTGTTTCTCTTCTCTGGATAACAGATGGTAGCTGTGGATGAGATTTTGAAGGCTGAGCTTCATCTGTTCCTGTTTTGTCATCCCTAGTGCTTGATGAACGTTCTTTGTTGCACCCAAATTGTGAAGCATCTTCTCCAAGCTTGTATGAATCCTGCTGTGCTCTTAAAATGCTTGTTCTGTCTGTTTCTTTTATTTTTCCTGGTTGACTATTGGTTTCAGGGTTTACTGTTGACTTGAAATCTTCAGAAGCAACTTCTGCTTCATCTTGACTGGATGTCTTGTCACCAGCACTGTTACCTAAAATTAAATATATCAGGATATAAGCAGCTTACAGCTACAACTCTTCTGAGTGGCTGCTATTAAGGAATTACAGTCAACACAGTTTTATAGCATCGGTAACTTGGAGTGTGAGCTGGTAAAATGTATCAGCACTTCATATTTTATCCTTTCTGTTAAAAAGTTTGTTACCTAAAAATCATCAGAGGTATTAGCTGTTACTCTTCTCTGACCAGGTGCTGGTAATACAAGCCTCAGCATTCTAACTTGTAATATATCCTCATAGGCTCTCTTAAAACAACTGAACACGACAGTCAAACATTAAATTATTCATGTACTTGAAACCAGCCAGCCATTAGACTAGGACAACACACAAAACACATGCTGAAAATCTGACTGTCACGTACACACAGAGGATTTATTGTTTTTAAAGATCAGCAACAAATCAAAGCGTGGGGGGTTGTTTACTACACTGTACTGCAGCATGCATCAAAATAAAAATAACTAGAGTATTTCTTAGAAAACTTACTATTGTGTATTTGAAAAAGTTGGAAATTGACAGGGATCTTCTCTGGCCTTACTACCATTTGGCTAGGATGGTTGTTTTCCCACCCAGATACATATCCTGAACTAAAGGTTTCTTTGTCTAGGCATAAAATACTCTTTCCCACGCTTGTTTATAATCCAACCGCTAGAATATTCATGTCCACAGTTTGACAGCGTAGTTCATAGTAACAAATGCTTTGGCTTGTTACCCTGCCTAGAAGGCAAGAGCTGAGCTTTAATTCACTCTAGGAGCTGCAGGTATGTGATGAGCATCTACGTGCTTGGAAGAGAAGGCATGACACTGCCTGAGTGAGAACAGAAACATTGATTGAGAGTAAGAACCACTCATGATGAGCCTTAAGAATCATAGAATGGTTTCAGTTGGAAAAGACCTTCAAGGTCATAGAGCCTTATTAAGTCCGACACTAGACTGTTTCACCAAGTACCACACCTACTCTTCTTTCAAAGAGGAAATACAGAAACTTTGCCCCTGTACTCAGCACTGGTGAGGCCTCACCTTGAGTGCTGTGTCCAGCTCTGGGCTCCTCACCATAAGAAGGACATTGAGGTCCTCGAGCGAGTCCAGAGAAGGGCAACCAGGCTGGTGAAGGGGCTGGAGGGAAAATCATATGAGGAGTGGCTGAGGGAGCTGGGAATGTTTAGCCTGGAGAAGAGGAGGCTGAGAGGAGACCTTATCACTGCCTACAGCTACCTGAAGGGAGGTTGTAGAGAGGTGGGTGATGGTCTCTTCAGCCAGGTGACAGGAGACAGGACAAGGGGAAGTGGCACAAAGCTGTGCCAGGGCAGGGTCAGATTAGATGTTAGGAAAAAAATTTTCACAGAAGGAGTTGTGAGGGCCTGGAACAGGCTGCCCAGGGAAGTGGTTGAGTCGCCATCCCTGGATATGTTTAAAAAAAGGGTAGATCAGGTACTTAGGGATATGGTTTAGCTTAGGATGGGAACAGTTGGACTTGATGATCTTAAAAGTCTTTTTCAACCTTGTGATTCTGTGATTCTGAGAACAAGAAGGGTGGATTGTGCGTGTGAGGTATCGGTGGTGGCATTGAGAGGTGTGAGACAACAAAAACAGTGAAAGGAATGGAACCTTCTTTTTCACCTTTAAAGTTCTACTGCAGATTTGCATTCTGGCAAGTAGGACACAGAACTATTAAGAACTTATATGGCAGTTGGCTGTTGGTTTGTTTGTGGATTTCTTGATTGGTTTTGTGGGGTTTTTTTTCTGTCAAAGGGCAAAAATTACATTAGAAAGTTGTGCTGTTTGGGTTTTTTTCCCCACAAGTGTATAAATCCTCTCTTTTAGCCTTGCTAAGTAATTAATTAAAGCAATTTAGTAACTGAATGTATGGATTTCCTCACTGACAATGTTTCAGCAGCAAACAAGCAGCCTATCTAAAAGCATAGCATATGACAGGACTGTTAGTTACATCATTCAGACCCTTTCAGGGAATAAAATTCATTTTTCTCAAACACAGCAGTTTGAGGTTTTGGAGGCTGAAAATATGTTAGAACGCAGAGAAAAGAAAAATAATTTAAACCACTGGAATACCACTGCTACAGATAAAAATCAATGTTGTTTCTCCTTTGTAACTGAGATGTACTGTATTCCTGGAGAACAGTAAATTTATTGAAAATATGATTTTTGTGTCTATCTGACACACTTCTGTGTGTTCACCACTCTTCAGATGGTCTACTGACAATTGCATAAACATTATAAGAATATATACTTACACTTAGTAGATGCCAACGATTGATGGGATGACTCTCCCAAGAAGCCTTTCAATTTCTTCTTCAGATCTCTGCTGGTTTTCTTATAGAAAAATAAGTCCTTTTCTAGTTGCTGGAGTTTTACTTCATACTCTTTCAAGGTTTCAGCAACACCTTCACCATCTTGTTCTAGGACAAGTAAAACTAGTTTAAGAACTAAAAATCTGTGCCAAAAATCAAGATGCCCAACTAGACAGAATACATCTTGTATCTTGCTGACACTTTTCTTGCAGTGTGTACATTTTAACTAGTATGACACAGGATCTGAAAGGCCATGGAAAAAACACTTGTCAGTTTTAGGAGTATTTAGAAGATCAAGATCAGCAGGACCAGTATCTTTCGACTTCCCAATATCATCAAATTCATTAAGAAAGTGCAGTTCTGACACTGATTTAAAAACATACTCAATTTTCCATTCATACAGACATCATGTGTCTGTTCCTCAGCATCATACACAATATCAGAATTAGTAACAACCACAATATATGTCTAAAATTTATTCTTTTTTTCCTTCAGTTGTAATATGGTATTTATCAGTAGTGCCTGAAGATAACACTTGCTGTACAGTTCCCCCCAAGGAGCAAATACCTTTGAAATGATGCAGTATTAGCTGGAGTTTTTTCTCGTGTTCTTTGTGTTGTAGGGTCAGCTGCCTGTCACACTGCAACTTCATGTGTTCAAGGGCAGACTCTAACTCACGTATTACGTTTCCCTGTTCTGTGACCTTCATCTCCTCTTCTTCAATCTGCAGTTGTAATTTACGCTCAGACTCACGCAGGCCAACAATCTAAGAGAGAAATACACTTCGTTTGATTTATCCAACCACTTTAATAAAAGCTTTTTCCCTTATGCTTACTAGGTCAAACTATACTAAAACAAGGGTCTCTATGAGCCATAAGATTGTAATGGAAGCAGACTTGGCCACTGCTACAAGTTCACACTTTAGAAATGAGCTCTGCACCTTCTGATCACATGGACTAGTGGATTTATATTTTTTAATACCTGTGAAGAATTTAAACTAAAACAATAGTGTTTTCCTGATTATGGAAAACTTCCAGCTTGCATCCTACATGCAAAAATCACCCCAGGTTCACCCAAGTCACAAAGGCACACTGTGTCGTTTTTATTTATTTCATTATTATGTTTCCAGATGTCAGAATGATGCCTCAGTACGTGGCTGTACACACTGCAGGCAGTGTATGGAAAAATACACTGGATTCAGAAAAAAAAAAAGGAATAAAGCCTGAGCTTTATGAAGCCTGAAGTTGGGAAGAATTTCAATACAACACTGCTATTTAATGACGTTCCTGCTCCAAAAGTTAGCAACAGAGAGCACTAGAAAAGTGCAATGAAATTTTTAAGCTAATGACCCCAAAACAAGATACACAAAATCAACACACAAATATCCTATTTAGGGTAATGAAAAATTTCAAAATCACAGAATCACAGAATAGTTTGGGTTGGAAAAGGCCTTTAAGATCATCCAGTCCAATCATCTAACCAGCCCTACTAGGTCCAACACCAGACCATGTCACCAAGTACAACATCTACTCCTCTTTTAAAACCTCCAGTGATTGTGACTCAACCACCTTTCTGGGCAGCCTGTTCCAATACCTAACAACCCTTTCAGTAAAGAAATTTTTCCTAATACCCAACCTAAACTTCCCCTGATGCAAATTCAGGCTGTTTGCCCTTGTCCTGTCTCCAGCTACCACAGAGAAGAGACAAAACCCCACCTCGCTACAACCACGTTTTAGGTAGTTCAAAAGATTGATGAGGTCTGCCCTCAGCCTCCTCCAAACTAAAGAGTTGCAGGTCTCTCAGCCCCTCCTCTCAAGATTTGTCTTCTAAACCCTTCACCAGCCTTGTAGCCCTTCTCTGGACACACTCAAACATCAAAATGTCCTTCTTCTAGTGAGGGGCCCAAAACTGAACACAGCACTCCAGGTGCAGCCTCACCAATGCTGAGTACAGGGGAAGGATCACTTCCCTACTCCTGCTGGTCACACTGTTCCTGATGCAGTCCAAAATGCCATTGGCCTTCTTGGCCACCTGGGCACACTGCTGGCTCAGGTTCAGCTGGTTGTTGATCAGCACCCCAAGGTCCCTCTCCTCCAGACAGCTCTTGAGCCACTCCTCTCCAAGCCTGTAGCTTTGCAAGGGCTTGCTGTGACCCAAGTGCAGGACACAGCACGCGGTCTTGTTGAACCTCATACAACTGGCCTTGGCCCATCAATCCAGCCTGTCCAGGTCCCTCTGTAGAGCCTGCCTACCCTCTGGCAGGTCATTTCAAAATATCTGAATGAATAGCTTATCTATGTTATCTAAGGAAATTTTCATTGAAAACTTCTTAAATTTATTTTTATTTCTTGACATCACTTCATTATCTAGAATAGTAACAGAAAATAGGGTAAAATATTCATTAGCCACAACAAACCTTGTTGAAATATTTGAAGAGGATAGCTCTGAGCTCAGCAGCAGACAGGAGAACTAGTTTTCCTATTATGTTATTCTCACTCTGTGAAAGAATCTGAGAGGATGACCTAAGCAAGTGTTGGCGATTCTGAATGCTTTCATTCTTGTAGTCAATTGCAGCCTCCAGGGCTTCAATTCCTTCTTCCAGCTGGAAAAGGACATGTTCTTCCTGCAGAGAAACACACATGTGAGAACTTTAAAAAAAAAGTGTAGAATTAATCTTTCTGTACGTAAGACATCTTTTAACTTAATTTGCAAGTGTAAAACTAAACTTAAGAGCATGACAAACCAGTAGTAGCACAGAGAATGATGGGGAAAAATAAAGAGGTAGAGCAAAAAGTACCCCTTCCATGACAGCTTGATCACGTGGTTCATAATGAAAACAAGTAATTTTATCCTTTTTATTCTTCCCTCATCATCCCCACAGTTTCATTTCTGCTATAATTTTTTTTTGTTTCTGCTAGCCTTCTGTTGGAATAATGAATGAATCAGATCAGTAAGGAGTTGAGTGACCGTAACTTTTGTAGGGAAGTGGCAGAAATGCAGAAGCAGCTTGCTTTCTGGCACATTATGACCTCAGCCACATGCCCATCCTGCTTCTCAAGGCCTAAAAATTATCTGTGCATTCTGTATACATTTATTATATCTTCAATATAATTATACTGATAAACTCACATGTGGACCTTCAAAGTAATATGAGGAGGCCTTCAGGTGAAGTTTACTTCTTTACAAAACCATATGAAAAAAATAAAAGGGTATGCAAGTACATTGCCTTGTTTTACATCCTGACATTAAAGTATCTGCCTATAATAAGCTGATGAACAACTAGTTTCCTTATTTCTGTTTATATGATCCTTAGGCCAATGGAGTTTGTCAAGGCGACAGCTGAATTAAGTCTCTCTGAGTATAAACTTGTTCAGGAGTATGTAAGTAGTGCTATCATAGCAGTCTTTTAACACTGTTATTTACCAAAGTACCCAACACCAGTTCCTTTGTTCTAGCTTCTTTAATATTTGGAGGCACTTTAGGTTCTAACAGGAAAGCTTCATTGTACAGCATTGCCTAAAGAGGTGCTTACTTACTTCGGTTGACAAAACTTTACCGTCTTTCAGTTTCTCATCCACACTTTTTCTTCTTCTGAGCAGCTGATCCCTTTCCACCTGGAGAACCTGAATTTTTTCCAGAATGTCTTTCTTGTCTTCAGTGGTGCTGCCCTGAAGCTGCATACCTTTATCACACAGTTCCTGATCCAGCATACTTAAGCGGGTGGACAATTTCATACTATCTTTGTTTAAAGCCTAAAAACAACCACACAATAACCACAGATATAAAACTGAGTCACTCCAGTAAGAAAAATGTGAGACTGTCACATTCTGCAGAGAGAGACTTGTCTCCTTCTTGCAATGGGGTTCCATTTCTTTTGAGTAGACAGTTTCAGTAAAATACACTCTTTACTCAAAAGATGAAAGAAAACAAAATGCTTAACGTGCAGCTTTCCACATACTAAAAATTAAAGGGGCTAACCATCATAAACAACAATGATACTTCAATTTCTATTAAAATTTGATACTGAAAAATAGATCATGCAAGATGTGTCCCAGTCATGTTCTCTAGCTTGCAAAAAGGACTGAATCATCTTTAGATACCATGTTATTTAGTGCTCTGCAATAACAGAACTACACAGTTCAGGCTGCTTTGTAGTGTTGTGGGAATTCTAGGGCAATATAATTTTTATATATATATATATATATATATATATATAAATTAAAAATATGATTATGTGTTATTTACATTTTAAAAGTCAATTTGCTCAAGCCACACAGTAACTTCATGGCAGTGGTAGAGACACGGGTCACATGGCTTGAGCCTCTTTTTCTATCTAGCTGACCTCCCCAGTCTTCCCATCAGCACTGTAACAGTGGTGAGTTTCATGTGTTTTCTTAGATCACCTGGCTAGACCTCAGTTTCTTGATTTCCAGGTGGCTTTTCTCTTTCAGTAATGCTTCTTTTTTGGCTACAATGGCTTCTCTTTTCTTTAAATCTTCTTCTAGTTCTGCTAACTGTTGGTGCTGTTGAAGAATTCTTTCCATTTCTTCATCCAGCCATTTCTTTTGCTCTTCTAGTTTCTGAAGTTTAAATAGAGATCCAGAGAGCATTAACCAGGAATTTTTTGGGTCAGGATTTTATTTTTGTGTTGGTTTTTTTCAGAATAACTGATAAAACTGTAGAAGAGATTGGCATTCCGGATGTTAACATTAATTCTGCAACAGAATTTTAACTAAGAGCAATACAGAAACTGGACCTTCTTAAAAAATTGGCTCAGTATGGTTACAGTGTTACATCTTATATAAATAAATTTGTATCAGATGCATTTAATGAAATGTACTCTTTTTCTAACAACAGTTACATAAATATATGTCTTCTATATAATCACAGCAACTAAGTTTGGAGGGTTCCGTAAGAATTCAGCTAGCCCATCTTCATTGCATTATAGTTGCCCAGGACCAGCAATTTGTGGAAAAGCATTACGTGACAAGAAATTACGGAGTTGAAAGACAGACAGTAAATGAGAGCTCTGATCCTGCTAGCACAGTCTATTATGAATTAATTCCAAAGCCACAGTTTGTCAGTGCATATATTCCTGGTAAGACTAAAAAGTTGCACTTATTTAACTTTTAAAATTTCTTTTCACCTCTAAAGACCTCAGGTACCTCATGAAACTCTCATGTTCCAGGGTCCACATCTGAAATCATGCAGGTGGCACCACTGCATAAGACACCTACTTTTTTAACCCTGTTAGGAACAACTAAAACCATAGACCTTTGTCAATTATGTCAGAGGAGAAAACAAAAAAAGCAAACCAACCATGGAACACTTATAACAGAGCTCACTGGAATCCACTTCAAACCTATCTGACAGCTAACCCTGCTGAATTGTCAGGTCTCTGAATCAGCATCTTCTATAAGTCAATAGAAAGAAAAGGCAGTGGAGCCTCTCCTTCATTCAAAGAGTACAAGAGCTGCTAGTCTGTGCTCCCAAATTTTGCTACAGCAACACAGAAGACAAAACTATGATGGAATCTTCTTTTTTCTAAACACTTTACAAAGATGACTAGGGATGAAGAAATTTTTTTTATGGCCTAGAGAGATTCTGAATAGATTAGCTACCTGGAGCTTCTGCGAAGTTCCCACAGAGTTATTTTTCTTCTTTTTAAATGCAGCAATCTCTTTATCCTTAAGTTGAAGGATCTTCTGCTGTTGCTCCATCTTTAGTTGAAGTTCCTACAAACAAAAACATCCCATTCTTCCTGCCTCAGTCCATTTTTAAAGTGCATTTAAAGTCAGAGTCTACACAAGTATATAATATGAAATACTGGCCCTAGATTTACATGTAAAATTTCAATTCAGAGCTAGACATCAAGTAATAAAAGAAATTTAAAAAGCTGAAGAGAAAGGCAAGCATAAGATTTCTGTGAAAACGTTTATGAGCAATTTATCCAGTGCATTCAAGACAGACAATACTTAAAACTATGTAAAGCCAGGCAGTATAGTGTATTGTCTTTGGGGAAGCAGAGGCAAAATTTGCTCATCTCATTTTTTGTCCTAAAGAAACAGGAGGAATCCTACTTTAATTTGTTGCTGGTCCCGCTGAATCTCTGCTTCTAGTTGCTTCTTTTTTCGCTCTCCTCACAGAGTCTCTTCTGTAGCTGAGTCTGCTGATACTTCATTTGAGCTACGTTCTGCTCAAGTTCTGTTGCTTGTCTCTCACTTTGGTTAGATAAGGAAGCCAGATTCTTAGTGTCTTCCTGCTTCTTCTGTAAGGCCTGAATGTTCACAGAAAATTTCAATATTCAATATTCAATATCTTTAAAACTAAAAAACTTATGTGGGAAAACTTTAAAACTTTCAGTATAAGCAGGCAAAGTTGAAAACTAAAATATGACTCAACTTCATCCTTTATTTCACTGAATTCTTAAGAGTTGGCAAGAATTACTACCTTCTGCCCAATCACTCGTTATTTCCGTGGCTTCAGAGCTCTCTGGTAAAGCTGTCACAGGCAGAATTAATCTCAAACAACACAAAAAGGAAAAGATACAGTTCATGCTGGGTGACACAAAGAAAGCAGTAAAATCTAACAGGTGTCACAGCTCTGGAAGATGTGTGGAGACAGATGGTGCCCAAATGACGGTCCTGAGCTCAGGTCAATAATTACAGCCACCTCTTTCTGTATGGTGCTTGTCTGACCGAGACGCACAGAGCACCTAAGCTGCACAGAATTTAAACTTAGGGACGCAAAATTTAAATTTAAGTATAGTAGAATTTCAAATAAGTCAGTGCCGATCAAATATGACTGCATTTGGCCTGGTCTTGCAAACTGTCACAGTGATTTTCTTAAAGCTGGAATCTGTACGGTAATTTCATAAAATCAGTTGTATTTATGGCAGTTAAAAAACTTGCAGCAGTTTCCTTGCATAGGTTCTTTAATGGTAATACATACAATGACATATGAGCATTTTATATCACTCACTTCTTTCTTGGTTTCTCTTCTACCAAGAAAATACTGTATGTATCTAACCACACATGTGTTAAGTAGCGTTCTGAGTATAACAGTACTAGGTTTCTCATTGGATCCTTCGATCCAACCAGGTTCCAATGTGTAAGACTGGTGAGAGTTTTGCAAGCAGAGTGTGCCAGTGAAACAGAGATTTGCAAATCTGAATGGTGAGATCAGAAATACCTGCACTTTCAATTTAGCAGCATCCATCTTCTTCCGGAACTCTTTTTGTAACTTGGCTTTCTCAGGAATGTCTCTCAGCTCCTTACTCTCCAGCTCCTGAAGCCGCTTTTGTGTTTCAGCCAGTTCCATTTTGGCCTGCTCAGATTCTTGCTCCAGTTTAGCTATCTTCAAAGAATATTGCCTGCTTACAGACTCAGCATCTTTGCCTTAAAGACACCATAGTTTAAAAACAGCAGGATAATCAGTTAAAGTGTGATACTTAATTCTGTAGTTGGTTCATTACTTAATTCATCCTGGCTAAGCCAATAATTTCTGAAATGTTTTCCAACCCTAAAGGAATATACAGTTCCTTTCTAACTCTGAAATAAGGGAAGGAATCTTAAATCTGAGTTCTTCATGAGCCACCTGATGTCACCAAAATGTGATCTGAATGCCAACTAAAGTTAAATTCTCCTGATTACTGTAGTTTTTGCCAAAATGGCTCTCTTGTATTTCAAGAGAAATGTTGCATTTTTCTGGAAGAACATGCCATTTATTAGTTACTCTACTTCCAGTTTAATAATCAGTAAACCACTCTGGATTCTATCTCTAATCTCTGACTTGCCCCATTTGGGAAATCTTTCCCAAAGTACTATTTTTGGGGGAAGGGAATCTTTCTCAGTGCCAAAAGACAACCTCAAGAGAAGTTATGCACAGGAGAGGAGTGTGATTGAAGGGGTTGAGCAAAGAGATCCTTACTGTCAAAATAGGGCTAGTTTCTGGAAGACATATATATATACCAGGACAGATGTGTAAGGGACGTAGTCTAACAGGGACACTGACCTTTTCCCTCATCCACTTCTGACTCCTGCTTCTCTACTGCAATGCTGGGAATGCTAACATTCCCAGCAAAGTGATGTATCTTCTCTCCTATCCCAGACACCATGTGACAATTACATGTCCATGAAGAGATCAGTAGCACTAAGCATACATGAAAAATTACACTATTGGTGGATAAAAGTAATAATCAGCAAAGCACAAAACATATTTAACAAATACCTCTGCATATCATAGCAGAGAAGGCTGTAACAAAAATTCATAGCCTTCAGAGCATTCATAGCAAGTATTTAATGAATGTTATGAATCTTTAAGTTATTTAAAGTGTTCTTGCTTACGATAATTACATAAAAATGAAGACATGCAGGACATCAGAATTTTTGTGTCTTCTCTTTCTGAACATCATCATTCTAATTTTCCCTAGAGTAGCCAGTTACCTGTTCTTACTAATTCCTTGATTAGTTCCTCTTTCATTTTGATATTAAGTGCAAGTTCTCTCAATTTTTGCTCGGCCTCAGTGAGTCTCAACTCTGAATTCTTTAACTTCTGCATGTTAAAAACATGACTTTTCTGGAGGCTGTCAATCTCTTCACCTTGAAAGAAAACAAAGCAAGACGGAGATAAAAAATCTGGAGTGGACGGTAACCAAAAGACAGTGCTCTGGAACATTGTATGTGTGGAGGTCTTCCACATGAAGTAAAAGAATCAAAAGGGGAGAACAGTTCAGAGTCTTTTCCTTGCCATGGGTCTAAACAGGAAAAGAAAGGATGGTATGTGCTAGTGTTTCAAGATCCTGAGTGGGAGGAAGAGCATTAAAAGGACCCTGAGATCAGTTTCAGAAAGAAAAAGAGGAGAATCTTGAAAGTTTATGTTGATCTATAACAAAAACAACAACAAAATTGTATCAAATACATGTATTTTGCTGGCAAAACCCCCTACATGTATGAAAGACATTTTTGCATATTCTGATACTATAATTTTGTTCTTATTGCTCCCTTTTTACCTGTGGTTGTGTCAGTCTGTAGTGCACATTTGTTGGGTAAACCAGATTTGTCTACTTGACCCTTCAGGTCACTTAGATCAGGAAGAAAGCAGAGAGAAGCCTGTCTTTGTGTCCATGTTCTGTTTATGGAATGCCTAAGAAAGAATGAAAAACATGCTACATTCCAAGCAGAGATAATTTTCTTTTAAGTTTCATGCAAAGTACATGATCTTAAGAGAGAAATTCACAAACTCACATAAACATTTGTACCTTCTTTCCCACCTACTCCCCACAGCCCTACCCACCTGATCTTCATGGTAGATTCTGGCCCTAAAACAAGACTCATGCAATCTTTACTAAATCAAAACTGTGTATTAAACTTGCTTTTTAATATGACCTGTTGGTGCCCTAAGTTTAACATAAGTAATGGTAATCACAAGTGGTCTTAAATTATGGCAGGATTTGTTTGTAATAAAAAATAAAGAATAACAAAAATTACTTAAATGAGGTTTTCTTTTTGCTGCCTGTGTTTTCTTCCTCTTCATCGCTCTGATCAGAGAGGTGGCAGTGCAGGACTTTATCCTGATCTTCTATGTTGCTCAGTATAATCTGGCAGCGAGCACGGAATTCTGCCATTACCCGGGCCAAGGAGAAGGCAGGGGGCTGGTATAGACCTGTCAAAAGACACACAAAAAAGTGATAGGTAAAAAACACTTAGAACAATTTATCAATTACTTACTGACACTTTAAAAATATTTCCATTTCAAAGTCTGTCATCACCTGAGCTTGTAAGTAAAATCATAATTATAGTATCTCTTGAATGGCTTTTTAACAAAAGATTTTGAGAGAGCTTAGTGCACCTGTTCCAAAAATGACAGAAGGCATTGCTAGCAACTCATTATCCAATGTATTCAATATATTGGTCAGAATAATAGTTCATTTTTTTATAATGCTTGATATTTGAACCCTCAAAAACCATCAGGAAAACAGCAGAAAAGACTGCAGGTTTAGCACTTGGAAGCGACAACTTTAAGACTGAACATTTTGGACAATTGTGGCATAGCATATGTCACAAGATATTAAAAAGTAATTTTTCAGTCCTCAATGGGAAGCTAAAGAGCATCTGAGAAAGCCAGTATAATTTTTCATTGAATTATAGCCATTACAAAGTAAAGGGGGGAAAAAGGTAACATTTGGGTAGGCCTTACGTTTCGGGTCTCTGTCCCTGAAGGCGGGTGATGGGAGTGTGGCAGCCTCTTTGTGAGTGGGACACTATATGGCCTCCTTGCAGATGCCACAGCAGTCTGCCTGTCTCCACAAGCACTGGAGAAGTCCAAAGTTTTCACATCTGCATACTTTTCTAACTTTTCTTTTAGCTGATCAATAAGCATTTGCTGTTCCACCACTTTCTCATTCTCACATGGAAAAAAGCCCAAACAAAACAAAGCAAAACTGTTATTGATCATGCACTCTGTATCATATTCACAATTTCTGAATTCCTTACAAATGAATCATGAATCCTATAAATCACTCACTGACCATAAATTCTGCAGTGCACAGGCAAATTCTACAACAAAATAAAAAATTCTATGACATATCACAATCTAGCACACCCACACCCCCTATCTCCCAGAAATCTCAAGACACATTTTTGTCTAGAAAGACCAATCCCAGGCGAGCTATGTTAGCTTATTGAGGCAAATAATGAGAAGAAGGTTACATACTTCTCAGTCCATGCTTGCTTTGTATGTGTCTTTTTGGAGAAATAAAATGGGTGTTAAACAAAAATGATCAAATGAAACACACGATCTCAGTCTAATTAATCACGCATAGAGCCTTCCTTGTCTTCTTTGAGCAGTTCCACTTTAAAGATTAATTATATTAATAAACATGTAGAGGATCCCGGGATCCTTTTTATGGGCTACTTCTATCCAGCCTCAACTTCGTTGTTAAGACTAGTTTGGAGAACTTATCTGCTTGTCCTACAGTGGTCTCTGTACATTGTTCAAAACTACTTATCTTACCTGATTCATCCATAAGGCCAAGATTATGTCAATTTTCAACTCCCTCTATTCCTTTCAATTCTTTTCAAAGTACCTTAAAACCTGGCTTAGTAACAACAAGAAGGTTGGAGAATACCTAGTGATAGTCAACTGAAAGTGTTCAATGAAGGATATTTTGCATTGCTGTACTTACAATAACACATTTATATTCATTCTTTATATATTGTTTGCTTAGACTACAAGTTCCTTCCAAACACACACAGATAATGTCTTGCAAATTGACAATTTGCCAGAAGACAATATGTAATATTCCTGTGTCATAGGAAGCAAGAATATATAGAGATGCATACTGTGGTTATTATGATTTCAGAAGCAGTAAATGCCAACTGATTCACTTGAAGCTATTATTTAACCCTTTTAAGACTCTTTGTCCCCGATACCCTTGTACATACACCCCCGCAATACAACACCTGTGATATAAATACATGTGTATATTTAATATCTATCCAGTACCTACTACTTTTAAAGTTCTTATTCTATTGTGTATCACTAAATTACATATTCCTATGAATGCAACTTAAAATATTTGACAGAAGTGTTTGCTTTTTATTATTCTATTTTATATATTTTAAAATAAAAGTGGCCATTTCCTGAACCTTATCCATTCCAGAATTTATATATGCATTGTTTCAGTGTAATAAGTTAATCCTGTGCTGCACAGGTTAGAACAAAATAAAACAAAACAAAACAAAACAATCTAGCAAGAAGGGACAGAAAAGAGAGAGACAGGGAGAAGATGATGATTAGTATACTTACCTTTCATTCATTGACTCTCCCCAAGCCATCAGCAAAGAAGAGAAAAAAGGAGAAAAAGTAGAATAAGGAGAAGAGTACTAGCTAGCCATGCTTATGCTTTTCTCTTTTTAAAAAGTCAGGTATTAATTTCTCTCTCATCCACAAGCCAGGCAACACCTGGAGAATATTTATGGTCTCCTCGATCTTGAAGGGTTACACGCTTACCACCCATAATAATTTCATTAGCATGCATGAGATTTAGAGAGGGAAGGAGGCATGTGTTGTTGCCACTATGTCAGTCAGTTTTCTCTAATGGTAAATGCTCAGAAATCTAGGATGAAATTCTGTTTCACATAGTCAAAAGGGAGCAATAAAATAGAGGAATACAGGAAGGCTTTGGCACAGCCAGGCTGATACACAAACTTGAGGAGTCTCACTGTTGTGCTTCATCCACTAGATGAACTCAAATCCATTAAGTGACACAGCTTTAATGTAAAGAAAATGCCCGTAAAATTGACAGGCAGCTATGTCTAAAGAAATCCTGAGGGACCTGTCTTGAAGTAATGAATGCACTCATACAGTGGAAAGATGGTTCAATAAAGATATGTGTTAACATATAACAGAGGAGAAATACCTGTAATCTACGTGCTTCTTGAGCCTCCTTTAAAGATTTCAGTTGTTCTTCATTTTCCTGTAGCAATGTCTTTATCTGATTCTGCAGTTTCTGGAGTTCATGATCCTTCTGGCTAAATACTTCTTCATCCATAACTAGAGCCTGCTAGATAATGAAAGAAAAGTTCAGCTGGGGAAAAGGGGATGCTATTATTCTTACAGTTGGAAAATTAGTTTTAAAAAGAATTTTAAAAAGACCCCACAAACTAAACTAAACAAACCACACACACACCTCCAAAACAAACAAACAAACACCTCAAAAATACCAAACCCAAACCTCATTTGTAAAAAGATGTAATCAGGAATGCAAAGTTTTGAGGTAGGTATAGCAAATTGTCTAAGTGGTTTTCTGTGGTTTCTACAAGTTATTTCTTCACTTCTGTTTAATCTATTGAGTTTCTTCTGACAAGTTCCTTTCTTCCAAAGGGAACAATGTGCCCAAAACTAAAGCTACTTTATTGCACATGATACATAAATGCAATTATTCTCTTTGGGGTGCTGTGAGATGTAGCCACAAGATCTCAGCATCAACTATAAGACTAATATACTTAAACAAAAAAACCAAGGACCTCATCCTGCAACTCAGGTAACAGCCTAAAGATTAAAGAATCCATAAGAATGCTTCTGCAGATGTTCTTGCAGATAAATAATCCAATGCCAATTGAAGACTTCCAAATATTATTACTCTTCCAGAATGCCTGAGAAACCAAACATCAAGTATGGAATCATCATGCCTTGTTGTTCAAGAACTGGATACTTCTGTACAACTAGCTTACCTACATCTTTCTTCCAAGAACATACAACTCTTAAAAGCTTTTAAGAATGCACTCAAGAATCTGATGTCTCTTCAGAGAACAGAATTTTTTACAAAGTCTATGCACCAATGCAAATGTTGCTACTAAACACAGTGGACAAGTGTATCCTGTCCGTCCCCCCCGCCCCCCACTGGTGCTGTACCATTATGCAGAGTTGAGCCCAGCACTGCACACAATTTTGCTCACCAGGACAGAGCAGAGGGGTAGAAGGACCTCTCTTGACCTACTAACCACACCACTTCTAATACACCCCAGGATGCCACTGGCCTTCTTGGCCACAAAACCACACTGCTGGCTCTGTCCACCAGGACTTCCAGGTCTTTTTCCACAGAGCTGCTTTCCAGCAGCTGACCTGAACTGGTACCTTGGGTTATTCCTTCCCTAGGTGCAGGAGCTTACACTTGTCCTTGTTGAACTTCATGAGATAACTCTTAAGAAATAAGAAAAATACTGAGATTTAGATTACTTGAGAACAAATAAAACTATTACGTGCTGTCTGAGAAGGAGCTAGTCAGAGCTATTGGCATGACAGGATACTTTCAAAACATTCTTATCTGCATGATAAGAATGTTTTGAAAGTCTCACCTCAACTGTAAAAAAGTGCAATGCCACCAAAAAGCAGAAAGTTATATATTACATCAAGTATTAGAAAAGTCATGAGACAGAGAAATCTGTAAATAGTGTAGAAATTCAGTTTAAGGCCTGATAATGAATAGGAAATGCAGGAGTTCCTGGTGAGAACCTTGCTGAAGGAATACAGACTATGAAATTAGTTAATAATAGAAGAGATACTTGTGAGTTCACAGTATCAGATAGACTAGTATACTGTGTACACAGTATCAGAAAATACTAGATACAAGTTGCAAAACTTAGCCTATGGATTATTGCTAAGTACACCAATACCTGTGAAAATACCTGTGTTGTAGTTGTATCTGTAACACTTCTGATAGAATAATTTATTTGCAAGATTCAAAACAATTTCTGAGTTTACAGAACTACTGAAAGTAGTTCTTGTGGGTAAACCCCAGTAGGCAGCTAAGCACACTCAGCTGCTTGATCACTCCCTGCCACAACCCCAGTGGGATGAGGGAAGAGCAAAGGAAGAGTAAAACCAAGAAAACGTGTGTGTTGAGGTGGAAATTGTTCAGTACATGAAGATGTCATGTGCATCCATGTCCCAAACCTTTAGTGCACCCCCCAATCTCTTCACTGGGGGGGCAGAGCCAGAAACAGAATGGCCAATGCTGTGCAACACTGTGCTGTACAACACACTAAAGCACTGAGTGTGTTGCAGCACATTGTATTAGTCACAAATCTAAATACAGCACATGATGTACACTAGTATGAAGACAGTCAGCTCCATCCCAGCCAGACAGCACACCAGCACAGCCAAAAACGAAAATCTACCAGATAAAACAGCTCAGCCTCAGAATCATCTTGAAGCTGACTAGTCAAAATATAACATTTCCTCTCTATCATGATTAAGACTACTGTTTCTTCAAACATCCATTAGAATCAATATGTGTCCCGGGGATTAGACAAGCAAAATGATACAAAAATGTGAATTAATCTTAAATTGTTAAATTTAAATTAACAATTTTAAAATTGTACACTTATAGGTAAGTGTAACAGTTTTACACCTTTCAAAAATCATTCCAAGTTTTGGCAAACTGCTGTTTATTAAATAATCAACTTAAAATGAAATACCTGGCATTTCTTCAGTTCCCTCTTTAGCTGAAGAACTGTGATGTGATGTGGCTCTTGGCTGGTCCCAGTCTCTCTACTGGTTTCCTGCATGGTGAGAGCTTCCTTCCTTACTTCCTGTACCATAGAGATCCAGCTCTGCAACCTGTCCCGCTGACTTCTTTTAAGCTAACACCCTCGTTCAAGTCAACCAGAAATGGGAAGGCTTCATCCACACAATTTCTGTAACTGAAACACTGAACCTGAAGCCGGGTGAGCTGCTCCTCAAGGGAAGTGATACGAGTTCTTTCCTGATTTAAGTTGTGTGGACGCTGATTACCAACTTTCTGGTTCTGCAAAGCTTCTCGAAGCAATCTGATTTCAAGTTCCATTTCATCAATCCGGTCTTGATCAGGGTTATGATTTACAACTGGTTTGTTTCTAATATTTTTGGCTCTGTTGGCATATTTGAGGGAATTTAGAGATTCATCAAAGTCTGATGAGGATGGACTTATACATGTTATCATGACAGTCTTAGCATTTCCTCCAAGGGAGTCTTTCAGAATGCGAGTGATTTTAGCATCCCTGTATGGAATGTGTACACTTCTCCTTTTTGGGTCTCCAAGGGCACTGATGACATTTCCCAGGGCCAACAGGCCAGTATTGATCTGAACTGACTCTTTGAAGCGTTCACCGGTATTTCCAGTCTTTGTCACCCTCTCTGATCCTGCCAAATCCACAAAATGAAACTTTGAAGCAATCATACGGACTGATTTCCAAGGTGAATCCTGTGCAGCATCAGTATTTTTCTGAGACTCCACAGACTGTTTCTGACAAATATTGATGGTAAAAATGGCGTGAGATCGACTGGAGTGCTCGTTCATTTGTGTCGTGCCTGTGTGACGAGCTGCATTGCCACTTTCCAACAGGCTGATCACTTCATCTGCACATTTCACGTGGAATTCCTTAGCCCCAACAATCACTTCAAATACCAAATGAAGAAAGGAAGAATAACTAAATGAATGCCAAACTCTTCAGCAAAAGTTTACAGGGATTAGGTATAGTCAAAAGTATATACACAAATTAGAGAAATATACAAGCCTGTACTATTATGAGGTCATAGCTTATTGCTGTAGAAAAACAAGACACCAATACATGAAAAGCATGAGGTGCAACACATCTGAAACCTGCACATATGTATGTATATTGTGTCATAGCATTTGAAATAATTACCTTAAACACGATACAGTTTTACTTATTTACACATTGTCCTATGCAATTTGCCATCTAGTGTTATCTATAAAAAATATGAGCAAGGTGAGCTCAAAGGATATTTTGTCATTAAAAAAAAAGGCTAAAAATTGAAAGTTTTGTAGCAGAAAATATTCTTATGATATGGTATGAACAGAATTTGTGCTATACATAGATTAAGTAGTTGGGCCTTTTGGACAGGTACCTATTAGGGATCTAAGAACATGGAAGCATACTTCTACCAAGTCCTCCCACCAAGCTTTCTTTTGTCCTTTGTTTCAGAGGAGGGAAGGGGAGCCGGAACGTGGTGTGTGTGTCGGGGGGTGGGGTGGGTGTGTGCACAGATATTTACAGTGTAAGTGGCTTAACTGCAATTTGGAAGGAAGTAGCAGTTAACCTTGACATACTTATTCAAATGACACAATTGTGTTTATAAGACAGAAGTTTCAGAAGCTATAGCTGTGTATATACTTTATCATTTGTTGCCATTTCTGATGTTACATCATAGGCACCTAAACCCAAAACTGCTTCAAATCAGCTAGACCAAGTCTATATTCTGAAAATACAACTTTTTTTTTATAGTATTAGTAAAGAATAAGCTCATTTAAGAGAAGACAATAACTTGGGCACAAATCTGAGACCAAACATACCAGATTTTAGAGCTGAAATCCTACCTGTATTTCCCTTTTCATCTTCCCGGATATGTAAGTCTTTCACAGAGGTCTCCAACTCTAATAAATCTCGAAGTTCTTCCTTGTGAACCTCTATATAAGACACTTTCACGTGGAAGTCAACGTTAGGTTTTTCAGCAATATGCTGAAACAATTCCTGAATAGCCCGTGGGATTATGCCCTTTTCATCCTCTGCAACTGATGCTAAAAGGTAAGCAAAGATGTCTCAGAAGCTTGCAGCAATTCAGTCACATAAATGACAAAGACTGAAGATTGAAAGAAGCCTGTGAGAGTTGCTACTCGATATACTAAGGGATGTGAGGGTTTGCAGCATTCACAAGGATTTTTGTAAACACCTTTCTGGGGTTCAGAATATTTGTTTGCACCCATTAATAGGATTCAAAGTTAAGCTCCAAGTTACAGGCATTGAAGTTCTGGAGTCTACTTTAAATCTATACTCCTTAGAGTATCAGTTTCTTCTGTATTCCTACTCATTATGGTTGGTAATTACATCACAGGGTTTGATAAACCATAAATTCCACTTAAATACAGCAAAGACCATTAGTAACTTGGTGAGACAAGATTTATGACCAAGTTTTACAGTAATTTCCTATTTTTTCAAAAGAACTATGGGAACAGTAGTGCCAAACGCTCTTGTTTTGTTTCGTTGTTTTTTTTTTTTTAATATTCAGCATAGGACAATGCTTCCATAAATAATTTGTGTTCGTTATTCAAGAATATGGAAACCAACTATTTCTCTATGAGAGGACACCAAGGATCTATTAAAAAAAAAAAAAAAAAAAGGGTTACTCACATCTAACTATAAATTTAGTAAATATACATATATTAAAAAAATTGCTGAGGTATGAACAGTCTTAGATTGTGACATCCACTACCTAAAGAATTTGGCTGGCAACAGTACCTACAAATTGAATTATTACTCCTAGAGGAGAGACAAGTGAAATCATAACAGTAAGCAAAATTAAGAGGCCCACTGAATAAGGTTCAACAAGATCAAATGCCAGGTCCTGCACTTGGGTTAAAACAACCCCATGCAAAGCTACAGGCTTGGGGAAGAGTGGCTGCAAAGCTGTCCCCTGGAGAAAGACTTGGAGATGCTGGTGGACAGGCAGCTGAACATGAGCCAGCAGTGTGTCCAGGTGGCCAAGAAGGCCAATGGCATCCTGGCTGGTATGGGGAATGGTGGGGCCATCAGGACTATAGCAGGGAACATGACCCTGTACTTGGTACTGTTGAGGCCACACCTTGAGTGCTGTATGTGCAGTTTTGGGATTCTCACTACAAGGAGGACATTGAGGTGCTGGAGCATGTCCAGAGAAGGGCAACCAGGCTGGTGCAATGTCCAGAGAACAAGTCTTAAGGAAATGGCCTCAAGTTGTGGCGGAGGAGGTTTAGATTGGATATTAGGAAAAAATTCTTCTCTGAAAGGGTTGTCAAGCACTGGAACAGGCTGCCCAGGGAAGTGGTTGTGTCACCATCCCTGGAGATATTTAAAAGATATGTAGATGTGGTGCTTAGGGACATGTAGTTCACAGTGTCAGGTTAGACTTGATGGGCTCCAGGGTCTTTTCCAACCTAAACAATTCTGTGATTAAGAGTTTAATTATAAACTTCAGAAGTTTGGGGGTTTTTTTACTTTTTTTTTTTTTTTCATTCTGCAGCATCATGTGGTCTATATGAAATAACAAAATATGTACTACACTTGCACAAATACATTGTTCATCATTAAAAAAACCCACAACAACCAACAAAAACCCAACAAACATTCTACAACGTACCAATGTGACCACCTCCGATGGTGTAAGTCTTCCCAGAACCTGTCTGTCCATATGCAAACACCGTAGCATTGTATCCCTCAGTCAAAGACACCAGAAGAGGCTTAATGCAAACAGTGTAAACTTCTTTCTGGGTTGAGTTTTTGCCAAATACAAAATCAAAAGTGAAGGCACGGTCTTTCCCAATGATAATCTGTTGTGTATTTGGGATTAATCTCACACACACTTGGTGGTTATGAAGTATTTCTTTAGAAAGCAGAGGCCTGATGCGAACCGCGACTTTAACTGGGATCTCCTCCATGCCAGACTCCATCCCTGTGCTCCCCACTCAGCATTCACATACTCAACAAGAAGCCTGTTACCACTCCCACATCCACCTCATTCATAGCTGTCTGCAACAACAACAAAAGGTTTTTCCATGTCATACAATAAAGAATTAATTTCCTGCTGAAGTAGAAAGTTGATGTTTCCTAAAGAATACATGACATAAAACCAGCTATATTAATAACTGTTAAATCAATTACATTAATTCTATTCATTTCCAAGCTAGCAGGCTTAGTTTAAGTCTGAAAGTTTGCCTGCTTTCTATTTGGCCAAAGGAAGCAGTAATAGTGTAATAGCTTGTTAAACACACTGCTGATAAAGCACATACTTACAACAAATCCTCTCCTTTTCCTATTCCCACATTCACGCTGCATAGGCAACATAAACCAGCCAAACAAAGCCTCATTCTCCAAATGCCGCATGTATACACACACATGGTTTAAAAACCTCTTCCACCTAAGAAGCACCATGCGTTGTAACTCAACAAGCACACAGAAAGCTGTTGAGTTGCCTACAAAGGAGGTGTAATTTTAAAAGGACCTAATTACTACACTTAAAGCATTCCTCTGGCTTTAATCTGCATGTTTAAGCACATATGTAATTATTTTTGTTAATTACATATTTTAGCATTCATGGTTCCTTATACTGCTCTATGTATAGTCACTCCTACAATGTATGTGCTGTACAGTAACTCAACTGTAAATATCAAGGAACAGCTTTTCTTCAAAGCTGTCTTTCATGGGTACCAAGTGCTGATGGAACCCAAACTCTGCCCCCCACACCGTTCCCCCAAAAAGAATCTTTGCAATGCAAGGGAAAGTTTATAGGACTTCCTACTGCTAAGCACCCCACAAACTGCCTTTAAGAAAGCTGTGTTACTAAACTGGCAGAATTCATCAGCTAGGCCCCAAAATTCAAGGCTGTTGATAACAAGCATCTTTAAACAGTTGTCTTGGGATCGCGAAGAGAAGAGTTTTTTGCCATCCAGAGCTGAGAAACTACTTGAATTTGGAAAAAGAAATGCTCCATTTTATTAAGTAACCAGCAGTAAAATAAATAAGCGAAGCACGGGAATGAAATCAGACTCATACCATACAGGGCCCAGCAATCAGAAACAACTATATAAACCAACTACAGATTCAAACCACTCTTTCATTGACTTCTGGCTTTATTTATCCAGGTGTGTTATTTCTATAGCTTTAAAGTGGTGGTGTCTCCCCCTCCTCCCTTTTTAAATGATATTTTAAAAAAAAACCAAACCAAAACAAAACCAAGGCCCAAGGGAGGTTTAATAAAAAAAGAAAGAGGGAGATGCAATTCCCTACTTCCTAGAAGGCTACGGGGAAATGAAATCGGTGCGAGCCAAAGCCAGGGAAACACGCTGCTGTCAGCACGTCCCTGGGACGCTCTGGGATGGCCGGAAGCGGGAGCTGAAGACCCTGGCAGGCTTGCTGCCGACAAGAGCGTTTTGAGAGCGGGGCGGTTCATTTCCCAGGACTGCGCCTTTCACTCCAAACCTGAAAGAAGCCGGGAACGGGATCGCTCCTGGGTCTCGGGAGCGCCCCCGGAGACGGGGAATCCAGCCGCTCGGTCTGACGCGACCGCGAAGCCCCGATACGGTTCCGATGTGGCAGGGCGCAGAACGGCGGACCAAGGCCGCTACCGCGCCGCCGGTAGCTGCGGAGGGGCGCGGAGGGGCGAGGCGGTACGGCGGCGGCCAGCCGGGGCCCGTTGTTTACGGCGGCTCGCTAGGCAACGGCGGCAACGTCCGGCGGCGGACCCTGGGGCGGAGCGGTGCCTTCTCGTGCCCCGCTAACCACAGCGCCCCCTGCCGGCGGGAGGAGCAAGCCGTCAGGCCGCAGCCAGCTATCCTCCCTCCCTCCCCTCTCCCCCCGTCCCGGCACGTCCGCGGCCGGCGGCTCGCGCTCGGCCGAGGCCAGCGAACGCGCGGATGAACGGCGCGGGGCGTTACGTCACAGCATAGTTTATTTCGTTAACACGACAGGTAAGCTCTCGTCAAGCGCAGCCAGAAGCAAGCGTCTGGTGAATACAAGCAACGGGCAAGGCAGTTCCCGGCGCGGGACACTGGCCCGGAGGGCCGAGGCTGGTCCCTCCACGTGCATCCCAGTGCAGGCATGCACAGAGGGGCGGCACACACACAGGCCCTGAGCTAACAGGGACTGCGCCCCAGAGCGCACGCTACCGACTCCAGCCATGGCGAGCAAGATGCTCAGAAAGAGGCCCCGGCGCCTTGGCAGTAGGCCCTCAGGGAACGAGTGTCTGGCATAGCCAGTTCCAAACCAGCACACGACTACCTGCCGCAGGGGAAGAGCGGCTGTGCCACTTAAAAGGTAGCGCATCGACACAGCGGCTATCAGAGCAGCCTCAGTAATATATACACCGCACTCGGTGAAACGGGATCCCCTTCATCTCCTCCCGGTGATCCCTGGCGTAGTCCCAAAGGTAATAATCGAGTAGAACCGCGTTTATCTTTTCACGCATGTCCTGACCCTTCTTCTCATAGAGCTCCAGGAGGTGCTTGCAAATCAATGCACAGCACCAAACAGAACAGCCACGGATCTCCACCTCCTCCTTATCTCCAGACTGGAAAATAGTTCCTGCAGGGACATAAGAAACAACTCTATTATGTTCAGGAGACACAAGCGCCGCGGTGGCCTGCATGTGCCGTTGTGTATTCCCCTCCGTACCCGGTCTGCAGCTTTAAGGCTTTACACTACAGCTGCTATCGATACCGTTATGCCTTTCCCCAGGATTGCTTTAATTTTACTATATGCACTTATAAGTTTACCACCCATTCATTCCGCAGTGTGTTCCGAAACAGGGGTTTAAGAAATGAACAGGTGTTTGAATTGTACTGCACGTGACCCTTTTTTTGCTTGTGGGGACAAAAAGGATGATCAAACATTATTCCAAGATAGCATTATCTACACAGAAAATATATTAAGATTTAAAAATTGAGACAAAAAACAGCCACCAAAACATACACCCATGAAAAACCCACCAAAAAACCCACCCAAACCCCTAAATATACATGTGTGTGTGTGTATATATATATACACACATATATACACTATACATATAAAAATACAAAGGGACCCATTTCTTTGAATGACTTGGATGGGAATGTCCTTACCAAGTCTCATGGAAAAGATGAGTCAGCCACATGATCTATTTAACATACGGATATAGGTGCAAATATGTACACAGCTATTAAGATCCACAAATGATTACATTCATCTGTTTATTCTGCTGCATAATTTTAGAATTGCATGAAAACAGTCCCACCTCCAAACAATCATTCCACACGGGAAGAGGGATTGGCTGTGGTTTTATTCACTGAAGTTCACAGATAACAAGTACTGGAAGATGGAACTGTGCTTAAAAGTGAGACTCTAGTCTTGTGCAATTAACTTCATTTGAATCAGGTTTTTTAAATGGAACCTGGTAATAATATTACCTTGCTTGCAGCAGCAGTTCAGTACAGGTAGAGAGGAATTCCCCTGTTTTTACATCACCGCTGATCTAATGAAGAAATTCTAAAATCATAGCATCACAGAATGTGTGAAGTTGGAAGAGATAGTCAGAGGTCATCTGGTCGACCCCCCCCACCCTGCAAGAAGCAGGGACATTTGCACTAGATCAGGTTCCTCAGAGCCCCATCAAGCCTGACCTTGAGTATCTCCAGGGATGGGACCTCCACTACCTCTCTGGGCATCCTGTTCCAGTGATCCACCACCCTCAAATTGAAGAACTTTTTCCTAATATCCAACCTGAATCTCCCCTTTTGGCATTTAAAACCATTACCCCTTGTCCTACTGCTACATGCCCTCGTGAACAGTTCTTCCCCAGCTTTCTTACAGGCACCTTCCAGGGATTGTTGCTTCTTTTACCTAAATCCCAAAAATCCAACTATACTCAGGCTGAAAAGTGACTTTGGCAACAGCAGTCCTTCCGTAACTTGGAGATCAACTGGCATAGAGTCTCTTTAATACTTCCCTTACCAGTGTTTAACCCAAGGAACAGTTAGATCTTTATAAAAATATAACCTTAAGATCTCATTCAAAACCCCTATTATGAGAATAAGGTCCCTTCTGTTACCTCATCACTACCCAAGAAGTCCTAAAAAAGCCACCAAAGAAAATCACATTGCCCTTGCATGGACAAACCACTGCATCTAGAAGGAGCTTCGGTCTGCAATGTCAAAAGGTAAGATTATTTCATATTATTAAGAGAGCAACAAACCTTCACGTAGTTTCTTCATCAGTTCCTCAGAATATTTCATTGCTTTTAAGTGAACAAGAACTTGAGGGATTCTGTAGTCAGCAAATATAGTCAGGCTAGAAATGTCATCAAAAGAGCCGTCTCCTTTGCCTTCTAATACACTCCATGTGTCAGCCACAAGTATTTGTGCCCGTTTGTAGAATGACACCTTTTTTTTCTGATGAAGGAAATTCACTAATTATTAAAGTGCAATAAATATAGCAAATGACAGGTACAGACAGATATAGGTAAGAGCTACATTGTTCTGTGGAACAAACTACCTCTTGGTAAAGCAAACACTAGTTAACTAAAACAGAATACAAGTGCAACACAAAGAGCTTAAAAGCCAAACAATATTGAACCCCAAACAAGTATTATACAGAATGTTCATGAACAAATTGAAATAAAATAAAAAAAAAACCAACAAAATGAATGGAAGTCACTGCAGTGGAATAAAAGCTATTTCAATTCCACTTGGATCTCAGAACACGTTAGTACTGGTTTACTTCCACTTGGCAAACACAAGACTTGGAGTCCAGCAAACGGTAATTCTTTCAGAAACCCTACAGTTCTTCCAACCTTTTATTTCAAGGAGGAGAGCGTAAAAAGCCTGTACTGGATGAGACAATTAAAACACTTCATTAATCAATTTATCTGTATGTTAAGGAAATAAAACTCTACTGAAAACTTCAATGAATGCTTCTGTGTTGTGCACCTTGCTAGTTAAAGAGGCAAGGACAAAGAATGCCAGTAGAAGGTGTGTTCACAAATACGTGACTTTCTTATGCACTGTCATGGCTCTATTTTTGTCACCAACCTTTTTGCTGGTGCTAATCCCTCAAGACCTACGTGCTTTTGTGACTACTCACAAGGGGAAAGCTAAAGATAGGCTATGACCTGTGTGCTGTTGAGGTTTCCACTCTATGACTAACACCATGTGTCCATGTAAAGCTACATCTTTAAGAAAAAGAGGTATTGGTGGGTTACATACTCCCCCCACACTTTATAGCTAGACAAGACTTTCAACTTTTGACAATACATGTTGAACCACAATATGGAACTGGAGTGGTTAATCTGAACTACAAGCAAGTGGGGATTCAACTTACTTCCAGTTTTATTCTACCACCCTTCATAGAACTGCAATTTACAAACAATTTTTTTTAAGCTGCTTTAATTGCCAAGATGCTACTATTCCTGAGAGCAAGGTGTATTTCTGTCACTAAACATTGTTCTCCAAAAACAGTGAGAACAAGATCTCCAAATGCGTTTCACAGAACAACTGTGAAATGAAATCACAGATCCTGAGAACTCCTTTCCTGGTGCCTCATTCTGCACCTGCCATAGATGCACAAACTTACTTCTAGTGAACACACACAATTTTTAATGATCAATGAAAAAACACCACTTGAAAAGTCATAACAGCAAGTAAGTTACTAATAGACCAAATCTCATCATAGCTCCTATTGCTCCAAATCTAATGAAACCTGAAGACATTGCTCTTTTATAGAATTTTTTCCAGTATAGTAAAAAATTTATTGTCTTCGCCGCCACAACATTTTGCAAGAATGGAGGAAAGGAGAATTCAAAGGAACTTTTCATCTGCAATTTAAATTGGAAGAAAAACACTGTCTGGGCCTTGGCATTCATAATTCCATTGTTTCAATTACTGAGAGTTGTTATGCTGCACAAAGCTTCTGAAGTTAGGTAAATTTCTCAATATGAAAAAAGACTACTAAGCATTTCTAGTGAATTTCCCCACCATTCTTTTTAGCATAAAGCAGGAAAAGCATTAGGTGGATGATATGATGTCACTAAGATAGCAGAAATTGTAAAAAAGGGAACATTTTACCAGATGGTAAAATTACTCCTCACTTCTTTTTCTCAGCAACACCCTCACTCTCCAGGAAAAGCCACCACATACAGGGACATCTACGTCTCTTCTCCACTACAGTGAGCAATTATCAAGAGACTCAACTAATTATGACCTGTGATATTAAAAGAAAGTGGTGTACTGTGCTGGCAAAGAGAAATTGTGATAGCATAGCTAGTAAAAAAGGCAAAGAGGGTAGGAGAATCATGAAAATTTTACAACCTTGGTCCCACGTGGTAGGAAGTAAAATACACACAACATCAATGACAGAAGCTCATACAGGACCCTACTGTGTCCCAAATGAGAATATGAAAACCCTGGTATGTGAGCAGAACACAGTCTGATATTTAAACTTCTGTCAGGATTCAAATTCAACACAGCATCTAACTATCAACTATTCACCCCAGGACAAAAGGGGGACTTTGATTTGCAACTCACTTTTCAGAAGCAAAAGAACATTGTCAGCCTCTAAAATTACATTAAGTAATGCATAATTATGAAAAAATACTTTGTGTGTTTGGAAAAGCACATAGGCAGAGCATTGCATTGAAAGTTCACCTAGAGGGTCAGGACATAGGAGGTCTGTAGCAATCTGCAATAAAGATTTTACTATAGAATAATTTATTTTATAGTCATAAATATTTCTATTATGGAGAGTTACTGAAACACGCTATTTTGCTGTCAGATGTCTCACTCCCTTTTCGGTTCCCTCCTAACCCTTTACTGAAGGCAAACTCTTGTGAAAGCTCAACGTGCTGCAATAGAAATAAGGATGTTGTGATCCATGTTACAGAATCACAGAATGGCAGGGGTTGGAAAGGACCTCTGGAGATCACCTAGTCCAACCCTCCTGCCAGAGCAGGATCACCCAGAGCAGGCTGCACAGGACAGTGTCCAGGCAGGTTTTGAACACCTCCAGAGTTGGAGGCACCACAGCTTCTCTGGGTAGCCTGTTCCAGTGCTCCAACACCCTCACAGTAAAGACGTTCATCCTCATGTTTAGGTGGAACTTCCTACATTCAAGTTTGTGTTCACTGCCTCTCGTCCTGTCACTGAGAACCCCTGACAAGATACTGACCCCATCCCCCTGACATTCACCCCTCAGGTATTCACAAGCATTGGTAAGATCCCCCCAGTCTTCTCTAGCCTAGAGTCCCAAGTCCCTCAGCCTCTCTTCCTAAGAGATGTTCTAATCCCATAATCTTCTTCATAGCCCTTTTTTGTACCCACTCAAGAAGCTCCCTGTCTTGCATCGGGGAGCCCAGACAGCACACAGTATTTCAGTGCAGAGGAGAGGGGGAGGAGAACCTCCCTTGACCTGCTGGACACATTTTCTTTGATACACCCCAAGATACCATCGGCCTTCTTGCCTGGAAAGGCACACTACAGGCTTACTGTTAACACTTTGCCTACCAGGACCCCCAGGTCTTTTTCCACAGAGCTGCTTTCCAGCAGGTCAGCCCCTAACCTGTACTGGTGCCTGGGGTTATTCCTCCATGAACACAGGGCCCTACACTTGCCTTTGTTGAATTTCATAAGATTACTCTCTGCCCACCTCTCCGGCCTGTCCGGATCTCAGTGGTTGGCAGTGCAGCCTTCTGGCATGTCAGCCACTCCTCCCAGTTTTGTGTCATCAGCAGACTTGCTGAGGGTACGCTCTTATCCCTTCATCCAAGTCGCTGATGAATATATTGAACAGGGCTGGACCCAGGACTGATCCCTGAGGAACAGCAGTTGTTGGAGGCCTGTAACTAGAGTTGGTGCACTGATCACCATGCTCTGGGCTCTGTTTCTCAGCCAGTTTTCAATCCACCCCGCTCTCCATTCATCTAACCCATATTTCCCAAGCTTCCCTATGAGGATGCTGTGAGAGACAGGGCTGACAGCCTTGCTGAAGTCAAGGTAGATGCCATCCACTGCTCTCCCTCCATCTACCTGTCCACTGATGCCCTCATAGAAGGTTATCAGGTCAGGCAGACATGATTTCCCCTTCGTGAATCCATGCTGACTATTTCTGATGCTTCTCTCACCTCCTATTAGGTGTTAACAATGATTTAAAAAGAAAAAAAAAAAACAACCCAAAAAACAAGTAGGGTGTAAACCTCGTCTACATTATTTCACCCACCTTCAAAATACACATCTTGCTTAGTGAAAGCAGAAAAACAGCTTTCATATTCATGCAACAGGCTTTACTACTATGTCAGTGCTTACGGTCTGGGATCATTTTTGGATCATCTTTTCATTCTGTAGTCTGCTGCTGCTTTTAGGGAGGCTTGCTTTCTAAAGCACTCAGCATCATCTCATGAAAGACATAACGTCAATGAATACAGTCACTATAAAGATAAGAAAATACTCTATTTATCACTTTACTTGGAAAATACTTCCTTTTTCATCACAGAAATTGTCAGAAAGTTACTTTATAGGTAAAAAATCCCCATTAATGAAACAAGTGGTTTCAAAGATTAGTTAGAAAGAACCTCTGATTCTTCACATAAACACATCTTACTTCACAGCAGGACAAAAAGGAAAATGAAAATCATGCCACCTACTGAAGGGCAGATTTAAGTGATAAATGCAATAGGTTCAAAGCTCCAGTGATTGGTATCCCCTGGAGTAGTTACCTTGACAAGACTGCACAGATTATTCATATATGTTGCACTGACACTAATAAAAATAACCCCAACATTTGGGCATAATGATATAACAGTTAAAAATGCTACTGGAGATGGAATGGAGCACAGGAGTAGTCACTGATGCTAAATAAAACTGTGTCTGTATAGGCAATACCAGAGACACAGACAATAGGAGACAGTCTCTGTTTCTTCTCATCGGTTTTATTCAGGAAAACAGCTCCAAAATAGCTTCAGTAAACTGTCAACCCTGACAAAAGCACAGGTTCTTTCTGGCCTGCAGACATTTGTGCTAGGCCTGCTGTACCTGCAACAGGTACAGCGTGGATTCCTCATGGCTGTACACTTTCACAGTTCTGCCAGTGTTTCATTTCTTTCGTTAGCTGTGAAGATCCTCAAGGTAAGAGAGAGAGAGATGGGGGACAAGGGGGTGGTTTTAAACAATTCAAGTTTTAAAAATGTAGAAAGAGGGGGTTGAAATCCTGATTTTTCAAGCAGAAATCATCTCAAACATTATGCACTCAAAAGGAGCACAAAGGAGTCATGATCTAACAGGGAACGCAGAGCGTATCAAAATAAATCACAACGAAGTGATGAAGGCAGAGACTGCATATGAAAACAGGGCTCTCCTCTGGGGTGGGGAGGGGGGTAAGGTAACTCTTGACATTGGAAATATGTTCCTGACAATTTAAGGACTCCAGAGAATCAGGATTCTTTTACTGTTAAGAAATTGTGTGATTATATTTTCAGAGGTTTAGACCAATGGAGAAGTTATTATTTAACCGAGTTTTAATTATTTAACCGAGTTTTAATTATTTAACCTGAGTTTAACAAAAAGCTATTCGGTGGTGCGAGAATGCTGTTAAGAAAGCTTACTATCTGTATGATACACGGCAATTTAGGTAATTAGGACTGACTGCTCCTAAGGGTTGAGGGTTTTCCCTTTCATTATACAGATCAAAGTGTTTACTGATTTGACGCAAATATATTAAAGTAATAGCAAATCTCCCACTGTTGAACACAGAGTTCGATACAAACATTTCTTTCACTTTCCATTTCCCGGATGAAAAACCTCAACCACTCACAAAGATTGCTTCTGAAGTATCCTCTCAGAAAAGTTCACAGAGACAACTTTTAGAAGCTATCCTTTAAGGCCCACAATCAGCTAGGAATGAATTCTGAAGAAGTTCAGTGTTAGCACCACCTTACCTCAAACACAGCTTCATCTCTGTAAGAAGGAAAATTTTCCAGTACTAGACGTAGTAGTTTCTGAGCACTTTTCTCACTCATTTTAACACAGGTGAGGAAAGAGCCCCCGAACTTCTCCAACAGAACCGTCCCGCTTTCATTCAGCACCCGATGTCTTTCTTCGATCAGCGGTATGGGCACTTCCGTGTCGGAGCGAAACACGTGCCTAACTTGGTCAAGGGTCATGGTGGCAAAATACGATGCACTGGTAATAGGTATTCCTTCAGGAAAGTAAAAATAAGGTATTTAGGCTACCATAACATATCCTAATGCATTGGCCTGCATTTACACCACAAGGTCCAAAGAGTCTGTCAACTCTTAGAGGTGTGCAGAGATAACCGCACAGCTGTTTAAAGCTGAGTCTCTGCTTGTGCACAGTCCTTCCTTCTACAGGAAAGGATTTTCAGCCATGGAACCTTTCTTACTTCCATGTGCCCTTTTTCCCCAATATCCCGACTGCGGTCTTTACGCAGCACACTGGCCAATGCAGTTAGCATATAGAGGGTATAGCCAGGCCTGTCCTCCTCCAGCTCCTCATGGCACTGGGCATTTACAAGAAGGGTCTTAAGGCAAGTCTTAACTTACAAACAGATACATAGGAAGGCAATAAAAACTTCCAGCCATGCCTACAAATAGATAATTCCCCCCCACTTCCCCGATGACAGCAAGAGGAGTCAGCACTAGAACGCTGGCTCGGGCGGCACTTGGGCTTCCAGACTTCCTGGAGCCGCCGCGGGGTTCAATCAGCCCGGGGAGGATCTCAGCGTACCCTCGCCGACGCTCCTGTAGCGGAAATAAATACTTCGTTTGCCTCAATCAGACAACGCGCAACAGCGGGCGTCGCCAGGAGCCGACTACGGGCGAGAGAGAACCCTCGGAAGACCCCCGAGCCCCGGCACAGGAAGCGCGAAGGCTCCGCGGGCCAGCCCGAGCGCGCAGCCGGACCCAACCAGCAGCAGCGCGCAGCAAACGGCGCCCGCTCCCGAGGCGGCGCGCTCATCACCCGCCTTCTAACGCCCGCCGCTACCGCCACCCTGCTCCTCAGCGGCTCCCGCACCCTCCGGGCGGGGCGAAGCGAGGCCCGACACGGTGCCCACCGATGCCGGCGGAGGCCCCGCTCCCCAGGTGCTCACTAACCGTCGTCAAGGGCCCTGTTGACGGCGGCGCAGAGGGACCAGTAGCCGCTGTAGGTTTTACCCTTGTATTTCACCAGGTACTTGCGGTCCTCCTGCTCGGACCAGAAGGAGAAGTTGAGGGTGTCCACCAGGAACACCCAGCTCACCGCCTCCTCGCTGGCGGCCCGCGGGTTCAGCTCGTGGAGGCTCTTCCACCCCGCCAGACCGAACTCCGCCGCCGCGGCTTTGTCAAACAAACTCTCCGCCACCCGCCGCGCGCCCTCCTCGTCCACGGAGACATCTTTGCTGTTATCGGCTATAAACTTGGCGGACTCCAGGGGGGACGGGAACACCTCCATGCTCGGCCGCCTCTCTAGGTGCAGGAAACACGCACGCTTTCAACGCTAGCCCCTCAAACGCGTCCCCGCCCCTCCCAGACCCGCGGAGTATTGACGAGCGGCGGCTGCCGCGCCGGGTGTGCTGGGAACTCGCGCTCCCGCAGCCAGCCCTCGCTGAGGAGCAGCGTGAAAAGCCCCAGCTGCCCCTCTCCTCGGTTGCCGCCGGCACGGTCGCCCCTCCCGCCTCGACCCGCGCCGCCGCCGCCGCGCAGGCGCCCGGGGCGGAGCTCTAGCATGCACGGCGCTGGGCCGTCCTGCCGCCGGCGACCCGCGGCCCGCCTCCTTCCGGACGCGCGGCGGGCGGAGAGGAAAGCGCCAACCACCACTCCCCACACACGCCCTGGGCCTGCTTCTCGCTGCGAGGCGGGATGGCGGCGACACAGCACGGCCGGACGCGCTACCGGCACCACCGCTAAGGGCGGGGGGCATTTGTGGGGCAGCAGGAGAGGCGGGGCAGAGCGGAGGACGGGGGAGGACGCTGGAGCCCCTTGGGGTCCAGCAAGAAGTCCCCGTGGCGGACCCAAAAAATGGAGGGTTCTGCTAAGAGAACCTCTAAAAATTCTTTGGAGCGGGAACAACCGCACGTTCGGCTTGTTGGAAAGTTCTCCCCCGCGAGCGGCATCACGGACTCGTGGAGCCTTCCTTCCGACTGAGAACGGCCACGGCGGCGCGGCCCCTTCCCACCTCCCTGAGCTGCAGGCGCCCGCGTCCCAGGTTGTTACTAGCACAAAAGCTTTGTATCACAGAATGACGAGGTTGGAAGAGACCTTTGCGGTCATCGAGTCCCACCGTTCCTCTCCTCCACATCTGCTTGCATCGCAGATTCCTGACTTAGGCTGAGCCTCGCCCCAGCGAGCACCTGTGCCAAGACGCCTAAGTTCAGCGAGTGAGCGAACTGCCACCCTCAGGCCCGCCAAGAAGGCGGTGGCATTTTTAAGTAGCTTTGCCAAGGAGGCCAGCCTTACATAGAACCTCTTGGCCCCTTGCCTTGCCCACTATGTGGGCAGGATTTATCACACACCATTAAACTCTTCTATGTACCAAGGAGAAAATAACGGTAAAAGAATGCACACACTGGCCCTATGCCCAACACAAATGGATTTTAAAATGTTTTTTATTCAGGAAGTGAAATTAAAACTTGTAAACTATAAATACAAATGCCAAGGTATTACAGGAGATATCCAGAGGCTTTATATTTTTTTTAATTTCTCACAAATAATTCCTAGGGAATTCAACATACAACAAGGAAACCAAACAAATTTAAGTTTTGCATACAATGGAAAACAAGTTACAGAGTTAGATACAGTCAATTTGCCAATTCATAAGAATTTCTACCTCATACAAACAAAAGCTCAGAAAACAACTATAATTCATTCAGTAATGGTACAGCAATGTCATTTCTAACAGTGTTATCTGCATTAAGCAAGCTGTCTAAAACCAGGTGTACTTAACCACTGTTTACTCAGTGACACCACAAAGTTTTTAAATATTTTATTTATATACTGTAACCAATATATATATGTACTGCAAAAAGGGCCAAACACTTGCAAAAATGTCAAGTTTTACACAACATTTGCATGAGTATTTCTGCGCGTTTTTCCCCAACTGCAAAGCAGAGTCACACTGTTTTCACACAGTTTCTTTAATGTGTCAAAAAATATCCCGCATAAACTCCATCTATATCAAAGAAGCAGAAGAGCAAGCTTAACAGCAAATCCCACTTCGGTATTTTCTTGAGGGGGGAATAAAAAAAAAAACCACAAAGGGTATATCCATTTTAGCATTACCTTATGCATATCTGAAGAAAAATGACCACCAAGAATAGATTCACTAAATTTATTTAGAAACCATGAAATGTTTTGTCTTACAAAAGAGCGTTAGATCTGCACACTGCTCTCAAAGGATGACAGGGACATACAGACTACCAGTATTCTCCCCCTTCAAAAAAAAATACAGTGTACATAAAGCAGGGTGTTCACAATTACAGAAAAACATTACAGTTTACCACCAACAATGAACAAAAATATAATTCACTCTGCTGCTGCTTCAAAATCTCAATGTTAGTCTCGTGCGCCCTCTTCCCTCCCCCCACGTATTTGTAAGGAACTAAAACATTACATCTGGTGGACAGCAAAGATTCCACTACACCTCAAATGCAGAACACCTATGAAGCAGAGGAATGTTGGCTTTTTAAACAGAAGCAGATTAAAAAAAAAAAGGTGCAGGACTCCTTCAGTTCTTCACTAGTCTTAGAAAAACTTTCCAGAATACTGCTTCACACTATAAAAAAGAAAAAATAATCTTGCATTAGAATCCTTCAACATCTGCATACTGCTTCACACTATAAAAGAAAAAGAAAAAAGCATGTATTAGAATGATGGACCATACATCTTGCATCAACATTCACAATGACATTCTTAAAAGCAGATTAAATTACAAATTCCTAATACACTTTAAAACGAGTAATTTTAAAATACTAAGGCTAATAAATATAGGTGTATTAATGTATTTTAGGTACATTTAATATTAGTAATCTAAAGCCAAACATTCAAGTTAAAACATAAGTCTGCTATGACAGGCAACATGTTAAAAGCAGAACTAAGCAAATTAAATCTGAGGTATTTGGCAGAAAAGGACAAAATAATGTCAGCAAGGTGTGAAATGCTGCATAACAGCACCAAATCGATTTCAACTTGTCCTGTAGAGGCATGATCTGTGCCATATGGCAGACTGTGATTTGTTGTCAATTTAGTTATCTAAAAACAACAAAATCACTAGTCTTCCACACAGAACTAGACCAACATCCACTGAAATCTTCTATATTTTCTACAGGCTCTATGTAATTTATTACAAGTAGTTTTTTTGCAGCAGTTTTCACCAGAGAAATGAGAGGGCTGCTTGGTTAAGGCGTCTTCCAGCAAGATTAGTTTTGAGGTTGTCTTCATTTTAATTAGAATGGAGAAGAGAATCAAGGCAGAACTGCCACTGGAGAAGTTAGGTTCAAATAGTTACTTAAAACCAAAGCAGGTTTGTTTTTTTTTTTTTTCTAAAAACTGCAGCAGCGACAGCAGCTCGAGAATGTACAAGTCAGTTTAAAAATTGACAGTAGAGACAACAATAAACTTTAACTTGCCTGTTCTGCAGTAAATACTGTGCATTTTGTATCTGGTCCTGTGTTCCCGTGATAGTTATTATCCGATCTTCTGAGCCTTCTAATGGTTCATCAATTTTGATCGAAGCTCCTGACTCATGACGTATTTGTTTGATTCTCTGGCCTCCCTTTCCAATAATAGATCCTGCCAACTAAGGGAGAAAACAATCAGTCATTTCCTGATATAATTTTCCCCTCTAAAAACAGCTGTGAAAATCACAGCAGTGTTTGAGTGGCATCCTAAGTTCAGCTTTCAGAGTTACAATGGAAGCTTTTACTTCTTTACAGCTTCAAAACACTATTATCAACACAGGTGGGATAAAACTGGGAAAACCAGCTGCTGATTTGCAAAAAAAATCCCACAAAAAAAAAACCAAGAAAGCCCCTACCAACCCCATCTCTAGAACTATTAACAATTGTGTGGTGTGTCTGAAGTGAAGGCACACGAAGACTAAAACAAGTGTTTCTGAATCACCAAAATCTGAAAGCATTACAAGTACCCCAAATACTTCTAATTTACTTATACAGTCTGAAAAAAGACTGGGGAGGTTGTTTGGTCTGGATTTTTTATAAAATTCACTCAAAAGCAAGTGAACTTTACTTACATCTTTGGGAATCGTTACTTGTGTTGTTATGATGGGTCCACCAAGATCTCCATATGAACCACGGCCCCCTGCATAGGAATAGTCTGATTTAAATGTATGCATCAAGTCCTTTAATAACTACATAATGAATTACATGTAAAGGTTCTATATAAATACTTACCATATCCAGAGCCACCCTCAAACTGTAAGAAAAGGAAAAAAAGTGAAAAGCCATGTTTCATCAACACATTTTTCTCTTAAGTATACAGTTAACTTCAACCCTATTTTATGCAAAAATCTCAATCCCCAACCTTACTGTGATTGTTAAGTGTTGCGCTATCAAAGGCATACTGAGGCAAAGAGGGCAGACCAGAAACAAAACGTGTGGGGGAAGTATCATTAACTTCTTATCCTACCAGTCAAAGCCTCTGGGACCCAACTATACCAGTTTATTGAGCAGCCTCACCATCTCAGCTGCCCTAGTGTCCTGGTTTTGCCCCAGCTGAGAGCTGAGCACCAGCAGCCCCACTTTGTTCTTTAAAAGGGAGTGTGGGGGGTTAAGGACAGGGCTGGGGGGAGAGGGAAGAGAAAGACAACAAAACCAAACCGAACCAAAACCTCGTGGGTTGGGATAAGGATAGTTTACTGGAGTAGCAGAAAGGTAGATATAACTATGATAACAGGACTTTATAGCAAAATGTATGTATAACTGGTGATACACAATGCAGTTTCTCACTGAACTGCACAGCTGCCGCCTCCTTCTCCTCCCACCAGCCCCCTTTTATGCTGAGCATGACGTAATTGGCATGGAATCATAGAATCACTGGGGTTGGAAGGGACCTCAAGAGATCATCAGGTCCACCCCCTGCCAAAGCAGCTCCCTAGCTCATATTGCACAGAGAGGCGTCCAGATGGGTTCTTAGAAGGAGACTCCACAACCCCGCTGGGCAGCCTGTCCCAGGGCTCTGTCACCCTCACTGTGTAAAGGTTTTTCCGCATGTTGGTGCAGAACTTCCTGTGCTCCAACTTGCAGCCATTGCCCCTTGTCCTGTCTCCAGACCACTGAAAAGGGGCTGGCCATTTCCCCCTGCATCCCATACTTAAGATACTTATAAACATTAATAAGGTCCCCCCTTAGTCTTCTCTTCTCAAGGCTGAACAGCTCCAGCTCACTCAGCCTTTCCTCACAGGGGAGATGCTTCAGGCCCTTAATCATCTTCATAGCCCTTCTCTGGACTCTCTCCAGGAGATCCCTGTCTTTTTATCCCAGAGAGCCCAGAACTGGACACAATACTCCAGGTGGGGCCTGACCAGGGCAGAGTAGAGGGGGAGGATCACCTCCTTTGACCTGCTGGCCACACTCCTCCTCATGCACCCCAGGATCCCATTGGCTCTCTTAGCCTCCAGGGCACACTGCTGGCTCATGGCCAATCTGTCACCTACATCTCTTTAGCCAGTTCGGGTCACCTGTCCTGGCTGCGTCCCCTCCCTTCTCATTAGTAGGGAAATATGAACAACTGAAAAAGTCCTTGACTGCTTGGCAACAACTAGAAACATCAGGGTGCTGTCAGCACTGCTCTCATCCTGACTCCCAAACACGGCATTCCATCCATTATTAAAAAAGAAATCAACTCTATCCTAGATGAAACCAGGACAACCAGACAGCAGTCTATGCTGACTTACTCCTGACCCTTGGACTAAACTAACATGTAAATGAAGAGGTCAGTGTACCAGAGACTTATGAGGTCAGCCTTATTAATGCTACCATACCAGTACAGCTCAGGAGAGCCTTGAGTCCTCAGTCCTGTGACAAGTTGATTCAGTGACTGTCAATCATACTACTTCAGGAAATACAACCCGCAGCTCTTAAGAATAGCTCTTGAACTTTATTCTTGATTCAGGCTATGATACAGTTCCTTGTATCTCCGAACAGACCACCATAACATTAAGTTAGTTTTGTTCTATTAAACCTACACATACCAAAACCAGATCTCTGCCATGAGCACTCCTGGCCTCTCTTTATTTTTAGGATTTGTAGACCATTATTTGACACCAAGCACTTCATTTAATTTAACACCTTTTAAGTGCACAAATCCCCATTTTTATACTTTTTTATAGAAGGCACAGTTCTCCAGAGTTCAACTTCTGGGAGACAGCTAGGACAGCCTCTGTGCAAAGAGGCCAGGGGTCAGACAAGGCCAGTCTGTTCTAGCCAACAGCAAAATGGACCCCCTGCTATCTAAAATGCCACGACCATCAGCAAAGCTGGTGGTTAACTCTGTGATAACATGTGAGACAGGGTTAAAATAACCCACAACAATGCCTGTGTGCACCAGTTGTGAGACATAATTGAGGGAGAAAACAACCCTGCAAATGTCACAGAGAGGAGGCAAGGGAAGAGGTGCTACTAATGCTGGAATGAATATTCCCCTGTAATCGATGGGGAGAACCACGCTGGAGCACAGACATGCCACAGCCCAGGGAGGATCATGTGCTGGGAACTGGCAGACATGCCCTCAAGAAGCTGCAGTCTGTGGAGAGCTCACACAGGTGCAGGCACCTGGCAGGACATGTTGGGGACCCACACTGGAGCAGTCTGTTCCTGAAGGACTACACTACCCCATGAAGAGGATGCAGGCTGGAGGAGTTCTTGAAGAACTACAAGTTCATTGTATCACCTGGTGAACGACTGAACCCTGTGGGAAAGACCCCAAGCTAGAGCAGGGGAACAGAGTCAGACGGAAGGTCTAAGGTGCGATGAACTGACTACAGCCCCACACCACGCATGGCAGACAAAGTGTAAGGGTTAGGAATGAGTAAGTGAAGTTGAGCCTGGGAAGAAATGAAGGGTGGAAAAAAAGGTGGTTTCTGTTTTCCTCTTTTTACACTCTATTTTTATAAGTGTCAATGAATTAACATTTGTTTGGTTTACCCGTGTCTGCAGTTATTAAGTGCTCCTTCCCTCTCATCTTAAGCCACAGGCTTTTCGACCTTACCTTCTCCCTTCATCCTGCTGATGGGTAGTGAGGGAGCAGCTGGGTAGGCATATGACAGCCAGCCAACTTCAGCCAACGACTACTTGTTCACAGAAGTTGTGACAAGTTTTCCTGAAATACTATGTACCTGCTAACTTTTTACAATGTCAAAATGGAAGCTACTCAGACCAAAGAGTTGAGCGTGTCTTCTAAGAAACTTATATTGTTTTATCACATTACTTAACAATACAGATTGCAATATAAAACAGTAAAACTTCTAGAGGAGTCCTGAATACAAGTGAACAAAGGATTCTGCTTAAAACTTAATTTGGAGGCTAATCAGCCAGTATACTGCTTACACAAGATCCCTTTTTGGACTCATCTGTATTAAGGAACCATCCTTTCCTTGTTCATGTCTGCCTCATCTAACTACAGGACAGCAAATACATTTGACAGCAGATGAGGTAAGCAATTACATTTGCTGTGTTTATGTAAGCTAAGAAGCTTTGTTTAATATTTGGCAGCATTTTGCAGTCTTCTTGACAGTACAAACACCTGATGAAGGCGGTAACTTCCCAAAAGCTATCCAATCAAATGGTGTATTTTCAAATACATTGGTAAATAGAACAATACAGCTTATTCAGAAACATAAGAAGCTGCCTTTAGTATCTGCTGTTTGAAATATGAGAACAGACAACATTATGAAGTTAATACAAAATATATATCCCAAAAGTACAAATCTACAGAGCATTAGTTATGGATGAAGTTACTATTTACAAAAAGGGATATATAAAAGGCAAAAAGAGGTAGAGAAAAGCTCCCCTCTTTTGGCTGTGCTTCTGCATACACTACATTTCTATTAGCAGTACCTGTCTGCACAGGACATGCTGTTCAGACAAACTGCCAATAAATTCTTAGTCAGCAGGATAGCTTCAATAGGTTCAAATTGCTACTGACTACACTCAAGATGAAGACATTCCCCATCATTGCTTAACATGTTCTATTATAAAGCAGTTGGGGGAAGGGGAAAGATTGAGCACACTCACCAACTCTGGTGGCTGCATGTCATCGCAGGCGTCCACATGACACTGCATCATCTCCCAGGCATCATACAATAGGAAAAAAAAAAAGGAGATTAATTTAAATTAAGTTCACAGCATGCAGGCTTGCACATATAATGCAAGCAAATACAATACATGCTGTTACAGAGAAACATCCACACTACAAAGACTTAGAAGCATGTACTGTAGACCACTTCCAAGACTCACTCCTTTTTAATTTCACTTTGAGGAACTGTAAGTGATTATACTCATTCCCCCACCCCTCCCCCCAAGGTCCAAACAGATTTTCCTCTAACAAAGAAGGTCAGACAGCTGATGGCAGAGAAAGGGTGAACATACGAGTCTGTGGGTTTTCCCTTTTACTATACCTTTGAGTGCTACTGTATACCTAGCTTTATTTCTGCCATGTGCTAGAAAATTAAGGTTTAAAAAGATTGAAATTGTCAGTGATTATCTCTATGCCAAGAGCAGGTCAAGCAGGAAGGACACTGCTGCTCATGTTCTACCAATTCATTTCCATTTATCTCATATAGCTTCATATAACTTAAGGTTTTAAAACACGATATATGGCATTTATTACTGTCAGAATTCTACAGTTTCAGCAACTGGTGTAAATTCGTGCACTCAAAACACCAGCTTCTCAAACAGGGCGTCTTAGCATGCATGACCATGTTCTACTTTACAGACTCACTTGCACTAGTGACTACTGGTACTAGAATAGAAGCCAGGTGACACATTGGTTGGACAAAGAGAACACCTGAACTTACATCTAATGAAAAAAAAATGCATGCAGTCTTAACTGATGTAAAAATTCCTCTACTGTTGTTTCCTGGTTTTTAACGGAGTGAAATTTTGTAACTTTCCCCCTGCGTCTGCACAGGTTAAGAGTTATCTTACATCCTTTACTGATTATTTACATGCCTTAAATATGGGAAATGTTTGGTAATTTTATGGGTACGTGCCTTTATTCAAGTGTTTCTATGTCAAGACATGTGTGTGTGTACATATGTATACATTTTAAAAAAATATCCAAGAATGATGAAGCATTTGCAAAAAAGTACATTAGCAGTCTGAAGGCACTCACGGAAGTCTCTTCTGAAGAGACAGTCCACTTTAGAGGAGACTTTCTGATTTAAATCAATATTAACTCAGATTTCAAAATTTTCAGTGCTTTCAAACTTTTTGCACCTGCTCAGCTAATTAATAAAAGAGGTGAGGGGATAGATAAGGTGGCTTTATATGCCTGTGCGCTTTATTTTCTACCCCTCCCACCAATACTGGCATGCATCTGACATATGTGAAAGACCCCTGATGATGAGGGTGTTAAAACCTAAGTATTGCATATGGCATTCATGTTTTTTCAACTGTCAGAATAGACCTTATGGTCCACAGGCATGACATGTAGTAGTTACAGACTGAAATACACAGCTCTGTTAACAGAGAAACAATACAAGCCTGTTCTTAAGTAAAAAGTTAAAGTGAACTCTTATTAACAGTGCATAAATTAGCTACAACTGTTAAGCCAGGCTAACAGACAAGTAGCTTAAGCACGCAACTTCACATGAATTCCCAATGCATCTCAAAATCAAAGTAGGTTTTCCTCATCTCCACATTTACAAGGCTGTCAATACTGTCCTGTATCTGGAATTCACATTCCAAAAGTTCACAGTTCAGCATCCAGTTTTAAAGGTTTAAAACCTATTCATTTCTGTTGCCTTTAGTAGAAAAGAGAACTTGCCTTTTATTGCATCTATGTAAAGTACAATCTACGTAACAAGAGCACTTCTGCTCTCTGGGAGCAGCCTTTGCCTTCTATTACTCCGTTCACAAACCGTAACAACATCAGTTTACTCTTAAGTGTTTTGCTAGAGAACAGTTTCTATATGAAGAGGGATATCATAGGGTGACTGTACATTTGTGGCATGACATTTCCAGCGCCAGCCTCATAATCAACATGATGCCTTCCTATCTGCTTACACAACTTAGGATACTAGTCTTGTGGTTAAGTAAAACTAGAAATAAAACATAGTATTAGTTGGTAAACAGTCCTCACTAAGGAGGCTGTAATGCCTGGTCATAAAGGAGCCAAAGACATGAGCAGCTTCACTATGAAGCGATACTTTAATTACAAACAAACAAAGCCCCACAAACTTACTTGTGGAATCTCATGTCAAGAAAGCAAAGGTCAACCTGACAAAATTCAGGCTAAATAGAAGTTAAAATGGATTTTCTATTTTAGCTGGAATGGAATAAAAATAGCCCAACAGTCAAGCTTTTAAAACTGTGCTCAACCAGATAACCAAAGAAGGGCAAGCTGCTCAGTTCATATGCTTTAGCACTGGCTTTATTAGCTGCAAAAACAGCTTTCAGAACATGTAAATAAGAAGGTGTACTTCTCAATTCTTGCAGTTTTTCAACATGTAGAGTAGCTTAGGTATCATTTATTTATTTACACTGTGTGTACATCTTTCCTTTTAGTATTTCTAGTAAGTATGTGACACTTGCAGTATGAACTTCCAGCAACTCTTACTCCCAAGAAGGAGCGACTGTGTAAAGCCCATTTCATAGCTCTTCTCCACTAGTGTCTCTTCCACTGATTTTAAAGAAACAAGAACCCAAAGAACATCCTTCACCTGTCATCTTAAGGAAGGTGCCAAACAAAGCCATAAGATGAAAAAAAGTTTGTTACTGTGCAGATTTACCTCCTAGGCAGAGAACTTCTCTTCCCAGGAAGGAGGAATCTAGTATCACAGCAGGTGACTGCTGGGAAGTTGCCCTTCAGTATACAGTATCTAAGCCTCTCTATAAGCTTGCATACATACCAAGATTCTTTTTTTTTTTCCTTGGCAAGTATTAGCACTCACATGTTTGAATATATCTAATTGAATTTCAAGTAAAACTTTGCAGTGACCCTAGCTCAAATACATCTGGAATTACAGTGGGTATTTTGCAGATGGAGAAATCAAGTAAACAAGAATTCACTCAAAAGGGCAATCCATTTCTGGATCAATTACAGCTCTCCATAGATACTATTCTATAACCTGTATTTTTCTATGCATACTCGTGTTTTTCAATAACAACATTAAGAAAGCTAGCATGAATCCAGTAATTTGAGAATATTGCTCTAACATGTTTTCATATCTGAAAAGCCTACCAATTCCTATTTCTACCACACTGATTCAAAAAAAAATCTACAAGATGGTCAGTGCAAGAAAATCTGCTGGGTACAGCAGTGTCAAACTTGTATCATTTTGGATGGTGGGGGAGGGGGAAATAAATGATCGTGTCCTTGATACCATTTACATCCCCAACACTCTTCCACAGCAGGGACCATTTCTGTGGACATTTTGGGTGTTATCATTAAAACCATCAATGCGCTACATTTAAGTGCCTGTGTTCAGCAACATATCTTCACACATTGTGCTAACTGTTCTTACAAAACAGAATTATAAATCAAGTGTTATATGCATACCATGCCATCATAACGGTCTCCCGGTCTGCCCCTTCGGTCATAGGACATAAGGTCTCTAAAATGGAAAAAGCAGCACCCCGTGAGTTATGTTATAAACTGGTTTATATATTCTAATTTAAAATTTCATATTCATGGTTCACACACAACTTCATTTGAACTGCTCTAGCCAGGTACTGTGTTACAGAAAAGTCTCAGCACTACTGACTACAGTCCTGGTAGATTACTACAGTAAACTCCATTAGACGCTCATCTAATACATACTCAATCCTGAATAATCACTACCAACATGGAAGCATGGAAAAAACACTGAGAAGATGAACATGATTCAGCAGATTGTACACAACCTGAGTTTTGTATAATGCATTAATGCAACAACTTACCCTCCGCGAGGAGGTGGTGGAGGAGGAAGAGGAAGATTACGGGCTCTGCTGCCACCCCTACCACCGCGACCTGGTGGAGGAGGTGGAGGTCCTCTGCGAGGGCTCATATCATCATAATCTCTTCTTGATGGAGGCATAGGCCGCCCACCACGACCAGGGGGCATTCTATCAAAACCTCCTCTTCCACGCATCGGAAAGCCTACTGGACGTCCCCTTCTATCATCAAACATCATTGTGAAGCCACCATAGTCGTATGTTTCATCATAGAAGTTGGGATCATAAGGCTGGGCCCGTCCTTTAATTGGAGACTAAAACAAACAAAAACAATCCCCCCCACACAGTTAGGTCTATTGCAATTAGCATATTTAATTAAATCAACATATTAAAATATAGAAATATTAATTTATGCGGTTTGGAACATGTTTTTCATTTTACCATACTGGTAAGATAGGAGGTGGTTTCCTGTGAATTTAACTGTGACAGAGAAACTGCTGTTACTTATTAGGGGTAAATAAATTTTGTCTCACCTCCTCTTTCTTTTTGCATCCTAACTATGTGCAAAGCAAGAATAATTGCCTGTTAGTATCAAAACTGTTTCCTTCCCCCATAAGCTCCACCCCAATTCTAGAAAATACATAGTTTCAAAAGGTGGTAACAGTCAATCACAGCCGCTGGGAAAGCGGGAGATAGTGAATTCAAAATTAAAACTGAATGATACTGTTTTTCATCCAACTGACCCCTAACATTCATGAATACCAATGAAAGAATAAAATACATGTAATAAAAGTTACCTCAGAGATAAGATCCAAGATGATCTTGATACACTCAACAACTCTATCAGGTTTTCCACCAATAAGAACCACTCTGTCAGTTGAATGAGGACAACACTCTTGGAAAAGCTTAATGGTGGTCTGAGTGTTCTGTTGAAAAAACAAACAAAAAAAATCCAAGATTGTATAATCCAAATATTTTAAACAACTTCATAAACCCATTAAAGCATTTTTTGAGAAACAATCCAAAAGACAATTGAATTCCCAGCAACCTGAAGTGCATGCTTGCTTCCAGTATCTCAGAACAAATTTAATGTTATGGTGGGATGTTGGGGGGGGGAGGGTTTGGTTTTAAGATGTGTGCTGACATAGAGAGATAAAATTCAATTTTTTCTTCCTTCAATTATGGTTTGTCTAGGTCATTTAGTTAAATACTAGCAAAAGGACCACATAACCATTGCAACCTTACAGGCTGTGTTAACCTTCACATGTCAAGAAAACAAGCTTTAACACAGCAGCGATGTTGCTAGGATTATGACTAGTCATTCTTGCCTTTCTCAACCTGGGCAAACAGGTACCAGCCTATACCTGAACTGACCTGAAATTCCTTGGCACCGTGCCAAGAAAGGATAGAAAACAGAAGTGTTTTAAAGTCACAGAAACGCATTAGGTTTTTAAATCTTACTCCTTTGCTGAAAGAAAACAATGGTCTTCAACAAAGCAGAACTAAGAAAAAAATAAAGCCCTTTTTGCAGTAATATTCAGACATCTACTGCATCAACATTGTAGGTTTGTGGAGATGCATTCACCCTAAACCACTCAGCATGTCTAACCCCATGAATAAATCTAGTCTATGCAGCAGTTCATTCCAGGAGGAGTAATTATGCCAATTTTAGATTTTAATAAATCCTTTCCCAAAAAAAATTAGTCTACCACAAATACTGCTTAGAAGTCCTATGCTCTTTCACCAATGACTTTACTTCTAAGGGTTTTCAAGAAAGTTGTAACTCATTTATCTCAAAACATCAACATTTTGTATGCTGTATCTTACGAAGGAACTACTGCACAGAAGACAAGACAAACACCAAGTTGTTCACTGAACAAAACACAAATCTCAAAAGAACGGGACACAAGTACCTCTCTGAGTTCTTTAATTTTAGCACCCTTGACACCGATAATTCCTCCTGCCAAACTCTGGTGAATGAGGAGTCTTAATTCGCAGTCGAAGTCGCTGCCTTTGTAGTGCTGATACTGTAAGAAAGGTGCACACAAGCAAAGCAATAAAAACATTATTCACAATTTGGGGCTAAAGTTTTTTCTCTGAACACAGTGGTTCTATGACTTCATTAACTGCTGAACTGTAATCCTGCATTTCCTTTGATAGGATCACAACTACTTAAGCACGTCACCTCAATATAAACTGATGTCAAGGAAGTTTTCCTTCTTTGTTATATTGCACAACTTTATATACAAAGATTTTAAGACATCAGACAGTTCACAAAGCCAATGCAGAATACAAGGTACAACAGAACTACTTCAAATTGGGGGCTGAAGTCAGGAGGCAATTATTTTTAATAAGGGAAGCTGTTCAAAACAGTAATTTAAAAATTAGTGACTGAATGTCCTCCAGTCTGTGAGCCATAACTCTTCTTTAAAAGGATTTATTTTCCTAATTTACTGTATTTAAAATATGGTAAAGCATCTGGCATCATCTTGTTTCAAAAGCTATTTTTACCTCTAAAAAGAAAGAAACTTTAAGAGACATACCTCTTCCAAAGTAGGGATAATCTTCTTCAAGATTTCTCCAATTGTCTCTATGTCGGCACTTATACTCAGGATGCTGTTGGAAGCCATAATGCCAGACAATATGGAAAAGGTGGAAAAGAAGAAGTAGGAATAAATTATTTTCACCATCATACACAAAATTCCAGAGTGTTTTACTACGCAGGAGGGTTTATAATTAATATTCCCCATTTTAAAGTAAACCTGTTTGCTCAACTTACAACACATGCATCTTTGTTTATGCCCAATATATATGTATGTATGAGAAATTTAAGATTATGTAGGTCTTGCAGAGAGAGAGAGAAAGAAAGACAGAATGGGCTTTGGAAGGGCTCAGATTAAGTGGGCAAGAAATTGACGCAGAACTGAAAGTAGAAGTGAATATTCATGTTCCCCGCCACCACTAATTTAGGATACCCTCGCTATTACATTGGTAAAACTGGCACACCTTCTCGTAGGAAAAGTGGGGATATGCAAGTGGTGAACATCGTATCTGGAGTAAGGTTATGAGACCAGTTAGAAATCAGATTACTAATGGGCTCTCCAAGAAAACAAATACAAATGCAAGACAAAAAAAAGACAAAACAAATGTGAAGTGAAGTGAACCAGAGTTAGCATTTCATCAGAAATAATTATGAACAGGTAATGTTGAGGGGAGCAAGGTGGGCCACAAAGACAGAGCGAGAGACTGTTTTGAAACAATTTGATTTACAATGCAGCGAATATGCAACACTTGAAGCTGTGCTCCTTCCATTGAAATAAAATTAGTGGATCGTTTGGGTGGGCAACTCACGTAAAAGTTCAGTGACAAAAAGACTTAATGGGGAAAATAAGACAGAAAACTTGAAAAAAAACAATACACCGTCTATAAGGGGATACTATTTAATTATATCAAAGGCAGGTAATAAAATACATTTCTCTCTTTCTAATCAGGCAGTGAGGCATAAACTGTTGGGACATACCGCTCGGGGCCACTGCTGTCTGGGACTGAAACACTGGCATTGTACTGCATTGGTCATTGGCGTTCGTGGATGTTGGCATTGGGCATGGGCATTCAATCGGAAGTTGTCAAGTATGGTACCCGTTTGGCAACGAGCACATTTTTGGGCATAGCCAACCAGGGTTTTCACATGGGCGTTCAGGGGCGGATGGGCCAACGTCATGGTGGGCAACGCAGGGGCAAGTCGATCCAGTACATGGGCAACGGAGATATATGGCCAAAAAAACAAGGAGAGGGAAAAGGGGGAAAAGCAATAAATTTTAATTTAATACAAACTATACTCATTACTCTCAATTAATGAAACAAGCTTAAGTTGTTCTGAAGACTAATACAATAACGGATTGCTACACCAACTGTGGCTTAACAGTATGGACCTTAAAAATGAGTCATTTGATCTGACTGACTACGTTCTACTTTTAACGTATGATGTTTCAGTAGTAGGCTGGCTCATGAGGGTAGACACAAAAACTGTCGAGATTGGTATTACTAGAATGGGCAAATTGGGAAAGTTAGTTTTGTAGACCAATCTAAATTATCTGGAGTTAGGTGACGTGTTGATTTACTTGAAAAAAGGAAAAAAACCCTAAAAAAAGAGAAACCAGCTAACTGCCAAAGCTAGTGACCATATATATGATCCCTGACCACCTCAACTTAAACCTCAATGCTAGCTGCGGTAGTTTATTATCTTAGTTGGCACTGATTTGTAATGACGTATTTCCAAATCTTGTGTTGAACAGAGTCTTGATCGGAGAAACTGCTGAAATTGTAGCTGATGTTAAGTACAGGAGTGTAAACAAACGGAATTTAAGAAGCGTTGCCAAGTTTTATAAATACACAACATTAATGCCGAGCATGTGTCTAATCACAAGAGTCAACCCACTGTAGAATGTGAATAGCCAAGTAAGTCACGACCATTTGAAAATGGTTCCAAGTAACAGAGTAGATAGAATGTTCCTTTGCTGTTCTATACCCGTGTTTAAATCAAGCAACCTTAACATTAATGCCGTCGTGCTCCATGTGCAAGCTGCTAATGAACAGATGGGCTTTGTTTTGTTTGTATTAAAGGAAGAATTCCTCTATCACAGGGTTACACCAGCCACCTGCAATGTTTTCAGTAGTACTGTAATTGATTTATGCATATGGGAAATGTTACAATTAAGGGGCTTAAGTTTTGTCAATATTTCTAATTAGGATGTTAACTCACTTGAAGTGTGTAATTTTGTGGAATCCTCTCAAAAGTGAAGAGATTTAATATAAACCTCTCCTCCCATATGAGTTAAGCTGGGGTTTAATTACAATAGAAATGGAAGAACTAAGTCATCTACTCTAATAATCGTTAGAAATGGCTTGTAACTAGACTAGTGACGTCTAGAGTTGAATTGCTCCCATTTTTAGAAATGTGCTCAACCAAGCTCTCGATGTAGTGCTCTGAAAGAATTGGTGTTAGATTAGTTCGAACTCATATATACTCACGTCTGTACGAAGTGCCTTAATATTTTTGCCACCTTTTCCAATCACTGCTCCAGCGTTCTGGAAAATAGTTTTCAGAAGTTATGTTCTGCCAACACAGCACAGACTACATTTTTTTAACTCAAAACTAAGAATGGTAAATCTATTTTTGTATCACCCTGTTGGCCATGGGGCAAGGGCAGGCAGGCAGAGCTTTTGAAAGGTTCAAATTAACTTGAAACAAACTAATACAGTTTGTTCACAGGAAAAAATGACCACCATCTCTTACCACTCAACTTAAAAAAGAGAATGACAGTCGGTTTTGTAACTAACATTTCAACTGCAAATGAAGTTTCTAGGCAACTCTGCCTGCATTAAAGCAATCTCAGACTACAGCTCTCAAAATATGTACTGTAAGAATGCAAAGAAGGTCAATGATTTCCACATTTCATAAATTTTTTTTAAGGAATGTTTGCAGCTTCCACTTTTGTATTCCAAATATATCTGATCTTTTAAAGATTTTGGTTTATATCTCTGTCACATAACTCACTTCTCAAAGCAGTAAGTTCTGAAGAAGGTCAAAGCCAGTGTTACCAGTTATTAAGTTTCTAACATCAACTGGCAAATAGTCAAAATAGGAATAAACTGGCAAATAGTCAAAAACAGTAATTACCAAACTGTATTTTTAACAGGTTAAAGAGCTATGTGCAGAAGTATTTTTACTTTTACTACACAGATCATACAGCATGGTAACAGCATGCGAAACATTTCATGGTACCCCCCACCCCCACCCCTCCATAACTTGGCTACCGGTCAGAAATGCCACACCAAGTTAAGGTGACATTCCTCCATGCCATTATACAAAACTGAGATACTTCTGAAAGGAGACATCATCTGGAACAACTGGAAACACAAGAGGAAATTCACACATAGTAACTTTACTGTAACTATTGACACTTGTCAATTAATCCATTTGAATTCCTGAAGCACTGCTCCCACATTTCTTCCTGTTGATTTATCTGAACATGTTTAGTAGATCTGTCTGGCAGAGTTACTAAAATCCCGAGGAAGTTCTTATCTTCTTGGATTTAGTTTACAATCACTAGCTGATCACTCTCTGCACTGCTTCCTTTCCCAAGATTATTATACACTTATTCCCCTCAAAAAAGCCTTCCACTCAAATGCAAAAACACTTCATAATTTTGATTGCTCTACTTTTTTTTCAGCAAAACCGTCTTTTGAAATAACTGTATTGATCCTTAGGGACTTAGCCATTAAAGGAACCACTGAATGTATTTCCTTCACAACACACTTCTACCATTCACACACACATAAAGTTATCAGATATTAAACAAAGTAGGTATTCTTTCTAAACATATATTCTGACATCCATCTTGTTCACCACTATCTTGAGCAGTGCTAAAAGCAAAACCAGTAAAAACAAAAAAGCATACTTTGCTCTGAAGCAGGATGCGTAATTCAACCATCTCGTCCGTGTTCCGAGATCTTTTGAAGGCCTGCTCTTCCTCCATATCTTCTGCAGGGCGTTTGCCTGTAGAGAGGTCCATAGGAGAGAAGCACAAACATTTATTTAACTTTCTAATGCATAATAAAATAAAACGCATACCAAATGTATGCCCTGTATTCTTAACACATTTTTTCCTATTTGCCCAACTTTTATTACTGACACTCACTCTGCGTTTTACTTTGTCAATTTATGTATTAACAACTGAAAATCCATTAAAAAAAAAAATCTATGAACCATGTTTTAAATTATGAAGTTGCACACTGGCAGTGAGAAATTCACAACACTGTTTAAGTAGTGCATCACCCACTTAGTATTTATTTATAATTCACAACTGGAAAAACACCTCTGGGCAAAGGGCTCAACTGCAGTTTCTCCAACACCAAAATACTGGTGGAATGACTATAAAGCAGCACTTCAGATGCTGTCTGGAATAAAGCCGACACGTATCAGTAACAGTAACGCCCTAATTTTCTTAGTATGCCCAAGAAGTTCTTCATGAAGCTCTTTAGATCTTTCATGTATTTACACTCTTGCATGTAAAAACTGCAGTAAACTAAATTAATGGATGTTCCTGGTATTATTCTTACAGATTCTCAGCCTCCACACAAGCACTCAGTATTTAACTACGAAGTGTTTTCAAATTCTCCGTCATAGCTTTCAGCTACTTATCCAGTGTCTAGAACATGTCCACAGGATGCTTCAAAGGCATAGAGCCTAATTAAAATTTCAAGTATTTAATGCAGAATGAAAAACTACTGCTGATGCAAGTATCTGGTACAGTTAAAACATTACAAAACATTTAGAAGCATTGACATTTAACAAGGTTCTTTCTAATAAAAAAAAATAGTCCCTTAAAAAATTTACCATTTGTCTCTGTGTTGGTGAAGGTCTCTTCTTGTTGCTCCGTCTCCATTGCCGCCTTTTCTTAGGTGGGCAGACAAAGCCTGTTGGAAGAATAAAAACACTGGTACATGTATTTTGTGAAAAGGCAAACGGTACATCGTGTTAAAAGTGAAAAAGCAAAAAGAAATGCCTGCTTCTAGAACTTACCGCTATTATATATCCTTGCAGAGAAAAACTCAAGTATTCTGGGCGGGATCAAAAATCCAGCAGCCTATTGCTTCACGAGCCTATGAAAACAGCATATGTCAGTTGTGACCTTGCTCACTCACAGCTCCAACTCTCACTATAGCCAAAAACCAGAGGTTTAACCTCAGTTTTTTCTGCGAAGTTTTCCTTTATAAATAAAAGGCCAAACACACCATGAGAAGAGGTACAAGACAAGTCTGCAATAAACAATTGCAGTCTGAATCCGTTTTGTGGGACACACTAGTTTTTGGTATCTGCAGGTATTTGAAGTGAACATGAATTCAGCTCCTATTTTAAATATGTTGTACGGTACACGTCCTGGATTTATTTTTTAAAGGACACTGCATAACAACCTGTTCCTGATGTTTAGCTCTAAACAATTTAAACAAGTAGTCCTATTACGATAATTGTCAACACTAATTCTATAAATTCTCTACCAACATGCTAGCAGGTATTTTAGCTTGCCTTCCACTCAAGCGTAACATATCAACAGAAGACAAATTGCAACTTCTAGCTACACTGAGAAGTCTTGTAAAAATGCTGCTTTCTATAGTTATGTATATTACCTTCTGTGCACACAGCCAAGACCCTCAGCAGCTGCTGAACTCCATTATGATTTTATGAAATAGACATCTCATTTGTGATCTGTTTTTCTTAAGTTAATCTTGGAATACTAGGTAGTCACACTACTGACTCCAGGCAAAATAACTTTGTAACTTGCTGTTTCTAAAATGTGTTTCTACAGATAAAGCAGCCAATGAATCATATATTTCCTTCTTATTTTTTATTTCCACTGCCTCAATAGATGGTACCCACTCATTCTGGTACCCACAAAGTGAAAAGAAATTAGGTGTACCTAGTTTTCTAAACATAAAAATTAGCAGCGGGCAGAGTCTTGCCTGTACAGGCTAATAGCAGACACTGCCTTCCCAGCACACGCTGGTCTTTCCAGGTCGTTTAAGTGAGCTAATAGACACACACACAGCTTCAATGAGAGCAAAATCTCAGGGAGACGTTGCCAAAATGCTGTTATGCCGGGGGAGGGGAGGGGGGAAAGGAGAGCAGGGAGGGGCCGGGACATTTTTGCAGCGTTTAAATAGTCCTTCCGGACCCCAGTTATTTTATTTCCAACGATACAAAGAATTTTAAGGCTGCGGGGAATAAACTGTAACATACTGCTCAGGGCTTAGTCTCCCCTAGTCGTGTGAATTACCCGCCTAGCCAAACCTTCCCTAACCGCGGGCTTCCAGTTACCTCGATCTGCCGGGTACGTCGATTTCGCGGTCTTTAATTGGCTAATGCCACGCTTTTATAACACCGAAAGAATAAAGCGGCCACGAAAGGCGGAAAGCAGCACCAGCTACCAAAGACGTAAGACAAGAGCTAGAGAAAAGGCCGACGCGCTTAAACCCCGCTCCCTCCAGCGCGCAGCTGCTCTCCCGCCCGCGCCCGCCTCCCTCTCCCTCCCTGCGGCCCTGGAGCCCACCGCGGCGGCGAACCCGGCTGGCTCCCGGGCGGTAGCGTTACATAAGTCCCGCAGCCCCAGCCTCACCTCCCCAGCTGCGAGGACCAGCAGAAATGGCGGCCACTGTAATGGCGCCTGCCCGCTGCTAGGCGGAGCCATTAGCGGAAAAGCCGCCACCACCACGCGGTCGCAGAAAGATTTACCTCCCTCTGCCCAGGGAGACACAAAGGAGGCGTCCGGCAGCGCCAGCCCCAGTACAGTCGGCGGAGCGGGACACCTTCGCCGCCAAGGCACCTCCGCCGCTACCAACACTGCCTTCTAAAGCAGCGTCCGCGACGCCGGCCGCTCCCCAATCGGCTTCCCCCGGCCGCCTCCGCATAGGCCGCAGCCGAGAGAACCCTCCCCTTCGCCCGCCATAATTCCCGACAACTCGCCGCGGGCACAAAGTTACCAAGGGCGGGAGCAGGAAGAAGGCCGCTCCCCCGCCCTTACAGAACACCCGCTAGCGCTGCTAGCCTCCACCGCACCGCCCCTCCGGGAGCCACGCTGGCTGAGCCACAAGGCCCAGGGCCGCCCGCACAGACAGAGTCTACCCTTCTCGCCCTGCCCTCGGGGTGAAAGGCGGCCCTGCGGCCCGCACGCTGCTTTCTGCCGCCTGAGAGGCTACCCCCAGCATCAGCTAAGCCGACAACACCCCGGTCTTCTCCATTCAGCGCCCACCCCGTTCTAGCACCTTCCCCGCAAGAGGTCGTGGGGGCTCCGACTCCCAGGGGCTGAGGCCCCATGACCGGGAAGGCGCGGGCCTCCCGCACGCCTGTGTCACGGAAAGACACCGACAGGGGCACGATGGCAGCTCTGCTGGCCCCAGCAAGGCCAGGCCGTGCTCGGACGGGCCCGGGTCCCCCCATCCCGTCTTCCCCTCTCCCCTCCCCCTCCGCGCGCGCGCAACGCCCCTCCCCGCCGGCCCCATCTCGTCGCGGGCTGCGCTGCGCGTACCTGCGCCCGCCGCCGGCCCCACCGCGTACGAGAGAGAAAGGGGAGCAGCCCCCACGACCAACGCGGGCATCCACGAGCGCCACCAGGCGACTGATGCCGCATCCTCCCTCCTCGGTGGGACCCGCCGCCGCCCCATTGGGGAAGGCCGCTGCCCGTCAGGACGCGGGGCGGACTCCCCGCTCAGCCCCGCCCTCCGTGAGGGCCAAGGCAAGACGGGCCCGACGATCAAGAGGAGGGTAGCGCTACCCGCACCGCACCGCCGTGTCGCGATCGCTTGGTCTCTTTACCTGCCTGGTGGGAGCGGCGATGGTAAGCGGTGGAAGCAGCGGGGGGCAGCAAAGCAGAGCGAGACCGACCTCGGCCGTGCGAAGAGAAAATGGCGTCTGCGAAAACCCCGCCTTGTGCTCGCGGCCCGGCGCCGGGAAGGCGGAGCTCTCGCGATACTTTAAAGTGCGCGCGGCGCGTACCTCCTATTGGCTACTGGGGTGCGCGGGGTTTTCGGGGGGCTGCGCGTGGAAAACGGGCGCGCCCTCAGCCCGCGGGGGTGGGAGTCGGGCCGCCCGGCCGGAGCTATTTTTCCTTTTCGCCACCTGCTCCCCCCCGCCCTTTGCCCCGGTAAGTGCGGGTGGTGGATCAGCTGAGGGCGGGCCGGGCCGGGGAAGGGGTTAGGCCTCACCGAGGGGCTGTGGTGTGAGACATGACATACGCAACCCCCCCACCACCACCCACCGTGCCTCGCCTTTCCTCACTCCCTCAGGGCCCCGGCCCGCGGAGGCAGGGCCGCACGAGCTGCAAACTAGCGCTCTGGCTCGGTTGAGGAACTGCAGGGTATCTTCTGTGTGGTGGAGCTCTGAGGGGAGGGGAACGTGTAGGCGCGGTGGGTGTTTGCCGCAGGTTGTAGCGGCGGAACCAAACCAGCCCGGTGTTTCTTGACTGTTCTTACGGGAACCCTTTCATTGCGCTCTGCAGGGAGGTTGAGCTCCTTGGTCATCCTTTCTGAGGGTTAAGCAGGCTCCGGATGCAGTTAGGCAGCCTGATATTTCTTTTATTATTCGTATCAGCGGTCTGAATTCAGGAGTTGAGTGCACCTTTAGCAGGTTCGCTGATGATGCCTAGCTGGGAGGTAATGTTGACTGTGTTGTGGGACAGGAGGCCTTGCAGAGGGATCTGGATAAATTGGAGCACTGTGTAATTGGAGCTCAGTAGGATGCAATTTGACAAATCTGAAATGCTGGATTCTGCACCTGAGATGGAGTAACGTAAAAAATAAAGTATAAACTGGTAAGGGGCTCTGAAGAGCAGCCCTGCAGAAAGGGATGTGTGGATGCAGTGGGCTCAGGATGAGTCAGCAATGTGTCCTGGCAACCAGGAGAGCAAACTGCATTTAAGGGTACATCAAACACAGCAGGAGCAGATGGTCAAAAGATTATCTCTCTGTATTTAGTGTTGGTGTGGACTTAAGTACTGTGTGCAGTTCTGGCCCCCAAAATGTGAAGGTCCTTGAATGCATCCAGAGGAGGACATGAGAGCTGATGGGAGGGCTGGAAGGCACGTGAGGAGCAGCTGAGGACTTTGGGTGTGTCTAGTTTTGAAAGACGGAGGCTGAGAAGTGACCCCATTGTTCTCAGAAGCTTCCTGAGGAGGGGACGTGGGGAGGGAGGTGCTGAGCTCTTCTCCTTGGGATCCAGCTACAGTACACTTGGGAGTGGTTCAAAGCTGCATCAAGGAAGGTTTAGGCTGGACATTAGGAAGCACTTCTTTTCCATGAGAGTAGTCTAACACTAGGACAGGCTTCCTAGAGAGGTGGTTTATGCTCTGTGCCTGTCAGTGTTTAAGAGGCTTTTGGACAATGCCCTTAATACCTTGCTTTAACTTTTGTTCAGTTCTGAAGTGGTCAGGTAGTTGGACTAGGTTGTAAGTCCTTTTTAACTCTTGTTATTTTTTCCATTTGTTTGTAGCTACTTCCTAGAATGACAAGAATCTAGAACTCATTAGCTACTGATGGTCCTGATATGATTGCCAAGATTTTAGTGCAGCCAAACCCTGGACTGGGTGTCTAGGTAATAATGATCTTTCAAGACAAGTTTTCGTTTTCAGGTACAAAGCTTTTATTCAGTTAGAGTGTAAAAGCCTCCCCTGTGATACAAGTGCTGGCATATCCCACCTTGTTTCTGTTGTAGTTGGGGGACTCTATCTTCATTTTGTAACAGTGTTCATGAAATGAGAGACTAACTTCTCAGGTCAATTTCAGAAGTAAACTGTGTTAACAGCAGCATCTACAGAAATAAACCAAACCAAAGAGGACCTTATATATAATAACCTACTGCCTTTTTTTGTACATTACTTTTTTTTAATCCATAACAAAAGGATTTCAGTTGTATGGTCCTAGTTAAATCAACAGAAAAGGAGAAGTCACCAAGCAGGCCTGCCTGTAGAAGTCTCCATACTTTCCTGATACTCCATGATGAGTAAACCTCACATACTTTTTATGCTGATTGAAACTTTAGATATGCAAAATGCTTGCTTATATTGCTTCTATGTTGTCACACTTAAAATAGCTGAACTTTTGAATTTAGTCCAAATTTCTATATAAACTGAGCAAGAGATATGTCAAAACTTTACCTTTTGTCAGAAGAGTAAGTATGTCTTTTTGGATTTTTGTTCTAGAGAATTCACTCAAAAGAAAATGTCTTCATCTACCGTTGCAGCAAGAGTAGAAACTTGGCTTTCATCCACGTGGCATGTTAAAGTTCCTTTGACATGGCTAGAAGCCTGTATTAGTTGGATCCAGGAAGAAAATAGTGGTAGTAATTTAAGTCAAGCTCAGATTAACAAGGAGGTATTTGAGCAATGGCTTCTTACCGATCTAAGAGATTTGGAATATCCCATTTTGCCCAGCTGCATCTTAGATGCTCCCAAAGGAGAGTTGTCAGGCTTCTACTCCATACAGATTGATTCACTCGTTGATGTTAGCCAGCCAGCGTATTCCCAGTTGCAGAAGCTAAGAGGAAAAAGTACTGTAAATGAAGAAGTAACAGCCAGTACTCAGACATTCCAGAAACCCTGGGAAGCAAAGCCTACTCGAATGCTGATGCTCCAACTAACTGATGGGATACATCAAATTCAGGGCATGGAGTATCAACCAGTGCCTGTCCTCCACAGTAATCTTCCTCCTGGCACAAAAATCACTGTACAAGGTAATACTGCCTATCGTCTTGGAGTCCTTCTGCTTAAACCAGAAAATGTGAAGCTCTTGGGGGGTGAAGTGGATGCGCTCTTGGAGGAGTACTCGCAGGAAAGAGTCCTTGCTAGATTAATTGGAGAAACTGAAAACCTTAATTCAGTTGGACAAGCTGGTCACGACCAAGTGGTTTCAAGGCCCGTGGATGAATCAGAGCAAACTCTCGGCCCTTCGGACGAAGAGCTTTTGGCCAGTCTTGATGAGAACGATGAATTTGCTTTAAACAACGAAACGTCTTTAGAGAGCGGGTACTGCAGCAGAAGCAACAATTTTCATACAGCCTCAGGTTCACTGACTGCACCCAGGGGAAATGTTTCTCAGTGGGAATCTGGAAGTCCTTTACCTCACTCAGATGAACGAGTTTCTCCTCCCGTAGCATATGCTGATGATGTTTTGAATGACTTTCCTTTAGAAGATGACTTTATTCTGGAAGAAGAGATGCAAAGAGAGTTGGATGAAGTGCCACCAGTGGTTGTGAACAGAAACATAGATTTAATTACTGAGAGGCTTCCACATGCACCTAGTAGCTCCTGCAATTCATCCTTAAACGGCACTTGTGGAGAAGATAATGTGAATGAAAGAGATAAGCCTGTAGAGACTATCAGCAAGAAAAATACTTTTGGAAGAACGGTATTTGATGGAAATGGAAATAATATGAGTGGTTTTTCACAGCCTAAGAGTGTGCATCAGACCTGCAGTTCTGCAGATTTTTCTTTGGAAAACCTTCCTGAAGAAAGGCAGAATGATACAGGCCTAAATGAGAGCAGATGTAAATCCCAGCACACTTCTTCTGGCAGCAGGCTATTAAATGATGATTCTGTATTTTTCTCAGAAACAGATCCAGAAGCAGATTCACAGATCTTTCCTTGCAGAGCGTTACAGGAATGTTCAGAGTTAGATTCTCCACCTTTTACGTATATTTCTCTTCTCCATGCAAAAAACTTAGAAACAGTTACAATTCTGAAAGTGAAGTGTTTTATTGTTACTCTCACTGGAAACCTCACAAGCAGCAATGGGTCTTGGGGTATAAAGGCAAAAATTTCTGATGGTTCAGCTTATCTTGAAGTAGATTTTGCTGATGATATTCTAACAAGTTTGATTGGCTTTTCAGTGCCTGAAATGAATAGGCTGAAAAAGGATCCAACTTCACATCTGAAGCTTAAGGATGGTTTAGAGAAATGTCAGAAACAACTGATAGATCTCTGTTGTTTGATGACAATAGAGTTTAATCCACTGCAGTCTAAAGCCACTGTATTAATTCTCCAGGATGCTGATGCAAGTCATCTAGAACAGTTGAAGAAACGTTTGAATAAATAAAGTGTGCAAACTTGCAGACTGTATATTAGGCAACATTTAAGCCTGGTTTCTCCTGAAGGACTGTTCAAAGTTAAATTTTAAAGTTAAGTGGTATGTCTTTTATCAGGACACAATAGAAAAGAGAGGAGGAGATGCCTTGTTGGAGCGAAACTTAGCAGTTTCTTTCTTATGGTGATAGTATCAAAATAAGCTTTCACATATTTCTGTCTTGATTTAAAAATACTCATGTATAGTTTTCATTGTGCAAAATCCTTTGTGTCTTCGATTGGTGATCTGGAGGAGAAGAAATTGATATAAAATGGGTAACAAGGAACAACAATCTAGTTGTTACACATTCTCAAGGATGATTACTTACCTGATTTCAGAAGGTAGCTATGGAAGACTGTCAGCCTTTTCTTGAAGGAAAGTGGTTGAGTAAATTTCAACAAAGAATTATTGTTTCAGTGCAGACATTTCTGACTATGCCAGCCTGAAAACTCAAATGCTCAGTGTGTGAGATCCTGAAGTGTAAAGAAATGAAATATTTTCTTCTAAATGTCTTGTTCCAAAACCCAACCCTATAGATAAATGGTATTGAAAACTATTTTTTAAAAATCAAACTAAGAAAAAAGCCAAATATTTTTAAATCTTTTATTAACAGAAAAATAATTATAAAACATGGGGAGTCTACTTTTTGTTGCATAATGTTAATCATTGCTGATTGCAGACAACCTTGTTCATTAACTCAGCTTGACAGACCAGTCAAACAGTTGTGCTACAAACCTGTTGTATATGTATGTTTCATGTTGGTCTTAATTTTGATTGTTTACTGTTTTACTTTCAGCTTTTAGAATGTATAAAAATAAACTTATTGAACTTTGGTAGAAGCTGTTCAATCACTCCAGAAGAAAAGTATACACCTTGCTGAGTGTATAGAGTATCCTAATTAGTTTGTGATAGTTCACTCTTCCTATTTTTTGTTTTTCTTTGAAAGGAGGAGAATTAAAATTCTGCTAAGGGTACCAGACCAATGATAGAAGCCTGCACAGTGGTGATTGTGTTTGCAAATAATGTAAAACTGATAGCCAGGAGAAAGATTTTTCAATTGGACTGCCATTATCTTTCTTTGGAGGATTTTATCTCTGAACAACATCTGTCTGACTAATGGGAATCGCTGCAGGAGCCTGTCAGTGTTGCCCTACTGTCCAGTCCCCAATTGAGAAGCATCACTTGAGACTCCATGTGACCTAAGGAAAACTAGAGGAAATTTGCTATGTAAGGTAAAAATGGGGGAAGGTGGAGGAGGGGGAATCCTCAGGCTCAAGGCATGAGGGTTTTTTAGGCTGTATTTTATATAGTTTATAAATGCATAAATTCCTGTGACCTTTTACTTCCTTTCCTGTCCATCAGTATGAAGAGAACCTGAGCAAACCATAACCCCCATGAATCATCTTTGGGTATATTCTCTGAGGCTGTTGGGTTGTGTCCATCATTTAGAACTTTGAACAGCAAAAGTTTTTTGCCTTTGTGGAACCAATAAAGCCGGATCTTTAGTTTCAGAAAAAACACTTGTTAGTAGGAAGCTGACCCAGCTTCATCTCATGTAATCCCTGTAAAAGGTAATACAGCTGGCTGTAAACCTTTAGTGCTGTTTTGTGGAAAAGTGTTTTTTATGATGAGTTACAGAAACTTCCTTTGTTAGGGCCATACAGCTTGGAGTCTGTCATGGTTTAACCCCAGCCAGCAGCTAAGCCCCACACAGCTGCTTGCTCACTGCCCCCATGGCAAGGCAAGGTTGAGAATCAGAAGAATGAACGTGAGAAAATTCCTGGGTTGAGATGAAGACGGTTTAATAGGTTATAAAAGCATCTGTTACCAACACTGTATCGTAGTTTTGCCCCAGCTGAGAGCCCAGCACCACGCAGCTGCTTGTTCTTTAAAAGGGCGTTAGGGTGGAGAGGGAAGGGAAAGGGGAAAAAAACACAAAACCAAGGAACCAAAAGCTCATGGGTTGGGATAAGGGTAGTTTACTGGAATAGCAGAAAGGTAGATGTAACTATGATAACAGGACTTTATAGCAAAATATATGAAACTGATGATACACAATGCAGTTTCTCACTGAACTGCACAATTCAGGTGCAGTCCGGAGCTGTCCCGAAAACCAGACTGTCTCCAAAACTGAAGTCCTGGAGTTCCTCCTCCAACCAGCCCCCTTTATGCTGAGCATGACTTAATTGGCATGGAATATCCCCTTTGACCTGTTTGGGTCGCCTGTCCTGGCTGCGTCCCCTCCCTTCTTGTTAGTAGGGAAATAGAAACAACTGAAAAAGTCCTGGACTGCTGGGCAACAACTAGACACATCAAGGTGCTGCCAGCACTGCTCTCATCCTGACTCCCAAACACAGCATTCCATCCGCTATTAGAAAAGAAATTAACTCCATCCTAGCCGAAACCAGGACACACTGTTTTCAGCATAATCCAATGGAAAATTGGGTGGAATTTATTCTACTTGTGAAATCAAGAGGAATGCCATCCAAAATGTGGAACCAGTCCTCTTTATTTCAGCTGAGGTCACATCTACCCCTCTTTTTCTGCATTTGTGTTAATGTTTAGTCATGTTTGCTAAAAGTACTTCTGTCCCCTTCCACCACCACCATCAGCCCCACCCCCCACCTTAGAGGTCGTTATTCGTCTGACATTCCCTGCAGGGCTACTCCTTGTGCCTGTTTCCCAGTGCAAGCAATAAGGTAAATCTCAGTACTATGACCTGGTTAGACCTTGACTGCCCTGTAGACATTTCAGTGTGATTTTTCTGGTGTGTAATGGTTGCAGGCCTGCGTTTAACCTTTTAGAATTAATGAAAAGTAATGCATAGTGTTTTCAGACAAGAAAATGAATGAAATAACGTGATTTTAGGAAGCATGCTTTAGTTAAGAGCGGCATGTCAAACAGAAAATGGCATGTGTGACTGTATCAGTCACTGGTTCAGGCTTTTTGCACTTGAATGGCTCTCAGAATCACATTTTCTGTTACTAGTCTGAATGCTTTTGTGCTCTGTGTGCGTTGCCTCACTGTGCCAAGCAGTGCTGGATGTCATAGTCCTTCAGGTAATAGAAGCTCTGGCAGCCTGAATGTAGAGGATGGGCTGCAAGCCCAGGTGACTGCAGTTCTGATCTGGATGGAGCAGAGGTACAGCCTCACTCCTGCTGGGGAGTGCCACACAGTTCCTCTAACAAGCTGCTGAAGGCAATTGTCAAGGCAGCCACTGTTGCTCTCACATATAGCCTCCTAGTAGAAGGCAGTTCCTGCTCTTCCTGTCCTCCCCAAGTTATTTTATGAGCTCACTTTTTTTATTCTTGTTGAATTTGCCTTGCTGTCCTTTCCTTCTGAACCTGGGATGTATCTGACTGCATGCAGATTCAGGAGCTTTACTCTTCAGGGACGTTTTCATATCAATGAGGGGAAAAAACCCTCCATTTTTTTCATTGGTGATCACAACAGAAACTTTCAGATAATTCAGTTTTAAAGCATGAAGCCTACCATGTTCTCACAGAATGACTTGGATGTTATATATCAATGATGAAAGTTTGCTTTTCCTGCCTTTCTTACAGTTACTAATGAGAATGAAAACAATAAATTGGCTATGGCGATCCCAGCATCAGAATATCCCATTTAAAAGTGCTGCCACTAAGGCAAGCTAGGAGAAAAAACGACAAAGTTCTCTGAAAATTTGCTGAGCCATACTTCCTTTAAAGGTATTCACTCTCAAACTGTGGAACAAGGCCGTGGCTAGACCAAAGAATGTGGCAGGTTTCCAAATGAACTAGGCTGGAAAAACAGCTTGAGGACTAGCCTAATCCTACTGGATACAAGTTTGGCCGCAATGATGCATGTAATCATAACCCAGCAACTTCATTCTTGTTTTAAATTACCAGGAATCTTGAGGGGTTGATTAAATGGTGTGCTGTACTGCACCAGTAGTGTGGCTGCACACGAAGAGAAGTACGTATTTCAGGTCATATCAGCAGGAGAAGTTTCCATAGTAGCTGAGTATGGAACATGACTAGGCAGAATAGTAAATAAAACATCTAGTTGTAAATATAAAACCCTGATACTTAATGTCTTGCTGTGATTATATCAAGCATTACTGTTTAGATTAAAAAGATAGTAACTTAAAGCTTTTTGTTATAGGGAGGGGGAAGTGAATTATAGTGCAGTACTTTTGAGTTTTCTGGTCATAAGCAAACTTAAATGTGTACCTGGAAATAAAGGTCAAGAAGGTCTTTAAAATGTAAATAGTACCTCTCATTTCAGATCCAGTTCTCTGCATTATGGGCCTAGAAAGAGCAGAATGGCAACAGTAATGACAGCAAATGAGATGTTAAGGGCAGCCTGACATTGCAACTCTTTTTAATTCAGAGATGTACAAGTTTCCTACAAATCATCTCATCTACATTTATATATAGCAGTATTGGTGTGTCACTTTTTAATCTCTTTTCCTTAAGGATTTTTTTTCCCTTTTTACACTAGGTTTTCTAATAGTGCAAAACTGCAGCGTGTTGCTGTCAGAATTTGTCCTCCCTGTGATCATTAGCCTTCTCACAAGGCTGAACAAACCCAGTTCTCATCCTCTCCAGGGAGTGATGGCATGTGCTGCAGGTCCCTGAACACCTTGGCAGCTGTCTGCTGGTCACCTGCTTCACTGTGTCAGTGGCTTTCTTCTGCTAGGGAGCTCTAAATAGCACACGGTAATCCACAGTCTCACAAGCACTGAAAGAAGGCAGCAGCTTCTTTTCCTGGACCGGCTTGCAGCTCTGGTTAGCATGTGGCTGGCTGTCACCCGTGCAAGGTCATACTGCTGACATCAGTTCAACCTGCCCACCAAGGCACACAGGTCTTACCCTGTAAAGCTGTCTAACTAGCTGTCCCCCAACCCTTACTGTTGCATGCGGTTATTTCTGCTAAGATGAAGGACTTTGCATTTGCCTTTGTTAAGTTATTTTGTCTCAAGTCCATGTGTCCAGCCCATGCTGCACTGGTGGTCTAGCACTGACTGCTCACTTTTGTTTCTTCCCCATCCCCCTCCCCCCAGCCTCTCCCCACCTGGTAGCTCCTTTACCATTTGCCCTTTAACTACATAATCAGAAACCTCATGTTAGAGGGGATCAGGTTGGGCTGATGTGACTCTCCATTGCTGGCTGCTTCCAATCACCCACTTCCTCAGTGCCTAGCTACGGATCCAGGAAAGATCTGCTCTAACCTCTGGGACTGAGGCTGACTACTCTGTAGTTCTCTGGATCCTTCCTGCAGATGGATGTGTCACTTGCCTTTTTCCAGTCATCAGGAACCTCCTGATAGCCAGCATCCTCAGCAACACCCTGCTTTGGTCCCATGGAGAGCTGTGTGTTTCTGCAAGCTAAGGCACTCCATTTTCACAAGAAGGTTCTGATGTGTATGACATCAGTAAGAATGACATTCAGACTCTGTCAAGTGCTGCTTAAAATTATTAGAGCTAACTTCTCTGGATAAAGGCAAGGCCATGCAGGTGGCATAACCTGCTACCAAGCGGGAGCAGCCCACTGGCTCCTCTAGCACTATACCCTGCCTGAACTTCTCTTGTAGCAGAGGGATTTGTGCAGCCCACTGCATGCTGAACACCATGCTGGGCATGCCCAGCACAGGCCTGCACTGCTCAAGTTAACTGAGGCTTCTCACAGGTACATGAACTGGAAAGGAAGGTTAAAGAAAGTGTACCCCCCACTGACAAGCAACAATGGAGAACTGGTAACAACAGATGAGGAAAAGGCTGAGGTTCTCAACAGCATTTTTGACTCAGTCTTCACTGGTGACATTCTGTTCTCACTGCTCTCGAGTTGAGGGCCCACAAGATGGGGACCAGGGAAACAGAGTCCTGCCCACTCTAAGAGAAGACAAGGTTTGTGACCATCTCAGGAACTTGAACATACACAAGTCCATGGCACCTGATGAGATGCATCCCAGAGTCCTGAAGGAATTGGCTGATGTAGCTGCCAAGCCACTCTCCATGATATTTAAAAAGTCATGGTGGCCAAGTGTAGTCCCCAGTGACTGGAAGAGAGGAAACATCACGGCCATTTTTTAAAACGGTAGGAAGGAGGACCCTGGGAACTACTGCCCTGTCAGCCTCACCTCTGTGCCTGGGAATATCATGGAACAGATCCTCCTAGAAGCTATGAGGAGGTACATGGAGGATAGGGACATGATTTGTGACAGCCAGCATGACTTTACTAGGGGCAAGTCCTGCCTGATCAATCTAGTGGCTTTCTACAATGGAGCAACTGCATCAGTGAACAAAGGAAGAGCCACGGATGTCATCTATCTGGATTTCTGCAAGGCCTTTGACACTGTTCCCCACAGCTTCCTCCTCTCTAAGTCAGAGAGATTTGGATTTGTGGGGTTGATTGTTCAGTGGGTAAGGAATCGGTTGGGCGGTCACATCCAGAGGGTGGTGGTCAATGGCTCCAAGTCCAGATGGAAGATGGTGACAAGCAGAGTTCCTCAAGGGTTTGTGTTGGCACCAGTGCTGTTTAATATATTTCTTAATGACATTGATAGTGGGATTGAGTGCACTCTCAGCAAATTTGCTGATGACACCAAGCTGAGTGGTGAAGTTAATGTGCCAGAAGGACGGGATGCCATCAAGAGGGACCTGGACAGGCTGGAGAAGTGGGCCCAGGTGAACTTCATGAGGTTTAACAAAGCCAAGTACAGGCTGCTGCACCTGGGTTGGGAGAATCCCTGTTTTTCATACAGGTTAGGAGATGATGTGCTGGGAAGCAGGCCTAAGGAAAAGGACCTGTGGACGAGAAGCTGGACATGAGCCACCAATATGCATCTGCAGCCCAGAAGGCCAACTGTATCCTGGTCTGCATCAAAAGAAGTGTGGCTAGCAGATCGAGAGAGGTGATTCTACCCCTCTACTCTGTTGTGGCGAGACCTCACCTGGAGTACTGTGTCCAGCTTTGGAGCCCCTAACACAAGAGGGACATGGGCTTCTGTTGGAGCGTGTCTATAGGAGGGCCAGAAAAATGATGAAAGGGCTGGAGCCCCTCTCCTACAAAGACAGGCTAAGAGAGATGGGTTTATTCATCTTGGAGAAGAGAAGACTCCAGAGGGACCTTATAGCGACCTTCCAGTACCTGAAAGGTGCCTATAAGAAAGCTAGGGAAGAACTGGTCATGAAGGCATGCAGCATGAGGACAAGGGGTAATGGTTTTAAAATCAAAAAGGGGAGATTTGGGTTGGATATTAGGAAAAAATTCTTCAACATGAGGGTGGTAGATCACTGGAACAGGTTGCCCAGAGAGGTAGTGGAGGCCCCATCCCTGGAGATATTCAAGGTCAGGCCTGATGGGGCTCTGAGCAACCTGATGTAGTGAAGATGTCCCTGCTTACTGCAGGGAGGTTGGATAGATGACCTCCAAAGGTTCCTTCCAGCTTTACGTATTCTATGATTCTATATGTGATGTGGGTCACTGACCCACCTGATGTGACATGGTCTTCTGGTCAAGGTCACTGCACTCCTTGTCCTGTCCCATGCAGTAGGTTACTATGACCTTCCTGTATACTGTTAGTAGGCTCGGGTATATGGAAACTTAGAAAGCAGACCTTAACCAGTGAAAAACAAGGTAAAAAAACCCCAAATGCACCACTTACTTGTCTCCCCCATAGCCTTTGTCAGCATGTCCCCTCACCTGCTGAACAGTGGGCCCTGCTTTCATCAGTGTTCCTTCTGCTCCTCATTTCTTACAGAAATCCCACTTGTTGCCCTTCTCACCCCTATGGAGTCCCTGTATCTCAGCTCAGTCAGGGGTTGTCTGCCATTCCTTGCTGGCATCCTGCCATGCCAGCTTGGTTTTCTGCACTGTCCAGTGTTTCTATGCTTCAAAGAGGTTATTCTGAAAAGCAACCCACTGCCCTGGACCTCTCTGCCTTCCTCAGTGTCCCATTGGATCCGTGTAGATCCCCAAATAAGCCACTTTCAAAGCTCCCAAAACTCAGAGAAATTATTTAACTTGATCACTTCTCTGAGTGTTTAAAACAGCAGAATGTCAAGATCACTGCATCCAGGACTGCACTTAGCATTTCTATCTTTAGGGCTTCTGTCTTTATGGATGGCAGGTGCTTCAGAGCTTTTCTTGTCATCTGCTTATGGACCAACCACCTTTTTGTAGCCGTATTACCTGTGTAACCTGTAAGTTACTTAGGAGAAGGGATGTATCATAGGCTATGTATTGTAATACAAGTCATGGCTAATGCTGGCTTTAAGATTGTTGAATATATTTTACTATACTGGGAGTACCTCTGGTGGGACAACTTAAAGAGTTTGACTAGATAATACTAATTGAAAAGCAATGGCAATATACATCCTATTGTTTTGTGGCAGATGAATGATGGGGAAAAAAATCTAACTTTTAGGCTATTTTCAAGGACAAAACTGTCTTTGATTTCAACAATTAATATGAAAAAGTGCAAAATGCAGCCTTCCTGAATACTGTCATTAATAGAGCAGGGAGCAGAGAGGTGAATGGAGCTGGATGAAGTGAGAGAGACGTTCATAGAAAGAGTTACAGATTTGAGGCCTTTCAGGACAAGGATATTTCCCTTTTTCCCCGAGGGATCTCTCACAGGGTTGTTGCTGTAAAAGGAAAAGAAATTTCCCTCAGTTCCGTGGCACTCAAAGAGCAGTACAAATTTCAACCCAAGTGGCTGATATCATCTAATTTTCAGCTCTGTTAAGCACCTTATCGGTAGGAGGACGTGGGAGCTGGGAGACATTCAGTACTTAATGCTTCTTTCTTGATAAATGAGGATCTCCCTGCCCAGCGATTTAGCCTTTTAGAAGCACTTAACTTCTTGCACATACTGCACAGAGAGCCCACACCATTCGCCTCACTGGTATAGAACACCCTGACGTGTTAAGCCACTTCTTTGTGTTTGCATGTTTGGAAGTTTTGAGTTCTGTCCTTGGATGAGAACAGCTGTTACTACAGGTGAAAAAAATCCAAACAAAATCATAGAATCATAGAATCATAGAATTGTAGGGGTTGGAAGGGACCTCGAGAGATCATTGGGTCCAACCCCCTGCCAAAGCAGCTCCCTAGGACATTTCACTGAGATAGGCATCCAGACGGGTCTTGAATATCTCCAGAGAAGGAGACTCCACCACCTCCCTGGGCAGCCTGTCCCAGTGCTCTGTCACCCTCACTGGGAAAAGTTTCTCTGCATGTTGGTGCGGAACTTCCTGTGCTCCAACTTGCAGCCATTGCCCCTTGTCCTGTCTCCACAAACCACTGAAAAGGGGCTGGCTGATTCCCCCTGCATCCCTTGCTTAAGATAATTGTAAACATTAATTAGGTCCCCCCTTAGTCTTCTCTTCTCAAGGCTGAACAGTCCCAATCTTCTCAGCCTTTCCTCATAGGGGAGATGCTCCAGGCCCTTTATCATCTTCGTAGCCCTTCTTTGGACTCTCTCCAGGAGATCCCTGTCCTTTTTATACCAGGGAGCCCAGAACTGGACACAATACTCCAGGTGGGGCCTGACCAGGGCAGAGCAGAGGGGGAGGATCACCTCCCTTGACCTGCTGGCCCCACTCCTCCTGATGCACCCCAGGATCCCATTGGCTCTCTTAGCCACTGAGGCACACTGCTGGCTCATGGCCAACCTGTCATCCACCAGGACCCCCAGGTCCTTCTCCACTGAGCTCTTCTCCAGCAGGTCATCCCCCAGCCTGTACTGATAGAAACGGTTGTTCCTTCCCAGGTGCAAGACTTTACACTTGCTTTTGTTGAACCTCATCTGGTTTCTCCCTGCCCAGCTCTCCAGCCTGTCCAGGTCTCGCTGGATGGCAGCGCAGTGTTCCTGTGTCAGCCACTCCTCCCAGCTTTGTGTCATCGGCGTACTTGCTGAGGGTCGAGGCTATTCCCTCATCAAGGTCGTCAATGAAGATGTTAAACAGGACTGGACCCAACACCGAGCCCTGGGGAACACCGCTAGTCACAGGCCTCCAGTCAGATTCCACTCCACGAATCACAACCCTCTGAGCTCGGTCCGACAGCCAATTCTCAACCCACCTCACTGTCCACTCATCAATCCCATGCTTTCTCAGCTTTGCTATCAGGATGTCATGGGAGACAGTATCAAAAGCCTTGCTGAAGTCAAGGTAGATGACATCTACTGCTCTCCCTCCATCTACCCAGCCGGTGATGAGATCGTAGAAGGCTATGAGATTGGTCGAGCACGATTTCCCCTTGGTGAATCCATGCTGACTACTCCTCATGACCTTCTTCTCTTCCAATTGCTTGGAGATGGCATCCAGAACAAGCTGTTCCATTACCTTTCCGGGGACAGAGGTGAGGCTGACTGGCCTATAGTTGCTGGGATCCTCCTTCTTGCCCTTTTTAAAGACTGGAGTGACATTGGCTATCCTCCAGTCCTCAGGCACTTCTCCTGTTCTCCAGGACCTGTTGAAGATGATAGAGAGCGGCTCAGCAATCACCTCCGCCAGCTCCCTCAGCACACGTGGATGTATCCCATCCGGTCCCATGGATTTGTGTGCATTTATCCCTTTGAGCCGCTCCTGGACCTCCCCTACCTCAACCAGATGGAAATTCTTCATATCCCAAACACTCCTATTTACATCCAGTGCCTGTGGGTCCCAGGGGACCTTTGAGGTGAAGACTGAAGCAAAGAAGGCATTCAGTATCTCCACCTTCTCAGTATCCCCCGTTACCAGGACACCCTCCTCATTCAGCAAGGGACCTACATTATCTCTGGTCATCCTTTTGCTATTCACGTATCTAAAAAAACCCTTTTTATTGTCCTTTATGTCCCTTGCCAGCTTCGTTTCCAAGAGGGCTTTAGCCTTCCTAGTTGCGACCCTACAGGCCCTGACTACATTCCTGTATTCTCCCCATGTGCTCAGACCCTTCTTCCACAATTCATAGATCTTCCTCTTCTCTTTGAGTTTACTCAGCAGCTCCGTGTTCATCCACGCAGGTCTTCTGCCTCTCCTTCCCGATTTCCTGCACAAAGGGATGCATCGTTCCTGTGCTTGGAAGAAGTGCTGTTTGAATGCTAGCCAGCTCTCACAGGCTCCCATTCCTTCAAACAGCCTAGCCCACGGGATAGCCCCTATTAAGTCACGGAGGAGATCAAAGTTAGCTTTTCCAAAATTCAGGGTAGCTATCCTACTTTTTGGCTTGCTTCTTCCACCCAGGATCTTGAACTCAACCATTTCATGGTCACTTAGACCTAAGCTGCCCCCGACCTTCACTTCCCTAACGAGCCCGTCCTTGTTAGTTAAAACAAGGTCCAGCACCCGCCCTTCCCTTGTAGGCTCCTGCACCATCTGTAGCAGGAAATTGTCTTCAACACACTGCAGAAATTGTCTGGACTGCATACGACTGGCCGTGTTGCTTGCCCAGCAAATATCTGGATAGTTGAAGTCCCCCATAAGGATCAGTGCCCGGGATCTTGAGGCTACTTCTAACTGCTTATAGAATGCACTATCAACCTGCTCCTCTTGATCAGGGGGCCTATAGCACACTCCCACAACAATGTCCCCCATACCAGTTTGCCCCTTGATTTTAACCCACAAGCACTCAACAGATGTTTCATCCTTCCCCAGGTGGAGCTCAATACAATCTAGGTGCTCTCTCACATAAAGAGCAACTCCTCCACCTCGCCTCCCTAGCCTGTCTTTCCTAAAAAGCACACAGCCATCCATGACAGCGTGCCAGTCGTCCAGGTTATCCCACCACGTCTCTGTGATTGCTATGAGATCGTGGCCCTGCGACCGCACAAAGATTTCTAATTCTTCTTGTTTGTTCCCCATGCTACGTGCATTTGTATAAAGGCATTTAAGTGGGGCAGCAGATGTAGGTATTCTCAACAGCCCACAGCGAGATTTCTGCCAGGGGACTGGCAAAAGTGGCTCCACTGAGGAGTACTCAGGGCAATCCACAGAATTTTCCCTACTCACACATGGAAAACCGTCTCCAAGTCCACCACTGTGCTGTTGGAATTTACCTTTTTCCACCATCAACTCTCGTTGTGACTCCCAAATCAAACCAAACAAAGAAAAAAACCCCAAACACAACAAACAAACAACCAACAAAAAACCCCCCAAAAAGCGTGTTATTATTTCTGCATACAGAGTCGGGGGCTTTCTTTAATTATGTTGATAATTACAGCGCGAGTATGAGACAATGGCAGCGTTTACTGCAGCAGATGATGATTTGGTCTCACTTTTAAAGTACTGTCAGAATCACAACCTTCACAAAACTTTCTTTTGGATTTAAAAAAAATTTTTTTTAATGCTAAGGTGATAATATACACATGTTCAAAGAATCTGTGATGGAAGAGAGTGTGACTTACGATAATTAAGAGGAAATATTTTATTCCACTAGCTGCATTTGGGAAATAAATGTAATGACAAGCTAAATACTCACAACTGACGCTTCTGCGCTTAGGACAATTTCTTTTAATACTTACAATTACAGTACAATTACCATTTAACAGATGTGTACTATATATAAATTATGGGCAGGCATTGTTGATATTAAACCACAAATCTGGCATTTATCGTAAAGAAAAACAGCCCCAGCACTGGTTGCCTAAGCACATGCCCCCTAGTAACAAGCTATTAGTGTAATTGCCATCATACAGCTTCTCCAAACTAGAAAATGCCATTAAATAGAAAGTATAAGTGAGGATCTACTTTTAATTTAAAACATTCAAGTGATCATTCGGTAGATGCCCTTTTGTCAAAACACTTGCGTATTGACCACAACCTTTTACTTACGGATCAGTTACCTGAATGCAAATATCGATGCAAAAATATCCTTGAGCTGCCAAGCATATGCACAGCAAAGGCCTGCCTACATAAATTAAATGTTATATACAATATATATGTTATATATAATATATATATATAATGTTTTATACATAAAGTATGTATTGAGGTATACAAGAACACTGAAGTAAGTTTTTGTTTCACAAGGGGTCAGATGCAAAGCTAACAGGCATCAGGTGTTAAAAGCTGTGATGTGATAAACATCCAGGCAAAGCCAAAATAGGAGGAAAATCGACGCCTTACCTGTATGCTCTGTTGCTGTTCATGAAAGGATGTGAGGTTGATGCTGCATGTTGTTTTTAGCAACTGCTTTAGCTTTTATTTGTGGTCCTAGTATTTTCTAGTATCAGAAATGTTTTCTGATATCAGAATTTTTCTAGTATCCATATTTTAGTGTAAAATAAGACAGAACAGTGTGAAATAATCCTCTATCTCCAGCACTGTATCTACTGTCTCTAGTCTTGGTGATGGTAGGTGACTAATCATCACACACACACACACACACACACATGCACACACACATCTGTTTTTCTTCTGTCAAGTAATACCAGTTAGGTGACAATTATTCTCCCAAATGCATTTAAAGCAACAGATTCAGTGATCATTCTTCCATTTCTCCTACTGGAAAAATAGAAATGTGAATTACTTTGATATCTTTGTAGTGGGCTTTATAATAATCAGAAAATTAGGCCCCAGGGACATGGGCAAAAGTTTTAAGGTTAAGTAATTGTGAACACCCACAACTAAGTACTATTTATCCATATGTCAGTAGAGTTAATTGGTCTGCATAGAGAGAAGCAAAGGTATAAAATGCAGCGTGGCCATGTAGCTATCATTTTTTAATATGGTTGTCTAACCATAGTTTATTCTTTTGACACAGAATGTGATATGCTTCAACAGTATATTGATGCAGCTCTTACAAAACTACTACTGTCTTGTAGATAGGGGCTAAATATTACAGCCCCTGTTGCCACTTCTTCAGAGAGGGAAGCTTTCTTTATGTGTTTTCTTTTCAGCTGCAGATACAGGAAAATGCGTGATAAGAAAAAATGGTAGTGTTTTGATAATCCTAACAAACTGATTTAAATGCACAGTTCAACATTATGAAGACTTGTAATTTTGTGAAAGGAATAATTTTTAATCTAAAAATGCAATATTATGTCTTTGGTGGAGATCTTCCTGAGGAATACATTCAATTTGTTCATGTTGTATTATACCAAAGATTTAACAGTTTAAGAGAGATTTCTGTGATGGAAGTAAGCAAACCAAATTTTTTGCCGTGATGGAAGCACATTCTAATATTTTGTCAGCTCAGATTTTGTGTGGTCTGATACTGGGATGTTGTGTGTCTGCATTTCTGACTTCATCTTGGGAGCATAAGAGAATGTTAAGAGGAGAATAATTTGTTAGTGGAAAAGAAAGGGGTCATGTATCTCAAAGGAAGTATGTTTTAGCAAGATGTTTCTTTACTTAAGTTGAGGAAAACCCCAAAAGATCAAATAAAACAACATTAAAATATAAGCACCATTTGCTGGATTTTTTTTCTTTTTTTTTTTTTTGGTGTAGAAAAATGTACTTAAACTAAGTTTACTGTCCTAGGCAAGGAAGCAATGTTCTTAACACTTGTATTTGGTGTTGCGCTGGTGGTACACACAGAGCAGTCAGTAGCTAAACTCAGGTTGAACTCTGTCACAGCAGAACCGATCTATAAGACGTATTCCTTAGTATTTCCCATAGTACTTACAAACTTTGTGTGTCAAAGCTTAATGGGGCTGGTTTGGGTTTGGGTTTTTTTTGACAGTACTGTTGTAAGCAGGACCTTGTAGGCTTATTCTGCGGAAGAAGGCTGCAATCCATTCAGATGTCTGGGGTAGCTCGATGCCTCTCAGGCACAGGAAGTGAATTTTGTGGTTTTTATAGGGGACAGGTTCAGAGCGAGCTACATTAACTCCAGTAGAAGTGACACAGACTGACAAGTGTTGGACATAGTGTTGTTGGTATGCTTAAAGATGCTTAAACTGGTATAATTTGCGCTAGTTTGCGGAAGCTGTGTTAACAACCCCACTTAGTAAAAGAGTGCCCATATTGTGCCTGAAGATTTTAAGTGGAATTTGGCTGACTGAAAAAATTAATGATAATTTCAGATGGTAGCTGTGCATTTGCTTCAGATCCACGTGAAACAGCTTGGCCTTTAAAGAAGCTATTAGACCTTTCCTGCCCGATTTCATGCCTGCACACCATCTTCTTTGTGTTCTAAAACATCACCGTATTGTTGTTGGGTTAAAAAATTCTCTGCAGTCGATGGGTTGGTTTTTAGCTTGAATTGGTTCCCAGAAGTACATAGGAGGAAATAGTGCAGGGGTGGAAAGAAGCAGGAGGAGTGTCCTGGAGATCTGCATATGCTGGTTTAGTGCGTGTGAAACCCCGGTCAGAGCTGCAGGCATCCTTTGGAATCAGCAGGAGGAAAATGGGATGGAAATATAGGAAGAGGCCAAGTAAAGAACAGAAGGGAGGGAAGGAAGCTAAAAGCGAAGCTCCGAATATCACAATGAGAAAAAGCTTACTGTATTATATATCCTCTGTTTTTCTCCATGCGTTGAACAATGGCATTGTTAGGAGCAGTAAAGAATAACAACAACAACAAAAAAAGGGAGATAGGGGGTGGGGGTGTGGAGGTGAGGAAAGGGAAATTCAAAGCTGCCTGGGACATGGAAAAAGTGCGATTGCAGAAAGTCCAATACAGCTGCAGGAGAAGCTAACAATGAAAACAAACATAGAAAAAAATCCATATTTATACTGATTAAAGATATCACTGAAGGTATACAAAATAATTGGAATAATTTGCTTAAAATTAAGGGCTTTAGTGTCTACACTGTATTTCCTGTTGGAATTTGCCTGACCAAAATATAAAGGAAGGCACAGCAAATTGCTATTTTATCATAAGTGTTTCATTGAACATTAATTTCTTATGTCTGGAAGTTTTAAAACATAAACTGTACTTCTGTGCACAAGTGAAGTTTGCATAACAATAATGTCTTTATCTCTCTGGGAGGTAGCAACATAATACCCTATTCTTTAAACAGTCTTAAATGAAGATGGTAATTTCATTTTTTCACAGCAGAATTCTTGGGACTGTGGAACGCAGATGTTACTCAGAAGGGAATTGTAGGTTATGGGGTTTTTCCCAAGAAAAAATGTAGAGTGTTTCAGCATATTTTGAACCCAATTCTACCCCATCCTGTTGACTCACTGCACTAAATTCAACTCAGTAGGTACAGGGTCAATTGTCATAGTTTGCCCATCTCTCTGCTAGTTAGGAGCATAGTCGTCTTCTTGGTAGTAATATCCCAAATCCTCTAAATTACCAATTGGGAAGAACCAATGGGTTTTAATTGGACAGCTCCTTAAGTCATTAGAAGACAGAAAACCATGCTGAATTTTGTAACATTATTTACAAATGCAAAGAGCAGGGGGTGCATGCTCAGTACTGAATTTTCCCCTGATGCTTTTTAAATGATGCGTTTATCTGTTCTTTATTTCTCTAAGTATCTTCTCCAGCTGTGCAGTTATAATTCAACAGTATCATGTACTGTCACTTCTGCATTAGTAAATGCCTGGGACCTGCTGAGTAATTACAAAATAACCTCATAATGAAATGCAGCAAAGGGTTCTAATTAAATTTTAAAGTTGCTTAACAATTATTCTACTTTAAATGAGAATATTCCACCCATGTGTCCTAATGAATTCTCAGAATACATTACTAAAAAAGTATAAATGATGTGTAAACACCAAATGTGATTTTCCACACCTCCAGTGTGTAGAAAACCGTTTGTAAACACAGTAAACTCATACACGAGAATTTAAAAACTTACTTTGGAATACTAGTGCAACTATATGAAATTTGCAGTTATTTCTTTTTCTATAAACAAAAATACATAATAAGCCTTTAAAGGTTGACATCAACAACCCATGAAATTCAGTGTTTTCTCCCTGAAAACATCAAGTACGGGGTGGGACAGGTAGCATGGCTAGCATGCAGTGCTACCTCCCTAATCCTTTCTGCAGTCTCAGGCCTGTGGAGCTCCTCAGCCAGAGGTTCTACCTTTGCACTTAATAGTAGTCCCTGGTGAAAATCAAGAAGATGCAATAATTGGACTACACCTGCACCAGGAGGGTTGGTGAATATAAAATGTTGGTTAAAATATTATTCTTGTATACAGCCTCTGATTTAGGGACTACAAAACCTATATTCAAAGAACAAATACTCTGTCAACATGAGATATACTCCTAGTTTGATGGCGTTGCTATCCCTTTCTGTTACCTGCAAGCTTTATGCAGGATTATCTGTTTTAAAACATCTGAAATACTCACAGTCACTAATAGGAGAATAGTTAATACCATCATCCACGTAACCACAGTGTTTCCTAAACTGTAAAAACAACCCCTGAGAAACTCAACAAAAACCTCTACACAAGTTAATCTATCTAAGCATGAAAAACAACTGGTTTAAAAAAAACACTGAATAAACTAAAATAAATACCATTAGACTAAACAACATAATATGAATTAATAATTGTAATTCATAGCAATGCTACATGAAATGGTAATGATAATCATTCTTTTCAAAGATCTCTTAGGGAACTGTTAACTTCAGTGAGGGTAGATAGAGTCATTGGAGGGAAAAGCCTTCATTAGTTTAAAGAAATAAATGCACAGAAGTAGTCACATTATTAATAAATATCTCGATCACACAGAAACCTTACTGGTAATTTAATCCTGTCTTCCAGTTTCTCAGTTTCCTGTTGTTCTCCCGTTGTTCACATTTTGTTTTCTCAAACTATTAAGTTAATTAGGATTTGTACTATTTTTTTAAAACTCTGCATTTATTATTACAGTGTCTGATACTGTTGGTCTTGCTCTCTCTTTGGATCTTCTAAGTATAGCATAGCACAAAATATAAACAAACATTTTACTTAGAATCATAGAATCACAGAATTATTTTGGTTGGAAAAGACCCTTGACACCAAGTCCAGCCTTTAACCTAACCACTGCCAAATTCACCACTAACCCACGTTTCCAAGCTACACATCCACCTTTTAAATACCTCCATGGATGGCAACTCAACCACTGTCTTGGACATCCTGCTCCTGTGCTTCGCAAACCTTTTGGTGAATATTTTTTTCCCTAATCAACAATATAAACATTCTCTGGCACAACTTGAGACCCTTTTCTCTCTTCCTATTGCTTGTAACTTGGGAGAAGAGACCAAAACCCAGGGGTCTGCAACCTCCTTTCAGGTAGTTGTGGAGAGCAATAAGGTCTCCCCTCAGCCTCCTGTTCTCCAGGCTAAACAACCTGAATTCCCTCAGCTATCTCTTCAAAGACTTGTGCTCCAGCCGCTTCACCAGCCTGGTTGCCCTTCTCTGGACACATTCCAGCACCTCAATGTCCTTCTTGTAGTGAGGGGCCCAAAACTGAACACAGTACTTGAGGTGCGACCTCACAGTACAGGGGGACGATTGCTTCTCTAGTCCTGCTGGCCACATCATTCCTGGTACCAGCCAGTTTGCTGTCAGCCCCCTTGGACACCTGGGCACACTGCTGGCTCCTACCAACACCTCTAGATCCTTTTCCACCAGGCAGCTTTCCAGCCGCTCTTCCCCAAGCCTGTAGTGTTGTATGGGGTTGTTGTGACCAAAGTGCAGGACCTGGCACTTGGCCTTGTTGAACCTCATACAGTTGGACTCAGCCCACTGATCCAGCCTGCCCAGATCCCTCTGTAGAGCCTTCCTACCCTCAAGCAGATCAGCACTCCTGCACAGCTTGGTGTCTTCTGCAAACTTACTGAGGGTGCACTTGATCCCCTCGTCCAGATCCTTGATAAAGATCTTGAACAATAATAAGCCCTGAGGAACACCACTTGTGCCCGGCGGCCAACTGGATTTACCTCTATTCACCACAGCTCTTTGAGCCTGGCCATCCAGTCAGTTTTTCATCTAGCAAGCATACTCCCGTGAAAACTGAGTATCCAGTTTCTCCAGGAGAATGCTGTGGGAAATGGTATCAAAATCTTTACTAAAATCTAAGTAGACAACATCCACAGCCTTTCCCTCATCCACTAAATGGGTCACCTGGTCATAGAAGGAGTCCTGCCTTTCATGAACCTATGCTGACTGGACCTGATCACTTGGTTGCCTTATACATGTCATGTCATGGCACCCAAGATGATCTGCTCCATGACCTACCCTGGCACTGAGGTCAGACTGAGAGGCCTGTAGTTCCCTGAATCCTTCTTCCACAGCCCTTCTTATACACTGGTGTGATGTTTACTGACTTTTTCAGTCAGCTGAGACCTCACCAGTTATCCAGAACTCCTGATAAATGATGTAAGGTGGCTGGGTGACCACTTCCACCAGGTCCCTCAGCACCTTTGCATGGTGTCCATCTGGCCACATAGATTTCTGTGTGCCTAAGTGTTACAGGAGGTCCCTAATCATTTCCACTTGGAACATAGGAGTTTCATTCTGCTCCCCATCCCTGTCTTCCAGGTCAATGCACTGGCTACCCCAGGCAACTTGTTGTGGCCTCCAGCATCCCTCCTTTCAGATGCAGGAAATCCAGTAGAATAAATTCTTTGGTCAGAAAAAGCTGGTTTTCTGTCCTTTCTGCCCACTTTCAATCCTGAAGGCAATTGAGGCTGCTAAGTTCACAAAACAGAGACTACCAGGAAGTGGAACTTTTACATCTTGTTCTCTCCTTGTTCTAGCCTTTTGAATGATAAATTAGAAGACAATGGGAAAACAATAGTGGGAGTAGGGTAGGGATTTCTGTTCCAAGAAGCATGAGACTGGCATAACTGGTTTGTTGGGGGTTTTTTACATCTCAAAAATATTTAGACTTTTTTGCTTATTTCCTGGTATTTGACCCTGAGGCTGCATGCTCTCAAACTTCACCACACTCATTTTCCTGTAAAACCAAGAGTGCTGTTTTTTATAGGATTCCAGGTAACCACATAACAGCTGGAATGGAGGCAGCTCTGTTGTCTCAATCTAGTATACCCCCTATTTTTGTAGATGGTCTATTAAAAGGTCTGTGATGGTAACCACTTTACACACACAACCCTCTCCTTTAGATGCTTTCTGTTTTAAGTGTACTGCACATTGTGTGCTGCCTCTCAAAACCAAAATGACTGATGAGGACTTTCCCTATAATTGCAGCCACTGGCTGCCAGTGGCATTTTGGCACTTAGCACACCGGATAAGAGTTTTTTTTTCCCTGCCCTGCAGACCTCAATGTCTGTGGGAGACAAAGGGAGAGATACAGTGCAGAGATGTGAGTTTTCAGAAAACAGAAAGTAAATAAAAGGTAAAGGTTAGAGGAAGCGAAAGCATGAAAGACACAGCAAATCCTATTCTTGTAAAGGGCTGTCCAGGGACAGAGGACATGAATTTCTGAGTACCTAGACAGAAAGACATGAAGCAAAAGTTGGAGATTCGTGTAAGAGGGAAGCAAGGGTCAGGTAGGTAGAGAAAAGGGAAATTTGATTATATGGAGGAGTGCAGAAGCAGAAGGGCAGGACAGTTAAGGTGAGAAACTTGAATAGATAGGGGAAAGGGTCTGAGCACAAAATTAAAGATGACCATAGATGCACGGAAGCTGAAAGTTGGGACAGTGGAAACCTGCAAAGCTGGAAAAGAAAGAAGCCAGGTGATATGGCAGAAAGAGGCAGTCAGACTGGGGGTATGGTGCTTGTGAACATGGAGGTAAGAGAGGTGGGATCACATGCACTACTATTTCTAAAACATTGCTCAAGTCACTGCCAAAATAGTAGGGGGTGGAGGGGTTCCCTCTTCTCAGAAATTACTTAGTCACTTCTGCTAAAATTTCTCTGAGTTTAGCTTTGGGCAGGAATCTAGGATGATGCTTGAGTGTTCTAAGCGTGATTCAAAATGGCTTATGCAAATTTAACATACAGTTTAAAAACAACCAACAGCAAAATTCAGTCAGAACAAGTATAAGGTATTACACATAAGGGGGAGCAATGGACCTGTCACATTAAGTATAGGCAGCAACTGGTCAGGCAGCATCTCTTGAGGAAGGGCGTTAGGAGGTGTGGTGGGCCATGGAACAGGTGGGCCTCAAGCTCTTGTGGCTATGCACATGGCAGGTGTTGGACAGGGAAATATGAAAAACATTAAGACCTGAAAGATGCATGTGTTAAGCTAACCTCCATGGGCAGGTGAGCTCCACACAGACATGACTCCCTTCCCACCAGCGGGGTGAGGGAGACAATCGGAGGGTAAAAGAGAAAACCTGCAGTTGAGGTCACCACTCAGAAAGCAAATCAAAGCAAAAAACGCTTGGAAGCAAAACCAAACAAGGGTTAGTTCACTGCTTCCCGTGGGCAGGCAGGTGTTTGGCCATCTCCAGGACAGTGGGGCTACGTCATGCGCAAAGGCTACTTGGGAAGAGAGATGTCATAACGCCAAATATCTCCCCTTCCTTCTTCCCCACAGTTTTTATTCCTGAGCTCTATGCCTTGTGGCATGGGATATCCTCCCACCCAGTTGGGATCAGCTGTCCCAACTGTGTCCCCTCCTAACTTCTTGTGCACCCCCAGCCTCCTTGCTGGTGGGGCAGCATGAGAAACAGAGAAGAGCCTGAGAAGGAGCAAGAATGATCATCAGTACCAAAAGCGTGTGGTGAGGACAGATTGAAAGAAATCAGGTTGGAGGAAGGAATGGAGAAAGGTGATTATTCAAAGACATGTAGGGTTTTTATTTAAGGTTATTACACGTCAGAATAAATGAGTCTGTTCTCTCTGTCTGCAGTAGGACAAGAAGTGACTGTCTTTAATTACTGCAGAAATTAGAGAGGGGAAAATATTATTAAAGGTACCACTGTCTGAAGACTATCATGAACCTGGGGAGGCGGTGGGCTCCAAGACTGGGAGGCCTTTAGGAATGTGTAAGACTAAATCAACTTGGAAAGCCTTGAGCATGGCTGTACACCATGGACCTACAGAACACAGGTAGGACTCTTTAAATGTATTTTCCCATGACTGTAAAATTATAAGCAGCTGTAAAGTTTTTTAGGATTTAAATACAGAGTGCTTTTCTGGTGAAGAGTACCAACGCTTGAGACATTCCTAAAGCTGTCCCCGTGGTGGATGATGCTATACCTAGAAAAATTTGGCTTACCAAAGAGGCTTGGGTTTATCCTTAAAAAGCAAAATCCGCCCCCCCCCCGCAAAAAACCAAACCAAACCAAAAAAACAAAATGTGAACTGTGATCTACAAAGGTGCCACCTTTGCTTATCCACAGCTACATACTTTCATTGTCAATGCCATTTTGCCAGTGCGGTCCTATTTATGCCAGGGAGTTCTGCTAGCACAACTCCTGTCACTCAGTAATCACACCACTTCACATATAGCAGGCATCTTTGGTATAAACTGAGCTTATTTACATAGTTTTATCTTTAGGATTGTTACCTGTGCAATGCGCTACCAAGAAATTGTAAAGATACTGCAGCAGAAAGGGAAACTTTTGTGATACCCAGAACTGAATCTGCAAAGAAGTTAACTGCTGGTGACTACTTCCAGTGCCAGAAAACTGGAGGCTTTCCAGTTTTCAACATCACAGTCTGATTTCAAAGCACTATGTAACTTATTTTGCAAAACTTGCTTACTTAGTAAATTATTTTTAAAGATTACTAGGCAAAATGCTTGTATTATCCACCCTCTGCAAGCCTGAAACCTTGCTTATCAGAATTCCTTTGGCACCTTAAAAGCAAGTGAATTTGTTCTCGCTTAAGATTTGTACATAAGTGGTAGGTAAATGTGCCTGCCTGCTTCGCTTTCCAGTTTTACTGGTATAAATCCATTTTAAACCTAACAAAGGCAGTCAAATTGAGCTGCTACAGCAGAGTTTAAGAAAAGAAAAGAAACAAACAAAAAAAAAAGATAAAATTATACCTGTCTTGTCCAGACCTCTCTTTGCCTCTACATGGTGGACCTGAACCTGCAGCTGTGCTTCCAGGTAACTTGTAGATGTCGGTTGTTAACAGCCTTTACTAATTCAGTTCCTGGTGTTCAAATAGGACATCATAGCCAAATTTTCACCCATTTCTTGGTCTCTCTGGAATAGGTCATGAGGTGTGTGTGTGGTTAGGAGAAGTCATATTCTTGTTAAGATTAAGTTACTCAGGTCATTTTATCTAAGTCTTCAGTAAATCCCACATCTGTGGTGGGATTACCAGTGCACACGGCAAGTGACTACCAACCTTGTTTCAACATACTAATTATTTTAAAAGCAATGTGCCCCATCTTTATCAATGTATGCAGTGTGTTCATTAAAATGCACCTTTGTAAAAAATGCATTTACTATAATCCTTTCTTTTTCCCCAACTTCCCAACCAGGTCATTGTGAAGCCAGCTTTGAAACCCCAGGTGCTCTTGGAAAACAGTGAATACTACAGCAGAATTGTATCCCTGCTAGCCTCGCTCTTGCAGTATCTAACTAGTACGTTCTAATCAATATTTAGACAAGTAGCAGGAAATGGCAGGTGTCTCTAATTATGTTTTAAAGCAGAGCATAAAGCAAGGAGAATGTTGTTGGCTGTATTAACAAATATTAATTAGCATGGCCGTCGTTACAAAAGTATAAACCAGCATTTTCAGTTCTTCTGTTTTCTCTGTACAGATCTTTTGCACCCTGCAGCAACAGCTGTAACAGTTTTTCAGACTTTGGGGGCCCCTGTGTGTAATGCAGAATTAAGGCAGATATTCCCAGGTCACTCCTTTGGCATAGTCTCACTGTAACACCAAAGATGCTTTGCAGTGATGGCGTCGTGACCTGGCCCTTATTTCATGCATTTCACCCAAAGACTGGAAAACACTGTATGACAGTGTTTCAGTCTATTAGGAAGCCCTCTGTAACCCAGCACAGACAATGACGCTGTTTCCTTTTATCCTGAAATAATGAAGAATACTTTCTCCAAACAAGTTTGCATTTTCTTTCTAGGTTTCTATAAAAAACACCTTTTAGAAGGTGCTCTTATTTCCATGAAGAAACTTCGAAGCATTGCACAGAACCAACTTCTGCTCAAAAAAGGTTGTTTTACTTGTGTTATTATTTTTAATGCAGCTCCAGTAGATAATAGAAATGGCCTTTAGAGGAGACACGTGGGACATAAAGATAATTATTCCCTGTACTGTCTTCCCATAATGTGTGGGGCTAAGGATATGTCTTTTTCTCTCTGAAAACAGTACATTATCTATTTTTATGTGAACAGTACTAAAAAAAGAACCCTATTTCGATTTCAATAGAACTCCGTGCATTTCCTGTTAAAAAAACCCAAAGAATTCTTAAAATAAACTTTGCAGTAGCTGGGACAACCACAGAGTAAGTAGTCAGAAGAAAATAGTCGCTAGATTCTTGTGCCAGAGAAAATAAAAGAAATGTTCTTTTCTCCTTCTGAAGATGGGAATTTATTAGACCTTTTAGCAAATAATTTGGTTTTACAATACATTACCAGGAATTAGTGAGATTGGTTATGTCCCTAATTATGTTTTTTTAAAAATGTCCTTAGTCTACTTTGAAAAATTTTGAAGTGGACCTTTATTATGGTTACAAAATTGTATAAAAGAGCATTGCACTCTTAAAATGAGGGTCACAGGTGGAATGTAGCAAGGCTAATATGAAAGGTAATGGAAAAATCCACTACTTGTGTTCACTACTTAAATGACATGATTGGGTAAATGGATTTCTCTACTTCCTAGGAGTGTGCTTCTACATTAGTCTAGCGGCAATTAGAGAGAAGAGGTTGCTCTGCAAATTGTCTCCGTTTACCATGTAGTTCATCTTTTTATTGTGTAAAACATAAAAAATTGCTCCTAATCAATGCACTTCAACTTTCAGTCTAAAAATTATTTATCATCCCTTTCAGCCTAGAGCACTTCTAAAATGTTTTCCTGAAATTAACTAAAAGGAGGTGGTATTTGTATCAGTAAGCAGATTATGGTTATGTGAGGTAAATCTTACTGTGGTAGCAACAAAGAGACTACATTATTACTGAAGAGTTCTTAACAAATTGATTAATGCTTTTAAAATAATTAGTCCACATTTCAGATGTAATAGTGGTCTCTTGTTTAATAAATAAATGATGCATTGCTTGATGACAATAGCTCATCTTTTGGGGAAAAAAATTATTTTGAACTTTCCTTGTTGACAGATACGAACTCAGTTACTAAATGAGAGTCTTTTTAACTTTTGTCTCCTCTGAGACCTAGAGTGTGACTTCTGCTTTTGTGGACAGTAATATTCTGGATTGGTTTAATGACAGCCATTAGTTCCTACAACTTGACAGAATCATTGTGTTTAGGTAAAGGGATGGGGAGTCAGGAGATACGATTTCCATGGCAGGCTACTAGTTTGACAGTTGGAAATTATTTAATCTCTGTGTTGTGTTTTCTGTTGTGCATAGGCATGATGTTAATGGCCAGACTATTAATTAATTACATTTGAGATCCTCTGATGAAAGAGGCTCTTGAAAGCACTGTTGTCTGAATGAACATCTTGAGTTCAGTTTTCTAATCTTCTGGAAAATAATAAAATTGTTAGAGCTGGTGAAAGATGAGAATTTTATTTCATTGCAACTGTCAAGTTTTTAGTTTTGCTTCTGTTCTGCACTGGAGTAAACCCAAAACTTTTAAAGCATTTTCACAAGTAAAATTGCCTTGAAATATCAATTACTGTATAAATTGTTCAGATATTCAGTTTCATCTTCTCTCATCTGAAATAACTGTCTGACCTCTAGGATGCTATAAAACTTCCTGAACAAAAACTCTGCAGAGCTAAGTTATTGTCTTTCATACGCTTTAGCTTTGACAATCAGGATGTTTTCACAAGGGTGTCTTTTCAAGATGTTACAACCAGATTTACTGGTTTAAACATTTACTGATTGATTATAGCCTGCTCATGATATACCTGCACACATTCCCAAAGACATTACGATCTAAGGTTGTCCAACTGTGGCTCCTGTATTGGTTTTAATTACGCTGACAGCAGTGGCACTGCCAACGTATCATGTTGGGAATGTTATGATGTCCCTATTGTTATGCAATAATACTAATAGAAAGTTGAAATAGTACTAAGATAGACAGATGTCTTCTGTAGTTGTTTAAAAAGAAAATTGTGCAATCGTTCTGTACACATAAAAATTGCTTGTGTGAACTTCAGTGCCTGCGGTGGATTATTGCTCCTGGCACTGGAGAACTGAGCAGTGAGTTGGTGAACAGGTTCTATTCTGACTTGTCGATGGGTACAGGCAACCAAAGATCTCATTTCCGTTGAAGGGTTTGCTTGGCCAACAGCATGAAATTAAAAGAAAAGAAAATAAATCCAAATTTCAGGCTGTACTTTTAAGACTAAAAGACACAGACTGGAAGTCTTCTTGACTCAGTCAAAAAGAGAGTTTGTGCTGGAATTTTTACAGGGTAGACTTCTGAATAGAATGGGACTTGCTGGTGAGCTAGTCTTTGTAGGTGAAGGTGTCGAAGAACAACAGCAAAGATCTCTATATGCTAAACTTACCTTCACAGCCAGTGAAAAATGACTTGGGAAAAAAAAAGTAGATTCTAACATGTGGAGATCTCATATCTGATACTGGTAGCTTGCCATTAGTGCTCTACAAGCTTCCCAAAGGCTGGCTGTGATCAGAGAATGTGTGTGTCTGGTTCTCCAGAATGCTGGGAGATGGAATATGAGCGGAACAGTCAATCAGGTGACAAAAATTTCTCATGTTTCTCTCTTGTTGTAAGAGACTCCACATTGGGTCTTAAACATCAGATGAGAAATACTGTTTGTTGTTCTTTAATGAGTGTACCTGCAGCTCCAGATAGGACAGTATATTGCTTATCAGTGTGGGAAGGGATTTTTCAGAAATATTTTTAAAAGACTGGTGTTTATGAGTGCAGATAAGATGTTGGCTGGGGCTGAAACAGAATCTGCAAAGAGGTAAGGTGATAGTAGCATTACTAGTGCCAGGGTGGAAGACTGAAGGTCTACAGTATGTTGAATCAGCTTATTACAAACTAGCTCAAAAAACCCAAGTAGATAGGTAGAAGAAAATAGGATTAGTACCAGTATTTATGGAAGCTTTCAACATTTTTACTACATCTTTTGAAGCTCCTGTGAAATAGGGATGTAGACTCAGCTTAGCTGCCATGGTATTTATTAGCATGAAAGTGTGGGATACTGTACATTAAAACTCTAAGGTGTATGGGTGTGTACATCTTTATATAAGTACAGGTGTCTACATCTTTCTATTTATTCCAGGAAAACAGAAGTGTTATGGAATTAAATTATTTACATGTTAGTTGGTATGTGACTATCAGCCTCTGGGAATGATGAAGTTTTGTTTCTTAAAGACCTCAGCCACAACTCTAGGTTAGTATCATCTCATAAAGATTTTTTTCCATGCACTTCAATATACTGTGCCTGAAACCAAACTACATTCCATATAACTTCCACTCAGAAGTGTCTGCAGATGTGGTTCGGTGCCTCTTTATCTGCTTCCTAAATCCCAAAACTAATTTGGGCTTGGCTGCAAACTCAAGCTTACAGCAGATGGCCATTGAGCAGCAACCATGTTCTTCCAGACTTCTGCAGTGGTTTCATAGGCAAAAGTGTAGGACAGCATGTTCAGGTCCACATCTTTAAAAAAGTAGGAATCATAAAGCACCATATTTTCTGGTCTCTCTCTGTCTCTCTCTTTCTTTCATGCAGAGAGGAAGAGGGGGAGTACGTTGGTGAATCTATCCTTAGGAAATTGTGAATGTATCCTTAGGAAATTAATTCTGAAAGTAATTCAGTCAACAGACTTTTCTGACAGAAGGCCTGGAATTTCCTGTGAACTAATTTTATAACCAAGAGACGATAAATAACTCAGCTGGTGATAAGGCAGCAGAGGTTTCTGGCAGTCTGTGATGATGAATTCAGATTCTGGATAAATTTATCAGTACTTCAAGGTCTTGCTATGTTTTTCTTTACTAATATGGGCCTAGTAGAAATTCACTGACTAATCACAGCTGCCATTGCCTTGTGGTAGGGATACGAACTGAACAGGGTGGGTACAACATGGCACCTGTGTTGGACTTTGGATTGGGTGCTGTGACTGCTTGTAAATACTATAGATTTAACGAAGAGAAGTGGAGAACTATGGTGGTCCGAATGTGACCATGTGATTTGTCTGTGCAAATTACTAGAGTAAATAAGACCTAATAGGGCATCAAGATCTTCCTCTATGATGTAATTGTCAGGGTGGGGCTAGGTATGTAAGTTGTAGGTGCTGGACAGACACATGTACCCAAGGCAATGCCAGGTTGAATGGCAGCGTGATGCCTTACAGGGAAAGGCTATTCTGTCCAAGCCATCTGGTGGCAGGTAGCATTGGAAGCATTAGATACTGTGTTCATGGAAAAGTCTGTGTTACTGTGACTAGGAAGACCATATGGAGAATGGCCTTCACCTTCGACACATTTCACTCACAAAGAAGCAGCTGAGTTTTTGTGACATGTTTTGTGGTTTGGAACTGATTTTCCCCTGCTTTGATATTCTGACAGTTTACTTGAGCTACAGAGACCTGGAGTCAGACAGGGGTCCAGAGACAGGAGGCAGGTCCCTGTGCCCCGGGCTGCAGGCAGTCCCAGGGCTGGGGATGTTGGAGGCATTGTGCTGATGAGATTTTCACAGAGACTCTGCAGAGAGCAGGAGCCTGACCGACCAACTGACCACAAGGAGGTACAGGCAGAGACACAGGCAGAGACTCTGGATGACCATGGGGCACAAGGAGACTCCCATGAGGGGCAATGCTGGAAAATTCTGACTTCTGCCAACAGGAAGACAGATGCTGCAGATCTGCAACTGCATAGTAGGCATAAAGCCCTGATAGTAGGCAAAGGGCAGAAACTCCTGTCTGGAGAAGCCTTGGACCCTGAATCCTGTAGAAGCACCAGAAGGAATCAGCAAGTAATAATGCGTGGCTCCAGAGGCTCACATCTGCTAACCTGACTTGCTATCTAGGGAACTTTGCTGCTTGTGGAGAACTCATATTTGGGAATCTGTGCCTTATCCAGCCCTTGACTATTTATCCCAGTTGCTCAGTTCTGTGAGTTCCAGTTATATGGCCAAGGCAAATCAAGAGTGATGGCATGACTCTAGAGTTGAGGGTCAAGGGCAAGACAGCCCAATTTACATTCAGAGAAAAGGCTTGGAGGGCAGCTGATGGATTCTGCAGATCAACACCAATCAACATGACATTGCATAGCAGTTGCCATGGGCAGGAATTTGGCTTTTATTCCCACAGGACCCAGTTTGTGTATTCATGACTGCTAGGAAGAGTACCCAGCAAAACAGAGCAAGATCATCTTTGTCAACACCCTGGCCAGACTGTTGAGGAGAGTTTCAAAGTAGGAATGATGGAAACTGTTAAGCAAGGAGGTGTTAGATCAAGAAGAAGAAAAACATTTTACCAGAAGAAATGGTAAAATGAAGTGAAGGGATGGTCATCTCAAGGGTGAAAGTACATATGCATGCAGCCTGAGAGACAAGTAGGATGGATTAGCACAACATGTACAATCACATACCTGGGACATCACTGAGATCACTCAGAGGTGGTGGGACAGCTCAAATAACTGTACAGAAACAAGGACTTCAAGAGGCACTTGAAAGGAAGGGAGGAGAGGAATGGTCTCTGTGCAAAGGAGGACTCAGATTTGTGGGTCAGACAGTGGGTAGGGGAGACCTTATGGGCCAGGGCTGGAGTGAAGACTGGTAAAGCTGACAACATAGTAAGAGTGAATTACAGACCAATCAATCCAGGTGAGGAAGTGGGTGAAGCCTTCTTTAAACAAGTTGAGCAGGTCTCTGAGTCAGGGACCCAGCTCTTGTGAGGGGCTTTAACCCCTCTGACATCTTCCAGAAGGACAGTTCATCAGGACACAAGCAATCAAAATTTCTGGAGAGTGACAGGGGTAACTTCCCAATACGGGTGCTGGATGAGCTAAGCAGGGGTGGTGCACAGCTGGATCTGCTGTTCATGAACAAGGAGGCACCGGATGGTCATGCAGTTAGCAATGTCAGCCCTGCTGCGGTGACCGTGAAATAGTAGTTTTCATGGTCCCAAGAGGAGTGAGGAAGGAGAGCAGCAGAGCACAGGTACTGGACTTAAGGAGAAGAGGTTTTGGCTTATTCAGAAACTCAAGAGCACGCCACCACCAAACTGAGAGCATCAAGTAGAAGTTTTGAGACATCAGCTTGGGTAAGAAGAGAGCTCATGGCGCAGTTCATTTCAGAAAGGCAGCAAACAGGAGAGAGGAGAAAGGCAGGGCTAGAAAAGAAAGAAGGAGGATGTTATTAGAAAAGCCAAAGTTCAACTAGCATTGAGACTTGGAAGGGATGTCAAGAAAGGAAGAGCTTCTACCACAACATTGTCAGTAAAGGACTGAACATGGAAAATGTAAGACTACAGCTGGCACATGACATGGGGGTGATTTAGTGACAATGTACATAGGTAAGACTGAAGTACTTGTGGCCTTCCTTGTCTCACCAGCAACATCTACCAGACTTCTGTGCTTAGCGGCATGGCTCAAGGAGAGGGACTAGCAGCTGGGGTGAGGGTTGAGTACAGAATTGCTTAAGAGATATCATCCCACACAAGTCCCCGAGACACAATGGACTGCATCCAAGGGTGCTGAGATGTCCACATTCCTTGAAAGGCTGCTCCCTGTCACCTTCTACAGGTCATGGAGCTGAGGAAAGTTTTCTGACAGATGAAGAAATGTAAATGCTGCAAAACACGCACCCATATTCAAAAAAGGCCAAAACTAAACCCAGCGAACTACAAGGTGATTATCCTCAGTTTTGTCCCTGGAAAAGTCACAGATGGTTCTTACAGCCCATTTCTGAAAAGATGAACGTGACAAAGGGAGCAATGAAAGTCAGCATGGATTTTCCAAGTGTGTATCATGCCTTATCATCCTGATTACCTTTGATAATAAAATGATTTGATTTGTGGCCAGGGGAATAGCACTGGATGTCACTTACCTATAACAAGATCCTTAACACTCTCCCATAGCATTCCTAAATCCAAGTTAGGACATTATAGTGAACAATCTGATGCATAAAAAGTGGTTGAATGAACGGTAGTAGTTAACGAAACTTACTCTGCCCAGAGGCTGTTAACAAGTGGGACACAGCAGAGGTCTGTTCTGGGATGTGTTTAACATCTTTATCAGTGACACAAGGAGGGAATGGTGGACAATTCTGTTCATCATCACTTGTCCATTGGGTGTAAAACACCAAAAATACACCAAAAAAAGCCATCAACAGGAACTTTATGAAATACAACAAGGACAAGTGTTGAGTCCTGGGAAGGCCAAGACCCTGGAAATGCCATAGGTCCTGGCCATAGCACAGACTGGGGGTGGACCAGCTGGAGAGAAGCACTGTATAGATGGCCTGGGAGCATCTCATGAGCAGTGAACTGAGCAGGCAAGAGATGTGTGTCTGGGGAGCACAAAGGCCCAGCAGCCTTCTGGGCTGTATGAACAATAGACTCAACAAGCGCTAGTTGAAACAAGAGGGATTTGGACTGGTTATCAGAAGAAACATTTTCCACATTAGGAGAGACAAGGTCTGGAAAAGAGTCCTGAAAATATTGTGCTATCTTTAGCCTTGAAGGATTTCCTGGATAAAGCCCTGAGCAGTCTTTTATGATGTCAAAGCTGATCTGCTTCGAGAAGGAAGTTGAGCTAGAGACTGTGGTCCCTTCCAAACTACATTGTCATCAATTCATCATAGAATGGTTTGAGTTGAAAGAGACCTTAAAGATCATCTCAGTTCTGATGCCCCTGATACAGGCAGAGACACCTCAACTAGACCAGGCTGTTCAAAACCCCATGAAACCTGCCCCAGCTTGCTGATCATCTACGTGGTCCTCCTCTGGACTTGCTCCAGTATCTCCATGTCCTTCTTATGTTGGGGGCCCCAGAGCTGGACACAGTACTCCATGTGGGGTCTCTCAAGAACAGAACAGAGGGGCAGAATCTCCTTCCTTGACCTGCTGGACACACTGGTTTTGATGCAGCCCAGGGCACAGTTGGCTTTCTGGGCTGCCAGTGCACACTGCCAGCTCATGTTGAGCTTTTCATCAATCAACACTCCCAAGTCCTTCTCCTCAGGGCTGCTCTCAAACTGCTCTAGTTGTGCTGCCCTGTACAATATCCATTCTCCTTTTCCCTTCACATTTATTTGCCATTCTGACAAGATACTGCTTTTACATGCAGGAAAATGCCAAACTGTTTGTGAGCTTTGTACCTTCTAGTGCATTCTTTTTGTTCTGAGGGTTTGCTCAGATGTCTGAAAGTAATTCCATTTACAGAGAGACACAACACTGGAATTCTGGCATACATGGCACAGACTTTTGTCCTTAAATGCTTAGCTTACACAAGGATACTACAAAGCAGTTATGAAAAAGGAAGTGTATTAACATTTATTATTTAGTTACCGTGCACATTTGGAGGAGGAAGTCCTTTGAATGTCAGCCTGAGGAGACAAATTTTGAATTAATGAGAAAAAAACGTTTTTAAAAAATTCTTTTAATTAAGTCTATAATGGATATACTTCTATTGAAAAGTGGGACTGTAGGTACTAAAGATTAAATGTTAGTTGACGTAATAATAAAGTATTTCCTTCTACAGAAGTGTGTTGTTTACTTAATCAAGAAAAGCTGTACTATTCAACAATTTACTTGGTACTTGAAAGGCAAGAATTGCTATGGCAACACTGAAACAAACAGGAAGGAATTGCAAGCAAATGAATCACAACATTATATGCAAGACAAAAGTCAAATCTTTTTCAAATTGAGCTGGCTTTAAATTACAGCAAGCATCTAAACGAGGCATTTCCTAATTGTTTTGTACTATGTGATGGGCAAGGGAAGTAAGTAGAAGAAGGAATTATGCTTCCTATGCAGTGTTTCAGTAAAAGGCATTTTAAAGAAAATCACCTCAAACTACCCCATCCCAGCACACCCTCGCCCACCCTTCTTACTGGAACAAAAAGTCTGTGTTACCTTCCAGATCAGTTGGCCTGCATAGTCTAATCTCTTCCTATGTCAGCAACTAAAACTTCCTACCCTGACTACAGTCTTTAAGCACAAAGAGGCACCAGTGGGACTGATAACAGTGTCTTGTAAATCTCAGGGCCTTTTCAAACTGTATGTACAGATTTTTCACTGATAAAGGTGTCACATATCAAAACATGCCAACACACTATCTTAGTGGTAAAAACACAACTTAAAAATGAAGTTGTAGGTAGCATCTGACTTTATTGTTGCTCAAAGTACAGGCGGATAAGCTCAGTTTATCTCTTGTTCCCAACTAATGTAGGCAAGGATGCTATTTTATACAACATGTATTTTTTATTTCACAGTCTCATAGCCTGAGTAAGTGCATAAGTGTTGAGAATGAGAACAGGAAGACCTCTTCTCTGCTCTCAGATTTGTCACTAACTTGATGATACTACACCTGACAGTTTCGTCGTCTGAGCTTTGAGCCTTTTCTCTAAAGCAGTTATCAAATGATATTCTTTAGTCCATGTTAGTATCAGTTTTAAAAGAAATCACTGAAAATCAAACCTGCCTTATTTGTGGCACTGTAACATTTGCACAACCAAACTCTTCTTTTTTACGACTGTCCTGGACCCAGGCAGGTGCGCTACCATGTAGTTATACTAGTGTTATTAATTTAGTCTGCCTGCTAGAGTACATATTAATACAGTCTTATGGAGCACGTGTAATTTAGAGTTTTAAATACCTCCTTAAATGAGTGGAGTGTCCTTAACTTGCTTTGGTGGAAGAAGGCAATGCTTGCTACACAGCAGCCCTGGTAGTAAACAAAGTGAAAATCTTTCAAGTGTCATTAAAAGGAGAATTGGGGGGGAGGGGGGGGGGAAGAATAGACTAGAAAGTACACTTGTGTAGAATGTTGGGAGTGTAAAACTTCTCTTAGAACAGGGTACACCCAGAGGACACACCTCAGATGGAGGGGGAAAGAAATGGCAAGACAGGATTGGCAACAAATCATTAAGAAGTTCTCAATCCTATATGAAAAGGTGAAAAAGCACCGAGACTCAGAACAGAAGAATGTCACAATTTAATCTAAGGACAGAAAGAAAACGAGAATGAAATAGCATAGCAAAATGCCTCTAGCAATGGTGATTGTGGGGGGAAATGCAAAGACCTCTCAAGGGTAAGAATTCTGTAAATGGGAACACCTGCTTTGAAAAGCCACTCATGAAATAAGTATGCAATAAAGTGGTAGGGTCATCTATAGGTGATTAGCAGTGTGGCAGAAGAGGCTGGTCTCCTCTTTGCTTTTCTAGATAGTAAAACCCCACTCTGCATTTTTTCTGCTGGGTATATTTTGCTCTTGTGCAGCTCCACCAGCAGTGCCTTCAAAATTTAATTAGTACTTTGCCTTTGCAGTATTCTCACATTATTGTGAAATCACCCTAGTTGGTGACTGAACTGCTCTAGTTGCTGGTGGAAAACGTTGGGACCATGAGGCACCAATTACACTGTTGGCTCTCCCTCTCTCCCCTTAGAAGAATTGCCAGGCAATCCTAAACATTAGTGCTAAGAGCCATCTTTTCCTAGGACAGCTTAAGCTCACCATTGCCTGGACTGTAATCAAGGGAACCAGTAAGAATTAAACTCCTGAATGCCTGTCCTGAATTTTCCACTTAAAAACATTCAGTAAACTTTGAAAACTGTTTTGTTGAAGTCAAGTCATACATGATTTTTGGTTACCTACTGGTACAAGTCTGGCTAACAGCCTTCTTTCCATCTTTTCCTAAAATCCAGCTCTGAGTAGCCTGCTCTTCCCTTCCTGCTGGTAGATTCAGTCCTGTCAGGCAGGTGGACTAGATGATTTTTGTATGTCCTTTCCAACTGAAATATTATATTCTGCTGTATTCTGGTCTGGCTTTGTCCTTTTCATCTCTGCTTAAGCAATCTGTATATCCCAGTAAACTCCCCTCTGATTCTGTGTGAGCCTACTGTGATTTAAATGCTGATGTTTATCCTCAAACACTGATGGCTTTTCACTACGTCAAAGAGAAGAGAAGCTACTAAATTTTTCTCCCAGTCCCTATCACTTGACATTCCCTGTATTCAGCACTAGTAAGGAAGGAGACAACTGCCCTTGAACTAGTGCCAAATACAATTAAACAGAGAACATCTAAATACAATTTTTTTGTTTGTTTTTTAAGTTATGCGATGTATTTATTATCTTAACACAGAACTTTTATCCAGTTAGGTGACACTAGGAGATTAAAGGCTCTTTGTAAAACATTGATGTGGTGTTTAGTGAGCAAGGGATGCATATACATATTAATGAAGTAATAGTCAGGATAAGGTTAAAAAGTTTTAAGTGGTGACTAGTATGTCAAAGTGAATTATGTAACTGCTTTTAAAAACTGGAGTACTGTTTTTCTTATTGTCCCAAACCAGAAAACTTACTTTGGAATGTACTGTAGGTCTTCACAGTGTCTCTAGCAAGGTATTTTCAATGACTCTGGAAAGCATTCAAGTTTAGGAAATGTTCTGTCTTATGGTATGGGGGTATTTTTGCTGGTTTTTTTTTTCAAGCCAATGTTGAAAAGGCACAATTTTAGAAAATTCCATCTTTCAAATGTCATTTTAAATGTACTTCAGCCTGAAGCTTCCAGCCTTGCTTTTGTACGATCCTGGCAGGTGCATACCCAGTCTTGACCCGAACGCCCAGACACTGATGTAACATGCGTTACAGGTGACTACAAACAGATCTCACGGGTTTAAAGAGCAGCTAAAAGGCATCATTATTCAATTTTCTGGAGGCTGCAGAAGAAATGCTTCTGTTTGCCTCCTGGCATTTGTGGGATCATCAGGACTCACAGTAAATGGATGTCTATCGACTTGCACAGGACTGTTGCTCGTGAGGACTTTCAGGACAATCACACCCACTTATCCAAGGGCAGCATTTGGTACATTTAGCCGTATCTAAAACATTATGCTTATTAATTGACCAATGCAAAGCAAATGTCTTTGTGTGCCTCTCCTCAGATAAATTTGAGGCTAAAGACCCAGCAAACTTGCTTAGCAGTAGAAGAGTGCCTGCCACCTTGCATTTCAGTCTATATTACTATATTAAGTTTTCAAGTGTCTGGAAACTACATTTATTTTTAATGCCTGTATCCTGAAGAAGTATTTCACAGAACTAATCTTCATTAGTCTTGATTTGCTCCTTGGGACACAGGAACAGGCTCTCACTTTGTTCATTTGTGTATCCTCTAATTTTTTTCACCTCTAGAGATACATTTTCACTGTAAAAGTGGCATCTTTTTCCCCGGCTCTAATGGTGCTTTGAGATGTAGCAATGCAGTCCTCCCATTAATACAAGCATCTGCAAAGAAAAGCTGGGACAGTACTTGAAAAAGAATTAATTTCAGTCTGGAAGCATCAGTCCATAAGACTCTTGATAGCATTTAACACTGGAGCATTGCTAATCATATTAACTCCAGCTGGTCTGTGAACAGGTGTTAATAAAAAGGGACTGGTGAACTTGCATGGATACTGAATCTATGGAGATGACAATGCATATGTATTTGAGGTGTCAGTGTATGTCTGTGGGGGGTTATTTCAATGGATAGTAAAACTTCACAATTGTGTTAGTCATTTACCATTAAAAGAGCAGACAAAATCATCTGTCCATGTCAAATACAACTCTGAAGACAGGAGCTGATGCTGCTTGTTCTTAAAAAGATAACACTGAGTGTTTTCAAAGCCTTATCTGAAAAACATTTCACCCGGTGAAGAAAGGAAGACCTGCTTATGTTCAGTCATGGGTTCCTGCAGCCTGGTGAGCCATTGCTTCCTGACCTTCCTTACGGCATTACTGTGCCTGGGTGACAGGTTCTGGGCAGCCTATAGATCCTACAGTCCGGGTAGAGTGGGAGGCAGGATCAGGAAAGGAAACCAGACATGTTTTTCTCCTTTTACATGGTGGTATAAATGCACTCTTATGGTTTTGGCCTTTAGGGAGTCCATTTTATGAGCTGGAATAGCATCAATGCTGCTGTTGTCCTGTCCCACTTCTATTGACCAGTGCCCTTTATCCACAAACTCAACAATAAATCTCTGAAGCCCATTGAAGTTTGCTGAAATACCCTCAAGGTGTGGAAAAGTCTGCAGGTTGCATTGAAAGACTACAGCCTATCTTCTCACATCATGGTCTTGAGAGTTGCTTACTATGCAATCCATTCTGTTCATACAGAACGTTCTGTTCCTCAGTGTTCTGTGGTTGACTCTTCCTTGTTTACTGATGTGTTGGGCGGTTCAGGCTTTGTGTGGACCACCACAGTAACTGAGCAAGTCTTTTTTCTATTTGTAACATAGTCTTTAACGCACCTTTCTTTTTACTTCTTGTAAGTCTTTAATAAGCCTTTCTCTTTTCTTCCTTCTCTGCCCATTCCCTCTGGAAAAGCATTCTGGGTTACTCTGACATATGAATTATCAAAGATCAACGCTGTTGATAAATGTACTGTTTGCTATCTACAGGTCACGTTGCCTTTGGCATGAAAAGAAATTCATTCATGTGAGAAACACACACCCCTGCACACATAAGAAAAATAATCCACACCTTCTTGCATAAACCTTTTACTCCATGAAGACTAGTCAAAGTTAATATTTTCAACTGCAACTTTTGTTTTACTTACAGTCCTAGCTGTGAATTTCGGGGGGTTCAAAAGGCTGTTTTAGACAAATATTCTTTTCCCCTTAATTTTATTCAACATTTCTCCTTTTTTATAAGATACCATTCATTGGCAAAGTTGCTATATCCATAAGTTTCTCTGAAGTCTGAAGCTTACATGTTAAAATGGAAAATGTTAAACCTGGAGACCAAAGACACAGAACCAATCAACACCCAGCAGAGGTCAAACAAATACTGTCAAGCTTTCATATCTGCAATTTATAGAAGAGGGGTCTTTAAATTCTATTTGAAAATCAACTTGATTCAGCCACACTGGATAACATCAGCTAGAAAAAACCAAAATGTTCTTTGTCTGGCTATACCCAGCCACAGCACTACACCTCCTTGACCTATCTCCTTGATATTTTTTAGACTTGAAATGGACTGACCTTTCACAATCCTTGTTAGTCTTATTTCAACTCCATAAGGAAGCCTCATATAAATGACACTTTAAGAAAAGGCATGTAGTCCATAACCTTATAAGTTAGCATTTAAATCTGTATCTCTTAAGTATTAGGTAAAATTATTTTTGTTTCACATTTTTATCTCCTCTAACAGGGTGTAATTAGTGCGTCTCTGGTGCTTGCTGGGAACCGACTGATGGGAAGCAAACAGCCCTCTCACCTTGCCCACGCCAGGTGTTCACTAATTGTAGAACTGAATAATGGATAATAACAAATCCTAGTGTACTTATCAATCCACATATCTTTTTACAGTGCAAAAGAGGTCATTTGAGAGTCTTTGTAGGGTTTTTTTATTTTTTTGGCTCTTAGTCTTCATTAACAAGGAGCTGCCCATAAAGGCTGCTGAGGGAAAAGGGGGACACATTACCTGGAAACAATAATGGAGTTCGACACCACATGAAATAGTAATTAGGTTTGACGAAGGCCAGGACACAGTTACTGTAATCGCTATCACACAGAATTCATTTCACACTTATGAAAGGATATGAGGTGAGATTGATTTAATGGTGGCCAAGCTGCCTTTTTTCCCATGAACTCCAAACTTTTGAAAGAAGAGGCAGAAAAAAAGGAGAGGTGATGATCATATCATTAGCACTGGAGTCAGCAGCCTCCTCTCTTTAAAAAAATGCATAGCTACAAATATCATCTGAATACACAGACCACTGTATTTATTGCCCACTAGGTTGAGGCTAAAACAAAGTAAAAACACTAGAAACATTCTTTTAATCCCTTCAGAAACCTGACAGAGAAAACGTGAATAATGTATGGAAAAAACAGCAGCCTAATTCTTAAAGAACTGCCTTGCAGTGGTAGGACAAAGGAAGGAAGGTAGTTTATCGTGAAAGCACTTGATGGGCAGTTAAACTACCTATCTATGTCATGGCAAACTAGCTCTACATCTCTGTATGTTGGCTTTGCATTACTTCTGGCCCTTTATTTTCCACTGCAGTAATAATAAAGTTCCTGTTTTTCAGCAAAGGAAGAAAAGCTGCCCAGCACTATCCTACAGTTGCTGTGCAGATTGTTAAAAGCCTCCTAATCAGAAGCACTAGATTTTTACGATTTCTGGTGGAAGGCTAAGGGAAAATTGAGTGAGAAAGACTGGAAAATGAAATGTGCTTTCATTTAAAACTGGAACCACGATATGCCATGTTACACCTGGCATCTGCTTGTCTCTTTTCTTTCTCTTTTTCAGTCTTCCTGACAAGTGACTGCTAATAAATAGATTTAACCTGTGCCATCTGTTGTTAGACTTAGAGACCCATTCAGAGCAGACTCCAGTTTACTATGGCATTACATTTAATCAGTTTTCTTTTGCCAATGACATTTAAAGAAATTACACACATCCAGGTGAACCAGACAATTTTAAATCACTGTTAAGATGCAAAGAGCACCTCCTCATGCATATGTTATACTCCATTCTCTTTCACCTACTAGATCCAGGTAGTCTTGGAGTACATCTTAGCTGTCTGTATTTCATAGAATCATAGAATCATAGAATTGTAGAGGTTGGAAGGGACCTCAAGAGATCATTTGGTCCAACCCCCTGCCAAAGCAGGCTCCCTAGCTCATATTGCACAGAGAGGCATCCAGACTGGTCTTAAATATCTCCAGAGAAGGAGACTCCACAACCCCGTTGAGCAGCCTGTCCCAGGGCTCTGTCACCCTCACTGTGTAGAAGTTCTTCTGCATGTTGGTGCAGAACTTCCTGTGCTCCAACTTGCAGCCATTGCTCCTTGTCCTGACCACTGAAAAGGGGCTGGCTGATTCCCCCTGCATCCCCTGCTTAAGATATTTATAAACATTAATAAGATCCCCCTTTAGTCTTCTCTTCTCAAGGCTGAACAGCCCCAGCTCACTCAGCCTTTCCTCACAGGGGAGATGCTCCAGGCCCTTAATCATCTCCGTAGCCCTCCGCTGGACTCTCTCCAGGAGATCCCTGTCCTTTTTATCCCAGGGAGCCCAGAACTGGACACAATACTCCAGGTGGGGCCTGACCAGGGCAGAGTAGAGGGGGAGGATCACCTCCTTTGACCTGCTGGCCACACTCCTCCGGATGCACCCCAGGATCCCATTGGCTCTCTTAGCCCCCAGGGCACACTGCTGGCTCATGGCCAACCTGTCATCCACCAGGACCCCCAGGTCCTTCTCCACTGAGCTCTTCTCCAGCAGGTCATCCCCCAGCCTGTGCTGATAGAAACGGTTGTTCCTTCCCAGGTGCAAGACTCCACACTTGCTTTTGTTGAACCTCATCTGGTTTCTCCCTGCCCAGCTCTCCAGCCTGTCCAGGTCTCGCTGGATGGCAGCGCAGTGTTCCTGCGTGTCAGCCACTCCTCCCAGCTTTGTATCATCAGGTACTTGCTGAGGGTGGATGTTATTCCCTCATCAAGGTCATCAATGAAGATATTAAACAGGACTGGACCCAAGACCGAGCCCTGGGGAACAGCGTTAGTCACAGGTCTCCAGACTCTGCTCCACTGATCACCACCCTCTGAGCTCGGTCTGACAGCCAGTTCTCAACCCACCTCGCCTGTCGAAGATGATAGAGAGTGGCTCAGCAATCACTTCCACCAGCTCCCTCAGCACACGTGGATACATCCCATCTGGGCCCATGGATTTGTGTGCATTAATCCCTTTGAGACGCTCCTGGACCACCCCCACCTCAACCAGGGGGAAGCTCTTCATTTCCCAAACTCTCTTACTTTCTTTCAGTGCTTGTGGGTCCCGAGGGATGTTTGAAGTGAAGAACCAAGCAAAGAAGGCATTCAGTATCTCCACCTTCTCGTCATCCCCTGTTACCAGGACACCTGCCTTGTTCAGCAGTGGACCCACATTATCCCTGGTCATCCTCTTACTATTCACATATCTAAAACCCCCTTTTTATTATCCTTTATGTCCCTTGCCAGTTTCATTTCCAGGTGGGCTTTAGCTTTTCTTGTCACATCTCTGCAGACCCTGACAACATTCCTATGTTCTTCCCAAGTGCTCAGACCCTCTTTCCACAATTCATAGACCTTCTGCTTCCCTTTGAGTTTACCCATGAGCTCATCCACACAGGTCTTCTGCCTCTCTTTCCCCATTTCTTGCTCAAAGGGATGCACCTGTCCTGGGCTTGGAAGAAGCGCTGTTTAAATGCTAGCCAGCTCTCACAGGCTCCCTTACCTTCTAACAGCCTAGCCCATGGGATAGCTCCTATTATGTACCTGAAGAGATCAAAGTTAGCTCTTCTAAAATTCAGGGTAGCTATCCTACTTTTTGCTTTGCTTCTTCCACTCAAGATCTTGAACTCCACCATCTCATGGTTGCTATGTCCCAAGCTGCCCCTGACCTTCATTTCCCTAATGAGCCCATCCTTGTTGGTTAAAACAAGGTCCAGTTTCCTCTCTCCCCTTGTAGTTTCCTGCACCATCTGTAGTAGGAAATTGTCTTCTACGTATTGCAGAAGTTGTCTGGACTGCATACGACTGGCCGTGTTGCTTGCCCAGCAAATATCTGGGTAATTGAAGTCCCCCATAAGGATCCCCTGGGATTTCGAGGCTACTTCTAGCTGCTTACAGAATGCACTGTCAACTCAATCCTCTTGATCAGGGGGCCTATAGTACACACCCACAACAGTGTCACTCACACTAGCCTGCCCCTTGATTCTCACCCACAAGCTGTCCACTTGTACATCACCCTCCCCCAGGTGGAGTTCAATACATTCCAGCTGCTCTCTCACACAAAGAGCAATTCCTCCACCTCGCCTCCCTAGCCTATCTTTCCTAAAAAGCACACAGCCATCCATGACAGCATGCCAGTCGTCTGTCTAGGCTGTCCCACCACATCTCTGTGATCGCAATGAGATCATGGCCCTGCGACCACACAAAGATCTCTAATTCTTCCTGTTTGTTCCCCATGCTACGTGCATTCGTTAAAAGGCACTTTAGGGAGGCAGCAGTTGCAGGTATCCTCAACAGGTCACAGGAAGATTTCCTACAGGTGCTGGCAATTGTGGCTCCACTGAGGAGTCCTCAAGGCAATCCACAGAATTTTCCCTACTATCACCAGGAACATGTCCAAGTCCATCACTGTGCCATTGGCCTTTACCTTCTTCCCCCATTTACTCTAGCCATGTCTTCTGAAGCACTTGCCTGACCCCAGCAGCCTTCATGATATCCCCTTCCCCCTTCTTACCTAGTTTAAAGCTTGCTCAATGTGGCCTGCCATCTTCTGGGCAAGGATATGCTTTCCACTTGGAGACAGGTGAGTCCTGTCTACAGTCATCATGCCAGGAGCTGAGTACACCATCCCTTCATCAAAAAGCCCAAAGTTGCCATACTGGCACCAGCCTTTCAGCCACTTGTTCAACTCCTGGGTTCTCCTAGCCTGCTCTGAACCCCTCATCCCACTAGTAGGGATAGAGGAAAATATTATTTGAGCTCCCTCTCCCTCAACAAAGCGCCCTAGGTCATGGAAGCCCCTTTTGATAGCTCACTGGCTACACTTTGTGATTGCATCCCTGCCTATTTGAACTATCAATAATGGGTAGCAGTCAGAGGATCTCACTAGCCCTGGAAGCCTTCTGGTAATGTCTATGACCCAGGCTCCAGGGAGGCAGCACACTTTGTATAGGGTCAGGTCTGCACATGGGGCCTTCTGTGCCCCTGAGGAGGGAATCTCCTACCACAACTACCCTTCTCTCTTTCCCCACAGAGGCAGTCTCGAGGTGTGCGGTCAATTGCCTCACTCCAGGCATCTGCTTTCTCTGAGGCAGAGGAGCTGCCTTTGTCTCTTCACTTAACCTCCTTCTCAACTTCCAGGGCCCCAAACCTATTGCTTAGGGGAACCTGGGTGAGTGGGGTAGGCAGGCAGGGGGAGCGCCTGCGATGGCGAGCCGGGACTGTATTTCAGCCCTCCTCAGGGTTTGGGTCACCCTCTTCTGCCTGACCAGGACAGGGCAGGGGGACTGTCACCAATTGTGGGGCACTCTTCCCTCTGGGCCACCAGGGAGATACTCCACCAGTCAATCCCCTGCTTACAGTCCCTGATAGCTCTCAGTCTTTCCACCTTGACTTTTAGTACAGCCCCCATTTGTTTAAGGAAGATTATTTATTAATATACCTTAACGGAAAGGGCAGGAAAACCCTACATGGTATAGTGGATAGGTTTATTTCCAAGGCTTGCATATCACCTTTAATGATCTGCTATCTACATACCACCTTTAATGATCTCCTATAGTGTATATCTGTTTAAGTGATTGTTTAAGATTTCATTGTTACATGTGGCCTCTTTGATTCTCTTCCATGATTAGATTTCTTCCCTGTCTTGCAGCATTTTTTACTTTCTAGGGGAAAAACACTGCTATCAAGGTAGTTCATAACAATAATACTGACTTCAATGGAAAAAAGTGACACTAAACTTTGTAACACTAAAGTTTATTCTGCTGAGCAAAACAGTACATCGTAGCTCTGTCTTCATCTTTCTGTCCTCATTGTAGGAGCAGGAACCCTGTAGATAGCACATCATTAAAGGTGATATGTAATCCCTGGAAATAAATCTATCTTGCTGTCATATACCCAGGGGTTATTCACAAATGAGTAAACACAAGGGTTTTTTTCTTTTGCAAAGGTTTTTAGAGTAGTAACTACCTGTGTAAGGAAGTACAGCTATGTTGTTGTCTGGCAATAAGATAAAATACTGCAAATAAATCATTTGGACTAGGCATTGCCATTATGACACAGTTTTAGATCATTTTAACAATCATAGAATCATAGAATACGTAAAGCTGGAAGGAACCTTTGGAGGTCATCTATCCAACCTCCCTGCAGTAAGCAGGGACATCTTCACTACATCAGGTTGCTCAGAGCCCCAACAAGCCTGACCTTGAATATCTCCAGGGATGGGGCCTCCACTACCTCTCTGGGCATCCTGTTCCAGTGATCTACCACCCTCATTTTGAAGAGTTTTTTCCTAATATCCAACCCAAATCTCCCCTTTTTGATTTTAAAACCATTACCCCTTGTCCTCATGCTGCATGCCTTCATGACCAGTTCTTCCCTAGCTTTCTTATAGGCACCTTTCAGGTACTGGAAGGTCGCTATAAGGTCCCTCTGGAGTCTTCTCTTCTCCAAGATGAATAAACCCATCTCTCTTAGCCTGTCTTTGTAGGAGAGGGGCTCCAGCCCTCTCATCATTTTTCTGGCCCTCCTATAGACACGCTCCAACAGAAGCCCATGTCCCTCTTGTGTTAGGGGCTCCAAAGCTGGACACAGTACTCCAGGTGAGGTCTCAACAGAGCAGAGGGGTAGAATCACCTCTCTCGATCTGCTAGCCACACTTCTTTTGATGCAGACCAGGATACAGTTGGCCTTCTGGGCTGCAGATGCATATTGGTGGCTCATGTCCAGCTTCTCGTCCACAGGTCCTTTTCCTTAGGCCTGCTTCCCAGCACATCATCTCCTAACCTGTATGAATAACAGGGATTCTCCCAACCCAGGTGCAGCAGCCTGTACTTGGCTTTGTTAAACCTCATGAAGTTCACCTGGGCCCACTTCTCCAGCCTGTCCAGGTCCCTCTTGATGGCATCCCGTCCTTCTGGCACATTAACTTCACCACTCAGCTTGGTGTCATCAGCAAATTTGCTGAGAGTGCACTCAATCCCACTGTCAATATCATTAAGAAAGATATTAAACAGCACTGGTGCCAACACAAACCCTTGAGGAACTCTGCTTGTCACCATCTTCCATCTGGACTTGGAGCCATTGACCACCACCCTCTGGATGTGACCGCCCAACCGATTCCTTACCCACTGAACAATCAACCCCGCAAATCCAAATCTCTCTGACTTAGAGAGGAGGAAGCTGTGGGGAACAGTGTCAAAGGCCTTGCAGAAATCCAGATAGATGACATCCGTAGCTCTTCCCTTGTCCACTGATGCAGTTGCTTCATTGTAGAAAGACACTAGATTGGCCACACATTGATCAAAGCAGAAGCAAGACCAAAGCTTGTTGTCATTGGCAAACTTGCTAGATGGTGCACTGGTCCCACTGTCTATGTCTCTGACAAAGATATTAGACAGTCCCAGTACCAGTCCTTGTGGGATGTCACTCATCACTGGTCTCGATTTGGACACTGACTTACTGACCACAACTCCAGTGATACCGTCTAGCCAATTCATTATCCACTGAGTGGTCCATCCATCAAATCTATATCTCTCCAATTTAGAGACAAGGATGTCATACAGAACAGTGTCAAATGCTTTGCACAAGTCCAGGTAGATGACATCAGTCACTCTTACCCACCTATCCTGTAACTCCATCATAGAATGAAACTAAATGTATTACACAATGTATCAAGTGCATCCTCAGCGAGTTTGCCAATGTGGTGTGGTTGACATGCTGGAGAGAAGGGATGCCATCCAGAGGGACCTTGACACGCTTGAGACGTGGGCCATGAGAGCAGCATAAAGTTCAACAAGGTCAAGCGCAAGGTCCTGCACATGTGCCTGTGCAATCTCAGGCACACATTCAGGATGGGCAGAAATTGGACTGAAAGCAGACCTGAGGAGATGTTGATTGATGTAAAGCTCTATACAAGCTGGAAATGGGCACTTGCAGCCCAGAAAGCCAATCATGTTCTGGACTGCATCAAAACTAGTGTGACCAGCAGGTCAAGGGAGATGATTCTGTCCCTCTACTCTGCTCTGGTGAGACCCCACCTGTAGTACTGCATCCAGCTCTGGGGTCCCCAGTGCAAGAGAGACACTGAGCTGTTGGGGCAAATCCAGAGATGGACCTCGAAGGCGATGAGAGAGCTGGAGAACTTCACGTATGAGGACAGGCTGAGGGAGTTGAGATTGTTCAGCCCAGAGAAGAGAAGGCTCAGAGGAGACCTTATTGCAACCTTCCAATACCTGAAGGGGGCCTACAGGAAAGCTGGAGAGGGACTCTTTATAAGGGAGTGTAGAGATAGGACAAGGGGTAATGGCCTTAAACTAAAAGAGGGTAAACTTAGATTAGATATTAAGAAAAAAATATACTATAAGGGTGGTGAGGCACAAGAACAAGCTGCCCAGCAAAGCTGTATCTGCCCCTCCCTGTCAGTGTTCAAGGTCAGGTTGGATGGGGCTTTGGGCAACCTGATCTAGTGGCGGGTGTCCCTGCCCATGGCAGGGGTTGGAACTAGGTGAGCTTTGCCGTCACTTCCATTCCATGATTCTGTGGTTTGCTCTTAGTGAAACCACGTTGACTGCCACCAATCACCTTGTTTTCTGTGTGTCCAAGTATAGTTTCCAGAAGGATCTCCTCCATGATCTTGCTGAGGACAGAGGTAAAACTGACTAACCTGGGTTGTCCTTTCTTCCTTTTTTAAAAATGGGGGCCATTTTTCCCTTTTTCCAGACAATGGGAACTCCACTGGACTGCCATGGCTTCACAAATATGATGGAGAGTGGCTTAACCACTTTATTTGCCAGTTCCATCTGGACCCACAAATGCACCTCATCAGGTCCCATGGACTTTTGCACCTTCAGACTTCTTAGATATTCTTGAAGCTGACCTTCTCCTGCAGTGGGTGGTTCTTCATTTTCACCATCACTGCTTTTCCCTTCTGTGACTTGGACGGTGGGGCTGGTGAATATTGAGGGAAAAAATTATTTGATACTGCCTCATGAAGGAAACATTCTGTTTATTTATTAATTTATGAATGTATTTTACTGGTATATTATGACTTTATAAAGAGCAAAATTTTGTACAAACTTCAAAAATTTTATCTCCCAGTCTTTAAATTTTAACAAATATAAAAGAAAAGTGTAAAAAAAGAATTGCTAGGGCTGCAACATTTAAAAAAACCTAAACCACAGACAAACTAGATCACCAAAATGACCTTAACTTTATTGCAATTTAAAGTTAGAATTGTTGTAGTATTTAGGGAGTCATGGAGTTACTTTGTTAGTCACTTTTCATATAAAGAAAATTGTTGGTGTTAACACCATGCTTAATATTTGGACAGCCCTGAAGTGGTCAGGCAGATGGACCAGATGATCACTGTAGGTCCCTTCCAACTGAAATATTCTGTGCTGTGCAGCTACAGGCAGATTTTGTTTCCTGTAAAATTAGCAAATCACGTTCCCTAAGACAGCTATGGAACCATGCCCTCAGTTTCTAATTAAATCAGATTTACCACCTCAATCATCAATCTTCGCAGCTGCATCTGCAACACCAGCGTACGTTTAGTTTGCTAGTTTACTGAAGGGCCAAGGACGTGATACAGAGATAGCAGTACTTACCTTACTGGAAATTTCTTCTCCTTGTAAGACAGAATATAACACACCCATATTTAGCATGCTCTTGGAACTCCTTCCATCCTGTCATGCCCAAAGGGTGCCAGCTGGAGAGGAATTTGAAAACAATGATAGGTCATGACTCTGCTTTCTTGCTTGTAGCTTCAAAATAGCATCTCATCAGATACCACGCCAGGACAGCATTTCTTACCACTCTTTGGGGAGGAATTTCATCATTATTTCTTGCACATGTAAGGGCAGAGCTTCTAAAAAAAAGCATTGTTAGCATCATCACTCAAGGATTTCAGACCAATAGAGTTCAATTGGAAAAAGAAAAGTTGATACTTAATCATTTGGACTGCCTGAATGAGAAGTTACTGCTGAGCTTGTTTCCTACTTCCTCCCAAATAAAAACTTACCTAATGAAAGCTAGGAAAGTAAGAAAGCCCAGGAAAATGCAAAAGACAAAATTCCTTTCAGGTCTCTTTTTCTTATCCTGTGCTCTCTTCAGTATTAACATTTAATATTAGCCTTTTAACATAGTACTAAACATAAAGATCTGTTACTGCATACATTTGAAATGGCAGAGATTTGCCAAGTCAAAGACTGCTCCCAAATACAACTGTCTGCAGAAAAACCAAACATTCCTGCCTGGGTCATTTTCTTCCCCTTTTTCTAGCATCCAAGTAAGTGAGGATATGACATACCTGGGAACTTTGCTAGCAGGGTAATTTACTACGCTCACGACTGTTTACGTGTGGAAGAGATTAGCCACTTGGTGACGGAATGCAGAACCATTCAGCTCCATGTCAATGCACTGAATTTGTTCCAGGCACTCTGGAGTTGAACCTCTGGGTGGCTGTCTAATGGGAATGACTAAGGCACTTTTATTTCAACTCCTAGTAACAAATACTGCCACCATCCCCAGCAATGTTGCTGGCTAAATTAAGAGTTCTTTTGCACCAGGGTAGGAGGTGAGACTGAGCTGGTGCAGGGATTTTTCTGAATATAAGTAAGACAGGTTTAATAAGACAGATCTTTAATAAGACAGATTGAGAAGAGGAATGCAGATAGTGAGTTACACCTTATGGCCCCTTCAAATGTTGGGCACCTCAAATTTGTGCAGCCCCAGTTGGAGCCCCAGTGGATTTTCCCATGGCATGCTGAGCAGAGCAGAAGCAGATCTCCATTTTGGTCCTTCCAGGCCATATATAATTTTCCTACAAGAAAACTACTGTCTGGAAATAATGTTCTCATGAGAAATCCTTGCCTTACTGTTAGAAAAATGGAAGACCACACAGGAGGTGTAATCATGGTGCTGAGCAGGAGCTACCCACAGGCTCCTCCGGTACCATCTGGCATCCTCTGGCTGCATCCATCCCGCGGCTGAGGGAGACATGCAGTGTGGCGTGGCGCAGCACGGCACAGCCTGAGGGACACTCAGGGTGCATGGTTAAGTGTGCTGTGGGTCACTGGCTCCCATGCAACAGGATCCTGGTCAGGATCAATGCAAGAGCCACAACAGCAGCGGCACAAACATATCAACTTTGCACTGCAAAGACAGACTGTCTTCATGATGTACATGTTACATGTTCCTTTTCTGCCTCCTTGGTGGCCCTGAAAATGTCTTGGCATTGTTTTGAGGGTGCTACATCTACCATAAGGAAAATAATTTATTCCATGAAAGCTCTTCTACTAATGGTACAGAAAAGTGGTGCGTTTTTTTGTTTCCCCAGGCAAATCTAGGAACTCAGAGCTTTAAACAAACCTGAAGATAGCTGTTTAAATTTGGGGGTGGAGAGGGATTTAGATGATTTGCCTTCAATTCTACTTGCTTTTTAAAGAAGACCTGTAATGCACACTTTAGTAGCTAATTTATCTGTACAATTTATCTGGAAACTGATTCAGAGAATTGCCTGCGTTAGTGCTTCCTGTATTTCAGGATTATAACTTCAAAGTTCTGTGAATAACAATAAAATTATTTAGCTACATTGTAGATGCTGTCTTTCTTGATGTTATCAAGCAAGATAACAGCTTATCCCTTAATGTGCAAATGACTGTTGATGTGACAGACCCATTCTTAATTTTGTATTCCAAAGCTATACCACAACACTATTAGACACTCTGAAAAACAAAGAAATTTCCTGAAGCAGAAAAAAAGTTCTGTTGCTGTTGCAATTAACAAATGTGACGCTACTAAACACTGTCAGCAATAGACATTGTGCTTTTTTATTTCAGATAAAACTCTAATTAATTTCTTTTTATGGCTCATGCTGGAAGACTTCCGTGCTAACTTTCAAATTTCCATCTCCCTTGGAGGATTTTTTTTATTAACTAAAAGATGTGAAAACCAAGCTGTTTGGGTATCTTGGGCTTGAATTTGTAAGGGTAAAATGGAATTCTTATTGTGTTCCAGGAGCAATTCGCATGTTAGGTAAAAGACACAGCAGAATTTTTAATTCTGCAGGCACACTAGTGGTAATAAATTGAGAATATTGTCATTAAATTTAAAATCCTGCATTTAAAGGCCTTACTTAAGAAAATAAATGGGTTTATTATTCACATTCCAAAGCAATCTGTTTGGTTTTTTTTAAATTTGGGAATAATCAGTGTTAAAATTAGCTGCTGCTACACAGTGCTGCAAAACAGAATTGCAGCTTTTGGTTTCTGAAGGTTTGGGGGTTTTGTTTTGATTTTAAGAGGGTGAGCTGTACTGTTGCAGCATTGTACATCCAGCCCCAACAGTCCCCATGCATATGGTGATTTGCAGGGACATTGTAGGGATGCCCTGCAAGTGGAGGTAGGGATGGTGAAGGCCAGCTGCTCTCTGTAGCCGAAGAGCTCAAGGATCCTTGTAGAGAGTAAGAAGAAATAGAGGAAAAATGTGAGTTAGACAGGAGTTGGCATAGCAAGGTACTGCATGGCCTCATTTTTCAGCAACTCCACAGTAGCATACACGTAGCAGTGGCATTATGCCACTCACTGCTGGGCACAGCAAACTTATTAGGTCACTCATGCCACAGAGAAGTGGACTAGGATAGTTCACTGGGATAATGCTAGATTTCCAGCAAGGCTTTTGGCAAGAAACAGGAGGCCTATAGCAGAACAGTGCATTAAAGATTTTCTTGATTACATCTTTTAATTCTTATAAGTCACATTCTGTGAAGAATCTGTTTCTTTCTTGCAGAAGTAAAACTGTAATATTTATAATAGCAAAAGTAATGAGAATCACTTCTTTCTTCCTTCATACACTCTTTCTGTGAGCGTGCCCCTCTCCCTGGGACACAGTGCAGACCCTCAGTCTCTCTAATTTCCCAGTCCCACTAGACCCTCTGCCTGAGCTGCTCTTCATCCTCAGTCCTACCTTGGCCACCCCTTCTCCCATGACAGGTTGCCATTAGGACATGAGCTGTTGCTCTTTGATGTGCACCATTGTGTCCCGTTGTCCTGTTCTGCCACCAGGGATTCCTGACAATAATGAGTTCTGCTTGCCACAGACTTGGGTGATCTCTGTCCTCCCATGTCTCACAGGAAAAGAAACTGTCCGGCAGTTTCAGATGTCAGTCATTGAGGACAGTTAATTATCCAGCTTTGACTCCACGTGATGTCTTCTGTGGTGGTGAAGTCACTCTGGATCATTTTCATAGCAAAATCACGGGGAAGGCAGGCATCTTTTAATATTTATTCATTATCTTAAAAGGATAGGTCCCAGGCATCATTAAGGTCACTCTCTACTATCTCTATTTTTTAAAAGAAGGAGCCTCAAGGAGATATCAGTCTTCTTGACTACCAGCCAAAAGCGTTCATAGGTTCGTTTGGGAGGAAAGGGACTGAGCTGCCATATGTTGCTGAGCTACTCCATTGTGGGAATTGGACCTAAGAGGTTAAAGCCACAGGTGTCCATCCATCTCTTACGCAAATACTGTGGATGGAGATCTGTGAGGCTGGTGTGAGAAGCACCCAAAGGAGGGAGTCTTACAGCAGCAGGATGGCCCTCTTTCGTCCAGACTCCATGGAATAAACAGATGGTTTCTATACAGAATTTTGAAGGCCACAGTCCCTGGAGTCAGAACTTTGTTTTCATTAACTGCAAAATTAATATTAAAGGTGACATATCAAATATGCTAATGAGCAAAAAGCAGTACATGCTAAACATGGATGACTGTAGTACTCGACTCTCCACCCAAATCATGTTAAACATCACCCCTGGGAAGGAACGACTAAGGTTAGGGTATGGAGGATGTTGAGGAAGCTACCCTCAGTTGGGGAGAGAAGAGACTGCAGACCCTGAAGAGGCACTTGGCAGCCTGTGCTGCTTCTCCTCCACCCAAGACAGGGATGCGTTCTTAGTAAGCAACTGCGATTTCACTCTTTTGGTGAGAATGCCCGGGATAATATTTTGGTAGCATTTAATTATGATCATGCTAATAATGCTATTGCAGTAAGTGCATTTATCAACTGCAATCACAGACTTTTATATCTATCACTCTAATAAACCTTCTACCTGTTTCAACTTTGTGAAACTCTTTCAGTGAAAAGTCCTTCAAGGGCTCTGAAAGGAAAACATTGACTCTGATACGTGGTTTTATATATAACCTTTCACACATAAACTGTTGATCAAGCCTGGACCTAGCTGCACCTAGGCTCCTCTCTGAGGAGCAAGGGGTCCCTTCACTGAACGTTGTGATTCAGTGGAAGGGCTCCCTCAGCCACACACCAAATGCACTCCCTTTAAGTGACACTCCATATACCCTTGTTTATAAAACAATGGCTTAGAGGTCACAGCAGGGAAAGACATGGGGAAAAGTGTATTCTAGAAACTCTTGCAAGAGCCAGCAGGGAACTTTTGCTGTGTTGTGCTTCAATACACCTGTTTGACACTGTGCTGTTACCATTTCTTTTTCCATCAGTGCAGTAAGATGCACTCCATACTCCAAACAAAACTACTTCACTAGAATTAATTTCTCTTGATTTTTGTATGCTACAGATTCCACAGAGGAGGTATACAACTATTATAGCAGAAATTGAAAAAGTTGTTTAGTTTTCTTTGAATTCTCTGAAAATGCTCTTTGCTAGAAGTCTCAAAGCTTTCCTACATGCTAAGTGAGGTATACAACAAAGTTGCAGGAATCCCACTTAAAAGATGGCCAATTCAGAAAAAAAAAAAGCAGCATGGTATGGATCCCTGTTCCAAAATTATTTCTGAATTAATTAGCTGTTGGAGCACTTAAAGACTCTTTCAAAAGCTGTTACTGTTCTTGTCCAAACTCTTAAGGTGATTTGAGAAATCATAAAGTTCTGCTTTAATTTTAGCAGAAGAGTAATTTATTAAGCCTTAAATACTTTCAGTAAACCATGAGGTCTTGGGTTAAAACTAATCTGTTTCTTCTCTTTCTTTTTTTACAGAATACATAGGTTTCAGTATTGGGTTTGTATGCATTAGAAGATAAACAGCAATAAGGTAGTTTGTCATGTTTTACCTATTTAACTCCAATGCCTACAAAAAAATGAAGCATATCTAAACATAATAGAGAAACAGAAACATTGTGCCTTCTGACATCAGCAAATTACATCAACGGCCTATAAAGTACTATGAACATCTGTGGATAAGTTTTGTCTTTCGTTATAAAGAAGAAAAACTAAGTGCCTATGAATGACTTCATCTTCAGATGAACTTATATGCATCTGCCTTTATGTGAATGTGTAATCTAAAATGTAAATTAATTCAAATTTTGGTGAATATATTGTAAATAGTTAACTACTTACATATTTATATAAAAATCAGTGATTGTCTTCATCAGATTTCTCCACTTAATGGTGATTGACTGGCAGGGTGCTGATCAATACCTTGAGAGTGTGGGAACCCTCTTGTCATTTGGCAGTATCAGCCTCACTCCTTTCTAACAGGCTGCCTTGAAACAACAAATGTAAGTAAATACAGACAAACTGATGCTACCACACCTCTGTCCTTGGGCACTGCTCCGTCAGGTCAGATGTTTCCAAAGCATCACTTCACCCACCTCTCATAGTTTTGCATGGTGGGGTTCTGGTGGAGAAGAGTGGGGCTGTGGGGGCAGCTTCTGCAAGGGCAGCTTCTGCAAGAAGCAGCCAGAAGCTCTCTGCAGGCCTGACAGAGCAAACACCAACCGGCTCAAGGCCAGAGTTGTTGCTGACCAAGGCTGAGCCCATCAGCGATGGTCACAGCGCTTCTGGGAATCACATTTAGGAGAAAAAGCTGGCAAGCAACTGCTTTTTGCCACCAGAGAAGGGAGTGAGGAGATGTAAGAAACTGTGCAGACAGCATGGATAGGGAAGCAGTGGGAGGGAAGAGGCACCCCAGGTGCCAGAGAGAATGATGCCCCTGCAGTGGGTGGAGAAACCCGTGGTGGAACAGGTGTCCCCCCTGTAGCCCATGGAAAAGGCCAAGCCCCCACCTGCAGCCAGGGGAGAAGCCCAACACCAGAGACATATAGGACATGCTGTGACCCAGATTGGAGCAAGCCTCTGCCAGCACTTGCAGCCCTTGGAGAGAGACAGAAACACCTCTAGAGATGAACAAGGGAGAGATCCATACCAGAGCAGGTTTGCTGGGAGTTGGGGGTCCTTGTGACCCCAGAGAGGACCAGGCTGGAGCAGTCTGGGCTTGAGAGACTGAGAGACATTCTATGATTTATGACTGCACCCCATAGCAGTGACCCACACTGGAGCAGCTGGTGAAGAGCTGAAGCCCTGTGGGGAAGGACTCACATTGGAGAAATTTGTGGAGGACTGTCTCCCATGGGTGGGACCCCACACTGGAGCAGGGGAAGGGTGTGAGGAATGCCTTCCCAGACCTCCCCCTGACTAAAACGGAAAACATCTCGTGAGGAACTGACCTAAACCCCTACTCCCCCATTCTTTGCCCCTCCCTATGCCACAGTAGGCTGTGGGAAGAAGGGAGCAAAATCATGACTAAAGTAAAGTCTGCTAAGAAGGGAGGGGTGTGGGGAAGGTGCTTTAAGATCTGATCGCACCTCTCCATCCAACTCTGGTGTCACTGGGTGTACAGTGCAGTGTAATAAATTAGAGAGTTTCTTTCCCTTATTCTGTGTTGAGTCTGTTTTGCCTGTGACACTAACTGTGGAATGATCTCTCCCTGTCCTTATCTCAACTCCTAAGCCTCTCCATATATATTTTCTCCCCTGTCCAGCTAAAAAGAGGAATGATGGAACAACTGTGGTGGGCATCTGGCCACCAGCAAGGGTCAAACCACCACACTTCCTCACCCCTGACAGTTGTACATACTAATGCCCAGTGATCAAACCCCCAACAGACCTTTTATCTCTACTACACCTTGGATCTTTATGTTTTTATTTTCCCAGTGGAACCTTGATTCATATGAATTAATTCCTTTTATGAGTAGGCACATCACATTCAACCTTAAAAAAAAAAAAAAAGCCCTCATCAAATGTAGAAGAGTCCTTTCACCAGCAGCTTGTTTAATTCCATCAAGCCTGGATCTTATGAGTCTTGACTTCCTCAGACTGCCATTCAGTTTGCTGGACAAAGAGCAAGGTTTAATATTATTCAGTTCTAGCTTTACACTAAGGTGAAGTTGCAAAACGCAATTTTTCAGTAAAGCTAGTGGTCAGAAAAAATAACAGAAGGGTTTTTTTGTAGTTTAAATGCAAACAAATCCATTACCGAGGATAAGGAGGATGTCGCTGAAGCAAGGCAAGACAACTGTGAAAGAGTGTGCTGAGACAGATACTTGAAGATACACTGCAGAAAGCAAAATCACAAAGTCAGGGTTAGAGAGAGGTTTTTCTTTCTTCACTCTAAAATGCAAAGGAAACAAATTGATACCATTTTCATTTGGGAGATTTACCTTATTTCACCCAAATTCTTTTTTTGGCTTGTATGACTAAAAGGAAAGACAAGCTTGCTTCACCTGGTAGAGTTTAACTATGGATCAGCTCAAAACCTGAAGAAGGTAATGGTCAAGGAAAGACACAAGAGGAGGGTCAACATCTGGCAGCTAGGTTGTGTCTGGGGCTGAGCCTCACTGAGTTTCAGTAGAAGAAACATTTGGTGAAGTATTACTAATATAAAGCCTTTCAAACGAAAGGGACTTTTGTTGGGAAATCAGACTACTACCTTTACTTTCAGGAAACTTGAGAGCTGGTGGAGAATGCACCTGAAACGTGAACTCTCTTTTGTATCAACGGCTCTTATTTCATAGCAAGTAATTTCTTAATATAGTGGGATTTATAACGTGCCTCTGCCTTGCCCATTTGTGATCTATTCCCATCAATACCTGCCACCTGTGTAGAGCACACAATTAATATTTTAGAAAGAAAATTTACCTAGGAGGTTAATCCCTGGGTACTAAATATTAATTAGGCACTTAAATTATTGTTTTAAAACCGCTTTTGTGATATGGAGGGCATGGTTTTCTGTCATCTGCTCAATATTTATTTTAAGCGTATTAAACCATGTCAGGAATATTCAGTGCACGAAAACCCTTTTATGTTCAAGTGGATTAAATTTACATGTCCAAATTAATGCTAAAAATTACATTTACATAATTCATTCTTCCTAAAGTGGAATTTGTTTTGCATGTGTAGCTGTTAATATACGCAATTGAAGATGAAAACACAACACACTATTGTTGCCCACATTGCTAATTTGGACTAAGCAGAGTTTCATCCCCTTCCTTGTCTGGTTGCCGGGTCTTTTTTTTCAGTAGCTATATTTCACAATTAAGCAGTGTGTACGTGTGTTCCCAAACAGAAAGGGTCTTGCTAAGTAACCTCAAACAGGCCTTGCTGTGGTTCTTAGGGATCTAATAATGCTTTAAAAGCTATTATTAGTATTTTGCTTATTAGCATAAACAGGAAAAGGCTACTGGGGAGAGGCAAAGTAATTGAAAGAAGGTTAGGCACTAATATCATTCCTTGTTGATATGAAACACCTGCAGGAAAAACTAAGCTGAGATCAAATACTAGTTAGTATTAGGCTTTGATCTGAAAAGACAGAATGTTTCACAAAGTTAACCACAGCATCTAGCCATTTGTCTCCCTTTGAAATTAATGGAAATTATGTGGCTAAATCCATCTGCCATTTTGAAGCCTCAAATCCCATTGAGATTTTCAGCACCTGAAACCACTTGTACATTTGGCATCGTTAATATTAGCAATTTGCTTTGCCATATTGAACACCCGTATTACCCTAATAGAAAACATGCCTTGTATCATACTGATAACCAATGATGCTCATAAATGCCATGGGTATAAAATATATGGGCACTTTATATAGCATTTGGTGCCCTGATCTTCAGTGATTTGTGTTTGCTCAGATGTACATAAGAAATCTCTTTTTCCCCCATCATCCACTGTTAGCTTTTTTACTCAACAGATACACTGAAATTATCCTCTCATTTCTGCCATTAACCTAATTAAGAAGAAAACTAAAACCCAGAAGTGCCTACAAGCATCTGTCTGGCAGTCAGAAAAAATAACTAAAGCTCAGGGTGAATCTGAAAGTGGTATTTGGGTGAATCTGAAAATGATACTTAAGCTGGGCCATATTTTTATACCTTTGTTGACCTCTGCCTCTTTCAATACAATATATATACATAAATGCAATAAATCAAATAGAAAATTATGCTACCCTCTTACAGATTGATGTCCTGTTAACTCACACAGACACACAGATCGAAATATTATTTGTCATACATAGTCAAAAGCTCTTGAACTGTAATCATTATTATTGTCACTGTTCTCTGCTCTAGCACCCATTCCTAGAGCTTGAATTCTCCTGTATTGCCTTGCTTCAGTGGCTGAACAGGTTTTATTATTTTGCCATCCCATTATGTGTAATTTCAGATTTCATTCCAAAAACTCCCCAAATTACCCACACCCACCACTAGGATTAACATAATTTTCTATTAAAAGATATAATAAAAAGCAACAAAATGAGACAACCTCACTATTAGCACTGCCATATCCACTCTCAAAAGGATAGGTGAACTGAAACCGACACACACATCAGGGGATAAACTAAACAACCAGATGTCCCCTGGGGATCACCAGAGTCACCAGTGAGTACATCTGCACAAAAATTACCATCCTTGAGTGCCCTTCCACAGAACCTCAAGGGATCAGGTCACTATGCTTGCCCACCATACTTCCCCACTAGGCTCCATGGGAAAGAGTTATCATGTTTCTGCACATGCTTCCACCCAGCACTCTGCAGGGCCTCCAGTCAGCAACTGTGTCCTGCTCCGGTTTTTGGCTTGTGTGGAAGATGGATGACGCATCTCACATGCTCACACTGGCAGTTAGGGGTCATCTCAGAAAAGACCCTTGCTTAAACAGAAAGTAGATGTATTTACAGACTAGAGCTTATGTAGAAACTTGAGAAAAGCCTGCCACAAGTCAGAGCCTACGTCCTCCAAGAAAAGACATGGTGCTTTCTGAACCTGGAGGAGCCATTTTCAACAAAAAGCACATTTCAGATTATTATTTTTGAGCTGATCAGGACCAGTTAAGGGTTTGTTTAGTGCACTTCTACCCCCACCCTAAACAAGCATGATATGGATTTTAATGTGCAACAGCTTGGTCTTGTGGCTGCTAAAGCAGGATTTATGCCATGACTTCTGGAGGGAACACAGCAAATTTACACTGCTATCTGTTCCCCTAAGTCATGGAAAACATGATGGCATTTGTCTTTCAAACATTGGACTGTGGCTCCAGCTATGGAAACACAGAATCCTGATTTTGGCAGGGCTAGAGTTAATGTGGTTTTTTTTTTCCTAGAAGCCAGTTTAGTGCTGTATTTGGGAGTTAGGATAAGAGCAATAGTGATGTTTTAGTTGTTGCCAAGCAGACAAGGACTTTTCAGCTTTTCATACTGCCCTGCTAATGAGAAGGTGGGGGGAGGGCACTGAGGAAGCTGTGAGGGGACACAGCCAGGACAGGTGACCGCAGCTGGCCAGGGGGTATTCCATACCATATGTCGCAGTTTTGCATAGCTGGATTCTAATGGAGAAGAGCGAGGGCTGCATGGGTGGCTTCTGCAAGAAGCAGCTAGAAGCTCTCTGCATCTGCAGGCCCCAGAGAGTAAACATCAGCTGATTCAAGGCCAGAGTTGCTGCTGACCAAGGCCGAGCCAATTGGTGATGGTCACAGCACCTCTGTGAATCACATTTAGGAGAAAAAGTCAGCAGGCAGCTGCATTTTGCCACCAGAGAAGGGAGTGAGAAGATGTAAGAATCCACGCAGACACCAAGGCCGGGCAAGAAGGAGTTGGGGGGCAAGAATGAGGAACTCCAGGTGCCAGAGAGAGAGATTCCCCTGCAGCCCATGGAGAAGACCGTGGTGAAGCAGGCTGTCCCCCTGCAGCCTGTGGATAAGGATGGTAGGCAGAGACCACCTACAGCTTGTGGAGAGACCAACACATGCTGCAGCAGGTTTGCTGGGGGACTTGTGACTCTGGGGGAACAGGCCAGAGCAGTCTGGGCCCAAAGGTCAGCACCCCATGCCCATGGAAGGGAACAGTGCTGAGGCAATTGGTGAGGAGATGACACCCTGACAGAAAGGACTGACTCTGGAAGAGTTCATGGAGGATTGTCTCCTGTGAGTGGGACTCCATGGTGCAGCAGGGGAAGGGGGTGTGTGTGAAATGCACGCCACCCCCAGCTAAGAAGGAAGACTTGGGAGGAACTGATTGAAACCCTCCCCCTCCCCATTTCTTGCCCCTCTCCATGCCACGAAGAGAGAGGAAGAAGGGAGCGAAATTATGACTGAAGTAACATCTGCTAAGAGGAGAGGGGTGGGGGGAAGTAGAGGTGGTTTAAGATCTGGAGGAGGAAAGCAGCTTATGAGGAACTGACCTAAACCCCGTTCCCCCATTCTCTGCCCCTCCTTGCGCCCTGATGGGGGGGAAGAAAGGAGTAAAATCATGAATAAAGTTAAGTCTGCTAAGAAGGGACGGGTGGAAGAAGGTGCTTTAAAACCCTGCCACACTTCTCATTACCCGACTCTGGTTTAACTGGGTGTGTAGTGTAGTGTAATAAATTAGTTTTCTTTCCTTTGTTCTGTGTTGAGTCTGTTTTGCCCATGACACTAATTGCAGAGTGATCCCTCTCTGTCCTTATCTCGACTCCTAAGCCTCCCAATATATATATTTTTTTTCTCCCCTTTCCAGCTGAAAAGGGGAGTGATAGAGTGGCTTTGGTGGGCATTTGGCCTCTAGCCAGGGCCAAACCACCTTACCATATGATGTCATTCTCAGTATATAACTGGGGGGGGTTGGTTGGGAGGCTGCATGGCTCAGGAACTGGCTTGCTTTGTACGTTCTTTTATCACTATTATTGTTATCACAATTATTATTGTTATTATTAGTCTCTTCCTTTTCTGTCCTGGTTTCCCCTTTTTGTCTTTTAGATTCTCTCCCCATCTGACTGGGGTGGGGGGTGTGAGTGATCAGCTGGGTGATGGTGGTAGCTGCCTGCAGGTTAAACCATGGCACATGAGCAATCAGATACATGCTGGAGAATATGGACAAAGCCAATAGCAGTGCGCTTGGCTGGGATGCAGTTAACTTTCTTCATAGCAGCTCACGCAGTACTGTGCTTTAGATTTGTGGCCAAAATAATGCTGACAACACACCACTGCTCTGGCCTTTGCTGAACAGTGTTTGCACAGCATCCAGGCCTCCTCAGTTTCTTCCACTGCCACCCCAGCAGGGAGGCTGAGGATGAGTGAGTGGTTGGGGGTGGAGGGAGGGAATGCCACCAGGCAGACAAACTGAACTAGGAGAAGCAATATTCCACATCATACAATGTCACAGTCAGCAATGAAACAGAGAGGAGTAGGTTAGGAAGGATAGCTATGCTTTGCTCAGGAAATGTCTGGGCATCAGCCTAGCCATGGGCAGTGCTGACTGATTTCTTTTGCCCCCTTCCCTTCCCTTCCCTTCCCTTCCCTTCCCTTCCCTTCCCTTCCCTTCCCTTCCCTTCCCTTCCCTTCCCTTCCCTTCCCTTCCCTTCCCTTCCCTTCCCTTCCCTTCCCTTCCCTTCCCTTCCCTTCCCTTCCCTTCCCTTCCCTTCCCTTCCCTTCCCTTCCCTTCCCTTCCCTTCCCTTCCCTTCCCTTCCCTTCCCTTCCCTTCCCTTCCCTTCCCTTCCCTTCCCTTCCCTTCCTTTCCCTTCCCTTCCCTTCTCTTCCCTTCCCTTCCCTTCCCTTCCCTTCCCTTCCCTTCCCTTCCCTTCCCTTCCCTTCCCTTCTCTTCCCTTCCCTCTTTTTGCTTATTGAATGATTTTTATCTGTACATACAAGTTTTTTGCTTTTACTCTTCCTTTGCTCCTCACCTGTTCCACCAGGAAGAGGGAGAGGGGGTAAGTGAACAAGTGGCTGTGTGGTACTTAGCTGCCTACTGGGGTTAACCCACATGGTAATGATTCAATGAAACCCATTAATATATAATATTAAAGGGCTGAAATTTCTATTATTACTGCGCTGAGTGCACTACTAACAGCACGACTTATGAGAAATACAAACTTTATACTGCCTGACATTACTCACCTTGAGTGATTCAACTTAAATCCTGCTTTTTTGTGTTAATTAGACAGAAAATGCCATGTTTTGCTCATAAGCACTTGCAATATAAGCGTATGAGAGTGGTGTATTATTTTCAAAGATTTTAATGATGTCAATTACAATAATTTTCAGGTAATGACTGCAGGGGAATCAAGGTTCCTGATACCTTCTGTAAGGGTTTTCTCTGGCAATGCAAAGGACTGAGAGCTCACTATGATTACACTGAGAGCTGTATGGAGGATCCTGACCTGAGAGCAGACTTTAATGTAGAGTGTTCTCACCACAGATTTTTTTTTTTTCAACTTCAGTTTGACCATGCAGATCAGCCTAACCCGGGCGTGGCCAGCACAGCCCTGCTGGCACACGTGGTAGTTGGTCTTTGACACCCACAGGTAGAGGCAGAGATGTCCTGATGTCTTAATAAGCTCACAGGTTCTGTGTATCCTCCATGCTGACTCATGAAAGAGGACGTTTCTCCTTCAGACATGAAGTGGGAGGCACCAGAGACCTACCCATAGCTGAATGACATTTCTGCAACCTCACTGCAAAGTGGATGATGTAAGAAACTGAGCGCAAAACCTGGCTCAGGGTTTAGCATTGAGCCTAAAGAGCAAGCTAACACAGCTTGAGAGCCACAGTGAAGCTGGGTGAGGTTTTAGCTGGTGAGCAGCAAGATTTATGGCGAAGGTGTAGTAAATGCCCAGTTTAGCTCTATAGTGAAGGTATGCACAGGTACAGCCTGTGGTGGGAAGTTTTGCTACTGTTCAGGCAGAACTCCAGAAGGGAACTTGGAGAGGCACCAGGGAAAGAGCAAACAGGCCAACACACAGCACAAAGTACTCCTTCATGGCGTAGTCCCTGATCAGGAAGACCTGCTAGGTCATTCTCTTTCATTCCGGTCTTGAAGGGCAGTTTGACTCACATGGGAGTTGTTCAGGCCCTTATTTAACAAACTGGGAATAATGAGCATGCCTTTTACATTTTTAGAGCTTAAAAAAGAGCCAGATTATTTTTGTACAACTTGTGCTGTTTCTCAAACCTCAGAGAAAACACAGGCTGTACTCTGAATGCCATTCAGTTCTCTGATCCCTTGTGTCCTGCTGATGCTTTCGCTCTCTTTCTCTGTGCTGGAGTATCAGATGGCTCCCACTTCTCAGCAAAGCTGCTGGCAGTTGGCCATTTGGAATGGACAGACACAACATGCAAAGAGACACTTTGCCCGGCCTGTTATTAAATGAATTTCACCGGACAAAGAGTCATCAAAAGCTGGAATTTTCCTGTGCAGTGGAGTATTTTAAAATTCCTCTTTTTGTTTGTTTGTTTGATGCTGTTTTCTTAATCCTGTTTTTCTCATTCCCACATCGGATGCCAGTTTATTAAATAAATGGTTGCTTGAGAATGTTTGTAGTTCATGCAGAACACTCTCCCCCGCCCCATTTGACAAATGAACCCATACACAAAGGACAAGCTGTGAGTCTCACAGTTCTCATAATGCATGTGAACAGTGTCAGTATTGGTGCTGGAGGCTGTGTAGCATGTGAAAGAGAAGAAAATGAGTGAGCCTGTAATGCTGGGCCCTCAGGAAATAGTTGGAGATTTGCTCTCTGACCTGTGTGAGGGGCATCCCGCTGCCTTGCTGCAAGAAGACACAACTATCAAAAGCAAGCAAGCTCACCAGGAAAAAAGAGTTCGGCACAAGGGTCGCAGAAATTATTGCCCAATAGACCTCAGCTACAGAAGCTAATGGAGCGTTTATGTTAGGGTGAAGCAATAATGCTTGAGTTCAAAAGCATAGATTTCCTGAACCTAGTCGCCAAGTTCATCTCAGCAAACATGAGCGTCCAAAAGCAATGCGAATAAATTAGCCTGTCACCAGTGGACCTATTTCATAGAATCATAGCATCATAGAATGGTCTGGGTTGGAAGGGACCCCAAGGATCAAGTAGTTCCAAACACCCTGCCACAGGCAGGGCCACCAGCTTCCAGGCCTGGATCTACACAAGGTTGCCCAGGGCCCCATCCAACCTGGCTTTGAACACCTCCAGGGACGGGTCATCCACCACCTCTCTGGGCAGTCTGTTCCAGCACCTCACTACTCTCTCTGCAAAAAACTTCCCCCTAATATCTAATCTAAACCTTCCTTCCTTTAGCTTTAGTCCATTCCCTCTTGTTCTGCCATTATCTACCCTTTTGAAAAGTTGATTCCCCTCCTGTTTGTATGCTCCCTTCAGGTACTGGAAGGCTGCAATGAAGTCCCCCCGCAGCCTTCTCTTCTCCAGGCTGAACAAGCCCAGCTCCCTCAGCCTCTCCTCATAGGGGAGGTGCTCCAGCCCTCTAATCATCTTTGTGGCCCTCCTCTGAACCCTCTCCAACAGTTCTACATATTTCTTGTATTGGGGCCCCCAGATCTGGACACAGTACTCCAGAGGGGGCCTCACAAGGGCAGAGTTGAGAGGGACAATCACCTCCCTGTCCCTGCTGGCCACCCCTCTTCTGATGGAGCCCAGGATACCATTGGCCTTCTGAGCTGCCAGAGCACACTGCTGGCTCATGTTAAGTTTCTCATCCACCATGACACCCAGGTCCTTCTCAGCAGGGCTGCTCTCAAGGAGCTCTTCTCCCAGTCTATAAATATGTCTGGGATTCCTCCGGCCCAAGTGCAAGACCTTACACTTGGCAGTGTTGAACCTCATTAGGTTCACCCGGGCCCACCTTTCCAGCCTGTCAGGATCCCTCTGGATGGCTTCCTTTCCTTCTGTGGTGTCAACCACACCCCTCAGCTTGGTGTCATCTGCAAACTTGCTGAGGGTGCACTCAATTCCATCATCGATGTCATTGATAAAGATGTTAAAGAGCACCGGTCCCAAGACAGACCCCTGGGGGACCCTGCTTGTCACCGACCTCCACCTGGACATAGACCCACTGACCCATTGTCTATGTTCTGTCAACCAGTTTCTTATCCACTGGATGGTCCACCCATCAAATCCACATCTCTTCAATTTAGAGATGTGGTGGGGGACTGTGTCAAAGGCCTTGCACAAGTCCAGGTAAATGACATTGGTTGCCTTCCCTTTGTCACTCCATCATAGAAGGTCACCAGATTGGTAAGGCACGACCTTCCCTTGGTGAAGCCGTGCTGGCTGTCCTGGATCACACGCTCATCCCTCATGTGCTCCAACATGTCATCCAGGAGGATCTGTTCCATGATCTTCCCAGGCACAGAGGTGAGGCTCACCAGTATATTATTTCAAGGCAAAATCACTCCCATTCTCAAGACCATTTATTTCTTTTCATTTGCCATACATAGTGCTGATGTTGCTCTTCAGCTGCTTTATATATTAGATCTGTGAAATTATCCAGGGTAAAGAAATCTGACTGAAAAAATAAACTACTTATGTTGTATCTCCTATGTGCCTTAGCCCCTGAAAATAAGCACTTTTGGGGACAGGAAAAAAGGTGGGGTTTTCCCCTACCCCAATCATTTAAAAAAAAATAAGGCATTTTTTAATCAGAGTTGTGGATCAGATTTTATTTCAAAGCTCCTAATGAAATATTTTTCAATGATACACGACATGGTAAGCCAAAATAATCTTTGGTGCTCAAGCAGCTGATTAGAAGTACCAACTTAAAGGTAAAGGAAATATGAAAAAGGAACTGGGCATCAGAAAACAACATAGATATTGCCTTGGGTATGCTACAGACATGACGAGGATGATTTAATTAAAGGATGTTTCTGAAATAATACAGTTCTAACAAATGCAAATTTTTTTCTGCAGCTGCTTTTCCTTATTCTGCTGATGTTGTGTAATAACCCAGCTCCAAACCCCTCAGCTCCCGCATCTGATTCTGGCAGCTCTTTTTCCCCATGAGTCCCAGCAATGAACCTCTTTAGTTGCACGCGGACTATGGGCAATGATGTCAGGATCTCCTGCTTCAGACCTAGTAACCACAACTGAAGGATGAGGAGCTGTCAGTGGTACTTTCCCTTCCAAAGTACTGCGTGTAGCCCTCCAAGAGAGAGAAATACCATACCACAGAATTACAAAAACTTTACAGGGCATTCTTAGCTTCTGATAATGTGGGTTTTTTAAGTGCCTTTAGTTCCTGAAATGCAAGTTGTTATAGAAATGTCAGCTCTTATTGATCCATCTCAAATTGTGATTTGCAGAGAATCAAACCTCAGGATGAATTATTGTGGTGGAGGGACAAATCTTCCATTTAATAGCTTTTTACATGTAAAATCTACAGCTCCGGTGCACAGTATGCTGTAGGTTAGCATTTAAGGGAACAGCACTGACTGGAAAATGGAAAACAGGCAAGGAAAAATATCTAGAATGTTCACTTATAAATGAATCAACAATAATAAAATAAGTTCCATATAAATTCAAGATAAAGGGAAATAACTTTAAGCAAACAAAAAGATAAAGCCTGTCTGCAAGTCTGTGATGATATATACTCAGAAAATAACTGCTGTGATGCACACTAAAAAAATGACTCTTTAACAACCTCCAAATGCCCCACATGCCTACATACACAAAGGGATGTCTTAGAAAAAGCACTAGTTGAGAAGACCATTAATTCACTAAATAGTGGGAAAACAGCTGGCTTGGATGGTTTCCCAAATAAATTCTATAAAGCCTTTAGAGAAACTGAGAGCTACTTTTCCTGTGCAACATTTAGCACAGCCTTTCAACGTGGTGACAAGCGAAGACATTTGACATGATTCTTGGTGAGACTGCACCTATCCAGTAAGATTTCACCTATCTACAAAGGCATTTCAAAAAGGCCAAAAACTATATTTCTGATTACTGAAAATCACTGTTAGATAAACTTTGTTAATGGAGATTATTTTGTTATTCACAAACTTACTTAAGGCTTTCTCATATTAATCAGAGTAAATAACAAGGATCATTACTCATAAAGTAGAGAAGATTCCTTCGTAATAGTTTTAAAAAGTATCATAAGCTTCTATATCAGCAAATCACATTAGATTTTTTAAAGGAAATATTGTTCCTTAAGTACAGAGAGCCAAGAGTTAGTCAAAGTACCCTTTTTCTCCCATAAAACACTAATTTCTCAAAACACAAATTGTGGCTGGGAAAGCATTCCTTTCAACAAATTCTCGAGCTTGTAAAATGTTTGGAAAAATGTCAATATTATCAAAATATCTTGTTCAAAATTAAAAAGACAGTCTTTTTCACTAGTGTGCAATATATAAGGTAGTTACAGAGGCAGCTGTAATAGATTGTTGAAGTATGCCGATCTGAACTAACTTCTTCCCCAGTGGGAGAATGGGGCATTCAGAGTGAATCAATTAGTGTCTTTCCCAGTAAACTATTTGGAAAGATCTTCCTGATACCCTGAGACAAGCAGATCTTTCTAGCTTTCTTAGAAGGACTGAGAACTGGATCTACCTATAATTATCTGAAGGGAGGTTGTACCGAGGTAGGCCATGGTCTCTCCAACCAGGTGACAGGAAATGGCACAAGGGGAAATGGCACGAAGCTGTGCCAGGGCAGGGTCAGATCAGATGTTAGGAAAAAGTTCTTCACTGAAAGAGTTTTCAGGGCCTGGAACAGGCTGCCCAGGGATGTGGATGAGTCACCTTCCCTGGATGTGTTTGAAAGATGGGTAGATGAGGTACTTAGGGATATGGTTTAGAATAGGACAGGAATGGTTGGACTCAGTGATCTCAGTAAACTGTCCTTATCCCAACCTGCAAAGTTTGGGACTTTTTGGTTTTCTTTTCCCTTCTTTCCCCTCCATCCCTCCCCCCATACCCTTCCCCATCCCCATCCACCTACACTCTCTTAGAGAGAGCAGCTGTGTGGTGCTCAGCTCTCAGCTGCAGTGAAACCACAACAAAAGAGAATGAAGACTTCTTCCACTTTATGTAGGCCAAGATTGGCTCAAGGATTTCTTAATCTGGACTGTCTGCTATCCTTTTGTCCTTTTTCTTTCTCATAGGAAAAATATTACCACAGTGAGAGGTTTAATGCAAAGGAAAAAAAAATAATCCATTTCTGCACTTGTTTTTCTTGGGATTTGAATTATTTAATATCCTTTAATATGGGTTTTTATTTCCATGTCATCATCCTGGCCCTATCAATTTAATGCTTTTGCTCACTCTTCAACTCTTCTGTCACTCCAACCATGCTGTTTCTTCCCCTCACCTTTCTTCATTCCTACTCCCTGCTTATTTTCTCTCCCTTCATTTCTTTCATCCCCTTCTGTTTCTCCCTCTCAGTATTTTCTCTTTCTTGATTCCCCACCTCTCTCTTCTGGTTGTATTTCTTTCCCTATTCTCTGGTTCAAACTTTGCTCCTTTCCTTACACTGCAGCTCACCCGGGTTTCCCTTCTCCCCATTCCCTCCCATGTCTCTCTCTCTTGATAGGACCTAAACCTGAATGGCAGCCATCCCATTTTCTGCCACTTTCTTTATTCTTCCCTCTGCCCTCCATTATCAGTGCATCACAAGAGGAGCAAAATCTAGCTGTCCAGCTGACAAGGATCTCCACTTTTCACCCACTTCTCATACTGTTTTTTCTTTTAATATTACCTGTAGCTGTTTCCTACCTTTCTAAGTCTCTAGACTCTCTGACAGGTGGCAGCTTGACCCAGAGCTTGCAGAAGATTTATATAATCCTTGTCATTATGAAGAAAACCTTGCAAGTAAGTACTGAATGTGACCAGTGCAAGGAGGTCAACCTGTACCAGTGGATAATGCGAAACAGATACTACATGTGCCTACTTCATTTAAGAGGTCCAAGGCCTGAAAGAAGCTATTTGTATCAATATTATTTGCTTTCTTTTTACCAATAATTCTGGAAGGAACATTCAGTTGACATCTTTTTTCTACAGTCAATAGCACCACAGATACTACATGTGATAGTTCTCTGATCCTTGCCTAAATGAGAGCAAACCTTGAAGGTCCCATGGCAAACAGAATTAAAAATAAAATCAGAAGCTGCAGTTACAAGACTGAATTGGCCTGTGGAAAATGCATCTACAGCTCCCATTAGGGGGAAAAGGGACCCCTTTTCTTCTTCAAGCATGACAAAAGCTACCAGTCCATGAACTGTGCTGCCAACAAGGGTATTGACATACATTCAGCCTCTCAGGATTTCACAGTGCGGCGAGACACTTGAGAGTCACTCTTGTGGTTACCATGTCATCACCTGCTCAATATGCTTTCACACTGCTACAGCTCCCAGTAATGATTTTTTTCTTTCAATAAAATGTAATCAGCCCCTGAAAAGTTACATTTAAAAACCCAAGAGAGAGAGAAGAGATCCTGAAAGCCACGTTCTTCAGATCTTCATATCCTTCTCTGAGTTTCTCCAAGGAAAAATAGGAAAGACAAAGGTTTTATTCATTAATTTAGATGTAACTCAATATGTTGAGCTGAAACAGAATATGTTAGTTGCTTAGCCCTGTGTAAATGCGTATTTACTGCTGCTGTTTTGGTTCCCACTTTGGAGTAACTTTGGAAAGGCTGTGTCTGACATCTGCACTGTACATGCTTCCTGCAAACCCATTCCTTCCAGTTTCCCCTGACAGTGACATCTCGAGGACCCACCCACATACATCACGCTGTTTCCATTCGTGTGCTTGCAGAGTTATAAAATGGCAGGTAACTTAAACGGTGTTTTACATATACAGATTTATTGCTTCATTGTCTTATAGTGACATGTCACGCCTCAGGTACTGTCTAACCAGAAAGCTCTCTGAAATCAGCAAGACTTTCTCTGACTCCTGTGACAGGGCAATAGTCTGGAAAGCTGCCTAATGCTTGGTACAGTCCACTCACCCTTTTATCAGCAGGTATTAGGCCATTTAATCATATATTTATGGGTACTCCCTAAGCAAAGGTGCCCTGGATTCAGGGCTAGAAAAACAGGAGGAGGAGGAAATTCAGCAGTTATCTGAGGAAAGCTAAGAACCATGGGATGAGTGTGGATGAATGTCCCTAACGTGCTTAATTGTCCAAAAGGCTGAACCATCAAACAGGTTGGTGAGAAAGGACTAGAAAATAGAAAGCAGTGTAGCTGATGGGCTCAGAAAAACAATTTTAAAAGCAGGGAACCATAGAAACCACACACAGCTGAGTCAGTAGCGCATGAGAGGAACAACAACAGCTTGAAACCAGGGAAGAGTGGTGAGGAGGCAATAAGTAGAAAAAGAAGGAGTTGGAGAAGGTGGAAGATGTTCCTAAAGTAGATGAATTTCCCATCATTCTCGGAGAACAAAGAGGACAGAAATGAGTTTTCAATCAGCTGGATACAACAAGGTAACAACAGAGCAACCGTGCCTCTGTGAAAGTCTAGACAAAAGTTGTGATGACTAGTTGTCACTTTGAGGGTTTTCTAGAGATGGGTGTTTTCTGTAATGGGCTTCTTTGGGTTCAAGAATGATTACTGCAGGAAACGTACTTAACGAAAAGTGAGTGCACTTAATATTCAACCATATTTTCTCAAATGTTGCATTTGTCAATTTTCTGGTGCTTTGAAAACCTGAGCTTGGAAAACCGACAGTCACATTAAGAGGAAGCACAGAGTGAAATCTCTCTCATGGAGCAGCTGGCCTATGGATATAAACCAGTCTGAAGCTTTTTTGGGGTGTTCTTCATCACATTAAACTCTAGCTGTGTGTGTGACAACATGCTGTGGCAGACAAAAAAACCCCAAACAACCAAGCCCCTGCAAAGTCAAAAAATTGACAGAGGAAGAATTCATTCTCCTTCTGAAAAACATTCCCAGTCATATTTCTCTCCTTTTTTATGTAAAAAAAATTTTTTTGGAAAGCAAGATGAAACTAGAGCTGGGGAAAGCATCAGGCAATGAAATCAAGTGCATACATCTGTAAGAGAAGGAATAGTCGAATTTTCAACATGGATATGAATACTGTATTTTCTGGACATGCCTATTGTTAAAACATTGTCCAAAAGCTAATTTTAAATTTCAAGGTTTGTTTCTTTTTGGCCGATGAAAAAATATAGTTTTAAACAAATTGTATTTGTCAATGCACAACAATAAACCTATTAAATCCCAGATGTGAGACATACAGCTATTTCTTAGTGATAGGAAGTCCAAACACAGAACACCAAAAAAAATTATAATCATGGTCTCAGCCCACACAGAAAAACAAAATGTGTTCTGAAAAGCCTGTTTCAGAAGATAATAGTTGCACAGAAATTGTACAAGCAGCACTCAAAGGTTTTTGATTCCCACTCTTTCGCATTTTGTATTTCAGCTCCACTTTCCAGGCTCTCTTGAGTGTTTTCATCTGTCACCTTTTGGGCTTGTGAGAAATTATAGATCCTTCTGTGTATGCCCAGAGCACACAGCACTGAAAATCTTTTTTGGGGTATGACAATCCTTAGTTTGCCAGCAGCATTTAGGGGCTTGTTTTGCAAAGACAGCTTTAAATTTTGGTGTTCTGCAAGTGGATGAAGCCCTCACTCCACCTTACCCAATGCCATGTGTCCTGCAGCCCCTTTGCCTACACGCCTCCTCCTCTTGCTGCACCCCTCTCCTCACTTCCTGACCCTCAAAAGGAAAGCAGCCACCTGGGAGGCAGCAACACACTCTGCCTTCTGAAAATATGGAGGTACAAGGGACCACAATGGATGGAATAGAAAAAAAACCCAGGAAAGTATTGAAGGGAGAGAAGAGTGGGGAAGAGGAGGAGTTCCCATCCCCTGGGTGCTGGGGAGAGGGGTGAGCCCAGCCTGTACTGTGAGGAGCCACAGCAACCTACTTGGCAAGCTTCTTCACAAGAACATCAGAACAGAGGGGAAGGGCGGGAAAGAGGTTTGAAAATCTCAAAAAGATGCCACAGACTCAAAGAAACATCTGCCAGGAATACAAACACTCCAGCAGAAGAAGGCATCTGTCATGCCTAGAAATGCACGTTCTACCCTGCCCCTCCATCCTCTTACTCCTTAGGGGAGGACTGCGGATCATATGTTTTCACAACATATGCCACAGCATATGTCAGTATGTCACCAATGCCGTAGGGATCATGATGATGTCACAGTGCAAACAGCATGGGGGTATTTTTCAGATCTTTGTAGCAAGTGACTGGAAACAGCTGAAAAGCATATGTATGAGGTGTTAGCGGTTAGGATTCATCAATCTGGAGTTTTCACACCTTTTTATTTTTCTTTTCATTTGTAGCAGTTGTCTCTAGACAGTATCCCATAATAATAAATTCTGTAACACTGCAGCGCTACATAGCCATTAGAAATCCTTGAAGTGCTGCTTCATCCTTGCATAGACCTGAAATCCAGAGGAGTAGGCCATACCCTTTTGGAGATCCTCCATTAGTGATAGATGAAAGGCAGAAAACAGTCACATGGAATGTTGACCCCAGAGAACATTCCACGTTTGATCCTGTGTGCCCCATGTCATTCTTGATGGGTTGTTCTTTAAAATTATTTTCTTTCCTGTCATGCTTTTGTGGAAGAACCATATGATTCCAAAGCACTGCTAAATTGAAGCAACTTTCAAGGCATTTTTAAGCAGAAGAATGCTGGAGAGGAAAGTGTATTTGAAAGAGATGTTGACTGACTGCAGAGCCAACCATAACTCACAAGCCTAAGCACTATGGAGAGTCTGTCCAGAAGAGCTCACCCAGGGGACATAGCTGGCACATAATCAGTTTTGAAGGGGCTCAGATCCCATTTCAGCATCAGAAAAGAAGCAAATTCTTAAGATGTACCAGACTCCAGATTCTGACATCTCTGGCCATTTTGGCCACGTGTGCCAGAATGGAGAGAGCTTGATGCTGAGCACTTAGAGGGAGACCTATAACTGTGACATGCTTGAAAAGCTCTTCCCATGACCAAACTCATCCAGCATGTTTGCAGCAGTGTGCCAGCTCCGGACTTGGTCACTTCTGCCTTTGGTGCACCCAGTCCTTGCGAGGGTGGAACCACTGTGCACCAGCAGTGTGCTTTTGCAGCCAAGGAGGCTGATGGTATCCTGGGGTGTATCAAGAAAAATGTGACCACCAGGTTGAGGGAGGGTCTCCTCCTCCTTCCCTCTGTCCTGTTGAGGTCACATCTGGAATATTGTGTGCAGCTCTGGGTTCCCTGGTTCAGGAAAGACAGGGAAGTCCTGGAGAGAGTCCAGCTGAGTGCTACAGAAATGAGGGGACTGGAGCATCTCTTGTGTGAGGAAAGGCCAAGAGGGCTGGTTCTGTCTAGCCCAGAGAAGAGAAGACGGTGAGAGGGCATGATTAATGCCTGTTAATGTCTAAGGAGTGTATATCAAGAAGGTGGGGCCAGATTCTTCTCAGTGGTGCCCAGTGACAGGAAAAGGGGCAATGGTCACAAATGGGAACACGTGAAGTTCAACCTGAAAACAGAGGAAAAACTTCTTTACTTTGAGGGTGACAGAGCACTGGGACAGGCTGCCCAGTGAGGTTGTGGAGTCTCCTTCTCTGGACCCACCTGGATATGATTGTGTGCAACCTGCTGTAGGCAAGCTGCATTGGGGGCGGGGGGTGGGGGTGGACTAGCTGATCTCCAGAGGTCCCTTCCAACACCTCCTTGCTGTTCCGTGAATCTGTGAATATTTCCATTACTGTCATTTAGGGTGTTCGTGACTCTTTTTTTAAATAGACAGCACTTGGAATTTGTTTGTTTACTGTTTGGTTTCTTTTTTTTTTTTTTTCATGTCTATGCAGCTGAATGTTCATGCCTGAACATTTTCCATATGCTGCACATTGACAGCTTATGGAAATATTTCCATATGCATGCTGTGAGGACTTAAAATACAATCATTTTAAGGCCCAGTTATAGGACAAGACCTAGCTTTTGTATTGTGGAACAGGATATGGAACCATGCCCAAGGTGTCTTTAGGCACTTTAAAAGTTTTTCACAAGGCAGATGCACACAAGGATTTTCTGCAATAATGAGAAGTTAAAAAGTTCCATGCTGCTCCTTTAGGAGTCTGGGCTTGGATGTTTGTGTTGAGTTTGCTTCCAGAAGAGATTGCAGCTCTGGGATTGTTTTCTAGTCCTTCAGCAACTGCTCCTGTGTGGGTCCTTTTCATGGGATACAGGCCTTCAGGGACAGACTGCTCCAGGGTGGGTCCCTCATGGGCTGTAGATCCTACCAGAAACCTGCTCCCGTGTGCCTTCTCCATGGGCTGCAGCTTTCTTCATGGCATATTGACCTGTTGTAGCCCAGTGGCAGGGTATATAGCTGCCCTGGTGTGGGACTCTATGGTCTGCAGGGAGACAACCAGCCCCACCATAGTTTTCTCCACCAACTGCAGGGGAATCTGTTCTAGTGTCTGGAGCACCCCTGTCCCAGTCTTAGTGTCTGAAGGGCTTTTTCACTGTTATAAATGACTGTGACAAATGTTAGAGTTTCCAAATAGAATTTATTCCAGCAAGCATTAAGCAGGCAAAACAGCGTTGGCCGGCTGGGTAGACTCCTGCTCCACCAATGGGCACGCACCAACGCAGCCGAAAGTTTACATACTTATACAATAGAACAATGAATATTCAATTAGCACATATACATATTTATTACCTGAACCCACCTATTCCCGCTTCTCATGCTAATTAGCTTATCAGTCCTTAGTGCTTGCGCACTGTCTCATGGTGGTGGTCTTTGGGGGTCCTAATGATGAAGGCTTGAAGTCTTCCTCAGGTTGAACTTCTCACCTCCTTTCCCTGGCACATGCGTAGTTGTGATTGTTCCAGATATGCACAGTCATCCTTGGGATGCTTCCTCCTTATCAGTCCTGGGTTTACTTTAACTTATTCAGAATACAAAGTTATCTTATACAACACCAAACCTCCTGTCTGTGCCCTTTGAAATATGAACATGCAGATGTCCTGGCAATTGAGTAGTGGGGCAGAGGCCTAGGGTTGGAGGAAGTTAAAGCTCCATACAGGGTCACCTGTTAATTTTGAAATCTGGCAGCCTCAGTGTCGCCAAAGTTACAGGCATTGTCCCAGAGAGAGATGGTATCAAGACCCCACAGCTTTGCCTGTTTGCCTTGATATGGTAATTTTGTGCCCAGTATCAGTCGGTCTGTTTGCTCAGCCACATTTCCTTAGGTTCCAACCCATGACCTCAGTCACTTTTTAACTCCTTCCAGGATCATCTTTATCTTTTAACAGAATTGAACCCTTATTAGAGAGAGAGATTCCGCAATAATTCCCCCAACACAACCAACAGCAAAACCACATTAACAATATCCCATCTTTTTGATGTACTATCCTAATTTCCCTACAAAGTATTTTGTGTCCAGTTCTGGGCTCCCTGGGATAAAAAGGACAGGGATCTCCTGGAGAGAGTCCAGAGGAGGGCTACAAAGATGATTAAGGGCCTGGAGCATCTCCCCTATGAGGAAAGGCTGAGTGAGCTGGGACTGTTCAGCCTTGAGAAGAGAAGACTAAGGGGGGACCTAATTAATGTTTATAATTATCTTAAGCAGGGGATGCAGGGGGAATCAGGCAGCCCCTTTTCAGTGGTCTGTGGAGACAGGACAAGGGGCAATGGCTGCAAGTTGGAGCACAGGAAGTTCCGCACGAACATGCAGAAGAACTTTTTCACAGTGAGGGTGACAGAGCCCTGGGACAGGCTGCCCAGGGGATTGTGGAGTCTCCTTCTCTGGAGATATTCAAGACCCATCTGGACACCTATCTCAGTGAAATGTCCTAGGGAGCCTGCTTTGGCAGGGGGTTGGACCCGATGATCTCTCGAGGTCCCTTCCAACCCCTACAATTCTATGATTCTATGATTTCTGATAAGGCAGTCTTAATTCATAAGTCAGCAAAAGAATATACAATACAAAGTTTCAGTTTGCAGTTTCTATTAATCTCTGTATAAGACCCCTAACACAAGGGATTATACAACACCCTATGGCCACTAATATCCCTGTTACCACTATCAGAGAAGTGAAAATTGATACCACCATTCCCTTCCATTTTCCCATGTTTCTGTTAGCAAGCGCCCTTTAACCCTTTGCAGGCATTTTATTTAGAGAAGTAAAGGCACAAGGAGTTAAACTGCCGGTTTGAGAACAAATTCTTATGAATTTACTTATTACATCACTCATGGCTTTTTCATTCCTCTCTCTCACAATTGTTCTACCCTTCTTAAATATGTTACCACAGAGGCTCCATCAGCGTTGCTGATGCACTCGTGCATCACATGCACACCTCCTGTGGTGGGTCCATTTTGGAGCTGGCTGGAACCAACTGAATGTGACATGAGGGCAGCCCTTGGCTATTCTTACATAGACCAACCTTGCAGCCTCCTGCTACCAAAACTTTGCCACATAAACCCAGTACACCACCTTGTCAGAACAGATTCAGTCCAGTGTGCTTGTGTGCAGGAATGCTCCAGCAATGGCAGCCCCATAACTTTTGGCACTGATGTGAGAAGAGCTTGGGTGGTGTCACCTACATTGGTTTACGGTGGAGATCTAGCACAGACATGTCACGCACCTTGCACAGCCTCCATGTGCCAGTCCTTAGACCAACTGCAGAGCAGAAAGATGAATAAGATAGATACTGAAAAACTGACATATGCCTTCACTTTTGAACATCAACAAGCAGACTGTTTATAAACCGAGCAAACAGAAAACAACCAAACAGATCTATTTTCTCCTGTCCTCTTGCCTTTACAAACACTTTTGTGACAAGTCTGTCCTTTTTGCCCCTTTTCAGCTCCACAGGTCCTACCAGCGGCAGAGTCACATTACACAGAGACGCATAGATTTTCAGTACTGGCCTATCTGGACTTTTGGTTAAACCAAAAACTTCCCCCAAGTGATCTCAGTGATGCTAGAGCAATACATGGGTCTCTTCAGAAGATACATGCACATCAAACCCAAGCGGTAACCTGCTGAGAGGCAGTTGTTTGTCTGTGGTGGAAACAAAGCCGCATGGGCTCATCTGTGACAGCAAATGAGAGCTGTGGCTCTAATCCATGGCTAGTGATGGAGCCGACCAACACAGACCTAGCCACGGACCATTAAACATGGGGCACAGCAGTGAAAGAGAGAGATTAGCTGATTGCAGTGTATTGTTTTGTAAGCAGTTGAGGACCACACCATACAAATAGGATAAAAGTGTAACACATCCATACTCTTCCTTAGGAAAAGAGGCCTGGTTATATTTGCATTGTGCTCTATGTTATCTCATTAATGGCTGCTTAATTTGTACCGCCCTTAATTTATCTATGATAGTACTGCTGCGATTGCTATTCTATGCACCTGTCTCTGTTGCTGCCTTGATCTCTTCACATGCTTTTCTGTTTATTCTATAAAAATTGGATCAAAAGCTCTCTGATGCTCAGTCTGTTTGTTTGTGCAATGCAGAGTGGAATGGGATTTAGTGCCTGTTTGTGGTCCCTGTGAAAGTAACACACCCAGAATTATACCTACATAGTTTTAGAGTACGTTTTGTTAGAAACAGTGCCATCAGACAAGGCAGGCATCACCAACCGTCTTATTTTGTTGCAGTCAGGAAAAAGACATCTGGTAGCAGTTTGTTCTGGGGCATAAAAGGGGCTCTTCCAAGAATCTTAAGTGGGATCATATTTAGAAAAAGAACAGTAAGAGTTCGCAACGCCACCAGAATAGTTTTTGGGTCATTTGTTCCAAGACCTCAGAACTAAGCCTTTTTTTCTCTGAAATGTCTGTACTGGCAACAGTAATCTACAAATAAAAGATTTTTTTGCATTTTGAAAACTGGTTTCTTTAATGTTCCCTCTCAAAATAAACCAGATGAAGAATTACCATTCTCCCCCGCTTAGGCCAGCAGGATCAAGTCTGCTTCAACTGGAACTTTCTTTGGTAGACTCAAGCTTATCAGATTAGCTTTTACTCTTGACTACTAGTCTGCAAAGTCAGATAGTTCTCAGGAATCAGGTTACTTCTCTCTTTGATGGCTAGCGAGTAACTGCCTGACTGGATTTGCACAGAAGCAACTACAACATCTGTGTCTGAGGAAGCAGAAAACACAAAAGGAATCCAGTTGACTATCTGCTGTTGCCACATTTAGTTTTAGTGGGAAATACATTGAAAAATATTTTTCTTGCCACATAACTAAACACATTTAAGTGAATATACATAGTGCAAAAGTAATTTTTGCCTGATATCTGTGCTATAGGATTTTGGGAGATGTTTGCACAGACCAAAGACCTCATTTCAGAGGAGAAATAAATCTAGATGCAAATGAAAGCACCTGTCCATTGCTATTTTAGGGAGTAAGAAGGGGGTGAAGGTGACTTCTAATGCAGGAATAAGTTCTGTATAATTTTAGAATCCTACTGAATCTTCAAGGAGCTTTAAAGGAGGTCTCTTTAGAGATGATCACAATGATCAATCCTATTCTGTGATCAGAATAGCAATGATTAGACAAAGAATGATATTTTTCTAGTTATTGCAATATACTCAGATGTGGGGAAGAAAGTCCTTCCAGCTGGCACTAATATTTTGAAGGAACTTCAAAATGAAGCTTTATGGAATGGAAGGTTATCACTATTTAAATCTTGAAATTCCCTGAGAAGAAAAACATTAGAGAGAAAGCACTCTGTGTAATTAGATCAACATCTTAATCTTTTCCTTTTGCCATTATTTAGCAAATTCTTCACTGGGATGAGTCAAATTAAAGTCTGCAGCACGGAAATGTACTAACTAACAATATCTTTGGAGAATATGCTCTCTTTCATGTCCAAATGAAAATACTTTTATGAGCAATGTTCCAGAACAGAGAGCCTTTTCAAATCTGGGCATCGCTGGTAAGAGCAACTCCATCCCTTTACTGCCTGCAATGGCTCTAGTTAACTCCAGCGATAAGCATGCATAAAAGTCTCTACATGATGACATTAGGAAATACGAAGAAAAGCTGATTTAAGAAAACCAGATCAATCTCATCCTTTCAGAATGTTGCCATTAACACAGAGATCGAGAGATAAAGAACAGCCCAAAGTAGGTTGCAAGTGCTCTGCTGTCTCACATTGTTTGATGAAACATTGGAGTGAAAGGAGTGGAGAGTCCCTCCTTAGTTAGGTTTTGAGAAGATTATACCCATCCAGTCCCTTTTAAAGAGTCTTTGAAATTCTGAATAAGCTCTTGCAACTCTCTGTGAGCGGGTTACTGTTCTGTGAAGTAGGTTACTTTGCCGTATTTAGCAGTAAGTATTTAAGCTCTTGAGTAGTCGTTCTAGTATCTCTGGAAGGCAAGGGAAGCTCTTTGTTCTCCCCTGTAAATAAGAGTTTGCCAGACAGTGCAACAATTGCTACTCCAGGAACGACATTAACTTGAGTTGCATCTCATGAGGATGTCTTGTCATTGCTTTCTCCACAATACACCATCTCCCTCGCCTTTCCAAAGGTACCATTTTCTTGGGCTGCTACTCATGGTGTTTGTCATCCTTAACGTGTTTTGTCTTAATCCTCTTTACCACAGTGACCTGATTCCTTCTGCTTTCCCAGCATGTGAAGAGCCTTACAGTGTTCAGCAAGCCCCAAGCCAGTGGGCATGCCGCGAGCTGAGCGGTGGTGGAGGCTGCCATAAGATGGATGCTGCTGCTGCTGGTGGTGTGGTTATTCTGGGCCATGCATGAATTTTAGAAACCTTTAGCCCCATGTTACCCACAGCTAAGTAGAGTGGGGATATTGTAGCAGCGTGCACAACTGCCCTCCACATACCATCTGTTGCAAGTTTCTGCAGCCTGTATTTATTCAACCACTTTCACTAAGTTTACTACAGGCAGCCATTAAGGCCCCTCACCACAATCTGAGGGGTAAGAAGAAATCTGAGGGGATCAATAGGCATCGTTTTAAGAAAATATGATTTTCAGGGATGACTGTGTGGCACTCTGGAAAGTGGAGCTGTTCAAAGTGCCTATAGAAGCCCCTTGAAAGCAAACCACCTTGGCCAAAGGGCTTAATATTTTTATATTACCTGAAAACGGGGTGTGAGTGTCTGGGAGGTGTGTGTGTGTGTGTGTGTGTGTGTGTAGTTATTAGCAGTATTTAACCTGAAATGTTGAGAAACAAAACCCCCAAACAGGCCAGACATATAGAGATGAAAAGGCGGGATACTTTTACTCCTATGTGTTGTCTTGGCAAGATCCTTTACTGATCGTGTCCTGCCACCTAGTGACCCGAGAAAGGAAAATTTCCCTCGGTGACGTGAAATGGAAACAAGGGTGATCAAGAGCAAAGCTAGAAGATACAGAAAGCAAGACGTGAACTCTGTAGAGCGATGCAGTGGTCAGAAGCACGTAGGGTGAAAGGAGGGAAGAAAGAGGTTTGTGGGTGCAACACTTGGCTGGTAAATAAACCCTCTGAAATCTCAGTGTGGGGTCTGCTGCGGTTGTGTTAGGTCAGTTGAGTTAGCACATGAAGAGAACTGGTAGCTCTGAGGGAGTTCTGCAAGTGTTCCTGGGTGGTTCTGGGCCAAATCAGACCCTGCAGTCACATATGCAAGGTAAATGTAGAGTACAGAGAGTAACAGTCAACTTCAGCTGAACTGTTTGCATAGCTGGGATGCCGTGATGTAACAGCAGTTGTTGGGTATGACATGGATGTGTCCCTGCTGCTTCTGAGCTCAGATGCTACAGCACTGCAATAGTGCTTCTTTAGAGGGGGTAAATAATGTCGGTATGAACCTATCCACAGACCTCTTCCTTTATTTGAACTAGAGCTGTTAGTATAGGAAGAGTGCCAGGCTGGTGGAGTTGTGTCTGTTTCGATACCTGTGTAAGAGCCTCTGACAGAAACCAGGCATGTAATACATAGTTCTTCATGCTTTTCAGTACATAATTGGGCTGGAGGGAGCTCCCAGAGGTCTAATTCCACAGCTGCAAAAGTCTTGCTCTCCTGTTTCTGCTGTCTAACAAGTTTTGCTGTCCTGCAACTGCTAACAACTCCTCCAGGATACAGCTTCATTTTACAGATTGGGAATAGAGACATCACAAAGCCAAGGAACTTTTCCAGGTACACATGGGGCCTGAGGCAAAACTCACAACTGGACACAAGTCCAGGTTTATTATCCTGTGCATGTGGCCGTTCTCCCTAATGTGGGGACTCCAAATGTTCCAATGAAACTGCTGCTGAGCAATGTTCTGTGTTCCAGATGTTCCAATAAAATTTCCACACTTTGCTGGCATGTGGAAAACAAGTAGGCAGCAAGACCCAGGTACAGTATTCCTTACACATATTTAATCCTGGTAACGTGCAAGATTTTGCATGTGAAAACTCCGTATTTTCTCATTGATCTAGACAAACGTGGTCCTGAACTGCCATCTATTTGTGCCAGCAGGGAACATGCTGCAATTTCATGTAGGGTGCTCCCATCTCCCAGGCATTTCTAGCCACCTGACATCAAAGGCATCAATCAATATAGCAAAAAGAAAATATCTATCTTCACTAGGGCAGCCATGGCAACCAATGCATTTTGATCAATGCCTTTTGAGGTAGAGCACTGGTTGCTATGGTGAACCCCTATGTTGCAGAATGCCATAGCAACAAGAAAATGCTTTGATTTTTTTTTTTTTTTTGCCTCTGTAAAGCCACTAAGAAAAAAGTTCTGAGCTAAAATGTAAATTGGGTTTTCTGAATATTCTCAGGTTTCAGATTCAGAGCTCCACAAGGCAAAACAGAAGCATAAGGAAAGGTTCAGTGATAGTCATACAATAGTGTATTAATTTAAGTGCTTGCTTTGGGTCCTGCAGACTGATAGATTTTAAAACCAGCTTGAAATCAGAAACAAATCCAAGGACACAAATTCTCATCTGATTTACACTGGTACAAGTGTATGCTAACTCCAGCTTCAGTGAAGGTTCCCCCAGTTTAGGCTGATGCAAACAAGAGTAGAATTTGATTCAGCCTCTTGAACATCCAAGTTTTGTGAACAGCCACTTGATTTTATGTTTGATCACCGGTAACAGCTTAGGATAGTAGGAGGCCTACTTATTCTGTGGGCCTCCTTGAAGAGTCAAGAAGGTGCTGCATGGGTGAACTGTGCTCACAAAATCCAAACTTGGGGCCTGACACCAGCTACCCTCCAGGTACCTCCAGCTGTGCCACCAGGTGCCACGCAGAGCAACATGCTGAAATTATTTTAAAGCTACCTGTATCTAGTTGAAATTTGGAGGTGTATTAGTGACCCAAAGACTCAGAATTTGGGAACCATGGATTTAGACACTGCATAGAGGGAAGCAGTCTGATGTATGCATGGCAGAACTTGTTTCAGTCTTCAGAAGAAAATACTTTATATTTGGATTCTTCATCTTCAGCATCTTGCCTCTCTCTATTCTACTGTAAGAAAGAGGAGACCATGTACTTGACTTCATGACTTGCTGCATATGACTTGCCTCTCTGACATGCTCACAAATGTGCAGATGTTGCAAGTGCTGCTGTAGTATGTAGAACTGATAAAAGAGCTTATTTCTAAAGGTGTGCTTATTTTTTCCAACTGCCTCTCAGCCAATTAAAATAGAAATATTCCTGTTACCTACCAGCCATGCCTCATTTACATATTTGAGTACTTTTCTATATTGGGGCCAAAGAGAACTAGCCGTGCAGTAAGGATGCTGTTCTGATTGCATATGCTCTGAGCATGATAAAGGCTGCACAGTACATTTCCTGGAACTGTTGTACACTGAACTGTGTAAAACATTTCCTGGAATTATTACTGATGATTTTTAGTGACTAACTACCACTCTGTTAAAGCTCCACGACACTATTAGATGCGTACCAACATCCAGTAGCTTCTGAGGGTGAGAGACTGAGTCATGCCACCTGTGCTTCATTTACTTGTTATCTGCATTAGTTACAACCTATTCTGCCCTGCCCTGCCAGTAACCACAAAGCAAGGTAAGTTCTCCATTTTTTTCCCTACCTTTGAGACAGGGATGCCTCCTCATAGCCCTAATATGTTATTTAACCCATTATTTTCATAATGTCTTTGTAAGTCTTTCAATCTACACAAGCACAGAGTGCTAGCAAGCGTTTGATTAAATCAAATGTTCCTCCTCAGGTCTGTGTTGCAGGTCCACTGTCTCCAGCAATCATGTCATTGGAAATGTGCTCCTGGGCACTCATACTACGGGGTCCAAGCTGCCAGGTTAGCCCTGAGCGGGTAAAACGCGAGGATCCCTTGTGTCCAGAGACACATGCAGACCTCTACGCTCAACTCTTGCCAGCATCCCAAGGAGAGTGGATCCTAGCCCACTGGTTGGCAGGGCTCATTGGGAGGGCTTTAAACTGGGTAAGAAGGGGAAAGGGAATAGCATGACGTTCCCTGGGGTCGAGCAAGTAGTTCAGAGGTTTTGGCTAGACTTGGTGGGGGAAGAGGGCAGAGGTCAACGGGACAGTGAAGGGCTTGGGGACGTTCTAGGTGATAGCAGGGAAAAATCTGTGGATTATCCTGTAGGATCTTGTGAGGACTCTTTGGAGGAGGCACCATTGCCCATCCCCTGCCTGAAATCTTGTGTCCTGCTAGGGACACCTGTACCTGCTGCTTCCCTAAAGTGCCTGTATACTAATGCATGCAGCATGGGTAACAAACAGGAAGAGTTAGAGATCTTTGTGTGGTCAGAAGGCCACAATCTTATCGCAATCACAGAGATGTGGTGGGACAGCTTGGATGACTGGCATGCCGTCATGGATGGCTGTGTGCTTTTTAGGAAAGATAGGCTAGGGAGGCGAGGTGGAGGAATTGCTCTTTGTGTGAGAGAGCAGCTGGAATGTATTGAGCTCCACCTGGGGGAGGGTGATGTACAAGTGGACAGCTTGTGGGTGAGAATCAAGGGGCAGGCTAGTGTGAGTGACACTGTTGTGGGTGTATACTACAGGCCCCCTGATCAGGAGGAGAGAGTTGATAATGCATTCTACAAGCAGCTAGAAGTAGCCTCGAGATCCCAGGGGATCCTTATAGGTGACTTCAATTACCCAGATATTTGCTGGGCAAGCAACACGGCCAGTCGTATGCAGTCCAGACAACTTCTGCAATACGTAGAAGACAATTTCCTACTACAGATGGTGCAGGAACCTACAAGGGGAGAGAGGAAACTGGACCTTGTTTTAACCAACAAGGATGAGCTCATTAGGGAAATGAAGGTCAGGGGCAGCTTGGGACATAGCAACCATGAGATGGTGGAGTTCAAGATCTTGAGTGGAAGAAGCAAAGCAAAAAGTAGGATAGCTACCCTGAATTTTAGAAGAGCTAACTTTGATCTCTTCAGGTACATAATAGGAGCTATCCCATGGGCTAGGCTGTTAGAAGGTAAGGGGGCCTGTGAGAGCTGGCTAGCATTCAAACAGCGCTTCTTCCAAGCCCAGGATCGGTGCATCCCTTTGAGCAAGAAATGGGGAAAGAGAGGCAGAAGACCTGTGTGGATGAGCTCATGGGTAAACTCCAAGGGAAGCAGAAGGTCTATGAATTGTGGAAAGAGGGTCTGAGCACTTGGGAAGAACATAGGAATGTTGTCAGGGTCTGCAGAGATGTGACAAGAAAAGCTAAAGCCCACCTGGAAACGAAACTGGCAAGGGACATAAAGGATAATAAAAAGGGGGTTTTAGATATGTGAATAGTAAGAGGATGACCAGGGATAATGTGGGTCCCCTGCTGAACAAGGCAGGTGTCCTGGTAACAGGGGATGACGAGAAGGTGGAGATACTGAATGCCTTCTTTGCTTGGTTCTTCACTTCAAACATCCCTCGGGACCCACAGGCACTGAAAGAAAGTAAGAGAATTTGGGAAATGAAGAGCTTCCCCTTGGTTGAGGTGGGGTTGGTCCAGGAGCGTCTCAAAGGGATTAATGCACACAAATCCATGGGCCCAGATGGGAAGTATCCACATGTGCTGAGGGAGCTGGTGGAAGTGATTGCTGAGCCACTCTCTATCATCTTCGCCAGGCGAGGTGGGTTGAGAACTGGCTGTCAGACCGAGCTCAGAGGGTGGTGATCAGTGGAGCAGAGTCTGACTGGAGACCTGTGACTAGCGGTGTTCCCCAGGGCTCGGTCTTGGGTCCAGTCCTGTTTAACATCTTCATTGATGACCTTGATGAGGGAATAACATCCACCCTCAGCAAGTACCTGATGATACAAAGCTGGGAGGAGTGGCTGACACGCAGGAACACTGCGCTGCCATCCAGCGAGACCTGGACAGGCTGGAGAGCTGGACAGGGAGAAACCAGATGAGGTTCAACAAAAGCAAGTGTGGAGTCTTGCACCTGGGAAGGAACAACCGTTCATATCGGCACAGGCTGAGGGATGACCTGCTGGAGAAGAGCTCAGTGGAGAAGGACCTGGGGGTCCTGGTGGATGACAGGTTGGCCATGAGCCAGCAGTGTGCCCTGGGGGCTGAGAGAGCCAATGGGATCCTGGGGTGCATCCGGAGGAGTGTGGCCAGCAGGTCAAAGGAGGTGATCCTCCCCCTCTACTCTGCCCTGGTCAGGCCCCACCTGGAGTATTGTGTCCAGTTCTGGGCTCCCTGGTATAAAAAGGACAGGGATCTCCTGGAAAGAATCCAGAGGAGGGCTACAGAGATGATTAAGGGCCTGGAGCATCTCCCCTGTGAGGAAAGTCTGAGAGAGCTGGGGCTGTTCAGCCTTGAGAAAAGAAGACTGAGAGGGGATCTTATTAATGTTTGTAAATATCTCAAGTGTGGGACACAGGAAAATGGCCAGCCTCTGTTCACTTTTTCCCAGTGAGGGTGACAGAGCCCTGGGTCAGGCTGCCCAGGGGGTTGTGGAGTCTCCTTCTCTGGAGATGTTCAAGACCCATCTGGATGCCTCTCTGTGCAATATGAGCTAGGGAGCTGCTTTGGCAGGGGGTTGGACCCGATGATCTCTTGAGGTCCCTTCCAACCCCTACAATTCTGTGATTCTGTGAGAGAGGGGAAAAGAGTCACAATGGAACTTGTTAGCTCCTGCTTTTGCTGTTGGTTTGGGTTTTTAAAATACATTTATGATGCAATATTCCCGGTATATACCAACTTTTGATGAAGCCGTTAGCAAACCAGGTGAGCAATCTCTTTGACCACAAATGGGTAGAGCAATGTCACATATCCTCTGCATTCCAGGTAATCCTGATATGGAAGAGAACTAAAAAGGGAATACACCACATCTCTTCTGTGGAAGGCTGCTTCCTCAAGCTGTATGAGAGGCTTTTTTAGAAGCTTATGCACGGTTGCTTTTACTAGCCAGAGTAGCCCTTCTAATGAGCCTACAATTTGAGAATGGGAAAAGCTGCCATTTCAAAAGGCTAATATTTAACAGAGCTAGGGAGCAGCAGGGAGAGTGTGCCAGTTGTGACTTACAGAGGGTAAGGAGTGTGCTCTGTTTGACAGTGAATGTTTAGAATAACTTCCATTGACAGAGTAGAAACATAGAATCATAAATCACTGATGGGTTTGGATTGGATGAGAACTTGAAGCTCACCTAGTTCCAACCCCCGTGCCATGGGCAGGGACACCCTCCACTAGACCATGTTGCCCAAAGCCCCATCCAACCTGGCCTTGAACACTGCCAGGGAGGGGGCAGCCACAGCTTCCCTGGGCAACCTGTGCCAGGGCCTCACTGCCCTCAGTGGTGAAGATTTTGGGTTTTATTATCTGATATAAATCTACTTTCTTTTAGTTTAAACCCATTACCCCTTGTCCTATCCCTACACTCTGCTAAAAGTCCCTCTCCACATTTCCTGTAGGCCTCAATACATTTCTCTATTTCAGGCACTAAACTTATGTGAAATATAAACTCTGCTATAACCAGGGTACTGGCTGGAAATTGTGGACCAAACCCATGCAGCTTCTTTAGGGTATGTTGCAATAAATATTTTAGCATCAGTCGGCCACATTAGCAACATTCTTCAAAAGCACTGAAAACTGAAGTTGACATGCAGTTTCCTAAATGTAGATGGATGAGGCCAAAGAACAACAACAGATGAAATGAGACCTGTGATAAAAGTAGTTATAATACTGGCATTTATAATTTGCTTTTAGTATTAAGCTAATAAACTGAGTTTTACAGGAAACTAGCATCTTTTACAGTAAGTCCGAATAGATGCCATCTGGAAATTGCTGTACTGGCAGTTCATGAATCTGGATTTCCCAGAATAGATTCTGCAGTTAATTTCTCTATCAGAATGGACTGGTTCATTTCCATTTGCACAAGTTTTATTTGGGGTGTATGTCAGGACTTTGTGATGTTCTTGTGTTTCAGTCCTTAGTTTGTGGCTTTTTTTTCTTTTTCCAAGTCTTAGGCATTAACAATGTCACAGGATAGGATTATACATGTGGCAATCTTTTGCAAAACAATGTACAAAGAAATTTTCATTTTTGGAGTCCATGAAAGGTCTGGAGCTTAAAAACACAATAGACTTTGCTCTTCCAGAGGATCTTCTATAGGTCTTCGAGATCCCTTACCATGGGTTTCACAGGTGGTAGTCTGATTGTAACCCGATTTTACCCATACGTGATTTGCAGCACAACTCTGTTGTTTCTGGTAGGAATACTGCTCTGAGTTCCTGACTCCAGGATCAATTTTCACAATTGTTAACAACAAAGACCAAGAAGAATCAATACGGGAAACTTTCCTTTGAGTTGGACATTGCCATTCATATGAGTTACCTCTAAACAGGGACCAACCTCCTGGATGAATATGTGGTCTGGATACCTCTGTGAGGAGGAGGAGAGGGACTGAGGCACACAATGGATAGTCCTTGTTAGGTGCTCCGCTGAACAAGCTGGCAAAGTGCACAAGGTGTTGGCAGCTCAGTTCATGTGCAGCCATAGTTACCAGAAGAAATGTGCAGAGATTTCTGAGACCAGAGTCATTTATCTTCGTGCAGTACAAACACTTTTTTTTGGTATCAAGAACAGAAATTCTATTAGGAATGGATGGCAATTCTAAATATTATTTCTAGTTCACAACTTTCTGTAAGTAGCAGTCAAATCCTCTGAATCTTATTTTCTTCTTGCCTACAGGAGTTGAATTCTACAGATTCATTGTTTTCAGGGTAAAAATGAAATCAGCAGAATCAAATGTTTTCTAATCTATAATGGGAGATGTGTCTTGGCAAGTCAGAGAAACTAGGCAGGTAAGAGATGAAAAATGAACAGAGGGCCTTCATACTTGGTGTGGGAAAGGGAAAAATTTTTATTACCCTTCTACAGAGGAACACAGCTCTTGTTTATGATGTATCCCCCCAAAAAATTAAGGCTTCATGGAAGGGCAGTGAAAAGCAGGTTGATTCAATATTTCACAACATCCTTTCCAGGAGCTCAGGCTGTAGTTTCCTCCAGGGAAGATCTGTGAATTATTTACACTGGGGAAGGAGATAAAAGCAGAAATCAGATATACCCCTTTTCTATTTCTCTGTGTATATGTAGTATATGTGTATATCTACACATGCACAGGCACAGGTGCACGCACGCCACGCACACACACACACACACACGCACACACATAAATTTTCTCAAAAGCAACTTTAAATGTGTTAAAATTTTAATGAGAAATGAAAGAGCAAAAACTATCCACGCATAACCCATGTGCCATAACCAGATGTTCTCCCTTCTCATCAGGGTGATGCCTGGTTTTCTGTATAAAGTTGTAGTGCCTGAAGTATGTGATCCTAGATCACTGAAATTATTGAGGATTTCACTTCACTATTCAAGGTTTTTCCATCTTTGCAGCATTTGCTCAAATTGATTCTCATGAAAACAGAGCAGGTTCTTTTATTTGTAAAACAGGAAAAGTTGGAGCGCTGAAGAACTATGAATGAAGGAATGTGCCAAGTGTCACAGCTGATTTTTACTGTGTGAAAAGGTTTTTGACACTGGGTAAACTCATTAGGAACCCTCAGGTTGTAAGAACAGAAATCCTCACAGTGGTTTGCAAATGCTGATGTTCAGGCAGAAGCTGGTGATCTTGTTACAAACAGTAGTAGTTTTTTTTAAATTACATTTTTGTGAACTGTTGAAATATAAAAAAAATACCATAAAAAGCCACCTTATATATTGAGTATGCCTAGATTCAAGGCTACATTTTATGCCAAGGCACGGAAGGAATAAATATATCTGTCAAAAGAATAATACAGAAGAAGAAAAAAAATCACCCGAACTTACAACTGGAACTTTGATCCCTAGCATGAGGAGTTAATCATGAGAAATTTAAAGTTTCCACAGGTCTTGATACTAAGATGTAACAAGACACACCTCTCTTCAGCATACACAAAAAACTTGTTTTAGTTAAGCAAGGTGGACTGAAAGCAGACTCAGTGAAATCAAAACAATTCTGGAAAATTTCCCCATTCAAGGATTCTGTTGGGACAATTCTTGCAAGTTAAATTACAGCAACACCACTGTTACATTTACATCCTGTATTTTCATTGCAGACAAATGCTCAATCTGAGAGCATTATCTTTACTAAACGATGCATGCAAAAAGGGGTGAATTTCCATTTTCTGTAGCATGGAAAAGATGAATCAGAGCATTTCTTTCCAAAAAGTTAGTTGTGAAAACAGAAAAAAAAGTTGCAGGACAAATTTAATAGGGTCATTGTCATAATCTAAATGCATATGCCTTTGACTTTTGTTTGTTTGTGACATAGTGTTAAGTATGTTTGACTATATTCCTTTTAAGATATTATTATTTATATCTTCTCTATCTTGGATAGAGAATTATCAAATACAGTTTACCTCAGAATATTTTTTTACTTCAAACTTGTGTAATGTTTTCTATATGAACAGGCATGATTACTGTTATTGTCAGCCAGATTCATAGACAGCAGAAGGAAAGACTCCTGACCTTCCTCAGATAGAGATGTTCTCCAATACTACATTAACACTGTGTTAGTTCCAATATATGATTTCTTTTTAGCTAATATTTGACATGTGCTTGAGCTAGATCACTGAATTTTTACATAATAATCTATCTTTCTTTGACTTTTAGGAAGCTCAAGGTTTCGACCAAGATGTTTTTGAGTTCTGTGTTGGTTCTCTTCTGTTTATGTTTGGCATGTAACAGAGAAATGCCCAAGGAAATGAAAACAATTCAGTAGCATTAAAATATAATTTTTTTATAAGATGCAAGTTCATGGAAAGCAGGTGCCTAAGAAAAAAAAGCCAAATTAAAAAAAGAAAAATTCAGCTTTTAGAGAATATGTGAGCTCTCTAAATTATGCTGATGGAAGGACTAAAAGTTCCTCAATACCTGGTGAAGAGTTGTTGGCAACATTCAAATAGCCTTGTGCTGTTGGCAGGGAAATCCGTGGAGTTGAAGGCATTTCCTATTAAGATGTGACAAGGAACTTCCAGAACAGAGACAATCAGCATTCCTGTGAAGTAAGTAACAATTTTCTTAATAAGTAATGAAGAGAAAGATAAGATTCAGGGATGTCAGTAACTGGAGCATGGTCAGGAGAAACCTTCTGGCCAAATCTCCCTCCCTGTGGGATTGTAAAACCAATCCAAGAAATCATTTTACAAAACTGGATTAAGGAGTGCCCACAAACATGTTTTGATATGTAGAAATAAAACTATGGTAACCTGTTAAACTCGGAGCATTTTGTTTTTCTGCCCCTTTTAATGTTACTAAAAAGGTATGCTGATGGCTTTTCCACACTGCTGGGCTGATGTAGTTTCATTAACTCAAGAGTGATACTGCATTTATAGCAGTGCAAGCAAACTCAGGACATGTCCTTTCATTTTAAACAGAGATAGTTACGGTTCATTTGTCTTTGCTTTACTAGATGTACTCCAAAATCTCTCATAAATAGTAATACCAGCATTCCTTGCAGAACTGGAGGCACTAAAATAGGAAAATGTAAGCTCCTTCTCCTGTTGTGAAACCCAGTCACATTTTTTATATGTTCTTAACTGGGATAATAGAAACTATTTGGGGTTATTTTACCTTCGTGGCATAAGGAAAGCATTTCCCATGGCAGGAGTGGGTGGAATATAATTTTCTTTCCAAAGATGATTTTATTGTTTTGGAAAGCTTTCCCAGTGTCTGTTCAGAAGACACACTTTAGTAAGACTTCCTGATTCCTCAGTTGTATAAAAACATTACCGAGAGTTGTGAGAATAATGACATTTCAAGTATACTAGTTCTATAACTGTCAGAAAATAGTGCAGGCTTATCCTTAGAATGTCTGTATTTCTCTTGCTGCAGTTGACACAAGGGTGTAGGGAAACTGGTAGAAACAGACAGGCTGTTTTCAGCTACAAAAAGCACCGAGATCTTTTTTTGCTGGAGGAATATGAGTTCTTCAACCTTCATCATATGACTCTGAGTATCTCATGCTCAGAAAAGAAAACTGGGACAGGGATTATTAAATCCTGGGGATAAATTTTATCTGATTAATCCTATTAGGTCAATTAATTAAAACTTTTCAATCATTAATATTATGCTCTTTTACATTTCCTCCCTAAAATGGCTATTATATTGTGACTCTACTTAGCTTGAGGTTGAGACTTTGAAAATAAGCATCAGCTGCCAACTTCCACTTCAGGACCATTTCATTGACTTAAACACTATGTGGGAATACTAACAGCCCAAAATGCAATTTAACATTAAGGTAAAAAGCTGTTCAGCCTTGCTCCTTCTCTGTTACAGCACCTTTGCTTTCCATTCCTCTGTTTCTCTTTTCTGTGGAGGAGAGACTGTAACAGATCTATAACTTAATTTGTTCATGAGTAGTGTTACACACAGTCTAACAAAAAACAACCAACCAACCAACAGACAAAAAACCCCCACCCCAGCCTCCCTCCCCCCAAAAAAAGATAACTAAAAGAAATCTTGTAATTTTCCGGTTTTCAGGAACCTTTCATTGCATATTGACTTTTAATCCTGAAAAAAACACAATAGTAGATCGTGGGAGTGTCTGTGGTTGCCCAGCTGTTCCTCTGGAACAGACGCACTGCCACCTTGTGGGCTGTGCCTGTAGGAGACACCAAATTTGGGTACCGTACCTGCAATACAAGCTGTCATGAAACAGGTGACTGTTCCAGCAATCATCGCTCTCAAAGCTCCAGCAGCTATTTCCTTTTTCTTTGAGGGAGCAATGCTCGCTAGAAGGAAATTAAAGTGTGTGTCAAACATAGGTAGGTACAGATATAAAGAAGACGAACCTGCCATCTTTCCCACCAGAAAAGGGGCACCGCCATACCAGTCAGACCACCATGCAGTTTGTACCAGAAGAAACAAGCAGAGAAAATGTGCTGCCCCACTGCTGGCACCCCAGAGTCCATCCAGACTCCGGGGTAAAGGTGGCCACCAGCAATTCTGGCCACCTAGTGAGGAACCCAGATTTTCTCTTATCTTTTTCCTTCAAGCTCTGAAAAGATTTGTTTTGCTTTGTTTTGGTTTATTTTCCCCATAAGCCTATGTACTTCTGTGACATTTTACAGGAAACAACCAACTTTGTCTTTCAAACCAGCTGGCTACAGATACAGTTCACTCCTCTTGAAGCTCAAGGGCTGTAGTAGCTCAGGCTTGCAGTGTGAGGGCTGGACAGGGAGGCACATCAGCAGGGCTTGGTTGCGTCCCCTTGCTGTTAGTCACTCTCGGTACCTCCATGCCAAAGCCTGCACCCCTCTGGGACACACACAGCCTGCCAACCATGAACAGATGGGCTCTGGACCAGCCCCTAATGCTGCTAAGCTTCACCCACAGCCTGTTCATTTGAGTGTTTGCTTTGGGATTTGCTTGCCAAATAAACAGTTCATGAGAGGTGTTCTTACTCAGGCCGCCTATTACCAGTCCCAGGGAGCCGAAGTTGGCAAATCCACAAAGCGCATAGGTAGCGATGACTTCAGAGCGCACCTGGAAAACAAACATACCCCCTTGAGTATCAGCTTGGTCTGGACCTCAGGGCAGGGACAAGGTTGGATCACTCCTTGTCCCCATTCATGACAGGCCACAAAATGACTTTTGGGGAAATAAGGCTACAAACCCTGCAAACCTTGAGACAAACATAATTAAAACATTTTGGTAGAGGAGAACACATATCTCAGCAAATGGTCTTTTGTCCCCATGGCAGCTCTGAACCCCTACTTACTGTACTCTAGGTCCAAGCTGAAGATACCCGAGTGTTCTAGTAGGTTTTCTGTTTGTTACAAGTTTCTGTGTGTCGATTTCTGGTTTATGAAAACCAATTTGTAGATATTTTCAATCACTGCACATATGCAGGAAAATGCTTTTCAAGTACCCACTCTATCTGCTTTTCCTAGAAAAGGCTGTGTACTGTGATTTTCCTACTTTCATTTGCACTTTCCTAGCTCTGAAAACAGGAAGCCTTGTTATTACTGACTCTGGTGAGCCAGTTAAGACCGCTCTGTTTTCTTGCTCTGACTGCCTATCTGCGGCTGGATGTATCAGAGAGTTCTGAAGCCAAAGAGGAATTAAAAGTGGAAATCAAGCGCACTCTTGCCTGACTTATTGTGCCATAATTAAAATGGTTACTGGGGAATTTTTTACTAGTGCTACAAATCAAAATTATTTTTAGATCTCAGAGGTTTTTACCATGGAGTCTTATACAGCTCTATTTAAGTACAAGTGAACATGGAAGTTTTGCACATTTTACCAAAAAAAAAAAGGAAATACAGTTGTTGGTATCTAAATTTAAGGCTGATTAAAGATTTAAAAAAAAAAAGAAAAAGGAATCACTCATTCAGGAGTTGAGGGCCATATTCCCTTGTAGAATTTAGAATGAGTATAGCAGGACAGATGAAAAAAAGGTCCATCTAGCACAGGATCCTACTTCCAGGAATTCCAGGAACCCTGGTAATGGGTAAATGTGTATTTGATCAGACTACCTGGCTTTCTACTTTCACTTGTGAAATATGTTCTGGTAATAAGGAATGCAAGTGGTATGGAAGATGTTTTTGCATCTGTATAAAAGGTAGGCATCCATTGCCTCACTCCAGATTCAGTAAAGATTAAAAGCCATACAAAAGGATGCTTCCTAATTAAGGATCCTCTACACTGACAATTTGTCTTGATTTGAGGAAGTAAGACCAGTACAGGCATAAAGCCGGATATGATTTTCATTGCCTGTGCAAGGACAAATTCAGCAGAGGCTGTGCATGTGGATGACAGATGAGGGAGCAGTCGTGGCTGCAGAAGTCATCTTTGATCACTGTTTTTTGTCCCTGTGTGAACAGCTAGCATGCCCTTTATATAGCCATCCTCTAGGTTTCTTCCTCACTGAATTACAGTAGGGACGTAACCTGTTGGGTGAGGTTGGGTGAATGTGTGAATGAGAGGTGGGCCCAGGCTTTGACTGAAAATCCTCATGCAAACTAATTTTCATTGGCAATTGAAACAAAACTGGTTGGATGCACTGTGGTGTTGGAGGCGTATGCCATGTGATACATATCTTGTATTACTGTCCTCTGCACAGGGAACAATAACCTCCAGCAGAGGTGTACCACTAATATCTTAAATGCCATCTGCTAAAGTTTGTTGAATGTTTCTTTTGAAGTTTAATGCTTGGGTAAACCCCTCTGGGCAGGATAACCTGTTCTTGGCCAGGATTCTCCCGGAACACTATCTCATAGGGAAGTGCTAGCTAAGAATGAGGTAAGAAGAAATACAACTTGAAGACAGCCTTAGTCTTGTGTGCAGTGTCCTGTGGGACACTGCATGATCCCCAAAACTATGCCTTTCTTTTGCTATGTTTGCTTGAGATAGCTAGTGTGATGAAAATCGTGGCAGCCTCTAAAGCAACATTGCATTTAATGATTGAAAGCCACTTTTGAGTAACATGCCACCATTATCCTGTTGTGCCCACATTAAAATACAAGTTGAGTTTCAGCAGGAAAGTATTAGATCAAATACATCTATAAAATAGAAGGTGTTACTTACAGTCATATACTGTTTCACACCATTAATGTACATGCTCCCACCACTCTTTCGGTTGTGAATCAGCTTGGAGAGGCGCTCATAAGCCACAAATTCATTGAAGAAAGTTTTGTAACCTAGTAGTCCACCAACAATAAAACTGTCTTCCCAGTCTACTCCCATCATGAAAGAGAATGGCATGAAGATATAAGCACAAATGTTCTGCAAAATATATAAGACAAGGTAGGTCAAAATATATGGTTGGTCAAAGAGCAATGGCATGTGATAAATTATTACTGCTAACACATCTAGGAGAACAAAGGTTTTTGATAACAAGGTATGCTTGTGTAATTTTTAGAAAACTAACACAAAATCTAGATATAACAAAGCATTTAGATATGTCCCTAATTTTACACCTAAAGCAAGCCAAAAGTTTCTGTGAGTTTTTTGCCCCAATGACAGCCTCAGACTGGGTGTAGTGTTTCAAGCTAACAAGAAGGGTTCAGTTGAAAGAGCTGGTAAGAGAACTGAAAAGTCTGGTTCTTATGCTGAATAAATCCGGTGTGTTAATGAACATGCTTAATTACCAGGTTATTTTACTCCAACTGGTGTAAACAAAAGATTTGTCTCTGCATAACAGCTGTGGATCTGACATAATTAAAGCTGTACCTGTTTATCTAGCATTGAAAGTTTGATCACAATATACCTTACTTTATATAACAAAGAAATAGCTTCAGCAGTGAAGGGGTTTGGTCAGGTGGCCTTTAGTGAACATAACTGAGGCGTGTAAGCAGTTACTACTCCTGGTTGGTTTCTCTGTCTGCAGAAGGCTAGAGGTTAGTGCCTCTTGAATGGATGGCTGAATGCAAAATGTCTGTGGGTCTCAGCTCCTTGTGGACTATCATCTATCTATCTATCTATCTATCTATCTATCTATCTATCTATCAATCAAATCTTACTCCATCCGGCATTTATTGATATACCAGCCCTTGCCTGTGCGTGGTTAAGGTATGCATACTTGTGCCTTTCCTCTGCTGTGAGTGCCTATGCAGTGGGATAATCTGTTGCAACTGTGAAGGGAAACGTTTTAATAATGCTGAAGCCATGCTGTCGATGTCTGTCTGTTTCTGCTGCACCTTAATCACAGTGTTAATATCCATATTCCATGCAGCACTTTTATTAGGAGCTCGCAAACTAAAACCCCAAAACTAGTGAACCAAGATTGTTGCATTTGGCCAAAATTGTTTCTTGAGTGAGGTAAAAATGAAGTCCTGTTTAAAACCTGTTCCTTCAGCTGAGTGATTTGGGTGCAGTTTTTCAGTTTATTTGTGTTGAGAATTACGTGGTAATGTGTAAAATGGGTGCTAACAAGCCTGGCCTTGCCCCAGTGTCCTTATCCCTGCCCTCATCTATGCCAAGCTAGAGGCTAAAGCCACTTCAGTGTTTAGGCTGAAGAAGATGCTAATGGCTTGGCCACAGATCTTCTGCACTGCCAGGGAGGAGGTAGGTGCCCGTGCAAACATGGTCAGCTGGTAGGCAATAGGACCACAGAGGGAAGCTACACCTGGATTAATGGGTACAGAAATATTTACATGGCAACAATTTTCCTTTGGCTCTTAATTTTTCAAAAATACAGATATGAAAATACACAGGGATTAGATCATATTTTCAAAAAACCCAAACCTCTATCTACAAAACCATACAGGCACTTAATTTGAGAAAGAAAAATTATGCATGTATGTAAGCTGCATGAAAGACCTGAAGACCATACCTCAAAGTTCAGCTGCGGGTAGTCAAACATGCCACCCACCCACGAGAGTGCTGAGTCAATAAAAGCCAGCAGGGCAAGGAAGGCGATCAGGTTCACAGCGATGTTTGCCACCAGCAGGATGGAGGCAGAGGCACCTTGACTGGCTGCTTCCAGCAGGTTGTTTGATTCACTTTAGCAATGAAAGGAGTATCAGAAATGTGAGCAGGTTATAATTCAAGAACAAATTGTAGGACTAAGCGTTACAAAGACTTGATTATACATCTACTAATGAAGCTGTCTATTCATTCATAGGAAAAACAATGATGAGCTATCCTTGTGGGAGCCATTGGCAGGTATGCTTTTTGTGTCCTGAGGATGAATTCAGGCACATTCTGGGAGAGGCAAGCTCAGGATCAGGTCTTAGTACTGTGGTCGTCTGTGGCACCACTAGGATGGGGGAGTGGGGTGGGCACTGTCCTTTTTGCAGGCAGTCCTCCCAGAGATGTTCAGGCTCGTCAGGAGCAGGTCCTTACAAGCCTTTTTACTCTGCCTGTCTTCTCAGTGCAAGTGAGGGTGTTGCCCTGTAGATGGGCAACAAGATCACTGCTGTCACTGTTTAAACAATTGCTCCACCTCTGGTTTTCTGTGTTTGCATTTACAGATTCAAAAGACAGCAACAGAGCAACTGAGAAAACCTCTCGGTGGCTCACCAAGGTAGGTGTTTCCCTCTTTCTTTAGAGGGTTTATAGTCTGGCCCAGATCCTTGTCATCTCTGCACCTGTCCCAAAGGGTAGTAGATGCTCCCATATCTTGTAATGAAGCACACTGCACCTGAATTCACAAACTACTCATTTGGGGTGTACTAGGATGTAATTAATGTATTGCTTTCGTATCTACCATGTACTAATGCTAAAGCTTATGTAAGAGGAGTCCTTTTTCCAAATCTCATTTTTGCATGAGTATTACTATTAACTAGAGCATAGATGAACTTACCTTTTTGCCGTTTGTAGGCCACTGCTCACAGTTACTGTAGGCTTTTCAGTTTCAGGCCAGAATAGTTTGGAGATGGATAATGCTGCTGGTGCTGACATGACAGAAGCAGTCAGTAGGTGGGAGGCAGAAACCTAGGATTCCAGGAGACAGAAAATACTCTGTAATAGCCACACCATGCGCAAACATGGAGGAAAGCAATTAAGATTATTAGATACTTGGATGACTTTTCTTCAGGGAGTCATTAAAAAGTTCACATTGCTCATAAGGAAAAGAGAATGAGCAACACAACTAGAGAAAGCCAATTGGATACAGGAAAAGCCCAAGTAATGAAAAGTATGGAGTCATTTTTCCAAGAGGTGAACTGCTTAATTCCTTTTTAGTAACAAGTCAGAAGGCAAAAGAAACAGATAAAACAAAACAAAACAAAAAAGCCAGGCCCATTAAGTGCAGGTGGGTGTAGCAACAGCAGAACAAGTGATTGAAAGCCAGCTTTCCTTAATACCCCTTGTGTGCCTTGCAGTGGCAGAAAATTAATTTGTCCCCTGAGTTTGTGTTTAAAAAACCCCAAAACTTACACAGCCTGAAATAATTTTTTCTATTCCCCTTTCACATTTTCTTCCACAAAGTTCTACACGAATCAACTTCTTTGCTGACTTCTGCAGTATTTCCATCTCCTTTTCTTCTCTCTCTGTCTTTTTGGCCGGTCCTCCCTTTTTACCTCTGCTTCTCCACTGGTATTTTATTCGGATACAGATCTAATGAATCTATCAAGCATCTTCAGCCCTGTTTTTCTGGCTTTTCATCTGCCCTTAGCAGACAAGACATTAACTATCTGTATTTGTACAGCATGACTAGAACCTCAGTCACAAGAAAATTCTTAAGGCTCAAACGGCTAACAACTGTTCCTGAAGGATTTTATCTGTATCACTGCCAAAGAAGAGTGGGAGGATTGATCAGTTAGCATATTATAGAATCATAGAATGTGTTAGGTTGGAAGGGAACTTTAAAGGCCATCTAGTCCAACCCCCCTGCAGTAAGCATGGACATCTTCACTAGATCAGGTCACTCAGAGCCCCATCAAGCATGACCTTGAATATCTCCAGGGATGGGGCCTCCACTACCTCTTTGGGCAACCTGTTCCAGTGATCTACTACCCTCATACTGAAGAACTTTTTTTTTCTTAAATCTCCCGTTTTCTAGTTTAAAACCATTACCCCTTGTGAGGGCTACATGCCCTCATGATCAGTTCTTCCCCAGCTTTCTTATAGGAACCTAATTCTATTCCATATTCCACATATCAGTTCATCTGGACTACAGGACGGTATATAAATCAGTTCTTTTCTTGCAGTTTTAGCAGGAAATCTCTCTCCATTATTCAGGTAGATGTTTGTGTTATTTAACAATATCCTCAAAATCTGATCTTAGTATCCTATTTACTGTTGAAAGAGAGGGGATTTTTTCTTTGAAGGAAAAGAAAAGGGAAGGAAAAAACCCCAGACTGACTCAGATATACTTCCAAAGCATTTTAGCTGGGCTTCTATACTTTCAAGGTTTCATAAAAACAGTGTATTTTCCAGTTCTCTTTCCCCATCTTACCCCAAAGGAAATATATGCTCCTAAAACACTTCCAGCAATAGTTGAAAATCCGGCTGTCATGACTGCATGGAGTTCAGATTTAGTGATGTATGGCAAGTAGGGCCGTACCAGGAGAGGAGACTCTGTCTGGAAGTAAAAAAAACCTGCCAAGTTAAGAACTTCCTAATAAACCATCAGAAGTTTATTTTAGTAAAAGGGCAGAAAAATAAGTGGCTGCATCACACTTTCTTAGGTGTAGTTAGTGCTAATGAATGCTCTCAACATTAATAGGCTGGGGAGTTTTTGTACTCCAAGAAGGAAAACAACACCCATCCTGGCTGAAAACAGTTCTTAGCGGTTTACCATCTCCCTCAAAAGCACAAAAAATCCTACTCCAATTCTGAGCCAGTTAGGGCCAGCAGCAGGTCTGAGCTGCACACAAGCCTCTCTTAAAGGGAAACATGCATACTATACACTGTGGGCAGCTTAAAGCCCTCAGCCTCTCTGGCATGTCTTAGAACACATCTTGGAGGCAGAGTCATGCAGGGGTACTCGGTTTAAATCTTGAAGCAGTGTCATACAGTGATGCATCACTGCTAAATAATCTGATATGTTAATGTTGCTTTTTGGCTTTGATGTTACTTGATGAACTTTCCAGACTGCTTTGAAGCCTAAGACAGACACTGCTGTGCTGTCAGTGTAATGGATTTCCCATTAGAGTGGACTGTTAGACTCTGTTCCATGCGTATGGTATTTTTTTGTCAAGGCCTTGCACAGACAGCCCTGGAACTTAGTTTTCCTTGTCTGTCTCTCCTGCGCTTGCCTGCCTCATGTGCCCTCTTTTAATCCCATTTGCCTTTTCAATTGAAAAAAACCTGAAATTGTTATTTCTTCATAGCTTTGTAGTAGTCTAGTCATTTTAAGGGGATCTATCACCTCCATTTATGCTTGACCTTCTGTTGGGAAAACATGATTCCCCAAACCAACCCCATTGTGCATCATTGCTGACATATGATCATACTGAATTTCAGGAAATCAACTACAAGTCCTATGAAATGATGATTATTTTAATACACAGATGTTTACTGAGAATTTCACAATGTTGAGTAATCCTGTTTTTCTATGCTCTAACTCACCTGTCCCACAAATATGTTACCTGCAGCTACAAGAGACTCAACGGGAGTTGTCCCCATGACAATCTGCATTATCCAACCAACCTGAAATGATTTTAAAAGAAAAAAAAATAATAATTGGTCTGCCTAGTCCATGCACTTCTTCAATTAATCATGCCAGTGTAAGAGTTCTGAGACACCTTACAATACTTCCTGTGTTAATGATTCCAGCTTCAAGAAATGGAACAAAGGAGGAATAACTTAACAGAACTGAGAGTACCCCAGTCTCCTCCTGGGCACTAAATTGTTAAACTAAATTAACCAAAGCAGATATTTTGATATGTCCTTATTACTTATATATCTGTCCAAAGGGACTTGGATCATATGAAGGGAAAAAATCTGAAATTTAAATTGAGGCTGAAAATGTCTCGTAGAAGTTTTAGCACATTATTTCAGCTAGGTGAGGTTTGTGGAGAATGAGAAAGACATTGGGCAAACAGGGCGGGATGTGCACTTTCTGTGGGATTCCTCTTATCCTAGTGGACACTGGCACCAGACCAAAGACCTGACAGAAATGAACACTTAGAGCATGAGGTGAGAAACCAGCCTCTGACTTTATTCAGGGAATCTGTGGCAGTAATGGACATGCAATTGCTACTGCAGTGCTTAGTAGAAAGAACAAATCCACTGTCTGCAACATAACCTCTATCCTGCACTTTAGGGGATGGGAGAGGGGCAGAGAGAATTTTAAGCAAGTAAGGCATCTGTGGAATACTAATGTTAGCCAGACAAATCAAACAGTTACTATGATGTTAGCAATAAGACCAGGCTGGGGGAAGGAAAGTGTGCTATGGGATGCCCATTAGGGTTTTGCAGTGGTAAGATTTAGAATTATTTCCAGGTTGAAAAAAAAAACAACTACTTTTCATGTATCTAGCCCTGAGCAGGTCGGTGGGGGCCAATGCTACAGTTTCACTGCATGGTTTAAAGTGTCCCATACCAGGCAAATCAATACATACTGGCAACAAATCATACCTTCCCAACGAGCCACTGCATGAATCCAAGGTGGTAAAGCATTGACATTACTGTGCTGAAGAAAACCACAATTGGCAGGACCTGATTTGGAAACACAAAATCATTAACACTCCTAAAGTGGTTTCCTTCCCTTGATTCTGTAGGCTATTTAGTTTTTTGAGAGAGGCTTACGTTTTTTGAGGTAACACTTATATGTATCGAAAACTCGGCAAGTTAACACTCATACTGTAAAATTTTTAATCTTCCAGGCTCATTGTTCATGTTTGTGCTGTAATTAACTGTTTTTCATGTATCTATATAGGTTTTTAACAGAACTGCAATAGTCTTGAAACTACATGGTTTGACATAATATGCATTAGTTTAGGCAATGGCATACACAAAGACTGAGATATGTAACCCATAGACTTGGGAATCCAGGAACAGAAATATATCCAGTGGGAATGTGATCTAGAATTCTGAGCTCAACTTCAGTGTCTATGTTTTAAAAGTTTAGCCTGCTGTATAAGCAGAAGTTGTTTGACTGGGATTGGGGCTGAGTTGATTTCACAGAATAAAGGGCAGCTTCCTTAGAGTGGAAAGCATACTGTCTAGCTGCCTTTTACTAACACAGTATAGAAAAATACTTCTGTTCTTCCCTATTTATAGCAATGATTATAATGCCTTTGTGGAGTATTCAAGAGCTCTATAACAGTATGTGGAGACAGAATCTGCCTAAAATCAAATTCACATGTGTATACTTATTAAATACAAGAAGTGAATATAAGTGTATTTCAGTGGAGACTGAAGGAAAAAGTGTTTCACTTGAATATATAATTTTAAAAAATTGCATGAATGTTTAATCCCCTGCATTATGGGATGCTAAATGTGTTGGGCTTTACCCTGAATAAAACTCATATCACTCGATTCTCAAGTATATCAAATACAGAGAATTTCAGCATTTCTATGCTAGTATACATGAGGAAGAAAAAAATCCACACACCCTCCACCCCCCAGAAGGTCCGAAATTATGCAGGTAGATTAGATATGGCTCAAACAGTTCTGCTAACACTAGGAAGGTTTTAGGTGTGTTCAACTGAGGGCATAATGCCTTATAAATAAAAGCAAGGTACAGAATGAAAAAGAACAAAACACTTGGTTAGTTCAGACCTTTTCAGTAAATAGAAGGTGTGCCTTTCCAGAGGAAAGTACTATTGGCAATTTTGATAAAAGTTTGGAAACTCAATTTAGATGATCAGAATCTTTCCCTGAAAGGAGAGAGTGCTATTCATAGGTATTGTTTTGCTCTTCAAGAAGTCAATATGAGACTGCTTTCTGTAGTTTGGTTCTCTGGTCCTTTTAGCAATCCTTTTGGGGTGTTTTGCAATGCAATGACAGCATAAAGTTTAGTTCAGTAAAAGTAACACCTCTCTTCCCTCCCTTTTCTCTCCTGCCATTTCCCCACCCTCCCCAATTCGGAAGCATGTGCTAGCCAGCTAGGCATCTGGTTCCCAACCAACTCCATATCCTGGCACAGATAGGGACTGCTGCAGTGCCGGTGGGAAAATGGGCCTGGAAAGGCTATAGGCAGACAGGCAAAGGTCAACTGTCTGCACTGGATACTAAAAACCATAAGCCTTCCCTCCACCTTTCACTCTAAATAGACAAGAAGAGCTCTCAGGAACTTCTGTGATTTGATTTCACAGCTGATGGATTGAGAAGACAATGTTGTTCTGTCCACACTGGGTGACTCCTGGAACCCATTAGCCTGTTTTTTGTGCACATTTCTCTGAAAAAAACCTTAACTTTAAAAGATGCTTTGCAATTTTAGCAGTTGCAGGCATTTCTGGATGAGGCATTCATCTTGTCAAAAAGAGGAGTTTGTTTTCCAGTTGTGATCAATTGTGCCTTGACTGTATGAAGAATTTTGGGACTATTTTATATCTAAGATCTCCTGCCTAAATTCCCAGTGACTTAATATGGTAGCTATTATGTTATGTCTTCATCAGAAAAGCATAGTAACCATTTAAAAAGGTAAGAAATTGTCATGTTTTGGCATGTCCAGGCTAGCTTTTACCTAAAGCATAACGAAAAGACTGCAAAATTTTTACCTTAAAATAACTAGAACATAATTAAACTACTTGAAATACATTGCATTGCAGAGGTTTTTCAGTTGTGGAGATAAATGCAATGAGAAGTCCTTAACATGAAACAGGTAGTCTGACTGAAAAAAAGAACAGAACTGTTTCCCAGAAAGGCTGCCCACGGTAATAGCACACTGGAGTGATAAGTCAGTGGTTTTGAAACTTGGGAGGGAAAACAGCCTCAGAAAAGCTCCTTCTGTCCCATCTCTTTATGGGGCAGCCACCTCCTCTCCACCAGCCCTGAGAGGAAGTTTTGCCTTTGTAGCCCACGTGGGGTTTTATGTTGAGGATTTGACCAGAGTGGGAAAACTGGTAAGTCCGCAGTGTCTTCTCCTACTCCCCATCCTCTCATTCATCCTCTTTACAGTGCCAAAGCAGGGTGAGTAGGTGGCACAGAGTCAATAAGGTTAGAAGGCTCCCTCCCTCTGTGGGTCTTAGGACTTGAGTAGCAGGGTGTGGGTGTCTGGGCAATACCTTGATGGAGAAAAACTATGCAGAGGCTTGAGAGAGGGATGGGAAAACTCTGGTGGAGCTTCAGCATCAGGCACCTGGCAAAGCAACCAGGGGGTGAAGGGAGCCCAAACTAGGAGCAGGTGTGCGGAGGGTGCAAGGAACCCAGCCTTGGAACTGTGGGTACAGGATCAGTAAAGGTGAGGAGGGAAATAAGCCATGCAGACCATTGTATTTGAGGGGGAGTCTGGGGAGCTAAGAGATATCAAGGGCATGGGCATATATATGTGGAAGCATGACTCTTAGGAAGAAAGGAGGCACAGGAATGACCCAAGGAGACTGAGAACAGTTTCCCTCCAACTATGGGGCTGTCACACATACTGTGTGCTAGTAATATCTGCATATCAGGGAGATTGGTGGAACATCAGCTTTAGTTGGAAGTGTTTGCTTTGTTGATTAAATGTGAGATGTATTTGGAAATAAAAGGTCAAGAGTCCCCTTTGTTTTGTTCAAAAAACATGCACTGATCGCATGGATTGCTTTTAGGGAAAGAAAAGCTCTTAAAACTAACTCTTCTGACTCATGGACTCTCAGTTCCCCCTTTCTGCTCTGGTACCCTTATTCTCCAAGCATGCATGTCTGCCTCAAAGATGTGGGTACTGTGAACAGGGGGTGACAAAGAGATGGTCTCCAACTTGCTTCTGCCATTATAAAAATCCATTTATATTTGGATATGCCCACAACATTACAGCCTGTAAGGAGGAGAGAGTTATCACTTCCAAAAGTAGGGAAGAGATCAGCAAAAGGAAATATGACAGGGGAGTCGATAGACCTCAGCTGTACCAGAAGCCTGCTTTTCAAAAACGGCTAGTGTCTTCTTTCCATATGGGAAAAATGGAGGGGTCCTGCAGTGCCAATATACCTGCATATTTAAACTATTAGAATAATATTTCTTTCTGTGGACAAACTTGTGTGGAAATTTAGTCTCCAATATATAAAGCTCCTCATACCTACTATATACCTTTAAATAGTTATGTTTTAATTGATGAATAAATTTAACAAGGTCTCTGAAAAATCCCATAACATTTCAATAGAGAATTGGTATCAAAGAGCTCTTTAAAATTACATTAATGTGGCCTACAAATGTTGCAGTTAATGCTTCCCCTAATACAACATCTTTTATTAACTGAATTATTTCATACTGCTTATGAGTTCTGCAGCATGGTTTGACCGTGGCAAAGAGCTCCTTTCCAGATTGTGGTTATTGCCTGTGCTACACGCAGGGCAGGGAATTGAAACTGTTGACTGCTCACAACTCCTCTCCCATTTTGTAGCTTGATTTTCAGCTTTTTCCTTACATTCCCTTAAAGAGGAAGTTGCTACTGATATTTAAGGAACATTCTGGTTTTAGACACTCCTAACATTTGACTTTCAAGCAAAGCTTTTCTCAGGAAGCTGCAATCCTTCTGGCATAGAAAGGAAGAGACTGACACTACAGCAATCTAATCTTGTGATTCCTCGAAGCAAACTTTGCCTTTCGTAGTCAACAGCATAGATGGTCACAGGTTTTTTCTAACAACTTAATGCTTGGATGTATTTGTTTATATGGGCAAGTGGGTTTTTTTTCAGAACTCTGAAACTTTGTGTCTGCATACACAAATATGCATTTAAAATAAACCAACGTAGGCATGCAAATGTATGTAGTAGTACACTAATTAATGCTTCCAAGACTATGTGCTCAAAGGCTGTAGTGGGAGTGTTCAGAACATCCAGTGGGTGCACAGTGGTCTGCTCTGGTAACTGTGTCCACCTGAGTTAGCAGGAAACAGAGGTGTCCCTGCGTCCTGGTAAGGGTGTGGTGTGGGTACAACTAGGCTCTGGCAGTTTTCCACAAAGACATATCCTATCACTTGTCTACTCTCTTAGAAGTTAAGCCGAGATTGAGAGGTTTGTCTTTTGGAGGGCACTTTGAAATATGTTGGGGCAAGTTTGGGACAGCTCAGTGCAACATGCAAATCTCATAAAATGTCTTAAAGACATGAAAATGCACTTCTGACCACCTTAATAAATGACAAGTGTTTCAAGAGAGAATAGGCTGGCTGTCACTCACTTCTGCCGGGAGACAGAAATCTCTCTACGGGAGGAGCAGATGGAGCATGTTTTGGTGTTGCTGTGCATTTGTCTTCCACTTTCCTTACCCTGTATATTTCTATACAAAGACATTAGTAGCTCATCAACTCGTGGGTTTTACTGTCTTGGTTTTCGATGTGAAAAAAATCTACTTGTCCCTGTTACATAGATATTCCACATGTCTTTTGCTGGCTTATCCCAAAGAGGAAGACTTGATGGGTGTGCACATACACAGAAGCAAATTCTTAACTGTCTGGTCCCTAGTTGTGCCTTTAGTCAGCAAAGTAGTTTGTATCACTACTGAGGCATTAAAAAATCACCTTGCAAGTCATATTCATAAGGCATTATGGAAAAACAGGATAAACAGCAGGGGGGTGTCAACTAAAATATTTCATCCCCAAAATACTCAATTGTGAGTGCAAATTGTCATCTGAGTGCTCAATAGACTTAAAGGTGAGAGGGGACTGGGAAGTGAAACAAAAGGCACAAAAATACTGCAATTACAATATAATTTATATTTCTTAGTGAAATGCCTCATTATGCCTGCTTATGCATGGGCAGCTTCTACCTCTTCTGCATGGTATAAGTATACATTTAGGTTTTCCTTTTCCGCAGAGGCAACGTCTGTGAGGCATTGGTCTGCACAGTACTTCAGGGTATAAAAGCATAGCACAGTATAACACCCTTACTTGTGGAGAGGTGGGGAACACAAGCTGGAGATGTTTCTTTCAGTCACCAGGTGGGAGAACCTTTTAACCTGTTTCTTGTAGAAACATATCCCAACATTCTGACTATTAGTAATATATGTTGTTATAATTAGACTAAACAAGCATAACCTAACTCAGGTTGTTGTGGAATTCCCAAATTTTCTATTCAGGGTGTCACACAGGGAGGAATAGTTTACCTCTTAGCTGTTTTCTCTAGTGATTGTGCTGGTATCACAAAACCTCCAGTGAATTTATTTCCCAGCCATACTATTCTTCCCCCCACCCCGCCCCCACCCCCCACCCCCTTTGTCTATCTGCCCCAAACAGTACTTCTGAAACCTGCCTTACCTTAAAGGCAAAGAAATGATCCGTGTATTTATCACCAAACACAAACTTGGCACCTGTGTCAGTGTAATCCAGAAAAGTCTAGGGAGAGAAAGCAAACAAAGTTAGCCATAAGCTCTGGGTATCTGCCAAATGCTGAACAAATATTGCTAGTTGTCTCACAGAGATCTGGTGAGGTTCAAGGAGCTTGTGCTCTGCTACATACACCAGACTATGTCTGGATGAACAGAGCTGAGGGTCCTTGCTCTGAGACTCTTTAACAGTGCAGGCTGTTTCAGAGAATATAGTTAAACAGCAAGGGTATAGGGCACATTTTCCTGTACCGAGCAAGGTAAAGGTGATAAACTATAGTAAAAGAAGAATTCATTTTTTAATCTTGATATTGGGGTGCATTTCTACACTCCCTTTTCTGCAAATAAATGCAATAAGCAATACAGTTTATAATGGGGATTTAGTGGCTGAAGCAGTGAGTTTTGAAAGGAGTAGCCAAAAACTAATTTAAAAAAATCTACTTTTATATTCTGATATGGTGGTGCATTTTTATACTCCTGATGCCAACATATACAATTAATGATACAGTTTAAAATGGAGATATAATAACTAGAGTAATGAATTATGACAGCAGTGACCATAAGCCATATGGGGCTAACAAAAGGGGGCACCAAACCTGCTTCAGTTGGAAGCACAAGGGAAGACTGAGAACCTGGTGACAAAACCCAGATGACTCCCACTGCTTGCAGATTAGCAGACAGACAGGCGTCAGACCTGTGCCTTCACTCCAGCGCAGAGACAGTACATTCTGCACTGTCTTGTTTAAAATGTGCTTAATTATCTGTACTGTGAAGAACGGCTGTGTGAATAGTATCCCTGAGGTGAAAAGTCTGAATGTCCTTTAGTGGGTACTCTCTGCTCTACTTTTTGGATTTCTTTTAATTATTACTTCACAGTAATGGACTTTTTTTTTTTTTTTCAAAAGCTTTGTGCCTGCAGACTGCCTGCAGTGGCACCTACAGATGGATCCTGTCCTCTCCCTAGAGATCCTCTGCTGTTCACAGCTGTGGATTCTGCCATGGTGCAGTTGAATTAATCTTGTATGTCATGAAAACTATGAAATGCCCTTGGCGCCAGGACTGTGGCTACTCTGAAGACAGTGATTGTTCTGCCTTAGTAAATCCCAAGGCTTTTCAGTGTACCAGTTTTACTGCAAGGATGCTTTGGAGTTAGGCCAAGTGTAGGAGTTTCTGTGAGTGCCCTGGTACAATAGCAGTTTTGCATTTTGAGGGTGCGAGTTATAATTTCAGACCAAGGGTGGTAAAGCCATTAAGAAACTGGATCACTCTGGCCATTACTCATCAGCCTGTCTCTCCCACATGGTCTTGTATTAACTGGACAAAAAAGAAACAAGAAGGTTGAATTCAGGTAGTCAACATTTCTGAGAACCCTATTTTTCTTAAAAGGGGAAAACCTCTGGGAGCAAATGGACCCTTGAATTTCCTGGCTGTTTTGCAAGAGTCTCAAGACAGAAAATGATATAAGAATGAATTATTTTTCACCGCACCTTACCTGGACCTGAATGCCTAGCCAATTAAACATATCAAATCCCACTTTGGTCCTCAGAATAAGAAGCCCAAGAATAAACTGCAGTCCTATTCCTGAAAATACTGGTCTCCAAGCAACCTAGATGGACAAAAGAATAAAGAAACCTTTTGATATATAAATAAATATTGATAGAAATAAATAAGCAATAATTTACTATAGATGTTTGTTAAAATAATGTAAGGGGGTTGTCAGACTATACAGCAAGGTAGGAGCAGCTGCCAAAATGGATTACAGGGGACCTGGATTATGAATTACCTCTCCTAATGTGAGAGCCATATGATATGGATGTCTCCAACTAGCTGCTGAAAGCCTGTCTAGGTAAGTACAGATATACCCACTTCACCATCACAGATTGGAGACAATCAAGTAGTAAGAAAAAGAGAGACAGTTCTTCCCAGGCTACAGTTTATAGATGAAATAGACATACGTGAGACAGCAGACACTGTTCTAGAACTGAAATTGGAATGGAAACATCACAAAAACCCTAGATATCTGAGCATGTAGATTCTTTACATATCTGTACTTTGAACAGGGCAATTTTCCTCCAGGTCTTTTTTAGTGCTTTGGTAATTTCAAGTCTGTTTCTGTTCTGTTAAAGAGCTTGGATACTTGAGAACTACTCACAATTAGATATTGTGATTCATATGACATAAAGGCAGTTGTAGGAAAGACTGTGGCTGCCTGTGACCAGTTCTTCCTCACTACACTCTGCAAATTTCAGCTCTGCTGCCTCAGAAAACATCTTTGTTTTGTGAAAATTAAATCTTATTATTTACAAGGCAAACAGCGGAAATGGCACTTTCTAATTTATTCAGATGATATTTTAATAACAGAAGCAAATTAGGTATAATGAGGACCCATGGGAGAGCACAAAGCATTTGGAGTACATGAGTTTTCACCTCAGTTGGAAACAGCAGCAGTTGCAAAACGATGGGTTCATTGGTCCCTGCGGAGGGGACTTTTTGTTAAGAGTCTCATCACTGATACAAAAGTGTTGGAAAATACATTGGTGAAGCTTGGTGAGTTGGACAAAGGATTAATATCCATTCAGCACATGGTTTAGCAGTCAGACTTGGCAGTGCTAGGTTAACGGTTGGACTTGATGATCTTAAAAGTCTTTTCCAACCAAAACCATTCTATGATTTTAATATTTGACTGACAAAAGCATGCTCTGTGTGCTAGGTATTCAAACAGGGCTAAAACCTGAGGTGGGAGATGGGGTGGCTGAGTAAATCACTCCTTTGTAGTATCACAGCAGTACAGAGTGGACATCTCAGCTGGAAAACTAAAACAAATGGTGTTGACAAGCTTATGTAGTGGGTGAGGAAAAACAGCCTCAGCTACTGCGTTTACAATGGGAATCAAATTTGTCAGGGATTAAGGGCTACATGGCAGAAGCATGTCTCCAGTTCCATGCAAACAGTGTTCCTGTGATGACAATGTCCTCAAGTAAGTGCCTGTGATGTCCTGAGGACTGTGATGAGCTTCCTATGGGTGGAAAGCACAGAGCAGGCCTGCCTTAGCTTGCACTCATTCTCCAGGAGTAAATGTGTTTCAATCTGCATCAATGCTAGAATAAACAATGAGTAGCAGCCTCCCAAAACAGTGAGACCCAAGTGCTGGTACAACCCCACACATAGACACCGTATCAGAGCAAAATTATTTTCCTTTGGAATAAAATTACATTACTTGGTTTTGGCAAGCCTGAATTTTGATGTTCATGGGGTTTCTGTTACTCTTATTGAAATCGGTGCTAGCGTAGGGAAAGAGCATTTTGAGACATTGTACAAAAATATCACAAAAGATCCAATATGGACTAAATACTCACTCTGGTTGGGTGTTTGGAAAAGATAAACATCAAGAGAACATACATCACAAGCCCACCAAAGGAGATCAGCTGGCTGGATCCCCGTTTTGCTGTGTCAAAGATAAGCCAGCAAATGAGAGTTATAAGAAGAGCTGCATACAACACCCTAGGGGGAAAAAAGAAAAAGGTTTTGGCATGACATCCCAGAGAAGACTGAATATTCCTTCCTCTCCCCACAACATTTAAGTCTCTATGAATGAACCCTCTGAGCAATGCATTAGACTGAAACATGTAGCTCTGCACAGGCAGGAACCTGCCTTTTACTGATGCAACTCTAACAACAACATCCCTTGCTGGCCTCCAGAAGTGTCCTTTAACCACGTCCCCAAACTCAGAGTGTGGGGTGGAAACCAGCAAAGCATGAATCAGTCCTGTCTGGGTGTTATTCCTATGAAATGAAGTGTGAGAAGTTACTCTCCTTTCTCACTCCATCCTCCTTTTTCTTTTCTGTCTTCTTTATTGAATGCTTTTTTAGGTCTGAGCAAGGTGGACTGTGGTTTTTATGAATTGCACTGTGCTGTTTAACTGGTGGGCCTGTGAAACGCTACTGAGAGGCAAGTTATGAACTGTTTACTTCTTTGTAATTGCCCGTAATGTGTTTAGGAAAGCAACTTTTAAACACAACACTTTTAGCCATCTCAGAAACAATGACAAGAGCCATGTATACATCTGTGTTTGGTATTTCTGTGGTCCCGGCTGTCACAGAATTGTGCTCAGCTTGCATGTTGAAGGTAATCATCCCAACAACAGGCAAGGAAATACATCATCCTATGTACAGAGGGAACAACTAGGCACCATCACAGTTTGACAGTTATTTAGCTTCCACTGATTTTAGTGGTACCTACATACATATGTTCTGGTTTTAGACCTGGATCAATAATATTGCAGGCAACTCCACAAAATGGCTTGGCCACTGCAGCACTGAATAACACTTTGTACACCTGAGAGAGACTTTCTGCCTCTTGGGGGAATCTGTGATCTACAGTTGAGAATTAAATCTGTGATAGGTACAATTTAAGGACTGCAGCCCAGGCAAATGGAGGATTTAACTGCCCCAGGCTCATTCTATCCACTCACTGGGCCTCTCCTGTACTGTTTGCTCCTTCCCTCAAAGAGGCTGCCAGCTTGTCTAATGGAGGCGCCTGTGTGTGACTGCTCTCTAATGTGGCTCCTGAGCAGCAGGGACTACAATCTTTATAGCATCTTTCTTAGAAATTCTTGCCCGTGTGGCAAAACTATTTTAAAATCTTAGGAATAACTTGGGGCATTTTCCTGAACGCAGAATGATTCCTCCTTAAAACTCAGATAGAAGGTGACATAACTGAGACAGAAGGCAGTTGACCAGTTTCCCTTTCCCTTTTAGTGAGATTTCATTTGGTTGTTTCTGTTGATGTATGAGCCTCCTTTGGTTCCCCATTTTCCCAGGAATAATTTAAAATATTCATGATAATTCCTCAGGAATATGGGTCTACCAGGGCTAAGCATCTATCATTCCAAGAGAGACCGTATGTGACACCAAATTGCTATGGGGATATGTGACCAAGAAATGTCTAGATAACATGCTTTGGTCTTTAGCAGTTTGCATACGTTGAGTTTTTACAAATCTCACAGCCCACTGAACAAATGACAGGGAGGCAACTCCCTGGCTTGCAGAATGAAGGCAGAAACTTACAACACACCTGAACTTCTCTGAACTTGTCATATCTCAATTGAGGAAATTTTTTACACTTTCTGTAAATATTTTTGATATTTAGCTGCTGTATTGCAATCTTAATGGTGTACCTGATAACTATAAACTAGAACATAGTGAATTACTCTGCATGTATTCTTTGATCTTATTACAATTTGTATGCTTCATCCACATCCCTGTTCATGTGGGGTTAAGTTGAAATAAAACTCTAGGGGTAAATTGACTAATGTTTTGCCCTTCTCCGTAAATAGGAAGTAATGAATATTTACCATTTCAGCCAAAACCATTGTTTCTCCAGATATGTTTTTCCTGGGGCAAAAAATGCAGCAGTTTTGTCTTCATACTTAGCTACTAAAAAATCCCAGCAGATGAAGAAGATGGCTAGGACAGTGATGATAAAGAGTGGCAAAGCTCTCCGAAAATTCAAGATGCAGGCTGCAATAACTGCTGCCAAGTATGCTGTCACAGAAACAAGAACATACATGTCAAGTTAGGTTGGTACTTTTAAAAATAAATATCTTACATTTGAAGGATGTGGTTAAAGTCAGGCCTGTGTTTATCTTCTAAGTGCTTTTCTGACTCGGCCTAAATACTGAAAAAAATTGCTTTCATAAAAGGTGTTGTTACTTACAATATGCTCATTGACAAGAAAGCTGTCTTTCATCCTCTCAAAGTACTTTATATGCTTTGGCCAATGCCAATTTAATATCAAACATGTGGGAATATAATTTGGGAAAATGAAACATGTCTACAGAACTGCTTTTTCCTGTGTAAAAACTATTAATGATCTCGTTCCTTCTTTCACAGGAGGATGAGTTTATCCAACCGACTAGAAGAAACACTAAGAAACATTTGTTGATTGCCTGATTTGATTGCCATCTTGAATAACTGGGAGTAGTTTATTTGTAAAGTAAGTGTGAAATTATTTGAGTCATTGCTAATGTGTGCTGGACAATGGAATATTCATAGAACCATAGAGTTATAGAATAGCTCAGGTTGGAAGGGACACCAAGGCTCATATAGTTCCAACACTCCTGCCACAGGCAGGAAATCCTTCCATGAGAATAGGTTGCCCAAAGCCCCATCCAGCCTGGCCTTGAACACTGCCAGGGAGGGGGCAGCCACAGCTTCTCTGGGCAACCTGTGCCAGGGCCTCACTGCCCTCATCGCAAAGAATTTCTGTCAAAATAATTAATATAAATCTACTCTGTGATTTTGTCTATGGCAAATAAGGAAGAACTACTGATTTTTGTAAGGCAAGTTTAGTTTTGGCTTTGGTTTGGTTTTTTTTGTTTTGTTTTTTAAATTGAATAAACATATGAAACCCTGACATATCATTAGAACTCTTTCACTTTTTTAATCCAGAATATGTCTGTATTGTGACATGCAGCATATTCAGCATGCAACTGGCCCTTTTATAGCCACGTTATGGTTTTCTGATGCCTATCACACAGACATATTTTAGGTCTACAGGTTCTCAGTGTTCAAGTAGAAGGACCTCAAAAAGAAACTTGAAGTGAAAGAAAACAAGCCAACCTACTGGCTAATTAGGAAAGGGACAAAGAAAAATATCTGAATGACTTCGCAGTGCATGCTGACATGAAACACATTTTCTTTAGCAAACACTTGCTGTGGATATTGAGTGATTCTATAATTTCTAACCTGCTGACTTAAGTTCAGTCCCAGTTGATGCCTCAATCTTTTTAATGTGATTTGATGGTTTTGGGTAAGTTCCTAAAACTGTAATTTATTTGTCTTCTTAGAAGAGGCTGGTAGTTAATTAGACACAAATTCTAAACCCTTTTATCCCAAATGTAATTGTCAATCAGAGTTGAAACATCCTGGAAGAGCAGCGTACAGAGATGTGTACTTTGGTTAAGTTTAGGAATGAGTGAAAGTTTTGTGATCTAGATATTTCTCTGGTACTAAATTAACTTCTACCTCCTTTCAAATGCATTCTTTAAGGCAGTCAAGAGTATTTGAGTCAGGTAGAAGACTATCAGTCTATAATCTCGTATAGGTAATTACCCAAGTCTTCCACAACCCTGGATGTGTTATACTGTACCTGTTATTAAAATTCCGTAGATCACATAGTGAATTCTGGTTTTATGTTTCTTGTAAAATTCGTAGATTTTATCATATTTCTTTTCTAAATACCTAGAAAATTGGAAAAAAACCACCAAAACAAAACACAAACAGAACAGAAGCTTAAGACATAAATCAAAAAGAAGAGTAATTTGCATGGGAAGATGATGTTAAATTGATCAAAATTTCTCCAATACTGCACTTTGCAAGTGTTGATATTGGATCCCAAAGTGCCAAAGAAAATAACACCAACATGTGCAGAGCTTTCAGTGGGGACTTAATTGGCTTGGTAGTGGACAAGTGAACAAGAAAAATCTGGCAGATATCTAATATGTCAGTCCATCAACTACCTAATGAGCAAGAAGTTCTGCTACCTTCTGAAGTACAAAAGTCCGTTAACAGGATTAGTGCAAACAGGATTCAATGCCCATTACTAGATGAACAAAGACAGTTAATACTGCTGGCCCTGCATTGCTAGGTGAAGCAATAATGTTGCTATAGTTTTGAAGGCCTAAGGCCTCATTTGTGCATGCAGAATAAACAGTATCCGTCTGAAACCTTACTACTGTGTGCATATATGTTTTTGAATATTTGACAATTTTGTTATTAATTACATTAACTTTTCACCTAAGACTGGTGACGAGGCTGAAATGATTTGTTATATATAAATGTCCCATTCTAGTATCTGTTCTTCATACATATTTCTGTTCTTTTCATTATGGGTAACAGTAATTTCACGAGGAAGTCTGAAATTTAGGAAAATAGCTGTTAAGGGAGTTAATTCAACACAGAGTGCCAATGTTAATTATGCTGGTGATGTGGACATATTTCAGTTACAAAAGCTGTAGCTAAATTAACACCCTCATATCGTGCAAGCTGGAAAAGAATTCACAACCATAGTTCTGCCTCTGAAGTGGTGCCTCACGCCCTACAGTCTATGAAGTCTATATTTAGAGATGCTAATTATGCAGACTGTACTTGTTTGGAAACAAGATGCAGCTGGAGTCAGATGCACATTGAAATTCAGCATGAACACCCTTCTTTTCTGCACTAAAAAAATGGACTAATTTAACAGAAATTGGAGAGAAACAAGGAATATTAACTAAATTCACATCAGCACTCAGAATAGCAGTACAGAAACACACTTCTTAACCAGTACAAAGAGTTACAGGGTCTCTGAGAAATCTTGATTGCTTTTGATATTTTGGTTTTAGTTCTGGGAATTCCTCTTGCCTCACAAATCACAGCTCTTGTTTTGTGGTGTTTTTTTTTCTTGTAAGAACATTGGGTTATCTACCCAATCTCAGCAGAGATATTAGATACATACAACAGGAAAAGAAAGAAAAGGACAAATGAGAGATAGATGCATGAATAAACTAATTTATCAAATTTATGATTCATCCATCAAACACCCCCCCCAAAATATTATCTAGTAGCTGTTACTGATCTTTATGAGTGGTTTGGGATTAAAAATTGTTATTTTAAGATTACAACTCCTTGTAATCTCTTCTTCGCTCTAATGTATCTCTCCTTTGTTATTTTGTTAATTGAGGTGATTATTGCATTGGTATTAGGATATCTTTAATGTTTAGGCATGTCATAAGTATGCCGTTCTGTTCTGAAAAGTGGCAGAAAAGACATCTTCCTTATGAAATCTGGTTAATTTACTGAGGAAATATTATTTTATAAAAGCTGATCCTGTAGTCTTAAAGTGCAGCACAATGCTGATGACTTTCACTTAACCAAATATGTAGAAAAAGCAGATAGCACTTTAGCACTTGTAAAAGGGAACTTTATTATGAAATATTTGTATATGCCTAAACTATCTTGCTTCTATTTTGCAACTTAAAATTCTTTTTTCTGGTCTTCATGTGCTCCTTAAGTTAACAATATCTTGTACAGGTAGTGAATCGTTATCAGCAGACTGATATTTCAACTATTAGTTGTGGCTCAGTCCACAGGATATTCACTATTATCTGTTGAAATAAATGGATGACACATTCAAAACTGAGCCTGGCGAATGCCCCTTTGAGCAGATACAAGAAAGACACTAGAACAGATTAATGCCTGCTTTAGTAGTGAATATACAAAAAAAAAATTGATAAGAGATAGCTTGCCCTTGTCAGGTATAAAAATAAACCTAGACAAAGTACAAAACCAAGAACAAAACCCAAAAGCACAGAGCAAGCTGTAGCCTGAACGCAGTAAGAATAGAGCAATGTGGTCTTCAGTTTGCAGCCTACAAGGAGACTTCACTACCCAGTGCAATGGTACCTGCTGCTGATGGAAGAACAAGGGGACCCCGAGAACAAAAAGCCCTGTGAATTAAACCATATTTTTCTCTTGGCTCTCCAGAAAAAGAGCTTCATACAGGCTTCATCTCTTCATACAGGCTTCATCTCTGCCGCAACTCAATCCATCTCTGTGCAGAGACGCCTCTTTGTATGGGCCCATGTTTGAAGGCCTGCAGGTTTTTAGACCCCCATTAACCTTGTGCAGTCATTTGGGAGTGGGACCCAATGATCTCTCGAGGTCCCTTCCAACCCCTATGATTCTATGGTTCTATGATTAGCTTATTTTTGGAGAGACGCTGGATACTTGCCACTGGAGAGGCTTATCAAACTCAGATGTTTGATTCTCAGCTTTTGTTTTTGCTAGACAAGATCCTAAATGTTTTAAACAAGGTTGTGTTTCATGTTATATACTGATAAAGGAATGACAAATCACCAAATAACAGAGAGGAAAAATGAAAGAATATTTAAGTGACTTCAAAATACTTTTTGCAGCAGTATTTTAATATGATGACACTAGTAAACCAAATCATATTAACAAGACTTCCAAGTTCTGTATGTACAACTTGAAAGCATAATTAAAATCTTGGCAGTTATTTCTGCATATAAGTATATTATTTGTACAAGCATGAGATCTTTCCAAGCAGTCTACACTGAGTGAGACAAATTCCTATTTGAGATACCCAGTAAGTGAGCTGCTAGAACCTGGTGATACAAAGGCAGGTTCAAAACTGAAATGATGTGCTGTATAACTGAATGCTGTCATAAAAAGCAGGAGAAAAGTACAGTGTAATTTCTATGAAGGTTTATATGAAGATTGACTAGGAGAGAAAATACTAAGACTTTAAAATACAATTTTACCTATTGTGTGGGTGTTTTTTTAATGTCTTTCTTGTACTGGGTTTGTAGTTTTCACCAAAAAATAATAATCAAGTAAAATGTGAATATATGCCTTCACTGTGTGGTTACTTGGCACCGGTACAACACATTGTAGTGAAGTGTAAAGATTCTGCCCCATCAAAATTGTTTTTTTTACAGCTAATCTATTCTTGTTTTGCGCTGGGGTACATATGTATGCAAACTGAAGGACAGTAGTGAATTTTTAACTTCCTCAAAGAAATTGCTGTTTAAGACCTCTATTTGAAAATGGGTTATGTGGAAATATTGGAAAAGTAGTTAATGTATTACAAGTAAAAATATTACTCCTTTAATTTACAAGGCTTTAGAAGGATAGTTCCACAACAGCACCTGTCAGTTGAAAGATAAAATACTTTTAAATACATTGTATTTCCGTATTACACACATTGCTAGGCAATATAAGGGTCTTTGTAGCACAGGGATGTGGCAGTGAAATTTAGAGATGTCACTCCAGAAGCAAAAACACTGACAGCTTATTGCTTAGGGCAGGGTGGAGTGGAAAACTTAACTCATCCAAAAGACATTACCCTTTCAAGCGTGGTTGCTCATCATCTACTGAGTCACGTTTGTTTTCATGCAGGTCACTCTCAATATTGATGTATTCATCCTCCTGGAAAACAAATCAGTGCCAAGGCTGTTAAAGTGGTGCATGTTTGTTAAGTAAAGTGCAAAAAAAAAAACCAAAACAGATCCCAGATGGCAGATGGCTGAAGCAGTCTCAAGACTTTCCCGTATGCTGGGTATGTTTAGCCTGGAGAAGAGGAGGTTGAGGGGAGACCTTATCACTGCCTACAACTACCTGAAAGGAGCTTGTAGAGAGGTGGGAGACAGTCTCTTCAGCCAGGTGACAGGAGATAGGACAAGGGGAAATGGCCCAAAGCTGCACCAGGGCAGGTTCAGATTAGAAGTTAGGAAAAAATTTCACTTAAATAGTTGTTGGGACCTGTAACAGGCTGCCCAGGGAGGTGGTTGAGTCACCTTTCCTGGATGTGTTTAAAAGATGGTTAGATGAGGTACTTAGGGATATGGTTTAGCACAGGACAAGAACAGTTGGACTTGGTGATCTTAAAGGTCTTTTCCAGCCTTGTAATTCTGTGATACGGTGGACATTTTATGTATGGAGAATCGATAAATTTGGGGATGGGACTTACTCTTTTAAGTATTTAAATAAGCCAATAAATTTATTCCTAGGAAAAGCAGCTCAGAAAAGGTAACAATCCTTTAAAGAGAGATAGCATCCACAGGCTTTGCAGTAGAAACTTTAAATTTGGCCATTAAGCACATTTTCATCAGGAATGCACCATTTCCCTACTTGAATCCACATAAGCCTGGCTACATTAAAGCTTTGGAACAACTGCAGTCTGACCTCCGCCATGTTTGAGGACAGTCCTTCAGACAGCTGGGAGCAGCACAATCCCCCCACCCCTCCACCCCCAGCTTGGCTTACACGTGGAGGTTGCTGTGCCTACCCTACATTACTTCCCTCTGGCCCAGCCTGGAGAGGCAGAAGGAAAGCAGCTGACCCAGGGGTACGTACCTCCATGCCATTGGTGGTGCTCATGGTGGCACTGGGAGACCAGGGAAGGTGACTGTTATGTTCAACGGCAGCAGTGTAACTGCCACAGTATAACAGCACATCGGCCCTGAACTACCCTCCGGCCTCATTGCTGCAGTGCTACACCAGGGCAGCATGACTGGCTGCCTGCCCTTAGGTGTCCTGCAGTGACCTGGTAGATGGTGAAGGTAGATAGCGTTTTCCTGAGTTGGTAGTTCTGTCCTACCCTCCCAAGAGCAGCTGGCCTGCCTTGTGCAGCCATTTGGAGTGGTAACCTTTTCTTCTCGTGTTGCTATTACGTGTGCTAACTGCATTTCCCCAAACTGCTGTGTGAGGCAAGGCCCGTTGCACACCTTGCCCTGGCCCCTGCCTCCAACCTGGATTTTCTGCACTGAAAGTCCTTCAAAACCCTCCCATTAGTTCCTGGTGAGAGACTTGAAGCACTTCAAAGACAAAACTAAAACACAGCCAGTAATTGAAATAGTGTAGGAGCACGTACATCGAAGCTGCTATTCATTCCATTAGGAGAAAGCAGATACTGCCACCTACTAAGTCACTGTTGGTTTTGGTAAGTGAGAGCACTCTTCTCAGCAAATTTAAGAGGTGGGCTTCTCACCTGAAGGATACTGAGTGCTCAGAGTATTGAAATATTTATTCCTGGGCTTAAACTTGGGATATATTGAAAGCCAGTGCTTCTCACAAATTTCACAACCTGCATTACAAATCAGGGAAATCCAGCCTTCTGTGTTGGAGAAACATGCTTTCACGTTTGCATGTGGCTGTGCTCCTTGTGGCAGCATGTTCTCACTCCTGGAAATAGCTCCAAGCCCATGTCACATACCTACTGCCTCCATACCCACCATCATCCCCAGTGTCCCTACTTTATATGTTGCCCAGGGAAGATTGCTTTCTACCATGCCTTAGCATCCTCTCTGGGCCAGGAGCTCACCTAAATCACCTACAGGCTGGGCTCCAGCTCTGTGAATTTGTGAAATAATACTGTTTACCTTTAGAGTATAACCTATTTTTAGTTGTATTTCCATATAAAAAGCATCAGTCCACATCTTTTCACATTGTTTACCATGTATTTAAATATGCACAGAACATTATACCACTACTTTATTATTACAACTGCTTTCTATTTATATTTTTAAGAAATTCTGAAATCAAAAATTACTTTGTGTCTACTTTTGTGCAGATACACAAGAAAAAAGAATAATGAATCCAAGCCCCTTTTCTTCTCTTTTCATGCCAAACATGATACCACATCTGGCTCTTGGGGAGTGTTGGGCCTTGCTGAGATTAACCCAAGACTGTGTGAATTCTGACAGCAGGGGCACAGCAAAGTCCATACCCTGCGGAGCCTTAAAATATGCTCTTCTGTCTCAGTCAAAGTGTGCATGAGAATGCATGGGTGTAGGTACTCAACTACACTTGCAGTGTGACTTCACTATACTTGCACAAAGTAGTGGCTGAATGCTTTCAGGTGAACCTTTTCATTGGGAATTTGGTTTATTTGATTAAAATAATGCTTTCATTCACTGCCACTGCTTTTTGCAGCTTTCAACAATTTCAATTAGTTCCAAAAGTCCTTTTATTCTTTTTTGTTTGGCATTTTCCTTTCTGTTGGCATTTTTGAAGAGAAAGTTACAGGCACTGTCTACACCTTCCTATCCCAGGATCTCAGATCATGGTCTAGTTCCCAGGAGCGCATGGACAGTCCAAGTGATCCTTTCCATTAGTATAAATCTGGAATCAGTTCATCTTTGAGAGCAGAGGCATTTACTTGCTTCTGATCATATAAAAAAATAGAAAAACATAGAAAAGAACATCTACAGCATTGGGAAACCTCTATTTCTTATGTACTATTTCAAGTACCATCACCAAACTTTTTTTCTCTTCCCTGGAATGGCAAGTGTTGGAAGGCACCTCTGGAGATCACCTAGTCCAACCTCCCTGCTAAAGCAGGATCACCTAGGGTAGGTTGCACAGGATTGTGTCCAGGTGGGTTTTGAGTATCTTCAACCTCTCTGGGCAGCCTGTCCCAGTGCTCTGTTACCCTCAGAGTAAAGAAGTTTTTCCTCATGTTCAGATGGAACTTCCTATGTTCCAGTTTGTGTCCATTGCCCCTTGTCCTGTCACTGGGCACCACTGAACAGAGTTTGACCCCATGCTTTTGACACCAGCCCTTTTAAGATGCTTATAAGCATTGAAGAGATCCCCTTCCAATCTCCTTCAGACCAAACAGGCCCAGCTATCTCAGCCTTTCCTCATAGGAGAGATGCTCTATTCTGTGGGGGGTTTTTTAACCTGACTGTCATGTCTTCATAGTGAGCTACTCAATTGAAGTGGGTTTAAATAAATGTACAGTCAAAAGAAGTCAAAACAGATATGTTTGTTATGATGTCATTTGTGTTGCGTTCTCCTTTCTCTTGTCAGTTGTATATCAGAGCTGTTGCTTCCAGTTTGTTTTTGTCTGAAATTTCCCCTATTTTGGATGAGTACTTATTTAACAATATGTATGCCCCATCTGACTGAAGCATTGTATCACTAAACCAAACGTTTTCTCCTTCACTTTTTACAAGTTCTCAGGAGAAAATTCTTCTATATCAACTCTGTGTCCATAGTATTCCTTCAGACCACCATTTCTGATGCCTCTTTTTTATCTTGTATGAAGCCATTTGGACATGGAAAACATTTTCCCGAATCCTACACATCCTGTCAGTTCTCTGATTTTCCTCAGTGTATTTCTGAGAACAGAACTCACTTCCCCATTGGTTTATTAATTTTAGATAAAATTATGGGTTTTTTTAAAAATGTGTCTTGGCTGTATTATTACAACCAATTACTGACACTGAATTAAAGGTTTATGAATTTGCATGAGGTTACTAGAAAGGAAAAAGAAACAACCCCAAAACATACCCAGTTACTGAGTACAGCTGTCTTAGTTTGTGAATTCCTGATTCTCTGTGGACTGTCTGCAAGACCTCTCGGATTTATAACATCCCCACCTTCACTTTCATTCTGGCTCATGACAAGACCAGAAATTGCATCAGTTCATATCAAAAGCTGAAAACCTCTCTCATGTGCTGTGAGAACTGATTTATACTCCGATGCCTCCACTTCCAAAGTGAGCCTTTGCTGGGTTGTTAGTATCTTTGCTCCATCTAGTAATGCATATGCAGTAAGTGCATATGTTTTAAAAATACATACTTCTCTTGCTCCTGGGATAAACCACTCAGATTATTCTTAAAGAGAGGAATTAGCTTTAACAACATTAATTCTTTGTGGTAAACCTTTTATCAGAGTATAGAATTGAAGACAGACATAACCAGCTCCACTACTTTCTTTTTTTCTTTTATAATTCCAAAGCTGAGATTTTTGTTCCTTAATGTTCTGAAGGATATATTATTTCTTTTTAATGACCCTTGAAGAGATGGTTCTTATTCTAGATTCATAAAAAAGCTGATTAAACAAAATGTCAGATAACTTATATCTGCAATTTATATAAATGTTTTATATTTCAGTGTTTTCTTAAGGTAGTAGTTACAGTATGGTCATTTCACTGTGTTTTGCTTCATGAAGTATCTCATTGTTTACACAATAATAAAACAAGTAAATTAGTATCTACATTTAGCCTTCTAAGAAAACAAACATTTCCAAATGAACAATACAAAATGAGCTTAATCATAGTAAATTCATAAAAGCACTACCACTAGACAGAAAATTAAATTTTGCCTTTTAGTGGAAGGATGACCTTAGAAGCAACCAGAACACTTTTAAGCAACATGTTTTCCTTAAAGGTACTCTGCCTCTAAACTTCACAAAAAAATCCACTGGTTTGGGAACAGTGTTTCTGGAACCTTGTGTGCCTGGAGGAGGAGGGAATCACAAAAACCTGTTGATTCACCTGCTGTGGCCCTGAAAAATCACATCAATCCCCTCCCTTCTACCTTTGCATTCCCTCAAGCAGTAGGTATTTCTGTTTCAAAAAACACTACTGCTACTCATTTGCCTTCTAACACTGCTGCCTGAGGAGTTTGCCATAGCTGCCCCTGCAGTAAACAATGAGAGCTTCTACTGAGCTTTCCTCTCCATACAGTGGGGAAAAAACAAACCAAATCAAAAGTATCAAAATCAGTGGTGCTTAATTTTAGCATTGAGATATGTTAAAAATACTACAAGTCACAGCATAGTGAAGTCCAAGTGGTACAGTTCTGTAACTGACACACATGCTCCTTGGGACACAGTGCCTTTGAAGACTTCAGAGCTTGTTGTTGAGCAAGAAAAAGCAGAATGCTTAGGGCTTTTGCCAGAGAACCTGTGAAAAACAGTGAGCATACAAGTTGCTGTCTCTTTACTTCCAAGCCGCAGAAGTAGAGAGTAATTTGCATCAGAAGAAACTTCTAGAAATCACTTTGTCCAACCCACCGCTTGACTTCAATAATTACATAAGAGTATCATTTATAGAGTAATTAAAATATATGAATGTATGAGTAATGTCACGGAAAACCGGTAAGAGCCTCACAAGATTGCTGGAACTCTAAATAGCTTGTGCTGCAGAATGATGGATTTGTGTTATTTTCTGCAAGCACAAAAAGCACTCCTTTCAAGTGATCATACCACATTTCTGGCGTATTCAGTAGAAACTTGTAATTACTATTGATAGCAAATGTACTTCAGTGAGTGATGATCTCTGTTGACTAAAACAGGCTTTGAATGAGTGCCATGGAACTAATTTGCATATATTTCACAACTGATTCTTCAAATACATTCCCTTCATCCTCCCCTTTATACATTTTTCATTTAATGAAAAGACATTATTTAACCCTACCCCTTGAAGAAAAGAAAAAGATTTTTCTTTTCTCATAAGAATAGCAATATTTAAATGATAAACAAAACTGATTTATTTCTTTCTCTTGTTTGCATAGTCTTTCTGAGTTTGCTGAAGGAGCTCCTCACCAGAATGTCAATCTGTCTGTGCTCATCACCTACTGCTTCAGATTGCTACCTAAGCATCCAGCATGGGATGAAACGCTTAAATCATATTTGCTCATTATCCTCTTCCTTCTCCTTGGAAATGTCTGCAGAACAGAGAATCATAGAAACTTTAAGGTACAAAAAGACCTCAAAGATCAAGTCCAACTGTCAACCCAACACCACCATGTGTATTAAACCATGTCCCGAAGTGTCATGTCTACATGTTTTTTGAACACCTCTCTGGGCAGCATGTTCCAATGCTTGAAAACCTTTTCAGTGAATAATTTTTTTCCTATCTAAACCTCCCCTGATGCAACTTGAGACCATTTCCTCCTATCCTATCGCTAGTTACTTGGGAGAAGAGACCAACCTTACTGCAACCTTCTCTTAGGTAGTTCTAGAGAGGAAGGAGGTCTATCACAGATTAAACAACCCCAGTTCCTTCACCTGCTCCTCCTAAGACATGTGCTCCAGACCCTTCCCCAGCTTTGTTGCCCTTCTCTGGACACATTCCAGCACCTCAGCGTCCTTCGTGCAGAGAGGGGTCCAAATCCCAACACAGCACTTGAGGTGAGGCCTCACTAGTGTGGAGCACAGGGTGATGATCACTTCAGTAGTCCTACTGGCCACACTATTCCTGATAAAACCCAGGCTGTTGTTGGCCTCCTTGGCCACCTGGGCACACTATCGGCTCATATTCAGCCACCTGCCAACCAACACCCCCAGGTCCTTCTCTGCCCAGCAGCTTTCCAGCCACTCTTCCCCATGCCTGTAGCTTTTCTTGGGGTTATGACCCAAGTGTAGGACCTGACACTTGGCCTTGTTAAACCTCATAGAGTTGACCTCAGCCCATTGATCCAGTCTGTCCAGAATAAAACATTGCATAGCCTTAGGGACTATAGCCAGGAGAACCTGTTGAAAGCACAGGCCAAGCCACTTCTGAACCCTTTCAATTTGTGGTGACATAAGGAAGCAGGAAGTTAAAACCAAATTAGAGAAGGTTGAACAGGAAAATTCTCTTCCCTGTAGCCACACTGGAAGGTTTACAGAATTGAGCCATCTACTTTGAATATTGGCAATATTAAAAGTGTTGTTCAGTTACACTTCTGCTTTCACACTTTGCTGTTCTTTTAAGACCAATTAGAATTTCCTGCTTGTAAAATATTTGTTTAAACGGCAAGGGCATGGACCTATCTCATACTTGTAAGTGATCTTTCAATATTTGTTTAGATCCCTCTAGATAAGCAGTTAATTTGCCAAGTCTTATTGAATACCTTCCCTGGTACTTCCTCTCCACCTTTTGAAGGAGGATTGATTTTGAAAGGAGCTCCCAACTTATGGTTGTGCTTTTAACAGTAGCACCCACCCTACAGTAGAGGGTTTTTCCACCCCTGCCAGCTAGTGATGAAAACAGCCTGGCTACCTGAGCATCCAGGCAGTTGCTTAAACTGTTCATGGTTTAAGGGTGGGTCATTACATTAGTGTTGGAGATAAGAATCAGGGTACTTAAGGAACTCAGGTGGAGCATCTGTGGAAAACAGATGCTTCAAAAGCAATTGTTTCAAGTTAACATGTTGGATTTCAGATTGCATTCAGGCAGCTGAATTGAGGCCATCTAATTTACAGTTCAAAACTTTACTGGTCTTTTAACATTCAGTGGACTTGAAGACCATTCATCTAAATTTTCCCCCATGTACTGCCTTTTGTTTCCTACGTGTCATGATTCTAAAGGTCTTGAAATGCATTTAAAATATTGAGGAAAACTATTTTAATCAATAATCGTAGCATTCATAAATTCCTGTCAAAAGATACCATACACTTTATGGGGCAGGAGGGACAAATGTTCATTATCCATATGTTAAACCATAGCAAATGAGTTGTAGAAACCGCAGATACTGCCAGGTTTATATTCAGCTGGCTAAATCTTCAAGAGGTGTTTTGAAATGGGTTGTAAATTACACTGACCCACCTCTGAGTACATAGTGTTTTCCTTAAAAGCTTCACTTGTCAGTCTCGAGTGGGACAACTGGATAGTATCCTGAATTGAGGATGAAAAAGATGAGATGATTGACACAAGCTGGCCATGGAAAAGGAAACAGGAAATCCATTTGCTCTGAAACCAAGTGAAATGTATGAGAGGCTGAAAGCAAAGTCCAGAAAAATGGAAATGTGTGTGTGTGTGTAAGATCTACGTATTTCTGAGAAGATAACAAGGTGCACATGACCTCTGCATTCAAACCATCTGCTGAAGGCAAGCAGAAGCACAAAGAGATTTACAAGGACAAAAATCCTAAAAATGGTTTTCACAAGGAATATTTACTTCGCCTGAGAAGAGATCAAAACATGACTTTCACTGTTTCTTGTAAGAGAGAGGGTAGTATATCATATTTTTTAAAAATTAATTTTTTTAAAACAAGCATGACTTTTGAAAACAAGTGAATTGGTTAAAGAACCCACCTGTGTCTGATGGAATTAGTGCAATGCCTTCATAATTTCCGAGGGCAGTCACAACGATGATGCCCATGAAATATAAATTCTTAATAGTGCATAGTCTGAATTAGCCAACCAGACAAGAATATCTAGGAAGCTGTGGAGAATGGCAGTAAAACCAGAGAGAAATACCATTTTTTAGGATATGTTATAACCTTGTTTGAATGAAATTAAGTATACTAGCTACATGTATTATGGCAGTGCCAATACCTTTATGTAGCACAAGTGAAAGGCAAATTTTAAAGGGGATCCTTCCTTAAGCCAGCTGAGGAGCGTGGTGTGCTCTGCTACAGAAACAGGTACCGACTGCTTAATGCATTGCAACACAGACAATAGCAGACTAGTGAACAATTAGTATTTGTTAGACATTATCTTCCCTTCGCATTGCATTTACTTTGTGTTTAACTCTGAGTTCCTTTTAAGAGTCAGGGAGTTTTTCCATCCCACCTACCACTCCCTTTTATGAGCCAGTTCCTTGAGGAGTAGCTGTGACTTGCTGTTTAATGTCATCATTAGCAGAAATTTGAATCATCAGAACTGATTAGGGAAAACATTTGCCTCTTAAATGAGGGCTGAACACAAGCTAGGTAAATCAATCTGTTTTAGGGTTAATGTTAGTGTTGCAGGGCTTCTGAGCAGGAAAATCTGTGAGCAACTACGGTGCCTTCAGTGAGAAGTTAAGGGAATGACATCGAGCGCAAGGGTCACGGTAGTATTTCTACACATTCTCTATGACATTAGTGTAGATATAGGTACAGAATGCAATACATTGGCATGCAGACAATCTCTGAACAGCAACGAGTAACTGATGTCCTGCAGGTTTTGAAGCTATGCCTAAAAACAGTTCAACTGGAATCTGCATAGTGTGTAAAAGAAGTAGGTGATATTCTGGAGGATCACACATTTTTTAAAACGTAATTGATAGTGTTAATAGAAATTTATGCTCCATGGATTCATGCCCTCTGAAAGTTCACACTGGTTAACTGATTTCTGAGGGTCTACTACTACAGTACAATTGAAAAAGTGCTATGCTTCTGCGATGCAGTAAAAAGATTCCTACCACAGTATAGAAGGATATGTGTGTTTAAATACCAATAGCCAATACAAAATTGAGTTATCCCTCTCTGACCGTTTGCACAACTAGTCAAAAGGCAGATTATATTACAAACTCCAAAACAGAAGGCTTAATGCCTCTCATTCTTGATATCATAAGGCTCTAATATGATCCTTCATCCATCACTTGTTAGCCTTGAGCTGGTTTGTATGACACTGAGAGCTGTTTTCTTAACTTAGTTACTTTATAAACCAAACTACCTAAAGCAACTTTACTTTGTCCCCATCTTATTTTTTCCTATCCTTTTGTGTGTTAATCATTAAATGGCTCAGGTACATCTGAAGGTACCCGTGGAGTGCAATCCTGCATTGATACTTAAAATAATTAATTCCTTTTCAGAACACTTTTATATTTCGTGATTTAGGGAGAACACTCATTGCTCAATACCAGAAGACACTGTATCTCGGAGGAAGGAAACTGTTCACTCTTTATACAAGAAAAGCTCAAATAAAAATTAAATAAGGGGAAAAAAAGATAGTTTCTTCTCAGTACCTGCTACTGTGAAGTGCTTTATTTTTCTATATGCAGAAGTTTACCTATTTCCTTCTGTTTCTTATTTAGTCTAGGGAGTGACTTATATGTTGAGTCAGAGATAGCATGAATGTAAATATGAACACCTTCTAGTGTTCCAGGAAAGTAAAGTAACCGGAAAACCTGACTCGGGCCGCAGGTTTCATTGTCAGACAGTCTCCATGGTTTGGCCTTTTTCGAATTATTTAAATCGGTGAGGATTTGCAGGCTGCTGCATGCCTCTGCAATGGAGAGGAAAGAAACCCGGCACAGTGCCCAGGTGAGCTGGTTGGCAGAGGACTGACCCGAGTGTCTGTCCTGCGCTTCACAGAGACTGCTGGGGAAGGAGGTGATTTTTCAGCTTAGGTCATTCACCAGTGTTTGCCACTGGGCTCCTGCAGCTAGGACTTCTTTCATGGGTTTGGAGGCGCAGGCTCTGGAAGCTGACTGCGCTATCTTTAAGATACAGGTCTTCTGTGAAAATGCAGCCAGGATGGAGCCCTCTCTTATCTCATTCACTTGAACTGAGAGAGACCCGAGTTCGAAATGTTTGTGTATCTTTTCTGAAGCACAGGCGAACTGAGGTCTCTCTGATTACCCAGGAGAATGCCCTAACCAGTGGGCAGTCGTGTTTCAAGAGAATTATCTATCTTCTCATAAAGCTGTTCCACTTGGCATGAGTCGTTAACTATTGACTGGAATAGGGACCCGACACTCCCTCCTTAGGTTCAACAAAATTCTCTGACTGGCAGATTATCAAACTCTTGCTTGTCTGTCTCTACAGCCCAGTGAATATACAGTGGTTGGATGTCACTGATGTTACACAACATTCCGCATGCTACAAAGACCTTTCTGTGTTATTTGAATGCTGTCAGCTGATATTCATACCCATGTTACCCTTCCTGCTAGTGAGCTCAGTGGCACTGCAAGGATCAGGGGGTGCAGGGGAGACCAGAGGGTACTTTGCTAACACGGCAGTCTGTCTTTAGAGGCACGGTCTCTCCCCGACCTGTTGTGCTTTCAGTAACAAGCAGAGTGACCCAGCCTTATTTCTCTTCGTCCCTACTCTAACTCCTATGAAAGTGCAGAGATGCTGGGCACTGAGAAACAATAACTACTTGGTTGAGAGTTGGGGATTTTTGGTGCTTCTGCAATTGTGTAAATCTGCAATATTTTTTTTTTTTTTTACATGGTTGTTAACATTACTTTATGCACATAAAACGCAAAACCTTCTGGCTTGGCTCCTTACCTCCTCTCCATGCTGCTCTTGGAGCAGAACAAGACAATTGTGCTTATTTATGTGTGGAAGATATGCCCCATTGTGATTATGGTTACTAATATACATTGCTTTGAGATATGTGTCTGCTGCATGATGATGACCTCTTTTGAACAGGACTGAACTCCTTAGCCTCAGGAAAAAGCAGTAACTGATACTGCAGATGGGAGAGCTGGATGAGCCAGTTGTGAGGTCATCAGCCTATGAAATACACCGAGTCGTGAGACTTTTCAAAGACACCCTTATACCAGGCAGCAGATGAAGGCAATGAGCAGAGCCTACTCCTCAATGTGTTGATCGTGCTCCAGCTTTTTATACAAGAGCCTTGTACATGGGCAGAGTATCAGTGCAAATTATGTGGGGAGTTGTAAAATATCTGCAGGCGAGGAGCAGAAACTGCTTTTTCTTTCTTCAGGGACTGAACAAAACATTGTTCATTGTTTTTAAATCCCTCCTCTCCCTCACAAAGCAAAGGAAACCGTGCTTACCTGGAAGGCCAAATTGTTCACTCCCGGCTGGTCATGAGTGGTGTCCTTCAGCTCCATGTGCCTAATATGGGCAGGAGAGTTTTGGGTGAGTGTTCAAAACTACTTGCAGCACAGAGCCAAGAGGAGTCAGCACAGGGCCAGTGAGGATCACTCGAAGTCTAGCTAGCTGGAGGCACTCTCAGGTTGTTCTTTCTCACTCATAGCTCCACCTTCTCGCTCCCCTGGCACAGCCCCTTTTGGCCAGCGTGGGAAACTGCGTTCAATGCTGATTGAGACAAGAAGGGAGGATTCCTGCGGGCCCCAAGAAGCTGAGGTAGCTCTGGGGGATCCCGAAGGCAAATGTGTGTACTCAAGTGACTTAAGGCTTTCATCACTTGCCTGGGGAAGAATCTCCCCCGCCCAGAATTTGGCAAGGTCAACGCAGGTTTTGTCTTTCTTACAGCTATTCTGATGTCACCGTTTCTGTGGTGTTATCATGGCTCTGTTTTCATAGGGGACTTCATCTCGCAAGAGAAAACAAGGTGTAACGCCCAAATCTCCAACAAATATCAGTTATGCATTTTCTGGTGGCATGCCAAATCTTTACAGGTATCTGTCCTCAAATTACCCACCTGTAAACTGAAGGCTTTTCTAATGCTTTCCCGGCTTGCAATTTGCAGTACAACAAAGCTATATATATTCTTAGAATTATCAGTTGGGTCCCTTATGCCTTTTTTTGATTGCCTATGGACTTTGTCTTTATATCTTGTTCTCTGGAAGTTTCCTGAAAACCGTAGCACTATTACAGACACTAATGTTAGAAAGGATTGAATGAATACAATTTTTGCCTTTAAGGACAACAAAAATGAGGGAGAATTCCTTTTCTTTGAAATACAGCAATGAATACGTATTCATTGGATGCCTAAAATTGTAACTTTCTACACGGGGACTGAAGATGTCATGAGTTTTGCCTCATCCTGTGATAAAGCTAAAATTTATATCCTGTTTTAACAGGAAAGACAGAATGGACTACCATGATTGAATATGTTCTTGGAAATAAAGAACATTTACATGAAAAGTAAGACGATGCATCTTTCTGAGGACTCTTCTAACTCTGTTTTAATTATAAATCATACAGTTGTGATATATGCTCTCTGAATCTTACACCTATTGCTCAAAAAGGAGGATGAGGTGAGGGTTTTGGGGGTTGTTGGTTTGTATGTTTTTTTTTCAGTAAGGAGTACATGAATTTTAATGCTACACACTGTTTTTCAGTGTTCAAAATATTTTTGATGCTACGCACTGTTTTTCAGTGTTCAAAATCTTTTTTGATGCAGCAGGTTTTAAAGCATGCCTATTGCTATTTGTATTTGCCCCATGAGTAGAGCAATTTCCATGACTAATTGCTTCTCCCTGCACAGTACTATCTAGCAAAAATAGCTACAAATATCTCTAAAAAGTCTTATAGAATTGCCTGCTGATAACTGCATACCTTAGCTGTGTCTCACTTCCTTTCTTCTTTCACTCCTCCTGCCAGTTTTGGACATCCTATTGATGTCCAAGGGCAGAGGAAACAATTCAGTGAATCTTTTTCAGATCCAGACCATACAATTCTAAAATCTGTAGTCTGCACATTGCATGCTGGGAAGAAATTTCTACCCTGTAAGTATGCCAAAACACAAATATTGTCTGCTATTGTTCCTCATCTTCTGACAACTCAATAGATTATTTTAAAAACTGTTTTTCTCATTGAAAAATGCCATAACACTGACTCGATAATTTCAGTGCAAAGTTTCCTCCTCTGAATTATATTTCATGTTAGAAATCTCAGAGGATGCTGAAAACAAAACTACCCACACATCCAAGAAATTCCAGAACCTACTTTAGAAAACATGAAATATGCCATTTCCCAGTGGCCAAAGGACCATGCAATTAAACAAAAGTGGGAACTCACTGTTATTTTCTGTCAGGATCAGCCAGCAGTCTAAATCTTCGACTAAATACAGTTAAACCTCTTCCCATTTCTGCTTAGTTTAGGTACTTAACATGAAGACCTGGACTTCCAAAAAATGTTGTGTCTGAAGGATGTCACACCCTGCCATTTCAACTGATAACAGGCCTGGACTCCTATTTTCCACTTATGTGATTCCTGCAGATGCAAGAAGCCATTAAAGACTTGCACTCCTGATTTTTTAGGTGTTTTTACAACATAAGACTAACAGTCCTAGGCTCAAGTGAATACATTTTGCCAAAATTCTAGTGACTAATGACACAGATAAAAATTGCTTCCTAAGAATAACACTAAGAAACATTATGTTCCATCTCATTGTTTCTACATGAACTCTGGACTATGTCTTAGCTAGAAGACGACCAATAAAAAGAAAAAAATCTAATTCTTTCACTGAATTAAACATATTAATGATAGTAATATTATTCCTATTCTGAATAATGCAAGGAGGAAGTTCAATATCATTTGAAGACATCAGCAGAATTTATGAATTTATTGAAACTATGCTGCTATTTTGGTTAACAGGCCTGGAAAACTAGAAAAGGAAAGCATTTCAAGGTATTAAAAGAGCTATCTGGAAAAAGAGCTCAGTAGGACAAGAGGTCAATGGCATAATAAATATAAGAAGCTACTTCTTTTGATACAGACTAAGGAAAATTTCACTTCAATTCATTATGAATCTTGAAGACTTTGCAGGCAGATATCACAATGAAACACTGATATTTTATCATGTGTGACTGAAACCTAGAAAATTAATTCATTAACTTGAAAAATTAGCAGGTTTTTTTAAAAAGTAAATTATATAAGTTATTTTCTTGGATCCTTTCTTGAGAGATGTTTACAGTCATTTCCCAGAAGTTTATTAAGGAATCAGAAACCTTGAATATCACCCCCTTGAAATGTTTTTCTTGGACTCCAATGCAGGTAAAGGAAACCACTTTAGACTGTTCTGTTTTTAGGAACATTTATAATAGGTTACTAATACGAAAGAAAACCACTAAAACTCCACAGTATCATGACAATAAAGGATGAAGACGAGAAATTACTGTCTTCTGCAAAAGAAACAAAACTGTACATGTGTAAATCATCCCTCAACACAGATTTCCACACATTTTCTTGGAAAATCTGACTTTGGGACTCATTTTTACAAATAGAAAATTTCCTCCAACCCCAAAATTCCCATGTACATGTTATTTGTAGGGGAAAAGCAGACAGTAAAAACTGTTTTGAAAAAAACCCACCAGAACAGTGTTAAATTTGATTAAATTTGGACACAAACCCATGAATATCCCTTCTTAAAAATATTTTACCTCTGACCAATGTGACAGTAAATGCTACTAAAGAAACATTATATGTTCCTCTAGCCATTTTTGTACTAACGCACACTTTGTATACCTCATAAAGCATTGCTATTGATCCGACTGTGCTGTTCCTTTGTCTGAGGTCTTTTGCTAAGAAAGAAAAGAAATTATTAAACTTCTTTTGGAAAATTGGGAGTAAGCTAATGTCAGGAGTGCGGGCTGGAGAATACAGGCCGTACGGTCTAGAACATCTAACGTTTGAGTCATGACATTTACCCCCATGGGAATACTTTGAATCCTTTCATAAACTGTGTTGCAGAATTTGTTGCTGCACTGGTAGATTGTATGTGTGTGTGAACCATCAGCATTTTCAGAATAATTGTAACTTTTTGCCAGATGGACTTCATGAAAATATATTGCTCCCACAGTGATGAGGCAGCCAGGTGCTGCTGTCTTCTCTTCCTGGTTCTCTTGTGAGTTCAGTCTTTGGGTCCACACTAGTCACAGCCTCTTGCCCAGTAAATCTTCATCTCATACTCTGCCTCACAGCTCTCCCTCTGAAATACTTTTAAAATCTCTGTGAGTATTTGAGCGGACTAACAGCTGAGAAAATTATTCACTTCCTCCGCTTTCTGTTGCAGTAGAAATGAAACTTTTAAACTTTCTCATCCTCCCCAACTTGTCCTAAAGTTGCCCCTCGACAGGAGGGAAACATTAATGTAAAAGAAGTTCACCTATAACAAAAGCAACGAATTAGGGAGGAAAGACTTCTCAGATGAATTTCAAGGCCCTTTGTGGGCTATTGTGTTTTAACCTTGTGACAAATACCCGTGTAAGGATAAACCGCAGGAATCCTAGAGCTGTTGATTCTCAGACATTAGCAGCACCTTCAAGAAAGTTCAAAGAGACCACCCCAAAGGGAGCATTTTGGGAAAGGGAAGCAGAGAAAAAAGGATTTTAGGCGGTACTTTAATCATGAGACACAGGATAAGTAAAAGAAAATACTACGACATAGATGCTTCCACGTGAATCCGGAATGACCATAAACAAACAAATATAAACGAAATTTAAAAGGCAAACACTTAAATGTAATAGGAAGGATAGTTTCAAATACTTCTAGGGAAATTAATTAAGGTAGAAAAATTATTTAGGTTCAATGATTATGTTTCAGAAAGGGTTTGACCATCTGCAGGTGAGAACATCTGTATGAACTTATGCTCGGAGAAATGAAATTAGGCTTACAAGGCTGTCTTTTAAAGTATTATTAATCTGAAATATTTTCATCAATAGATGGCATTTGGATGTAATTCTCTTAAGCAGACTGAGGAAAAATATATATGTATTTTCTATCTATCATTTGGACTATTTCTTCTAAATTTTTATGCATAATAGACATAACTGGCATGGATCTGTAAAAGTCATCACATACAAAGAAGCTGAAATGTTACCGTTACCATACCATGTTTTCTTTGGGCACTGGGTTTACAGTTTACATTTTTGGTTGGTTTGGGTTTGGGTTTTTTTCTTGTTGTGTTTTATTTGTTTCTTAATTCTGCTCTCTAAATTATGTCTTTTGTATGCTGGAAATCTTTCCAACACCAATTCTGGTCATTGTTTAGACACCACGTAAAGGCAACTGATTTTGCTAGGAAAATTCTGTAAATATGCTTCCTGCAGTTTAGCTTTGGTTATGCGTGCAGACTCGTTAGTTGATTTCTACTTTGTAATAATTTGCCTGTCAGTCTAGAGGGATGCACTGCTGCAGAGAGTCAGCTGGATAGCCAGTTGTGAAAACGAAGACCTCAGAGTTAGATAGTGGATTCAAGGTAACACATGCACGTTACACTTTCTGTGAAGGCAGGTGTGGCAAAACCCATGCAAATTAGTTTATAATATAGTGGTATAAGGAGGAAATTCAAGTTCTTGTAGATACAGTTATGATGTGTCTGGCATTGGCAAGGGCTGTGTATACAAGGCTGTGCCTGGGTGCATACCTGCAGTGCTTAGTCACAGAAACTCCCTAGATTGTCTCTGTACAGATGAGAGTGGACTAATTTGTGACAAAATACTAGCCTGAATTCCTAGTTTGCTTTGTCTCAAAGCAATTGTCTAATTGGTGCTGGATCTTTCCATGCGTTGGTTCCCCTGAGGGGCTGAGACCAGTGGATGGGCACCACAGCACGTCGAGATGTGTTAACTCACAGCCTGGGTGGAGAAACTGACTAATCCTGGGGGCTCCCCTGAGCAGTTCCTACTGCGGAGAAAGGAGGCTGACCAAGTTGTGCATAGATAAGATAATATGAATAGTCAGTAGCAACTGTTCCTGCATATGTAGGAATCGTTAAGGTAAGGTGCTTTGGTTTTTGTTGTTTGTTTTGGAGGGGTTTTTTTGCACAGCTAAGATAATAATAATTAATATGATTTGTATTGTTATAAATATAATTTATATTATTATAATATAATAATGGGTTTTTCATGTACCTAAAAATAGCCCATAGCAGTGCATCATGCACTTGCTGGAGTAGCTGTCCTGCTAATAAGACTAAGAGTGACACTTACAGCCCTGGAGATCCTTACCAGACCTGTAAGAATTCACCTCAACTACAGTTAGGGGACTCTTACCAAAGTGAAGACGCCATTGCAACAACTGCAGTGGGGAGTCCTGTACCTTCTGCATAGTGACTGACAGCCCTGCTTGAGAGGTTCAGTACCACACATGCCTATCTAATCAAAACATCATAATGAATTACTTTAGTAACTAACACTCCATCTGTGAATGCCTGTACAGCTCAAAGAGTCTTTCTTCTGAAACAAAATCTTCTGCTTTAAAGCAATGGCAGTTTTCACAGAATCATAGAACTGTGTGGGTTGGAAGGGACCCCAAGGACAAAAGAGTTCCAACAACCTACCACAGGCAGGACCACCATCCTCCAGGCCTGGATCTAAACAAGGTTGCCCAGGGCCCCATCCAACCTGGCCTTGAACACCTCCAGGGATGGGGCATCCTCTGGGCAACCCATTCCAGCACCTAACCACTCTTTCTGTAAAAAACTCTCCCCTAATATCTAATCTAAACCTTCTCTTCTTGAGCTTCAATCCATTTCCCCATGTCCTGCCATTATCTACCCTTTTGAAAAGTTGAATCCCCTCCTGTTTCTCTGCTCCCTTCAGGTACTGGAAGGCTGCAACGAGGTCCCCCCACAGCCTTCTCTTCTCCAGGCTGAACAAGCCCAGCTCCCTCAGCCTCCCTTCATAGGGGAGCTGCTCCAGCTAGACTCTAACCATCTTCGTGGCCCTCCTCTGAACCCTCTCCAACAGTTCCATTATATTTACTTGTTTAAAAGGATGGTTAGAATCTGACAAGTTTTGAAACTTTCAGTGTTTGTTATACAATTGTTTGTTCCTGTTACCACCTAAACAATGATGCTCACTTGGTTCTTGAAGTGCTTTCTACATTAATAAATACAGGTATCCTGCTCTGAACTGCCAGTGCAGTGTAAGCTTGAGTATGGTACCTATCTTTAAGTTCTAATGGCACAAATACATGTCTTTCTGATGTTTTTGGGAAAATTATTGAGTGTTTTTAAATGTGTTTATGCTTCGAAGAGGGTTGGGCCTATGTATGAGGTAATACTTCAGTTGTTTCACCTGATTCTCATGTTTGCTGTGTATACCTATTTTCATTAGGCTGCAGAAAAGTGTAGTTGGGTTGCAGTAAAGGGCAAGTCCAGTATATCGGCCCAGAAAGTGGGTGTATCTGGCTGTTTCTGGTGATGGTGTGTATCTTTTCCAGGCTGAGTTTGAAGTGTACTTCAGCAGTATTTATCTTCAACAGAAACAAGCCTTTTTTACTTGGAAGACTAATTCCTGTTTGAAGTGTGTGCTTTTCTGAACTCCCTGAACACAGCTCCACTCTTAAGTCCATAGGATATGCAAACACCTAGAGATGCTAGAAGTATTTCTCAAGTTGCTTAGACTTGTCCTAGCTTAAACCTAGCAAGTAAAGGTTTTTTTTTCCTGCACTTCCAGTCATTCTCTAGGGTAAGTATACATCAGATTAACTGGAGAACCTGTTCTCTGCTGGCTGCTAGCCCTGGCCAGAGTGCACTGTCATTTTTCTGTGCAAGCCTCTGTTTTAAACTGTCTATGTTAATATGTATCACTTTGAGCTTGATCAATGGCTTTTGAATACTAAACACTTTCTTATGTGATTACAAAAGTGTTTTTGAAAAAAACACTTTCTTAAGTATTTCAAAAGGACCAAAATGGGATCATGGGATCCAGCCATGGGATCAGAATTCTGAACAACCTGACTAAGAGTCCTGAAAATAGATCTCTGTATCCAGCAAAAAGCTATATGCATAAAACAACACTTATCCTTCTGGGAGATTATTGCTTCCTTGAATCACTTAGCTGCACTTCTGGAGTTTGGAACTGCGGGAGGGTGTTCATAATCAGGAGCTTAAAACAGCCATTGGGAATCCTCACTTACTGGGGAATGAAGAGAACACCACAAAAAGGTCTGTGCGTTAAACTCCTTACATTTAGTGGTAAATGACTCATTGATCTTATTGGGATCAAACATTTAGAGACAGTGTGTATATACCGTTCTCTGTGTAGTTCCTAGTGGAGGCATTATGCAGGCAACAAAGCTTCACTGCTGTAAAAAGCACAACCAACATTGCTTATGCTTCTTATAGAGCTTTGCTGACTGCAGTCCCTCACTGGCACAATGAGGTTAAACATTTTTACACACAACTCTAAATTTACCTGCAGTCAGAATACCTGAATTTGAAAACCAGCAGCACTGGCAAGACATTTGATCTTCACATCTCTGTAAGACTGTCTTAACTGCCAACATAAAGCCCTGTCTTATTTTTTACCCACCTACTGGTCCACCTGTTTATGCTTACTATCAGTTAAGCTGGCTTCTATTTTCAAAATAACAGAGCTAAGGATTGTGCCTTAATTTACTGCTTTGACATTCTTCTAGTCTCAAATCCTGCTTACTAACACATAAATGTGGTAGGAGGAAGAGGATTGTGGTGTATGAAGCCACATGTACCTTTCATCTTGTATATTAGAGCTAGAAGTGCTTTTCATCTGGTACAAAACCTATCCAGGGATGTGAACTGTGTCTCTGTGCTTAGAAGTAGAGAAAAAATTTGGACCTAATCAGGCTAAAGGACTATACTAATACAGGCTCTTTTGGGGCAAATTTATTACCCATTAGTTTTGTTCTTTTCCCACCTTCCCTCCCCCAGCCCCCCGACTTCCTCTGAGGGGATGGAGAATACACTACTCACACCTTCATTAAACATTCCTATTTTAATTACATATCTTCAAGTTTGAAGGAACAAGTGACTTTGATACAGGACAAGCATGTACCGTTGTTTAGAATAAATATTCCATAGGTCTACAGCCAGAAAAAAACTTTAAAAACGAGCCCAGTATGGAAGACAAAGTCTTGAAGACAAATGAGGTTGAAGATAACCTATTAACTTGGTGACTGGGCTAAATCTCTCCCCCATGCTGGTTCCCTCGGTGTACTGGAGATGATATAGTGTCTCTCTGCTTGATGCAATGGGATCACCCAGTGTGATTCTATTAAAGGCCATCCCTTGAGTACTGAATCCAACCTAAAAGAAATAGGAACATCAAAACCTTTTGAAAGAAAGTAAGAACCCTCCCTTTTGGACACTGGATAATCAATTTGTTGAAATACTTAAAGATGATTAAGCACTCTTTGATATTTTCCATAACAGTATATTTTACATTTATTGCCCAGATGCAGAAATTGAAGTAAAATATACTTCAGAAGAGAAAATAACTCCTTGGGTTGTGAAATACTACACCAGCAAAGGGCAACATGTGCATTCAGTTTGAACTCCAGGGCATTTTCTTAAACTGCTGCCTCCTGGGGAGGCAGAGGCACCGTTTAAAATGCTGCTTTGAATTTTTAATGGATATTTAGACGTTTAGGCCTCTGCCACAGATGAGGAGATGAAGAGGTCAACAGTCGCTAAACACCACTTTTAAACTGTTGTTAACGCAGATAAAGCTGTGATCATCCTGAGAGCATTTCAGGGGGCGGTTGGCCTCGGGCAGCTCCCGCTTGCTGCAGCATCACAGACAGCTCTGTTGCCCAGACCAGTTTTCCCAGCTGAAATAAGCCCTGTGTGGGAGCTTTGAGATGTTTGTGCCTTGTTTCACAGGAACAGGACTATTTCACCCATTCCTTGCAATAAGTTTTATTTGTCCGGGAAACAGTTAAACTCCTCTTGCCAAGTCTGGAATTATGCCTAAAATTTAAAAAATAAGTGTGTTCCAAGCTCAGTGAAGGTGCAAGACCCTCTCCCCACTTTGAAATTCAGGATATACATCTTAAGGTGCAGAACACACAAAACTACATCTTGTCTGTCAAGGCAAAGGATTTAGGAAGATGTAAGGCTATTTGGGCAACAGGTACCATTGTTACCTGAAGGAATCCTCCTTTGGCCAACAGATCCCCTGTTCACACAACTAATCTGTCAATGTGAAGTTCATATTTGCAGTCTCTTTTCCGCAGATCTTGCTTTGTTATGCCTCAAAAAATTCAAAGCTCCTGCTTTGCATATGGATTTTAATGTTTCTGTATGGACTAGTGTACAGAAACTAATGGTTTTATAGTATCCTTTCAGCTAGACACTTGCTGATGTAGTGACCTTTTTGAACTTCTTAAATATACTGCTATACAAAGCAACCTAATCATAAAACTGACACAACATAACCTGAAGACAATTTTTCTTTAAGGCTCTGACGGACAAAACTATCCTCTACCCTGCTTCCCCATATTACAAGTGTATTTTTTCTCCCAGCTTTTTCAACAACGGAGCTCCCTCTAGCTGATTTATGCCACCTGGATCTAAGGATTTATGACACACAGTGTTATCTCAGAAGAATTAGCTAATCTCTGTTAATGTATTTTACACTGGACATTATCGCACAAAGGTCCTAGATAGAGAAGTCTCTCATTCATTTTAGTCTTCTCATCCCCATACTCGTATAGTTCTTTTATTTTTCACATGTCTCATTGCAGATTGCAATTTCTCTGCATGTATTTAAATGCCATGTTTTGGTCTGTATAGATCAATAGGATCCTTTAAGTGTACTGGGTAATAAATAAAACCTCTTGAAGAATTAGGAGAGTCAGGAGAGTACCATAAATAAAGTCAAAATCAAATCCTTTTAGGCTCCATTTCCAAACCTGAACCTTGTATCCAAACACACTACGGTGGGGTAGGACAGGAGAGTATTCAGTATGTGTGAGGAGTAATACCATACTTAAAATAAACGGAGGTGGGGGGTGGGGGAGGAACGGAGTTATTTACCATTGGATTAAAAAGCAAAGAATTAGTTCCAAAGCAGGGAGAAAGTGTGACCACGCAGCTGAGCAAGATGTTCTAATTAATTAAGGGTGGAGAACATAACGAGATAAAAGATCTTTTGTGCCAGAAAACTAGCAAATACCAGTTGAATAATAAATGCCACATGAAAAGAAACGAAACGAAAAGACAAGACTCAAAACCGCTGTAAAAATACTTGTTAATTCCTTTTCCATTCTTGCCCTCCTTTGTGGCCTTTTCTCACAGGAACGAATTGCCCATTGACACTTTCTAGAGTTTCTAACTACCCTCCAAGTCAGAGCCTCTGTCAGAAATGAAGACTCCTAAAGCCAAGCAAGCCGGTAAGTCAAATGCATGACACATCTGTTTCTAACCGACTACCCAGCTCCTTAGGGGCAGCTCTAATTATTTGTGATGGATTATTCATTTTACAAAGATTTACACTTAAGTACTTTAAAGCATATTCGAAAATTCCACTGGAAGCAGATTACCTTTTCGGAGCTGCCCTGGACCAGCTGTACATGAGATTCATTGTTAGGCAGCACCAAACCAAGGCATGTAGGAATCGTATTACAGTCCTAGCAGTGATGGATGTGGACAGCTATGAAAGGTCAGGTGCACTCCCTGGCCCGTTCTTTCTTGGGAGGGGGAACAAGCTCAAATAAATTATCTCATTCTTAGCAGAGGAATAATGTTTGTTGGTAGCAGAAATTTGTTACATTTGGTGTTCTCCAGATTGGCCACCCACCAGAAAGCAGGAAGCCTCTGTTTATCCTAAAGTGACACTGAGAGTAAGCACTGGTCTTTTGATCTATCTTTGAGGCCTGAAATGTGAATATAAGCACTATTCTTCCTATTACTTGTATGTGATTAATCATACGTGTGCCCTCATTCCCTGATCAAACAACAGGAGTATCTGGTCCGTTCATACAAAGGGATACACTGCTTGGTGTACAGTTAGATCAGCTTTCTTGCCAAGAGTCAAAGTATGACTTGAAAGCTCAACAGTTACAGAGGAGGAAAGGCTTGTAGGGCTGCCAGTGACCAGAAGGCCAGGCAGGAGGTAAGGTCTCCTCTCTCTTGTAAGCACTGAGAGAAGGGTGAGGGTGAGATCGGGGGTGGGGGGAGTGGGCGGGGTGGTGTGTGTGTGTGTGGGGGGGTGTGTTTGTGTTTGTGTTGGTCTCTGCCTTTGGGTGATCTGTGCCCTGGGGGACACACCAGTGGGTCGGGGTGTCCTCCGTGTTGTGCTGCAGCGAGGGCCTCGACCAGCAGACGCCCAGGTTAATGCCAGCCCGTGTGAGTGCTGGCAATGATCCTGAGCATTAAAGTGTGCTTTCTTCTGAAGTCCTCGCCAGCACACCTAAGTGCTGAATCAAGATGGGGTTTAAATTTGATTTTGGGACATGCCAGGAAATGGAATAGGCCTTGCAGACACAGAGGCCGGACCACAGGGAAAGCGATTTCCCATTCTGGTTGCGTTTTTAAAATCGAATGCAGCTTTGCTGTCTCCAGGAATATGGTCGCGTTTACCCGCGCACTGAGATTTGTTAGCTGACCCTGTGCCGGAGAGACTCGCATGCAGGGGTGATGTATGCTGCAGAGCAGCACCCGCATCTGCGAGCGGAGCTGCAAGCCGGGGAGCCTGCACTGCAAGCGGGTCGTTGGGCACTTGATGGCAGTATTTGCATTGGGTTCTTGCACCGGTAACTCGATTAGCTCTGTAGTTTCCAGCGCAGTCTCCGGAGACCTATGGGCATTTTTTGGCTGCCTGGGGACACGGGGCAGAGAAGGAAGGGAAAGAGAGAATCACAGAGGAAGAGGAAGAGAAGAGAAGAGAAGAGGAAGGACAATAAATGCTATTTACTCTTTTCAGTCCTAATACCAGAGTTATTAGACAAAATTTTGCTTTAAATATTTAATTTTCCTGGTTATTGTTGATTTTCTGCCTCAAGAGCTCTGGCTGTAAATTGAGTGAACACCTATTTGAAATCTATCACAGTGCAGCGATAACAGTGATCTGAGTTGTATTGATTAAGAGTGAAGGTAGAATTGTTATGACAGCGTTAGCCTCCAATAATTATTGCCACCTTCACACCTGCTTTCATTTGAAAAGCTGCGATCAGAAATTTTCTCCTCTCATAACATGGGAGGTTCACTTTCCTTGTTGCAGTTGGATAACTTTACCCAGCTGAATTATTCCTCTGTCCCCTTGAATTGCCCTGTAATAAATGAATAATTTATGCTAAGTGAAGCAATACGGCTGGGAGTTGGGAGTTGAACTGATCAAAATTCAGAAGTTGCAGGACCCATTGAAAATGTTTGCTGAAAACTCTATGGCTGCAGGAGATGCTAAGATGCGCGTGTGTATTTGGGGAGAGAGAGAGGGAGAAGGGCTTTGGCCCCTTTTATTTTCCCAAAGGCATGGCTAACTGTCAGGATTTGAAAAGACAGTTGTGCACTGAGCAATGTTGCTCAGCTCCAGAACTCTTTGGAAACTGAAATTCCCCGTCCATGGAAATGTCTTAAAATGTTCTCTGGTTGGAAAAGGCAAATAGATTTTCCAGCATTTCTGGTGGGATGGAGATTTTGAGGACCTTTATTTAGTAATGATTTAAGTCATTTATTTAGGGTATAGTTATGGATTTTTTCATTACTTCCTTTGGAAATCCATGTTCTGAGTTTCTTGACTTGCTCATGTCTCTCCCAGAGAGAAGGTTAGCTGTCATGAAACCTACAGTTGAGTGTCTCTCCAGCCCCAACTACCTAAAGAAATAATGGTACCACCCCAGAACTGCAGCTCACGGTGGCTCCAATGCCTTAGGTAATTCTCTGAGCCAGGTGGAAGACCCCAGAGAGAACACAGCTCTGTTTTTCTGGGCTACAATCATGCAATACTTCAGTTTTCATGGGCTACATTTTTAAATATTTTATGAAAAGTCATTTCAAGTAGAAACTCCTAGCCAGCTGTGTTCAATAGGCATGTCAAATATTGGAGGCATTGGAAGGACAACATAGGAAGAGTGGCCCCCATTGTTTCCCTAGGCACCACTTCACTTCAGGAGGGAGGAATATTGCCTCATGCTGGAGCTGTAATGATAATGGGCATTGTGAGATTTAGTCAACTTACCACTTTCAAGTAAAACATCAACAGCATCCCCCACTCCCCAGCTCCACTTATGCCCAGGACTCCAAATCACAGACAATACAAAACTGCTCACTGAGAAAAAAAATTAATAAAATACTCTGGTGGCTAAAGAATTGGTCACATACCAGCAGATGGTGCTCCAGAGCATGTAATGTTATTTTTTTGCTTTGCTGGAGCAGAAAAATCTGTTGCTTTTTTATACTTGAAAAGGATTCTTGGGAGGAGTGTCCCATTACCTCCTTGACAGCAAAGATGCCCATGATTTAATTTGAAGGTGCAAATCTCAGTCATAAAAAAAGGCTGCAAGTTTTCAGATATCTTCTCGGATGGATTAGTGTTTACTGTGTTTGGATAACTTCATTTACTTAAGTTCAGATTGTTCTTAGTGCATCTAGGAAATACAGAAATAACAACAACAACAACAATAATAATAATAATATATTTTTAAAACCCCACAAACAAAATAAAACAAAACAACTGAGAGAGTGGAGGCTAGAATATTTGTGTTGTAAGCATCAGTTCTGAACTAGTTTTTTGTTTTTCTGCTTTTCACAAACAGAAAGTAATCTTCAAATTTAGAATTTAAAATTGTGATTGGTTTGGTTTGGGTTGGTTGTTTTTTCAGTTGTTATTTTTAGCTTTAGCTTTAGTATTTGCACAGAGTGAAAGGACCACAAACCAGCAGCCAAGAAGCAGAAAGTTTTGTCTCATCTGTAAATTAAAACCCATTTTTGAATCACCAGAGAAGTGTTCTTGCAACGGTCTCTCACAATTCCTCACCACATCCATATGACTTACAAGGTGTGGATCTTTTCTCCATACAGAGACTTTGTCCAAAGGCATCCTTAGCAGTCTGGTTAATTGAGTTTTACACATTTCCTTTCATTTTAGGCATTTAAAAGGGCTGCAGTGTAGTTGTGAGGTGTGGAAAACAGACTCCACGATCTGTAAGATTGTAAAGTAGGTATGTTTATTCAGTGCCGGGCAGCATGGGGGTGGGGGTGGGGGGGTAACCCCATCAAAGTCGTGCATGCCAGGTAGCCACTCACTGTCTCAATTTATACTATCAAGTGTTACATATTCATGTGATTTCACCAAATGCCTATACATATGCATGACCTATCCCCGCTTCGTATTAAACTTTGTTCCAAGAACTCATGTCCATAAGTTCCTCTTGATTGCGCTTGCGCATTGCCTCCTTGTGGTGGCCAGTGGTGGTCGTCAGGAGGAAGGCTGATGGCTCCTCTTCGTCACCTCTAGTAACTGTTGTTCCTGTGCAGGCTCAGTCGACTCTTGGTTCTTATCCAATCTGTAGGATCGGTTCTTGCTGGCTCACAAAGCAACTTCCAGGAGCTAACCTTTATCAAGACAATGCAAGTTCGGTTAGTTTAAGCAATAAACCGTGCAGGACCCTATGCTTCAATTAATTTGTATAATGGTTGGTAAAACATCACAGCAACTATTAAGCAGCACTACTTCTATTGCAGCTCCCTTTTAACCCTTCACTCAGTTGAGAATCTGGTCCAAACTATGAGATTCTGATCTGAAACTGGACCAGGATTTAAAATCCTTTACAGGTCAAGAGATGTTAATCCCAGATGTTCCTATCTATCTATCTATCTATCTATCTATCTATCTATCTATCTATCTATCTATCTATCTATAACTTTACAGTGATCAAATGAAAATTCTAATCTGGGTTTGGTTTGAATTCTCCATCAAAAACACTCAGCTTGGTTGCTTTGGTTTCTGGCTCATCCTTCAGAAGGATCAGAAGGGTATTTTAGTTTAATGCTAACAGTTAAGGCAAAGGATAGTAGTTGAAGTTTTGAAATTTTTTGTCCTCAAGATGTAATTTTGAAAACCAGTTCTTGAACCTATCCACTGGCTTAGTTACACATATGAACAATAATGAAGGTCACAATGGGATCAACAATGGAAGTGTTTGCTCTTGGCTTGTATTTGGAAGGGTGGCAGTGTGGTGTGTGTGCTTTCAGACAACTTATAATTATATTTCCAAAGAATCTAAAAATCAAAGCAATGTACAAAGTTTTCCATACAGAGTAAATCAACGACTGCTCAGAGGTATGAATGTTCTGTCAGACTGAGGTCCTTTTGCCTGTTACAAGACGTTTTTTACTCTGGATGTGGTGCCAGTGATCTTGATGTTTAATTCCCACGGGTTTAGTTATGAAGTAAAAGAGTGGTTTGTATGAAGGAGGCTGTTGTAGATTTTCTTACAATTAGGAGTCTAACCTGTTCTTCTGACTCCATAGCTTCATCTACAAACAGGCCATGCCTTTTCTGTTCAATGTAATTGCCCTTGATCATATAGAAGAAGATCTCTAAACTATTACAAATATAGGAAGCATGAACCAAACCCTAAAAACAAAACAAAAAACCCCAACCAAACAAAACCCCAGCCACCCCAGAATAAGTTTCTGTTAAACTGTGGTTCCATAAGTTGATAAATTTTATTTGGGGTACTTGTATGTGTATCAGAACAGCTGCATTACTATGATAGAGATCACCAGAGCAATATAAATTCACCTCCTTGCCCACAGTGACTTTAATGTACTTTGTCTGGGATGTTCCAGTCAAATTTTATTTCAGATCAAATGTAATTTGTCATACTTCTCTAACTTTCTGTCAGATCAGAGATTGCTTACTATGCCTAATTTGATAAAAGTGCAATTATATATTCACAGCTGATTCAGCTCAAATTAATAATTTTTTGGTAGTGAAAAGCTCCAGTATTACTGCCTTTGAAACTGCATTTCATTTTATGGACAAAAGTACTCTTTTCAGTGCACCATCAGTTGAAGACATCCTTGCCCCCTCCCTCTTGGATGTCTGTCTTTGTTTGTTTGAAATTTCCACCTCCCACTGTTGTGGCTGGTTAAAGTGATCCTGGAATACCCCCTGACACGGATCAAGCAAAATAAACCAAGTTAATTCAAACCATTATATGAGCTGTTCAAATTAATGGAGCTAGTTTGCCAGCCGTGGATTAAGTATCATTTGCACACACTCTTCTACAAGGCTGGCAACCTCCAGCAGGCAAGAAGTCGCAAACAGCTGGGGAGTGGAGAATGGGAAATCTTTAAGTAGCACATCTGTGAAAAGCAAACCTCTCTCTGCAGCTTTTGTCTTTAATTGAAAGACTTAGCACCTCATTAAAGGCAAGTTGTAAACCAGCTAAAAACTGAATCGGTATGAAATGAGGTAGTAATTATTGCAATGCTCACATCACATTGTTGTTGAAGAATAGGCTTTTTAGTGCTCTTCTGGAATATTCTGTATGTTGAGGAGTTGACCTAATGCCATTACGTTTTTGAATTCAAAGGAATAAACATGAACAGTGGGAAATCAAAGGTGTGTAGGAGTGGAATGTAAAACCCAAAGCTGAAGGGCCTTTTTTCCTTTTATAGTTTGTAAGGACAGTGCATATCTCAGAGCAGTGCTCCATATGAGGTCTTGTATCCTGAACAAGTCAATAGGAAATACATGAAAGCTGGGGTGTGGTGGAATCATATATCTTTATGGAGGAGTTGAGGAGTTGGCTGGTAGAGGCCATCTTAATAGGGTCGTTTCCTTAGTACTGTTAAAGAACACTTCGACATATAAGGTTTGGGTTCTGCAGGTTGTCAACATGTGCTCCTCAACTTTGTGTTTATCTACGAAGAGTTCTTGTCTCCTGTGCACTTTTTATGATTGAAGAGAATAAAATATCTTTGGCTGGAAAGATGTAGCTCTACTTAAGTTTGTAGGAGAAAGGGCTGCCAGTCCATGTTCCTAGCTTTCTTCTGCATATTTTATGATGACCTATAATCTCTAGGTTAGAATGTTTTCATGGCTTGAACCTTGGCACTGAAGTGCCAGAAACTCATTCTCTGTCATCTATACAACTGCGTTATTTGCTGAGTTGTTACATAAAATGAAGGGTCTCTTCTGGGTGCATTTTGAGAGAAAGCAGCTAACAAACTTTGGTTGGAGTCTGTGCTTAGGAAATGTATTCATATGGATGTGGCTTGTCAAGGAATTTAAAAATTCCTCCAGTTTATATGCTTTTATCTCAGTTAAGACATCCAACCATTCAGTCTGTGGTAGTTATGGTCAAGTTCAGAAGCAGAACTGTTGATGTCTTGCAAAGACTCGGGTTGAACAGGATGTGATGGTTAATATACCTTTCCTTGCCTTATTTTTCAATCAAAATGGAAATTCAGTTGTGAATATGTTTATCTCAGATTGGGGGTATAAATCCTCCTTAGACATATCTATAAGACAGATACCCTAGCAAGGTGTCTGATGTAATTTTATACTAGTTTTATGCAGTTTGAGCTGAGCAAGATGAGAAAACGGTGCCGGTATCTTGTCCCAAAGAGATGTTTGCAGCTAGAATGCTTATTTTCATTTGGTTTTTTTATTCTTCTGAACTGTCTGGTCTGATTTTTAATCCTTTGATCCCTTATTTCATGTTCATTTGCTTTTCTTCATTTGGAGTTTTTCCATTGTTTTGGGTTTCCATGGCAAGGTTTTGGCCATGGTGGTGGGGGTTGGGGGCAGGGGAGGCTGCAGGGGTGGCTTCTGTGAGAAGCTCCTAGAAGCTTCCCCTAGGCCGGACAGAGCAAACACCAGCCGGATCAAGGCCGAACCCACCACTGACCAAGGCTGAGCCCATCAGTGACAGTCACAGTGCCTCTGGGAATCACATATTGAAGAAGGAAAAGAACCCACAAGCAGCCTCTTTTTGCCTGGGCCTTTCTCTCCACAGGCCTCATGTCCTGCCAGGAGCTTGCTTCAGCATGGACTTCCCACCAGGTCACAGCATCCTTCAGATGTCTCCACCTGCTCCAGTGTGGGGTCCTCCATGGGCTGCAGGGGAATCTCTCCTCTGGTGTCTGGAGCATCTGCTCCCCCTCCTTCACTGACCTTGGTGTCTGCAAATTTGGTTTTATTTCTCATTAACCCCTCTGTTTTTCTTGGCAATAAATTAGACGATTATTTTCGAAGTTGCGTATGTTTTGCCCATGATGTGAATTGCTGATTCATCTCTCCCTGTCTTTATCTTGACCCATCATTATATATTTTCTCTCCTGTCCAGCTGAAGAGGGGAGTGATAGAGCAGCTTTGTTGGGCGTCTGACTTCCAGCCAGGGTGAACCCATCACAAACATACCTACACCTGATCTCTTCTCTTAGTAAAATCTAAACCACTGCATTAAATTTCTGAATTTATAGTTGCCCATAGATTTCAAAATTGGAGGCAACTCCAGTATAGCTATAAAAATCTATCATTTTAAAAACATGATTAGTAGGAATGTACAGATGATACCAATAAAACACCATAGAATAAATATGAACAATGTTGTAGAATATGTAAAACTGTAGGCATGGAAATATATTTCAATTATTAATAGATTATTGTCATCAATAAACAAAGGTATAAATCTCACATGCTTACTATAAATTACATCCATTAGATCTTTCTTTCCTCAAGCACATAAATCCATACAATCTGAGCATACACCAGTTTTAGAATCCATAAATATATTATGTAGTAGTTCTCTTTGAGGAGCTAATGCTGTGTTCAATATTATGTTAAAATGTCACAAATGAACCAAATGGGCTCCTAGATTCTTATTTATGGAGGCTCAAGAGAGCAAAGCATAAACCATCAAAGTAAAAACACTAGCAACTCAGAGACCACAGCACCGTATTTCTCTGATCAAATTGAGAAACTCACTTGAGTTTCTGGATTCATGTGCCTGACTGGTCTCTGAGAGAGTCCTGACTACAGACTCTTTTCCCCAAAAAACCCTGAAAAATATAGAAATGTGACCGTAAGAAAAATAAACCCCAAATCACCACATATGAAATTTCCCCTTTCCTATGGTATTGTATTGCTGCATACTGATAACTGACACAGAAGGGCCACATCAAGAGGACACAGGTTTCACCCTGTGACCAGCACATAAGCTGAGTTGGCATGAAGCTGTGTTACCGCTGTAAAGCTGGGTGTGCATGCGTGTTGTGTGACACTTCTGGTGTAAACAGGACAGAAAGATACATGTCGCCCACGAGGCAGTAACAGGAGCTGGGAAGTGGGTTGTACAGACCATGACATGTTAATATTCATGGGAAACACAGTGGGTTTTCTAAAGGGTCCCTTTGTGTGGTCCTATCCAATACAGGCTCTCTTTGATTGCTTTCATGTGTAATAGATAAGAAATGCATACTAATGGTGTACTTCCTTATTAGTGTAGATGAATATTAAATCAAGTGTTCTGCTTCCTGTGGCAGTAACACCAGAATTTCCAGCAAGGACATGGTCTAATGTAAAACTCCCACGGAAAAGCTTGCAGCAGTCATTTGGGAACTTTCTGACAGCTTAAGCAGCTGCCTATTTCCCTGACCACTTGTTACCATTTCTGTGTTGTGCTTGGCAATGTGATGAACCAAAAGATAATTTTTAAAATAAGAGGTTATTTTTCTACCACGTTCATTCCCTAATCTGGTTTGCCACTCACATGCTTGTGCTGGAAAAATACATGGGGTAGCACTGGGATAAAAATGAGAGGGCAGGTGCCTGGAATGGGGAAAAGGGAAGGAAAGCAACCAGCTAAGCCAGGTTACCCACTTCATCTGTATACCTAATCCTGATTTAAGAGCTGAATGAGAAGGCATCCTCATTGCCTGGGCAGTTATCACAATTATCACACTTATCACAATGCTAGGCAGCACTACTAGGGAACTAATAATCCCATTTGCCCCTCTGATAATTTTGTAGTGGCCCTAAAAAGAATATTGTCTGGTCCTTTGTGCCACATTGACTGCACACAAAATACAAGGCTGCTGTAGCTGACAAAGTTCACGGAGTGGTTTGAGTTGGAAGGGGTCTTAAAGATTATCAAATCACACCACAATATCTTTCACTCCATGTCAAGGTTTAGCCCCAGCCAGCAGCTAAGTCCCACACAACCGCTCACTCACTCCTACCCCTGGAGCAAAGGAGGAGAGAATCAGAGAAGTGGAAGTGAGAAAACTCATGGGTTGGGGTAAAGAGAGTTTAGTAAGTAAAGCAAAAGCCACACATACAAGCAAAGCAAGACAAGGAAATCATTCACTGTTTCCCATTGACAGGCAAGTGTTCAGCCATGTAATGGTTACTTGGGAAGACAAACACCATCACTCCCAACACTGCTGCGCTTCCCCTTCTGCCCTGTCCATCATCTTCTCCAAACCCCTTGTAAGCTGAGCATAACATCATAAGGTACCCCTTTGGTCAGTTGGTGTCAGCTGTCCTGGCTGTGTCCCTTCCCAACTCCTTGTGCACCCCCATCCCACTCACTGGTGAGGAGGCGTGAGAAGTAAAAACAGCCTTGGGTCTGTGTAAGCACTTCTCAACAACAAAACCTGTCTCTATATAATAAAACCAACTCTATGTTTCCAACACTTTTCAACACAAAGCTGCATACATACTAGGTATTATGAAGAAAATTATATCTCAACTGAAACCAGAACATTATCCACTCCTTATTCCATGCCATTTATATCATGACCTGATCCCACACAATCCAGTACATCCTCATTAACTGCTACAACCTTTGTCAACCATTGAGACAATATAATATGCTATTATCATTCCCTTAGTCTGTGGACCACCCTTTCAAATATCCATAAAATGTCCACGTATGTCCACAAAATGTCGCTTGAGTTAATTTAGCCCATGACTAACAGGGGTCCACCTGTTGTGGTGTTCACTCAGAACGGTGTTCTGAGTTTGGCTAGAGTAGGGTTAATTTTCACCAGAATTTGGGATGGGATACTTCGAGGACATGTGACCCAAACTAGTCAAAGGGAGTATTCTATGCCATATGATGTCACACTCGGTATAAAAGGGGTCTAGTCAGGGAGGGGTGTCCTGGCTCCAGAACATACGGCTCAGGGACAGTCCAGCTTTGTGATGGGTCTGAGCTGTATGGGTTTTGGTGAGAAGCTGAATGCTGTATCACCCGTTGTGTATATTCTGTTCTAAGTTCTGTCCTGCTACTTCTCTCTCCCTATGCAGTCCCAGCAAAGTGTCCTTATCCCAAACCCTGAGGTTTGCTTCTGTCTCCCCATTCTCATCATCCCACTGGGGGTGAGGGTGGGCAAGCTCTGCTGCTGGCAGGGTCTAAACCATGACAGACAGCAGATGAGGGTTGATGTTCTGGGTTACTGAGCACCAAAGCCAGATCAGATCAGATCAGGTCTGCTGCTGCATTTGCACTGCTTCTTGTAAGGCTGGTCTTCCATTTGGTCAGGATGTTCCTGCTATAGTAATTCCCACAACACACAGCTCAAATCCCAGGCTACAATGAATTAAAGGTATTGCCATTAAAATCCTCACCCTTGCTCCTTTTAAGCCAGACCATCAAGTTTAGCATTGCAAACTTGCCCCTTGCCCCTGCTCCAGCTTCGATTTATCCATAGTCCCTCAGGGGTGTACCTGCTCCAAGTGGAGCCTTATCTATGAGCCACAGTTCCTTCAGGTGTATACCTGCTGTGGTACAGACTTATCCCCAGCCACAATTACTTTGAAGTATAACTGTTCCAGTATGGCCTTCTCCATAGGCCACAATGCCTTCAGGCATATACCTGCTCCAGCATGGCCTTGCTCACAGCTACAGTCACTTCAGTCCCTCCGGAAATAAACCATCCCTGTTCTCAGCTCATCCATGGCCACACACTTTGAGGTGCTCCAGCATAACCCCATGCAGAGCCACTAATGTTTCAAGGTGTACCTGCTGCAGCATGGACTTATCTACAGCCACAGATGCTTCGAGGTATACTTTCTCCAGTATGAACTTATCACAGAATCACAGAACATTAGGAGTTGGAAGGGACCTCGAAAGATCATCTAGTCCAAACCCCCTGCCAGAGCAGGATCATCTAGACTAAATTGCACAGAAACGCATCCACTCAGGTCTTGATTGTCTCCAGAGAAGCAGAAATTTGGCTCACAAACCCACCAGAAGTATACCTGCTGTGACACAGACGCGATCACAGACACAAACACTATGGGTTGTCCTGCTCCCACATGGACTCATCACAGTCCCTTCATCTCAAGCACACACAAAAGGTCCAGCTTGTCCAGCACAGCAGCAGAGGAACAGCAGAGATGCCCTGGACATCTGCCAGCCCAGGTACATCACCATTGCTGTTACCAAAATGTACTCAGGACGGAACAGTAAGATGATCAGGTACAGCGAGCAGCAAAGGAAAAAAACCCAGCCACTAATGAGCACTAGACTCTATTATACAGTACAGCAAGTAATCCCCATGGCAGGCCCAGGAGCCTGCCAATTAGTAGCTAAACAGCAACAGCAGCTGTAAATTCAATCTAGCACGTTCCAGTCAAAGCTGTCACTATCCTGAACTGTTCAAGCCCCATGTTAGGCACCAAAAAAGGATAGTCGTGGTTTAGACCTGGCTGACAACTAAGCACTACGCAGCTGTTCACTCACTCACCATCCCCTTGGTAGGACAGAGGAAAGAATTGAAACAGTGAAAGTGAGAAAACTCATGGGTTGAGATAAGGACAGGTTAATAAGTAAATTAAAAGCTGCTTGTGCTAGCAAAACAATACAAGGAATTAATCGACTGCTTCCCATGGGCAGGCAGGTGTTCAGACATCCCCAGGAAAGCAGAGCTCCATCATGCATAACAGTTACTTGGGAAGACAAACATTACTCTGAATGCTGTCACATCCCCCTCATGCCCTGTCCTTTCTCTCCCCAAAACCCTTTATAAGCTGAGCATGACATCATATGGTAGGGAATATCCCTTTGGCCAGTTGGGGTCCTCTATCCTGGCTGTGTCCCTCCCAGCTTCTTATGCACCCCCACCCTACTCACTGGTGGGGTGGTGTGAGAAGCAGAAAGTGTCTTGGCTTTCTGCAAGCATGGCTCAACAGCAACAAAACCCACCTCCATCTAACAAAAGCATCTCTGTGTCGTCAACACTCTGTTCAATGAAAATCCAAAACACAGACTCACTAGCTATTATGAAGAAAATTAATATAGCTCAGCTGAAATCAGGATGCTAGATCAGGTTGCTCAAAGCTCTGTCCAACTTGACCTTGTGATGGGGCATCCACAACTTCTCTGGGCAACTTGTTCCAGTGTTTCACCACCCTCATATATGAAAATATTTTCCGTATAGCAAATCTAAACCTACTCCCCTCAGCTTAAAACAGTTGTCCCTTGTCCTATCACTACAGGCTGATAAAGAGTGTTTCTCCATCTTTTTTATAAGCCCAGTTATTGAAATGCCACAATAAGTTCTCCCTAGAGTCTTCTCCTCTCCAGTCCAAATAATGCAAACTCTTTCAGCCTTTCTTCATAGCAAAGAAGAGTGCTGCTCCTGCCTTTTGACCATTTTTGTGTCCCACCATTGGACTCAGTCCAACAGCTCCATGTCTTTCTTGTGACAAAAGCCCCAGAGCTGGATGAAATAGTCCAGGTAGGGATCTCACAAGAGCAGAGTTGAGGGCCAAAATCTCCTCTGTTGACCTCCTCCTTTTGAATGCAGGATACAGTTGTTTTTCTGGGCTGTGAATGCATATTGCCAGCTCGTGTTCAGCTTCCCATCAACAAACACCCCCCAGGTCCTTCTCTGCAGGGCTCTTCTCAATCCCAGTCTTCTCAGTTTTTTCAGTCTTCTCAGTTTCCTGGTCTATATTGACACTGGGAGTTGTCCCAACCCAGGTGAAGGACCTTGCACTAGGCGTTGTTGAACGTCATGAAATTTATTGGTGGTGATGTAGTGGTTTAACCCTGGCTGGAGGCCAGATGCTCACCAAAGTTTGTATACCACTCCCCTTTTCAGCTGGACAAAGGAGAAAATGTATATTGAGAGGCTTAGGAGTCAAGATAAGGACAGGGAGAGATCATCCTGAAATAAGCATCATGGGCAAAATAGACTCAACATGGAATTAAAAAAAATCTAATTTATTACCATCCCTCTTCCCCCAGAAAGTACCCAATGAAAACAGAGCGGGACAATGAGAAATAAAACCAAATCTTAAAATATCTTCGCACACCCCTCCCTTCTTAGCTTTCATAGCTTTACCAGGGACAGAGGAGAGGCTGACAGGTTGGCAGTTCACAGGGTCCTACTTTTAACCATTTTTAAAAATGGTGAAGCACCTTTGGGTGCTTCACCTGACTGACATGACTTTTTAAATATCATGGGGAGTGGCTTGGCAATTCCTTCAGGGATCTGTGATACATCCTTGTCAGGTCCTGGAAACTTATGTATGTCCAGGTTCCTCAAGCAATCTCAAACCTGATCCCCTGCAATGGGATTTACTTCAGACCTGACCTTGATGTTCAGGGGCTTCAGGGATGCAGAAAGACATATTACTGTAGAAAACTGAAAAATACTGTGCTTCTGCCTTCTCCATGACAGTTGTCAACAGCTCTCTTGTCTTATTTGTCAAGAAGGGCACATTTTCTTTAATATTCCTTTTCTGGATATTGTGTCTTTAGAAGCCCTTCTTAATATTCTTTGCATCCCCTCAGGCATCATCCCTATATTATTCCCAGGATACATTTCTTCAGTTCCACTGCCTGTACACTTCCTTCTTACACTTTAGCTTAATCAGAAAGTCTTCAGTGAGCCATACCAGTCTCCTGTCCTCCTCACTTTATTTCCAACAAGGAATCATAGAATCTTTAAGGTTGGAAAAGACCTATAGATCATCAAGTTCAACTATCTGTCCAAAACCACCATGTATACTAAACCATGTCCTGAAGTGCCATGTCGACATGCTTTTTGAATACCTCAGGAATGGTGACTCCACCACCTCTCTGGGAAGCCTGTTCCAATGCCTGATCCATCTCTCAGTGAAGACATTTTTCCTAATATCCAATATAAACCTCCCCATATGCAACTTGACACCATTACTCTCACCCTATTGCTAGGTACTTGGGAGAAGAGACTAACCCCTCTCTCACTACAACCTCCTTTCAGGTAGTTGTAGAGACCAATAAGGTCTCCCTTCAGCCTCCTCTTCTCCAGGTTAAACACCCCCAGTTCCCTCAGCTGCTCCTCCTAAGACTTGTGCTCCATATCCTTTACCAGTTTTGTTGCCCTCTGCTGGACACACTCCAACACCTCAATGTCCTTCTTGTAGTGAGTGGCCCAAAACTGAACACAGCACTTGCATTGTACCAATGGTGAATACAGGGGAATGATCACTTCCCTAGTCCTGCTGGCCACACCATTCCTGACACAAGCCAGGATGCTGTTGGCCTCTTTGGCCACCTGGGCACACTGCTGGCTCATGTTCAGCTGGCTGTCAACCAACACACAGGTCCTGGGAGACAGTTCTGAAGGCTGTGCTGAAGTCTAGGTAGATAAAACCAACTGTCTTTCCCTCATCCACTAGGTGGGTCACCTGGTCATAGAAGGAGATCAGGTTAGTCAAGCAGGACCTGCCTTTCATGAACCCATGCTGACCGGGACTGAACCCTTGGTTATCCTGTATACACCTAGTGAGTGCACTCAAGATGAACTGCCCTGTGATCTTCCCTGATACTGAGGTCAGGCTGAGAGGCCTGCAGTTCCCTGGCAACCATTCACCCCTTCTTGTATGTCACACTGGCAAGCCTCCAGTCATCTGGGTTCTCCCCTATTAATCAGGACTGTTGAGAAGTGATGGAGAGTGACTTGGCAAACTCCTCTGTCAGCTCACTCAGTACTTGTGGGTGGATCCTATCTGGCCCCATGGACTTATGAGTCCAGGTGGCATAGTAGGTTGTAAACTGCTTCCTCTGGGATTACGGGGGATTTATTTCACTCTTATCCCCGTCTTCCAGCTCAGGGGCCTGAATGCCCTGGGGACAACTGGTCCAGCTAAAAAAGACGTGGGAAATGAGAGGTCTTGCACTCTAAGAAAAAAATGTCCTCCAAGAGCTGCCAATTCTGTTCAGCTCCTTTGTCTCTGAGGGCAGTTTCCCATGGGGTCCCATTTGCTAATTCCTTAAGTAATGGTTTATACCAAGTTTATATCAAGCAAATGATGTAATTCAGCTGTAAGCCTGGATAAGATAAATGGCACATGACTGTGCAGAAAAAGCCACAGACAATCCTGGTCTGATAGTCTTGTTTCATTTCCTTTAGCCATGAGATTTCTTACAGTCATTTTGTATTCTGCAAACACGGTGTAAATTTCAGATACCACTGAGCTTCAGTGATGGTGACTGTAGGTGTATCTGACTGGAAAATTGCCCAATGGGCTGTTGCAGGCACATAATTGACCATTTAACCTCTGGATCATATCTCAGCTGTGATAAAAGTTTGATGATGCTGGATTCCTTCAGGAACTTACATGGCTTTTGTCTGCTTTGTATAAATCCATAAAATGTATTAATGTAATGTAGGACTGCTTCTGATTAATTTTTAAGGAATCAGTTTGTGTATTGCTCCCCATATATGCTTTTACCTCTCAACTGTGCTCACAAATAGGGTGATGTCCTGGTTTCAGCTAGGATAGAGTTAATTTCTTTCTAGCAGTTGGTGTAATGGTGTTTGGGAGTTGGGATGAGAGCAGTGCTGATAGCCCATTGATGTTTTTAGTTGTTGCCAAGCAGTCAAGGGCTTTTCAGTTGTTCATATTGCTCTGCTAAGAAGAAGGTAGGGTGTGCCCAGGAAGCTGTGAGGAAACACAGCCAGGATAGGTGACCCAAACTGGCCAAAGAGGATATTCCATACCAGAGGGGTTGGTGAGGGGAGGAGCACATGGCTCCAGAACATGCAGTTTTTGGGGACGGTCCAGCTTCAGGCCGGCTCTGAGCTGTACGGCCTGAGTTGTGTGGTTTTGTGAGAAACTGCATTGTGTATCACCAGTTTCATATATTTTTTGCTATAAAAGTCCTATTATTGTTATTTCTCTCTCTGCTGTCCTAGTAAACTATCCTTATCCCAACCCATGAGGTTCACCTTTGGTTTCTTTTCCCTTTTCCCCTTCTTATCCCCCTCACCCAGAGCGAGTGGCTATGAGGTGTTCAGCTCCTGCCTGGGTACAGAACCATGACAGGTGCCAACAACGAGCCTAAATAATTTCTCCAAAATGTTCTCAATGAAAGCTTACAACTCTAATTCCTACGTTTAGTCAGTTGGAATGATGGTATACCATGAAAGTTAATGGGAATTGTGATATTTATTGAAGTCTTGCAAAACCAAATATAATCCTACTAACATGTTAGTAGTTATGATGTTAGTAGGACCAAGTGCTGAAACAACCAACCAACCCACTCCCCTGATAGGTTATTTTGAAGCTCTGAAAAGATTAGAAGCAAACTAATCCAGACAATGTACTGTGTATTACTTGAGTAGCACGGAGGACTGCTAAGTGCTAAGTACGTGGAGCATGGAGTGTCAAGAATTGCTTGTTTCATAAGAAATTAGCACCAGCTTGTGCTGGCTGCAGAGGGAGAATTGTTATAATGGGAAATGGGGGATAATGAAGCTCTCTGATGCTCAACTCTGTTAATAAAGCTATGAGTGGCAATAATGTTAGTTTTAGGAGGAAGAAAATTTTTAAAGATAAACACTAGCAGATTTTCATATTTTCTGTGGATTTTTTCCCCACTCAGTTCCAATTGTAGGGGTTCAAAAGTGAAACAGGTATGAAGAACCATTTAATCTTTGAAAGGGATGCAATTTAATGCATTTCTGATTTTGACTGTTGTAATGCCACTGTCCTGGGAACAGTATTCCAGGGACCAGTTTCTTACGCATTGAAGAAGGAAAATGTTGCTGTCATGTTACTCCTGTAACACTAGGAGAAACTGGAGGAATTTTAGCAATGTAGAATTTGTGTAAGAGGCCCCTTCTTGCACAGGAATCCCAACAGCCTGCTGTCACAAAGTGAAAATTAATTATACTTGTATCTTTTCAGATATCACATTACATTCCATAATATCAGTTTAATTTGATCTAAGAAAGTGATCTGGATATGAATAATCCATAATCTGTAAAGCAAGGGTTTAATAGAATGCTTTAGAAATCATGTATGACAAAACACAGTCTCTTTAGGAGGTTAATATGAAATATGGAATAGGTGTAGCTGTCATCTTGGAACTGCTTGGAGTAGAATGTGTCAAACTGTATAACTTCATGTACGTCAAAAGACTTGAAAATTTGGTTATACCTTGCATTCTGAATCATAAGAACTGAATTAACTGAAAGAAGACAGGAAGGACTAGGAATTTATAACCTGTGTTTACACAAGATCTTTCAGCAGTTGTCACTTTCCTTCATTTTAAATTGGTCTTGTGTTGAACGTAGGACCAGATGGGATCCACCCAAGGGTGCTGAAAGTGCTTGCCGAGCCACGTTCCATCACTGATTAGGAGTCCTTCCTAACTGGGGAGGTCCCACTTGACTGGAGTTTGGCGAATGTGATGCCCATCTTCAAGAAGGGGAGGAAGGAGGACCCAGGGAACTACAGCCCTGTCAGTCTGACCTTGGTGCCAGGGAAGGTTATGGAGCAGATCATTGTGAATGCCATCACACAGCACATGCAGGGCATTCAGGTGATCAGGCCCAATCAGCCTGGGTTCAAGAAGGGCAAGTCCTGCTTATCTAACCTGATCTCCTTCTATGATCAGGTGACCTGCTTAGTGGATGAGGGAAAGACTGTGAACATTGCCTCCTTGGACCTCAGTAAGGTCTTTGACACTGTTTCACACAGCATTCTCCTAGAGAAGCTGGCGACCCATGGTTTGGATGGGCACACACTTCACTGGGTGAAACACTGGCTGTACAGATGGGCACAAAGGGTAAATAGAGTTAATGTCTTTATCAATGACATAGATGAGGGAGTTGAGTGTGTCCTCAGGAAATTTGTGGATGATGCCAAGATTGGTGGGACTGTTGATCTGCCAGAGGGTAGACAGGCTCTACAGAGGGACCTGGACAGGCTGGATTGATGGGCCAAGGCCAATTGCATGAGGCCAAGGGCTGTGTCCTGCACTTGGGTCACAACAACCCCATGCAAAGCTACAGGCTTGGAGAGAGTGACTTGAAAGCTGTCTGGAGGAGATAGACCTTGGGGTGTTGATCAACAATTGTCTGAATACAAGCCAGCAGTGTGCCCAGGTGGCCAAGATGGCAAATGGCATCCTGGGCTGCACCAGAAACAGTGTGGCCAGTACAGTACCCCTGTACTCAGCATTGGTGAGGCTGCATCTCGAGTGCTGTGTTCAGTTTTGGGCCCCTCACTACAAGAAGGACATTGAAATGCTGGAGCATGTCCAGAGAAGGGCTACAAGGCTGGTGAAGGGTTTGGAAGACAAATCTTATGAGGAGTGGCTGAGAGAGCTGGGATTGTGTAGCCTGGAAGAGATTGAGGGGAGACCTCATCACTCTCTGCAACTACCTAAAAGGTGGTTGCAATGAGGTGGGGGTTGGTAGATGAGGTACTTAGGGATATGGTTTAGCGTAGGACAGGAACAGTTGGACTTGATGATCTTCAAGGTCTTTTCCAACCTTGTGATTTTGTGATTCTGTCTCCCTGGTAGCTAGAGACAGGACAAGGGGAAATGGCCTGAAATTACATCAGGGGAACTTTAGTTTGGATATTAGCAAAAATTTCTTTACTGAAAGGGTTGTCAGGTATTGGAACAGGCTGCCCAGGGAGCTGGTTGAGTCAGAATCGCTGGAGGTGTGTAGAAGAAGAGCAGACGTTGTACTTGGTGACATGGTCTGGTGTTGGACCTAGTAGGGTTGGCTAGATGGTTGGACTCAATGATCTTGAAGGTTTTTTCCAACTGAAACCATTCTATGATTCTATGATTTCTGCGTAAAAACTTTTTTGTAGAAAGAACCAGTTTCTAGGTTTGGCATGTAGATCTTACTCAAGCCTTAATTCTGCAAAGCATTTTAAATATATTAGCTATTCATCCATTCAAGCGAATGTATTTTAATGAGGGCTTTGCTGAAGCAGGGCCAAAATGTGCTGAAAGTTTTATTTGTAGAAGGCGAAATCCCTGTTACACCTTCACAAGACAAAGAGAGCATAGAAGCTTGTGCATAAAGCACTCAGAACAAAGTTGTGCACCTTGCCTGATTTTAGCCTTCTGCATTAAGTCAAGGAAAAACAATGCTTCAGATCTGTACTAGGCAAAGAGTCCAGTACTTGAGTAGGAAGGGTTGAGGCTATTGCAGTGGTTCCCACTTCTGAACATTTACAGTTCACAGCACCATAAAGCAAACAACTATGACTGATTCATTTTTTTATTATGCAGACTGTAATTTCCAGTGAGTTAGCTGTGGCCCATGAGAAGCTGTGGTGATCTCTAAAGCATGGGTAGAACAGAGGAAGCGTCAGAGAGATCACAGCATGGGCTTTTCCAGTCTGTGAAACTGAGCTGTAAAAGCTTCTTAGACTTTGCTGTTGTGTGCTGTTTCTTGCACTTGCAGAGCAAGTCTTGAGCTCTCTTTCCATCCTATAGCATTGTAAATCACAGGGAAGGAGTGGAAAGGGGGAGATCTAATCTGAAAAGTAATTAAATAAGAAGTGATTCTGATGTCTTCTCCCTCTGCCAGCATCAGAATATATCCTGAAAAGGCAAGTTTAATCTATGGCATCTTTATCATATCCATTCACTAAAGATTTAGCTACAATCACCGTCAGCAGCAAGATTAATTTAAAACAGAACTGAGCTTCATGTCAGGAGAGTAGGTTAAGTGCATGCTGATCAGAGAGATGAAGCTCAACAGTGTTCCTAGTGTTTTCTGAGGGTACGCTCTGGCTAAATAATCTTACTTCCCTCCCACAGGATCACAAAATGGCAGGGGTTGGAAGGCACCTCCGGAGATTATCTAGTCCAACCTACCTTCTAAAGTAGGATCACCCAGAGCAGGTTGCGTTGGATTGTGTCTGGATAGGTCTTGAATATCTCCAGAGAAGGAGACTCTACAACCTCTCTGGGCAGCCTGTCCCAGTGCTCTGTCACCCTCACTGTGAAGTTTTTCTTATGTTCAGATGGAACTTCCTGTGTTACGGTTTATGCCCATTGTCCCTTGTCCTGTTGCTGGACACCACTGAAAAGAGTCTGGCCTCATCCTCCTCTTGATATCAGCCCTTTAGATATATATAAGTGTTGAAGAGATCCTCTCCTAATTTCCTCCAGACTGAACAGCCCCAGCTCCCTCAGCCTTTCCTCATATGAGAGATGCTGCAGTCTCCTTATCATCTCTGTAGCACTCCATTGGACTCTCTTCAATAGTTCCCTGTCTTTCTTGAACTGGGGAGCCCAGTACTACACACAAGATATTCCAGATGTGGCCTCACCTGGGCAGAGTAGAGGAGGAGAAGAACCTCTCTCGACCTGCTGGCCAAACTCTTTGTAATGCACCGCAGGATACCATCGGTTTTCTAGGCCATGAGGGCACACTGCTGGCTCATGGATAACTCCCCCAGGACTCCCAGTTCCTTCTCCACAGAGCTGTTTCCCAGCAGATCAACTTGTAACCTGTGCTGGTGCCTGGGGTTATTCCTCCCTAGGTGCAGGACCCTACAATTACTCTCACTGAACTTCATTTGGTTCCTCTCCACCCAACTCTCCAGCCTGTCCAGGTCTTTCCAGCCTGTCCAGCCATAGGGCTGACTTTGGACTGGTCAGAAAGCTGTTTGATAAGGCTCCATGGGAGGCAGCCCTTGAGGGCAAAGGAGCCCAGCAGGGTTGGTTGCTCCTCAAGAAGGCAATCTTGGTGGCACAAGAACAGGCTGTCCCAGTATGTTGGAAGAGGAGTCAGCAAGGAAGGGAGTCAGCTTGGCTGAATAGAGAGATCCAGGAAGATATTCGGGAAAAGAGGGAAAAATATGAGCTTTGGAAGAAGGGACAGGTGTCTTGGCATGACTATAGGAATGTAGTGAGATGAGGTAGGGAGAAAGTCTGAAGGGCTAAAGCTCAACTGGAACTCAGACTGGCCAGTTCTGTAAAAGATAATAACAGGTCCTTCTGTAGGTATATTAGCAGTAAAAGGAGGGTCAAGGAGAAAAATCTTCAGCCCTTTTTGGATGGAGGGGGAACATTAGTGACAAGGGATGAGGACAAGGCTGAGGTCCTTAATTCCTTCTTTACCTCAGTCTTTAATAGTAAAGATGGATATTCCCTGAGTACTCATCCTCAGGAACTGGCTGACAGGGAGGGGAAGAATAACAAAGTTCCCATGGTTCAGGAGGAAATGATTAGCGACCTACTTGGCCAGTTAGATACCTACAAATCAATGGGGCCAGATGGGATCCACCCGAGGGTGCTGAGAGAGCTGTCAGATGTGCTTGCCAAGCCCCTTTCCATGGTCTATCAGCACTCCTGGCAGACTGGGGAAGTTCCACTAGACTGGAGGCTGGCAGATGTTACACCCGTATATAAGAAGGGTCAGAAGCAGGATCTGGGCAACTACAGGCCTGTCAGTGTGACCTCAGTGCTGGGGAAGATCATGGAGAGGGTCATCTTGAGAGCTATCATGCAGCACATGTGTGATGGCCAGGGGATCAGGCCTAGCCAACATGGGTTTACAAAAGGTAGATCCTGTCAAACTAACCTGTCACCTTCTATGACAAGGTGACCTGCTTAATGGATGAGGGGAAGGCTGTGGATGTGGTCTACCTGGACTTCAGTAAAGTCTTTGACATGGTTTCTCACAACATAAGCTCTGTGGATGTATTTCATGCGAGGCGGTGTTATTTTTGCTGAAATTTTATCTCTTCCCAGCTTCATTAAATGGAGGGTAATTTGTCAATGCAGTAATGCTGATCACTTAACTGACTGATCCTGAAATGCCACTGTATATCAGGGAGGAATAAGAGAATTTCTCAGTTTGAAATTCATATGGTACCACAAGTGTACATTAATTATGATTTCATTATTCTTTCAGATAAATAATGCAAGCTCTTTAACAAAGCATTTCCTTAATAACCACATTAGAAACTGAACCTTATGCACCAATAAAAGCAACGCTGTATTTAATTTTTACTGCCTTTGAATCAATAAGAAAAATGTTAGGATAGTAAGACATTTTCAAGAAAAAAATAGAAAGATAATATTTTAACTGAAGAATTATTTTGGGAAAGTCTTGATTTGTAAAGTAGTCTGCATATATTCAGCATAGCACTGGGAGGAAATTAGCTACCAGTGAAAAAAAGGCACTGAATAATACTGAAAACAGGCATTGATTTTCCTTGCAGAGGCCATAAAATCAGAGTAACACCTAATACATGGAGGTTATCTTTAAAAGTAATTTCACGTACTATAAAATTATTTGTGAATGGGATGGAGTTTAGCCCCAGCCCTCAGTTTTTTGAGGGGAACAGTGATACCTCAGTGAGGTCAATGGTAAAACAAATGTGTATTTCACTGCCTTACCACTGTAACATTTAGAAAACTGAATAGTTTGACTCTTAAGGAGTGCAGATTAATGTAGTTCCAATGAAGCCATCAGACCACTGTGATTTGCCTGAGCTGGGCGCCTATCTATAGACTGCTGTACAAGTAGGAGAGTTAGGTTGCAAGCAAGGAGAGCCTGTGAGTCGATAAAGCTGCATTGACCCTGGCACGAATGAGAAGAGAATGAACTGGTTTGTGTCCAGTGTCTCCTATTTCTCCCCTTCTAGCTCCTGAGTTCTGGAAATTGGAAAACAAGGTTTTTTCTTAATGTTGAAGGAAGAACTAGTAATTTCCTAAAGTAAATCTTGTCTTTATAACTGACTATGTTAAATGACTGCTCCCAACTAAGGGATACAGGACTGTGCTTTCCTCACACTGGGTGTAGAAGTTATCCTCAAATTCTGAGTTTCACAAAATTGTCGTTTACTAGTTAAAAAATAGACAAATATCCTCAGGCAGAAGTTTCAGAACTTTCCAACTTATTTTTCTTAGGTGAGATTTAAACCTTTCAAACTTACATAAACATGTTCTACAACCAGCACCTAAGCAAGTGTACAGCATAATTAAAATTAAGTCCTCATTTGTATGTCCTGCAGTAAGACCTTTCCTTCTAGCAGGTGCACACACAGCCACATGTATGCAGCAGGAGAGCAAAAGGAATGTACGTGCTGGCTAATCAAAGCAATGAAAACATTGTGATAGACAGGACACCAAGAAAACCATTTGACCACAGTAGAAATAAAAAGGCAGCTTCTTAACTGGACCCTGTGAAGACCAGATTGGCACTTCTGTAACAGGTTAGTAGAAAAGGCCCTGGGCACACTCCATTTTGCCACTGCAGGAGTAGAGTTCATATGTGCTGTTGTAGCCACAGCTGCGATGCACAAACTTGCATACATGTGCCAAAAAGAGATGCACTTCATTTAGAGAAACTGCCTGGATCGTGATGGGAAAACATTATATCCAAGGTCCACAGGTGGTATGCTGCCCGTTCTCTACGTTGGTAACCCTAGGCATAGTTGAATGTGCAAATACAGATGTTGCGCATTTCACAGTCCTGATGCTATAAACCCGTAACTAAAATACCCTGTAGCGTGGCACTTCTGTGCAGAGACTGTTATGCTAAAAAAAGGGGAGGAAATCTGTTTTCAAAAAGGGAGGACTGTGCAATGTTTTGCTAAGGTCAGAGCCATGCATGCCAACACTTTCATAAAGCTATATTTGAAGAAGTACAGTTCTTCAGAGTTGTGGGCATGCAGATCTTTCACACCTGAATGGAGGGTTGAACCCTCTTCTTGCCTGAAAGGACAGGTGAACAGTGACAGTGGTTAGCTTTTGGAATACACAAAAGCCATCCCTTCTTTCAAATCTTGCCAGAAATGTCAGACTTGGAAGGTGAGTGTATCAGTCAGATGCACTGTGAGAAAGGAAGAAGGATTCAATTCTGTGATGCTCTAAGATGAATCATCTGTAGAAGACCAAGATGCAGGCAAAAGGCCGAACCACTTCTTGAGATAGATTTGGACTGATCTTTGGTTGTCCTGGTGCTGATTATCAACATTTTTGAGTTTGATAAATAGAAACCAAACCTTTGGAAGAGGATGCATTTTACCTTACGCAATACACAGACTGGGTTCTCTGAAGAAAAATGTGACAACATGCAGCAGCTAAAACCTGAGCACATGCTAGAAACCTAAAAATATGTTCAGACTCCCTGCTAGACCTGTACAGCAGTTGCTGTGTTGGACTGTGTTAAACTTGGTTTTGAAATGCCTCTACGTTAGGAGTCCCATGTTCATGACCACTGTAGAATCATAGAATCCTAGAAAGGTTTGGGTTGGAAGGGACCTCAAAGATCATATAGTTCCAACCCCCCTGCCACAGGCAGAGATGCCCACTGCTAGACCAGGTTGCTCAAAGCCCCATCCAACCTGGCCTTGAACACTGCCAGGGAGGGGAGAGCCACAGCTTCTCTGGGTAGCCTGTGCCAGTGCCTCACCACCTTCATAGAGATTTTATTTCCTTATATCTCACTGAAATCTAGCCTTGTTCAGTTTGAGACTGTTACCCCTCATCCTATTACTCCATGCCCTTGCAAGTTGTCCCTCTCCAAGTGTCCTGTAGGCCCCCTTTAGGTACTGGAGGGCTGCTTGCAACAAGATTTCTCTTGAGCCTTCTCTTCATAGGAGTGGTGCTCCATCCCCCTGATCATATTTGTGGCCATTCTCTGGAGTCACTCCAACAGCTCCATGTCTTTTTCGTGCTGAGAACCCCAGAGCCGCACACAGTAGTCTTGATGGGGTTTCACAGTAGTGAGTAGAGAGGGAGAATCGCCTCCCTTGACCTGCTGGTCATGCTTCTTTTGATGCAGCCCAGAATACAGTTGGCTTTCTGGGCTGCAAACACACATTTCCAGGTCATGTTCATTTTTTTCATCCACCAGTATCCCCAGGCCCTCTCCAGAAGGACCATATCCCATATGAAACATATGCCCATACGGCCATATTATATATAAACCCCCTGATCTAACCAGTTGTAATTGCATATATAATGACTGTTAGGGGTGCTTACTCTGTTTATTTTTTAATTTGAGATGAGCTCAAAGCAAAATAAAGTCTTTGATTTGGGAGGAGAATGCTTAGGGCTGTCCTCTCAAACTGACTGAATCTCCTTGCTAGACACGTTGTCCAGTGAATCTGACCTGAGAAGGGAAACTGTTTGCTGTCACTTGGAGGGTGAAAACCAGGGGACAACCTCCCACCACATCTCTGGAAGAACCCAGAGTATGTCTTTGATTCAGTATTAGGCAAAAAGATATTGACGCCATTGCATTAATGAAGAATTAGGCAAACAAAACTGTAGAGAAATCTGCCTTCCACAGAGAGTAAGGGAAGCGTCAGTGAATCAGGTTCAGTAGTTACTATGCTGATCAAGTGTCACTCTTCTAAAGCGTGAAGGCTCTTTTCTATGTGTTTTTTACAGATCCTAACTGCACCTGTTATAATTATTCGTATGATAAGGTATCAAGATGCTGTCTTTGCCAGCTGAAAACACTTACCAGGCTTTTCACAGCTGGAAATGAATTTTTATATGGCACACTGCTATTTATGTATGTTATTTTCACAGTCTGCCTGTTACTCTTTCATAGTGTTCATGAATACTTTTGCTGATGCTGTAACGCCTCTTGGGAAGTAAATAACAATCAGAGGGATTGTTTCATAAGCATTGGTCAACTGTCTTTCTTTCCAGACATGATGGGAATAATACTTCCTTGCATGCTAGCCTTTGACTGCATGTCAGTGACCTCCAAACACAAAACCTGCTCTTGTGGTGTTCCTGTCTTTATCCAAGTGAAACAAATCAATGCTCTTACCCTGCAAGGCCAGTTAAATTACCACAGGCAGGCTTGCTGAATCTGAAGGTTTCAGATTTGTATTGAATTAACGAAAGCCAAAGGGGATTCCCATATTACAGCACCTCTTTTATAAGGGATCCTAGCTAACCGTGTGCAGGAACATCTGATATTATCAGTCGGTAATGAGTAAGAGATGAAATAGATGCATCATTGTGTAATCCTCTACAGTTTATACACAATGTCTTAAGTGTAAAAGTGTTATTTTCAGACTCCAAAGGAGATTCTGCAAGGAAAACAGTGGAATTTATGAGGCCAATCACCATTGCATTTTTGATAAAAATTAAACTTCTGAGGCACAAGACACTTATTAAAAATTAGTTCCTACTGAACGTGAACAGCAATTATGCTTCTGAATGACACGTATATTGGTAGGACTCTTTCTGTGTAACTGCAGAAGTAGGCAGTTGGTGGGGATAGGACCTTTCTTGTATGATCACTGACTCATCTCACTTTTGAAAAGCAAGTCCCAGACTGTGATCCCCATCCTGACAACTGAATGCCAGTCATATTTGTTAAATGTGGGAAGATTAAAGATAGTGAAGTTCATGGTTATTTGCAGTATCTCTTTAATATTTTTATTTTTTAATTTCTTCTTTGATTTCTTATTTACCTGTAATTTATAGTAATAGAGTGTTTTTTTAACAATTAGTCATAAAATATAAGGACTGCTTATCTTTCATCACTGACTTGTCTCATTCATGGCAGCTCTGCTTCAGGAGCAGGTCTGAGATATATCTGTATGGGAAAAAGCTCACATCATCCCTCTAGTTGGTAAAGATGCCTTCAGTTTTCAGTGCCATCTATCCACGGTAGTGCATATGCACAAAGTTTAACACAATGTTAATGTTGATCAAAATGGTATGCTAAACAAACACCAAAATCTTTCATAGAATATTAATATTTTCTCCCTTTTCAGGTGTTTTGTTAATTACACCTTTCTGAGAGCTGTCTGAGAAGTAGGATGGGAAAGGGGATGATTTGTTGCATGATTATGTTGCAAAACTAATTAATTTCCAGTGTCAAAAAGCCTAAGTTGTAAAGTATAAGCACCTGCCAGAAGTCTGCATATCACCCCTTCCGTTATATAAATTTTATGTTTCCTTTAATTGTGTGCTTTTCTGTCACCCTTCAGGTACCTACTGCAACTTTTTTTCTCTTACTCTCACTATTTAATTTCTACTTTTTGCTTGTCAAGAGATCTTTTTTGTTTGTTTGTTTTATTCTACCTTTTTCCTATGGGTTTTCCTGGGCTTCTTTTCCCCCTTCCATTTATTTTCTATTAGTTTATAGCAACCACTATCTATAATAGCACTCTCAGATTTCTAGAAGCTATTACTCTCTTATAGACAGGACACTTCATTGATTGTTCTGAACATAACATGTTTCAGTGATAAGATTGATGGACGTAAAATCCCAAGACGACAGATTGACAAGGCTTTTAAACTAGGGTGGGCTGTGCAGCTTTGTAATTTCCTTTTTAATATGGCAATTTGAAAAAGTCTATAGTTCCCAATTTAAAAATCCAGAGGAGACATTGACAGTTAAGCACAGGCTTAGAAGTTTTGCGTTGCAGGGCTTGTCTTAAACACCGGCTTTGTGATGCAACATAAATATATGCCACGGTTTTGCAAAAGAGTAAGAGCCAAGTAACTGCACACCATGCAACAAAGAGGTAAGTTGTTTCTGGCAGAACTACCAACCTTTCAAGTAGGGGTGGCTCCAGATGGGCTGGGACCAGCGGAAGGTTTTTGAATGGGAGGTCAGCAAAAAACAAGCCACCTGGCTTTTTTCCAAGGCAGCAAAAGTACAGGCAAACAGAAGAGGACACCACTTCTGCTTCCCTGCACCACTTCTGCTTCCCTGTTTGAGCTGAGAGCCTCAAACAACAATTAGATTCTTATTCACCTTCCCTTCACAGCGGGCAGACAGCATCCAGTGCTAACGATTACATCTGGGGCTGCTCACTGAAGGAAAACACTTAACTTTCATATTCTACTGAGTTCTTTGTGGTTGTGGCACAAGGAGCAGGGCATCTCTATCGACAATTCAATATGGAGCTATAGCAAAAAACCACAACACAGTCCTTTCTCCATTTTCTACCACAGTCTTCATCAGGTGTTAAGAAAGTCTGCAAATGGTTTAGACATGAATGGGTTTTGTAGTTGTTGTTGTTGAAGAGCTTTTTCTTTTTTTTTCTTTTTTAAGAGATGTAGAAAAGATATCATAAAAGGAGTTAGACAAGAGGTGCAGTTTCAATGTGTGCATGTATACAAAATGATCAGTAAGGTGAATTAGATCAGGGGTTAATGGTATATCCTTTCTCTAGCAAAACTAGAGGTATTTAATTTTATGAGAAAGTATATCCTAACTGATAAAGACTGTATTTTTCCAGAGGTGTAGTAGTATATTGAACCCATGGATTTCATCATGACAGCAAGTAATTAAGTTTAAAAATGAGACTAGATACTTACAATCTCAAAATTTAGAGTTGTAAACTAAGGTAGGTAATTAGAAAAGAATGGGTGTGTTAAACAGAGGCTCTAGAATTTAAGATGAATTTTAACTATTAGGTTTAGATTAATACAGCTGTAAAATATTTTTAATCTGTTGACACTGCTGTAACACTCATATACTCTTCTGAAGCATCCAGTGGTTCTCAGACTGAGAAATGGAAAGTTGGATTAAAGGGACTGAAGATCTACTTGTAAAACATTTCTTACTTTATAAAATTATAATCTGACTCCCACCCTCATGTAAATATCCTCATCTATTACACCAAGCAGTATAGGTTGCATCCTTCCCACATTTTCCCTACTATGTTTTCAGATTTGGAAGTTATTTTGTTTGCTGACTTGTAAAATAAAAATAATTTAATTCTGAATGGATGTTAACACATGGGAAACAAATTTCATATATGTCCATTACATGGCAGACTGTAATTTGTTATACAACTACCATAAATACAATTTAATATTTCTGATGCTTATGAATAATAGAAAGCAGACACTAACAAACAAGTGGGAAGATTTTACCACGCCACAAAGGCAATAAGTTTACCACATTAGCTAACAAGCAGCAGATGCAGACTATGATTTTTCATTTACTACAGGCTTGTAATGAAGGTACACAGATAGAAAACGCGTGTCCTGTTTTTCACTGGGATAGACTTAATTTTCAGAAGGAGCTGGGAGAGCACACAGTCAGGACAGGTAACCCAAAGTAGCTGAAGGCATAGTCCGTATCATATGATGTCATGTTCAGTATGGAGGAGGTGGCTGGAGAGGAGGGATCACTGCACTGGTATGGACTGGACATCAGGTTCCATGTGGTGAACAAATTGTATTCTGTATCACACACTTTGTATGTTCTGTTATAAGTCCTGTTGTTATTTTTCTCTCCCTTCACTGTCCCAGTATACTGTCCTCATCCCAATCCATGGGTTTTACCTTTTTCTTCCAATTCTCCTTTCTATCCCACCAGGGGGCTGGGGAGAAGTGAGCAAGGAGTTGTGTGGTGCTCAGCTGGTTACCGTCTAGGGATAAAACATGATAGTATGTCTTGGCCTTTGTTATTGCTACAAGTCAGAGAGAAGCTATGTGACAACATGCACCTCCACCTTCCTAGTCTATGGAGGTTATGAGTTCAGGTACAATGAAGTGTTAACCATCTCCCCGTGTGGGCCTGGTTCAAAAGAATATACGTCTCCATATCTAAGGGAGAGACGCTGAAGCCATCAGAGATGAAAATCTGAAATCATAATTTTTACCTTCATGGCACCCTGTGTAGATCAGGGCCTTGTTGCGCAAAGCTGTGTCTGAATGCATAATACAGAAGTGTCTGAGCTCCCAGGGGATCACGTGGTAGAAGGGGAAGCTGTTGACTGAGGAGAATGATACAACACTGTGTTGGGATGCATCCCTTCTGATACAATCTCCATGTGTGAATTATGGTAGTTTTCCCTCTAAGAACCCAGAAGTCCCTTTCTTCAGCACTCAGCCCCGTGCCAACATTTATAACTAGCACCATGCTAGATACTGCATGGAGGTTTTTCATTTAGTACCATGCTATGTATTAAGGGGGAGGTTTTTGTTTTAAAAGTGAAAAACAACAGAGTGAGACTAAACTGCCAGATCTGTAAGATTAAACTGCCAGATCTAAAATGCCTGAACCATATGGCGCACAAGATGAAAACTGACATTTTTATTTTCCTGGGGAGTCTTGAAAAGTAAATGCATAACAGATGCAAAGTATCAAGGTGCCTGAACACCATTTTCAGGTCACAGTGCAACAGGGTTTAAAGCTCTGCAGTGCAATCCACAGATATCCTGTGTTTATACAAATAGTCAGGACACACTTATGTACAAGCAGAGTTGCTGAATCTTGTCTTTAACACAATTTTCCTTCTAACATGATTTCTTGCCCTGAATGAGAAGGGATTGAGTAGGGGGCTGAAAGGTTGGGTATATCTTCTAGTAGCTTGCTGCACCTATGTCCTGTGTGCCAGAAGCCTTACAGTAACCTATGAACTTCAGGTAAATACGGACCCTCATGGCCTGCAAGCTGCTTAATGATAGAATCCTGTTCACATACACCTCAGTATTTGGAATCCTCTTTGCATTCAGGATACTCAAGATCAAGATATTTACTCAAGATCTGTAAGCATGTTCTCTAGGCAATAGTCCAGCTTTTGTACTTATATACTGTCAGGCTTTGTTTGTGATGTGGTTATGAGAACATGGGCCTGGTTGTTTCACATCTTCACTGATTTAATATTGGCTTATCTGCACTGAAGCCAAAAGGGGGATTTCTTTTTCAATCTCTTTGCAGTGGACAGGACAAGGTAAGAGAAGTTTTGCTTCTGAGAGCTCGAAGCTTTTGGAAAGTATTCTTTGTTCCCTCTTCTGCTTATTACATTTCTGAGAAAAGATTAAAAGAAAGCAAAGGAGGCTGGAGATTCATAAGCTTTTTTTTTCTTGGAACTTTCAAATTCACAAAGATCCTAAAAATTAAAAAAACCAAACATGTTCTGATAAATATCTAAAACCACAAAGCCCTTCCCAAGAAGTCTAGAGCCTGACTTGTAATGTCATGATCCTTAAAATTTGCATATGAGCACAGAGAATAACTGTTGAAAAAGAAACGGATGTTTAGGAGATACCTGAACTGAGGATTGGGATGCCAGTACCAGGTGTGTAGTACAAAGATTGGATCCATGGGATTTACACTTCTTGTGCTTGATGTTAGGGCCTGGAGGCATTGTTCCTCTCTGGGAGTTTTGGCCACTGGGGCTGAGGATCAGGGGCAACCCTGTCTCCCTAGTGTCACTAGAACAGGCTCCCAGATGCCCTGCCAAAACCCACCTCTGTCTCTGGGACATGCTTTTAAACTGGTGCCTGGGGCTGAAACTGCCCTTCTGCTCCTCAGCTGCCCTTATCCTTGGCTGGGGTTGTGGGATGACATTGGCTGGGACCCAAGTCCCTGGAGACCCCAGGGACCCCTATGCCCAGGGAGCAGCCAGCAACTTGAAATGCCAGTGCTGTTACCCTACTGTTCCCCGCGAGACCCAAAAATGGTGTCAGCTGGGAGGCAAGAGCTTCTCTGCCAGTGGAAGTGCATGGATCAGGTAGACCTCACCACTGACTTGAATGATAATGACCAGCCAACTTCAGCAGCTTTCAACTTTACACACTGCAGAAGGACAACTTCCAGACCAGCTGCAATGAGAGGTCATGAGGACAAAGACTCCGATCTGCAATTTTACAGGAAGAAGCAAAACAAAATTAGTACTCCGGGCTGATGCTCCAGGCTTGGAGCACCTACTTCCCGTTGGGATTATTGTAATATCCTCCACATGGAGTTTACCTTGAAGATCCTATGGAAGTTACAGCTGGTGCAAAGCATCCCAACAGGCAAGGCAAAAGGCATTGCAGAATTAAATAGGACTAAACTTGCAAATCAGCCCACAGGGTGATTTGCCTTGTTTAGATAAACGCTGTGGCTTTATGAAGAGGGAGGAAATGCAGAGCACCTCCGTGATGCAGTTGTGCTCCCAGCAATCCATAAAGGCCTAACCCCAGCATTAGATTACCAGATGCTCAGGGATTCACTAATCCACTAGCTATTACATCTGCATTCCAAGGTTTTCATAAGAAATGCTACAGCTGAACCCTTTAAATGCCTCTTGAAGCAATGACATAGTTCAGAGATTCTTTCTCCCTTTCTTTCCGGACCAGGAGGGAATTGTCCCTAAAGGCATTCCCTCTCTAAAAAGAGAGGTGGTTAACCTCAGACTTAAATCCTTAGAAGTTATCGGGAATGGTGAGGTATGAAAGGTGGAGGAAAGCTGTCCTAATAAATGATCCAGTGTAAGATGGGTTCCTCTTCTTTGTTCTTAGGCCCTCCACAAATACACCTTTAGCTTAGATTTTATGAACAATGGTGCAAATAATTTATTTTCAGGTACGTTTGTTGATACTGTAAGCAAATGACTATTTGGATGCACCCAGCTAGCTGGAATGCTCAGTATTGTGTCTTAGGCCCAGATATGAACTTACAGTGACAGAATCACAAATTCTTTTGCTATCCTAATGGCAAAAAACATAGTGCTCAAGGTTTTCTGTCTTAGATTTCCCCTCAGTTAAGTCATGACATCCATTTGTCAGCATAATCCATGTACCTGGTATTGGATCTTCTGGAGTATGTAAAAGGTGGTACACTTTTGAATAGATAAATTCTGCTGTGATCCCTTTCTCTCATGCATTGTAGACCATGCATTTAATGACTGCACTGGAATAATCATCTGCTATTATCAGTGTGCCATAACTCATTCCTCATTAGTAAAATTTTGTCTTCTACTGAAATGTACTTTTATAGTTGAAAGGCAAAGGCATTAATAATCAGAAGCACTATGTCGTGCATAAAACATCCCATCCTGCAAAATGATTGCTCTGATTGATTGCCTAAATGGCAATACAGTTTCTCTTCTCTGTTTGGATGGACATGAAAAGTCCTGAGGCAACTAAGCAGATCTTGATTCTATCAAAGAGAGGCTATAGGGAATTTTCGGGGCGAGGGGAAGAAATCAACAGAGCAAATGAGTAATTATGGCTGATAAGTGACCTTAGGAAAATGTGAAGCCTTTACAATAGTTCCCATCATCTTTTTGCAGAAGGAAGCTTACTTGTTTATATGAGGTGCATTCCAACTCTATATCTAATCTGGACAGGCTGGAGAGCTGGGCAGGGAGAAACCTAAAGAAGTTCAACAAAAGCAAGTGTATAGTTAAACTGTTCGTATCAGCACAGGCTGGGGGATGACCTGCTGGAGAAGAGCTCTGTGGAGAAGGACCTGGGGGTCCTGGTTGATGACAGGTTGGCCATGAGCCAGCAGTGTGCCCTGGGGGCTGAGAGAGCCAATGGGATCCTGGGGTGCATCCGGAGGAGTGTGGTCAGCAGGTCAAAGGAGGTGATCCTCCCCCTCTACTCTGCCCTGGTCAGGCCCCACCTGGAGTATTGTGTCCAGTTCTGGGCTCTCTGGTATAAAAGGGACAGGGATCTCCTGGAGAGAGTCCAGAGAAGGGCTACGAAGATGATTAAGGGCCTGGAGCATCTCCCCTATGAGGAAAGGCTGAGAAGATTGGGACTGTTCAGCCTTGAGAAGAGAAGACTAAGGGGGGACCTAATTAATGTTTATAAATATTTTAAGCAGGGGATGCAGGGGGAATTGGCCAGCCCCTTTTCAGTGGTCTGTGGAGACAGGACAAGGGGCAATGGCTGCAAGTTGGAGCACAGGAAGTTCCACACCAACATGCAGAAGAACTTCTACACAGTGAGGGTGACAAAGCCCTGGGACAGGCTGCCCAAGGAGGTGGTGGAGTCTCCTTCTCTGGAGACATTCAAGACCGGTCTGGACGCGTCTCTGTGCACTATGAGCTAGGGAGCTGCTTTGGCAGGGGGTTGGACCCAATGACCTCTCAAGGTCCCTTCCAACCCCTACAATTCTATGGTTCTATGATTCTATGATTCAAGTCACATTTTTGTGTGATGAAGGGAGCTGTGATATGGATAAAACATTTGTCCGTCTTTGCAAGGAATTAATTGATCATTACTGATTAACCTAAGAATTAAGGGAAGTTTCTTGCCTCTTTTTCCCAAGTTTTGACTGCAAGTTCCAGGAGAACAGGGACAGGTGCATTTAGAAAGTACTCCACTACTATAGTAGACACTAACACCAAACAAAAGTGATAACGTGCCACCATGTTACCAGACCAAGTTGCACATGTGTCCATGAAACACATACAGGTTTTTATTTTTTATCATGAAGCACATCATTCATAAGTGTGCTCAGACATTAGCAGTGTGGGAAACTGAGTAGGTGACAGCACTGTTACAGGGCTATAGACTCCACCAGGTTGGCAACATGACAAACCAAAGGTCTCTGTGTTTGCTTGCAAAGGACTTATTAGGGAGATATTTTAATGAAAATAGAACATAAAATGAAATTCAGACATCACAAATCACTAATAAATTGCAATAGTCACTAGAGAAGATGTCATTTTGTTTCTCACACCTGTAAACTAAAATATCTCTAAGCAACGTTGAAGGCTAGCTTTATTCTACGCTTCACTGAAAAGAACAGTCCAATAGAGAAAATGGCTGTGAACACCTTAAACTCATGTCCATATCTTCATACTGAATCTTTTGCTTTGATTACTTCTTTTCCCTACATATTCTCAAAACATGATTGCTATGTCTAATTCTGCTCCATTTTTCTACAGTTTCATTGCAGTAATTTAGTACATAATTAAGTACAATGTCAGTGCTCAATTTGACCAGTTTCCACAGGAGTGGATCAAAACACCCACATGTTATATCTTCATGACAAGGTATCATATGAAACCCTAAGTTCACCTTAGAAAGTAGAGACCTGAAAATGTGTTATCTGAAGCTGTACTAAAATATATGAGGAGATTGTAAGTTTATAAAATGAGAGGTTTATTGTGAAAATTGAGCCATTTCTGGAGGTTTGCATAATCTAGTTTGTGTTCTCAGTGGTAGGATATGGAAGTTCATTAACCAGATAAAGCTGGGGGCTGTCCAAGATACTGCCAGAGAAGACTATTGCAGGCAGTACAATAAAGCACAACCACCCTGCGTGGCAGTGACTTACCTGCAAACCCCACCCACAAAGCATATCAAACCAAACCTACCCCAAGCTGTCCTTTGATTTTCTGGCCTTTGTGCAATTGAGGAGTTGCCTTTTACACTTGCTGTCAAACCTTGTATAGGCAACAGCTCCACACTTAACAGCAGTTTTGGCAAAAGCGTTGTGTTTCAGATTGTGAATTCCATCATATCTGCCTGGCACTATAAGGGGAAGGTACATTCTCCGATCCACGTATTTCTCTCTCTGTGCTGTAAAACTTGCTGGAATCAAGACGTAAATCTGTTGAATCTACAGAGCAGCTGTATCCCTCTTCAAAGTTAGAAACAGATGATGTGTCTTCTTTAAGAGGTACGAATTCATAGATAAATATTTCCATAAATTTTTTGTGTTGAAAAGGAAATGTTTTCCATTTGGGGAACACCAAAAACTTAGAAACTACAGGAGGAATGGGAGCTGTTTTTTCACTGGTTCTTGTTGGCTATGCCAGAGTATGAACCTTAGAGATACAGTCACTGTGCCTCAGGTTTTCTCCATTCAGCTTGCTGTGGCACCATTTGTTTCTTGTCTTAAACACCATCCCCATCCCCGGTCAGTCAGCTTCTAAGTGGTGAAACTTCCAGATTTTTCCCTGCTGATAGAAAGCCTAGCTGTAGAGTGTGATTGTACAGGAGTGGAGGAGGAAAGAGATATGACAGAAAACTGCTGATAACATTAACTTCATTGAGAGGTTTGTAGGTAACTGATCCAGTCTAGCAAGCTGCCCATATACCTGGCTGAAGGCGGATACCAAAACTAATGGTTGGCTCTACTTGCATCTGTGATGCAGCTGCTGTTCTTTGCTGTTTCTAAGAATAGCAGTCAAAATGGTTTAGTTTTGTTTTCACTCTTGGATGCAGGATCTTTAGCAAGGGTTCAAAAGGAGCCCAGCCTATATTTAGAAATAAGTGAGCATTCCTGAATACAAACCTTTCACTTATCCCTTAGTTTTAAAGCTACATCCTTCCCCAGGGATTTTAACTCATAGATTTATTCAAAGATCGTCACTGTATGTGGTAATAGCACAGTGAACATATGTTTTAGTGCATAGGAATCACACTAGAAGACAAAAAACCAAGGTTCATCGTGTTGTAGCAGAGGATAAAATATACACAAGCACATTCAGCAAATATATCATCATAAAACTTACCATTCATTTTGTCAAGACAGTAATGAAAAATCAAGATAAATGAGGAAATAGGAGTTTGATATTAATTTGGTATGATCCCATTTCTATCAGCAAGAAAATGTCTTATTTTTCAGGCAGATAATAGATAATACCACTGTTATGCATAGAACAAATAACACCAAAAAGACTTGCTAATAATTCTAGTAATTTTCACTACCATAAGGGATTTGTGGCTCTTCATACACCTCACAATTAAGGGAGTGGACAGCTTGCACAGGAATAACTTTTTGGTTCCCTTCCTTTGAATTCTTTTCCCCTTAGTGTGCAGTAAGTTACCTGTACATATGAAAAAACAACAAAAAAAATCTGTTTATCCATTAGAATGTCTTGCTTTTATGTCTAGGGACAGTTTCAAATTCTGGGAAACACCACTGTAGACTGTAGTTCTGCAAGCTTAGTGTTTGCAGCGGAACAGTTTCCATTCCAATGAATTTTGCATGGATTAGATGAATTCTTGAAACACATCTGAGAGGCACTCATATGCATGCAGTTGAAATGCCACTGACAAATGCTGAAAATTAATGGAATGTGTCTTAGGAACGTTTACGATGTTATCAACACACAACTGGGTGGGGTTTTTTAAGAGCTTATGGTTCTGACGTCAAAAGCTGCTGAATGAAGCAAGACCTGTTCTTGGCATTTCTGTGTTTTTTGAAAAGTAGGAAAAACACCTATGGAGTTCTCCACATTTTGGTGCATTTTTCTACAGTAATCATTAAAAAGGTGGATGTGTTGAAAGCTTTTGGTAATGAAGGACCATTGGTGATACAGCTCTAGGCCTCGAGAAAGCTGAAGTCTCAATTTTATTTGAAAGTGCCAGGATTCATGAATAAATTCTACCAGCACATCCACCAATGACTGACAGGAAGCAGCGATACGTTTGGGTGACGGGCTAGGAAGACACCTTATTAAAGCCTTCCTGAAAATCATATCGAGATCATATGGGGCCCTGGGTCTATTAATCAAAAGGCTGTTCACTTCAAGTGTCAAAAAGCAAAATAAAAGCTACCGATTATTAACTGCAGAGTACTGAAAAAGATATTTCGGTTTATCATAAGTATAATGTAAGCCGAAAGAGGAGCTGTTTCTAACAAATTCTCTTGGAGAAAGAGTATGGAAAGACAGGTTTGGTTTATGCTGAGAATGACTTATCAGGAATAATAATCAAGTTTTGTTTTCAGTTGATCACAGCAAGTGCCTCATTATTCAAATCACAGGCAATAAGCTCTCATAAAAGTTTGGTAAGTTTGTGTTGTTTTTTTCTTAAAGTAAAAGCCTCAGGCTAGTTGAGATTTTAATTCATGTGAATTCCATGTCATCGATGTGTTGGCAAGAGATTCAATGTGTAAAGAAGCAGTTTGTTCTTGAAACACCACTAAACCTAATTATTTCAGTCAAAATTTATGTATGCATTAATAGGAAAGGTGGGGATAACAGCTTTCTAGATGTCATCTTTTTCAGCTGGAAATCTATGTAATTGGATGATAGCTACCTAAAAGCCCTTTGTCAGTGAAGCTATGCCACGAAATACCAAACCCCCAACATGCATCAGAAGTGATATTTTATGTTTAAGCGCATTTAAGAGACACTTAAAATGCACCAACCTTTTCCTAACTCTACATACAAGAATTCACATCTCTGGTCTACATAGCTCTGTAATGTGGGATCCTGAGTCAGTGATTCACTGTGTTAGTTTTGTCACATCTGGTTTTGTCACATACAGGAAAGCTATCAGGGCTAAACTGGGTGACTCTGCTGAAAAGCTTTTTATATACCCTTAAGGAAACATCTGCTGTCAGAGATGGCCAATTGTTTTTATTAACTGCCAAGTATAAACCTTAAACTGCATCAGGCTGACTGTCCTGGCACCGCTGCTATAATCAAATTGCTTTTGAGATCTTGCTTCCATAGCATTATCTACTAACAAATTTACAAAAAACCTTCATAGCCCTTTCAGGCCAGGATGCCCACTGATTTCCTACTAGCCAGAAGTGGTGGTAGGGCCAGAACAAGACATTTGGAGGAACCAAGTTTCCAAGTCATACTTTAGTATCCAGCTTTTTTCCAAACAACCTTCAGCCCAGTCTGGCTAGGACCAAGGCAAATGCTTCCAAGATCCAGACCTCTGCGCAAGTTGTCATGGACAGAACTCACTTTCATTACATGTCACATAAGGGAAAAACTAAGATATTTTCATCCTATTATGCTTCCCCCCTCTAAGCTGTGACCCCACTCCATGTTTGTCTCCAGTGTGTGTGTGTGTCACCATTCATGGCAATGTCAATTCCCATACCACTGTACTGCCACCATCACTCTCCCACCAGTGATGATGCCTTAAGTACAACATTGTATGTATTCAGTATGTCTTTAAGCCTTTTGAAGACTCAGGAAACAGGTGTCTCTCCTTTCCTAATACTATTTCTCCAATTGAATCGTCACAGACCAGACCAGTTCTCTATATCCCAGTTAGACCATGGGTTCATACTAACTGCTTTTCTCCATATTACCCATGGAAGGCAACCAGAAAAATTAATACAGCTGGTTTACGACACACCATACCAACCGCACAGGTGCCTTGTCTGTCTTTTGACTGCCAGCCAAGGTGGGTTACATTGAGGGCAGAACTCTGGGAAGCATTTGTAATTCTGAAGTTACATCCTTAAATTGGGAGGCGGGGGAAGTTTGGCAGCTTATATTCTGGGAGGGTACATTATTGATGTGATTCTTTTGGTATCAGTGGAATAACTAAAGCAATTATAAAAGCTCAGTATGAGGTCTTCGTAAGAGGGTGATGTTCTCTCTGGGGACCAGAAGAGTCTGCCTCAGTCTGTATGGAAGGAGAAGGATTACTTATGTTACCCAATCATCCTCTTAATTTCTGACAGGTAGCATTTATCTTTCTATATGGTGAAGCAACTAATTTTCTCCATGTCAATGATTATGATATTCATGTGATTATTATAAGTAGTTGATATTAATGTGTAAGTGAAGGCTAGATATCCTTTTTTCACAAAGCTGTGCCCTTTTTAAATAGCACCAGTGTGCCCTAAAGAATTGCAGTAGCCTAAGCAATTGAAAAAATTTGTACCAGCAAGAGCTGATTTAAATTCTCATGAATTCATGCTTTGCCTTTTGCTTACAACTGGGACTCTTTTTTGAAGCCTCTTTAATGAACTTTTATAGAGTTGTGATGAGCACAGATAAATTTTTCATTTATCTTCTGGACTGTGCATAGTTTGCTATAGATGAATAAATTCTTCATGTTCTCTACTTACAGAACTATCACAGAATTTGAATAGTTGAGGTGTCCAAAAAACATGACTTCTTTCAGTGCTGAAAACAGCAGATCATTCCTTCAGTTCCAATATCTTATCTGGCTTTTCTTTCTCCTTTGAATTTTTAATCTGGAAGATAAAAGCTAAGAGTCATTTCTGTGGCCTGAGAGTAAAGAGGCTGAGAGTTTGATCTATTTGGAACCACTTTAACACTATCACGAGAATTTTTGGCAAATACTTTCTGGACTCCGTAAGAATGTGCATGTTTTGGTTTGAACCACGAAGATGCAGGAGTACTTGTAAAAATACCAGCCGAAGTGTAGATTTAGCAACTGCAAAGCCAGTTGCATACTTCAAACCCCGAAGGAATCCAGAATGGATTATGTTGCTTTAAGGCCTTGAACAGCTCCTCATGGAAGGAATTTTTCCAGGGGGATCCTGGCACCATCACAGCCATCAGGGTGAAGGATATTCAGCAACAGCCATCTCACAAACTGCTGTGGGGGCCTGGCCCAGTCTGTGGGGTAGCTCTTTATCGAAGTGAAAAACAAAGGGTGGCTACAAGGTAGATAAATTTCCCTTATCTGCTTTGTTCTCATCACAAATCATTTTGTGCTGCAATGAAATCCTAATTCTAAGGGCTTGTAAGTGCCTTAAGAATTTCCTGCCCTCCTTTCTGTATGAGCCTTTAGCTTTGTGCTTTTAGGTAGAAGAGTAAACAATTTCATCTAGTACTCTGTTGAGTAAGTGGGGTTGCCACACGTAGAGTTCCTTTTAGGGAATATAAATGTGGCTAATTTACAGTAACTTGCTTTGTTCATTGCTACAGAAAAGCAAATTTTAATTTTTAATTGAATTTTTAATTTATGTTTTTTCTGGGGACATGTTGACAGGTGCCTGAGAAATAATGCCAGGCACTGTTCCTTGTGCTAGCTTGCTGCTGTAAATTAATGTGTTTATCCTAAATTGACAAATTAAACCGACCAGATAAAATTAATGAAATTCTTTCCTGAAAAGAATCACCTGTATCGATGGTCTAAGTGAACCCCCTCCTGCTCCATAATAACTACACGTCTTTAACCCAGCATACCAGTACTTGTTAAACAATTTTATACATTTTTTTCTATTTCTTTTGAAATGACTGTGCACTGCTTTGGATCTCATTAGAGCAATCCCTTTTATCAGTGAATAGCTGATTTGCCTCCTGTGGCTGCTCACAAGCTGCTCTTGCTACTTTTCCAGCATCAGTTCTGGGCGAAGTACAGTGGATGAGGAAAGTGGGTGGATGTGGGCACCACAACAACCGTAATCCAGTGCCAGGTTAGCTGGTGTTATCTGAGTAGCTGGGGACTGGTGGTGGTCTCACACAGGGCTGTCCTGCTGCAGGAGCTGAGGTAGTGTGAAAGCAGGAGGCTGAGGAGACACCCAGCAGCATCCTGAGGAGAGGGGTTTGAAAAGGGATGTCCTTGCTCAGCTTCTCCCTCTTGCCCTTGCACATGACTCAGTTCTGGTATGGACAGAATACAGACTTGCCAGATGCTTTGTTTTGGCTTATCTGATGCTGGTGGGTTGGGACAGACTAGGATAAAATGTAGCTGCAGGATGAGGACCAGAAAGCCTCTTTCTGGTCAGTCAGCGCTGTTTGTAGTGAGAAATGCTGTGCGTGTACGTGTATGGACATGGCAACAGAAAAGATTCTTGAGTAGATAATGTGAGCAATGATAATGCAGTGATGGCCTTCCGGTCTAAATCTCATTAACATCTACACTGAGGCTAATGAAATTATTATAAAAGTAAAGTAAATGAGAACCGGATCAGAGAGTATAAAGAGCAGTCTAGAGCAAGAATAGAGAGTTCAAGTCCATAAAGAAAAGTGCTTTTCCTCCAAAGAAAATGTCAAGTTTCAGAATATAAAAGGTGTTCAACATTAAAAGTTGAGGCAACCACGCATCTGCGTGGAGAAGCATATCGAAACCTGTAATAATATCTGCTTCCTTGCATTAAACAGAAACATTTAAAACAAGCACATTCCCAGCTATTAGTTTATACCTTCACAGTTGGTAAAATATGACCTAATCCCCTCTGTAATAAAGCTATCCAAAAGCGGAAAGTTAAAAAAGACCATAAAATAAAAGTGGACTGTGAGGATTTACAGTATAAACATTATGCTCATGCCAGCAGCATTGCTGGAACTACAAAGCAATGAAAGCCGCTCTCTGGGATGACTTCTCTTCCTGCTGTTAGTTCACTCCCTCTATTTTACAACCAGTGAAGCTCCGATAGCCCTTAACTGAGGCAACCTATGGTGCAAATGCTCTATTTCTGTGAGGTATATAAAGTTGTGCATGCTCCAAGGTCATGTTGGCTCCTTTCTGATCGATACAGTCTTAAATGAAATTTTCATCTTCTTTTTTTTCTGTCCCACACTAGTATTTTGGTAAGGAATCTGTTTCCATTGTGCCCTCACCTTGCTTGATACTACAGTCTCTGAAGTAAAAGAACAGACTGATGTAAAGGTAAAATATGACCTAATCCCCTCTGTAATAAAGCTATCCAAAAGCGGAAAGTTAAAAAAGACCATAAAATAAAAGTGGACTGTGAGGATTTACAGTATAAACATTATGCTCATGCCAGCAGCATTGCTGGAACTACAAAGCAATGAAAGCTATGACAGCAACATATTTACCCTTTGGACACTGCTGTCCACTGTGCAGTTTCTGGTACCTTGTTTCTTTGAGCTGGATAATGCATTCATTTAATAACAGACTCTGTTGTACTGACCAAATGATACAGTTTGGTGTGACTCAGTAGATGACATGCTTGTCCCATTTATATCAACAAGGCTTTGAAAATGCTTCCAATGAGACTCTGTTCCTGCAGTGCGGGTAGAAACATTAGAAGGTAGTATATATAATTTGCAAACTTTCTAAATATCTAGACATAATCCATAAGACCATCTGGAGCATCTGGATAGTCAACAGCTTTAAAAATTGGGCAGTGTAGATTGTAGATGGTTATCTAGCTATGGAGTTGCAAACGTCTCATGCACCTGTTCCTGAAACTTATATTTAAACTTCGCAACATCAGATTTCATTTAATATTTTAGTATTCTTATGAAATATTCTTCTGTGGTCACAGCTTATCTCTTCACCCTGTGTCCTTCTTTCATCTAGAGTGTCAATTAAGCAAGAGGAAATAGCCTGAATATTTCATAGTAATAAACTGACATAAATTGCTCTAAACTAATATATGTTGCTCTAAGTAATTTTTCTTCATCCTTCAGCACTGAAAGTATGCAGCTTCGTTTGACATTAGGTTTTCACAAGCTCCCTAAATCCGACACAGATGCAGCTACAGGAAAAATAAAATCTCTTATTCTTCCTAGACAGGTCTTAGATGTTTTAGAAATAACATAAGCTAAAATGAACAAATATATTTGGCAGCTGAGTCTAAACAAAGAAGCGGTTATCTTCTACTCCTCTGGAAAATTTGGGTGGGAACCACAGAAGTGACATTTTTTTTCATTTGTGATCCTGTTGAATTCAGCAATATGATACATGCTAAAAGGATCTCTATTCAATATAACTGAGAACAATACAGCCCAAAGGAAAACATTTAGGCATAGAAGACATGTTGAATTTCTGACCTCACAATTAAAAGAAATCATGTTGTTTTGGAAGGGCGTTTCTTTTCATACTTGTGACATGATCATCAAACAACCTTAGCACTTCTTTTCAGTGTAATTGTTTTGGCACTCAATTACTTACTATTCTGTCCAGAAACTACATTTTAACTATGCCCAAATTAAAGATGAATCATCTCCCTCCCATCCTTTTCTACTCACTCCTTCCTTGACAAAGGACAGCAAGGAAACATCACAGTGTAAAGCAGTGTCAACACCCTCAACATCAAGGGATAATCTTCATGGGGACCTTAACTGCTAAATGGTTTGACTATGATCCAGAAGGTCCCAGGTTAAAACAGTTTTTATAAGGAGAGTTATTCACTGGTACAGGTTCAGGGAGGATACATGACTGTTTTTATAATCATTAGGTTTATTTGCTCGATTTAATTTTCAAGTTGGATGGTACCCTGGGCTGTAATAAAGTTTGGTACTCGGGAGGCTTCATTTGTGTTTATTCCTTCATTTGGTACAGATGTATGGTGAAGAGAAAAAACTGGGTCCTTCCTTTGAAGGCTAAACATAACCTGACCTGCTGTGCTCTTCCAGACAAAATACAACCTTCTATGGGCTCTCAGGTTTGAATGCAGCTCACTTGACTGTTGACCAAAGTCCCAGCATGAATTTCTGCTTTACATTTTGTCAGAAGGAAGGTGTTCAACTGGATACGTTGCCTATCTTTGCCTTTTATTAGTGTGTGAGACAGCAAAAATCATAATTTTCAGAAAGGACTTCTGCCTTCATGATCTCAAACTAAGATCTGAGAAAATCTTGAAGATCTACAAGCAACATTTTCAAGATCAAAGGGCAAAGATTAAGAGCAAAGAGGGGAAAACTGATTTAATAGTCCTCCTGTGGCCTAGGTATCTCTTGCAGTAAATTTTCTTTGCTAGCAATCTCTGTCATTGCTTAGCTTCACACATACACCTTAAGCAATCAAATTCATCATTTTTTGCATGCATTGCTTTGGATCATGTAACATAAATTGGTTAAACTCCAAATTTTATTTTATAGAAACAAAGAATCATAGAATGATTTAGATTGGAAGGGACCTTAAAGATCATCTAGTTCTACTCCCCCTTGGCATGGGTAGGCACACCCTCTAATTGACCAGGTTGACCAAAGCTCCATCCAACCTGGCCTTGAATACTCCAGGTTCTCTGGGCAACCTGTTTCAGTGCCTCATCATCCTCACGTGAATAATTTCTTCTTATGTCTAATCTAAATCTACTCTCCTTCAGTTTAAAGCTTCTATCAGACAGGCCTCTTTAAGTACTGACAGGCTGCAGTAAGGTCTCTCTGGAGCCTTCTCTTCTCCAGGCTGAACAAGCCCAAATCCCACAGCCTGGCTTCATAGCACAGCTGCTCCAGCCCTCTGGTCATCTTTGTGGCCCTCCTCTGGACTTGCTCCAGTAGGTCCATGTCTTTCTTGTACTGTGGACCCCAGAGCTGGACTCAGGTGGGGTCTCACAAGAGTGGAGTAGAGGAGCAGGAGAGTCACTTACCTTGACCTGCTGGTCATGCTTAACTCACTTCCTCACTGCTGATGTGCTTAGCATGCTTTTAGAGTATAAGCAATTAAATTAACAAATGAAGTAACTTTTTTTCCTTTAAAAATCTCCATGTAGGTTTACATCTCCCTCCAGCCATTTTTGGGCTTTCTTACGTACTTCTTAGACATGGGGCTTATCTCAGCCTTAACATTACCTGAAAATTTTCGCAGCAAGTCACTGATGTTCCTGGAAAGAGAGAGCACCTGAAGGGTAACAATTCTCAGATTTCAGTAGGAAAACTTTACCATTCATCCAACACCCACACTTGTGCTGCACCCAAGGTCTGCAGGGATTGAACAGCCAGGAGTTATCTAGAATCTCTTTCAGTGGCACAAAGCCACTGGAGAAGCTCCATCCTGTTCTAAGGGGAAAGGGAGTGATAATCTCTGAAGTCAGTCATCGCTTTAGGAGACACTTCAGAGGATCACAGCTGTAGCATTTCTTATGAAAACCCTGGAATGCAGATGTAATAGCTAACGGATTAGTGAACCCCTGAGCATCTGGTAATCTAATGCTGGGGTTAGGCCTTTTGAATCGCTGGGAGCACAACCGTGCAGTAAGAAATTGCTCTGAATTTCCTCCCTGCTCAAAATATGATGTATCCAAAACCTGCTGAAGTAAGAAAGAGGTGCTCATAAAAGGATGCTTTGAGTGGATCCCAGTGCTGTGCCATGGTCTTTGTGGACACAGGACCTTTTGCATTTCAGGTTTTCTCTTTTGTGATGTTCTTTTATAGTCCAATCAGTGACAACTGATTTTTGTGACATGTATTTTAGTTATTTGTGTTCCAAAACCAGTAACATTTTCCTTCTTTAATGAATTACTAGCTTTGTATGGGTGATGCTTACACCATCATGTGTTGGGCTGTCCTGGTTTTAGCTGCACTAGAATTAATTTTCTTCCCAGCAGTTGCTTAGTGTTGTGTTTTGAATTTGAGATGAGAATAACAACAATGTAGTCATGGTTTTAATTTGTTGCCAAGCAGTTGAGGACTTTTCAGTTTCTCATGCTGCCCTGCCAACGAGCAGGCAGGGGTCACTCCAGAAGCTGTGGGGGGACACAGCCAGGACAGGTGACCCAAACTGTCCAAAGGGATATTCCATACCATATGATGTCATGTTCCATATAACTGGGTGTTGTCTGGAAGGTGTCACAGCTCAGAAACTAACTGATCATCAGGTGGTGAGCAGTTATGCTGTGCATCACTTCTTTTTATTAATATTGCTGTTGGTTTTTTCTTTCTCCTCCTCTTTTTCTTCTTCTTTCATCTTTCTTTCTTTCTTTCTTTCTTTCTTTCTTTCTTTCTTTCTTTCTTTCTTTCTTTCTTTCTTTCTTTCTTTCTTTCTTTCTTTCTTTCTTTCTTTCTTTCTTTCTTTTCTTTCTTTTCTTTCTTTCTGTTGCAGTTCTACTGAGAGGGCCAGGTCCGGCAGAAAATGGCTGCTGGAATCTTCTGCAGGCCTGCTTATAGCGCCTCTGGGAATCACATATGGGAGACAAAGACTCCAACCAGAACTTGGAGTGCCAGGAAGACCGCAAAGTTTGGCCCATTAAGGGAATTGTGATGTATATTTGCATGTGAATGTAATCAGTTGACAGACACAGAAGGCCGGGAAGGCTGGGGGAGGAGTAGGCGCGCCCAGGTACCCAGGCGAGTTTGCCCCTGCAGCCCGAGCAGAAGCACCTGGAGTAGCCGGAGGAAAGGACCCATGGAGGAGGCAGAGACCCGACCTGCCCGGTGGAGAGGCTCGGCTCCACGCTGGATGGAGCCGGTGGAGACATAGAGAAGATGCCGTGACTTACGGTGGGATGAGCCCCTGCCAGCACAAGCGACCTACAGAGATGAATGAAACAGGTTTGCTGGAGGAGGCCTATAGCCCCGTGGAGGACTGGGACTGAGAGACACTGTGATTTGTTGCTGCCTGCCAGAGCAGAGATGAAGCCCGGTGGGAAGAGATTTGCCTTGGAGAAAGTTCGTGGAGGACTGGCTCTTGTGGGTGAGATCCTACGGTGCAGCAGGGGGAGGGTGTGTGGAATGGATGCCCCCATCCCGGCCGAGAAGGAAACCATCTTGCAAGGGACTGACTGAAGCCCCCATCTCCTAGTCCCTGCCCCCCTGTCCTGTGCTGCGACCAGGAGAGGGGAAGAAGGGAGCAAAATCATGGCTGAAAGGGAAGTCTGCTTTAGAATGGAGGGGTGGGGGGAAGGTGTTACCAAGACCCCCATTTTCCCCAGTCCCTGCCCCTCCTGGGCTGCGACCGGGAGGGAAAGAAGGGAGCAAACTTCTAACTAAAGCCTGCTAAGGAGGGAGTGGTGGGGGGAGAAGTGTTTGCCTGGTTTGCATTTGTTTCAAGATTGTTGGTTGCACTCCTGACTCTGGTTCTTTTTCACTGTTTTCTCTTTAGCGTGGTGTAATAAATTAGATAACTTTTCTCTTCTGCTCTCTATGTTGAGTCTGTTTTGCCCGCGTCATTAACGAGTTTGTCTCTTGAGCCGCCCAGTTATGTTTTTTTCTCCCCTGTCCAACTAAGAAGGGGAGTAACAGACTGATTTTGGTGGGCGTCTGGCCTTTGGCCAGGGCTCAAACCATCACACTTTCTTTCTTTCTTTCTTTCTTTCTTTCTTTCTTTCTTTCTTTCTTTCTTTCTTTCTTTCTTTCTTTCTTTCTTTCTTTCTTTCGTCTTTCTTTCGTCTTTCTTTCGTCTTTCTTTCGTCTTTCTTTCGTCTTTCTTTCGTCTTTCTTTCGTCTTTCTTTCTTTCTTTCTTTTTCTTTCTTTTTCTTTCTTTTTCTTTCTTTTTCTTTCTTTTTCTTTCTTTTTCTTTCTTTTTCTTTCTCCTCCTCTGCCTCCTCCTCCACCTCCTTTCTTCTTTCTTCTTCTTTCTTTTTTTATATCTGACCTGTTAACTGTCTTTGTCTCAACCCATGTTTTGATTTTTTTTAAAATTATCTCTTCTCTGCCTATCCCACTGGAACAGGAGCAGTGAGTGAACTGCTGTGTGGTTGTTTTAGCTGCTTGCCAGGTAAAATCACAACATGGGACCTCTACCTGTCTTTATCACAAGCTTTTCTAGTCAGTAAAGGCTCTTGCATAATCTCATTGTAAGAGATCACAAATCAATAGATTACCTGACCCTCACAGAATAATGTTAATATTTCACATTACTGTGAGACTAATAAGTTTCTGAAGTTTTAAAATGCCTTATATAATACATGGACTACCCCTTTGTGAAAAAGAGCTGTATGGGTATTTTCTAAGCCCCATGTAGGTGTGTATCCCAAGACACAATGACACTAATGATTCTCTTGGGTGTAACAATGAGAAAGAAACTTAGGTGAAGCTCTATCTGCTTTACTCTAGTTACAGAATAAGTCACTTACATATTCCAATGCTGTTCATTGCCTTCTGTTCCTAATCCAGTGTGGCCTACTGTAAGAAATCCATGTTGTACCAAAGAAATGAGACAACAGGGGATTCAGGCAAAGTATAATGCAGGAATGGCAATGTAGGTATAATATGAATAAGTGGAAGTTAAATATGTATGCTCATGCAATTTTAGATACATATGAATATGTAGATATAAGCTCATACCCTGTATAAACAAGTTTGCAATTCTCTGAAGCCTTATATCCTGAAAGCTTTGGGAATTTACAAGTTATTATGCAGATATTTCACAGTGAGTGACTTTTCAGTCAAAAGTGTTTTGGACCTGCACTAAGGGAAGACCCAACTTCACTGTTTTGAATTAAATTAGATACATGAATGGAGAAGTCCTGACTGTCACTAGTATAATGCAGGTTTTCTGTCAGTTTCATTTTGATGTGTTACATACTTTTGTACTGTGATGAATGCAAGATTGATAGAATGAAAGTAGATAGCTAAACATCTGCTCCACATTTGCAATTCAGGTGTGAGCATGAAACTAAAACTTCATTTTTCATATTTCACCCTGTGTATTGGGCACTCTATTCTCATTATATTATAGTCTTCTGTATCTTAAAACTGTAACTCCAAAGCTTCTTCACATTCAAGGCCTGATTCTGATCTCATGCTGCTCTAAATTAGGTGTTACCTCATTAAAATGGAGGATCTAGATCCTGATCTCATTGTAACCTAAAGGAAGTCTTGCAGTTCCACAGAGATACTTTGAATTTCCATCAAGTAACTGTAACCAGACCCATGTCCAACTTCATCTGTATGCAAAAAGCCAATATAAATGAGATCAGAATCAAATCTGTGCTATTTGTTCTTTCTCTGGAAGACAGTTGATAAATTAATGTTTGCTTTTAAATAGGATTGGTAATATTCTAATCACAATCAGTCACTCTGAGCAATTAGCTGAATGCTGAAATAATCATTGCTCGAAGCACCTCTTAGCTGATACTTGCATTTAATTCCTCTTTTTCTTATTTCAAATTCCTCTCACTTCCTGTTTCCATGGAGGAATTCTGATGTGTGCTAGAGTAGACAACAGGAACAGTATTTAGGGGTCCTGAGGACAATCATTCCAACAGCCCAGGTTGGAAGGGACCTTGAAAGATCATCTGGTCCATGTTTTCACAGGAAAGGGAACATAGATGAGATTATCTAGCATCACCTCCAATCACATCTGGAAATTCTCCAGTTATGAGGACCCAACTAGGTCCCTGGTGAGGTTGTTCCTGTGAATGATTGTTCTTACTGTAAAAAATGTCTTTTTTATGTCAAGATAAAACCTCTCCTGGTGCAATTTGTACCCTTTGCCAAGTCCAGTGCATCATGCTAATACTTGCATAATCACACTTGTATCTGTGTGAGGAAATGTTTCTTTGTACTTTTAAACCAGAACTCCTTCCCTGATGTTTTCAGAATTATCCGAGATCAAAGGCAGCTTTATGAGGGACAGGAGACTGTGTTTGCTACAAAGATCTTCACTGTAACTCTTCTGATATGGTCTCCCTGAGAAATGTTCTCTGGCTTGTCTGTGTACGACTGCACCCATTCCCACCCAGCTTTGAGCTTGGCTGGATGGAAGTGAGGAGTGCTACCAGGCAGCAGATGCACTGCGTTTTGGCAGCCCTCCTTGGGAAGGCTTGCAGTTGCTCAGCTTCACTGGCAGCCTTGGACTGAACAGAATCCTTCACCCAAGTGATAAAACGTGCTACATGCTCTCGCTCACCTTGGGTTTGTGATTTAATTATGATGACTTAATTAAGTTATTACTGGTCTAACGTTGAACTAGAAACATAAGTGGGAATTGTATACCACGGAGAGTCACCTCAGTAAACTGCATTTAGTGAAAATCATATAATGTTAAAAACCCTCTTTACTAAATCTAAGTCCCCACATATTCCAGGTTACATCCCAGGTCCTTTAGTGATACATTTCATCAATGATGTTAAGTACCATTTCAGATAGCTGTATTTCCTGTTTGCTTTTGTTTTATCCAAATTTATCTTTCAATAGAAGCTTCCAGATTTCCTGTATCTGTTGTTTTTTTAACAGGAAGTGACACATTGATCACTGGGATTAGGTAGGAGTAAGTCTCCTCAATTGTGATTTATTTGTGCTCCTGTGTATTTTCAGTTACTCAGAGGAACTACAAATGTTAAATCTTTATGGTTATGGTAACTGCTCAGTGAATTATAGATGACTGTTCATTGAGCAGTGTAATATAAAGGTTCCCATCAGTGTGTGAAACTGGCCATCACGGTATCACAGTCTCCACATCTCTTTTAACCTGCACTCAAAATCATAATGGTTTATTAAATTAAAACATTTAAATCAACAAAAAAGCAAATACTACATTAAGTTATCCACTGATTATGTGTAGATAAAAGCAATTTTGAAAGTCTACAGTAGTGATGCTAATTGCAGGGGAGGAAAATGCAATAGTCTCAGGGTTAATAAAAAGCTCTTATTTGTAACATGGATGTCTGTATTAAAACCAAAAGTCCAAACCAACCAACAAAAACCCTCAAGTTAATTTATATAAAATACATCTCTCTGTAAATCATTATGTAGCATTTGTTTATTCAAATACATCTAGCTAAAAAGTGATTAGTTTCTTTATCCCTTCATTACTGAAATGAACTGGAACTATTTTCAACTTTCATTGGGGAAATATTCCCGATAATTAAAATGAATGTGTTCTATTATCTTATCACTTTGCTGCTGTTGACAGTCTTAAAGAAATGTATCAAGGTGATGAATGGATAACATCCTCCTAGAATGGGTCAGGCATTGTTATTGAGTTCTCAGGCATCTTCCCCGAAACAGCTGGAGTGGGATTTTTATTTTCTAAACTTAACTATATAAACCAATGCATATGACTCGCTTGAAAACAACATTTTTTCTGAAACTCCTACATATATAGTTATGGCAAGTAATCCCAAGTTCTGTGAGATCACTCATGTGAATTAGAACCAAATTGGTGGCAGGAACAAAATCTGTGTTTATACAGATATATATATATATATATATATATATATATATACCCCATTTCCTAAATATCTTGATTTTTTGTTTTGCAAATGATTGACTACTTGTGCCATGACTAGTGGAAATGATAATGAGTAATGTGCATTTACTTAGACATGTTCAGGCTGAAAAATCTAAAATACAAAAGAGAAGCAAAGATAGCAGGATAAAAACACAGTTGTTGTCTGACAGAAATTATTTCATTTCTTCATATTATAGAAATCTCTAAATGTTACCTACAGCAATGGATTATAAAGGAAGGCAGAAACATAATTTCTGATGAATCCATGATAATGAATTTTATTGTTTCTGATTCATGGACTTGACCAAAATATTACTTGGATATCATATCAGTTGGAAACAAACCCCAATATATCACTTTAAACTTTTTCCTAAGATGTGTATTCACAGTTTAAAAAGACACGGTCATGACTTGTCTTTATGCCCTTGAAGAAGGAAAAGATAATGCTTTTTAGGTGAAAAAAAGAAAAGTGAAAAAAAATACTGTTTAAAAGATGTTCAGACTAATGAAGCATAAGGCTTATATACTAATCAACCTTCTACCCAACATGAAAATCTGTGTTTATGAAGCGAATTTTTGAGGCAAACCTAAAAAAATCTAGCTTACAGTGAAAATGGAGTGTGTTTGAATTTTGTGTTTTCACAGCGTGTAGCATACCTTCCCTTCACTGAGTTTCACTGGACTGCAATCTATAAAATTGACCAATGAAATAAGCAAAGGACTTGACTGTGTGAAAAGCTCCTTTACTAAATACCAATGAGATTGATTGGTTATTTGCAATCTAGTAAATGAGACATAACAATTACAAGAGTGCTATCAGGTCACATCTTTGTTTTATGAGATAATGAAGCACATATACATAGGATCCAGTTTCCAAATGAACCTACTACCTCCTCTAGTGATGCCAGAAATATTTTCAGTTGCTGCTAACCGGTTCACTATTAAATAATGGAGGATATTTTTCTTGTCTAAATACTGCTTTAAGGTTTGCTATGACCTATTTGCTGGATTTTAAACTATTGATTTCCATTGGAAAAGATGTAGCATTTTTGTAAGCATAAATTATTTTTAACAAATGAAGGATTGACTGTCATAGAGAAACTCTCTGTTGCTCTAGACAGTGGCAGGACAAGAACTTTCATACTTTATCTTCCTTCTGTTCCCAGCTAAGAAAATTTTGTGGTTTGTGTTTGGGGTTTTTTTTTGGGGAGGTTTGTTGCTGTATTTGTTTTAAAATTAAATATATATCTTCATAAATGGAATGTGCTTTGCTTTTCCTTAGTTTCCTCTGTATTCCAAAGGAGTTAATCCTTTTCATCTAAGCTTTTTCTGTAGGAAAAAATATACTCCTGGAAAATTTCAGCCAGAAAACTGTATGTATAAGTAATAGCAAACATCTTGTAAGTCTGGATTCCTGTGGATTTGTGTTTTAGGCTTGATAGTCTGCTTTTCTGGAAAGATGCAAGCTGTGACTGCTGTTTTTCTGAAGGTTTGGAATGTGTAGTGTGGATTCTTGTGCAACTAGTCACATTTGAGTTTATGTTGAGCCCTTTTCCTAACTTGAGATAAAAACAAATTCTACGAACAGAGTTGAAAGTCACTTACTAAGTCTAGCCATGAAGTCATTTGTTTTACTGAAGCTTAAAAGAACAGTGACCCCTCCATTAATTTGGCTAAAGTTTGCTATTAGGGTTTATGTAAGAGAGCTTATCAGATTGCCCATCACATTGACAGTCAGATCAGCAGGGCATGGCTGTATAACCCTCATTTTCACAGGAAACTAGGAAGAAAAGAACAAAGGACAACATGCAGTCTAAAATGCCTTTTGTGATACTGTTTATGTGGGGGCTAGATTCTGGTGCTTGTTTATGATGGGTGTAAGAGAGACTGCTCCATTAACTTCATAAAATTACCTGGAAGCGAGATCAAAATCTAGACCTTGAGATCACAGTACTTACCCCTTACTGGGATAAGGATATGTTGAATGCAAGTGTAGGAAAGGAATCCCTTTGGGGAGTTTTATTAATTCTGTGTCAATTTAACAGTTTGCTAATTCAGCAAAGCTGTCCGTGGTGACATTGGAATTACAGCATGAGAATACTGATTGAGTTTCAGCAATGTCAAGATGAAGGTACTTCTGTGAAACACTAGAACAGAAAAAGAGCCAAGAAGTTTTAATCATTTCTTAGAGGAAAAAAAACCCAACCAGGTAATATTGAGATTGCCTGTGGAATGTTACTGTTGAAAGTAACAAATAAAATTCTGCTCTTATTTTGAGCCCTACAGCACACTTGGTTTACAGGTATTGCAAAAGTAGTATTTTGTAGTTAGAACTGCACAAGAAAGTTCTGGAAAACCATTTACCAATGAATCTAAATGATCTGTAAAAATTGCATTTTTTACTTCTTTTGTCAAAGTTTCAGGAAAAATCTTCTAGAGGAACAGTGCAAACTGTGTTGACATTTGTGGAGAAAAATATTTGGGTTTTGAGTTTGGCTTTTTTTTTTCTTTTTCTTTTTTAATATCTTTTCATGCAAGGAAAGTTAGAGTGCATATAAAGAATTTCCCCAGCTGCTCATTTGTGAGGCTGATGTTCAGCTTTTCAGAGAGACACAAAAGCAAACAAATACATATGTTTACTCATTTTACAGTAACTCATGAAATAGTAAGATTCAGAAAAGGGTAACGTGAAGTCTGTCATTCTTGCTATTGTCTTCTGAATACTTATGTAAGATCCAGAGTCCCATCATTTGAACATGATTTTTACCGAAAATCATTAAGTCTTTTTTCCTTCTGCCTTTCCCTGTGGAAAAGCATGCTTTCTCCTCTCTTGGTCCACTCCACATTGTGTTCTTTGATTTCCTAGCAGCAGTATGAGCCCTTGTGTGTTTTAAAAGAAGCATGTGGCATCTTAATTTTTATATTTTTGCCCTACTCTGTATGTTCATGCTTCTTTTGAGAAAGTTGGAAATATTTCCCCTAAGATATGCCTCAGTATTTCAGCACACACTGTATTATCTGAGGACAGCAGACTCTCTTCCTCCTGTCAGATATACACCACAGCCTGAATCTTTATACCCTGATGCACTTAGTGGTGGAATTATCTTTAACTTTTCTACTGTGTTTTATGTAGACCAGTTTCCTAAATTATCATTCTCCTAAACTAAGCTGTGTAGATTTTATTTTACTTTTAAAAATAAGTAGTTCACCAGTTCTGGCATGGGCATCGAAAAGGTGAGGCATGAACTAGTCACTGTAAACTCTGTATATAGAAGCTAGTTCCAAAAATTATCACCTTCAGATTTTAATTAATGCAGGTCTTCAGCTAGCTTTGAGATGGATTAGATGAGTTTCCCCCAGGAGCACCTGTTTCCTGCTGACTGTTAAAGGACCTGGCTGGTAAAGTTGTATTTGATGCCAAACTTAGATGCCTAAATTTACATAAGATGAATCCCACCTAATGTGTTTAGACTCCAACACAGTGAAATTATTCAAAATCTGCAATGCTTGGCTTTCTTACAGATGCATTCCTCAATGTGGAGTTTTCTTATGTTTCTTTCCTACTTTAAAGGTCTTTGAAGTCCCTCAAATCTTGAAGTCAAGTTGTCATGCTCTGCCTATCATTTTCTTATACACAGTAGGTTACAGGTGTATGGTGGTATGACTAACGGTCAAAATCACTGCTTAACTTCTTTGGGTGTGCAAAGATAAAATTGGCATATAAGCCACATTATCAGGTTTACACATGGATTGCCACCTACAACCAGTAGTTCACATCCTGATAGGACTGAGTTGTGTTTGGCACTGGCTCAGATTACCTCTTAAATACAACTGAATACCTTGTGAAAGAGAAAATTACCATTACCTGCATTTGTATATAGGAAAGGCAAAATAAGGAGAACAGTCTTTTTGTGCTTCTTATTAGACTTCATCTGTTTTCCCCTCTTTCTTTCCTTTTCTATGGCTAGCTTTCCTTTGCAGCTGCCTTCAGCACTGTATGGACAAGTAGCTGCCTTGTGGGGCTTGTTGGTTTTGTCTGGGACACCTGAAACCAACAGACAAGATACCCAAAGACATCCCCTATGTAAAACAGAACTGGAGGCACTGAATAGGCAACTAACATGCCACCTAGATATTCTTGTGTACGAGGACCATCCCCAGGTGATCTTTGTATGTCTGTGTTGATAGTGCTTTTATGGAAAAGAGATGGAGTTGGGTGGGTGTCAAGATCTAAAGATTATCCAGTTCATGGCTGTGTAGAGATTGTGACTGTGGGTTTGTAGGATTCTAAAATGCACAGTTACATGGAAGTTTCACCTTCTAAACTTCTCTAATTCACTACAGATTACTACAAATATCACAAAAATCACCGCTAAATGTAAACTACCACAAAAAAACAAGTAAAAAAATCACCTATATCAAGTATACTTATGAATAAAAAAGTGAATTTCTATATTCAGCTATTACAAATTAGAATTGGCAATCAATAATACAGTATCAATCAATAGAATGGCAGCAGTCAGTAATAGCAGGAATTAATCATACAGCAAGAATCAATATCAGCAATAAACACTTAGGTATATCCTACTACAGGTTACTATGAACTTTTCATTAATGAAACAACTTAGCAATAGTATAACAGCAGATACTGCAGATTATTTACATGGCTTGCTGAAGGAGACAGAACATCCTAAATAGTCAGAAGAAAATTATTCCAGAGCCAGACCCAACCATCCCAGAAGTGAGGGCACAAACGAGACTGACCTCAAAAGTGAGCCCAAAAGGGGAACCAGTGAAATTACAGAGTCTCACTTCAAAGGTGAGCTGTGTCACAAAGTCTGGAGCAAGCTAGCAGTTCCAGGTGAGAGCCCCAAACTTTGTACAAAGTCTGTGCAGCGAATTCAGCCTGTTCAGAAAAGTGTGTGTGACAAGGAAACTTCTCAGGGAGAGAGGCTCCACTTTGGATGTAAACTAAGCTTCTTTTATATCATACAGATACAAGAGCATGTAGGGCATCTCCACTTTGAGCAGCCAATAGAAGCTGTAATCTCAGTATTTCAGCTTTAACAGCCAAGAGATGATGAATTTTTCTGTTCTTTCAGAGCGCATTTTATTTTTCCAGACAGTTTCCTACCCTTTCAGATGATAAAGTGCTGTTTTCATCCATTGTTTTTACACTTACTGATGGTATCTCACAATGTCTCCACTTTCTGGCCACCCCAGTTGCACTTCCAAAGCGCCAGGTGCACTTTTCAAAGATGTTTCTTGTTCACATGTGTAGTTCCCAGGCTCACAGCTTCCAGGCAGGCAGGTATTTTCTGCCAGTAATTTTCAGCAGAAACTTTCTTCTGTTCAGTAATTTTCCTTCTAAGCAGGCTGCCTTTCTGGCTGCTTAAATAGGTGGGTTATCTAAACACAAGTCTAGTTACCAGTCAGATAGCAAACCTTAAAACTTTCTTTTTAGAGTTCTAGGGTTTTTTTTCAGATGTTTAGAATCATTGAATAGTGTGAGTTGGAAGGGACCTTTAAAGGTCACCTAGTCCAACCCCTCTGCAGTAAGCAGGGACATCTTCAACTAGATCAGGTTGCTCAGAGCCCTGTCCAGCCTGACCTTGAATGTTCCGAGAGATGGGGCATCTAACACCTCTTTCAATCTGTTCTAGTGTTTCACCACGCTTATAGTGAAGAAGTGAAGACAAATATCATAACTGCAAACATCCCCTCTTCTTTTTTTCTCTCCCAGCTTTACATGCTAAGCATTCCACCATATGTTGTGGATATCCCTTTGTTCAGTTGGGGACAGCTGTCCCAGCTGTGTCCCCTCCCAACTTCTTGTGCACCCCCAGCCTACTTGGTTGTGGTATGGTGTGGGAAGCAGAAAAGGCCTCGGCTCTGTGCAAACACCACTCAGCAGTAATCAAGCCATCTGCATATTACCAACGCTGTTTTCAGCACCAATCCAAACTATAGCCCCATACTAGCTACTGTGAAGAAAATGATCCCTGCCAAAACATCCTATCACTGAGTACCACTAAGAGCCATCTCTGTCTTTTTTACTCATACATATGAAGTATTTATACACATTGATAAAATTTTCCTGGGGTATTTCTTCTCCAGGCTAAATAATCCCCACTGTCTCAGTTTCTGCTCGTGTCAAAGATGCTTCAGTCTCTTAATCAACTTCATGGCTCTCTGGTAGACTTGTTCCAGTATGTTCATGTCTTGTAAGGAGCCCAGAACTGGACGTATTACTCTAAATGCATCTCACCAGCACTGAGCAGAAAGAAAGGATCACCTGACTTAGCCTGCTGGTGATGGTCCTCCTAAAGCAGGAGGTTGTTTGCTTTCTTTTCACAGAAGCGCATTGCTGCCCTGTATTCACCTTGTGTAGTCTCCATTGCCCAGGCAAACAGCTTGCAGAGTATGGTACACGAGGTACTACACAGAGGGTTATTCCTCAGAGACAGGACTTTCCACTTTCCTTTGATCAAACTTCATTTGATATCTTGTTTGCTTCCAGACAGTCCACAACCCTCCAAATAGCAGCAGAGCCATCTGGTCTATCAACCACTCTTTCCAACCTTATATCATGTGCAAACTTGCTTTCCTATCATCCAGGCTATTAATGAAGTCATTAAACAGTATTGGTGCCAGTACTGACCACTGAGGTACATTAGCCAGGGACTGGCTTCCAACAGGAATTCATGCTACTGGTCACAGCTCAGCAGTTCATTCAATCCACCTTGCTGTTCACTCAACTAGTTTCTCCTTTAGTAGTTTGTCTGTGAGGAACTGGGGGAGACAGTGTCAAATGCCTTAAACTTGACATGTCTATAAGTCAATCCTTGACTAAAGTCAAGATAACATTCACTGCTCTTCCCTAATTCATCAAACCAAGCATTTATTGAAGAAGGCTTTTAAGTTGGTGAAGCATGATTTTCCCTTTATAAATCCACACTGGCTATTCTCAATCACCTTCTCATTCTTCTTATGTTCTGTAATAGCGTCGAGGAAGATTTAGGCCTTTACCATATATCAAGGTGAGATTGACAGATACTCACTTTTTTCCCAGTTATCCTGTACTTGCCTTTCAAAGATAATTGAGAGTGATCTCATAGTGACTCTGATGAGCTGCAGACCAAAGGAACTGAAGAAGACATAACTGAGATGGGGGAAAGAAGCAATGATGAGCAGAAAGGCAGGATCAATCTGTGAAGATGAATCTGTGAAAGATGAAATTTTGCACTAGTTTAGAACTTGAAAGTTTAGTTCTTGGCTTAGAGAGAAGAAAGATCTATTTCAACACCCTACCTGCTCCTCTTCCTCCTTCCCTCACAGCCTTGAGAGTTCAAAAAACCAGACTGGTTCCTCTTCTTTTCTCTAGAGTTACTGACCCGCTGTTTGTGCTCCATGGTAGCAACTCCAACAAGGCAGCAGCAGGCAGCCATTGCATATCTCACCACAGTCCAGGTATTTTCGTCTGGTTGTGGAGTTGGACATCTGTAGATGTTTGTAGATGCTACTTTGGTAGCATGCAAGACATTCAAAGAGAAAGTCCAAGTGCGGGGCTCGTAGTATTCATTGACCAAATAACACCCGCTCACATCTGTTTGTCTACATCCAACCCTGCTTTTGCAACATTTTGCACTGCAATACATTAATGCTTTTCAGATTATTACTTTCCAGGAACAATAACCAAAAGGTCTGTTCCCATGGAGAGCGGACCACAGTCTCCCTAGACACCCCTGTACTTGTTCCACATTTTCACTAAAATTCCTGCCCTTTCTGGGGAGGAGAACATACTGTTGTTGGAAGAGTTAAAGAAAATGATGAGATACATGGGGTTGGTTCATTTGCAGTTTAATGTTTGCATGGTTAAATTTTAAAATATCCAACATGCATTAGAAGCTATGTTAGTATAATGGCAAAATAACTATTATGTTAAGTCAGACTTTATTATTACAATGTGCTTACTTTTTACGATTCCAGATTCCTTTCTTAATCAGTGGTACATCTATTGACATGTGCTGTGTTATAGCTAGACAACTTCATTGCTACAATATTGATTTTTCGTTCTCTAATGCTGTTGAAATTTCTTAATGTTCCTTCCTAATTTAATGTCAGTAAAAATTAAACAGTGCATAGTACCTTCTTATAGTATTAGACAGTTTTCAGTGTGGTGTTCTGAAGGCTGTGGATCATTAAAAATATTGCATTATTTATGTGACTGCATAATAAAATCACAATAACTGTGCACTTGTGGTACTGGGATAAATTGAAATGTTGAACTTGATAATCCATTCACTAAGCAGAAAGGGTCAGTCACTAGTCTTACACTTAACATTGTACAGCATCTTACTGATCTGCATGATTAAAAAACTGTTAATTTCCCTACTGCTTCTGGTTTGAGAGATTTATTTATTTATTAACTTTCTAAAAATAAGTTTCCATTACAGAAAGCATGATAATTTATTAGAAAGATGCCTGCTTATGCATATAGTATTTTATCTTCTCAGATTTCATCTGAAGGCAGTAAGTTAATTGGTATGTAACATAACAAGATACAAAAATTGATGGATCACATAAGAAATATTCAGGGAATGGGAGAAGGGAATTCAGATGTATGAATCGGTATTACTGGCATGTCAGTGATGTGTTTTGTATGTGAGAAAATGGGTACTAGAATGCATAGGAATACATGTCTTTGTATACCATTTGGTAGCCCCATTTGGAAAGATTTTTGAGGATTAAAAAAAAAAAAAAAAAAAGCATTTTTCTAGCATGATCTTACCTTGTTTCTTGTTGTGGTAGTCAAAGGACCCCATCTAAATCAATGCACAACTCTGCTGAGCTGTGGAGATGCAACAATAAAATCTCCCCACCTTTGAAGACCTGCAGTCCAAAGAAACTGAGATTGGGGAATGGAGAGGGAGGGAGGAAAGGGGAGTAGAAGGACAGGGCCCATCTATTAGAAATACAAAGTCTTGCATTAATTTAGAACTTGGAAAGTTCTCTGGCTTCCATAAAAGATTTGTGCATGTGAAGCTGGCAGGTTCATTGGCTTCCAGGTGTGTCTTCTATGTCTTCAGTATTCTGCCATCATCTGATTCAGTTGTAGGATTTTTGGTTGCTTTGAAAAGCACCTAGAATCTGTAGGTGACTTATATTTCAGTACAAGTGTTTCCCACTGTAAAGTTCTACCTCAGTTTTTTTGATCCTATATTTTGTCATGGATTTACCAGCAAAATCAAAAATAGAGAAAATAAGAAGAAAATAGTTCTGCCGGATATTTGTATATACATAGAATACCTATAAAATAACTTTATATGATAATAGTTTTGAAATGTGTTATAATTAATAATAATCAGCAAATTAATGTTGAATAAAGATCACTCAAGATTTTTTTTTAAACTAACTCTAAATGGAAGCTGTTCCCTAGAAGCATGATTTATAAACCTTGTATATGAACACACTTTCTGCTTAGAAGGACAGCTTCAGCCACACACATCTATTCACTCTGCTGAAGAAAACTCAAACTCCTTTCTGGAGTTTGCATGCTTGTTACAGAGCTGTAATTACATTGCTATCACAATAGCACAAATATTTTCCCCCCACCATTTTCAGTGTCCTTTATGTACAAACCCAAAACCTGTACTGTCCTTCAATTTTAGCAGCTAGGTTTAAATATATCTTGTTTTTAATTATAAATGTGTTGGTTGGTTGGTTGGTTTGGTTTGGTTTTGGGTTTTTTTGCTGTCATATTCTTGCATTCTAAAAACTCTCCTGGAAATTCTTACAGTCTTATGCTGTATATAAAATCTTCAGTCCTCCTACAAATAGCATCATGTAATGCGGTCCAGACAAAGATCAGCACCTTATTCTTGTTTTGCATTTCACCACAATAAATTTCTGCATAAATACCTCATTTCTCTCTTTTCCCTCCATAAATGTAGAATCCGACTCCTGAAAGGTGAGTTACAAGTATGCTGTGTTCTGATGTTCTCACATTTAAATGGCAACAATGCTGGGTTAATCTCCAAGACAGACTGTGATTTCCTCTGTTTTAGCCAAATAAACTCCACCTTGGCTACAAAAGACCCTTGATATAAAGTGATGTGAAAGAGACCAGAAGCAAAAGGACCATATCTGTTTAGCTTCCCCACTATCAAAGCCTGTGTCTATCCCATCACAACTCCTACATGTTTGACACTGAGAGTGGGAGGGAAGAGAGACCCAGAGGAAGAGGGTCCTACAACACCACCTTATACTTTTCAGATGTCCTTGGCTATCAAGAATGGTAAAAGGATGGATTGGAAAACACAAACTGTGCTTAACCATATCTTCAAGTTCTGTGGTGCTGTACCATGTTTCTGTTTCATTCAGAGGGTGAAAAATTGAATCCTTTACTTGTTTTTCTTAAGTGTCACTGTACAATTAAGCCTGAATCCCCAAGTATTTCTGTGTCCCTGAACAGCAATTTTCTCTGTCCTCGGATCCAGAGATGATATGAGTTGTTCCATCTGACCCATTAAAGTGGCTGGGACAGTATTCCAGCACCCATTATTACCTATCATCATCAACCTGCAAAGCAAGTCACCCTAAAGCATGTGCTGGAGGGATGGCCAGACCTTGCCATTCCCTTTTGAGCGAGGGAAAGCAAGGGATCTGAGAACACATGGAGTCTGAGAAAAGCCAAATGATCCACAAGGAGAAGGAGAGGAGAGAGATGCTCTGAAGACAAACTCTGCAGAGTTCAGGTTTCCTCTCCAGAAAGTTCATCATGCATTGCTGTAACAAGCCCAGCAACTTAAGGATTGCAGAGCACAGTCTTTTTTTTTTTTTTTAATTGCTTGTGCAATTAGAATAGTAAAATGTGGTGTGCAGCTAGAATAGTTAACAATTCCTGAGACTTCAGATACTTGGCAAAGAATCTGTCACATTATCTGTCAAAATGTGCTGGGAGTGCCTGGCCATCAGTAATAGCGGGCTGTGGAATTAACAGTATTCAGTAGGGAGGTGGAGAAAGATCGCCACAGGTTGCTGTACACTGTTTGATTTGTCACCATTTGAAAACCTCATGTATAGACACATAATATTTTATTTTTACAAATAGAATTTGATAGGACCTTGTCTCTCCTTTCTAGTTGTTGTCATCTGATCTGAAGGGAGTCTGGTATCTCTTTCATTCTTGGTCTCTGAAAACACACATATGTGAAATAAGGCACAGGTATGTTCCACAGCACTACTATTAAACATGGATATGATAGACACTGGAGTCCTCATGATGCTAGCACAGCTGCTCATCACCTAGACTTCCAAAAGATCCTGTATTTCAGGTACTCAGACCAGAGGCTAGGTTTATGCATCATTCCTTGTAGCCAGTGTCAGGAAGTGGCAGCCTCCGAAGGACAGCTAGGACTGTCTCTGACAGCCAAAGTCAGAGGGCTTTTTTCCTGCTTTATCCATACCTCTGGATCCTTGTCCTTCCTCCCAGCTCTGAGTGCTTACCTGGCTGTGTCCCAAGCCTGTGTAGAGGTGAGGCCCCATGTTGCAGTAGACACCAGAGCAGGGAGGACTTGATGCTCTGCACAGCAAGGTGAGCTAGGAGCAGTGCATGGCAGCACAGCCGGAAGTGGTGGTGGCCTTGTCAGTAAGGGTCCAGTCTTCTCTCCTGTGCCCGTTTAACCCAAGATCCAGTGCAAGGGGTTGTGGCAATGTGAAATGATGTGAAGGGAATGGGGGTGGTGGGATTTGAACAGTATTTGCTTCCCTGGACTGTCTGGAGTTTAGTCTATGAACTGTGCAAATTAGACAGAAGGCAAGGCGGCTATGGAAAGTTCGCTGGAGATAAAGAACATCTCTCCACATAAGAATGATGAAAAGGTCCTAAACATACTTGGAGAAGAAGAGATTGTTTCTCTTTTCCCCTGTATATCAAGGAGGGTGTTTGGCTCATGCCTGGACTTTGTATCTTCCTTCATCTCCTGCATCTGTAGTAAACATGGTTATCAGACATGAACGAAAAGGAGAAACCAACTTACAATGGGCTTCCAGCCTGAGTACTAAAGAATAGTTTTACTGTAAAACGTGAGCCAGCCTGGATCAGCTGGAGACTGCCCAACAGTCCTAGAACTACGTGCTTAGCTTCTATTGCTCTTTAAAGCTATTACAAGAGAGACAGGATATAAATCTATGTTTATTGAGGCAGTATCTCTGTGTATTACACTTCTATAGGCCTGAGGCAGTGTGTTACTACAGACACGATAGGTAATTTCACTGAAGCCCTAAAAAAAAAATCTTGGTTGCAAGAATTGCCCGAAGAGCATTTGGCCCAAAACTTATTTAATGTGTACTTGCATCTACAACTTGAGAAGTGGGAACCTCTGTAACTTAAGAAGCATCTTAGATCTTGGTGACTGAGATGGATCCAGCCTCTTTTTAAAAGGGAAGTATTGATATTTTGTCTTTACTTCCTGTAATTGCAAAGATAAATTTTTGGGTCAGTGTTTGTAATAGGCTTTACAGGCTTTTGAACACAATTTTTCTGTCTTGTGCTTGATAAGCCTATGTAACCAGCAGCAACAGACAGAGAAAACATCTCCCTAAAAATCCGAACAAATCAGAGACATTTGTAGGGGTAAAGATAGCTATCACGAACCTACATGTGCTCTAAGTTAATAGTTGTTAAAAGCCAGGTTTCAGTTTCAGCTATACAAAAAGAAGTGCTATCATTACCATGAAATTCTTCTTAAGAATGGAAATGAAGTTGCTAATGGCACATCTGTACTACTGTATACATATTCCTGGAGTAATGTGTGCATGTGTGGCATTGGCAAGGCTGGGTGTCACAGAATGGCTTGCACAGGCACTGGAAAACGACTGGGATAGTCACTGTGTTCTACTCTAATCTACAGCAGGAATTTAATAAAGTTTTGGTATCTTGTAACAGAGCATTGTTACTAGAGCTGATGAAGCTGGTAAGAAAAAGGATACAGCATGTACTTCTATGTAATCCAATTGGCTCTGAATCTGTCTTTAAAAATTTTTACTTATGTCCTGCCTCTGGAGTAAGTGCAGATCTGGGACCTTGCCCAAGGATGCTACTGCTTAGGATGGGCTGCATGAGAATGGCCTCGCTGCACCCGGGTATTCAGATCCTGGTCTAGCTGGCATCAAGTCTGGTTTCTGGAAAGATTCTTGCTGCTGAAACTACTGGGGATTAGCAATCCTATCTTTCCTCTGCCAAAGCTCTCTGATAGCAAAATAACTCTGCATCGCTTAGATGTTATTGTTTGATCCTCCCCAGGTGGCTATTTCATTCTTGGGTCTCAGTGTTCCTTAGAAGTAAATTATGATGGCAATGGCTGATTTTAGGAATGAAACCAAAGATCAAAGTGACATCTGCTTCTTTAAAAAAAAAAAAAGAAAAGAAAAATAAAAAGAAAAAAATTGTCACATGAACAGGATACTCAAACCTTGGTTGTTTTTTGGGAAAAGTTGGAATCTACCACCCAAAACTCCACTCTTAGGCTTGACTCAGCCAGGCCCGCTATATACAAAGGAAAGTGGACTGATGTTGCTGTGTTACTAAGCTTGCTTTAAAGCATCTGTTTTATTATTAATATACTTTTAATAGCATCTCTCCGATTGTTTTACAGACTGACTACAACTTAAGTTAATACTGAGACATTAAAAGCTTGCTTCTTAAATTTTTAACAAGAATAAAAATGTACACAGAGCATGGACTTTGCTGAACTCTCTGGATCTGATGTGAAAACAAGCTACCATTTCACCCTTTGGTTTAAATATTTTATTGTAAGTCACAGATGCTTCTGATTTCTATTTTTGTGGCCACTGTTCCTTAAGTATTCTGAATGCCAGTTAAGTAAAATTTTAGAGACTTCAAAAAAACCCCAACACTTGAGATCAACTTTTCATCTAGGTGAAAGATACTGGGAAAATGAAATTCATTAAAATTTCATTTAACTCCCCCAAGCCCCCCCACCAACAAACCAACCAGCTAACTGACTGACCAACCAAAAACCAAACCAAAACCAAACACTGGAGGGAAATGGAAGCAGAAGACAGAAAGATAAGGCATAGTTGTCTCCAAGGCTGGAAGTACCATCTTCGCTTGTGTCTTGCAGAAAGTAATGAACTGATGCAGAAAAAAAATTTAAGAAATTCTGGTTGGATTATCAGTGGTTTGAGATCTCTGGGTATTGTTGACTGGACTCATCACCTGATTGTGACTTAGATGTAGAAGTGGAAAGCAGATTACCTGGCAGTGTGAATTTGATTTTTAGCTCTTTTATAGTGTGTATTACACTTGTGCTGTTTAAGGGGAAAAAAAACTTTTAGAAATCTGACCCCTTGTTTAAAGTGGAACTTGTTATATAAATTGTTTTATTTTTTTCCCCTGTTACAATCTTATCTGTCAAATCCCACAAGCTCAGGGAATTCAACATGGCAGAGCAGTAACATTGACTCACTCAAGTGAACCACAGAGTTGAAGCCTCTTTTGAAAGTTTAAATCTTTTAAAGAATTGTAATGTCCCAGGTATATATTGTAGTAATAAACTACAATCCTCCTTTTTTGCCAATTTTCTTTCAAATAATTAGGAATGGTTTTATACATTTTGTGTATATACATTTCTATATAATTTTAAGAAAATGCTTCACAACTCTTTTTCTTCTTTGAGCAAGAGCCAAAATCTAGAGCTTTAAGAACATGAGTTCATGTAGGTAATTTCTAATCTTCTCTCCTCCCTTTTCAGATAATTTTCCTCATCCTGAACTTGACCACACAGCTACAGGAGACCACAGGAAATACAGAGAGGTTTAACATCACCTCTCAGCTACTGTCAGAATTTGAGAAAAACATTCAATGTAACTCTTTTAGCTGAATCAGGAGGAACCCAGCTACCCAGATTTGAGACCTTCTGGGATGAACTGTGCCTTGGGTTTCCTTCACAGACACCAGAACCACAAGGCAGGGAGGACATGGCTGGTCCTCTCCAGTATCTGCAGTGCACCTGCTGGCAGAAGAGCTGGGAAGCATGCTTGCAGTTCATGACCAAGGGATGTCCCAGGGGGTCTAGTATTTTCCTAAAGGGATGCACCAAAGGGTTTGTGTCTGAGTCATAGATATTCCTAATCAATCTGTAATGCAGAAGCACCAGTTATCCTTTACTACCCTACTGAAAAAGAAGGTGCAAATTTCAGCAGATATAACTCACTCCTATGTTCTTATGATGTTTTGGTTTTGCATGAAAAGGTCTTTTGGGTGGAAAAAGGGTGACAGAGGTGGCTTCTGCAAGAAGCTGCTAGAAGCTTCCTCTAGGTCTGACAGAACCAATACCAGCCGGTTCCAAGACGGACCACCACTGGCCAAGGTGGAGCCAATCAGTGATGGTGGTAACACCTCTGTGATAACATATTTAAGAAGGAAAATAACCCTGAGCAGCAGCTTTTGCAGCCAGAGAAGGGAGGGAAAAGATGTAACATCTTTGCAGACACCAAGGTCAGTAAGGAAGGGGAGGAGGTACTCCAGGCACCAGAGGAGAGATTTCCCTGCAGCCTGTGGAGAAGATCATGGTGAAGCAGGCTGTCCCCCTACAGCACATGAAAGAAGGTGGGTAGCAGAGATCCCACCTGCAGCCCATGGAGAACCCCACATCAGAGCGGATGGAGACACTTGGAGGCTGTGGCCCCATGGGAAGCTTGCGTTGGATCAAGGTCCTGGCAGGACCTGCAGCCTGTGGAGATAAGAGGCTGTGATGCAGCAGATTTTCTGGAGGTGCTTATAATCATAGAATCTCCTGAGTTGGAAGGGACCCATAAGGATCATCAAGTCCAAATCCTAACTCCATACAGGGCCAGCAAAGTCAGAGCGTGTGACGGAGTGCATTGTCCAGATGCTTCTTGAACTCAATCAAGCTTGGTGCTATGATCATTTCCCTGAGGATCCTTGTGACCTTGTGGAGGATGCACACTGGAGCAGTCTGTTCCTGAAGGTCTGCACCCCATGAAAGCCATGCTGGGGAAGTTTGTGAAGAACTGAAGCCCCCATGGGAAAGGACTCACATTGGAGAAGTTCATGGAGGACTGTCTCCTGTGAGAGGGACCCCATGCTGGAGCAGGGGAAGTGTGTGAGGAGTCCTCCCCCTGAGGAGGAAGGAATGGCAGAGACAATGTGATGAACTGACCACAACCCCCATTTCCCATCCTGTCCCCCTGTGCTGCTTGAAAGGAGGACGTAGAGAAATCGGTAATAAAGTTGAGCCTTGGAGGAAGAGAGGAGTGGGCAGAGGTGTGTTAAGATTTGGTTTTATTTCTCATTACCCTGTTCTGTTTTGTCTGGGTGATAAATTGGATGAATTCTATTCCATGTTGAGTATGTCTTGCCTATGATGGGAACTGGTGAGTGATCTCTCTCTGTCCTTATCTGAATCCATGACCCATTCATCATATATTCTCTCTCCTGCCCAGCTGTGGAGGGGAGCGATAGAGCAGCTTTGGTGGGTGTCTGACCTCCAGCCAGGGTCAAGCCATCACATGATTACAGATACAAGGCTATGCCATACCTTACATGTTAACAGAATTATTAACTAGAGAAAGCCAGCGAGCAAAACAAAATATTCTGTGCTTTGGCAATTGATGTTTTTTATCTGCATGTTAGATAGAACACAAGGTAGAACCAGGAAACTGAAGCAGCTGATTTAATGAGCTGTTGCAGGAGACTAACAAGATCTAAAGAAATAGGTTTGTACCCTTCAGAGATGAGAATCTCTATCGAGCTCAGAACACAGGATAGCTTTGGGGAAAAAAAAAGCAAATATGGCAGAGAAATAATACTTCTGACTACTGCAGTGAAAACAGTTAGTAACAGATATGAGCTTGCTTTTCTTTCCTCTTTGGCTGTAATGAGTAGCATGCAGAGATCGTGGATTGTCTTGCACTGCTGATAAGTCAAGCCAAAAGAGGATGGTTTCTGAGCTGGGATGTGCAACAGCTTCCAAGCGTGAGTCATAGTCACTGGGGTGTCCATTCTCTGCATCTTCTGGGATTCACAGAGTCAAGAAGGCTGGTCACAGACTTCAGCCCTACCGGGAAGCTTTGATCTAAAACAAGAAATGACAGAGATCAGGGGATGATCGGCCAACAGGAGTGCAGACAGCTGCAAAAGTAACTGAGTTTAAGGTGTGAGTACTTAGCTGAGAAGAGATAGTAAGTTTTATTCACCTGTTTGCTACCACTGATAAACAAAATGCCTAGAAATACAGAATAAAGGAATCAATAGGAATATGTCAGCTGCGCTCAGCCCCATCCTGGGAAATGAATGAACGAACATATCATGTTACAGAAGAGTGGTGATAGGGGATGAGTGAGTACTTCAGGGGACATGCAGAAAAGCCTTCATATTTCTGGTGAGGGATTAGTGGCAGTGACACTACTACCTCCTAGCAGAGTCCAGTGCAATCTGATGTGGTTTACACCTTGCCATGAGGTACCCACTAGCATAGTCTCCATGTTTTTCATCCTTGAAGACTGAATAATTAGGGATTATTTAGTTTGCTTTTACACCGTGCCAGGAATCCCAATAGCATTCTTGCACTTTCCCTTAATGATGAGAGCTTGTATTTGTGCCAAGCAATTTGTGATATCATTTGTAGGAGTGGATGCTGTCCAGCATGTGCTACACTAATGCCTCATCTCAAGAAAACCAGTAGTACAGTGGCTTCCTTTTAATTAATTATGATGTCAGCTTTGTGTAGGAGGCCAGCTCGCAGCCTGCGAACCAAACCTCCGGGTTTCTGATCCAGGAAAGAGAATCACACCATGCGCAGGCAAGCAGTATTTGATATAAAAATAATTTCCATGAGTTTGCTCTCTCAAGATAGGAACCTGGTCAACACTTACGGGAACTTTTATTTCTGCTACAAGGTCAGGATAAACAGGAATGCTGTGCACACAAAGCATGGGAATGTGTCATTAGAAGATCCGTTCTGCTGAATGAGATTTAAATTGCCCCAAATGATTTCTAGGTATTGAAGGTGAATGGGATACAGGGATGGAGAAAAAATGTAACAAAGCGTTTGGCAATGGTGCTCATTTCTCACAGTTGAGATGCGTCATAAAAAAGATCTGAAAGAGTTTAGGAATAGGTCTATCAGTCCCCCTGAAATTTGCAGGAGAATTTCACAGGCTTCACAGTGGTCTTGTGTGACTGAAGTTCAATTCTGATCCTGCAAAAGTTGATGAAAATTTTGGCTACTGGTTTCAAAGCAGTCAGAATTTTCTTGATAACGTGTAGTAAGGCATGTTGATTCTGTAGCTTCATATGCAGCAAGTCATACTCTTTGCTTTGCTGTGAGAGGTTGTAGGAATGTTTCTCTTTGGAGGTGGAGGCTTCATTCATGAGCCAAAATGATGCCTTTAGAAAATATTTCTATTTTATAAAAGGAGTAAGAGTTTAAAAGGGGAAAAAACCTTCAACAAATAATCTGAGTACAGTGACCCAACTGGTTCTGGGCTTCTCAAGTGGCTTTCAACTTATTTTCTTGGGAAGTTAGTAGGCATTGCATTTGGGTGCCTTGGAAACCACTCTGAATTTGGGAAAAGTGACCTCAGAGCCTCTGGGTTCACCTAGTTCCCTATGTTCTTTTTACCATGGAACAATTTCTGACAGGAGCCATCCTGTGGTTTCCACTGGTTTTGCTCTGGTCACCCACCACTCAATACCATGAGCAAAGGTTACAGAGGTGATCCTCAGGAATGCCTGGAACTCAGTGCCTTAATGAATCGCCTTTCATTACAGGGAATAATCACTGTAGTATTTCTTCAGCCTCATAGAAAATGTAATAAAATGGCTAACACTTTTGCTATTTTTTCCAATATCTGTGATATTGGATCCATTGTGAACCCAGAGTGCCTCTCTGGTATGAGGTAGCACATACTCGGGATCCAGTGATGAAACATATGATTTACAAAGACTATATATATATTTTGAATTCATGCTGATTCTAGCCTAGAGGTCTTTAAATGTCTAACCTCTTTTTTTTCAACAATCCAGCAACAATACTTCTTCGTCTTTTCATATAAAAGTTTTATTCGGAAACTGCCTCCATTTTGAGGCAGGAGTAGAAACTCTTCAGCCAAGATTGCTTCCCTTCATACAAAACCTCCCTCAAAGTGCAGTATATCTGCTTCTGCTTGAATGCTAAAAGAATATTTTGAAGACTGTATCGGTACTCCTTGATGACAACTGCCATAACATAATTAAGATGGGTAGGATATCATTCCTGTAATTTGCTATGACGTTCATGATACAGTGTAGGTTAGAAATACCATGGAATGTTGTCTGGTGTTCAACAAAGGAAGATGGTACTAAAAAAAAACTTGTCAAGCAGAAATTTTTGCCTTGAGATGACTTAGATCAGCACCTCTGTTTCCCCAGTTAGGTCTTATTGCCTCTTCTAGTTTCTAGAGGATTTACCCTGAGACAAAAGTAGGGTAATTTGTTGTTGAGCTAGGCCTCTTGTCTTACCCTGTCTTTTGTGATGAGTACAATTTTTAAAGCCATTATTGCCAAGGAGATACTAACTGCCAATACAGACAGCTGCAGCCCAACTTATTCTGGTGCCCCAGGCCTCTATTAAGACCACTCCAGTGTTACTCTTGTGTTTACAGATGGCATACTACTCTTATTATTTGCTTTGTCTCCCTTTAAGCAGGGGTCAAAACACTGCTGTATTTCTTCATTGCTTTGCATTTCTCCTTGTCACACACACTCTGCAGTCAAAAAGCACTCAAAGCCAAAGAATCCATCTCCTCTGGTGGAGATTGAGTTTACAGGTCAAATGGTCAATTATGTGCCAGCAACAACCCATTGGCAATTTTCCAGTTACATACATCCACTTTCACAGTGCCTGAAACCCAGCAGGGCCAATGTATACCACACTGTAAGTACAAACCTAAAGGAGATACTGGGAGATAAGAACTTGTCTTCTACAAAGGGAAGACACACAAGAAACTGCACAGGAAAGGGAGTAAGCCTTACTATAAAGTGCTCCTTTCTCCCTACCCCCACTGCTCCAGAAAGTATTTTTTTTTTAAATTCAGGAAAACTGAATAAAAAAATCTCATTTAACAAATTGACAAACGATCCCAGACCCAACCCTTTATTTATATAAACACGAAAGTGACTTGAGAAAGAAATGTTAGGTACAGGTTTCAAAACCAGAATATCAGATATTATGATTTTGGGGATCCGTAAGGTAGAATATTAGAGTATCATCATGCCAGTGAAGTCTGTTCCTTGCAGTACAGTTTCTAGTACTTTATTTAATGTGATTTTAGATGTGCCAAGTATTGGTGCTTCCAGCAATTTTCTCTTGGGAGACTGTTCTATGGCCTAATTATTGTCAGACTGAAGCAAATGGTCTCTTTGCTCTTTCCTGTCTTTGCCAACTGAATGCTATCTAGTAACACACTTGAGCCAGCTCTGTGTTCTGTGTTCAGGTCTCTTTGTAAGTCCTCAAAGATGCTCTTGATTTTGTGAAGTCCCCTTGTGCTTAGTCTCAAGTAGGTGGCATTTCCAAAGTTTTTTTCTTCTTTCCCCAAAATACGCTCTACTCACCGTTTTCCAAGTCCTGTTGAGTGGCAATTGAACAGCCTGCTCAGTTTAGCTGAGTTGCCAGAATGGATAAAGCTCAGGATGTGCAGAGATTGCATTAATGCACATGGTGGCTCCACAGTACCATTGAATCGTAGGGCACAGAAGAATTCCAATGAATTTTAATAAGGGACAGCCTGCTTTTTACACTTTTGTACAAGTTTTTAATCAAGACATTGGTCTTTATATACTTCTGTGAATTCTCAGGTATCATCCCAGATATTCGAGAACAGGAACATAGTTCAAAAGCAAGAACAGTCAAAACACATTTTCACGGATGCTGCTTTGCTTGCAGAAGGGTGTGATTTCTGTTTTGTCAGCTTTAAAGTGTTTGCATTCTTGTGCTTATGGTCTGCATTTCTAGGTCAACAGAAATAACACGCTTACTGTGAGTGAGTTATCTCAGATAATTTTCACAAAATATCAGCTGGGACAGTGTCTTCTGGGATAGCACTGCCAACTAGTTCTCTTAATGTCATATTGCATAGGCTTCTCACATAGACCATAAGCGTTTATATCCTTGGGAAAAATGATCTAATGGGTCTATGTTATTGGAATGAAATGTGTTTTACATATTTATCATAAGGATAACATATTAATAACTGAATCCCAAACTCATTTTGTTGTGCCATCATTTCTATATCATCTGTGCTACTAGTTAAAATTTACTTCTTCTGTATCTTGCCTTTACAATTAAATAGAAATTTTAAAAATCCAGGTAAAATCGTGCAACTAAGGCAAACAACTTCTTCTAACAGGAGGTCAAAAAAGGAACAGCAAACATCTGGCAGTTCTGCAACATTTTAAACTTTCTTAGTCATCTTAATGATGTTAAAAAGCTTTGCCTATCATCTTACTGAGCACAGTCCTCATGTTTTCTTTCTTGTTTTTCAAAATGGTTAAGCTTTTTTTTCACATAATGTTAAGTCTATGTTGGTCTACCAAGTCAAATGAGCTCCTGAAGCAGTATCTGAAGATCAAAGTTTTAACAATAATGAGCTGAAAGTACTTTTTTGGCATTCAAGCAATACCAAATGCGTTGAGCAAACTCAGCCCCTGTTTTTTGATACATCTCTCACAGCGTAGAAAGTTACAATGAAGCCGCAGTGAACTTTCACATGCTCAGATTTATCAAACCGCAGTAATTACCACCCATGTGCTTCAGTTCTTTGACCCACACTGTGTGGTCAATTAATAAATTGACAATCTGTTAGGCTATTTCACACTGGGATTGAGTAAGGATGACAAGGAAAGGGCCCTACATCAGTGGTTTCCTTTCAAAGTACACTTAAATACCATCAAATCCACAATCAATGGCAACACACACACATGTTTAACAAAGCTTTTAACCTTTTAACCATTGGGCCATCTGCCTTTCAAGAAATACTGCTCTTGGTTCCAATGGCAAAGCAAGGCTACGGGCTCTTATGACTGTAACCTCTAGATGAGCAAAGCCCTGGGACCCTCTTCACCTGCCTCATCCCCTCTCCTATGAAAACAAACAAATAAATAAATAGCTGTAAGGCTGACTATGCAAGAGCCATCCCATCAAACAAACCCAGAAAAGACATCTCTTCCTTCTCATCTACCTGATAAATAGAGATGAGAAGGAAGTCTAAACTGGGTCTCAATGAGTACTCCTGAGACTCCTCAGCAGAGCTAAGGTGGATACACACACAACATGACATATGACATGAAAGCCTTTTCCTTAAATTAAGTACGGGAAAAAAAATATTCCTGGTTTTGAATATAAGCACCCTAGCTTCCAAGCCTAGTCACACGACTGTCCCAAGCTTGGTGGAATCCCTGTTGCTGCTGCAGGATCTAGACTGGCCCAGCAGCTGGGTATGCGAAACGTGAAAGACAGAGTACATCCAACTGTGAGTATCCTGTATCTGCATTAAAGGGCAAAAACAGGACGTAAATTGGGTTGGGCCATGTGTGAACCATGACTATAGAAAGTTATTCTTAACTACAAAATACCTGTGGAATTCCTGGCTCATATGACTGCACAAAACTCTGGCCACTTGCCAGGTAGATGAATGCTGCACAGGAGGTGTCTCGTCCTGACTACGAGAGCTATGAGAAAAAGCATCGCCACAGGAAGCACAGAATTTTGGACACTGGTGGGGACAGGAGAGAGGAAGAAAGAATTACCACGGTAATTCAGGTAAACAGGAGTGGGCTGCAAGGATATGAGCTTTAGGACTATATGCTGTACATGGATTCCAGAACTGGCTTTCCTTCTTGTCTTCTGTCATTGATTAGGAGAGGGTGAAGGACTTGGGTAGCTAGGGTTCCACAGGAAAAATGCAATAAATTACTCCAAAAGCACCAGAGCCCCCTAGGGTAGATGTCAAAGGCAAAAACTGGGCCAAATTCAAGGGGGATGGGCTTTTTTTTTTTTTTTTTTTAAACAGACACTTAATGTTGTTTTTGAAGAGCTACACAGTTGGCAAAGTAGTTCCACTACATCTAGACATGCTGAAGAAACAAGCATCTGCTTGGATTGAGATGAAAACTGAGCGCTGCTGGTTATTAGTCAATTAAATTAACCTTGTGCAAAGTGTATTGGAATATGATACACTTGAAATTGAGGGGGATTTTTCTCACTGTTTTTTTCTTTGAGGAGCTCTTCCAAGAAAGTTATATTTTATTGACAGGAATAAAAGATGGTCAAAACTGAATCAAGCAATGTCTTTTTGCAGGACAGTATGATCATGGAGTCATGGTACTTTTGTCTGTAATGCTGCTTGTCTCTAAATATTTACAAGGAACAACAGATTTCCCCAATGCATTATTCAAAGGTAGAAATCCCTGTAGGATCAGTATCCACATAAATACAGGTATCTGAAACAAAAAGCTCCTCATCTAGACAGTAACCTTGCAGCTGGTAGAGAAACAGCCACTTTCAGCATACCGTGCATGTGGCCTATTTAGATATTACTGCAGGATGAGATATGTCAGGCACTGTCCATTTCTCCCTATCGAATGTAAAAGGAACACAGAGTGATGTTGTGAATGTCTACATGTAATCCAATGAATCCTGCCTCTAAAGCCTGCATCTGCTGCTGAAGAAAACATATCTCCTTCAAAAAAGGATAATTTTTTTCAGGAATTGTCTTAAAAACCAGGTTAAAATGGACACAGCTAAGAAAGGCTTAAAACAGGTTTAAAACATCTAGCTTTCTTTCAGCTTCTTTCTTTGGTGCAGGACCAAATTTCTAACAAAATCAGAGAATTCTTGCTGCAGAGAAGTGGCAAAGAGGAGTACTCAGTGGTACTTCTGAGGAACAAGTTAAACATGTGCAATGGAAGCTTCATCTATTCCATGTGGGGAACAATGTGTTCCCCATTCCCTGTCACAGGGTGAGTTCATCTCCTGTTATTTCATCTTCTTGTTTCTTCAGGTGGATCGGACTGAAATCCCTGAAATAGCTGGACACTTAAAAGATCTGGCAAACACCTAGAGATGCTGATGGCATGCCACTGCTGGTTACTCCACCTGTGTATTCTTATTTACCTATAAAGTTTAGGAAAAGGCCTGTGATGTGAGTGAGGTGTGGTACCTAACAGTAGAGGTCCAGGAAGAAACAGAAGCCATTAAGAGGTACTTCTGACAGGAACAGATCCCAAAGAGCATTGCCTTTGTAAATAGCAAGTAAAAGCAGCACCAGCATCTGAAAAGAGAAGGTGCTCTTCAGGTAGGATGACTAATGGAACTGTAAAAGATGGAGGAAAACCAAATTTAAATGCTTTATATTGGCACCCTCAATAGAAGGTCCTGAATTTCCTCTGCCACCAATAGAAAGGTTACTAAAATCTGCAGACTCCATTTGGAATGAGTTAAACACCCTAAGATGCAGGGATCCAGCCAAAGATCTGGAGCAGCTGAGTCACTAAGTGGAAAACAAGTGCTTGGAGAAGGACAGTTGGGGCTGGCTCACGGCAGGTTCTCAGAAATCTGCTGAGTTAAATCTGCTGGTGGGCAGAGACTGACACATCATTCTTGGCTTAGACAAAATTACAGTCTAACCCAAAGATCAATGAACTCATAATTGATGATGGACAGATGGACATTTGGATCACGCCCTTAAAAAAAGGATGCAGTTAACTGGAATGCAGATTTTGATTTTGGGTTTTGAACATGCTACCATAAGCTATGGCAAAGAATGCAAACCTTAACCTTCAACTTGCACTGGCAGAGGTAAGGAGGAACCATCCCTTTGCTCCCCCCTTCTCCTTTTTTGCTCTGTAATTCTTGGATGAAATGTTCAAGAGAAAAATACACTTAGGGAAAGTTCAGGAATCAATATGCAATGTGGTGAAAAAAAAAAGGCAACATGGGAAGAGAACATAATCAAGCACTTTGGGCATGAATAGAGTACATTAACGAGAATTTTCATACATCTAAAAAATATAATCCCTATGAAAACCTCAAGCAAATTGCATTGAAAGTAAGTATAAACTTTTGCTGCATTATCAGTTCAGACTAACAGATGGAACATAAAGCCAAGGCAAAAATGTACAGCTGAAATGGCATTTAACTGCTGAGGACTAAGCTGTGCAAGATAGATAAGCTTCAGTGAAGGCAATAGGAATCTTTCACTGTCTTCGGCTTCAGGATGTAATCTGTAAGGTGGATTCACCTTAAACAAATGTGAATACTGTTAACAGTCAACAGACTCTGCTTCCTGTGCTTCATGCAATAAGCATGGCTGCTTGGGGGAGGCTGCTGGACACTGCCATAGCTAGGAATTTGGAGAAGGTACCAAAAATACTGAGGTTAGTTTATGCTGGCGGTTTCAAAAAGCAAATGTTCTCAAATAGTGAACTTTTATGACATGCTCTGTGAACAGAAGGGTAGTTGTCATCTCTTTCTTTGATCCAGAGGCTGCCAAGTCACAAGGCAACATGGCTTGATTGAACTTCAGAAAACTGACACGTAATGGTACCTCTGTCTTGGCTGGACATAACATTTTGAAGAACCAAAATATTATCTGAATCTTGTTGAAAGGATAAAGAAATTATGATGATGATAGAACAGCTTAAAATGTCTCCTGCTCCATGTGGTTGCTGTGGGAAACTGAGTAGAAATACCATAGAAACCCGCAGAACATTATGTAAGAGAATCCCTCATGCCCTGTGACCAAATCTGGGTGTTAGAAGGAAAAGGCTCTGGAGGAGATGGGGAAAAGATACAACATCTTGGTGGCTAGCACGGCTGTGGGAGCCAAAGAAATTAATCAGCAAGGGGGTGGTTTTATTCACAGTTGAGGGAGGCAGAGATAGAGAGCAGGGTGGAAAATATATTAATCAAAGTGATCTGCATAGCTTCTACTCAAGGCTAAATCCTGAAATCAAACTTGAACTGGAAAGCCTCCAGATGATAGCAGAGTGGCTTAGCAGCAAACTTGTCAATACATTTTCTCAAGTCAGGCCAGAGGGTGGCAAGGAATTTTGTCAGCATGAGGAGATGATTTCATAAACAGGGGACAAGATAGGTATTTTTCTGAGAGTAGAGTACTTTACTGCTCTGTAAAGAAGTTAGCAGGTCTTTTGTTACAATTAGGTTCTCCTCTTGCTCAGATTTACAAATATTTAATATAATGTAGTGTCCTCTCTTGTACAGATGCAGTCGAAGAACCTGTAGAACACCAGTAGACACAGGCAGACAGAAAGTAAACAGGAACTGCTAACGAGGACTACATTTACATCGATTCATCTCTAGTGCTGATATTTTTAACTTAAAAAAGACTGCTCCCATATAGGTGATTTTCAGATAGAAGATCAGCTTTACCAAGCCATTCACAGCCTATAACCCATAAGATAAGGGGAAGAATTACCTCCACTTACAGCCCCAATACCGACAACCAGGATCTCTCAGTCCTGAATTGATCAGTGAGAAAGGATTGATTTCTGACCTTCTAGGTCTCTACTAGTTTGGCTGCTTATCTCTCTGATCATGGCCGTTATCTATGACATTGTGAGAAGAGGCACATCCAGACATCACCAGCAGCTCTGCAGCAGAATTACCGTGTCCTACCTGTGCCATCAACAATAAGCACAACTGCACAAGCAATGTTTTCCCTCAGAGAAACAGGCCACATAATGAGATTTGACCTACGTTTGAATGAGACACTGGCATGTCTATGACAAGTGTATCTGCATCGCAAATTAAATGATTTCTATCTTAAGCAATAAACTACAGAGCTTTCTGGCTCCAGGTCAGCGTAATACATATGGCCTAGAAGGACAAGGAGTCAAAAAACATGTTTGCCTCTCACTTGAAATGATCCTAACCCCATAATAACGAGCAATGCATACTCATGGTATGTAGCCCAAATGAATGGGGAACAATAAATGACCTGAGAAGCCGAACCTCAGTAGCTTCTGATGCCAGTTGAAGTTGGCTTGCAGTGTTCCAGTAGCTAAGTTTTCAGATTATTTTTAATGAGTGTACAGAAGATACTGTTTTGGGTAGTCTTCCCTCCCCCTTCTTTTTCACTGATTACTGTAAAGTGGGATTCAGAATATCATCAGGTCATCATGGCCAAAAAATCCTCACTGTTAGGACTGCTTTTAGACTGAGAGAAAACTGTCGATTGTCTGTCAGATTTTTATTATGTTGACATTTTCCATCTGTTGAAGCCTTATAATCAGAAAGACAAGCGTGGCTCCAACAAAATATGTATGTGCAAACAGGCAAATAGAGGGTCAGCTGGGTTATCTGACAGAGAAACGATCTCTGTGAACTGAGCAAATCCACACATTTGATAAAAACTTAACTTGAACAAATATTGCCTGACAAAACCAGCAAAACAGAACATTGGAGATCATCATCTGCTTCAGGATTCCTGTTGTTGATGTCACAGGGTGTCCAGTTACTGGCTGTCACAAGGTGTCCAGAAAGATGATAAGTGGATAGTTACAGAATCAAGCAGCTGCCCATTTGGCTTGCTCAAGAGACTCAGAACTGTGGATAAAATAGACTGAAGTTGGGTTAGGAGCTTGCAGTGACACAGAGAGGAGGCAATCAAGCACCGTGTCGAGGAAGTCATCCTTTTCAGGTCCTGCTCTAGTTCTACCACCTTTGGGATTATGTTTGCTCTCACAGAATTATCAGAAAGCTACTTGTACAGACTTGCAAGCCAGAAAAAAAAGAAAAAAAAAAAAAAAAGACTGCTGACTTGGAAATCACCATAAAGGGAGATCTATGTTCCTTACAATCCTTACTTTTACTACCCCCTCAAAAGGTACCAAGTTCTTAATATGAATGATGAGGGTCCTCCTTTCCACCTTATGACTGCTAATTGATGAAAAGAAAGTAGTCCTGCTCTCGCAGCAACCAAGAGCTACCAAAAACTCTGTAATTAATACCTCTAGCCATAGGACAGATGCAGACTATGGGCCAAGAGGCTGGGTTAAATGCCTTGCCATCACTGGGTCATGAGGGAAGGAAACCCTATGGGGATATGAAAAGTGACACTGTGGTGTGAACAGTGCCTCTAGAAGACTGAGTGAACTTGTGAAGAGGTCCCAGGTAGACATCTTTGGTGATGTAGAATTGAACCCAACTGCTAGACCCTCAGGACCTCCTTTAATTCCTTGATTTTTTTTTTAGAAACAGAGTAGCTACAACTAACTTTTCCTTCTCCCTTACTCCTTCCTTCCATCCTTCCCAAAGCACAGAGTGCGATAATTTTCCTGAGCACAAGGTGGCAGGATACAGCTTCACTTTAAGGCAAGGAAGTACTGAACGGATAAGGTAAAAACCGCTTCCATTATTCGGGAATGCAAAATCAGCAATGATCGAGTAGCTAGGTAAACCTGCAAGTCGGTGGAACACTGGAAATAACAAAAACCACACTACGAGAGACGTGTGTTTGGAGGAGATGCAGAAACGGCCCGTGTGGAAGATGATTCTTGTCACTGAGGGGAAAAGTTGTGGGAGCTCTGGGAAGGGAAGCAAGGACATGTCAGAATAGTCGTTAGACCAGAGGATGTTGGGGATCTGAATCCATGTGCTCGCTCGGGGTCACGGTGCAGACGTGTCTCTAGTTCTAGCTCGAATGTAAGAAAATCTTCATGCAGGAAGTTTCATGGAAATCAGGGTATTTCCCTGGAAAACAAAAGGTTTCTGATAGAATCAAGAGTTCCTGTGAGCTGTCCAAGATCTCCCTCTTGTAGCAACTAAAAATCCCCAAACTGTACACAGTTTATTTCTTCGCAGCTTCAGTGGTGATCTGTAAGACTGGTCTTTCTGCATACTTTGGACTAGATAGGGTACCCTAGTATGTGCACAAACACGTGGCCCTTGCCTTTTCCCAGACTCTGGGGTACAAATTCTTACTCTCACACCCAAATAATGGTACTCTGAGAGGGATCCTCTGAGTTTTCAGCTCCAGCCTCTTTTCCAGAAACGCACATTCACACATTTCCTACATTTCCTACAATTTTTCCGCTGAGGCACAAAGATATTTTGCGCATGGTGTAGGATTTAAAGTTTCAGAGCGATCAAACTTAATTTCAGGGAAGCAGTTTCAAGTAAACACTTTGGATACGCCAGCATTTTCAGCTTTTGCTTCTAATACACTCAGAGGGATGAGTTCTCATAACTTTATGGCAGCAAAAAAGAATGGGCGCAGAAACATGTATTGCAAAGGAACAAAATATTTGGGAGGGCATTAACTTGCACCTGCTCTGGAGAGATGCTCACCTTGCCTGCTTTGGCAAGGCTCTATGGCTTAGGATCCCGGTGTCCTCTGAGGTAAAAGATTTGTCATGCCTAACTGTCCTTTCCATACAAAAGTTTTCATAATGTTGGACATGAATCTTCCTTGCTGTTAATCAAGCACATCACTTCTCCTATCACACAGACAAGGAAAAAATTTTTACCTGTCCCTTTGCATACCATTTAACATATTTCAGGAGTGCTGCTACGCTTTCCTTCAGTCTTTCGTGCACTACAGAATGCCAGTTCTCTCCATCTTGACTCAGTTCATATTTTCTAGTCCTCTGATCACATTTTATAGCTTTGTCATGCTTTCAGGTCTTTGTTCTAGTTCTACCACCTTCAGGATGATCTTTGCTCTCATAGCTTTACCAGAAAGGTACTTGTCTCCAGTGATTTAGTCGAGGCTCTCCTTCAACTAATGGCTCATAGGAAGCATTTGAACAGTTCCTTCCTACTTTCTTCAATCTGTGAGGAAAAAAAAAGCTTAGAAGAATGGTGTTACCTTTCCAAGAAAACCTGTTTATGTAGAAATAAAGTCACAGTTTGTCATGCAATTCTTTGTACAGGTACCTTTTTGTAAATCTAGAATTAGAAGACGCAAAGCATCTAGCTGTATCTATTGGAAGAGACGCTGTTTCCCCCAGTAGGCCAGCAACGGTATTTCTTGGTGGAGCGTTCCCTTGCTTTCATTTTGGCAATAGCCAAATATGGTCCTAGCATAACTCACCTGCTGCCCTGCATTCTCCTCCCACGCTATTTTGTTAAAACACTATTTTTATGGGGGAAATACAAATTTTTAAACAGAATTTGGGATTTTACCAACATGTTCTTGCACCTGGTCACTTTTGGCACCACCAAGCAGAAATCTATGAGGGTCAGTCACAGCCCTTCTGAGACATAATTACTGTACCACTCAGCTACTCTCTGGCGAGAAATACATGAGTTGCAGAAAATACAAACCGATGTTTACTGCAACAGGTGATGATAACCCCTTTTCCAGTCTGCGCTCTGGTGGTATTTAGCCCTTAACCTGCTGCCTCACAAGCATAAGGTCTTGCCTACAGAACTCTACTCAAGTATCCGAATTGCATGGTTTTATCCAAAACTCCTTTAATCACTTCTCAGTTTTTCAGAACCACGGAAAATAGCGACATAAGGTGCCTGCGAAGTAAGAAAGTCAAGTATGTGCCCATGCATGACTAGAAAACTCTGAGCTTATTCTTGTAAAATCAGTAGGAGAACCATGATGAGTATTTATTGCCTTAAAGAGCTGATGTCTTTGTGTTCATCCAGGAGAGAGAGGGGGAATCAAGTGTATTTTCTGAAAGTTGTAAGCAGACTTGGCCAGAAAAGAGTAATGCAAGTTTTGCAGCAACTTTAAGCGTTTTGAAATTTTACTTCCATCCTGCATCAGAGATGTTTCTCAAGGTTGTGGGGTTTTTTTATATAATGGAACCATACTTCAGCTTATGTTACTATTTTTCTGTGTCTCTTTTTCTCTTAAACACTTTCCTTCCAAGTTCTTTAAAAATCCCATACTGTTTCTCTTTCAGAAAATTATTACATGAAATTATCTTACTTGCTGTCTTGTACAAATCTTTCTGTTTAGATAAATATTTTATTTTAAAGGTATTAGTGCCCTTTTTTCTAATTTTGTATTGCTTGTGGACAAAATGCCATGTACTTGAATAGCACTTTTTACGGTCCTCCCATGTTCCTGTGCTGCATCACGTGGCTTTGGTGCTCCTTGGAACTCGCTTGATTTTCTTGGTGTTTTATTTCGAAAGGACAAAGTGATGAACTCGGTAAGGAGGGGGCACGTTCTGGGTAGAATAAATGTGTCTATGCAACAATGTCACTTAACTTCAGAATAAATTCGGTTTAAATATGATAGCAAGATTGATGACAATATTTTCAATTGCGTGCCTTTATCTAGTCTTCTCTATGTAGGGAGGTAATAAGCCCGCTTTTTCAGCTAGGTATGACCTTCTCAGTAGGATGTTCTTTGAAAGCAAAACCAGCCCTGCTTGCGAGTGTGCCAGGCCTACGAATGCACACAGTAATAATTGGATTTTTCGTAGCCTGAGCGAATGCAAAAGGAACGGAGTGTGCTTTCAATTAATAAGTGTGATGTCAAATTGATTCCCGAGCACTCTCTAACAGTGTATTGACTACTTGTTCTGTACCTTTTTAACAAAAGTTATACAACCTTTCTTTCTTTCATTCACCCTGATTTACTCACCTCAAAATACTCAGCTCGGGTAATTAGATCAGGAGGGACCATCACCATCCGTGGGTGCGATGGTACAGAGGCAAGCAAACAGCCTGCCAACACCACGCAAGGACCGCCTGCCGCTCGCCAGGACAGGAGGAACAGTGTCTCAGGAACGGCAAGGGAAGAACATCATTACACGGCCCAATTTCCCCGATCAGCCGCCCGCTGCACCTGCCAGTACGTGATATGCATATGTAAATCGGGCCGGCCTCGGTGCGCGGCACCGGTAACCCCCCGCCACTCCTCTCCCGCCTCCCCCGCGCCCCCAGCGAAGCGGGCACCGTGCTTGATCATACGGCGGTCGGGAGTTAATTACACGCTGTCCCATCCCGCTCACCGCAGCCGCTCACCGCTCCCGCGTCCCCTCTCCGCGGTGCCTAGCACAGCGGTCCCTCCGCGGGGCGCGGCGGCGGGGTACGGCGGGGGTGCGGTGCATGGCGGCGGCGGGACGCGCGGTGGCGCCTGCGGAGCGCCCAGCGCCGGGCACTGCGGCGGGCTCCGCGCACGGGCATCGCTGCAGAAAACCCGCACCCGGGGAGATGGGGAAGGGGAACGCAAAACATCCCCGACCGCGGAGCTGTTAAGGGAAGGACAAGGGGTTTTGGGGACAGAACGTGGCCTTTTCGGGTCGTTCATTCGCCGCCTCCCGGGGCTTTTACAGCATGGCCATGTTATCACCCCAAGGCGAGATCCCGCCCTTTGCGGGGATGCCCAGCGCCCCTCGGCAAGGTGTCCCCGACTGCACCCGGCGGGGCGGACAGTCCGCACCGGCAGCGGGGCGCTCCCCTTCCCAGGGGGCACGCGCGCGAGCGCGCGTACGTGTGTGTAGTGTGTGTGCATGTGTATGTATACGTGTGTGTGCGTCTGCAGGCTCGGGCGCAGGCTGCCTATTGGTATCTCCTCTTCGGCACCCTCCCTTCTCTCCCCCTCCCCCTCCTCCCTTGCTGCTTTTGTCTTTTTTTTTTTTTTTTTGTTTTGTTATTTCAGGCTCATTTTGTGGAGTTTCTGCCCCTCTCTGCGTCAGCCCCACGTCACTTTGCCGGCAGCTCCCCGGCTTGGGCTGGAGCAGGAGCCGGGGCTGCTTTATTATCAGCTGGAGGGAGGAGGAGACGGTGCGTAAAGCGGCGAGCACGGCGCCCCGAGCTCTGCCGCCGCTACCGCGGGCTGCGCCTCCCTCCCCGCCCGCCCTACCTCCGGCGGGCAGCGGTAGCCCGGGCCCCCGCAGGTAGAAGCGCAGCCTCCGCCACCTGCCCCCGCCGCCCCGCGCGTTTTGCAGCATCATTGGGAGCCGCCGCGGGGGCAGGCGGCGCCGCTGTCCTCCCGCCCGCGGGGTCAGGGGCAGGTGCCGCGCCGCGCCGGCGGCCCCGCTCGCCCCTCTCCGCCCCAGCGCCCCGCTCCCGCTCCCGCCAGCCCCCGGAGCTCCGGGCGGGCAGCGCGGCGGGTCGGCTGCGGCTTGCGGCTCGGCGCGCCCATGTGAGCCCCGGCCGCGGGGTGCCCGCCCGCGGCGCGGAAGGCTGCACACCCTCCGGGCGTGCGCCCCGGCAGCGGCGGCGGGAGCAGGAGGAGGCCGTCGGGGCAGCGCTGGAGTAAGCGGGGGCGGCATGGTGTCCTGGCGGCGGAGGCCGGGGCCCGGCCTGGCGCGGCTGTGGGGCTTGTGCTGCCTGGTTCTGGGCTGCTGGCGGGGCGCGCTGGGCTGCCCCCCGTCCTGTCGCTGCAGCTCCTGGCGGATCTGGTGCGCGGACACGGCGCCGGGCATCGCCTCCTTCCCCGTGCCGCAGCGGAGCGCCGAGGGCGACAATGTCACCGAGATGTGAGTATGGCCCGGGCCTGGCCCCGGCCCCGGCGCGGGCGCGGGGGCGGCGGGACGAAGCAGCCGGGGGACGCTGCGGAAAGGGGCGGCGGGCAGCGGGGAACTTCCCCGTGCCGAAAGGCGCTCGCTCCGCGGGCAGATGCGGTGGCTGGAAGCCTAAAAGCCCGGTGTGATTTAATTTGGGCGCGACTTCCCAGAGATACCGCTGCGAGCCATTTAGATGATGAATCCTAATTGCCCGCGATGCGGTTCCCGGGGAGCGGGGCGGGCAGCGCGGCGGGAGGTCGGCGCGGAGGTCGCTGCGGGACCGCGGGGCAGGCGAGGAGCGGGTGGGCGCGCTGGGTTGTCCCCCTGCCTCTGCCCCTTCCGCTGTCCCTACTGCTGCCCCTGTCCGTGCCCCTGCCTCAGCCCCTGCCGCTGCCCCAGCCCCTGCCGCTGCCCCTGACGGAGGGCGCGCATCGCCAGACCTCACCTCTGCGGCGGCAGCAGACCTGGGAAGGGGGCTTTAATCTATTTGCTTTTTTACAGTCTCCCTCGGTTTATTCCTGCGAACCAGGAGTTTTGGTTGGTGGCTTCTCCTCCCCCAGATCTCGCCTATACTCTTTTATATAAAAAAAAGCCAAACCCCAAACCCAAACAACAGCCAAACAAACAAACTGAAGGCAAAAAAGGAGAAGGGATGCGGCAAATTGTGGTGGAAGGGCCGGCGAACTATCTTCCCCGGCCATGGCATGCGAGCCAGCTTTGCCCTTCCCAGCAAGGTGGCTGGAAGGAGAAAATACTGAGCCTGCAGAAGAATGAGCATTGTGCTGTGCTTCTCTACAAGTGCTGGAGGATTAGGAAACTGTCATTAGTGGGGAGGAAGGTGCAAAAAGTTTTTAGGGTTGTGGGTTTTTCTTTTGCCTTTTCTCTCTCCTCTCTTTCCCATGCGTTGTTTCCATCCTCGTTTGCCTGCAGACGGTATTCAGTGAGGGAGTTCTGTAGCTTTTCGTGTTCAATCCTGCATCGTTTCACAGCTCTGTACTCTGTGGCATCCACATATGTTGCCTGAGAAAAGCTGCAAAGGCTCTTGCAGAGCAAAAAATTTTGGATACTGGACTTGCAGGTGATAGATCTGGGGGAAAAGACCCCCAAACTTTCTAGAGCTTTTTTCTCCATCTCTATTTTCCAATCCCTGTTCTCTCTGCATGGTTTTCCATGGCATTTTTATTATGGAAAATATCAGAATATATCCCCCTAGGTCTATACAGATTTTTCACTGTTGGCATTCTCCATCTTACATCTCTTTTTCAGTTCCCTCTAGAAACAACTTAAAAATATGATGAAATACTGTGTGATGTTAGATTAAATTCTAGCTTGTGGGCTACCTTTCTGCAGTTTGCTGAATTCAGTTTGCAGCATTTCCTCATGCGTGTTTGGGGAAAAAGCTGGAGACATTCATTTTTACCCTTCATTATTGGCCTGCCTTTGGTAGACTTTCAGGACCGATGGCAAAGAAACAGTTTTTCTGAGTTGTTAACAGCAGTGGCTGTTTCAGATGTTTGCTCAGTGTTCTGTGGATTGCTTCGTTAAAAAAAATAAATTGCTTTGAGCTGTGCATCTCTGCTCATTTTCATAGGCCGTGCTAGCCTTATTACCCAGTACTTTCAATTTGAAGGTAGCAGAGCAATTTGCCTCTAGAATTTAAACTCTTTTTAAAGGCCAGAGGAGAAAACACATACGTAAAAATATGTGTTCTGGCCGTGATCAACGGAAAAATGTGTCTAGTCATTTTGCATTGATGCTTTTGGTTGTAATTTTCCTGTGTTTTTTGAGCATCGCTGTCTTTACAGTTCTCAGTTTTTACTGTATCATTCTGTGACATTGCATGTTGTTGTGTTCAGTGATCTAAAAATAATTTTGAGTCATGGATTTCTCAGGAGATGCTGTTGCACGTATTTTAGATGAGCTTTTCATGCGTACTTTTAACATAAAACACAGAGGCTCTTTAATTAGTTTATAGGCATAAATTAAAAATTGGGCTGCAGTAGCTGTCACATTATTTCGTCGTGGGAGCTTGGTACACAGTAAATACGTAGGGAAGCGGTTCTAGCGCTGTAGATACAGACTGTGGAAACAGTTTTTAGCCCCGCACATCTTGCTTTATCCCAGCCAAGAAGCACGTTTAAGAGGCTGGGTCATGCGTTTTACTTGGGAAACTTCAGACCTGGTTTTCCTTTTGTGTGCTCTGCAGATAAAGGAGCACGATTCCATTGGCCTCTGGTGGAGTCGCTTGGTTTAAGTAAGAGTGAGAAGTGCACGTGACAGTGATTTCTAGTAATTTATTCCAGTGTATTTCCTGAATGTCCGTTGAAACCAGCACTTCACTTGTTGCTTGTGTCCTGCTTTTGATGGGAGTGCATCCCTCAGTCCTAAGCAAAACATCTGCAGGCACCTGGGCACGGGTGGGCCGAGTGCGCTGGGAGTGTGGGGATGACTACTTGCTTAGGGTGGGCATGGTGGTGCAGGGGGTTGGCTGCTGGCCAGGTGGATGCCACCCAGCAAGCAGGACGTGAGTGGGCAGCGAGGTTTCCCCCTTTGCGCCGCTGAGAGGCAGGAGAGAAAGCTGGAGTGGTGCTGGTAGGAGTAGCAGAGCTGCAGTCCCACGCATCAGAGCTGCCACCATCACTTGGTACCCAGGTGTTCCAGCTCTGTTTTGGCCCATAGCTGAATTGCGGTTTAGAGCTTAATAAATGCTTTACTCCAAGTCCAGCTATTACTTGATTCCTGCCTGGATCCCCCATCCAAATCTACTGAGAGCAGCAGAGGGATGCTCAGAACCACTTCCACATCAGCCTGGTGAGGACCAGCTGCTGAAACTTGGTGCAGGAGGGCATAAGGGTATTTATGCCTGATGCTTTTCTTAGTCATCCTCCTCGCTCTTTCCTTTCCTTAATTGTTCTTGCATAGTTTTCTGTTAAGGTGAATAAAAGACAGATTTTTGTTTTAAATTTTTTTCTTATTATTTGAAAATTGTCTTTTTCTAACTAGATTTTGTATTTGTCCAGTTGGCTAGGGTGCTGACGTGGGCTGGTTTTTATCTTGTAAGCATGTGCCAGTGCTAAAATCACTTATCATAACAGAGCTTAATCATAGCAATTGTTTGGTAGTTTTGATATCGTTGGAGATAAATTGAACTCCAGAGTGAGATTCTGCATTAAAATCATGATGTCAGTCATTGAAGCTGACATTAAGAGCCAAGGACCAAGAGTGAAGAGAGCAAAATGAGTATATAAGTATTGTTAGATCTGTGCATTTTAGGCACAATAGCAAATGAGTAGGCCTCAGCAAGATCACTCGAGCAAAAATATTAATATGATAGTAAAAGTAATTTTTAAAGTGTTCAGGGCTTTTTTTGTAAAAGGACATTTTCTCATTAAGTAAAATTTATTGTTAGTACATCTCAGTGTATGTGACTCTTCAAAGACTTTGATTTCAAAGTGTCTTCTTGCAGTACAAGTATATTCCTGGCTTAGTTTTACGGTTCTGGTCTCGAGTCACTAATACGTTGACTTATGATTATTCAGGTGAATGGGGTTTGAAATTAATTGGTGTGTTTCGGGAAGAACTGCTTGCCAACAAAATAGTAGGTGACTCTTAAGCTCTTGCCTATTAAAAGAGAGAGGTGATTGTGTATTGCGTACATTTCAAAACCACAAAATAAATTTCTAATGCAGTTATATAAAGCACTCTAGAATTGTTAATAAATAAGACAGGATAAGTAATTTATAGAGTAAATTATTTAACAAGTCATGTGAGCTTGTGCTAAAAAAATTTAAAAAGCTTGTTTAAATTCATACAAAACTCTTGAGCTGTTGGTATTTTGGGTCTCTTTCATTTCAGATTTGTAGACTGTTGTAGACTTAATATAAAACCATCTACCAAGCTCCTCAGCCCTCCAGCCCATTCCTCCTCGAAACAACTTTTGGCTGTGCAGCATTGCATGACTTGCCTGGATTTAAAGGTTATTGCTGTTGACTTTGAATTGTACAGTAAAGCACGAGGCATCAGGCTACAAATTATTAAAGATGTGTTGGACAGTGGTTATATAATAGCTTCTTTTATGAATGTGTCTTTTAAAAAAAAGGAAGAAATAACACCTCAAAGATTGTCTTCCTTTAAAAATTTGGGTAACTGGTTAGGGTGTGTTGGAAGTAAATGTTATGAAAATGAGTTTTGTAATTTCTAGGCGCTAAAAATATCACAGCGTTGGGGTTTGTATATACTGGGGTTCTTTTTTTCTTTTTTGCTCACAGGAAACCTTCTGTGTGGCTTGCTTTAGTCCTTGTACTTCTGGTGGGTGAGGACTGGCCGGGGCTCCTCAGGGTCTCCGCTGGGTCTGTCTTTGGCAGGCTGAGATGAAGCAGCTCATCGAGGAGGAGAGAAGCATCCCCAAGGTCGGGCTGACAGAACATTGCCTCTCCCTCCGTGTATCTGGTCACTCAAGGGTTTTAAGAGACATTTGGGACTTACATACTAAAATGAAAGCCATTTGTATGAATTCAAAGACTTGATCTTGAATATGCTGGTTTCAAGAAGCTTCCACTTCTTTCCTTTCTAATGATAGAACAGAGGGCCCAGCAGTCCAGCCTGTGATATCTTTAGGATGGCATTTTCCAGATTTCTCATGTTCTATTTTTTCTTTATTATTTTTATACTGACAGGGAGAGAGTAGCGTAGCAAGATTCTAGATCCCAAATCACTGAAAGGCAAAAACTTTTACATAACTAAATGGGGCCTTATTTCTCCATTTTGGATTTCATTTTAAAGTAAGAGGGATCCACCCCCAAGTGTCAGGTCGTCTTCCCCCTCTCCACCCCTCCCCCCCACCCCCTTCTTTTTTTATTGCAGTTCTCTCTCCCCTGTTTGTCATCTGCCAGAATGTCTAACAATATGTCAATGAAGGTGGACATCCAGATATCCTTGCTGAAGCTAGATGAGTGTAACTGATAATGAAGAGCAATAAAAGATGGAAAACAGAGCAGAGAACTCTAAAACCATCTCAGTGCTTTATTGGCGTTAAATGTACATATAGCTTGTTACGTCTGAAAAAACCCTCTGAAAACTGTCCTTTGAACAGCAGAGCACTGATTTTTTATAGGTACCTGAATTTCAAACAGAATTAAACACACAGGAATTTGAAAGCCACAGACATCTACGACCTGGGATATGAATACAGTCTGTTACCAGACACTCTTTGTATTTGCTAAGGTCTCTCCATCTGAACGTATGTAGGCATGTAGCTGCTATTAATATCAAGTATAATCGAGATACACCTTAATTCCTGTTTAGTTCTGACCCTGTATTTTCAGAAACTGCAAAAAGCAAACCAAACTACTCCCCTTCCTGAGATATTCATATGGAGATCCTGCTTTTTACCTTACTACTACTAACCATAACGTTACAGAACCATAATGGGTTTATGGGAAAGGAGGCATGCCATGGAAATTATGTTGTGAATATACAATTTTTTTTAAAAAAATTTTTTAAATTTTCCTGCAAGAAAATGACCTGCATTAAGTGTTGACCATTGACAAAACTTAAGCTGAAGCTTAAATTTATTTAATACCAAATCTGCTATACTTGTTTCTGGTGTGTGTTGTCATCAGTAGGATAAGTGCTTAAAGATCAGATTGCTGGTCAGTAGTCTTTGATTCCTAGATAAGGCCTGAAAGGAATGAGGTTGTTTTTGCAGAAGAGAAAGTGGAACATGGCAGGCACAAGGCATTTTCAGAGGCTGTTTAAGAGATCATAAGCTCTGAGTGGTGTGGCTCAGCCTGCTGGTCCTCATCCAGGACCAGCAAGGAACTTAGATGCCTTTTATTTCAGGGGGAAAGTTCCAGCCATGTTAAAGTGGCAAAACGTGATGGAATTACCATTTCACCAGGCTAGAATAATTTAGAAGACACATGTGAAGGATGGAAAGAACTTTGTTTCAAATGTTTTCTCACTTTTTTAAAGTTTGGAAGAGCAAGGACCCATTGCTCCATTATTTGATGTGTTTTTGAGCGGTGGCTCTTCTACAGTCTCAAGCATTTTCCCACTGTGTGAAGGCTAAATATGTTGAGGCAAGTGGAGGTTGAGATTATTTTAGAGGGCTCTTCTTACTAAGTTTTAGATAATTCCGTATTGATACAAACCTGCACCTCCACATGCAAAACAACAGCAGCTGCAGCCACGACAGCAGCTTGTGCCAGACCCACAGAGGATATAAGGTTCACTGTGTTCAGTTGTCCAATGTATGAATAAGTTAATCAGGGTTAGCCCGCTGCTGACACAGAAGAGCGGTGAAACACCAACACTTCTCTGAGCTCCTTATGAAGAGTCCGTTGGTGGAGCTCTAGTTGAGGCTGGGCAAGTTACCTATTTGTCCTCTGGGTCTGGCAGTTGAGCCAAAAGAAATCTTCCAGTTTTATATTTAAATGAAAATGCTGTTACCTTTTTTGTTTCCTAACTGCTAAACCGTGTAAAAATAATCAAGGCTGTATTCAGCAGATACCCTGTGAAGCATGGATGTCGCGCATTGCACAATCTGATGCTGTATTCCACATGAAGAGTGTATAGGACGTGACTTTTCCCATTCTGTTGCAACAACTGTCTGATATTCTGAATGCCAGACAGCACAGCGAGCATATGCGGATAAATCATGTGCACATACTGGACATGTTAGACTTACTGGGCATGGACTGGGAGGCTTTTCACAGCATGTGCTGCGCTGGTGTCATGCGCTGGACTTAGTAATCATGTCTGGGTTTGTCCCAGGCCTCAACATTTAAAATTTGGCAAGGCAACTTCCTATGAACTGTGTAGCAAAGGCACTTAACTGAGCAGGCTACTCTCCTGCCAGCAATAGTCAGTCTGTTTCTTCCAGGAAGTGATTCAGGAGGCTAAATTGGGTTCCTACTGCAAATGACCTGATGGAGGCGTCCCCGTCTTCCTCCACCAAGGATAAGAAGACCTTGGGAACTTTGTTCAGCGGGGAGAGTGGAAAAAGCAAGACCTTCCTGTTAGTGACCAGGATCACGCTGTGGATTAAGACATTTGTGTGGTCCCAGATGAACCATTTCAGCAGTGCATGCAGGGAGCTGCTCTCCTTGAAGCAGAGTATGGGTTTGAACCAAGGTCTTACATGTCAGCATTCTAACTACTGTCCTGTATGGTGTACAGATGTGGGCTTGCCTCCGGTCTTCCTGTCTGAGTTGCCTTACTTGGCGTGGAGTATTTAAATGTGCTTTTGGGTCAAAGAGCAGAACAGTCTGTTTAGCTTAGTGACTGTGATGCTTATTTGTGTAGTGAGACAACTGTGTCATGCTGCACTGTGTGTTCAATTATGACAAGAATTAGAAAAGCATGAGCAGGTAAGGTTGAGACTGCCCTCTCTGAGCTGGTTCTGAGGTATGGCATCATCTAAGAGACCAGGATACCATTCCCATAGGAAGAGGAAGGAATTGGACACAGTATTCCTGGACACTTCTGGAGCATTATTTCCAGCATTTCTTGCAAATCTGTGGTCTTCTACCTCACACAGACATGTCTTTGGGGATTTTTGTCTCTTTTTTTTTTTTTTTTTTTCCTTAACAAGTGAATCGATTTGGTGAATATGGGTCTAGTTCAGGAAGACGAAATTCCTTTTTAATCCCCCCTTCCTGCTAGGTGGGTGAATAGTCTACTACATATTCATCTCCTACATCTCCCCCCAGTCTTACCTCTCGCTTATTTTTAGGCACAGTTTTTTGACTGCACGGTGCATGCTGTGGTCCTCCTGTGGTAAACACATACACTGCACTCTCCTGCTGGGAGTGGTTCTGATGACTTCCTGGGACCGACAATGTATGAAGTGTACTTAAACATGTCCTGAAGTATTTTACAGTTTAGAGTGGTAGCAAAATAAGTATCTTTTGAAGACTCTCTATTGCACACGTAATTGCATACATACACAAAACTTTATGATTCTTGGGTTAGATTCAGATAGAATTGTAAACATTTTGATTTGGCACAAATCCACATGTGAAATAAAGGCAACTAAACAGAAGAATAGTAATGCTGGATGCTACTTCTGTGCTAGACATCACTGCTAATCATCTGTGTTTGTGTGCAGTGAGAGTCTTGTTGCCTTGCAGCCTGTGTCATTTGGAAGTTATGGACCTCAGTGGCACAGATGCAAAAATAGATACCACTTGTCCTGGAGGTGGGTGTGGGTGGAAGAGAAGAACCTTGTCAATCTTCCCTGCCCCGAATGTTTCTCCCAACACTCCATGGCATTGCTGTCCCTGTGGAGACAGGCCATTTGTTTGTTATATTTGCTTGCTCTGGTTTTATGCCCAGTTTTTGCCAGCTGCAGAGCACTTCTTCATATTCTTGCAGCCTTTATTGAAGTAGTTTTGCTCTTCACAGTGGGTATCTGAAAGGAGGGGCTTAGGAGGTGAGAGTATTGTGATGAAGGCATCATCAAAATGTCTGCCCAGACTTGCAGAACTGCAGGTGAACACCTTAACCACACTTCATCTTCACCTGTTCATGCAGGTGAACAATTCATCTTTGTTTCCTGGGGCAGGGGTGAATGCTGCATGGGTGTGCAGATTGGAGGAGTGCTGGAAGGTGTGTGTGCAGTGGTGTGGCCATGAGAACTGTAGGGAGAGATGGCCTGGTGGCTGGGAAAAACATTTTTCTCCTCTTAAGTGGTGGCAGATACAAAAAGGTGTAACAGTGAAGGAGGAGGTGGTGGGTAAGGAGAAGGCAGCTCTGCAGAAATAGTGAAGAAGTTTGAGGACTACTGTAGCAAAAGATGTATCGTGAAAGAGGTACATGCAGGGTGAGCGTTTAGTTTGAAGGGAAAAACAGTAGAGAAAACGATCTGAGGCTTGAAATTATGCTAAATGGAAAATTAATGCTTACAGAAGAGTTTGTTTTCCTAAAGTATAATAATAAAGACATCCATGAGCAGGTTTTTAAATAATGTTGACCTCACTCAGGAAGAAGCAATACATACACGTCAGGCAGCAGCAGAACAGAAATACAAAGAGAAGCCTGAAAGACAGACACGGTTTTATCTGCCTCTACCATTTTAAGATGCAATTTCCCAAAACTCAGCCTGGCCAGGCACAGGAACATGGGAAGCAGTGGCAGCAACGTGGCAGTAAACACGAGTATTAGAAATACTCCGGGTACTGAGAAATGTGCAGAAAGTGTAATAAACACATCGTTATGCTAATATATGCAGTGCAAGTAAGAAACTACTTACATTAAGTGGAGAACAGGATTCCTCAAGTGAAGAGAAAGTGTTTTTTTTAGGAATGCTAATGGAAGAAGCTATAAATTCAAAAGATTGGCCAATTAAAATGGGAAGAAATGGACTATCTAGGACAGAGAACGGAATAGAAATAAATGTGATAAAAGAAAGTGAAATAGAGAACTGTGAAGAGCACATAAGTGTGGAAGAGTGAAGAGTGCCTCTGAAAGGCTTTACCGGAAAAGCAGTTTCAACGCTGCTGAAATGCCTTCTGAAAAACGCGCTGATTAAATATACACGGGGAGATAGGTGTTGACATACAGAAGGTGGCAACCTGTTCTGAGCCTAGAAGAGCACAGAAAATGTCAAGAGAGTCAGTATCATGGGAAGCCAAAAAGATAACCTGCAGTGCTTTTGGAATGCTTTGGCAACATAATGTGAAGATGTATTTAGGCATGCCTTCCATTAGACGACAAGATATGTGGTCAGGACTGTACACAATGTTTCATGGATCTTGGGAAGGAGGCTAGGAAATCAGTTGTGAACCATGGCAGCAGATGGTATCATTTGAAGAATGGAAAAGCATCTACCAATTGGGTTCTCTATATAGTAATTGCAAAGAAAAAGGATAGAGATTATGACCATATGTAGACTTTCAGGACTTAAATAAAAACAGAGGAAGGAAAAAATTTGCTGGCTTATGAGAAAGGGATTATTGTTTGAGATGTCAGGAGTCAAATTATTCAGAAAATTTAATACATTAACAGGATATAGATGGATTTTCCCGGGTAGATGGCTTCAAGTTTTGCAGTTTCACTCCATTGTTTGGAAGTACTACCTTTTGATTGGTATTTTGTGTGAGGTCTATTGCTGGCAGTGAATCAGGCAGTGGGCAGTGTAGTGGGAACAGACCTGTGTCTTGATGCTCTAGTGACTACCAGTCCAGATTGAGCAGAGCATTTGATGTTCCAAGAGCCAGTAATTTTAAACTGAATAGTCAGGTATTAATGTCGAACAGCAGAAATAATATATGTAAGGGGGAATACTGACCCCAGAGGGTGTTTCAGAGGGAGTTTCTTACGTTGAATCAGAGTCAGGGAATACTGAACGTTGCAAAAGCTGGAGATGGGAAGAAGACTTAAAATGTTGTGACGCATGCTGATTTATGTCAACAAGTTCTTACCTGGCTCTGAAGGATGTGCAACTCACTTAAGATGTCTCTTCCACACAGTCACTGCCTGAGCACGGGTGCCTGGAAGAAGAAGATTCAAAGGCTTTAACATCAACCAGGATGCTTTAATGTTTTGATTCACTGAGGGACCTGAAAAGACGCATATAAATTATGGTTACAAGCATTCTCACTGTGCAGCTATGGAACTGATGTTTTGCCATCCTGATTTGCATTGGGGCCAGCGACAGCTACAGAGGTGGTGTACGCAAGTGCTGGAAGAGAGTGGTTGTACTACTTGTCTTTGAAGAGTGACTGCACTAGGCTGTTCAGTAGGAGAAAGAAATGTCATATATACGTGTTTGTATTTATTTGTTCCTTCAAGATGCTCGCTCTTCTTTGCAAGTCAAATAACAATAATAAATTAGTCTTGTGTCTGCTTTCTGTCAAGAACTAATGAAAAGCCACATTTACTACCGTCCTTCTGTATGTTACTTAAAGCGTCTTTTCTATTGTATATATTATAAAGGGACTGCACAGGAGTTTAAGCCTCTTCCTAATATTCTGCAAAGATGTTTTCCCACGCAGCGGATGAAACGTGTTTTGTAGATAAATGTGAGGTCCATGATTAAGACATAGCTTTTTGAATAAGTAGGTTATTGTCTGCCCAGCTGGTACTTCTTTCTGACTGTATCAAGGAATATCAACATTTCTAAAGCATTTTTACTAACGAAAAGCTACAGTGTAGCTGTCAGTCATCCTCTGGAGAAATGTCAAAAATTGATGTCTTGGTGAAATATCAAATGTACAAACTTCATGGAGCTCAAGGGGAGTGCAGGCCTCCAAATGGAGGAAATTGTTAAGTATGCTTTGTATGCGTTTTGGGGAAAATAATTGTGAAGGTGGAGCTCATCAAACACACGAATTTACTTGTAGTAGTCTGCTGTTTGAAGAGCACAGAACAAATACCTTGAAGCCAAACCAGGAACTGTAAGTAAGCCTGAGGGTATATTACGTTTAGTTTTCCATGTCTCTAAATATAGTAACTGTTTCCTTAAACTCTGCATTGCAGACTTTACTGTTTTTACTTTTGCCTTCATGTTTGCATGCTGTAAAGAGGGAGCTAAGGTTGGCTGGTAAACCATAGACCTTACATTTCCCAGGGAGTGGTAGTCTTGTAGTCATAAGAGAAAGTATGGATGTGCTCCTACAGTCCCACAATGAGATTGGGACCCACACTGAATTCCTGCTCTCTCAGTCTTTAAGCTGGTAGGGTTGGCACTAATTTTTCAGGATGATGACTTTGGAGATGTATTACCCGGTGGCAACTGTATACTACTGATCGGTTGCTACTAATCGGGTAATCATGGTGTATTGGCACAGCACAGAATTCTGAGTGTTGCCCTCCTAGGTCAGCTGATGCAGCCACACCTCAAGAAGATGGAATTCTAGAAGGTAACTGTGATCAGTGACCTTGGCCATGAGATACCAAGTTTCACATTGCCCCCAACAAAGCCTTTTCTGAATGTGTGATGTGTGGAGCGAAGGATTTGCTCATAAAATGGGCATGCCTGTGGCAGTAAAGAACCATCTCAGAGTTAATTATGGCAGCTCCAGAGCTGCTGCACTGGCACGTGGAGAGCTACCTCCTGTAGTCTACTGTGACTCATGGTTAAATACTCTAAATTGGAGGAAAAAAAACCCTAAACGATGACTTAAGGAGCCTGTGATAGTGGCAATCAGTTTTGCAGTCTTTGTGAAATACAGAGTGATTCACAGGCTAAAAAAATAAAATACCACTGCAGCACTTGCTCAGAATTTGTCAGGAGAGACACCAGGCAGCCATTGAGTTGAACACCTGTTTGTAAAGTTGCTTAATGCTAGTTAAAGTCCGCAGCAGACTCACTCAGCACACCACCTCTTTCCTGAGTTCTGGTGTGCTTTTTCAGCAGTGGTAGAAGTGTTTCTGGAGGTTGGCCTCAGCAGAAGTCTGGCACTCATAGTGCTAGGTGCAGACAGCAAAATGGAATAAAACAATTGGGAGTAAGTCTGTGTATCTGCAGAGATCTTGTTGCTTGTAGGTGTCTGTGTCATGCTCATTGCTTGCTGCTAGAGTTTCCTCTACTAGAGGTTGAGCAGCGATTGTATCATTGGTCCCTGAATCTGTCTGAAACCTGGCATTCCTGATATGCAGCTTTGTGTAGCTCGATGCTTCATTTTCAAACTATGTGACTTCATGCCCCTTGAGCATTATTTTAAATCCGGTTTCAGAGGGGCAGCAAATGAAACCCATTTGAATCTGCCAGATTTCATCAGGTATTTTGTCAGGCTTACAAATTCTGCATGAATTTGATGCATAACCATAAATCAGCCCAGGCGTGTTGAAAATGTCCCTGAGTTTTAGCGTACCTTTTGATGAACTTGGTCTGACATGTGAATTTGTAAGAAAATACAGCACCAGCGAATTTCACAGTGTTTAATTGTCGTTGTTACCATACAGCTCTTGCAGTAGTGTAGACGAGGGACGTACATGACCTGTCATTAAATAGTAATTCATCTACTGACAGTTCAGTGTCTGCAGTGTGCTGCCTTTCCCCCTTAAGATTTAGTGAAAAAATAACCCAGAATATGAAGTTTCACAAAGTTCAGAAACATTTCACCAGGGAATGTTTATTAATTTTAATTTTTTTCCCCCAGCTGGATGAACCAGAGCTAGACATATAATTGATTTATTTTTTTTGAGTGTTAAGAAAATACGTTTCCCATAAAGGAGGTTTATGGCAACAGAAATACTTCTGGAGATGAATTACCGTGTAACTTGCTTGCAGAGATGTTGTTAAGACTAGTGTGCGCTGGTTTTCCAGCATATCCTTACAGCTCTAAATGAGACAGTATACCTTAACATATGCTAATCCAGAGGAAACAGCGTAAATCAAGTACATTAGGAAGGCATGCTTCTGCTGACCATTTTTTTCAGGCTAAGGAAAAGATTTGAAAGTTAAGAGTGAAATCCTGTTTTGAGCTATTGAGTCATAAAATTATTTAGACCACTTAAAAGAGACGAACCTGCTTTTTCATGCTCTTGCAGTTCAGAGGCTTCTCCACTGTCAGGAGATAGACTGTGTCCATAGGCTTTCACATGTGTAAAGACCAGAAGTGAAGACCACCCTCTTAAAGGAGAACTTATTTCACAGAATCATAGAACAGCAAGGGTTGGAAGGGACCTCTGGAGATCATCTAGTCTGACCTCCACCCCCCACCAGAGCAGGATCACCTAGAGAGGTGGAGGAGTTAACTCTTCTGGGGTAGGATTTTAAAATAACCTTCCCAGAATGTTGCAGAAGTGGTGAAGTATGAGCGTGTGACGTTATTTGGTAACTGCTGAAGTGTGCTGAGATGAACATGTCATTGTAGGCTGCAATGTGCAGTCAGTAGGTGTGTGATTCTGAATGCCTTTATTAGAATTAATCAGTAGTTTACAAAGGGGAGATTAAATTAAAGGTCTGAAAACAAATATTGTTTACTGATGACTCATTGAAAAGAGAGGCAGAATGCTATAACATAATCAAGCAAAAAGTCTGGTAGGCAGCTGAGGGTTTGGTTTAGAGGCAGCAGTCAGTGTTTTGTGAGCTGATACGTGTGATCCGGCTGGGTACTATCTAGACAGGTTTTGGCATTGCTGCGCTTTGCTGTGGTGTGCATCCAAGCTCCTCACGTGACTTCAGCCAGCCCTGAGTCAGGATGTTTTTCTTCTGTGCTGCAAGAGAAATGCTCAGCTCAAGAACAGAGTGGGTATTCTTAAGGGCAGGCGGGCAAATTACATTTCTCAGCGTTGCCCACTGCAAGTCAGGGCTTTTAGAGTATTAATGTTTGATGATAAGTAACATCAAGGTAGAGTAGTTGTGAAGACGGTAAAAATAGACTTAAGTTAGGGAGAGGTTTTATTTCAAACCTCCCTCTAAATTAAACAGAAGAGCAACTTCCCCTCACAGTACAGTCACAGTCATCGTTCTCCTGTATTTCTCACGGCTGTGCAATAGCTGCAAAGGCTTGACTTACAACAGACTTGTTAAGTGAGAAAGGAGTCGTTAAGAGGACGTGACCCGCTTACGGTAAATTACATCCGTCCAGTCTTCCTTCAAGGATTCCCAACTGCGTGAAATTTGGTTTACTGTCATGTTCTGCACTGAGAGTGTTTTACAAATGCATTGCAGAGCATTTGTTGCTTTGAGTTAGTCGCAGTTAGCCAGAATATCTTCTGGGTCCCTACTTGAAGTATGGTCGTGGAAGAGCAGTAGTTTCTTTTGATTCTTTTAGTGAGGACCTGGAATCATAAATTATTCATCATAAAAAGACTAGTAAAGTACACTACCCTGTCCTCCCTGCCTCCCTGCTTTGTTTTTGAAGGATGCAATAAGAGAAGGAAAGAAAAGATCAGAACTTCATGATGATTCTTCTTCCCAGATATCATTCTCTTGGTTGATTCCCTAATGGATCAACACTGACATTTTATATATAGAATGTGTGCTCGTACTCAGATCTTCGTTTGATGTAAATTATGGCAGTTTCATTAACTTCAGTAGCACTGGGCTGTTTTACACTGTATGAGGCTTACCACAGGATGTAGTAGGCTAACATATTTCTGTGCAGCGCTGTAAGTTACATCAAGTTCTGTAGCATCTCGTAGTGGGAGGTTCTGGATGAATGTTTTCATGATTAAAATTTCAATGTCAGATTTGGATGGGTGATATGTATGTTTAAGTGATGCTTCTGTGTTCTGGTAGTTTGTCAGGTTTTTTGGTGGTGGTTTTTTTTTTTTTTTTAGAGGCTTAATCTTTAGCTAGTACAAGTGGTTGCTCAGTTTCTTTACTTTTTACCCTTCGGAGTCTCTCCTCCTTTGTTTCTCTGTCCATTTTCCTTGGTTCCTGCTCTTCTGTGTTTTTGATATCCCTGTCTGGTCTTGACAGGATTTTTGTTGGCTCAACACTGAGGAAGTGAGGAGGTTATCATTGGATAAGGAATGAGGAAGTTATCTTTGATACCTCTTGCATAACTTTATTTTAGCATGATGAGGTTCAAGTGACACAGAAGGTGACACAATGCAATCATGAGCTCTTCTTCCAGGTAGGTTCGGAGGAAGTATGAACATTCACTTGCATTACTCTCAGGTGGAAGAACTGTCAGTTGTTAAACTGCTTCCATACGTTTACTTGGCAAAATTCGTAAATTTACCAACAAACAAAAACCAGATTAATAAACCCTGGACTCCATCAGGAGAGGGGTGGCCAGCAGGGACAGGGGGGTGATTGTCCCTCTGTATTCTGCTGTTGTGAGGCCCCACCTGGAGTACTGTGTCCAGATCTGGGGCCTGCAATGCAAGAAAGATGCAGAACTGTTGGAGAGGGTTCAGAGGAGGGCCATGAAGATGGTTAGAGGGCTGGAGCACCTCCTCTACAAGGAGAGGCTCTGGGAACTGGGCTTGTTCAGCCTGGAGAAGAGAAGACTGCGGGGGGACCTCATTGCAGCCTTCCAGTATCTGAAGGGAGCATACAAACAGGAGGGGATTCAACTTTTTAAAAGGGTAGACAATGGCAGGACAAGGGGGAATGGATTAAAACTAAAGGAAGGAAGGTTTAGATTAGTTATTGCGGGGAAGTTTTTTACAGAGAGAGTGGTGAGGTGCTGGAACAGGCTGCCCAGAGAGGTGGTGGATGCCCTGTCCCTAGAGGTGTTCAAGGCCAGGTTGGATGGGGCCCTGGGCAACCTTGTGTAGATCCAGGCCTGGAGGTTGGTGGCCCCACCTGTGGCAGGAGGGTTGGAGCTCTGTGATCCTTGGGGTCCTTTCCAACCCATGCCATTCTGTGATTCTGTGATTATATGATAAATCCCAAGAGAGCAAATCTCTTTGCCTTAAAAAACACAAGGGCAGAGACAAAAAATAGGAAGGACTCTATTACCTTGTAGTGGGAAGTCCTGCAGATCGGTCAGTGTCTCATGATGCAGCAGTAATGTATTTGGTCTAGCATCTTGCATTGTCTTTTTACTACCCTTCTTTTTCCCAAGGGACAGTGAGTCCTATTAGGGGAAACCTTTTGCGTTTCCTGATACTCGGCTAGAGCACAGCACAAGACAGCTTTGCAGCTTTGGAGGAGAGCCCAACCCAGCTTTTGGGATTCTCAAGCTTCTACTGGGATGTGGGCACAGAGTGAATTTCTCTTAACAAACCAGCTGAGGTAGATGGGTTGCCTTTGGTAAAACAATATACCATCTTTCCAATTCACCAGACTTCCTTTAACCAAAAAAACCCCAACCCCCAAACAAACAAAATCCCAGCAACTTCAAAGAAGTTTTATTCTAGCAAAGAGAGACTCCTTCTTTTTAGGAAAACCTGCAGATTTGTTTAGTCTGGATGCATATGAAAATGCAGGTCAATCTTCCATTTTCCTGGGTCTGGTGTTATCTTTTGAAATGCACGGACCCTTTGGCAAGGCATCTCTTACGTCAGGCTTACCTTTCTGCCCATAATGTCAGTCGCATTGCAGTTACCACCAATTTCTTCTTCCTAGACTGCATGATTTGCACTGTGAAACTTGGTTTCTTGCCGCAGTAGAGGTAACAAATTATATATCATCCCATGCATTATCCGTGAAACATTTCATTTCCAGTCTGTGGGATGTCACTGGTTATTCATAGATCTCACATGGTGATAATAAAAAGGACCAGCTTGTATGCCCACATCCTTACGGAGTTCAGGCAGATATTCATGGTATGTGAGTGAACTTTGTGCTTTGGTCTACTCTGACAGTTTCTCTTACGTTCCACTTCTTTATGTAACATCATGAAATGCAGCCTCCCTTTCCTCAGTTTCCTTGTTGCAGCACCTTACAAGTAGAGGTCAAACTCCTTTGTATCTGGGAGAAAATTGGTTGAACAAGTGATTAAGTTAATGAGGTGAGAGAAGGGACTTGGGCAGTTCCATCCCCTGTCAGCCTAAGTGAGGGTAGCTGCACTGCCATCATTAAAGTTGACCCTTTTGCTGTTGTGAAATCCTTGAGGTAGGGAAGTGTGTTGTGGAAAACAGTGACACTGTAATGCAGCATTATAAACTGTGCTTTCAGGGTGACTTGCTTCCTTGGTGAACAAGGCTTCATTTCCCCCATGTAAAACTCAACTGTTTCTCCTCCAGCCCTGTCCCATAAAGTAACATGTAAATGATAGGGAAGATTTTAAAGAGCACTTTCGCTTGTCAGATGCTCTAACTAGATCTCAGTGTTAACTGCAGTAGGTCAGCAATCACTACTAACTTTCAGACATCAGTGCTTCATCTCAGAAAAGTCAAAGCCATGGAAGGATCCACTTTCATACTTTTTTTCTGTCCTTTTTTCAACAGTTACATCGCAAACCAGAAAAAATTAGAAAGTATCAATGACAACGAAGTTGGATTTTATGTTGGACTTAAAAATCTGTGAGTATACGGGACACATTTTATAAAGCTATTTTTTCCTTTATCTTACAGAAGTCTGTCAAGACCTTGTCAGAATGTAGGCCTAGGTTTGTGTGTTGTGGAGAACAGTCTTAGGTCTCGTGGTTCAGCCTTGTAGTGATTTCAGCCACATTCTTATTTTAACCATCACTGACCTTATGCTTACCATTGTATTTTAAATGAAGTATTCTAACAAGTTTTATGTTTTTTTCACAGGACTGTGGTGGATTCAGGCTTAAGATTTGTATCCCGTCAGGCATTTGTGAAAAATGTCAACCTACAGTACATGTGAGTAAGGATAGCGTCTGCGTTCTCAGTCAAATCTGCCCAACTCATGTTAGTTTATTTAATTGTTAAATTATATCTGTCTTTTACCATTTCCTTCATATAAAATTTTTTAACACAACAGAGTTAAAATGGTCTTCTGTCATTAACTAACCCTAAATAAAATAGATATGGTAAGGAGCTGGCAGAACACAGGACACATATGGTAAGGAACTGGTGGATCACAAGAACAGAACATGGGATGGTAATATAGATCATCCACTTTGTTAATTTGTTTTCTGGTGGAGTCTTTCCTATATGTGATTCTCAGAGGCGCTATCAGCAGGCTGGCAGAAGATTCCAGCAGCCATTTTCTGCAGCCCCTGGCCCCTCTCTCTCAGCACCCAACTATGCACAACCGCGACATACGCCCAAACCAGAAGATAAGAATGGGGTTACTTTCACACTCAAATGCACTTCATGGTTCTTGAGCTTCACGATGCCTCAGCAGATTTCTGACTGTGTTTTTGTAGATTACTTACAGTTAAGGTTTAGGAAAGACTGAATCGATTAAAGTTTTTTTTTTTTTTTAATAAAAGTACAGAGAAAAATGATCAGCTAAAATGAAAGACTTTGTTTCTTTTTAGTTTAAGTACATATACCTGAAAGGACTGTAGTGCCTTTGGATTGGGCAGACATTGAGTAGCTAGCTTTGCTACTTAAATGGAAAACGGTGGATTCAGTCCTACAAAACATTGAGATCATGTGAGGGGATCAGTTCCTCACAGGCACCTTGATTTGGCCAGGTATTTAAGTGTGTGTTTTTCAGTCCATCCATCTTCATTATATTCAGCACTTAACCCCTTGCTTTTGTTGGACTCCTGGTGAGATCAGGAAGACATGAGGCAAAGGCCTCAAGCTTGTAAGATGCTTCCTTGTAATATGGAAGGACTGTGGAACTCAGCACAGGTCTGATTGCTTTGTTAATAAAATGGGATCACTTTCTGCAAATGTTTTCCAAAGAGTGACAACTAATTCATGTAAGGAAGTGGACATGAACAACCGTATCTGCCTAAAAAGTAACAGCTGTCTTTAATGTGGAACAATAAATGGAGTGTGAACCAGATCTTGTTGGCCTGTGTGGCTTTGTATTACTTCATACAGTCATTAATAAAGTAAACAGCTTTTACTATAATCCATCAGTGATATAAGAGAAGTATCTCCTAGAGCGACTTTGTGTGTTTACCTATGTAACAAGTGGTCAGTGAATTATGGTTGTGAAAGATGGAATTCTGTAAAGCCAAGAGTGTATGTACTGGCTGTGGAAATTTGCAGTAAAAACTTGCTGTCTCAGAGGCACATTTGCAGGGAAAGATTTAGAGTCTGTGCTGGGACAGAATCTCGGTGTAATGCAGCAGAACAAAGCAAATTCAGTTTGGGATCAAAAGGACTTTTGTGTTAGATTTTTGCAGCTTTTCCCCATTATTTTAGCTTCTGGGAAGGCATCTATCAGAATGCTGTATATAGATTAAGACACTGCATCTGCTCATCTTGAAAGATACGACATGGAAGACTCAGAGGCTCGGCATATTCAGTCCAATAAAGAGAAAACTGAAAAGGAACATTCGTCTTCTTATCTTTAAAAGAAGAGCAATTATGATGAGAAGAGCAATTGGTTCTCTCTATGACCACAAGTACCGAGTGAGATATAATGCATTTAATTTTGAGCAAGGTAAATAAATGTTTGGAAGACCTTCACATATGAATGAGCAAGTAGATGCTGCAAAAGGTAGCAGACATTTGGTGTGATCCAAATGTTTTGGGGTTTTTTTTGCCTGTTTCCTTATGGAAATGGGGTTCATGCAGCCACAAAGTGTCTCTGTCCCCAGTGGTTACTCCTAACCAAAACTGAGACAGGTAAAAGTACCCGCTTAAAAGAAAAGTATCATAGTGCATATCTGATCTGCTAGGCACTACAGAATCCATGTGTACAAGTAGTCTTTAAAATACATCAGCCACAGGAAGAGTTGCAGCAGGAGCACACAGTCGAATGTGAAATATGTATCTGGGTAAGCAGAATTTATTCAATTGATAGTTTGTGAAACTGCTTGTTAGGAACAAATTAGACAGACCAACATCTGTTCAGTTGATGTACATGGAATCCTGATCCAGAGTACTCTACTTTATGAACCAGGAGCTTATCCTGTCTCATACTGTGTTTTCTTTTGGTGGGGATTTAGTAATGTTAGCAGACACCGGATAAGCCCAGATAAGATGGAAAATATTAAGTGGCACCACCTGCTCTGTGTGCATGTGACAAAGCAGTAAGTAGGGACTCATTTTTTGCTGAGGCTGATCTATTATCCCTGGGACAAAACCAAACCGCAACATTTGTTTGTTTTCTCTGGGAAGTCTTGATGCACACTAAAATGTTTCTGAAAGCCCCATTGAATGACTGCTTGTTGTCATCAGCAATAAAACGCTTATTGGCTGCACTGAGAATGAAGTGCAGCCGCTGTTGTGGCTGGGACAGTGAAAAATATTAAGAGCTGAAGTAATTTTGCTTGGAAAATGTAACCTCCAAGTACAGGTCTTTGTGAAGTCATGCATTTTATTTTGAAACAACAGTTTATTACTCCACTGTAAAGAAAACAAAAACTCCAAAGACTTTTCTGAAGACTGACGTAACTGTATAAGGTATAATTTTGCTAGTGATACTATTGCACTTTTCTTCTATGAAAAATCCTTTGATGTAGTTAAAGAGCTTTATTATATGAGCATAGTACTTATTTTATGAATCACGAAAGAATATCAGATTATAAAGAACTTATTAATGTACATTTCCTTAAGCCCTTTTTTGTCACTACAGTATTTTCTTGGCTAAACTTCTGTAGCTAAGATGTCTTTCTAGAGTTATGTATGATGAGAAGATTTGAGTAATAGGGTAAACAACAGGAAAAGCAATGCTCGAACAGGTATTAAATATAGTTAACAGCTTTGCTTGTCTAACTCTGGTATTCTCAGTGACCTTAGACTTAAATTAGTTAACATTTATGTTTAACAAGCTATTAAACAGTCCTGATTCAGCAGTGTTGTAATTTATAAGCTTATCTGCTGCTAGCAGTAATTTTAATGTACCCATGTAATGCGCATACATGGTGTACTGTCAGTACCATAAAACATAAAAAGACATTTTGCACCAAGTGCATATTTACAAAAATGTTAAAAAAAGGCCCTGTTGCTGCTGAGTGTGATTGCATTGCTGGATCATAGGGTTTGTGAGCGTAGCATATGTACACAAGATGTGTTTGTATCTCTACACCGTTTGGATTCAGGTAAGGCCGACGAATAAAACCGTTCGAGACCTTCCTGCAGACTCTCTCCCCTGCTTGCAGACCAGGCTGGCTCCAGCCATGGGCAGAGCAGGCAGTTGCCTGTGGAGGCAGATTGAGCATAGCAAAATAACTATTTCTTCACCTCATCCCCCTTCCCCAGTTCTCCTTAGGCGTGTTCCTTCATTCCCTCTTCCCTTGCAGGGAGCGCAGTGCATTTGTGCCTGTGTTGCTAGGTGTGTGAGTGTTCATCCAGCTTCCCATGCTGCTTTTGAGCTCCTCATTGCCACTGTTTTGCCTTTAGCTGAATTAGGGGTAGGAGGTTTAAAGGGAGCTTGGTATTCATATGTAAAAGATAGGCACGCTTTTGACTGTACCCCTCCTTAGGTGCAGCTTTGGAGCCAGGGTCTGTACTCCAGTCTTTTTTTTTTTTGAAGAAAAGTATAAAAGGCTTTAGAACCCCAGATGGATCTTCTTTGGGCTGCTCACCATGATCTTTTTGTACTTAGTTGAATTGGGGAGCTAATTTATATTCTCTTTCCACGGAAGTGGAGGCGCGATCCTTAACTACTCCGTAATAAGCCTGGTAGCGAATTTTTCACTTAACGTGAATTAAAGAGACTGTGTTGGGCTTCTCTATAATCGATATAAAGTGCTCAGTTTATGAAAAAGATATATAATGTTAAATTTTCTGTCAAATTAGCATGTAAGGTGATAAATCTATAACACTTTGAAAAAAAAAATCTGTTGAAACACTTGTCAACTTGAAAAACCTTGAAGTGCTAAACTACTCGGGAGAAAAGGCTGCAGTCTTGGAAGGACTAAATGTCTCAACCCATGGTCAAGAATATAGGCACAGGATATTTTTGTTACTTTACTTAACTGTTCTTACCTCCTTTTCCTGGTGCGTATCAAGCACAACTGCTAAAGATCTGAAAAGACAATGAAAGGCATCAAGGTGCTTTTGGTTTTTCAAAACTCGGGTTGTTAAAAACAATGATGCTTTTGGTAGGTTTACTTAAATTATCATTTCCATTTTTTTACTGGCTTATGTGGAGCCATTAATTCCTGCACAAAGTGTTCATGAAGTAAAATAGCTGGTGACATTTGGGCAGTTAGCCTGGCTCATGGATATAAACAAGTAAGGGCTGTTTTCCTGCCTAAATGTGCAGTAATCCTCCAGAAGCAAGTGACTTGCCTGAGGCTAAATGACAGGAAGACACAACTATGGCAACACCTAATTCTTGCAGTCTGCTCTTGGCTAGAGTTTGTAGATCTGAAGCAGGGACCTCACAAAGAGATGGGGTGAGTTGGATGACTATGAGCAAGTTGAGCAAAGTAACAATGTAACCAGCCAGGAGGCAGTCTCTGAAAGATAGGACTTCAGTCCTGCCTGCTAAGTAGGGGCTGTTATGCCCATGCTGGTTTACTAATGGCAGACCCTTGCCCAGAGTCATCTTATGTTCTTAAGATATTATTGGAAATTTTAAGGTGCATTTAAAAAAAACAAAAAGAGAAATGCTATCTCAGAGGATGGCTATTTATGTAGGTAAATACACTTACATAAGGTATTAGTGGCCAAGTTTCAAATTTGTATTGTGATACTTTGCTGTTTAGTTGTTGGTAGTCAGGGTTTTTAAATCCCCTTTGATTTGTCTTGGTCTGGAGTCAGAGCTTGAACCTGGCTCGCGGGTAGCAGGGTGGATCACACAAGGTGAAATGGCTTCACCTGAGCAGAGATTTCCTTGAGGAACCCACCATTTGGTGGCTGGAGAGTTATGATGTGTAAGAATAGGGTGCCCTGCTGTGTGGAAACCAGGAGGTCTAACCTGGGGATCACATGATCTAGAGTAGCAAGTGATGTAGGCAACTATCTGCAAGTAAAGCCCACTCTATGGATCTGGCTTTTGGGAAAGATAGGATTTAGAGGCTGTGTGGGTAGCGAGAAGCAGGTGCAAGCCTTGTTTGGTACAGGGGCATCTCCACCTGCTGCTTGCCAGTGTCAGGACTGGAGTGGTTCTCTTGCATGGTGAGTGAAAGATGGGGTTTGTTGTACTTCACCTTGCCTCAGTGCCCAAAACCATAGGAGGTTTCAGCTTGTTTCTTTCCGCCTCTCAATGTATGGCTTATATGTATCAGGGGAAAAAAACCAAAAGTTTTTACTTAAATGTTACTTCTGTCCTACGTGCAATTTAAACTTTAATTTTGACATGTCTGATCAGGGTCTGTGGGATTCCACTATCTGCCATAGGGAAATCCAGTTCACCTGACCAGTGAAATAGTAGCTCGTCTGTTTTGTTCTCATACCTTAGGACTAGTCAATTTGTGTACTTCAGTCTGTTTGTCAGAAGGAATCAACAGGGAGATATAAAATACAGTAAATAAAATTTCTTAAAGGTTCCATTCTAAGCAGTTGTAGAAGATCCAACTTGTAATTTCTTTGAAAATTATCTTGTAGTCACAGACTGAGGATGGAAAGTTTGGGAAGTAAACACTGTGTTCCTTAGTCAGGGAGGGGGAAAAAAAAAGAGCTTTAATCCCTGGTTTTAAATGCAGTGCAACTTTAACTATGGAGCCCCTATGGCGCCTTTATAATACCACATAAAACTTGCGGTATTTTGGCTCATAGCACTGATTTGCACTGCACTGCTGGCAGTTACACAGCTTACTGCTCTCACTATCTTTAATTGGTGGACTGATAAGACTGTTGAAAAACAGCATTATTTTGCTTTGGGGTGGAGAAAGTGATTTTGTAAGCCTGGGATGGGAGGAGTATTTCTGATTCAGATGAACATTTCTTTGGTCTGTATAATGGGAGAGGACCTTTCACTTAATTACCACTGGAAACCATAAATGCTTAATTGACATAAAAAAGCCCAATATAGGCATTTTACAGTTTTCCTTTTGATCTTCCATGTGGGTGCATAATGTATATGCAATTTGAAAAGAATAACTAAAAGACTGTGATGTGGATGTGCGCTAGCATGTGAGGAAGGCTTATGTGAGTACAGATTTTGGTGCAGCATCAAAGAAAGGGATACACCCATTTCACTTATGAATAAATTGAGCATGTAATTAACACCTGGACTTTACAAAGTACTTTTGAAACACAATTTAATCTACTGCTTTTCTGTAATGAATAGAAGTGTTAAAAGTGAAAATATTGATCCCTGCCGAGTTTAATTTGGAATGTATCTGACTTTAGATGCAGATTGGATTCAAACCCTTGAAACCCATCAAACCATAGAACAAGCCTGAGCACCATTTCTTTGTGACTGAAGTCAAAGGAATAAGGGTTTTTTAGAGCTGGTTTCAGTTTGTAATGTTTTTTTAAGAGACACAAACTGTATTTTCAGTGTAAGAAGCAGCAGTTCTAATTAATGCAATCTTTCTCTTTTCCCATAGCAATTTATCCAGAAACAAGCTCTCAAGTTTGTCCAAGAAGCCTTTTCGCCATCTGGGTTTGTCTGATCTGTAAGTTGTCATTTCTTGAAGTTTATTTTTGGCTGAAATGGAAGAACAAGAATTGGAAGTTTGTTCTGTTCAAGGTACAGGTCCATCAATGATTAGGGATGAAATTCTGATCCAAAGAAAGCAGTGATGCTGGACACTTAAACGCAGAGAGATACTCAGTCCAAGTCAAGAGTATCTGTTTAAAGAATGTCGAGGTCAAAATAGCCTGTTCCCTTCAGCTTTAAAATACTTTACTGTGAGATTACTTCACACAAAACTGCTGGTATTTGTGGTAAATAGTTGAGCTAGTGAAAATACAGCCTTCTGTGGATCTTCAAATGAAGCCTCGCCTCCATATTCTTATATTGGCCCCTCAGCTGCTATGCTTCTGACTGTCTATTGAAGAATATTCTTATTTTCTCAAATTCTTTGAGTTGCATTTTGCTTTATATAATCATTTGGTAATGAAGCTCTAGTAAACATGTATTTGTTGATTGCTTCAATATTACATTTTTATCCTCTGTTCCATCGAGCGGAATTTCTATATTGGTATGCATTCCAAAATTTTGGTCATGTTGTGCATTCTTTGCTATTAAGTGGGACTGCAAAGAGCCTGCAGGAGTTTTGGGAGGGCTAGGGCTGCAGAGTAGAGGGAGAGTGCTGTCACGGAGCTCAGAGCAGAGTCCGAAGTTGTCCAAAATGTCGGTCCAAGAATTACAACACCAGCCTTGGAATCCTCAATCTCCTCTGGTGAACTTCAGCCTCTGAGAAATGAAATGAACAAATCCCAGTGCCAGAAAAAGAGGTTATGCCCCTTAGGTATGTTTTGTTGGTAATTAAGTTGGTATAATCACTTTCTTTACAGCCCAGGGATCATTGCTCACTGGAATTTTCTTTCATAACTTGGCGGTTGCTGAGTTCTCTGATGGATAGACTAGTTGCAGTTGCAGAGCACTCACAATTGCTGTATGCCTTCCATAAGTGTGCTGTTTCCATCATGTGCTGTCCTTGCCAAAAAGGCCATTGCTAGTGTGCACTTACTTGGCTGAGCTTGTATGTTTTGTAGTCATCATGACCTCAAAAGAAATAGATAGGGGTCTCATTTTTCTGACTAGTTAAAGAAGAGGCGGAGTCCTGTCTTTCACCTTTCCCCCCACAGTTGTAGAAGTGTAAGAACAGGTATGCCCTAGCTTAGGAAGCATGCAGAAAAAGGAAGTGACTGACATTTCAAAGGCATGCTATCTTTCCAGTTTCTCAGAGTTTGTCCAGTGCCAGTAACAGGCTTATTGCAAAGCATAAAACTAGCCACTCCTGAATGTGTCCATCACAGGTGAACAGCTTCTTTTGGGCTTTGGGTGGAGTGAGTGCTTACAAAGATTTTGAAGGGAGAACAGCATGAATGTTACTGATCTTTCTGAAGAAGTAGGCATGTTTCTGGGCAGAAAGAAGCAAAAAAAGGGCTTGGGACAGAGAGCGAGAGAATCAAATGATACAAATATGTGATGGGAATTAAGGAAATTAAGTTTAACGAGGCAGGAGAATAGTGCTTAGAGGCAAAACAACTGGCTGATGCGAATTAGGAGTGAGTATATTTGTGTTGTTAACATCAGCATTAAACAATGGCCATTCAGTGACCTGGTAGTAGAAGCAGGGGAGGGGTACTGGGAATGAACCAGACATAGAAAAAGTGGACTGTGTGAAGGTTAAACTGAGTAGTAGCTGAGGTATGGAGGCAGTGTGTGATAGGGGACAAGTTGAGAGAGAGAGAGAGGATGGAAAACTGAGGTAGAGTGTTGTGGGCTTGGGAAAGACTTATAGGGGTAGAAGAACTGGAGTTATGCAGGGACTGTGATAAAATGAGATAAACAGACATGGGGGGAAGTGAAGCAAACAAAGTGTGCGGGGCAAACGCAGAGCAGATCCTGGAGGGAAGAAAAAGAATTACAGAATGAACATCACTTGAATTGATTTGGCTGGTAAGTGGCTAATACATGGGTGGAAAATCAGAAAGAGGAGATAGAGTAGTGGAATGGGAATTTGAGAGAACAGTGCCATAAATAGCTTCTGAGGGGCTTCCTCTAAATCTGACAAACCAGTGTCCTGTTTTTAGCACTTCTGTATATCAGAACATAAAGGGATGAAAAGTTCAGGATAGGGTAGAAGATACTCACTGGGTGTTGTAGAGGAGGAGATACTGCTTTAAAAGGCTTGTTCTCTTAGAATAAACTGTAACTGCAAATGTAAAATTACACAAACTAGATAAGGACATGTAATTTGCTTTGACTAGGTAAGATTCTTTCTTTCACACAAGGGTATGTGGAGGGCCATTATGCCTCTATCCAGCATCCTGCCTATGACAGGTCTAACCTGCCTTGGTGGGTAGAACACAAAACAATACCATGGAAGAAGAGGACTGCTCAGGCATGGGTCAAAGGGAGTTTCTCTTTTACAGGGGAGTTTTAGATAGAAGTGAACATTGGAAGTAAATCTTTGTGTTTTGAAAATGCGTGTTGTAGGTTTTGACCCAAGGGATCCTAATGTTTGTACTTGTCTTGCACAAGCAGTTCTTGTCCAAGCTGTAGTGGTATTGTAGTCCAGTATGTGGCTTCTGTGAATATATATTTCTCCTTTAGCGACTCATGCGAATGATCCCTGCAGCTGTTAATCCTCCAAGAACTGCAGATGGCTTTTGGGGGAACAGGTTACAGCTTTGATAAGCTGAGTTTTTCATGACTTGTATGCTTCATGTCCTCAGTAGGCATTTATGAGCATAGATCCTGTGAGCAACCTGAACTCGGTTTCTGTACATTGAAAATACTTGTGGAATTTTGTTAATAGCAATTGTTGCCTTTGTAATGAGGTGCCTTAAAGAGCTCCTTGCACATGCTTTATTTTATCTCTGTCTGCATGAGAAAAAAATAGCCCTGTGTCACTTCTTGCATAGATATTGGGATGTTTCTGCTCATATTTTACTTGGGCGTTATTGCATTGCATTGTTGTGTAGTTTTATTAAATCTTAAAACCAGAGTTCGGTAAGTTTAATAACCTGGGGCTTAAGTTCCCTGCACCATACTGTACTCCTAGATAATACATTTCTGTTTCAGGGACATTTTCTGAGTTACTGCTACTTCATGACATTACCTAGGATTTTACTGTTGAGATTCTAGAGTGTTGTAGCAGATGAAATTTCAAGGTTAGGTTAAATCCTTTCTTACGATTAGTTTGTTAGAGCTTGCCAATAACCCATGACTGCTTGACTCTCTAAAGAATTTACCACCTTGCAGCAGTAAACCATTTCTGGCATGACCTTTCTGAGGTAGTTGAGCAGAGAGTCAAGTGTAGACAAGAGGAATTGTGATCTCTGCTTGACTCTTATGAAATAATATAGAGCTTGATGGGAAGCTCAGTTTTCCGTGTGCTCCAAATTTACACCAGTGAATTGGAGATAGCAGTCGAGCCTGTGGTGTGATCTCTCTGATCTATCACAGTCTGGATTCTTGGTGTAAAAAGAGCTTCATCCTCTACATGGAAACCGTTATCCACTTAGAGCTTCCATTTTGCTGAGGTTAATAAGGTTGCATTCTATCCTTCCTATCTGAAGGGTTCAACTTAAACCCATCCGAGTGCTTGGGAGTTCTCCAGCCCCCCATTTTTTTATATATGCATGACACATTCTGCATTCTAAAATGGCCGGGGTTTTTTTGCTGTAGGATATTGGTGGACAATCCATTCAAGTGTTCCTGTGAAATTATGTGGATCAAGAAATTTCAAGAGACCAAGTTTTACACAGAAGCTCAGGATTTGTATTGCATAGATGACAACAACAAGAGGACAGCCTTGCTGGATATGAAGGTCCCGAACTGCGGTAATACTTGTTTAATATAAAATTATTGCTTAACTATTATGAGACAGGAACAACTAACATTCTTTTTTACAAAATACCTATCAGAAAGACAAAAGTGCTGCTGATGGGAAAGGTTTCAGTGAACATGCTAGCCAGTCAGTGGGCTTTCTCCCCATATGGAATAATTCACGGAGCTTTCCTTGATACTTTAAGAATCTACCATTATACAAGTGCAGGAAAACAGTGTACTTACTATAGGTAACACACACACAAAAATATAAAATGCTCATGCTTTTGTTAAACTAATCAGTGCTTCCAAGCTCAACAGACAAAAAATTATGCCTCCTTGGTGTGTGTCCCCCCAAGTATTTGTGGTTAACAAAATCCTTATTTTTCTTCAAAAATACAGACTCTAGTGCTAGGACCATAGGAAGAAAATCCAAAAGAATTGCCTGCTAATAGAGACAAAATAACAGTATCTCTGTTCTTCATACAGATAAAACTTACTGAGCTCACTTGTAAAGGTGATGCAGAAGAGCCTTAACAAGCTTACATGTGTAGCATTTTGCAGGATACTGTTTTCAGTTACAATATATGTATTGGAGACAGCAGGAAGGTGATGTAATAAGGTGTCTTTTTTTCTTTTGTACACAACTTTGCTGCCAGTACATGGTCCTGGGACAGCTGGTCAGAGATTCCACTCAGTAATTGAAGAGATTTATTCTCCTCTGTATACAAGGGTCAGAGGCCGGGTGTTTCTGACATGACATATGAGACCTGTGGGGAATCTGGAGTTGCCTGTGCAGAGTGGGCAGCCGGGGTGCCCAGCAGCAAGCATGCCAGCAAGAAGGAAGGGGAGCAAGGGTGTTACCATGGAGGCCTAATTTGGATTGGGAAAACTGTAGGTGAAGGTGACTAGCAGGAGGAACACAGCAATACCTTTTCTTCCTCCCACCTATGCCCATTGAGCGTCCTTTTCTCCACTGCCTTCACAGAGGCTGTGACACCCACTGATACAAGCTGCCAGCAAGGAACAGCCATGGAGGGGAGCTGCTGAGACCCAACACATGGTTGTTTAAAGGCAGTAATACATTTTACAGCCATGTATTGGTCTTGTGCCCAGGTTCCTGCTGGGCCCAAGTGTGGTGGTGTATTCATGACAAAAGTGATGCCGGTGTCTGGTGCAAACGAAAAAAAGCACCCTGTTTAGGGGGTCTTGTGTGCTGCAGGACCTGATTTGCCTGAAGTGGGGGGTAATACCGAGCTGCTCTAAAGAAACACAACTGTCTGCTCAAGCTGGATGGACTGGAAGGTAGGTTGATCTGGTGGATGTAGAAAGGTCTCCTGGTGGGCTTAAGTCAATTGGTACAGACCCCAGGAACTCCATCATAGTTTTTTGTAACATCTTTGGCTGGCACATCTAGAAGCTACCAGGTAGCTAGTATTTTTCCTTTGAAAACTTAAATACCCAGAATTAAATGTATGAAACATTATTCTTTTTTTCTTGGGAGTTCTTGGCTATCTGCAGCCTGCATTCTTGATGCTGTGTAGGTGCATATCTGTGTACACATGCGCGCATCCAGTGGGAATATCTTCTCTAAAATACTTGCCATGACAAGGGAAGGTGGTATTCTAACTTCAAGAGGAAGAGGAAAGGTGGGTATATAGAATATTCAGATGTGAATTTGCAGCGTGTGGATTTTCCATATGTGGAACGTTCATTTTACTGAATGTGGGTGTCAACACAGGCCTTCAAATTATTTGTTAGCTTACAGGGTGCAAATAGGACTAAACCTTACCTTCTATTTTTTTAATTTTTCTGTTTTCTTTCCCCTAATTTACCTTTTCCAAAGTGAACCAAGTGCAGGACATGTCTTTTTAATAAAGATGACAACATAGCCTTTTCCTAGACGTATAACAGAGAATCCCAGGTGAATAGGAATGACCATCTTGGTGAACACAGGCTGTGTTTAGGAGGATCTCCGAAAGATCCAGTGAATGGCTCTTGCTTTCAAAGCGAGAGCGTTTAAAAGGATGAGACTTAATAAAAAAACCACCGATGAACCTGGTTTATTTCATTTCCAGAACTTTCTGACAGGCTAATAGGTAGAATTGAAAGAGAAGAAGAATTCAGCTTTTGACACGTGAACTTTTTTCTTACTGTGACCTGTGTGACCTTTTCACCTCCTTTTGATATCAAGAGAAAGTTTTGGGTGTGCAGGCCTTTGAATTTTGTTAATAAAATGTCTTCTAATTTTCTCTACTAATGAAGTGGTTTCATCCCATATCTCTGATTTGTTATTTTTTAAATTTTATTCAGAAACAAAGGAAACATTCTCTCATCTTTGTGTGCAGGTGTTATTAATTACTTTGTAATTATTATAGTAAGTGGCCTGTACAGTATGTGGTAAATGTCTTGGTAATGGGACGTCTCGCTACTGTGTGCTGTTAATACATCTCTTGCTGGGAAGTTAGAAGAGGCCACTGTGGTTTCTTGATCATAAGGCTTTGGTTTGTAGATAATTGATGTGAAAATTAGCAAAGTTCTGTGGTGCTTTACTTATTGTTTATATGGTGGAAGTGTTCATTAATGTGCTGATTAAAGGGTGGCTGCAATTTAGATGCCATCAGCTTTGTGATTTCTTTTCTTAAGGTTTAAAGTCTCATCTAGAAGATCGTTTCCAGCTGCAGTATTAAAAGTGTCAATCAATTGTTACGATGTTTGCAGAATTATTTTTTTACTGCATTTGAAATGCATTTACGTGTGATGAAAATTGTCAGATTATTTTAAGTTTTAAATTCACATTTAATTACTATTTCAAAGGTTTTTAAGTTGCATCAACCACAGTAGCACTGGTAGAGCCTTCTGTGTAAGAGGAACGATGCTGTTTGCTTTTGCTGTTTTCACAGCCTTTGCTGGTTGTAGAATATGGACAGCATCACCACGTAGGCCATCCTTGTTCTTTTTGCTGTTGTTGTTTCGACCTGATAAGCATTTAGAAAATTAAGAAAGAGAATTTTGGTTTTATTACTACTTCTGTAATCTCTGGTAGCAATTGCCACTGGTGCATTAAGTCCCTGGAGGCAAGGCACGTCCTATTCCTGGGGTGAGTTCACTCAGAAGTCTGCAGGTCTGTTGCAGCGCACTGAATGCCAAAGAGGCAAGACCGTATCTTTGGGACTAGTTATTAAGGTGGTCCCTCTGGCAGGCATTCAGTTGTTCACCTGCTGTCGTTCAACTCACTGATTACCAAAACAAGTCTTTTTTTCTTGTGGTATTTCTGGGAGAAGCGTGAATGCTGCAGTTGTGTCTGCAGTCCTGTGTAGATTTTTTGTTGCCCCGGACCTCCATCTGGTAATGGCATTTTTCCTTATCTGGCCAGTTTAGTTGATCAGGTAGTTTTATATATGCTGGTGTGGTGCTTCCTCTGGCTTTCAGTTCTGCTTACTGCCCCAGCTTTGTAGCTTATTTATCCTATATTGTTTCCACAAATGTTTTCTTTGTTGTCACTGGCCACACATGCTAGCTAAAGTCTACTGGAAAAACGTGGCAAATTAGTCTCTTGTACTAATTTGTTGTACAAATAACAAACGTATGTTCAGACTGGCTGTTTATTTACATATGCAGCCAGTCATGGGAAATGTTGTCTGATCTAAGAATTATGGGTTTTTATGAACTAAAATTTTTTGCCTGTCTCTTCCCTTGAGCACGAAGTACTGTGGCGTTGCTCTTAGTGTTGCTTCTTGTGTATGAATGACAACATTTCTGAAGTCATTGTAATGTAGAATTACAATCTAAAGACATGGGTTGCCCATTTCTTGCTCAGTTGGGGAAGTCATGATTTTCTACAGACAATTGTTTTGATGACTGCTAATGGACTGGACTGGATCTGGCTTCATTTCAACCTCTTTCTGGTGGTAGACTTTTGTCCTAAAGGTAAATAAGCAAATGGTAATATCAGACTGGAGGCAGGTGGTTATAAATTCTAAGGGGGAAAATAGGCAAAATGAAGGACTGATGCATTTATATCTTTGAATTTACAGAAAAGATTTGTAGTATTAGTGAGTCAATAAAATAACCATTAGATCTTAGGCAATCACAGTAAAATGCAGTCTAAAACCACAAGTAAAGGCATAACCCAGTGGGTGTTGACATTTTTTTCCATTATCAGTGAGACTTCACAGATAAGACTATCAGAAGGAGAACATTACAGGCAGAATGAATTGAGCTTAAAAAAAGCCTTAAACCATTCTCGTGTTTACCTTTCAGAATATTCATGGGCTCTCTAGCCTGTGTTGTTTATTTTGGCTCAAGAACTAGATGTTATGCATGATGAATGGTGGCAAACTGTTCTTATTTTCTCTGTAAGAGCTTTAATTCTTATCTGTGATCATGGGCAGCATGAAAAATGTTTTTTATGAGAGTTTTGATACTAATGAGGTTTCACTGTTGAAAAGTTGGGTTAGAGTTTTCCCAACTTAATTAAAACAATTTTCATTATTGCAGCTTTTAAGTGAAAATGACCAGTAATTTATGGGTGTTTGAAAAGGCAACAGGAATCTCATTTTCAGATACATGTGCATAACTTCCTGGTGAGTGTGCATGCTTTTATCTGTCCATGAAGCAACCAGTAACTTTCATAAGGATGTCTAGACATACAATACGTAAATCAGGGCTTCTGAGTGGCAATATTTCTGCATGTGTGATTTATGTGAATGTCTCATATTTTAAAAAAGAATAGAATTTTATTTTATAACTCTGATTCAATTTCTGCTTTAACTTGAAAGAAACAGGTTTATAATGCAAACCTTGTTAGTAATAGAAGTAAGGTACTAGCTCAGGGAAAGACATGTGTGTTGATCACTCACGTGTTGTTTCTGAACTCAAGAGTACTGTGCAGGTTTGCAGAGGTACTCTGGATGCCTGGGCTGACACATCTCTGTAAGTGAGTAGTACTGATCTGCTGAGGGAAAACAGTTGGATGGTGTTCTGTCTTTGCTCTTACGATGCAACTGAGGGAAGACTGATTACTGTATTCTGAAGTATAAAGAAAGGCCTTTTTTTCGTTTTGAAAGTGGAGACATTTCATGAGGGCATCCCTTCTGACATATACATAGTATCAAGAGTGAAACCCATTGTTTTACTCATTTATATAGTTCTCTGAGAATGTTCCTGTTTCAGGATCATGTTTATCATATGACAGTATTTGACAGATTGGCATTATTTTCTGTATTACCTGATAAAGATACAAGGATTACAGCTGCATTATAGTGCTTTGTGAATGAGAAGCCATTTGTTAGAGGTTTGTTTGCATAAGGTAGTTTAGATCTCATTTACTTGCATTACGAAGCTGTTTAGCTCTTGGTTCATTTGTTAAACTTGTGGCTGCTGTATTCAGTCTTACTGCACTAAATGTGTTTGGTTTTCTTTTGAAGTTGTGGATAAACTAATGCTTAAATACCAGTTAAATAGCAGTGCTGGACACAGTATTCCAGGTGGAGTCTCACCAGAGCAGAGTAGTGGTCATCTCCCTTGACCATGCCATTTTTGATGCAGTACAGGACACACCTGGCTTTCTGGGCTGTAACCACTCACTACCAGCTCATGTTGAGCTTTACATCAATCAACACTCCAAAGGCCATCTTCTCAGGGTTGCTCTCAATTCATTCTCTGCTCAGCCTGTAGTTGTGCTTGGGATTGCACTGACCCCTGTGTAAGACATTGCACTTGACCTGGATGAACTTCATGAGGTTCACACATGCCCACTTCTCAAGCCTGTTAGAGTCCCTCCAGTCCCTCCAGAGTCTTGACTGTGGCACACAGGTTGGTGTTGTGGTCACACTTGCTGGGGGTGCCCTCGATCCCACTGTTCATGTTTCCAATAAAGGTCTTAAACAGTGACAGTCCCAGTACCAATCCTTGAGGAATGCCACTCATCACTGGTCTCAATGTGGACATGGAGCCACTGACCACAACTCTTTGAGTGCAACCACCCAGCCAATTCCTTATCCACTGAGTGATACGTCTGTCAAATCCATGTCTCTCCAGTTTGGACAAGGATGTCATGTGGAACAGTGTCAGATGCTTTGCACAAGTCCAGGCAGGTGGTGTCTGTCACTTTTCCTGTATCCACAAATGTGGTAACCCCATCATAGAAGGCCACCAAATTCCTTAGGTCTGATTTGCTCTTAGTGAAGCCATGTCAGCTGTCACCAGTGACCTCCTCATTTTCTGTGTGCCTGAGCACAGTTTCCAGGAGGATCTGCTCCATGATCTTCACAGGTACAGGACAGAGACTGTCTGGCCTGTAGTCAGTCTTCCTTTTTTCTCTTTTTAAAAATGGGGGTTATGTTTCCCCTTTTGTGGTCAGCGGGAACTGCTGGACTGCCACAGTTTCTCAAATATGATGAACAGTGGCTTAGCTGTGTCATCTGTCAGTTTGCTCAGGACCTTTGGATGAATCTCCTCGGGTCCCATGGACTTGTGTACCCTCAGGATACTTTGATGTTCTTGAACATGATCTTCCTCGACAGTGGGTGGTTCTTCGTTCTCCCACTCCCTGTCTTTGCCTATTGTGTCCTGGGCAGTGTGACTAGAGCCCTTGCTGGTGAAGACTGAGGCAAAAATGTTATTGAGTACTTCAGCCCTCTCCATATCCAGGGTGACCAGGTCTCTTGTGTTATTCTGGTGGGGGCTCAGATTTTCCCTCAGCTTCCTTTTATTGCTGACATATTTATAGAAACTTTTCTTGTTATCCTTCACATCCCTACACTGATATAGTTCAGCGTTTTAGCTCTCCTGACCTGATCTCTGACTGCTTGGACAGTTTCTACATGTTCCTCCCTGGCTACCCGACCTCGTTCTCTCTTTCCTCTGTAGGCTTCCTTTTTGGATCTGAGTTTGTCTAGGAGCTCCTGTTCTCCAGATGTAATTTAATTTCCTTAACCATTCAGGGAATTTGAGAGAAAACATGTCTGAGTCTCCTTCAGTAGACTGCTAGCATGGAAATCTTGATAAGGTTCAGTCTCTGTAGAAGCATACAATCTGAAAATTCTTGCAGACAAACTCTTGATATTGGTAGAGAGGACAAGGTCAATTAAACTATTCAGGTGCTGCAAGTTCCTTTTTAATCAGCACCTTCCTAACTAGAACCTTGGTCAGGCATAGGGACCTTAAGAAAAAGGTCCTAGGCGGAAGTGAAGGAGCTGAGGTAAGCCTTGGAAATGAAAGCCCGTCATCTGGCTTGAAATGTAGCAGCAATCTTCAGATCTTTCGGTTGAGTGTAGGATACGACTCACCACTGTTCAGGGTCATTTGTTCTGGTGCATGTCTGTGGGTGGGTTTTGCCTGCCTGGCATTCATGTCAGCATTTGAAACCCTGGACGGGATGACAGTTCTTTGAAGGTTGTATTTGTTGCTGTAATCATCAAGATGAGTTAGCAAGCTTTGTGGTCTCTGCTGCAGTGCCTGCTCTTCTTAAGAGAAGTTTGTTCCTAGTGATACTTTCAGTTAAGCAGAGAGTGATGGAGTGTTTCAAGGCAAAGTAAGGGTGTTTTGGCTCTGGGAAAGCATACTTTAAAGTCTCATCATCTTCCGGTAGAGGCTGTACTTGTTTAATTATTTTCTGTAAAGGTTCCCAGCTGAATGTGACAATCAGGCGTGTCATGATTGGAGGCAGATTTCTTTTAGTATTTTAAAATATTTGGGTGGCTCAGTGAGCTGCCACATCACTCATTCTTCTTCCCGACAGAAAGATGTTCCTCCATAGACTTACGAGGTGGGTGTTGTGAGGATCAGATCTGGTGCGGTAAGGAAATGAGAGTTGGGCTTCTAAGAAGGTATCCAAGCAGCAAGCACATCTAGCAAGAAGAGGTCCAAAAGGAGCTTGTTCAGTGTGCATATGCCTTCCAACTGCTCATTAGGAAATACTGAAGGCATGGGAAAGTCCTAAATTCTGGTCTGAATGACTCTTCTCAGTGCTTTGGCAAGGAGCCTCTACGTTTGGACTCAGTGTCTCCCAACGGTAGGAATTTGTGCTTTTCCTTTCCAAAGGGCATAACAAGAACTGCTCTTTTTTATTTTTAAGGTAAAAAAGTATTTTTAGATTAAAAAAAATTGGTAGTGGCTACAGGAGGAGATTTTGTCACCTTTCTCTTGATTTATATTCAGTTCAGGAATCTAGAATACAGCTTTGAGGATAATGTCTTCACCACTGATGTGTAGAGTATTTCAGGCTATTGTAGCTTAACCCTGTCAGACCTGTGCAAAATACCATGGTCACTGTGGAGAATACCCATAAAGATTTGCTCTGCCACATGGTGAGCATATCTCTATTCAGTGTTTTTTTCAGTGCTTTACTCAACAGCTATATATTCTCCTAAGGAGACAAAGGGGTTTTGATCTGGGAGTGTCTTAATTTACGTTAACACTTGGTGGGGAAAGTATGGAAATATGCTGGAGAAAAGGATCATGATTCAGGATTCTTTCTCCTCTTTCCCCCGTATACCTTTCATATTAGTACCTTTATTTTTCATTTTAATACAAAGGAAATTTTGAGGTTTTGTTGTGCATGATGGCGAAGGTGCAGTGGAGAAACAGAGAGAAATGCCTGGTGGTTAGAGCAGTGATAAGAGGAGTTGTGATCTTTTCTCCCCTGTAGCTGGAAAGTGATCTTTGGGCTCTAGAAAAAGGAAGATACATGAGAGAGGATAATTTTTAAAAGTGCTCCTAATTTCTGCTAATTCTGTATTTTATTTGCTAACATATTTTTTAATTTTCATTGAATATGACTCTGATTGTCATCTTGGAATAACTTCTGTAAAATGTCTTCAATTATCTCTGTATATTGAGCATTTTGATTCTGTGGTTGGGATACAACAGGAAACAGTAACAATAATTTATATGTAATTTTTTTTTTTTTAATGTAAACTTCTGGGGTATCCTGTTTATAGTGCTGTAAAGATGCAGCCAGATTGAATTTTGGCCCTGTTGTTCTGCAGACTTCAGTGGAAACATACCCATTTAGCCTGTGACTGGAAGTTGGCTCAGACCTTGTTGGCCGCAGACAGTCGCTAAGTGAAACACAGGAGGTGTATCACGTATCCAACAGCTCCTAGCTTTATAGCTAGAATTACTAGAAAGTTTTTTTAGCTCTGTTTTTTTTTTTAAACTCATAAAAGCCCATAGGAAAAGATGCCTGAAATTTGTAAACATCCCTGTATTTTCAAACAAGGCAGATTTTTAATAGGATGGTATAAGAAAACCCTGCTTTTATTACATCTTAACATTGATACAACCTGCTTGGAGCTAGTAAGGACTCTGAAATTTGCGGATCCATGTGCACAATTCTTAACAAATTGCATGGTCAACCGTCCTGTTTTCTGGCTCCAGACCCTACAAGTAGTGGGTGTCACCAAGCTGTACTGCAGCACTGTAATGAGTTGTACGCCTTCTCCCTAGAGAGAAGGTAGCAAAACCAGGGGGGCCAAGAACCTTGGACAGTAATGCAACCTTCTATGAGCCAAGGAGACTGCGTTTGGGCTGCTGTACCTTAAGAATTGCAGGGATATTTTACAAACCAGTGGTTCTGGTAGTCTGGTTCAGCCATGTTTCAGTTTGATAGAAAATTGCCAGGTGAGTATTAATTTAATCATTCTGGATATGATATGTGTATTAAAAAGATGATTAAGGATTTCAGGTAAGGAATAAAATGACGTTATTGAAATGCAGATGCAGTTGGCCAGTTTTGAGGAAGATACTGTCAATTTTTTCTTGGTAACTGCTTGTTCTTCTCGCAGAACAAGTTGACCTGCAAAAATGTGCCAAGCTAAAAAGAGATGTCGTGGGCCACATTGAAAGCCAATTAGTGACATTGCATCATGGCTAGACTCCTGGGAGTTCGTTGACAGGTCGATGAAAATCAGGGGCTTAGTGTGCAAAGGATGGCATAAATGAATGCAGTACTGGATCTAAGGTGTTCTTCCAAGTGCTCATTTCTTCATAATGTCATTTCTTAGATATTAGTGAGGCTAATTTGCCATACCAAGAAAATATTTTGTTGAAGGTTTTTGAGCAGCTGAACAAATTCCAGAACTAAACACATGAAAGCTGAAACTGAAAAAGTAAATCTGGAAATAATTTTGAAAAAAAGTTTCTAACTGAAGATAGTGAACCAGGGAAATGACATTTTTGGGTGTAATGGTAGATTGTTTTTCTCCTTTCTTAAGTCCTTCTTCTAAAAGTTCCTGCTGCAGTATACTGGCTAGTGTGTTAGCTTGGTGCTGAGAGTTGAGTTACAGACTACAGTTTGTTTTAATACTCAGTTATTTCTTAATTAGGTCATATCCTTCCTTTGACTTCAGTGATAGTCTGGCTCTACCATGGCCAGTGTTAATTGTAGGAAGTAGTGAGTAGCAGCAGGAAGACTCTGACAGCCCAGTAGAAATTTAGGTGCATTCTTTTTATTAATTTGCATTGACAGCTGAGTAGCCAAATGCTATAGAAACCTTTTGAAAATTTCATCCAAAGTATTTGGTTTTGATTGCTGAAGTCTCAGCTATGCACAGTGAAGAGATGAGTCATTCCCTAGTGATGCTTGACAGTTCCACTGCCTGATGGCCTGGGGCCATTGATTTGCACTAATGATGGCCTGTGGAGGTAATAGCTCCCCATCCTCTCCCCGGACTTAAAGGAGTGTTTGCTTATTCTAAGGTGTAAGAGGATATTTAGAGATGTAAATGAGTTCCTCCTGCTAGTCTCCATTGTGTCCAGTTGTGCTGGTGTGAGGGAAGTGACTCCTTATTCTAATCCAGACCTGCCTGTTCTCAGGAATTCGGTGTACCAATTTGACTATAAGAACAGATAATCTGTATTTGGTGAAATAACATACCTGTTTAATACACCCATATGTAATGAAACACATGTATTTTAGTGTACACTTTCTTCTACTAAAATGTGTAACTCTTCAGTACAGTTTAAAATTCTCAGTAGCAGAGTCTGTCCTCCCATTTTGGTAGAGATTTAAAAGTTTAGGAGAGATTACTGAGAAGAAAGGGGACTTGAGAAAACAAAGTAAACCAGAGTGGTCTTAAGATCATTCAGAAACTCTTTTCTTTGTCTCATCAGAATGGGAGCGCACTCAGTGAATCTGAACATCACAGACAAATTTCAGAACTGGTAAAAGGCAATGGCTCCTCTTTCATGGCCAGTATGTCTATGAAACTCATTTCTGCAAAGGTTATTAAGGCCAAGAATAGAGATAAGTTAAAAAAGAAATTGGATACTAACAGGGTTATTACTGATATCCAAAATTATAATAATTAATACTATCAAAGTTTGAAAGACATATTTTGTTTCAAGCTTTGGAACACAGAGTAATCTCTGACAGATCTCAAGATGAGACTTGCGGAAAGATGATGTCATGTCTACTTTGCATGGGCTGTTACGCTACAGTGTAAATTTACTATGCTTGTAGTATGCAAAAGTATTTGAACCTGTTGTCTGATTGCTTGTATCAATTACTGTATGCAAAAATATCAACAGATGTGATAGTCATCGAGAACACTGTATTTAACCAAATTAAGTCAGGAGTAAATGAAGCATGGTTGGGTATCTTTGTAATTGTATAGGTGTCAAAATGCTACTGACTCATAGAAATGGTCTCACACTACACTGAGCATACATACTGAACACGTTTGTTGGGATGCATTGTGGTCTTTTAAATGCAGTTATTATTCAGTACAGGTTTTGCTGCTTAGTCTCATTACTATGTCGGTAAGACCATGGTATCATGTTTTTGAGATAGGAAGTTTTGTGCTACTGTCAGCTTTTTCCAAACAGAACCACTTCTCAACTAATGTGTGTTCTGCTGTGGAGCAGTCTGGGTGACACTGGAAATAAAACACCAAATGACTTTGCAGTTGAACTTCACAAACTCAAGATACACAACCACAAAAGATTAATCCCAAGGCAATTCTTGTAATCTGTTTTATACTTACTGACCACAAAATAATGTGAGTTCTTCCCTCTCCTCCCCTCGCTTCTCCCTTCTTTATTCCATTCCATTCCACTTACACTTTTTTGCTGCAGTGTTTTCTGGTGGGTCTTGAAACTGAAATCGTATAACTTTAGGAATCTATAGAATAATAAGCACTACTATTTTATAACCTTCTGGCAGGATACGAGCATGATGTAGCTGTTTCCTTCAGAGATAGGACACCAACATGGCACGCACAGACTTTTGGAAATAAACAGAACTAGATGTAATTCTGGGTGGGAAACAGAACCAGTACCAGAGGAATTAAACTTCAGTTGCCTATCCTCAAGAACACACTGCTGGAAGAAGTTGTCTCATAACTTAACAGCTATTAAAAGGAGGGCTCTAAGAGAGCAAAGTTGTTTTTATTTTTGCATACAAGAGAGGTTTCATGTGAAATGATGTGTTAGTAGGAACTGTGCAGTTTTGCATGGGTGAACTGCTAATCTGTCATGTAGACCTTGTCCCAAGTGCTAGGGCCAGGAAGAAGTGGGGAGCTTTAATCTCTTCACACGTTAAGGTCTGGCAAGAGTAGTTGGAACTGTTTTCAGAGGTGGTGTGGAAGTGTAACTTTATAAAGCAAATGATCTCATTACTTCTCTCGGTGTTCCCTAACCAGCATAATTAATACCCAAATGTTCTCTAAGATTAGTTTTATTTCCTGCCCAGCTAGTTGACAGACACTGCTGAGATTTGAATTCACAGCAGGCGAGAGCAGATGGCTACCTTCGCTAACAGATTACTGCATCAAAGCGTACAAACTGTCCAGCTCTGTCTCAATAAACTTCAACATATGATTTATAAAGTGAACATAATAGAAGAAATCCATGATGCCTATAACGGGAATCGTATTACAGCACTACTTAAAGCACTGGGAGAATTGAGTGAGCAGTTACTGTATACTTGTGCTGATCTTCAGATCTTACTAGGCAAGAAAGCATTGCCTGGAAAATGGTCTTCTCTTTGGTAGTACTTCCTCTCATTTAATTTTTATTGAACTAATTGAACTTAAAGGGAGGTTTCCAATACAGATAGCTTGTACTGATGTTCCGGCAAACGTATTAGTGCATTCACACGGGTTTGATGGTTAATTGTTTGTATGAGACTTTTTACATGGGCAAAAAAGTCTCTGCTAAACTGCTGTACCTGCAAGTCCACGATGAAACTACTGCACTCTTAAGTAAAAACCCAAACCAACAACAACAGGAAAGAGAACTGTTGTTTCAAACAAAGAAGAGTCATTGCAATGACGTACCCACCACAGCCAATAAGGTTGGTTATTAGAGATGATAAATTGCAAGTAAAACTTGCATGGAACAGTTGATGAGAAATGACTCATAAAGAAGACCAAGGCTTTTTAAAGAATATTTCAGCTCCAATTGATTGCACAGTATCTTTTAAGTTAGAAATCTATTTTCTAGCATCTTGCTTAATTATTTGTGATGTGAATAAATAGGAAATGCGAGGTCCTCTGTATTTTTTCTATTTTTCTTGCTAGTATTATTTTTTAAGAGGATCAGTGTATATTTCCAAGTGCTTTTGTAAGTGTTCAGTGTATATGTACTCCTCAGGAAGCTCCCATAGTTTTGGGTGCTGAAAAATGAGATACAGAGTGATTTACAGCTCTGTGAGATGGGGGGGGGGGCGAGTTATAGCTCCTGCAAAATCTGGACTTGTTTCCTGCTGAGTGGAACCGTCTCACTGCTCTTCTGTTTTCCTAAGGGCAGTAGCAAAGACTGCTGAGGTGCCTTGGTGAGCAGTTGCTCTGTGCAGTTGTTAACCCTCTTTTCTGGTTTGGTCAGTTCAGTGCTCCCTTTTCCTCACTTTGCACTTATGATACAGGTTTTGCCCTGCTGTCTGTGAGCTGTGCCTCTCTGTGAGACAGTGGGCTGGGATCCCTTGTGTGATACTGGGAGCTAATGGGGTTTTCCTGTTGGTGTTGTGGAGGAGTGAGGAGCTGGTGGAAAATAGATACTACTTTGCAGCTGTTACAAAGCAACAGATTTCATTTCCTGTTTTAAAGAATAAGGGAAGGGTTTGTTGCTTGGGTTTTGTTTTTTTTTTCATTTGAAGTTAAAAACTGAAGTTAGAATAACTTCTGTTAGTCCAGCTGAAACAATTCCCTATATAATTAAGTAATGCATTTCCACATGCAATAATATTTTCTTAGGATGCGAAGTGGAGAAGGTGCATAAGAAATTTACATGGCAGCCTAAAGATTGTAGTTATGTGTTTGCAAAGATGCTGTTTGTACTCCTTGAATAGGTAATAACTGACCTCACTAAATATCTCATTTAACAGTGTTTTTGCTTGCATTTATACAGCTAGCTTAGAACTGAGTGGTGTCTGTTTCTGTCAAATACAAATGCATGTGTGGTTTTTTTGTTGCTGTTTCTATCCTAGACTTGCCCTCAGCAAACTTAAGCAATTACAACATCACCGTGGTGGAAGGAAAGAGCATCACCTTGTACTGTGATACTACTGGCGGGCCACCCCCTAACGTGTCCTGGGTTCTCACTAACCTTGTTTCAAACCATGAGGTAAGATTCGTATTCAAATATGTGACAGTTTGGAGGCAGGAGATAAGTTGCTAGTGGACGGAGTGAAGCTTCGTGTCCAGCTTTAGCTAACTTTTTATTACAAAAGATGAAATACAAACCAAATGTTTGGATTACAGTTGTTTTGCAGTTACTTCCAACTCAGGGTGACTGCCATGGTGCCTTTGGGGAATGGTGGACATTTGTGCAGTCTGGTTTTTGGATGTTCACTTGCAAATGAGTACTGTAATTTTTTGAAGCAGTGTGGTGAATGAGGATACTGAAACATAAGGGCTTTCTTAGTATCACTGATATCCTGCATACAGAGAATAAATCTGGCCTACCCTAATAAGAAAAAAAGCCATGTTTCTTAATTTTATGATATTTTCATGCCAAGAGCATGGTATATCATATATTACTATATTATGGTATATATATATATATATATTATTTTGTGGCTTGTTTAATTTTCCTTCAACAAAGAAAGTAACAGCAGGAAGCCTTGGAAATGAAAGTGGGGGTTTTACTAAAAAGAAAGTTGGGGATTTTTTAATCAAGTATGATGAGATTTCCTTAGGAAATTCATCTAGGCAGGGGAAATTTTATTTTCCGGGATCTTTGTATTCTGTTTCCCTACCTTAGACTGTGTGTGCATGGGAGATAGAATGGGCAGCTATTTCTGATGGAATAGTTGATACGGAGAAGTAGATCTTCAACATGTGGTTGATGACTTCTTAACTTACATTATTTACACAGTGCACAAGACCCTCTTTTATTTACAATTTTATGGTATTGGCTTTTCTGCATTCATAATGATTGATGCAGACTGCCCTTAAGCTTCCTGGTCTGTTAAAAGTGCAGGATATGTACTTCCAAAACTGTTCCTGAAGAGACAGGACCTCTGGAGTCTCATGATCTTTGTACTTTCATTCTTGAGGTCATTATATTGGGCCTGTATAGATTCTGACTAGCATATTTATCAACTCTTACCAATAAGAGTTTGACAGAGCTCTAGCTTTATTTCTAAAATTTTCTCTAATCTATACAACTATTGAACACATCAGTCATCATCAAGAACAAGAATTTTAAACAATTCGGGGAACCTATGCCAATTTGTGCTTCTTTCTTTCCTTTTTTGAGTTATAAGCCAAAACAAATGTGGGATGTTATTCAAAAAGTGAGATCACCTCATTTTTTAACCCTCCTATCTTTGCATGTCATGGTTAGTTTGCTTCAAGCTTTCCAGAAAAATTCCGTCCTGGCATAGCTTCTTCTTGAGATTGCAGAGGGGATCATAACATAAGCTAGCTATAACCTTAGCGGTGGAGCACAGTAGTGTTTTCAGTAGCAGAAGAATGAGTGCCTTTTAAACTTCATTTGCCATTCACAACTATCCTTCCTTTTTGTGTGAGCGTTGTTTCTGGTTTCCTTTCTCCCACTTCCATATCTCAGTTTCTGCCTCCCTTTTCTTCACCTCCTATGCTGCTTTTGCATGTTTTCTCTCTCTTTCCTGTTTTACAAAGTTAGACATTAAACTAAACACTAGTCCTGCAAAGCTAGCTGTGTGTTCTCAGTGTCTACGCTGAGGTATGATCCCATTCACGTTAGATTTTTCTGGCTCTAGATTTCAGCCCCGCGCCTGCGGCCGAGCCCAAGTGCTTTCAGTCCAGCCTTGAGCACTGCTCACCTCTGAGAGTTGCACATAGAGAAGCAGTGTAATTTGGTGTCTGTTTATCCACTTACGTCACCAAACATCACACTGAAATCAAAGGCACATTAAACCGGAGGGGCATGAAGGTGTCATCTCCAGGTTCAAAATCCTCATCCCACAGGACTGTGTGTTCCTGCGTGTCTCCACTGACTGCCACTGGAAGTCACCGTGGTTTGACAGATGCAGCATGTTACTTGTTTGTCCAAGTGTGTGTGTAGACTAAGAAAAGTACCTCAGAAATAGTTTCTAAAAATGATCCTACTTATTGTTTATTTTCTGAATGTGTTTTGGTTCCTTTTTAAGAAAATAGTTTCACATTTTATGAAAAATTGCAAATACTGAAATAGTAATTATTTGGAGATCACATAAATGATTTAAGAAAACCAGAGTGTTCGACTACTTTTAGAAGCTATTCTTTTAACTGTCATGCAGCAGTATTTACTTTATTCAGTGTTGCATAGCTGCATATTCAATGTGGTATTTTATGCTGTAAATGGCACTGAGGTTTCTAAAAAAACATAAGAATCAAGATTTCTAAGAATCATAATTCTTACCTTAATTAGCCTGTATCTAAACGCATAAAATAATATTTGGGCCGTAGCTTAGGTAGAAGAAGGTACGTAATTTCTCGTGGAAGGCTTCATGAGAATAAGCTTTCAAGAAAAGTTTTGCTAAGGAGGAGGGAGAAGACATGTTGTTGTCAAGGTACAGTACAGCTCAGAAGGCAGCTGTGGAAGAGATGTTAGATGTAAGAGTAAGAAAAGGAGACAAAAGGAAGAGTAACCCAAGAAAGGTAAGAAGGAAGGAAGAAAAAGTTCAAGGGGACCAAGGATAGACTGTGGAAATCAGTCATGAAGTGGAAGAGAGGGATAAGGAAAAGTATGGGCATAGAAAAAATCATTTCTGTAGAGGGGAAGAGGTGTTTTTATAAAAAAGCCAGGCAGAAACTGAAAGCGACAGGACAGAGAAATAGTTGACTGTGCTGTTTATAGCAGAACTTCCGGACCTTTGAATCCAGGGCCACTATGGTTGCCATTGGTCCCGTAGGTGTTCTGTGTCTGTTTGGGTAAGACACTAAGGTAAGGCTTTGATTGACTGTAGCCTGATACATCTAAAAGAAAAGTAGAATGAAAAATGCCATTCGGCTGTGGCCCATGATTCCCTCCCTCTCCCTTGTTCTTTATGCTGTGGTTGACACATCCATGTTCTTCTGGTGGCTTGTAGAGTGACACAAGTAAGAACCCTGCCTCGCTAACCATAAAGAACGTTTCATCCATGGACAGCGGACTGTGGATTTCCTGCGTAGCAGAGAACATAGTGGGAGAAGACCAAGCCTCTGCTGAGCTCACGGTATTATGTACGTACGCAGGCCTTCATACAGCTCCCGAGGCCAAAGTGCATTGCCAGCAACTGTCTTGGGCATAAATACTTTTTGGGCACTCAGGCTTGTTGAGAAAATAAACCCTTAAGGCATGTGAACTATCTACTGCAGTTAACGGTGGGAGTAGCCCAACCAGCAGTTGTTGTATTTACCTTTGCATTCTGCAAAAAATATATTCTAAATCCTTAATCTTCCAGTAAGAACGGTCTCTAAGTAAAGGTCTGAAACCCAAAATACTCAAAGGCACTGTCAGTGTGGGAAGGTTTGTAATAGTGTGCATGTACATAAACACTGTCTTAGGAATTAAGAAATGTGAATGCATCAAAAGGCTTGTAGAATTAATTATAAGAGACTACAAATGTTCTTGTTGTGTAAAGCAACAACTGCTTTGTTCAAAAAATAACACACTTGCAACATTTGTACCGCCAGATGTAAACATATTTGTCATAACTTTGAATAATGTACTTATTTGTCAGGGCCAAGGAAGGGGGAAGGGACATGTAGTGTAGAGGCACTGGCTTCTTAGATCTAAGCTCCAGCCTGAATTAATTTTATGTGAACTAGACAGCATGTTTTCACAAGTTGCAGCCCTCTGTTTAATTGAAGATCGGAATGGAACGCTTTGTAGATGGCAAACTTTGTTCAGCATGTGCTCATGACAGAGTAAACCAGAAAAATCACTGTAGATGTAGGTTTGTAGGTTGAAATTGGATACGTAATAACTATGGGAAGGGACATAAACTAGAAATGTTTGAACAGTGTAAATGAGATTGTGAGCTTGGCACTGTTACGAGTGATAAAAGGGAGTGTAACTAGATGAAATTGGATGCAGTTGAGAATAAATATCAAAGAAAATTTCCCAATAGTGAAATAATGGGCAAGGTGCTGGAATAATCTCCTGAGAGAACAAGTCTGTAAGCTTGAGGCATTTAGTAGGTTTGACCAAAGAATGAGAAAATGTAGGGTAGAAAATAATTTTTCCCTGACAGAAGAATCTAGGGAATTAAGTCATCTGTTCTGGCTTCGATTCTGTGAAGAAAATAATCTGAAAATTTGGATTCCTAGCTTAATATATTTCCAATACTACTTGCTTTTGGCCAGCTTTTAAATATTTTCAATACTGTTGTGTTTCTTCAACACTCCACTGCACCATTTTTTCAGCAGAGTACAGTTAGAATGTCTCTCTCCCCCTTCTCAGTGATGTATTAACTAACTTCCCACACCTTACAGGGTGTAAGTGATTTAACAGGTGTTAAGTCTTTGTCTGAAACTAGTTGGTTTCATTACTTTCTAAAGAGCGGCTTCATTTCAGTTGTGAGCATAGTACCCTAGGCAGAGCAGATGGGTTCCTATGTGAGTATCTGCTGTGCAGGTATCAATCATTCTTACCAGTAACATACTCTTGTACTGTTACTTCCCTTGTAACTTTGGGGAGAGGGAGGGAAGCAAAGAAAGACATGTTCAGAGTATTCTAATGTCCTTTGCTCTTTTATTTTTCCAATATAGTTGCACCAAATATCACATTTATTGAATCTCCAACCCCGGACCACCACTGGTGTATTCCATTCACTGTGAAAGGGAACCCTAAGCCCACATTGCAGTGGTTCTATGAAGGGGCTATACTGAACGAGTCTGAATACATCTGTACTAAAATACATGTTATCAATCAAAGTGAATACCATGGCTGCCTTCAGCTGGACAATCCTACCCACCTGAATAATGGTGCTTATACCTTACTGGCAAAGAATGAGTATGGAGAGGATGAAAAAAGGGTTGATGCTCATTTCATGTCAGTGCCTGGAGATGGTGAGTATTATATAGATATAGATATATCTTTTTTTAAAATGCTAGCTATTACAAATTGATGAGAGTGTGGAGACAGTGCTCCTGGCCAGTTTCACCGTTTCAGAGGAAGCTTTTTGTATGCTTCTCCCCCTCCTCCTGCTCAGCTCTGAATGAATGCCTTCAAGATTACTTGTGAAATAATGTTTTTCTCGACTGTTTTCTTCTTGTTTATTGCTTCTCAAGGAGGCCATGCTAGTGCTCTGTAAGTCTTCCCTTTGTGTAACCATCCTCAGTGCCAGCTAAGGCTAGTAAAAGGTTGCTGTGTCTGAAGAGTTTTCTCAAGCCTCAGTTCTCATCCTGGAAAGCACTGAGTGGTTTCAGCCACACTGTAAGTTTTCTGCACCATGTGTGAATGCAACTAGACAGTGTATCCAGTGCCCTGTTGCAAAATCCATAGCACAGTCCAGTGAGTTGATGATAATATTTTGTGTAGGACACCAGAGGGAGCTGGAGAGAAAACCCGCAGGCAGGATGGACAAGGTAGCAGGTCCTCACGGGCATTTCATGTCCAATTCCCTTTTGCTTCCATGGAGGTTGGGAGACTACATGCCTAGGAGTATCCATGCTCAAGATGGTTGCTGTTAGATGTGTACATCTTCAGCTGCTCTAAAGGTTCTGCCTCAGCCCTTGTAAATGAGATGTGAGCAGGCTCGAGGTGGACTAACTCATTGAACTGCAGGGACTACTGTAAGTGACTGATGTTCACCATGGTTTGATGTTTACCCACTTTTTCAAAAGCATATGTGAACTGATTGTGAGCCTAAGAAGGCATACATGTCAGCATATTGCTCTATGTGGAAAGAACTCTTGCGTGGACCTTGCACAGCTGGAGTGGAAATAAAAGCATGGGTTTTTTTGCAAATAATTGCACAGTCATATCTGAAAATATGAGCATGTGTGTACCTTTGGCTTTTTAGCCGTGAGATATAAATAGCTTCCTTCTTTTTTGAAACAGCAGTGCTAATGTTATCTGGCAGAAAAAGGAAAAAAGTGAATATTTAAATTCTCTCTCCTACATTGCAGGCTACTGACAGCAAAAGCATGGTCTGTATTTTGTGCTTTTTCCCTCTGGTCTTGCTCTGCAGTAGGGAGAGAGATGGCAGGTCTTTTGCTTTCCCTCTCTTAGAAGGAGAAGGTGAAGAGCTGATACAACCAGGCTTTATTTACTCATTGGGCTTTATTTACTCCTGTCGTCCTTAGCAATCCCCTCCTCTTTTTTCTCTGTAGTTCTTCCTTAAATAGACTCATTACAGAAACAGGCCATCATTTCAGCTACTGGCATCCTCTAATACTTATAATAGTGCCATAAAACAGTTCACCTCATAGATGTTCTGTGTACAATGAAGTTCTTTTAGACTCTGATCATTTAATATGAACCTGGGTTTGTTTTTGTAACAGAACAACAGTTCCTCTAATGTATTGAGGTGAATTTGTATTTTTTTTGTCTTTGGTCCAAATCCCTTCTACTGTTCTGGTTTTCCTTTATGTTTCTCCCCTGTAGACCGAAAATTTCCCTTCTGTGGCCTTTTAAATCAGTAAATAGAACTGTAGGTATTCCTCCAAATTGGAAAGACAGCATGATTTCTTTGTTTGATCCACTTCATACTCATAAGGAATGTAAGTCTCCCAAGATAATCTGGGCTGTATTCTTTAAATACTTCCCAGGTTCTGTGGTGGATTAAGATTCACATAAAGGGTATAGAGGAAATTAGACTATGTATAGACTGTGCAACTATGTATGTAACTGCTTTACCAGTGAGTTCATGCACAGCGGATGGCACGAAACCAGTCTTAAAAATTAACAGCAGGGGAAATTGCTTATCTACTTAGCCTCCTCAATAGTTTTTATTTTTTTTTCCTATGAGAATCATGGCATCGAGCTTCTGAAAACATCACAACATTGTTGTCTCCTCCAGTAAAACTGGCATAAAAGCAAATGCTAAAAAAACTAGAATCCTCTGTGCATTGTATTACATTTTTTGTTTTGAACTATTACTATTTAAAGCACTGTCAGGCTTTTTCAAACCCTTAAAAGGCTTTTTCAGTGCTGTCGTTACTGTGTAGTTTCTTCTTTTGGCCCACATATTGTACAATGAAGCATAAAGATTAAGTCCCACGCCCTAGTATTATGTTCTTTTCCATGCCTTCATGACTGAATTAAATACCAACCCTGATGTTTCATGGGGTGGGGTATACTCACTGAGCTTTAAACTGACTCTCTGGTTATTGCATCACTTACGGGCAAATGCTCTGAAGGTAAAAACAAAAGAAAATTTTAAAAAAACCTCAGCTATAATCCATATGTCTATCTAAATTAAATATAGTTAAGTATGAAGCATGTCCTGTCATCAAGAGTGTAATACTCCACTTTCAAAGCTGCATCAAACATAATAAAGTCATGATTTGTGCTAAGATGGTTTCAACTTCCAGCACACTACCCTCAGAACATTTTTTACTGCTCTGAGGATGCAGGTGTGAAGGAGAGGAAAGCATGTACTACAGCAGGATTTCAATTGAGTTAATGGTAGTTCAGTTAATATAGTAAATTACGACTTTGTTTTAAATACAGAGGCCTGGGAGAACAAACTTCTTTTAGCTGGATTTTTAACTGGGTTTAATCTGCTAAAGTTCTTGGATTCCTGTTGATGATGGCTTGATTATTTGAGACTACGCTGCAGCAAACAGTCAGCAAAAAATGTTCACGCCTTATTCTGGAGGCTGTTCCTTTAGTTGATCCAAACTGGCTAATGAATGTGGGAGAGATTTTTACCAATAATAAGTATTTTTAATTGACCTTATTCATCTACTGGCTCTCTACTCTAAAATTCATCTGAAGGAATCCAAGTCACGTAGTATCTTGTCAAAGTAGAAGAATATGCTAAATATGCCTTAGAAATGGCATCTTGCTTGTGCATCATAACAACATGGTCTGTTTTACAGAAGTAGGTTTTTGGATTGAGTCTTTTGCTGCTGTCTTAGTTTGAAAATGTCAACTTCAGAAAGAAAGAAATAACCAAGCAAACCAAGTATAGTTAATCTAGTTTGTAAAGATGAGTGGATAGGATAAGCCTGTTGTGTTTATTTACACAACAACCTTTTCTAACATGGATCGAAACAACAATGCTGTTCTGTGTTTGCCTTAAAAATAATTGTGTGTAAACATGTAAAATTAACAGTGCTGAACTTTAAGGTTAAAATAGCTTCAGCTGATGTTTTGATGATTGAGTAGATTGGTTTTATGTAGGGAATACTAAATAGAAAATTGGCGTTTATCCAGCATCTTGATTTTTGCAACTTTTATTTGAAGTGAACAATCGAGTTACACAAAAGCTACTTGAATGGAGTTGATGACTTCCTAGTTTATATCCCTGGCAGGAGTTAGGGGGTTAAACTAATCTGATTAATTTATAACAATTCCAGCAAACAGTTACAAAAATGCAATTCCCGTAATTCAGGAATGAAAGTGTGGGAATTTTTTTGTTATTGCTCCCCTCCCCTTCCCCCTTCTCCTGCCTTCAGATTAAAGAAGGTAAATTAGAAATACCGTTTTTCAACACATGGATGTTTTATACTGGAAAAACTGATTCCCTGAACTTTCATGGAGAGAATATGCTGGCCAGAAGTTGCTTGAGGACAGATCGTACAAGCTTTCTTCACTTGTTATTTATTTCTGCAGATTGACATAACAGTTCTCCTGGGGTCTATTAACCTGTATCTTTGGATACTAGAGTATCTTCAAATGTATTTAAAAATAAGCCTCATTATCTGCTGCCACTCTGCAAATAGGTTGCAACTTGGTGTAATGTTTTCACCAGAGATTCTCACACTGTTGACATAAGCAGAAACAATGGTGTTCTGGCCTTACTTGACTTTATGCCAGCGCAATGTCACTGATGTGGGTCTACTGTGTGGTACTGTGAGCAGAATTGCTTTTTGAAGTTTGATTCATCTTTGGAGATTTTAACTGTCAGTTAATTTTATTACCAAACCAACAACAAGGAACAGTAAAAATATGGCAGACATGACTAGGAGCCTACTACATCAGCTGTGCTATGAATGCATTGTAGCCCAGAATGAACAAGTATGTTGAAATACAACAGAAGTATCTTTCAGAGCGGGAATCGTCTAATAGTATGTTAATTTCAGTGGGTGCTCTGTGCAATATACTCATTTATGTGCTCAGCCTTACATATGTGCAATAATTAGAAAAAGCTGCAAAATGGATCTAGTAAAATTTAGAAAAGTGTAGACTAGGCGGGTATCCAATTTGTGTGAAAGCTGGCTTCCGAGAGACATCTGACTCCCTTGCTAAGAGGTGTGTCTGTGTATCAGCTGTGCAGCTGGCTTGTTGGAAGCATCCTTTTTCAGCGCACGTTACAAGTTGCTGCTTAGGTGATTGCTACCTCCAGCCCTTGATTTGCCAGCTCACAGCTCTCACAGTGATTAAATAGCAACATTTTTTTGATCTGGTAAAAGTCAGTGATTGTTAATACTGAAGTCTGCTTCCATTTAGGGTCGGGGAGAATTCTACCATTGGTTTTTCAACAGGAATAGTTATTGTTGCACTTATTGCAGATATACATCAACAACAGAAAGCAGAATTTTGCCCAGTTGGGAAATAGGCCTGCCTTTGCACGAGCTAGTGCCTTGTGCATTAGCTGCTTCACATGAAGCAAAATATTAAGCTTGAAGCAACATATTAACCTTTGGGATAGCTCTAAAATTGTTGTAAATGTAATATGATAAACAGATACTGCAATGTATTGATGTAGCTTTGCATTTGTAAAGATACTGATTGTTGGTATTGCAAGTAACATGTCAACTCTTAAAAAACTCCTAAAGAAACTCTTATTCTTCCAGCATTTGCAATCTACTTACAAAAGCTTTTTCTTTTTTTTTTCTTTTTTTTTTCTCTCTCTCTCTTTTTTTTTTCTTTCTCTTCTCCATGTACAGGTAGTGGCCCAATTGTGGATCCAGACGTTTATGGTATATATTTGATTTCCTTTTCCTTTTCTTTTAATGATAGAAGTGAAGGAACTGAAACCATTAAAAGATTGAATGTCAGGATCAGTTAGATTGAAATGGTACATATTATAGCGCAATTCTAAAAGGTACTTTGTACTTTTAGTTCTTCTCCTGCCTTATATTATTTAAGATACATGAGGGTAATACGGTGTTATACTTTTCTGCTTTTGGTTCACATTAGGAGAAGCATAAATCCACTGCCATGAATTGTTGCAGTTGATCCTGTAGGATGACAGACATGAGATTTTGTGAACCTTTTGGAGGCATTTCTTGGAGGAAAGAGAGTCCATGATTTCTCCTTATACAACTTAATTTATTTTCTCAGGGACGATTCCATACTTGTTTTGTCTCCAAAGATGTACCCCTAAATCCCACTTAAAAATTAGGTTGGCACAAGTTAAGTTTTCCTGTAGGCAATTTATTTTGCTCTGTCCGCTCATTTATACCTTTCCTTAATCTCTCTTGCATAAGCAGACCATCAACTCAGTGATACCTGAGTGTGTGCCAGAAGATTTGATGACACAATGTTCATACTGCTTTTTTAGTTAGGGAGAATGTTTTGGTCTGAATAGACCATAGCTACAATAGAAGCTGCAGAATGAAAAGCAACTTGCTAGTTTTACATAATGCTTCTGGTACACTTACACTGTGTAGGAAAGTCCATCCTAAAAAACCAACATACCCAAACACCCTTTAGCTTCCAGTAGAAGCTGGATCCTGTTTGGAGTACTTTTTATTTGGATAAAATGGCCCATGACTCAAGTTTCCTTAAGCTGATTTAAATGTTATTGCTTTGATTCCATTCCATGTCATTAAACTTCAGCAAATGTGCAATTGAAGCATCAGATGGGCTTTAAGTGGATAGAAATGCTAAAGGATAGCTTCCCCTCCTTCTCTTTCCAAATGTTTTTTTTTTGGGGTGGGGGGGTTGGGTGGTGGGAAGGTGATGATGGTTTGTACAGTTTCTTGCATGTGTTGTATTATGTAAGTGGTGTGCACAAAGATTCTGATTCTGAGCTGTTGATCAAGGTCCTGGTGCCTGTGTGTATGGATTTTAACCATGTGAGTGATGCGCTTTGGTTGATTTGGGTAGGTTTCTGCTGAGATGTGCACTTTGGGTTGTGCTAGTGGATCACAGCCTGCAAGACCTAGTCCTGATGAAAGCAGCTTTCCTTTTTATTCGTGGCTTTCCTTTCTGCTGTTTGAAAGTGCTGTCTTTGATCTTTGTTTCAGTGACTCAGTACTTGCTTTGAGAAACACTTTGTAGTCCAGAGAGTTTCCCTAATTATTCCAAATTTACAAGTCTGCTTAGTGATGTGAATAAATGAGGCTGGGTGGAAAGTCTAGGAACTGATACCCTTTTTGGAGAACCTCTGCCTACATGGCTGATGGTGGGACCCCTGGGATGAGCTTCCTACAGAGAATGAGCGGGTTGCATGACTTTTTTTTCAGACTACTCTATTTCTATGCTAACCTGCTTACCCACAACTGAGATTATGTTGGAAGGAAGATTTAACGCATACACCCCTATCCCCTTGGCTTCCCTTTAAAATGCATTTTGCAGAGCTCCATGCTAATCATGTTGCCTATACATTTGACGTAAGAGCAGCAGCCAAGGATTTGATCCCACAGGGCACTGGAGCTGTTTGTCAGTCTGTTGGCCTCACATAAAGTTAATGGGAGATGCAAGGTATTTCCCTGCTGCAGTGCTGGGGGCTCCCCTTGGGGGAGGGCCTGGCAGGCAAACCTGTCCCACTGCCCCAGGCAGGGGTAGGACAACTGAGAGGCTCATGGGAAGCCACAGCTCCAAGCATTAGGCACTGCCCTGGGTCTGAGGTCAGGTCACAGGTTTGCAGGTGGGGCTGGCTCAGCAGAGCCTTTAGCTGACCAGAGCTGGGCTGTGAGGAGACACACACAACTGTGGGCAAGGGACCCCAGCCTAAGTACCAGAGTCTCTGTGGAGCAAAACTCTTCAGGGCTGGGTTTAGTCTCTCCCATGGTAATTGACCTTCTGTGTCCTGAGCTCCACATGAGGTGATTTCCAAACATGTTTTTTTGGTAAATGTTTTGAGCATCAGAACTGATGAGGTCACAGCAAGCTGTGTGCTGTCCTATATCCAGCCAGGAGTCCTGGCTGCATGGGGCACTCCATCTGCCACAGATGTGGAGCTGTTGCTAGTGTCTCTGGCTCACCTCTGTGGCATCTCTCGGAAAAGGCGGAGGAGTGGCTGTCATGGCCCTGTCTGGGAAGTAACTGAGAGAATTAAAGTGCCTTACCCAGGCCTGAACAGGAAATCAAATGCAAATCTGAGTTCACATCTTGGTGCCACTCTGCTGCTTCTAACATGGTGAGCACAAGAGAGACAACATGCCCTGTATCGCCCACCTCCCAGAGGACTGTGCAGTGACTGTCCCCAGTTCTCGTATGACTGTGCTCTAACCTCTGTCCCATCCACCATGCACCTTGTTTATAAAGCCCAGCCTCAGCTGCAGTTCACCAGAGTTGATGTAGTCACAGGTGGCTGCATGAGGTATGTGGCACCGGAGAACCTGACCCTGAAGCGGTATGAATCCTACATAGCATGAGTCAAGAGGTGTGACTATGTCTGCATCAGAGTGCTGGGTGTCTATGTCAGGATTTCATAGTGAAATGAACAGGAATTTAACTCAGAATTGCCTGGTTTTGGCTGGAGAGCTGTTGAGCGTGTTTTCCTTGCCTGGCTCACCCATTTCAAGAGGCTTTGAAGATCTGGCACCAGTTCAAATTTAAGCACTTCACAGTTGCACAGCAGGGAATTGCAGTGTAACATGGCATACCAGTGTGGCCTACTTTAGCTCTTGTCCACTTTAATGTAAAAGTGCATTCAGAGGATTCACGGCCCAGACATGAATCCTTCTGCATAGTTCTCATTAGACCTTCAGGGTGTGATTTCCTATAGCATAGCACAGATGTGAGCATAAACAGAACTGCAGATCCCATCAGCTTCTGCTCACTGCTATATACAGGTAAAATTATGAGCAAAAATTTCCCTCTTGAAAGTCTGTATTACAGAACCTGAGTAGTGAAGGATCTAAATGTTTGTTTTATATATTGGTCTTCCAAAGCTACAAATACAGGGTTGGACAAAACTATCTTTGTGAAGATTTTCCCTCGAACTACAAAGAAAGCCCAGTCTTGTTGGTTGAGATAGTTGTTATAGCTGCTTGCACAGGTGAGCCATTCAGACAGGAGTAAGGAGTGCTGATTGTTTGCCTCTTGCTCACTGTTCTCACCTTGCTGCACAGAAAGGTACAGGCATAGAGATGCAGTTCTGAGTAGGAAGATTCAAACGGGAAAAGACACGGGAAATTAAATTTTGTTTCTCATGAAAGCACTTTGTACTTAATATGTATTTTGGCTTGGAAGGATATTACCCTTTAGCTTGTGTGGTGTACAGCCAAAATAGACTATGTGAGCTGATTATACAACCTGACTGTACCGACTGTGTAGGACTGGTGCCAGAGGTAGCTGTGTGCCTTCGTTATACCAAAAAATCTGCACACTGACACGTGCTTTGCGGAAAGCAAATGTGTTCATGCGTGCATGAACATCAAAAGCCTATTGCAGCTTCTTGTTATCATTGTTTGCTGAGCTCCCCAAAATGGCCCTGGGAGGCAAAGAAATAAACTCTACCAAGGCACAGGCCCTCCCTGCCCTTGCTCAGCAGCAGCTCTGTGTTGAAAGAGTTCCTGCCTCTGTAGTTAGGGAGGGCTATGCTTCTGCACTGTTTTTTCAGCTTCCCAGTTAAAAATTAATCTGTAGGCTTTTAACATTGATTTTAATTTAAATGTGTGAAGAAATATACAGGTAATCACAAATTTAAATTACAATGCTGGAGTTGCATTTTGTAATAGATTCAGTTATTGCCCTTGTTTGTTTGTTTCCTCTGCACACCTTACAGTCATAAAAATGAAATGTTAGGTATATTTCCAGATGTAATCATGAAATATGCTTTTTATTTTAATGCACATTTCTCCAAGTTCCTTTGTATATTATTTAATTATTTTAATATAATCTGAATAATTTGGCAGGAAATCAAGTACTGTAAATATCTGTGTTTCATTTTAAAATAATAGTAGATAATTAAGCCATGTTCATTCTTTTTGATGGCTTTGGATTCAGCCCTGCAGACCTATCAGTGGAATTAATTTGATAAATCAAATTTATTCATACCATCTCATACACCTAATTGTTTAAAGGTTTACCTGTATGACAGTTTATGATGCTAGACTCTAACCTCTGTGCCTACAACAGGATTTGTTACTGGTTTTTGTAACAAAGAATAACAGCTGTTTCACATTTGATAGTAATAAACTATCTAGCTAAAAGCCCATCTGCCAAGTTCTTCTCAGCTAAGCAAAAGTCCCCAAGCTAATTTCTAGGACTGTCCTATATTTGGCTCAAGACAAAGCTGGAGAAGTTCAGTGTAGAGGGCAGTCTTTCATTTTTAATGGGATGTCAGAAGCACATAAAAATAGCTTTATGGATGGAGTTCTTATTTAACTCTAGTTTTTCCAGTAGAGACACACGTTAAGGTGTAGATCCCTTCTCTTTTCAAGTTGTAGATCCCTTCTCTTTTCAAGTTGCAACATACCAGTTTGATTATCTGCTACAGGAATCCCTCCACAAATGTTCCAGCTACGTTAGCAATTATGTATTGTATCCAGAGAGCTCAGAGCCTTGGGAGTTCTTAGTGGCCTTAACATCACAGAAAGCAGAAATAATAAAGACAACCCTTTGCCAACTAAAATTAAGAAATTATAAAAGCACCCTTTTTTTTCCCTTTCCTAAGAGTATGAAACCACGCCGAATGATCTTGGAGACACCACAAATAACAGTAATCAGATCACTTCTACGGATGTTTCCAACAAAGAGAACGAAGATAGCATCACTGTAAGTATATACTTGGTTTCCTGATCTGTAATCTTGGTGGGCTTTTGACTCACAGAACTGTAGAGATTGTAATAGGACCCTGAACTACCATAACATCAGAGCTATTACTGTGTTGTGATCCAAACTCAGGAGGAAAAAAAAAAAAGGAAATCAGTGCTCCCTGCTCTTGCCTTCCCCCTAGTTTTGAATGTGAATCACTTTCCAGTCCAAGTTAGTATTGCTGGTTATTTTGTTTTCATGTAAAAAATTATCTATTTTTTAGCCTAAGGCTTTGCTTCTAATTTTAGCAAAGGAGAGCAACTCTATATTTACAAAACAGAGGCATCCAAGGTAACTTGAAGATTGTTGTTTGAATTCCAGTCCTGGAATCAGCTCCTCCTTACAGAGAGGATGTGCTGCAATGAACTTTCAAATTCTAATTTTATGGTTTTATAACGTGATTTCATATAGGTTTTTGATTGAACAATTTCCAGTAGATTATAGTATAAGCTGGACTGGGGGGTGGGAGGGGAGAGGGAGTCTTCTTTGCTGACTTACCTCTCATGTTCTCCTGGAGTGAATTGTTGGAAACGAGTATCAGGTAGCCAGCCTGGTTGATGTGGCAGCCTCCCTCCATCAGCACCTCTGTAAAGCAGCAGTGGAGAGTGTGTGCATTCATCATAGAATTGTAGAATCACAGACTGGTTTGGGTTGGAAGGGACCTCAGAGATCATCTAGTTCCAAGCCCCCTGCCATGGGCAGGGACGCTTCCAGACCTTCATCATGAACCAGAGAGTGGACTGTGAGTTGGGATACTGTGCTAAAAAACTGGGAGGATCACAGTCCTGTCTGATAACAGAATCATTGAACACCTGAGGGTGAAAGGAACCTCTGTAAATCCTCTGATCCAATCCCCTCTGCCTTAAGTGGGGCCATCGTGGTTGCTCAGGGTTGTGTACAGTCTGGTTTTGGTATGTCTGGGATGGAGACTCCACAGACACTCTGGGCAACCTGTACCAGTTTACAGCCTCCCTCACAGTAAAAAAAAAAAAGTTCCTATGTGGTTTGCTTACATGGTTTTTTACAACGTGCCACTCGGCTGGAAGGGAAAGGGGTGATGTGCACTCCCTCCCACCTGCCTGGAATGTGTAGGATGTTGAAAAGTTGTACTCAGAGGTGTCTGAATCTCTGTTCTCTGCAAGGTGGAAGAAACATCAACAAGTGTCTGTTTACTGTACTCTTTGATCTGAGTGCAAGTATTTCCCAGTTGAAATTAATCTCCTTACCTAATAGGGCTAATCTGAATGTATGCTGAATATTTTTGAAGATAGTTCATGAGAACTAAACAAGCAGGTCTGTCTGTGTCCCCTTTTCTTTAGGTGTATGTTGTGGTGGGAATTGCAGCACTGGTGTGCACTGGCTTAGTAATAATGCTTGTTATTCTGAAGTTTGGAAGACACTCTAAGTTTGGAATGAAAGGTAAGCAGGGGTTTTTTTCTACTTTCCAGAAGTGTTGTGGGTTTTTATGAACTGACACTATTGGCTTTTGCACTGAGAGCAGTCAGAATAACCAGATCTAAGTACTATCACATTCAGTGTTTTGTTTATGCATCAGGTAAGTAAGGGCAGAGGCAGATGTAGATAGAGCATAGAATTTTGGATCAAACTCTTCTACTTTTTTTTCTTACAACAACCCATTTCTGTCCCTTCTGCTGCAAAGCCCTCTGGGACACTTCCTGGAATTAAATATTACTTAAGTCGGTGTAAGTAGGAAGAAGAAAGGAAATGAAATTAGTTCTGATATGAGTTTGATTACTACAATTTGACAAGATTCTATCCTGTAAGTAAGAGGTACTTCAAACCATACTACAATATCCCATTAACGTGATTCAAGGTGGAACAATGGCAAGAACATTTCCAGTGGATCCTGTTAATCTGGTGCTTTCTGACAGATGCATTTTCTTGAGCTTCTGTTTGTATCTTGGGAAGTAGCACCTGGAGAGAGTAGCACGTGGCCATGTCCCTGTGGAAGGGGGAAATCTCAGCCTTTGCATTTATTTATTTTACAGCCAGATGGTGGTACATTTAACACAGAGGTACCTGCAACAGCTCCATTACTGTATTACTTTACTGATATCATCAGTCTGTGTCTGGGTGTATAGGTGAAGTTATGCTTTAAAACAAGAGAAAAAGAAACAAACACTTTTTGTCTTGTTGCAAGGACTAGAAGGTGCTTGCTTTGATGTGTGCTGAAGGAGATGAGTTTTCATTCTTAAGATATATAGGAGAGGGTATGTGGAGAGAGGGGTAAGTAATCTTTTGGTAGGCATCTGTTAATTCCATGTCCTTCCGCTCAGCTCTGCTGTTGACATTGTACCACGTGGATATATATTTTGGTGATCTTTACTTTCTCTTAAGTGCTTTTTACAGTGTTATATGCTGTGTAATTTGTGTTTCTATATTCTGTTTTAGAGGAAGGTTCCTAGGACAAGTAAGATTTGAGCAGAGCAGATCCGTAGTTGGTGCAGATTAGCTTGCTGGGATGGTAACCTTTTCCCTCACCTCTTTCTGATATGACATGGTCTCTGCTCTTTGGGGTAGCACTAAAAGAGGACAGCCATTGTGAAGTATCCTCAATAGCAACATGGAGCCAGCAGGGTAGAGCTGCAGAGTTCTGGCCAAAGACTAGAAAAAACATTCAGCAACTGAACAAGGTTGGGTTTTTCTTTTTGGTATGTGAAGCTTTCTGAATTGCATTTAAAGAGCTGAAATGTGTGGAAAGTAAATGAGAGCAGCAATGAGAAATGCGTGATGTTAGCTCTTTAAAGCTGACTGATTGCTAGGTTTTCAAAATTTGCGTTAAATATTTTAATACAGCATTAGTGGAGGCACTAGGAAATAAAATCTAGAGAGTCTAGGGAGAACGTGCAAAGTTGAGTTTTGTGTGGCAACATGCTAAGCTACCTTCCAGGAAGCTCCTGTGTGTTTGGTTTTTCATATCTTTAGGTACAGCTTTTGTCACAGAAGGTATGATCTTGCCTCATCAGTAAGCCTGACCTCGGTAGTCTTTTTGTTACACAGTGATCCATATAGGTCATAGGTTAGTAGGGACACTGTTCTTGGAAGATGACTGTGTGAAATCATGAAAAGGCAGCAACGTCATATGTGGTATTTAATTTTACTCTTTAAATGTGACCAGTGATGGTTAGGAACATTAGTAAAATAGGTTCACAGTTTGGTTACAGTCCTTCCAAAACTAATCACAGGCATGGTATGTGTGGTAATGCTGAAATGTAACTGTGAGCTACAAGGAACTCTTGAATGTTTTGTTAGGAAGGAGTGACTCTCGGTTGTCCCTGAAGTCAACCTCAAACTTTTCCAAAGTTTGCATTCATATCTGAGCTCCACGGTCTAGATCTATCTGTCGTCCAAAGTCCCAGAAACATTATTAAGCGTTTATGATCATCATTATGACTGAATTTGTATTAAAGCAGTATTTAGAGACCTGAGATTAGAACACCAAATCAATATGTAATAGCCAGACTAATAATAAAATATTACATGCTCTGAAAAGCCTGCAGCATAAATATATATTAAGAATTCATAAATGAAGATAAACAACCAGGGCTATTTGAACATGAGGAAAATAAGGCAAAGATGATCTTTTCCCCCAGTCAATATTGGTCAGTACAATGCATTCAAAATGTGTATCTTGGAAATTCTAAATAAAAGGATCAAGCCAGCTACCTACAGATTCCTTGAGTCGTTTGCCATTGAATTCAGCAACAGCAAAATTAGTCCCAACTTAGCGTACAGACATTGCGTTATACAGGTGGCTTAATAAAGTCTTAGTAGGGAAGTAGGAAGGAGTAAAATATCCAGATTGCAGTTGAAAATATTTGTAAAACAAGATTAAAAAAAATCTGAAATCTTCCCCAGTGAATATTTTGGATTCATAAGAAGGAACTTCTTGAGTTGTATCAGGCAGAAGTACACAAAAGGCTGTGCTTCATTTTTCTGTTATCTTGTGAGAGTACCACACGGTCACCTCTGACACCCTGTCATTAAATGTCTCCCCACCCTTCTTCAGCAAGCAGTTTGGAAAAAAAATAGAACAGTCACTCAGTAACTGGAGCAGTCAAACTGACACTCAATGGCACTTTTCATGTAACTGTGTACATGGAAAAATATTCCACTAAAAATTGGAAAAAGACATGTGTAAATAGGTAATGAGCCCCGTGTCCTGAGGAAATGGCTTTATGTAAGGGTTGGAATTTTCACCCCATTTGGGTTCACAGCAGGTATCTGTGGCTTCTTGAAGACACTGTTCTATGCATCATATTTTTAAATGTCAAGTTTGTCCCATCTTTTCCAAGGGCATCATCTTTCCACTTCCTAGACTGTGTCCTTGCTGACTCCTTCTGCGCTTAAAGAGCTTGAGTGTGGTTGGAGTATGGGGCTGGCAGTGGTAGTGCCTCCAGAAAGAGATACGGAGCGGACAGTTGTGTCTGATCGATGCTGCATCAGAGCTGCCTGTACCTGGAAGCAGGGCATAGGCCAAAGAGCCGCAGAGACTGCCACAGAGCTCACATGCTCACATTGTCTTCTTTCCATTACTGCACTGAGCCAGAAAGAGTCCTTCTGATGTGATAGGGAGCAGTGGGTCCTCTGGGAGCTCCTAGCACTTTGGCAGTACTGGTTGATCTCTTACCAAGATCTGTTGAAGAGCTGTATAAAAGTAACTTACCCTACCTTTTAGCTTGTGTCTGTTTTTTGTAAATCTAAGGTGAGGGCACAATTTGGTATATGGTCATTTCTCTCAGTTACCTTTCCAAATACAGTAATAGTATTTTTTTGCTGGTGAGGACAAAAGCCTCTCTCACAGTAACAAAACCATTTTATTTGTGATATTCTGGATTCTTGCTGAAGTTGGGTTCCACCATACAAGGCAATTGTTTTAATTCTTCCCTTGCTTCTTTTCACTCTGTTTTTTAGACCTAGGGAAAATAGCAGGTTCTGATGATTAACTTCAGGAACAGTGTGGGTACATAACTGGTCTGTGGTCTGTGACAGAAGAGACTTAAAATAGCGTTAGTACAAGAACCCCAATACTGTTCTTCTGCTCTACGGATACACTCTGATACTGTGCTAGACTTCCAGACTTCCATTGCAAAATTCATTGGAGTAACTGGTGAAAAATAATTCTCTCTATTTCTCTGCTTGTGTACATTTTAAACATCTTCCTATACAGGGTCTGTTGAGAACAGCTTTGTGTGAAAAGCTGCTTTTGGTTTTCTGAATCTGGAGGTGACGTTTTTAGACCCTTGCATGATGCTGCAGCATAAATGATGAAAGCTTCAGTTAGTTTCTTAAATGTATTAATTAAGATTTGTGGGTTGCTCTTATGAAACACCTTGGCTGGCTTGCCTGCTTGCTTGCTGGAGGATGTGAAAGTGCTTATGGTGGGAATTCACTGAAGGCTGCCAAGACAGCTCTTACCATTTTGTGTATATTTCTGACTCCACCTAACCATCTTATGAAACTGAAAAATAACATGGGACCTGGAGTAGAGAGGACAGGGGGAGGTTTATGAACTCCCTAAGAGGATTTGTGGAAGAATAATTCTAGCTCTGTTTCATTCTCCTTCCTTTATTGAAAAATAAATATAAATAAACAAGTACTTTCAGCATAACCAATATTTTTCCTTCTCTGTGTGTCATTCACTGTATTGGTTTTTAGTTGTAAATTCTTGTTACATTTTGAGCTTTAGTCCAAAAGACAGTACAGGAGATGACAGCTTGGAACTTGTCTTCAATTGCAGTGTACTTCTCAGCTGTCTTACAGTATTTTCATTTGGGTAAGGAACACTGTACAACTACATGATAAAAGCCTCCTTACAGAGCAATACTGTCATTCTGGCCCAATGCATCCATGATGACTTACAGTCTTTAACCCTCATTTACCCAAGTAGCTTATGCACGTGTCCTTAAATACAGTGCTGTCCAGGTAAGAGCGGAGTGCTGTACTGTTCTGTTTGCACGTGACTGTTTATTGAGGCTTTTCCATGTTCTTTTGGATGTAACTTTAGGACCAGCAGGAAAAATCTTTACTGTCTTACTTGTCAGCAGGCATATAACAAATGGTTGTAGTATTCTCTTCGGTAATAGATTTTACTTGACTCCATGGTGTTGTGAGGGGGGTGGTGATTGAAGAGTTCAGGTTTTGGAGAGCTTGCACGACTCTAAGCAAGTCAAGTACCTGGGAAAAGAGAGGTGTTGTGTTGATTATGATCATGTCTCACTTAAGCAATTCGGTTGCTTATAGGCTAAGGAAAGAATGAAATTTAGGTAGAATAAAAGAGGTTTTATTCCTAGTAATTCTAAACCGACAAAATACAAACTTTGCATCTTCAGCAGAGACCTGCAGTTTGACACGTTTGATCTGATGTTCAAATTGGTTTGCAGTAAACTTGCAGGAAGGGCTTCCTGGACAGTTTTGCTTTGTTGTCAGGAAATTAAGAAGATTGGTTTGTAGCTTGGGAACGTGCTTACTGCTTGACCTTCATCAAGTCACCGAAATCCTGAACGTTTTGAGTTTCCATTTGTACGTATAGAAGTGATTTTGTGCTGTGTTGTACCTACCCAAATGCTGATTCTGTGGGCGTTGATCTTTTAATGTCTTTAGAACATTTCATTATTTAGTCAATGAGCAGAATATAAAAGAGGGATTAATTCATGTGAGTCAGTGTCGTAAGATAAGATGTAGAAAAAACGAACGTGCTCAAATCCACAGTATTTTTAGTGAGCAGACATGTAAAGGCAATGATGATATTGCTCATCTGAACCACACACAAGATGCTATTTTTATTGTTTGACACTGGCATTCCAGTCCCTGCAGTCATGGGCATATGATATAAATTGTCTGTCTCAGGTGCAGCTCTTTTGTAATGGGGGTACTATTATTTACTTACACATGAACATTTGGAAGATAGAGTTGTTAATGCTTTTAAGTACCTTACTTTGAAGAAGCAGATTGCTGTGAGTACTTCAGAGAATGAGAGTTCTTACGAACTGATCCGTGAAAGTAATTTTGTGTAAAGGATTTTACAAAGATCTTAAAATATTTAAGCCACCACTCTCTTGTGTTCCAATAAAGAAAAGAACTGTCTCTTAAAGCATTGTTTTGGGGCCATGTCACCCTACCCTAACATACTGTAGGGCATTTCTAGTTTTCTGTTCTTGTTATTTATAGAAAAATTTGTCTTTCGGTTTCAGCTACTAGTTTTCCTGAGTCTGATCCTAAAGTGCAAGATACAAAAGAGGAGTTTAGCTCTGGTTCTGTATTAGCAACAAGCCAGTAGATCATATGTTCTACTGGCTTGTTGCTAATCACTGGAAACATCTCAAATCTGAAGCTGGGAAATTTTTAACGATGAGGTGGTGCATTTGACTGTGATCTCCTTTGGTTGCAAAAATCAAATTCAATTGTAATGATTGAGGCAGAAAAGGAAAGGAGTTGCTAGCTGTTTGAGAGCTTTTCATGATTCAGACTGCTATACTGCTGGGTATTACTAACATAGGTAAATTATGTGAGGTCTCATGTTTGTTACTAGTAGAAATACATGAAAAGCAAGTGTAAAGAAATAGTTGTTGTACCCCACCCCCCTAAAAAAAGGAAGGAAATAAGTATGCAAGTAGGTGATGAGATGAAGGAGTACACCTGTATGTGGTGTGTGTGAAATTAAATGAACTGGAGAACTATGGAGATGATCAGTAGAGCATAGCTTAGAGTCTGAAGAGAAATGAGACTAAAAATAGATGCAGTGGAAAGGAGGAGAAGTAAAAATCATGGTTGCCAGGGCTCTGCCTTGATACAGGCTCTAAGGCTTACAGGAATAGCACAGTTCCTAGATCATGGTAGTAGCAGAAGAGTAAGTCATAAAGGTGTAAACTGAGAAGTTCAGTTTACATCCACATTTGCTTCACAGGTCTTTATTTTACAGACTCCAGAGTTTCTCCTTCAGTTTCTCACATGTAAAGGGTGAACATATACCTACATTTATATGAACTTTTGTCCATACAAAGGTCATGCTGTTTTGGGAATGCCTTAATTTGTCCGGTTAGTCCCTAGAGAACTTACAGGAGGAAATATGAGAACAAGAGGAGTGGTATGAGAGAGAGAAGGTGGGTCATAATAATTAAATGTTTATCTGTGGTCAGAGTGAGATCAGGCACAGAGATAGGTCAGAAGAAGTATTCAGATGTGGAGAGTGAAATGGAAGAAAGAAAAGGAGCAAAGAACATAAAAACCAGCCTGTGGGTTTTAAAAAATTATTTTACAGTGACCCCAGTTCTCCAGTTTTAAGCACTGTTTACTACAAAGTACCTATGTCCTTGGTTTTGATCACCATTTCAGGAAATGTTGAGGCTATGTAATGATAGAAAAATAGATGCTAAGAAACAAGCAGCTCTTCAACAACATAGGTGGGAACATGACTAGAAGAGGGATAGAAAGTATTCCTGGTAGAGATGAGGTCCATTCTATGTCTCCATCTGGGAAAGAGGCTAACATGGAAAGGGCTGCCAGCAGAGGCACCATTAGAGGTTGCTCCTGGGTGCTGGTGTGGCTTGTACTGACTTGCCACAGGACAGCTAAGGCTGGCAGGCACTGCAAGAGTGTCTAGTCCAACCCCCTGCTCAGAGCAGGGAGAGCTACTGCAGGTTGTTGAGGGCTGTGTCCAGCTAGGATTGAATATCATCAAGGATGGAGACTCCACAACCTCTCTGCGAAATGTATGCTAGTGTTCAGTCACCCTTAGGATATATATTTTTTTCCCTAACGTTTACATTAAATTTCATTTATTTCAGTTTATACCCATTGCTGATTGTCCTGTCACTAGACATGTTGATGTGTACCTGCAGAGGAACAAAAATGAGTTCATGAAGGTGGAATCTGGACAGACACTTTCTGAACTCTGACATGTTGCCTTTGAATACTCCTTTAATTGTGAAGACAAGGAAATACTGAAAGGTTCTAGTAGACTGCATGCTATTTACAGTACAACATATTTTGCAGGGAAATTATTTGGCTCAGGCATGTGAGTCTCAGCTGAGTAACACCACTGGAGATTACAAGTATCTGTTGTGTAGGACTTTACTCCTGTACTTTTATAATACCTGTTGAATTTTATGTGAATTTCCCTCCATTTACTTTCAAAGACTGATGTGGAATCCCTCTTTGATTGAGTTGCATTGAATTCTGATTTCTGGCTCTGAAGTTTGAACGTTTTCAGGTTTTTTTCTTGCTTCATAAAGTTCTGTTCTTAAATGCCTGGCCATGTTAGCTGCTTACCAATTCTGTTAGCAGATGCTGAGACCTTAGTACAGTTGGAGTGCCCTTTTTTGTTTTGTTACTGTAAGAGCATTCAGAATTGAATTTTGCACAAGAGGGGAAGATTCACCATGGGCTCAGGGCCCAGCTGACACAGACCACTGTGCTGTAGCTCTCCTCACAGCTGTTGCCATTCTGCCTCATGCAGTGGAGCTGTGTCTTTTAAAGGAAGATGGCTGAAATCACAAAAAATAAAGACTCAGATTTAAGTATGCTCCAGGAAAATGTATGTGTGTAGAAAAACCCCACAAGCAAAAAATGCTCAGTAATTGAATGTCATTTTTAAAGTTTTCGAACACTTATTTGAACTTTTACCACTTGCTTGCCCAATTTTGCAAAAAAACCCAAACCCATTGCAATAGCCTTTTATCAACAGCTTCCTTTATTGCATCTAAAGATGCCTTTGTTTTGTTTTTACAGTCTCATGGCATGATGCTTTTTGGATCAGAATATTTGGAAAAAGCATTGAGGATAAGATCTTTTTTTGCCAGATTCACAGTGTTTCTACTTCCAGAATGAACAAGAAGTGCTGCAGAGCCAATGTTGTAGCAATGCTGTTGCTTAGGAAGAAATGAGGAAGTACAAAAGTTCACAGGGATTAAGAAAAATTAAGACAAAAGGTAGAAAATCCGCTTGAATACCTAGTAAAAGGAATACTTAAGATTTTCTTTCCGTTCCGGGCAAAAGTTCAAGTAAGATTGTTTTGTTTGAGTGAACAGGTCCTTTTTATATCTCTTTGCCACGCTGATGCATGTTTATCGGCTCCCAGGATACCTGTAACGCGGGAGCAGGTTTGTATACTGGCTGTTGACGCAGCACACCACCACAGCCCATGAATTCCCAGAGGTGTTTTCTTTATGGGCAGCTGGACTCACCTTTTCCAAGTGACGTGCAGCGGTTCTCGGTTGTTCTCTTCCCGGAGATGCTGCACTTCCCCAGTGCTTCCTCACTGCTGCAGTGTAACTGTGTGCCTCTGCCTCACACTGGCCATAGTTTTAGCCTTTCACATTTATTTACGTAGAATATTAGGGCTGTATTCAGTCCTCAACCTGTATCATAAGGGTCAGTGTAAGGTTCATAATAATGTATTTTCAATAATTTTCCCCATAAATGAGTGAAGAGGTGAAATGGGAATGGTCCTCTCTGTTTTAAAGCATCTTTTTGTGCTGCCCTCAAAGCCCCTATTCTCCTGACACCTGCTTGATACCCTACATAAAAATCAGAATCACTTTTTTAAGCAAGAGGCTCTCGTTTTCCTTTTTTTTTTTGTTCTCTACCCTGTTTTTTCCCATTTAATACTCTTCAGTTTGCTAATACCAGGAACCAGGAAGAACTGATGACACTTCCAATATGGAAATGAGAAACAAGATGTAGCAAAATGAGATCAGTCTTACTTTGAGATTTTTTTCTTTACAAAGATTAAAGGTGAGGTTGAGAATCTTTCTGGTTTGTTTTGTTCGATTTTTTGGAGCTTCTTAAAAAAAGGCAGTGGGTGAGAGCAATTTACTCCTTGGAGTAAAATGGAGAAACTATCCAGTAACATTTATTCTAGGAGAGTTTTATTCTCGGTGCTGAAGGTTAGTACCACTGATTCTTCAACTCCTCAGTGTAGCTGAATGCCTAGGAGTAATGCTAACATGCAAGAAGTGTTTTGAAAAAGCCCTTCATGTGCTCCCTGACAGATGACAAAGTATTTGTCATGAAGCTTCATTTCTTCCTAGCAGTTTGGCCAGCCAGTCTGACTGTGGTCCTCCTCCCTTTACCAGCCCCTTCCTTCTTGCCCGCTCTGAGCATGGATGGTATGATAATACAGAGCTGCCATGTCTGAGAACTCAGGCTTTTCCCTCATATCTGTTTTGGATTTTGAATGCATCGTCCTCCTGGAGTAACAGGAAGGAAGAAGATAGCCTGCAGCTGTGGCACAATCTCAGCACTGCTGCAACTTCCCCACAGCCGGAGGAGGTAACTCATAACCCTTGTGAGGAGTGCCTGTGTTCGTGGATTTGCCACCGCTTTTGACAGGAGATGGGCTCTATATAGCCATGTAAAGTAGGAGAACTTGGATTTTGGTTGGAGGATGTTTTGAGTAATTCAAAGTTGGAGAGCAACACTCCCTAAAAATAAGTGAATTGAGTTGCGCTAACCCTTTGTTTCACCTGAGAGTGCTCAGCTGCAGGAGCTGGTGGCCACAGCTGAAACGTTTGTCACAGAGGGCTTCCAAGAAAGATTTGTGACCTGGTATCTCTGTGCTCTGTCAGAAAGTTGCATTTCTGTGATTTGTAGGATTAGGCAGCAGCAGCAATGTATCTCACAGAAATACTCCTTTTCCACAGTAGTGTCTAAACCAGATTTTCTTGGCATCCCTTCATTTTTTGTAGAGGGCCATTGCAGTGTTCCCACCTGTGGCCTCTAGAGCTGCACTGTGGCCTGTGCTTTTCCTGTGGCACATGGGGATATGTACTAAGCTACTAAGAACAGCCCATATTTTAGGTCTTCAGCTGACTCTGATACAGTTGTTCGTTTGTTGAACGTCTCTCACATTCTACTTGCTTGCGGGTAAAACTCTGTGTTTGTGGCTACTATCAGCTAAATATTTTTACCTATCGCCATCCTCTGTGAGGTTTCCTGTGAGCTCTGACAGCCCTCAGTCACTTTGGGAGAGCAGTAGATAGCCCCTCCTGCCAAATTTACCTTTCTCCGTGCTTCTTGGTGCCAACTTGCCAGCTAGGTGGATATTGTTACTGCTTCTCATGGTGCCTGAAGCGTGTGCATTGCAGCTGCTCTTGGCAATGGCCTCTCCCTGCATGCTCCAGGCAAACATTAATGCAGGCTATTCTGCTGCCATCAGAAGAAGTCATGCAGCCTGCCAATGGCACAGTAAACCCCAGGTGCCCTGTGGGTGCAGCTTGTGAGCCAGGTGAATGGCACAGGGCCTGTTCCCTGCCTAGAGGCTGTGAGTTTGAGCGATACAGCTATTAAGCATGAAGGCATCACCTCTGGCACATGAAATCTTTGGGTTGCAAAGGTATTTTTGATAAGTGTGACTATGTGCTTGCTCACTTGTTTGGGGCTTGGACCTGATGATCTCTCGAGGTCCTTTCCAACCCCTACGATTCTGTGATTCTGTGATCCCTCAGGCAGATACTTTTGGTCCGTGTCAGAGGCTGGGCACTAGGTGTTCACTTGGTTGGACTGACATGGGTGTTCTTCTGTTCGATGCCTGCTACACACAGGAAGGCTGTCAAAGGAGAAAAAGTTTCCTGTGTGTCTCTCAGAGATACTGAGGATGCTGTGCTTTCAGGCTGTTGGACTGTATTGTCCTGAGGCCCTGGAGAGACTTGGATAGTTTGAACCCCTGCTTTTCACTTTGGTGTGGTGGACAGTTTGTGAGGTCATGTGTTTCTGCAGGGAGTCTTGTGTTCTGGCAGGGACTGGAAACAACTATCCAGTTGCATGGTTCAGACCCAGATGTGCTCAACTTGAATTTTGAAGAGTTGATATTCCTGAGGGAAGGATGAGATTGTCTTACTCTGCCTTCCTCTTAACCTCCCTTCTAGGCCAGCAGTGCTGGTGTCGCCTGTGGCAGCTCTGGGCTGATACCCTTGCGGTGTCCAAGGGAGAGGAATTCCTATTGTGTGTTTGCAGTCTTTATGCAATTGGGTGTGACCCATCTTTGTACTTTTAAAAATGCTCACGCTACAGTAGGTACTGGCTATTAATCACAATGGCATCACCTAGCGTTTTAAGTGCTTAGGTACTGCAGTGATGGTAGATTTCCCAAATTTGACTTGCTCCCAGCAGCCAGGACAACATTTTTGCTAAGTGCAAGCTATACTTCTACAAATAGGTGATTTGACTGCACATAGGGTAAAGCTGAGCATTGTTCTCACTGACCATCCATTACCTATACAAAAAGGATGTTCGTGTGCACCATTGCATACTCTAGCTGGCCTTGGAAGAGTGATCTCTTTGCCACCAAGACTCCAGACTTTGTGCGCACTAAATTAACTCCTGTCATTTATTACTTTCCTTTTGGGCATAAGGGATTGAGCTTCTAAGGTTTTCCCAATGCCTCTTCCAGCTGCCCTAACTCCCAAGTTTATGTAAATTTTAATTAGACTGGCTAGTTCGATACCCTGTCTTTCTCCAACTCATTCCATTGTGGCTTATAACTGATAGCCTTTCTCCCATGTTACAGTCTTGAAACGCATTCAGGGCAGTGAGGAATATTATGCAAATACTTTAAATTGGAAGTTTTCACTCAGTTCAACAAGGTGGTCAGCAGTTTGCTTTCCTTCAGTGTGAGGGAAAAAGAACCTCAGCTACAGCGGAGGCTTCAGGATTCAGTGTTTATTGTTGTTACCTTTTTGAATACCTGTCGTAATGTTTAAAACTGAAGTAGTGTCCTTGCTAAGTGGGGGGTGGGGGTGGGGCGGGGGTGGGGGTGGAATTTTGAAAAAGGGAGGAGGAAGTGGGCTGCATAGAACGGATTGTTGGCATCTAAAGATGTTGGTATGCTGATGGCATCCTTCATTTTAAAAAAAAAAAAAGGTCAGTGAGCCTGGCTTTTTTTAACACAATGGCCCCTTTATACTGCCCTGCCAGTAAATGAATGTGGATGGGAATTGGACTCATTTAGATTGATGGTGGTTAGTATTTCTTTGGGGAGAGAAGTGCAGCAGGCAGAGGTCCTGCGGTTGGCTGTGTCAGCTTCCATGTGCATCTAGGAAAGTATCTTTCTAGTATCATGTGAAACTAAATCCTCCCAGAGAATAGGTGGAACCTAATCTTGGCCTTTAGCTTCTCAATTAACCTTGGCACTGTAACACACTGGTCTCTGGATGAAGGAGGGGTCTCAGAGTGGTTCTTAAACAGCTTCTTAAAGAGGAGATGAAATATCAATTTTTTGCTGTAATACTGCTTCCAGCTGACATGGCAGGACGTAAAGGTACCAGAAAAGAGCCCCAGCTAATAAGGTCTTTCCTAAATTTCTACTGTGGACAAGATGTGGGCCAGGACCAATTCTTCTAGGTGAGTCTTAGCTACAAAAAAAGAACATAGAAGAGGGAGTTTAAGGAACTGAAATTGCAGAGGGTGCCCTTAGCTGCACTTCACGTGTACCTGACTGCATTGTCTGATCTGTGAGGAACGCACAAAACATACAGCACAAAACATATTTTGCTGATGCCAGTAAGAAAACCACATGTGTTTACTGGTAGGTATGAATACAGGTTGTAGCCTGAACTGATGAACCCTTTTTTACAGACTGATTGGTTCAGGTACATTCATGTTTGTGTTCATGATTCCTGGTTTGGCATATAGCCTGTCAGTTATAGGCAAATAAATAATCCCAAATGTGACTCAAAATAGTTTTCTGCTTTGTTTAACAGAACTTCATGGTGTTTGAATGTTTTTATTTGTCCAGTATAGTCATAGTTTAGTCACTTAAAAAATAAATATGCCAGTTTTTGAAATACTTCATGTCCTCGCTGCTTATGATTCACCTCTTCTAAAGGTGATTGTGACACATTTCTCTTGTTCAATTTCACTAAAAGGCATTGGTAATAACGCAAAACAGGTCAAAAATTTTAAAGACGGAAAAGTAAGGAAAGTCATTTTCATATGATTTGTCATTATTACTCCAGCCAGAATGAACATACTAATTTTTCCTTTACTGCAATATAAAGTTTTGTATAAATATTTTGTCTGTCTTCAGCAGTAGTACAGGTGGTTGGAGATTCCTTTTACTGGCATCACCTTGAGCACTACTTTGTGGAGAAAATTACATTTTCTTTTCTTCTTTCTGTCCAACAAGGCCAAGTGCAAGGTCCTGCATATGGGTCGAGGCAATCCCAAGCATGAATACAGCCTGGGAAGAGAACAGATTGAGAGCAGCCCTGAGGAGAAGGGCTTGGGGAAGTTGGTGGACAATAAGGTTAACATAAGCCAGGAATGCCCACTTGCAGCCCAGAAGGCCAACTGTGTCCTGGGCTGCATCAAAAGAAGTGTGAAGAGCAGGTCAAGGAACGGGATCCTCCCCTCTGCTCTGATGAGATCCCTGATGGAGTACTGGGTCTAGCTCTGGGGTCCCCAACATAAGAAGATGAGTCTGTTAGAGTAAGTTGAGAGCAGGGCTATGAAGGTAATCAGAGGACCAGAGAGAATTGGTCTTGTTCAACCTGGGGAAGAGAAGGCTCTGGGAGAGACCCTATAGCAACCTTCCAGTACGTACAGGAGGCCTACAAAAGAGCTGGGGAGAGACTTGTTACAGAGGTGTGTAATGCTAGCACAAGGGGTAATGGCTTCAAACTGAAGGAGGGTAGATTTACATCAGACATACAGAAGAAATCCTTCCCTGTGAGGACAGTGAGGCCCTGGCACAGGCTGCCCAGAGAAGCTGCGGCTGCCCCCTCCCTGGCAGTGTTCCAGGCCAGATTCGATAGGGCTTTGGGCAACTTGGTCTAGTGGAGGGTGTCCCTGCCCATGCAGGAGGGTTGGAAGTAGATGACCTTTGAGGTCCCTTTCAACCCAAACCAGTCTGTGATTCTGTGAATGGGAGACTGACTGGAAAGAATTCAAGGATTGCTTTGTAAAGAAATGTAGTGTGTGGCAGTTTGGGTTGAACAAATACCTCTGAACCATGAGTCATGCAAAACTCTAGCACAGAAGCTGAATGGTATGTTATATAAAGGTAATAGGAAATTCAGTCATGGGTCTACACTGAGTAAGGATTTTTTTTTAAAGAAAAGGGAAGATGAAAGCCTGCCTTCATTCCAGGAGAAGTTGGGCTAAGTGATAAGTGATAGACGAGCACGAGGGATGGGTGAAAAAAGAGGTAAGGGAAGCTGGGAGGTGAGAACTTTCAGTCCAAGTGAGAGGACTAGAGGAGGTGAGCAAATGGAGTATTAAACTGTGATTGGGAAAAAGGGAAAGGCTGTGGTCAAGGAAGATGTCATGTACCTAAGTAAAAGCAAGCCAAAGAAGGCAAAAATCACACGCTTTGCCACTGAAAGGACTGATTTTATTCCAAATAGAAGAACGAGAAGTGATGAAGACAGAAGCCCAGAGTTGTGGAGAAGTTGCTGGGATTGAAGATACGATAATAAATTATGATAAGGAAAGTGACCCTAACTTTCATCAGTTGGAAAGATGATAAAACCAAGATAGTGTGATTTCTTGTTCATTCGGGAATGGCCCAAACCTGGCTTTGAAAGGGTGGCCCTTGATGTCATGCAGAGGAGCAAAATCAAGATGAAAGTAAGAGAAAAGGCAGTGAAGAGGGAGAACTGAGAGGTGTGGAGCATCAGCTCTGATGGACTCTGATGATGTGCCCCAGAACAACAGTGCAAGAGTCCATTCTAGGCCAGGTCAGTATTGGGAATGAGTTCTTCACAGATGTCTTACAAAGGGTACCAGGCCTAGTCCAGTCATCATACCTGGGACCAGGAGCTGCTCTGACCTCTGTAAAAGCAGAGTGAAAGCTTGGGAAACCATCTTTTCTCTCCTCTCTATCTGTTGCCAACTTGAAATCAATCTCTTCCTGTCAGTGGAACATAAGGTTTTGAGGCTGGTTTGTTGCTGTGGAATTTAATACCAAAAGGTATGTATGTTTAAAGTAATACCATGAGACCAGAGGAAGAAATCTGTGCCTCTGTTGTGAGAGATGCCCAGCTCCTTAGCTGATAACAGTGTCCTGCAATCACTTGTCTTTTGCAGTGTTCCTCATTGAGTCCAGTTAGTTAGGAATTCCAACATACCTTTTTAAGATTAGCACATTGTAGGTTGCACATTTTCCTTCATGTGTAGTCACTGTAATGCACAGTTCATCTCTTTCTCTCTTTCTTAGATGAGTGTCCTTATCATTAACTAGCCCACTTGTTCTTTACCTATGATATTTTAATCTCCTTTGGGTGTCTTTTCACAAGCATGGAAAAATGGAAATTCATGGTGAGCAGTTTAGGGCAAAAGGGATAATCTCCTTTTGAGTGTGATTTTGCTGGATAGATTTTTTTAATCACCAATGCATTTTGTATAAGATAATGGTTAGCACTTTATTTGATGACATTAATTCAGTAATCATTGAGTATAGAAACAGCGCTGTTACTACAGGATTTTTTATTTCCTATTACTATAGAAGGTATTTGTAATTAATTCTAGTAGTACTAATTCTTGCCTTCGTCAGTGTTACCATATTGTCCTCGAAAAGAGGGTATTTCTAAGGAAGATTTTTAACATCTAGACAGTGGAAATACTGGCAGTTGAATAGGCAATTTGATCACATGGATTTTTTGAAAATAGCCAACTTCCTACACGTGTGAACTGTGTCTTTGACAGCCCAAGGGCAGATACAGCCTGTGGTCATCTTCCAGTGCACACCGTGTGGCAGTGTGGGCAGAAGTTGTTGTATTTTTTCCTTCCTTTAGTGCATGGTAAACAGCAGAAAACCTCATATTTTCACCTTGTTGGTATACCTTTCATTGCTGCCCAACATGTCTCTGAGAGGTAGTATCTACAACCAGTGACCAGTTGGCTGCCTGATGGGTTTGTTCAAGTTCCTTTGGTTTGATGACATTTCCAAAAAAATCTGGGATTAATAATTTTTCATTTCCAAAAAATCTGGGGTCAGTAATTTTTCAATCTTTTCACGTGGCAACTTTCTTTAATTAAGACATTTTGAAATCATAAAAGCAGTCCAGTGACCTAAATTATGACTTCTCTGTAGAAATCCATTAATAGTTAGAGAATGATTTGCTAGATGAGCCAAGACTGAAGAAGGATGCTTTCTTTGTGATGCAGGAAGTAGCACGGTAGCTGGACCTACTTAAAGAAGATCTGTGGGACACAATTTGTAGGAAAGGAGACATTAGAAAACCTGAAGAAAGTATTGAAGAAGGAAAACTCACTAAAAAGGAAGACCTAGTGAAATGTTAGATAAATTGGGAGAAAGTTACCACACACGTTCCTGTGTCTCATTCAACAGTTGGCTTTCTGCTCCCCATTTACACTTCTATATTGGTTTAGTGCTAATCAATACAAACCAGCAGTTATTTGGATTTTTTGTAAATTGCAGCTTTTCACATAATTATTTCACATAATTATTTTATTATAAAAAAAAACCCCAAACTCTTCTAATTTCTTAGGGCCAAATGGGTGTTCCTGATAGAAAGTATGCACAAAGGCCTTTCAGTCCTAGGAAAGCTCCAAAGACTGGAAAATGATAATCTGTGTCAGTGGGTACTAATGAGATCCTAGGTAGTGGCACAGGCAATCAATAGCATCTTTTGATTGCTCATAGTAACAAATGTAATATGCATAAACACACATGTATATATGTATATTTAAAAATAGATATAGTACATATATTGCTATATTTTACATAAAATACACAGAAAGAGTTGTTGCCTACTTCATGTTGTCTTGAATGAATTTGCTGTTTTTTTTCCCAAATAGTTCATAAATGTGCTGGTCTTGATGAAGCCTGAAGAAAGAGCCACTTGGCTATGTAAAAAACAGGAGTTAGGAGCATGCTGTGGGAGCTCATTAATGATTCAGGAAGGTTGGTTTCAGTTTCCCCTCCTTCCTTTCACAAGGCAAAATCCGATAAATACTTTTCTTTCAAGGTCACAGTTGCTGCTTGGTCTCTGTCCTTCTCACAACCCTTACCCAACCATATAAGTGTTTTGGAGGATTTACAGGATTTAATTACCAGTTTAATCGAGGTTGTCATCAATAACATAGCCCGTCTCATAAGGAAAGCTGTATTATTTATTACAGGAGAGGGCTCTGCCCTCATCCGAGTACAGGGGTGCTGTGTTCTGAACAGCTTCTTTTCAGTCATGAAAGGGGCTTTTTCCTTCCCTTCGTATCCCCAGTAATCCTGTGGTTGCATTATGTACAGGAGAGCTGTTAAACAGTGGTACAGCAATCTTAGATACTTCATTTTTCAAGATTTGTAAAATAGAATTCAGTTTGAGAAAATTGTCTGTCTTTGCTAGGAAAAGGATGTTTCCACTGCATGTGTGATAGTACTTCGTAATATGTTTTGGCAGTTTGTTTTTCCAGAACTGCAAGTCAAAGTTTTATTTTTTTTAAAAAAGGTAATAATTAAAAACGTGTACATTTTTTCCTTTATTTAGAAATCATTTTAATGTAGACTAAGTAAACTTGTTACATACTCAATAACTAACCTCACTTCGAGAAGTTCTATTGTAAATCCTAAAGGGAATACCAGATTAGTATTTTAATTGCAGAAAAGGAAGCAGTGTTCCTCTAATGGGGGTGGAATCCTTTGTCCATGTAAAACAGCTTTCCTGTCTTGAGAAATATATAAGCAATCACTCACAAATACAGAAGAATAACTTGATGTCTTAATATCTTTTCTTTGGAATCCTGTTATACTATTTTCTCAGCCGAGGATTTTCTTCCTAAACAGACTGCTAAAACAAGGTTTGATGCTTTGTCAAGAGGCCAACAAAGCTGCCAGTCCTTACTTACATAGTTCAGTTTTCACATAGACATCATATTGCTGAACAGAGTCTGCTTTTTGAAATTTAAATTCTATAGTTTAAAATTTATATTTAACATCTGTTAACTTGAGTAGAATGACCTGGATGTATTTGTAGGAGCTAAAAAAGTTGGTCCAGTATAATTTTTATGTGGGCTGAAAAATAACAAAATTCAGGGCATCATCTTTTCCTTCTCCTGCTTTTTTTGAAAACCTGGACAGGGCAAAGATCTGAAGTAATGACAGAATGCGAATTTATCTTAATAATTTCAAGAGTGAGCTCCTGAAGGTCAGCTTTATTGTAGAAAATTATGAACACAGTTAATCATGCTTGTTGAACATGACGGCTTCAAATTTGCTGTGGGTTGTAATCCCTAATCAGTCAACGAATGTCTGCAGTTCACTTTGCTCTTTCTACTGACGTTGTACTTAATATGGGTCAAACCAGTTTTACATACATTCTATTGATTTTATGCTGTTCATAAAATGCTAGTAATAGAAAGTCTCTCTCTGCTGTTTTTTCTAGTACCTTAATGTTAATATAATTTCCAAGGGTAAAGCTGCTCAGTGACTCATGTGAAATATGTTGGAAGGAATTTGTATGTACATACATATAAATGTGAAGCTACACAAATTTTCAAGTGGTATAATTTAAGCAGATGATTTAAGTTGAGCCCTGCTGTTTGGCTGGGGTTTACTTTTATATGTTTTTATTTTTAGGCATTTGTCTCTATATTGAATTCATAATGTCGAGGCCTGCTGGACACAGATTTGTTGCCTTGGCACATGAAGTTCATTTTTTCATGTTGCAAAGAATACGTGCACTGATAATCTGAGAACTCTGGACAGAGAGGCGTGGATTTACAAATCCTTTGGTTTATGCTCCTTCTGATGCCTCATGCCAAGCTACCTTGTGCTAGAACAGGAGATGTGGAAACCTGTTGTTTCGCTGCATTCATACCTTCTGCCTTGCAGGAAGCAGCAAGGGAGCAGCAGAGCCTCCGGCATGACAGACAGCAACTTGCAGAAGCTTTAGGCAGTGCAAGTTGGCTACAGTTTAAGTTCAGTCCTAGGAGTAAGGTGGGCCAGCTGTTTAACAAGCAATTTTGATGTTAGGTCTCCTGAGGATTCTTCAGTGCAGTGAATTACTGGTTTGGCTGTTAGTGAATTGGGTTTTTATTGGTATATGATCCCCAACAAAAGCAATAGCCCCAGACAAAACCCATAAACCTCAAGCAAAAGCGCACTCCGTGCAGTATGACTAAGTATTTACCCTTGACTATATTGGAGGCTGTCTTACATTAAGTTCATTTAAGCAAGCCAAGAATCTACACTGAGAAGAATTTGGCCAGTGACTGGAAGAGTATCTCTTCACTGCTTATCACAAAGCATGATAAGCCACGCATATTTCTGTAGCTCTAAAACACAAGTGCAAGCTGTGTCTGGTAGAGCCCGGTCCAGAAAGAATCAGTAAATAGTAACAGCCCTCCTCATGGCATAGATTGTTAACTGTGAAAAATGTGAACTGGGAACAATCTAGAAATACCACAATGGCTGTTTTGGTCTCCTGCAGAGTAGGATGGAAAAGAAAGCAATTGGTGAAGACATATAAATATATTAAAAAAAAAGACTAGAATTGGCAATTGCAAACCAAACCCTTGACAATTGCATTAATGGTAATGCATTCCATTCCAGTTCATGGTGAAGTAAAAGGAGTTGGTCTGGTAGATCAAATATGGCTTTCATTACAAGACTGCGACAATGAAGGTGAGATGATAAAGCTATTCAGACTCCTAACCTATAAAGAGCAAAGACTGTATTATTTTAAAATGTACGTAGTGAATTTACAGAATTATTTATTCTTAGAACAGATGTCACTATAAAATACTACATTTGTTTTCAGTTATATATCTGAGATGTATCTATTCTTTTATGTATATGTACGTGTATACATACACTTCTGGTTGAAAAAAATATATGCAGACAAAATGGTGAATAATTAATGATGCATGTTAGGTTCCCTTATGAATCTGGGAGATTCTTTTTGTGCAAATGTCAGGGCTTTGAACAGACTCTGAAAGGGATTTTATTCTATTGAAATATTTGATAAATTGGTATGAACTAAACAGCAGTGTGGGAATGTAACTTGCTGTCTTGTTTTCATCATTACAAATACATTGTGAATCAATTGGTAAGAATCCATTTGGTGTACACAAACCCAGCTGTATAGCTAGGGAAAAGTCCCAAGTATTATGTTTAGACTAGTGTCTTTAGTGTATTCGGGTTGTTGTGTTTTTTGGTGTTTGGGGTTTTTTTGTGGGTGTTTTTTTTTTCCCCTAGTTTTCGGGTTTTAATTTTGAAGTTTGCTAGCATGATTTCAATCATCATCTTATTTTCCAGTCCAGACAAGAGTAAAATCACAAGAGCTTTCAAGTACCCGTTAATATATTTTCAGACAGAATGTAAAAAATGCTTTCTGTTCCATCAATATTGATATATAGCACCAAGCCCAAATAATTAGAGCTGGCCAAATACCAGGCTTTTGTGTCTTACATTAACAAAATCGGTACAATTAGTTTGAAAATTATTTAACCAGTTGTAATACTAGCATGCATTTTACACAACTGAATCACCTCTTCCATTATACTTCAAGTAATCAGGAATAACTCAATTCTATGTTATCTGTTAAGAGGTCTCCCTGGAGAGTAGGCACAGCATGTGGTTTGCCTGTGCTATATAATTTCATTTGGTTCTGGGGCAAAGCACAGCAGTGTTTGAGGCTACCAGGATGGGGCTAGGGTACATTCTCTGGCCCTTGGGGAAAGGCATAGGTCAAATCCAGATGTTTAAAACTCATTTCTCCCTCATCTCTCATGTGTACTGTGTATTGCATATAATTCCTGAACCATGATCTCCTTTGAACCGTACTGGGAGTCTGGGAGAATGCTGTTTATCTTAATGGATTAAATAATTGTGGATAAAAAGAAGATACACCCTTGCTCAAGCCAGGGCTCTGACTTTTTTTAATTTTAATTTTAATTTTTATTTACTGATACAAATGTACCCTGAGACTCTTTGTGTTTGAAACCTTCAGCTTAGTGCATGGGCCTGGAAACAACTTGTCTTGTACAGCTCATTTTCACGAAAGAGTTCTTGGCTTGTTAAATAGTCTGGATCTTGTGTGTCTGTTTCACATCTGAATTCACATGTAGGTAGGGTGTGGTCATTCAATCTCTAACTCGTAGCAGCCTTGCTCCAAGTAAGTCTGAGTTTATTTTGGGGGAGATTTTTTTGGGAAGGTGAGGGTAAGATAGCATCCCCATCTCATGAAAGGAAGGCGGGTATAAGCCCTATTGCTGATTCTTTCTGCAGTGGCAATAGCACAAGTAGAGGGTACCACCATATCCAATGCCAAAGCATTACCAGGTACCAGGGACTCCTGGCCTCTGATTTTTGCAGGCTGGGACCTGTTTGAATTCTGGAGGCCAAAAGTAGGCAGTCATTCTGTTTGTCTGTCCAAAGAAGTGCCCAATGTATCATTTTGGCTATTTATTGATTGAAAAGGCAGGGAGATTTGACTGTGAAGACTGAGGACTCTGGATGTGTTAAACAGTGCCTTTAGGGGGAATCACCACCAAGTAAAGCATCAATCTCTCTTAATTCAGAAGAGTTTTGTTAATGCAGCTATGAAACCATTATTTCTGTAGAAAAGTGGATATTCAGAAGGCAGACCTTGGCAATGCTACAGAAATAACCAAGCAACAGCAGTATTCCTTTCCTGGTTCTGTCCCTAGAAAGTTAGATGACAGTAATATGGTTAGTAGTGTTTTTCTGTGGTTGAGTAACAGGGCAGGAGCTTGCTCCACGTGCACAGAGAGGAAAAGGAAAGCTGTTCACACAACTGGGAAAGCATTCCTAGTTCATCAGTGATAGCAGATGAATAGGATTTGAATAGGGTATATATAGCATACTGTGTGCCAGACATGGGTAAGAAACCCAGCAGCTCCAATGCCAGGAACACAGTTTCCCCTGGCAGTTACGGCAATAAGTAACTGAACGTAGTATCCATTAAAGACTCATGTCTAATTTATTTCATGTTAATTAAGTTTATAATTACATGGTATCATTTAGTAAAATTGTTTACTTTCTCCCATAAAGTTGCTGAGTCTTCAGATGGAGCTTTTGACTGTAATTTAGGAGCAGTGAACCTTTTAAATATAGTATGTGTTTTGTTCTGTCAAAAAAGTGCTGTAAGAGGTAGAAATAGAGAGTGGGAGCTTCCCTTTTCCCCCAGACCATTTGCCTTTTCCATTCCCTGGTGTGTCCTGTGAAGAATGCTCCTTTGAATGGAGATCCATATTGTGCCCATGTAAAACTGGGAGCACAGTGAAATTAACTAAGGCCAGCCTAGAGAAAGTGCACATTGTTTTCACTTTGGCTCCAAGCAGCTGTCATTCAGAAGACTGAAACTGCTTCATTTTGTACTGCGCTGTGCATTATTTTTCCTTTAAAATATTCTTCACCTTTTGTGTTTGGGAGGACTCACAGGGACATTCACAGCCAAGCAGTGTCTTTTGTGTGATTCCAACTTAACTGCAGTATCTGGAAAGAAAGAAAAGTCTTTGCATTTTTGGAAGAGTTGTGGGACCTGAATGCATATACAAGCTGCCAACAAAATGTGTGCCAGACTTGAGATGGCTTTCAAGGAGTATAAATCCGCAAGGTTCATGAGGAAACCTCCCATCCCTCATCCTTCTCTTCCCTGAAAGCCTGTTGTGTTGCTGTGGAAGAGGACTGCTGTAGATAAAGTTCAGCAAAAGACAGCTGTAAGATTGTCTGTTCCTTGTGCTGTGACATGAGGATTTGTGGCAAGAGATAACTAGCAGGGATTTGGGGGAGATTTTGAGTTTTTCCCTCTAGGACTTATGTCTTAATTTTCCTATATATTTTTTTTCTAACTGGGACTTTGCTGTCAGTCCATTATCCTGATCATTGACAATGCACAGATCAGTTTTTTTAAGAGAGATCATTAATTGCCACATGGAAGTGTCTGAAGATTAGTATTTGTAAAGGAAGACAGTTGAGACTAATGAAGTAAAAAACAAAAGAATTGTTTTACTAGAGACACTCAGTGATTAGGATATGCATCTTGTCAGAAGTATTCAGACTTCACAGACTCAGGGTAAAATGTCATAACAAGGAAGCTGGAGAATTGTTCAGTAACGACTATGAGGCCTGTAATGATCAAAGGAGTTGATATTGTTGTAAGGCAACAGTAAGCATTATTAATTAATATATATGATATAGTTCCCTAACTTGTACTGTGCTGGAATGAGCAACATTATTTCCCCTATTTGTAAAAAAAACCTGGCTTGCCATTCTTGTCAAAAGGCCGTATATTGAAAATGTGGAATGTCTATTGATCCTTGGAATTATGCAAGCTGATGTGATAGTAGAGTTGGCTTCAATATTCAGGTAGAGACACGACGGTTTCAAAGTTGACAGTGATTCTCTTTTTCAAAGGGATAAGGCATAATTACACTGTGTCCTTCTTGTGCTCTGATCTTATTTCTTATGGCTGTAAACTGACACTTGTCAAAAGTTTATCTGTGTAGTAGCATTTCTGTATTTTATAGGCATACCCGTGAGTGTATTAAACACAGATGCTAGGGATGTCATAAAGTAAGCTTTTTTTCTTAACAGCTTTGACTTGCAGAAAGCTTTGTGAAAACATTCCCTGATACATTCATTGATCTCTCAGGCATACAGTGTTTCATGCAAATTAAGTGTAAAATAGCCTGCAGATGTCCGTGGTTTAAGGTGTGTGTGTAGATAGTAATTGCTACGCCCTTTTCCTATGAACTGGTTTTCTAATAATGCATGTTTTGTGTGGTTCTGTGGGGAGCTGCTGTTACTGCAGTCATCTGTTTCTGAGACGCAACAGTTCACAGAATCATAGATCAAAGATCATCCATTTCCATCATCATCATGAAAGATCATCTAGTTCCAACCCCCCTTCCATGGGCAGGGACACCCTCACCAGGGTGCCCAAAGCCTCATTCCACCTGTCCTGGAACACTTCCAGGGATGGGATAACCACAGCTTCTGTGGCCAGCTTCTGTGCCACTGCCTCACAGTGAAGATTTTTTCCAAACATCTAAATCTACCTTCTTTGAGTTTAAAGCCATTACCACTTCTCCTATCACTACACTCCCTGATAACCAGTCCCTCTCCAGCTTTCCTGTAGGCCCCTCTTTAGGTACTGGAAAGCTGCTATAAGGTCTCCCTGGAGCCCTCTCTTCTCCAGGCTGAACAAGCCCAAGTCTCTCAGCCTGTCCTCATATGTGGGGTGCTCCAGTCCTCTGATTATCTTTGTGGCCCTCCTCTGGGGTCACTTCAGATCCATATCCTTCCTATGTTGGGGACCCCAGAGGTGGGCACAGTACTACTGCAAGGGATCTCACTAAAGCAGAGTAGGGGGCAGAATTACCTCCCTTGACCTGCTGGTCACACTGTTTTTGATGTAGCCTTCTGGGCTGCAAGCATTTCTGGCTCATGTTGAGCTTTTGATTGACCAGTACCTCCAAGTCTGTTCCCTCAGGGCTGCTCTCAACTCATTCTCCACAGAGCCTGTAGTGGTATTCAGGGTTGCACCAGCTCATGTAGAGGACCTTGCTTTTGACCTTGCTGAACTTCATGTGATTCGCGCAGGCCCACCTCTCAAGCCTGCCGAGGTCCCTCTGGGTGGTATCCCTTCCCTCCAGGGTGTCAGCCGCACCGTAGAGGTCAAACTGCCAAGTGTGCACCCGATCCCAGTGTCTGTGTCTCCAAGAAAGATGTTAAGCAGTGCCAGTCCCAGTACCGATCCAAGAGGAACGCGAGTTGCTTATTCACAATCTCTCACACTCTGTTCACTTTTATTCACTTCTTATTCGCTCTTACTCACTTTAACTTGTTCCTGAGTTAGAAGCTGTGCAGAACATTTGCACTTACTAGCTCTGAGTGGTGGTGGTTTAAGATTGAGCTGTTAATGTCCTTGACTCTTGCTAATTAGTAGCAAGCAAAACAACTGCAGCAGTACTGTAAAAGGAAACGTCTGTTTGATATTGCACTGGAAGGCATGAGGGTAATGACTCTCCTTGAGAAAGAGGCAATATATTTCTCCTTAAGAGTGCTGAGCACAAATGTGTCATTTTCCACTGCCTGCTTGGAAAATGAGCACATCTTTCCAAGGTATCATACTGTGAAATGAAATAGAAACTCCCAAATCAGACTAAGGAAAAAGCAGATTAAGGTATTAAATGATCCTTGTTAGCAGTGTAGAGGACCACCAGCCCCAAATATTTTGGCCTATGCTGAGTAGACAGGTCAAGTTTTACCATCTCTTGGTTCTAACTCATTTCACACTGAGAACAGCTTTATAGGCTTCTTTAGTAAAGCACATGTAATTCTGTTTGATCCCCTTTCTCATTTTATGAACTTGTAGATCAATGAGACAAACCATTAAATAGATTGAATGCTGCCTACAACACTAATGTTAATGGCTCCAATTTTATTAAACCCATTTGGAAATCTCATATAGGTGGCAGCATCCATAAAATGACAAACTGTTTCCTTATCTGTGGAGCGTGAATTTAAACATTTGACGAAAAGCTAGTGAGAGCGGAAATCTTTCTAAGATATTGCAGTATTCTAAAGAATTGTAAAGGACAACTAAACCAAAAAGTTACAGGTTACTGTAAATAGTCCTGAGGCTAATATGGTACTGTATTGTGTACTGCATTGCTGTTGGTGAAAGCAGCTGGAGCATATAAGAGGGTCAAGACTCTTACCTTGATGTACATCTTCATGTTTTATGTCTTCTGGTCCTAGTTTTGCTGATTACCAAATAAATTCAGTTTTTAGAAAATTTGATATGGAGAGAGAGACTAATTTGAAATTCAGATCCAAAATTTTCTGGGAATTCCTGGCCTCTGATAAGTTAAGACTGTGTCCAAGACTGCATGATTTCTAGTCTTAGGTTTTCATTTCTTTGTTTTCTACTCATGCTTTTATCTTTGGGTATTAGAGCTTTTAATAACATAAATGAAAAATACTGTCTTGTTGCCTCATGACATAAAAGCGATGTTTAGAACTAAAAAAGTTGCATTTAAACATTTGTTACTGTGCTCTGAAACCCAAGGCAGTATTGAGCATGGTGCATGCAAAATCCTAAGAAAAAGGACGGATTTATTCAGACAACTTTATCTTCTGCTGCTGTGTAGGCATTGCTCTAATGAAGCAAGGCATTATTCTTCGTGCAGTTCTCAAGAAAACTACCCAGGAGCCTCTCCTTACTTTCCAATAAAAAAGAGGTGTTCTCATTTTGCCATAACATTAGCCAGCATTACTCTTTGAAGCAGTGGCTCAGATCCAAGGAGCAAATAAAAGTAGGAATGAATTGTTTCATTTAATTTTCTACTTGAAATCAGAAACTGACAAATTTTATAAGAATACCTTTTTCAGGTAATGCAACCGCATCTTCTCTTTGCTTTCTTCCATTCCACTCAGCAGTTCGAGCTTTCTCCATATAAATCACTATTCATTTAAAAAGAGTAGAGATGTATGTGTGTTATGCTCGGTTTCCTGCAAGCTGGAAAATGTAAAAATGTAAATTGATTTTTGTTTCAAAGCACTCTGGATCAAGGCCTTGACTAATATTCTGCTGAGGATAAACCATACATACTTGGTGAGGAGACAAAGCGTACTAAGACTTCACGTCATAGAAGCTTTCAGTTCCTCAGCAGTTCTTTTGCTTGTGCTTTCCCTTGAAGCTTTGGGTTCACATAAATGCTTTCCAAATTTATGCAACATATACATAGAGATCTATTTGAAGAGCGGGATGTGAGTCTGTGAAACTTACTTTGAATACAGTTAAGTCATCATTACAGGAAACTTTTATTTTTAGTACCAGAGTTTAGGTCAGGTTTGTAATGACCAGGAAGGTTTGTGTCCAGACCTCCAATAAATGTCCCACTCACTGGAGTAGAGTTGGAGTAAAAAGGATTTGACACAACTAAAATTTATTTCTTCCTTTGTGAAAAAAGTTCAGGAGACAACCATGTCAGAATATTTTCCTTCCTGAATGACTTAGGTGAAGAATTGTAAGGAATATAGGCAGTGAGAAGAGGCATGGTCAAGACTGTTAGAGACAGAGAAATTGGCCCATGCAAATATGACTATCAGCATAACAGTGATGCTCCCAAATACAATGCCTTCTGTGTTTTGATGCCATTCACTACTCAGTCCAGCGCTGCTCGTTGGTTGGAGGAGGCTTCTCCACATGTAAAAAGGATTATGTTTGTGAAAGACTCTTCTTCCAGAATGAGTTTAGTAGGTATAAACTTACAGCCTTTTGCTATTATACTGTCCTTTTCATGTTTTCTTCTCTAATGAATAGGAAAAGCTAAAAACAATTGGTCTTAGAGGCAGCTCTCAATGAGACTAAGCTCTTAGGAAATTTCAGGTCATCCAGTACCTGAGGCAAAGCTCATGAGATAGTTAGTCAGCTGTGGTACTTCCAGAAAGCTAATTGTAGAATTAAAAAACAAAACGAAAAAGCTTCACTCTTGGCTAACATAATTCAAACTATACTTTATGTAGCACATTCTCTTTGTAAGAGAGCAGTTAGACTTAAATTCAATGTCCCCAAAATACTAAAATAGTGTCTTGCAAATCATCCTAATGTTTGTTTTAGGACTAATAATGAATATAGTGCTCACTTCAAAACTCTCTGAATGAAGACCTGATATTGGAAATAATCAGCAGGTTACATTTTAAACTACTTATTATTTTCTTTATTGTCTTGGACACATTTGCATCTGAGAGAGACAGATACATAATGTTCCCTTAAAGGATGAATGAAGTTCTGTCATTCCTTGTACAGGGAAGATGGATAGCTTTTTTCTCTCTCTTCCACTTTTATTTTGAGTTTTTTATTTTTATTCTTCAGTGTACTTTCCTCTGCAAGCCTGAGTGGCAGCTTACATAACAGCAGTGTTTTTTTAAAACTAATATTAAACTCAGAATCCAGGGCCCCAGTAGCAACTCAAGCCAAAATCAGGTTTTGCCTCAACCTGTCTAGCAGACTGTTTTTGAACTCTGAGAAGCCAGATGAGAGGTTGTCAGTTAGGACATGAGAAATCATCTTCTGAACACCCACTGCCCATAATATTTTGTCTCTGTTAGTTCAATGACTCCAAATAGTCAGAGAGCTAGTGTACAAATTAAGTCCAGGCTGCCTGCTGCTTAATGAGTTTGTAGCTTTTTCTACTTTGCCTGGAACCATGTTTTCAAAAGCACTTCTGTTAGCTTCTGCAGCTTTATAATTCAGTCTTTTTCCCTTGCTCCACTTTACCCAAACCTTGCCACCCCACAACCCCTTGCCTTGCAATTATTCTGTACTTCCCTGTCCTTTTCAACATACATTACCTTGTTCCTTGGTTGCTTTCCATGTTTCAGTGAATAAAGTAAATAGGTTTTTTTTTTTAAAACCTTTCTCTCCCCCCACCCCTGTCTTTTAATTAGTCCCTTCTATTAACCATTTTTTTTTCCTTTTAAATATTTATTTATCATGATTAATTTTTGTGCCTTCAGTAGGACTTCCAGGACTCCCTTGTGCACTTCTCGACTGCTCAGGTCCTAGGTCTGAGTCTCTTTCTGCACTGGTTGTTCCAGACATCACTCTTTTCTGTTAGAGTTACTAATACATACATGCAGATGCAACTAAGAATATAAGCAGATCTGTTGTATACCTGTACTTTGCATAGTGCTGTACTTCATAGTAGTTCATCAGTTATCAACTTCCAAAATGAAAATTCAGGGGTGCCTTTAAATACAGCAATGTGATTCGCTGTTTGATTGCAGCAGACAGGTAAGGAACAGGCTGAAAGGCTGGAAAGATTTCACTTGAAATGATTTGCTTTACCATTAATACCGTGGTCTAGATGTGTGTTTTTATATAAATGCATATATCATTCCTTTGACTTAGCATCCAGAATCATGTGCAACTCATGGATTCAAGAAAGCAAAATTCCACAGAGGCGATCTGAATTGTCTAGGAGATTTGAAGGGAGGTGTAACTTTCAGTTCTAGGCTGTGAAAACCCTGATGGTACTTCTCTTTTTTCTGTTTAACCTGCGATTTCTAAACATTCTTCAGAAAATGACTTAGGAGGTAATTATTAACTACAGTGACTCAGTAAAAATGCTGCAGAAAGGCCTGGAAAAGCCTGCCACCTTAGTACCATTTTCAGAAACAGATCCTTAGTCTTCCTCAAACTCTGTTATTTTCCACGTGTATGTAGTCATGAATGTCAACGTTGTTTTACAGCTGTGCATTTTTCTTGATGTTGCAGTAGGCCTTTTTGTCTGTCATGTTAATACACTGTGTGATGAACTGGATTTTCAATTATGTGCTTTTGGTTTTGCATTTTCTCATTTACTATATTACTACATTAATTCACTTTAAGATACTTGATGTATGTGAGAGGAGGCAGTATAAGTATAAGCAAGGACCTGAAAGATGTAAGCTTCAGTAAAAGCACAGAATCCAACAATATTGTAGTCTTCCTTAGGAGTTCTTAAGATACTCATCACTACATGTGGTTATGACTTTAAGAATCCCATCTTCTCAGTGTCAGTCTTGTCTAGAGCCTTCCTCTCCAGGTGAAACAGCAGAACCTGTGCAGAAACCTAACTGTTATGAAATGATTTTTGCTTCAACAGATCATGTATTTTTTCCCTTGAATTAGCCAGGTACCACTGTTTTTACTTGAGCCTTACACTAAATCTTAAGAATTTTTTCCGAGAAAAAGGAATTTTGCCACACCCTTCTGGAGATGTGGGGTGGCTCAAAGCTAGCATGCTTCTGAATGTGCCATTAGCTACTTTCAGTGTAGAAGTACTAAGAATGCCTCAAGGTTAGAACAAGCAAGAAAATGCAATGTAAATGAATTAGTCATTGTTATTAATTGCTAACAGTCAAATTCAACTCCTCTTGAAACTGATAGCATAAGCCCCATTCATTTAAGGCAAATCAAGATTTGGCTCTGAGTTGTTTAAATGCTGTGGAATATAGATAAGCTTTCACTCTTTATAAACAGTGAGAACTTACTAAGGCAAGGTTAAAAAACAAAGCCAAACCAAAACTAAACAAAAACTACTGATGAAGTTTACATTTGCAGAATAATAGTACAACTCTCACATGTTTTTTTTCAAATGTCATTAGAACAAGTAATGGTGACTGTCAACAGCGATGTACATAATAACCCAACTGCATCAGATAACAACAGACTGGGTAAGACACTGCTGTTTTAGGAAGTATTTATCCTATAGAGTCAAATAGTTGGATTTCACATTGGGTAAAACGTAGCCTTCTTCAAAGTTCGTAGCCTTAAATGGTCAGGTAACATTTGAGGAGGAGGTGCACAGGGTTTTACTTTCATCTCAGAACAGAATGAGGCCCAGGGATTTTTGCTTGTTTTTCAGTGTGCCAGCATACTTAGTTGTTATTTTTTAAGTTCCTGTTGATATTTGGAAACAATAAATTTTAAGGTAATTAACTAATATTTCCCCTGACTCCACTTTTTTTCTGCCATTACAAAACCATTTAATAGCATTAAGGGCTGGAGCCTGTTTGGAGCCAGCCGAAAGGACGATGTGCACAGTGCAAAGGTGCCAAACAAAGATTAGAGGGGGACCTGGTGTTGTACTTACAGTAACTCTGTGGTATGGCGGGGTTTCCTTCACTTAATTGATGGACCAGACCAAAGACAGAACTTGGCTGTGCACCACAGGCCCTTGCACAAGGCAGGGCATCTGTCTGAGGTTTTTTCTGACCTGTGCGTAGTACAGTCCCTGGTTGGAGAATTTTAGATTTATTGTGTCACAGCTCAATATGAATATTTTCATATGTTCAAGACAAATGAGTAAACTGCCTTATACATTTTTAATTAATGAATGAAATTGTTGGCCACAAGATAGAGCTAATGTTGTCATTTTCATTAATTCATTTACAGTTTTTATTTAACATTTTATGCATGCTTTAAATACATTTTATGTTTATGTGATTGCTTGTCAAATATTCATTTGTATTCATTTTGTATTGATTTTTATTTGACTTATTTTAAAGCATGATTTCTCATATTTTATTTTGTTTCTTTTAGGTTTTGTTTTATTTCATAAGATCCCACTGGATGGGTAAATGAAATAAGAAAAAGATGAGAGAGGGGATGTTGAGCTTGTGGAAGCTGTATGCTGCACACTAGGGAGTGGACAGTTTCTTGCCCATTGAAGTGCCACCTCCCTTGGACTTCTCCTTTAGACATTGGTTGTGTTTGGAGACCTGTAGACATGCATTCAAATCACTAGCTGTTTTTGCAAGACCAGGGCAGAAGCCAAGCCCTGAGGCAGCTATAAAACTCAAGAAAGTCCAGAAATAAGCTATCACGCTTTTTCCTATTGCCTTGTGTCTTTCAAAATGACATCGAGATGAAATTACATTATATTGCTTCCTCTGTCAATTTTTTTTCTGTTTGAACTTAACTGGAAAGATGTTGTTTTTATAAATAATATTTATCAAAGGTGAACTGCAAAGTTGCTTATATTTTATTACATTAATAGCTCTGCAAAACTTCTGCAAATGCTTAATTTGAGTGTGTGTGTGTAAACTCACATTGATTTCAGTGGGAACACTCACATCATTGGAGTTAAGTTCTTGTATATTTTCAGGATATGGCCTTAAATCCTAAAGCAGTAAACTGCAGAGCTGGCCCTGCAAATCTTATTTATGTATGTGGTTCCACTGACTTCACTAGGAAGATGGAGAGTAGTATGGACTGTATACAGAAAGGTGGTGATACCATTCCTTAATGCATTTGGCTACTGAACCAGTGCCACCACTTACACATTCAGCTAGGTCATGCTTACTCAGTGTAGTCCATAAGTTTGGGTAAGTGTACAAACCTTTAGCAGGCTGGAATGCTGATTCTGAGCCAAGAGCAAGAATAACACCACTACAGAGTTGGTCCTTCAGGCTGTATACTTACAGGCGTGTTTAACTGTTCATATTTAAATGTGAAGTATACTTCAGAGTATGCTTCAGTATACTTCTGAGGAGAGCCTACTCTCTTCTGAGGAGACTTCACCAGTAAAGATAAGTCAAGGCACATTTTGCGAGAGCGGGGACTGCATTGAGATATAGTGCTAGACATTTGTTTCATGCTATTTACCAGTCCAATACTGAGTTTATAACTTGATCTTTTCAGTTTAGGAAATTGTAAGAAAGATGGAAGTTTCTGGTTTTAGCTACAAAGGCTAGTAGCAAAAAAAATGAGATAGATGCTTACACTCCTGTGGATTTTGATTACAGTTCTGAGCTATGATTTGATTTTAATTCCGTACAGGTATGTTTAGTAGCAATGAAGATACAGTATTATTCTGTCTATCCTGTATTTGCTTTTCATTGGTTTTGCTTTTTCCTTTCAGCCATTTTCACCCTTCCATTTAACACACTGTTGTCTTTTCTTTTGCTGCAGCCTTTTGCAGCGTACACAATCCTTCTCCTTCTACAATACTGCCTTGACTCTTTGTTCTATCTCCATATACTTAATCACTTTTTGCCTTCTAACACTTACAGTCCTTGGACTTTCTTCTTGTGTTGTCTTCAGCCTCTTGCATCAAGTTCTTTCTTCCTGCTGTGCTCAGGTTTTTGAAATATCCTTGTTAGTCAATAAATATGTCCACATTTGCATTCTTCTAGGCCTGCGTAGTGAGATACTTTCTTTCCCTTGCTACTGGCTAGGGAAGAGGAGATGCAGTTGCTAAAGTGTTTTCTTCACTTCTCCAAAATCTGTCCCAAAGATGTGTTCTTGTTCTCACATTAAAGAAGAGGGCAGAGCTGGAGGTCTGCTGATGACCAAGGAATCATGGTGCCTTTGTTGCCTTGCACATACTGTGGTGATCTGGAGAGGGATGGCAGCAATTAAAGATAGCCATCATGGTTTCTGTTTGAAGTTAGATGTCAACAAGTGTTCTGCTGTTCTTCAGAAACTATTAGGAATGTCTGCCTTTTTTCCCAAGTCTATGTGGACATAGTCATTTTAGTGAGATACAGACTTTCTCTTCCATGTACTTATTCTCTTTTTAACTTCCTTTTAATTATTTAATTCTCAGACTTCTTACTTAGCCATTAATATTTCCTACTGCTGTAATAAGATCTGATGCTATTGAGCTGATTCTGAATCAATAGAGAATCATTTAGGTCAGGAACATTTAAACTAAAGTCAGTGGAGTTACATCAGATGGAAGTTGGATTGTGAGCAGAGCTTGACCCAGTAGCCCAGATTCCAGTCTTAAGCTTTGCTGGGACAAAGTCGATGTATTTCAGTTATGTATTCACCATTTATTGCCAAATAAAAGGAGACTCTGAACCTTTTTGTTTTGGCAGGAAAAAGGCAAACTTTGCAGAGCTGGAATTTGGCAGATGATTTTTGAAATATTTAATTTTAAAAGGCAGTTCTTTCTGATTCATGATATTTATATGCATCAATGTGCACAGTTATTAATTGGGGATTTTTTTCATTATTTTTTCATAATTTATTTTATAGCACTTTGCAGTTCATCTTTATGGTGTAGTAGTAGGTTTGACCTTCAAATATTTCAGCATGTACTGACACAGTATTTCAGACTTTGTGTAATCATGGAGGTAACTTTACTAAATCACAACTGATTTATGCACCAGTGAAATATATATATTTATATATATATAGTAGAATATCCTTCTTACATATTTTGTACTATATCTTTTATATTAGCCTCTCAGTGCACTATTACTTGATGGAGATATTTACAGAACTTTACGAATTACAGAATGTGGTTCGTTACTAATAATGTCTTAACGCAGATGTTTAATGGTCGATGGAAAAAGATTACGTGTTCATAAAATGGTTTCTGTTCAGTATGTAGACAGAGCCTCTTACAGCTAAGGGAGCTAAACTTTTAACGTGGAAATTATAGTCCCCACTAGCTCCTGTCTTTCAACTTGATCATAAGTGACATTGCTTCTAACTGTAGAGATTCTGATCTGTCCAAGTGGTGTTGGTTTACAAAGGGCTCAGTTAATTACGAATTCTTGACCTCCTTAAAATAAAGTGAGACTCAAACTAAGAATAATGCAGGAACCATTAACATGGTAAAAGTTGCTGAACATCCAAGATTTTACGTTAAAAAGCTTTTATATTGTTTCACTGAGCAATAAAAAAGGCTATGAAATGTCTAAAGGCAGAGTTGCTATTTTTTTTTCACTGTGCCAGACATGAAACTAAAATAAAAGCATATTTCTAATGTTCTGCTAGAAGGGCTTTATTTATACTAGAATTAGCTTTAAAATGACATTTAATATACCCAAAAAAGTACTGAGATAATCTGTTGAGAAGTTTGATGGGCAGATTAGCTGGGAGTCGGGAGAGGAGGCAGTGCTTGAGGGTGTTTTGGACTAAGGCAAGGCGTAACATCCCATCCTTCAAACCAACCTGTTTGTGTCAGACTTGGTATAAGTTTGACCAGTGCATGGGTCTGTGTTGCAAATGACATCATTGTGCCTAGGCAAAGCCCAACGTCTGTGTTGTACTTGCTGCAGCTGCCTGCCATGCCAGGCAAGGTGAACGCCCTGGCAAAGCCTGTTCCTGCAGAAAAAGCATTTGAGGACAATGTGGATTTTTTTGATGGGAGTCATGGCAGCTCATGACCAAGGCAGATGGAGGCTGCTGTGACACATTCACATGGCAGTGTGTGTGTGTGTGTGTGTGTCTACACAAGTACCTGAACCAGACAAGGCAGTCCCCAACCTTTCCCCTATCTGTGACTACCAGCTGCATCTATCCCATGGAGCAGTGAAGAAAAACACTCATTTCAGTGGGAGCAAGATCCTGGGGGGCAGCAGACAGTGCCAACAAAACATGTTTTCAGCTGGTTGGAAACAATTCTACTTCAAATAGTTCTCACCGGAATTGCTGGCTCTTTTTTTTGACTGCCAGCAGCAGCACTAGAAATCTGTTCCTTTCCTAGGGTGCAGCCAATCCCTAAGCACAGTTTTTCAAAGATTAAAAAAAAAACTTATGGATGTTTGCCATGTAGGAATGACCTGTACACTTCCTGCTGGCTTTTTATGCAGTAGCATTCATACAGAGGTCCGGTTTCTCAATCCCTTCACCCAGCCATTCATGAGAAGTTGACAATCATCAGTACTTTGTTTGCAGCTGTTTGAATGCTTGAAAACTTGAAAATAGTTTGTAAAGGTGGAAGCCATCATCAGACAGATTAAAAACGCATCTTTTCTAGCATGTTGTCATTCACCCCTCCTTTTCCAGTTGCATATTTAACGTTTAAAATAATTTGAAAGCTATTAACGTATTAGGCAGCTAAGTATTTTGTTAGCATTCATTTCAGAAGAAAACCACAGAAGGCTTTTCGTTTCTTCGGCTTCCTTCTAGCGTCTTCTTTTCTTCTTCTTCAGTTTCTTATTCCTTCTCCCTTGCTTCTTTCTTCTTTTCCTTCCAGTTTTCAGTGCTTCTGTCTTCTGTTCTTGAAAGAGCTCAACGTCCTCCTTCATGAGCTGCAGTAAGCTCTCTTCTCCATCGGGTACAAATGTGTAGTGTCTTTGAATATTCTTCTCAAAGGCTTTGCCATCGCTGTGTGATGGTGTCAAATATTACAGGTTATAATGAGGGGCCACAGTGTGCCTAGAGAGCACGGATGGTTGGAAGTATCGACTATAAATACAGCATTGTAGTTGAGCACAGACAGCATTGGTACTGTGTATTTCACACATTGTCACACTTCCATGGGAATCTGCATCCCAGAGCCTTTCAAGCTGGCCTCCATTTGTTCGGGTTTTTTAGTACATGCAGATTAAATCTGTTGTGAACATAGAAAAGGATGCATTAATAGGAAATAAATATAGCTGTTTAGTTCCACAAGTGTGTAGACAGTGTGGCTGAGCTTGTAGAAGATGTTACTGTCTTTTAATCAAGGCTTAAAGTTAATCACTTAATTTATTTACATTAAAATAAAGTAAAATTGAAAGAATCCACATTAGAGTGTGCATTGTGTTGATGTGGACATGCCATATCCTTCTAAACTTTTTAATGGCATCCTTCCACGATTAGCTGTATTTTTTCAGCTGCAAGGAGTATGGTGGAAAAGCACGTGTCCTGGCCTGGAGCAGAGTTGCAGGCAGCATAGAGCCAATTTTGAAGAGGGCAATTCCCCCATAGTCCCTAGACCCAGCAACTCACAGCAGTGTTACTAAGGAGATTATGTCTTAATACAGGAGGAAACTCCCCTCAACACATACACATTTTCACTGCAACTGTGTTCCTTAGTTGGAATAACAGGAACAACCATATAGGATTTTAGGGAACTAGTTAAGTAAGTGGAGGGTGAAGTCATGGCCTTCTTGTGATGACTTTGATTTTAGCTTGATGCGAGCAGTGTGAGGCTCACTCCTCAGACATGTCCACAAAACAGGAAAAGAAGTTCTCGGGTTTTTTCTGAGGGGTTTGTTTTGGTTTTTTTAATCACAACTATTTCATTGATATTGCTGGCTTTACTAGTATGAAAGCACAATTGGGGTGCAATGTCACTGCACAAGCCCAAGACCAGATTCTCTGGCAAATTCATAGGAGAATATCTTCCACTGCCATTCAGAGCCCTGTATTCCCTAGTCTTTCTTAGATTTCAGGTTCAACATAGAAACAGGATGAAAGTAATCAAAGTACAGAATTCAAGCATTCTTTACTAAAATACTTATTTTCACATGTTAAAAAAGTAATATACTAAATGATAGCACAAAAATGCCTTCTACCATAACATAACGTCACATTATTAAAAAAAAATATTCCTGTAATTCGTCGGCAACCTGTGAGTCTTTTCTCTTTTTCTGTCCCCTCTAATTCTCCACATTGAAACTGTTTTATATTTCTTGTAAATAATAGACAATCATTGTTTTTATATCTTGGCACTACCGTAAAGGTTTGGGCAATAAATTCTTACCAAAAATTGTACTCAATTAATTTACTTTTAACAGGCCAATAAAGTTTTATAATTCATTATCATTGTGTTTTCCATTCCGTAAATTGATTACATCTAGTATTTCATGAGTAATTGTGAAGTGTATTTGACAATGTATGAATCTTGGGAGTTCATTACTATTTTCTGTTGTTAAAAATGTGCTTATTGTTGCTTTTGTCTTCTGATAACCAGATCCAACTCCTTAGCTATATTTTTATAGCGTATTGAATGGTTACCCTATTTAAAAACCACCCTCTGCCCCTCAGAAAAGCTGTTTGCAGTAGTTTTGTTTCTGTTTGGTTTAATTTAAATGATTGTGTGTTTCACATGTACATTCGGTCAGGTGTGTATATACAGATCCAATGTCTACGTATTCGGCTGTGTGCCATAAGGCAGCAAGTTTTACATGTCAAGCCATGCTTCATCTACTCAGAACTTGAGTGTTCAACCAAGCAACTTATTCTACTTTAAGTAAGCTGTGCTGATTTTTCCAAACTATTTTGAGGAAACATCAGTGCTGTGATTTGAAGGGTGTGTTTTGCTTTGGGACTTCTGTTTGTTGGCCTGGACCATCTGGATTTCTTGGCAGACCTAATGAAACAGAGTACACAAGAATGTTGAAATGGTTATGTCACCGTTTAAGCCCAAGTTTTTCCCTTTTTTGCATTTTACTGGGGCATGTAATATTTTCCCATGAATTTGATTGCTGTATTTGGAGTATAGCAGATGTGGATATTAGATTACATGTTCATTTTCTCGCTTCTGAAATGTTCAGTCACATTTTTCTCTTCCGGGAGCTCAGTGCATCTCTGAGCGTTGTACCAAATTTGTTTTGTATGCCTGTAGGGAATTTAAAATTTTTCACTTACTGGCACAATTTTTATGTCATGTAATGCATTTTTACTTACGCTTTTTTATCATCATCCATGCAAAATATGCTTTTGGAGTTAATTTGATGTATTCTCACTATCTAGAAGAAACAGATTTCATAAAAAGGTACATTTTTTTCCTAAGACAAGATTTCAATAAGTCATGGCGTTGCAGGTAAATTCTGATACTGATTGATACAATTACTTTAAGGAAAATATTCAAACAATGTAAAATATTTGATTAATGAAGACTCTTTGCCAACTAGAAGAACATGCTGAAATTGTGATGTGTTGGATATTTTTTTTGAGTGGTAGCAAGCTTGCCATTGAAATACTGTAATACAGGGTTTGCAATCTCAGCAGACCAAGAGGTTATTATATAGGGAGAATGATCCAAAAAAAAAAAAAGATAACAAGTAGCATAAAGTCTTAATGTTCTTGATAATGGAAATGAGTCTAAAAGTGCACACACGGGTTCATTTTTTGATGAACATGAAGTGTAAGTTAGCAATATTCTTGTAGAAGTATTTTGTTCTTTTAAATGAGACAGAAAATACAAACAGCATATATTGGATATTTATATCTTGAGAAATCATTGTTTCTGTCAAATTTCTCCATAAACATAATGCAAGAATAAATACTTGATTTCATAGGTGAGTTTATAATTGTGTTACTATCTTAAAAGTTAAATTCATTTAAGATCACCTTTCAGGTTGAGTAATTTATGTTTCTCCCTATGTGATGCTAGTAACCAGGCTCCAAAGCAAAACCATATCTGGTTCTTCACACAGTGCAGTTTCATGAGAATGGTTGCAGAGAGTCAGAAAATTCTGGGTTTTGATATTTGGATTTAGATAATTCTATTGAAAGACCTTTTTGGAAATGTGTTTTGCCTGGAAAAGCAAATACACTGGGCAGGTTTCTAAACTAAGTGTTCTCTAGCTGGCTTGTTGAAAGTGACAGATACTTTAGATTTGAATGATAATGTTTTGTTTGGCTTCTGAGTTACTATCCAGAGCTCTAGGACTTTTCATCATCAGAGCAGAGTTAATAAAAGAGCCAGATGTCGTTAAGGTCTATAAACAGAGAATGGAGTTTCAACTAAAGTAATCCCCTCAAAACATAAAGCTGCAGTTCCTGGTGTGTGATAAAAGACAAAAGTGGGTAAAGAGAATAGAATGGTGCATCTGAAAGAGAGCTGAAAAGGAATTTGGATTACAGTTCTTGTTTGGTGTATGAGTTGATACTGTGTTTGATACGAACAGCTTGCTGTGGTAGTCGAAAAACAGTAATTTAAAAGCCACTTGTTTGTCTGATTTGTTTTATTTCTGCAATTTGCTTTTGTACTGTAGTTTCCAAATGCATAGTTTATTCCCATTATGCCATTCTTATGATGCCATTATTGTGTCTTAATTTTTAATCTAGCAAACTTCAGGTGTATTTCTGTTATACACTGCAACTCTCATCAGTAAAATGTCAAATAGTGTGTCAGAATAAGTAAGAATATAAACATGGCAGCGACTTTTATACCTGCATTTACACTTGCCACATGGAAGTGCTGTGCTATTCATGCATTCAGAAGCAGCAGAGTATTCAACTGGCTATCTTGCCATGACATCTTCCCAAGAGAACTGGTAAGCAAAAGGAAAAGATGCAAGTGGGTGTTGGGAACCTCGTATCAGTGACACCACAGATCATATTTTCTCAGTAACTCTTAAAAGCTAGTATTGGGTAGGAGAAGTTAGAGGATAGGAAGTGGTGAAACTGGCTCTGGCCAGATAGGCAATTGGTTGTACAGTTTCTTGATGGCTAGTGTGATCCCACTGAACAGTCACCCTGCCTTCCTCAGAAGGGATTTAGCAGAATTTCAGTGTCTACAGCACTGAAGTCAGTGATGCCTCAGGAAGGGATGTGTTATCCCTGCCTCAGGGAACATGAGCCAAGAAAACAGCTGGTTCTATATAAACCTTTATCTGAGGACTGGGTAACATTTCTTGCAGTTAAATGTCAGCCCATGATGAGTTTTCCTAATGTCTTTACTCCAGCAGATGCCTTGGCATAAGCCTTGCTGCCTAAACCAGAATTCCCCTTTCTTTTTCTAAAGTTGCTTTCCGTGTAACCAATGAGACCTGGCATGATGCCGAGGTCAGAGCTTGTAAGTCAGCTCACACTTTTTTGCCCCAGATGGTCCCAGATGAAGGTCAGTAGGGCTAGCCATGTCAAAGATTCCTGGTGCGCTTGTTCCTAATTAATGTATAGTCAGAAGAAGTTGGTTCACTTCTATTAAGTCTTCAGACTCATAGGAAAAATCCAAGGGCCATATGTACCTGTAGAGGTTAAACATTAGAACAAAATGTGAAGGCTTGATAGGTCTGTGCCTTGTAGAAGAAAACATTTGCATCAGACTGCTGTTCTCGTTCAGATTGAAAACAGTGGATGTTGCCTTGAATATGAGAGACAAAAGTTGAAGCATGAAAAAATATCAGTGTTGGCTTCCTCATGGTAAGCCCTGCTCACTGATTTTTCTATTAATGTCAGGTGATCATACGAAAGACCTAGAAAGTTAGTTTCTCTCTTAGTTTTATCTTTTAGAAGCCAAAAGTAATTTTTTGGCAGTCTGAGGTACTACATCAGCCTTGTAATATAGCTAGCTGCTTCTCTTGGTGAAGTCTGTCTTTTGGGTACCAAGCAGCCTGGTGACAGACATCTCCACCCCTAATGGGTCGTGTGAAGGCTTCTGCCACACAAGCAGTAACTCCATGCCAACTGCTCAACTGTCTTATTTTTCAATACATGTAATGGTTTGGATTTGTTTTTTTAAATAGAACCCAAATAATCAATTCTGCATTTGTTGCCTTATGAGAGTGTGACTCAAAACCAGGTAAGTTGACTGTGAATTGCCTGAGCTTTTTCGTTCTCCAGTAACCACCAGGCATTTGAGCTGAGTTTTTTGAAGCAGAATATGCAGAGACCGGCGTTCTACTTGCTTGGGTTACCTTTTCCCATATATCAGAATTGGTTTTCCTTTGGGAGTTGGCACTTTTCAGGTAAAAAGTCACACTTCATCTCATTGTTGTGTTAAAAAAAGTGTGAAGGGCCACGTGCCTCTTCAAGAGGAAAGCAAAGATTTATTATAACTGCTTTTCCTTTCTAAAGAGGACGCCAAGATGCTTTTCCCTGCTGCTACTTCACACTTTGTTAGAATCCAAATGTATATATAACCCTGTTGCTGTTGAACTCAGCTACCCTGGGAGCCAGATGAAGTTGTTACCGGTTGTTAGGAGGTGATGGTGTTGCCTCTGGGGGCAGTTGTTGCTATCTGTGGGGCTCTAACATTTTTTGCTCCTGAGTCCTGGTCTGACCTTTGCCCACGGGTGAGGGCGGCTGTAACCATGAGTGATTTGTAGATGGTCCCCATGATAGCAGTTTGATCAGTGATTGCCAGGGGACAGATACTCATGCCAGGAAAGGGCAACCTTTGGCAAATGAAGCAGAGAGGCTGAGGATTGATGGCAGAGAGACTGAGCTATCCTGTCATCAGTCTAATTACAAAGGGTTTGATCATCTCTAGGAGGGGAGCAGAAATTCTAAAAAAAATCAGATTTTTTTTCCCCATTGGAGACATGCAGGTCTTGTTTTGGGTGCCATAAATCAGACTACTGTGAGATTTATTTGTTTAATACAGAATATAAATGTAGTTTTATCTCACTGCATTCATAAGGAATTCCAGCTGCATGTTGCAGGATGCATAGAGGCTGTGCAGATGCTTGTCTGGTTGCACCAGGGCCCTGGCTCTGACCCCAGGTAAGAGCACAGCATTGTATTTACCTATAATATAAATCAGGAGCATTTATTCATTTGAGATTTTTGTCATCACTGCAGCTACAGAGCGGAGAAATCGTGCATGCATGTGTGGTCCTGCCTAGGGTCGCATCTTTCTCTTACTCAAGTAATTTTATCTGCTTCAGGATTCTGGGGAGCGCTGTTAGTATTCCAAGTTAAATTGTCCCTGAGTAATGTTCAGGTGCTTGCTTTAGCATTCTTCATTTTTCTGCCATTCCTACCTACACATTGCAATTGCAAGTGCACAGATTGTGCTGCCTGGTTTCCTTGCATTATGTTTATGTTTATGCCATGTGACTATAAACACTAACAGATCAATCTGTCCAGCCATGAATATATCTGTATGGGATGCAAAACTGTGAGGAACTCAAAATCAGTAGAGACTGAGAAAGGTATGAGTCAGATCCTTAACCAATTCACATCAGCTAAAAGACCAATTTAAATATTTGCCATTTGTAAGTACTACTATTCCCAACTGTTTGGGAATGGTAAATTTTAAAGCTTGAAATTCACTGTCTGTTAACATTTGTAGGAGTAAGCTTCTTAGGTTCTGCCAGACATAGAAAGGAAATGCCAACAAAATTAAGGAATACAATTTTAATTCCAAACCTGTAAGTTTTTTTGGGTGCTTAATCCTTAAAAGCCAGATTTTGTGTAAGATCTGTATTATCTGTAGTTTCTTTTTTTTCTACAAAATGATCTAGAGAAGAACAACAAAGATGATCAGGGGGCTGGAACATCTTTCCTCTGAAGCCAGGCTGAGAGAGTTGCTCTTGTTCAGCACAAAGAGAAGGCTCCAGGCAGATCTTATTGCAGCCTTCCAGTACCTGAAGGGCGCCTTACATGAAAGCTGGACAGGGACTGCTTGTCAGGGAGCCTAGTGACAGGTGATGGCTTTAAACTAAGGGAATGTAGATTTAAAATATATGTTAGGAGAAATTCTTCCCTGTGAGAGCAGTGAGGCCCTGGCACAGGCTGCCCAGCGAAGCTGTGTCTGCTTCCTCCCTGGCAGTGTTCAAGGCCAGGTTGGATGGGGCTTTGGGCAACTTGGGCTAGTGGAGGGTGTCCCTGCCCATGGCAGGGGGTTGAAACTGGGTGATGTTTAAGGTCTGTTCCAACCCAAATAATCCTGTGATTCTGTAACCTTTTAGGGGTTTATGTGGGTGTAAGAAATGGCTATATATTACAGTTTTAGTCTTGCGTTATGAGCATAGTGAATAAAGTATCTAATTTCTTACTACTAGTTTACGAGTTTACATATGATACATACCTTGAAACTTGCTATAGAACTCATGTCAGTGAGTTTAATTCAACAGGGCTAGCATATGTTAAATTCAGGACCCCACTGTCTTTATACTGGTGTTTGAATCATTATTACTGCATTGATCTTTATTCTGCAAGAGATGGTGGACCCTAAACTAACGCTGGATGTGAATATTAGTTACTTTTCCAGCAGTAATCGCTTGGCAATTTGAATTTAAATTGGTACCAGATGGCATTATTGGTGATGCCAAACGTCAGAAATCTTGTAAACTCCTGAAGTTTCATTTTAAAAATGACATCTGTAGTGAGATCCTATGTCATTCTTTCTTTCTCAATAAAAATTTAAATGGGTGAGAAGTTCAGGACTTAATTTCTGCTTCAGTTAGCAGGCTGGTTAGATATCAAGTTGTCATACCTTCTTTCTTCCTTAGGTAGGAAGAAAGAAGGTATGCTACCACATCATGAAAACTTGGAGAAATTGTCTGTTAAAAGAAGAAATTGTCTGTTAAAAGAAGAAAAGTTGGTACTGTCTTAACAAAGCAGATTCTGATGCCTCTGAAAATTGTGTCAGGGAACAAAGGTGTCCTGACCACTCAAGTCCATGACCCATGAATTCATATTTTAAATGAATTGCTGTATCTGGATGGCTGGGCACAAAGAGTTGTGGTAAACGGAGTTAAATTCAGCAGGCAGACAGTCACCAGTGGTGTTCCCCAGGGCTCAGTGCTGGGGCTGGTTCTGCTTAATGTCTTTATCAGTGACATGTACAAGGGTGTGGAGTGTGTCCTCAGTAAATTTGTAGATGATACTAAAATGGGCAGGGCTGTTGATCTGCCAGAGGGTAGACAGGCTCTACAGAGGGACCTGGACAGGCGGGCTGAGGCCAAATGCATGAGGTTCAACAAGGCCAAATGCACTTGGGTCGCAACAACCCCATGCAAAGCTACAGGCTTGGAGAGGAGTGGCTCAAGAGCTGTCTGGAGGAGAGAGACTTAAAGGTGTTGATCAACAGCCAGCTGAACCTGAGCCAGCAGTGTGCCCAGGTGGCCAAGAAGGCCAATGGCATTTTGGATTGCATCAGGAAGAGTGTGGCCAGCAGGAGTAGGGAAGTGATCCTTCCCCTGTACTCAGCATTGGTGAGGCTGCACCTGGAGTACTGTGTTCAGTTTTGGGCCCCTCACTACAAGAAGGACATTGAAATGCTGGAGCATGTCCAGAGAAGGGCTACAAGGCTGGTGAAGGGTTTAGAAGACAAATCTTGTGAGGAGCAGCTGAGGGAGCTGAGGTTGTTTAGTCTGGAGAAAAGGAGACTGAGGGGAGACCTCATCACTCTACAACTACCTAAAATGTGGTTGTAGTGAGGTGGGGGTTGGTCTCTTCTCCCTGGTAGCTAGTGACAGGACAAGGGGAAACGGCCTGAAATTGAGTCAGGGGGAGTTTAGGTTGGGTATTAGGAAAAATTTCTTTGTTGAAAGGATTGTCAGATACTGGAACAGGCCGCCCAGGGAGGTGGTTGAGTCACCATCTTTGGAGGTGTTTAAAAGAAGGGTAGATGACAGAATCACAGAATCATAGGGGTTGGGAGGGACCTCAAGAGATCATTGGGTCCAATCCCCCTGCCAAAACAGGCTCCCTAGGACATATCGCACAGGTAGGTGTCTAAGACAGGTCTTGAATATCTCCAAAGAAGGAGACTCCACAACCCCGCTGGGCAGCCTGTCCCAGGGCTCTGTCACCCTCACTGAAAAAGTTCTTCCGCATGTTGGTGAGGAACTTCCTGTGCTCCAACTTGCAGCCATTGCCCCTTGTGCTGTCTCCACAGACCACTGAAAAGAGGCTGGCTATCTCCCCCTGTGTCCCACACTTGAGATATTTATGAACATTAATAAGATCCCCTCTCAGTCTTCTTTTCTCAAGGCTGAACAGCCTTTTCTTGTAGGGGAGACATTCCAGTCCTTTAATCATCTTCGTAGCCCTTCTTTGGACTCTCTCCAGGAGATCCCTGTCCCTTTTATACCAGGGAGCCCAGAACTGGACACAATACTCCAGGTGGGGCCTGACCAGGGCAGAGTAGAGGGGGAGGATCACCTCCTTTGACCTGCTGACCACACTCCTCCTGATGCACCCCAGGATCCCATTGGCTCTCTCAGCCCCCAGGGCACACTGCTGGCTCATGGCCAACCTGTCATCCACCAGGACCCCCAGGTCCTTCTCCACAGAGCTCTTCTCCAGCAGGTCATGCCCCAGCCTGTACTGATTCCAGCAGTTATTCCTTCCCAGGTGCAAGATGTTGTGCTTGTTGACACGATCTAGTGTTGGACCTAGTAGGGCTGGATAGATGGTTGGACTCGATGATCTTAAAGGTCTTTTCCAACCAAAACCATTCTATGATTCTATTCTATTAGCTATTAGCTATTTAAAGTGATATGGCTAAGTGAAGGGAGCAGCCAGCATAACCTGAGGCAGTGCAGTGTCCCCTCCCTGCAGAGATAGGTACCCCCTTAGGGATAATGGGTTCCTCTGCTAAAGGATGTGGTCCAGCTGACCCAGCTGAAACCAAATGAAGCTGTTAATGTATTGGCTGCTTCCTCACATCTCTCTTCTGAGGTGTCTTATTTCCATGGCTCAGAGCCCAGCCTAGAACCTCCCAAAAGGATGATACCCAGGTATGATCCCTGTGCTGGAATGGCACAGTTATTTTGGATGGGTATAGCAGGTTTTTGTGATGATAAGAAAGCCACACTGCCTCCAGCTGGTGCTGTTGCAAAGTATACAGGCTTGCTTCTTTACCCCCTTCCTGCTTCTTGCTGAGCCTCAAAGAGGAGAAGGAAAGGAATATGTTGCAAGAGGGATTCACTTCTGCTGGCTTCCAGCCCAGCATTAAGCACTCTCCAGCAAGCTGGCTTGTCCGCCTCGCATCTATCCCTCCTCTGCAAGTCCACATGACTGTATGACTGAAAGGTGAAAGACCAAAATCTTGCTAATTTTAGTAATCCCAGCAGCACTGCAATGAAAAGCTAGCTCCATAGCTTTTACATTTCTGGTAGCATGCAGCAAATCATACTGTCTTTAATCCTCTCCCTGGCAAAACTCCCACTGACTTCAGTGGGAGTTTTGTCTGAGCATGACCAGAGTTGGAATTTCAGGTTTTTGTCATACATTAATTTCTCAGCAACAAAGAGAAATGGATTTTATAGATTTTCAGTTAAACATTGGGAAGACATGAAACTGTCATTCTCTATAATGTAGTTGCACAAATATGGGCAATTACCTTTTTGGCATTGCCTCTTGGGAATAATACCGATCTATTACTTTAACCCATTCCTAACATAATTTATGTGCAGCTGTATATTATAGATGCTGCCTTTCAGTGACACAGCCAAGTGCCACAGCAGCAGCAGACTTCATTTGCCATAAAGGTTGTCATCATTCTTTATACAAAGACAGCAGTCCTAATTTCAGTGTCATTCCTAGGGACTTTGCACAATTGTCAGATTAATAAATTATTCTCAGTTGATACTAAGATGAAGGGAATTAGACTCTAGATATTGCTAGTTCCCTTTTTCTGGCTTCACGTTTGGTTTCACTCTTCCACCCTATCTCCAGATTTCTTTCTACATTTTTCATGAACTACCCAGTTGGAGCTTAGCACATTATTTTGGGTAGTGGAAAAAAAAAGTAAAAAAGAGGATCTGGCAAAGTCAAGTAGTGTGTAGAATAATCTTTGGGGAAAATTATTTCTTTCTACAGACTGTGAAAATGAAAAATTTTCAGTTTACTGAAATTACAGCATAAATGCGGGGACTCTAGAGAATTAAAGACTAGGTGATTATGTTCTCGTGCTGAAGTTCAATTCTTGTTTATTTAGTGCTGGTGTGCTTGGGGTGAGGTTGTGTGGTTTTTTGTGCATGTGGGAAGAACACGTCTGCCTTTTGCAGTCTGGTCCTTTGAGACCTGTTTCTATGTGGCCACTGCAGACTCCAATTTGAATCTCGTCCAGTAAACGAGGATTGTGGCTGTGCATGGTTTGCTTTAACTTGCAGTTTCTGAAGGCATGAAGATTTTTTTTGCATATCAACTCAGAGATATGTTGATTAGAGAAGTTTATATGGTCTACTTCAGTTGGTGTTAATGTTCTACACATGTTCCTTAGACTAATACAGAATTACAACACCTTTTTATTCTGCTTTATAGAATTTGCTTCTAATGGTGGTCAGGAATTAGCCTGTGTTACCAGCTTCTTTTAGCGGTTCCTTTTTGAGACTATTTGATACTTATGCAAATCTATTCTGATGAATCTGTTGCTAAGAAACAGCCATGACTGATTTTTTGGTAAAAAGGGAAGTTACACTGAGAGCAAATGAGTGTTTCCCTAAATACTTGAGTTTAACAGGTTCTAATATTATTCAATTCTAACACATAAATAATAACAGCACAGGAGACCATGTGGACAGTTGGGAACTGAATATTACAAGGTAGGAAGACACAAGAGTTAAGAAATTCAAAGAGATGTTAGAAAAAGAAAGGATAGATGAGCCAGGTGGTCAAGAGAGAACCAGTTAAGAATAGAGAGGCAAAACTAAAGGACAGAGTAACTAAACAGAGGAGGGACATGAGAAAAAAGCAAGGGGAGAATACAGAAGAATTCAGAAGTAGTAGAAGCAGCAGAAGTTATGTGTGAAAATATTATGTACAGCATCCTGAAAAAAGAGAAACACTGCTTTATTTAGAGCCCTGCAGAACAGAAACAGCGATGCTTCCAACATTTTAGCAAAATCTCACTGTGGTTTTGTTACCATTTTTGTGACCAGTTTCATAATTAGCGTGTCCATTTTCAAATCTGCTGTAGCAAAACAGAGATTGTATTGTTGTATGGCCACCTCTGAGATGGATGAACTGGCTGGTAGGGTGCACATAGCTTCAAGTGTGGGGCTTTTTCCTGCTTCCTACATAGGAATTTGAAGGAAAGCTTGTAGGAGAGAGGTGACAGGAGGAATCTCCAGCAGATGAGCTATCATTTGGAAGGGAGGAGGAGGTGTCTGTAAATGGCAGTAGAGGATCAACATTTAGAGGCAAGTCAGTCAATTTATGCAGCTAATCTCATGTCTTGTGAGGGATGCTGCTGGGACATAAATTTGACATGTTGCCTTTCTATCCATGTGTGTAACTTGCTCCACTGCAGTAATTTTTAGATTTTTGGAAGAGGGTTTTCAGTGTGTAAGGCTTCACTGCCTTAGGAATCCATGCTTAGGGTAAGGGATGTGTTTGGAGGCAATTCAGCATCTTTGATCTGATGCTGTATTCTTCCACTCTGTTCAGCTCCCTTGCGTCTCTGACTGTCAGTTATTTTTTAAAGAAAGTCACAAAAGATCTAATTGAACACAATCCATAACTGTGTAAATGGGAAGTCATTAATGGAAAGTGATTGCTTTTCCTTATGATTTCTTAGAGATGCACAAAACCTCCAGATGCTAAGGTCTGTGCTAAGGCTACTCCACATTGGAGAAGATAGCAGATGCTTCACTTGGGTGTCACGGGAGTTTCTAGTGACATGTGATTGCTGAGAACCAAAAGTCTTCCCAGAAAACAGTTCTAGCCAGTCTTACTGGCCAGCAAGTTTTTCTGAGGACAGGCTGTGGTGTCTGTTTGAAGGCCAGGGAGGTGTGTAATTGCTGAGTGCTCTAGGGACAGAGACTATAGATAAAGCTACTGAAATGGCTACTGATAGAGAAGGAATCAGTTTCACTGTTGCTAAGTCAGGCATTGATGCTTAGGAAGGAAAGTAAGCTATTGCTTGCTTTGTGCTCACCAAGGGCAAGTTTTGGACAGATTGTCTTCTGTGCTTGAAGCCTCCTAGGAACTGTTTTCCAAAGGCCAGGTACTGCATCCTGAGCACATGCAGAATTTGGGCCCTCAGTACCTGAAACCCAATAATCCAAGGAGAGAGTGAACTACTCAACAAGAAATAGGTAGTGGAGTGTTAGGTCACCATCCTCCCACGTCTGCTCTTCAGATGTAAGTGGACCTTTGGAGTTTTGTTTCAAAAAACGTTTTTTCAAGGATGGGGAATATTTGGAGATGAAGAGGAGCCAATCCATGTCAGTGCAAGTCAATAAAGCATTAGTTGGGTTGCAAGATCATCTCAGCAAGAGCTGAGTAAACAGCGATGCCAGATATCTTCAGATGTTGTTTATAATATGAGTGTGATGTTGGTTTGATTGTGTATAATAATTTAGTTTTGCTTCTTTGCAGAGTGTCACATTTAAAGTTAGCTAGCGTGGCTGTAAGTGAAAGAAGAATTGGAAACTATTAGCTGGAATGAATGCTTGTTGAGAACAAACTGGGGATGTATATTTGAATTTAGGACAGTGTTGACTTCATAATTTATGCAGTTTTGAGGGCCTGTAGTAATCTTCTGCTCACAAAATGTGAAAAATGATACAAGACTTGGTGTTACATGTCATGTAGTTAACACTTAGACAAAGGAAGACCTGAGAAACAATTAAGGGGGAAACCACATTAAAATAAACTGTATGCAAAAAATGCAATTAAATAATGTGTGTTCTATTTTAATAACCCTATTAATAAGTTTATTTTTAGACTATGTATTTGTACATCACTGGTACATTTCTTGTCTTACAAAACCTTTGCCTTACGAAACCCTTCTTGGAGCTGAAACCTAGAAAAGTCACTTGCTAATGTAGTGAAAAGTATGTACTGGTATTGATACACACTATGTATTTATTGAGCTACGGGCCTCATTTAGTTTGGAGTAAACATAAATCAACGTTTTCCATGAGACCACTCAAGGTCTACCTTTTTGTCATGATAGAAGATCAGGGCTGAAAGAGAACCTGGGAATTTCTTCCCAGTCCTAAGCCTGTATCAGCTATCTTTACCAAACGCTGTACTCTCAAGAAATAATCAAGGAGGGCTTACAAAAAGGATGTAATTTCATTAGTAGTGCTTTAAAAAAACAACAACAAAAAGTACACAAACAACAAATACAAGTTTAATATCAAGTGAACATTTTTCCACCATCTAGTGTGTCTGTCATGTCATGTAACCATGTCTAAGTATATAGAATTTGAAAAATTATTCAAGTTGACTACTCCAAATACCTTTGCTGCTCTCTGGGGTAAAGACTGACTGCCAAACCAGCATGGGGAAACTTCTGTTGCTTCTGTACACATTGTCTTTATCTTCTAGACAACAGAGGACTGTATTTCCAGCCCTAGGTATGGGAATGCTGACCCTTGGATTATTTATGAGAAGTGTGGAAGCAAGTGAATGTTAATGAAATAGTTTTTAAATTAAATGAAAAGCAACAGGGATTTAATTTGGGGTGAATTATTCTTTTTTACTTGATGCCAACAATCACATTCCAGCTGATCTTATTGTGGTGATTTTTCACTGTAGTATTTTTGAAGGTTTGTAATTCTACTCATGTTTCTGAGATATCCAAACCTGCAGGTGGCTATAATGAATAGTCTTGGTGATCTGTATTAAAAAAGATAAATCATTTTTGTCTTTACTTCTTTCACATTTTCTGCTGCCTTGTATCCTTACTTCTCTGGCTCATGTATTCATATTGATTAATACATGACATCCCTGCTAGATTTTTGTCTCAGGCCTGTGTTTCATTTGATTACCAATAATGAGAAGCCATAAATTCCTCATTCTTTACAATAGGGCACATCATCTGAGCTGCAGATACTGCAAATGTGTCCACAAAGCAGTGGGCAGCTGTATAGCCAGCATTTATCCTACAGCTGAAGGTAGGCCCTAAGGCCTGAAGGGCCCTGTGGTTCAACAGCCAGGGCTGGCAGTCACTCCTGGGTCCTGCTCATGACTTTGACAAAGACCCCACCTGCAGTGCTGGGCGAATTGGAAATCCATGCAGAGCTCCTCCTGTTGCCTCCAAATTGGGAACAATTGTAGCATGTACCTCGGTGAGGAAGAGCTGTAAGGTTTTACTGGTTATGGTGCTTAAAAGTTTGAAGATGAGTAGCAGATTGTGGTTGTGGGATCTGTTACACAAATGCTTTGTATTCTAGCTGAAAGGAGAAAGAAATTGGCAACCTTTGTGCTGCAGGCCGAGGCTTTGGTGAGGACATCTCTTGGGAGAGGTGGCCCTATAGTGAGGCTAGGGCAGAGGGGATCAAGCCAGATTTTTCTATCAAATCCAGTGTCTATCAGAGGCCTTATCCCTTTTCCTACAGGGTTTTTCAGTGCTTCAAAGGAAGCTTCTTGGGTGAGTTGCCTTGCCAGTCTGTCCCAGACCTAGACACCTTTATCTCTGCATCCTGTAGGTTGTGTGGCTTTTCAGGATAGACTTGAGTTACAAAGGTGTGCCATAGGCTATCCTTGGGAGTCCTCCGTGTTTGGAAACATCCCTTGCAGAAACTATGACCTCTGGAATGCTCTAGGCATGCGCCTAGAGTGGATGTGTGAATGCATGCATACAGGGGAATAAAGATGGAGTTGTGAGAAGAAAAGCAGCTGAAAGGAACTGACTGGGATTGTTTCACAATCATGCTCCATAATAAAACTGAAGCAAACAAATATGCAGCTGTGGCTTTCAGATTCAAAGCCACAACAAAAAGGCCTGATGAAATACTTGAGTGGCTAAAATCTGCGTGCAGTCATTTCAGAGGAAATTACCCAGTTTGCCTGTTTGTTGCTCTCTACAGGAGTTAGGCATTTGAAGTAAGTTTTCCAGAAAGAGGAACGTACATTTCAGATGAAAGGTGTTTAAGTCAGTATGACTGACCTTCTGACACATAGCAAAGCTGAAAATTTGGTACTGTATTGCTGAATAACATACCTATTATTTCATTAGACTGAAAGGAATGCATTACTTAAATTATCCTACATAGGAAAGAAAGTAATACAGCACTGTAATTTATTTGCTCAGTATGAATGCAGTACAGTGATAACACTACAATTTAGTCTTCTTGTGAGGCTGCAATAAACAAGGGAGGACAAAACATTGATTTTTTACATGAAAACAAAAGCAAACCACCTTGGATTTTTGATCACCCAAATTAAATGTTACGTCAAAGTGGTCTGGCTTCATCATGATTTTCAAACAAATGTCTGCACTTGGCCTTGCAATGGCTGTAAGTGAGCAGACTCCTAAGGTCTGCTTCTTGAGCTTTAACCTTTATTTTCATCCCCTTACTCCTGCAGGACACCTCCAAGGAGCCCCCTTTCTTCTTCATATGCAGACACTGTTAAAAGTGTGCACTGACAGGGAATAGTGGCATTTGCCTGGTAGGGGTGGGGAACTTTTCCAGGTCTCCATTCTGGCTTCCCTGACTTCCTGGGAGCATGCTTTTGGATAGGAACCGAACTTCTTGGGTAGTGTCAGAAAGTTTTTCTCACCTCATATATCAAGAAGCAACTGAGTACAAGCTTAAACAAGCACTGGTGGGTGCAAATCAGTTAAACAGATTAATGATACCTGTCAGAAGATGTGAAATTATTTATCCTCTGAACACCCAAGCCTGGCAAGACTCAGTTTCTGAGTCACAGACTTAATGTCTACAATGTGATTTCTGGCTCGGTGTGCTCCACCAGCATAGAAGGACATACAGTGTTCGAGCTGTGAAGAGCAGTGTGCTTCAGCAGGATGGACTTGAGTATAATGTTGCTTGGGGTCATCTTAGTCTTTTGTTTTCTCCAGCAGAATTGAAAGAGTACTGACCACATAATACTCATTTCACAACTGAGTGTGACAGCATCTAAGGAGGTGGCTTCACTGAGGCTTTTTTCTGGGGACCTGTCAGTGACAGGGATATCAGACAAGCAGGTGAGGGGAGGCAAGAAATGCTATTGCTCAGCACAGCTGAACTGCTGCAAAAGCATAGAAGCCCCCTGCCTTGAGCTTTCCCTCATTAAAAGCACTGGCAGCTGCAAAGACCATAATTTTCATGACCCCACTCTAGGTTTGCAGAAGACTCTGACTTTGCTCCGCCCCATCAAGTGAGACTAAACTGTTTTCTCTTTGGGGGAGAAAAGCTGGCTTTGTGGTTTGGTTTTTTTTTTTTTTTTGTTTTTTTCTATTTATGCCTTTTAATCCAATTCCCTGTATTCAGCATGCAGCATTTTAAGAGACCAACAACATAGAATAATGTTTGTATAATTGCATTACTTTCTATTATACTGGGCTCTCTTATGCAGGCTAATAGAATTGCATAAGCATGATTTGGTATCACAGTTGCATACAGTTGTTGAACTTAAGAATGCAAAGGAATATTGAAAGTAAAGCTAACATCACCGTAGTCAGAAAAAAAGTGTGTCAAGCTGTGATTGATGAATTGTCTTGCAAAGGGAGTGAAAGATAAGATAGGGATTCAAGAGTTAAGCTAAAAAGATGTCTGTTCTGGTAAGAAAGTTAGATCCTAGCTCCATAACAGGAAAAATGGAATGTCTGTTCTTGCTGAAGCATAAAACTTACCTTTTAATCATGCAAAAAAAGAACTTAGAATCTACAGCAAATGCAGGAGTCTCATGGGAAAAGAAATCTTGTGTAATTGCTTTTTCAGAACAAGGTATTTAAATAGTGAAAAAATACACCCCTCCCAAAAGGAAAATAGAGAAGATTCAGTATGACCTTGAAATTCAGCAGAGGTGATGCTGACTGATGTGACATGCGCTCATTGTCCTGCTTTTGTCTTGATGGAGTGCTATTAGCATATCCCAGCACAGACTGACCCATGTTCCCAGAGGAAGTAAGAAGAGCCAATGCTAGCCCAAGGTCAGTTGAGAAATCTACCTAGCAGGCAGTGCCATTTCTCATGGAAGGAGCCATGGTTATTAAGGCCTCACAACACAAAATCATCTTTATAAGCGGTCCTCTTACCTGAGCTGCCTTATAACATTTACCTAAGCAGATGCATCCTTGCAACTACACAGCTATACCCACAAAAATTAAATTGACTGGTTTTTTGGTATTTATTGTTTCCCAGAGTACTTGAGCCATTCATAGTGACTTCAGGGGTAATTGGAGTTACGTGTGTTGCACAGAAGAGGATTGCAAGGAAGATGCCGGATATTGTAGCTTCCAAGAGAGCTTGTTGGAGCTTGGAGAGCAAACATGAAGAGTAGATTGCTTGTATCTTTGACACAGTAGGTGAAAGGAGAAGTAGATGGACATAGTGCTTGTGACCATCTACATGAAAGTCTGAGTATATGTGCTTGCAAGGCCACACCAGGTGCAAACTAAAAACATACGTTGTTTCTGGTTCTGTGTTTGAGAACCTGAGCCTGTTTAGCTGAGTCATGCTATTACTCACTTTGAGACTCTTTCTGTACTTTGATAGGAAGGTCATAGTGTCACAGAATGGTTTGGGTTGGAAGGGACCTTGAAGATTATCCAGTTCCAACCCCCGTTCCATGTGAATTATTCCAGCAGCAGCCAGTAGTCCAATATGTTCCCACTGCCAACTATCTAAGTATAGCAGAAGTCTGAAATACCACAGAGAAAAATGTAGCCTCAAAAAATAGTGGTGCAGGTAAGTCATGGTAGTATGCAGGTGAAAACTGATCAGCTCTGGTGATAGGAGCAGCAGGAAAGGCTACCTTTTGTAACAAGAAATAGCACCTTGAAAATACTTTCATTAAAATCTTACTTCTAAACCTAAGGAAACTCAGATTTGTTGGTACCACCAAGGTCAAGGACAGTGCAGAAATGTACTGTTCAAGAGGTAGCCCAGAAGAGGGTTATATTTCAGGGAGGGGTGTTGGTACTAGTGAAGGCAAACCATGACCCAACCTCAGCAGTTCCCGATTCTCTCCAGTCTTGCAGAATAGATGTCTGCAGTTGCTGCCTCTTCCCATAGTGTGTGCAGAAAAGCATGCAGAGATGTGCGAGGTATTTTGGTTTTACTATAGCTTGTCGGTTTCAAATACAGTTGGCTTTCTTACATGTCACCACTTTTTGTCAGAGAGCTACACAGAAGTCAAAAAAGTGATTTTTCTTGGGCCTGGATGATGGAGAATGGGCAGGTTTTTAGCTCAAAGTCAAAGAGAGAAGAAATTCAGCCCCGCAGTGTATAGCTCTCATGTTTCTTCTCCAAGGCAGACTACCACTTCTTATCTGACTCCAGATTCTATCTTCTTAAGATAAGAAATACTGTCTAAAAATAAAATGGAGTGAAGATGTTGGGCAGCATGTTTGCAGGTGGAGAAGGCCTCTGAATTTTTCTTAAAAGTTCAACTTGACTATGAGTCAGCTATTGGCAATAGCTAATGACTATTGACAACCTATGATTTTCACTCCCACCAATGACATTTTGTCTAAATTTTTTGAATTTCAGGTGTAAAACCATTAGCGAATTTTATAAAAAAAATAAAACAGTAATAGGTGACTGACAGTAATTATCATACTCATTCTGCCTTTGACAAGTAATTCAGTGACCCCGTTTCATCTGGATGAAACCATACTTAAAGGTGCTTTAAGAAATTATGCTTCAATTGCGCTCAATGCATATTCAGAAAAGGACAGCTCTAGCTTCTTGTCAGCACAGGTGATGGCCTCATCTTGCGTCACAGAAAATGTTTTTGCATTACTAGAATATCAGTCATAGCCATCTGCAGTACTTGACTGTAATTGTGATGTAGCTTTGTGCATTGAAAAAAATTAAATGTAACTTTATGGTAAGTGCAGAGTCTGGCAAATAAGCAAGTGTGGAAGAGTTTATGTACCAGTTTGCTGGTAGTGCCAGAAAGGTTCAGCAAGGGGAAGTTTGAAAGGATGTGAGCTCAGCTGCCTCTGATAGACAAAAATTTCCACCTGTGCATTCTCATTATCTTAATTAGTGAAGGAACACTAAACAGGAAAAAGGACTTCTTTAAAACCAAACAACTACTTCTAAAGACCATTGCATCAGTTGGTTACTTTGCTAATAAGTTAGAGGGATCAGTGACACAGTGCAAAGTTCCCGGAGCTGAATGTTGATCTTAAACTGTTTTATGCTGCCAAGCACAGCTTTGGAAGTCACCCTATTTTCAGGTTTTCTGCACCTACATCAGAGAGCTGAATGTACTTGGAGCCTGCTTCATACCACAGGGAAGACTAGTTTTCACTGGTTATCCTAATTGACTAAATAGATTTATAGAGAAATTGTCTGCTTTTCACCTGTGGCACTTTGTGGTTTGTACTGATTGAAAAAAATAGTTCACCAAACAAAACTGGGTCTTGGAGTAGTGTAGAAATCATTTGATGAACAGAATGAGTTTCTATTCATTATCCCACTTTGATGTCTCGAAGTGTTTAATGGTCGATTTTCCTTGCTTGTCACCACATGCGTGGTGGAAGCAAACAATGACAAGAGAGTCTCTTCCTGTGCAGCACAGAACAGCAGGGCTGAAAAGGACTTACAGACATGTCTTTATTAAATTGCAGAGCCAAGAGAATTTGAACATTTGCTGTAAGAGAAGGGATTTGACCCTCATACTAAAGCTATATTAGTAGAAAAGGCCTTTATTTTCCCAAGAAAATGTGTATTTTTTAGCCTGCTTTTTGGAGCCATTAGCTTGACATTCAGAAAGTTTAGGGACATGAGGAGGATGCCTAGAAAAAATTGAATGGGGTTTTAAATGTGTTTGTACTCTAACGTTACTGCTCTCAGCTCTCAGGCACCTGAAAGATGTGTTGTGACTTCACGTAAGAATCTGTGTGCCATCTGAGGGACCCTTTCCCACAGTTGGTTAGACTCTGCACTTCATTAGAGAAATCTTCACCGAAACCTCGTCATCCTGGCAGCTTTCCTAGTAGAATCAATCTTTTGAGGATCTGGGTGATCAGTAATGACAAAACCAGCCTTGGTATTAGTATTTCAGTTGATAAATTGCAGAGATCTAGGCTTCAGTTACATGTGTCAACAGTGACTTGCCAGTGAAGTGCAAGGTATTTGAAAAATTACCTCTAATATTTCAGACTATGGGGGAAGTATTTTTTCAAAATATGAGAACATTTCCCTCATGCACCGTTAAACCGACTGGGGAGAGAGGGAAGCAGGACAGGGGTGGGAGTACACTTGAGTTGCAGAAAGTAGAGTTGAATAGCCACATGCCAGAGTACTTAAGGTTTATTCCTGTGAGCCTTGCCATTTAATGATAAAGTGTTTACAATACAGTGAGCCACAAAAGAGTAAAAGTTTCTTTCCTTTACAGCTGCTCTTTCTTGGTTGATGTGACTGGGGCTGTCCTAGTTCTCCTCTTGTTCCTAAATTGTGTGTTTGCTATGGTGGATCCTGCCCACCTTCCTTTACACCACCAACGATGTGTCCACAGGACCTGTTGCTGGTCCCATTCTCTCTGCATGCCCCCATGCCCCCTGCAGACACGGATGCCATCTACACAGGATCTCACTGAGCTCTGGCTTGCCTCTGCATTATTGCTTCTGTCCAACCTAAAACTCAGTCTGGGACTCCTGCATTTTGCAGTGGAGTGACCAGCAACTAAGAGAGAATGTAACTTTCATTGTCCTCAAAGGCCTCTCTGTTACCCCCTTCTTCAGGAGGACATTCTGTCACTGCTGCCCATGGGCTAAAGGCAGGTGTTGGCTGGGGATGCTGCTCCAGGATAGGCACTTCAGAGGGTGAATTTTTCCATCTGTTTCTAGCATCGTTTTTTTGTTGCTACCCTTAGTCGATTTGAACACCACCCCAAAAACCCTGGTTAACGTGGATCAAGTATGAAGTGAAATGTGACACGTGCGATCTCTGCTGCCTCTTCAGCGGCCAGATTAGGCAAATTGCTGCTGCTAAATAGTGATTCTAATTTTCTTTGAATACGGGGGGCAAACTGGGAGGTGTAACATGGAGTTTAAATGGAAAGATTAGATGGAAAGAGTTTAGATGTTACCAGCACTGATCTGGCTGTTAGTTCAAAGGCCCCTGCAGCACACAGAAGTGGGAGACTGTGCTAAACAGGATATTTTTTTTGTTCTTTTTTACCCATTTACAAGGTTTTATCTCCCTGGCACTTGCCTTTATAATATGAAAGCACATAGTGAAAACAAAACAAAATCTGTCACTAAATACTGATTAAAATAAACATCTTTCTGGAAGGTGACTAGACTTAGGTATGGACTGGGAAGCCAGTAGGATACTGCCCAGAGCTGGATGAGTTCCTCTGCAGTGACCCTAGTTCTGCAGTGAGATGGGGTGTGTTTTACCCACTGCTCTTCTCAGTGTCTGCTCCACAACTTCTGTGTCTGTTCCAATTGTGCCCTGAATTTTGGCTCTCAACTATATTGTTCTTCATCTCAAAATGAGCCTGTCCCTTCTGTGTCTTTTGTCTTGTTATAATGCCACCTCAAAGGGAGGGCAGGTGTTGCCCAGATTTGTGGCAATTATTGCTGTGTTATCCAAGTTAGGGCATAAGATAAAAAGGCTAATGAGTGTATTTCATAGCTTATTTCTGAGAATGACAGAAGGAGTTTGAGAAATTTGGAGGTCTTTCCCAGTGACAGACTGTGATGGACACTGATGATTTAGTCTAGGTACAAAAATTCATGTTCCAGGTGCTAATGTAAGAAAAACACTGTTCTTCATTTGCAGCCAGACATACAGAATTTCTGAGGTAAGGCCAGCAAGGCACACAAAGAGAGCAGTTGACTATGGGGATGGAGGACAAACCGGTCTAAAAGCAAAATAAAACCCAAACAAGGAATTGCCTGAGGGTAGGGAACCATTTGCTGAGTTACAGGAGAATCTTTGTTTCTAACTCCAGGTCCTTCTTCAGTTATCAGCAATGACGACGATTCAGCCAGTCCCCTCCACCACATCTCAAATGGCAGTAACACTCCGTCTTCTTCTGAGGGGGGTCCTGATGCAGTCATCATTGGGATGACGAAGATTCCCGTCATCGAAAATCCCCAGTACTTTGGAATTACCAACAATCAGCTCAAACCAGACACCTGTAAGTACGAACAGCTGTATGTGTTTCAGTCATTCCTGTGCCAGTGCTGGGGCTCCTTAACAGAACTAGCAGAAAAAAAAAGCTCTAAATTCCTGGAAGGGTGGAGTTAAAATGTATATAATTTATTAAAGGTACATGGGATGAACTGCTTTACGTCTGTCAAAGCCAAATTCAGCCCTTGTGATGAGTAAATTAAGTCAGTAGTGTGACACTCAAATCCCAATCCATATTCCATCAAAGTCATTGGTAGCTTTTCCATTGATTTCAGTGGTCTTTGGCCAGTCCTGTGCACTGAATGTGTTCTAGGGAGAAAACAAATCCTGGGTCAGAAGCAGAAGTTAGTATTGTCACATATGTGCTGCTTTTAAATTGATTGTATTGGCAATGAGCATAACCTAAGTTTGAAATCTGAGTTATTTGTAAAGCTATAACAATGATAAGGGTTAAGACTTCAATTCTTTAAATTACATTGTATAATTCAACCTCTGCAGACAAAAAAAGATGTTGAAAAATTAGAGCAGAAGGTTGCATGATGGACAATAAACGTCACATACAAATTATTTCATGTTCACTTAGAAGCAGGTAAAGTGTGAAAAGATATGGAGAGTTAAACATAATTAACTACAAATACTTGAAAAATTGTATCCCTAACTTCATCCACCACTCTTCAAACCTAGTAACAGTTTTAGAATTGGATATGTAAAATGTTGATTTTTAATCCAGTGATTAGCTTTGCAGCAGGTAACTGAAAAAATGCCTAAAAGATATTTTGATTAATAGTAACTGCACTGCTTAATATTTTTCATCAGTACATTACTGTCTTCAAATGTTCCAGAGAAAGTTGTTCCTGCCTCTTTCTTCCTTCCCCGCCCCCTTTTATTTTTCTTCCCTCTGTGTGTGTGAACATACATATCTAAAGCGTCACTGGAAGCCTGAACTGTTTCCCTGCAAACTCGCTCCAGAGATTCCCAGTCTAGCTGGTGAGCTCTGGGCTCACAACTAAGAGACACTACATCCTATCTGTATCCCACCCTGAATGACCTTGCTTCATAGCACAAGCTGTAGTCTAACTGGAGTCAGAAACCTTTGCTCCGACTTTGCATAGTTTAAGTGCTGTAATAGGAATCTTTCTTGACCTGTGCATGAGGGCATGAATGTGTATGCATATGCATGACTTTTAAGGTTGCACAGACTGATGCCTGGACAACCTAGGAAGTGAGTACCAGTGCTCATCTACATCTAGATTTTGCACTACATGCAGCCCACCAAAGGATCTTCCTGCAATGCAACAGAAGGTCTTTTTCTAACCTTTTATTGTACGTCATTGATGTTCAGTCTTACCATAGCTTTTTTGTAATGCACTATTTTGTGATTAGAAATGCCCTGTTTTCTACCAGAGGATGTTGGGAATAATCTGGCCTAGCATATGCAGTTGGATTTGTAAGGTAATTGCTGATTTGCTGATACTTGATCAGCACCAGGAAAACGTTTATGCAGGTGTATTTTGATTAGAAGATTAATTCCTGTGAAGAATAGAAGCCTCCAGAGAATCAGAAATGGGCAACATGCCTATTAGAGCTCTCTAATGTTATATAAAACTCCATGCTTTTAAATATGAGGCTACTGTACCTCCATTCCCAGCTGCCTTCGACAACATTATAATTGTTTAAATAAACATCAGTGACTACACAGTACTTAACTTCCAGCATTAATGATGAAACAATACACATTCTGTTCTGGGGAAAACCCCAAAATGTACCAAAACATAGAATTCTCTCACATTTAGTTCGCTGCACGTTAAGCACAGACGCATTAAATCACAGCTGACTAGTGCTAAGTAGGTCCTGATCCTAAAAATACATAAGCCTGTGTTTGGTTTCATGTGCTGCAATGAAACCCACATGGTGTCAGGAAAATTAATCACAGTACAAGAAGTTCAGTTTGTGCATAACTGCTTGCAGGCTCAGGACTTTGCTGTGGTGCCTGGGGGAGGTTTGTGGGGCTGATGCTCTGCATTCTGCCACACTGCCGTGGTGGTCCCAGTCTTTTTGTTATTATTGCTTTAGTGAAGAGAATCAGGTAAACTGTGGAAACAAGGCAGATTTCTCCCACCACACTGAGCAGCTGTCCAATAAAAAGCATAATTAAAATTGTCTCGGGCAAAAATGAAAAATGTTCTTCCCATAAATAATTTCACATACTGACTCTTTCCATCTCTCTCGCTCGCTTATTATTGCAGAGCTGCACTTACCCTTTCTTAACCTGCCAACCTCCTCCTGATGTGTATATCTGGTATTTATAAACCTCTAAGCTAAGTAGCTCTCATACCTTTTTCCTGTTTACAATAATGCCAGCTCCAGATGTCATCTGGTTTCTCATCTCCAGCAAGATAATTAACATTTATGTTTATTTCCTATCTGGTCTAAGTACCATTTTCCGCTAGCATTAAACACAGCAACCACTGACAGTAATGCTGGAAAAGATTCTTATGTATTTAGCATACGTTGGTCTGTGGAAGGAGGTGAGACTTCAAGCTAGGTGAAACTGTGCATGTGTTGCAGTTTCCACAGAAGTTGAAGGAGTATGTCTTCTGTGAGTAACAAGGGGAGTTTCTTTTTTGTTACCTACCTAAGCCCTGTTTTGACTGGTCTACTGGTAACCATTTCTGAATACAGTGTATTAAGCCCCATCGCAAATTATTAGAAGTGTATGTGTTTTTAAAAAAATTTAAAAGTTAATTGCAATCAATTTAGTTTGAAATTCCATCACTGTATCAGTAAATTGTTACTTTTGATACTGAATAAGTGAATCCCAAAGATTGATGGCTTCTGAAGAGTCAACCTCAGGCTGAAACTTACAGCACTTTCCTCCTCTTGAGAGGCAGCTCTCAAGGTGGGAAAAGCAAAGTGATGAAGACCAAAGATCATTGATTTGAGTGGCTGGGTTCTAGTCGTTGCTCAGAAGGACTGAATTTCCGTCCCAGGTTGTGACACAAGTGCTCATCTGTACCTTTAATTGACATAACAGTAAAAAATTGCTCTTCATCTTCCAACTGGGATTGACTGATATTTCCCACTCCAGCTGTTCATCATTTTAACTACCCATTTTCCTTGCCAGCAAAACCCACTGATGCTTCTTCAGCACTTGTCTGCCTGACAGCCTATCCCAACACTCCTAAGCTTTCCTTTCCCTGCCATGTAATCTTGGTTGCTGCTGGCCAGCGGATTCGTCTGCCACTCCAGTTTCTTGAATACCTCCACCGTAAATGTTTACAGTCTGCGGCCCTTCAGATGTTCACCAAATTTTTGGGATCCTTTGTGGGTGGCATCAAAAGGTCTTTCCTCTTTGGCAGTACTTTGCTGACAGTGACAGCTCTGATTTTAGATGAGAGAGAGTGTCCGAAGCCTGGAAATGGTGGAATGCTCTTTGCTCTTAAGTCATTAAGAAGCAGGTTTGTGCTGTGTTGACATAAGCCTGCAAACCTCTTGCCTGGGAATTACCAACAGTGTTCAGTTGTTGCTGTTGCAAATTGGGCCATAACTTTGTAGTGAAGTAACATCACCAGGTGCAGAAACCTTGCATGAATGGCAAACCTTGCAAAGAGTTTTTTTCCCCTGAAATTGACTGGATGATGTAATATCTTGAGGGCACGGATGCTAGCTACTGCTAGGTGGTTAGCTTCATTAGCCTCATGAGCTGTTGCAGCCCCTATGATATTTTCTATCTTCATTAATACCGTGATATTTCAGAAATTAGTCTTTTGTATCTCTGCACCAAAATTATACTTGCTGAGGTTGGTAACCAATCCTACCAGACCTGTTGAAACAGGATGGGAGAAACATGGCCATTTTCTCCATGAATGGCTGCGAACTTCCTTCCTTCAACCCTTAGCCTGCCGCCCAGGGCTTGGAATGTATGAGCCCTCTGCTATTACATTTCTGTGATTGGTGGTGTAAATACAGTCAGTAAATAACATTGCTGTGTTGGTAGTAATGCGAAAAACAAAACCCAAGGACAGGGGGGCATGCATAAAACACGCAGTGCCCAGGTTTAAACCCTCAGGGCAGAACTTGGGTAAGAAGCTGCTTGCAGGTGGTTTTGGGATTTTGGGAATCAGATCGTTCTCTGAATCTCATCTCGGTGACCCCCACCCCACGAAGTCACCCTGGTTGTTTGGGTGTACCTGAAGGCTGGAGCTTTGCTTTTTCATGGAGAGGTTTGTAAGCTCTAGGTTTCAGGGCCACGAGGGTGGATAAATAACAGCTGCAGTGACATCAGTTTGCACTTCCCAGCTAATGTGTACCTGCAACTCATTTGATTTCATCCCTGAAGTTATTATCAATGATGGAAAACAGCGTACTGGGCAGGCTTGTTGATTAGTCAGTAGGTGGTTTAGTGACAAGATGTTTTCAGTGACTGGCCATGCATATAGCCATTGCATTTCAGATTATGTGGTGCTGACTGTAGCTTCCATATGGGAAGTTTGTGTGTATTCATGAGATAGTCTTAATATCATGTCTATATTTCTGCAGTCTGGGATGATGTACCTTCAAGTACTGGAGTGTGAACGTTCGATTTATATAATAATTACTGTACTTGCAGTTGGCCTCTGTTAGGGAATGTCTGCTGCTGATAACATGTTGTAGAAATATTTATTTTGCTGATCTGAAAAAAAAAAAGTCTATAGCTCCAGCTCCACAGTAAGACTGCTAATTGCATGTGTGATGCTAATTTGCTAATTTTAAAGGCACGTGTTTTGAGAACATTCTTGTACGATCCCATTTTGAACACTGAACTCTTCCATTTGTGCTTAGGGATTTTCATTTACATTTTAGGGAGTCGTATGCCATTTAGTTAAAGTTGTCTCTGTCTTTTTCTGACTTTTCCTTGTTCTTTAACTATAGATTTCATTTTAGTATCTACATAGCCAGACTTTGTCTGTCCCTGTTAGGTGGGAACAGTGTAGAAATGCCCTGCTTCAGTCCACCACCTTCTTGAATGACTTTTAAAGGCAAAAAGAAATAGAAGTGTCATTCTTGTCATTTCATCATGACTCCCACAGTACTGGGCTTTTCTCTGTAACACCGTAGGTCTTAAGAGTCTGGTGATGATGTCAGATTTCACTCTAAAATGAACAAAATGTGAAGAAAAGCTTGAGAATGTGAGCCACATCCCAGAATGCTGAGGAAAAAAATATCTGGTTTTGCTTCTCTTTTCTTCCGCTTATTACATTGTGGTTATTTTTAAACTCAGTTTCATGATTTGGAAGTATTTGAGCATGGCAGCAGCATGTGAAGGTGCAGAGCTGGCCCCACTCTGCCAGCCTGGAAGATGGCCCTGGCATGGCTGCCACAGAGAGTGGAGGAGAGCAGCCAGATACCAGGACTCACTGAGTTGCATTTCATCTCTCAGGCTATTTGTTGAAGGGTGCAGCTACTTGTAGTTCAATACCTGGTCGTTGCTGTGGCTTTGACCGCTCACACCCCTCAAGGTGGATTGGTTTCTCTTGATTCTGGATTAGAAGACAACCTTCTCTCCAACCCTTGGATCACTAGCCACAGCACATATGGTTAAAAAAAAAAGTAGTTGTATATCCAAGATGGATTCATCAGAAGGAGGGGATGTGGTCACTCCGTGTGTATTTCTCAGACATCCTTCCCCCAGGGGACCCACAGCAGAGCCTGGCCCTGGAGTATGTGTTTCCTTGCTGGGTGCATGGGCTCTCGCTGCCAGGCGGGGATATAGGAGCCCAGTGACACGAAAGCTGCAGGCAAAAAGGGAAATTGACCAGGAGAGCCTCTGTGTGGCAGGGATCTGCCAGGCCTCTGACCCAGAGAAGCAGATTTGTTCACATCTGCACACTGCTCATCTTGCACACATGGCAGCCTGTGGAAAACAGCAGTGTGCCATGAGCACACTACCTGTACCAGACAGTCCCCGTTTGACTTTATTTCCCATGTAGCAAATTATGGCATGTTCCAGGTTGTATCTGTCACTGTACACTCTCCTAGAGTTTTGAGGAATAGGGCTAATTCTTGGTGTGCATTAGAGGGTAAAAAATAGACTGAGTTGGTCCCTGTGCACAGAAGGGTCTCCCCAGAGAAACACTCCGTCAGCATTTCCATCTCTTTTGAAAAGCTTTTATATCTGAGTGACCACAAAAGAACGGCTGCTGTAGTGGTTTCTTAGCCAGCCTGGAGATTTTCCATCAACTCCCAAACTTCACAGAGCTGAAAACTTAGAAGCAGCTCATTTTCCGGTAAAAGACACCATGACCACAACACAAGAGCAGCAAAACTGATCAATCTTAGTGAAATCCAGACTGGGAGGAAAAACGTCGCTGTCCAAGCTGAACTTGCCAGTCAATAAGGTTAGTTGGTAGTCTGGATTCAGAGGTTGAAAGTCTGAAGAGGGCACTCCCTTCAGCATCCTCAGATACTGAAAACTGGAAAACTTTAGATGCAGAAAGCTGCATGTGAATGAGATTATGAGGAGGGATCTACGTAATATATTTACTGCTTGTCCTAATCCCATTGTTTGCTTTACTCTTGGGATACTTTATTGACTAGGTAAATGAATAAGAGAGATATCGGCTGAATAAAGATGTAAAGATATATCAGGGTATATTGTATCATCTTGACTAAATACTTCTTTAGTCTGATTGCAAGTTTTAATCCCTGACACAGTCACTATTTAAAATAAAGTGTCTTTGCAATTGTTTATCAAGTCATACACGTCAGAAGTGTCAGCCACACACATCCATCTGTGATGCATTTCATTAGTTGTGTTTGACTTTTGTTAATTTGGCAAGCGATTTGTTTGCCAGGCTATAGCATATCAAGTCTCAGACGCTTTTCCTGATAATGTGGTCACGTATTTCCTCTGACCAACAAATAAAATGCAGGGCATAAATAAATTAATGACACCTTAAGATTTTTTTAACTCCTGCTGTTTATTCTGAAACTCAGCAGATGTGCTTTTTTTTTAGGGGGTTTGTTGTTTGATTGGTTTTGGGTTTTCTTTGTTTTATAACCAGGTGCAAGAAATTCTCCCAAAGGCAGAAGCCTTTGACTTGAAAAGTGTGCTTTTCTACTTTCTTAAAATTTCAAAATCGCAAAGAAAGGAATCTTCCAGCATGTAGTGTAGAGGTGAACATAAAGAAATGCTTTTGTCCCCTAAATATACTTGTGTTGCAGTCCTGACCAGTCTATGAAGTCCATTTACATCTAGAAAAAAGGCAAGGAATCATGCTTTCAGGAAAATACTTGCATTTCATCACACAGAATGTTGTTCTGTGACCTGAATTGTTTGGCACACTGCTTGCTCTGAGTGTCCAAATGCTGGGAATGCAACTGCAAGAGAGAACAGCTCGGACTCTGGTCTTTAATTTATTAATAGCTTGAGTGTGTTTCAGCACCTGGCAATACAGCGTGTGAAACGCACTTGTGGGTAAACAGTGGCTGCTGTAAGGAGGTCTGAGCACTGAAGATCCAAAGCCTGCATTTCAACGTACGAGGCAAGGCAGTGTGAAACATAGGCTCTCAGAAAAGTGTCCTGTGTCAAAATTCAGGAAGAGCAGTTGCCATCCTGTGTAAATTTGTCATGAATTTCACGTAAGCACACTCTTCTTCTTCAGCAGAGCACTGAAATTCACTGTCAGCATCAGGCCCAACATGAGTTTCATGTGAAGAGCACACTTAAGGACTTTATGAAAGGTGAAGTGAAATGACACGTGCACAAGCATTCCCTGCAATTAAGGTGTTAGTCAAGATTAAAAAAACCCAAACGACCATGGTGCATTTTTAGTAGGCGTAATGTTAGTGGCATTGCTACATTCGGTTTGTCCCTTGACAACACATCTGTATCAGAAATGCATACACTGTTTTGGCACCAAAATACGTAGCTAAACCAGTAATATGTAAATGACAAATAGCACCTTTTATATTGTAATGATTAAATCATGCCTTTCAGACTCTGAGGTCTATGGATGTTGATTTCATATACGGAAGCCCACATATGTATGTAAAAGTGTAATGGGAAAATAGCATGACAGAGGTTAAGTGGGTAGTAGTTATATTTAAGCTGAATGGGAAATGAAAAGTAATCCATTGTGAAAACCTTGTTATCATGAACCTAAGCATGAGAGCAGGATTGGGCCTTGGATTTATTCCTTTGTGTCAGTGAGAGTTTTGGCTAAATAAGAAAAACAGATTGCAGGGAAGCAAGGTAATATAAATAAGAATAAAATGATAAATTTGAAGCCTAACAAATGTTAAAGTACAAGAAATTCAGCAGTAAATGAAATACCTTTGTAGCCAAAATGATTTAATAAACCATACTTCTAATTCTCTTCAGCCATCACCAAGTAAGTGCATCATTATTAAGTATCAGGAGAGCGTGGAATAGTTACCTGAGCACAAGCTCACCCATATGAGAATTTTGGGATAAAATGATCTGAATGCAGTTGTCCACAATAAGCATCGGTTAAGATAGGGTGTTAATTATTGCAGTTGCAGTATGAGCCTGGTAGATTTTTAGCAGCATCTAACATCTTCACAGCTCTCACAGGCAACTGTTGCTGAGGAATTAAGGCTGTCAGTGCTTTGAGACTGTGACTCTTGGGAGCAGCTTAGGAGTCATGTCCTGGAAAAGACCATCCAGTTGGCTTCACATGTTTGCAGATCTGCCCAGTGCATGGAGGTCCTGGATAGCAAAGGGCTATGTTACACCTGGAGCCATCAGAGCTGTAAAAGAGTCCACGGCCCACTCTGAATATGTGCATGCCCTTCCTGTTCATGTGTTTCTTTACATGAACAAGGGTGTGTTGGGTTGCCTGGCAGCTCAAGCATCCAGAAGGAGTTTACCTGCCCTGTTCCTTCCTTTCCTACATCATTTGTGCTCTGGCTGTCTGATGCTGCAAGAGCGGTGCTTCCCCCACTGCAAGCCACTGGTGGTGTATCCACGTGGCTGGGATACAGAAAGCTTGTGCTCCCGCCCCCATCCTGTCTCTCCCCTGCAAGCAGGAGGGCTTGTCAGCAGCTCTAGGAAAATCCCAAATCTTTCTTATTTTGTCATCTGTGGAGCTTGACAGTCATTCTGTCTTGAGAAAACTTTCCCAGCAAAAATGCCACCAAGGTTTCATGAGGCCCAAGTATGTTTGGTTTGGTTTTGACAGGGTTTTTCTGGGGAGCTCCCGATTGCATCAGGCTTAGCTGCATGTGTGTTTGCGGGTGTAGGGCTAGCCAGCAGCAAGCAGAACCCAAAAGCCCTTTAAAATGTTGTCAGAGATAAAATTAACAGGGTTGGTAACATTCTGTAATATACTTTGAATAATTTTTTTTCAGCATTAGTTGTTAATTAAACCTCTCAACAGGCTTCTCGTTTTCCCCAACAGCACTTGGGGAAAAGTGATAAGGGCTGGTTTGTTTTTTTTTTCTCACTGGAAGGTTTTTAATTAAAATGCAAGTTTTACTTTAGACATATATATTTTATAACAAAATACCTGAGCTCAACATTTTTTACTCATTAAAAAAATATGAATACGCAGGTAGACAGTTCCAGGAACACAGTGGTGTCATTAATTAGCAAAAATAAAAACCTAACTGCTGAAACATATCAATATGATTGTCTTTTAGAGCCCTCCCTTTCTTTCCTAAGCTAGTTTTCTTCTGGTTTGTCGGACAGAAACGAGAGCACCTTTCATTAACAGCTGCCCTCTCTGCCAAGGATGTGGAAAGGACCTCTTTTTAGTGGGACTGAGGGGTGCAAGGAGAGACAGGCAGCCCTTGAGCTCAGTAGTTCCTGGTCCATAAGGTTCAGTACGAGTTTCTCAGCCTGTGGTTGAGCAGGACATTCCACAAAGAACAGGTTATTGCTCTTCAAAGGCCAGCGTTTGGGTTAAGTCATGAGGCATATAGATCTGGTATGAGATGAACACTCACTTGGTCTTATGTCAAGCCCATCAATGCCCATAATAATTGAAGACTATTATTAGCAGATTGCGAGGGAGGGGGAGGAGGGGGTCACTGTGATTGAAGTATAAAACCCCTTCAGGGGGAAAAAGGGTCAGATAACCTAAGTTAAGACCCTGAAACAAGGTCTGAAATTGTTAAAGTTCCATCAATGAGAAGTTGTGCAGAACCTTTGGGTGGCAGCTTGCATATTAGCTTTTGGGGTCAATTAAACATTTGAATGGAAAACATATTGCATAGCAGTGTTGTTTGCATTTAAGGAAAAAAAAAGGTGGTGCATGCATAGCGATTCACGCCTGTTTCTCTAAATTGCAGTATATCTCTGTATAACTAATAATCTCTCTAGAGGTTTTGGGTTTTTTTTTTTAATTTCTGCATTTGGGGAATTTAAATTACATTTTCAGATGTCAGGCAGGCACAGGGAAGGGGCATCTCAAAGCCATTCTGATGCTAAATCACCCACTAGCTGGTTTTCAGAAAAAGCTCCTGAATAGCTTGGAAATGTAACGTTGCTTAGGATTTGTCCAGATTTTGTTTCTTAGGTGTCTTTCCAGGATATGCTCTCTTTTTTTGCTGTCCACAGCGTGGAAGGTCTGTGGGTGCATTGTCCAAAAAGCAGGTTCTTTGCCTGGTGTGCAGCAAGCCAGTTCCCACACAACAGGGAGATACTGCTTTTGTTCAGGCCTGGGTGCTTGGTGGATTTTGACGAATGAAGCGCACCTAAAGCTGACAGTTTTCATTATATTTACACACAAATCTTACAAGGTAGCACACTCCCAGTTAGAATGATTGGCTAGTAATTTGTATGTAATTATAATAATTGCTGTGGCATCTTCTTCGATCACTGTGCCTGCATGGAGAAAGGGTCTTCATCTGGGCAAGGGTCTTCTTGACCTGTGGGTGTGGTTTTTATTATGCCAAACTGGCTCTGTGTGTGGAGATACCTTGCTTAGATGTTCTTGGTGTTCCAGGACAGTTAGTTTACAGGTGTTCCTTTAAACAATTCCCTTTGATTCTCTTCCTAGCAACCACCTAGCAACTATCTACAATCATTCTTAATTATGGAGCCATTGTAACACTTAGCCATGGTTAACTTTTAAGTTTGATGATAGATATAAGCTGCTTTAAGACAAAGAAATAGCTGAAAACAATACCCTTGAAGGGGAACATGTCCCACACAAAGTAGGAAGGAACAGAAAAAGGGAAAAACAAATGGAAAAGAAACAAAAGAACCTCAGTCTCAGCCTTTGGCAAAGAAAGAACAATACATTGCTGATTTGCTCCAACCCTTGTGCAGGAGGGCATGATTTATCTTGTCCGTGATTTATTCTCATCAGAAGAAAAGCAACTGTTTTGCAGTATTTGCAAGTCTCCACTCAAGAGACTGTTGAGTCTGGAATAGCAATGGGATTGCCTCCAGACAGAAATGCATTGACCAGAGTTCTGTGTGGGAAAGCTTGGAAAGCATCTTCTTGGGTGGTAAAGCTCAGGGCAAAAGCTTATTTATGGACTCATTCTTCTTCCTCTGGTTTAGAAGTGGAAGCACCCCGCTATGCAGGGTTGCTCTTTCCAGCACTGTCCACATTGTCATGTGTTTGTGACACTTTGGTCTGTGAAGTTCACTTGTGCAGCGAGGAGTGCACAAAGGTGCTGCATCATCAGGTGAGCGCAAAGTGATTTGGGATATCGTCCAGCAATGCCATTCCCGTCTATGCTGATGGTAAATTCTCATCTAATTTTGCACACAGTATCTGTTCAGTTTGGGAATGGAAAAAATGCTACAGTAGATCTCAGTGGTAACTTTTCTGGTATCTAAAAACATCTGGTACTGTACATTTTAGAAACTCTTCATCAAATAAGTATCGGATAAACCTTAAGGAGTGTATTCCCTCCAGATCTTCTGACACACTGGCTTATGCTCTGTGGCACAAAGGTTGGTGTAAGTTTTTAATTACTGACCCTGTCGAGTAAGCCAGCAGATATTTCCTGTATGGTATGTGGCAGCTTCCCTGACATTAGCAGCAACGTATTTATATCCTCCTGTGGCTGAAATCCTCAGAACCAGGAGAGCAGAGGAGAAAATGGATCACAAGCAGCTAGAATGCCGGAGACTTACAGCTTGCCGCCATCCCCAGCCATTGCAGCAGAGAGCTGACACTCATCTGTCTTGTGAAACAGTCATAGCATCATCAGAGGTGTGTTAGTGTCCTGCACACAATGTAATGTCTGAGGTGAGCCTTTGGTACAACCCTGAGGGCTCTGAACCCCCACTGCATCCACAGTGCGCCTGGAGAAGGGACTACTGCCCACCCCTTTGCGGCAGGGTAAGGGCAGAGAGGAGCTCACCATTCTTCAGCTCCTGCAACCTACAGCTGACAGCAGGTGTAAACTGCCTTTGACTTAAAATTCCATCATGTCTCCAGACACCGCTGGGGAGGTTGGATTCACAGGCTGGATGCCTTTGGTTGCGACAGCCAGCCCTAGCAGGCGTCAGGTGTGAAGCCTAAAAGCTCTGCACTCCATTCAACCTTGCAAGAAGGGTTCCGTCAGTCTTGTGCGTAAACTTGAGAGGAGACATGAAGTCTGGTTTTGGACACAGTAAATCACAGTTCTCATCCTGAAGATGTGGTGCAGGAGCACATATTTAAGCCTCAATTTCACATGGTCCTTCTTGGAGAATGTATTTCCTTTTTGTCCTAGCTTTTGCTTCTGGAGAGGAGGGGACAAGGCTTTTGCTTTCTGTGCAGATGCAGTGATTCCTTCTGAAAGTTAATCTGAATTCAGCTGCTTTCAACAATCCTTGTTTTATTAGAAGATGACTGTTTCCCAGCTAATTGAAGTCTTTTGCATTATGTATTTTGTCACAGTGCGTTTCCTCACTGGAGTTGGTTTTGCACATTTATCACAATGTTGATTGCACTTTAAGGTTACAATTTTTTGCCTCTTGTAATGGCAGCATTTAGAGAACCCTGAAATTGTACCACGTTGAGGACTAAATACAGTGCAAAATAGAGTATGTCTTTCAGAAATGAGGAAGAAGAGAGAAATTTCAACTTTTCTTTGCAGTGATAGCTCTCCTCTAGAGGCCCAATCCAGAATTGATTTCCCATTTTAATCAACGTGAGTCTTTCCAGCCTATTGATCTCTGCGTGTTTTGAGTTTGGCTTTGACATCTGAAATAGGTCTGTGGTAAATGGCAACATTAAACAAACTGGTAAGAGATTTATCTTGGACTGGTAAATTGTCTTGACTGCATGATAGGACGATTTCAAGAGAGAACAAAGCACGCAGGTGAGCATGCCATGCTTCCGCAGAAGACAGCTTTGCCATTTCAACTTTGCAGCTTGTGTTTATTGACAGAATAATGTACACAGAAATACGTAGAGCACAGAAAAACATCGGGTGTTTTTCTTAATAATGGAGAGAAAGCATACAGAGAAATATTTGAATTTTACATGTTTTGGTCTAGTCTTGGGCCACGATCTCTGCCTGAGCATGCAGTATTTATTTTTCATCATATATAAAAGGCTGTGCCCACCCACAGTGAGTTCTCGGCCTCATCAGACCAGTCACCCCATCCAAATGTCCACAAAGGCTTTTAAGAAACATTTTATTACGGTTTCTTTGACCTTTTGCTCCCAGGACAGGGTATACTGTATACGAGCGTGCATGTTAAAATCTACAGTATTTCTTAGCTAAACCATCTCAAGAGCTGTCTTCCTGAAACAACTACAGCCAAAGGCTGTGCTGGGAGACTCTCGAATGGTTACGAGACTTGTGTCTGCCCTTATGATAAAGAAATACAGCAGCAGACTGCAGAAGATTTTTGTCAGAATACTCTCCTGGATATCTCTTCTTTTACAGAGGGTTTTTTTAGGTATCCACCTCAGACAGACAGCATGAATTCAGAGAAATGCTGAGAACAAAGCAGCTGCAGAATCATCTCAATGCCGTGAGGTTTTGTTTTCAGGAATGAAGGGCAATTATTTAAATAGAAATGCCGTGTAAGGAAATACAGCAATACAGGGTTTAATCTTTCCTATATCCCCATGCTTTTATACTAAGAAAATCAGTTTACAAGCATATAAACACTCAGTGGTCACAAGCTATCCATCATGCCCTACGCTGTGTTCTCCTGACAGATACTTAGAAGTTGCGTCAGAGCTGAGCTGGACGTGGAGTTTTGCACGGCATATTAACTCTCTGGGTAATCAGGCTAAGAAGGCTGTTTGAACACAATCAAGCCCAAATGAGCAAGAGCTGTATTCTTTGTATCTCAGATTCTGTGATAGAGCAGGCTTTATCTAACCTCATCTGTGACAAACCTCATTGCCTCTGACAAGAGCATATTTGGAATTTTTTTTTTTTTGGTTGTTGCTTTTAAGTAAATTAATGAGGCATTTAATACTGTGCAAGATAAGCTTTTCTGCATCCTGATGCACTTAAATTATTGAGGTTCTTGGTGTACTTTTTTTGTTGAAGTTGTGCAACCCGTAGGATGACTAAGTAAAATTGCACCTATGGGCATCTAGTGCTCAGTCTGACCCACTGAAGGTGATGGTTTGATTCATAGGAGACAAAAGCTTCTTTTCCCCTCTTCAACCCAGTGAAAGGTTGTGGAGCAAAGCACCAGGGAGAACTTGTGCAAAGACTTATGAAATGCGCACTGTACCCATGAATGCAAAAATGAATATATTTAGTCTCTTCGAGCAAGATTACGAAACAGAGGAAAGGCAATACAGATTCTTTAACAGTTTGCTTGTGTCGTGGTTTCACCCCGGCTGTGGGCTGAGATCCACGCAGCTGCCTGCTCCTTAAAGTAAAAGAGCAGGGGAAGAGGGAAAAAGGGGGGAAACAAGGGAAGGGAGAAGGAAGGGGACAGCTTGTTACCTTTGACAGGCAACTGCTCTGTATGGACAAAATCCCTGCATGTCCCCTCCCATGTCGCAAACGTGGAGGACATTTTCTTATCTCTAGGTGTTGTTTCAGCCAGCAAGCATGGTGTTTGACAGGTGGCATCATACATTCTGAGACACAGTACTAAAAAAACGTCATTAGACAGGAAAAAACGGAACCAACATCACAAAAATTAAGCAGATAAATCATGCTCAGAAAACAGAGAAAGAGCGTGGAAACTACAAAAGCCCGTGTCTTGGATGTATACAGGCAGTAACCAGAGAAGGCTCCAGTAAGAAGCGGCATCCTGTGAGGCTGGGATACTTACAAATACCCTTCTCCCAGACAATGAGAAAGAAGGAGAGGGTGGGGAAGAAAAAATAAAATAAAACATAAGAAGGACAAAAGGGGAGTAATGACCTCTTGGTCATTACTGCTCTGATGTTCATGCAGTTAGAGCCACTAGCTAGGTTTAGCCCTCACTGGCAGCGTGAGTTAAGGGTTTGGATTCAGGGAGCAAAAGGATTTGGGGAAGTAGGCTTTGCTTTTGATACATTACCTGACTGGTTAAAAGCAGTGGTGTTTGATGAAAGAGCCTTTAAATTGCCTTTCACTAGGCCAATGTGTTCATCGAGGTTTCTTCTTTTATGCGCTTCGCCCTGACAGCCAGCTAATTGAATATCTGTATCGGGTTGGGAAGAGAATTTCATCCACACTCCTCTGGAGCCCCAGTGAAAAGAATTGAAGGTCAGCATGGCAGGACCTTGCACCTGTGGCTGTAACTGTTTGTTGATTTGGTTTTACAGCTTTTAAACTGATGTTTATTGCTTCTCTAGTTCTTCAGGAGGGAAGCCCTCTTGAATGCCTGATGACATTTCATTATGGTCATAATTATAAAATGTCTCATACTTTTGGGGAGTGTGAAAGCATCAAAAGACAGCTGAAGAACAAAAAGCTCTTCTGTGTCACCATTTATTTCTGTACCCATCTATGCCCCCCACTGTGTTCAGACCCCAGCTGCTTTTTGTGCTTCTGGAGATACAAAGAGAAAGATAATTAGGGTGCTGGGATAAGGGAAATGTAACAGCAGCGCTTGTGATTATCAAAGGGACTGGATATTTAAGAGAGAGCATGATTTACTTCGGGTGCTGAAAAGCACAGGAGCCGTTCTGTGGATTTGCTTTGTATTAGGAATATTAGTATAACAGCACCAACCTTACTGAAGATGAGACAGCCCATCATAATCTAAATGGTTGGTTCTAGCACAAAAACACTGTTGTATGCAAAACTTTTGTTCTTCTAAAGGGTTTGTGCATTGACAGTTATTTGCAGCAGTATAGGGATAACCTTACAGAATCTTTGATGATTCTAATTTTGTTCAGTCTGGGAGAGATTTTCTGAAAACTTAGTTTTAATTCAAAACATTCAGATCAGGATGTAGAGCTTGTCAAAAGTCAGCTGTATTCAAATCTTGGGGTTTGGTTCAAACTTCTACAGCTTCATTACATCTTGCTTACAACTTTGCTATGCCTAAAGCTTGAGTTTTAACTTCCATTTCCCTCATCCTTTCCATTTGCACATGATTTTTACTGGATAAGTTTCTTGGGAGTCAAATTTGGTATCCTCTGCTTAAGCATGAGGATAGTGATCGCAGGAGCAATGTGCTGATATGCAGACATCCCGCACAGGCTTCCATATGAGACTGGCATTCAGTTCTTCATCCGATGACAGTCTTGAAAGAGTGATTCCTCCACCATAATGCAAAGTGAGAGAGGAACGTGCTAGTGCCTTTACCACTTTGTACAAACAGAATAATGCAGCCTTCACTGAATTATTCCATCTCCAGAACAAGTCCTCCCCTTCCAAAGTTCCAGGGTATTAGCTGAGATTTTAAATGCACAGAAGTAAAGCTGTTCAAAAATAGAATTTTCCTCCCATGGGAGATTTCAGCATTTCAAAATTACTTGCTGCTTTAAAATCAGAATAAGTTAAAGCTTTGAATCGAAACGTTAAAATGGAAAAATGTGCATCTTCAATAAAATTTAAATAATTTGGTATTTTAAAATGAAAAGTTTATTTGGGCAAACAACTTCAAAGTCATGGGGAATTTTTTTTTGGGGGGGGGGGAGAGAGATAAAAACCTTTTTCTACTTTGGGATGCTGAATTTGATCCTTCGTGCTAGAAATCCAAAAAGGTAACTGAAAAAAAATCAACATTTTCCTGCTGCTGAATCCATGAAACATTATTTTACACCATTAAAAGCTTTTCAGTCAAATTTTTTGACTGGCTTTATGCTGAAGTCAGTGCTGTGAGTCCAAATTTTGAATGTCCTGACTTGTGTTCAGTAAACATTTGGCACATTTTCTTTCATTCCTGCACCTGTCTCCATTAATCTTCTTCTGGAAATTATCTGGGAAAGAGAGGGACTCCAAAAGACAAAAGTGGTTGTATGTAACTGCAAGTGATACCCGACAAGTCTAAACCTTCTTGGATTAAAGGGTGAAACTCCACTGAAGTCAATGGAGCTTTAAATATTGGCACCAACAGAAAATTTGTCCCATGGAGTGCAATTGCATTGTCACATCTTGAATGCTCTTCATTCTCATGATAGACGTTACTGAAAGAGTCGCTTTTCGAGCACTTACACATTTATTATTTTCAAAACCCATTTCCTTGGAGAGGTCAAAAGCTCTTCTGATCACCATAGGGAGCCCATGGGAATTTGTGCGTTCTGAAGTACCGCAGGTATCCAGCTGCATTAAAAAGTTAACGCCTTTGTCGTTTCCTCTTTTTTTTTTTTTTTTTCTTTTTTTCTTTTTTAAACCATGCTTTGGTTTTGTCATGAATCAGATGTGGTGGAATCTAATTATTTTTTGATTGGAAGGAAAAGCATTCCAGCAGGAAAAATGTCACATTAAAATCGGATTACTTCCAATTAATCCATGCAAGAAATTCCCCTAGTGCAAAGGCCCTATCCCTGATTACTTTGCATCGCTAGCATGATGCTGTAATACCATTTTTAGACAAAGTTTCTGGCAATTTTCGGCGTTATCTGTGCAGAAAATAGATTGCAGAACTCCTCTGAAAAGCTAAATGTTTTCTCCCGCTTTGCTGTACAGTAAAGCTGGAGTTTTCCCTCCTTGCCTATGTTGATATTTTTCCTTAAGAGGAGACCACAATGCAATTATTTACTTTTATTTGCGTGCATTACCTTAGAGCCACAGGGTCTTGATGAGACCTCACTGTGCGAAGCCCTGTGGGGGTCTGCAGCTGCAAATAACCCCTGCCTGAAGAGCTTTTGGGCTATGGCCTGGCTCCTGCAAGCGGGAGCTAGTTGGTTAACCCATGGGCAGGTCACAGACCTGTGACTTCATGAACAGGGTGAAGAATGGGGGAAGGATGCCTGCACCAGCAGAGAGTCCCAGGGATTAAATCCCTTGCCCCAGCCCACGCAGGAAATCTGTGGCCAGCCCCGAAGTGGAAAGCAGATCTCCTGCGTGGCCCTCTCAGCCCCTGACCCCATCCATCCTTCCTCCCTGGTGTCATTGTGGGCCTCCAGCGCAGAAACTTCTACTCGAGGAATTTTCCATTGAGTTCTGCTGCTGATGAGTTTCTTTCTCACCAATAGGTGGAAACTGACAGCCCGGTTTCTCAGGTGACACAAGGAACGGTTCTGCCATCCCAAATGAGGCAGGAAAAACATCACGCAGAACAAGGAATTTTCCATAGCAACTGAAAAAGACGTTGAAGCACATTACACTTTCTCAGCTTGTTTCAACCTGTGCTTTGATGCAACAGGACATCAGAAAAGTGAAGACTTGGGGTTTTTTTGTTTTTCTTTTCCTCATTTATTTCTTTGGCCAGGGAGTGATTGCTTTAACTGGTGCTGCTTGATCATAATGAATTTATTGCGAAATTGTGTAACCTTTCCACATCCGTCTCCAAAGTCTGTGCCAGAGCCTGTGTTCTGGCATGCATTGTCATGCTATAGCTGGGGAGGGTGAGGGAACTACATCTGCAAACTTCCATAAGAGAGCATAAGCTTTTGAAACTGTAGGATAACTAACCAAATGGGATGCAGAAATATTTCCAACAGGCTGGCAGCTGTGCAATTTGTGGCATCGAAATAAAGTTGAGTCACTAAGAAGTAGTGATAAATAAGCTAGCAAAAGTTTCTGTCTTTTTTTCTAAGCATACCCCGAGTATGACTGTCTAGTGTAACAGAAAAAGAAGTAATCAAACAATGTGCAGAAAAAACTGTCTGTGATGTTGGCTTGGATACGGACAAATTCTTGCTGTACTAGGGATAGCATTTAATTAAAATGTTATATAAAATCTTTAAGGGAAGTCTTTGGGATAGATGTCCAGCTTGGTCCTGAGCAGCTGTAACAAGCTGTTCACAATGAAGAAATCTAAATTAACAGGACCTAAAATGCTTAAGTGAGAAAACAGGAGAAAATCTGATTAACACTACTAATCAACTGAGGTCTGGAGAGTCTCTTGCTTTTGAACAGGAGCAGTTTAGTCATCTTCCTTTTCTTTTTTTCAGAGTTCATACTGCACCCTGCCAATATTTAATCTCTCCTTTGTTTCCCTCCTCGAGCCTATCAGCATTTTGGTCTTGTGCTTCTCACTGGAAACAATAAACTCCCTGGTATGGGTGATCCTCCTCTCCTGTATATCTGCAGTTGCAAATTACTGGGTGGAAAGCTGCTGCGTATAGTGCATTTCCTCTGTATGTACTGCCTTTGCATTCAGATTCCCAACCTGTCCAATTCCCGGGGCGTTTCTGAAGCAGGATGTACCTCTTTCCTGTGAGACTGCTTGTTTCAGTGACAAACTTGTCACTGGTTTGGGAAAGTTCTATCAGATCCCTGCAGAGCCGGGCTTGGGCTATAAACACGATGTGCTGGAGCAGGAGTCAGCACGGCAGTCCGTAACTATGGTCCGTATGTGAAAGCACAGCATGTTTTGGGCAGTAGCAGGAGTAATGCAGGTTCTTGAACTATTTGCTCCTGGCAGCTGTTGCTAGCTTCCAACTCAGTTAATTTTGGGCGAAAATGCTTTATAAAATAGTCTTGTGATGCTGAGCAAGAGCAGCCCTGCATAGGAAGCAATTTACCATTTTCACCACTTTTCACAACAACTGGCTTTTCTGATGCCTGCTTGATAGAATATGGAGTAATTCTTGGCAGAATTATTCCTACATATTCTGTCATTCCTAGCTCCTGTTCAGAAATCTTTATTTGTTTACATTTATGAAGGTGTGGAAAGGGAGCCACGGCAAGTAGTTTTGAAGTGCTAGTTGTGGTATGTCAGTCCCTGAGGGCCTGTTTATTTTTATGAGGGATGGTAGATAAAAGACTGTGAACTAGCTTACAGATTGGAGTAAGGAAAGAATTAGGGCAGTTAGCTAAGCAGCAGACCTCGCATTTTCTTCTGTTCATGGCAAGTCTGGTTTTTGGGGTTTGGTGGGGCTATTTTTGTTGTTGTTGGGTTGTTGGTTCACACACACACCCCTCACCCCCTTAAATTAGGGCATGCCCTGGGTTTCTTAATTGCTTTCTTCAGCAGCTTCTCTTTCTAACGCTTAATCTGGAAGAACTCCACTGACTTTACCAGTTTATGCTTTGTGAGTGAGAACAGGATTCGTTTGATGGCATGAAAGATAACACTGAAGGCAATGCAAGATAAACTGCTGTAACTTTTTTTTTTAAATGTTTTTTTCTTTTTCCAGTTGCTTTTATTTTTTTTACTGTGTTGTAATGCACTCAAAGTTTAAGGGGCCAGAATCTGTAAAAATAAAAGCAAGTATTCGTTGCAGCCAAACCCATATCTGAAGAGTTTCCATTTGAGATTTGAAATTAAGTGAAGGCAGTAAAGAGTCCAGGCCATTGTTTTCAAAAATGTAAGTAAGACTTTTCAGGAATACAAAGGTTACACTTCACAGCTCTGCAACACTGTCCAAATATAAAGTAATTAATATATATATTTTAAGTGATTATAAAACAGCTAGGTAAGCATTTCTGGCCTTATTTTCTAGGTGGGGTAAACAATGAAAAAGGGATTCACTCAGCAGAAGCCTTGTAAGAATTGTTTGCCAAAGCGCTGATGATAAATATCTTTTCATCTTTGTGTGTGTATGTGTGTGTGTGTGTAGGCTTCAGAAGCAAATGATGTTGTCTCTCTGTAGTTTCTCTGTAAGGAAAAATGCAAATCAGTAATGGTTATTTTTGTAGTTAGAGCCTGTTACATTCTTGTAGCATGTGGTTGAATTACCATCCTCATATCAAAGAAAATGTTACAAGGGAAGACTAAATGTGGAAGAAGCAATGGTGAAAGCAACACACTAGCCTTGAAGCTAGTTGAGAGCTGCACTTGGGAAAATATTGGGAAAACTACCCAATAAATCTTGGAATTGGTTTATAAATAATTATGTTAGATCCTGATCCTTCCTCTTCTCCTTAAAATTCTGAGCAGAAGGGCAGGGTAGAAACACAGAGTCCTGGAAATTGCTTGAGGACCATACTGTTGCAGAGCAACCCTCCAGCTTGGGAACGGGCTTCAGAGCAGTCCCTCCAAAAAGCAGGTATGCACTTACCCTCCTGCTGCTGCTGGTCTTGCTTATGAAGTGGTCTGTCGGCCTACCCTGATGACATCTTGTCTGTGGGGCTAACAGTAATGCTTTGAGTACATCAAGGCCTTAGTTGAGTGCAGAGGGCATGTGTATCAATGGGCAACACCCATTTTCTTGGTAGCAAGCGCCAGTTCCAAAAAATGTGAGGCAAAAATCCATCTGTTTCACCGGTAACAATAAAAAGATGGTAAATTTTACTATTTTCTTTGCTGATAAGCACATGGAGTATTCTGCCATTACAGTTCAACAAATGTAGCAGCCATTTCTGTTGGTAGCTGCAGCTCAAAATGCTTTCCAAGTACATGAGTATGTAGGCAGCTGGCATTTATTGCTCTGGGAGAGAACTTGAACTTCAGAAGGAAGAGGGAGAAAAAAGCCTACATTTTGCCTATCTTTGTTCTGTGCAAACTGCAGTCGCTGTAAATATCATGGTGTACAGTAGTTGGAAAAAACCCATTTTTTTTAATTTTTAAAAGCAACAGTCGTATAGATGCTAGGTGAAAAGAGAGCTTTTCTGGTCTGTGCATTTTTGGTTTCTTGCAGAAACTGCCAGAATTACATTTGCATTCACTTTGGTCTACAGCAAGTGTTACAGAAGATTCAGCTGTAAGTACTTTCCAAATATAAAGAGCGCAGGGGAGAAAGGTGACTGTGATTTATGGTGACATCTATTAAGCTTTTACAGAATATCATACGCATGTATTAGCTATCCACATAAAATTAACTGGTACTAATTGGTCAGAGCTGCCAACTCAGTCTGCTTATGAGTGTAACACTCTTCTTTAGGTCATGTTCATTATATTGACATCGTATGTCAGATCCTGAATAAAGTTCATTCAGCCATTTCTGCCGTTCCTCTTCTTGTTTGCCGTGCTATGTGTGTGTGCTGCCATCAGCGAGAGTTCACGTCTCGGCAAAGACTGGGTCTGTGTGCTGTGGGAAATAACGTGTCTCGGGTATCTGCCCAGTGGCCACTTCTCCAGCAGCAGCGGGGCTGTCGGAGGGCATCCTTCGATTGAATCACGCCTGGTATTTTCCTCTTTCTTGGAAACCAACTGGAACAAAATGTTCAAAGCTCTTTCTTCCTCCCTTTCCTCTTTTGTTTTCTCCCTCTTTCTGTCTTTCACTTCCATGCCTCAAAAGGCTGTAACTGGGTTCATTATTGTGTGATAAATCAGCCAGTAAACTTCTATGCATTTTGTTGTATTTGGGCAGCTCCTGTTCCTTAGTGACAGCTGCTTGGCTCGGCACACTGTAATTATCAACTCAAAACCAAGATGCTTTTAGGTGCTGAAAGCATATTGGCAGAGACTGAACTTGTCCTCAACCTCGTCATGGGCCACAGCTTTAAAAGATCCCATTTAGTGGTTGGTTGGTTGTGTTGTTGCTGTTGGTGCTGTGGCTCTGACTGTTCATTATCACAGTGTACCCTGTGGGAAGCTGTCGTTACCCTAAAGGAGTAACAGGTCTTTGCTTTTCATTGGCTGCTGACATACTGTATGCCTAACTTCTGATTAATGTATCTGTGTTCATTCTCCTTCTCTAAAATAAAGTTTTATTCATATGTAGGAGGGGATTTACACATGTTAAGAGAAAATTTACATAGCCCCAGTATAGACTGATGTCTGAAGGGAACTTTGCTGAGAAGCAGACCTGTTGGTTTGTCATCTTAGTGGAACCCCGGAACTCCTTGCTCCTACTTTACGCCTTCTTCCGTTTGGCACATGGACTGAGCAACTGGTGCCTAGCTGCCCACAGCCGTGGGGGCATGCAGAGCACGGTATTGCTTCTGATCCACTGAAGAACAAGTGGCCCTGGGCTGAATGTTGTGCAGACCAGTTGCAAGGAGCTGTACATAGCTGAGACTTTGGGTCTCTCACCAAGCTTGTTTTAGCAAATGAGGACTCCTTGCTTGTCTGAAATACACAGTCCAGAGCACAAGTGAGTGGAAAGAGATTTCTCATATTCTCTGCTAAATCTGTTAGCTAGATGCGTTGGTTGTCATGTTATATGGAAACAAGATGGAGACAAAAGAGGGGAGAAAATACATGACATTTTTTGCAAGCGAAATGATCTGGGAAAGTCCTGCTGTTTACATTGTCAAGACACAGCTTTTATTTTCTCACTGTATCCATGGGGCAGGTTGGATTTTCTATCAGGACGACTAGAATAGTCACCTATCCTGCTGTTGCTAAAAAGACTGAAGTGTTCTCAAGTCCTGCTGGGCTTAGTTTAGTGCAATTTACAGACCAATTCCCCATAGGACTACCACTGTTTGTTTAAGCAAAGCTCAGGGCAAGATGCATGACAGAGTCTCATTCATATCCTTCCCTAGGATTTGGGAAGGTTGTCAAACCCTGGAGAATGATGAGAAGTCACCCAGGCTGTAGAAACCTTATGACCTTTACACACGGAATAATTCGTGTTGCTATCATGCAACAAACATACACTTTATGGTCTTTGTCCTTCAGAGGATGCAGGATGGAAGAACCAGGTCAGCAGAGGTGGTATGTGGTCCACAATAAGTACATCTTCTTAACCTTGAAAAATTGTGTTCATATGGAAACAGACAAAGGTGTTTCTTTTTTCAGTGCATGTGCAGCAAGACTAATGAAAAGTCTTCTTTGCAATTGTTCAGAATCTGACCCCAAAAACCCTCAGCATGTTCGGTCCTGCAAAACCCTTTGTGACTCCACTTGGATGACCTGTGAGTGAGAACTTGTAGGGCTTTTGTTTGAAGCTAATACAATGTAATAATTTTTTTACTGCTTTATGGCTGTAGTAGAGGTCTCTGGCACAGCCCGTCAGTAAAGACAAATTTTCTGGGTGCACCTCGCTTGCAAATGCAGCCAGTTACGGCGGCCTTTGTTACCCATAGAGCACTGGGATTCTGAACAAGGGCTGGAGGACGTCTGCATTTGGGAGCATAGGCCTCTGTAGATGGCATGGACTGCTAAAGAGGTATGCCGGCCTGTCAGCGAAACAGAAGCAGAGCAACAAATACCCTCACCATGGAAGGACATAGAAATGCTGCTGAAGGACGGACAGCACATCTGTAGCCCAAAATAGGCTCTTTTTCAGGTCTGTTCACCTTTTATGATGGCTTTGCTCATCTCTTCCGTGGCATGGGGCTTTGAGACAGTGCAGCAGTCAGTGCTAGACCCTTCTGTGTCCCCAGAGGACAAACTGAGGTTAGTGTATCAGAAGACTCAAGACTCGTTTTTCTCTCCTCCCTGCTTGTTTTCTTTTGCAGGGATCTGATCCAAGGGCGAGGAAGGTTTCTTCTTTTGTTTGGCCCAAAGAAAGCAAAATACAGGCATGCATAAGATTCACCTTTCCCCATGGAAAGCCACACAGGGCACTGCAGCATGATAGAACTGAAAAAGGTGCTCTGAAGTGGGACAAAAATTACTAGAAAAAAGTGTAAATTATATGCTTAAAAATTATATATATAAAAGACTAGGCTCTGTCACGCTCCTATGGGTTTTTTCTCTATTGTTTCCTTTTTCTGTGCACAATTATCTGCAACAGAGCAGACCTACCCATCTAACAGCAGATCAGATGCTATGCTATCTTTTAGTAAAATAGTTCAGCAAAAGGTAGAGATTAAGTACGTGCTTAACTTTTATGTAAGGGGATAGAATTTGGGACTGTGAGCTAAGCACGTGGTGTATTCATTCACAGACTTGAAAGCTCAATTTACTTTTCATATTTCCTTTTCAAAGGCCACCAGTAAAACCCTTCTGTCCTCCCTTATATTGAGGTACAAAATTATTTCCTTTTACTTTTAAAATGAGAAGAGAAAAGGCAAAGCAGAGAAACCTACATCAAAAATAGGGCAATCTCCTTTGAATTTTGCCTTTTTACCCACTTAGGCCAAACTTGAATACACCTCGGTCTCTGAATGTATGATGTTTCTTTCAGGTTCTACTTCTTAGACTGGCATCCTGGAATGCTTTTCAGACTATGCCTGTTTCAGAAAACATAGATAGAAAAGAGTTAATACTTTGAATACAGTATGTTTATTAGCCCTTTTTCCCCTGCAAGCATGTATTTTATGAGATATGCTACATGGTACTTCCCCAGCCTTTGCTGAGTGCTTCTGTTACTGCAGCACAGCAGATCCCCAAAGATTAGTATCGTACTGAGGGAAAGGATTTCCTGGTTGGAGCTAAGAGGAGGGGGTGGTGGTGGTGGAGATGAGATCATTGTCTCCAGTTAACTTGAACATGAGAGACAGACCTGATTTGCCACAATAAAATACTGGCAGAGGTTTTATACAGCAACTTGTACATAATAATAGCCTTTAAGCTTTACAATCATTAATCCTGTGGAAGAAGTGCATTGAGATTGGCATTTGCAAGTTAAGTGTATATATATCTGCAAAGGCAATGTTTGGTCAAAATTCCAGCAGTTTTCTGCTGGCATTTACCATGCTGTGCTGAAAAGATGTTTGTAGTCGGGAAGCAGCATACAAAGAGAACCACTGAACAACCAATATTCAAAATTCATTCTGAACATAGAGCACCAAATTTAGTGTGCAGTTTTTTCACATATATCCCAATTGTTTTAGCTTGTAACAGAACAAATCCATATTTAATACATATTTGTAACTGAAATAAAAGCCAGTTACAGGTTGCTAAGGCTTGAGGGCCTTGTGTACCTTAGTTATTGTGTGCAAGGGCAAATTCATGCCTGGAAAAAATCAACTTCATTATTCTTTTTTTCCTGAAAGGGTGAATTTAGCTGGTAATGCTCATACATTTAAAACAGTGATAGAATTGTTATTATAATTTAATATTAAGTAGTTCCTATTGTAATATAAGGATCTAATCAAGTATGGCAATATGGCTGGCTATCTGTAACCAAGCTGAGGGGGTCTTGGCCAGCTAAACCAAAGTAATTACTGTAACGAAAGAGTAAGATTAAAAAAACCTCACCAGAAATAAAAAATTAACCCCAAAAGACCGCAAGCACTTGAGTGTCAGCCAGAGAAAAGCTACACCAGCTACAGCAGAAGGAGTTTACAGTGGGAAAGAGCTGTTGTGCCCCTGCTGCTGCAGGCAGGTGAGGAAGGACTCGGCATCATCCCATGAGCTGCAGCCCTATGCCATGAAGGGAAGCCGAATTCTCAGCCAAGACACTAGAAACTCTGGGATTTAAAGTATAGATCCTGAGAAGATGTAAGTTGTAAATGAAGCAATGGAAAGGTTAAGCCGCAGCAATCACAGATTTATTGGATTTATCATCAGATGTGGCTCCTGACAGTTAGGAAATCCCTGGGAATTATGCCATTCCTGTGAGTGCTCAAAGGTTTGCCTTTCATAAATGTCTCCAGGTCTTCCAGGAAGACCACTGACTATTCAGTTTGCCTACTAAATGTCTCCTCAAGGCCCCTTTGGGGTCTGATGCCTGTGAAAAATGTGGCAAGTCACAGATGGCCCTTCAGGGATAACCATTTCACAGCTGTTGAATTAAACTGGGCTTTTTTCAGAGAAACAAAATGAAATTCAAAGTGATTCAGAAGCCATACTTGTACAGATAACGTGACAAGGACCAAATGCTTTTCTGACCTAGTTCTTCTGTGAATCCTCCATGCTCGGTTTTCTGTAGTCTGTACCAGCACCTTTTATTTAGAGCAGAGTACCTGAGGACTGTTTTTTCTGTTGGCTTATTTTCTTTGTGTTAAAGATGTGTGAGTTGAATCTCAGCTGTGGTCTATATATATGAAAACATGCTGCTTGTTTGTTTATGCCTACAACAGCTGGGCATCGACCTTGCATGAGGATTTGTTGCTGCTGTATGGTAAAAACGAAACAACAATAACACTACACAGAAATATGATAAGTAGCAAATGTTGTGTGGGATAAATAATGAGAAATATGCTCTCAGAACTGAGCTGGCCTATTTCTGCATCCAGGCGATTGGAGAGTAGGCATCTGAATGAGCTAAAATTTCTACTCTGGCAACAGCGTGCATAACAGTGGAGATGCTGCTACTGCCGATTCCATTGGCCATCAGGTTAGACTTGCTCTCCGCTTTTTTTAGTGGATTTGTATCCTCTTGCCATGGGATTCTGTCTGAAATTCCACCCCTCTTTTTATGCGAATGACAGATGCTGTACAAATTTGGTGTACTGTCTGAACCATTTACACCTGGGTTTTTTTGAGCAAGATCTTAGAAGAGTCTTCACAATTGCAAGAGGAATGGTGGGATAAGAAATGAAGAAACTTGCAAAAATGTCTTTCTGTGGCACTTCATGTCACGTCACTTACTGAGTCTTTTCTGTTCCTGCTTTTTTTTCTTGTGGAACTGTAAAGACATGTATAATCTTACCTTGCCTGGTTGCTTGGTATCTTGAAGGTCCCCATTCTCTTCTTAGAGTCCTGGCACAACATATTTCATCAGGAGTGTTCCACATGTGCACTGCTAACAATATTTTGAGCAGTATCCTAGAAAGCAGACTCAGCAGATGATTTAAGTGGGCGTGCAACACACCAGGATCTTCTGGTGTTGGTAGTTGAGTGAGCAGTGATGATGGAGCCTGTCTGTTGTGGCACTTGCTGTCCATCAAGCAGTGAGTCCGTGTTGCAGCCTCTCCATAAGGATAGATCTCTCCTGCCTGCTGTTCCCATGAGGCACATGGGAAACTTGGAGCACTTCTGATATTTCAGTTGGGTGAAGTGTTCAAGATGAGGCTCACTCAGGCATACCACATAACACTGTAATTTCTGTAATCTTTAGGAAACCCAGCCTTTAAAGGACTGTTGTGATCTTTGGACGTGCAGAGATACAGCGACCTGATTTTACGGTTTTATCACAAGCTATGGAGAGTGAAATAAGAATGTGGCTTCCAGGTGGGAAAAAAAACCAAACTGTAAAAAAGTCTTTTAAAAACGTTGTTGAAATTTGTTCTAGAGAAGAGCCACGAAAATGACTGACAAACTGGACACAACGTTTTTCTGGAAGAGGCTTCCATCTCTCTGCCTTGCCAAGAAGAGCAAAGAAGAGTGTTGATTATGTATATTTAATACCAGACCTTAAAAGACTGCTCAATCTAGCAGAGAAAGTCTCCTAAAACCCAAGGGAGGGACATACAAGCCAGGAAAGCTAAAAATTAAGAGGCAAAAGAAAAGGCATGCTTTTTTATTAGCAATGAAAACGATTGCACATTAGGGCAAGTGAATAGCTCAGACTTTCAAATCAAGACTGGCACAGCTGCTTTCTGGAGGCAGCTTCCTGCCAAGCACAGGTCATTTAACTCAATACTTCGCTCTGTGCTGTGTAGAAGGTCAGCTTAGATGCTGTAATGGTCACATGTGGTAAAATGTTCAGAATTTTTGTTTGTGACCAAGCGGGAAAACACTTTCACTCTGTCACAGCATTTCACTTTTTAATTATGGTCAGAATTTTAATAATTCATACTGCTGAGTTTCCTGCTGTCCATGACTGGAATCAGTCACATGCAACTCAGCGAATTCAACGTGGTAAGGTGATCCTGAGTTGCCTGTTTTGCTGGGACCCACTCCAGAATATGGTGTGACCCTCTCTGTTCAGCCTCACCATCAAAGGTAGGTAGGTTACCCAGGGAGTCCAATCTTGTGCCTACAGATAGTGATCGCGGGAGAAGGCTTTGAAGCATCATTTCCAGAGTGACTTGATGGCTTTTTAGTTAGTTAGTGAAATACCTGCAAGTCCAGCTCTGTTGGTGGGATGTCTTGGAGACCTTGAGATGCGAAGACAGCCCTTTTCTGTAGTTGTGCTCCTTATTGCCAGCCAATTCCCTGCAGTCACCTGTGGGATCCCCTGCTTCTATGGGCATACCTGTGTGGTTATTATTTAACACCAAAACCCCCTTTTGGCGTTTACCCTTGTTTAGTTTACTCGGTTTCGCTTCACATTGTTTCGTTTTTCTCTTAAGTGTTTCAACTCAAATTGGCTTTTAGCTTAATGTAATGTATTTTTTACAGTAATCAGATAAGATCTTTTAAACCAGGGACGATGTACTTTGAAAAGTACAAATGGCATCTCAAGGGCATTTACCATTTAGAGTCACGAGGAGAATACGTAGCCACCCTTTGAATGTTTGCCTGTCTTCATGTGAGACATTGTTATGAGACCACTTCTTCAGTAATTCCTTTAGGCCACCTCTTTGGCCAAATTCTACTTGTTTTTTTTTCAATGTAAATCCAGGATAATCTCTTGAACTTCCACAGAGATAATTGGCTTTATCCTGATATTAACTGAAAGCAGATTTTGACCTGAATTTTTCAGTGTACCTCCTGCTGAAATCTCCTCCCACTGAAGACGGTGTCATTACGGCTGGGGCCCTCCGTGTGCTAAATGGATTTTTCCTTAGCTCACATTTCCATCACATCATATGTGTTTGATTTACTTATATTGTTCTTATACTTAATCTCTCCCATTTAGTCACATTTACTGTCATTTTTTATTTGTTCAGTAACTCACTGCAGCTCAGAAAGGTAACAGGGATGGCTAGAAAGTGACAAGTTGCGAATATATTCTGCACAGATCTCTTCTGCAGCTTGCTGCATTTTGGTTTTAACAGGTTTATGGGAGGGGTTGTTTATTCAAATGCTTGGTTTATATAAGAGCATTTTGCAGCAGCTCTAAGTGTGCTACAAGAGAAGTAGTTGATATATTTTGTATTTACCTTCACTCTATTGTTTGTGAAGTCCTTCAGAAACTTCACCAAAAACCTTTGTACTGCTAGAGTCAGAACAAAGGGGGTGTTCTGGGTTCAGTCTAAGAGAGGAACCCACATAAAATTCAGCAGATTGACTGAGTTCATCACCAGGTCTTTGGCAGCTGTAGACAGAACCAAAAGAAAAACTGTCTGTGCTGGAGTTTTGCTGGCAGCGCCAATAGGACAGGATCTCATCCCTCTACTCCATGGACATTTTAAGATGGTGACACTGGTGATGTGGAGCTGAATTTCTCTGTGTAGGAAAGGAAGAGTGGCATCCTCCCTAGTAATAGTTGAGCAGAGGGAAACAGAAGAATTCCCTAGGAGGCAAGGTTGAATGGCAGCTTTGGCAGGGGGTGGGGGGGAGTACTCATTTATTAGCAAGTGTGTTGTAAAGCACAGGTCACAAGATGTGCTGGGGCAGCAAGCCTCCCCACGTGTCCGCCTCGTGACCGGTATTAGCAGAGGTGAGGGTTGCCTGTTAACTTGTGTCCATGGGGAAAAGGTGTGTTTTGGTTCAGGCTTCTCTTGTGCTGACTGTATTTTGTGCTGTAATTAAAAAGCCAGTGCTGAGGAGAAAATTAAAATAAAAAGAAAATTCCTGCTTACTGTAGGGGAGATGCTCAGGTAGTTGGCCAAACAAAGAGTACCCATCTAGATGCATCACCATGATCAGAACTTAAATCTTGCGCTGGACCACAGCTTGACAAGAGTGAAGAACACTGGTACCTTGCAGTCTCATTTCATGTCTGTCCAGCTATTAACGGGATGTGTGGCCTCTGCCAGGAGGTCTGGCATTGGAGTAGGGAGCAGGCAGTGCTACCCAGCCCTCACAGTCACCAGCTGTGGGGACAGGAGCAAGCCGTGGTAGGTCTGGTGTGGCAAGGGGAGTAGCTGGCTTTCCTAACTCTGCACAGTGGACCTACTTGCTTCATGGCCTGGGGTTTTCTAGCAGTTGCCAGCAGGGTCTGGTGGAGGTCTGCTCCTCAGGCACTCTGCTTGCCTGGAAGACTTGTGATGGAGGTGCCTGGGGACATCCCTCTCTCTCCTGGCTTCCTTCAGTGTTGGGGTCCCCCTGCATGCTCATACATGGATACAGATTGTATCATGGTAGGCTCAGGGTGTGGGACACGTATTTTTCTCCTGCAGACCATGGCCCTTTCTCAAAATGCTGGTGACAGCAATGGGGATGGGCTGTGCCATGTCTCCTTTCTGCTGTTACCAGCAGTGCTCCATTTTCCACAGCTGGGGTTGGTCTGCATCTGAATATATCCTGAATTACTGGCGGGGTTTAACCCTGGTCCCTGCAGTTAAGCAGAGATTCACGCCTTTGCAGAAGTTGGCCTAACACCTGTGCACTGCTATTTACTTCACTGTGTTTAGGATTTAAGTTGCAAATAGACTTTGTCCAGGCAGTGTTAAATTTCAGTCTGCCACAGCAGCTAAATACACTGAGTTTAAATTCATCAGTAGGTGCTGTCTTGTACAATTTCAGCAACACAAGCTGTCAGTCCTGTTGAGTTGGCCAGTTAAACTGCCCTTATGACTGCTTTATTTAGCTTGAACATTGCAAATTGATAATGTATTCTATGAAATTTGGTACAGTCTTTTAAATATTAAATGTTTTAATGGAAGCTTCTGCTGAAAGGAAAATGTAAAATGAGTTGAACAAAAATGTTCAAGGACTTTAATCAATTGATTCTGGGCAGCAATTCAACTAAGACTCTGTCCATTGTGCCGTCTAAAACCTTTGTCTATCTTTTATTTCTTTTTCTTCAGAGCAATACTGTACATCATGTTTGTGAGAACAAAATTTCTATCCTGTTGTTCCTGTGGTATAGCACAGGAGGGAAAGCAGTTGCACAAGTGGTAAGAGAACCAGAGGGCTATGTTGGATCCATTTGAAAGAGGGCGCATTTTGTTTTCTTGGGTTAGGTTAATTTTAAAACTTTTTGGCTTTGGATGAGAGAGTTCAGCTATTGTTAGAGGTACAAAAATAGAAGTAGTGTGAAAAGGTTTGGTTAGTTTTCTGATTCTTTGTCTCAGTTCTTTAAAAAAAGGAATATTGGCTGTTATGAATGCTCAGCTGCACTCATCATAACATGATGATAAATGTCCTTTTTCCAGGTGATTCTCAATTCCATGTCTTCTTGTCCTGCAAATGCACTGCTCTCCAAATATAAATATATTAACTTGCTCTTTTTGGACAAGGCACTAATGAAAAATACACGGGCACTTTGATTCTTTCCATGACATGCAACTCTGTGTTCCACTCCACAGGCAACCCTGTTCTCTGTGTGGCTGGCTGCAAGCATGGACCCTGTCCCATCCAGGTCTTGCAGCTCACTTCTGACCTCTGTTTTTTCTCTCTTCACAGTTGTGCAGCACATTAAGCGCCACAATATTGTTCTCAAAAGAGAACTGGGAGAAGGAGCCTTCGGGAAAGTCTTTCTGGCAGAATGCTATAACCTCTGTCCGGAGCAGGACAAAATCTTGGTGGCAGTGAAGGTAAAAGAGTTTAGGATTTCCATTATTAATTCATGGTTGCAACTGATGCTATTTTATTTGGAAATGATCGAGTTTGCCCCATGTAACTGCTCTGATATATGTGGAAGGGTTCACAAGGCTAATGGAGTGTTAAGAGAATGCGATATTTGATCTTGCTGTGGATTATAAAATGAGAGCTTAATTTCATAAGGAAAAGGGGAGAAACAGACCGTGTCATAAAGGGGCAAAATATTTTATGATCTATCTAAAATATAATTAACGAAAAAGAATGTCTTAGGCCATTAAAAATACATATGACATATATGCATGCCTAAAAAAACTGTATCTATTGCTAGCAAGGGAATAGAATGTGTGTATTACTGCTAGTCAAAGAAGGCCTCTTGTTTTCAGGATTGTGCCATTCTTTCAGTCAGACACTGAAATGATCTGTGGGTAATTGTCAACAATATAGCTGCCAGGAAGGTTATAACAAACTTGTGCATAGCATTGTTTTGTGGTCTATGGAAATTCAGAAATCTATGATAAGCCAGACCTGGAGGAGTGATTCTTGACTATATAGCTCCAGTCACCTTTCCCAAAACACAGTCCAGAGGAGGAGTTTCAAGTATACAGAATAGTTCTCACATTTCTGGGAGGGATGGGGTGGGGATGGGATGTAAAGGCATTTTGGGGGGGCACAGACTGCGCTTTTTGCTAGGAAGCTACCAAGGAGTAAGATTTCCAGCTTGATCTCAGAGCTTGGACACCAAACCTGCGTCACCATACCAGGCTTTTTCATCTCCCAACGTGGAAGGGCTGAGGTTTCTTGTCAGCCTCAGCTATAGATGTACACTACAAAACAGTATCAGTGAAACTATGGTCTAAGAGTTTGCAAAGTCTCCCTGGCAACAATCTCTTATCTCTGTGTGTGTTCTGCCAAAAAGTATTTCATTTGAAGTATCTCATTAAGTTCAGGGAGAATACACATTTAGAATTTGGGCTGTGCCTAGGGATCAGAAAATAATTTTATCTGACCAGTCACAAAACAAGAAATAGAGTTTTGGATCTGGCAGTGAGAGAACATGAAGGGGGGATGGACTTGTAGAGTTCTTTATTGCTCCATCAAAACCAACAGGTTTTTGGGGTTTGCCAAGGTTACAAGCATTTTGATACTTGAGCGTTGTTCAGTCCTGTTGACTGGTGAGAAAAAATTAAGCCCTGAAGGGATATATCACAGACAGGGGAAAGTAAGAGATAGGAGATGACAAAACTAGATCTGAATGAATTTTCTATTGTATTTTGGTGAAGCTAGAGTGGAAATTGCCTTTCCTCTATCACTTCAGGGAACTGCTTGATAGCAAAATAAAAGTCTTTCCATTCACTTGCTCCCTTTGAAAGTCCTGACCAAATGGAGCCTACCACTTTTGCTGTTAAATGCTATGCTGCACTCACTTTCTACTGCTCTTTCTGAGTGTAATTCACAAGAAAGAGCATTCAGCCTTTAAAGAAAGAGATGTCTTCATGGATTTAGATGACAAATCTATCAATTGTCGTCCTGTTGGGTTTTTTGTAGGTTTTTGGGGTTTAGTGTGTTTTTTTTTTTAACTAAGCCCACCCTTTGTAATTGTGGAGAGCATTAATAAGGATCTCGCAGGCAGTTGAAGGAAGAATTAGCTCTGGGGACAGGTTGTGCCCATTTTATATTTCTCACATTGGCTCTTGAGTCAGGCTGCCATCAAAGAGTGAATTTTTTGGAAATTCTGCCAATGGATTGTGCCTCATAAAACTAAGGGGTTAATTGCCTGGTGCTTCTCTCTTTCACTGTGGTACCAACTGGAACTCACAGGTGTTCTTTGCTCACAGTGGAGGTCAAGGGATGACACCTCTCCCAACATGCAGAGAGCTAGCAAGAGGACGCCACCAGAACACAGAGTTCAGCAGTGAAAATGTGTGGTTTGGTTATTTATTTTTTTTAAGTCTTAGAGTAGCAGATTTGGATGCCAGCAGCAGAGGGCAGCTTCTCCTGGCACACAGCAAGGGTTTCAGAAACCCTGACCCTCTGTGGGTCAAACTGTGAGCAGGGGGCTTAATCTCAGGTTAAGCTGGTTGAATGGGCATTGTAGTACTCTTTCAGCACATCTTTTGCTGCATGCACTTTTAGAGAACAGAGGATGAAGGAAGGAAATTTAATGGTTTCCTAGCAGGCCATTTGCCATGCCATAGTGGTTGTTCAGGCCTGGATCAGTACTGGGTCCTCACAGGGTTGTATCCCTAGGCATAGTCTTGCACTAGAGTAACTTGGCCTAGAGTTGGGCTTTTTCGGCCTGGAGAAGAAAAGGCTCTGGGGGAGGCATTATAGCAGCATTCCAGTACCTGAAGGGGAGCTACAGGAAAGCTGGAGAGGGACTGATTATCAGGGAGCATTGTGGCAAATCAAGGGGTAATGGGTTTAAACTAAGAGAATGTAGATTTAAATTAGATATTAGAAAAAATTCTTCCCTGTGAGAGTGGTGAGGCCGTGGCACAGGGTGCCCAGAGAAGCTGTGTCTGTCCCCTCCCTGGCAGTGTTCAAGGCCAGGCTGGATGAGGCTTTGGGCAGCCTGGATTAATGGAGGGTGTCCCTGTGCCTGGAAGGGGGCTTGGAACTAGATGATCTTGGAATAATCCTTTCCAACCCAAATCAGTCTGTGATTCTGTGATTCTATGATTCTGATAATAATGAATGTGTCTTTTTCTCTCTTTGTGCTTTTACAGTTTTATTTTGGTTTTATTTTTTCTCTTGCACTGAGAACAAGCTAAATGCATTACTCAGTGTCATCTCTATGTAAATTCTGTGTACTTAGTAAATTTTTTCCTTTCCAATCTCTTCCTTGCTTGACTGTGTCAGCAATCTCTCATGCAACGTTTATGCTATGAATTGCATGAAATAATGAAAAGGGGGTTTTGCAGTGGTGGGTGACAGAAATTCAAGTCACTGTTTGGTAGTAGAAACCCTCCCTAAGTTTTACCTGGATTTTAGACCTTCCTGCATTTTGGTTTTTTTGACAGAAAATGTGTAATTGCCATGGCAACTTCTCTGTCATATGATAATTGTGCTGTTTCTGTGAGATAAAAAGCATCTTCTGAAATATACAACATGCCATCCTCACAGGGCAGAGCTGTCAGCATTTTTACTGTCTTTTCAGGGAGAGCCTGCTGGAAAGAGTATCAACCTATGCTTCTCCCTGTCAATTTTTTCAAGGTTGCTATTATTTAAAAATGGTTTTTATATGAATTGTTTTTCTAATTCTGTTGTTGAGAAGAATTACAGTCAAATTGCTTTATATATGAAAGCACCAGAGGAAACTCAAATGACAACAGAATTGTTCCCAGTGATTTAATTATAGAGCTTAGATTGGACTGTGAGCTGGTGGTTGTATTGTTTTAAAGCATGATCCCAGAGCCAGGAAGCATTGGAAGACAGTACAGTTTCACCTTTGCTTGGTTCAGAGGTTATTGTGTGGGAGCCATAGTGGGGACCCAATCTGGTATCCACCGTAGATCATAACAGCTGTGCATACTAAAATATTTTAGACTGTGAAGCTCTGCTGATGCAACATTCTTATTGCAGTGTTCTTGGTAAGACTTGTGGAAGTAGGGCTCTGGGCCTGAAGACACATGAGACTCATAAGTACGTCCCTCAGGGAAGGGACGTCTGTGGCATGAGTGATTTCTGTTGCCTGTAGGATACATAGAGCCTGAAATCCACAGGAAAAAGCTCCTGAACTTAGTAGATGACTGCCCAGTCTGCAATGCTTCTTGTACCCCCATCTGGACCTTGTTATGGTGAATGTTCATTTCTCCAGACCTGTGGTGGCAGGTTCACAAGTAAAGCAAGTGTTTTCTCCAACAGGCATTATTTAATCCTTTCCTCACAGGTTAGAAAAATGGACAGAATTTTCTCTGTTAAAGAGAAACCTTGAGGAACCCATGACTACTGTAGCTAAAATGTGGGTTTAGTTGTCAGACTGATTGTATAGCGTGAACTTGTTTTGGGTCTGTTCTGATGAATGTAGTGAGTCCCTTGCTCTGTGTATGAATTAAGGCTAGAAAACAAAGTGGCTAGGTGGCCAGAGAAAAGCATATTTAGTTAAAATGATAACACATCTTCCTTTTTATTAAATGTAGGTGTTGCTAAAACCCAGAGGTACCGGACCCCAAACATCAGTGTCTGTGAATAATAATTTGTGAACATTGGTAACCTTCTGTCTTTCTCTTAATGTTTTTAAAATATTGTTTGATCAGTATGGTGCAGCCTAGTAGGGGTTTATTGTGAATTGTAATTATTCCTCATTTAATTGGTGAATTTGGTCTTTTTTTTTTTAGTGCACAAAAGTGCTTCCTTGCTCAGGAAGTGTAGTTCTTAAGAAGAGATCTGAAACTACCTATGTCTGGCAGCTAAATTAGCATTATTTCATTATATAACATTTAAGCCTTCTATTTGATCCAGTGTTGATATTTTTCTTTCAAGATGAAAATATGCAGGAGTTGAGAGCTGTATAAATAGAAGGAGGGTGAGAAAAATTGACACCCCAGAATTCTGATCTCCATCTACTTCCTCTCTGCCTATCAAGTTAGGATTGATCCTCCACTTATTTATACATATGCTTCATTTTAGGCAAGTGAAATGATTTACTGAATTTCAAAGGAGTTTCTGGCTGAAGTTTCAGGTTGTAAGTTCTGGTCTGGGGACATAGCCTTGCATAAATCCACCTAATATATAGCTCACCATAGGGACCAACATCAGCAACAGCGACATTAGTAATACATAAAGAATGCATCTATGTTCCCACTAAGTATTTTAAGCAAGCAGAGTATTATTTTAAAGAACTTACAAGAAAGGTAAATACCAACAGGATACTAGGGTTTGCCCGAGTTAAATGCTAAAGGATATGAAACAGCTGTGTACTAGTATGTTTTTTTGGATAAGATCAGTTTATTTGTTCTGTGTTTGGAAAACACATGGCAGAGCAAGAACATGAGCATTCCTACACCCTCTTACAGGAAAAATTGTTGTTTGGGATGATGTGTGGCAGGAGAATGAAAATTGTACTGCTGTTATTCAGTCGCACTTAAACAGCATATCTGCATTTCTGAAAGATCTATTAAGAAAGTACTTCCTCAGTCCTTAACACAGCAGTGTCCTTATCTTACCTTTACAGCGACATCCCACATGTTTGCTACATTCTTCAAACATCTTCCCTTCCTTACATTTCTGTTTTCCCCACCAGACCCTGAAGGATGCCAGCGACAACGCCCGCAAGGACTTCCACCGTGAGGCAGAGCTGCTAACCAACCTGCAACACGAACACATCGTCAAGTTCTACGGCGTCTGTGTTGAGGGTGATCCACTCATCATGGTCTTTGAGTATATGAAGCATGGAGATCTTAACAAGTTCCTCAGGTAAATCCATGAACGCATACTGTGCAGGAGACTCAGAAGGGGGTAGAGAAGGTAGGTGTTATTGGTACTTCATGTCAGGTAAACTACCACCACTGGAAAATGCCAACACCTAGGAGTGCAAACCTGTGCATCCCTTGTCTCCTGTACCGCGATATGGGGCTCATTGTTTCTTTGTCTATTTGGAAGTACCATTAAGTCAAGCCTTATGCCTTGCACCAAAGGAAAGGGAGCCAAGGAGACATTGTTTTCAGTATATTTCAGTGTTTTCTGAATTGTTCGGTTATAAATCTTACAGTAGGAATCATTTTCTTGCCGGCTTTCTGGTAGCACTTGGGAAGATCCCACTCAACACCTATAGGTATCTGTAGGCGTCTAAGAGCTTTTGAAATCTAACCCCTTTTCTCTTCCCTCCTCTCAGTGTTTTGGAAAGGCTGCCATTAGTCTGAAGGAAGAAAACTGAGCCATGGAAACTTCAGTGCAATGGAAAATGCTGCATCTTGGGGTCTGGATTAGGGCTTTATTTCATAAATTTGTTCAGGAATGTGCATCAGAAATGGAAATTTGGCAGTAAAGCAGTCACAAATAAATAGATCATACCTGAGGTTCACAATAATAGCTAACTCATGAACCAGGAAGTTATGAGTAGTGGCCTTACGTGTGCCATTTCCAATAGCCTGCACTTGCTGACATAAAAATAAGCAGTTAAGAGACAGCATTTGCTCCTATGTACAAAAAAATGTACATAAGGATCTGTTCTTTCAAGGTCTTCTATGTGATTTTTGTCAAAGGACATCACAAAGGCATTCCAGTGTGCTGAGATGTCCCCTGACAACGATAACTGTGGATATCACCATTTTGGAAAGGTGTCTGACAAAGCTGGAAAGCAATCAGAACTGAAGTCTCTTTAAACAGATACGGATTTCCTATCTACTGAAATGGCTAGTGACTGCTAGTGTCACCATTTATGCATTTTTGGATAGCCTTTGTGAAATGATTTTGCTGTCTTGCTAATATCCACTGAACAAACAGCCACACCATAAAAGCAAATGGCATCAGCTACCTTCCTTCCTTACTGGAAGGGCTGCCAGATTTGGCAAGGGGGCCGAGGCCTGAACTGGGGATCCTGACCAAACACTACTACTTTTCCCAGACTGATTGTCTCTCTGGCACAGCATTTAAGTATATTTTCAGAGCCATGTCAGAGCATTTGTATTTGCCTGCTTGGACCTCTGCCGTGGATCAGAAGAGAGCTGCAGTTTCCTGAGATGCCTTCCCAGGACTTTTTCAGGACATTGAATTTCTGTTAGAAGGTGGCTGAATCACAGCTGATATGAAATAATTTCTTATTTCAAAAGACACGCTCATTCTTTGATTTGTTTTGATGGGCCTTTTCATACCTCCTAACTATGATTTTGAATTACTGTACCTAAATGTAGTTTAGCAGACAGAGTATTTCCTACTTCAGGTCTTCTCTTTTCTAAATTATTAATCAGCCCTTGTCTTGAGAGCACGAAATGATTGTGCTGGGACAAGCTGTTAAACCGAGGCTGGGATTTGTCATTCTCCTCACATGTGCTGCAGCTTGTGCTGCAGAGCAGAGGTTAGCAGGCTGTACGGCCAGACTGCATTTCTTACCCTGCAGCGCCACCAATGGCTGCCGGGGAAAAATTATGCCGAAATTTTACCAAAATGAGCCTTGCTGTCTGCGTGCAGCCAAATGCACTCTCAGATCTAGAACTGAAGCCTCGAAAGTCGTGCCTGTCCTATCCCTGCTCTGGCTAGTGGAGTATGATTTGAAGCTGAAGCATCTGTCAATGTACCTGGCTGTGGCAGACACTAGGGAATACCTCATGTACAGCCAGCACCAAGAAGACAAGCAAGGTGGATCAAGCGTTAAGAGTAATCCAGAAATTTAATTGGAGACAGACGACAGACCATGTCCTCAAGGAAGCTAGCAAAACATCACGAGTTGCCTAATATAGCGACTCAGAGCTTCGTGTCCTAGAGCAGTCATTAAAAAAAAATAATCAATGCTATGAAAAGGTGCAGTGCTTTTCCATAGGAATTTGCCTGTGAGCCTTGGCTGATTGTTTAATATCCTTCCATTTATTTCTCCCAATCTAGACCAGTTTAATGGCCTCCTGCATGTACCCGGTGTCAGGGAGCTTCTTTGCCTGCTACCAGGTGTAGTCCTAGAAATGCTACACACCCTCCTTCGTTTCTTTCTCACATCTGTCACTTCACTCATGAGGTTCTTCCCTTGGGGCAATTTTAATACCGTATTTCTAATAGGTAGTGTCAGACTCAATCTCACAAATTTTTATTAATTCACAACTTTTTTCCAAACTCCTGTGCCCTTTCCCTAGGGACAAATTAAGGCCTCACCTCTATTGTTCAGAAAGGTGATTCTCTGAAACTCCTCTTTGTAGGAAGGAAGGACCTTTGAGAGAAAATAAAAGTCAGATCTAGAGTATTCTTTTAAAAAAAAATTAAAATTGAGGAGGGAAGAGGAGAGGCGGTGTCTTAGAAAGAATAGACTTCAGGAATGGAACAAAAAACACTTCTGAAAACCTCAGATAATGGAATGCATGGAAAAGAATACTCAGGGTATTATAAGGTGTATCACATGAGGAATGATTGCCAGATGACCTCCTTAATTGGGTAAGGATTAGCTAGTAATACTTACTATAACCTCTTGTGTGTGGGAACGTTTACATCTGTACTTTCAAGATACTAGGATGTTACACATGTATACCAGAGCTATCAGAGCTAGTTGAGTGGCACATGAATTCATAGCCCTTTTTGTTATTGTATTTGTGTGAGTCGGTGATACGGTTTTAGGCTCACTAATGCCTTTCACCTCTCCAGTTTACAAATGGTCCATCACATAATCAGCCTGTATTTTGCTGCAGGGCACATGGACCAGATGCAGTACTGATGGCAGAAGGCAACCGTCCTGCTGAGCTGACCCAGTCCCAGATGCTTCACATTGCCCAGCAGATTGCATCTGGAATGGTTTACCTGGCGTCACAACACTTTGTGCATCGGGATCTTGCTACCCGGAACTGCCTGGTTGGTGAGAACCTGCTGGTGAAGATTGGGGATTTTGGCATGTCTAGAGATGTGTACAGCACGGACTACTATAGGGTAAGTGAACTGCTGTAGTTCTTGTGTGGTCATCTTACCTTATTGGTGTGACTGATCCTGCTTTTACACTTGATGCTCTGTCTGTCAGGTAATTTAGAGGGTGGCATGTGGAGAACCTGGTTTTAAATTATGAGGTCTTGCAAAATTTGGAGAGAGTTAATCGGAGTAAAGTTGGTGTGTCCTGTATGTATTGGCTTTATATTCTAATAATAAGTCTCAGAAAGATCTTTTTCTCTGGGCAGATATTTTACATGTTAGCTTGGTTTTAGTGAAGAAGCAGCAGCAGCAGGAAGAGTGGGTAATCTAATTTGGCCCAACACTTTGAAGTTACTAAAATATATTCCTAGATATTGCTATGACAAATGGAAATTGTAACTTATAGGTATTGTATATGTTTCAGTATACTGGTGAAGGTGTAAGTACTGTATGGCAGCACTGGGCCAGCTATTTCACTCAGAAAGAGCCTAGGTGAGAAACTGTTACATACTCATCACCTGAAAGGCTGTCCCTAAGCTTTTCCTGCCTTAAGCCAGGTCTTTAGTCCTGCTGCTTACAACTGAAGAGTTGTTTTGTGGTGGGTAAGAGTAGCCCATCACACTACTTCATTCTGCCCCAAGCCATTTTCCCTGAGCTTGGTTGCTGTAAAACCTCTGAATTTAGCAAAGGGCCTCCAGGGCTGCCAGGATAAATTGGACTGTGAGCATTAATTGCTGTGGTTGATTTTGTCTTTGTATTATGTGGCAAGTGATGTAGTTGACAGCATTTGCTGTTTGGTACCATGTTTGTTATTTCCTGGTTGGAACTGAAGCTATCAGGTGTTTGTGACTTGGGAAAGACAATCCTTGGCCAAGCTGTGAGTTTATAAACCCTAGAGTTCATCTTTTAAGATAAGCCACTCAGCAGGTTTAAGCACATTTTCTGTGTCTGCCTCTCACATGACTTGTTCCCAGTGAATTCCTCGTAGATAAAATGAAGGCCTCTTCTTCCTTTCTTCCTTAGCCATCCAGTTTGGGCTACTGTGTCCATAAAGGAGAGTGTCACCTCAGCACCAGCATTTGTGGGATGCCTGGCAAGATACTGCCTCTACAGCTAGCTGAGGCTGGACAGGGCAGAAGAAACTACACACAAGAATTATTGTTGAGTGTTGTTTTCCTTAACAGCTGAGAAGTAACAGTGTCCTCTGTTCTTTGTCTTTTCTTTCAAAGGCAAACCTAGTATTTAGTAAACATACAAGCCAGATTGTTTTGTTGTTTTTTTTTTTTTTTTGGAAACTTGGCACTTCAAGCTATTTGGTCAATGTAAAACAAGCATGACTGCTCTTGAGAACTTGGAAAAATACACAGAATGGTAATAACTGCTTCTGTTTGTGTTTGTGAGGACACCGATGAGCAACAAAGCCCAGGGTTTCCTGGTTCTGCATCTGTACCATTAGCAATATTTGTTGGGACTGGATGTGTTTACTAGGTTTGTCATTACACATAAGAATGCAAGTCCATGCTTAACAGAAAGTGTTTGCAAAGGCCTTGACTGTTAGAGACAGTGTTTTTGAACAAGAAATGCTCTGCTTATTTTTGGAAAAAATGGTAACTACCTGCTGCAGAAACACTACCTACCAAAAGAGACAGAAGATACTTAGCTATGTAATAGAATGGGCTTCCTAGTGATGACTGAGACCTGGTACAGGTATGTGATAATGACTCTGGCATCATCTTACCTGCTCATGTACCTCTGGTTTTAATGCTTCAGTCTGATGCATGAGTATTCGAGCAAAGCTTCTACCCAGTGAAGCACAAACTTAGAACAAGACCCATAACCTAGAGGAAGAAGGGGCTCATCAGGGGAAATTCTGGGTAAGCTGCATAGTTCTTGGATACCTCTCAAAGGACCTCATTCAAGAGGTTCCCTGCATTTCTCAATGTCTCTTACACGGAATCTCACTCTTCTTTCCTTCTTCTCTCCTTCTCCATCACTAATATTTTTTTTTTTGAGGCCAAGGGAAGATCTGTGGATACTGGGGAATAACAGAGAGGAAGAAAGAGGCAGTAGTGTGAAGGGGGTGCAAAGATGGATATGAGAGATGGAATGAATAAAGCAGGAAAGGTAAGGGTAGACATGTGATAGTAAAAGACACAAGTGTGAATGGAGAAAGAGGTAGACAGGTGTCAAGGGGGATGAATGAAGATGTAAAGTAGCAAGGCTCCATCCAAATCAATGGTGCAAGCTAGCAGCATGATTGATGGGTGTGGAACTTAAACTTGGAGAGTCACTTGTACTTCACAGTGCAAAAAACCAGAAGGGCCATTTCTCTGGCCCCCGTTGTTCTGGCAGGCTTCTAGCTGATGCAGAGGAGAGACAGAGGCACAGCCTGTTATGCCACCAGATTTCACAGTGATGAAAGTTGAAAGTTACAGTTGGGTCTGAGAGGCTTTGGACCTGCCCTGCTTGGGCCATTTGCAGGCTGGTCAGAAGCTGGTCATGCAACAGTGAAGGCTGTGATGACTTTTGAGACAGTTGCCTGGAGAATTATATCCATGGCAGGCCTAAGTAATGAAAATGTCAGCAATGGCACTGGAATGGCACTGACCTACCATACCTAGCTGTTTATAGGAGGCTAAGTAAGTCTTTTTCACTGCTCAGGCTTACTCAAATACGTAGAAGCAATTCTTACCCAACCTTGACAGCTTTATCTGATGCTTGTTGGAAGGATTTACACAGCTCCAAAAAGACTTGCAAGACATGGGTCAGCATTTGTATTTATTAATACACAGGAATATATTTTTTTGGGGGGGTGGGGGATGTCCTACCACCCTGTCAGGATGTTAGGTTTGTCCAAGATGATTATTTATAGCTTCCTTCTGTAAAATAAGGATGATCCCCACTCCTGGTTCACTGTTAGACAGTTAATGACATTTTGTATTGAATCATCTCAGTTGTTAAGAGATGCTTCAGGGAAGCAGGGGAGAGAGATAACCTTTGGGCTGGGAATACTTGTGATGCATGTCCCTGATTGCACAAGCTTTCCTTTTTCTCCTCCATTCTTTTTCCTTTCTTTTTTATCAGGCAGGAATCCTGTGGATGAGTGGAGCTATGGTGTACATGCTAACGTTCAATATCACAGCACTAGTTTTCAGTAGTCAGACCAGATGAGCCTGGGGACATGAAGAAATGGCAGTGGCTTTTCTTACCCTGCACTCTGTCCACCCCAGGCCAAACTAAAACAACTGTCAGGTAATTAGTGTGGTCTGTATGCCAGACAGCTCCAGCTACTCTCTGCTGCACTGCAGTCCTTATAGCACAGTGGATCATTTCATAAAGTTATTTACTTGCAGAGCTTAGGTCTCAGGTTCATTAGAGGCTTTTATTTGTTTTGTTGATGTCTGTTTTTTGTTGTTTGGACTCCCAACCCCCACAGGTCAGGGTTTCCCATCTTTCCCTTTGATACCCAAGTAGTGTGACTCAGCAGCAGCTTTCAGTGGCTTAAAGTATTGACACTGAATCATGGAAACAACTACTTTGCTAATATTTGTTTTTACACTCAGTTTATCAGCCTATTTAAGCTTCCAGTGCAGACTTGTAAGAAGTTGCTCAGTACTTGGTTTTAAAATGCTTTTATCAGAAGAAAAAAAGGTTTTTAAAAAAACTAATAAAGGAGGTCATCTTATCCCAGTACTTGGAAAAACTTAACAAGGATATGCTTTAAATATCCAGCCTGGTCAGCCAACTACAGGCTTGAGCCAAGATTTTGGATGAAACTGTGATCTCACCAGAGTAAGCAAGAACTTTGCCATTAATTTCATTAGGACCAGAATTTCACCCTTCCACATTTTCATGTTTGTCCAGTGCAGGGCAGAGACTCTGTTTCTGATTTAGATTTATGGAGCTCAGTTGTGTAATCCCTATTTAGCTATTGTATAACTTACTTGCTTTTATGCAACAGCACAAGGAACAGTGGGAAAAATAAGGAGTTCTTTCCTCCATTTGTACAAACTGCAATGATCTGTCAAAAGACTAGGGCTATTAGCAAGGTTTCCATCTTCCTTGTGGTCTAACTTGCCCCAAAGGAACAGGGAGCAGACACAAAGGAGTTTTCTACATTCCTGGCACAGATGAGGCAGACGAACCCAAGAGAATGTGGTGCAGTATAAGGTCCAGTGGCCTGATTCCTCTTCAAAATCTTCTGTGTGTTTTGTACCACGTGTTGCTAGAGGGACCATAGCATGTAGGATTGGAAGAAGCAACGTAGGTTACAGAGCCCAAGCCTTCCACTCTTGAGGAAAGCTGTGCATTAGGTAGTAAGGGTAGGAGGAGCTACAAAAACCTCAGATCTGCTCAAAGCACATGGAAAATGCCAATACTCATTAACATTTTAGCCCCTTCTATACACAGCGCAAAGCACCATAAAAATTCCAGTCTGCCATGGTAAAAGAGGAGAAGCTGTCAGGGATATCAATAGTGAGCTAAAGCCCCTAAAGAGAAATGATGTTTTGCAAAAATTCCTGAGAGGTCTGAGGAAATCAGTCACGCCTGAAACACAATGGGAGCTGACAGCAAGGCACATTGTCTGCCTCAGTGAGAATTACCTTCTGAGCTAGGAAACCCTAAGTGCATGAACCAGCTGCACTGTGGCATTGCTGGGGTTTGGTGGTGCCCCTCAGAGCACACCTGGTCCTGTCGCCTATCCTCAGTGCTCCTGGCAGCTTGCACCCAGAGCCTTATCACAGGGCGGAGGGCAGGGGGAACAAAAACACAGGCAGCCTGCTCACTCCTGAAGAAAGACTTCAGTGAAATAAACAAATAAGTAAATACGGAGCAGCCTGCAGAACACTGACAGGTTGCCTCTCACATGCCACTGAGGTATACTACCAAATTGGACAGCATCAGTCTTGTGTCTCTGAAGCTCGAATTCTTGACTCCTGCATCACTTCTGTCCTGTCACACAGCCCCTCCTGTCAGAGTCAATGTTGCAGGGCCCAGTTGCCAGGGCTTTCCCTGGAAGGCTGCTCCACAGCCTCGCTGCTCTAACGGCTGCAAATTTTCTCTTTTATGAACAACCTGAATTAACTCGTGACCAATGTACACCCACTTGATCACATTCTTCTCCTTCTGTCCTCTCATTTACTTCCTGAGTGGATTCAGAAAAAGCACTCCTGTCCCCTCCCAGACTGCTTTGGAGGATCAGAGAAGACACACCATCAGGAGAAAAGGTTCTTTATTTTTCTTCTCCTTCTCACAGTAGACTTCTTCCATGACTTTCAGTACATGAACCAGCAGTTTTGGTGTCTCCATCTGGTACAGACCTCACTAGGTCCGTAAGCAGTATTTTCCAAATGAGATTTTGCCCATTCTCAGATCAGAGGTGCTTCCCAGCCTCTAACGAAAACGCACTGCATAGTACCTCCTAGGCTCACGTAGCCTGTGTCATTGGCACACAGTCACTGTATTGTCAAACAGTGCCCTGGGCCACTCTCATCTTCCACTCCGTCCAAATGAGGAACATCCCTTTTTTTTGGTTTCAGTCCCTCAGTGAATGACTTTGCAGTTCATGCTGGCACATTTTGTACCTCTAGTGGTTGAGAAAGACTGTTGTCTCTCTCTTATTTTTAGCCTACTTGGGGGCTGCTTTTGAAAAAAAAATATTAAAATTCAGGTCTTGTCTGATTAGGTGGTGAGTAAAGAGCTAAAGAAACAAGATCACCGTACTAAATAAGTAAACAGCCAAAGGAGTGAAAAAGATTTGTAAGGAAGTTTCCTAGATTTTTGTGGCTTTGTTTCTTAATGATTTGCTTCTTGATCGCTTCTATTTAGTGTTAATGTTGAGTATTTCAAGAAAGGATGTCTTTTTAAAACAGAGAGTTCCCATGCGTTTTCAGTTAAGATGTGAGAAGTTATTACACTTAGACTCCCAGGAAGACTTCCAGAAAAACTAAGGATTACACAATTTGTTATTCCAGGCCAATTTTAAAAATACCCAGCTTTTGGATCTTCTCCCTACATAGAAAGGTCAAAAAACCCTTTTGAGAAACCATTTTGACACATGGGAGTATTACAGTCCTCAGCAAACAGTCCCAGTTCCGAACTCTGCTGTTGCTTAGCAAAGCCAGAGCGGCAGTTTGAAGGCAGCAAAACTGCATTAGTATCAGAGCAGTGAAATGGCAAAGAGCATCTTGCCCACTGGGTACAGTCCTTCCTTTGTGTGTGAGCCTAATATTGTAGGGTGCTGTATTTCTGGCAACTGCATAATACAGTTTTCTGGTGACTGTGTGAAACGCTTGCTAAAATACAGTGCTAGTAACATAATCACCAGAGAGTGATCTCGTTTAAGCTATTTCCAGTACCAAATGCTTATTTGCAAAGAGAATTAATGCATGACAGCAAGGGGCTAAAAAAAGAAAAGCCTGGTTTATCATTATTTGGGCTGTAACTAGCCAGGCGAGCACCACGATACAAATGTTTACAGTAAGGAACAAGTGTCTGTCTGTTCTGAAAGGGCAATAGCAGCAAACACCTGCAGGTCTCAGCTGTCACTACAGAGATGAGTACCTGTGTGGGGGAGTTTGGAGGAGGCTGCACTAAAGAAAACAAGAAAGAGTTACTGAGAAGTCAAACAGCTTGTCAAGGCATCCTCGTAGGTGTGTGTATTGAATTGTCACAGTTTGAAGGCACAGTTTGAAGGCTTTTTATTAGCTGCTATTTTTGCATCCATTGCTCAAAAGGAAATTATCAGCTTCCCTACATGGACTTCTCAGCTCTCCTCCTCCGTCAGAGGCTCATTGCATCATGTGTAGTGCTGGGGAGGACAGAGGGTTCCAGCAGCCCCGGAGGACGTGCACAGATGATTTCATGCAACTGGAAACAATACAGGAAATAATGGGCCTGCTAGAGACACGTAGATCTGAACTCACTGCTTCAAAGGCAGTGCAGTAACTCTGAACTTAAAGTAACGTAATCGCAAACAGAATTAGGCCTAATGATTTCAGAGGGCTTTTAGGAGCTTCCTCAAGGTAACCACAATGTCAGCAATTTAGAAATCTGCGTGCACCAGGACATGCCGTTGACCTGAGGATGGAGGGCTAGTGGCACAGTTTGATGCCTACTACTACTTGCCTATGCCAGAGTGCACGCTTTTCCCCCAGTGCTTACTTGGACACCCCTGATTGCTAGTGTTTCAGCTGGAATTACGGTTTGCTAACCTGCTCAGTGCTCAGAGGTCAAATTCAGCTTTGTCTTAAGCAAGCACTGTTCCAACTTTTTTAGCATGGCTATAGATGTAGTCACTTCCCAAGTGAAGTTTTCACATCATCTTCACACCAGGGTCATTGGTTTTGCTTATACTTTTGTTTACATCAGTTTTGACTCTACACAGAACCTGTAAGAAGAGTCCAAGAAAGTTTTCCAAATTAGCACTAAGAGAAGGAATATCTCATGTCCAGCTCGTATAGTGTGCTGCATTTAACAGTGAGTTCTTGATAAACAACATCTTGCAGGGTTAATGAGAAGATGATAATACAGCAAGGGAGATTTTTAACTGGGAGGTTGTGGCATACTTTGTTTTGCCATATTTAAGCCCACTCTTAAATGAAATGTGGAAGTGGGAAGCCAGCTCCATGGCTCCTGGAGCACATTAATCTTCAGTTTCTGAGATCAAAGAACGTAGAGAGGGCAGACACATAAAAGCATAATGACTAGGTTGAAAAAGGGAGCTACTTAAAGGGCCAACTAGAGCAGAGTGACCTTGCAGCTGTCACCAGTTACTTGATTACCCATTGAATTCGGATGTCTAATTACTTGTTTGTAAATCCACCTCCAGTAGGTTTACACCAGCGTGGTTCTCATGCAGGACGTCAAGAAATAGGTTTATCTTCAGAAAGTAAGTTCAGCCAGGAAGCAGCACCTAGAAATATGTACCAGAAAATGCAGAAATCCACAGCTGGACCACACTGTAGCTAAAAGCCCTGAATGCACGTCAATCACAAACTTAATCATAAGTGTTTGGAAATTTGCAAATGGAAATTTTCCCTTTGTTTGCTTCTGTTAGAAGCTTTGAGAACTCACTGTTTGGTCCAATGCTGGTTATGAAACAGATATTACGGTTTCCAAATGGATGGAAATTTTGGGGTTACCACCCCTTTTTTTTTTTTTTTTGGCATTTTAATGGTGATGTTTTCAGCAGGGTAATTCCTGCCATATGCAGTTGGTAAGAGCCCCTGGATCTGTATGCACACCTATAGAATAGCAGGAAGTTTACACAGTCAGCATCAGCAGTGGCTGACACAGGCTTTTCTGTTGAGGGGCTTTTAGCACAGATGTTCATTAACTTTAAAAATCCTTTTAAAATTATATATACAAAAGTGAATCATTCTCAAAAATAACCACACATATGGATATAAATTGCAGGAAAGCAATGATTCACACATTGAAATTAGCTTTACGAACTGCAATTTGGAGAGCCTTGCAGAACTCTGATCAAAATCGGCGCATCCATTAAGTAGCAGCACAGCCCTGCAAAACCATTTTTGTATGTGCTGAAAGGATTTGACCACTCTTCAGATGTTTAGCACATGAGGGCCATGTCCACAAGCCCAACACTGAACACAGTTTGCTGGATTGCAGTTGGAATATTGGTGGAGTCTTCTTCCATTGACTTTAGTAGAGTCAGTGTTTTGTCCAAGGCTTTAGAAAGTGGAAAGTTTACAGGAAACATTTTCTAGGGAAAACAGAAATGGCAAGAGAAACGATGAAGGGATTTCTGTAGGTTTTCTTCCTGGTCCAGGTCTTTGCGCAGACCATCGATGCCACCTTTGAGAGAGATTCTATACTGTAGTGCTACAGATTGTCACTTTTGGCAGGAAATCTGCAAAGCAAATTACATAATTCCAAAGGTTAGCAGCTGAGGGCGTTGCCTCTGTGATGTGTGATGCACACAGTGAGAGAAAAAGACGCTGTGAGAACAAAATCAGAAAGAGATCTCTGGGAGCACCGTGAACACAGTCAAAAACTGGAGCAGCAGCTCCTGGTTGTTGCAGAGCAGCGGTGCACCTTGTGAGACCACACCACTGACGGCTGGGACAGCACAGAAAGTCCACCCAGAGGGAGCAGGACGAAACAGGGGCTCTCCTTTGAGGACTGGTCACAGAATCAGCTCCCAGCAGAGTCTTTGCAGCCTTCTTATGCAAAGGTTTTCTTATGCAAATGGCCTCTCTCCTTGCAATAAGGAAAGCAGTTGCTAGGCAGTTTTCTTAAATATGTATTTTTTTCCCTGGGCCCTAAGAACAACAGGCACTCTTTTGGCTCACAGTACTCAGGAAGCAACTCGACTGTGAAGTGCAATGTGTAACGGAAGGGATCAAGATGATGAGAGGCCAGCTTCAGCCAGTAATACAGCAGAGCCTAACAAATCTAGCTCTGTAGACTGGTGCAAGCACAGCAAAGATCTGCTGATGGGGAGTGGAAATGGGGAGCAAGCAGGTAATGTAGATCTTCACTGATCTGTGTGTCCTTTGTCTGTCTGCTGGGGCACGTGGCCAGCCAGGCAGCTTGAGTGTGACCACTGCAATATGGAGGGGAAGTTGTTAGCAAAGACTAGAGTCAATTTGAGCCTGTTGGCATCAGTGACCAAGAATATGGACATGCTTTACGTTACCTATGCAGTTGTGATGCATATGCCCTTGTTAAGCCTCTTCAATATCAGGCATCATTAAGTTTTCGACAGGTTGTCAATAACAGCTCTCCAGGTTTCTCAAAAGGCAAGGACCCCAGAACTCACACAGTTTTGCATCTTGCAGGATCAGGCACTTTGTAGTTAGACTTCAGAGATAACTTGGCCTAGTGTTAATCTAGTCTTGAATAAAATGGAGCCAAAACACTTACAAAATGGTGTCAAGCTTCTAGCTGTGACCTGACTTTAGGAAGTGATGAAGAACTGATTTAAAGTGAGTGAGGGAATATGCACCTGGTATCAAGAATGGATTAAAAAAATTAGAAAAGATCATGGTTACTCAAATGTCTCTGTCTCCATCAGTCAGGTAAACAAATCTGCAGAAGAAAAGCCATGAGTGGGAAGTAACTTCATTCTCCCCGGTGTACTGAAATGCTTTCAAGAAACATACCTAGCCTAATGCCCTTTAATTTACCTTCAGAAGTTACTACATATTTGGCCCTTAACAGTACGCTGGCAGAGCTGCTGTTCAGCCCTTGAGATTTTGAAGGGCCTGCATTAAAACTGACACACAGTCGGTTCCTATGTCTCTTCTCCAGTTCATCTCAACTAGGGCTTGATACTGCAATAGTAATGTCTCGAGTGTTTGGTTTGAGAGCAGTCAGAACCTCAGATAGATGTACCAGCCCTGACAGGTGATGCAAATGTAGCTTCAAAACCATTCTCTTGTTTCATCTTATATATTTTGTCTGTTGTCAAGCTATTCCCCAATGCATATTTAAGTTGGTCAAAGTTTAACGTGCTGGGTAGATAAACATTAGTTTAAAGCCTTCCAAAGCATAACTCTGCTCATTACATCTTCTGTGTTTGCTGATCAATGTGGATACCTTTAAAATTGTGTTTTAACTTCTGATTTGACCTGGAATAATCATGTCTTTAATTTCCTGTGGCAGTTTTTTCCTTTGTGACGATTACGAGGAAGGACTGCCTGAGTTTGGTTCTGTTTGCAGAGCTGCATTCCCACATGCATTATGTGACCAGAAACTGCAAAAAACAGTTGGAACTGATCTGAAAGGGTAGCAAGACATACTGAAATCAGAATGCTTTTTGATGCTGATTTTACTTGAGGGGAGTTTGCCTAAGCCACCTTGTTTAGTGTCATGAAGAGCAGTAACATAGCAGACCCCAGGTTAGAGAGGCAGCTAATGAGTGGTTGGCAAGAATTTTTCAAGAATCTTTTTTCAAGAATCTGTATTCTTGCTGATATAGATGACACCAAACTGTTTTCAGCAATGTTGCAGAAAACACCTGTGATGCCGTTTTTTTCCACACCAGGAGTGCTACAGAATGGTTAGGTCTAACTGTTAAAAGTCATTGATTAAATCAACTTCCCTTCATACCAACGCAGAAGAACAACTTAAATTCTTACACCTAAACAAATGCTGGGTTCTGTAAATTGTCTTTTCCATCCTGGGCCCTTTTTCTAAGGGCAAAAGTTGTGGACAAGAGCTGTAATGTGACAAGTTGAGTGTAATCAGGAGGCTAAAGAACTAGTGAAGCAAAAGGCCATCTCAGAAACAAATGCGTAAGCACTGGCATGATTGAGAGTGCAAGTGGGATTTTTTTCTGTGTAAGAACTAAGTCTGGAAAAGTCCTTTCAGCAGGAGCAATGCAGAGCACAGGTAGAGTTGGATACACTTTGGAGGAAACTTAAGTGGTAGTCACGTGTGATGCTTGGACTCTACTTCAGTCCTCTGCCCCACATAGCTCTGTTCAAACTTTTCTCCACAGTTGTTGAGGCAGTGAACATTTTCAATGTCAATTCGATTATTCACATAATTGTAGGCTAGAAGCCATGGATTTAAGGAAAAGCTATAGTGCAAGACTCTTGATAATGGTGTAAAAAGCCACAAATTTATATCTACAGAAAAATCACAAGCCTTTGTAATACAGGAGTACATAGTGAAAATACAACAGATTAAAAAACACGTGGCGATAAAAGAGCCTTGAGGTACTTAAAAGCACAAAATACTATTTTTTTTTTCCTGTTGCTATTGAAAATTAATATGATCTGAGCAATTAGCCTACACAATTGTTATAGAAGACGGAAAGACACTGGAATATACTGAAAAAAGGAATACTTGTCTGGCTTCGAAAGCATTGAGCAAACTGGCATTGACATCACCGGGGACAGGTTTTTTTACCTTTATCCTTATTAATTGTGAATTTTTAATGCCTTTACATCTGCTTTTACTTCTGTGATCACTACTGCATCTAAAGGGTGAAAAAAAAAAAATTACATCAGCCTGTGATCCAATCCTTGCATGCCATACCATGAAGCGAAGGAATGTTTTCCTGGAAATGTAAGTGGGTTATTTTAGAACCGATATGTAAATTGTGACACAGGCTGAGTCTCACTTAGGAGATTATTTTATAACATCATTTAGCCCATTCCAAGGTGTGTGTGTGTGTGAAGGGAGTCGTTCAAATTATTTTATGACCTGGAAGGTTATGTTGCTGTAAATCTGTCTTTAATGGCGTATACAGAAAGGGAGAAATCTTACCACGACAAACAAATCACTCTGATTTCCTCTCCCTTTTTCATTTTCATTTTCCTTTTTTGGTGATGGAATTTTAGGAAGATGAAGAATGGTTCATTAAATTTATTGCCAGTTGTTCTTTGATAACACGTTGATGTTGCGATTGTTTCACTGCCAGTATAAATATGAACGGGAAAAAGAAAAAAAAAAAAAAAAGAGGCAACATGAATGACAGTCATGATGATTATAAATAATTTGTCCTAATGTTTTTGTTATCTACCTTCCTCAATACTGCCTTGGCCCAATTCTGCAAAATAAAAATGTGATGTTATCTGGAGAACATAGGTTCTCTCCAGATTGATTTACCAGATGCCTGTCACCACCAAGTCACTTTGAAAAGCTAACTGATCAGTGGAGGGTTTTTTTTTTTTGCAAGTTACTTGCTCTGCATGCAGTCCTTTTGCAGCTGATTATGCTGCCAATGTTATTTTCTGACAGCGAGATTTAGTGCAGCATAGCTGGCTGGCAGTATCCTTGTAGGAGATTTTTCTTGCTCGTGAGCTAAGCGAAGGGCAGGGTCCTGCATTCTTGGCAGCCTGTCATATGCATGAGCTGTTTGTTTTCTGGATTCAGCAAGCAGAGTTTTAAATCATCTTTAGCAAAATAAGACACAGGGAAAAAAGAGAGATCAAAATAGAGCTGAATATTTCATGTCATAATTTTGGCAGCACGTCTCATCTTGTCTTCTACATTGAAAGCACCAATGAAAAAGGGAATTTTTCAGTTTTCAGTTGAGTGACTTTTCCATGCTCCTTGAGAATCCTGACATACTCTAGGACCGGTCTCTCATGCCGTATCAGCCATTTTTTAGAGAAAAGAATTTAGTGTTGAGTCCTTGTGTGGGAAAAGCATAAGCACATTAAAATAAAGCTCAATGCCAATAGACAGTGTGTGGAATGTGCCCCTCAGCAGAAAGCTGATGGATACTACTTGGTTCTGCAAAATAAAGCCCATATATTGTTTAAGATATACCGACCCAATATCACTGTTTTCTGCAGAGGGGAATTCTGTTGGAAGCGATCAAAGAGATCCATCTTGCACAGCTCCTACCTGTTCACATAGACACGCACAGCTGGGATTTTTTACATCAAACACGTTTGGAGAAACATACAGTTTTGACCAACAAATGTTTCCATGGCAGTTTGGAGAGGGACTAAATGGCAGGTTTGGAGTTGAGCCAGCTTGTACATGCCTACATATTATGCAATATTAACCTTCTCATTTTCTGCCCCGATCAGCTTTAGTTAGTAGAATAAAGCACCAAATAGAAAAGGAGGCAGCTGAAGGCTGCGCTGTGTACTACACACAGTAAGAAACCATTCAAATACAGCTTTAAGCGCAGCTAAAATGCCATAAACTAGGAAATACAAAGGAATTTCATGGAGAGGTTTATACAGCTCCACCCTACAATGTGCAACTGAAGGCAAGTCTAGTCTGCAGGCACTGATAGCCCTAAAAATGTGGCATGAGCTTGATGCAAACTGCTAAACTATTCAGAAGCAGGGTGAATGCTCATTTCTGGGACATACGCTTCTCTGCCTGTGCTACTCACAAAGTCCAAGCTAGCTGCTTCAGAGGTAGCATGTGTTTATATGTTGTCAGTCATGTCATTAGGGGTATGGAAAACAGCATTAATTATCACAATCAGGTGGGAAAAAACCTGACTACATAATGCTTCTTTCCTTTCTTTGCCTTTTAATCCATCAGCATTTTACAACATCTTCATAGATTTCTTTAAGATAAAAAGCAGCAAAAATAGAAAACAAGAAAGGAACGGATCCAGATCTGTTTTGCCTTCAGATTACATGAAGTAGGCAACTACTCTGCACCTATATTAAGTAAAGCTTACAGGGGTAATGATGGCTTTAAACTCCCTGGGATTCTCAGAAGTCCTACCTTTGGAATAATTATGACCTCAAAATTTGAGAGTACCTGTTTTCTACCATACTTTTACTGCTGTAGAAGGGGGTTCTCTGAGAAACAGAGAAATAGTTGTTAGGATCAGCTTAACTGTAGTGGATTTTCTTTAAGTAAAGGTGCACAAAGCAGTTGGCAATGGTGTTTCTAGACCACTGGAAAAGATGGAGAGGAACAGGTTACAGAGCTGTCATTTTTCATTTCACAAAGGACACTGGGAGTAAGCAAAAAGAGGAAGGAAAGGTACAGACAAAGAGGGATACTGGGCAAAGGGCCAAAAAAGAATATTTAACAAACAAGGGAAGAAGCCCCCTCGGCTGTTAATGAGGAGGATAGTGTCCCCACTACAGACATGATATGTGTGAAGGAGACTTAGTTTGGCCTGGAAGCAAGATGAATTTTTAACATCATGCCTTGAAATGGCAGTAGTGAAGACACAGATTCAAAGTGGGTAATGGGTTTGGAAAAATGAAGGCTAAAACCTGGAACAGGCATAGAGAAGAGAACCTTGGACAATGTAGGATGTGAACAACCTGGTTTATGATGGGAAACAAAGAGTGTAGCACACTCTTTAAGCAGCATAAGGACCAAGGAAAAGGTCCTGCTCTCCTGCTGATTTCAACAGCTAATTCCTGCATCACCCGCTTTTCTGCACCAGCACGGATGTCTCTGTAGCCACCAAACAAGCTGTATTGATGAATCAATCCAGCTGGAAAACAAGTATTTATTTTTTACCTGGTAGTGGGGAGGACAGAATGTGTCTCCAAACTCAAGTGTAGTAGCAGGGCATTTCTGCTGAAAGTCTTTGCTGAAGAACAGTAATAAAAAAACCCAAACACATCAAGGGAGGAACAATACTATTTAAAATAAAGGACAATGTTTCCCTAAGAACAAATGAGTACAATCTGGCAATGAAAGAATTTAAGCAAAATGGGACTAGAAGAAGGTTTCTAACCATCAGAGGAATGAGATTCTTGGCCAGCCTATGAACTGGGATGGAAACTGTCCTGTTTTAAGGTGGTGCTGTATAACTTACGAGGGAATTACGTGATGTAGGTGAACTATGTGATAGCAAGAGAACCAGAGGACTCAGCATATCACAATTCTTAGCTCAACCTTGAGGCACATAAAAAACCAAAACTACTGATTGTGTCAGAAGTATTTTGTTCAGTGTTAACATGAGTAGCAGGTTGTCTGGATCAGTTTACCACATCTCTAGTTTGCACAGAATATTCAGAGTTATGAGCATTTGTTAAAGACAGCTTAGTGTGTCTGATTTTTCATGGCAAGGAAAAAGTTTTGGAGACCAAATATTTCTTACTTATGAAAATACTTGGCAGTAGCTCTGCAACTCTCACTTGTAACTTCTTAGCTTTTCTCAGTCCTTATGAAACCATTTTTTTAATGACCTTTGCTGGTTCACCAAGGTGGAAGTTACCCCTTAGGTCAAAAAGCTACAGCTTTGTATGCTGAATAGTAACAGAACGGGGGCTTCTATGGTGGATCATGCCAGTTTCTCACTGGAGTTTAATCTGTAGCAGATTCATCACATTTATTACTGTGTGGTATATGCCCTGCTCCATTCTTCCACAGAGAGCGTGGAGCTATTATTACAACTGGCTGGAGGTCCCCAGTATAATGGTGAAGGGAGCAGCAGTCCAACACCCATATGGCAAACAGGACACACACATAGCAGTCTTCCTGAGTCGTGAATGATGGAGAAAGAGAAATGGTCAAAGGCTAATTTTCTTGTTGGATATTGTAGCAGAGGATGTAATAAGGCAAACCTGTACCTGTTACTCTCAGAAGGTGAACGGCATTTTTATCTCACTCCACCTTTCCCCACAACACCTAGAAAAAAAGAGAGTAGTGTTAGAAAGGGTCCAATGGAAGTGGACCAGTGGTTCATTATTTCTTCTGTTGCTGAGGCTTTGATGAGGCTGAATAGCATTGAGATAACTTGGTGATTTCCAGCAGATATCTGGGCACACTGTTCTGGCCTTGGTCTTCATCACAAGCATTGGGAGCCTTGAGTAGCAGGAAATCAACTCCCAGGATGGCAGTGGAGCTTTCGCTCCACATAGAAATCCCAGAGAGTGTCTTTCTGCAGCTGTAATTTTAATTATATAGGATGATCCTCTGCCTTTTACAGAGCAACTACTCAGAATTTAAAAGGAGTCTGGAGACTCCTGGGGACAGGCAGGTTAAATTACAGTTATTAACCAGGCAGCTATTTCAAGATTACTACCCTCTGAATAGCAAATCCCCCACCCCTGTGAAACACAAACAAAACAAAAAGTTTATTTGTCCTTCCAGAATCCTGGCATTCAACTCAAAACTTGCAATTTCCAGCCTGTCACCTGAATACTTTCTTCTGCATCGTAGAAAAAAAAACGATCATTACAGTTTCCAGTATGTCATACTAAGGTTCTGAAACTAAAAGACACAGATACTCATTTGCTTTCAGTGGGTTTTGATATGTAAATGCTAAAATTGGTTCTTTCACATGGATGGAAGAACAGGGGGCTGTGCATACCTAAATCCGTACATTGTAGTTTTCATGGGGGTGGTTTGCTAAACACTTCACAACATAAAAGGCCCACCCAGGAGGAGCAGGGCTGGGATCCCACACCAGTATCTGGAGAAACATGGGCTGTATTCCTTCCTGCCACATTTCTCCCGTTGTATTCCTACCAAGGCAGAGTATCCTCCTCCTGGGCATCCCAAAAGTGTGATGAGCATCTGTTCTTTAAGTCAGCAAAGAGGCAACAGGTTTGCTGCAACCGTTACGCCAAGGCTTGGTCTGAGTGCTGACCCATTCTACGCTCTTCTAGCACAGGGACAGCATAGTTAATCTGGGAGATGAGGAACTGGGTGTCTGTGCTGCAATTTGAACCTTCCACTGCCAGATCCTGTTATTGACACACTGCGAGAAACTGTTAGGCTGGCATGAAGTCAGATGATGAAAGAGTCAGACAAGACGGCCATACACTGAGGGATGAGGTTAAGGACTGTGTGACTGTTGCCTCTTTGGCTGTGCACAGTGGAGCAAGCGTAAGGAATTAAACACAGGGCCTGTGGAAACACATTATTACATCCTGTAACTAGAAATATTCACCATAAGGCATAGTTAGATTGGCTGTGGCATTGGAATCTTTCATTCCAGAGGAAGAATAACACTTATATATCATATATGTGATATAAAAAATATTTATACAGAAACTATACAGAGGTAGACCTGTGATCAGTTGCACTGATTAAGTCATTGACAAACGCTTCCGCCTGTATCCCATACCCATAAACATGTTGGCCCGCTCAGAAACTCAGCTCCCCAGGACATCTTGTAAAATGCCCAAGGTCTTCCAACATTTTCATTCAATGAGCGAGGCTGATTTTTCATTTTCCTACCAAGCAGAAGGTTTAACCCAGTCCTCCAGATGCGAAATGAACACGGTACATGACAATAAGCTATAAAGTGTGACGTAAACTGTACCCATGTTCAAAATTAGACATCTTATAGATACATTGGGCTCTCCATGCTGTCCTGATTCTCTCTGACAAAGCAGGTACTGTCCTGACAGTCACAAAAAAGCTGAATATGCATGTGACTCTCCAGCCTTTCTAAGAAATTACTGAGCCTGTTCTTAAGTGCAAATCACATTTGTTTATAAACCATCTGCCTTATCTCTGGCTATTTCTTTGTGGGCATTTTCTTATGCTGTTCCAGAGTCCTCTGTGGATGAGGGATGTTAAGGTGCATTCGTGACAGTTCCCATTACTATCTCTTTAGGAACCAGATGTTCATGAATTTGTCTAATCCTTGTTTCCACCTCTTCTTACTGTCTACCTTCATGACTCTGGTAGCAAGTTCCAGAATGTTAATAGCCCTTGTGTAAAAAAAAAAAACCAACTTTTATCTGTTCTGAATTTATTTCCTATTCATTTTATTGACCATTCTCTTCTTACAGCATTTCAGTCTGTGCTAATAACAGTTCTGCAGTGTCACTGATCGACTTTATCCATCACTTTAATGATTTTATAAGGCTCAACTTAGGCATGGTAGTTACCCTTTTCTGTGCCTCTCTAATTACATTCCATCTTCCTTGAGCTGGAACTATACACTGCAATGAAGGCGTGGGGTGGGGGAGGCCACAGCTGTGTTCAGTGACAGAATTATGCCCTGTGCCATGTTGTTAGTACCTGCTCTGGTGATGCTCAGTGTCTGGTGGTTTTTTTGGCAGCTGCTGCTTACTGAGCTGTCGGTTTCAGAGATGGCTCCAAAATCTCCTTCCTGCATTGTAGCGGCAAGTGCTAAGTATAAATATAGGTGACTGGATGTAAACATAGGTTACTAGCTTACTGCACCTATTTTTTTCATGCATGTAGTTAACTGCAGTGAAGCTCATCTGCAGCCCACTCTCTCTGTTTTGTGAGCTCCTTCTCACAAAAGCCCACCCAAGAACTTACTGTCCACCCCCTCTACCCTTTGACTAATTGACAATGCAGTCCCCTCTTCAGGCTGTTGATGAAGATGTTGAATATAGCTGGTCCTGAAAGTGACCTCTGGGGACTCCACTACTGTCTCCTCTTTACCTTGAGAAGTGACCTTGAACTCCTGCTTGTTGCTTCTTGTCCTTTAACCAGCCTTCAGTCCCTGAAAAGGCCTTTCCTACACCTTGCAGCAGCTTAGTTTTTTTTAATAACCTCTGATGTAGAGCTTTATAAGAGGTGTTTTGAAAATCCACATAGTCTTTGTCTGCTGTATCACCTATGCTCACATTCATCCTGACTCCCCTGTGGGCCACCATTGAGTTGATAGATTGGGATCCCTTTCTGCAGAAGCTTTCTTTCCCGCTCTGCTCAGAAAGATAGAGACAGACTGTTTTTATCCATGAATCAGCTCTCTGGCACAGTTGCTCTTTTTAATGATAGTCATACACCTGCGGTTTCCTACCAGCATACCTCCAGACTTGGATGAATGCCATTTAGTCCTGCTAATGTTAGCAGCTTCTCTTTTTGCTAGGAAAAGAAACCATAAAATTCCCTCCCTGTAATCCTCTATTATTTTTTATTTAGTTAAATCACTCTCAGTTATGTGAGAGGGAGGCTTACACAAATGCTGAAAACCCCCCAATCCACGTTTCTCTCTTTGGTTAAGCGTTCTCCTAAGTGCCAGCCCCAGCTGGCAGCCAAGCACCACATGTGGCTCCTCGCTCAGTCCTCCCTCCCCTGGTGGGACAGGGAAGAGAATTGGAGATGAGGGCAAACCTCAGGGGTTGAGACAAGGTCAGCCTATCGGCACTGCATGGGGAGAGGGGAAGAACAGCAGCAACAGGACCTATAGCTGTACACAGTGGGTGATACACAGTTTGCTTACCATTCAGAAACCAATGTCCAGCCTGTCCTTGAGCAGTGGTCCCTCCTCCCCAGCCAGCTCCTCCCCCTTTTATATACTGAGTATGGCATCATATGGTATGGAATATCCCTTTGGCCATTTTGGGTCACCTGTCCTGGCTGTGTCCCCTCCCAGCTTCTGGTGAACGTTAACTCTATCCCAGCCAAAAGCAGGACACATGCAAACACTCCTTCTTCACTCCTTCACCTTTTACACTCCGCTTCGTGCTGTAGTAGCAACACATGTGTGACAGACCTGGTGTACTGAAATTTATAATGGGGCAGTCCTCTTCGAGTCAGTGGGAATTCCATCTCCTCAGTGGCAAGATCGGGTGCAAATCAATGTAAAGTTCTTGAAAGAAGAAATCCAAGCAGAAGTCTCCTTTTGATGGTCTTAGCTAAAGAGGCAGCATCCCCATGGCAAGCAGATTAGGCTGCCCTTAACTTCTCACACCTAACACCTGTCTCACTGTGCTCCCAAGCCTATGCTGCTGTAGATCCCCCTGCCTTGCCAGAATATCAAGCAGGGCATTTGCTGGGTGTCTTGGGTAGTTCAGCTCCAAAACCCTGCACTGCTTCATGGCACAAAGCATTTTGACTTGTAGCTGAGGTAAATTCCCATCATTAAGCAGGTTGTTCGAGTGGTTGGAACAGAGGATGAGAGTTGGAATGTTTGTTACGTGCCTTGCATTAGAGAGGGTGTGCCTGGGACATAGTCAGCTCCATCAAGTCTTTGGAATAGTGCTGACCCTGTCTAAAATTTTCTGAAAGTTCCACTAAAAGAACAGTGGGGTTTTTTTCCTTCATGTTTTGTTTTTGTTTGTTTATATATTTTTGGTAGCACGCCAGTTATGAGAATAAATCATATCATGGGGAGCTTTGCTTAGGAAGAAGACACTCAAGGAGATTCTCCACTGCTCCACTGCTAGTCTGAAAGCTTACAAGGAGACTTAAGTGATGGTGTCCTTCAAAGGCTGAAATTTGGTGCTAACTCAGATTTAAATGCACACACATCTTACTTCCATTATATGCCCAGAAATCCCCAGGAGGCACAACTGAGGACAAAAGCACAGTTCCCATTGCCACATGGCCTGAAGCAGCATCCAGAATGTTTTTGGACAGAGAGCTAAAGTTGAATTAGGTGCCTGCCCAGAAAAAGGCATCAGCACAGGCAGAGGGTGCCACAAAGGGTGCATTTCCATGTGACTGCAGCCCTGCAGCTAGTCTGGGAAAGGGAGGTGGGACCGAAAGGCTGGGCATGGGTTCAGAGCCTTATTGCTCAGGCAGGTGTTTTTCCTCTGCCAGCTAGTGCTGTGGAGGGCCTGAGGCCCCCTGAAGCTTCTGCTCACCATCATCAGCACTTTTCTGGCTACAAACAGTCCCTTGGGTGTGTGAGACATATTTGGGATTGTCAAAACCCTTTTGAATGCCATGACCTCTGCGTGTATCAGGGTATTTGATCCAGACTGTAAGTGGATGGGAGGGAGGGGGTTAAGAGGCATTTGAAACATTTTGAAGAAAAATGTAGCTAGTAGCGGGTTAAGCTGCTTTTCCCCTGAATGTCTGCTTTCTTATGCCCAGTATACACTCAGCTTGTGCAGTGCCTTGGCAGAACAATCCAGACCCGCTTCCGCCAAGGTCAGCATTACCCCTTCCCACTCCTCCGCCTTTACACCCCCTCAAGCATCCACTTCTTGGAGCTTCACCACCGGAATCTCCTCCAAAGATTGGTACGTAAGGTTCGGGGCGTTTGGAGGCTCAGTTTCCATGGCAGCCGGGATCCTCTGCTCCCAGACAGCTGCTCAGGAGGAGACAGGAGGGAGAGGAAGAGAAAGTCATTAAATGTGTCAATTAGTATGCAGGGCCAGGGCTGCCACGGCAGGCAGTGCTCACAAAGGCGGGAAGCAGTAGGGGTGCCCTGGATGCACGGCAGGCCAGGGGAAGATAGAGGCACTTGGCTACAGCAAGGTGGGTACCACACTGGGCACATCCCTGCTTCCTTACTGATAGACGAGCTGTCCAGCACCATTTGCCCCCCACAAGCTAAATGCTCCAGGAGCAAGGGAGACCCTAATTTCTTGTTGAGCAGGAACAGGGACAAGGATTATGTATGCATTCTGAAACTGGAGCGTTTGACAACCAGTCAGGCATCACAGTGACGCCTGGTTGGAGAACTGTGGAGAGGGGAAGGAGAAGGGGAGCTTAACTCCCGGGAAGATGTAGTATTTTTTCTGCTGCCACTTACAGCACACGCTGGGATGTAACTTCTAGGCTTTCTTAGAAGAGCTGCAGCTGAGAGACCACGATGCCTTTTCATGGGAAAAGACATCAGGGTCTGCTCAGTTCCGGTTGTGATGCCAAGCAACCTGCTGCCCCCTCGTGTAGAGCGTCCAGTTTCTGTGGATCAGTCTTTTTCTTCATTTCTTGGCCTAGTCTGTTTAGGGTTTAGGGGTTTTTTTCAGACTTCTCTTTTCTGTTAAATGGTTACAATATTTTGACTTGGGTTGACAACATTTCAGTCAGAGCTGCATGCATTTTATGCTACAAATGTTTTGTGATGTTTCTGAATAAAAATGGACTGTCCAAGGTTGTTAGAGGGATTCATCCTGTTGTGATACGGATGTGCTAAAATATTTCATCTCTAAAAGGAAAACATTCTAACTATCTTAATAGGACATTGACTGGTGCTGTTTGAGATTTTGATTTTCTTTTTAACAACTGCTGATCACTTTCTCCCATCATTTCACTTTCTATGGAAGGAATCTGCCTAGAGAAATTTCAGGAGGATTTACCCATTAGTTAATCATTTCATTGTTGCTTGGGGTTTTTTTTTAGGCTGTAAGATAATCCATTCCCTTTCCAGTATATGTTTGTTCCCTACAATATGTTTCAGTGCTTTATCTGGGATCCAGTTGTTCTGAGACATGGTTTATTGATCTTATGTGATGCTTTGTTTGCTTGTTTGCTTTTTTTCCTTTTCCTGCGCATCTCTATAAAATGTGCTTTCCTTCAGTGCAGATCTTGAGTATCTGAGTAGTACATGGAGCAGTTCTGGGCAGGGGAGAAATTCCTCCAGGAATTATGGAGTTACAGTGGAAACAAGAGACTAGTAGTGTTGCACTGACCTGCAACTCATGCCCCTGCCAGCCTCTCACCACGCCAGACTGCCCAAGGCCTGAATTACGCTGGGAATTCCCTGGATGCTGGGCTGACTCATACTCAAGACGGGTCCACTGTCTGCAGGAAGATGCCCTTCCAAAGCATCATGTTCCCTTCCACCTCCCAGCCCTCCAGCAGCAGTAACAGCTGAGATTTTTTATTAGCAGACGTCTGTAGGTCTTTGCTTCACTTCAGAACCAATTTAGAGGATGCGCAGTGTCAAAAAGCATGCTGTAGAATGTGTGACCTAAATTTGCGTATGTCACATTTTATTTTTAATTATCTAAGTACATTCTGTTTTAAACTTCCAGTCAGAAATCTTTTGGGAGCATCTGGCTATTTTGTTTTGCTGGAAAACACCAACTTTTAAAATTTCTAAAATTCTTGGTCAAAACTGTTCCAAATACTTAATTTCATTCAGTACTTTTGCCTGATACAGAATCAAAGGCATTTCAAAACATCAGTGATTCTCACAAGGAGCAGAACTTGACCGCTGTGGTTTTGTTCAGGAGACTAATAAAGTGAATGTAAGTAGCCTAAGGAGAAGTTCATGTAAATCAGTTTGGATTTCTTGGGAATAAGAAGCTTAAGGGTAGAAGACTTCTCAGTCCAGAAGTAAAAGGTAAACTTTTCTGCTAATTTGCTGAGTCTCACTCTGTTTATCCCACCCGCACACTTCGTTGCCTCTGATACTTCTGAATCACAACGTATTAACATGATAGTAAAAATTTGTGTTTCTTCTATCAATAAGTACTCATACAACCATTTCTTCCTTTATAGAGATAATCCTCTCTTCTTTGTACTGCCCATACAGAACAAAAAGCTTCCACATGGACTGCTTCTGGATACTGTGGAACAATTTAAAAACATGATCCATTTCTTCAGAATAGTACAAAAATGATCAATTCTGGAACCTGCATCTTAGCTCATGCTTAAAGATGTTCTATCTTTCATTTAAGTTAGTGCATTTTTTTTCTCTTTCGTTGTATACACAGCACTAAATATTATCATAATTATTATTAACAGTGATAGTATTTTACAGTGTTAACATAAAATACTAAATTTTAAACACATGTAAATATTAGCAATCTCGACCGTATTAATGATAAGGGGATTTTTCTCCATTATTATATCACGTTAAAATTAATTATTGTAGAGATTAATTTGTGGCACATGGATTGTAATGACTGGCATCCATCCCAGTGCTAATAACAGCAGGAAGTGTATAGTAGCTCTTCTCTTGCCCTCCAACTGAGAGCGTCATGAGCGACTCACATGGCGTGGTCTTGGCATGGCCCCACAGAGATTAATTTCAGCCTTTGTGCTAAAGCATGATCACAGACTGTAATACTTGGGCAGACGTAAGATTTGCAGGTGCTGAACTTGCCCGTTGCGAGTTTCAACAGAGGGTCCTCGGAGAACAAGGACATCGATAGTAGTGGGAAAGGGTCGTTGGCCCAATGTTAGCCATTAACGATTCTGGAGGCACCGACTCCCCACAGCAGCAGGCATAATCCCAAGACCCCTAGAAATCTGGAGTCAGCCTGTGTGCTGTGTTTCCCTCCCCAGACCTCTTCCTGAACTGTACCTAGGGAGACCCCAGACGCGAAGCGCCGTTTCAGGTGGTGGCAGCTGAATAGCCCAGTTTCATCAGGTGCCTTCTGACAGCTGCTCCCAACCTGTGAAATCTTCCAGGAAACAGTGGAAGTTGCCTTGCCTGCTGCTGTTGAGCACCCGTGGGGTCCTGCAGGGCAGAGAAAAGCTGTCTCTGTGCTCTCTTAGAGGAGGTACTGGTTCTGCCTGACTCCCATTTATTCCCTACCACTCTCTCATGGAGGATAAGCAAATTAAGGACACTGCAGATTTTGTGTGCTACATGTTGGAGAGGTGCAATTATACTTATTATACTTGCTCTGAATATTGTGTTATTTTCGGCAGTGGTTCACTCTGAATAAGGCGTTCCTTCCCCTGAAGCAGAAGGGGCTTGAGGCTTCACGTAACTTGTCAGTGCTTTGGCCATCGCTCACATTATGCAGCAGGCTGTTAATGTTAGCGGGTAGTTACTGAGGTAATTGAAAGGCACATGCAAGATGAGGGCTGAAAGGGCCTTCTCAGGCTTCAACCCATCCATAAGGGATCTGAGTGCAGTAAGAGGGTTATGCAGGACATACTGCTCACTGATGACTGCTCATGTGCTTGCTTATTGGACATGCTTTGCAATAGGAGTCTGACTGGCCATCTGTTCCCACCTCAGTCCATCACTGTGACCTTTTTGCTTTTTTTTCCAGCTCCTGTTCACCCTCTGTGCTCCTCACACCCTCACACCCTCTTCTCTTATGTTGGTGTTCATCTTGATTCCTTTCCCCATTACCCCAGGGCTAGGCTGTTGCATTGTTGCTTCATTTAGTAGATGCTTTTTCATTAAAGTGCTCCAGCTGAGCATAAAGAGGCCCTTATTTGAGTAAGTACATCAGGGAGAGTAACCCATACTAGGTTCATTTAACAGGGAAGGTTCTCCCCTGCTTCCTCTGGAGCCGAGACAGTCTTGGTAGCTTACTTCTGCCATTATTGTGTCAGGCCTCTCCCATAAGGACATGGGTGCTGGGAAGCTGTCAGACGTTAAAGAGTAAGAAGTTGGATTGAATTTTGCTGAGGAATTGTCAGACTTAATTCCTGCCTGGTAGAAGCATGGTCTGTGTTGGCTCACATATAACACTCATTGTTATCTCTTCAAAGCAGGTAAAGAAAGTACATGTAGCATTATTTTTAGGTTTCAAATGGCTAGCTCCCACTTGGCTATTTCCCTAGCTCCACAACTGTTGCAGAAAACTGGAACCAGCAGAGGTGTCATACTGACCCATAACAGTGGGATCTAAGTAAGACTTAGGACCCTTACCAAAAATGCTGCAGTGCATTTACTATCATGCTGTAAATATTATCCTATATAATTGCATGTAAGTATCATGTCAAAACTAAGTGGCATACATTTTGTGATGGTGTCTTTCCCATTGCTTCATGACCCAGTTCATGGTTCTGAGCTATAGAGCACTCAGTCACTCATACAGGGATAACTGTGCAAAGTGTTCAAAGCAATGCAAAAGCAAATCAAAGCAGATCAAATGCAAGCTGTGTATTCCAGGACATTCATATAAAATGTCAGTATTCACATGGAAGTGACAGACTAGGAAATCTCCCTCCTTTGTCAGTGTTAGTCAGTGATAAGCCAACTAATAAAATCAACACGAGTCTTGTATAATATTCATTTTGGATGTCCTAGAAGACTGGAGCATTCATACAGAATGGGTTTCCAAACTTAAATCATGATGGTAGGAGGAAGATCTTTTCAGGAGATAACTTTGTGGTGCATCTGCTTTTTGTTAACAAAAGCCTCTTAGCTAGCTCAGTGACTGAAATGTCTTGAAGGGGACCGGTTCCTGTTCCTTCCTATCTGGCAGAGAACGAAGGAAAATAAAAGGCGGCTGCAGCCTAAGTATGGGGCAAGGCTAATGGGAACCCCAGAATCAGGCCTTTCCTGTAGGACACAGTGAACCATAAAATGAAAATACCCTGATGGATACAAGATCCAGGGACATTTTCAAAGGAAATAGCCACAGAGGCCAGCATGCAGGGTTAGGCGAAGGTGACAGCCTAATACACAGAAAGAATAATAGATTTGCCTGGCAAGAAAACAAAGAAAACTGTACACTAAGGCCCCAAGCACATAACATTTTAATAAGAACATCATTGAGCGCATTTGATAATACCCTGTGTGGATCATCCCAAACATGTCCAAAGAGTATTATAAAGTAGCAGGACTTTAAAAGGAAATGCAGGCTTTGTGGAACGATATTTCAAAAGTTTTCATCTGAAGCAGATGAAAAATAGTCTGAAGTACAAAGACTGACAAACTGTATTAGGGCTATATTCACCCACTATCATATAACCAAGCTAAAATGCAGCTGCTGTGGTAAGCCCGTTTGAGTGGCTAAAAAGCATGGTTGTTATTATGTGTGACTTGTTCTGCAAGGGTGTGTAGGAACCTCATGTAGATCAGGACTTCATTGACCTAGGCATTATAGAAGCATAGGCCAAAAAGCTAGTGCTACCTTAATTAAAAAAATGTCTTAGTTTAGTATGAGGTTTTTTTCCCAGAGATTGATTTGGGAGTCCTAGCCTGAAGGACTCGTGAACTGTCCAAAACACTGGGCCTGTAGTCAATCTCAGAAAACCCTAAACAAATTGAAGTATGTTGTCTTAAGAATATGAGACATTAATTTCCCACTTGGCATATTTTAAATGTCTCCAGGATACCTGCCAATCTAGGCAACTCTGGAGACTGGGAATGGAGCATATAAGATCTACATTGAAGATTGTACAATTGACCTGCGCTTTTAACAATAGACATCTCAAAAAATTAAATTACTGGTTTAACTACTTTGGTGTAAAATTGCAGCCTGTTTTTTGTTGTGGGTTTTGGTTTGTTGTTTGGTTGTTTTTTTTTTAATAGAGCTTCTAACCTCGGAATTCACAGTTTTACTTCAGATCCTACTTTTATTTGAGCAGTGAAACTAAAATTACATCTGTGTTTTGATTTTGAATTAATTATAGTATGACAGCAGTGCAGCAAGCAGAGGACACAATGTTTAATAAGATACTTATTCATCCAGAGGGGAAGGTGAACGTGCAGGAGGAAAGAACTGCCCGAGTGCTGCAGTAAGGAGTAGATTCATCCTGGAAGGAGGTAGAAAATTCTCCAGAATGCTCCCTTGTGGCACTGCAAAATGTGTGAGGGAAAAGCAGGGCAAGTCAGTGTAGTTGTGGGTTTCTTTTCCACCCACCTCTTCCTCGTCCACACACCACTAGCATTTGGTGAAGGGGGTGAGGAATACGGCACACAGTCCAGGGCACGGTGTGGAAATCCGTATGTGTTAAGTCTTTAGCGAGCCCTTACCTGACATGCCGTAACGCTGGTGCGGAGACCCAAACCACCTAGCAGTGAGCCACTTCAACGGGCTTCATGTCAGAACGCCAAACCTCCAAAGTGATGACATGCCATCAGGGAATGGATCCACCCAGGGAAATTTTAAGGGGCGTTTCTTACTAGAACAGCACCTTCTGTGAATGCTTGCACATCAGGAGACTGTCTGGTCTCATTTTAGAGGCAGAAGGAAAGATACTTCACCATTACAGGCAGAATTTACAGCTCAGTGTTGGTGTTAAGCAAACGCAGTCATGTGAATTCCAAGAGCCATTGTATACATAACACAGTATAATGTTTCCCAAATGGAAAATGACAGTGCTGAGGGTAGAGACAGGCACTGAAAAGAAATACGAAGAAAAATGCAAACCCAACCCAAATACAAAACCAAAGCCCCGATTTGTGGTTCCAAGTGCTCTGCTGGTGGAAGTTCTCCCTTTGCACCAGCGCAGAAATTCAGCCCGATCGATAAAATTATTTTGCCAGTGCTTAGGCTGCACTTTGGCTCTTGTGTCCAAGAACAATATTTTAATCATGGATTGAGGAACAATTCAACATAATAATTTGATAAGAACAATTTAGGATTTTACAAGCTCCTTTGGGAATGAGCAATTTTTATTTACTTATTTTTTAATAGTAGCAGGTACTGGTATTTTTAATGACCATATTGCATGTTGTTTGATGGATGCCTTATTTCAGAGCAAATGCCTATTTCAACTCACAGAATGATGTCATGGTACAAGTGAGGAGGAAAAAAACCCTAGAATTCATAGAAGGAAAACAACAGAGGGTTGGTTTGGGTGGGTTGGTTTGGTTTTTTTTTTCAATTTTAGTGAAATTTTTTATCTCGTTTCCAGTTTGTGTAAACAAATTATGGCCCAGAGAAAGTGAGAAGCAAAAAACATCATTAAGACTGCAGAAGAGAAGGAAAATAGCACAAGGACCTTGCCATTGCCTTGTTTATTAGCATCTGGCTGAGGACCAGTGTAATTTAGCTTCTCTCAGGTCCCTGCCAATGTGGCTTTCTATATGCACAGACATAGATTAGCCTGTTTACACTATCAGTGTAGACATTTCCAGTGAGGGCACTGAAAACAGATCAGGATTGTAGTTGTGATTACACTTCTCCTTTCCTCTTTAGGCAAGTAGAGATAGGTCTTCATCAAAAAGAGCAATCGCTAATTCCGTGAAAAAGTAAGATTACTCTGAATTCATGGAATCTTGTTTTGCCTTCTTGGTGCTTCTGGCTAGAGAGTACATCTCTGAACTCTCTTCAGGCAGTCAGTAGTTGACAGATTTGATCTGACATGACTTACCCAGCATCATATAAGTAGTCTGTGGGGAACATGTGGAGTCCCTTTGGCACTGATGGTTCAAAGCAACCTCTTTCACTGTGGGGAAGATGTGGAGACTCAGTAGGTTTGCCCATATTCTTAGGATTTGTGAAGTTCAACTGATTTTGTTGCCTCACATACGTGTGGCAGTTTGTTAATCTTGGTATTTGTAAGCCACATGATAAATTAAGCACCCAGGGAAGTGGGAAGAGGCTATCCTACAGAATTCAAAGAACTGGAACATCTGAGACATTTCAACTAAAAACCGTGGTGCTCCCATGCGCTGTACATTATAGGAACACTTTCACAAGGGAGAAGTAAAGCTACAAACCAAACTGTGTTACTCCCTTCTTCTCCTGTGATATAATGTGACAAGACCGACAGAGCCAAACATGCTACATTAGCCTACAGTAAGTTTGAAAAAATGTGGTTTGCAGTAAAATAAATATGGGAAAGGTTGAGATCTCTAGTACTTGAGAAGCAGCTTTCAGACTTGGTATCAGGATTAGAGATCTCCTAGTAGACACAAACTGGCTTACCTGGCACGATACCTGGCTTTCAGAGTCTACCCTCAAGTGACTGCTACTTGTTGATACTGGCTGTGCAGTTCAGCTAACATCTCATCACATTACACCTCCGATACCCTATTTAAAAAAGCAAACAAAAGTTTGTTTTTTCAACTGTGGTGCAGTCTTACAGAGGCCAGTTTTCCAGTGCCTATTAAAGGTAGTCCAGCCTACTGGGGATTAATATACAAGTGGAATTTGATATTTTGTAAAATGTTTGCTTTGAAAATCAGGAAGGCAGTAATTGTAGTTCATTAATACTGCATTGCAAAATTGTTTTGCCGTTGACTTGGACAGATTATATGATCATCCCAGAGTCTGTGAGGATTTTAACATGAGTTGTTCCAGCTGCTTGTCTGCCAGTACCTGGTATGTCTTTTCATCCACTTGTACAACCAGCAGAGACTCAAGTGTGGAAATAGCGGTGGGGTACAAGTGATTTAGTGACAGCTTTTAGTAAAAGTAAGCACAGGACTTCATGTGAGCTCTGTATTCTGAGTTGCAAGTCATGGTGCTGGACTGATCGGTAACTTTGCTGTAGCATTACTTAATTTGGCAAATTAGGAGAATATAAGATATTTTAGAAAGGAGAGGTCATCTGGTTCAACATGCTAAGTCTTCTCTGGCTTATAGTAGTCCCATGTCTCTGCTCTTTCACTAAGGTCCTGAACTTCCATCTTCAGAAACAAATGTAGATGCCCACTGAATTTATTGAAATACACTTTCCTTTCAATTTACCACAATACACCTCCCTTTCTTTTCACTTAGATGATAATTTATTTAGAACTTAAAAAATTAGGGTTTGGGTTTTTTTTTAAACTAAAATTGTATTTTAAAGGAATAGACTTCTTTTTTTTTCATTCATACACACCAGATCCTGGGATGTTGAAGAGCTGTAATTCATTACTTGTCAGTGCTGCAGACATACTCAGTTAGCTTTCCTTCTGTCCCTCTGATAAGGGGACATTTCTTCTAATCAGAAATGTGAGTCATGTCACCTTCTTCATAGCACTCCTCTGATCTTAGCTCCAGGGTACTTCATCTTCCTTTCTTGGAAGAGTAAGTGCTCTGTAATGCAGTAACTACTGCAGTTTATTAGTTATCTTGTCTATTTATTTGGCTGATACAATATGATGCATTTTATAAAATGTAACATTAGATACAGTTTCTAAATTCCTTCAACTTAGAATCGGAAAAGCTCTTTGGAAGATGCTGAAGAATAAGATATGTTAGGTCGTTCACATATTTTAATTCCATGTGGTATCTCTTCTTCATTCCACCCCTTTGGCAGAATCATTTCTAGCCCTCCATAAGCATTGATGAGAAGTTTGGTAAGAGCAGCACATTGCAGGGTGTGGCCCATCTACATGGGAACACAGAATCCCTTCTCCCAAGGTCCCATCCAAGTCCAGGACCCTGTCACTGTGAGCAGCCAGTGCCTGAGGAACAGTATTAAAACAGGTTACGCTTCTATTACTATTTCCCTCATGTGATCTGTTACCCTCCAGCACTCTGCACCTTAGGCACTTCCCCAGGCAGAGGTGGTATGTTTGTGTTCGATAGCCCTTGCCAGATTTTATCCCCCATAACAGTGTTTAATCACTTTTTGATCCCAGGTGTGCCTTGGCGGTTGGCAGTCGCTTGGTGGCAATGAGTTCCACAAGCAACTCTACGTTATGTGACTGGGTGCCTTCTCTTCTTTGTTACGAACCTGCCATTTTCTCATTTCACTTATTGTCTTCCAGTTCTTGCTTTATGTGAAACTCTGAGTAATTCGACTTGCCTCATCTTCTCCATGTCGCTTATGGTTTTGTAGAGACTAATGAAAAGAATTTTATCTCCAGCCACACAAAGTTCACACACAACACTGAACTGATGTTGCACCACTGAAGAGACAATTTACAGTGTAATAAATGTTGTGCTAGACTTTGGTTCAGTTTTCTGACAAGACCACTGTAGAATTAATTAACAACTTTATACACAAGCCCCTTTTGAATAGAGATGAACCAAAACAGGGTTAAAAATGAAAACAAAAGGACACATCTTTAGCTACTGGCTAATAGTCTGTCTTAGTTTGTAATTCAGTAACCTGATGTGCTGGAGTGGTATGGCTTGTTATGACTGTGAAAATAATGTATCGCTTTACTGCAAGTGGACATGGCAGGACTGATGATATTTTAAAAGAAGCCATTGACTTTGTCTGCAAGGCCAGGGCATGGAAGAAATGAAAATAACAATTATTGATTTTTTTTCTTGTGCTGCGAGAAACATTTGCCAGCATTTTATGAGGGGGAAAGAGCAGATGTTCACCAAGAGAGGAGAGGTTTTCAGTTTTAGCAATAAGTCATGATAATTTTTGCAGAGAACATTTCTTTGCAGTTATATCATCTTGAGATGGGGAAACAAGTCAGAAGATCAAAACATAAATAGCAAAAACTACCCAGAAATGCTGTAATTCACCAAGTATACAAGATGCATTTTTAGGAGGGAGCAACCAATCAAAAGGTATAGAGCTTGGTTCCAGTTTGACAATCCAAGATGCAGTTGTGTTGAAAGAGACAGAGTTGTTTAAATGACAGTCGATTTACCCACATGCTGAACTGTGTTGCTGCCTTCAGGACTACCACCCTGAATCTGAGATCAGCAGGGCTCCGGAGAGTTGCAGCTCTCAAGCCAGAGCGGGCATTGGGCAGGATCAGGGATGAAACCCATGGGTTAGTCATTCAGGCTCACCGGGCACAGACAGTAGAAAGATTACTCTTATCCTGTTGGCAGCAAAGGCGCCGCTGGTCTTGAGGGAACAGAGGAAGCGCTGTGACGCATGACTGCAGTGTCACTCTGTGGGAACCGTCGGAACCTGGGAACGCTGAGCGTAAATGAGGAAGTCTGTTTTCCAAGGCTAAGCAATTGGTTGCTGTGCTTTTTACTGTATGAATTCAGAGTAATCAACGACTTAAAGCCAGAAACTGAAAAAAGTGGGGAAACGGTTATGTAATACAATGCCCGCAAAAGCTGGCAGTTGGATTTGATGTCCTCCCAGGAGTGCTGGAGTCTCTCCAAATGCTGCAACCAGCATTTATCAGGAAGAGGGATTACTCCATGTCCCAGCTAGTCCTTGTCCCATCCTTTGATCATCCCCCACAGCTCCAGGCATGGCACTGGAACTCAAAGCCCTCTGTCATACCTGCAACACCAGGTTGCAGCTGCCATGCATTGCAAAGGCGTGGCCAATCCATTCAGCCCTCCCTCTTCCTGGTACACGTGAGTAAGGTGTAGCCCTGGTGTGAGTTTATGGAGCAGTTATCTTAGCAGACTAATCTCTTGTCTCCTTCCCAGCCAGTGGCTTGCATCTCATCTCCGCAGCCCCACATACAGCCTGTTTCATCTACATCTCTGTAGGTTGACTTCCTCTGGCTCCACCCGCAGCCTGCAGTTCCCAGCAGGAGCACAAGGCTTCATTTGCACGTTCTTTGTGGATATTAAGTAGTATTAAGAAGTATAAACTTCTTCACAGAGAGGGTTGCTAGACATTGCAACGGCCTGCCCGAGGAAGTGGTGGAGCCTCCATCGCAGGAGGTATTTAAAAGATGGTTAGATGTGGTGCTGAGGGACACGGGTTAGTGAGTGATGATTGGCAGGTCAGGGTGATGGTTAGATGTGATGATTGAAAGGAACCCTTCCAACCAAGCAAATGCTATGATTCTATGCTTTTTTTTTTGTAAGAGAGCATAGCCATTTTTCCATTAATATCAGACAACAGGACTTTGGCTTCTCATGGCAGTTGGGCAGTAGAAGTTGACACAGTGACCAGGATAAAGTATCAACAGATGCATTTTTAACTGGCATAGGGAAATCGTAATTGTTGCCTGTCTTTACTTTGATGAAAGTCAGCTGAAGGCTCTTCTCTGTAGCAGTAGTATTAATGTGCAAGAAATCTGGGTTTACACTGGAGGGAGGGAGGGATGTGTGGGTACAGACCCATGTGCAACAAAAATCTTCATCCACAGAATTTTGTACTACAGTCCCAAGTTCCTTCTTAAACCCAAAATTTTTGCATTAAACAAGACATGCCATTTCCTAGTGCCTGTGAAGCAGGGTATGGAATGTGTGAAGCCTGAAAGTGAATAAGTTTTAGCAAACTCTAGAATTAGATGCCCTGCTTCCAGCCTTAGAATTAGATGCCCTGCTTCAAACCAAAGTAAGGCATGATGCTTCCACAGCAGTCCTTGAAGATGTTTGCAAGCAGATGGAAACAATGTTCAAAGTCAGCTTAGCTGCCACAATTCCAAAGTGCTGAGTTAATTTTAACAGATGAGTGCTGAAAGTTGTGACAAGTGGAGTGACGTTGTATTATTGAAGATGGCTGCGTTTCACGTGTGAACCAGTGTGGTGGTTTCCCCTTGGAAGTGCTTCTTCGCAGAGCATCGTAGTTCACGGGTCTGTCCGAACAGTCTCCTCCGTGTGGATAGTTGAGACATTGCAGGAGCTGATTCACCATGCTCTCTGGTTTAGATTCTAGCCAAGTACCGCTGGGTAAAAGCACCTAATGAACACCGTACCGGGCTACAGCTGGGCTAGGGAGCGCTTGCTTTCATACACTGACATTTGGGAGACAGTACTTAAGTCGCAGCAAGGGCCTGTAGAGGTGCAATTCCAAATAAAAACGAACTATCATAATGCAGCTGCTTTCAGGTAAGTACCAAGAAAGTATACCCTAATTTATAGCCACAAAGTGGTCATTTTTACAGCTGAAGTATGGATTCTAAGGTGATAGCCTATTAAGTTAAAACTGTAATGTTTTTAAACCTGTCATAACCGTAGCTAGACTGAATATAAAAGTGTTATCTACCTGTGTTATTTAGTCTGCTTAGCACACAACCATTTTAATAGTATGTGCATCAAGCAGCACTGAGACTACAGCGTGCACAGCAAGGTCTTTATCCTGCAGAATGCTGATAATATCCAAGAGCTCTGTAGTACCTGTGCTTCTTATTAAAGCCTACACAGATGACATTCCTTGGAAGCATTTATCACCTTTAAAGTTTGGTCAGTGTAGTTACGTTTTCCTTCATTGGTCCTTCTTGCGAAACACCCCTTAGCCTTGCTAAGAGTTTGGCAACAGCAGCAAAAAGGCACTCCACCTCCCTTCATTGCTCTTACGGCATAACTGTGGGTGCTTGGACACCACAGTCCAAGGAGGACTGAAAGAAGCTGACTGGCATTTGTTTTCAGACATCCCGTGAACATTGGTGTCAAGTCTTAGGCTTCAGTTCAAGGAAGCGCTGAAGCATGTGCTTCATTTTAAGCATATACATAGCGCTGTCCTTAATGCTTTTCTGAGCTGAGTGTTAACCTAGTAACTACTGATCATTAACAGAGAAGAAAATGTGCATTTAGAAAAAGTGCCTTTGGCTAGGCTCTGACCTGTGCTTTTGATGTGGCAGAACTGAAATCTGAGTCGGAACTGGTGCCCTTGGACCACAGGTGAATGCTCAGCCTGGTGTGGGTTATGCTTAATGTTGCACCAATACCCTGTCTTCAGTGTGATGCCTTCTGTTGATACTTTGCAAGGCATTAAATATTAGCTTCACAAAGGTGCTAAGGCACTGGAAGTAACTTTGCCTAAAATGATTGATATTGGTAATGATAGAGTTGGAGACACCTCAGGCCTTCTCAGTTCTGGACAAGTACTCTGCCTAGTGAAGTTGTCTACCTTCAGGGACAGAAGTGGTCACAGCTCCAGGCAAGATGGTGTGTGAAGAGCACCAGAAAACCCTGTGGTTCATGCTTATCTGTAAAATGAATTCTCGATGTCCATACTGATGAGTCAGTTTTGTTATGACTGCAAAGAGAGACAGCTAGCTAGATCTGTGATGTTGCAGATCAGTCATTGCAGAACCATCATTGGTAGCAATTTATCATCACCACTCCCGAGGTGTGTCATTCATTTTACTGATTGGCACTGGAAACTCAGCACACAGGCCTACCACAAAAACAAATGCGGTTCTGCAGCAGGGAACCACGGGAGAAGACAATTCTGAGAGCAGAGGTTTTGCATTGCTTTCCCAAAATCTACTGATGTAAGATGTGACACACGAGAAAAAAACAGAGACATATATTTTATTGTTTATAGCTTTCATTAATTTTTAAGGAGTCAAATTACTGAAAAGAACTAGTAGCAGAAGCTATATGATGAGCAGATCTAAGAGCCATTTAAATATTTGATGAGACCAAAAGCTTCTTATCACTAACCATCTTTTAATGGCATTTGCTCTTTGTCTGGGTGTATGTGGCTGCATGTTTCTAAGGGACTAACTTTTCTGACTTTCTAATGAAATACTCTCAAGATGGGGGTGAAAGTGGTGGTTTGGAACCATTTGGTTGCTGTGTCCATTTAGGTTACAAAACTGAGGTGGGAAACTGAATCTTCATTAGTATCTCAACCTGTTTGTGCTTTACTTCAAACTCTCCACCTCAAGTGACTTCTCAATCAAATATAATTAGAAATACCGATTCACAGAGCCTTACAGCCAGTCTGCCTGTGAGAAGGCTAAACTGCAACATGGAGACAAACAGAGCAAATAGAGCAAAGCACATAAAGATGTGTATCCATTCTCTGTCCAGGGAGGGCTAATGCCTGTGTTTCCAAGTTGGGCAGAAAGCCACAGGAATTGGTCCCCTTTCAAATAGCTGAAACCCGTGCACAGCAGCCTGCACTGAGCAAATTGGCAGCATAGCCAGGAACCGGACTTGGGAACCCTGCCTTTCATCAGCAGCCTGACAAAAAATGCTCCTCCATTGCTCACATGACATCTCATGTAGCTGGGGGGAGAAGAATCCAGAAGCAGGCCAAGTCCATGAAACTTTTAGGATGACTCTCTGTTTTCACCAAGTCAGCAGCAAGCGTGGACTTGTGGCAATGCCGGAGCAGGGTTGAGCTCTCTGAAGACATAGTTGTGGTTTCGGTATGCTGCACTAACACTGAATACAGACAGATAGCTGGAAATGGGTGTTCTGAGTGATGCAGAAATAGTGTGAACCCTGACTGAACTTCTGTTGTGTTTTCCTTCCATTTGCCACTTACACGCGAGAGCAAGGAGGGCATTATTTATAATGACAAATGTGCGGTCCCACGAGGAGAAATTATACTTTGAGTTGACAAAATATTGAAAGTGCAAATGTGCTTGCACAACTTAATACATTTTCAGGCAGGAAAATGAGAGTTAATCAAAAGTTAGATGTCCTTAAAAAACACACTTCCTTTTTTTTTTTTTAAGGTACTTCAAAATATTTGCAGCTGTCTTGATGCAAAATTAATCAGAGTATCCATATATCACAGTATCTCAGCATTTAGACCATTGTAAAAGTATATGAGTGGATCTCTTTACTGATGTGGTCCAGTCAGGATGGGACATGTCAGCAACAATAAATTGTTTAGAAACTGGACATAAGAGCTTTCTTTAACATATATATTAGGGTTAGGAAACCTAAATTCAAGAAAGTATAGCATTCTGCAGAATGTGAAAGATACTCTAATAGACTTTCAGAGGACATTCATTTGGTGAAAGACCCCATTCAACATGACTTGATTTGGGATGTGAGTCTGTGTCTTACAGGTTTATTATCAAGGGAATATGTCTAGAGGACTGACATTTTTTCAAAGCTATGTAGCACTGGGTAGTTCATGTGGAACAAAATAATTTGATGCATTAACTTTGGAAATTATCAACAGGAAATAGCATTGCATACAGACCCTGATCCTGTGGTGTTACGCAGTCAGGCCACTGTGTCCTCATGGATTTCAGTTGCTAACACTCAGTTTGTAGGAGAATCATGAGTGCAGATTTCATTTCATAAATCTTTTCTAGTGTCCTGAGTGTGAAAATGGAGAGTGAAACTGGCGTAATCTAAGGTGGGTCGGTAGGCTAAATTAATTAAGACATTTTAGAAAACTTTCTGTTCCTTAGGTAGAGTGAGCCAAGTAAATACTGAAGGTGATTTTATACTTCAGAAACAATGTCTTTGGAGATTCTGTTGAGAAATCAATCATGGTGATTGTTCTAGAGGAGAGAGCAGTGAATCCTAGGTCTTAAAAGCTCCTCAAAGTGCGTGGTATCGGGAAAAAAATTAAACCATGGATTCTCTGTATTTAATGTCTTTGTACTCTTCCTTGTGAGGGTCTGGAGGAATTATCTCTGACACTTAATTCTTCTTCTCAGGTTGGGGGTCACACCATGCTGCCCATTCGTTGGATGCCTCCAGAGAGTATCATGTACAGGAAGTTCACCACAGAAAGCGATGTCTGGAGCCTGGGGGTTGTATTATGGGAAATCTTTACCTATGGCAAACAGCCATGGTATCAGCTCTCAAACAACGAGGTGTGTTTAATACATTCTCAAATTGCAATGGGAAGGTGGGCACATTAACTGTTGTTATACCTTATCTGGAGAAGGGACAGCTACAAATTCATTTTGTAAAGGCAAACCCCCTGATACCAGGTATTTATGAAAACTCTGCGGTTGAATTTCTTCCTTTTCACCCTGTTCTACTCAGCATGGATGGAAATTTTCCAAGCAGAACTATATCAGTTGGAATTCAGCTTTTTCCTCTGGACAGGATAGAGTCTGGTCTGGGTATTGAGAGAGACCATGAAGCAATAAAAAGTTTAGCTGACTCCTGAACGGGCTTTGGGTGGTTTCGTTTCAGTATCACACGTGCCATTGGTGCGGAGTAGTTGTCCAAGGGCATTACTGAATAGATTAACATAACCTGGAGATCTCTGGGTTTTCAGGCAGTCACAAGTAACCCTTTCCAGAGATTAGCCACAGTGATACTCCTAACTTTAAGGAGGGAGGGAGAGGCACTGATGCTCCATGTAAGCAGAGTGAAAACTTGGGCTCTTTCTGAGATGAGCTAAGGCTGATAGATGGGTAGAGAGAGGAGGTATGGGATTGCTTTCTGACCATCATTACCTTATGAGTGGAAGGGCCATGCGGGTGAAGTTAACATCAGTGAAGTTACTGCTCCTTCACAACTTACATTACGGTGATGTTTCCAGATCACATCCCCTTGCTCATGTGCCTACCTAGAAACAGCTCTAGGCAGAGTTGGCTGGGTGGCTGTCACTAGTGTGGCAATTAGCAGTTAACTCATCCACGGGTGAGCCTCTCCTAGTTGGCACAGCTGATCCTTTTCCTGTGATTTCTCATAGGTGATTGAGTGCATCACTCAGGGCCGAGTCCTGCAGCGACCTCGCACATGCCCCAAGGAAGTGTATGACTTGATGCTGGGCTGTTGGCAACGGGAACCTCACATGAGGCTCAACATCAAAGATATCCATTCCCTCCTCCAGAACTTGGCCAAGGCATCTCCAGTCTACTTGGATATTTTAGGCTAAAGTCTCCCAGCATTTCTCCTTACAGGCTGCGGGAATGAATGTGTTCAACTGCCGCTGAACTCCATTAAACGTGTTCTTAACTTTGACAGTATTAATGACAAAGTTGCGGAGAAGCTTTCAAAGGGCAAGCAATGTGCACTTCTCCATCTGTAGACACAGTATTGACTTTTTAGACATTACTGAGTCGTATCTTCTCCTCTCTCTCTTTCAGTTTCTATCATTTTTTTCTTCTGTCTTTCTAATCAATTTGGCTTCTGCATTATTGTAACTCTGCATAGACAAAGGCCTTAAAAACCTGATGTGTTATATCAGCAGACTCTTCAGTTTGCCCACCACAACTAACAATGCCTTGTTGTATTCATGCCTTTGATGTGGATGAAAAAAGGGAAACATACGTTAGACTCGAACTTTGTGATTTTGCTGTACAGCTACTGGGAGTTTCTATGGATTCACCTCCATTTTTTTGCTTCGGCATGTGGGTGGAAATAGAAGACTAGTGTTCTCTTCATGAAGCATATTTCTTGTGGAGATAAAGCCAGATGGAAAGAAGACAAGTCTTGTGTGATGAACTATCTGGAGAAATAAGGGGATCTGATGGCATCCAACCCCACAAAAACAAAAGAAAACAAAACAAACCACAAACAAACCAGAAAACTGAATCGATTTGATGGAAGGCTAGAGGGGATTTAGCACTTTCCCTGAAGAGTCTTTCTGAGGACTAAAGGAGTTGTTAAAGGAGGTGCTTTGCCAGCACCTTTCATTGCCAGATACAATAAAGGGGGAAAAGATGCTGCCTGCACTGCACACAATTACGTTACAATACGCTAAAGTAAACACATGCCCTTATTCTGTCTTCTGGTAGGATATTGTCATGCTACTGGTATAAAAATGTTCTCCAGCTAGTCTTTTTTAATAAAGGCTGAAGCTAGGCTTATTAATGTACAGTATTACTTTCAGGATTACATGTTGAAACTAAGGATTTTGATAAGATAGGACAAGCTATAGATGCTGGGGCAGGTGTATCCTATACTGTGCTTGTCCAGCAGCATACTCCTTCCTTCTTCAATCCTTTTTATTTATTTATTTTCCTTTTTCTTTTCTTTTTTTTAACCGTGCAAGCAAAACAGTGCATGGTCTTTGTCGATTAATGCCCTTTGTGCAGAAACTATCACTCATCCTGTAGTACACCCTAGTAGGCATAGCGTACTCATAACAATGTAACTTATATTTCATTAGGAGGGGCTAATGGAGGACATTAGCCATGTTAAAATGTCTTTACGATGTTACAGATACAATAGGCTGATATAACATGAATAATCTAAAGCATGGGGATCACTGGTTATGTTTGAGCCATGGCAGGGGATAGAGATCTCTAGAGAAAACAAATTACTCTGAGGTTATGGCTTACTATTCAGAGTGCAAAGACCCAGAGCTCAGCACCATGTTTGGTACTAGTGCTGTCATTACCAACATCCACACTTTCTTAAATGATTTATTTTTGGTTGGATCAGCATTGTATGTGTACCATATTTGCATGGCCACTGTGTTGATGACAGCTGCATGAAGATACCTGTTATTTTTCAAACCAGAAGTGAAGACTTCAAATTTAGAGTTAGGTTTATTTTTAATATGAATTCTTACAAATGAAAATCTACCTTACCTGTTCCTCAAGACTTTTGCCTCCCTCTGTGAGGGGGCGTTACTGCAAAAAAGTGATTTTTCTTTTCCTGTTTTCTCTTTTTTGTTATTTCTTATTGATATGAGCCAGATCAAAATAGGCCTTCATCTTTGCGTTGGGGATATTTTATTTAATAAATTAAGCATTTTATTTTTGTAAGTGTTCCCATAGCACATTTAATATATAATTTGCTCACATATATTATTTATCGAGGCACTTTAGGTTTTTCCTTCAGAAGCTTTTAGAGCTAGCTCATAAAGATTCTGAGCATTTTCAAAAGAAAACAGTTCACTGGACAGTGATGAAGTTTCACCCTTCTCAATGTTATTGAAAAGGCAGCATTACAAATAAACATGACAGTGTAACTATAAAGCCATACTCAGCATTTCTTTAATAAACTAGATGTTATTTCGTAACTGCTACTGAACTGGAAACACACAAAAAAAAAAGCCAGAGGAAGATTCCTACAAAACGGGCCTTAAGATTTTATCTAGACTGTCTTGGAGGTTCACACAGAAAGCTAGATAAAGACTAAGCATCCAGTGAAACCCATTCTCTTGAGAATTTGAGCGTCATGCTTTAAAGGAATTTGATTTTCAAAAGAACAGCGGTGGAAAGGGAAGATGTCGCAGTCTGCTCTCAGTGTGCGGTGGGAGGAGGCTGCAGGTGGTGGTGGTGATGGTTGGGGGTGGGTGCTAAGTTTTTACCTGCTGTATTCTGTCTTGGTTTCTTGTGAGCTGAAGATAAAGGCATCTGAGATGCTGCTTCTCTTGGAAAGCAGGCTCCAGCCTGACAGCCAACAGGTGGGTTTTGCAAGCACTGAAAGAATGTATACCAAAAAAGAACCACAAAACCCTGAAAATGTACTTCGTGGCATCTTCTTTTTGATTTACTAGTGAGACTATTAGAGTCATTTCAGAGAATAAATAGTGTTACAATGCATTGTGCAATAACATAGCAGTATGTTAAACTTCTAAAGGACCAAATGTTCTACAGAGCCACCGGTATGGATAACCTTGACCTATATCATTAATGTTCTTGGTAGAGCATAAAATGTATAATCACAGTAGACAAGCTATAAGCTGTAGCTATACATAGTTTGTGTTTGTTCATGAAAAGGTGGGTAAGTGTAGCAGAATGAGCAGAGAAGAGGAAGGAATGTGTTCAAATCACAGTGAAGGGTGAGTATATGTGCATATTCATCATGCTTGCACTGTCAGCTAAATCGTGTACACTGAGTAAATATGACAATCAGGCTCATTTAAAAAGTCTTTCTGGACTGTGCTATGAACTGATCATATATATAATATATATTATTTCTGTGTGTTTGCATATGGCATATATATATATACACACACATAGCATATACATGTATGCCTATGTCTGTTGTATTTTATTTATATATGTGCAGACATGCATGCACATTATGTATGGGCTGTGTGTATATGTATAAATTTACATACACCTCCGTTATTACAAATGATGATTAGAGTGCTATTAATAAATCGATAAAAGTCTGCTGAGTAACCAAAATAATTTTTTTTTCCTTTGATATTTCTTTTTCTATGTTTATAAGATTAAACTTTTTAACTGGTGTGCAGCAGAGGCAGCGCTAGAATGCCAGAGATATAAGAACAAGCACTTTTTTTCCCCCAGGTGATTGCATAAAAGTATTTCTTCCATCCCCATCTCACTTGTTGATTTCTCACAGTGAAATGAACAGACAAGCTTCCAAACTCGGGAAACAGGAGTTTGTTTTACTGTCATTTCTGGGTTTGTGCTGTTGTTTTGTTGTCCTAGAGTAACAGTGCAGCACCATTAGCATTTTATACTCGTCTGCGGTAACGAAGTAATTCCAAGAATGAGCTGGACTATTCAGACTGCAACACGACTTGTAGGACAATGCGAACACCAAAATTCAGCAGTAATAACAGCAGCATTCACCACACTCTGTCCTTCACTCTCAATAGATCTGCAGAACTCTGGACTGGCCGTGGAGAAGGGATACTTGTAAAGCAACAGCACCCCATGATGCATGATGGAGTGTGCCCTATTTAGAAGGACTTCATTTATTTTGTTTTGTAAAACAATAGATATTGCCTACAGTTTAATAGGTAACTGCCTATTTTTTTCTCTCTCTTTTTTTCCCCTTTCTTTTTCATCCTTTCTAGCTATTTCTTTACCACCTTTCTTCTTTCTCTCTCCCCTTCTTTCCTTTTCTCCTTCATTTTTTCTTCTGGTCTCTTTCCCCTCTCTTCCTCAGTATCCCTCCCCTCCTTTCTGAGAGATCATTTTTGTTGTGGTCAATGTAGACTTTTTACAAAACACTTCAAAAAGGAATTAAATAACCCAATAAAATGATCCGGTCACTGGATGACTAAGGTACAACACACATGTGTTAGAACAAGTCTGTGTCTGGGTTGTTGCAGCCTGTAACTGAATTTCAGATACTGCTGTAAAACGTGAGGGAGGGGAGCAGAGAGAGGCTGGAGAAGAGACCGGGCTTTTTAATCAAAGACGAAGGTTTTGATAGCACAAGAACTGGTATTTTCTTGTTGTGAGGGCTGGGATGAACCACTGCTGCTTTGAGTCAAGAGGTCCTTTAGAGCCTTAGTTAAAATACCTGTATTTGGGTGGGGGGATATGCTACATTCATCATAAATATGAAGGAAAAAAAAAAGTACAAAAAAAGTGTACATGTTGCAGGGAAAACACTGTGAACTTCACAATAGCAACCAAGTGACTATTTTGCCATCTTTTAAACATATGTCTCAGGAGAAGAAATGGGAAATGATGGGTGTGTTATTTTACCGTCTATGCATTCTAGACCAGGTCTGTGGGGGTTTTTTGTTTGCTTGTAGAAGGTCCTGAGTGATGACCGGCAGGTATTTTATAAACACTGAATACGTTGAGCAACGATAACAGAAGCTGCTAGTAGTGAGGCCATTTGATTGGAATATGTGAGAAAAGGGAGGTCAAATCAAATCCTTACAGAGACCTACATCTTGCATTTTATACGTACCTTTCTGTAACTTAAAGAAAAGCAGCTAAGAATGTTTTATATACAAGTAATTTACTTCAACATTGATGTTTAATTGAATCACCAATAGAGAGAAAGTCAATTAATTACAAAATATTTGTCCCAGCCCTGCTCTCCACCTATATTCTAATCTCTATATATATTTCTAGATATCCCTCTCTTTGTCAGTTAAGACAAAGAGGAAGATATCTACACACAACTCTATATAGTCACCAAACTGTGACCTGGTGTGTAGAGCTACTTTTCTCCTTTCTTTTTTCTTTCTTTTTTCTTCTTTTTTTTTTTTTTTTAATGTGATGTCTCCGTGGAAATACTTAGTGGTTCTTGTTTTGCAATTTGTTATAACAAGTCATTGCTTTAAAACTTTCATTGCATCTTGGCTGATTTCAAAGTGATGCCTAGGTATCAGTGTTAAAAGTTTTGTTTGTGAATCATGTGACCAGCTTCTCTCAACATGACATGGAAAGTCTCTTGTATTACAATGTATTTAATAAAAATGACGTCTTACAATAAACAATGTCATCCATAAGAAAGATAAAATGATTACTTTAAAAATCTAGAAGTTTCATGATGTGTTGTGTGCTGTTTCCTTTTATTTGCATGCCTTTGTTTACTTCCCGTTCTTTTTAAAAAAAGGATGAAATTAAGGAACAGTTCAATATGCTTACAAACACAACATATCATTCTATGATTATATTTGCACTCTAAAACCGTAAATAAAAAACCAAACTCACAGTTGATGAAAGTGGAGACCCATAGCAATAGGGAAAAGGAACATCCAATCTGCATGGGATGACATACCATTTTTAAAATTGTTTTCCAAATGAAGATCACATTTGAATGCTTAGAAAATACCTGTTTATCTTCGAGCAGAAACAAGACTTCTGATGTTTTCTGGCTTTTTGCTAAAAGCGTCTCTCAAACCACAGCCCCGTTAAAAATGTAGTTTGTTCTTTTAAACTCATGTCAGTCTTGAATGGATATATTGTGAGCAAGTATACCATTAAATCCAAGCCCTTGAAGAACATAATTAAGATTCAGAACGCAGAGTACTTAGACATCCAAAGGAAAGATCAGCAGCTTTATTAAAGATCCCCCCACAAGCTATTGATCAAAACCAAGCCCTTCAAGGTTAGAGTAAAACAATATGAGAGCTACTTTACGACTGTGTCTGCTTCCCTCTGCCAAGAGACCTCTCTGAGATTAGACGAGTTGACTACAAGCATTCAAAAGGTCAAAGGAAAATAATCCACTGAGATGAAGCCTCAGGGTAAAGTTTGTCCAAAGCTGTGAAAATATCCTTGAACAACACTAAAAAGATTTGTTGGCACTATATGTTCATCCAGTGACTTAGAAATGCCTTACCTGCTTTCGTGGAAAAATCCAGATGCCTTCCAGACTTGGTGGGTTGTGTTGCCATCCTGAAATAAAACACCTGGCTTCAGACAACTGGTTGCAATGAAGTGTGTTTGGCAGCAGTGAGAGCTGCAGGATCTACCAGCACTAAGCCTGTGTAAGCGCTGGATTCCAGCAGCACTGACTGGACAGTCCGGACAACCTGTAGCAGCAGCAGGGAAACTGGACATTGCCACTCATCATGGCTGCACTGCGTCACGAGACATGAGGCCAGGTGAACCAGCAGGACCCACAGACAGCCTCCACAGGACACTCCCTAACTGTGCGGCATTGCCACAGGGCAGGATGGTGTTACTGGTGTTTCCTCTCCCATGCTGCCCAGCCCCCTCAAGACTACTGTTTGAGCCCCCCTACAGGCTCTCCCACTTACCCATGGTGTCCCATAACTCCTTTCAAGGTCATGCCAGCCTTCCCAGATGGGCCCTTGAGCAGGCAGAAGGCGTTGATGCATTGGAGGTGTTGATAGATTAGATACCTCCTTTGGCTGGAGGAGGAAAAGTGTGTTTTCCTGTCTGTCCTACCTAGGAATGTGAGGCCCCACAGTGCGCACCATGTCACAGAGCAGAGTCTCAACTCAAAAGTAATGACTGCCCCTGTTTTCGTTGCCTTCTGTCCACTGGAACTCTAAGATTAAAGGTTCAGGCTGCACAAGGAAGGGGCTCTTTAATGAGGTGGATGAGCTTCCCGATGCTCCGAAATGTGTCAGACTTGGTAGCTTAAGGCCACAGCCTTCTGCTTCAAGGTGCACAACCAGCCAAGCATGGTTCCATATGCTGCTCAGGACAGCCTTGCGCGGCAGCCAGAGATCTGTCAGCTCCCCTTTCACTTGACCCTGCATTAAATCCACAGGGAGATGAAGAGAGGCTGAGGGAGATGGACTTGTTCAGCCTAGAGAAGAGAAGGATGTGGGGGGACCTCATTGCAGCCTTCCAGTACTTGAAGGGAGCATAGAAACAGAAGGAGAATCAACTTTTAAAAAGCGTAGATAATGGCAGGACAAGGAGGAATGGATTGAAGCTAAAGGAGGGAAGGTTTGGATTAGATATTAGGGGGAAGTTTTTTACAGAGAGAGGGTGAGACGCTGGAACAGGCTGCCCAGAGAGGGGATGGGTGCCCCGTCCCTGGAGGTGTTCAAGGCCAGGTTGGATGGGGCTCTGGGCAACCTTGTGTAGATCCAGGGCTGGAGGTTGGTGGCCCTTCTTGTGGTAGGGGGTGGAACTCTATGATCCTTGGGGTCCCTTCCAACCCAGACCATTCTATGATTCTATGTGCAGTGCCTCTGAGGTCAGGAAGGGCTGAGCAACACAAGTCCTGCACCTGATTCTGCCAAGGATCAACAAACCTCCACAATTGATTTCATGATGAAGAAGTCTTTGTGCTAAATGCTTCATATAAGTAGAAAATCAATCACCTTGATCGCTGTATTATTTTAAAAGTGATTCACAGTGCCTATTGATTATCTCCATTAGTATTTTTTTAATGGCTCTAATAATTTATTTTTAAATCAGTGAGGAAGTTTCTGTTATAAAGAAGAGTGATGGCCCTAGAAAGGGCAACACCACCACCAGCCCCCCATGGATATTATTAGGACAGAGTCAGGCAGACTCTACTAACCAGCCCACAGGTTAGTTTATTAATATTTATCATAAACCATAGGTCCTGACAGGCAAGACTTTATCCAAGAAATAAAACTGTTTGGCATAATTGCTAGAAGAATCACTCAACTGATTTTTACACTGAGCCCTGTATTTCAGTTTGTCAAGGATGGTTTTATTTTCACAACACGCACAAGGTTCCTTCAGCAACTCCTACCTTTTGAGAGTTGAAGATTTTTAGGGTCTATTTTTATCAGTGATGCAATGAAGAATACTAACAAAAAAAAGACCATGAGCAAAAGAAGAGAGGTGAGGGAAAACAACTGCTTTATTTCTTGTGCTGATAGTCTAATCATGTTAAAAAATATGTACCATCAAAAATTACCACTATTTGAGCTCAATCAGCCTAGACCAGGCATTAATAAGGATGATCAGGCTAGAAGAGCTTGTGCTCATTTTGGCAGGGGCTTGTATTAAATGGCATGCAAGGAAAGCAGAGATGGATGGGAGAAGATTAGAGACTAAATAATCAAACCCTTGTTTAAAATGTGACGAAATTATTAGACCTGTAGTTCTGTTGACCCAATGTGTGACCTTAAAGACAAATAAAACAGACATTTGACATACTATTTACACATATTTTGAGCAATTCCAATACATAAGAGGATGTTTCTAGGTTTGATTGTGCTTTGTTATCAGAAGTCTTACAGAAGGTCCAGGTCTGCCACTCTACCGTCCTGACCTGTGCAGATTTTTTTCTGAAACAATTTTTCTAAATAAATAAAACCTGATACTGCTGGTCAGGGTATCTCAGCACAGGAAGAATCAGCTCCAGGGTTAATTAATCTGAGTTTGTAAGCTAGCACAGTTAGAAACCATGGGGAAAGGATAAGTATTTATTGATGATTAGCAGAGAATGTGAATATCGACACAGGTAACTCCCAGGGCAGGGTTCTGCTCCAGGCAACCCAAGTCCTTCTCTAGAAGTTTGGGACTGCAACAGGAATGACAAGGCATTTATCACCTCCTTGTTCACAGTCTGACATCAATTTACAACTGGTTTGTGATGGCTGAGGACAAGGAACAAATTCTCTTTTCTAGAGCACCCTTCTGTATTCCCTTTTTGCCAGTGCTGCAACCCTGGCCCCGGGTAACATTTAAATTGAAACTTTTTCTTTGCCCAGCATGCAATACCATGGGAGAGCCTTCAGATTTGGCAGAGGCGATCAACTTCACGGTTGAAGCAGATGGTTCCTTGCCAGCTGGTCTTCACACCTGTAAGTGTCCTTTAATTTCTGTGCCCTGACCCTGTGGAGATAGCAGATGCTCTCAGTATGTGTGAGTGGAGGTGCACAGTATTTATTGCTCATGCAACAGAAAGGAGAAAAAACATGCAAGTGGGAAGCAGCCTGGTCTGCAAAGCTGATGGAAGTTGAACTTGTGGTCTCCAGCCCCTAAGCAGTGCCAAGAAGTCAGTGCTATCTACCGAGAAGCAACATGGAAAGGTTTCTTCTCAGCATCCTCATGTCTTAGTGTCTTACTCCCTTTCCCGTAAATAAATGTTTCCCTCTCCCCTCACACCCCACAATACAGAAGGGTTAGACCAGCTGCATCATGGGTAACCCCCCACAGGAGAGAGTACAGCCTCGGCTCTCAGGCTCATGTGGCTTTTGGGAGGAATCCTGGGACTCCAAGGAGTCCCCAGGTGCCTGCACTGATTTTGTGTCTGCATGTCCACATCCTGATAGAGGTGGTGGGCATGATTGCCCTTTGCTGGCAAATGCTGGGTCCAGTGCTGACGACAAGGCTCTGGTCCACCTGTGGGGTGCCGGCGCAGTCCCATGGGATGCTTGTGGAGGTGGCATGGCCTATCTCCAGTATGAGAAGGATACACATGGCTCTGGACAGCCTGTAATCCTACTCAATTCTTTCCTATGGCACCTGGAGCATCCCAGGGCTGACACTGGAGAGGAGGAGGACAGTCTCACCAAGGCAGGCAGAGGACTGAGCATGTGATGGTCTTGGTTTTAGGCAAGGGGGAAAGGTGTTAATTACTGCAGTGGGCGTCACATGCCATCCTGTTCATCACAAACAACCCCCACACTGCTGCCCACATTCCAATCTTCATGGGTTGCTGTGGCAGCAGAGCATCCAGCCAGCATGTGGGGTAGCTGTGAGGGCTGCAGAGCCACCTGTCTTGGCACAGGCTGGTGCTCATGACCATGGTGCATCTCCTCAGGAGTACAACCTCTATTTTGAGTGGACCAGCTGGCTGGGGGATCGTGTTCATTGGCACTCAGGCAGCCCCGTGTTCGTGACATGGAGGGCTGGCAACTGGACTCAGCCCTGTATCTCGGTCTTGGCCATTTTTGGGGTGCCTTGTGCAGCAAAAATCAAACTAATGGCCCATCTGGGGGTCACATAGCAGAGGACCAGCTGGGTCCCAGCCCAGTGCCAGGAGAGCACCACCTCTCTGGCCCCAGCCACTCACCCTCTGTCCCTCAGGCACTGTCTACCTTCTCCCTGGCACAGCAACTGATAAAGTACCCAGCAGCATAGCTTTGTAGCTTTAATTCTCTTGAGATTAAAACACAAAAATACCTTTCCTGGTTTTATTGTGACAATTAAATCTTCTCACAAAGGGAGAACTCATTTACCTTGTCCCAGAGACTCCCTGAGTCCTTGGAGGCGCACGGCCGTCACATCACCTTTCATGCATTTGTCTCATCCTCGTGACCCCTGGCACCATCAGTATTTGCACCTCTGTGCCTTCCCTCTGTGGGCTCTGGGTGCACCCCACCTCTGACCCACATGTACCCACCACTCTCATGGGGCTGGGAGCCAGCAGGGATGGACCAAGAAGCCACCACCATGCCAGGAACTGCAGCCAGCAGGTGCAGGGAGGGCAGAGTTGCAGCCCGGCGCTTCTCAGGCAAGCCACCGGTGTGTTGCTTTTGCTGCAATTTCTAAAACTGGCTTTTTGTTCATCAAGCAATTTTTTTCCCCCAGCACTTAAGTTAGTCTATTAAGAGCACTGCTGACATCCCCAGCTCCTATAATTAACGTTTCAAGAAAAATCACAGCCAGGAACAGCAAGTCTTTAGGAGACAAAATAAGATGAACGTATGGATCTCATATTCCTGCTCACCTCTTCCCTCTTGTCCCTGAAAACAGGGGTTTCAGCTCGGAGTCTGATCGTCTTCCAGTTCCTCCAAGCTGTTACACAAGAACAAAAGTCTCTGCAAGTGATCCATTATAAACTCAGGTCATCTCTTCCAGCTTATGGGATTGTGTTGGGGTGGGTTTTTTTGCATTGCTTTGTGATTTACGTTAGCAACCCAGAATCCATACAGGTTTGGATGAGGGACAGCAGATGGAGCATAAACATGGTGCCTCCCAACACCAGAGAGGCCACTAAATAAATATGTACTTTGCCTGATTAAAAATAAGACCTATTGCCATTAAATGTGGTGGTTTTTTACCAGTGGGGGACTAATCACTCTGGCAAGAGCTAAGTGCTCTGCAAGCTGTTCCAGTGCTCTTTTGGCTCACCCTGTGTTGCATGACCTCACTGACTTCCATGCCAGGCAACTGGCTACAGGTCGGAGAAGTCTGCAGTACCCACCACCGGTGAGGCTGCTTTCCCATGGCGTGCAAAACCCTTTCACACCATCCTACATCTGGCTTAGTGGTTATTTCTGGGCTACATTTGCTGCTTAACACCTACTTGTGAACACGACTCGGGGCAGAGTTCAAAGATGGCTTTCCCAAGCCAGAATGGTATATGAGGCAAATTTGGCTGTGAGATCTTTTTGGACAAAATCAATGTTATTTTTCGACAGCCAGAATAGAACCGAAGGACATGAAAACTCTTTACTTCAAGTCTGTGATACCAACATGCCCAACCTGGGTTTCATCACCGTTAGCAACTGCGCTGGTTTTGGCTGGGATAGAATTAATTTTCTTCACAGTAGCTGGTATGGGGCTATGGTTTGGATTTGTGCTGAAAACAGCGGTGGTAATATGGAGATGTTTCGTCACTGCTGAGTGGTGCTTGCACAGAGCCAAGGCCTTTCCTGCCTCTCACCCCACCCCACCAGTGAGGAGGCTGGGGGTGCACAGAGAGCTGGGAGAGGACACAGCTGGGACAGCTGACCCTAGCTGACCAAAGGGATATTCCATACTGTATGACAACCATATGCTCAGCACACAAAGCTGGGGAACAAGGAGGAAGGGGGGACATTGGGAGTGAGGACATTTGTCTTCCCAAGGCACTGTTAGATGTTACACATCCCTGCTGTCCTGGGGATGGCTGAGCAGCTGCCTGCCCATGGGAAGAGGGGAATGAATTCCTTGTTTTTCTTTGCCTGCATGCTTGGCTTTTGCTTTGCCTGTTGTACTGCCTCTAGCTTAGCCCAGGAGTTGCCTCACTTTCACTCTTCTGATTCTCTCCCCGACCCTACCATGGGGAGGGAGTTAGCAGCTGTGTGAGGCTTAGCTGCTGGCTGGGGTTAAACCACAGCAGGAGCATACAACTGCAGAACTGTTGTTGCTAGTGGTGGCTGTAAAACCCAAACCATCAGAGAACGTAGGCTGCATGCGGTGTGAGCAACATTAGTGTCTCCTGGGGCCCTGCCCAGGGATCGAACCTTGCTGTTGTTTTGCCTTCCTGAGGTCGAAACCTGGGGTACTCAGAGGAGTGTGTGTGATGAGAAAGGACTTCGGAGGGTCCTTTATGGGAGATAAAGAACTATTGGAGGGATAATGTCATTCCAGAGCACAAAACCAAGCCAAGGCCAGCCCAAAGCCCCCAGAACTGTCAGTCTGTAGTAGTACCTTGAAATGGTAGCAAAGCTGTTAAACTCGAAGTGAGAACAGTAGTTTTGAGAGGCAGCACAGAGCACCTGCCGACACATTCATCTTTCCAGCTGTCTGGTTACCTGCCGTATTGCTGGTGGCACCAAGTAACACTGCCAGATCAATGTAACCCATCCAGGCTGCTGTTTTCTTTTTAAAAACATGCCAGTGCTTAAACCTATGTGGGCGGCTGGCACCTCGGAAACTAAAGCAGCACAGATTTGTTGTGTCTTACTTTAAAAAGACACTGCCCGCTGCTACCTTGCCTCCATCCTTGCCCCACAGTTGGTGATCCCCCGGCGAGTGGGCCACTCATTGTTTTCTAGTGATGCTATGTTGAGGTTAATTCTGGCAGCCTTCATCTCACTGGCTACCCGAAGTTCAGCTTCTGCGTCTTCTACTTCTGCTCTGACATAAAGCCTTTGTCAAGAGAGACGAGTTACCATGGCAGTGCCTCTAAAATAGAACAAATCCAACACACATCAATACCTGTACAATAAATAGAATAAAGCACTACTTATAATGCATTATTTTGCATTCTCTGGGTAGTAATTTGTGCAGAGGGTTGCAACTAACTCTTTTTCATTTAATTATGGGAAAGCGATTCTTCAAATCGGAAATGGTCTGTGCTCGGGAAGGAACAAAGCAGAACTGCCAGTGATTAAAAAGGCAGAGCTCCGGTTGCTGAGTTAGAGCCGCTAACAAGGTTGCTCTTCATGGAGATGTTGATCTATCTCCCCTTGACCATATTTGGTGCCAGATCTGGCCCATACTCTCAGAGAAGTGCAGGTTATTAAGGGTTTTTAATAAGGCTGTGTTTTATTTCTCAGGAGATCATGGTCGGTATTCCCAGCCACTGCAGGCTGGGGCAAAGATCTCAGTGGGTCTGGAGACACGGCCTTAAACCAGGCAGAGGGAGCTCAGCCAAGTTCCCCTCCCTGAAGTGGTAGGCATTCAAAGGCAGCTAGAATGACAGCTATATTTATGCAGGTGTGAGACCAAGGCTGCGACGTGATGTGTTCACCACCAAGGCGTGGGTCTTCCTGGTTTGGGCTGCATGTGCTGTAGCAGGTCTGGACCACCACAAAAATCTCACAGAGCATGACCATCTTTGAATATATCCTAGAGCAAGGGCATAACTGTTCTGCATGCATGCCTCAGACTGGATGAAGTACGTGACACAGTGAGGGGTCTTCCAGCCTCGTTACTCTGTGTAGATGAAGCTCTGGCATCCCACTCGATTGTCTCCAGCACCTTGAGGATATCACATTCTAAGTGATCTTCCCAAGCCAGTCCAGACCAAGTTGTTAAACAGCTTTACTTAGTTGAGTGTGATAATTTATTTATTCTTTTAAAAAGAAGACTTGGTGTTGTCTTCTTTGGCACTTTTAGAAGACCTTATAACCTGGCTTTCTGGTTCAGTGGTTTGCTGCTCTAGTTGGCTGTGATCAGTGGAAGTCTGTGTTGGGAAACTCTTTCCCTCCTTTCAGAAATAAGTGGTAAAACTTCCTTTGATGCAATATGTGAGACTTGTAAGAAGTGAATTTACATTCAGACTCACCCATGACAGTCTGAATGATTTGGTTGAACGAGCATGGGGGTGTTGCTCAACAGACTTTCCTCATCCATTTCGTCATTCCTTGTTGAAATGACTGTTGTACTGATGCTAACACACCCATAGAAACTTCTTGTCTTGAAGGCAGAGCAATTTTCCTTGCGGTACTTTTGAACCCAATTCTTCCTGCTGCATTCACAGTGAATAGCATTTGCTGTGGCATATGGTGCCACTGAATGAGGCCAGTGAGGTGGCACCCTAAGGAACCCTGCCTCTTTTATCTTCACTGATACCGGGCACAGCACTATGCTTGGGTAAAGATTGTCTTCCCTTGTTATTCCCCCATTACTCTAACAGTTCATGTAGTTAAGACTGGAGATCAGTAGGTACATTTTTGAACTGCTGCAACACAGTCATGACATGCAGTAAAAAATCCAGTGAGTTATGAAGAGGATTTTAAATAAATCAATATGTGAAAAAAGTATGAGGGATGCTGTTAAATTGCATCTCAACATCAAGACTATGCTGCCTTTTACTTGCTAGTGTTAAAAAAATGTGTTATTTCAGAGGAAAACAAAGTCACTCCCATGCAGTTGTATAATGTAGGGGGAAAAAAAAGCAGCTCTATGAAATACTGCCAAATATAATCTTACTCTAGGAACCAAAAAACTAGATTCAACAAAACACAAGCCAGCTCTTTCAACTTTATTCACAAAGAAGTAGATAGAAGAATCCATGTTGCCTTTACAACATTTCATAACATGACTTGCACTTAGTAGCGACAGAGTCTTTCTTGTTCTTTATTACAGACTGTCCAGCTCTTGAGGGCAATTCAAACTTTTTTTAACACCTGAAATTTGTTTCTTGTAAAAGTTCTTACTGAAGAAACCAGTCGTAGACAGAAGCAAAGCTGGCCAGTTGTTCACTAACATTTCTCTGTTGAGATACAGAGCTAATACTCCTTAAAACATATGTATATCTCTTCAGTAAATGTATTTGAAAAGTGTAATTGTTAATTTTTCTCTCTTTCTGTATGTGCATACATAATTGTTTTAATAACTTTTTTGAGCTTCTCTTTTACACTTGTTCTTATCTTCCTGAGTTCTAGAAGAAGTTGTGATAGTGGAAGGGCATAGGAATGAGTCCCAAGTAGTGGGCACTTCTGGGGACCTGGGATGAGTGAGAACTGTAAGGAGTACAGATAAATCTGCAAAGGGAGCCATACAGTAGGTCTATGGAAAAAACCCCAAACAAATCAAAACCAAAGAAATAAACCAAAAACAAGCAAGGCCAGGCAAGTATGGGAAAGAGAGGGAGATTGAGAGATTAAATACACAGGAAAGTATAATAGTGTGAAATATTTATATTTTCAGAATTAAAAAGCCCCACCAAACAAACAACAAAGACAACACACTTGGCTTGAGCTGTCTTTGCCAAAATGAAGACGAACAATATGCACATGATTGACTTTTCCCCTCTACTTGGACCATTGACTTGCTGAAGACAATATAGGATGAGAGAGAATTTGGTATTCAAGATGAAAAACTGCCTGCATAGCTACTTACTTGTGGAACAGCTGTTTTTATTCTAATGATGTTCATAGTGTGTGCATAGTCTTTGAAAAAAGTGAAACATCCACTGGTGTTTTCTTATGGTGAAGTGGAGGCCAGGTAGTGTCTAAAGGCCTAGTAGAGCTTTAAGTGAGTGGAAGTCTTCCTGTTGCTTTCAGAGGGCTCTTAAACTGACAGCGGTATGGTGGTTTCACACACCCTATGCCAGCAACAAGCTCACAGTGAACACAAAGCTTCTGCTGGAGAGAAACGCTGAGGTGCTCTGGATATAAAAGTATGTCTCTCTTTAAATCTGAGATAATGACTGTTTTGTTGCCCAGTTCATCAGCCACGCTAGCACCTACGTAGGTAGGAATTAATATGAAAATAGCAAATGAGCTGAAAATATCCCTGTGTCCCTGAGTAAATCTTTGTTTCTTCAAAGCTGCAGGTAACCCAGTGCTGTAGGACTGCAGAAAAGTCAAAGAATGGCTACAGAGAAAATCCAGGTTATGGCAGCAGCTACGATGTAAGAAATGCCTCAGTAGCATACTAAATACACTCCTAAGTCTTCAGACATCAAGGAGGAGGTTACAGTGAAAACTGAGTGTGATGGTTGAGCCCTGGCCAAAGGCCAGACGCCCGCCAAAATCAGTCTGTTACTCCCCTTCTTAGTTGGACAGGGAGAAATAACATAATTGGGCGGCTCAAGAGACAAACTCGTTAATGACGCGGGCAAAACAGACTCAACACAGAGTGCTGAAGAGAAAAGTGATCTCATTTATTACACTACACTAAAGAGAAAACAGTGAAAAAGAACCAGAGTCAGGAGTGCAACCAACAATCTTAAAACAAATGCAAACCAGGCAAACACTTTTCCCCCACCACTCCCTCCTTAGCAGGCTTTAGTTAGAAGTTTGCTCCCTTCTTCCCTCCCGGTCGCAGCCCAGGAGGGGCAGGGACTGGGGAAAATGGGGGTCTCAGTAACACCTTCCCCCCACCCCTCCATTCTAAAGCAGACTTCCCTTTTCAGCCATGATTTTGCTCCCTTCTTCACCTCTCCTGCTCGCAGCACAGGATGGGGGGCAGGGACTAGGAGATGGGGGTTTTAGTCAGTCCCTTGCAAGATGGTTTCCTTCTCTGCCGGGATGGGGGCATCCATTCCACACAGCCTCCCCCTGCTGCACCGTAGGATCTCACCCACGAGAGCCAGTCCTCCACGAACTTCCTCCAAGGCAAATCTCTTCCCACCGGGCTTCATCTCTGCTATGGCAGGCAGCAACAAATCACAGTGTCTCTCAGTCCCAGTCCTCCACGGGGCTATGATGCCTCCTCCAGCAAACCTGTTTGACTCATCTCTGTAGGTCGCTTGTGCTGGCAGGGGCTCACCCCAACGTAACTCACGGCATCTTCTCTATGTCTCCACCGGCTCCATCCAGAGTGGAGCCTCTCCACCGGGCAGGTCGGGTTTCTGCCTCTTCCATGGGTCCTTTCCTCCGGCTACTCCAGGTGCTTCTGCTCGGGCTGCAGGACAATCTCTCCCCTGGGTACCTGGGCGCCTACTCCTCCCCCAGCCTTCCCGGCCTTTTGTCTGTCAACTGCTTACATTTATATGCAAATATACATCCCAATGCCCTTAATGGGCCAAACTTTGCAGCCTTCCTGGCACTCTGGTGTTCTGGTGGAGTCTTTGTCTTCTATATGTGATTCTCAGAGGCGCTATAAGCAGGCTTGCAGAAGATTCTAGCAGCCATTTTCTGCCAGACCTGGCCCTCTCTCAGTAGCCAACTATGTAAAACTGCAACACTGACAAATCCTAGGTGGTGTGGTGAGTACAGCATGACTATTTATCCTTTCATTTTTAGGTATGAGTGCTGAGAGCCATTAAAAGGAAAATGTTCTGAAGGCAGTAAGAGAAGATAACCCTCCACATTTGCAGTTTAACTGTGTAACGTGGCCAAAGCTTCTTATGGCACCAGGAATCAAAGTGTGTTCAAAGGTTGCTAGATAAATTAATTGGAAGAAAAATCTAACAATAAACTTTAAGAAGACATCACCTCTGACTGTGGAGGTCCTAGAGTGATTGGTTTACAGCCCACATGAGGCTGGGGAAAAAAAATTTGTATTACTCTGTGTTCCTCCTGTCCCTGCATCCTTCTCCAAGCACAAGCAGCTCCTGGGATGGGGAGACCTTTGATTTGTCAGGGTACGACCACTCTCACCTGATTATCACAGAATCACACAGAGTGGCAGAATCTGGAAGGGGCCTCTGAAGATCATCTAGTCCAACTCCTCTAATAAAACAGGATCACCTAGAACAGGTTCGTTGCAATGAAATGTCAGGTTGAATAATTAGAAAACCATTCCTCCATATTCCAAACAAACTGATCTCAAATGAACCTTCCTCAGACAGAGTAAGAATGCAGCCTCATTAAAACGGAGTCCATGTTTTTTACTTCTTTCTCCTGCTCATCATGAGCATTCTTTCCATTTTTAATGATTTTTATATAACTGTTTTCCTCTTTTCTACTTGCTTTTCTCATGTGAAAGGTGCTTAGTAGTAACTGGAATCTGTAGTGAAAGGGACTATATCAATATGCAAATTACCAGCAAGTGTACACAAAGGAAACAAAGTGATGGAAGAGAAAAATTTGTGCTCATACACTTTTCAGTTATCATCTGGTTGTTTTCCCTGAGATTACCCAGACGCTCAACTCTTATCCCCTAGGTGACTTAAAAAAAATTCTCAGCCAGATGTTTGTTGTACCAATGACAAGTTAAAGTCCTCAGAAGGAAGTGACATTAACTGAATAGTTCCCCTATTAAAAGTCAAGTGAAAAAAGAAACCAACAAAACACAACCCAAAGCTGCATGTTGTATGATCTCTGTTCAGTCCCCCAAGACCCCCAGGCTGCAGGGAGCAGGAAATGGTCTCTTCTCCAGGTGGTACTGTCAGTACCATCCCAGACTTCTTATACAGCCAGCTGATCATGTCCTAAAGCTTTCAAAGCTTTAGACTATGTGAGGGGGAGCTTGTTGTTAATGTACTCTACCTGCCTTTATAAGTACCTGTCTGCATAATATGTAAAATGGGAAAAGAGAGGCATTCCTCTGAAGTGATGAGCTGGACAACTCACCATTCTCTTAATTTGTGGTACTTTAATTAAAACAAAGGGTTCTTTCAAAATCTGATATGTTTAATCATGTGTTTTGTATGCCACTATGTGTTCAACTGTACACCAAAATTAACAAAATTATGTCTTTTCCTGAAGGCTAAGTAGTCTGGAATAGAAGCAAATATTTAAGACATTAATTTGAAAGTAAAATTATCTTCCCAATTATTAAGTAATTAAAGGTTTAAAGATATAAGAAAAGAAAGGAGAAAAACAAAACAAAACAAAAAAAAAATCCCCAAGTAATACGTAACAGCTATTTCACTGGTGTTTCTGAAGACACTCTTCAGATGAGTTTCAAGCAGAGGCATACATTGAGGATGGCTCTTCCTCTGGTGGGGATGATGTTTATCTCAGTGCATCGGACAGGAACAAACACAATTTGTAAATGAGTAAAGATTTTAGCCTGCAATGGGTCCATGACTGCTTACTGGGAATAGCATGATTAATAAATTGCAGAAGAGAGTGAGGCGTTAGTGAGCCTTATGCCACGGGACAGCAATTTAAGATCACCCATTTACAAGAAATTATTTTAATGTTTGTTGACACAAACGAACAGGAAATCCCACTAGTTCTGTCTGCAAAAGGTCTTTTTCCTTTCCAAGGAAGATGAAGCCTGATGTTCATGTACCCTGATGTTTCTTTGTTTTTCTCTTAAGAGCTGCTGTTGAGCAAGAGCTTTGCTTATTCTTGATGCTTATTCTTGATGCTCTTTTGCTTCACTGTTGGCTTGTGTTGAGTTCTGAGTTTGGGGAGGTAAAGTAACAAAAGAGCATGTGTAAGAGTGCATGAAGATTTAGAAGAACCAGAGGATATAGATGCAGTGGACCGCAGATGGTATAGTCCATCCAAGCAGGGTGAATCAGGCAGACAGCGTGACAAACCTTAGCAGGCTGAGAGAAACATGATGAGTAATGTCAGAAATCAGGTTTCTGTGAAGAGACACTTGGTTGTCTTAGGTGACTGGGAAGTTGCAGGATGCTCCACACTGTGTAGGTCACTTGTGTTCCAGACAGCAAGGGATCACGAGTATTTATAGATAACACTAACAGAGGCCTAAGACAAACAGCATATATGTTCCCTGTTTTCAAAGAATCACAGAATTGTAGAGGTTGGAAGGGACCTCAGGCAATCGAGTCCAACCCCCAGCCAAAGCAGGCTCCCTAGGACAGGTCGCACAGGTAGGCATCCAGACAGGTCTTTAATATCTCCAGAGAAGGAGACTCCACAACCCCCTGGGCAGCCTGTTCCAGGGTTCTACCACCCTCACCATGAAGAAGTTCTTTTGCATATGAGTGTGGAACTTCCTGTTCTCCAACTTGTGGCCATTGCCCCATGTCCTATCCCCACAGACCACTGAAAAGAGGCTGGCCATTTTCCTGTCTCCCACACTTGAGATATTTATAAACATTCATAAGATCCCCTCTCAGTCTTCTTTTCTCAAGGCTGAACAGCCCCAGTTCACTCAGCCTTTCCTCATAGGGGAGATGGTTTATATAGTGATGATGCTCTGAATAGGGAGATAAGTGCACCAAGAGCTCCCTTAAGTTGTGAACAGTACATCTATGTTACATGCCTCCTAAATCACATGTGGCAGACAGCTTTTTCACTCCTACTTGAGCCTGGGAAGCTATAATTTATTCCAAACACCTGAGCATTCACTCCTCTTCCCCTAAGCAGAACTCCAATGCAGATATGCTACAGGATGGGGTACTGGTCCCTAATGATCACTAACATGTAACCAGCCCACAATCTTCAGCGAGAATCCCTAGACGCCTCGACACAGGCACTGTGCTTTTTCAGCAGCAGTGAGATGGTACTACAGTTCAGGCCTGCCCTGCCATTGCAAGCTGAAGCATATCCAGATTTGTTTGTCATTCAGACTGACTAGCCCAGTTTACTGGATGGCAAAGATGCTAGAGCAAAATTACGTAGTAACTGGAATGAAAAACCCTTCTAAATGCCCACACCCACAGTACCTAAACCCGAAAAATGGTGACAGGCGTCTGTAGCCTCATGCCTGACACACCAATTTAAACTAATGCTTCCTTTAAACCCTTATATATATTTATTCCTGCATTCTGTATACTCTCATTGGTTCTGTGTGCGTTGATTTGTCTCGCCTCCATCTCAGCAGAAAATAAGGACAGACTGACACAGAGGCAGGAGCGAGGAAGCAGGTTTATCGTGCACAGCTGCACACCCATCCTTCGAAAGCAATACAATGCAAACATCTGGAACCAGTTAGCCCACTGACTCCCAAATTATACCACATCTTTCGGAGCATCTTCACTCAGAGTAATCACATAGCTGTCTACAATCCTTCCTGCCAATTTTATCTTTCGCCCAGCCCAGAAACGTTCCTGGGGTTTCAAACAGGGGGAACGGGAGGTGAAAGGTACGCGAAAAAATAAGCCAATTTTAAAGTGTTGCAGTGCTAACTAATTTTTTAGATGCCATTCAGCTGTCATCAAAATAATAGTTTAGAACATTACTGGAAACACTGTAGGAGAAGATGAAATTAATACTGAGCTGAACCAAAAGCACTAGTTGTACCTGTAGCAAGTAAAAATTTCCTGGGGAAATACTTGGTACCCTGAGAAAACCATGCATTTTCCAAAGAGGTAACTGTATCTTAATCTTTATCTCTTGAGTCCCTCTAATTAACAGGAAGACTGCATTGGCCTGTGAAATCATCTTCAGGAGGATGCTGGCCCTCATTAAAATCTCAATGCTTTGTTCACAGAATCTGAAAAAGTCTCACTGAAAAGACAAAGGTTAATACTAGATTAGCAGAAGCAGTGAAGATTGATTGGTAATCTTGAGAAGTTTTCATTAGACACATTACATAAATTCTTGCCAAGAGCTTAATTTTGTTTGAAGACAGTTTGATTTTTATTATTTTTTGGCCTTTCATTTTTTGTTTGCTCCTAGGGACATAGGAACAGCCTGCTGAGTTCATATGCTTTATGTCAGTCAGAAATGTCTATCTACAGAGCAGAGGGAAAGGAACATTGCTAATGGAAAATACTGATTTAAGGAAAAACAGCAAAATTATTCTGAACACATAATAAATCCTTTTCTTTATTTGCAAATTATTAAAACCACTGAAAAGAAGCTATTTAAAAGGGTAATTAAATCCATAAAACAGAGCAGATTTAATTTCCAGTTGGTTTTGTATCATTCACTTAAAAATGGCCTAATAACAAATTTTGCAGAGATGCATAATTTTTCCAGAAGCATAATTCATAGCCAAATGAGTTTCTTCCTTGCTTGAATTTTCCCAAAATATTTTGTCTTGACTGAAAGAAGAAGGACTAGTAATGGTAACCCACTGAATTTCAACCCACTTTTTCTCAAGGACAAAATACTATACATGCGCATTCCAGTCCAGGATTAGGATTTTCAAAAGGATTGGAACATTGGTTCAAAGCACCCTCAGCTTCTGAAATGTGGTGCGTTCCCCTGACTAGATCTTAAAAAATATATTTGGTTGATGGCAATGGATACCTGTAAGGAATATTCTCCTTATTCTAGTGAAAAGCTCGTGTACACTTCGGGGTGCGATGCAATGTCTATTTCACACCATTCAAAAAACTTGGCCTTACTTCCCTTCATACGTGTTTTCATACTGTAGGAAGAAGAAAGCAGAGCAAAACCAAACTTACATCGTCTCACTCTGGTGTGGTGTAGCATCTGTGCCAAAGCCTTTATTTTTTGTATTAAAGAGTGTTAATATGCCCAAAGCCCAGGGAAGTCCGTAGGAGTATCTGCAATTAGCCGACTGGCCTGAAGTCAAGCCTCAAATCAAGTGAGACATTAGTAATCAAAAAGGTATTTAAGGATGGTTTAGTGGTTATGTTTTATACATATAAGTATTTTGGAACAATGGTATATCTCATAAAATTAGAACTAAATACATTTCCAGTCATTTGTGAACAAAAGTAACCATTATTTCACTTTTGCTTCATTTCAGTACTTTATTTTTTTTATAGTTATGGTAAATTCTGTCATTTGTAACAAAACAAAACAAATAAAAAGGGTGTATTTTATACCAGCCCAGGAAACTGCACACACACACTATAATTGTGTGTAAATAAGTACTATTTAAATCTTTCTTCTCCTTGTTGCATTTAGCATATATTTAATGTAATGGCACATGATGGGTGAAATGCTCAGTTAATTTTTTATCTTTTTAAAGTGAAAGATAATTTATAAGCTATATTATATGAGGAACTATGTCTGCACATATGCATTTCTATATATGGAAATACAAAAAGCTAGCACTTTTGTGGTCAGCATGCTGCATCGGACTGTGATTTTGAATATAACTGTGTCACCTACTTCCATGAGAGCCAGAAAAGATAATTGTGTTAAATAATTAATTAACAGGATGAAAGTGTAACAAAGATATCTGAACAATAGGACAGAATTTCAAGGTCTCATTTGGAAATAAACTGAATTAGTGCTTTTGCTGATTACATTTAGATATAATTTCCAATACATTAGAGAATTTACTATGCCGTTCAAGAGCTGGGATAGCATCAATTCAAGGCACTTGGTTTTGAAAGTATTTTAAATATTACCAAGGAGACACTTTTCTTCCTGTCTGATGATGTCCTTTTGGCTCCAGTATCAAAATCATTATATGTTTTTTGTAACCATAAAGCCATATCAGAATGCCTCATCCTTCACAAATGCAAGTTAAACTTCACTTGTGATTAAATTTGAATGAAAGGAGATCGCTAATTTCTAACAAATGTGATGGATGTCTGTCTTTGTTGTGATGCCCACAGAAATTGAATCTCTTAACAAGTCAATCAACTCTACACAGAATAATGTAATATATGGGAGAGCTTGGCAGGATGAAGACGACAAGCATATTCCCCACTGTGCCAAGCCAATAAAGCAAGAAGTAGCCTCTGATGAAGGAAATCATTTTCAAATGACACAGCCTTCAGGCAGAGCATCCTTCTACCTAAAGGAACTATTTTTAAGGTATTGTTCTGTAGGGGTTCAGAGGAGACTTGCAGCCCATTCTGCATAGAGCTGGAGCAGTGCCACACTCGGGTCCATGTGTGGCTCCACAGAAGTGGGTACCAGCTCATGGGATTTCCTAGCAGTGAATTTGGAAAATAAAGTGCTTTGATTGTTGCACTTTTTAGGGGATAAGCTAGCCAGAACACTGACATCTCAATGACCAGCTCCAGAAAAAAAGAAACAAAAAGCCTGAAAGCCAAGCCCCGTGCACTACTGCATTGTGCTGCTCTTGACCTGTGTGGGATGCCAGGTATGAACTTCTTCCAAGCCACCCGCAGTGCTCCTCGCCCTGAAATTGTCCTGGATGCAGCCAACACAATGAAAACAGAGTGGGAAAAGCAAAACAAACTACAGTATAAACAAGGAGCTAGCTCCTTAGGGCATCTTGTGAGAAAAAATCTATGAAGTTTAAGGCCAGAAGGGACCACTAGATCATCTAGTTTGACCTTCCATACATCACAGGCCATTACATTTCATCTAGTTATGGCTACATTGTGCTCCATTAACTTTGTTTTATTTATGTGTGCTTTTCCATACGGTAGCTAGTCTCAATGTCAGGACTCACCACTTCCCTTCAGAGTGTTTCTAACAGCCAGACCCTCTTGGATGAAGTCTGGAAAGGTGTATTCTCAGTTTTCATCTGAATACATCGGACCTTTTTCAACATTCTGGCTTTTGTGCCTTTCTGCTCTAAGTTAAAGATCCTGTGAGCGCTGCCTATTTTCCTTCCATCATCAGATTATTTCTTGTTTATTCGCTTCAGTTGTTTTCTGATAAGATAAGATGAATTTATTACGTTTTTGTCTGGAAAATGCTTTACTTGTTTCAGCCCTGGTATCAGTTTTGTGTTTCTTTGGGTTTTTTTCAGCGTCATTTTACAATTGTGCAGGATTATTCTAGTAGTCAGCTTTGTACTGTACAGAGAGGTAAAATTACCTTAATCTCCTCTCCTATTCACTTCTTCCTTGTTCCTACACTCAATGCTCTTATTAACTTCGTTATCACATCAGTGGAATTTCTCATGTTGAATTGCTTTTTGCATTGTGTCCCCTAATGCCCATTGAGGGCCACTGAGCCCAAGGATACGTTTCCGCATACTCTCAGGACTGCCTGCCTTCTTTGCTCCTAAGCATGCAACCCAGCACTCACCATACATTTTATTTAATATCTCTGGGGCCCTGCTGTATGGATTTTTATTTTTAGCACTTTACTCCTTTCTGTGGTGGCCAAACTATCGAACGCTGCATGGTCCTCCCATAAATGGCATCTTTCAGCATCATGCCACCCGATGATGACATTAGAAATGAAAGTGCTAATGCACATGCAAAGTAACTCTGAGTTCCCTGAATTCAAGGCCTGTTTGTGTGTGTGGTCTTGGAGACCACTCAAGCATTTGCAGTTCAAAAGTAGGCAGGCAGGCAGGCAGAAAGGAAGGAAGAAAGGACACAAAAATCAAATTCTTGTGTGTTATTACTATTCTTAATTTTGAACACCCCACATCTGTGAGGTCACGTTTTCCATGCCATTTCCATTAAGACTGAAAGCATGCAAAGGAGAGAAAGAAGGCAACTTTTATTCAAATTAGAAGATCTGAAAAATGAAACTACTACCCTATTGAGTTGGAGACCTTGATGGACTTGCAGAACTAAGCAGAACTGCAAGAAATGCTGAGATGTTTTCACTTAAAAGCTACTATTTTCACAAGTACAGTTATCAAGGCAAATATGATAAACAAACAGTTAACTGAAGATAGGCTCTGTGGGATTTCTTTGTTCATGTCAGTTTGTTCATCCTGAACATAAGGTCAATGCCATGATCCTCCTTTTTCTAAGGCTACAGCACTCTCCTGTGAAAACAAGGGATGTTGCAGTTAGAATTGGTATTGGTCACAAAGTGGAATTAGTAAACTCAGTCAACATAATGTCCCATTGCTATATAGCTTATTTTATTTAAATTCATTGTGCATCTCCCTTTATTTCACAGAGGTGCACTTCAGCTTTTGAATGTATCATTGGAAAACAAGAGACAATGTGCACTGGAGCTGGAAGAATCCTGTACTTCATAAATCAAGGGGACAATCTGGCCTTCATTATGGAAAACTCAGGGTGAAATCCTGGCTCCATTGGAGTCAGTGGAAAAACTCCCATTGACTTCTCAGAGGTCATGGTTGTGCTTTGCTTTCTAACGTGAGTGTTGGAGAGATTAATTTGCTCCTCACATGTTTTCCCAGGTTGTAGGCTCACCAGCCTTCAGTCTGCAAAGCAACAAATTAATTGATACGCATCCAAATAATTGTGATCTTCTCACAATCTTCAGTGTCTCTCTTAGGGCTAGTTACAAGCTGCATTCCCATACTTGGTAATAAATCCTGATGTTTAGCTAACAGACTGCAGGGCAGCATTTCCTGAACTCTTTCCCTTCTCATTCTCAAGAGAAATCTTTTTTCCTCACTCCCACCAAGTTTCTCTTTCACCTCTCTAGATGATGGGCCTGGGATGGAGTATGCAGGTTCAGGCCCTGACTGCTTTCTGCCCCAGCATGCAAGACTGTGGCAAAGCTGCAGCAGCAGAGCAGCTTTATTCTGTGATGGATGGTTGCTCTCCTTAGTGCACTGCTCCCAGGAGACTTCACCAGAGAAAATGATGATGCCAAATGAAGGGATGGAGCAAGAGTGATTGATGCATGTGTTATCAATTGAGTAGTTGTACCCACATCTTCTGGGTTAAAAAATACTACCACCAAAGCTCGTTATTCTTAACACCCTATGGTTGTCCACACCTACTGCAGACAGGATGCTCTCTCAAGGTTTTGTCATCAAAAAGTCTGCAAAAATCTTCATATGTGCAAGAAGGAAACCTCTGCCCCAGACCTATAACAAAGATATGTTTGCTGGACACCATGAATGTGTGGTGACAGGGAACCACATCTGGAGAGTGCACACGAGGGCTGGTACCTTCTGATTTCCTTCCACAGGGAAGTACTGGGAGGTGTGCAGGAGCAGGGTGCAAGGGAGCAGTGCTACCCACCGACCTGCCTCTGGTTCCCTGCAGCCTTTCACCGTGTTTGTTTCTTAGCAGGTCATTCTTATGCCTCCTGGTGCTTCCCTGTGAGCCCCTATGGAAAATCTACCTTAATAATTAATTATCCTTCTGGATCATCCTGCTTGTTCTCTTTGATTTATCAAGGAAAAAAACCCAAACCCAAACCTTGAGAGAGCCAGCAAGTCCTGTCAACTGGTACAAAATGTCATTTCTCTTGTGTTTTCAGCTGCCACTCACAAAAATGGCAAGCAGAAAGGGCTGGTGGTCTCCTCCTGCTGAGCCAGGGATAAATAGCATGCTTGGACGCAGGAGATCTGGCCTGAAGTCCTGTCTCAACAAAATTCTGAGCTTGGATTAGAGACAAGTGCAAAGCCTCTAAAATTCTCAGTGCATGAGGACCCTGTGTGTTCTTATGATTTTTAAGTCTAAACACAAAACAAAGCATTTTCTGCTTCCAGAAATATTTCTTTCTTTTCTTCTTCTTCAGCCAGCACTGCTCAACAAAATAGACCTAATTTCACATGTCACTTTGGCTGATCCAAAAGTTAATCTGTGCAGTGCTACATGAAGTAGACCAGTGGCCAAATCTCCAGTTGGTATCAATCACTCACCCTCCATTTAATTCAATAGCCAGTGAGGGTAGACATCAGCTTTATGGTCTGGTTTCTGCTATTTCCCTGCTCCCATTTGCACATGCCAACGAGAACCACAAGGCAAAGCAAACATGGCCCTGGACTTATTTTTCTGTGGGCAGTAGCTCTGTGCAGGAAAATGTAGAGACAGGCCAGGCACAGACTTTCACTTCTGTCATCCAAAAGTTGAGAGTGAACTCTTTTTCCTGGCTATACTTAAATGTTAAGAGAGGACAGAGACTAATTCTAAATTGATCCAAGCTGCATGCATCTTATTGCAGCTGCCCACGTGTCCCAGGCTTTCTCCAGCAGTCCTAATCTATGAAAGTCCAGGGCCTTTGCTATCAACAGGACAGTCTCACTTACAGAGTTGTAACTTACGAAGGGTTGCTCTAAGTTCAACCTTTATAAATATTTGTATAAGGGATACAGATAAAGATGCTGCTTATGATAACAGCAGGTAGTTACTGTTATGAATGCTGGCCCCCCATGGGGGGCCCTTCTCTGACACCATTCGTGTTATCAGGCCTGGCTTCATACAAAGCTGGAGAGCGTTAGAAGTAAGACAAACATGCCAGTAGAAAGGTCTGTGCACATCACATGTGCACATACGTTTGTGTGTGCACACTCAGGGAAAGGGACACGGGCAGCTCAGGGCAGGGAGCTGTCTCCCCATCTTACCCTCTCCCATCTTAGGTGTCACCAGATTGTGCAAGCTCCTACAAGAAAATCTGGCCCTGAGCCTTTGTAGACCTTTGGTTATAATCAGGAGCCCCCTAGCAGTAAAACTATTAGTCTTCACATAGACATTTAGAGAATAAACCACAAATCGTGCAGTAGCAGCCAGCAGGGACAGAGCAAGCATTAAAAGCTGCTGTCTGTGAGAGACCAGTGTGAAACCACGGCTGCAGGGCCCCTCCGAAAAGCAGTGAGCCCTGATCCCCACACCGCCCTGGCCTCTCAGCAGGGCCAACTTTAGAAAGTGAAATGTGACTGCAGGGAAGACCTGATCTTGAAAATGCCCCCAGCCTGTTTGGCTGCAGGGGAACTCAAGTTGCCAGGCTTGGGCAAGGGTCCTTCGGAAAGATTAGCTGGTGGGTTCAAGGTTGGGTCAGCCTTGATTAAACTGTTGAGGGTGTGCTCCTGCTGCATATGGTATCAATTAATTATCTTTTGCTTTTGATATGAAATTCACCATGGAAAAATAATTTTTCTGTAATAGGGCTCTTTTTGAAGAGTATATGAAGACCTGTTCAGTAAATGCACCATCAACCACTCCACTCATCTACCATCTACACCTGATTTTTCTCTTTGGTTTATTTTAAAGAAGGCCTAGGGAACAACTCGTCATCATGCTCCCGTACTTAAAGGGTGGTTACAAAGAAGATGGAGACTCCCTTTTTACATGGAATCACGTGGAAAATTCGACAATGGGGTGCAAGTTACTCCTGGTATGATTCTGACTGGACACAAGAGGAAATTTTTTCACAACGACAATAATCAGCCAGGAATAATCTGCAAAGGAAAACAGTGGCTTCCCCAACATTAGACATTTCAAAGATGATGTTGGACAGGGTGCTGGCCATGTTGTCTAGAGCATGTCTAGATGGATTTTCTGCCAAGAAATTTCGGACCAGATAACCCTGGGCATCTCTTCCAACATGATATTGTATGATTCTAAGATCAAATATTATTCACTGATGCAGTTGAAGCATCATGTAGTCATTTGATATCTACCTGGGAAAGCAGGAAATAGAATGGAACATCACTAAGATGCTGATGTCCTCATCCTATCTGAGTGAGGTCTCTGTCTGTGGGTGGCTTTACTTCCCCTTCCCATTACACTATCTCCAGCAGAGCAAAAACAACAGCCTCTAGTCCTAGCCATAAGGCAGTCAAAGAGGAACTCTGAATAATGTAAAGGAGGCAAAATCTCACAGTCCAAATAGTTGAAAATACTGATGACTTCCTCTAGGTTCAGCAGAACTGGCAAAAGTTGTATTGCAGGATGTCTTCTCATAGCTTCGTCTTTTACAGTGGGAGAGGTCACACAGATTGACACCCCCAACCTCCCCATCCCCAGCAAACATTACTTAGGAAGATGTATATTTTCATAGGGTTGAGAGGAAATCAGAAGTCAGTGATTTTTGCTTAGCTCACTGTCTCTGAATGTTTGCTTACTGGAGGTGTTTGTTTTACTTCTGTGTAAAGTAGGTTAGGCTTCTGCTTGTGGAATCTATATGTCTTCATAAATCAAGGGTTAGGTACATGGATCATGGTACATGTGACATGCATGCCATAGTCAAGATGTAGCTGCTAGAGGTGCACTGATTAACAAGGACTGTAAAATCTGCCCAAAATCCAAGGCAAACACTCAGACCTTAGCCTGTAGTCATCTCCATCTTGCTCCTGACACAAAGATTTCCGGACAACCCCAGCAAGAGAAATTATGTTTCTGTAGAACCACTGAGGCTTTAGATGTAAGAATGTAAGTACCGTTCAAAAGAAATAAAAGCTGCTTCTAAAAGAAAAATGAGGGCATCACTGATTTGAAGATAACAACCACCTCCTGTTTGCTTAAGCTGTGATCTGTACACAAACCCACATGTACACCACAGCTGATTAGACTCCTGTCTTTCTTGCCGAACATGAAAAGACGTACATGCACAGAGGGTAACAAACTAATTATCCAGACCACTGGTATCCAAGATACAGTCTATGAAGATTAATGTTTGCATTTTCCCTTAGAGTGAGAGATAGTGCCCTTAAATAAATTGCACTGAATTGCGGTAATGGACAATGAGAATAAATCAGTTTCCTATTTCATTTCCAGACCTATTATATAATCTCCAGCTATCTGAGGTGATTTCCACAGCTGGCAGACTACAGTGATTACCCCTGGTTATGTATTGAAGTTGGTAATCTCTTCAACGCAGCAGTAAAGATTCCTGCAACACCAGTGGCTCCCACTCCTTGACCCCCTGCCCTCCAGTTGCTGGGTGCAAACCCAGTACCAACAGCCATGGGAGATGAAGCTGCAGTCCTTGAAAAGGTAGGTCCACTTGCTTTCCCCACGGCCGTTTTTGATCCCTGGGGACTATGTGACAGCTCTGATGGTGAGCAATAGGAGCTGCGAGAGAAGTGGTGGGATGGACTGGGAGGTCCACTGGGAACCTGGCCTACATGCAGTCTGGCCTGTCCTCCCTAATTCCCACCAAGTGGATCAGACTCATGGAGCCTGAAATCAGAGTGAGGTGGCAAAACCATATGTCCCTGTGGGCCAATCAACAAGAATGAAATTCCTCAGGGTTTGCCCCTCATTAGTGGGGGGCCCTGCTTCACACTGCTCTTTCTAGTCTCTGCAGGCAAATGTTGAAGAGAACAGTTAAGGCCTAAAACTGACATAAAATAAAATAAAAATAGAATAAAAAAATAAAATAAAATAATAAAAATCAAACAAGAAAAATAAATGAAGGCTGGCCTTGCTGTGACAAATAGTCACAAGAATAAGTAGGAGCTGTACTTTCAAAATGTCTCTATAAACAAAGTTACACCCCCACACTCAATCATTTGTATGTTTTGTGGAAATTTTTTGCTTTTAGGCATACTAATAAGATGTAATTTCCAATTTGAAAGTAGATTGTTGGAGCACTTTTCAAAAAGTGCTTGGGTTTCACAGTCATTTCATTTCAGGCCACACCCCATAGATGCAATTATGTACAGACAGCACTGCACCCATACCCAAACTGCCCTAATGTTAAGAATGTCCCAGCTGCTGAAAAGCCAGCAGATGTAGCTACTTGTCAGCTGGGCAGGACAGTGAGCTGGGGCTGTGCAGCACACAGTTTCCTGTCATCCCTAGCTGGAGATGACCAGGAGACATACACGAACAGCCTGGTCCTGGGGCAGGGCATGCAAAAGACATGATCCATGTTGAGCACAATTCAGCAGGAGGCTACGTCAAAGATATCAGGATGCACTGTTGTAACACTGAAGTCAGGTCCCAAAGCATGCATACAGTGTTGTCTGTACATTGCATCTACGGGGTGTGGCCTGAAATGAAATGACTGTGAAACCCAAGCACTTTTTGGAAAAGTGCTCCAACAATCTACTTTCAAATTGGAAATTACATCTAGCACATAATCTATGGTAGATGTCCATCTTAGTGCTGCTCCAGAGGTTGCCTGAATGAGTAGGACTGGGAGACCTGATATTAACAATAATTTATAGATATATTTTTGCTAGTCTGGAGGGGAAAAAACAGTGTGATTGGCACATTGCAGGTGAATCTGGGGCCATGCTGCAGTTATTTTTCAGTTTCAATAGTTTTGGAAATGGTCTATGTGGGTTTTTTCCTTGGTGCTGGGTTTTTTCCTTGGTGCTGGGTTTTTTCCTTGGTGCTGGGTTTTGGGGTTTTTTTAAAAATTAATTTTGTGGTTTGGCTTGTTTTAATCTTATAAACAGAAAGGTGTTTATCTATGGTTCTTTGTTATTTCTTGACTTGAGTCTTTTATGTTCTGTTGCCTTCTAATGGAAAACTACGAACAAGTGAAGTGACACCCGTTGTACTGATCCTTAACAGAGCCTAAAATGTGATGTTTCAGGAAGTTTCAGAGACCATCAGGGCTTCAGGGCAAGCAGTATGTTGCAGAAACCTGTTTCTCTGAATACATGTTGAAAAAGTACCTATAGCATTGAAGCAGAACTTTACTGCCTTCCTAGGCTTGCATCTTACTTTATACGGCTTCTGTAGATTTAATTCTTTGCGGCTTTTCAAGGGGTATGTGGGAACAGAATTGTGTGTACATACAGAGAGCTGTTGGAGCTATTTTGCAGGCAGACATTGTCTGGCTTACCGGCTGTCACGGGTGCTTGTTGATTTTATTAGCAGAGCCAGCCAAATTAAAAAAAATAATAATAAAAATTATGTCTTCTGGACAGATCCATCACTCCATCTTACATCAGAAAAGATTTTTGTGTTGGAATATTTATTAACCTTGGATCTCTGAGATCCCTACATGCTGTGTAGAAAGCATGAAAGAGGGTGAATAATAGATGTTTGGTCAGGTAGTTACATACACTGATTGGCACCTTTTATTGCTTGATTTCAGGGCTAATTTAGTGGCACTAGTTTGTGAGACAGTAAAGAATATACTCACTTTGCCAGATGAATTTATGACTATTTGCAAGCTGTAAAAAGAATCAAGATGACAAAAGTTCGTTCAGTCAGTATTGATTTTTGGTTCTTTACAGAAGGAACTTTTGGCTGTAATGTCAAGATAATTAAAAATTAGTCATTCTGGTGGGTACTAAAAGCCTTTCTGAAAACTCCACTGGGGGCCAGGGCGCTTCCATGGGCTCTTAGGTACATTTTACAAATCTGACCATATGTCTCTCTTGTGTTTGTACAGTATCTGTCCCTGAGGACAGACAAGGTAATCGTAACATCAAATTATTAAAATATCAGATTGCATAGCCATTACTGAAATGCTTATTAATCGCTTTGTTCAACAGAAGGATTTTTATGCATCTTGAAAACTCCAAAATACTTCTAATAGAGGCTGGAGTATGTGAAATTTAGCTAGATTGTATTTCTCTGAAAATACATCAACAAATCATTTGTGCAGCAGTGCCCTTCCAAACTTCTGATTTAGGTAGCAACAAGTGGGATTTAAGATTGGACTGTTCTCCCCTTTTTAGTTTTTTCCCTTTACTCATTGTTATGAATAGGTAAGGAAATAATATCCAGGATAAATAAAATCAAACCATTGCTGCTTGCCTTCCTTTCACGCCTATTAATTCTTTAGGGTTTTAACCAATAAAGCAACTTGCAAGCTCCTGCAGAAGCTGCACATGCCTCAAATCAACCAGTTCCCTAGAAAGCGGATGCATCAACGTCTCATGGATTCATCGGACAAAAGCATTTTTTTTGGCTCAGCGTCTAGTCTAGGTGAGCAAAGAAGGTTTCTAAGGTTGGGAAGAGCAACCTCAGTGGCACATGATTAACCTCTGAGGAAGGTTGCAAATTGTGTCTTAAAAACTCCTTGTATGGGAAAATCCAGTGATGCACTTTTTCATTGGGAACCGCCCTTGGTGGACTGATTTCTGGGTTTTTTTCCCCCTTCAAATTCCACAAATTTTTTTAGAAGATTTTAATCTTCTTCTTTCTTACCACAACAGTCTTGAGGACTGTCTTGCACTGGTGTCTAAGACACAGTGGTGTCCTTCAACAAAAGAGGGAGAAAGCAACAGTACTGGTGCAAGTTTCTTGTGCAGGTTAGTATGTCTCCCTGTCATACTGTTTTACTATGAGGTAAACGCATAACTATAAAATTTATTCTTTCCCATCTTCTCAATTTCCAAAAATAGGTGTTCCCTGCTCAGTTGAAACGGTAGTTCCTCTTATTAAAAGCAAGAAGCTTGCTTTGATCTTCCACAGCTTAAGCATAATTGAGTCTAGACAACCTTCCAACTAGCTTGTCCAATTTATAAATGGACAAAGAATGTACATACTAAATGTTTTTAAGGATAAATAGACCAATATTTAAAAAGCACTAAGAGCCTTTTCACTCAATATGTTCCCAGAACACTGTACTATTTCCAATTATCCTGCTTTTCTTCAAACCTAGAAACAACAAATGAATAACAGATGTCAACTTCTATTGAAGGCTACTTACTGAATGCTAGCTGCTCTTGCTTATTGGAAACCCTTTTAGAATGATTTCCCTTTCTCTCTGTTACCATGACAATATTTGGCCTAATCCCATGGCTTTTTTTTTTCACATCTAAGAACACTGTGTAGGCAAGTGGAATTATCATTAAAATGAATCCTATTCACAACTAATAATGAATGTCTTAACTGTGCCCTTGTTTGTAAGTGTTACGTTCTTATTATGATTCCTTCAGGAAAGATAGTGTGGAAAATACAAACCCATAACCTCCTCTGATTATAAATAGTTGATTGTTCCCTGGCCGTAGTAGCCTATGCATCAGGTTGCTGTGAAAATACTCTCTTTTGGTGGTGAGAATGTTCTGCTGTCATACAGTGGGACAGACTTACCCTGTCACACTTACCTTCTTTGAGAATGTGTAAAGATCAGCCTATAAATTTATCTACCCATCAAAATAAATCCACTCAGACCATCTTGTGAGTTACAAACCCCTGACTGAATTCTGGATTTTATTTCTTTTTTAAAACACCTCTAATATTGAAAGTACATTAATTTGTATATATAAATGCTAGCACATAGCCCTCCAGCTATTTGACCCATAGGGCCCCTCCATTTCCCATCCCCAAATTCCTTTGGGCTAAACTGTAATCCAATTAAAAATATGCCTCTTAAAACCCCAAGCAATAGAGCAGCTAATGTGTGAAAGACGTGCAGACACTGAAATGATATCTGCAGGAAATACATTTTTCTCAGTTTTCCTTTGCTATGCTAGCAAACAGCCACTTACATTATTTAGGGTCACTCAGAAGCGTGGAAGTCATAGGTGGGGGGATCCAGAGGAGCAGGGGGCTATAGTGCAGTCAGCGTAAGCGTTATTGCAAAAAAAAACCCAACATGTAAAGCTAGCTTGATATCCTTTCTGTCAGGGTTACAGGTTTGACTGGTCAAGGTAATAGTGTTAATGTAATGTGTTTAGACTTCTGTAAAACATTGGGTCTGATACCACATGACATTTTGATTAAGAAATTAGAGCATTACAAAATCAACATGGCCCACATTAAGTGAATTAAAAGCTGGCTATACTATTTATTAATGACTTGGAAGAAAAATTAAAATCTTTACCAACAGAGGCAGTAGATGACACAAATATTCAGGAGAGCTAAATAGTGTGGAGACGAATCGCTGAGAGAGGGAATGGCCTTAATCACTTGGCAAACTGGTCCATGCAAACGAACACATTTTAGCAGAACTAAATTCATAGTCATAGATCAAAAGCTCAGCCCATGCCTACAGATGGGGGCAGATCATGGGGTCTGAAAGGTTTCCACATCTGCAGTAGACAAATGATTCAGCCTTGTGTTTGACTCCCACGAAGTCGCTCCTGCAATGCTACATCCAGCTCTGGAAGGAATCAGAGGTGAACTAATGGTGTGATCAAAGATGGCAGAAACATGCTGTGTAAAAATACCTCGAGGACTGACATCTATTTACTGGATGGGAAAGGTGGTTAAGGACTGATGTGCTATGAAGCCTCTGACTGCCTGAATGAGGAAGGTACATTGGATGCGTTTGGTCTTTTGGAGAAAAGTCTATGTCTCAAAGCCTGGAAGCTAGAACTGGCCAAGCTAACATTAAAAATTAAAAGAAAAATTATAGCACTGCATGCTATTGACAGTATTGAAAGGATCTGTGAAGAGCTGAAGTGGATTCTTGATTGCTGGTAAGTTAAAGTATTGTTGAGATTAACTTCTAGAAGTTATGTGGTAACTGAAATGAGATCTTATAGGGTGCTCCTCTGATCTATTTAACACTGGGAACAGCAATAAGTAATGGCCAGTTATATTATGTAAAACGAAATCTACGAAATTTAACCCTATTACCAGCAATTAAACAAACAAACACACAAACAAAAAATTCTGTTAATGGTAATTTTGATTGTGGCCTGGAGTGGTGCCTATGTATGTAGGGCAAAATTCAAATAAAGAACTTGGATTTTGTGGCACCTGGGAGAATGGTAGATGCCAGCTTTCCCCTCTACTCCATATCAGTATACAAGGTACAGCAGATCTCCTTCCTTCTGTAGTGGGAACTGGTAGCAAGACAAGATGCCCACAGGCATCTCAGACAGCATTCAGCACCTATTCTTTGACACTCGAATGTGTCCCTGGGTGTCTAAATCTCCTAAAAGACTGAGCTTCTGGCCTTCCTCTCAAATGTAGGGCTTCTGAGTGGAGGATACAGATTAGCAGAATTTGTTGCCAGGCATTGCACCTACCGCTTCCTCTTTCTGAATGTAACACTTGGTGAGTTGTTGAGACTCTCCTCGCTAAGTGCTTTTCATTTTCTGTGAAAAAGTAACAAACAGGATATGTTCAGGTCGCTGAGGTTTGTTAAATTAAATGATTCCCACTTCTGCTAAAAAATTATATATGTTGTACTGATTTGATAGTTTGCTGATTTCAAAGAAACTTTCAAATGCCTTGTTAACAGTAAATAATTTTAGCTTAAAAGGTACTCCAGGGAACTGCCAGATTTCTTCCTCTGTTACAATGATGCTTTATGTGTGACGTAGGATTTACTTTCCATGTCAAGATCTTCCTCATGCGATTTGTTTGTCAGAGACAACTTACCAGCAAATGAAGAGCCATTTCCAGATCATTTTGGTGAGTGATGGGCTGGCACTTTCATACCTAGTTTTTATCCTAATTCAAAATCTCTAGCTACTTTATGACCTTTTTCTAAGGTATGTCTAATACCAAAGTTATGAGCCCCTGAGGAACACTATGTCTTAACATATGCATGCGGCCCTATGCAACTGTATCCAAAAAATGTTAAAAAAATTCTGGGATCACTGCTGTCTTCAGGGGAATAGGCACCTTTAGAAGGTGAAATCTCCACTGATAAGCTCCCTTAAGTCTCTCTTACTAGTGAGTGGGTAAAAACTCGGAGTACAAACAGCCTCCTGTGGTCCCTTCCAGCAGCTTTGTTCCCTGGGACTGTGAGTGTAAAAACTCCTTTGGAGAGAGACCGTCCCATGATGATTTCATGCAGGCCAACACTTCCCAGCACCTGTTTGCTTGGAGTGCTTTGCACCTCTTGGCATCTCAACTGGCTTCTTTATATCAAGAGAGAAAAAGGTCACTATCAGACTGTGATGACACCAATTTTAAGTCCCAATTTGTTATGTTTCTGTGGAGTATGGAAATTAAACATGGTCCTCCTGTGGATGAGTTTGTGATGTCCTGGTAGCTCTCTTTGGAACTAAAGAGTAGGCTAGGATGCATAAACACCCAACCCATCCTAAGTGCCAGCTGTAGTGAAGCACTTACAGTACAGTACCCCTGTGTAACATCTATCAGTACACACTCTCCCTGTTTATTTAATGTGTATGGGTATGTACAAACATTTGCATGTTGCGTATTTACACACATATTTATGGATACACACACACACGCGTGCGCACATACATAATCCACTAAAACGAGCACTCATATGCCATCCTCATGAGCTTCTGACAATTATTTAACCAGTGAAAATTAACTCCTCTCTTTTTTTTTTTTTCTTCACAGTGATTAGCAAATTAAAAACCAGAAATTTCTCGAGCCAGTAAAGCAAATGGGCTTCGGGGCCTCACTGTAAGAGTGAACGCTAATGTTCTAAGGGTACTCCGATATTGCCGTGACACATCTGATCACAGCGTCAAAGACCATTGCAATCTAGCATCTGTCTCACTCCTTCACTGCAGTATGAAAGCAATGTTACATCATAAGCATGGGAGGAAGGCTGCCTCTCTAAAAATGTGAACCAGTACTCAGTAAATAATGTTCCTAAATAAAACAAGGACATTGTAGCAAGAGGCCTTCCTTCCCACTTCTTTAATCAAAAAACACTCCATGTAATTGCAGGAAGGAGTGCATTTTGTCTTCAAAAAAATGTGTCTTTCCACTACACTCAAACCTGTACCTGGGATATATTAAGTAAATGGACCAAAATGGAAGGAGAGAATTCAACTTAATTTCAGTCTTGATATTATCTGCTCCAGTCAACTGTATTTCAGGGACTAGAGGCACAGAGTATTTTGAAGCAGGAAAGAAACCTGTCCATGTTTTCTTCCAGAATACAGTTATTAACTGGAGCTTGAAAATAAATTTTGAAAAAATTGCCCAAGTATTACAGGACTTTCCTCAAGATTCCAGCTTTCCTGGCTTGAAATGAAGACTAGATTACAGAGGCGTTTAGCACAGAACTGTGTTAGAGTGGTAGGTTGCTTTATTCAGCTGCCTGACACAAGATGTGCTTGCAGCAGCCCAAGGCATTACACTGAGTTGCTGCCCACCTGTGGTACTTGAGCAGTTTTGCTGGTTTCAGTGAGGGTACTCCTCTTTAAAGTCTGACCAATGATCAACTACACTGGCTTCATCAGAACTCACTGTTCTGCTGGGAACAGGGAAATAGGATTTCCATATTTTGTGTTAACGCAAAAAGGAAGATGTGTCAGATTCAAAGAAAATACTTATCATAAAGAACAGTCCCAGTGACAATTTTTTTGGTTGGTCTTGAGCTATGTAAGTAGTGGCTAATGTCTGAAAACTCATCCATGAACTAAGAAACAGCAAAACTCTTATAAGCTGCTTCACTTTCTCTTCACTATATGTATATGATATACATAGAGTATCCAGGGCTCTGCTATATAGAGAAGTTACTTTGTATACATAATGGGTCGGGGGGAATGAGACCAACATAGTATGACACAGGAATGGGGGTGCGATGAGAGGAAAGGACAGAGTGATTGGTGTGGTGTGGCTGGAGGCCAGACACCCACAAAAGTCACTCTGTCACTCCCCTTTTCAGCTGGACAGAGGAGAAAATATATATTGAGAGGCTTAGGAGCTGAGATAAGGACAGAGAGGGATCATTCCACAATTAGTGTCATGGGCAAAACAGACTCAACAAGGAATAAAATGCATCTAATTTATTACCCAATCAAAACAGAGTAGGATAATGAGAAAAAAACCAACCAAACAACTCTTACAACAGATCCCTCCCTTCTCCCTTCTTTTCAGGCCAACTTTATTAATGCTTTATCTCCTTCCTCCCCACTGAGCAGCACAGGGGATCTGGCAATGAGGATTGCAGTCAGTTCATCACAAGTTGTCTCTGCCACTCCTTCCCGCATGGGGGAAGACTCCTCATTCTTCCCCTGCTCCAGCATGGGGTCCCTCTCACAGGAGACAGTCCTACATGGAACTTCTCCAATGTCAGTCCTTCCTACAGGGGCTTCAGCTCTTCACGAACTGCCCCAGCATGGATCTGTACCATGGGATACAGCTCTTCAGAATCAAACTGCTCCAGCCCAGTCCTCCATGGAGTCACAAGTCCCCCCAGCAAACCTGCTCCAGCACAGGTTCTTCTCTCCACAGACTGCATGTCCTGCCAGAAGCTTGCTCTGGTGTGGGCTTCCCATGGGGTCACAGCCTCCTTCAGGTAGAGATTCTACCTTCCCCATCATGAGGCCCTCCACAGGCTGCAGGTGGAATCTCTACTCCTCATCATCTTCCACAGCCTGCTTCACCATGGTCTTCGACACGAGCTGCAAAGGAAACCTGTCCTCCGGCACCTGGAGTGCCTCTTCCACCACCTTTTTCACTGACCTTGGTGTCTGCAGAGTTTCTCATATCTTCTCACTCCCTTCTCTGGTGGCAAAAAGCTTCCACTTGCAGGGTTTTTTCCTTCAAATATGTTATCATACAAGTGCTATGAGCGTCGTGGATTCGCTCAGCCTTGGTCAGGGGCAGTGTGTCCTCAAGCAGTTCCCTCCCCCACCCCCAACCTTGCCAGGCAAACCAAAAGCAATAGGAGAAAGCATTATTCACAGTTCTGTGGATTAACATAGACAAAAGTATGTGGCTTCTGTTCTACTCAAAGTTGCTACTGCCATATCAGCATTGGTTCTGACAAGGACTACCATCATAGCAAATACTGACATGTCACTACAATAGAAGAAACAAGCTGATGAAGCAAATCAACTAGCCCACCCAGCATAAAGACTCATTGCTTACAGCAAAGCAGCTGGCTTCATGGAGGTTAATTAATATTATTTGCTATCTGAAGTTGCAGCTAGACACCTACCACCTCCAGAGAACATCTAACCGTGTCTAACTGTGTTTGGCATCCTAACAATCTGCAGTGGTTTTAGCTGAGTCCTAATTATTTTGAAGGGGACACAAAAATGCACTTCAGAAGTTAAACAGTACCATTGCACCAGGCCTTAATGTTTTCTCAGAAATTCATTTTAAGCCTGCAATCACAGAAATGTCAGTAGAGTGAAGTAGATATGTTCCTAGAGTACAGTTGAGTACGATTTCAAATATGTCAAAGCACAAATATTTGTGTGTCTGTGGCGTGAGCTTATATATGTGTAAGTAACTGCATTGGGTATATGCTTGTAATAAAGTGTCCTCAATGGTTTGCACGAAAGTCTTTGAAGAAAAGCTGCCGTTCTTTTCAGAGAATTACCTGTAACATATTGGGTGCAACTATTCCCCCTTTCAGGAATTTCAAAAGTCCCAGCTTCGCTAGTGCCAAGTCTATACTCACTTTGTGTTCTGAAAGGAAAATAATGGGTTTTCTCACATCAAGAATAATGAGTAGATGATGTCAAAGACAAAGACAAAGTTACAGAAGGACTTTCTTCACTCTCTGTGAAGCATGAAGACTAAGTGCAATCTCTGCCTCCTGGCTGCAATGCATATATCTGGAATAGCATCAGAGAGTTTCTTTTTCATTTCCTATTTGACATTATTTATTAAATTGATTGTAACTTTACCCTTATGTTGGCTACAAGAAAGCAACAATGAAGGCATGCAGGTATTTCCCAAATGACAGGGAAAAAAAACCCCAAACAAAACCAAAACAATTCTGTAAACTGATCCAAGAATAAAATTCCCAAGAAGTGGCTCTAATAGCTTCCGTGGCACTAGGGGACCTGAAAACTAAAATCAGTGCAATGTTTTACATGTGTTAAACCAGTTCTCAATGTCAGAAGGAAGCAAAACACACATGCAAGGGTCACTGCAAGCATCATCCTTGCTCAGATTTGTTTACATGTTCCAGTGGACTTGTAATGATTTCCACATCCTACACAAGGCATAGGGGTAGGTGTAGCTGCTGAAGCAGGTTGCAGATGGTAGAAGTCATGCAAATCTGCCAGACCTGCACAGCAATCCCTCTTAGGCTCTTGTGTAATTCACTCTATTTTAGTGTTGGAGCATTTTACAAACTTTTATCTACCCACCTTCAAAAAACCCTTGTAAACTGAGACCTACTACTGCTGCCATTTCATTCGAAGACACAGCTACCAGAAGAAAGACACGAGCCAATGTTATCAGGGCCTGGTATGTCATAACTGTTCCCTGGCCAAAGGGAAAGTCCACAAAGGAACAGAAAGTTGAAACTGGATCTTTCTGAATCTCAGTTAAGATTGAAGCTGCTGGACCATGTTTTAGTCCTGCATGCCTTCACCCTCCAAAGAATTTCTGGAGTTTCCTTTATACCCCTCAGTTGATGAATTGCAGAATGAAGGGAACACACAAGCCTTTGCCACTTTGTGACAGTTCAGAAGAGGAATTATTTCTAAAGAAGTGCCTGAGTTACAGAAGGCAAGGTTTTGACATCAGTCTTCTGCAAGTCTAAAACATGTGACTAACGGGAACTCACGCCTGGAAGTAGCACAACTTTGGTATTTCACAAATGATCTTAGTAAATTAATTATTGAAATACTCATTAAGAATACATGTCCATGGAGTCCTTCGGGCAGCTTCCAAAAAGTAAGTAACTGGTGAATTGGACTTTTCTCCTGAAAGGATTCAAGCAGATGTATTAGATTTTGTGGGATCCACACTGTATCTCCTGAATGTCTTCCACACACAGGAGGGAGATTAGGCCATGCTGCTGGTGGCATCCTGAGGGAACTGCCAGTGCTGTGAACAAGTGTGAAAGGTTCCTTCTGCCTTCTCCCTGTTTGCTTCAGAGAAACACAAGTAAGCTTGGTGAGGGAAAACAAAAGAGTTAGGCTGGCAACTTTTACGTCCAGCAGTTTTTGCTGAGCCGTATTTAGAACAAGAAAGCTCTTCCCTCATAGTGCTGACAAGAGCTATTTAATCTAATTGTTGAAGACATGAAGCAATTTCCAGCTCGAGTACATTAATTGACATTCAAATTACATTACCTTACATTCTTTTACTTGTCCAATGAGAAGGAAAAAAAAAAGAAAGAAAAAAAAAGATAATTTAAATATGTCTGCTGGCATCAGAAAAGCTGGCCCCTAAATTTGAGGGGAACTCAGGGGAGCTCACAGCCTATATACTCTAATGTCGTTGTGCTTATACTGCTGTCTCTGGTTATGTGAAATATTAGGGTTGGAATTAGGTCTGCCAAAAAAATGAAAGTTTGGTATGTCCAAAATAGTTTCTGAATTTGTGTCTAGTTTGTCAAGTAGCTCAAGCTGAAAGAAAAGATATCTTTTCTGGAACACAGTGTTTTGACATTTTCAAAGTGAGATGTTTCAAGTTTTCATTCTAGAACAACATTTTGTTTCAAACCCATCTAGCAATGATGCTTGAAAAGCATTCAAGTACCCAGAATTGAGCTAAACATTTTGGTTTGGGTCAAGAAAAACTCCTTGTTCAAGTCACAATCCTTTTTCCTTAAAATATCATGATGTTACTCCTGCAGGCCAAGGGTAGCTAGCTGGTCCCCTGACAAATACAGAGGTATGCAATTGGGAAAATTTTCATTACCTTAAGGAAAAGCTGGAGGGAAACCTGGAGAGTTTTTGTGACAGTAACACACAAGTGTGTGTGGCGTGAGAGAACTGCAGGAAATTTTATGCCAAATCCCTGACATTACTGTTTTACATTAGGATGATCCAATGCCTCTCCATAAAAACAGTGCTGAGGCTTCTAAAAGTGCTGGGAAGACATTTTGCAAATCTGGACCAAGAAACAGGAATGTCTGCAGACACGGCTTTTCACACTCGGATCTTCTGTGAGCAACATATTTCCCACGAGGAAAGAATAACCCAACTTTTCCTTTCTAGCTGCCATTTATTCCATTTTATGTCATGTTAGATTGCACTACTTGAAGTAGTGAATGATCTATGGTGAAACAAACAAACAAAAAAATTAGCAAATGAAGATTGAACTCCTCAGAATGCGCATTTAGGGTGAAAATAAACTTTCATTTCAATTGTCCATTCTTGCCTTGATCTTTATTTAAAACAAGCTGGATTCCAAAGCCTAAGTTCTTTTGTTTCACATGATGGTTACCAAAGCACAAAAGCACATTACAAGACAATAGGAATGCAAAATGCCTCCTGTTTGATAAGATCAAGGACTTTAGAATAAAAAATTGCGTGGCATATCCTGCACCTTCAAGGGAACTCTGGGACATGGGTTTCTTTAGACCTAAAAGTTAATGTCCCATTGTTCAAAGGCTCACTTACTGTGTGACTGTAGTATATAATTTGTAGCAAAATCCCCCTTGTGATTATTTATATTCTTTGTAGAAGGAACATGTTTTAAAGAGTGATTAGTTTCTATGAACAAATGTCACTGCTTTGCTATTTGGCCACATTTAAAGAAAATATTCGTACATGGTTGATCTGAATAGCTGTTAAGTGCTATATGGCTTTCTCTTTTATTTTAAGAAACACTTACAGTTGAAAAGTCAGGTTTGGCTTTGCTGCTTGTATGAGCTTGGGACTGACAAAGCTAACTGCAATGAGACCAAATGCTGGGCAGTTTTTACTGTCCCATTTCTCAGCTTTTCTCAATCTTCTTTCCCCTGGGATTTCATGATTAGAGCCTACAGCTGATTCCAAGAGATGTTTGTTTTTTGGATATGACTGCTCCTTTAATGAGACTAGGCCAACTACACAGACTTGCTTCACTTATAAACTCCGGCTGTGTTTATCACAGATGCCCTCTAAGGATTTAATCTGCTTACTCCCATGCATATCATCATCTTCTAGGAGGTAGCACTAACTAGACTGGCACTCAAACCACTCTGTGTACGGGAAATAGAAATGCTGGGATTGTATGTGAAACAAATCTCTCTGGTGCTGGAAGGTCAATTAGACAAATGATCTTCCAAAGCAAGTAACAGAAGAGCCCCAATGGTTTCTTTGGGTGCACTTTCTTGCCAACCCTGGTCTTATTCCTGCACAAGGTACAGCAGGACTCTGAACACTCAGGAGGTGTAGAACAATTCCGGAGAACATTCTGCAGTGTGCAAAGGTCCTCTGCCTTCACCAGAGACCAGTCATGCGCAGGAAAAAATGGTGCAGTAAAATTTGAGGCATATTATAGGGCTTGCCCTCATCTTTCATTACAGACTAGTTAATTCAATGCTAAATTCTGATGAGAATTCCCACCATATCCCCATTGTATTTACAGCTGCCCTGAAAGCTGGGAGCTTACTGTGCCATACACCTTGCAAGGTGGTGGGAAATAAATGCTGTCACAGGAGGGAGGGAAGGTTGCAATCCACTGTGTACAGACTATCTCTGCTTACAGCTTTGTGTAGAAAATTTTCAGTACTGCAAAGTGCCATCAGTCTTCTTCCCTAATAGGTGGGTCTCCACAGATGTAGGCAGGGGAATGAAGAGAGCCATGAATAGGGTGAGCCCAGGGATCCCTCTGGTGATGAAGCTGTGGCGGATGGTGCAAATTGGGTTCGGGGACCTTCAGGTGACCGACTAGGGATGTCAGCTCTGGGACAGGAAAGAATTTGGGCAGAGACAATACCTCACAGGTGAAAAGGGAAGAATCATGGAGGGTTTGGAGAGGAGGAAACGTGCTGTAAGGAATGCCCAGTTTGGTTTCATTTCCAAATGTATTGTCAGTAAAGGGTATATGCTAGCTCAATGACACTTTGAATCCTCCTCAGGCTAAATAGAAGACCTACAATCAGATTGTAAGATTCAAATCCGCAGTATTTGTTGCTGTCTCAGTGGCTTCCAAAAGCGTCTAAAGATTTGAAGTTGTTGTTTGGTTAAGGGTTTTTTGTTTTGGTTTGTTTTTTTTTTTCTCCTAAGGCAGAGAACTGACACGGGATAATCCATACTTTATGTATGATAGAAGATCTGCAAGAGATCCAAGCTCTTCACTGGGAAGGCGGAAGTGAGGGTCATATAAGAATGGGGCCAGTGGGTCTCAGCTTTTTTCTGATGATGTGCTAAACCTAGTATATTAAAAAAAATAATCTCGTAAGTCCCACATTTCAGATCGACAGGAAAGGTGGATGCACCCTTGTTTCAGTGGTATTGGAATCTTACTGTGCTGTAAAGCAAAAGTGCCCAGCTGCTTCAGACAACTTCAGTGCTTGCTACATACAAAAAGATAAACACAGTCCTGGCCCAGATCTGTAAGAAAAAAGCCACATTTCCAGATGAAATCTTCACATAACAAGAGTTTACTCCCATCCCTTGTCCCTAGGCCCAGGAGGTAATCATCTGGTTTGATGAAAAGGCCTGGCTGTCCCTGAAGTGGCTGCTGGTACAAGTCTGAGGCAAAGCAGTCCTGTTGAGTGTTTGAAAGCACTTCATTGATAATCCATAGCATCTCTTTCTCTGCATAGCTGGCATGTAACGGCTGTTAATGGTGCGTTATAGCACATAATGCACTTAACTATGATATTTCATTGTTTTAGGCACTATTCCATTGTCAGAGATATCTTATTAAAGCTTATCATTACATGCTTGACATTATTTTAATGGCTTTGGCATAAATAAATAAATCAGAGACATACAGCAAAGTCTGAGCTGCTTTTCATGTCACTTCCTGACTTAATTCAAGACTAACTTTCCCCAAAGTTATCAAAATGTTTACACAATATATAAGAACCAGCCCCTCTTCCCATTTATTTTCACTGTCTGTGTGCGCAGATGGAGTTCTCTCTTTCAAACAGGAGTCTGAACTACACAGCCAGTCCAAGATCCTGAATCAGCAGAAACTGAAGACCTTTTATTTTCATAAAGGATGCTGTTATCAAAACAGGAAGAATTTGACTGAAAGAACACTGTGTCTTTTATATTCCATAGCCTCCTAGTTACCATTGAACTGATAAAATGTTCCAGGAATTCTCTGGGTGGGTATGAAAATATACTGAGAAGATTTCTTTAAAGAATACTACCAGGTGGCTTGAGATCAACAATTTAATTTTGTTTTAAAAAGAGCTGAGTGTGAGAAAAACTGCTATGAATGGGAGTTCTCCCTCTCTCCCTCTCTTCTTTCAACAGACGATAGATAAAGTGTTGGCTCTAAAGAACAGAATAACATTGTCCTCATTGATATGGGCTATGATATTCTAAGAAAATTAAACTTTCTGTGAATCAGGAGAAAAAATAACCCCATATACAATGTTCTACTCATTAATTACAAGTACGAACTTGGATGGGGATAGTGAGGCTCAGTTTCATTCGAATGGAAAGGCAGAGCAGATTTAGCCAGCAGGCAGCGTGCAGCACTCTTCCCTGGTTCATTTAAAATGACCAAGAATCATTTAGTTTTTCCACCAACGTTATGTGGCTCCACTTCTGTAGAAAAGCTTATCATTCACTGGTAAGAAAACATGTCAATGCCATTCTTGGAAACAGTTTATGATATCTACTGATCATAAATGACAGGCTGTAAGTACATTCTCTTCTTACTCATTTGAACATTTTTTTAAAAATAAACTATTACCTGTTAGTCAAATCTCAGTTCCTGGTAAAATTACATAGAATATTATTTAAAGAATAATGCGATCATCAGGCACAGTCAACACGGGTTCATAAAGGGAAAGTCCTGTCCAACCTATCTGATATCTTTCTATGGTAAGGTCACCCACCAAGTGGATGAAGGGAAGGTGGCAGATCTAGTTTTCCTGGATTTTAGTCAGCCTTTTGATACTGTCCTTAGCAGCATCCTTCTGAACAAGTTATTCAGCTGTAAGATGAGCAGATACAATGTGCGCTGGATGAAGAACTGGGTGAAGAGCAGAGCTCAAAGGGTTGTAGTGCGTGGGGCTACCTGTGGCTGGTGACCAGTCACTGGTGGTGTTCCTCAGGACTCAATTCTAGGGACAGTTCTTTTCAATCTATTTGTTCATGATCTGGATGCAGGAGTTGAATGCACCATTAGCAAGTTTGCTGATGATACCAAACTTGCAGAGGCATCTAGATAGATTGGAACGTTGGGCAGTGATTAATGGGATTAAATTTATCAAGTCAAAATGCTGGATTCTGGACCTGGGATGGAGTAATGCCAGGCACAAGTGGAAATTGGGAGTGGAGTGGCTGGACAGCAGCCCTGCAGAAAGGGATCTAGGAGTACTGGTTGCCATGGGCTCAGTATGAGTCAGCAGTGTGTCCTGGCAGCCAAGAGGGCAAACTGCATCTCAGGGTGCATCAAACACAGCATGAGCAGACGGTCAAAAGAGGTGAAGGTAGTGTGGTGAAGCCTTATCTTAAGTACTGTGTGTGGTTCCGGGCCTCATGATTTAAGAAGGATGTGAGGGTCTTCCCCCAATCAGAAGAGGGCAACAGAGCTGGTGGAAGGGCTGGAAGGCATGTCCTGTGAGGAGTGGCTGAGGACTTTGGGTTTGTCTAGTTTGGAGAAAAGGAGGCTGAGGGACATTGCTCTCTGCAGCTTCCTGACGTGGGGAGGGAGGTGCCGAGCTCTGCTCCCTGGGATCCAGCAAACATGGGAATGGTTCAAGGCTGCATCAGGGGAGGTTTAGACTTGGTATTAGGAATAATTTTTAAATGAGGGGGTGGTAAAAACACTGGAATAGGTCTCCTAGAGAGGTGGTTGTTGCCCTGTGCCTGCCATGTTCAAGAGGCATTTGGACAATGCCCTTAATACCTTGCTTTAACTTGGTCAGCTCTGACATGGTCAGGCAGTTGGACCAGATGATCACTGTAGGTACCTTCTAACTGAAAAATCCTGTCCTATTTTGTTCTACTCTATACTAAAAAGAAGGAGCAGAGATTCTAAGAAGCATTTGTCTAACGCGCTCTCATCTTCAATTGATCCCATACTTTGAAAACTCCTGAATTTCAGCCCAAGATCCTTAGGCTGATTCGGAAAATTACTTTATTTCAACTGTACCATATGGTTGATTGAAACCAATTTTCCCTGTCTACTTGTCTTTCATTCAGAGCCAGACCAGAGATTAACGTGCCATTTTTGTTTCTGACATGAAAAAGAAAAATTCCAGTTAAAATTAGAATTGAGAACAAATATTTCTAAATATTCTAAATCAAACAGTGCTCATTTTGTTTATGTTATGATTTTTAAAAATATATACTGATTTATTTCATAAAAGCAATCATGACTTCCTGGAGTTTTTCGTTTACAGAACCTATAAACCAAGTACTTAATAATCACCAAAACCTTCTCCAAAGTGAGTAGGTTAAAAAAACATATTTAAAGAACCAGATTTGGAAAAAAACTTTACATAGTTCAGTAACTCTTAATTATTTTGGTGCAGATCAAAATAAGTTGTACTGAAGTAATCACTAATACATAACATGTACATAAGTATAATATATGGAATTATCTAAAATACACCAAGGGCTTCCATTGTATTTTTCTAAAATAAATAATCCCTCAACAATGACTGAGGGAAAGACTTGGTAGCCTCAAGCAGCTTTAGTTGTTTCAAGCTGTTTCATGCAATCATGCTGGAAGAAGCAAAGGATTATTTACCTTATTATTTCTCTCCCCTGTTCTCAGAAACATATTTAATTGCACTGTGGTCACCAGGCAATCTGCATGCTAATATTAATGGCATTGACAGAGAGAATCCTGCTGACTCTAGTTTTAATGCACATTTTGCAGGCACAAGTCATTGCTTAGGTCCCTGTCTTGTCCCAAACCATCGCATCACGGGTACCATTGAATTGCTGTCTCACCCACAGCTCAGGTCACAAGTACCTTCTTCCCTCTAAGGGGAACGTGTGATTCCTGTTCATATATAAGCCTATATTCACCTCCACCAAAGGGGAGTCTTCATCTTGAAATGGGGAACCTTCCCAAGGAACTAAATTGTCCCCTTAGGTCACTTGCACTCATTTTAATTATTTTTTACACGACAGTTTTTCTTCCTCCTCCCAAGGCACATTTGCCTCTTTCCACACCTCTTTCAGAGTCTGGTTCTCCACCTAGAAATCAGGTGATCAGTGAAGAAGAAAAACAGGGAGAAGCTGGAAGAGCTGGAAGACCACCAGCATTGCATGGTATTAAACAGAAAGTTTATTTAAGGTGCTAATGGAACAAATTCCTGTGTGCAGAGAAAACTGTGGAGGTAGCGGAATTATAATATCCTGGCTTTGAGATTCTAAATTGATAAAATCTTTAAGTTCTAGGCCAAAATAACCACAAAGTTTACCTTCTGCTATAGCTTTAGGGTCTTTTTTTTTTTCTCATTTGTAAGCACTGTTGCAAGTCTGTGAGGTGTGGAAGGCTATGACCTGATGTTGGAGGGGCTGTTATGAGGGACCTTTGCAGTGAAAGATCTCAAGCTGTAAAAAACAGATCTCTTTCTCCTCCAAAGGATATCAGCATCAAGAGCAGAAGAGACCTTTTTCTGTGAGTATGAAATATGCATGAAGTGACAACCAGCTAAGTATGACAGCATTTTGCCTCATAATGCCTCAGAGTACGTACAGATAAGCACTACAAATCAGGCCAGGGCAATTTAAGATGGTGCACCTGGTGTGCTGGCAGTCACCCTCACTGTGGACAAGCAGCCAAAGACAGTAGTAACCACGGATTCCTTAGCTCTGAAGTTCACAGCCTGATGTATTCCTTTCAGGTGCCCTTGTGTTTTCCATATGTGATGGCAGATGGATGCACTGTGAGGGAGGTCAATCCATGTGCTTACAGGAGGGTTAAGAAAACCCCGTGAAAACAGTATAGCCTCTCTCATCCTTGTCCTATTAGTTACTGAGTAGCTTGCATCTCTGAAATACTTAAAATTTTCTGACACCTTTTTTTTTTGTCCCTTGTTTGCATTACTATTATATACTTATTGTACGAAGAACACATTCTCTTTTCTTTTTGAACTTTAACTTTGAACTAGATTCTTGGCCAGCAGGGCAGTCAGTGGAAATATCTTCCACAGCCTAATTATGTTTTGTCTGGGATAATATTTCCTTTTATCAGGTCTGAATTTGCCACCTTTTGATTTCCTTGAATGCTGCATTGTCACATGAGTTATGAGATAGGAAGGATAGATGTTTCTGCTCTGCTTTCTCTGTATTCATTATTTTGTATGCTCTTATCACGTCTCCTCTTATTCACAGCCTTTCACAAATAAACAATCCCAGTCTTTTCAATCCATCTTCCTAAACAGTTTTCTCATGTGCTTAATAATTTTCAGTGCCCTACCCTGACCCCTGTCTAATTCTGCAATATCCTTTGTAGGAGGGGGTGCTGTGTGCAGTAGTTGAATACCAGATGAAGCCCTGCCATCTACGTGTATTCCCTACTGTACACAAAAAAAGCAGAAGTCAGTTGAAGCTGTTATGTTATGGAAATTTCATAAAAGGACTAACTTTTCATAATGGCCCAGGCAGGAATAATATTCAGCTTATGTTCTATTTATGAAATAAATCTCCAATATAGGTTGTGTGCAGCCTTCCTGATGCCAGCTGTATCTGGAAATGCTTTATGAAATAAATATCAGAACAAAAGGATTCTATACTAAATAATGACTGGTGGGAAACAGCAGCTAAGGGTAGATCTGGAAGAGTATTTAGACCCCAAACTGCCATGTAGTCCAAGAGAAATCCTTGGTTGCTGCAGATTGTTAAACAAGTCTATATTCTCCTCATATTTCATCTGGTGTGTGTGCTTTGAAATGAGTTTCCTACTTGCCCCTGTTTGCTGCAGTTTTGTTCTCATGGCAGGGAACTCTCATCAAGGAAACAGAGCAAGAAGGCTCAGACACTCATGGGTGCCCAGCCTCTAGCCCCAGACTACAGCTAACATGAAATAAAGCCATGGTAATGGACAAACATCCCATAACTTGCAATTATGATCAACTTTACTGACATGAATATGTCTCCCAACATTGTATCTAATAACAGGCGAGGAAATGTGTTGTCATTGAGACAGTCTGTATCAGGAAACCCTTCAGAGCTTAGCCCCTATGCGCTGAAAGGAGAAGAGATACCTGGGCTGTAAAAGTTTAATCTAAGGTTTCTTAGGAGCAAACTCTGGAGTTCTGCTGACAAGGCTTTGGTGCAGAGAAGTTCTGGGAATGGTTTTGAGGAGCACAAGGAGGGACAGGGACTGTTTTTGATACAGTGAGCACTGGACATCAAACACTGACTCACTGAGTGAGGAGTAACAGATTGACTTCAGGTCCATCCCAAAAGACTCATGCCTCTATTGAACTTCAGAAAACTGTGGCACATGGTTCCACACTCCCCAGCCACAGATCTGCCTGTGTGGAGATGAGGCAGGAGTTAATCCCACATGGCACCTGTAGCTTACCTTCAAGGTCCTGCTCAGATCTTTCCTCCAGCAGGAAGAGTTGGTAGGAGGCAATGTCAGAAAGGTGGGGGAAAACCCTGCAAAGTGGGGGCATACCTTTTATGTGCCTTTGCAAGTTCTTGTTCCTTCATCACACTGAGAAGCTGAAAGAAAAAAAAAGGGGTATGAAGGTTAGAGGAGGGGAGACAAGGTAAAGAACGAATGCAAGGGAAAATGCCTGGGAAGAGTAGTAATGGAGACAAGATAAAGGGATCAGCTTGGTTGCCTACAAATCCCATTGATCAGCAACACAGGAAAACTCCTTAGTGCTGTGTCTTTTTCTCCAGACACAGAGGGCAATGGAAATACAATCTTCTGTTTGCAAAGCAAAAGCATCAGAGGATAAAGATAGGACACATACAGGAACATCTGCTCTTCCTGAAAGATAAGCTTGCAATAGGATGGGAGCTATGACAGAATCTCAGGTGTTGGTTTACTAGTCATGCTGCAGGGAAGAACTACAATTAAAGGCAGCAAAAAGAAAGGAAGGAGCCTGAAATTTAAAATAACTATGAAATGGACTGTGCAGCTTGTTCTAATATTCCAGAAGAATGTCTCCGATTCTTCCTTACTTGTATCAAATGTTATGACCAGGTAGTTCTGCCAGTTCCACTAATCCTTGTTGACACTGGTCAGAACTGGGAGAAACACTGTTTACAAAGTGAGCAGGTCTAGCTGCCAAGAAGAAAGAAAATTTTTGTATGTAAATATAAACCTATTTAGAATAAACATAAAATAGATATAAACATATTGAATAAATGCATATTGGATTAACAGAAATGTGTATAGTATAGAAACATATATCTACAGTGTATCATAGACATGAATGACATAGCTACAGGAATACTGATATTTCAATTTCACAGATTCACACATTCACAGAATCATAGGGGTTGGAAGGGACCTCAAGAGATCATTGAGTCCAATGAACCTGCCAAAGCAGGTTCTCTATGACAGTTTGCACAGAGAGGCGTCCAGACGGGTCTTGAACATCTCCAGAGAAGGAGACTCCACAACCCCCTGGGCAGCCTGTCCCAGGGCTCTGTCACCCTCACTGTGTAAAAGTTCTTCCGCATGTTGGTGTGGAACTTCCTGTGCTCCAACTTGCAGCCATTGCCCCTTGTCCTGTCTCCACAGACCACTGTAAAGAGGCTATTTCCCTCTGTCTCCCACACTTGAGATATTTATAAACATTAATAAGATCCCCTCTCAGTTCCCACTTGTGAGACTCACAGCGACTACACTTGAGGAAAGAGTGTGCCGTAAGTTGGCAGGTGCACCGGCCAGCATGGTAAGGGTCCATTCAAAGATTCTGGGGGTTCTCTGCAAATCTTCTGTAGCTGCATCACTTGGAATGTGTACCCCAAGCTATGCTCTGTGGAGAATAAAGCTTAAATATATGAGAGGAAAAACTGGAAAATAAAGCAAGATGGCAATAGGCAAACTACTAGCATACCAAAATATAAACTTAGTTAAAATGTGGGCAGTGGACAATTAAACATGTGAAAATCCCTAAGATTTGTGTTAGAACTCTGTGTTCAAGTTCTCTCTCTTAGTAAACAGAGGCCTATTGCAAAATTAAGTGGGCTGTTTAAAAGCATCGTTAAGATTGCCTGAATTTCTGTATGCATATAGCAAGTTCTTGAGAAACATTTCCTTTTTTTGCACCACCCTTGATATGTCAATACAAGTACACAAGGCCCCATGCAAAACAGACAATGGATTCTCATATTTGAAACATTCTTCTATTACTCTGAATAAAAAGACATAGAGTTGCACAAAGCAAGATTATCAGTAAGATTAAGTAGATTATTGTTGTGGTTTTATGTGGCTGGGTTCTGGTGGAGAAGGGGCTGCTGCAGGGGTGGCTTCTGCAAGAGGCAGCCAGAAGCTCTCTGCAGGCCCCAGAGAACAAACACCAGCCAGCTCAAGGCTGGAGTCGTTGCTGACCAAGAGCCCATCAGCGATGGTCACAGCACCTCTGGGAATCACATTTAGGAGAAAAAAACCCTCAAGCAGCCACTTTTTTGCCACCAGAGAAGGGAGTGAGACGATGTAAGAAACTGTGCAGACACCAAGGTCAGTGAAGCACTCCATGCACTAGAGAGAAAGAGTCCCCTGCAGCCCATGGAGAAACCCATGGTAGAGGAAGTGTCCCCCAACAGCCCATGGAAGAGGATGGGGAGCAGAGACCCCACCTGTAGCCCATGGAGAGGCCCCACACTGGAGCAGGTGGAGACAGACTTTGTGACCCACATTGGAGCAAGTCTCTACCAGCACATGGCAGTCCATGGAGAAAGGCAGAGGCACAGAGAGGACACAGAGAGAGAGAGACCCCCACAACGGAGCAGGTTTTCTGCAGGGGGAGGCTTGTGACCCCATAGAGGACCAGGCTGGAGCAGTCTGGGCCTGAGAGACTGAGAGACATTCTATGATTTATGACTGCACCCCATAGCAGTGACCCACACTGGAGCAGCTGGTGAAGAGCTGAAGCCCTTGGGGAAGGACTCATGTTAGAGATGTTTATGAAGGACAGTCTACCCAGGGTGGGATCCTACCCTATAGCAAAGGTGGGGAGCAGTGTGAAGAATGCCCTCGTGTCCTTAACTCCTAAGCCTCTCAATATATATTTTTTCCCCTGTCCAACTGAAAAGGGGAGTGATAGAGCAGCTTTGGGGGGCATCTGGCCTCCAGCCATGGTCAAACCACCACAGTGTGTGCTGGTTTTGGTTTATGTAAGAACTGTGCAAACACATTCATTTCCTAAATTGGGTAGCACTGGACAGATATCTTCCAGTTTAGTCTGATGGACATGTGCAAAAGTAACCACAAATGAACACACACAGACACACAGACACACACACACACACACATATATATTCAGCAATTTGCAGGACTGGAGCCAAAAATTGGAGTATACTGTTAAATGTCAATGCAAAGAGCAGCTGGAGGATGATGTTTTCTGTGCACAGCTGCTATATGCATTGGTCTTACAAACCTAAAAATGATGCCAACTTTCATCAAGTGTCATCTATTGGTACCTTCCTTATTTGCATGTATATCAGTTTGGCGTTTGTAATGGTTCACTTGCAAGACTGAGAGAAAAAGGACATTGATAAACCACTTTCAAAATGTTTTTGCTAATTCTTGTCATATATTATTACCTTTTTGAGATGATTGTACACCAAATGACAACTGTGGCTTCAAAATGAACTAAGTTTGGTTATGTTAAAGTGACATTCTCATCCTTATTTAACAAGCTATAATATTTTTGAAATTTAAAATTTTCCTTTTGATCAGGAAAACAGTCTCAAAATTGCTCCCTTGATGATAATGTAGCTATGAGAAATCTATACTGATGGCATTAGAGCACAGTTATCAGCCTCTTATTCATACTGTTCCAAAGAGTAATGGGATCTTTTGCAGCGATTTATCCTCAAATATTCTTTCATGGTCAGAATCTCTGTACAGAATATAATGAGAGGACATCTCATACGCAATTATCGCTTAAGGACTTCACACAACCAAGTGAGGCAAAATTAAACTTACATAATAACATCATCTAAGCTGGAGAGATCTCTCAATCATGGACTTGCTTAAGAGTAATCGCCTCCCTGGGTTCTGCTTGCAGACAAGATGTGGTTTGGCTGCTTGCATTATCTTGTCCCTCAGCAGAGCTGGTCAAAGACTGTTTGTAGGAACCAGGAATTTTTTTCCCCTAAAAATCATGTGTCTGAAAAGAAAAGATTTTCAAACCAAAATATTTGCTCACTCACATGCACTCATCAGAACATATTATCTGCTGCCTGGGGCTGATGGAATAACTTGAGAAGGCAGTCCAAGAGATGAGAAGTATTAGCTTTTATGTGGCTCATTTCTGAGATTCATTTGTATAATTTAATTTTAACTTCGAAGGGACAGAAGAGGGTATAAAGAGTTCAGCATCTAAGATGTCATTGTCATGTCCTCATTGCTTCAGTAACAATTCACAAGCAGCATCTGAAATTGCTCAGAAACAGATTATTGTTATTCTTGCATAGTTGGTAACTTTTCCCCAGTGTTATTACATTATACAGATATTAATGTGGTTAAATCAGAGGTATTGCAGTTAAACTTTCAAACATATAAGCTATTTCGTTTTATGGATAACAAAAGCAAAACTTACTAGTAAGATATTTGACAGTGTTACAGGTAGATGAAGTTCTGCCCAGGACACTAAAAGCTTTAAAAATCATTGGAGCACTTATCTCTACTCCTTCCACCTACCAGGAAAGCAGCTAACGGTAGCATTTACAGAGAAAACAGCTCATTTTCTCTGTCTCTTGTCACTTGCTCCACAGATTTCATTGGAACTATAAAATAAAGCAGTGCAACAAAAGCCAGAAAAATATCAAATTTAATTATTGTACCTGGGCAATCACGCTAGAGAGTAGTGTGAGAGTTTGAGCATAAACTAATGAACAGGATGCCTGTAGCCCATTGGAAGATTAACCAGGGCTAGGCAAGACTTGTGATGATGCGGGGGGAGTGAATAGACTAAGGTGTCAGCAAGAACTGGAGACCTCATGTTGACAATAGTTGACATTTTAATGTGAGCTTAGGATAGTAACGAATCAGTTAAAACAGTTCATGACAGATACCTAATGTGAGTTTGCAAGTAATAGGAGAATGTGCAATATTATGTCTGAGGAACCAGTTAGCTACGTTTGAATTGCGGTTTCAGACTGCAGTTTGGCCTCTCAGTCTTCAGGCTTTGGAGCAGTATGGAGACTCTGTTGGTATCCTGGATAAAGCAACCTGTGTGATGAACCTGCACGGCATCTTTTTGGATTTCTGGCCTCAGCTGAGAGTGTCCAGTACTCAAGCAGTGGGCTTAGAAGCAGACTCTGGAGCTTTCAGCTGTGACAAAGAGGATACCACTTATCCCCATGGGGACAGCAGTCCTAGCAGTCATGGTGATGCTTTCGGGGTAGGGGTGAGAGGTGTTGGTGAGGACAGATGCAAGGAGGAGCATTCAAGAGCAGTATTTTGGTTTTTAATAGAGACTAAGGAAATCCAGGTCAGAGAAAATGATTTTGCAGTTTTCCCCATATGGCTTCTACTCCTTAAATGGAGAGTGCTACGAAAACATTTGGGATGCATGTATGCAAAACACACTCTAAATTGTGCTGCATTGTGTTAGGACCCAGCAGAACAAACCTTCAGCAATCATGGAATAACTCAGTAAGGGCCTTCTTGTGAGACACCGTAATCTGCCAAAGGTAATTCGTGTATAGGGATGATTCGAAGAACTGTGTTCTGCCTATGAATGTGTAACCACTGTCGACTGTGATATGCCTCCTAAAGACAGAGACTCTGAAACTGCGGCTTCAAATCCAAATTGTGTTCTTTCCCATGTATTCTAAGAATATAATCCAGAGGTCTTGGTTTCATTACAGAGGTTTGTAAGTCCTTCTTAAAGCTTTAGAACCTTTCCAAAACACATGGATGTACTTCAGTCTGCGGTCTGCATTTGAGGTGTGACTAGCTTTTCTTCATATATGCCTTTGTGAAATGTTTACATATGAAGCACACAAAAAACTGTCTGTGTTTGATGATGTTTTCAGCAATACTGCTTTAGTATAGGGAAGGAGAATGCTTTCCATGGACTGACTTGAGGTGAGAGGGAATGGAGAAAAATCCCTCAAACCCCTAGGAAGAACAGGCATGTGACAGACGGGCAATGATAACAAAAGCTCAGATGATTCCTTAGGCTTATATTTACTTCTGCACAAATGCATTCCTGTTTCACCCTGGGAGGGCATACAGAAACCAGGCAACAAGGCTCATGCTCTGGAATCTGGACCCAATTCAGAATTCCAGATTTTCAAGGAAGAAGGTAAAAAACCACATCTTTTGTTTCCTATCATCCTGGGCTATCCGGACTGATAGCAGGCTTCAAGTTAAGATTTGTGAGTGTCCACATCTATGCAGACAACTTATGGGTCTGCCTGGAAGGTACGGTGTAACCCCCACAGTCAGTGGCACAGCATCTGAAGCAGGGAGCATGGTTGGAAGGATGGGCAATCAGTGACGTTATTTGACAGATACCACTGGGAGACTGAACTCCCATAGAGGCATTTTCTTGCCTTGTAATTTTCACGTCTGACTAAGGCTCTGACTCTGCTAAAGCCAAATTGCTCTGATTATCCCACCATTATTTCTGTACCTTTTAGCTCAGTGAGAAATGGTGTAATCCACTTCTAGTCACAACATAACAGACAGAGAGAGAAGAGGCTGCACTGACCTCTATGGCATTTCATCTAAGTTGCCTCATAATGCTCTAATGAATGTAATCTATGTGCTTACCTAAAAGTCAAAACCAGATTTCCTCTTCACTGGAATATCTTGCAGTCTAAGCCACATAGTAATTTGGTTTCAAGACAGTCCAGTGGATGAGCTGCAGCTCCCCGTACAAATGCCCAAGGAGCCAGACCTCCCAGGAGGAGTTTGGGGCTCTGACAGTGTGGAGGCAGGCAGCTCAGTGAGCCAACAGCAACAACAAGAGAGGAAAGTAGGACTTCTTGCAAGCCCTTATCTCTGTCAAGATCCGTATCATGCCAGTCTAAAATCCAGTCTTACCTCTGAAGTTTCAAAGGAATAAAGAGGGCAGGCATATGTGCTGTACAACAGATTGAGCCTGTTCTTCTCAGTGCATTGGAACATCTGGATTTATGTAAAACTTGGAGAGAATGCAATGAGGATTTGACTAATGTTCCACATGGGATGAATTTCACTTCACTCACATAAATCCTAAGTAATAGGCTTTTATGGGATCGAGTGTAGGTGTCAAAGTGTAAGGCTGTAGTGGTCTCCTTTCCAGCGCAGATGCTTCCAGCCCAGGGCTCGACAAGCAAGAGCAAGTGAAGGAGATGCATTCACAAGCATCCAGGTCTCTCCTCAGGACCACTTCTGAGGACTTCCCCACCACTTCAGTGGCAGTGAGGGTCCCATTTGGCCTGGAACATGCAATGAAAACCTTTCATCTTGTTTTATTCTAAGATCTGACAGTCTGATTGCACAAGTGTTTACTGCTTCCTTGCACGCAGAAGTAGCTGATATCAAACTTCATCTGCTTGCATCTTGAAGGACTGAGGACAGCCTGAAGATGCCTGCACCATACAGTAGGTTACCTGAAGATGCCTGCACCATACAGTAGGTTACCTGCTGTTCTGGTCTTTTCTTCTCAAAGAGCACATCTAGCCTATAGCAGTTATCTTACCTGGAAAAGACTAAAGTGAAACTAGAGCTGCTGAGCTTTTGCAGGCATAGCTGTCTATACCTCGGTTGCTTTGGGTCCCTGCCATGTCGCTGGGTTGAAGCTCTACACCAAACTGAACATAAGTTTGGATTCTGGTGTAGCTGCAAGGATGGTAGAGCACTGTGTGTGTTTCCTCACCCATCCGCTTGGTTCCCTCAAGGAAGAGCAGTGATTTTTAGTTTTTTGTTTACTAACACAAGGTTCACACTTGCTCTTTCCCACTCTGCCTTTCTCTCTTGTTTCCATACACACATATATATACACACAGGGGAATGAAACAATGAGCTCCCATTATGCATTCATTAAAATCCTGTATATTAGCTACAGTTGCATTTGGTGGGGGCACACAAAAAAAAAAATCAATTCTGGGAGACAAGTGCTCCAGGGCTAAGTAATGAAAGGTCTTTGGGAAGGAAGACAGTTGGAGTCTGCCCAGAGCAATCCCAGGAGCACCCTTTGGATGGCAGCATTAATTTCTGTAGTTACCAAACGCTGGCAATTAAAGACAGGGATGGAAATCAAGGCCCCACTGTTGTGAATGTAGCGCCCATCGCAGATGTGGCCTTCTGTTAGCAATTACCTTGCCTGTGTATACAGGCTGTGGTAGATGGATGGCATGAGGACTCACAGGAAATACAATATCTTTCTTCAGCACAGACTGGAGTGAAAAAGACATGAAAAGCAGATCCCCAGAGGGAGCTGAGGGATGGTTGATGAATCAGGGAAAGGAAATCTGGGAAAAGGGGGATTTTTTCAAGAGTTCTACGTGGTTTAGGAGTGCCCTCAGTGTGGGGGATGGTCAGTTCTTTCTCATGTAAGTAAAGGCAGAACGGCTATGGATTTGGAGGGGAGCTCTTTGGAGAGCAAGCTGATGACCCACTTTCTGAATATCACTGTCTCCCTTTATAGTCTTGACAGACATGTGCACTCTGGTTCAATTTGCAGCACTGATAGATAAGCACTGATGAGAGCCGTGCTCATTTCCACTGGCCTGGGCTTTGCACAACATGCTGTTGGCAGAGAAGACCTACTGGGGACTCCCAGGGCTACATTTTGACATCAAGACATGCTCCCTAGTGCTCTATTCTTATGGTTTAATCTGGTTGGTGCTCTTGTAGGTAAAGTAGAAAAATCTCTGGAAAACAGGCAAAAAAGGAGCCACGTACAAGCTGCTGAGGAAGTGTAGCAGGAGATAAAGAACCACTGGGAGACAGATGAGAAGGCTAGAGTCTACAGGACTTCCTGGTTAAATTTTCTAAGATGGTTTCAGATCATAGGGATTTGCATCCACATGAGTGTGGTTACATTTAGCCTGAAGAGTTGTACAGTTCAGCAGTCTGTGGATCTCTATAGTCCCCTCTTGTCACACGTGGAAGACTTCTTTCAGTGATGTGGGATGCAGCTTGGGCACCCCCCATGGGATAAAGACCTCACCAAAGCCTGAAGAAGCCAGGCAGCAAGAAAATACAAATACTGACACCTTCATGGTTTTGATGCAGTGGGTCCAGTGCAAAGCACATGACTTTTTATGTCATAGAAACATTGATTTAGAAACTATTGACGAGAACAATGAGCTATGAAACATAATGAACACTGACATCGACTCATGCTAGTGGAAGCATATACATATACATACATATATATATCTATGTCTATCTATATCTCCTAAGTGACTATAAACATTTCCAAGCTAGTGTTAGCAAGAACAATATTAATAGCAACAGTGACATAATGGATGGGGATCCAATACACATCCTTCATTAGGAAGCAATGATGGTGCATGGAGAGATGTCCTTATATTTACAAGCCAGAAAAACATAAGCACCATTGATTTGCTTGTGGTTTTCTTTTACAGACCAGACTATCTAAAGTTCTTATCACAGAATGAAGGCAATAGTGTCTGTGATGTCTCACCAAGTCTCACTAAGGATATCACTCACATCTTGCCTTCAGCCATGAATCACATCAAACAAATATCTTTTACATAGCACTGCTGTGGCCTCACTGGCCTTCATCTGAAGAAATAACTGATTTTAATTAAGCTATACAGTTTTAACAAAAATGCAGCAAAAATAGAGCACTGTTTAAAGTAAGATGGTCTAGGCTGAGTCCTCCAGAAAGCAGTCTTCAAAAGCTGTAAATAAATGGTGAGGTCTTATGCAAATGGAAGCTTACCATGTCATACCTTCATCCACTATAGCCATTTTCCTAGAGGTGTCCTGATGTGACATGAGCCCTGGCTTCATTAATATCTCACTCACTTCCAGTATGTTCATTTCAGAGCAAAAAGGACCCTGAAAATGTACCAGTGTTTTCCATGGGAAAAGGATGGAGCACGATGCATGGTGCAAGGAAAATGGAGCTGTACTATGTGTCTCCACAATTTGAGTGCTATCCTTTTGGTGGCTTTGCTGCCTTAGAGAGGGTAGCAGAAACCCAGTGGAACTGGTTCATTGCTGTGCTACAGTCATTTCATGGCTCCATGATGCAAACAATCCTCTGACCTGAAGACAAGAAAAACATACATGTGGCAGGCTCTGGAAAGGTGCAGGACTATAGTATTTCTTCACCTTCATTACCTTTGTCAAGGCTTGTCAGGCCTAAGGGAAATACTAGACTAACTGTGGCATAGACATGAAAAGAGCTTACTGAGACAAAGGAAGAAAAATGACAGGTGAGGGAGAGGAGTAACCAAAGTGGTATGCTATATGTTTACCTATTAGCTCTTAATAAAACAGGGAACCAGGTCTCGGTGAATCATGGGAGAGAGGGTTACATGGAAAGCACACACCCTAAGTCGTCTTCTTAGGTTGCGTTGCTAAACCTCTATCTAGATGAATGTTTTTATATCAGTTTACACAGAATTAGCATAAAGCACTTTATCACAAAACAGTCCTAATTGTAAAGTTTATCCTCTTCTCTGTTAGTCATTTATCTTCTAAGATCAATGATTTTTAGCCTAACAATTATAAAAAGAACACTTAGCAGAAGATTAATCTGTAGTCCTGCTATAATGCCACAAATTCCTATGCGGCTAATTTTAAAATACCCTCCTTCACAGAAAAGTGAAGATTTTCTATGACTTGGATTGTATCTTTTTTCCCTATTCCAATCTGACAAACTCTAGTGAGGGTACAAAAATGTATTTTTTCTTGCCTAACGGTAATTGAAATCACCAAAACAAAGAGGCTGGAATATGAGAGGAATCCAAAAGAACTGTACCCTCAGCTCTAAGTGCAAAGAAGATAAGTACATGGCTCCTCTCCATTTCCATGAGATCACAGCTACACACTCCAAATTGTCTGTGAATGTTAGGAAATAGATCTGAAGAAGCTCTTAAGAGGTTATCTTGTCCACGCACCTGACCCAAAGCAGGATCAGTACTCATTTCTCGCTCTTGAGAGGTGTTTATCTGCTGTATGTTTAAAAACCACTGCTGGGCAGAGAAAACACAACCCTTTCGGTCGATTTCACTGTGTTACTGTCCTCAGACAAGAGACAAACAATTTGCTTCTGCTTTGCAGGAGCATTTAGTAAACACCCTGCATGCACCCAATGTCTTTTGAAACTAAAAATCTCAATTTCTTCAAGCTCTTACATATTGTGTTTTGGGGTGGGTTTGGGAGGGTTGGTTGGTTGTTTCTTTGTTTTGATTTGTTTGGTAAGCCCTGAACATTTTTGCTCTTCTCTTCTTGCCTCATTCTAATTAGTCCACAACTTTCTGAGAGTGCCTTACGCAAATAAGACACAGTACCTCAGTTAAGGCTGCGTGGAGTGGAAGGATTCTTTCAAGTGTCTTGCCACAAGTCTACAAAAACTCTTTTCTGTGGTGTCTGCCTCATTCACAATAGTGTAACACCCTTGACTTGTATTTGGTGTCCCACCCACTGTAAATCCTGTACCATTTCTGAAATATTACCTAGCTGTTGCATGTCTTTCTTGTACCTGTGAAGCTGCCTTGTGCTCTTCTGTATTCTATCCTCTCTTTTTTTTCCCTGAAGCAATTTCCTCAATTTCTCCAGTTTGTTTTTCATTCTTATCCAGTCCCCCCAGCTGGTGGCAGCGCCTCCCAGTTTGCTTGCACCTTGCGTGTTTGCAGACACATTTTCAGTTCCATCATGTTGGGCATTAACTGCAAACCTGTCATGTAGGGTAAATCCTCTGTGGTACTTCACACAGTACAACTTTACAGTCTGGTGATAAATCACTGGTAATGTCTCTGTCTCTTCACATACGCGCCTGTGCACACACATATGCATACACACACACACACACACACATTGTACTCAACCTAGAATTTTATTCTTTGTTTATGTGAATGGCACTCTGCTAAGCTCAGGACTTGAAAACAAAAGAAATGGAGAGATAATTTGTGAGCATCATTTAGACATTAGTTAAGATTTAAATAAATCAAAATATGAGACTGTTTTCTTTGACTTGTCAGTGCTTTTCCGTTACTTGAAGTCCTCTTGGTATTCATCTGCTCCAAGCAGACAGGTTCTCTTAAATTGTACGTAATGTATGCACACCAATATTTTTTTAGATAATGACAGTGAAAATTCAAACTCACATAGAATTTCTACAGCTTTTGAAGCGGATGCTTATTGTGTAGCACAGATGCAAATGTTACTGTTTAGCATCTGCTATTGGTAGCTACCACTTTAAAACAGCTGTCTGGGCACACAAAACCCCCTCTGATTTGCCTTGGGTCTTTGACTAGACTTACCAACAAGTGCAACATTCAGGTTTTTACAAGCTTTTGCACAATTGTGCAGGAACACTGCACTAGTCAGAACACCTGGTTTTCTCAGGCAGAAAAACAGCTCTGTGCCCACATAGGGAGAGCTGAAGGGGAATGTGGAGTCCCACCTCGTTCTACTCCCACGGCTCTGGGGCCTGCAGTAGCCAGGCATTGTTCCTGGATGGGCTCCTCAGTCATATTTCCTTCAGTTTTGTTGCCATTGCTACTGTTACTGGCATTATTGCGGTACACTTGTTCAATGAAGCTCTAAATGGCAGTTTCGGCCTTGTAAAGGTTGCTGTCTAAGCTCAAAAGATGTAATTTAAGATGAGGATAGAAGGAACTGCATATTCTTTCTCTGATTCAGTCAGGATGAAGCATGATGAATCAGAGTTCATTATTTTTACTTTCATTGTATTTACGCCTTTTGCGAGAACTTCAGTACATAAGTGCATGGGGTAAACACACACAGCTGGCGTAATAGCACAGATGCCGGCTCGCGCTACGCTCATCTTTTCTGTCAATTCTTCGTGGGGACTGAACATGCAAATTATAGTCTCAGCAATTTTCCGTCGTGAGGGAGTCAGCGATGTCATATTCAGAGACACAGATTGACAGCACAGACCTGTTTCAATGGCTCCTTTCAGCAAGCTCGCTCTCAGACTGCAGCTGTCAGTTAATAGGGAGACATCTTCATGTTTGCCAGGAGCCCCATTTCCTCCTTCAGAGCATCTCCTCCACATTCACTTTCGAACTGTGCCCCTGGTGAACATCCTCAAGGGAAGGTGCAGGCACAGACTGAAACAATGGACACAGGAGGTCATTTCATTTCCTTGTTCACATTTTTCTTCGGTGAAGGAATAAAGACTTCTGTCAAAAAACACATTGAACTGCTGGAATTCTTTCCTAGGTTAAGGTTACTTGGAGTGTTGATTCCTCTATCTTATTTTCACTCCATTGCAGATTGGTTGCAACCACTCTAGGTTTTTGGCTCGGTTTGGGTTTTTTGTTTGAGGGGTCTTTGACTTTCAAGAAGTACTCGGCGCACTTCAGAAAAGTGGTACTATCTTCACACTGTGAATGTCATATTCAGTTATATTTAGGTATATTTATATTTATAGAACAGCTACAATGTAAGGAAAGAGGGTCCAGAGAAATTTTTTTTGCCTTATCTTCTCCACACAAAACTGACCAAATGACCTAAGATCACAGTCCAGAATGACATCAGCAATTCATATTGGAATTATATTAGCAGTGCTTGAATGCCATTAGAGCTCCATCTTTTCTGTCTATGAGGGCCATGAAGAATTTAAAAACAAAATTTTGACACTGTCAGACAGTTTTCCCTTTTTAGAGCTATGCATTTCTAATGGTTCAATTTTTTACTCATGGCAGAGTTTCCCAAAATACATTTTGTCATTTGCCAGTCAATGTATGTGCTTTTTCTTATGAACTGCAAAATTAACTATTTCAAGAAGAAATCAAGTAGGGGTTAGAATAAGTGTTTGCCTTGAAGGAGACTGGTGCATAGTGTTACATAAAATGTAAAATGATGCGATGATACCCTGGAGAAATCCACATGCTTTCTGGGGGACAGCATAATTCTTTTTGAGAGATAGCTACTAGGTAAAACATTTTTTGATACACTGACACCAAATTAAAATTGTGGAAAGTCTCTGCTATGGAAACATTTATTACTTCTCCCTCAAAACAAGAATACAGAGTTCTCTTTTGATGGTCAGTTATATAATGTTCTTCCAAAATCTTTGAAGAGGACGAGTTCATTTTCATTTTTAAGTTTGGATACTCTCTAAAGAGCACACAGGGAATGCAGTACAACAAAAAAGGGTACATTTTTAAATAAAACTTTTCAGAAACTACACTTCGGAGGCTTACACTGTGCCATGTCAGCCTGGGAGTAAATTGGAAAGAAATCTGCAACCATTCCAAAATTACGCCAACATTTCAAGATGAATTCCGTCAGGTAGCCCCCTGTGACTGCTTGGCTTTAACCATTTTGGCCCTTTTGTAGTTTAGGCTGGCATCAGAAACGTCTAGCCCACTGTGGTCAACAGGCTAGAAAGAGCTGGGTAATTGATAATCGTATCCCATAGCTATTTCCACTACATTACCTTTTGTCAATAATTTTTTGAGGCCAGCCCTCAGGTATTTTGTTAGCAGATATCTGTAACTCAGAATAAAATATTCATGCAACCTGAGGACACCAGAGTTAAGGGGCGAAGTGTTGACCCTTAAGTTGCAACAGAGTCACCAGCAGTCGCAGACCCAGAGAGAGCTTATTCTAACATGCAAAGGCGTCAGTGTGGTGTTGGACACACCCTCTTAAAAAGTACACTTACTTATCCCAGTGTCAGTTTTTTATCTAAGCGCTTGCAGCGAGGTGCCCTGCGCAGCCTGCTGTATTGATGGCTATTTCAGCGTATGGCCAGATCCTTCAGCACAGCCAGAGTTGCGGTACGCTAGGTGTGAAGTATGCGGTCCCATATTGTTATTATGCTGGAGGCAATGGGAGCAGCTGCATCTTCTCTTTAAGCTCCTCTCCATTTTGTGCCCAGCTTGGAAATTTGAAAATGTAAATGTGAAAGGACATGGACATGCTTTTGCATGTGAGAGCAGAAGTCAGTATCCAGGTAATAAAATTTAGCTTGAAGGCTCTTCAAAACTGCCCTCTATGGCATTTAGAGGAACATAAGAAGGCTGTGTGCTCTTCAGTCCTTTAAGTCTCCAGTGGCCAGAGTTGTGCAGCTTCAAGGAGCCGTGATAACAGAGAAGACTGAAGCCTATTGGCTGCTCTCTGTATCCTCCAGAAATGTCCTTTGTGTGGAAAGCTGAAACACATGGCAACACAAATCTGTTATGCTCTCTCTCTACTAGCAGGAAAGGTGACTGCACAAGCTACTTTTGTAGGACAGGTTTGTGCATTGCTGCTGCTGTGTAGTGCAGGATTACAGAAGGGCAGCCAAGGATATGCCCTTGCTTTTAAGAAAAGTGCCAAGTACTCAAGAAAGGAAAAAAAAAAAAAAGGCTCTTCTGTCACATATTGTATTTCACTCTTGTTCCACTGAATCGGATAGCTGCAAGTCTATTTGTATTGAAGACTTGATCACTAGTGATAACATTATCAACAGCCTGGCATTGCCACCTATAGACAGCAAAGAAAAAACAGTCTTTGAACAGGTTCACACAGCTTTCTAAATTATTTTGAGAGGCATATCAAAAATTCCACAGAGGTAAGAGATGTAAAAAAATCTGGCATCTCCTCCCAGACTGGAAGTACTGTTTTGTCCCTTAGATATGTAGGACCAGATCTAACCATGGAATATTTGTTGAAACATGTTTTTTATAAAGTTAGAACAGTGTCCTTTTCACATCACCCTCTATAGCACATCAGCCACTGGTGAACAGATTGCATGCCAGTTTGGAAACGTTTTAGCTGTTCACATGTTTTATAAATAACAGCAATAATTTGCAGCCAAACTTGGATTTGAAAGCTGTGGATAGAGAAATGCAGCAGGCAGAAAGTTTGGACAGCCGTAATTTCCCTTTACCAGAAAATTTCCAATTCTCATCCCTTCCAGACAGACAAGGTAGAACAAGTTGAGGGTATTAAAGACTACAGCTCCTAGAGAAGGTGAGGCCATTTCCATCCAGTCTTTCTCACCTGTCATAGTGTCAAGCATCTCTCTCCCTGCCTTGTTAGCACGTCACTTTGGGTTTACTTGCATAAAAAGACACCTAGCCTGGACCTGCCACTTATGTGAGGCATGGCCAACCCTTTCTGAAACAATGCCTTGGAAAGGAAGCATAATATGCAGAGCACCTCAAGGAAAAAGAAAAAAAAAATCAAGATGCTGTGGCTGAGGTACAGGGTTGTGGTTCTTCTATGAACTTTAACACAGAGGGCAGAATCACTGTGCCCTCTTCAGAACAGCTCGTGTTTTCAAATGTAGCTGCTGATTTTTAAACACCCATTTCTACATTGAAATACATACATGAAAGCAACCTGGTAATATTTAATCTAGCAAATATGCTAGATTTGAAGTTGCAGGTGTTTAGCATGTGTAATGGTTGACAATTAAGAACCTTCTTGGTTTACACAGATATCCACAGTTAATTGCATTACTCTTATTCCCTGTGCAGAGCTTTAACTTTGCTATATAGTTGTATATAACTCCTCTATGTCAGCCTAAGTCCTGCTAAAAGATATACAAGCCATGGCAGGTTCATAGGGACATTTTCAAAATAGGGAAAGATGCTGTGTTTTTGACAGCATGACATAATTCACACTCTAATTTTATTTAGGTTTGAGAATCTCTAAAATAACCAACAGTGGGTAAAGTCTGTGAAACCAAGTTTGAAAGCAATATAACCAATTTTGTTTTATCATGTTTCTGCCAATAAAAATTAATAAAACAAATCCCTAGAAAAGTCTAACAGTTCTGTAATGTTCACCAGCCAGACTGAAGTTATTTCTTTAATGTGTTCTTAATATCGACTCCTCATAATCAAGGAGCGCTCTGTCACACAAAGAAAGATGGCTTTGCCCTTCATGCATTTAATGTATAGCATGTTCCTCAAGCCCTCTCATTTCAGTCTCTACATGAAAATACATTATCATGAGGGTAAACCACTTACTTAGGCAAATTGCCTAAGCAGTTCAAGTGCTATCAGACAGAAAACTGTCCGGGTCTGCTCTTTCACTCATTGAAGTCAGGATCCTTCGATGAGGAGAGCAAAGAGGGAAAGATCAGACAGAACAAGAAGCTTGTCTGAGAACTTACTTGATCTTTGCGGTCTTGTCTGGAAGACTTTATGAGATGCAGGTAATCTACAGAGCTTCAGAAATACTGAACCGAACATTTCAGCAGGTCTTGCAGAAACAAATTCTTGCTGACTGCATAAACCTGTTTAACTTTTCATTTTGTGGCACTTTCACTTTGCACAGTGATGTGAACATAGGGAAGAAACCCACAAATTACATTTAATGACATCCACAATAAAGAGATAATGAGGAAGGTGCTTGTATAATAGCCATATATAACATAGGATACATTACTTAGGGCCATTCTAACTGAGACACAAAGTCCTACATACTGCACAGAATTCAGGAGGACTTGTCTCTTTCCATACAATGCATGGCTTCCTCGGTAAACACGTGTACACAGTGGGAATTCAAAGATGTGAAGCACCAGGAGGAAAGGAAGGATCTGGCCAACCTAGAGTTGTTGCACAGATGGAGTGTTTGTTAAAATGCAAGCAAACAAACAAACAAATCCCACCCAATTTATTGGGATGTTTTGCAGAGAGCGAGGCTCTCATGAGGAATTGAAGATCTTGAGCAGGATTGCCAGTCAGCGTCCGGTGATGGGAGTCGCTGCTGGAAAGACTCTTGTACTTCAACTGAGCACCAGTCCCACCTGGGCTTGTGGTTCTGTCTTGCTGATTATCTTAAACATAAAAAAATATATATAATATAATTCTCTTAACCATAAACAAAACACTGCCCTGCATGGCCATTCTTGTACCTGCAGGAACAGGTTCTACTGACTACTCAAAATCACATGGAGTTTGGTGAGTCCAACAGTAGGAAACACCCAGGGTGTTGCTGGGTTGTCAGGCTCCCTGCTTAAGATATCAACCAGCACACATATACATGCAAGTTGTACCTACCCACTGACCTTCATACAGGATGGCTACTCAAATTCCCTGCCTGGAGACTCCTAGAACCATGCACAGGGCTTCTTACGGTGAAGCTGTGCAGCCCATCACCCATAGGCAGAGGCGAGGTGTGGAATTTCAGGAGGAGGAATCTGCATTTAATTAAATTCATTCAGTTAAGTTTTGCTCCTCTAGCAGAATGCAATCATGGAAATTCCAATGGAAAATATTTGTCAACCTTTAGCTCAGGATACAAACGTCAAGGTCAAGGCCTTCTTAACTGACTCGTTAACAGCCAACTGTACATTTCTCCACAACCTGTGTGTTTTCCAGGCATACATCTCCCACAAGGGCTGTTCCTTAAGTGCTAAATGCACGGTGTGTATACTGAGCCACTGCAGTATCTGTCTCCAAAATTAAAATAAGATCACCACTGGCAAGTGTGTTTTTTCCTTTATAGCTCATTCTACAAAGAACAAAAGACAGCCTTGAGTGGGATGACTTCAATTACAGATTGAAGGGGAAAAAACCCAAATTGGAAGGGAGAAACAAAGTGGAGGAGCCCAGCCAATGAAACAAACTTAAAAATGAGGAAGCTCCAGAGTCCTCTAAATATCATGAGATTTGTTTAAAATCTGTGATATTTTAAAAATAAACATTGGCTCTTTCACTATACCTTGGCTGGGTCTCAAAACAACTTACAAAGCTGGGACCCTGGTATTATCATCATTTCTTAGACCTCTGAGCAAGAAGAACTAAATTATTCTGGAATTCACAGCAAACTCAGAAGAACTTGCAGAACTGAAGAATTTTGGAGTGTGTGTCTCTCTGTGTGAGCAACCGTATCCATCCTCAGCCACCATCCCAATTCTCAGAGGGACAGATGACCAGATTTGGAAATCTGCACATGCAGGATCCTGGTAGCTGGTACATAGCCACTATTAAAAATCTTACTTCCCCTCCAGTCCTGAGAAAACTGCAAGGACTGCTAGAGCTATCCAGATTAGTACCAGATCTTTGGCTTTTAGGTTGTATTTTTAGCTATGAAAGAGGAAATAAATGTTACTGCCCCTTGCAATGCTGATCATATATCAGATTGTTTCTGTCTTTCTATCACAAGGACAAACTATCCTTGAAATGCCAAGCAATTCATAAAGTGAAGAAATAGAAGAAACTATGCAGAAATGTATTGAAGACAAATATAAACCAATAATCAGCACATTTGGAAGGTCTCTCATTTGACAAGGATGTTTCAAATCACCTATATTTATAAACTCACTTGCGGATAGATTTCTAGTCAATTCTTTGTTTCTGTTTTCTTTTTATTTTAACTTTAGAATCATTCCTCATCTCTACAGTGAAGACTATACGAGTGGTGGGCAGGACTTCTGTGGCAAAATAATATCTCTTACCGGTAAACCCAGGTTTCACTTGGCATAGAGTAAGTCCAGCAAAAGGAAGCAAGCTTTACATAGCTCCTTTCAGGATCAAAAAAATCTAATTTACATTTGCGGTGTAGTCTCTGTTTAACGTGCCCACCCAAACTAACCAGGGGTATTCTCAGCAGAGGGTCAGCAGTTTCAGAGTGCTGGCATCACCATGGGGAGAAGCAGGGTGGACACAGTAATGTGTCCATTCAGCCAGCTCCACTGACAGGCTTGGGTGACAACTGAATGCCAGTGCCAAAAGAGCAAGGAAGAAAACAAGACACGAGTGGGCAATGAAGTAGGAAATGCAATGGATACGGAGAGAACTATTTCTTTCTCTGAGGATCCATTTCAAAACCTTTCTTTTTGTCTGAAAAGCCTCACCCTGAACTCTTCACTTATTTATGACACCTATTTAAACAACCTTAACAGAAGGTCAAGAGCACATCAGATTGCTGTGGGCCTTTTGTTTCCAGTCAGGTGTCTCATTTCCCTCAAAGATCACTCACCTAAAGCCTACACAGCAGAGGAGCTGAAAGGCTACGAGGAGAAGGTAGAAGAGGAAACAGGAAAGTTGGTAAAGATTCAGGATTTTTGTGATACCACAAAAATTCACACACTGTTCCGCAGAGACCTCCACTGCTTTTTAAAGTCAGTAAGCAGAAGCAGGAACTCTTACAAACCATATCCTGTTACACTGTCTCTGCGATTTGTCTTTTTTTTCACAGCTTTGGCCATTAATGAAGTAGAGTTGAACCCTGACATTGGTCCCAGACTCTACTGTCTTTACTCTTGCCCTCCGAGGACAGGACGCACCATTTTCTGTGTGATATACCTACTGGCAAGTTTATTTCAAGGGTTCACTACCTTGCAAGGCAAAAAAATAAATATATATATATATATATATAAAAAAAAATCTTTTAAATTGTTTCTGCTACATTTACGAAGAGGTAAGAAATAGTTGTTCCCTGAATACTCATGCCAACAAAAGGCTTTGAATAACTAGAAGTTATTTTCTAATTTAGGAGGAATAAGAAAAAAATCTTACAGTTGAGAAAGTTTATTTCTAAATAGCTTCCAAGTGTCCTCAGGCTTGCTCCTTAAATGATTACATCTCTCCAATGGAATTCTTCAGCACCTGAAGGCTTTTGGACTCCAGCAATGTACTTAAGACTACTGACTTTAAAGCACATATTCCTGTTGCTCTGAGTTCAATGGCATTGCTGTGTTTAGGGTAAGGTATAAGCTGAACTGCTGCATTAAATCAAGCCCCTGAGAGGAGGTCACTTCACTGTACATCTGCTAAAGGAGAAGGCTTTTCATAAACTAAATGATTTCTTAGCTAGTGTCTATTTTTAGGAAAAAAATCTTGGCATGGGCAAGAACCCCATAAAAACATTGCACTTATTTACAGCAATGTCCTGCAAGAATGGTGTTACATCATGAATCTACTTTCAGATGCCTTACTACAGTGCTGTGGCACTTTCAACTGGGATTATTCAAGTCTAATACCTAGAGGTGTATATAGCCACCTACAAAAGAGTTTCAGCTTTGCTGAGAGACAGAAGCTTCTCCAACAGAAAACACAGACACACACACACAAGATTGAAAGACATGTTGCTATTTAAGTCCTCAGATACAGATTTTATTTTGCATTTGATTTGGACACTATTACTCTGAAATCTCATGTAGCAGAATTTCAGTTTTCTAAGATGTCCCATTATCTGAACAAGGGTATTACCCCAAATGTCAATGAATTCTTCTGAAAATTGTCTTGATTACCACAGTTTCTCAAATACCAGTTCAGCGCAACAATTTATACATGCTATTAAAGCAATGAAGCTTCCATGTTGCAGAGTGTTATATTAGTGTTATAAGTCAATAAAACTTTCAGTGTATGAGTAATCACATAATTATAATAATTAAAACCATTTGCATTTTCATGTTGCTGCTGTAACATGCAATTGAGTGACACCTATCTCTTCCCATGTTGTCTTATACTTATTTTCAGCTGTAATACATCTTAGTGTTACTATTCTGAGGCATGAAAGGAGAACTCCAGATTTCCAGGTTTTTGAAAGGTCTTCTTGTATTTCCCTAGCTTTCTCCACCTTCCTTGTCTGATACAGAGTTTCACCTGAGGCTTTTAGAAAAACGGCAATATTTTGCCCCATTGCAATAATTAAGCCAGAGGTTCTACCACAAACATACCCAGGAAAAAACTGCTTTACAATAGACCACAAAAGTGTGGTCACGCTGTGGACTGAAAATGTCCAGTGTTGATTCATTTTAGGTCAATCTGTTATTTGTTTGTGGTTTGTAACAGTTATAAGCACCATTGAAAACAGATGTTATTTCTATTTCAGAATAGGAACCCGGACCTGCAAGACACCAGATCTGCAAATACAATTCACCCTACAAACGTGGGATACTTGGCTGTTTTCTGTAGCTACCGCTAGGGTCATCCCTGTAAAGTCCGAATGACAAGGCCATAAAACACTTCCCTGTAAAAACACTGAAAGATTAAGAGCTACAAAACCTACAGGACACCCTAGAAGGAGTACAGGGAATATCAAGGCTTTTTCATTATTATGCAACAAAATAGTGGTGGCTGTGAGTTCAGTCAGGATGTGTGTCTGGAACTCTGTGTGTATATAAGACTAAACCACTACAAATCCTTGTGTGTATATGCATTTCAGCTCAAAGACAGTTCATTTAACTTCAACATGGATCCTTTTGTGATGAAGTAAAGTTAAATGGAAGTAAATCACCTTTAAGAAGGGAATGATACTATCTGTGCACATTCTTTACCATAGTTTAACAGCTAAATCTTCTGAAACTCATGTCTGAAATCCATGTTGAAGTGTACACAGACTACACAAACTGCCAAAGAAACTTGGGAAAAAAGATGGAATGGTAGAATTGGAGAATAATTTAGTTTGAACAAGACTTCTGGAGGCCATCCAGTCCAACCATCCACCTTGAAACAGGTCCACTTGAAGTGGATTGCTCATGGCCATGTCCAGCTGAGTTTTTACTTTAGGATGGAGACTCCACAGCCCCGCTGGGAACCTGGTCCTGGATAGCTGTATGGTGAAAAAGTTTTTCCTTATACCAAATCATAATATCCCATTGTCCATTTTGTGTCTTTTGCCTCTGCCACCTCATCATACATTTTCAGGAAGTCTGGCTCCATTTTTCTCTGTAATCTCCCTTTATTAGAAGAGAGCAATGTTGAGCAAGCAGGAGAAGATTGAATTCTGAAAAAAGAAAATTAACTCCTATTTTTTTTTTTTGGTATGGGTTAACTTCCCATGCTCCTAACAGAATAATGCAGTAGGAACTCAGATGTCTGTAATAGGATGGAGAGTTATGGAATTAAGACCAATGTGGCAGAGATCCAGGAAAAGCAAGAAATTGTCCTAATTGGGGCATCACAGTCCTTGTAATTTAATAGCCATGCCCTCACAGTTTACAAGTGTCTTGTTGATTGAGTGAATAGGATAACTCATGCTGTAAAGGCAGAAGAAAGGCCATTGCAGAAGCTCTCCCACACACTGGTTTTGACCAGGGAGGGCAGACACTGACCCTAGTCATCAGCATGAACATGATAAGCTTAGCTGAAGATTTGAAGACCCAAAGAAGATGGTTAAACAATTCAATTAGGTCCCAAACTGACCTTCACAATCTGCCTCACACATAATTTGCTTTTTGCTTCTTTTGCTGAGCAAGGGCTGTGATTTGATGGGGGTCTCCCTCTGCCTACCCTTCTCCTGTGCCGGCTCAGAGCTAGCAACCCTGCCTGTGGGAATAAATGTGGCTACAGGACAGTCTTCTTCCCCTGGCCTTGCTCCAGCTGCCCCCTCCACCTCCTGCACTCAGACATGCTGCTGGTTTTTTGACAGAACATTTCTGTCTAGGGACTGAAAGTTTAATTTAGCCAAGCAATATTCAGAGCTCCTCTGGGAAACTGCTTTTGAAGACATCGGGGTCCATCAATGTTGGTCAGTTTTTAAGTACCACCTTCTAAAAGCACAGGAACGTCAGAAATCAAGCAGGCAGGGCAGGACTTTAGACATTCTTCTAGACCTTAGGTGGAAAGTGAACAGCCAGTGGAAGCAAGGTCAAGCAACATGGAAGGATTACACAGACACTGTTTGCTTTTGTAGGGAGAAAATTTCTGGAGCCAAAGCTCAGTTAGAGCTGAGGCTGGCCAATACTGGAGCAGATAGTAAAAAGGGTTTTTTTCAAATACATTAACAACAAGAGGAGGACCAGAGAGAACATTGGTCCGTTACTTGATGAGAACGGTCACCTTACTAACAGGGACATAAACAAATCAGAGACATGTAGCTCCTTTGCCTGTCTTCACCACCGTCAATGAGCTCTGGGACACCACATGCCTCAGGCTGGAGCACCGTGACTGCGGTAATGACAAACTCCTAGTGAACCCTGAACTTGTGGGCAATTTGCTGCTCAAACTGGATCCATATAAGCCCACAGGCCTGATTCATCCCAGGGCACCCAGGGACCTGGCTGATGTCATTGCAAGCTCTCTCTCAATTATTTTTCAAGGGTCTTGGGAATCTGGAGAGGTTCCAGGTGACTGGAAGCTGGCGAACATTGTCCCAATTTTCAAGAAGGGTAAGAAAGAAGACCCTGGTAATTACAGGCCTGTCAGTCTCACCTCAGTATTGGTAATATGGTAAAATTATGGAGAAAATCATACTGGGAGTTACTGAAAAGCACCTAAAGGACACTGCAGTCATTGGTCAGAGCCAACACAGGTTCAGGAGAGGAAGGTCCTGTCTATCCAATCTGATTTCCTCCTATGACAAGGTCACTCAGCTGGCTGACCAAGGGAACCCACTTGATGTTACTGGTTTGGGTTTCAGCAAGGCTTTTGGTACTGTGTCTCTCAGCATCTTGATGGACAAAAGGTCCAGCACACAACTAGACAAAGCCATAATGTGTTGGGTGGGCAATTGGCTGATGGGTCAGGCCCAGAGGGTGACAGTAAATGGGGTTACATCTGGCTGGTGGCCAGTCACTACTGGGGTTCCCCAGGGCTCCATTTTAGGGCCAGTTCTTTTTAACATTTTCATAAATGACCTGGACACAGGACTAGAGGGTGTCTTAAGTAAATCTGCAGATGACACCAAATTGGGAGTACCTGTTGACTCCACTGAAGGTGGAGAAGCCTTGCAGAGATCTACACAGATCAGAGAGCTGAGCAATCACCTGCTGCATGGAGTTTAACAAAGGCAAATACTGGGTTCTGCCCCTGGAAAGGGGCAACCCTGGCTGCACATCCAGCCTGGGGGATCAGACGCTGGAGGCCAGCCATGCTGAGAAGGATTTGGGGGTCATCAAGCATGACATGGCCAGCTGGTGCAGGGAGGGGATTGTCCTGCTCTACACTGGGCTGGTGTGACCTCACCTCAGGTACTCTGTGCAGGTTTGGGTGCCACAGGACAAGGGAGACACGAAAATACTGGAGTGTCCAGAGGAGGGCAACAAGGATGGGGAAGGGTCTGGAGGGGAAATCTTATGAGGAGAGGCTGAAGTCCTTGGTTTGTACAGCCTGGAGAAGAGGAGGCTGAGGAGAGACCTCATCACGGTCTGTGGCTTCCTGACAAGGGGATCGAAGAGGCAGGCACCGATCTCTCTTTGATGACCAGTGATAGAACCTGAGTGAACAGCATGAAGCTGAGACAGGGGAGGTTTAGGTTGGGTATTAGGAAGAGGTTCTTTACTGAGAGGGTGGTTGGGCACAGGAACAGGCTCCTTAGGGGAGTGGGCACAGCACTGAGCTTGTGCAAGTTCCAGAAGCGCCTGGAAGATGCAGTCAGTTCCATGCTCTGACTTGGCTGGTCCTATATGGAGACAGGAGTTGATGATCCTTATGGGTCCCTTCCAACTTAGGATATTCTGTGATTGTACAAAACCCAAGCAGATGGGCGTGGACACCTTATTTGTGGCCTCATTTGCATTTTCTAGGACAAGAGTTTAGAGACAAGGGGAACACATCTGTCTCCTGCATAAGCAGAGAGCCAAGACTAGCAGTGCCTGAGGATCCTGGCTGAGATGCAAGCTCCTACACAGATTTTGTTAATTTCATTATGTTCATTTAAGAAAAAAAGTAGGGAAAAAAAGAAAGGTTTTATGCAAAACACAGTTCTGGGGCTTCCATAAATGACATCTGCTCTGAAGCCAGGTTTTAGTACTGCTCTGGTCTGCTCTGGTTTGGGATAGGGACATGCAAACAACAGCTGTATTTTCTATTGTATGTCCTACCTTTCTCAGGACTGATGCTAACACAAATCACTTCACTGGCACTAAAACACAGCTGCATCTCACAAATATTTTTTAACAAAGACTACCAGAAAATATCACATTCTTACAAATGTGTGAGCATCACATCTGGCTAAAGTCTTAGTGGTAGTCAGATATGTAAGTTTACTTCAGATGGGTAGGAGGTGATATGGTTTTAGGTCAGCATCTCCCTAAAAGCAGCACAGGATGTTACTGACAAATATAATAGCTGATATTTTGTCTGGAAAACTGCACATCCAAAACATCAGCTTGCTCTGGGTTGTTGGACGGAGGGTTGGAAGGGGAAATATCACAGCTTCTCTGAAATGGTAGGTGACTTTTTCAAGCAGTGAGGCAAGACTGATTCAGGGAGCTGATCTATTGAGCCTTTCAGGGGCTGTTTGTTTTCTGATTAAATTTATGTATTTTCTAAATGGCAGCATGTGGAATGTGTCCCTTTCTGCTGAGGTTTCCCGCTGCATAGGCAATCCATCAGCTTTATTTGACAGACTTTTTTTTGTCCTAGAGAAATGGCTTTTATTTCGAAACAACCATGTAGCTATAGGTTCCTCAAGAAAAAAGGACTATAGTGTTCCCTGTTGTTATCTTCATAAGGCTCCTCATGTGGATATTAGTCTAAATAATTAGTCTTCCCAAAGGGAGATGGGGAAGTGGTACTTTCTTTTCATTCAGTGTTACTTGTATAGGGTGACATCTAAGTAAATGAGTTGAGGTCACATGTGACCTCGCAGTTTGGGCAGAGAGGAAGGGAAAGAGGAGCAACTGGCATTGCAGCAAAATTTAATTGGTTTCCTGTGAATACAACGCATAGACTTTTCATCAGAATTTCAAACATCCACTTTCTTCCTTGGTGTGGATGCTCCCTCTCTGTATCTGCAGTTATTTCACATATATTTTACCTCTACTTCCTTTGTGTGACCCCATGTGCCTATGCATACATACATAGGTACAGGTATAGACAAAACCCATTGATATAGCAGCTACCCTATGTTCTCTGCTGCCTCGCTACTTTACCAACACCAGTTGGCATCCATTTCTGCTTGCATGCCATTTTTCAGCCAGCCCATGGTACCTTCCAAGGGCATCCTGCAGTTTTCAAGCTACTGAGAATGAAAGAAGAAGAAAACAGAAGTTTTTCAGTATCAAACCTGTTCTTCACTGTGAACCTGTCCTCCTGCATACACATGAAAGACTTAAACTCCCCCCACCCCGTTGAGGTAGCCTGCAAGGAGCTGATTGAAATTATTAAATACCATATTCTCCAAATAAATGTCCAAGCTGAAATACATCTTGCTTGAGAAAAAAAGAGAAAGAAATATAATTTTATGCTATTATTAAATGTTCACCCACAATCTGTCATTGTGCTATAAAAGATGAGCAGAATAAACACAACTAAAGTATACATAAAGAAGATAATACAAATTAAGATAAGGGAAGCAAATAAATTTGTTGCATTTTCTGAAAAGGAAGTGAAATTATGGGAAAGTTGCTAGTCAAATGCCCTATAATCACACCTACAGTATGTTACTTTGTCATGGTTTTGCCCCAGCTGAGAGCTGAGCACCACACAGCCACTTGTTCTTTAAAAGGGAGTGTGGGGTGCGGGGGTGAAGTTGAAGGAAGGAGAAAGGGAAGGAAAAGGGGAAAAAAATGAAAACCAAGGAACTAAGATCTCAAGGGTTGGGATAAGGATAGTTTACTGGAATAGCAGAAAGATAGATATAACAATAATAACAGGACTTTATAGTAAAATATATGAAACTGGTGATACAGGATGCAGTTTCTCACCGAATCACACATCTCAGGTTGTACAGCCCAGAGCCATCCCAAAAACCAGACTGTGCCCAAAACTGTGCATCCTGTGCCTGCTCCTCCCTCCACAAGTCCCCCTTTTATACTGAGCATGAAGTAATTGGCATGGAATACCCCCCTTGGTCAGCTTGGGTCACCTGTCCTGGCCGCATCCCCTCCCTTCTTGTTAGTAGGGAAATATGAACAACTGAAAAAGTCCTTGACTGCTTGGCAACAACTAGAAACATCAGGGTGCTGTCAGCACTGCTCTCATCCTGACTCCCAAACACAGCATTCCATCCGCTATTAGAAAAGAAATTAACTCCATCCTAGCCGAAACCAGGACATGCTAAGCTTTACAGAAGAAAATATCTCTTTATTATTTGACAGGCTATACCTACAATATATAAAATTTATTTGGAACGATGTAAAGTTCTGGTAAATCTCAAAAGACTTTTGTCTATAAAAAAAATAGGCCTAGTAAAATGCATAAAACAAAACAAGAAAAACAACAAAAAATCACTGGCTAAAATTCTGATTTTGTAGGAGTCAGTAGTGAAACTTCCAGTCAGTTACAGATATCTAGTAAATTATTCTATACAGCTAGACAAAAGAAACATAAATAATGTACATTTCTTTTAAGTATAGTGTGTTACACAGAAGCGTACATACATATTTCCAAGCACAGTTAATTTCTTGAATATGGAAATCACTCTATCTGCAAAACTCTTTTGAAGCGTGCAAGAAGACCTGTCCATTTTTAGTATCCCAATAAATGCGGTTCCTACTAAACTAGATAAGAAATTAAAATATTGCCTTATGAAAAATTCAGATTTCTTTTCTCTTTCAGTCCAAATAAACAGATAGATTGTGCCCATACATAAATTTTCACTCAAAAAAACACCAACACCACCACTCTATAATGTCTTTCAAGTTCCCTTCCTTCTACTTCCTTGCTGTTTTTCTGCTTTCCCTTCCTTCCAGCTTGCTCTCTGCACACAAGCTGGTGCACTATATATAGCTCTGAAATTGAGGGGTGTCTTTAAAAATGCAGCATCTCTTGTCAAGTTTTGCTGGAAGCAGCTCCACATGAAGGGCTTGCCACAGTTTTACAGGCTCTTACACAGGCTTACAGGGACTGTGAGGGCACACGGGGAGCAGAGACGGCAGCTCAGGGATAAGGGGAGAGGAGCTGCTCGCTCAGGCTTTCATTGGCATTTCCACAACTGCACAGACAAATTTCCCCAAGTCCTCTGAATTTGCCTCAATTCCCTGCCCACTGCAGAAGCCTTCATTGTACACATCTGGGCACTGGTGGGACTTTTCCATGCCACTGGTTTAATTTGGTCTTGCTTATGCACAAAAAGGCAGACATGATAATCTAATTTTTTATATATGTGCATTTTTTAAAGACTCAGCACAAGATCATTTCATTAGTGTATCTGAATAGGTTGCCATATGTACCACTGCCCCTTGGACTCATGGTGGTCATCCCTTGCCTATTGGCAGTGGAAGATAAACACACGTGTTGAGACCTGATGGGAGGAGAGCATCCCAGAGCAACTCAGGGGACTGCAGACCCCTTACCTCCAGGTGTTTGTTGGCACAGATCTGAACCAAAGCAGAGGCACATCCCAGAGACTGAGTCTAATACAACAGCAATGCTTTCCCAGCTGCTCCAAATCTCATTCCCAGTTCTCCTGCCACAAGCACTGAAAAGTTTCAACCCTCACCTTTCTGGAGGACATGCAGATTTCAGCCAGAAGTTAATAAAGTAGGCTTCAATTGTATCACTGATGTTTGAATCTCTTTAGAGTGAGCCAGGCTCAATGTTATGAATCCCTAGTCCCTATTAATATATTATATCTGAATTAAATTCCCCCTTCCCCTGTTTCCTCAGATATTATTATGCCTTATTGCAGTTACATAAATTCACTGCTCTAATCCCATCTTCTTGGTTATTAAGTAATGTGGTATGCTCAAAGGTGACTGGGTGATTGAAATTGCATTGTTTGCTTCATTTAATATCCTGAAATAGAGCTTAATGTTTGAGCTGTGGAATATCAAACAAACAGAAAAGACACAGGCTAAGTCAGTGTAGAGGAATATATACTCCTACTGTGATCGGGCCAGTTTCCCACAGACAGTAAGGAGAGTAGCAGAGGTGACTCCCCTCACCGCAGTACAAGCTGGCTCCCATTAGAAGGGCTGTGAATTACTTCCTTGAACTAGTCCCAAAACAAATATGAGCTGATAATTGTCATGGAGACCCAAGAAAGACCCAAATACTCTGCCATCATTATTTGCTTCACAAAAGCACTGATTTTTATTTTGGTGCTCCTCTACTAAAGGTCGTTTTTTTTTTTAACTACGAAGGAGCTCATTTGATGTGCAATGCCAATAAAAAAGTGGGTGGTTTAAATCCATCAAGCTACTCAAAATCTTTGTCCCCGCGAGGCAGGCCACCATCCCTTTGAGGAATGAGAGCAGCCATCCTCCAGAGTCAAGGAAACATCACATCTTGTTGAGATGCTAGAGAAGACTCCAGCGGTAAGAGTCCTGTCAAAGACTGACGTCTTGTGCCGACCTCAAAGGCTCTATCTGCTGGGAGTCCCATGTGGGCTGGTGGCTGGAAGTAGCAAAGCTCAGGGGAACTGGAAGGAAATGCATCCCCATAGACAGAAACTGATGTAGGAGTTCCTAACAATTATTATGTTCTCAGGGACAGGTTAGGCACTGATGTTGGTTTTCTGCAGGTCCATTGCTTTGGTTGTTTTGGTTTCTGTTTGGTTCATCATTTGAAATCATATTTTATTGCTGCTTCTAGGAGATCTGAGATAGAACAAAGGGCCTTTTGCATTTAGACCCCTTCTGTTCTGTGGGGTCTCACCAAGCTGCACTGAACCACAGCACTACTAGCTGGTGTCAGCAGCAGAGGCTCCCCTGTTCTGCTACTAAAATCTGAAGGTAGCTTCTATGAAGACAGCAACCTTGTTGCGGACTGGTTGGTATAATTACCTTGGCTAGTATCAGACCTTTGGGATTTGTGGTTTCTCATGAACTAAGAGGGTTTTCCTCAATTTAACATTTTCAGTAATTCAGTTTCAGTGTTAAATACCACGGTATTTACCTAGTGTCTTCATCAGTTCAAGGTACAGAAAGTGAAAATAACTCACAAAATAGTTTGAAGCATGTCTGTAAATCTCCCTAGAAGATGGCAGAACATGGCAGATACATGATCAGCCACCAAGAATCATTACTGGGTTAATTTGTGTGAAATGAAAGAAGTTGTGCATACAATCTCTTAAACAGCACTCAGCTAAATGGGTTATTTTTCCATTGGTAGCAGTATTAGCATGTATCTTTTGTGTATTGCAGGAGGAAATGGCAAAAATTATCACAGTCATCTTCATTTTATTGCTGGAGAAACATGATGAGTGGTGAATGATTCTTAATATCATAACCGTCTGTATGCAAGGAGATGAAAGTGTAACTGGAGACCATTGTTCATTTTCATTCTGTCTGTGATCCATCATTCCAGCGTGCTTTTTCATCTTGCCTTCCTAATATTTGCACGTCTGAACCTCGAAACACGGAGAAGAAAATCTTCAAATATTTCTCCCATGCAAATAGCTGTTCCTTCAAACATCTTGAAAATCAAAGAAAATGTTGTGAGCCGTTTCAATAAAACAACTTATTAAGTTAAAACGAGTCTAAATATATTTTGTGTTTCCTCTCTTGTATGGCACAAGCAGGTGCGCAATTAGCTACATAAGTGCACCATACAAGTGCACAGAGAAAAGCATGTTGTGGGTGAAATGCCCAACTTGCCATGCAATCACCTAGTATTGAAAAACCACCGCGTTTTCAGAGCACACAGGCTTCTTCCATCTGCTGCAGCATTCAACTGGAAAATCTGCAGCTGTAGCTAAATTGCTCAGTAAAATCTCCACTCTCAGCACTGGGAGGGACATATATCAAGCTTCTTCAGAACGGCTGCTGCTTCTGATTCGGCCATTGAGCCGTGTTGATATGGCAGGTGATAAAACAGAAGTTCAATGCAAGTATCAAAGTGCTACCCTGTCTGCTGATTTTTATATAAAGACCTTGTAACACTGCTCTGGCAGGAACACAACCAGTAGGATGGGCATGGCAGGGAGAGACCTTGCAAAAAGGGAGCGTTATTGATGCCAGACCTTGCTCTGTTCAATACACAGCATGTGGCTGCTTGCCACATCCCCGAGAAGCTGCTCAAGGCCTGGCTTGTGTCAGTAGAAGTGTAGCAGGGATGCAATGAGTTCCCTGGAGGATGGTCAGATATGGTAAGACAGGGAAGGTTTTCACATTTTCTTGAATTGACAGTGTGGCCACCGAGGCTTTGCTCTTCATCCCAGCATAGCAAATGTGTGGATTTACTTCATATGAATACCATTTCTGCTTATAAAAAGGGGTACAGCTCAGCCATCCCTTTTCAACAAAGAAAGATCCACAGCAACCCTTGGGGAATAGCAGAGGAACTTCCTGGTGTCTCCTTTCCCAATGCTATGTCCTGGTCTATCACTGACAGCTGTCTGGCTCTTAGTTTCTTCTAGTAAGGCAACCCAAGCTGCCTGGATGCTGTCCGTTCCCCCTCTACCCCTTACAGATAGAACTGTTTCCCTGAAACATTGCTTCAAAGAAGCAAAATAATCTTTGATTCAAATAAAGCCATTGGGTAGTGCATAAACCTTTTTAAGCAACCATTCGTGTTTTGGAACACTACTACCATGTTCACTTGTTCATTCACACTTTCTCAACCTAAGGAAAAAGAGTTTTTTCTGGTTTTGTACTGTGATGATGTTCTGTAGACCTCTTCATTTTTTTATTTGTCTCTTCTAGCTACTCTTCAGTCCTTCCTATGAATTTCCTAAAGAATAATGCCTTAAATAGTGTTTATCTCACCAAGGCCCGCCAGATGATGGACAGAAAAGAATAATTTCCTGTAGTATCTTACACATGAAATTCTGCCAGTATATTACAAAATGAGACTTTCCTTTTTTTTCCCCAGCAACACCAGATTGCTGACTCAGGTTGAGTTTTACATCAGCTATAACTCACAATCCCTTTCCCGCATTATTGCAGCTTGCTAGTTAGTCTCTTAATTCCTGTGCTTCCTGCTTCCTCATCAAAATGCTTCACACTTGAATCTGTTGATTTTAATCTTTCATTTCAGACCATTGCTTCAGTTTATTAAGAATTTTGATCCCTGATTCTTCAATATAGTTCGGCGCTCCTGGCTCAGCATTATCCCTGAATTCCAAGCGCATTCTTTAGACCAAGTCATCGATGGAAGAGTTGAATGAAGGAAAATCTGCAGCGATACCTATAGGCTTCCCTAGAATAAACTGCCACTGTGTTATAGTCCAACCAGCTGTGTGCACTATGGCAACCTCTTCTATACTGTATTTTCCTTTACTGAAGAGCACACGAGGCCCAACACCGTGTAAAAGCCTTAATAATAACAATATATGTCACGCCTGCTGCTTTTCTCTGTTCACTTGGCTAGTTATCTCTTCACAGACGCAACAAGGCTGGTCCCATGTGAAATATTCTTGGCTGATGAACTGCTTATGTAATCATCTGTTGTAGCATTTTCAAGGTATTAAAGTTATCCCAATGAGTCTATACTTCCCCCAGTCATACTGTTGCCCTTTTATTAGTAGTAGGTACTGCATTTGACCTTCTCACACCGTTTGAGATTTTCTCTAACCTCCACAAGTTCTTGAAGAGAATAAATAATGGTTCAGAAAAGCCTTTGGCTACTCCTGAAGTTCTCTAGGTTGAATTTCAGAAGTCTCCTTGCCTGGAGTATTTTTAAATAACCTATATTTTTTTTAGCCTTTCTTACTATCTTCTGTATTTATACCCGTCTTAAAAGCATTTGCATTGGGCAAACACCAGTGGCCACATCAATTTTCAACTGGTAAAGTGAAAAGAGAATTAATTCTCCAAGGTCTAATTTACTACCATGCAGCTAACCTAGGTGTTTAGCATCCCTTCATATTTATTGTTAATCCAGTGACTGCATGCAGTTAACAGACCAATTTTTGGCACCTCCTGTTTTCTCTGGCTGTTTAAATGTGCTGCGGTGGTTTCAGCTTCTTTGAACTGCCTCCTGTGATAGATATTTTCTGTAACTGTGGAATATTTTTAGTCAGAATTTGTTTTAATAGTTATTAATGTGTTACAGTTCATGAGCTACATCCATCACTATTTAATTAATTTCTGATGGGTGTGCGGGGCAGGGGGTGTTGGCCTTGTAGTATAACAGCTGCATATCTCTAATGTTTTAGGGACAACAACTCTTCGGAAAAAAAGGACCCTGGGACTAGCAATGACTGTTGATGTTACATCCTTAATCTTTCAACATGTGCAGAAGGCAATGTGACCCGGTGAGAAGCTCTGCAGCATACTTTTTCAAAACAATATTTTTTTGTGACGTTTCTTTGGATGTTTTGTGCTGTGTTGGTTTTGTTTTGTTTTGTTTTGTTTTGTTTTAATGGGAGACTGAGACAGACAGCAACATCTGGCTGAAAATTTTCCCTGGTGTAGATATGTCTCCTAACTGCACTGGCACAGCGGAAGACTAGAAGTAGATTCTGAGCCTGGATGCTTTCACTGTGTATCTATAGATTATACTGAGGGAGAAATGCAACAGTGAGCATCCTGCATATCCTTCCTGGGGGCTGGAACAAGGGGAACCAAGCAAAAAGGTGGGAAAAAGTTGACTTGAAAAGTTGCAGAGTACATCCTTAAAGATACTCAGATCTGACTGGAGATGACTCCGAGCAACCTACTGTATCTGACCCCACTTCAGCAGGTGGGTGGACCAGACAATCTCCAGAGGTGCTTCCCTACCACTGTGTTTCTGTCATGGCATTTACTCCAGCCCTGTTCTTCCAGATATATGGCTGAAGAAGTGGCCCTTCATCTCAGAAAAGGCCAGAACAGTTCCTCTGTTCATATCCTGTTTTGTGTCACATATACTTTCCCAAAATTTTTCCCAGTTCCAGATAAAGTCCACCATGTTGCACTTCTGGTTCAAAGCTGCTTGCTTAATTTTAATAATTATTATTCTATGGTTTACTTCACAATGAACAGAATGACAGCATATCAAAATAGTTCTCATGACACGGTTAAGGGCATACCCTCTGCCCTGGTTACAATAAATGCACTTCACAGTGTGCACTCTTCAGTATTCCTTCTTTATGTTGCCCTGTTTTGAGCTTGCAACATCCAATGTTTTTCACTTTCCTTTATTCTTTTGGACTAGGTCCACATCATGGCATGTGAAGGAAATAATGAATCAATTGATCAATTAGTTGGATCGATAGCTCTGTTTTGACATTCTGCATTAAGCAGTAACTAATTGCCCAATCCTAAATGCTTTTAAAAACATATCTAGGAAATCAATAGCGCAGTAACTGCATTTTAAACAGAAGAATGAACACAGCGATGTAGGAGGAAATGGGCAGCCATAACCAGGCTATGCACCACAGCAGGAAGGTTCTCTACAGTTTTACATTTTATGTGTCTTTGTTCACATTCTTTTCCTGATAAGTCACGTTCATTTGTATAAAGGAAATCCTTAGCTCTCCCAGAGTTTCCGTAACCAGTGACCTCCTTGAGGCACCACAAGGTCTTCCTAATTCACAATGAAATGAAGAGTAATTTAGCTAAGGGGTTTAGCCAGCCAAGGTAACTCTTATTGACTCAGATTACTCTCTCTACTTCTGTGTTCAAACTTCCTACTTTCATTCATTCTTCATAATTTTCCACTTCTGAGTAGTAATTCCTCCTGCCCCATTAAAGTTGTGTTTCAGTCTGTGCTATGATGAGGCTCGACGCATTGCTCTAGCTACCTCTTCTTGTGAAGGGTTCCTTCAAGTCCGTTCTTATCTTTAAATTTTGAACTGTTATGTGTTTTAATTATTATTATTTATTTATTGAGTGGCCAGTCATTGAGTAGTAACAGTAAAAAAAAAAAAAGAAGTTACTATTTTCAAACATTCCTTCAGTGGACAATTTTCCCATTTGGAGCCCTAAGGATTCAAGGAACTATTCCAATAGATGCTCCTCCAACCCCTAATCCCACAGGTTTTGTGTTGGTTAACATTACATGAAAACACATAACATCTTTTGGTAGAAACAGACAAAACAGGTATTCCCAGAAGTGATTTAGTAAGCACTGATGACCTCTGGTGAAAAAAATTCCTTCCATGCAATCTTGGCTTCACCAAGGTGTATGAGAATTGTGCTGCTGATTGAATGATGTCAGGATTTACTCTGCCTGCCAGCTCAAAATTCTGCACAAAACCTGTTGAGATTTTTTTTGGTAAGACATAGTTCAACAAGCCATCTGAGAGCCAGTTTCCTGACTGTGATTTCTAGCACACTTGAGTCTTAATAGAGGTTGGTGATGCCACATTTTTTGTGAGCTGGAGATGCATGATACATCTTACCATACATGGTAACATGCCAGATTTGCTCCCTTCCCTGGAGAGGACTTATCCCAGGAGGTAGTTCCCACAGCTCTGTGTGTAGCGTGTGTGTTTTCTTGTTTGTGACAGATATCCTCAATGAGTGAGCAATTCAAGGCAATTCCATATAATATGTATCATCTTCATTTAATGAGCAGATCAAGATGATTTCATATGGTGTACTGTAATAGAAGGTAAACGATCCTTTTCATTTTAGCTCTTTCAAAATCTCACACATTATACAAAATATGTCAGAGATGAAAATTGCCTGTGTAATAGATTTGGACTTGCCTGAAGTAATTTAGGAATATTATATGTTGGATTGGTTATTGAGCTGTCTGCTCCATGCATATGTATTCATACAGTGATTTAATTCAATAACTGGATTGTCAGGAAATGTGTCCAGGAAGAGTGCGAATTGAAACCAGATACATACTTCCTATCAGATACTTCAGACACAGTACAAGAGCTGTTCAATTTGATGTTTTTATTACAGCTCCCTGCTAAGCTCAACAAGTTTAGTTACGGGTCCAAGTACGTAAAGGAATAAGGAATTTCAGTTAGGCTTAGAGGAAGTTCATAAGGAGAACAGGGAGGCTAACAGTGCATTAAGATAATCCCAGACTTGAGAGAGCACTTGAAAAATTAACCCCTATTCAAGCACTCAGCAAACAACTCCTTAAGTAAGACAGACTTCTTGCAATTCTAAAAATCTTTTAATTTTTTTTTTCCTTTTTCTGCTGCTAAAATAAAATACTTATTTTCAGACAGGTATTTGACCTACCATATTCCCCCTTGTTCACAGCTTCCTGCATGGACAAACTGGTTGTCTTGCAGTAATCCTGCAATTAGACCCGAGTGTGAAATGTGGTTATATCTTAAGAGTCTGGTCATCTGGGGCCATCTAGGAGAGAGCAATTCTAATAATATGCTGTAAAGACGACAAAATCAGAGGTCTGAAATAAAGCACAAAGTGCAGAGAGGCTATCATAGGCATCACTTTTCCAAGACAAGCCAGCTAACAAGACAGATGATGGATCAGATGATGAAATGATGCGTATTGCACTGGTTAAATAGGTTATTTTCCTGAACTTGAGCTAAGCAATTTGAAAATTTCAGATGAGAAGATACTCGAAGCAGAAAAATGTGAACTGGATAAATATTCCAATGGCCTTTTTCAAACAGAACATGTCAGCTGAACCTCAAGAACGCCTGTAATCAGTCCCACAGGTTTATCAGATCACCAGACAATTAAAATATCTTCAATCCACAAAAATTCTAAGATGTAATTTTCAAAGACACTTTGCAAATAACATTTTACTAGACTTAGATACATTTTGAGTTTCTGTTAAGGGAGTTGAAACACTCAGATCTATGTACAGGAGAATAACCTTTAGGAACCTGGGTTTTCGCTGAACACTACAGTGTCTCTCAAGCAGTTTTTACAATCTGGTGAGTGTTGTAAAAGGTATCCTAACTGTGAAGTGTATAATAATGAGCATGGGTCCTCCCTTGTAGTGCTGGAGGAAATAACCCCTTTGAGTGCAGGTGTCAAGCCCAGAGGAACCTCTGCTAATACCTGAGAAATCTCTGGGAGGCTGAACATTGAAACTGCACAAGAGAATTTCCCACAAATTTTCTTGTCATTGTCCTGGTTTTGGCAGGGATTAAGTTGATTTTATTTCTTTATGGTAGCTGGTGTAGCACTGTGTTTTGGATTTAGGGTGAGGATCATGTTGATAACACACTGATGGTTTTAGTTGTTGCTGAGCAGTCAAGGACTTTTCAGCTTCTTATCCTGCCTTGCCAATGAGAAGGTGGGGACACCCAAGAAGTTGGGAAGGGACACAGCCAGGACAGCTGACCCAAACTAGCTAAAGGGGTATTCCATATCTTATGATGCTATGGTCATATCCCAGCATGTCTCAGCAACTAGCTGAGCACTGGCTTCAAGTGGTGAGCAACTGTGCTGTGCATCACTTGTTCTGTATCCTCTTCATTTTCTTCTAGCAGTAGTAGTAGTCATTATAATAACCTTCATTTTCTGTGCTCTTAAGCTGTCTTTATCTCAACCTATGAGTTTTACCATTTTTCTTTTAAATTCTCTCAAACATCCTACTGTGGGGGGAGTTGTGGCCAAACAGCTATGTGGTTGTTAGCTGCTTGCAAGGGCAAACCACGACAGTCCCAGGTAACAGAGAGTACTTTATTACATGTTGCCCATGTTATTTATTAGTTCTCTTCCAAAGGACAGAAGACAGTCGATACAGAGCTAGAAATATGGATGTCAGTTTACAATGGAAGGTGCTTTATGAAACCTATTCACTCTGATCAAATTTCTTTATACTGTGTCTGTTGTCTTTTCATGAACCAGTATAAACCTCCTATGCCCTCTGGTTTTTATGGAAGGTTCTTAACTGCTTTCATACAGATACTTTGAATGTGATTTTGTAGAACACAATGGTCACAGAGAGGAACTTGAATCCAAGACAATGAAGGGTGTGTGTCTATCACCGTGTGCTCCAAGACAGAGAAAGGTTGTGAGTTTGTGTCCCAACCTGGGCACTGAGACATCCAACCCCACAATGACCACCAAAACCACTCCCCCACCCCAAACAGCCCCTTTTATGGGGAAGTGATGTTAGTGCCCCAGCTGGCTGTTCCCCAGCTTGGGGCCCAAACATCTGTTGTAGTGGTGGAGCATAGAACTTGTAAACTTAAGGTCCTGAGTTCCAGCCCCAACCTGGGCATCCAAGAGCCCCACAGTGACCACCAAAGCTGCTTCCCTGCCCCCAAGAGCCCCTTTTCACAACCAGCACCACGATGACCACCAAAGCTGCTCTACCACTCTAGGAATGCCCCGCCCCTAACAGCCCCCTCATGGCTGTGGTGGTTTATCCCTGGCTGGAGGCCAGATGCCCACCAAAGTCAGTCTATCACTCCCCTTTGTAGTTGGACAGGGAGAAAATAGATATTGAGAGGCTTAGGAGTCAAGATAAGGAGAGGGAGAGATCACCCCAGAATCAATGTCATAAGCAAAACAGACTCAACTGAGGGAAAGAAAACTCTCATTTATTATACTACACTACACACACAGTGAAACCAGAGCTGGATAATGAGAAGTGCGGCCAGATCTTAAAGCACCTTCCTCCCACCCTTCCCTTCTTAGCAGACTTCACTTTAGTCATGATTTCGCTCCCTTCTTCCCCCCATTGTAGCATGGAGAGGGACAGGAAATGAGTGAATGGGGTTTTGGACAGCTCCTCACAAGCTGCTTTCCTTCTCCAGATCTTAAAACACCTCTACCTTCTCCCCCACCCCTCCCTTCTTGGCAGACATCACTCTAGTCATGGTCTTGCTCCCTTCTTTCTCCCCATTGTAGGCACAGGGAGAGGCAGGGACTGGGAAAATCCGGGCTTCAGTCAATTCCTTGCAAGTTGGTTTCCTTCTTGGCCAGGGGGGGCATTCATTCCACACACCCTTCCCCTGCTGCACCATGGGCTCCCACCCACAGGAGACAGTCCTCCATGAACTTCTCCAACAAGAGCCCTTTCCCATGGGGCTTTAGCTCTTCACCAGCTGCCCCGCCATGAATCACTGTTATGGCAGGCAGTCATAAATCACAATGTCTCTCAGTCCCAGTCCTCCATGGGGTCACAAGCCTCCCCCCAGCAAACCTGTTCCAGCATAAATCTCTGTCTTGCTAATCTCTGTGTCTCTGTCTCTCTCCATGGACTGCAAGTGCTGGCAGGGGCTTACTCCAGCGCAGGTCGCAGCATCTCCTGTCTGTCTCCACCTGCTCCATCCAGCGTGGAGCCTCTCCACGGGCTACAGGTGGGGTCTCAGCCTTTTCCATGAGCTGCAGGGGGACACCCACTTCACCATGGGTTCCTCCACGGGCTGCTGGGACATCATTCTCCCCGGCACCTGGGGCACCTCCTCCCCCTCCTCCTGCCCAGCCTTGGTGTCTGCAGAGTTTCTTACATCTCCTCACTCCCTTCTCTGGTGGCAAAATGCAGCTGCTTGCATTTTTTTCTCCTATACCTGATTCCCAGAGGCGCTGCGACCATCACCAACTGGCTCGGCCTTGGTCAGCAGCAACTCTGGCCTTGAAACAGCCGATGTTTCCTTTCTGGGGCCTGCAGAGAGCTTCTAGCTGCTTCTTGCGGCAGCCATCCTTGCAGGCCACCATTCTCTAGCAGTACCCAGTTATGCCAAACTGCAACAATGAGGAAGTGATGTTACCCAGCTTGGGGCTTAAAGGTCCTGGGCAGTGGTAGTGTAAGATTTGTAATCCTAAAGTGGTGAGTTCCAGCCCTGACTTGGGCACTGAGACATCCAGCCCCACGATGACCACCAAAGTGGCCCCCCTGCCCCCAACAGCTCCTTTTCAGCACAAGCCCCACCATGGACACTAGAGCCACTCTACCACTCTGGGAATGTCCCACCCCAAACAGCCCCTTTTATGGGGAAGTGATGTTGTGTGGTGTAAAAAACTTGAGAAGACAGACGTCATCACTCTCCATCACTCAACCTATATGTGACCCCTGGCTGCAGTTGAAGTCCCCCAGCTGCCATTCAGATGCTTAGCCCACCCCCAGTTATAAAGAGAACAGTTGTCAGCTGCCTTGGCTGTTTTCCTCCTCCAGCTTCTTGGGTGCCTCCCACCTTCTCATCAGCAGGGAAATATGAACAACTGAAAAGACTGCTTGGCAGCTACTAAAAACATCAGTGTGTTTTTAACATGATGATTCTCATCCTAACTCCCAAACACAGCATTACACCAGCTACCAGAAAGAAAATTGAACCCTACCACCAGGACACATGTATTTCCACGTCATCAGCTACTGGGTTGGAAGGTAGGACATTAATTTTGCGAGAGACACCAGAAGACACAGTGCTTTTCCACTCATAGTCTTGCCTATCCTCTATAATTGGCTAATGAAAAAAAAATTTTTTTCACTTCTAAGACTAAATGCTCAAAGGAGAGCCTGCATGTGATCCAGATACCATATTTAGCTTCTTCTAGGTGATAGATTAAATAAGAAAAATGCATCTTTTATATTACAAGATGTTAACAGAAACTTTTTCACTGTCCATCTCTCTTTATAATTCATAAATTCATCGATCGTTTTAGGTTCATCTCTTTGTGCTATTCACCCATTCTCCTCAGCTCAAGAATGCTGCTCTCAAACACAGCTTGTCTTCAAAAGATTGCTTTTCCATGAGAAGTACATTAAAAATGATCATCAGTGGGAGTGGCACAAATACACTGCGATGTATTTTCAGCTTGAAAGCATCTGCAGTGGGAGATGTTTTACTGTAAAATGCTTTTTCTCTAGGGTTCCTCTATGCTTTTCAAGTCCTCATCTTTCTGCAGTGCAAGTATACAAAATATATCTTATAGAATTGTAATTATTTCTGAACATTGCCAGTCAACCCAGGGTAGAGCTAATATGCTGGTCCCTGATCATCACTGTCTAACACCATTGACTCCAGTAGGAGAATCCCTTGAATTAAATCAGCCTGATATTTCTTTGAAAATGCACTTTTCCCACAGAATTTCTTTCACGAAGACAGAAATGTGAAAAGAGACTCAGTCCCTTACAGACTGTAACTCCAGGCCCTTGAGATAAAACCATAGTTCAACATGATTATATAGAAAATGGGAGAAAACAGATGATTCCAATAAACTTGAAAGCAGTTTTTTTTCAGAACATTAAAAGTCTGACTGATAAAGGCAGCCTGATACTTACTGTGAGGCTAGATGTTCCTCAAAATACTATCTTATGCAAACACAAAGCATTAGCGTACTATCTCTTCAATGAAAGAATCGCTGCTCATGGTAAAATTGAGATCTCCAGTTAAAAGACTTTGTATGTAATTTTCATCACTGTGGTGTAGTCTGGAAGGGATTAATTCATAGATGTTTGGGAGAAATGAAGTCACTGCAGATAAAGTACATTACAGCTCAGAGGTTGGAGAAGTTACCAATAATGGGGAAGATATCACAAAAAGATATAGTAAGTGGTGCAGTGGAATAAGTCCATCAAATAAAGTCAAATGAAGAACTTGCATCCAATGATGAAAAATACAGGTTTGTACTTAATGACTGAAGCCTGCATTCTTGGAAAGAGAGACTCTTTGAAGAACTTAAAAGGCATTATAGATAACCTGGCACCAGGATCTCTTTTTATCAAGAGCAGGTGTCTGCTTAAAAGTTTATTCTACCTCTCCCCATTAGTCATAGAACATTAGGAGTTGGAAGGGACCATGAAAGATCATCTAGTCTAACCCCCTGCCAGAGCAGGATCACCTAGAGTAGGTCATACAGAAACACGTCCAGGTGGGTTTTGAATGTCTGCAGAGAAGGAGACTCCACAGCCTCTCTGGGCAGCCTGTTCCAGTGCTACAGCACCCTTTTTCCTTATATTTACACAGAACCTCCTATGCTCCAGCTTGCACCCGTTGTCCTTTTTCCTGTCATTAGACATCACTGACAAGAGCCTGGCTCCCCTTTACATATTTATAAACATTAATGAGGTCACTCCTCAGTCTCCTCCAGGCTAAAGAAACCCAGCTCCCTCAGCCTCTCATAAGGAAGGTGTTCCACTCCCTTAATCATCTTTGTGGCCCTGTGCTGGACTCTTTCAAGTAGTTCTCTGTCCTTCTTGAACTGAGGGGCCAGAACTGGACACAATATTCCAGACATGGGCTCACCAGGGCAGAGTAGAGGGGAAGGAGAACCTCTCTCAACCTACTAGCCATACCCCTGCTAATACACCCCAGGATGCCATTGGCCTTCTTGGCCACAGGGCCACATTATAGGCTCACGGTCATCCTGCTGTCTTCCAGGACCCCAAGTCCCTTCCACTTATGCCGCTGTCCAACAGATCAGTCCCCAACCTATACTGGAACATGTAGTCTTTTGTTCCCAGTTGTAATACTCTACACTTGTCCTTGTTTTATTTCATTAAATTTCTCCCTGCCCAACTCTCCAGCCTGTCCAGATCTCACTGGATGGCAGCACAGCCTTCTGGTGTGTCAGCCATTCCTCCCAGTTTTGTGTCATCAGCAAATTTGCTGATGGTGCACTCACTTCTCTCATCCAGATCATTGATGAATATACTGAATAGTACTGGTCCCAGTACCGAACGCTGAGGGACTCCGCCAGATACAGGCCTCCAGATAGACTCTGTCCCATTGACCACAACTCTCTGACTTCTTTCCTTCAACCAGTTCACAATCCACCTCACCACCACACTTCCTCAGTTGAGCTGCGAGGACGCTGTGGGAGACAGTATCAAATGCTTTACTGAAATCAAGGTTAACCCTATCCACTGCCCTACCATCGTCTATCCACCTGGTTAAGTCTTCATAGAAGGCTATCAGATTGGTCACTGGGCTTCATGCAGGAATTACTAATGAAATTTTAGGATAGGTAGAGGAGGTCCAATCAGGGAAAGACTAGTCCCTTCAGACTCTAAAAATCTTGATTAGTCCAAAATAACATATTGGCTTAGGAGAATCTGCCACAGGAGGCACAACATGAATACAACTGCTTCTTCTAGGAATGTCCAGCTCTGAGGCAAACAAAATTACTGCGGTAGATAAAAAGTCTTTCCTGCGAAAGGACCCACAACAAACTACAAGCCCAAAACATAACTAAAGAGATGTAATGAAAATAGTTTTACCAAAGAAGCTTATTAAATATACTTTTTAAAAGTCCAAATTCACTGAAGTGATCACTGTATTCTACAGAGATGAAACAGACAAAGATTAAGCCTTATTCTGCAAGTTTGAATCACTCAATTTAATTTTAAAAGTCATTTAATCTTTTTAAAAATATTAAATATGTTCAAGTTTAAAATGGAGAAATCATAATATTTCAGAATTCTGCTCTCCCCTGGTTACACTCAATTGAAAGGCTGTAACCGAATAATAAAGAAAAACCCATCACTTTCCTTAAGTCAAATCAAATTGTGTTTTGTGGCAGCAGCACATAATCAAATTGCCATTTATTTCACTGTAGAGCCTATTCTGAATTGATTGGCCAATTAAGCTATCACTTGCTTTTTTTGGCAAAAATAACTGCCTTTGAATCATCCTGTTTGCTCCTAAGTTCACAAGACTCTGCAGGACACTGCAAGCCCTAGCCTAGCCTGGATAGAAAAGCAAACTGCTTCTTGCCTTAATGGCAGTGCAGAAGCCTTTCTAGGAGTTGAGTATACCTGAAAAGATGACATCCATTGCTTGCTAAATCTTTTCAGACCTTGTCACAGTTTTGCATAGCAAAGTGTTGGCAGAGAACAGGGGGCTGCAAAGATGGCTGCCACACGAAGCAGCTAGAAGCTCTCTGCAGGCCCCAGAAAGGAAACATCAGCCAATTCAAGGCCAGAGTTGCTGCTGACCAAGGCCAATCCAATTGGTGATGGTCACAGTGCCTCTGGGAATCACATATAGGAGGAAAAAAAAATCCAGCAGGGGCATTTTGCCACCGGAGAAGAGAGTGAGAAGATGTAAGAAGCTGTACAGATATTAAGGCCAGGAAAGAAGGGGAAGAATGAGGCACTCCAGATGCTGGAGAATGAGATTCCCCTGCAGACGGTGGAGAAGACTGTGGTGGAGCAGGTGTCCCCCCACAGCCCATGGATTAGAACAGGTATCAGAGCCCATCTACAGCCTGTTAAGACATTGACCCACACTGCAGCAGGTTTGCTGGGGGACTTGTGACTCTCTGGGGGACCAGGCTGGAGCAGTCTGGGCCCGAAGGTCAGCACCCCATGGAAGGGAATTGTGCTGAGGCACGTGGTGAGGAGATGACTCCCCAATAGAAAGGACTCATGCTGGAGAAGTTTGTGGAGGACTGTCTTCCATGGGTGGGACCCCACAGTGCAGCAGGGGAAAGGGTGTGTGTGTGGAATGTGCCCCCCCCAGCTAAGAAGGAAGACAACTTGGGAGGAACAGACTGAAAACCCCCATTCCCCATTCCCTGTCCCAGGGTGGAAGAAGGAAGCGAATTTATGACTAAACCCTGAGAAGGGAGGGGTGGGGGAAGGTGTTTTAAGATCTGGGACGGAAAGCAGCTTGTCAGGAATTGACCAGAACCCCACTCCCCATTCCCTGCCTCTCCCTGTGCCATGTTGGGAGTGGGAAGAAGGGAGTAAAATAGTGAATAAAGTGAAATCTGCTAATAAGGGAAGGGTGGGGAGAAGGTGCTTTAATACCTGGCTGCACTTCTCATTACCCAACTCTGGTTTCACTGGATGTGTAGCTGTAGTGTAATAACTTACTTTTCCTTCCTTTATTCAGTGTTGAGTCTGTTTTGCCCATGACACTAATTGCAGAGGCATTTCCTCTGTCCTTATCTCAACTCCTAAGCTTCTCAATATATATTTTCTCCACTCTTCTTGGCTGAAAAGGGGAGTGATAGAGTGGCTTTGGTGGGTATTTGGCCTCTAGCCAGGCGTAAACCACCACAGACCTTTGGTTACTAAAGATAATACGTTCAAGATGGGAGTCACCTATATGCTCCAAGTGCTTTTTCCTCAAAACTTTCCTGTAATCTCTTGCAATGGGGCCACCAGCAGCAGACTCCACCCCATCTCCTCACCCCCCTCCCCACTCCTCCCCCTGCCACTCTTCCCCTCCCCTGCCTGGGCAGTACAGGAAGCAACGTGTCTTTGTGTAGCTCATCCCTGGCTTCTCAGTGACAAATCAGTATCCCTCTGCACACATCCTAATGACTTGTTTCTGAGGGTTGGACCTTGCCCATGAAGTCTCTGAGCCTGGGGTGGTTTCAGAATGCTGGAGTTCTTCACAGCATGTGCTTTTGAACCAGAGTGGTGGCATAGCAGTGGTCACTACTAAGCCACGCACTTGGGATCTTCACAACTCTCTAACTTTCTGCAGAGTCTGGACTTCTTAGTTGTTAAAGCCCAGAATACCTTAGGTCCCTTCTTGGTGTTTCCTATCAGCTGAGATTCTCTGAAAGCCTAACAGCAGCCATGTATAAAAACAGACACAAGGGATATAGATGGCTTTCTGGTGTGAATCAGTACTAGTAATCAGTACTTCATGATCACCCTGCCTTGCAAGGTATCTCAGTACAGTCAAGGCTCAGATGAACAGCTCTGGGGCACAGCTCTTCAAGTGACAGAGCACTGAAACAGGCTGCCCAGGGAGGTTGTGGAGACACCTGAGTGTCTTCTCTGGAGACATTCAGAACCTGTCTGGATGTGTACCTGTGTGATTTAGTCTAGGTGATCCTGCTCTGGCAGAGGGGTTGAACTAGATGATCTTTCAAGGTCCCTTCCAACTCTTAATGTTCTGTGATTCTGTGATTCCATGATTTCCAGGACTTAATTTTGGACAAGCAAGCTTGATCTTATTCTTTTACAAGCAGGTAGTATCCCCTTTCTTTAGATACATAATTTATATTTTATCTCTGCTCCTAAAAAAGATGTTGTTTAATAAACAGGAGCCAGTAGCCACATCAAAATTTCATAAGGTCATTCTCCAGAAAATAATGAATTGCTTTAATTATCTGTGTAAATGTTTCTTTTTTAGTGTGTTATCTTAATAGGAGCATTTTTGGAAGGCTGCTGATTTCTCTTACTCTCCATAGTTTTGGCAGCTGGCCTTTAACAGCCAGAGTCACACCCCAAAAGTCACTGAGATGATGGTGCAGAAGAAAAAACGTTACCTAGAAATACAAAATATTTTTATCCATGTATTTTTCTTGGAAAGTGCTTTGTCCTTTGAAAAAAAGTCCGCAAAAATCCCAAACCAACAAAAACAACCACCACAGCCAAGCCATCTGCTATAAAAAAGGCTTGGGGAGAGCAGAGGAGTTGGGCTTTACCTTCTTCTGTTACACTGACAACTAGAAAGCTCTGGGTTGTCGGAGAAAATTTCTGAATTTAGTCCTTTAAGCAAAGCATTATCGTGCAACAAGGCTGCAGGAAAAGGGGATGTTGTTGCTTGCAGTAATGGGAATTCAGAGAAATCCTCATTGCAGCTTGGAGGATGGAAGGCGAACAGTATTAATTAGCACTTGAATGCAGTTTTACTGTTCTTGTCACTGACTGAACTAAAATTTCTGCTCCTGGTTCATCTTCCGGGCTCGCAGTTGAGACAGCTGACTGGGAAAACAGACCTGTCACGCTCCCCAAAAACCAGAGGAGAAGCAGACCCTCACAGTATGCTCTTGGCACTCCCGCCAAAGACGTAGCTGTGCTGCAAGGGTACAGTACGCCACTGAATGTGGAGGTATTTCCTGGCAGTAAGGACTCCTTACTCAGGCTCCTCAGCTTGGAGTCTAACACAAGCAAGGAGTAATCTTGACCTTGCACCCTCAGTCGTGCACATTCTGTAGCTAGCTTTGTTAAGGGACTGCTCTGCCTCCTGCAACCGGCTCGTTTAACTCCTGTCTTAGTTTCTAAAGCTGTAAAATGTTGTTCTATGCTTCTGTAAGCTCAGAAAATACCAGAGAGAAGGGAATCTCAGGTAGATACGCCATCACAAATGGGGACAAATTATGATTTAATTTTAAAGTAATTGTTTCATTTCTTATTTTGCAATGTCTGTTTCTGTTTAAATCACACTGTTGCTTCTTTTCTTACACCAAGATCACTTAAAATAGAAATATTTTGTTGCCATAGCAATGTTGCTCCTTTTGTAATTCTGTTATTTCAGGTTCATTGCAAACTACACTGCATAGCTGGAATTCAGGGATGGAAAGATGTTTCAGATCATCTCCTCCATCCTTTGAGCAGCATACAGTCAAAGTCTAAGGCATGTGTTAAAAATTGATACAAGTTCAGGGTGTTATCTAGTGTCAGCAGGAGCAATCCAAATTGCAGTGAGCTTAATAAAGAGTTAAATAATGCAATTAAATATTTTTCTCATTATCCAAGATGGTTTTCAACTTCCCAGTTTTCCCTTCCAGCACAGATAAACACCCCAACCTAAAGAACTCCTTCTCCACTTTACTGTATTTATAGATAATCAATATGCTAAACAATGAAGCGTGTAATTCTCCATCAGATGGCAGGGCTTCTGTGGCTGCTGTCAGAGCATGTTTCCTCCTACCACCTCTGGTGCTCTTTACCTGACTCATGCCACTGGAAGACCTGACCAAAGATCTGGCCAAAAATTTTCACACCTGTCAATTGCCTTAGAATGAATATATTTGTTATGCTTGGTGGTGTGCCACTAGTGTATAAATACAGGGCCAAAGCAGGCTTACACCTCCGTTACCCAGAGCAAAAGGAGAGAATCAACCGAACTCGCGGGTAACTGACAGTGTCTGAGAGCAGCGCTGACTGTAGTTAGGCTGCCCGCAATCACTTACCATTTCACAATGAATAGTATGAGCTGTTTCTAATCAAATGCATTTTCTTCACCTGTGTATTCCTACCCAAAGGCACTTCTTTAACATAACATCATTTACAGTGCAGCGAGAAACCTGAAACATAGCATCACTGGCATCGCAGGAGCTGAAGCGAACTAAGAGCCTCCTCCTTGGGGGAAGAGGAGAATGCCACACACAACAGACAGGCTGACTTGGTTTTTTCAGTCCCCAGAAGCTCAACTATCTCCCTTTTTGTTTCCAGTCTCTGCTTAAAAACCACCTTCTGAAACACGCTGTCAAGCACACTGGCAAGGCTGTTCTTACCAGGACTGGATGCCAGGGCCTGAAAGGTAAAATCACAGAAGTGCAGCCCGGGGGCCTTGCAACTTTTACCTCAGTCACTGTATTTCCCCCTTGGCTTCAGAAAAACAGAAATCTCTAATGGTAACCTTATAAACAACTGGGACTTTAAATATGTCAGGGAGCTAGGCTGGTGTAACACTGAACAGAAATTAGCTTTGTCAACAGCATAGTGCTTGCTTCAGCTCAGGATTAGGCACTAGGGCTGTTTTTATTACTGGGCACTTAAATTTCCCTGTTCTTTCTGTCACGCTGTGCTTTGAGCTACTCTACTTAAAATAACAGTTTGCCATAACTGTTGAATATAATAATTCATGTTAATCGAAACAGTGTTCTCCCTGCCACTGTTGTCTTGATATTTAACACAGAATTTTGGAGAGGAAAGGAATTGCATATGCCTGCTATGCTGGTCTCAGGGCTGCTGAGCTCAAGGAGAAGGATGGAGTTCCCAGGACTTAAATCTCTGACCCGGACCCAAAAGAAGCCACCAAAGAATTTGCAGGAGAATTCAGCTTGTGCAGCCAAATCATGGGGCTTCTGCCTGTTTAGTGTTGCATATAAAACTTCCATGTTAAAATATCATCTCTTCTTAAAAGAAAAGCTACCTTTGAACAACTGAAGTCTGCAAAACAAGTGCAATAGCTGTGCTCTGGAATAGCATCACCATCGTCACACCTAAATGAGAGTCTGTCTCTGTAACAACACAGAAACCAAACAAAGGACTCGGTAATTGCTGGCAAAAGCATCATATACTCTAACTTCAGCCTGGGATTTGCAGTCAGTGATTGTAACAACTTCATATCCCTTGTGAATTTGGCTTGGAAGAGGAGCTGAACCCCATAGTTCAGTATGGGTACTTTGTGGTACCTTCAGATCACAGAATCACAGAATCACTAGGTTGGAAAAGACCTTTAAGATCATCAAGTCCAACCGTTCCCATCCTAAGCTAAACCATATCTCTAAGTACCTGATCTACCCTTTTTTTAAACACATCCAGGGCTGGTGACTCAACCACTTCCCTGGGCAGCCTGTTCCAGGCCCTCACAACTCCTTCCATGAAAAACTTTTTCCCAACATCTGATCTGACCCTGCCCTGGCACAGCTTTGTGCCATTTCCCCTTGACCTATCTCCTGTCACCTGGCTGAAGAGACCACTGCCCACCTCTCTACAACCTCCCTTCAGGTAGTTGTAGGCAGTGATAAGGTCTCCCCTCAGCCTTCTCTTCTCAAGGCTAAACATCCCCAGCTCCCTCAGACGCTCCTCATATGATTTTCCCTCCAGCCCCTTCACCAGCCTGGTTGCCCTTCTCTGGACACACTCCAGGACCTCAATGTCTTTCTTGTGGTGAGGAGCCCTGAACTGGACACAGCACTCGAGGTGAGGCCTCACCAATGCCGAGTACAGGGGCACAATCACCTCCCCAGACCTACTGGCCACACCAAATCCCGCACTGATGAACAGATGGCTACCTCACAGGGTTGGCCCCAACCCACTATTTCCTCTATGTCACCTCCAGGTTTATCATGGAAATACACACATTTCTCCTAAAAAGTAAGTTGAAAACTTCTGCTTTATGTGAGGAAGCCATTAAAAGATGATAAATTCTGAGTGTACACAAAGCAGACAGTTTTGAGAATCCTGCAAATACAAATCATGTGCTTGAACTGCACCTTCCCTTCTTGCAGTGCTTCACTGCAAATTGCAGGTCCTGACAGAAGCACACTTCCCCAGGGAAACAAAGGCTTTGCAAACGAAATATTCCCATGGATCACTCATAAATATTTAAATCTTGCCTGAAGAGTGATTTTTCAGAGAAAAATTAATTGTGCAGATTACTACCATCCTCCCAGTGAAAACATCACTTCACAGCGCTCAGGGGTGTACGCGTGAGGTACTCCCACTCCGTGTTAGTTGAGATAGATAGATTTTTCTTTTACAGTACGAAGCCATTTTCCCTTGTGCTGGCACACGGCAAAGGATACCACCAGGCCAGGTTCTACCCTTGGAAATGTACCTGCAATGCCTGCAGAAACCACGCACGAGCCATGCAAGAATGTGCACTTCCATTTACTGCCCAGAAACTAGGATTGCTTAAAGCTCTTCTGAGCCAGGGTAGAAGTTAGTTTATGGGGAAAAGGAATGAGGGACAGCAACTTTGCAGGTAATCAAACAAAACAAAACCCCTGGTGATCAGGAATGGCGTGTGCATGAAGAGGAGCAGAAGCAGGTATAAACTTGGACTCGATGGATGATACCTAGAAAAACAAAAGCGAAATGTTGATAAAAGATTCTCTAGTGGAAGAGGTTTCTCTACAAATGCTTTGGGAGAAGAAAAGTAAATTTTGCTAACACAGAGAGAATTCTATAGCTCTCCATTTTCAATCTCCCTGAAGCCCAGGAGAACGACACACTGCTGCCCTTATGCTCTTTGGAGCAGCCCTTATGGAAAAGCAGCAAAAACCTCAATCCAAAGGAGCACTGCTTTGGTATGTCAAAGTAGGTGTTTTTAAACGTCACTTCAGGGCAGCCTGACAACACTCTTTGCAAAACTGAGCTGCAAGCAGGTATTGAACTTCCAAATGCTGCTAAGACAGGCGGGTGGCAAAGTTGTATTGACTGCTGTGTGTACCTCTGAGAAAGCCTGCTGAGCCGCGTGTGTTTGCAAATGCCGTTCAGGGTGCTGTCAGCTCCTTGAGGGCATGCAGCAGTACCTGGGACCATCTCAGGTACCCCTCACCGTGTTTGGGAAAGGGCTTTTTCCTGTGTTGCTCCCAGAACCATCCAAACAATAGCACCTTGATGTACCTTGGAGGAGCCTCAAAAGCATCGCTTGCCTGCACTACCTGTGTTAATATGTGTGGATTTCTTATCTTGGTGGCTAACTGCCCCTCAGTGTCAATGACATACATGATCCAAATATTTTGTGAGCCTCAACTAAAGCAAAAAGGCCTACTTTTCATTCCCAGTTTGTTCCTCCAACTCTCTGCCAGGTTGGTGGCAGTCCTGCAGTGATGTCCAGCTGCTCCAGAGACTGCCCTGCTGCACAAAGAGGCAATTTCTATCCCTCCACACACATCTACCTAAGGCCAGAGTTAAGTGAGGAAACACTAGAGAGAAGCCAGATGTAACAAGCAGGTAGGAGGAGTGGAACGTGCTGGCAAGCCAGCACAGATGGGCACAGTGAGCAGTGGCTGCCCCACACCAGTTGTTTGGCTAGCCCTTAGCACGTGTTTTATAGGAGTCACGATGGGCAGGAGTTTTAAGAAGGGTCCTGCTAGAGGGTAGCACAGAGTGGGGTGGTCTTTATGGGGAGCTTGTTCTGTGCATGAAGGGCCTGAGGGAAAGTGCAGGGTGGTCTCTGCTGACAGCTTTGACAGTGCTCTGCTCCTTGGTTGCTCGGTTTGAATGGCAGTCAAATGGGAGAGCTTCAGATGTAAAAGCCTTTATTAAAGAGTGGTTTTCTTTGATTCTCCTCTGCCTTCCCTCACACCCCTAATCCCCCAAAAACCACCCCAGCCCACCTAGATAAATAAATGCACGCACACAAGTGTGCATAGGTGTCCCCTTCAAACAACAGAGAAGACAATGTTACATGCACAGTTAAAGCACAGAAGCCAAGCCACATCTCAGTGACACACAGAGGGGCTTGCTCCCTTGTAAACACATGGTTAAGCGCTCACAGGTACAGGCATCTCTTAGAAAACAGGGATCTCCAAAAGGCCAGATTGTCTTCAAGTGTGTTGTGCCTTTAACCAGATAACATTTCAAGATTCTTCAGCGTTACTAGCACGTCACCCTTGGTGTTTTACTACACAAGGCAAACTCACTTCCCTTCTAGTGGAAGATCGCTGAGATTTTAAGTGCTTGCTTATGGGCTGTGCAAAAAAAGCCTGAGGTCTAATGATTTAACATTAAGCAGTAGTTTCAAGATGAATGCTGGAAACTGGAGAAATCCCTCTTAGGTATTTATGTGGTTTAAAGACTAAGTGAACTGCATATTTCCGTTTAGTAAATCTGTGGTCAACTTGATCACTTTAATATGGCAGCTGAGGTGGCAGGAGGAGGAAGTGAAGAGATTTATTGAAAAACCATCAACTTAAATATGTATCAGACCACAGAAAGTTTCCAAAGTCCCCAAAGGCCATTTTTGCTTTATTCCCTGGCCCTTTTTTGCCTTCTATTTTTTTTTTTTTCGTAACATGTCTAGCTTAAATGGTAAATAATAAGTGATAATAGCAACCAGCTGGTTCCCATAGAATAGAATTGACTGTCAGAGCAGCTGCCATTCTGCTTTCTCTCACTCCCCTTGTCAGAGCATCAAAGTGTCTGTTTAATGTGGTATATTAACAGCACTATTATGACTACAAATATTAAACCCCAAATCCTCTGCTGAGCAAAGATTTGATTTCTGGGGATGTGATTTTTCCAACGGAGCTGCCATCAGAGCCATGCAGAGTGTTCCTCTGTCGGAAATGCAGGATGTGACACGTGGGGCATGTTCTACCTCTTACGGCATGCACTTCCCAGTGCCTCAGCTGGTCACAGCTGTGGCTGTCGGCATTTTCAGTTCTCTCTGCAGAGCATCCCTGCATGAGGCATTGCCAGAAACCTCGATGCAAGTAAAAAAACTGGTCCAGAATTTGCAGGAAAAGTCTTCTCGAAAGTGGAAGGAACAATAATGGTCCATCTCCCTATTACTAGTACTGCATTTGCAGATTGCTTTCCCACTGAGTTCCTGGATGTGCAGGATTTGGGCACATGGTTGCCATGGGCTTTCCTGGAAGTTGCACGCTGAAAACCTGTACATTGCTGAAAATACAAGGGCTCCTGGTAATTTTGTTACAGGCATGTTTCTGGATGCCTGATGCCAACAGGAACTTTACCACCACCTGTCATCAGGTGTTAAAGTAGCTGCCTCAATTTCCTAAGAAGCAGATACTCAGCTCTTAAAAATGTGGGTGGCGATTTTTTTCCCTGGAGCTTTCTAACTGCTCCACGAAAATCATCACCATACTTGAGATTACCACAGCCCTTCAAGATGCTGGATTTCCTGGTAGGAAAGAGACCCAGATGAAGAGTCACAGAAGACCTGTGCAGTCTCTAAAGCTGTCTGTGCCACCACCAGAACTAGGTGCAAGGAGGCAAGGAAGCAGTTGCAGAGTATTTAAAAATTCCCTGTGTAAACTGCAAGGAGCAGGAGCGTGGCTTCATTTCTGAATTCACTCGGTAAATGTGAGTCATATGAGGAACCAAGGACCAGAAAGGACAGCAGCATGGAGGATTACAATCTCCCCCAAGACTTCCACTAAGAGGAAAGCCAAGAGTCTTCCTTACTTAACAATAATGACTTACTTATACTTACCTCCCCAGAGTGTTGTGAGGCTTAATTAGTTAATGTTTGTAAAGTGCTTTGCAGATGTGAAGAGCAATATATGTACTAAGTGTTATTAACTGGCAGAAGTCCTCCACGTGCAAAGTCCCTACAGCCTATTATAACTAAATTATTCAGTGAGCTCCCTAAAATTATGGGGCAGGATACCGAAAGCTCTCCTTCAGAGACACTATGAACCCACTTCCACAGCCTCCCTGTGTTTCACATCCCAAGGCCAAAGATGACAAATTGCCTCTGTTCCCCTGGCACCACACCCCAAGACAGGCCAGGAGGACAAGGTCCATGGGAGCCCTGCTGGAGCTCCCTACTGGAGGGTTGTCTGCTCTCCACCGGGATAAAGCCAAGGTGTCATGACGTGGTTGCAGCTTCACTTATACCCCAACACCTTCCACAAGCTTCTTCTCCTGAGAGAGACACATGGGATCACAGAATCACAGAATGGCATGGGTTGGAAGGGACTCCAAGGATCAGAGCTCCAACCCCCTGCCACAGGCGGGGCCACCAACCTCAGGCCTGGATCTACACAAGGTTGCCCAGAGCCCCATCCAACCTGGCCTTGAACACCTCCAGGGACAGGGCATCCACCATCTCTCTGGGCAGCCTGTTCCAGCACCTCACTACTCTCTCTGTGAAAAACTTCCCTCTAATATCTAACCTGAACCTTCCTTCCTTTAGCTTTAGTCCATTCCCCCTTGTCCTGCCATTATCTACCCTTTTAAAAAGTTGAATCCCCTCCTGTTTCTCTGCTCCCTTCAGGTACTGGAAGGCTGCAATCAGGTCCCCCCGCAGCCTTCTCTTCTCCAGGCTGAACAGGCTGCCTCAGCCCCTCCTCGTAGGGGAGGTGCTCCAGCCCTCTAATCATCCTTGTGGCCCTCCTCTGAACCCTCTCCAACAGTTCTACATCTTTCTTGTATTGGGACCCCCAGATCTGGACACAGTACTCCAAATGGGGCCTCACAAGGGCAGAGTGGAGAGGGACAATCACCTCCCTGTCCCTGCTGTCCACCCCTCTCCTGATGGAGCCCAGGATACCATTGGCCTCCGGAGCTGCAAGAGCACACTGCTGGCTCATGTTAAGCAGGGATACCGCTTCTAAGCCAGCCTGATATTCTCAGGGAGCCCAGAGTTTGCTACCCTGTTTTTTTTTGCCGGACAACTGCAGTTGCCAAAGCGGAGCAATGAACTGTGGCATGACTTACAGATCACTGTACTTGTATACTAATACATAAGCTGAAGACTATGCACACAATTTAGAAGCTGGAAACCTTCAGCCAACAATCAAAACCAAACAAAACAATAAAAATGCCTCAGATACAGTTCTTCGGACACTGTAGAGACTAAAAGTCATATGATGTATCGCTGTTTACATTCCCATTTAATTGCCAGCAGAATGAGAATTGCTTGTACAATTCTTGATTACAGATGCCTGATTTTAAATTTTTTTTTTATTTCCGCATTTTTCACTTTTTCTCTCCTCTCCATGCACACTGGCTTTCCAAATGGGTTGTCCAGTTGGCTTCATGCAACATTATCTCACACCTTTACAGTAGAAGGAAAGTAGATTTTCTGGCATCTGGAAAAGTACAGTGACACAAAAATAAGGTATCCAAATAGTTGAGATTATTTTTCCCATCTTGGAGCCATCACGAATGAGGTGCATGTAACTTGGTGCTCGTGTCCCAGTGTAGCTTACTCCTGGGGTTACATTCTGATGTACCCAAATCTTACTGGTTTCTGTTTGTGTGGCAGGTGCTCTTCCCAACCCCAGCAGACTTGGATGCTCTCACCCCCACTGCCCTCTTGCTGACTGTGGCCAGTCATTTCCTTTCCATCATCACGAGTGCTTCATCAGGGCTACAGCTAGGAGAGAAGAGCCTTCCCAGTGCCCAAGGAAGAGGACTTGCTAGGAAATGGAGCAAGAGTCTATAGATTTTGCCTCAACTGAGGGAGCAACAGATACGTTATACACAGATCAGCGGCATTTGTCCAGCTTCCCTGTAGGCATGGAAAGCACTAGCCCGTAGCTAGCCTGCTGTGGCAAGGCCCCTGACACTGCAGGCAGAGCAGCACGTGTGAAGCACCCCAGCCTAATGCTCCGCTACTGTTGAAGCACACTACTGACTACTGAGCGCCTAGCTCTAATGAGTGCCCACAAACTAGGGGTAAAATAAAGGCTTTCCCAAAACTGTGTTTGCTAACACAGTGTTTCCAGCATCATACACACAGAGAAAATATCGTAATTCTGTGGAGTCCATATTAAAAATCTGCTTGCATTGTCTGAATAATTATTCAAATTATTCAAAGACCAGTGACTGAAGAAATGATGCAATAACCATATACTGGAATAAAAATTTGAAGCAATATCATCCATGAGTGTATTGCAAAGTATATATGCAAGGCTTCAAGCTTTTATTTGCCACAGCTGACCAAAAAATAATGAGCTACAGGTTCCAACAGCACAGTATTTTGTTCCTGACAACAAAGACCTAGGAGAGGGTTGTTCTCTCCGTCACACAGAATCTGTATTAGCAATGCAGGCAAGTCTACCTAATACAGGCACAGAAAACATCCACATGGACCTCCTACTAGGTGGATTTTCTTCTCCAAATAGCTGCACACATTTCCTTTGAAAACCTGTTTGTTTTAATAGGTCACCACAAGCTAAACAGCCACCACATTTCCCATCAAACACAAAGTTGGTTCTTTGCGGTTTTCTTCAATCCATTTCACTATAGATCAACTGATGAAGGCTCATCTTATAATCAAAATAAATACTACCAACATGTACACATGTTCCATTACTGTAAGATCATCTGTTATTAACAAGCCTTGTGGTAACAAACCCTTTTATGATGCATTTATTCAAGGTTCATCCTTTCCAAAGAGTGGGGAATACTTAATTTGTTTTCCGTGCCATACTTTGTCTAACTAAATAATTAATCACATTGATATTCTATCAATACATCTTTCTTTAATGGTTAAACATGTGTTAATAATTCAAATATCTATGGGTGACCTCTTTGCACTCCTGTGATTTTCAAAAACCCCAGCGCTCTTTGAAGGCACTCCATCATTATCATGTATGGCGCAAGTTAAAAGCCTTTTGTTCTTTCTTCTCTTTTTTCTCTCCCCTTCCACTGGTATGTACTTTTCCAGGAGAGATCCTGCAGACCAGCAGCAACCTGGGGTTAGTTTTAAGTGGAACGGCAAAGTTCAAGGGTTTTGAACTGCTGATTCAGTTGCAATACTTCAACATAGAGCAACCACACTGCGCGGGCAGAGGGGGCTACACTGCATAAACCTTTTCGTACTCATCTGGCAAAGCTTTTTCAACTGTGATTAAATTCATCAACAGAGTCTGAAAGCGTCAAAACTGGATGTTTGCCCAGTTCACGGGTTATGCAATCATACTAGAGTCCAGCCGCCTAACGGTGCTGCCAGGCCCCAAAAGGAAGCTGATGGCTCTAAAACACCGCGGGTTAAAAATGCAGTTACACAGGCCCTTCTGTAAGGCTTTTGCACCCACTTCCTGCCACAACAGCAGCCACCTTTCTAGGCAAACTGCTGACCCCTGCACTGGAACTCAGGCACTACAAATACAGAAGTCTTCTCTTGTATCCTGCAAGGATACTGGCAGACTTGGCAGTGTGAGGCTAACAGCTGGACTCAATGATCGTTAAGGGTCTCTTCCAACTGAAATGATTCTGTGCCTCTCTGAATTAACGGGCAAACCCTTTCCCCGGCTCACGAGGGAGTGGCTATTTTAGTCTCAGGTTTTTCTTTTACTCTCATTTTGCAGGTGAAAAGTAGGGATAATTTCCCAAAACTTACAGTGGAAGCTTATAGCCAAGACCATAAACAGCAATGGATAATCTTGCAGTCATGCCCACTGCTTTAACATGGAGCCTCACTTCCTTGTTAAAGCTAAGATGACTATACGATGAGAAGTGTTTATCGCCTGTTGCAGTGGTTTCTCCCAAAGGATATACCACAAATCTTCTTGACTTCAGGCTGCTGATTCACACATTTTGGAAAAAGAGGCAGGTTTCTTAGGGAAATGAGGTCTGGGAACAAATTCTGGGAATTCTGGGAGTGTGCTCTTGGCCAGCAAAGCTTGTGAGCAGCGTTCCAATTTTCTTCCCTGTCAACTCCTGTGTAAAACGAAAGCAAAGCCTAGCTTAACCTGGACACAGGCTGCAGAGTGGTAGCTGAAACTGACTTAATTCTGCTGTGCATTAGGAATTATAGTAAAGAAAAAAACATTTACAGAGCTGAGTGGAAAGTACACGTTTAAATAACACCTCTCAAAATCAGGCATATCAGACATACCATAAGAACACAGTTGTGGAGGTTTTTCCTCTGGAATCACCTCTTACTAAACATAAGAGGGGTTGAATGATCTATGAGGTGACATAAGAACCTTTTGTTAACTCCTTATGTCTTTATCTCTGTCATGAGAAAGAAGAATACAGCTGATTGCACAGGACTTATACCAGCTTACACCATCTGCTGCACTACATAGCATCTACATGCTGGTATACCCTGCTGTATACATGCTGGTATACTGCTACCGAGGCAGCATTTTACCCTTGCACCTTGTCTCACAACCAAGTGCTTTCCCCAGGAACAGCACTGCTTTAAGCCACACTTGAACACTGGGGGCCCACAGAGAAAAAGGGTTCCCCACACGAATTATCTCCGGTGAGTACCAACCAGCATTGTCTTACTTCTCAGGACTTAATCCGTGTGAACCGAGGAAAGGGTTTGAAATAGCAGCTTGGTGTCAGACTGAGAAGATTTGGTTGACGGAGAGCCGGACTCACCACAACAGAAATTTGGGAGGAACAAATGCGCACACACAAAGCCTGTGTACTTTCCCCCTCTTCCCCACAAAGAGGTACACACCTGCTAGCTCAAGACAACAACCACATGCTCAGCTGTCAGTCAGCTCATCACTTCCCAGCAGAAATCATCCCAGGAATTACAGGGCTCTGTTTTTCTAAAACAAACGCATTTTATGTCAGAGAGAGGGGGAGACCTTTCCTGACGGCATAATTTGGGCAAGGGTTTGTATAACATACACCATGCTGTGCGGTCAGATGACTTGCAGAAACTCCCCTGGTTTTCAGTACCAAGGGAAAATCATGTATCTGCACATGCTGGAGAAATCTATTCCAAAACAAAACACAATTCAAAGCTCACAGTTTTGAATGTTTATTATTTTATCCATGCCTGCTTTTTATATTTATATCCGTCTCCATGGGAAAAAAAAAAAAGACACAAAAAAAAAAAAAAAAAAAACACCCAAAACTTTGTTTTGAAGTTTTAACAAGTTCTAACATTGTGGGAAATGTTACACAAGGAAACAAAGCCACATAAAACAGCACTGGATGTCAACATGAAAACAAAACCAGGTCACTTTTATGCAAAACTAGGCCAGAGGCACAAGCTCTCCCAAAGCGGTGTTGTCTTTAAAGAAAATTCATGTCTAGAAGGACAGCAGGGGCCTTTCTTTAGGGATGAGGGAGAGTGTTGACAATTGCTTATTGAATTTCACATAACGCTGACCGAGAATGACATCTCTTCAACTGAGTTTTTAATTTCTTTTTGGCTTTTAAAAGCTATGCAGAAGAGTTGGCCATAGATTTGGAGTCACACCCCCATGGACAGAAAAAATCTGTGTCACTTCGTGCTCCGTGTTACAGTCAATTCACTCCTTAATTAGCCTTCAAATACAGGCATCAAAACCAAGGAATTTACCATCATCATAAGCTATACAAATACATACCCATCCAGCTATCCCTGACAGCTGCCAACCTGTGACTAGACTAAAACCTGACCTCGCAAAGTCACTAGGAGCTGTTGCCTTAGCTATCAGAGGTCTACATAGAGCCTTTTACATAGGCACTGCATCATAAAACCACACGTTTTTCTTCTCTGTATTTTCTCTATTTTATTTTTCAAATATTCTGCATGTTTAGTAACATGTTCTTACTCCTCTGATCACTACTTCTGTGTGGACCCTGCTGTCGCTCTGCCTCACCAATGAACTATCTGAGGCACTGAGCCATGAATTAGCCAGCTGGAGACTGCACAAGAGAGTGAAAGAGCCAAAATTTAAAACAAGCATTTCCAAACCCCACACCTTTATTTTTTAGACACCCTGAGCTCTTTGTGCACTAAAAATGTTTTTGGAAGGATGAATAAAAAGACAGAACGAATCAACTAAGTTAAAATATGAACAATCTGGACTGTAACCTAACATTTTCTCTGGATAGGTTTTGTTGGGTTTTTTGTCTTTCTGAGTGATCTCTGATTTGTCCAGGATCAAAAGTACCATTACATCACGATGAACAGAGAAAACACTCTTCTCTCTCCCAGCCAGAAGCCAGAGCTGCTGGGAGAATGCTTTCTCCAAAGGTTGTGGTGGCTTTCTCCCTCAGCTCAACAAAGAACATTTTGGGTCCTAACACTGTCCCTTCCCCTCCTGTCTTTCCTACAGTGACAAAAGCCAGCCAGAGCTTTCCTGATGCTTGCTCCAAGACCTGGCTGTGTGAGTTACCGGGCCAGTGAGGGTGGCTCACTTGCACAGTAGTGATCCCCAATCTGTAGGCATGCATGGCAAGGGTATTTTCACAGCTTGGCAGCCTTGAGTGGAAAAATGGGGCTTTTTGATCAACAAGAAAACACCAGACTGAGAAGCTCCGTTCCTTGAAGCTCTGAGGAAACTCTATGACTCACTCATGAAAAACATGCAGCGTTGGGATCTGCTACGGAAGACATCAATTAGCCCTTGCTTTATCCTTGATGATATGATAAATAACTCGATAGTCACAAGCCACCTAATGCCAGGCAAGTTTCCAAGGCCTGATGAAATTGGCAGCATGCACACCTCATGTCCTTGCAGTTGTGTGGAGGCAGGGCTGATCCCTGCCTGTGTCACTTGGGCCTCTTTGGGAAATGAATTTGGCAGCTTTGGTCCAGCTCATGGCCAATCAGTGGTTACACAAAAAAACCCACAACAGTGCTGGAGTTGGCACCAATCTGAAATTGCTGTGTGATACATTCATCCCACATGCAAAAGGTCAGCCTTCCCCACTGATTTTCAGAGCTCCATCAGACTTCAGGTGCTCTTCCATTTTCAATTTTCTCTCCACACAACTGGAGCAGGAACAGTGGTTTCTCTACTGTGTGATGCAAGAAATGCACAACACAGAAAAATGTCCTATCCTGGCAAGTGATAAAGAGTTAAACTCAGTGGGAAGATTATGTTTTTTTATGAACTGTGACCATGGCTAATTCTTTCCACTGAAGCATTTTCCCAGTGAGAGCAGGGTCATACAACATTTTGTATTTTGGGGGACAGTGCCATTGTTTGCTGATGTTACTGATGCTCTGATTTCCTGATGCTAGAGAAGGGTTTAAGAAAAAAACTGTGTTGAAGTAACATACAGAATTGAAACCTTGTGTTTCAAATCGGTGTTCCAGCACTTCAGTATAATAAAATAGGAAAATGCCATTACTTCAAAGCAAGTCTTTTCAGTGCAATTTCCCTATCAGCTTTTCCAAAACCTGTACATTCCTAAACTTCCTGGTCCACAAAAGAGGACAGAAAATTGTGTAAACAAATGCATTTAGGCATGTTTATTAAAATAACTGTTAAAATAGCACAGTCTCTCATGGCAGGAAAATCCCTCCTCCAAAGAGCTACAACATATTGCATTAGCATAACAATGTCCCTAATAACACTCATCAGGGATTTCAGCTCTTGCCCTGCCCATGTTCCAGGAAATTCTGTCTTCCCACTGCAAAGAAAGAGTCATTTCTTCCATGAAGAGTCGGTTTCCTGGTCAACATTCAAATAATCAAAGCGACTTATCAAAGAAAGATCTGCTTATTTTAGTGCTGTGTATGATACAACTGGGGCTGCGGCGGTGTCTCTTTACAAGTCTGATTTGTGCTTTGCTTCCTGGCTCTAGCTGAAAACCATTCAGCTGAAGCACAGCATAAAATCAGTTAAGTAGCTCTTCCAAGTAAGTATATCTGCGAATTGTGTGCTCTTCCTTGACAGGGTTACTCTGGCACAACAAAATGGGCCACATCTTCAGCCAGCATCACCCACCACAGGTTTGGATGGGATAGTGGCAATTTATCACTATTGAGGTGGTTACCCAGTTTTAAAAACTAGATGTCTGACAGTAGGGGACCTTTAGGATATCTTATTTACATGACCAGCAGAGATGGATTGGCCTTATGAGCCCAGCTTACCTGTTTTAAACTGCACATGGAAAGGGCCATGGGGCAATTTTCAAAGCAGGTCTAGCCCAAACGGAGTCCCGCTGTGTTTGGAAATGTTTCTGTAGGCTCATCAGGGGCTCTGCTGTCCACAAGTGGCACAAAGTTCTCATGGGCACTGAAATGCTGCCGTTTATCTCGAGGCAACAGCTACGCACTACTGCACAACTGAGAAGGAAGCGAAAGCCCTGGAACGAACCTAGCTGCTTTCTTTAGGAAACAGCACCCATTCTGCCGTGATAGTTGTGCTTTCTCTTTCTGTTACTCAGCTTTGTCGCCTTTACTGCCAACCTGGGATTTCCAGAGCAACAATTCTCCTGTTTTGGTATAAGCTCAGGAGTCCTGCAGAGCACAGTGCAACAGAAAATACGGTCCCGCGTGCTGGGGGAGGGTGTGTGGATTTTCCAGGCATTCAAATACAATCTAGCTGTTCAACTTCTCAGACCCAGCGATATTAACACGATACATCTATCTCATAGCATGGTCTGATCCATGCTCACTCCAGAGATATCCTTCTGAAGAACAACTAATTGGCTTGTAAAGTTCTACCAGGAGTTTGGCAATTTATTTTTTTTTTTTTGTAATTATTATTTATACGGCTTTCTGTTCAGGAGAACTTTGAATAGGAAATCCACAGTCGAAACTTAGCCTGTCAGTGATCAACAGTTTTGCCTTTCCAAGCTTCCCATCAGAGTTCTGGGAAAGGAGTCTTATTTATTGCCCTCCCTATTTACCCAGCACATTTAAGGCTCACTGAGGCTTCTCTGCCAAAGCAACTTGCTCTTCAGTCCTTATCTAGTGTCACGGGATGGCTTTAATGGGCTGTTTTGTGAAAAGGAACAGGTGAGAATGAGACATCCTGGTCAGAGAATGTGTGCACAGGGAACCTGAACTCTTCCCACATCCCTGATGAACTGTGGTTATAAAAAACACCTAAAATCGTGGAGATACACTGATTTCCACCAGGTCATGATCCAAGCCTGTAAACTTTTGATACATTTTGGCACAACCTTAGCTTCAGTTCAGTTGCATGCAAATGGAGGAACTTCAAAGACAATCTCTGTAATATCAAAAAAAAAAGGAGAAAGATTGGGTTACATAGTGTAACAACTTGTATCACACAAGGATCCGCCCCAAAGACACTAAGAGGAAATTCTTGTGCCATCTGTGAGAAGTTCTTGCAAACAAAGGGTTTTGTCAGATGGACCTTTTTTTCTTTTTTTTTATTTTTCGTTACCTGCCCTAGTGTGTGTCTACTCCATGGGGTGCAGACCTTCAGGACCAGGCTGCTCCAGCACGGTCTCCCATGGGGTCACAAGTCCCCCACCCCACAGCAAACCTGCTCCAGCATGAGCTTCTCTCTCCACAGAATGCAGGTCCTGCCAGGAGCTTACACCACTGTGGGGCTTCCCACCAGGTCACAGTGTCCTTCATGCCTCTCCACCTGCTCCAGTGTTGGGTCCTCCACAGGCTGTAGGTGGAATGTCCACTCCCCAATGTCCTGGTTTTGGCTAAGATAGAGTAAATTTCTGTCTAGCAGCCAGTGGAATGCTGTGTTTGGGAGTTAATATAATGGTATGAGAGCAGTACTGATAAAACACTGATGTTTTAGTTGTTGCCCAGGAGCCGAGGGCTTTTCAGTTGTTCATACTGCCCTGCTAATGAGAAGGGAGGTGGGGGGCACTGAGGAAGCTGGGAAGGGACACAGCCAGGGCGGGTGACCCAACCTGGCCACAGAGGGTATTCCATGCCAATTAAGTCATGCTCAGTGGTGGGGGAGGAGCACATAGCTCCAGGACACACAGTTTTGGGGACAGTCCAGTTATGGGACAGCTCTGGGCTGCGCAGCCTGAGCTGTGCTGCTTGGTGAGAAACTGCATCCTGGATCACCAGTTTTGTGCATTTTGCTATAAAGTCAGGTTGTTATTTCTCTCCTTCTGCTATCCCAGTAAACTGTCCTTATCCCAAACTGTGAGGTTTTGTTGGGTTTTTTTTTTCTCTTTTCCTCTTTTTCCTCTTTTCCCCTTCCCCCACTTCCACCACCACCCCTCCTCCCTCCATTCCCTCTTAAAGAGGTAGCAGCTGCATGGTGCCTGGCTCTCACCTAAGGCAAAACCATGACACCCATCATCTTCCATTGGCTGAAGGGGGACAACCTGCTTCACCACGGTCTTCTCCACAGGCTGCAGGGGAATCTCTCAGGTACCTAGCTGTCGCAGTTTTGCATAGTTGGCTACTGAGAGGGAGAGAGAGGGCCAGAGGCTGCAGAAAATGGCTGCTGGAATCTTCTGCAAGCCTGCTTATAGCGTCTCTGAGAATCACATATAGGAGAAAAAGACTCCATCAGAACACAGAGTGCCTGGAAGACTGCAATTTTGGCCCATTAAGGGCATTGGGATGTATATTTGCATATAAATGTAAGCAGCTGACAGACACAAAAGGCCAGGAAGGCTGGGGGAGGAGGCGCCCAGGTACCCAGGCAAGAGATGCCCCTGCAGCCCGAGCAGAAGCACGTGGAGTAGCTGGAGGAAAGGACCCATGGAAGAGGCAGAGACCCAACCTGCCTGGTGGAGAGGCTCCACGCTGGATGGAGCTGGGGGAGACATAGAGAAGACGTTCTGACTTACGTTGGGATGAGCCCCTGCCAGCACAAGCGACCTACAGAGATGAGCCAAACAGGTTTGCTGGGGGAGGCCTGTAGCCCGTGGAGGACTGGGACGTTGTGATTTATTGCTGCCTGCCATAGCAGAGATGAAGCCCGGTGGGAAGAGATTTGCCTTGGAGAAAGTTCATGGAGGACTGTCTGTCGTGGGTGAGATCCTACAGTGCAGCAGGGGGAGGCTGTGTGGAATGGATGCCCCCATCCTAGCCGACTGAAGCCCCCATCTCCTAGTCCCTGCCCCCCGTCCTGTGCTGCAAGCAGGAGAGGGGAAGAAGGGAGCAAAATCATGGCTAAGGGCAGTCTGCTTTAGAATGGGGGGGTGGGGGGAAGGTGTTACCAAGACCCCCATTTCCCCAGTCCCTGCCCCTCCTGGGCTGCGACCAGGAGGGAAGAAGGGAGCAAACTTCTAACTAAAGCCTGCTAAGGAGGGAGTGGTGGGGGGAAAAGTGTTTGCCTGGCTGCACTTGTTTTAAGATTGTTGGTTGCACTCCTGACTGGTTCTTTTTCACTGTTTTCTCTTTAGCGTAGTGTAATAAATGAGATCACTTTCTCTTCTGCACTCTGTGTTGAGTCTGTTTTGCCCGCGTCATTAACGAGTTTGACTCTTGAGCTGCCCAATTATATTTTTTTCTCCCCTGTCCAACTAAGAAGTGGAGTAATAGACTGATTTTGGTGGGCGTCTAGCCTTTAGCCAGGGCTCAACCACCACACTAGCACACCTCCTCCCCATCCCCACCTCCCCCTCCTTCACTGACCTTGGTGTCTGCAAAGGTTCTCACATCTTCTCGCTCCTTTCTCTATCACCAAAAAGCAGCCACTTGGTGGTTTTTTTCCTCCTTAAATATGTTATCCCAGAAGCACTACCACTGTGGCTGATGGACTTGGCCTCAGTCAGCAGCAGGTCTGTCTTGGAGCCGGCTGGTATTAGCTCTGCCACACCTAGGGGAAGTTTCTAGCAGCTTCTTTCAGCAGCTGCTCCTCAGCACTCCCCACCCCCACTACCAACACCTTGCCATGCAAACCTCAAACAATCTACCCAAGGACTACTATCTTTCACTTGTTTTTGGAATAATAATTTTCAGCAGAACCTTTTCATGATTCACAACTATAACACGTCAGTGGATAAGGCACTGCCCTTAGAGATGCAGTTTTAACACCTAGGTCATAGACATATTGGTGTGTTCTAGCAACATGGCTCTGGGCAGTTGTCGAAGAAGAAAGTACAAGAACCTTGTTATTATAGGCAGAAGTCCTGTTACGAAATCTATGGTACCATGTCACCTTTGTGGAAATATTAATTTAGAGAAATCCACATTTTAAATTCAAGTACGTGACACCTGTACCCCATTCCACTTCACACGCCTCTGAGAAAACTAGCCTCTTGCTTCCTGGAATGAAAATGAAATGTGCTACATTGGGTCAATCAGATTTTATGGTCAAGCTCAAACAAAAATGTTTGCACTGTTGTTCTAGGAAAAAAGAATCTGTAATCAGGCTGGCCGACTGCAGGTTTGGGACATTATTCTTTAGTAGCTCAGTTCAAAAACATACAATTTTACAGCCCTGCTTATCATATTCAGAAATATTAACACCTCTGTAGATTTTGAGAAATCAAGGAAGAAGCTAATTTCAGCTCTGAAAGCTAAAACAACTTTAGTCCTTACTTTACAATTTTCTAAAATATTTGTCAGGGGAAAACTTAATTAAACCTAACTTAATTTTCCAGGGGATGATTCAAGATGATGGGCCACATCCTTATTTTAATCTGATTCATGGCATGCTACTTCTACATTTAGAAGAAAGCCCACTTGAATGAGTCCTGACAGAGGGATTTGGATATTTTAAACAAAGACTTTCTATACATAAGCAGCACTGAAACCCTGCCTTTCCCTCCATGAAGGTTTGTCCCCGTTATGCCAAGTGCTAAAGACAGTCTCACTACGTGACCTTACACTTTGAGCTCGTTTCCTAAAGAGTGTTTTGATTTTCTAGTAGTGTAGCTGGCGTCAGAGAAAGGCATGCCCTGTACTTTTCCAGTGTTTATTATTTTCCCTTCCTACAGAAGCTTTCTTTTTCCTGGTTACGCTTCTCCCATCGCAAGCTTTGGTCTGGGTCCAGGCCACTGTGGTCAGGTTCTGCAGGGATTTTTCTCCCAGTTCTCTCTCTCCATGCATATTTCATGTGCCCATTACTTTAGGTGCCATAAACACAAATTAAAACCAGCATCATTTCTGTCAGAAAGGACCATATTTCTCTGCTCATTCATTATTTATGTTGATTCCTTAAGTGGTGTTGTTCTTGCTTGTTTGTCTCTAATAGAGGATACAAGTTATTTCACAGCCTTTGTTCACTACCAGGGCTGGGATGATCAGGAGGTCCACTGAACTTTAAAAGCAGCGAGGCTCATCTCTGCTGATAGACAAAGCCATGAACAATGTCTGCTGCTGAACGACCAGCCACAAAGCCCACAGGAACCCCCCTTTCATGGCATGTCATGGGAAGGAAGATGATTTCTGTGATTTGGGCCCCTTTGGGCACTGAATGTTTAACCTCTGCAACTAGCATGGACTACGGACTCGCTTGGTGCATCAACTTCCACATATGACTAGAAGAACCATCCTGTGTCGCTCTGCCTGTTCTCATGAACCTCACCTTCTTCTCGGGATCAAATCTAGCTTCATTAAAAAAGCCATTTGTCTTCCCTCTCCCACTGCTTTTACAAGCAGGCCTCCAGATTCCCTCCGCTCCAGTTTTTACAAGGCTTTCTATCTCCATCCTGTGCTTACACGTGGTCAGTCTTGACTTTTTTTTCCCCCTCCAACATTATTATCCTCCATTTGCATAGTTCTTTCTACCACAGTACATTACCAGCCAATGTACCTTGCAGGAACAGCTGCACTGTCTCACACATTTTATTTTATTAAGCTAAAAACATATCTGTGTGGCTGCAGCAGAGACAACTCCACTAATTTTGACCCCTGACCATCCGAGGCCTGCAAAAATCATGAGACTAAAGTGCCCTGCATTTTCTTAGATAAATAGTGGGAATTTGTTTCCTACCATAAAAATGTCTTTCTTTTCACATTTCCAAGCTGTTTCACACCAGGAAAGCCACACCTTGCCTTTAAAAGAAAAAAGAGAGAAGATCTTCCCCATACATCAATGAACGCAGACTGAAGCTTTGAGAAAAGCATCTAATGCCATGAAATTCATAATAATATGGTAAGACTTGGCCACACCGCATTCACTCTACTTTTCTCCAGGTAACCATACATCAGAGGGATCGTAGGCCTCTGTTTCCACATGCTGCAAGGCCGTCAGTGAGTTCATCCTAAGAAGGTGCTTGACAGACTGTCCATAGCAGCAGAATCTGTGAGGACACCATCTAAATTCAGGATTCCCATTACTCAAGGAACAGGACATTTGAAGGACATTTTATTTTCATTTTGTTTCCACACAGCTGTGATGCCGTGGATGTCATGTCGAAAGAGAGGCAATGGCTCAGGTCTACTACACTCAGTCCTTGGAGTTCCAGTGAGTCCCACAGGGACTGCAGTTTCATTTGAGACCAGCCTGTGCCTTCTGGTGCTGTCACTGAGAGCTGACCCTGCAATGAACCTGATCTCCAGCACCAGTTGTCCTGTCCTGATGGAGAGCTGGCCAGTCAATAAATGCCCTGGCGATGGGTGTTTGCTGGAGGTTGGCAAGTTTCCTTGCTTCCAGGCATGTCACTGCTAAGGGAGGGGAAGGGAAGGCACAGCATTTCCCTGAGAGGAGAGGGGAGGGGAGGGGAAGGGAGGGGAGGGGAGGGGAGGGGAGGGGAGGGGAGGGGAGGGGAGGGCAGGGCAGGGCAGGGCAGGGCAGGGCAAGGAAGGGAAGGGCAGGGAAGGGCAGGGAAGGGCAGGGAAGGGCAGGGCAGGGCAGGGCAGGGCAGGGAAGGGAAGGGAAGGGAAGGGAAGGGAAGGGAAGGGAAGGGAAGGGAAGGGAAGGGAAGGGAAGGGAAGGGAAGGGAAGGGAAGGGAAGGGAAGGGTGAATAAAAGTCTCCCCCTGTACAGAACTGCAAACAATTCCACCACCTTCTTTCCTTTCAGGGAGTCCTTTAGACAGCAATCAAAGCTCTAAAACAGCAGAGCTCTATCAGAGCAGAGAAACAGTATTTAAAATTAATTAAGAAAACAATATTAGGCAGATTATCAGCCCTCAGTTGTGCAGAGCCATCACTCCTGCTCCATGTCTTCTGCAGGCAGCAGCAGCAGCCTTGGCGGCCAGGGCTGCCAGCAGCACGGGAGAGCACTGCCACCAAGTGCAAACCGAGCTCCTCCGCATTCCCCACGCAGGGAAAATGATTCTTAAAAGCCCACATTCCCACCCTCTCTTCAGTCCCTCACCTTAATGAAACTGTCACAAGTCCCACAGGTGGTCACATTGGCTTTTGGGGACTTTTCAGCCTATAATTATTCCATCACTTTGTCATTTTTACTCTGTGAATTAATATTTCAGCCTGTTCTTTTACCTTCTTATAACCAGCAGCTTTCAAAGTAACTCTGCATAGACGAAAGCTGCTTAGCAGCTGGTTAAGCTAGCTGTGTGGTGGCAGGGCATGCAGCCATGGGGAAGCGCGAGGATACGAAGCCTCCGAGTCACGCTGGCAAGAGAAGGCAGAATTCGGCTTCAAGACTCAGAAAACAAAATTAGGTCCTGCTTACGGGGGGATACTGACGAGAGGTAAGCTGAGCTAATTCAAGGTGTGAATTTAAATTGGACTGGGTAAACCACATTACACACCAAAGTGTATTAAAAGAAACAGAATTAAGGCGTGCTTCAAAATAAAAGTGTCACCACAATGAGGTAATGCAATTGAACAAACATATTTAAAAGCTAATTTCATTAACTTTCCTGCAGGTCCTGTCCCTGCAGCAGCTAACCCTGGATCACAATGCAGGCACAAACAGAAGTGGTTGGAAAACCGTAATATTCCCTCCTGTGGTGCTCTCTGGCACTAGCTTGCTGAAATTAATCTTGTTCTGCTCTGCTGTTGTGTCAGAGAAAGAAGCCTGTCCTCTGCTTCAGTTACCTGAACGCTAGCCAGATAGCGCAGTCTCTGTCTTTGGTTTACTTGCTTGCAGACTGGGGATGCTATTGTTCTTTACAAGGGTAAATAATGAAGAAAATGCTTATGGATTACTACTGTCTGTTCAGCACTAAAAGATGTAAGATGACAAACAGAAAAAACACGCTCTGTTGTCTAAGTAAGGACAGGTAATTTACTTCTTTTACTTTCTTTTCTTCCTTATAATATTAATAACAATAGAAATGTTTGTGCTTAGCATTTAAATATTTGTGCTATCAATGAAATCAAGGCATCCAAACAAAATTCCACATAAATATAAACCAACAGAGGATCTGAGCTCCAGATACCTGTTTTCAGAATCAAGCAGCATTCAAGAACTACAACAGAGGCTCCACCACAGTCTCCAAAATCAGCCTGTGCCTGGTTCATTCCTCTGGATGCCAGAATTGCCACAAACAATAAACTTAGCAAGGCAAAGAAGCAGTTATTTCCTGGCTCAGTTTCACATTACGGTTAAAGGTAAGGGAAATAAACCAAAGGAAATGTTAAAGGCTGACAGTAGATAGCAGACTGCAGTTTATTCCCAGCTTCATAATAGCAGAGTGGACTCTGCAGCAATAAGGTATCCTCTGTTTCTTGGTGGTTGGCTGTACAAAGCCATACTGCTACTTACTTTTAATAAGCACATTCCCACTGGTGCTCTTTGTAATTTATGTATTATACCTCAATGAAAACAAAAGTTGTGAAAGCATATTCTCTTCCTCCTCCTATTCTTCCTCCACAGCTTAGCAAAAATTAAATGGAGAGGGAGGGAGTTACTGAGAACACAGACAGAGAGCAAGCTGGTAGACCCCTTGCCTTACTGAGAAAGAAGTGGCCTGGCAAAGCAATTAGGATAGGTGATAGGACAAGGGGAAATGGCACAAAGCTGCACCAGGGCAGATTCAAGTTAGATGTCAGGAAACATTCTTCACTGAAAGAGTTGTCAAGGCCTGGAACAGGCTGCCCAGGGAGGTGGTTGAGTCACAGTCCCTGGATGTGTTTAAAAAAAGGTAGATCAGGTACTAAAGAGATATGGTTTGGTAGAGGACAGGTATGGCTGGACTCAATGATCTTAAAGGTCTTTTCCAACCCTGTGATTCTGTGATTCTGTGAAATACATACCAACATGGGCTAGAGCAGGAAATTTCTCTTAAGCCTACCCTCACATGACCATGTGCGACTGTGCCAGGCACAACCTCTGCAGAGCATCTGTGCCTTGCTCAGTGCCTGTAAACTGTGGGACCGCCTTGCTGTGAAGGCAGTGCCAGCAATTATCACTGCCAAGACATGTCTTCATGTGCTTCATGTGAAGAGCCCAGGTCAAGCAAGCACCATGGAGAAAGTGTGTTTGGGTCTTTTAGGTGCCCTGCCCAGAAGACCAAATTGCTTGGATGGTTTTCAGATAAAATAGGATGGGATGAGTACCCAAGGCACATGCTCTCATCTCAAGTCATCAAGAGGGTTTTTAAATTCAGGCAGGTTCCCCGAGGCAGGAGATGCTTAGGAAGGCAGGAAAAGATGAAGAGTGCCTGACCTTTAACCACTTTCTCAATAAATCCTGGCTGAGTTTTAACATTAAGCCAGTTGGTGCTGGAGAGCGAGGGAGCCAGCCAGGCAGACAAACTGAGGGCACAGTTCTCCCAAGCAGGTGGTGAAGCACTACAACCCTGTAAGGGGGACCTGGGGGCAAAGGACCCACCCCAAAAGAGAGGTCAAACACTGGGCAGTACTTCTTGCCTTGCTCCAAAGAGTCAGAGAAGAGGACCACACTTCCATATCTTGGCTTTTGGGAAGGAAAAGGACAGTGCAGCTAAGAACATTGTGTGGCTGTTGGAAAACACCAGTCACCCTTTGTAGTACAAAATTAATGACGACAGGAAAGGGCCTGATTAAATCTGATTTTTTTCTTTAAAAACCCCATATTATTATCCCGAAAAATAACTTGGTGGTAAGGCAAAGACAAAGTCAGCTCACACAGGACATTAACATTCGGTGTGATAGCCCCTTGTACATGTGCAGTAGGGATTAACTGCACTTTGGCAGAGATGGACTAGATGACCTACTGTAACAATTCAGGAGGCAGCTAACAGCCAGAATAAGTCATCTTGGAAATGCAGCAGGGAAGTTCAGTGTTGCAAAGATTCACAGCAGAAATGGCTGTGTTCTCCTGCATGATAATAAGAAAAATCACAAAGGGGTGAATTAAGGACACAGGGATGGGTTTGTGTTTAAATTTCCTGATTTTTGTCAGGTCATGTTACAATTCAAACATTCCTAGCACGTATGGCAATTTTGTTAGCTCTGAAATTTGCTTCTGTTTTATTTTTTTTTGTTGTTTTGTTTTTCTTTTTCTCCAAAGTAGGAGGGGGAAACATCTTACGACAGATTATTAAATCCTAAACGGCAGGTGCGGTTTGGCAAGAGGCATTTTTACACAGAAGAACGTATGGAATTAAGTGTGTTCGGTGTGCGCACTACACCGTTACACCACAATTATTTATCCAGGTAATCATATCTTTTAAACAACAACAAAAAAAATCTTTATACAAGCATGACTTATTTACCCTAGAGACTGGAAAAGCTCTCAGGGAAATATATATTTAGACATCTCCAAATAGTGACTTATTTACCCAGTTCAATACATTAAATCTTGCGATTAGATGACTCACCTGACAGACATCAAGGCCTCCCCTGGAACTGTTTCATTCTGATAAGCGAGCGTGCATTTCATGCCTGCTTACCAGGGAAAAATTACTACATTTGCACAATATCTTGTAATGACTCTAAAGAGGTCTTTAAATATCACCAGCATTTTCAACCCCCTACACAAAAAAGCAAGCAAACAAAAAGGGAGTCAATATTGTCCTTATACAGTACTGTACTCAGCTATGCCGCAGCTTTGATTCAGGGATGGCAAGGCCTTTACATCTCTGAGACATCTGCTGTCTTCAGACAGGCAGTCATTTCATCTTCAGTTTGGAGCAGGCAGCACAGAGCCTGCAAAGAAAGCATGCTTCTTAAAAAACGAGATGCGAGTCCCTCCTTGTTTAGGGCGTGCTGACTGAAAGCGCATGGCTGCCGTTCCTCTATCAGAAAGCAACCTTCCTGCTACAGGCTGAGCTGTTTATAGAGGAAGAAGGCTATTCCAGGCTGCCTTTTCAAGGTGGCTTGGAGACATTACGTGAAGTGTGACAACTAGAAAGAAGGGAAAATCAATGTCTTTGTTTTGCATGGGAAGCTAGATTGCCCCTACAGCCAGGGGATATATTCTTCCCAGATGGTTATATTTCCCCAATGGCAAACTCAGAATTGATTTTTTCCCAGCCCCCTAGAATTTAGATGGGAAAGCGAGGAAGGAAGAGAAGAAGGGAAGGGAAGGGAAGGGAAGGGAAGGGAAGGGAAGGGAAGGGAAGGGAAGGGAAGGGGAGGGGAGGGGAGGGGAGGGGAGGGGAGGGGAGGGGAGGGGAGGGGAGGGGAGGGGAGGGGAGGGAGAAATGTGAATTCAGACAAACCATCCTGGGTCTCTTTTTTCTCTTGATCTGCATAACGGAGGGTAGCATGCCATGTAGCCCATCCAAGTTCTATACTGTAGACCTAATATCGCCTACCAAACACAGCCTTGCTTTCCAGGATGGCACTGAATACTGAATAGCACGGCATGCCATCTTCTGATGGGCTGAACCAAACACCTGTACCCTTGCAGCAGCAGGAGTTTGATAAGAACAGCTCCTCAGTGGAAAACATCTCATAAACCTTACCTAATTAACATATACTTTGGCCAGCAGCCAATGGTCTGGGCACCTCCAGTGGGAAGGTGAAGACTCACAGGGCTCCTGAGTGGAAGAGTGTGGAGTCTGATTTCAGAGAAATGTGGAATACTTTGGTAAGTAGCAACAGGGTGGCAATTTGCATAAGAGACTGACGATAATATTGGTGCTGTCACTTTCTGGAAATGGCAAACCATTTTTAGAATTCTAAGTGGAAACTATTCAATTTTTATTGAGCACTTTATGGGATATTCAGAAGCTGGAAACAGAAAGCAGTAGGAGAATCAGAGGAGTACAAAGAGAGGGGACCCAAACTAAAAAACCAAGTAAGGATGCAAAGGATACATTGCTACCAAATTTTCTGCTCCACGAGGCTTCTCACTTGGGACTCCTAAAGGGGAAATTTAAAAACACAATTTCAGAGATTGAGAAAACAGCAGCAGTGGTAGGGGACAAGCCAGATTTTTCAGACCAAGTCAAAACACCACGGAAATGGGCTAAAAAGAAAATGTTGTATTTCCCTTGGCTCTGTGACTGCATTAGGTAAAAGCTCTACTCCACAAGAGGAGCTCTGAATTACCCTGCTCACACATACTTACGTGTCCTCCTGTTCCAGAACACCTCCTCTCCGACAAGCTCTTCCTCTTACTCCTCTGCCTCCACCTCAGTCCACACAATCAATCTGCAAGTGTGGATGTCCAAACACTGAGTATGGAGGAGAAAGAAAGTCCCTATACTGAATTATGTTTTCCAGTCATGTAATCATAGTATTTTGCTCTTACAAAACATAACACTTTTCATTCAAAGACCTTTGAGCTTCTAATTGATTACTTAATCAAGTCACAAAATGTTCCTGTGATCCAGGAAAGTATTGAAATGGGTGAGTAAACTTGTATAGATGAGTAAAGTCATTAGTCAAGATGACTAACAGAGATGAGAAATGCACTAATAGAGGGTAGTTGCGGTAGAAGAAAATGAGCTTGAAATGGGTTAGCAGAGTGATTTTTAGAGAATATTTCTGAACACCTACACTCTTTCATAGCCAGCAGAAGCTATGACTGCTCAGGAATGTCTAAAAACCAGACTAGGTCTGACTTACTTAGGGACAATAACAAAGAAGAACAAGACATTTTTGGAACAAAAGTGTCCATGTGGCACAGGAACCCAGAGCTGAATGGATCCACTGTTCAACTGAGTCCACTCCACTTGCTCACCTAGATGAACAACCACAGACATGAGGTTTAGTCCAGGATGTCACTTGCCACCCATATCCAACATCAGTCGTCATTTTAGATGCTATTGGCCCAGAAGCCTCTCCTGGATAGATCTCACCATCACCTGTCTCCAGTGGATTACACTGAGATACCCTTCCTGGATGGACATCTTGACCAAGGCTGAATAGGCAAGGTGCATTCTGACTGAGACAACCATGGTTCTCTTCAGTCATCCCATGCTCCATCTCCCTGAGCTCTGTGGCCCACTAGCACCTTCTACAGAAGTAACAGGAGAGAGGAGCAGAAAGAGACAGTATCATTTATTTCCCTGTCGAGTAGTGAGGGTACCAAAGGGCTGATGGATGTGGAGTAATGCTTAGGTAAGATTGACAACTATTTCCTCCTGCTTCATACACATAACCAGCACCCACCTGTTTTCCTCCCACCCAGAGATATTTTTGAAAGCTTCTTCTAGCAAATTTCTGCACCAAAATTAAACCCATCTAGCAGTCAGCCTTACTGCCGTGTTCCCACGTCAGCTGTGTGTCATGACAACAGATGATAGAAATGCTGCTATTCAGGCTTCAGGGTGCGTGCTTCTTTTCTCTTTTTTTACAAATTTTAATAGCTTTAAAAAGAGCTCTGAACAAAAGTGCTTGCTCCATGATGCAGCACTGAGCTAAGGAGCGCAGGGCAGGTATACCTGCCCACACGCCAGCGGGCAAAAATAGGTAGAGTGGGTGAGGTTTCCTGTGGCGCTGTGGGGGCTGAGGGAGAAACACTTGGAGGAGAAGAAAAGATGGCAAGAGAAGAGAAAATGGAGAGACAGAAGAGGCAGAAGAGAAGTGGCTTCCCTTCCCTGCGACCCAGGGCCCTGCACTCCTCCCTGTGGGGCTTCAGCAGCAGGGAGGACCATACCCCACACGTGGGTGTCTCTTCCCCATGTCCTAAAGCTACTCAGATCCCTACCGCCCTGGGGTTCTCCCACAACTGCCAGCCCAACCCACTGGAGGGGCCATGCCATGCCCTGACTGCTTCCTCCTGACCCACACTCTTCATCCAGGAGAGCAGAGACTGCTCCAAGACTCGAACCTTCAGCACCTACCAGCAGACCAGGGACGGCTCCTGTGCTCTGGAGGAGAGTGCTACACATCCCTCACCACTTGCCTGAGTCAGTGCACAGTGCAACTGCCACAAGCCATCTCGGGACGGTGAGCATTACTTTAGGGCCAATAAGCTGCAGCACTGCACCACTGTCCAGACTCATAAATCTTACCTGTGATCCAAGAGATGAAGAGACCAAGGGTAGGCTGATCCTTCTGTTTTGCTGCTGCAAATTAAGATTTTAAAAGAAATGGCTTTCACATACAGAAGTGAAACTGTGAAAAATAGGGCAGATTATGTGAGTTGGTAGATTCTTGGTGCTAAATGCTTCATTTGCCCCAAACTAGTTGAGCAGAAGTATTGACTGGCTTTCTTTGGAACAAAACTTGTCCTGAAAGTTCAATGCACGAGAGAGGCAATTTTAAACAGTCTGTGTTAGTGTTCCTCTCAGCTCTTCGGAATGAAACAAGAGGGTAGATACCTAAGTAACACCCCTTACTTAGTAAAGTAAAGAGGGTAGATACCTAAGTAACACCCCTTACTTAGTAAAGAGGGTAGATACCTAAGTAACACCCCTTACTTAGTAAAGTAAAGAGGGTAGATACCTAAGTAACACCCCTTACTTTACTAAGTAAGGGGTGTTACTTAGGTATCTACCCTCTTGTTTCATTCATTTACAAGTAAAAAAAAAAAGTAAAGTAAGTAAAAAAAAAACCACACCAAAACAACAACCCCACTTTAACATTTCTGGCCCTCAAAGGTTACAGTCTGAATAGCTAGGGCAGGCAAAGCACACCAGCATCAAAAAACAACCCTGAGAAGCAACACGGCTTGCTCAAGATCTCAGAAAAGTAGTGGCAGGAGCTAAGTTGGGGGGCAGATTTACAAACCAATTTGACTGTGAAATGCTTTCCCACCTAATTGCCTAATGAGGAAGTTTTCCTCTTGTTAACACTATTTACTTATTTTCTACCAATCAAATCACTGAAGATGGCTTTAATTTGGAATTCATTTTAAAGTATTTTAAACATTCTCTCATTCCATGCTTCTGTGAAATGCAAAAGGCAACCATAAAAAAACAACCCCAAAACCAACAAAACCCACAAACCACTTTATAACGTGATGATCAAAAAGGAAAAGAAAAAAAAGGTGAGAAATAAACCAGCAGATCCCATCCCATAAGAAACCCTCTTTCAGGAACCATCATACTACGCAGAAGTACCTGACCTCACTCACCCAGCCTGAGCCCCTTTGTGCACACATCCTGAGTGTTCCCAAAAGGGTTTGCTACTGGTTTCAAGAAAGGGCAGTTCAGATTTCCAGTCAGGGAAATGCTGCTCTCTGGACACGGGCCGAATTACTCCATGGCAGTAGAGCACTACTGAAGGGAAGCCTCCTCCCGTGCATGGAACAGAGTAATTCCCGCAAGACACAATTTCCCCCAGGGCAGACCTGCAGAGTCCCCTCTCTACTCAAAAACTGAACTAAAAAGTTTGCATATGTCCCGCCCTCCCCACCCCGCCTTTTTTTTTGTTTTAAATGCATCACTACATCTTCCAGGAAGAAAAAGAAGGCAAGTAAACGCAGGGTCACAGTTACTTTGGGACTGGGCCATCCAAGGGCATTCAGAAGCTCAGAGACAGAGGCACCTCCAGCTGAAAATGCTGCAGTTCACAGCTCACACCTCAGCACCACAGTGGTTTCTATTTCACAGCATCGTAAAAGATCACAAGCAACCCCTGAGCCACGCAAGAATTTATGTCTTTGAGGCCTCTCCCATTTAGAAATCACTTGTGTCTGTGCTTGATACTAAGGACTGCTTCTGAATATGAATGCTTCCCTGAATCTGGGCTACACAAGTATCAGAAGCTTAGATCAAGGAGCTGATCTGTCCAAAAAAGACATTAAAGGCATGATGAAATGCTGCAGATCTTCCCTTTAATGAAACTTAGTTTATGAAATCCTTTAATAAAGCTGCAGTGAGTATATTTACATTCCCAACAGAGAAAAGCTCTCTCTTGAAACAGGAAAAAATTACCACAATTAATAATATCCTGATATTCTTCATAATGCCAGTAGATTGCACGTTTTTGTTGAGCTGTTCATCATTTTGAATTTCCATGGATGTCTTTATTCCACATCAACATCTACACCCTCTGGGGCACTTTAAGGACTAAAATTCATTGCTGTATATTAAAAATAGCAAATGAATCTCATGATTTCTTTTGTATGTCCCCAGTTTATTCAGCATACAAAAGACAAAATCAATGGCATCCTGCCTGAGGAAAAGGGTTATTTTTATTTTTGTATTTTTTTTATACTGCTGCAGATTTTTGGCTTTACTCTTGAAGCTGTGGTGTGCTGCACCAATATATTTTCACTCCATGAGTTTTCAGATCATCTGCATTTTGCTGTGCTAATCCCGGATGTTTAATATCAGGCAAAATAGTATTTATATCCCATTCATCTCTTTCTCCAGCATCTCCTGTGTATCTGCGTGTTCTTTTTCCATTGCCAAGAGTCTGAGTTGAAATATTCAGAAATTATTTTCTTCTCAGGGGCGCAGATCCAAGTGAGCACTTACACCTAAGCTACGTATCACTGGAGGTAAACTGGGGCTTGAGCTCGATGTGCTTCTGTGAGCTGAGAGCAAGAAGAGGGTAAAGGGGGGACAGAGTGTCCTTATGGACACTGCCCTTTGTAAAGACCTGAGACCCACAGGCCCATTCTGGCTGTCGCCAGAATTACCCTGCTTTCTGTTTTAGAAAAGAAGTGTGATATTTTCTTTCCTTTCTGCTCCTTACATCTTTCAGCACTTCCACAGTTGCCTATGGCTTTCAAATAGTTTTCAATGGCAGAAAATTCTTCAGGAAACACCTAAGGATGCATGTCTTCTAGGTGACCCATAAATGCCTGGATTTCCTGTGTTTCGTGTGTGTGTGTGTGTGTGTGTCTGTGTGTGTGTGTGGTTTGGGTGGTTTTTTAGAAGGTTACCCCTATTTCCATTTACTGGGATTTCTCCATCCACTTCATCTACTATTTTTCTTCAGATGAATGCAAAACCAAGTTCAGTGTTTCAACCATGCTAGGTGTCTGTTAATTTAATCTCCACCCCAATTTATCAACACTTGGACTTTCTACCCAGTCCCGCTGTTTCCCCAGTGTACTGATAAAACCCTTTTATATATCTGATGGATGCCACTCACTTTGCTTTAGTTGCCCTCGGTTCTCTGAAATCACCCACTGCCCAACTGCTCTATCTACTCTGGTTCCTTCATTTCCCAACTACCATTCAGGAGGCTGGGTTATTTGATTTTGTTATTCTTGATCCTGAAACATAAGGTGTTCCATTTTATGACAGAATTCTTTCTGGTGTAACTTTTCAGACATGTTTGATTATCTGTGTTAGTTTTAAGGCAGAACAGAAAATCTAGAGAATATACTTTTTCCTTCGTTCACCTCTTTGGTGCCGTTTCTTCTGGGACTTTTCCCTGAAATGTGAACAGACCAGAAAAGCAAAGCAGATGTTTTGCAACTGTTTTCACAGTTAGAAGTCCTTGACAAGCTACATGTGTCCTGTAGTGCAACCATTGTATGAATATCTTTACATATAATCAATCTCAATCAAATGAATAGGAGTATGTACCCCAGTAAACTAATCTTCTTCCTGTTTTGCGGAAAATAAACTTGTCTTAGCATTTCCATATATATTCCTTCCTTAAGCAAACTTACAAGGAAACTATACCATACCTAGAGTGCATCTTGTGATGAATTTTGCAAGGATTTGGCTTTTATTTCTCTGATTCCTGCCTCCTAACTTACATCTTAGGTGGCTATGAGAGGTGTTAAACTGAATGCTTATGAGTTTGTAAAAAAGTGGAGGCCTCATATGAACCTACCCCGAATTTATCTCAAGTTCCTTTTGGGTGCAGTACTTGATTGAATGCCACCTCATGCACCTGCAAAGCTGTCACCCTTGAAAGACAACCTCTTGAATTCTTCTTCCTTTAGAAATCATAGGCATGTTCCCTTCGCTTCTACTCCCTTTCTCCTGCCACCGAAGCAATGTTTGTTCCCTCAATAAAATGGAGCCAAACAAGGTGATTATATGAGTCACCAGAAAAGAGCAACAGCAGTTGATGGCCACTGATGGTAATCAGCCTGAATTGCTTACTGCCCCCCTGCCTATTCCCTGCAGACTTTGGCATCTGGAGGACAACCGGGGCTTGCCTGGGGAGCTGCCTCGGTGTCCATGAGGAAATACGCAAAACCAGCTTTATCTGAAAGCTACCTTTGCACTCCCAAAACATTGCAAGTCTCACGCTGTAGACTGTAGTCTTAGTTGATTGCAAAAACACTGACTGATAGTAATGGAGAGCGGAGGTAGTCCCTTCCAAGCACAATGCCTACCTAGTCATGAATACACCTTATATTGCCAGATGCTAAAAGAGACTTCATGCTGCCACATAAAAATGCATTCTATTGATAGTTCAATCAACCTGTCATCAAATAGCGTAAGTATCCTTCAGGCTTCCATCTCACAAAGGAAGAAAATAGCAGATCCATGTGGCACTAATTTTCATGCCACGTTACTTTTTTTTCTTTTTTTTTTTTTTATGTGTGAAGAAGTAACATTATCACAGCAGAGGCAGGTACGGAGAATGGAAAAAGAAAATTCAGTCTGACTGAGATTTTACTGTGCAAAAGATCGCTTCTTGCTTGTCTGCAAATGTCCATGCAGCCGTCCAGGTCAGAACTTCATGTTATTGTGCAGTTGGGCATTAGTTGGCAGTAAAATGGTTTCAAGGCACAGGTATGTCATCAATGTGTACATAAAACAAGCAAGCCTGAACAATTTCAAACAATGCAAGGAAATTATTGAAATTAAAAATGCTCGGGGAATGCGCTCCCCTTCTCTAATCGAACAGCTTATGAAAGAAGTTCCGCAGGCCTCAGCAGTTCACAGGCGAGAGGGAATTTGTTGTTCAGCAATGCTGAGGGAGCTGGGCTAATTCAGCCTAGAGAAGAGGAGGCTGTGGGGGGACCTCATTGCAGCCTTCCAGTACCTGAAGGGAGCAGAGGAACAGGAGGGGAATCAACTTCTTAAAAGGGCAGACAATAGCAGGACAAGGGGGAATGGATTGAAGCTCAAGGAAGGAAGGTTTAAATTAGGTATTAGGGGGAAGTTTTTTACAGAGGGAGTGGTGAGGTGCGGGAACAGGCTGCCCAGAGAGGTGGTGGATGCCCCGTCCCTGGAAGTGTTCAAGGCCAGGTTGGATGGGGCCCTGGGCAACCTTGTGTAGATCCAGGCCTGGAGGTCGGTGGCCCTGCCTGTGGTAGGGGGTTGGAACTCTATGATCCTTGGGATCCCTTCCAACCCAGACCGTTCTACAATTCTATGATTCTATGAATGCGTACCACAGTTTCTTGCACTCAGCAGTACAGTTTTGTTTGGTCTGTACTATAAAACTGGGCAAAGGGGGAAACATAATACTGCCCGTATCCCAATATTTAAGCACCTGGTTTTGGTTCCTAAATAGCGATTAAACACAGTGGCAGAGGGAAATTAAGAGAATTCAACGCACCTTAGCGGTCATACAAGGGAGCGTCATTCATCACGCTGACAGAGGCGACACGGGCAGCGAGCACCGAGTGCCACATCCCCCTCGGAGTGTTTTTAAAGGAGGGGCGGTGGATCCGGGGCCGGCTGGAACCCGACACGCCTGGGGCCGCCCCGGGCCGCCGCCCCGCCGAAAGACGGCCGAGGAGCACCCTCTAACGGGGAGCGGGGAGAGGCGCCCGGGCGGCGGCTTCCCGGCAAGAAGCTGGGCCTCGGTGCTGCTGTGCTGCGGAGCCTGGTTTGGTGCTGCTGCTGCTGGTGCTGCGGGTCTCCGCTCTGCCCCTTGCCGTGCTGAGGGTACGGTGGCCCGCCCGCAGGAGACCCTCCCGGGGCCGCCCCTCACCCCGGCCTGCGCAGAGCTGTGCTTGTTTCTCCTCCCGTACAGGGAAGGTGGGGAAGTGGCCATGAAGTGAAAGATTTTGCAGCCTGTTCTGATCTCCCGGGGATTTTGGCTGGGTCTCATCTCCTCGAGGAGCCCCAGTCACAGATGAGCGCGCTCAGCCAAGAACATTTTGTCTCGGCATCTTGCAAAGCTTCCCTCTTTTCTTCACTGCCATGCTGCCTCGGGGCAAAGCTGACTCTGGGCACTGCAAGGGGCTGGCGGCTTCTCTGGAGGTTGGGTGCCTGATCCGTGGGGCTCGGTGTGGGGGCTGGGAGGACAAAAGCCCAGGGCACAGGGATGCTCAGCAGGAGGCAGGCAGCAGGGATGCAGGCAGTGCCAGATGACACACTCAGTGGCCAAGCTCAGCGTGGATGGCCTGCCAGCGGCCTCAGGCCTCGCAAAGAGCAGCTTTGGGAAGCAAGAAACATTGCTGACAATTCCCCCCCCCCAAAAGAGGGAGACACTCCAGTGCAAAGATAGCAAGCATAGGGTAAAGGGAATGGCCAGAGGTTTTTGGACCTACTGCAGTCAAAGCAATAAATTGTGGGTGAATATAGAGGGGCCCTGCTAAAGTCATGCCCTGGTGCAGTTCCACACCCCTCATGAATGTAGTCACCCACAGAGGCTATTTGCGTGTCATGGGTTGGGGCTTGCCGATGTGCACAGGGCTCGGGGAGATCTCACCACCTGTGTGCTGCGTAGCAGCAGAGGTGGTGTTGGGCCATCCTCCTTTGCCCAAAGGCCCAAGCATTTTGGCCATGCACCTAGCTGTACCCTCATTCCCAAATGCACATCTCCTAGAGACACTGCAGACACAAAAAGCATGCCCAATGGATTCACTTGCCCTGAGAGAAGAGATGAGAGGGCAGTAAGGGGAGACATAGTCTATGTCTCACAATACCAGCTAGAGTCGGTGCTGTTATCTGCGGGGGAGGGGGCGGGGGGAAGGCAGAGCTTGGTGCCACGCATACCCTCCCCTGCTTATCCTCAACCTGCACCACACACTGCAGCTTGGGTCAGGCTCCCATGGGCAACAGTGGTCAGGGGAGGGTAGCTTTCACCCCATTCTGTGGGTGCAAGCGGAAGAGCCTATAGAACAAAGGCTATTATTAATTCCCATCTGCCGAAAGGAGGCTGCAGCTGTTTTAAGAGGTTTTCCTGCAAGCTATGCAGATCTGCTTAGAATTTTAATGGTTGTTTACCAACCAAAATGTGCCATTGAAAGAGCAAGACGTTTCCAAGCAAACAAGGTGTGAACGTCATTTCAGCCTGCAAATAAACCTCTTCTTTCTTGTGAATGTTTTTCTAGGCAAGCAAAGATGTTTTTGTATTTGATTGTTTCAGTTTTCAGCTGTTCTTTTTTAACTCATCTTCTCCCGTAGGAACAGAAGCATACAGAAGAGATTCCTTGAAACATGCAGTGCATTTTTTACACAGGCAAAAAGCCTTTTTAGGGTGAAAAAAACCCCAAATGTTATGTGTGTGTGTGTGTGTGTGGTCTCTAAATGACCTAAAGAAAAGAGTAGCCCCACACAAAACCCTGGTCTGAAGTTAAAGTAGAACTGACACAAAACTGGTATCTGACCAAAGAGCCTAGCAAGCCCTGAAGAAAAACACAGCATACAAAAGATTAAAGAAGGAAAAAACAAAGAGGCTTTGTTATATTTTGGGGAATGACAAGATGTACAGCAGGGATTTTATCTTGTATTTTCTGCAGTGGCCATAAACTTCAAGAGCATTGTTATTGCTAAGAAATTAACATGTCTTTAGCCAAACTCTCTGGTGCATGTTATTTATATCAGAAATTAAGACTCCGCAACTGCGCCTGTGCTTTATAGCTGTGCAAAACTATAAGCCCTGCTTCTGTGCAGTTTCTCTGCAGAATGCCTATTGTACATAGCTGAAAGGAGCACCAGAGAAATGCCTCAGACAGATACAAATAAACAAAGATTTTTCACGTCATTGCATTTGCAACTAGAGCTCTTTTTCTTCATCCCAGTGGACTTTGAACTGTCTGACCTACGGAGGGTATTTACAGCTGAAATGACACTCCCCAAACATGGTCTAGCATTCCCAGTATCACTGCTGCAGTTGGGGGATGGGAAAGATCGCCTGGCATCCACTATTTAGCTAAAAAAGTTATGAGTATCCAGCATTTAGAGACGACTACACCTGAGAAACTGAAAGGACAGGAGAGTTAAGTGACGTAGTAAATGGTGGCCAGGAAATGGCCAGGAAATGAATGCAACATTGATGCAGTGCTAAGGAGAAGGTTGGACAGCCTGCTGCTGATCTGTTGGGTCATGCAACCGAAAATATTGGTGAGAAAATTAAACTATTCATCTTTCACTAAGACAGAAAGGGAAAGTGATCTGGACTGTCTGACCTTCTAATCTGAGTTAAGTCAACACATAAACAATAAAAATGGGCTAATATTTCAAGGAATTTCTTTCTAATGGCTGTAGGGGTTCAGGTTACTCAGAGGTATTTTCCTGTAATATAACAGAATGCCTCTAAATAGTCATTATTTGACTTCTAGCAATGGAGACACCATGGCACTCTGTGCCTTGCATGTTTCTCTTACAGGAGTCCAGAAGTCGTTCAGGCTCCTGAGATAGCTTTCACCCATACAGCCATGAATTTATTCTCTCTTCATAAGTGGTATAATGGCAGTGCAAAGTGAACTGCTATTTTGTGCTAGCTTATTCATGGCAACTTGTAAGGCAGCATGTGACTGTGTGCAGCTGTGGACTGTTAAATATTGGGGATGATTAAATACATTTTTTTTAAAATATCACACTTGCCCATTCCTTACAAATACTTGTTCTGCTTTACAGTTCAGCCTACAGCATAGCACAAACAATGACTGAAACAAGTGTTTAAAATAAAAAAGGATGGGAAGTCAGGGGAGTGATAAACACCATAAAGTTAATGTCATAGTCTAGAGCAGCCAGAGATATCAACTGAGTAAGCCACGGGGAGAAATCACCTCTCACTGCTCAGTGTTTTCCTTATTAAGAGAGCTGATGCTCTCCCATGTTTTAGAAGTCTTAAATAGGATTTAGCTATATAATCTGGCCACCCCCACTTTTCTTTACGTACAGTATATTCCGCAAGCCCGTGTCATTGCATATGTCACTGCCAGGTTGCAGAAATCAAAAATAGAGGTTACCTCTTGCTGTTTATATTTGGACAGTAACTCCAAAGCTCAGACTCATGCAGATGCTCATGGGAGTAGACCTGTTGTGTGACTGACCACATGAGTTGAGGTTAATTAGATGTTCCCAAAGGGCCTTATGGGCCAGATTACATCTCTGGTGCTGTCCCTGCAGTCAGATGGCAGTGTGCTGGCAGCTGGGGGAAGGACAACACAGCATCAGGACAGCTGAACAGAGCTGGCCACAGTGGGGAAATCCATCCTGATTTAATGAACACATAAGGAATACTTGGCATAACAAACCAGAATATTACAAAGCCACTTGGGCTGACCCTGTGTGACACATCAACACGCCGTATCTCTGACAAGCTGCAAGCTTCCTGGTGCAATGTTGTTTCGTAGAAACTGCGCTTTGTATTGTAAAACCATTTAAAAAATCCTGACCGGCTTCTTTGTCTGAGAAGAACCCATCAGTTTCTTGTTTGTGACTTTATATTTTGAATGCTATAAAGATCAACTTTGTCTTGGAAGATAATATCACTTTAAAATTCTAATTAAAGCCAACAAGAGCTGAGAATGCTCAGCATAGGCCTTTTAATTTTAGATTAGCCAAGTCATCAATTTGAAACAGGAACAGACCAAATAAATATGACAGAGTAGGAATGAAAAATTCTCTTTTAGAAATAGCCTGCCATTTATTCAAAACAGACCGAGCAGAACACCTGGCTCCTTAATATAGAACAGTAGTTGGGGCAGCTCCATTAGGGGAAATTGATTTCAGCAGAGATAGTCTTGGGGAAAAAAAAAAGTAATTTCCAAAAAAAAAAAAAAGTCATATGGAACCACTTGTTATTCCCTCCTCTTCCTTCTCAAATCTGCTTCAGGGAAAAATCTTTCAGGAGCAAGAGCTTAAACATAGCTTCCTTCTGTCTGTTCCCAACAGAATTTTTCATGCTCTACTTCTGATTAAAAGATCTGTTCTCATCAGGTTTACACAGACACCGCATTTCATGGTTTCCAGATCCTAGCTCTAATTCCTTTGGCTACTATTGCTCTCCTTGTTATTCTTTACCTCCTGTAAAAGAAATTACTACCTCACATGAATCACTTGCTTAATGTCCAAATTCAGTTAAAAGAATTGCACCAGGAGGAGTGAAAAATGAAGATCTCCAAGTCATTGAAAACTAAATTATTACTAAAGGTTAGCGGTCCATTGCTCCCTTTTACACATAGCGGCTTCCATCTACGAAAAGGTTTGTCATTGGCTTTTTAAACCACTGAGTCTGGTTCTGTAGAGAGCCAGTGAGGAGCCTTTTCCCATCATTAAAACTAACAGCACACAAGTGGATTCAGTTTCAGTGTCAGTGTCTGGTAAAGCAGTCCAGCATATTGTGAGGTCAAATGTTTTCTCAATCACGTGAACAGAGATGAATTTGGGTGCAAAACTAAAACTGAAAGCAGGATGGTAAAACTTCTGCTTTGATAGAAAACAAAATCTCCAGGTCAGGAAAACTGAGTCAGGTTGTCACACTGCTTCAAGGAATCCAAGTTCACACCCTGGAATTGCTTGAGCTTTGTGTAGCAACCTTCAGTAAATCATTACATTTCTCTGCAAATACAAGAGAAATGAAACTACTCTTCATTCACCCTTTTTTCTGCCTTGTCTTCTTATCTGTCTGCCTCTATATATCATATGCATCTTAGCAGGGACAGGTCTAATTTGTTTTCTTTGCTGAGTTTCACAGAATCATGGCATGGCTGAGGTTTGAAGAGATCTCTGGAGGTCACGTGTTCCAACCCCTAGCTCAAGCAGGGCCACATAGAGCAAGCTGCCCAGCCAGATGGCTTTTGAAGATCTCTGAAGATGGAGATTCCACCACCTCTCTGAGCAGCCTGTGCCGGTGTGTGGTCAAAGTATATACAAACTTTATAAATGTTGTATGAACTTCTTATGCAAGCTCATAGAAAATGTACACATTACCTAGCACAAAGAGCCCTCTCCTTGTCTGGTAAGTGGAAGCTACCTAAAATAAAGAACAGGAAGAGCAGAAGGGTTGGTAAATATGGGAGTATTTGGGATCCAGGGGCAAGTAACAAATCACTTTAGTACAGAACTATGCATGTAATGTTATTTTTATACATGAGGAGCTAGATTTTTATCTGCTTAATGCTTTTTGAAGCACTTTAGTTGCTCCTGAAACAGCATGAAAATGGTCAGCAGTAGGACAGAGTTCAGTGCCTGCCTAATGAAGAAGGGCTTGAGAAGCACTACTACACAAGGAAACATGTACCTTACTAGTATGAGTTGGTATATATGATGTGCTGCTGTATAACATACAGATTGTGTGTTGCCTCAGAGGCATCCATGTTAGCTCTAAGTTTGGCTGAAAATCAGGGTGTTTTTTGGACAGGCAGAGGTCAGCAGGAAGACAGCTGTTCTGTTCAAAGGCTGGGCTGGGCAATTCACTTTTTCTTTCCAAGCTTGTTTCCTTCACACATTTGCCTATTTGGATTGCAGGTAATCTGGGGCTGAGTTTGCCTTGCAGTCCAGGTGGCAGCTTTTAGCAATAGTTTTGGCTGCAATCTCTTCTTTCTCATTAAAATAGGTTTTTTTGAAATGGATTCCCAAAGCTCAAAGCTTTTCCAAAAGAATGAGAGTTTCATTTTGCCTCAACAAAAACAATCAATCAGGCAAGCAAACATCCTTAACTGTTTGATTCAGGATAGAGAGTAGAAAAACTGGCATGGGCTTAAAGGTTGCATTCATTTAGCTAGTCTGTGATTAACTTGTCAGGGACCCTCCACCCCCATTAATAAATATAAGCATGTACCTGTGTCTGTGTATTTTTTTGTGTGTATACCACTAAACAGCTACAAGAACAGAAGTGTGTTATGTTAAATGCTGATCATTTAATCAGTTTATATTCAGCTACTAGGCCAGATATTTGGCCCAGTGCCCATGAACAGTACCATTAGCAGAATTATTGCAAATAGTGAGAAGCTTTTTCTGGGCAATAACTTTGCTAAAGGAAACAGTTCTCTTGAAAACAGGCTTTAAAAGAACATTTGTGCAATTTTAAACATTTTTCTTTTTTTCATTTCAATTCAACAACTTGATAGTAATCTGCTGAATATGAAACACATGCAATAGATCACATAAAATCACACCCTGTAAACATTTGGGAGGTGCAAAGCACTTAGAAGAGCTATAGTGTCCTGGCTCAGTGACTCAGAAGCCTACTGTGTCCCTTCAGAGATTTCTTGGTGTCATCATCATTTGCCCACCCAGGCAATACAGATGTCTCACACTTCTGTATTCTCTCTCCAGTGCACATCCAAATCAACTCTACATTACTGAGCATGTTCATTCTCGCCCCCCGGCCCTGTAACCTCTACTCACTCTTCTCTTCTGATGGCTTCCTGCTGACTAATCCACCCTAAGCAGGATAACATGAGGACAGCGAACAATCCTTTTTCATGTGCTGGACAGGTAAAAATCACAAAACATTATTGAATTTGAGTGCCTCTACTTGGCCTAAATTGAAAATTATACTCACAAGCTTCATACACACAGTGTAGAGTCACTGAACTGTGCTCTTACACAAAATCCAACCCACTTTGTATCATTCATATAATCCTTACTGATTTTCACAAAGAGGGCGAGGCTAAAATAATTCCCCTGCTACCACGCTTCACAACAGAGGTATGTCCACGCTTTAGTCGGTGACTATGAAATTTGAATGCTTTGCCTTGTCAGATGGTGAAGATGGTTTAGTACACAAAAGATATATTAATTTTTTTTTTTTAAGTTATGGGAAAGCAGATAGAGAAACACTTTGGCCAAGGTGATGTTCTTAGTTCCAGAATTCTTCCCAGGAAAGAAGCATTCTGGCTCACACTGTGACACCACTTGCTAAAAAATAAACAACATCCCTCTAAGTCTACCCCAAACTACTTCCAACACAGTGTAACTGCAGTACCTACTGCACCGTATCAGCCTCAACTAAATGTGAAGTACTTAGTCAAACTCAGCATTTTGTTAGACCAAAGTAAATCAACGGGAGAATAAAATCAGTGAAGCTACTGTTTTCTTACATCGTCAGAGGTTCACATTGTCTAGATCATGCTGCCCATCACCGGCGCATACATTCCAGAGTATTTCTCTTGCCACATTTTATATACATTGTCTTTCAACTGTATTGCCACTACACATCTACAAAGAAAGATAAAGCAGACGGAACTCTGATCAGTGAATGTTTTGTATCCTTGGTCCTGTATTTTGCAGTCATGGGGGTGCTTCAGAAGGAATAAAAAGGTTTAAGAAGGAAACAACTCTACAGTCTTTCCATTTTCATTTCGGAAAAAATGCTGGCAACATACTCTGCAAAGTTCCCTGGAAATATTTAACTGTTGCCTATCCTTCTTTTCAGTCTAAGTATCAAAAAGAAAGGCACATTGTAATATTTTACTTTGGCTTATTTGGTCCTTATTGGTAAAATGGCTTGACACAAGATGGATGAACATCAAAAAAGCTGATGACAGATATCGATCTGCTTATATGGATTCACATTACCATGAAGTAACTTGCATTGACACTTCACAGGACAAGTGCATAGGTAGGACAAAACCACAGAGTTGCAGTTTATAGGGTTTTCAGACAAGCTATTTGTATCAGTATTAACGTGACAGCTTTCTATAACCAGAGCAGCATTTCCTATGAAATATTTTACAAGTGGCATAAGAAATATCTTCCTTCAAGTTTGATATGTTAAATCAAAGTCCATTGTGCTGCTCAAAACACACACACATTTCCATAGTAATTTAGGGTGATTGGGGTTTTTAAAAAAATTTTTTTAGCCTTTTTAATCAGTGCTAGGGAAGGAGATCATCTCTGAATGATAATCTCTTCATTCACAGCACAGCAGCATTGCATTTTAACCCAAACCAGGCAACCTGTACTCTTGTTTTTACATAAAGACATTGGTCTCCAAATGAACTCAAGCGGTGTGTGCTTGCATCCAGTGGCAGGTTTTGGCTTTTATACAAACATTTTTCTGCCAGTTTTCAGTCCAAATCAGATAAAGCTGCTTTTCTGTGACTTCAGTAGTTTGAAGGCAGAAAGCTTTATGTCACTTTTGTGCTAAAATTAGACATTTTCTCTGTATCATGGGTAGAGAATGCACTATCATTAAGCAATCAATAATTAACAAGTAAATTAATGACAAAGGTTCAATCTGCCTTCTTGTAAACCTATAAATGCCTCCTTACCTTTATTTGGGTAACTGCAATTAGAGTGACCTTGTCCTTGTGCTTTAGTGAGATCAGGGCCAAAGTTAAAATACCAGGAAGAAGCTTTTTGGAACCATGGGCAACAGCTTTAACTTCGTGTATTTTTAGTAAGGAGACTAATTAGCCATCCAGACATGAACAAAGCACATGAACTTCTTCTGGAAAGTTGGGGAATCATGATTAAAAACATTGCTATGGTTGGAACCACTGAAGCGACAGCTTTCAAAGGTTCATTTTTGCTAAATCACAGCCATCTTTCACTGAGACAATAAGTGGCGCTTATTATACTCATTAAGTCCTTTCTTAGAGTCAGAAATTCAGACTTTGGCCTCATGTGGCTTTGGTACTACCAGATGTTCACATAAAATCCCCAGGATTCATTTGCTCATTTTTGTTTGCTTAGGGCTCTTCCTCCTTCTTCTCATCTCACATTCCAACATGGTGGTGTAGTGACACGTTTTACTCCTCAGAATTTCAAAAAACAATTCCGCCTCCAGCAAAGCCCAGGCACACACACAGCGTCGGGATAGTAGGGGAAAGAGACAGTTAGGAGTGAGTCACGCCGGAGACATGTGGATGGCTGGCGGACTGGGGGGCTCTGGCAAGGGTTATGCATCCAGCCAGGCTCCATCCAGGACAGAATTAACTCCCCCAGGTGGCCAGCAGAGGTGAGCCATGATGGCTCTGGGTGGGCTGTTTCCACACCATCTGACATCATGCCCCCTGCAGAAGAGCCTGGGAAGGGTGGGGGAGGGCTTGCACGGCTCCTAGGCAGTTTGAGTGGGGTCTGGCGTGGGCTTGGCACAGCACTCAGTGTTACATCTGGTCCGTGAAGCCGTGTTATCATCAGGACGTGTATCCTGTCCCAAGCATTGTTTTCCCAGGTGCCGTGTCAATAACTGTCCTTATCCTACTGGGGGCTTTGTGTGTCTCCTCGGGGCCGAACCACCACAGTCCTTTTTGGCACCCAATGTGGGGCATAAAGGTATGGGATAATGGTAGCTCTGACCCGATTGTGTTAAGCTGAGATAAATGTTTGTCATGTTATTCAAAGAGGTGTTGGTAACAGTGATGTTCACAATGGTAGAAGCAACCACCAGCTGGCCAAAAACTTATCCCCTGCCTTATGCCACTGCCCAGAACACCATCCTGGGTCTTGAGAAGCAAGTTTCTTCTCTGGTGACATGGCAATCCAGAAAAAAATGAGTAGGACAATGGGACTCATTTCCAAAACACTCTCATAGACACCTGGGCCAAAGAACACGGCATTGAATGGGTGTATCATACACCATGCACCAGTCTCTGAAAAAATTGAGAGGTACAATGGACTGTTAAAAACTATGCTAAAAGCAATGGGTGGTGGAACCCTAAAAAACTGGGATATGCATTTAGCCAAGGCTGCCTGGTTAGTTAACTCCAGGGGACCTGCCAATAGAGCTGGCCCTGCCCAATCAAAACTCCCACAGACTGTGGAGGGAGATAAAGTCCCTGAGGTGAACATGAAAAAGCTATTGGGGAATACAGTCTGGGCTATTCCTGCTTCAGGCAAAGGCAAACCCATTTGTGGGATTGCTTTTACTCATGGACCTGGGTGCACTCTGTGGGTGATGCAAAAGGATCAGGAAATCTGGTGCGTACCCCAAGGGGATTTAATTTTAGGTGAGGACAGCTGCTAAATTGTTACTGTATAACAAACCAGTCCATGGAAGATGGTCTAAATAAAAGATAAATGATATGAAACACCTGAATCAACTGAAAATGTAATATTTGGACATGATGCAGATGGTGCAGAAAAAGGGGTGGTGTGGTGGTTTAACCCCGGCTGGAGGCCAAATACCCACCAAAGTCAGTCTGTCACTCATCTCTTCAGTTAGACAGGGAAGAAAATATGTATTGAGAGGCTTAAGAGTCAAGATAAGGACAGGGAGAGATCATCCCATAATCAATGTCACGGGCAAAACAGACTCAACACAGAATAAAGGAAAGAAACCTCTCTAATTTATTACACTGCACTGCACACCCAGTGACACCAGAGTCGGATAATGAGAAGTGCGACCAGATCTTAAAGCACCTTCCCCCCCCCCTCCCTTCTTAGCAGACTTCACTTTTGTCATGATTTCGGTCCCTTCTTCCCCCCATTGTAGCACAGAGAGGAGCAGGGAATGGGGGAATGGGGGTTTCGGTCAGTTCCTCACAAGTTGTTTTCCATCTTTTTGGCCAGGGAAGGGGGCTGGGGGGGGGGGGGGCATTCCTCACACCCTTCCCCAGCTGCACCGTGGGGTCCCACCCATGGGAGACAGTCCTTCACAGACTTCTCCAACATGAGTCCTTTCCCATTGGGCTTCAGCTCTTCACCAGCTGCCCCAGTGTGAGTCACTTCTATGGGGTGCAGCCATAAATCATAGAATGTCTCTCAGTCTCTCTGGCCCAGACTGCTCCAGCCTGGTCCTCTATGGAGTCACAAGCCTTCCCCTCCAGGCAAACCTGCTCTGGCATGTATATCTCTCTCTTGCTTTTCTTTATGTCTCTGTCTGTCTCCATGGCCTGCAAGTGCTGGCAGGGGCTTGCTCCAACACAGGTCACAGTGTCTTCTATCTGTCCCCACATGCTCCAGTGTGAAGCCTGTCCATGGGCTGCAGGTGGGGTCTCAGCCTTTTCCATGGGCTGTGGGGTGACACCTGCTCCACCATGGGTTTCTCCATGGGCTGTAGGGGCATCTTTCTCTCCAGCACCTGAAAAGCCTACTCCCCCCACTTCCCTGCACAGTTCCTTACATCCTCTCGCTCCCTTCCCCAGTGGCAAAAAGTGGTTTCTTGAAGGTTTTTTTTCCTAAATGTGATTCCCAAAGGCACTGTGACCATCGCTGATGGGCTCGGCCTTGGTCAGAAATGACTCTGGCCTTGAGCCAGCTGGTGTTTGCTCTGTAGGGGAAGCTTCTGGCTGCTTCTGCTTCATGCAGAAGCCTCCCCTGCAGCCACTCCTCCCACACTAGGACCCCACCATGCAAAACTACGACAGGCAGATAATTTTTGTTTTTAATTTTTCCTTTATATATCCACAATGTAACATCATCGGCAATAGCATAATCCCTGCCATTGCCCTTGAAGATCAAGGTCTACATTCTGAGGAAGGCTGCAGTAACTAGTCAGAGGAGTCAGCACACAGTCCTGTAACAGAGTGCAAGTCTCAGTAACAGTCTATGGTTCTAGCCAGACTCGAACAGAAGAATAGCTACTTGGCCGAGGTAGAAGTAGATGAAGTGCCAAAGTTCCTTCCCACAATGCAGTGCCAAGTGGGACTGTATTTCTTGTCAAACTCCTTTATGTGAGCAGCGACGTTGTACTTCTCTAAGGCCCGAGTTGCCTCGGGCACTCACACTCCACAGCATCTTGCTGCATCTCTTCTGACATGTCCACATTCTTACCACTGCTTTTTGATCACTCATGGTTGTCATTCAGTGGGTGCTGCAGGACTGGCCCTGTGTGGGCCAAAGCCGGCAGGGCACAGAACAAGGAGAGCAATGACACAACTGACCTGACATCCAACCGCACTCAAACTGTCCTGGAGCCGCACAGATCACTGCCCCTCCCTGACCAGCCCCCTTTATGGGGGAGTGATGTCAAGTCATGTGGAAAACAGCCTGGTCCAACTTGGCTCACCTGTGCTGGCTGCTTGGGGAGGTAACTCTGGCCTGGCCGGGACCAGAACATTATCAAGCTTCCCAAGTTTTTTTCCTCTGTAGATCTCACAGAAATTCACGAATGTTAAAAACAGATAGTCATGCTGAGGGACTTCAGACACATTCAGCGCATGTTAAACATCTTTCCCAGGACCTCAGTAATCTGCAGCTTCACGTAGAGTTGAAGCCAGGCCATATGTTTCTAGTGCCAGGCATTTTTCTCCAGCATGCCATTACCTTTCAATACACTGCTGATGATTGTTTTTGAGCACTGTAAATATTATGTAGCATGCAAGGAACATGACATTCAAGACTCCTGAAGTCAGGCTCCAAAAACCATTTAGTGCTATGCTTAAATAAGTAGCTTTACTTATGAGGACTGTACAGTAGGCAAATGCTGCCATGGATGTCAGTGGAACAAGCTTCCTACTCCCTTCTAGGTGAAACAAGATTCACCAAAAATGCCACTTTCTCTAACTGGAATAATTTTCCTTTTCTCCACTCTCCTCTAACATCATTGTGTCATTTACATGCTTCTTATGCTTTGCTTTAACACCCTTGTTACCCCATAAGCTCTTACAGGTTTAATGGTGGTATTTTGCCCTCCCATTTCTAAAGCCACCTGTCCAAAACGCCTTCTTCCCAGCTGCAGCCAGATTTCTGCTTTTTCTCTAACTGCCCTGGGCTTCAAATACCTTCCTTAAGCTGTGCTTGTGTTAGGCTGAACAAGAAGTCTGAGACCACAATGCTGTTTTTTAGTCATTTCTGTCTTGGAACAACAAATAAAGCAAATATCAGAAATGGTGCAGAGACAACAGACGGTTCTCCTCTTCAAACTTGAAGTAATTCCTCTTTTCTCCTTTTCCTTTCTGCTAATTGTCATTTAGTAAAGTTACAAGGAGGAATTCATACTGCCTATGGACAAATGTGTGCAAGGTCTCTGTTTCCACCTTACTGTGAATAACTTCACTAACCACTGGAAACAGTTAACTTACCATGGCACTGCAGACATGTGGAAATGGGAGAGAAGAGCAGCTTTGAGTCACTTCTGCAGGTACTTACCAGCTGGGTCAGATATCCTCTGACTGGATCATTTGCGCTGCCCCTAAGGATTACGTTCAGCAAAGGTCTGTGACAGCGCACTGCCAAAAGTACTCTTTGGTGTATAATAACAGAGACACGTTGAGAATGAGATAGTACAGAGCCCCTTACAGATGTTCTTTCTATTGGCAGCTCTTTCCACATAAGCAGTATACCCAGACATTGCATCCTGCAGATTATCATTTTCATGACCCTGCTCCCCTCAAAAAAACACAAAAAAACCCCTCCCCATCCCACGCCCCCCAAAAGGCAGCAAAAAAAAAATCAACTTCTCATGTTATTTTCTTTCTTACTCAGTAACAGATCCAGGCTCTCCCCTGTGCTAAAGGAAAGGTTATAATAACAAGAGCTCACGGTGCTTTTAGTCTTCATTAAAGCATACAGGGGGATGTGTCAGCTGCAGGGCAGACATAGAAGATGCAAACACAAGATGTGACTGTTTTGTGTTTATATATACTTATGCAGCCTTTCCTGAAGGGCTTGGAAGTCTCATACACAAACAAAGACAGTTTCTGGGTTACAAATATTAACCTTAAAAAAATTAGTTCTTTGTATGGCTTTTCACACTTATCTAAAATAGATATTGCTTTCCATAGCAACACCTTCTGATATGAAAAAGAAAGTGAGAAGAGCTCACTCCTTCCCATTTTCAGCAATATTTGTAATATCTTGGCTGCTCTGTAAACATCATTTATTCAGGGGTATATAAAAAAAGGGAAATACATCCTTTTGTTGCAAAAGGATAAGATCAGCTTTCAGCCACTGAGGTATCAACCTCTACCATCTGTTCTCCAAGATGAGAGTATCACATTTATGTATATATCACTGTCATGGATTAACCCCAGCTGGCAACTAAGCCCTACCCAGCTGCTCCCCAGTGTGATGGGGAGAGAATCAGAATGATAAAAATGAGAACATTGGTGAGTTAAGAACAATTGTGTAATTGAAATAAAATATAGTAGTAACAACTAATATTGTTCAAATAAAAAATATAAAACCCCCAAAATATTAGTAATATAAAGGAAAAACAGTTGCTCACCACCAACTGACCAGTGCCCAGCCAGCCGCTGCGTGGCAGTCCCCAGCCAGCCTTCCCCCTCGTTCATACACAGCCCATGACATCATATGGTATGGAATATCCCTTTGGACAGTTTGGGTCAGCTATCCCAACTCCTTGTGCAGCCCCAGCCTACTTGCTGGCAGGACAGTATGAGAAATTGAGAAGTCCTTGACATAGGTAAACACTGCTTAGAAACAACTAAAACATGAGTATGTTATCAACATTATTCTCATCCTAAATCCAAAACACAGCACCGTACCAACTCCCAAGAAGAAAAGTAACTCTATCCCAGATAAAACCAGGACAATCACAGATTAAAATCAGACTAAAATTTAGATGAATATTTTATCTAGGTGTCTGAAGACAAGTGATGCAGATAACACTGTTTTACTACTCCAATAACTTCTACAGGTAGAAAAACTGAAATACAAAGATATTCATTTCACTGTTTTTTGCAGAAGTGAGAGGAAGTGCCTCAACGAGCTTGAGGTCTCCTGTTTTTCCATCCTTGTGAGACTTTTCAAGCCCTTTTTAATCTCTTTTTTTAGATGTTTTAGTCCACTATTATGCTTACCCTTAAGAAAAAGGACAGCTGAGGTAGATGGTAAAGTCTGGCTTATTTCATCCTCATTCAAAAAAAAGATGTCTCAGTCGTAGGAGAAACTTCAGAAAAGGAGAAGTGGGAAAATGTAAATATTAACTTGGAAATTAGTGGATGTAGTGGACCTTTATGCAGTGCAACAAAAATTTTAAAATACTGTAATATAGCAGTAACTGTTCTGTGCTGTGCAAGTAATGTTTTCCCTTCAGAAGTGCTCAGCAGAGGGCTTTTGTTCCCCTTGGTCAGCTGAAGACACTCATGTTAGTAGGAAAGAGTGTCAGGAAACGAATATATATGTTATTGTGAGAGGAAACCTGTTTCAACTCCCATGATTACAGTTTAACACAGCTGCACCCCAGGAGAACAATAGCAAGATTTATTTCTTTTATAAGTCTCAATTTTATAAAGAATAAAAAAGTCCTGTTAAAGAGCACAAGAACTGTCTGGGAGGATGTGAACACAAAAGAGAGGGAGGAAGAGAGAGCACAAGAGAGCAGGGATGCACGTGCACGTATGAAAGGGGAAATAAAGATGTTTCCATCTAATATTTAACTAATTTATTTTGTATACTTAAAGAAAAGGAATTATAAAACTTCTAACAGGCTAAGCAAAAATCCTGGGTAAAAATTAAGTCCTATTTTGCATGCTTGCTAAAGCCAGCTATGAGCTTTCTGCAAAACAAAAAACTAGGCACCCAGGCAGGTGGTCCACATGCATGCAGTGGAGACCTCAGGGTCCCTTCACAAAACCAGGTCCCAGGGGGTGATTTTCTTGTGTGCCAGTGGCCTGCAGCAGCTGCCTTGCTGCTTATTTGTAGTTTGTGCTTTGCTCTTGCCATAGGATGAGCAACTCTGGAACTGTTCCCTGTCAGCGTGCTGGCTGCATGCACTTGACACAGGTACACTTGCCTCAGTACCTCACCTCACCCCAGAGGCACAGGTGTACACTCACATCAGCATCCCAGGGTAAGGAGGCGAGGCTCAAGGAGGCTGGGATGTGTTTTGCATCTTGTCAGCAATCTGGGAAAGGCTCAGCAATTCTCTTTGTCCCGTCTGCCTTTTGTGCAAGCCCTTCTATATAAAGCCTTTCTGAATCGATCAGCTTTCAGTGTCTCCCCAGAACAGGCCTCCTTCCAGTTTCCCAACTGCTGGTGCTACCACGCTGGCTGTGAGGGGCTTGCTGTTTTCTACCAGTGACCCGGCGCTCAGACCCCTGCCACTCGTCGGCAGGCTGCCTGCTCAGCCAGCGTGGAAAGGCTCCCATGCCTGGGGAGGAGATTAGCCAACAGGAAATCACACTCAGTGCAGTGACCATGTCTAGTCTGCAAGAAGCCTTCTACCCCCAGGTCGCTGTTCTGCAGCTGAGACAAGCACGCCTGCTTCTCAGCTGAGAAAACAGAACAGACACTCATGAGCACTGTGAAAAATAAGTTGAGGAAACAGAAACAATAAAAAGCGAAGCCCGACCATCAGGAATGACTACAGAGCAGGCAGTACAGCCCACCAGGAGAGACACTCCCTGCATTTGTTTCGGTAATACGTAGGTAAATATCATATGTTTAATCTGCTCCCGTTGCTTTGTAAAGTTATTGTTTCAGGTGGGGAGAAATTATTTTATTAGACGTGCACAAGAAGAACTACTCAGCCACCTTCTCAAATACTCTGTTCGAAGTCAAAATTCATTCCATGTACTTTCAACTGGTAAGTTGTTGGTTTCATTTTATTTCAGGAGGGTATAGGATCTCTTCACCTTCTGCCCTAAACAAGCATCATCAGTTTTCTCTGACAGTGAGTTCAGAAACATCAGCATGCAAAAGTGAGATCAGTTATACATTTTAGTTATAACACAGTGCTCAGTCAGGAAATTTAAGTTTTATTTCCAGATCTGGTGTGGATATAAATCTCTGTGGCAAATCCTTTGACCCATCCATGTTTCACTTGCCCTGTCTGTAAACAGAGGATCAGTTATTTTTAAATTGCTGTGAGAAGACAAGATGTGCTTTTCCTGTGTACAAAACCAAAATATTGTTTTTTGAAATGTGATCGGTTATCACCCTCTGTTACTGAAGACTAAGTACTGTGATGTGAAAGACATAAATGTATGCTAAGGTTTAGATTTAAAATTGGAAGTGGCATAAGTCAATGTTGATTTTTACATGAGGCCTCTGAAAAGAAATTCATATTCCAGGAAGGCAGAACATGCATGGTAGCCATGCTGTATCTCCTATGAGTTCCCCCTGTTTCTCCTCCTATTCCTACATGTACATCAAAAATAGAATGAAGAAAGAACAGCGAGAAGAAAGGACAAGTGTTATGAAGGAAATCGGTGCACAACTGAAATCAAGAAAGCTTCCCACCGATTCAAAAAGATTCAGCTAAAGACTTTTGACGTTTAATGAGAACTGTTTGTTCGACAAGCCAAAAGAAAAAAATCAGTAATCATTTCAGAGCCAACTATACTTTCTCAAGCGCCGAGTCATGGATTTATTACAAAGATGTAATCTATTTTTCATAGGAATTTTGAAAAAAGAATTATCTGACTTATTCTTTGCACCGTAATTGTTGTCTGTTACTTTTAGATAGGCAGGTTGTATTCCAATCTATGCCATTACTCACAGAGATCCAGCAATGTGTAAAAGTCAATATTTCTAAATAGAGAAAAACACATCTCATAATCTAACATTTTCATCTCTCCTTGTCTGCCACCAATTTTCAGAGAATAAAAAATAAAGAAAAAGAGAGAGAGAGATTATCACAGTGTTGGCTTTGTTTCTGTTAGTTATTTGGTCTCATATGCTTGCCCCCCGATGCTTCAATGTATGTGGTACTAAGGCACTTCTCCCCAAAAGAAGGAAAACTGTTGCAAGTCTTTGAACTTGCCACTATCAATAGTATCATAAAAAGACTACAGGATAAACTTGTGTCTGCCGTATTTCAAAGGAATAGCAATGAAATTAAGCTTGTAATGGGTTTGGCTCCAGAACTTAGACCAGCCTGTTCCTAATGGATCCTTTAACAAGCCCAGTATCCAGATTTTCTTGTTTGGACCAGATATTTTTTATTCCTTTGCATACAGGGGCACTGGTAAACACAAGGTAGTATTTCAGACCATCCACATTAACAACACTTACATGACCTAAGGATGCCTGACTAACCCTGGCTACTAAATGCTCATATCTCTTTTAAAAGATCAGTGTGAGGATCACCCACTTGCAGAGCAAAACGGGTGGGCTTTGCTATCTCTGTAGGAACATCCTTCTCCTCTTCCTGGACCAAGACTGTTTCCTCAGAATTTAGGCTAAAGGGAGGGGGAGATGGAGGTTTCCTCCACCATGGTTGCACCATGTGGATCCAATCAAATTCCTCAGTCAATGCAGCAGCAGCCCTTGTGAAGGCATTAACAAGGAAATGAGCCACCACTTTCACCCAAATAGCATGGCAGAGAGGATGCCAGGAAGGATACCTCTAGCTGCTTCTCAGTCAGTGAGATGGCCTATCTAGGTGCAAAAAATCTGCAGTGTTTTCTGCAAGGGAGTATTCTTCTTTCTGGGAATGACCCTTCTTTAGCAACCAGGCTCTCACAGCTTTTACTGAGTGAAAAAAGACCCACCATTTGTTCTGTGGGATTTTCAAAAGCAAAATGAAACTCAGAGTGTATTTTAAAAAGCCCCCAGAGGGTCAAAAGGCTTTAAAAAAAAAAAATATCAGAGCAGAAGACCAGAATTTGGTACAGAATTATGAATTATCTCTTACCAGTGGAAGATGTCAGAACTTTGCTATAGCAGGAGCACTCAGAAGATCTCCTTTTCCCCTACATCTCCAGTTTTTCAAATTTAGATATCTCCATCCTTCTGGAAGAAATCACTTCCAAAGGTTGGGAACCTTGGGGGAACTGGTAACAACCAAATCAGAAGGATTACTCCAGTCCTCTGCAGTCAAAGGAAAAAAGTAGACCTGCTGTCGTATGAGCCATCATCCTCCTGCCTGCTGGAGGAATTACTCTGAGATGTGCCAGTCATAAACTTTTTTCAATAGCAGAGATGCCCAACATCACATTATTTGGCGCCTTCACTATATAAAGCATGCACAATTAGTTGTTTCATTAGCAAGTTTGTTGTAAGTCATCCCTTACCCAGAGCATCAAAGTAATTAGGACAAAGACCCTCAGTTTGCCATGGTGAAATTTGGGAAGCGAGGCGTGCAGAAGACAGGTATCCTGCTGGCAAAGAGAGGCCAAGTGCTGTACAGGGACAATGCGTAGGCAGAGAAGGATCTAAATGTGGAAGATGGGCAGTGATACAGCTGTTGAGGAAGGAGGGAGGTCATGACCTTTGCTAAGCAAAAAAGTCCCATAGGGCCAAACCAAAGATGCTCTGCAGTATGCCCCCAGGATTACCAAGCTCTGTGTATTGCATTGGCTCACTGAGGGGATGGGCATGGTTCAAGAATCACAGCCCCTAGAATGCAGGTTGTCTGCCGGTCTCACACAAGGAACACCGTGGTCAGCAGAGTTAAATTCTGAGTTTGTTTAGGGTGATCCACTTAGGAACTGTTGCCAGCCAGCTCAGAGCTGTGCTGCTTCGTACCACACAAGTGACTCAGAGTTGCGATAGGTGGAACAAATAAATAAATAACAGTTAAGGAGAGAAATCAAAGGCACAATGGAGTAGGGAAAACAATGCTTCTTATGGTTTTACAAATCAGACGCTGAATCCATCAGCCTACAACTGGGACAAAAACCTTTTGCTCTCCAGGACTTGCATTAACTTCTGTATGATTTGCTAATTATACTTATTTTAGCTTTACTTTTCTAATCATTTCTTACATGCAGAAAGCAAAGAAAATTCTTGATTTTGCCTTTTTTCACAATGATTTACCTCCCTCCTTGGGTGGCTTTGAGGTTACAACAGCTGAAGAAATCCTTCCTTCAGAAAGTCATTTTGACAAGAAACATGTGGGTATGCCTTCTGCATACTAATCTGGAAAGTTTCCTTTTGAATTTGGGGTGCAGGAAAACAGAGCAAAGGTCAGTTTGAATCCTAACAGGGGACCAGCCTGTTCAGGCAGCCTTCTGGAACCATCAGGCTATTGCAAAGGTGGTGTCAACAGAGTGAAAAGCAAGCACATCTTCCCCACATACCTTCTTTCAACATGTACATAGGGTTCTTAATGCAATACCACTATCAGGGAAAAAAAAAAAGAAGGTCAATTGTGTGCCACAGTTATTGATATATTTCTCATAGAAAATCATAGCCGCATAATTAGCAGCTAAACACTAAACAGAAAGTGCCTCTGTGTGCAGACCTGTAGAAATATAGCTTGAAGTTATTAGGCTGAAAATAACAATTTTTTCAAAAAGCCCAGAGACATACCAGTTGCACTGGGGAATTTGGGCCCAGCTATCCCCCATCAATCAGTATGAACTACCAGGCGAATGGCGTATTTTCTTTGATGGAAAATTTCCAGTGAAAGGAGTTTTATTGTAAGCACTTCCATTTGTGGCTGGAACAATTTAAATTATGTTTTTGTGATGGAAGAAAGGAGTCAAACATTTGGGAAAGAAAAGTAATTTTAGTCTTCATCTTTGGAGAAAAGCAGCCCCAGAACCCACTGAAAACTCATCACTCACCTCTAGGTTATTAAAGGGTAGAAGAAGTATTGGCAGCAATCAGTTCACCATAGATACTACTGTTAAGTAGGCCAAGAAGTTTATTGCCTATTTTACGAAGCCCAGTTCACTGAGTATCCTGTTGAAAACTGCATTAGAGCTCCAACTTATAAACCAAATAGTTTTGCCTGGCAGCAAGACCCTTAAGATAGATTTTTCCTGAACAGCTGCTTTGGATTCAAATCCCAGGCATCTTTTCCCCTTAAGGCATCTGAAACCTGTCTGCAACTTCCTTTGCTTCCACCTAGCCCACAAATAAGGGGTCAACTGCAGGTTTCTGTGGCAGACACAAGGATCTCTTCATCCTTTTGGGATATGAAGATAATACTCACACAGTGCTCAGGGTCTGGGATCACATGGGATCAGAAACAGGACAGTAACATAAGAGCTTAAGAAAACACAACTTCCAGCATGATACTGAGATAGAACTAATTACCTCATTTAATTCCCAATCATATTCCTAAGAATTCCTTTGTGGCTATTCTAAGTGAGATATACACATGCATCTGCAACCTTAAATACATATATACATCTGTAATTTCATACATATGTTGCAGTTGTGCATACTTGGGTGCTGAGAGACCAGGCAGGGACTGCAGAAAATGGCTGCTGGAATGCTCCACTGGCCTCAAAATTATAAACACCGGGCAATTCAAGGCCAAAATCTCTCTGATAGCACCTCAGAGAATCACATATAGGAGAACAAGACCCGAAAGTAGCTGCATTTTGCCACCAGAGAACCGAGTGCCAACATGTAAGCAGCTGCAGACACCAAAGGCTGGGAAGGGTGGGGGAGGAGGTGCCCCAGGTGCCCAAGAGAGAGATGCCCCTGCAGCCCGTGGAGAAAAGAATGGAAAACGCTGAGACCTCACCTGCAACCCGTGGAGAGGCTCCACGCTGGCTGAGGCAGGTGGAGACATAGAGAAGATGTCGTGACTTACGTTGGGATGAGCCCCTGCCAGCACTTGCAACCTACAGAGATGAGTGAGAGTTTTGCGCTGGAAACAGGTTTGCTGGGGGAGGCCTGTAGCCCCGTGGAGGACTGGGACTGAGAGACACTGTGATTTGTTGCTGCCTGCCACAGCAGAGATGAAGCCCGGTGGGAAGAGATTTGCCTTGGAGAAAGTTCGTGGAGGACTGGCTCTTGTGGGTGAGATCCTACGGTGCAGCAGGGGGAGGGTGTGTGGAATGGATGCCCCCATCCCGGCCGAGAAGGAAACCAACTTGCAAGGAACTGACCGAAGCCCCCATCTCCCAGTCCCTGCCCCCTACCTGCTCCGTGCTGCGATCGCGGGTAGGGGGAAGGAGTGAAATCACGACTAGAGTGAAGTCTGCTAAGAAGGGAGTGAGGGGGGGAGGTAGAGGTGTTTTAAGATCTGGAAAAGAAAACAGCTCATGAAGAAGTAACCAAGAACCCCATTTTTTTCCCAGTCCCTGCCCCCCCTTGTACTGTGAGCAGGGGGGAAGAAGGGAGCAAAATCATGGCTAAAGGGAAGTCTGCTTTAGAATGGAGGGGTGGGGGAAGGTGTTACCGAGACCCCCATTTTCCCCAGTCCCTGCCCCTCCTGGGCTGTGAATGGGAGGGAAGAAGGGTGCAAACTTCTAACTAAAGTCTGCTAAGGAGGGAGTGGTGGGGGGAAAAGTGTTTTAAGACCTGGTTGCATTTGTTTTAAGATTGTTGGTTGCACTCCTGACTCTGGGTTTTCACTGTTTCTCTTTAGCATAGTGTAATAAATTAGATAGCTTTCTCTTCTGCACTCTGTGTTGAGTCTGTTTTGCCCGTGTCATTAATGACAGGATGATTTCTCTGTCCTTATTTTGACTCTTGAGCCTCTTAATACATATTTTCTCCCCTGTCCAACTAAGAATGGGAGTAATAGACTGATTTCGGTGGGCATCTGGCCTTCAGCCAGGGCTAAACCACCACAACATATAATTTCTTCTCTGAGTTCCCCAGGAATGTGAAGCAGTACTGTACAAGGACTGCATTATTGGTAAACCTGCAGTGACCACAACAAACAGAGTTAAATTTACTGAACTGCCTTTGTTTAAAACCTTTGCTTTCAGTTATACCAGGCCTGCTACGGTTTTTACCTTCCAGACAGAAATTTTCCAGGCTTGCCTTTTGGATTAATACTAAGAACTTAGAAAGTTTGTTGGAGGAAGTGAATAAAACAAAATTCTCCTGCATTCTTTGGAACAAAAGGGAAGTAGAAAACCATGCACTTGCCTTAATCACATGCAACAGTCATGGATTCATTTTACACCAGTCCTGAGAAAATAATTAAAAAAAACAAAAACAAAAAAGCTTGAAAAGCCTAAAAGGACAAAAGTCAACATCTGGCAGGGAGGAAGCTAAACAAACGGCAGCATGAATCTGAACACTGGGTGAGCAGTAGCTTAGTTTAATGAAAAATCAAACACCTGAAATTCCTCTGCAGTACTATATTTCAGGCATGAGATGCGTCCACGCTTCCTCTATCTTGTTTCAGGGGAGCAAGGCAAAGCAGGTCTCAGCTCCTTCAGCTCGCCACACCACCCCAGGCCACTTCAACTGCTGCTCTCCCTCACTCCCCCAGGGGACAGCCACCATGGCACCTTCCCAGAGCACACAGGTCCCACTTTAGATTCCTTTCCTGCAGACAGTCCCGTTTTCCCCACTTTGTTAGTACTGCTGTGCTGCAGGTGCACCTCCAAGGGCAGCCCTGCTGGTAGTAGCTCCATGGGAAATGTTGCACTATTGAGCCAGTTTTTTTGGGGGGTTCCCTTGCCCAATGGGCCAGGGTCTCCTGGCACGCTTGCAGCTGTCCTGGCTGAAGGTGCTGGGGTATTGCAGCTTCTCTGGTGGTTTTGCCACTGTGGCCCTTCTCAGCGGCATTTGGGTTGACACTAACAATTTGCTTCTCAGCAAGGGGTTACAAACAAGCGAATGGGTTATAGAAACTCTTTGTGATTGCTGAAAACAGCCAGCTGTCCAAACCGATGAACTACATAAAAAGGGGGTTTAGTCCATTAACAATTCCCTGAACTACCCAGGCAGCTTCTTTTGTTATGCCTGAGCTAATGGAAAGGCAGCATGACTCACGTAACAGTGGGATATGGTGGATTTGTAATGGAGGATGTTGTAATTCTGCCCTGCATAGATGTGTACAGCTCGTTAGTTCGCGCAGGAAAACCAGTAGCCAGTTTACTGAATTGACAAACAAAACTTTCTGGAGTCTACAGAGCTACTCAGGGTTACTCTGGAGAAGGCTGGCAGTGAGATAATCAAAATGAATTAACCAGAAATTAAGTAAAATAATTAGTAAAATAAAAGCTGGACCACACCTGCGAATGATTTCTTCCTTCAGTTGAAAAACACTCAGGTGGCATCCCACCGCTTCTTATCTGCAGATCCTGTTGTTCAGAGGTGATCAAAAATTTACCAGCAGTGCTTTTCCCCATCAGAAGTTACCGATTGCTTAAAGCAGCAACATTTTAAAGAAAGACTCAGTTCCGACACCAGTTCTCATGAAGAAAAGAGGGGGAAAGAATTTCCGTTAACATTCTTTTGGACAACTCCAGAATGGAGTCATTTGGGTTTTCATTTTGAAAAGAATTTTTGTATTAGCCTCACTTTAAAAATTCACTTGCAGAGTGTTGACATCTTGCTTTTATTACCACTGAGGCCTTTTTTTTTTTTTTTTCCATGTGAGTTATTTTCAAAACTTTCTGTTAAACTTGTAAAGTTTGCCGCCAAACAGAAAGTCTGGTTCCTGTACAGTCACTGTCACCAAGTTTATTTTCTGTTGTATAAGGAATCCATCTTATGAAGGACTGAACTGAATTTCAATCCGTGGCTGGGAAACGCAAAGTTTAAGTAACATTATACCACATGGTAATGTGATTACTTTCACATTAGATGCAAAACCCGGTGATTTTAATTTCTTTCCCTTTTATTAACAAAGTCCTGCAAAGGTGTTATTTGTGGTTATAACCCATTGCATCAAATTAGTATGTTAATTTATGCCCACAAGCCATGTCAGCAAGGTAAAAATGATGCTGCTTCTGTGAGTGTCCTTGAAGAACAGAATAATAGGAGCCTGCAGGGAAAATGGGTGTCCATAAAAACCTCAAAGAAGTGTACTGGTGATCACATTTTAAAATACTTCTCATGAACACTTAAAGTACTTGCACAGAAGGATGCTTTTTATTCATCGACTTGGTACAATGGACTAACACATCTCAGAAGACAATAGTGAAGAAAGTTGTGGAAAAAGGGGCATCAGCTTCTGTTTGCAGTTACGGCCTCATTTTCTTCCTGGTTTCTCTTGCATTGACTGTGATCAATCTTAAAGCTGGCCGGGTTTCAGAGAATCGTAGAATGGGTTTGCTTTGATAAAAAAATGCATGCTCCATTACATCCTTCTATTTACTTCAGATAGCCAGTGACAAATGCACTATACTAACTGAAAAGAGAGAGGAAAAAAAGAGGGGCATCTGATGGAAAAAGAAGGTTCTGTGACATGCAGTGCAGGTGGTTTCATGCTAGTGAGCATGTCAGGTACATTGCAAGCCAGGCCCCTCTGCAATCTGAAGCCTCCAAATTTGTTTTAGTAGCCAGACTCTTTTTATTGTCTCTCCTCACACCTGCACACATGTCCAACCTCACCCATCCAAAAAAATGAGGTTGCAGGCATTTCTGGATCCTTTCCTGGTTGCAAAGATCTATAGTGCTGAGGCAAAGCAAAAATAAACCACTGCTAATAATCTTTTGTTTTGGAAGACATTGTCAGTTATCATAATCAGAGCGAAGTTCAATGAGCTGCAGCATACTTCTACCAGGTAGTGCTGTCCATCTCCTGGTTATCAAAAAACCCAACAAAATGAGAAAGGAACCTGTAACAGACATAACATGACCTCAGAAGAACCAGCATATGTCATAGACAGACCAAGATGCTACTTTTAGGAAAACTGAAAGGCTACAGTTTCTTGAATTTGCCTTTGTGAATGTAGGGATCAACCGTAGCTGCTGTTGGTTCCTGGTGGCTTATCATCATAGAATCATAGAATGTGTTGGGTTGGAAGGGACATTTAAAGGTCATCTAATCCACACACACCCCTGCAGTAAGCAGGGACACCTTTAACTAGATAAGGTTGCTCAGAGCTTCATCAAGCCTGACCTTGAATATCTTCAGGGATGGGGCTTCCACCACCTCCCTGGGCAACCTGTTCCAGTGATCTACCGCCCTTATTTTAGAAGAACTTTTTCCTAATATCCAACCTAAAACTCCCCTTTTCTAGTTTAAAGCCATTACCCCTACTGTTGCTACAAGCCTTTGTGACCAGTTCTTTCTCGGCTTTCCTATAGGCACCTTTCAGGTACTGGAAGGCTGCTGTAAGTCCCCCCACTAGCCTTTTCCTCTCCAGGCTGAACAACCCCAGCTCTCTCAGCCTGTCGTCACAGGAGAGGTGCTCCAGCCCTTTGATCATTTTTGTGGCCCTTCTCTGGACTCACTCCAACAGGTCCTTCTTGTGTTGATGGCTTGAAAGCTGGACACAGTGCTCCAGGTGAGGTCTCACCAGAGCAGGTGGGCAGAATGATCTCGCTTGACCTGCTGGCCACACTTCTTCTGGCAATCATATACATGCAAGCAACAAGCAATTCTGACATGTTTTCCAAAGCATTTGAGGGAATGTTTGGCTTCCACTTGCCAAAAAACCTAACAAAATAATTCTAGGGAGAATTTTTTACTCACATTAGGGCACATCTATTGCCTCATAAATTGTAACCCTCCCTAACAAACTCAACCTTGACATTTTTTCAGTTGGGTTTACATAGCTCAGAGTGAATCACTGGGTTCAGTTCATGAGCTGAGAGGGAAACATCAAAAAGGGATAGCAATTTACCTAAATGTCAGATGGTAATCATGTCTGTAATTGTGCTGTCAGTGTGAGACTGAATGGATCACGTACTTCACTGTACTGACATCACGCAAATGGCAGGTATGGCTGCTGCTCACCCCAAGCTCTGGATCTCCACTTGCTGAAGGAGGTTGCACCCTGTGACCCCCATAGGGACTCCACAGAAAAGTCACTTTTGTATCTGGGTTTTGGTGCTTGGGTCCTGCAGGCTGCCTGACCTGCTCAGACATAGCACTCACACCCCAGCTGAACTGTGCAGCTGAATGGGGACCGCTATATCCTTGGGTTGGTGTCTGCAGGGTGGTGGAGTGACACAGCTCTGAACACCCCCAGGGTCTCTGCCTGCCATGAGCTATCAGAGCAGGATTTGGGAAAAGGATGCAGCCCAGGCTTTTTCCTTGTCAAGTCTCAGTTTATTCTTGGAACTCGTGGATAGGAACTATTGCCAGTGCCTTTGTGGGACAGGAAAGATGTCCACCCATGTTGGTCCTTGTAAGAAACACCCATAAACATGTTTTACTTGTAACAAGCGACACAGAAGAAAATAAAATCCAGTAATGATGTCCTTTTAAAGGACTGTCTCAAAAGCTAAGTGAAGAAACTATTTCTGGTGTATTATTATCCATGAAAGAGAGTTAAATTCCTTTCAATATACTATAATATTTTTGAAATTTCTTAGATGCTCTCTGGAAATTTTTCTTGTAGTATGGACCTGCAAAAAAAGCTATCTTGTCCTCTGTGGCTCAAGGATGTTGAACACCGGATAAAACTCACCTTGTACCAAAATGGCTTCTGTTCAAAAATTCATGTGGAATTTTTCATACATATCCATGAAAATATACTCATGTATATAAAAAAACATGTCCTAGGTGTTACCAGCCAGATTGGTGCTTAAGCAGAACATAAGATGTTCTACTGACATGACACTGTTAGCAGTGCATCCAGGCAGTGGTGAAAGCTCCCCGCATACTGGGCTGCATTGGTAATACTGTCAACAAGGAATTGTTGCCGTCTGCTGCACACCAGGGAGGCTGTGTCTGAAGTATTGTGTCAGCTTTGTCTCTTCCACTGCGAGAGAGACTTTGGAAGACTGAAGAAGGTGCAATGGAGGCCACTCGCTGTAAGAGGGATAGAGGACATGACGTATGAGGAGAAGTAAGGGCTTGTTGAACCCTGAGAAGAAAAGACTAAGGTGGATCTAAGAGCTACCTTAGAGCCAGAGCAGAGAAAATTGGCCAGAGGACAAGAGGCAAGGGACCCAAGTTTCAGCAAGAGAAATTCTGATTTTACATAGAACTGAGTTTTCACAGTGAGGTTAAGTGCTGCAGACACATATCCAGAAAAGGAGTGAAGTATATCTCTTTGAGGGGTTTCCAAAGCAGGTGAGACCCTGAGAAACTGATGCAATTTCAAATTTCACCTTGCTTTGAGGAGGAATTTGGATTAGAAACATCCAGAAGTCCTTTCCAGTCTAAATTATTCTCCAATTCTGTGATACGTCGAATGGTCTTTGACTAAAACATTATCATCCATTAAAAGTGCTTAGGTAGAAGAGCTGTCAAACATTCCAGCTTATGCAAACAGGTAATGTGAAAGGTCTGCAGATGGAAAAGTTCTAGAGGACTAAAGCACTCTCGATCTGCTCATTACCTCAAGGACATCATCAAAGCTCTAGGCAGTGTGCTCTAAGGCAAGCTGAAACAATTATTGTAGTGAAATGAGTCTCTGTATATTTGGAAGCTATTACAAAAGGGGTAGGTGGCATGAAAATTCTGCTTCCCCCATCCAAAAATCTACTATGCAACAGCTGTATTAAAAAGTAATGTAAAAGGTGCCCTGTGGATTTTGTGCCTCTGGCAGCATTTCTGTACTTTCAGTATGACTATTTGCTTGTTCTGTTTTGCTTTCTAAACCAGCTTCTGCAGCCAGAAAGCACACATGTGTCTGGTGGACTGCTTAGATCTGGTGGAGGGAAGGCGGTAAAATTCACAAAAGGGATCCAAGTTGAATTCTGCCACCATTTGGGGGGTGGTTGAGATTAACTTGATCTTTCCTACAAAACTGAGAATGGAAACTGTAAAAAACAACCAACAAACTCCAGACCAGAGGAAAACAAAAGCGGAGACGTGACCACCACCTCCTGAAGTCCTTATCCCAGCTGCCTAGGACGTGTTTTCCCAACACTCTCCCTGTCCACATGCCCAGCTTGCTCTGTGCAGCAGCTGACTATGGACAGGCTGCACTGCCCTCCCTGCCATGCCCTGCACAGCACAGCCCCAACGGCTGCCAAGGGGCGGCGGATGCTGTCTGTCTGGGGAGCCGGGCCAGTGGGAGCACAGCTTGGGCTCAGCACCGCTCCTCTTGGGTGCTGGGCAGCTTCTGTTGGGGCATCCTCAGGGTGAGAGGATAAAGAACACAGCTTGGAACTGCAAGAAACAGATCAGAGAGTGACTCAACAAGGGGAATCTTCTTTCTTCCCCTCTTCCTCTTTTTTTTTTTTTTTTTTAATTGGATAAAGTACTGAAGTAAGTGTCTTAAAGCAGGGAACTTGGTCAAAGGAACACCTACCTTATGGAAAACAGGCTGAGCACTTCATAAATTCCACTAGTTCAATTCTCACCTTCAATATTGGGTACTTTATGTTATTGCCCATTATGCCTCAGAAGATCTTCTAAATAAAGCAAGAACTATTTCTTAAAACAGAATTAAGAAAAAAAAAAAATCTGGCCAGGATGTAAATTCAGGGCAGAGACCTTATTCTGCTTTCATTTGTAGTGCCATCAGCAGGATGCTGTATCCTCAGCAAAACTCGGAGAAGTTGAGGACAGGAGTTGTTGTGGGGTTTGGTTTTGTTGGTTTGATTTGGGTTTTTTTCTTAAAAAGTCACAAACTACCCAATGCTTGGATTTTAGACGTGCTCCATCACCAAAAAGCTGAGTTTCATATTTGTGTATATTTGTATTTCTCTGGTATTTCCAGCAATTTCTGTTAGGAAAAAAAATTACTGGTGGAATATAAGAATTTAATTTTGCATCTTCATATTACAAACATCCCAAACTTAATTATTTCTGTGGTCAATTTCCAAACTAATAAGGTCCTAAATTACCTTTTTTAAAAAAAAAATAAATTTATATTTGTGGCATTCAAGAGAGAGACTTGGTCTTTCATAACCTCAATTATCATGCCAAACAACAAAAACAAACTTCAGGTTTGCAATCCTTCTTTCTGAAACTTTGTATCTTCCAAGGACTGTGGAAATAAAGACTGATTACCTCTTTTTGCTTTGACATAAAGAAGAAACAAGGGTATGAACAACAGTCCACATGAAGACCTTTAAAATAAAAGCAATTTATGTTCAGAGCAAGTAAAGGATTTCACATCGGGGGAGTGCTTTTGGCAAGTTACTATTTTTTTATTCTGCTTTAAACATAATTATTTTGCATACTTCCCTTTGAAAATAAGCACACGATAAAAACAGATGTTTCAGTTCTTACATAGGGATATTTTAGGGAACTTTGAGCTTTTTATTATGTAGATAAACTAATAATATTTTACAGCTACCCTGTCAAAATGTCTGTGTGCTCTACATATGTTAGTACGAAGATGAAAAAGTTCTTGTGATATATTTTGTTTCCTTTTTCAACACGTATCACTTGATGGAATCATTTGATGACAGTGAGATGGAGACAGCGTTTATGGTTGCTGGAGTGCCGTGAGAGACCTAACTCTATGCACCATATAAAAGTTGCATTACTGTAGCAACAAACCTGCATTCAAGAACTCCAAAGTCACATGTACCGACTCCACCCAGCCCCCACATTCCTACAAATTATGATGCAGTCTTTAGGTATAAACGTGGTGGGTTTTTTGCCTCCTGCCTGTGCCTCATTCACTGCACGTAAGATATTCTGTGCTCTTAATGAGCAACCATTCGATATGCTGTTTCATCCCTATTGTTCAGTGCGGGATCTCCTGCCTTATAAACATCACACTGTTCAAAGCATTCTGAAAACAAAATCCTCGAGTTCTTCATGTGAACCTTGTAATTTGTTTTTTTTAAATACAGTGCTGCTCATGGCTGTATTTCTATGTAGTGAATTAAAAATATTTGAGTAAGATTGTGGGAGTTTACCTTTGTTCCAGCTGGGACTTGGAGTGTTGAGAATTTAAGATGCAAACAGTTCAAAATGATCAGTGCCCTGTACGAAAGGTGAAGCATCACAATCCATATATCCAGAACCAGCTCATACCAGTTTCAGCAAGTTTTTCCGTGGACTCAACTCGGGCACTCAGAAAATGATACTCAGCAGCCACTGTTGGTTCCAGGCAGGAACAGGGACCTAGCTAGCCCTACAAGGCAGAGGTATCAGTGGACCCCAACATTAGATCTTCAGGCTGGCATTAATGATTGAGGCTTTTTGGTGACTGATTTGTACTTTACTGGCCACACAACTCCTGTGGCTGACAGGGAAGGGTCCTCCCTGCATTGTGCTGACTTACAGCATACTAACTCTTCCACAGTGGTCCATAGGTTTCATTGACATTCGTTGTGGTTTTGCCTCAGCCAGCACCTGAGGCCCACACACCCGCTTGCTCATTCACCCACAGGTGGATGGGGGAGTGAATTGGAAGAGTGAAAGTGAGAGAACTTGTGGATGGAAATAAAGGCAGTTTAATAGGTAAAGCAACCGCCAAGCATGCAAGCAAAGTGGAAAATGGAATTCATTCCCCAAGCCCAGGCTTCTCCCAGACCCTTACATGCTGAGCATGACATCATATAGTGTGCGATATCCCTTTGGCCAGCTAGGGTCAGCTGTCCCTGCTTATGTCACCTCCTAACTCCCTGTGCACCCCCAGCCTCCTTGCTGGTGGGATGGGGTGAGAGGCAGAAAAGGCCTTGGCTCTGTGCAAGCACCACTCAGCAGTGACGAAATCATCCCTGTGTCAACAACACTACTTTCAGCACCAATCTGGTAAATTCTTCAGCAGGGGAAGAAGGAGGAAGGGGGATGTTCAGAGTGATGACATTTCTCTTCCCATATCACCATTACGCATGACAGAGCCCCACTGTCATGGAGATGGCTGAGCACCTGCCTGCCCATGGGAAGTGGGGAATGAATTCCTTGTCTTGCTTTGCCTGCATGCACAGCCTTTGCTTTACCTATTAAACTATATGTCACTCTGAACAAGTGCAGTCCACTTGCTTCAACATGGAAAAGACGGAAGGATTGCTTCCTGGTGGTGACTTCTGAACCCTAAACAGGTGAAGTGAGATCAGTTACTCGATATCAACAGCTACATACACCAAAACTAGAAAAACTTTCCATGCCAATCATGAAAAGTAATTGGCAAGTTAAGAAGTTTCCTCTGGATTCAGCAGCTCTCAGATCTGGATTCATATCTGAGCTGTAGATACTGCTCTCAGAAAACCACTGATGAGCCTAAGACAGTAGCTGCTTGATGAACCTTTAAGCAGCAGTAATGAGAGTAAAGTGTAATGGTACCCCTTGTCCCGAAAATCCATAAAGTCTCTGTTAATTTGCATACAAATCATAGAATCACAGAATGGTCTGGGTTGGAAGGGACCCCAAGGATTATAGAGTTCCAACCCCCCTGCCACAGGCAGGGCCATGAATCTCCAGGCCTGGATCTGCACAAGATTGCCCAAGGCCCCATCCAACCTGGCCTTGAACACTTCCAGGGACGGGACATCCACCACCTCCCTGGGCAGCCTGTTCCAGCACCTCACCACTCTATCTGTAAAGACCAAATTAATGTTAATTTGTTATTTGTAAAGACCAAATTAATGTTAATTTTCTCATCCACCATGACACCCAGGTCTTTCTCAGCAGGGCTACTCTCAAGGAACTCTTCTCCCAGTCTGTAAATATATCTGGGATTCCTCCGGCCCAAGTGCAAGACCTTACACTTTATAGTGTTGAACCTCATTAGGTTCACCCAGGCCCACCTTTCCAGCCTGTCAGGATCCCTCTGGATGGCTTCCTTTCCTTCTACTGTGTCAACCACACCACTCAGCTTGGTGTCATTCACAAACTTGCTGAGGGTGCACTCAATTCCATCATCGGTGTCATTGATAAAGATGTTAAAGAGCCCTGGGGGACCCCGCTTGTCACCGGCCTCCACCTGGACATAGACCCATTGGCCACCATCTTATAAACTATACTGAAAAGCAGTTTAAAAATCAGGTCTTCAAAAATTTACTGCATGGTCTCATGCCACCACAACAAAAGTTGCAAAAAGTGGAATAATGCAGCTCTTTCACATTTCTCAAAAGCAGTGACCCCCCAGAACTTTGAGGCATTTCAGCAGAAAGGAGGAGAGGGCAGAAGGATGGAGGTGTTGTGTTAGCTGTCATTTCTTTCCATGAAAGTGTTACTGCCAGCTTGGAGGTCAGACTGGGCGCATCTGTCCTGCTCTTCCACTGTTTTACCTGTTAGCTCTGAATTCACAGTGATGGTTTAATGGCATCATTAGTACACCCATTAAAGGGAGCAGTGTAGCCATTTCCACCTAAAATACAGGATGTGGGCTGTGGCCATCTGTGGTCTCAGGCACAGCAAGCAGTGAATATTCAATAGGACAGAAAAACTGCAACACAAGGCTTTCACAGGGGTAGAACTGTTGCAGCGCTCCACTGAGAAGATACTAAACAATACTGAAAACAATGACATCTGCATAGACTGGATAAGTACAGTCAGGTAATAAGGGGAGGTGGGGGAAACCCCACTGCTTTTGCCGCAGGGTTTTAAACCATCTCTGGCTGCTAAGGGTAACTTTGTGCCATCCACATTAGCGAAGAAATGGCTCCATGTATCTTTCCTAGCCAGCTATCAGTGCTGGCTGATGGCAGAGATGAGGGGACAAACCCTCTACCTTTTTCAGCAGTGCATGTCCCTTGTATTTTCCAGCCTCTGAGGAAAGAAAATTGTTAACCTGGAAATTGTGCCAGTACATTGAAACATACTGGACATCTTTTTTTTTCTACAGTATAGGTACTGCTAGCATCACTTTGTCCATAGGTTAATCATCAACTGTTCAATAAATGAGAGAAAGCAGCATAAATTAAAATAAACCAGAGGAAGAAGGTACAGGAAAACATAATTTTAACAATTCCTGGTAACATTTCATGGTCAATACCTATTGAAGGATGTCTCCTTCGCCACTTCATTAGACCAAGGCCTGCCTCATCATTAGAGAGCGGTCACCAGGGAAACTCAGTGTAAATACGACCTTCAGCTGCTGTTCACAGGGCTGCCTGGAAAGGCTGCTGCCTACGAACAAGGAGTGAACATTTTCTTTCCTCCTCCACCACTTCCATGGCTACAGTGTGCAAGCCTTCCACTGCTTTTCTGGTTGTAAGATATTGACTTGGCAGCCATATACGTATGGTGAAAATAATGAAATTTAAGATGCATAAACAGGATCTCTGTGTAGAAAAAAAGCTGCAGCTTCTCCTCAGGAAAGTCTTGCAGATTTGAAATGTTCCACGATGCCGAATGCCATATGGACTGCTTTTTCACTTCTTTACAAGCTTTCTCAAGAGATTACTCTAATAACTGGCATTGTGTGGGAATGTGAATCTTTTACATATGTAACACTGTCGGGCAATGCATTCTAAGTGTACTACCAGCCATCATAGCTTTTATTACAGCAATCAATATTTCATACCCTTACATGATGTAATATATCTGCCCACCCCAATTTACAAACCTTAGGCTGGAAAATGGTAAGTTTCTTCCATGGTAATGACCTACATTATGAATGAAGCTTTAAAAGACAATACTAAAAAGAAGAAAGGATGTGCTTGGGTTCGTGCTATACGCGGCTGCAGCCTTCAAGTTGCAGGTTGTCTTTTGTAGGAATCAGTACCATGTCTTCTCTCAGAATACCAGGAAAAATTACTTTTCTAATGAGACAACATTGAAATTTAATGAGCTTGGAAACAAATTAATTTGAGAACCTGAATTTTTAGAAATCAAGATGTTTTGCGATTGCAAAAAGAGTAGTTAATTTATTGTACCTAAACTTTGTCATGTTCTCTCCCTCTTTTTTTTTTTCTTTTTATGGACTGAAAGTAAGAACATTTATTTGAAACCTCTTTGCCATCTCCTTAATTTACAATACTATAACCTCTTCCCTTCCTCCTTTGGCATAGTTTAAATCCTTAGCACTTAGAGGCATATACAGCCTTTCAGCTGGGAATGAAAAAATGCCTTTCCAAATTTCCTGAGAGTTTCTCAGGCTCCAGCAGACACATTTGGCTTAAGTGTCTCTTCCTGCAAACCCCAGAGCTCAGTCAACTCATAAGACTTCCCGCACATAAGGCTGAGGTCTCAGACATATTTGTTCCACCCTCAAATTCGACAAATACTTACAAAGATTTGTTGAAGTACTCTGTTTATATACTATTACATTTATGTGGGCACCTGCTAAAGGTGAATATAAATCCTTGTGATGTAAATCACTAAATTTAAAAGGGATAATTCTGTAGGTGTATCCTGGTTTTAAGGTGATGGCTTTAAGCTATAAAGGAATGATTATGTCCCATTTTTTAAGAACAAAATTATATTTTCAAATTGAGATATCGATGATACAGGTGGCAATAACAAAAAATCTGTATGAATATAGGAGGGAGAATGATAGAAATTGAACATGCCAGCCATAACTGAGAAATACGTGATTACATGGGATCCTCGTCTCTCCTGCTCACAGAACCATATGCCCAAGGATCATGTTTCTGCAGACAGGTCACTCTGCTCCTGAAGGGCCAAAATTTCGTGCGACTCACCCAGGCTGGTTGCTCAGTGATCGTAAGACGTGTTAAGACCCTTCTTTGGGATCCATTTGCGCACCCATCTTACTCTGGCTACAAAGGGGTGCTGCAGGCAGGGTATAGGTAACATAAAAGCATAAAGCAGTTCCTCCCTGGCTGGCATGAACAAGTGGCAGGTGGGACTTAGTGAGCTAGTAGGCAAAGTGCCAGTGTGCTGACCACCCCCACATGGCTCTGAGGGCCATTTAGGCATTGGTCCTACGGGCAGGATGGGTTTCCATGGGACACTGAGCCCCAGAGAGAGGTGCCTGCATCCACACACTGGCGGCTCAGCTTGGTGACTCCCACCTAGCTGTGCTCTGTTTGTTCCCCCTATGATTTCTAGGCTGGTGTTCTCTTTCTTGAATCCTTGACACATCAATGATCACATCTCAACACCCCTGCTCCCACCTCCAGCTTTACCTTTTGTACCACTGTGGGGATGCTCTCACAACCTTGCCAGTAGCCTGGCCCCAGGTCAGGCAGTGTTGCTCCATCAGCAACCCCAGCACCTGGCCGGTCCTCTCTGTGGTGTGGGGTGATGTTTACCTCAGGGATTGTGAGGACAAGATTCATAGGTGGCCAAGAAGTTCCTTGGGCCCCATTTGCCTCTGCTGTCCACAGACTAGGAAAAAAGAGGTATATTCTGTGGCCATCTTCCATTTTCTTTCACTGCCAGGAGACGCTTTGCTCATAGATGACTTGCCTGGGTGGAAGAAAATGTGCGGACAAATCGCTAAGATCTGCAAGACAGATGCAGCTGGGCAAACAGCGTTCATAAAATCATAGAATCATAGAATGGTTAGGGCCATCACGATGACCTTAAAGGTCATCAAGTTCCAACCCCCTTGCCATGGGCAGGGATACCTCTCACTAGACCAGGCTGCTCAAGGCCTCATCCAACCTGGCCTTGAACACTGCCAGGGAAGGGGCAGCCACAGCTTCTCTGGGCAACCTGTGCCAGGGCCTCACCACCCTCAATCTAAATCTAAATCCAATCTAAATCTAGCCCCTTCCAATTTAAAACAATTCCCCCTCATCCTATCACTATGTGCCCTTCTAAAACATCCCTCCCCAGCTTTCTTGTAGGCCCCTTCAGGTACTAGAAGGCTGAAATAAGATCTCCCCATAGCCTTCTATTCTCCAGGCTGAACAAGCCCAACTCTCTCAGCCCGTCTTCATAGGAGAGGTGCTCTGGCCCTCTGATCATCTTTGTGGCCCTCCTCTGGACCTGTTCCAACAGGTCCATGTCCTTCTTGTGTTGGAGACTTCAGAACTGGATGCAGTACTCCAGGTAGGGTCTCATGAGAGCAGAGTAGAGGGGGAGAATTACCTCCCTTGACCTGCTGGCAACACTCCTTTTGATTTAGCTCAGGATACAGTTGGCATTCTGGGCTGCGAGTGTACATTGTCAGCTCATGTCCAGCTTCTTGTCAGCACCCCCAAGTCCTCCTCTGCAGGGCTGCTCTCTATCACATCATCTCCCAGCCTGTATTGATGACAAGGATTGCCCTGACCCAGGTGCAGGACCTTGCGCTGGTCTCACTGAACCTCACGAGGCTCATATGGGCCTGCTTTTCCAGCTTGCCCAGGTCCCTCTGGATGACATCCCGTCCTTCTGGCATATCAACTGCACCATTCAGCTTGGTGTCATCTTGAAACTTGCTGACGTTAAGGTGAAAGCTTTTTCCTCCGCTGTGAATGGCAGCATTTTCTCCTCAACATGGGAAGCTGTGTGAGAAGGAACGCCAAGTGATGGCTTCCTAACAGAACTAGCTGACTAGGTGCCACTCGCACTTGAGTACATCTGATTTGACCTACCTTGCTATTAAAATTTGGGTCCAAGTGCGTAGCATAAAGGGATTTGATAAATAATGTCTTCCTGAATTCACTCATTCCAGTGATATAGATCTGAAAAATTACTCATTTGAAATAAAGTCTACCTCTGTCCTAGACATTCTGTCTTTGGACAAAAGGAACAAGCGCCTGACATGCTGAGTAATGAGCCACTGTATTTAAACAGATTATTTGGGGCTCCTTGTTTCATTCTGGAACATACTCGAGGTATGCTTTCCATAACAGCAGAGTTTTCAAGCAATTCTGACTGATGTGATTCCCAACAGAAAGCTTTTGCCAAGAGTGAGGTCAAACCCAAAGGAAGAGGGAAATGTCACTGGTTAAGCACTTAAGCTAAAGGACTGACTTGACCAGACTGGATGCTTTAGAATAAAGTAACCTAGAGCAGGTGTGGATTAAATTGAACTCATGTTTGGTGTACATAAGTAGGAGATCTGTGCAAACTGAACTTACCCCTTTTGTGATTGCACACAAGGTGTAACAGCAGGATGACTGTGGCAGAGAATCTGCAGTTTTCCAAGAGTCTTCACAGGACACAGCAAAAAAACCCTCAAAACAAACCCCCAAAACCAGGCATATGTTATTTTGGAATACTGTCTGACCCAGTTTAGGACTTTTCATTTGGCAGTGTATTGTACTAAATTAAATTAAGTGGGATGCTGGATCAAAGCCAGGTATTAAGGCAGACTGAGGGTTTGTGCAAGATGCCTCATTCCAGTGTGTCCTCATAATATGTGCAACTGAGCCATTTTAATCTGTCAGGTCAGCAGGACTGCTTGTATCATTCATAAGATTTATGTAAATATGGTAGAAATAAGCAAATATTATGGGAAATATTAATCTGTCATCCTTACTCTGTGCTTCATGCCTTATTTATGCTGAAATATTTTCACATTTCTTTTGGGAATGAAGAGAGCATGAATACAATGCTGGCATCTGAAAGTGCTTTATGTTGCCTTAATAATTATCCAGAGAAGACAACAGTTTTGATTTAACCCTGAAAGGCTAAGTGAGGCTTGCTAAGGAGGGTGGTCTGCAACCCATCAAGTGGTGAAAAGACCACCCCAGCGCACAGCAATTCAGCTCCGAAAGCCAGTAGCTTCCCAGAGCTGTTCCAAGTGCCAGGGTTAAATGTTAGAAGACTGCAAGCTGTAAATAAAACATGGGCTGGGTGATGAGGGCTTGGCTTTGGCCTGCATTGCCTTTCCCAGCTGCTGGGAAGGCAAATAACCTTTGATTCATTTTCAGGTTAGAGGAGAGGCAAGTCTGTTTCGTAGAAGGTAACTCCCTGTCTCAGCCACTCATGGGGCACGGACGTGTGTGTTCTGGGGCAAACCTTACTACGACTTGAACAGCTTCTCTAATAAGCTTAGGACTTACCTTAAACGGAGAGACGGCATGGAGGTTAAGCCGCACGAAGACTTCTACACTAGTACTGCTCCCCTGAGGGAGAGGGGGAAACCCCAGAGAGTTGGGCGTGTATTGACAGCGTTACTCTGTACATGACAAGCGAATCTAGACCTTCTCCCTTCGAAGGGAGTAGGACAAAAGACAGGCAAGGGTAGTCTGGGGTTCGGGAAAATGTTCTTAGTGGAAAAATTGCGGAAAGCCTTTTGTACATTTATTACAATACTTCCGGAAATCCTTCGGAGGGACACTGCAAAGAGGAGTCCTATCTAAAGCTGTTACAAGTCCATCTCCCCACTCCACGACAACAGCGGCCTTTCCAGCATGGAAGTACTCCCGTGGAACTCTGCTAGTTGAGTTTTTTATTTATCTAGCATTCAGGACAGTGAAAATTTACAGTAGTGCTATGCGGTATTGCTAGTTTAAGTATGTATGTATTCCTCCAGTCTGCCATGAAAAGGGATGCATGCTGAATATCCCTGTTCCAAGAAAGAAGGGTACGCTCTAAACACAAACATCTCATGGCAAGAATGCTGCACAGGCAGCAAAAAGCAGCAGCTGTTTGGCATTTGGTAACCACGTAATTTGGATCAACAAATCCTGTGGTGTGCTTGCTGTTTCCTTTGCTGCTAAACCTGTAATTTTCAGTGATGATTCTTTCTGAACTGCTTCAAAAGCTGCACTAACAATATTATGCTTTAAATAATTTTTTTTTTAATCAGCTTTTTCTAATAGCACAAGAAGAAAGGAGTGTGCTTCGTAGCTATGAAGTATCTCACAGAGACCGAACAAATTGTCTACATGATACTATTTAAAACAGCCAAGCCATCCATAATTTAAGATAATGTCTTACTAGGTGTCAAAGCTGTTTAGCATTTCCTATTTTGAAGCCCTTCTTTCCAAGCAATCTACAGTTAGTCTGTTTAAGCAAACAAGATGCAAGGTTGTATCCCAAACGCTTTACATTCCTATGGCCCTGGCAACAGAGACAGACACCCACAGATGAATTTAAGGGTCACTGTGGCTGCTCTGACACCCTCCAGCAGTTTGAACAGAGCTTGTGAAGGAAATTGTTCAGCATACACTAACACGGCAGATGTCCCTGCGTAGACTGTGTATGCATTTGCAAGAGCAACACTGGCGACTGCCAGTAACCGTTTGCTTGGTTCAGACAGCTCCATACAACTAGAAGAGCTGCTTCTGTGTTAACATTTCCCCTCAAAAAAGTTTCAAATGTTAAAATCACTACTGCAAAAATATATAAAAAAATAAGTTATTCAGCATGCTTCAACTGCAGTTGAATTGAATTGTAAAGGGGAGGCTTAGTGAGGAATATGCTCATGCCCTTTCTCAGATCAGATGGAGAGTCTGTTAGCTGCATAGGAAGGAAAGACTCCCATGAAAAGATTCTCCTCTTCTGTGTGCTCTGCAATGGCCTTCACTGCAGTTCACTCAAAGCCTTCAGAAGTTATACATACATTGATCAATATTAAGCTTTTAAAGAGTTGCAATTCCACCTATTAAAATGCAAATGTTACTCTAAGCCTGTAACGCGCTCACTCTACCTAGTCAGAGAACAAAAATAACCCTTGTTGAAATACCAAGCACAACCCCATTCTTACAGGTCAGCACGTTGCTGCAAGTCCCACAATGAGAAATCTTACAAACACTCCTAACCAATAATAGGGAAGCAGAGTGATCATAATTAATTCTTTATTGTGTATTTTTATTAATAAATATTGTTATTTGGGGCATGCATAATAACACTGCAACAATTATATCACAGCATTACAATAGAAACTATCTGAAACCTTGAATTGCTTTCATTATGTGAACAGTGTTTACCGCAACTGAGATTAAAAGCAGTTCTCTCTGATAAGTCAGGCTGACAAAACAATCCACCTCCAAAAACAACCAGGCGAGATTTTGGCACAAACTGCAGTCTTAGCTGTAAGTTACGTTACATCAGGGGATGTCACCAGTGAAGACACAATACCACAATCCGTGCAGCAAGTTGATTTATATCTGGAAAGGGAACAAAGTAATTCATCATCCAGCAATTATTTAGAAGCAAAGACAGTAAATAACATAGATGTAATTATGGTTTATAACCTCATTCCTTGTTATTACTGGAAAAAGATAGCAGAGTATCTTCTTTTCCTATACAGAATCAGTCATGCTTATAGTAAAGAGCATCTTTGGGAACCAGAAACACATTAGAATGCTAATGCACGAAACAGAGAGAGCCAATTGTCTGGGGCAGACGGTGCTGCGGACTGATTTGTGACAGTTCAAGACACTGCCATTCTTTGCTACCCATGCTGCCCCTTTGTTGGGGGTGAATGCCCCAGTAACAGAGTGGAGCATGTGCCCAAGCCTCGGCTATTCCCTTTTCAGCTCAGCACCAGCCTTCCCACTGCAGCGGGTAAAAGGGGATACCAGCTCACGTCTGCCAACATGCAGCAGAGAAGGGATAAACCCCTGCAGCAGCTCTTCCCGTGAACTGGCAGCCCTGTGAGCACGGAGACTCTGCCTCTCCGAGAGCACGCTGCCGCTGCGATGCACAAGTGGTCACGGCCCTTGCATTTCCAACAGTGTGCAAGATGAGGACAAAGTTTCACTCCTGCCTTGGAACTGTGCTGGTAGAACTCCAGATGCACACCCGACAGGCCGGCACACATCTATCTCATCTGAGGCCTAAGCACAGAGTCCACCGTATAAACGCAACATCATTGCTTTCACTTGTTATCCTGAGCCACTACAGAAGTAATTCATCACTCCTCCTCTGCACAGACCAAAAGCTGTAGCAGACACAAGATGAACATCTACACATGTTTACGTAGGATGAAAAGATGATTTTGTACTACCAAGCATTTCTAGTTTTTTGCATTTCTAGTACGTTTCTATCCTGTAGCATGGAAACCATGTTCCAGGGTTAATAGAGGTTGGCCTGAAAACTAAGGGAAAATGCACAGTGGGGTTGACTAATGTGTGGCATCCCACAGCCCTCGAAATTTAAATCAAAATTATTTATTTAACGGTACTGGAGAACGAGCTCTGAAGGATGAAAAATCTATTTATGCAGACAGCTAGTACAGAACTGACACAGCAATACGAGCCTTCTGCAGTGCTCTCGATGGGCTGACTTAAAGATAGTTCAAATTCTGTGGCAAGGTTAATCCTTGCGTTTGGCAGATGCCCAAATTCCCCTACGGTTTCAACACAGGGGGCTCCCCTTCGCAAGGTGTTAAACAGGCTTTGTTATTTACACTATGTAGCTAACAGAACACAAGGCATGGTAATTTTCACGAGAGAGATAAACTTATAAAGGGACAAAACCGCAAATGTTTCCATTATAACCACTGCATTTCAAAACTGCATTCATACAAATTTAAGCCTTTAAACAAAACAAAACAAAACAAAAAGTAGCTTATCACAAGGGATGAAAACCCTTTCCCCAGTTTCTGAACCAGGATGGTGGGGACAGGCATCATCAAAAAATGTCGTGTTTGAAACAGCAGATCCCGGTGGCAATCCATCTCCCAGTTAATACATTAATAAAGTTAATTCTCTTCTATTTTTTATTCAAGTCCTTCTACCAAAGGTACCCTTCCCCCCAAAAAATAAGTTTTACTTGCCACAGTAAACATACACAAAGCTCTCAAGTCAAAAACCTCCAACACGTTATTCTTCATGCTCTAAAAGCCCTTGCACATGCAGCAGAAAATGAATGCCACAATTGGGTCACATCAAGTAAAAATAGTTTTGGAAAAATATTTTTCATTGCAAAACACGTCAGTTCTGTAAACCACAGGGTAAAGCTTCATTTCTCTATCAGATCTTGTTCTAAGCAGAGAGAAGAGGCAGCAAGAATTACCAGATGACAGGAGAAGGTGCAGTGTGAATCTCATGCCTGACAGCTTGACTTTAAACATGAAGAATACAAAATCACAGAGTAATTATTTAGGCCAGAAGAGACCTCAGAAAGTTACAGCTCAACCTCCTTCACCGAGCAGGGTTAACACTGGATTGAGACCAGGGAAGAGACTGTTTAAGCCAAAATTCACCTTCCCTATTGAAGCATCTGAAATGGGCATATGGTTAATGTGCCCCAGCGAAGTGGGCTCTTTTTTAACTAGGTACGTTTATGAACAAGGTGAGCTGAGAAACCAGGAAGCTGAACATACGTACAGGGTATGTATCCAACCCCTTCTTGTAGTCATGCATGCTTCAAAAGACTGCAACAGCTCTTTGTGTGAAGCCGTGTCTAACTCATTGGAAAGAGTTTTATAGAGGCACACAGTTCAGGCAAGCACCGGTGGCGGTGGTCTCCCTGCAAAACTCCTTGACCATGAGCAGACACTGTATATTGTTGCCCAAGTGCTGTGGCAAAAAAACATACAATCCTCAGAAGTAAGAAACAAGTGCAACAATTCGTACGTCACTTTTTAATGTTTAATCCAGAGCAGGCACTACATAACTTCAAACACAATCAAGTATCTTTGAAATAATGCTGGAAAATAACCTCCTCACCTCGGTATACACACACGCACACGCATATGCACACACACAAATTAATTTAGAAAAATCTGTACATACGTTTGTTTGGGTTTTTTTCAGGAAGCAACTCAAAGACCCGTACCACAAAGAATTAGTTCCTGACTCTGACACACCACAAATTAGAATCCATTTTCCTGAAGGACACAAAACGCCATGCGGTGCTATTTAGTAGAAAATTAACTGGTAAATAAATTTATCTACTTAATGCTAAAGAAAACATAGAATTCCTTAAATAAAACAAATGCCAATTTATCAGGAATCAGAAATTTTTATTGTCCTTGAGCAAGGCATGCCCCAGTTATTTCTGTTTCCTTAAGCTTATCCCCTTTATAGATATGAGTGTGGAAGTATTTGACTATGAAAATCCAGGATACTTGATTTCTTATTACTGATTGAAGAGATGGTTCAAGAAAAGAGTATCCTGGTTGAATCTGAGTCTGAAAGTCCATCTTCTTGGTTAGTTGCTTCAAAATCACACGCGTTATCAGCTAATTCAATATCTTGATCATCATTACTCTCTGCGCTGTAGTCCACTTCTTCAAGGAAGCGAGGCTCGTCTTCATCCAAAACGTATGTAGTTGGGCTACAAGGAAAGTGAAGTTGTGTGAGCAGTGTTAAAAGTTTTACTCAGAACAATACATTCAGATCATGCCCTCTCCCTATCCAGACATACAGCAACCCAAAAATTACCTCAGGAAGGGGGTGGTTTGCCTGGGAAAATATTGATTTTTTATTTTCATTTTTTTTAAAAGGCACAAAACAACAACTGGGAGCCAAACCCCCATTTGTAAGACCCTGGACTAATTAGTCAGTCACACACAACTCATTATCCAAATGTGCCATGACAAATCAGCTGCACATTACAGACCTACACTAATGGCCTGTGGGAACTCCACATAATTACAGCAGTATCAGTAGTTGTCAAAGAAGGATACGACTACATGAAGAAATAGCAGTTGCTGTAAGGTATAAACAAACCAAAAACCAGATGAGTCTTACAAACTCATCTGGGAAACCTCTGGGATTTGTTTACACATGCATTTTACTGAAAAGCCTTGTGAGCAATTGCACCATAAGGCCCAGAGGTGACAAAACAAGGAGTCGCGTTTATGCCTGTAACCAAGGTGGTTCCCGTACCAGTCACTTGACTCGTGTCAGGTCCGCGCACAGTTAAAATGGGCAGGTGAAGCCCCGTGGCTCAGAGGCAGTGGATTTAAGGAACTGAGCCACTACCCACAGAGTGGTCTGTTCTACACCTTAACTAATGGCCTCCTACACTAAGAAGGACTAACACCTTTATTGTTAACTGAAGAAAGGTCAAAACAGGTTAAAATGTAACTTTCTGCCCTTCTCACCTCCCTAGGACAGAGGGAAGGGACAGAAGACATGTTTTCCAGACCCAGTTTTACTAACGTCCCATGGGACATAAAAAGCTGTCTGCTTAAAAGCACCAAGTATCCCTAAATATTTCATAAGTAATTTTATATTTAGATGAAGTCCTAAGAAGGTTTTGTAATGCATTTTACCCCATAATCAAATCATACCCGACTGACACAAAACAGTGAGATTGTTCTTATTGAGAAAGATCACAGGTATTTGCAGAAATGTTTGCAGATTAATTTTGATTAATTTTGTCTTAAGGCACGTTAACAGCCCAGCTTGGCTGCGGCTTTATAATTAAAAGGATTAATCACTGCATCTTTCCAAAAGTCTTTTACGAGCTTAGGTTCGCCACCTGGAATACGCAACGCAATCTCTAATACAAGCAAAATCCACAGTGTCTGTCTGTCCATCCATCAATCCATCCATCCATCCATCCATCCATCCATCCATCCATCCATCCATTCATCCATCTTCTACCTGTAACCCCGATGACCCGTGACATGGGCATTCTGTGCTGCTGGCACAGCTGCCGGCTGGGGCTGGTGCATGACAACCTCTCAAGAAAATCCCACACCCCCCTTTTAATAAGTGGTTGCCATTTAGAAATGGAACTCGAGTAGCTGATTCAGCTAAAAACGCAGCCAACAAACCCTATTTTCAGGAAAATACCCCATGGAACTGGGCACACATGCAAACCACATAGTCCAACCCTTCAATGTAGCACATCATATCACATCACACATCCTATTATACACTGTGCTGAAAAACACGGGGGTCTATGTGTTCCATACTGATTTCTGTTATACTCGTGTAATTTTTTTGCTTGCATATGTGTAAGCAAGCAGGCATGCCCTAACTTATAGAAATTCAGCGGCTGTTGTGAAGCCTTAAAAGTCAGTGCATCTGCTATTTCAGACATTTTCTGTGGCATGTGTCAAAGTCATCTGAAGCCCAGGGATGCTTCTTGTTGACACTTCCCATTTAATAAAATAAAACCCAACATTATAAACTACTCTATTAAAGAAAAGTACCATTAGAATACATGAACAGATCTTAATTTCAAAGCTGTGTAAACCTTAAATGCAAAAGCTGTCTCTAAAATCTGCCTCACAATAACCTTAGCTTTCTACTGACACGTAGAAAACTCACCACAACTTCTCGGTAATTTTTTAGTGTAAATAAAGATTATGAGAGTATTTATTGAGATTGTTTTTCCATTTTCCCTTTTTCCCTTTCTGGAGTCTTCATTACTCACAGAGTGGTACCACAGTACCTACCACATTCAGTGGAAAAACCCATGCTGCATACCACTCACATGTTTGCTTTCCCAAGGCGTGCTTTCTTCTGATGCAGCAAATCATGGAATCATCGAATGGTTAGGGCTGTAAGGGATCTTAAAGATCAAGTTCCAACCGCCTGCCATAGGCAGGGACACCTCTCACTAGACCAGGATGCTCAAGAGCCCATCCAATCCAGCCCTGAATGCCTCCAAGGAAGGAGCATCCACCACCTCCCTGAGCAACCTCTGCCAGCGCCTCACCACCCTCACAGTGAAGGATTTTACTCCTAATAGCCAATCTAAATTTATGCCCTTCCACTTTAAAACCATTCCCCCTCATCCTATCACTATATGCCCTTCTAAAACATCCCTCCCCAGCTTTCTTGTAGGCCCCCTTTGGGAACTGGGAGGCCACTGCAAGATCTCCCCAGAGCCTTTTCCAGGTTGAATGAACCCAACTTTCTCAGCCTGACATTAACCATGGATCTCAAACTTCCTGGCAATCTTCAGCTCTAAAGGTTAGCATGAATCTGCAAAGCATAATTATTATCCCACTGTTTTACTGAGGCTGGGTCACAAGAAACATTGAAATCAAAACACCTGAAAAAAAATTTCTTGCTGTTTAATCGAATCCTTAATTTGCCTCCCTGCCGCTCCCCACCCTCGGCATCTCTTGTGACAATATATTTTTAGCTGCCGTCATGCTGATTCTATGGGTTTTAATTTCCTAACTTTTCCCTTGGGCTGTTTCTAATTAACTTGCTCAATAATCCCTCTTCCTCTGCCCCTAACACCTCCTGCTTTCCCTTTTAAAAGGAAACCATTATTTTTCTCAGATTAGCAGAGGTTGTTTATCACAAAACCGCAGATCTGTAACGTAAGGGATGCCATAATTTGCATATTTTCTTTGAAGTCACAGCAGTTAAAAGAGAATACTATATGAAAACCTGAAGTTTTGCAGATTTTACTTAAACAACATTTTATGGGTAAAAAAGATGAACTCCCAAATACCTGATTAATATGCCTCATACAATATCACGTTCTTAGTTTTTATGAAAAACTTGCTGAACATCCCTTTTCTTTAAAAAGGAGCCTTTTCTGTGTCACCTGCCATTGAACACACTGAATTCAGGAATGAAGGCCGTTTGGGGTTTTTTTTCTGAAACATATTTTAATTAATGATTAATGGCAATAATTTACTATGCTGTTTCTAATTTACATTAATGCTCCACATGTATCAAAAACAAACGTATTCGCTAACATGGTATATTTTTTTGAACTGAAATTTTGTCCCTCAAAAGATACAGTGGGATTTTTTTATTATCCACATGGCTCAGTAATCACAGAGAAGTTAACCTGCGACTCAGACAGATGCAAACAATACCAATTTGAACCTGATGGAGATCAGACACTTTCTGAAACTACAGGGGAAGTTTTAAAAGTTTGGAAGGAAAAAAACAACAACAACAACAACAACAAATTAAGAAATATTCCCTGCCGAACTGCGGAGAGTTGCTGCTGCTTTGGGGGTTGGGAAAGGAAGGACAGACGAATCTCAGGAACTGATGATTCCTTTTAAAACTGAATTGCCAGAGGAGGGAAAAATTTAGAGGAGTAAGAGAATAGATAAGTATTGCAAAGGACTCATTTCTCTATGCTTTTCGTTTCCCTTTAGGGTCTGTATTCTCTTCCAGGGATCAGCAAAGCTGCTGCAGTAGGCAACATCACACATGCAGCTACATGTGCCGTCCCCTTCAGGAGCTCTTCACCTAGGCATTCCTCCCACGTAGTAAGGACATTCCTCAAGGAAATTTCCAGGCCTTAAGTGGAGAACAAAACGTCCAGCTCTTTTCTATGCTGTAAGAAATTTGGATGGGTATCCAAATCCTATTTAAGGTCTCACTTTCACATATCCCCATTTCTAGGGTTACTTTTTAAACTGCAGAGTGAAATTCTGTAATCTCATCACTTTCTGCATGCTGTCACCCTGAAATGCATTCTGTAAAACTTAAAACTGGATTATATTAGTTCAATTCAACGATCACTGACACTAACCCATGCTGTTATTTAGATCATACTATGGGGAGTGAAAGAGAAGCTTGAAAAGTGGTACGAAGCATATATCACTTGTTCATCGTTCTTACTTTATTTTTTCTAGTTTACCAGCCCCCTTATTTAGCCCTAATGAAGCCAAACAGTTCTCTGATACTACACAGAAACAAAAAAATAATCACTTTCACTTAGGCTGGAGGAGGGTTCTGGCACATGGGCAGTGCCCCCAGGCCCACCAGAGAAATTCTGGGTTTCATCATTCATGAAGAGCTGCTGCTTCTAACTTTCTGAGAGGTACAGACAGGACCAAAGTTTGCAGCATCAGACACTTTCTTTTTAACCGAGTTGTACTACCAAGGTACTGGAAAAAAGGCCAAGAAAAACTCAAATGCTGCACAAGAGTAGGAAGGGAAAAACTTTTAATCCCAGAGATTAGAAATATGCAAATGCCTGGGGAAAGTTCAGGAGTTATCAAGGGGAAGGGAAATAAAGTAGGAGAAATCCAGTTTCCTTCGGCAGCCCAGAGAGAGAGAGAGCGAGAGAGACCCTTGGCATGCAGATCTTGGACATGTGCTCACAGTACGTATCCCTCTCTCCTTGCCCCACCAGTCTGGTGCCTTTTCTCAAGTGTAAGACTAAGCACAGGAAATGGATTCTGCATCAGGCTTGTTCTTTCCCACAGCTCCTTTTGGCATCTACTTCTTCTACCATTTTCTAGACATTCTGGGTCCCAAAAGCTCGGTCTGCTTCCCGGTATAATTAAATCGAATTAACAAACAAAAATAGACCATGTTCTAGAACACACCAGTGAGCCTCAAAACAATCAATGAAATCACTAGAATTTCTAAATAGAGGTCAAGTTATTGCGCAAAACGTAATTCCAGTAAATCCTAACAGGTATGACTGCAGTCATGTGGTTTCATTTCACTGCATACAGACCCTATCAAACCTGTCAGTGTAACAACTATAATTCTTACTACAAGGTCAGTACTGCATTCAGTCTGATCTTTTCCATTTGAAATGGGCGGGGGAGGGGAGTAACATTGGAAGTGAGTTTGAAATAATCAAAGAAAAATAAAGTATTTAATTCATCACTTAAAATGTTAAAATGCACTGCCAGAGGAAAATAAATCTACTTACTACTTGATTTTTCTCAGGTCAAGTATGTTTCAGATGTGGTTCAAAATGAACTAAGGGAAGCTGAGCCTATGTGTAATGAAATACTGTAGGTACATTTTAAAATATTAGCAATTACTTGGTCCTTTTAACTACTACCAGTAAAAACAAAAATAATTTGAGAAACCCTCAACATAATTTGCAAAAAGTAAAAGCAATGCTCCTGTGTGTTTTGACTCCAGTGCTTAAACTTGTCCGCTTATCCTCTACAGCATTAAAATCGTGTGTTTTTAAAAGTAACACCCGGAAGATCCAAAATGTAAAGGAAAGAATAACCATCTTATTCACCACTCTCCTCTAACATCACAGCTGTGTAAAAACTGCTCTCTTTTATACTTGTTCAGGAGTTCTTGCCTGCATTTTCCATAGGCAGGGTAGCTTCTGATTAATTCGTCTCGAATGGAAAATAATGAGCCACGAACCATGTAAGCAAAGGGAAAGTATAGGCAGTACCGTTATTATAACAGAATAATGGGCATATATAAGGCATGAAATTCTGTGACTGTCTTCTGACCCATGACTGCCTCTGAAGAAAAATCTAAAATAGCTTTGTAAATTTTACTCAACAGACACTCTTTGTCCGCTTCCAGCACACGAGTGAACAGATACCTCAGCTAACAGGTATTTTTTGTATCTTGTCTAAAACCATACAGAAACACTAAAACTTCAGCACAATCCACAAGGATTGAATCACAGAACCACTAGGTTGGAAAAGACCTTTGAGGTCATTGAGTCCAACCATACCTGTCCCCTACTAAACCATGTCCCTGAGCACCTCATCTACCCATCTTTTAAATACGTCCAGAGTTGGTGACTCAACTGCCCCCCAGGGCAGCCTGTTCCAGTGCCTGATAACCCTTTCGGTGAAGAATTTTTCCTACTGTCTGATCTGAACCTGCTCTGGTGTAGCATGAGTCCATTTCCCCTTGATCTATCTCCTGTCACCTGGCTGAAGAGCCCATCGCCCACCTCTCTACAACCTCCTTTTAGGTAATTGTAGGCAGTGATAAGGTCTCCCCTCAGCCTCCCTTTCTCAAGGCTAAATGACCCCCGTTCCTTCAGCTGCTCCTCATAAGGTTTGCTCTCCAGCCTCTTCACCAGCCTGGTTGCCCTTCTCTGGACACACTCCAGGACCTCAATGTCCTTCTTATGGTGAGGAGCCCAAAACTGAACACAGTACTCAAGGTGTGGTCTCACCAGTGCCAAGTACAGGGGCACAATCACCTCCCCAGCCCTGCTAGCCACACTGTTTCTGATAGAAGACAAGATGCCATTGGTGGCCTTGGCCACCTGGGCACACTGCTGACTCATATTCAGGCTGCAGTCAACCAACACCCCCAGGTCCTTCTCTGCCAGGCAGCTGTCTAGCCACTCTTCCCCAAGCCTGTAGTGCTGCATGGGGTTGTTATGTCCCAAGTGCAGGACTCCACACTTGGCCTTGTTGAACCTCATCCTGCTGGTCTCAGCCCATTGATCAACTCTGTTCAGATCCCTTTGAAGAGCCTCCCTACCCTCAAGCAGATAGACACTTCCTCCCAGCTTAGAATCAAAGGACAAATGAGCAACAGCAGTGTGCCCAGGCAGCCAAGGCGACCAAGGGCATCCTGGCTTCTATCTGGAATATCAGAGCCAGCAGGACCAGGTAAGTGACTGTGTGCCTGTACTCGACATTGGTGTACACCTCAAGTGCTGTGTCCAGTTTTGGGTCTCTCACTACAAGAAAGATATCGAGGTCTTTCTTGTAGTGAGGGACCCAAAACTGAACACAAGAAGGAGGCTGCGGGGAGACCTTATTGCTCTCTACAAGTACCTGAAAGGAGGTTGTGGTGAGCTGGGGGTCAGCCTCTTCTCACAGATAAGTAGCGATAGGCCAAGAGGGAATGGCTGCAAGTTGCACCAAGGGAGGTTCAGGTTAGAAATTAGGAGAGATTTCTTCTCAGAAAGAGTGGTTAGGCATTGGAACAGGTTGCCCAGGGAGGTGGTGGAGTCATGGTTTCTCGCGTTGTTCAAGGAAGGGTTGGATGAGGTACTTAGGGACATGGTTCAGTAAGTAATATAGGTGGTAGGGGGATGGTTGGACTAGATGATCTTGGAGGTCTTTTCCAACCTAAATGATTTTATGATTCTGTGATTTCACAGATTTGGCATACAGGTTTCAAAAGGTGTCAATAGTAGTCTGCTTTCTAAAGCACTAATAGAAAAAAAAAATATCTATTTCCTGTCAATTACAGAGGGACTTCTGCTGCACAAAAAAGCAGCCAGATCCTTACTGGGCAGTGGAGAAAGAAAACACTTCTGAGCAAACTTTTCCTCCAAAGAGCAGTGAGGTCTCATACAGTTATGGAGTCCAACTATTCTGTCCTTCTGTTGTAAGAGTAGCTAGAAATCCCAGCTACTGGCTTCTCTAGATATCTTTATCATCAGACTGGAAAGTGGGAAAAGGAGAGCTCGAGAGTTTGCTGCACCTTTTCAGTGGTGTAACTGAAAGGGGCTTGTACACATTTTATCTATGGAAAGTAGCTGTAGGCTTCAAGAAGAACATTCTGGAGCACCACTTACACCCCCCAGGCTAACAAGAAAAACTATTATTATGGAGTCTGAATGAACTGCAACACCTTGAGAGGCTGTCCGGTCTTCTCACTATACACGGGAAACAGCACAGCCTTGAAAACTCATTCACTGGTTACACAAAAAGACTGCTTAAATAGAACCTACCCTACCTGCCCCAAACCACAACAATCCACTATGAAAGACCAGGGGAAAATCCATGTTGAACCATGCTTTTCTTTGGATGTTAAAATCTGAACATTTCTCATGCTTTTGGGGGTTTGCTTGAGGATGAAGAAATATCTCATAAACACTTACCTAATATGCCCTTGCCTAGTACTTCCTGAGACAGTATAAAATGGATTTCGATAGAATTCCTTTAAAAAGGCTATTATATAAAAAAATATTTTAAAGAATATCCAGAACAGAGGAATACCCTATCTCCATTACCCCATTAAAAAGCTGACCTTTAACTACGACCTGTTTTACAGCGTATGTTTCAGTCCTGAACTTAGGGCAGTGCCTAAAAAGAAACAAGACTTCCCCCTTGAGTTTGAACTTTCTACTGAGACATCCTGTAAGTGCTACCAAAGATAGGGAACTTAGACCCCAAAGATACATGAGGCCCTGTGGCACATGGATATGTTTGTTGGATTGCAGAACAAAGCTGATCTGCTCTAGATGGATTTTTCCAAGTGAGTGAGGTAAAAAGCAGTCTGATGGCCTGAGTTATAAAGAAGTACTTGGCTTCTTCTGAGCCTCTGGAAACAAAAACTGGACCACCTTTCAATCCCACCTGTGACAGTATTAATCCCTCAAGCAAAGAATGAAAGAAGATCATGTGTGAACAGAAATGACTGTGAGGCACTTTTATTCCAACAGCGAAGGTACTGTGAACAAAACTGGATTTTCTTGCTTATGCAGAAATGATGCATCTGGCTTCTGTGGTCCGCAGCACAGCTAACAAGATAAAAAGGAGTCCACATAGTTACCCGGGTAGCAAATTCCTACTACCATGCATAGACATGAGGCATTCCTGTCTCAGGAGGATACTAGTTTAAAAAAAAAACCAAACAAACAACTAAAAATCTAGTCATGTTGTCCTCTGTTTACTAGAGGAACATTTTGCTAGGCTAAGTATTAACGCAGTGAAGTATTTTTCAGTGTTTTAATTAGATGCGATTGCTTAGGTATCTCTAGTTAAACCAATCTGATGATGCATCACCAGGTAGAGAGAAGTTGGTGGCTGCCTGTAAGGCAGCTGTGGTTACATATAAAGCCTGAGAAAATTCACATTTGATAAAAGGGACAGTGTGATATTAGGTCAATACTTCCACAGTGACACAGTACAGTTTGCACTTTTCTCTGAAAAACACTACGTTAAATGTCTGATTCGACTCCATTTTTAAATAAAAAGCATTTCCAACGAATTCAGTGAAACAAAACCGTACAAATAATTATGATTACCAAATCAATTTTAAGATGGGGTCAGACCACCTACCAAGTCAGGTACAAATGCACAGCATATTTCAGTCTTAATGCCACATTTTAAAGGTAAGTTGCTGGAATTTATGCATTTAGTTTTTACATCGCAGAGCCTCACAGACACACCTACATTGCTAAATGAGCACTGAGGCCAAGGTACCAATTTTCTTACTTCACACTTCATATTTTTCTGGTTCAGTGCTATTAGATTTATATTTAATAGATTTGCATTTTATAAACTTAAACAAAGCCATCAGACATTAGAAAAAATCTAAACATTTATTAACAGACTTCTCCAATAAAGTTCAGTATGTCTTCTGTCAGGGTTTCTTCCCTGATAAACGCTGCAACTCTAACAGGTGCAGAATCTGATTTTTTTCCCCTCTGACTTAATTTCTGTAGTGCAGAAACATTTGATTATTACCTTTCATCCCCTGTAGCTGTGTAACACCCAAAGGTCATGAATAGGCGAAAAATGTGTTTTCTATGTACAGACTCAGTTCCAAAACACCTAATGAATTTATTCAGTGATCTCTCCTCAACTTAAAATTCTGTCTTGCAGTACAATTACTTCTGTGACTTTCAGGATGTGGTCTTTTGTGACAGTGGCTAAAACTCTCTGTTTTTTAAGTCCCAGTTTCACTCCTCACAGAAGATTATAAACATTTCCACGTACAGTCTCAATAACAGTCACCTTATCATGAGCCTCGTGCTATTTTTCATCTATGCTCACATGTGCCAAGCTGATTACACTGCGTTTTCACAGTACTAAGTCTTTTATTAGTGCTTTCAGAAAATCCAGTACAAAAAACAGTCCCCATGACCCTCACTCCCACCAACAAAATATAAATCAAGTCAGAGGCAGCTTTCCCCACTATCATACTTAAAATGCAATTAATTTTGGTACATAATAGTTTTTTCTTCCTACATCTAGCGTGATTAATGAAATATTTTAGCTGGGGAGGAGGAAGTTCAAACTATGTGCATTTATTCATACCCCTCTCTCCAGGATTTGCTTATTTTGTAACCCACTTTCCCCTTTGTTCCCTTCCTTGCCTAGCACTGCTGAAGTCTGGTATCACACAGAAAGCAGTAATAACCTTTCACTCACTGGAGGCACTTGCATACCCTGATTACAAATACATACATATATTTATACAAGCACACTGGTTGTATATATAAGGCTGAAATAAAATTTCCTCTATAGTTTGTGCTTGCTGCTTCTTAGCCTGTCACCAGACACCACTGAAAAGCCTGTCTCTATATTCTTGACAACCTCCGTTCAGGTACTTGTAAACCTTGGTAAGATGCCCCCCAAGCCTTCTCTTCTCCAGACTGAACAGTCCCTGCTCTCCCAGCTTTTCTTCCTATGAGAAGTGATTCAATGCCATCATCATTTTAGGGGTCCTTCACTGGACTCTCTTCCACTATGTTCATGTCTCTCTCATACTGAGGAATCCAGAGCCAGACACTGTACTCCAGGCGCGGCCTCAGTGGTGCTGAGCAGAAGGGAAAAGTCATGTCCCTGAACCTGCTGGCTGCCCTCCTCCTAATGAGGCCCAGGATACCATTACCTTTCTTTGCAGCCAGGGCACATTAGTGGCTCATGCTCAACTTGAAAGTGCTATTATCCCCATGGCCTTTTCTGCAAAGCTGCTTTTCAGGTGGTCAGCCCCAAACATGTACTGGTGCCTGGAGTTGTTCCTCCCCAGGTGCATGCACAACTTTGCACCTCTTGCTGAACTTCATGAGGTTCCTGTCAGCCCATTTCCATGGCCTGGGATAACATATTTACGAAGAAAAAAGACCCATCAAGCATCAGGTTTCTCTGGCCAAAAAAAAAAAAAAAAAAAAGAGAGTGAGATGATCTGAGAAACTCTGCAGACGCAAAGGCCAGGGAAAAAGGTGGGGGGAGGAGGTGCTTCAGGCACCAGAGTGAGATTCCCCAGCAGCCCGTGGAGAAGACCATGGTGAAGCAGGCTCTCTCCCTGAAGCCCATGGGAGATGGTGGGGGGTAGAGTTTCCACCTGTAGCCCATGGAGGACCCCACACTGGAGTAGGCAGAGGCACTTGAACAAGGCTGTAGCCCTGTGGGAAGCTTGCATTTGAGCAAGCTCCTGGAAGGACCTTCAGCCCCTGTAGGTAGGAGCCCATGCTGGAGCAAATTTGCTAGGGGGAAATGTGTGACTCCACAGGGGACCCACACTAGAGCAGTCCATTCGTGAAGGTCTGCTGACCATGGAAGAGACCCACACTGGGGCAGTTTGTGAAGGCCTCATGTTGCAGAAATTCATGGAGGATTGTGTCCTGTGAGAGGAACCCCACATGGGAGCACAGGAAGACTGTGAGGAGGCCTCCCCCAAAGTAAGGAGTGGCAGAGACGACTGAGGTGGTTTGGCCCTGGTGAGAGGCCAAATACCCACCAAAGCCACTCTTATCACTCCCCTTTTCAGCTGGAAAGGGGAGAAAATATATATTGAGAGGCTTAGGAGCCGAGATAAGGACCGAGAGGGATCATTCCACAAGTAGCATCACAGGCAAAACAGACTCAACACTGAATAAAGGAAAGAAACTCTCTGATTTATTACACTGCACTGCACACCCAGTGAAACCAGAGTCGGATAATGAGAAGTGCGACCAGATCTTAAAGCACCTTCCCCCCACCACTCCCTTCTTAGCAGACTTTAGTCATAAATCTGCTCCTTCTTCCCCCCACCAGGGGAATGGGGACTTTCAGTATGTTGCTCCCAAGTTGTCTTTCTTCTTAGCTGGGGGAATGGGAGGGGAAGAGGAGGGAGGGCACACCCCCTTCCCCTGCTGCACTGTGGGGTCCCACCCACAGGAGACAGTCTTCCACAAACTTCTCCAGCATGAGTCCTTTCTATCAGGGAGTCATCTCCTCACCATGTGCCTCAGCGTGGCTCCCTTCCATGGGGTGCTGACCTTTGGGCCCAGACTGCTTTAGCCTGATCCCCCAGAGAGTCACAAGTCCCCCAGCAAACCTGCTGCAGCGTGGGTCGGTCTCTCCACAGGCTGTAGATGGTTGCTGCTCCCTGTCATTATCCATGGGCTGCAAGGGGACACCTGCTTCACCATGGTCTTCTCCATGGGCTGCAGGGAAATCTCTCTCTCCAGCACCCAGAGTGCCTCATTCTTCCCCCCCTCCCACCTCCTTCTTGCCTGGATTTGGTGTCTGTGTGGATTCTTACATCTTCTCACTCCCTTCTCTGGTGGCAGAATGCACCTGCCTGCAGGGTTTTTTCCTCCTATATGTGATTCCCAGAGGCACTGTGACAATCCCCAATTGGCTCAGCCTTGGTCAGCAGCAACTCTGGCCTTGAAACAGCCGATGTTTCCTTTCTGGGGCCTGCAGAGAGCTTCTAGCTGCTTCTTGCGGCAGCCATTTTCTGCAGCTCTCCCCCTTTCCCATTAAAACCTAGCCACGCAAAACTGCAAGAACAACATGTAACAAACTCACTGCAATCCACATTCCCCATTCCTATGCCACTGGGTGGGAGGAGGTATTGCAATCTGGAATAAAGCTGAGCACAGGAAGATGAAGGGGGGTAGGTGTTTAAAGATTTGGTTTTATTTCTCATTATCCTACTCAGTTTTGTTTAGGTAATAAATTAGAAGAATTTGGTTTCTTGCTGAGTCGGTTTTGCCCATCACAGCAATTGCTGATTCATCTCTCCCTGTCCTTATCTTAACCCCCACTGTATCTTTTCTGCCCTGTCCAGCTGATGAGAGGGAGTGGTAAGAGCATCTGGCTCTTATCTGGTGGGCATCTGGCCTCCAGCCAGTGTCAACCCACCACATCGGGTTACCAGCCTCTGCTTCCACCTTCGGTGTATTTCCATCACATATTTTGAATTTTTCCAGAAGCTTCTCATTTATCCCTGCAGGCTTAGTTCCTGCTCACATCAATGGTCCCTCTTCCCTGCAGGGTCTTATTCCATAGAATCTTCCAAGGAGATCCCCAAAGAGACCCATATGTGCTTTCCTGAAGTCCAGAGTTGTGATCTTACCTTTTGCCTGCTCCCTCCTCTCAGTAAACTGACCCTCCATCATCTCACTGTCACTGCTACCAAGGTTCCCTTTCAGTGTTCACATCCCAACCAGCACATCCTCGTTTGTGAGTATCAGATCCAGCAAAGCACATCTCCTTGTTGGTTCTTTTACCACTTGGGTCTAGAAGTTATCAATACTCTCCAAGAAGCTCTTGAATTGCTTATACCCTGCAGTATTGCTCCTCCAGCAGATACTGGGGTGGCTGAAATCCCCTGTGAGAGCCCATGTCCCTCCACTGCAGCACTCCAGTTGTGTGAAGCATCACATCACACCTCCATGACCCCAATAAGATTAAAGCCCTGTAACTGTACACAGATCTTTTAATTCCCCATATTTATTCCCTGCTCCAGATGCATTAGTGTTCATGCAGGTCAAAGAGGGACCCCAGCATGCTTATTTCCCTAAAGTGGCCATGTTTTTTTCCATATGGCCCCTCACAGGCACTTCCTTGCTTACATGCAAATGCTTGAGAGTATGCTATAAAGCAATGCTTTAAAGGACAAAGTTGACTCTTAATTATTTAGTATTGATGAATAAGTAATTTATTTTAAAGTGAGAGACTTACCAAAGAAGTTACCCACAGCCCCTTTGTGTACCTCTGTGTGTTAAGGCTAATTAAGCTGTTCCCACTGCCATTCTAGACTGCCTGTACTATTCTTAATGTCCTGTGGAGACTCTGAGATGACTGTTTTGGGAATTCGCTTTCACTTGCTGTATGGAATTTTTACCTAAAAAAATCTAGACTGTTTTTTCTGTGTTTGATTACTCCTGGGTCCCGTCTGCCCTAGAGAGAACTTCACATGTCTTCTGTTATCTTCTTTCCTCCTCCTCCTCTGTCTCCTAGTTTTCTTTTTGATAAAGGGCTTGTGATGAAAACTGTAATCAAAACAAAGAATTCTGTTTGCTGTAGTAAGACTTCGACTTCCATAAAGATGGAATTCCATCTGGTGATTTCTCTCAAGAGCTTTACAGTACAAAACATTGCCCCTGCTCCTGAGCTTTACGTCACAGAATATATCAAACATGCACTGTAGAACATCCTACGAGCATATACACGCTTCCTTAGCAGTTAATATTTTTCACTTCCAAATTTTGGTCTCTTGTCAACTCTTACCTCCCATCCAAAAGAACTGAAATGTCTATCTGACAGTAAGCTCCTCATATATTTAAGAATACTAAACAGATTACCTTCCAGGTGATATATATCCAAAATCCTTAGCAGCACGTATAAAACAATACATAAGCACTTTTTTTTTTTCTCCTTAGGCTGATCCCTGCCCATAAGACAACACCCACTGTATCTGTGTTTTCCTAATCAAAATCTTAGGACAAGACAGTTGCTCATCAGGTGAAAGCAGCTATCTCAGCCTCCAGCATAACAGAAGTGGACGCAGATTTTCTGTGCTGCTCACTAAACTACTATGCCACACAAACGGACAAGCAAAGAGACTTTTCAGAGCAAGAAAGATAGTTACATTAATTCACTCTAATGACTAACTTTTCAACTAAAGCAAGGAATAAAAGGAAAAGAGTTCCAGACCATTCACAGCCTAATCCCTCACCCCCTTTTTAAAATGGAAACACAGTACAGAGATAGCAGATTATGGGTTTACACTTGCAAAATCAGAGATGCTGATCTTTTATTTACACTTTCAAACTACATGTTACAAGGCTGATGGTAATTCATACCACATTAAACAAAAATTTAGCATGATATACTGAACAGTAACATTACAAATGCTGAGCACTGCTCTCTGCTGCTACCACTTTTTTGGTACCAATGTTACATCAGGAAACTAAGACATTCTTAGTGATTAAAATGCTGTGCTTTGCCCACACTGGAGATGCCATGCTAATGCTATTCCAACAGCTGTAGAGCACATTCTGCTGCTTTCAGCACCTGACATATGAATCTCTCACTTCAGTAATGTGTACACACTGGTGAGGGTGAGTTACTCCAGAGCCACCTTCTGATCCTACTTCTTCCAGGAATCACTAAGCCTTACCCAAGCACAAAACTTGATCTGACAGTGAAAATCCATCCACTACAAGCATGCTAGTAGTGTACCAGTGAGAAAATGATATTGAGGGATCCAGCCATCACAGGAGCGGTGGGTATTTAGGCATCACAGCTACTCTTCAGACACTTCTATTACTTCCTTAAGACACTCTCCTGTTGTTGCTCATATTGCTGTCATCACCTTTTAGCTTATACTTCACTTTCCATTGCTACCTGCAAACACTAAGCATGAAGCAAGCTCCAGTGTTTCTCAGTACTCCACGTTCTGATCGCAAATGTTTAAAAGCTGCAACTAAACATCACCTCCCCCTTCCACAGAGTACCACAGATGCCTCCCCCTCCCCCCCAATATCTCTGATAGTTCTTCATGGTCTGCATTCTAACAAAATGTTAGTCTAGCTTCTAACAAAAGTCTTTGTATCAAGCACCTCCTTGTTTCAGTTGCACAAAAACAATTTCAAAAAATGTAAGTTTCCCCCTGTATTTCCTCAGTATTGCTTTAGCTAAGTTGGAGCTACAGCCAAGGCCACTATAAACAATACTTTTGGCTCTAAGTATGCCAAGGGATAACCTACTAGAGTGTCTAAATCTTACTCTTTTCTACTTTAATTCTTTTCTGAAGTCTAGACCTTTGCTTTATTTAATCTCTAACCAGATTTTCAGAAAGAGATGTTTGTACATTTGAAATCACTTATTTGCTGTGCATCCCCAATTACCATGTACATGTGGGTATTTTAGTGGTGAATTACATGGATAGATATATGCAATAGTATGTGTGTGTTTGCAAGCCCATCTAGAGCTTTAAGAATTGTCAGCTTAATGATCAAGCTACTGAGCAGATATAATAAATCTATTTTGTGACCCAAACTTTATTTTGCATGTTTTAAATTCTTCAAGTGTTGTTATATATGTCTACCAGAGGGGGGCAAAAACCCACCCCAAAATAACCCCAACAAACCAATTTGGATTAAAACTGTTCACAGAATCACTACGGTTGGAAAAGACCTACAAGGTCATCTAGCCTAACTGTCCCCCTACCACCTATATTACTTACTAAACTAAGTACCCTAAGTACCTCATCCAACTCTTCCTTGAACTCCCTGAGGGATGATGACTCCACCACCTCCCTGGGCAACCTGTTCTGATGCCTAACCATGCTTTCTGAGAAGAAACCTCTCCTAATCTCTAACCGGAACCTCCCTTGGTGCAACTTGCAGCCATTCCCTCTTGTCTTATAGCTACTTATCTGTGAGAAGAGGCTCCTTTCAGGAGTTGTAGAGAGCAACAAGGTCTCCCCTCAGCCTCCATATTCCCCAGGCTTGACAGTCCCAGTCCTCCCAGCTGCTCCTCATAAGACTTGTGTTCCAGCCCCTTCACCAGCTTCGTTTCCTTTCTCTGGACACGCTCCCGGGCCTCAATGTCTCTCCTGTTCCTACAGTGCTTTAACTCACGCACTCTTAAGTCTATCTAAATGCATTTTTAATACTGCAGCCAGGATTAGAAAGAGGAAAGAAATGTTCTCAAAGACATAGCTGAGACCTAACATCTATTGAGTTTTACTGGATGTAACAACTCCCCAATGACATTAATGTTGGTGGTGTTTACCCTAGCAACAAATGCGATATATATTCCCCCTCTACTCTGCCCTGGTCAGGCCCCTCCTGGAGTATTGTGTCCAGTTCTGGGCTCCCTGGTATAAAAAGACAGGGATCTCCTGGAGAGAGTCCAGAGAAGGGCTACAAAGATGATTAAAGGACTGGAGCATCTCCCCTATGAGGAAAGGCTGAAAGAATTGGGACTGTTCAGCCTTGAGAAAAGAAGACTAAGAAGGGATCTTATTAATGTTTATAAATATCTGAGGTATGGGATGCAGGGAGAAATGGCCAGCCTCTTTTCAGTGGTCTGTGGAGAAAGGACAAGGGGCAATGGCTGCAAGTTGGAGCACAGGAAGTTCTACACCAACATGTGGAAGAACTTTTTCACAGTGAGGGTGACAGAGCCCTGGGACAGGCTGCCCAGGGAGGTGGTGGAGTCTCCTTCTCTGGAGATACTCAAGACCCGTCTGGACGCCTCTCTGTGCAATATGAGCTAGGGAGCTGCTTTGGCAGGGGGTTGGACCCGATGATCTTTTGAGGCCCCTTCCAACCCCTATGATTCTGTGATTCTAACTCTGTATTTAGTGGTTTTTTTAAGAGTTTGAAGCAACTGAACTAACACAATAGATCTCCAATACACTCAGGATTGTTCTTACACGAACAGAATAAGCATTTTAAATAAATAAAGAAAGAATTATATTAAAACGTTTACTACCTTGTCACTTTACAGCTTGAGTCAATCAGCTCATTTTCAATATCCAGCAGACTAGAAGGCAGATTGTATTCCAACGGTGAGGACATTCTTTTTAAACGCAGTAAACCAACACAGAACTTCGCTCCCATCTCCTCCAGTTCTCTTGTACCTATCTGCAATCCCTAATTTAAAAATAAGATTTAAAAAACCAAAATAGGTACATGAGGATGGATGCCCCCACACTGTAGCATTACTAATTAAAACAAATTTCATTATTTTAATTAAAATACTCTCTTTCTCTAGAGACAGAACACACAAGAACTGTAGAGTACACACTGGGCAAGCGTATCAGAGAAAAATCAGGTAATAACTACATGACTCCTCTAAGGATAAACTGACATTTCTGGACACACCTACATTTCATCGGAGCAGCCTGGTCTATAGACCTAGCACATCAGTTTTAATAGGAATTAATGCAGTGGCACTGGAAGAGAGACACTGATCATACTCAAGTTGGTATGTATAAAAATGACTTTTAAAACCTGACACAAAATTTTTGGAAAGGAACTTCAACAACTAAGGCTTCAAATAGAAGATTGTTCAACAGATGTTCCACTAGAATGAAAAAATGAGTGAATTCATGCTGTAGCTGTAATCAAGTTCATTACTGTGTTCTGATGCATAAATAAGACTATTTAAAGGAAAAAGTTATGCCTTGACACAAACATTTCTTCCCCTCCTCTAAGTTAGAAACTACATGTGTTAATTCTGGAAGCATTTATTCACACATTTAGTAATTAAAGCCAACAAAGTATCAAAAGCCATAGTTGTTTTCTAACTAGGCATTTTCTGCTGCAAAGAGCATTTAGGCAGTAGAATTTATGCAACAGTCTCTAGGATTACATATGTGGTAAAGCCTCCCACCATGAAATTCTACGTGATTAATTTAGCCAGCAGAGCACAGAACCTCTGACCTCAATTCCTTTATGAAAAGCAAATGGTACTTCAGACTGACCCTCAACAATTATGGAACTGGGTAGTAGTGACTGTATGAATACCCACAAATTCAGCGTCACAATCCATTTCAATCTCCCCCTTCACAACTTTGGTATCTCAGGGGAATTCAAAATTATTTTAATTTGGATCTTCTGAGCCTCTTAAGGTAAAGAGTAGTTAAAAAGGGGCTTTGACAAAACAAGCAGGGAAGCGGAAGAACCAGGAGTGGGTGGTAAGCTAAGCAAACACATGAAGCAAAAAGAACAGTGTAGGAGGGTTTTTTACTAGAAGCTAAAACACACACACAAGCTTTTCATATGTTGCCACACTGATGCTGTACTTTAAAATGTAAGATTTGAAAGAAAGTGTTATAATGCTCCAGAAATGGTAGGGTCCACACATTCTTCCTGTACATCTATTTTGAACATACGCACACTTAATAAATGGAAAGTTTGATTTTACTTTTCTTGTGAGGCTTTTTCCCCCCTCGACAATTCTTCATAGACAAGGTGTTTTTAAATAACAAAAAATAACACTGTTCTAAGAAGTGCCATCCTCTAGCCAAACGGTAAAGAAACCTGTTAGTGCACAAGACTTGGATATTTGAATATTATTGTTAATAGTAATGCTACTTACCTCTTTCATAATGCTTTTGTGCTGTAGGTTTCAAAGCACTTATTAATAAAGGAAGAAATATCCTCACTTTACTGATGGAGAAATGGAGGCAGAGAGGGTTGAAGCGATTTGCACAGTGTCTCACAGCATGTCACTGACCCCGCTGGGAACAGAAATCAGTTCTCCTCACTCACAGTGCAGTACCTTATCCACAGAGGCCAATTTTTAATTTTTGTTTTGTATTTGTTTGCACGTCAGTAACATTCGAAGACCCCAACCATAGCTGGGGGTCCACTACGCTAATCACAGGAAGACACAGTCCCTGCCCCAAAGAGATTAAAATAACATTAAGGACAAGAGGCAACAAGTATGCAGAAGAGGAAGGAGAAGAGTAACAGCAATCTCACTGTTACACAGATTACTAATGTGCACAACTTGATGGTTCACAGAAAGTATTCCAATCATTGTCTACAGCTGTTGCTGAAGAAGTTATCGTTAGTTGGCGGATTCCTTATAGACAGTGGGAGTGTCTCTACATCAGAAAAGGAGAAGAGTACAGTACAAAAGGAAGTGCGCAGACAATTGTTAGAAAGATTATAGCATGTGCGTGTTCCGTGGCTGCTAATTTCAGCACAGCAGAAAGAGGATATAGCTAAAAGAAAGACCTAAATGGATCAGACTGAAGGCAGATAACTGAAATGCCTGGAAAAAAGTTTGAACTTACTGAAGGGTCTACAATGTGCTTGTGGTAAAAGCTCATGCTAAAGTCTAGATTTGCTTCTATGATCATAATGGAGAATGCTACACCACACAGCTGCCAAATCTGAACTTTCATAATCCACTGTTGTTCTTCTATCAGCCAAGGTCTCTTAATTTCCATGAAACTAGAGACCCAAAGCCCAAAGTTTCAGGAAAAAAACAGTTGCCCTAACTAAGGGAACTGAGGTGAAGTAGTAAACTGTTTCTATCTCAACCTATGAGTTCTGATTTTCAATCTTCCAATTCTCTCCTCCCTCCCGGAGTGGGGCGGGGTGCAGGAACGGGGGCAGGCAAGCCGTGACAGCTGAGAAGCCATGTAGTGCTGAGTTACCAGCTGGGGTTAAACCATGACAAAACAGAGACTACAAAGATGTGATTGGTTTTGATAACTCAAAGTGTAGAAACTGAAGGATCGTGGTAACTGTCAAAGTTTGTTGACTGAATCCTTATCTCCTTATGGGCATCATAAAATTTCCAGATAACAAAATCTTTTTTATTAACTTAAATTAAGCAATACTCCCAAACTTATTAATCTCCAATCAGGAAAGGGACTGTTTTCAGTTTTCAGATGTTTTGAATTATTGAAGAAATTCTCTTTTGCCTGGCATCTTAATTATCCTCCATAGTAATCTTAGAGCATCTTTTCAGTATCGTGAATCGCAGATGACTGAGCAATATTTGCAGCACTAATTCTCAGTGCACTACAAAGACCTCACGCAAGCAGTTAAAACAAGATTGCTTTGAGAGATAACTGTCACCAGGGATCCAAAATCAGGTAAGAATTGCTAAGTTCAGTTCAAGAGCTTCCTGACTGCAAGCAGTCTAGCACCACCATTGTCAGAGTAAAATAAAAAATAATGAAAACTGATGTTTCGATGTTATCCAGCTTTGGCAAAGACTCAGCATTTCTTCCATGAAGAACAGGAGCTGTTGAGTAATCCCCTCTGTGCTTTGAACAAAGTTCAGTGATGATGACAAACTAGAAGACAACTGGAAAAGGCTTCAGGCCTTTGCATGATATGCAGTCCCTCAGATATGAGCTCTCATGTCCAAAAAAGTGACATGTAGGGTGAAAAGTAGGAGGGGAGAGAATTTCTACATTTTAACCCCCATCTGTGTTTTGAAATAAAATGTTATGAAATATGTCATCTAATTTTACCACAAATTTATTCACAGTGTTGCTGGCCCCACTCCCTACGCACCCTCACACAGAAAAAAAACCAAGACTGAGCCATTTCCTATCTTCGACCTTCTCACTGGAGAAGTATTGCTCTTTTCTTGTTCTGTCTAGCCACCTTGGCCTTTTAGATACATTTTCTTAGTAAGTCTGTGCATCACCATAGTGAAGAAAAAAAAGAAGAATCTTCCTGCCTGTTCAGAGGATGACTAAGACCTCCCAAACTGTTTTATACCAAATAAAAAGAATACCAGAAGAGCAATTTGGTCTTATCAGCTTGTTTATATTACATAGAAGAATGCTCTTGCCTTTCGAGTAAATCATTTTTCCACAGTTCCGACACTTGAAAGTGTATCCATAAAGCATCTTCAGTTCACCTTTCTTAACAGATGTCTGTAGCAACATGGCTAAAACCAGGAAGGTTCATGTTTGTAAGAATATTCTGGAAGTTTCAAAATAAGCAATGTGGATGAGGGTTTTTTTAAGTCCCATGATGGTGTCATCTAAAGAATAGCAATATTCTGACAACAGCGGGAATGTTTCTGTTGTTAATTGACAAAAATAACTCATTCACTTAGTAGTTACAACCCTACTGAAATTCCTGCTACAATATCTGTCTCTGTTCTGCCTAGGGAGATAAGCACGGGTGTTGGAGGATACATGAAGCATATTTTGTTCCAACTTCTTTATTGTTCCTGCTCCCCACCCCTTGATCCCAGTCTTCTGATCCTTTTTTTGTCAAGCACCTTATTTCACACCTGTGGCCATTTTTTTGATTAGCATTCCTAAAACCTATTTTCAAGCAGAGGAAACTGTGGCTTCTTCCATGAATGTTCATTTCAAAAACTTGCTTCAGTTTGTAGCTAAATTTAACCTAGTCTCTTAAGTTGAAGATGAGGCGTTAGGGTGGTGGTTCTTCCTTTTTCTCCTTACAAATATATTCTTTGAAGGAAGTTTTCTACCAGTGAGACACTACAAACAGCATCACCCTTTGTTTTCAAATATCCAGCCCTATTAACACTTTTGAAAAAGACAAACTGAAAACAGGTTTTAAGTCAAGAAGTCGAACAACCATGAAGAATAAGTAACAATGAGATGTGTGACTTGTCATTCAGGTAACTTAATATCAAAGTGCTTTGATTTGTAAACCTGTGATTGCAGTTACACAGGAAAATTCTGTAAGGGACACTACTAAGTATCTGCTGAAGAACTATGAACAGCCATGGTGAAGTCAGAAATTGTCATGTGTAAAGGAAATCTTTATTCTAGTATTGACATAATCTACTGGAAAGAACAGCTCTGATCATATAATTACATATTTATGTGTGTCACAAGCAATAATTAATATTAATCTTGTTAAAACAGCTAATAAGCGTAACATAGTCTGTGTGGGGGTTAAGTGACAGATGAAGATTGTTATGCAGCCTGTAATACCATAAATTATGCAGTTTAACATTAGTGTAAACAGGTATCTTACAGTTTTAGAAGTTTAAAGCAAGCGGGGTTAAGGAAGAAGATACCCATGCAAATGGAAAAAATTATAAAGCAAGAACAGTTTAACTGATGTATTTTCTTACCTTGTATTTCCCCTGGTCACATCCACATAAAGTGCTTTCCATTGTGTAGCTCCTTTGTACTCCTATCTCTCTCCAGACAACAACTCGTGCTGTTGATTCCTTGGACTTTTCCACTACAAAGCTGCAGCTGCCCATGCAGAATGCTGGGGCAGTTTGACTCAGGATCTTGGGGAGTGCCTGCAGGACAGCAATTTGAAAAGTAAAAGAATCACTGTATTTCAATTACGAAAGCAGGCCAAGGTTGGGGGGAATATTAAATCACAAGCTGTTTTCAGAAAGCTTTGTTGCAATTTGAATTAAAATAACAAATACGAAAACTTTTCTCCATCTTGAGTTTCCAAAAAAGCTAGTCTCTTCAAGTGACAAGTTTGTAATTTCCTACTTATGAGAAATCCTCTTTTTCATATTGAATCACTAAAACTGTTAGCTGCGTCGATAAGAAAGAGCATACAAAGAATGCTTCAGGTGATCACCATCACTGAGCTAAATTTACTCAGATTAGTGTCCTACCTACCTGTGCAATTAATTAATTTCAGCTTCAGACTGTTTCAACAATCTAATCTGCAGACTTGAAACAGGCATATTTTATCAGTATGTGAAATTTGTTCACATTTAGCAAAGGTCTTCAAACTTCAAGAACTTCAAAGTTCAATGCAACTGTTTAGATGACAGCTTTGGAAAAAGGCAAGAAGCAGCTAGGCAAATGCAGGCATTTGACTAATGCTAAATAACTACATTCTTTCCAGTTCTTATATGTATCAGTTAAGTCAAAAAACACATGACTATTTCAGTAGTACATTTACCATTATTAGTTTAAGCTTGCCCAAACATTTCAGTCCAAGGCTTTTTCCCAGCCAAAAGGCTTTTTCCCATAACTCTTGCTGACTGTTGTCTTGTGTGTGCTATGGCAACACAGGCTGGAGTGACAAGCCTGCATATAAATATGTTGGGCAGCAGGCGTGAGTGGCCCTGGACTCAGCATCCAGGAAATCAAGAAGTAGTAGATATTACTTCCTTTTTTTTTTTTTTTTTAATTGAGATATTTGAAAGCGCTTGTACTCATTTATACACAAGGATTCCTAACAAGAGCTTTAATGTGCATTCACATGCTGTTTAAGCCTAACTGCATCTCCTCAAAAACCCCGCGGGGCTTGGATGCATTAGGTTGCACAGATTTGCAGCTGCCACAAGGCGGCAGCGGAGTTACACAGGAAAAACGGGCACCACCAAATTCTTCAAATCATTTGGAATTTTTGAATGCTTGTACAATGGGGTGGTCGATTGTGCAAGCTCCTTGTGCATATGTATTCGGGGCACATGCCTTAAGGATACGTCTTTATAAAAGGAACCTCGGCCTATTTCCATAAACAAAAGTTAGTATTTCTCAGAGCAATTCAGTTTGTTTTCTTGTTGCTACAACATTTGCTATGCTTAAATGACACTTGTATTATCCAGTAATTACAAATGCACGGAAGCATATTTTCCATGTATTTACTATAATGGTAATGTTGAACACACAAAAAAGCAAGCATTGGTACCAAGGCACTCTCCCAACATTAAATCTCTAGCCATACTAGAGCACAACATTCAAAGCTCTCAAAATACTTTGAAGCCCATTCACGAAGAAAGATCATTCTGAAGAAGTTTGCTTATTCTGTAAAGTCAGTATGGGCACAAAATAACATTGGGAAGTTATCTGAAAAGTATCTTCCAAATTTATGCTAAGTTAAAAAGGTACAGATGTGAAACTTACCCTGTAGCCAGGGTCTTCCATCAGGTCACAAGAGGCAGCATTAACGTTTGTGTGCCACATCGTCTCTTTGATGCTGCAGCCATACATAAATACATTCTTTTTACGAGAGTGACCGTGATAATCGCAGTACACCTACAACAGACCATTTGGCAAAATAAAGCCAAGACATATGGAATTAACATTTTATAAAAGTAACAGAAAGACAGATACAATTTTTCGTTTATACTACTGAAGTTCTAAAGAGTTAGGAAACACAACTCCTTGTATGATTAACTTGTACATTAAGACAAAAACCATAGGATTCAGCTAAGGAAGATTTATCCTTCTACCACAGCAAAGGAAATAGGTTTAGATATAAAGCTTTGCAGAAGACCAGTTCTCCAAGTCAAATTTAAGTGTGACACAGTTTATATGGCCTTATTAAAATGTTTACTTTACAGACTAGCTACATAGACAAGGTTAAGAAGATTCAGAATTGCTTACACACGCATACTCACCAAAGGTAAACGTTTTATAGCAGCCAGATATTGCAGTAACCCTTTAGCATGGTAAATAGTGGGATGCAGATCTGGATTTGGATTTTGCCACTGTCTGTTTAAATCTTCTCCACTTAAAGAGCAACGGTGGCTATTGTGGGGGGGGTGGAAAAACGCATGATGTAGTCTGTATTATCATACTTTTAAATAAGCCTCCCCCCACCTCAAGTTTTCCTCGTCACCACTGTTTCTTTGGAAGGAGTCTGGTAAGAAACAAACTTCAGTTTTCTAACATGCCAAATAATAGAAGTGTTAGGGGATTTTTAAGTTACATAATAGAAAACCTAAGAAAAATTAGAAGTAGCTTCTTACATGAAGCCAGCTGTAACCCTCCTTATTTGCTGCTGAAAGTGAAGGCTTGCGTTTCTATTCAAATGCTAGTTCAAAATTAGTAATTTTGAATATATGGTATCTCTACAGTTTTGGTGTCTGTAATATAAAGACTAATGCCAACCTGAAAACTAAGCTTTGAAACATGAAGTTGTTAGGAGACAAGTAGCTGTGAGAAAACAAGAAAGAAAGAAAGAACAAAAAAACCCCACAAACAAAACTAAACACGCCCCCCACCCCCACCCCAGTGAACAAATAAAGAAAATTTCTCTATTCGGTTAATTATCAGCAAGAACTTTTAAACTTGCAGAAGTTCATGTTCATACAGTTATCTTCAGTGCATCTGTCCTTAAATTGTGTCTGCTGGGACAGGTTCCTTAATCATCTTTTAATACAACTTCCACTTGTATTCTGAATGAATACAGGTGTTGTATTAGATGTATATATATAAAGACACTGTTCTACTCAAACCCATAACCGATTTTAGTTTTGTTCACAAACCCTTTTAAAATACTACCCATAACTATGTAAGAAGGAACTGTAGATTCACCATACCAGAATTTCCATTTCATTTGAAATCTCTGAAACCAAGTAAATATACACTTATTTATAGCAGGATCAAAAGATTCTGAAACATCCCTTGAATTTATTAAGTGAAAGAATTATCATTAATGACTTCAGCTAAATCAGAATACTCTTATACTTCTTCTTGTACACCTATTAACTTCCCCCTTTTAATAGCATTTGCCAACACCCACTCCCTTCTAAAAACTATTCACTTAAAAAGAAAAAGCTTTTTATGTTTTTGTTTTTTTTTTCCTTTCTCATATACAGGGACTGTTCTTTTTCATGAGAACCATGAACTTGTTTACCTTTTCCTAAAAGCAGCTGTGCTCTCATGAAAATCTGTATACCTATCCAAGACTGTAATTCAGAGAGACAAAATGCCACATCAAATCACAGAGACAAAATGCCATGTCAAATCACATAGCAATAAGTATCATCCACAAGCAACTGGAAATACTTTTTTATGAAATTGAAATTCATGGAATGATGCAACTGTCTTTAAAAAGTAAAAAAAAATGAAGTCCTAGCAATTTTGTAAATGGTTTTGTGTTTGGGGGTTTTCTTCCCATACTGAATTTTGATGTTCCTCAGCTTAGTTCACTTTTTTTTTTAATAACACACAAAAAGACTTAACAGTACAGGTTACATATTTGTGAGTAAACTTATGCTTACTTTCCATTGATGACACCATCTGGATTGAGCATGGGAATAATTTTGAAGATGTAGGATTCTCGTAAACATTGGGCACTTGGATTATTGCTCATAAGGTATTCCAGCGTTCCCTTCATGACCCAGCTCGCATTGGTCTCTCCAGGATGTACACGAGCAGATAAGAAAACATAAGGACGATTCCCTAAAAGAAGGGTGCACAGAAGTTACAAAACAGCACTCAAGCTCAACAAACAGTTTGCTAGTCCCAAAAAAAGAGGGAAAAAACCTCACAAAACACAAAACACACGAGGGAACTTTATTTATTACAATGCAAAACACAGTATTTGGGAGTACTGAGTGTCTGTATTACTGGTGGAGCTTGCCAGAATATTGCTATAAAGACCGCTTAATTACAGAACTCTCAAAATGGAGCTTTAAATCCATTCATTACTGAGTCACAACTAGGTTGAGCTGGCAATTACGATTTTATGATTTGATGGCTTTTTTCCCCTCAATAGCCAAGGAAAATATTAGAGTGGAGGAACAAACCGGGAATGCTGTCATAACTCAAGCTTATTTAAAATAACAGCAGCCTAGATACTGGCTTTATGAAAGATTTTTTGACAAGCAAATAACCTGAGAACTTGGAGAAAAAATTTACTCAGAAGTAAGGTATTCTTTTCCAAAAGCTATTGTGCATATACTCACATATATTTAAATATAAATATCCTTATTTGACCACCACAAATAAATATAACTAAATACAAAGTAATTCCTAAATTTTGATGCCTACTAATTTCATTAAATTCATTAACCTTATTTTACATCGTGATTTTTACAATGCACAATAATGAATACCTTTTTTTTCATTAAAAACTAGTTTTATATTATTTTCCATTTATGGGAAAGAAAAGTCATACTCACTGAACTGACAGATATGTTCATAGTAATTGGATTCTGGCATAGCTGTAATGGTGACTAAGGGACAACTGTTGCCAGCCAGGGTCTCACAGAGAACATCTTGTCGAAAATAGATCTGTTGAGGGTTGTGCATAGATTCCAGTTTTTGAAGATGCATCTTCACCCCAAGAATAATGAGAAAAAAATACTTCAAATCTTTTGCAGTCACACCACAGCATATTCCATAGGTACTATTTAATCGATCTTTTTGTTGGTCTAAACAATGTTACAGTTTCCATCATAAGTTTGACCATGAAATACCATTCTCTGTATCTCTGACTGAATGCTTCTCTTTATAGAGTTTATCTTTTCAAACGCTTTGAGGAAGATGAAGGCACAGAATGGACATTGTTTTCTACCAGATGATATCATAGTGGTATGTGGAAGGTAAGAACCTCTGCTTCATTAAGGTTATCTGATCAGGGACCTTTTCAGTACAGAAGGGGATAATAAACAATGAACACGAACAGAGAGAAACAATCCTGGTAGAGGAGACATAACACAATAGCAGTGACAGGCCATTAAGAATCTACAAGCACAGCTTTGAAGACCACCATCTGAGGGATGAGGGAGAAACAAGAACATGAGAATTTGGGACATTGAAGGGGGTGGTGGGACTCTACAAAACTTATGCGCCTGATCCCTACTGCCTGCCCTTAGCTATCTCCCTGTGCAGCCTCACTTTCCACCTCATGCACGCAAATGCTATGTGGACTAGGTGCAACTTGCAAATCAGGCATGAGTGGATCTGGGGTCAGAAACTGAAGTGAGCAAGGGTCTTAGCATCAGCAATTGAAAGGGCACATCTCTTGGGACCATCTCTGTGGGCACCACAGACTTTGTGTCCAAAGTGCCAGCTAACTGCTGGAATCAAAGCAAGCAGGCTAGATGTCAGCAGCTGCAGCTGTAGGCAGTATAGGCATGCTTCAGTTTGGGGTGTCAGCAATGGAAGCAAGTGGGGGTCTCAGTGCCAGTTACTGGAAGGGATAAGGGTCCAGCCACTAGGGCAAAAAACACGTGTCCAGAAAAACAGCTAGTGGCATGACAAGGGTGTGTGAAGCAAGTGAGCGTATCTCCGTGCCAGCAGCTAGACAGGCATACAGGTTGTGAGCCCATATGCCTGGCTCCTGCTGGGGGCAAAGACCAAGCATATGCCCCTGAAGCTACTGTGTGTGGTGGGGTGTTGAGGCTTTGCCCCCAGCAGCCATGCAGTATGTGCGACTTGCTAGCAAACCTCAGGGTGGACTGCCCAAACAGTACAAGGCCCTAGGCTGAGGGTGAGTATCAGGGGCAGAGAGTCCATCCTGGCACCTTGGGGGAACCACAAGTGCTGAGTGCCTGGGAGATAAGCATGTGTTGGCATGCATCTGTTTGCTAGCGAGCATCAGGCTGGACTAACCTGCAAGTGTGAGGTCTGCACAGCAGGTAAGAGACTAGGATCCAGGCAGGGGCATGGTACAGATAACCCATGCCAGTCGTCCACAAACATGGGTGTGCTTCTGATTCTAGAGTGCATGGGGGTGTACTTTTAATAGTGAACAGCAATCCTTACCAGCTGGAGACGAGGAAAGGGACGTGGGTGTCTGCAGTTATCTTTTAGGCAAGTGTTGGTAGTGTTATACACAGGTGCTGTTGAATGCAACACCTTGTCTCTGCCAGTCTGTGTAGCCAGCCATGCTGGAGTGTGTGTCTGTAAAAGAGTCTCCTCTCTGTCCTGGGGATACACACTGAGGCTGGCTAATGGTTGAACCTACAAGCAAACAGGGTAAAGCAGCAGACAGGTCCCTCAGCCTGGGACAGGGACCCCTGGGTCCCTTGGCTGGACTCCAGTGGCCAGGGAGAAGGAAGTGGCTGGATCCAAAGCTGTTAGAGGCAGCAGTTGGTTATAGCATCCCTTCACAGATACTTCTTCCAGGAGCAGGTATGGCTTAGCAAAAAGCTTCATTCAATGCTCTTACACTCTGGTCACTGAGTCCCCAAGCTCACTTTTACTGTTATGACAGAAACAACCACCAGACATGCTAGCCAAGAGCTTTGCTTAGTACTAAAAGCTTCCCGACACTTTGTTGGCCAATTTGTTATACTAAAACAGTCTCTAATTATCTTAAATATAGTAACTCGAATAGGTCAGTTATGAAGAGGTGCATGTCAGAGCAGGATATGAGTCATTTGACTCAAACACAAATACTTCATCCAATTAGCACCATTTCCAGTCACTTACGAATTATGATTCGCAGAAAAACCATTTAGCCTGCAAGTAAGTATCAATTTTATTTTTCCAGGGACTGGTCTTTAGAACAGCCTATACTCTTTACCAGTCTAAACACTAATATTCTATGAAAATTGTTCATTTCAAATTCTATAAAAAGAAATACAAATAATTCACTCATGAATTTTCACATTGTCCAAAAGTGTATGTATTTTCCATGTAACAAATCACCATCTTCTCACCTTTAAAGTCGAGTATGTGTATGGATAGTGGTAAGCAAAGTAGCAGACATCATCTTTATGTTGGAAAGTCACCGTGAATGTAATTGTGTAGTAAGATTTCCCTTTCTGACCTCCAGCAGCAATTGAACTTCTTGAAAAGTGATTCCTAAGAGCAAAATGAAAGTAATAAACACATTACAATATATTTTTTTCATATCATTGGTTATTTCTGAGCAAATATTCTAAGAGCCAGGAAGATTTTTAATACTTTCTATTCTTTGTATGACCAGGTTAAATACACTGTGGTTCTCACCATCTAAAAAGACAGTTTATTGTAGCAGGGATACACATTCATTCATATTGGGAAAAGGTGAGCTAACAAACAAAAAAGCAACCAAAACCAAACCAACCAAACAAAAAAGAAGCAAACCACTGTCTACCAAGAAGGGTAATGCATGGATATGCAGCACCATGTTCCAGGGTTGCTCTACAATGATCGCACCATAGAATACAGGAGACCATTCACAAGCACCATGTGATCACTATTACTAGAAATTGGTATTAAGATTTCAAGTAAGCATACATATATACACATTCCCTCACAAGCTTCTCTGGAACTGCATGCAATTTCTGGTAAAAGTATAGAAGATGGACAGCTTAAATATTAGCAGTGTGCCAATAAAATGAGATCCTATATACTTTGATCACTTCTGTTACTCTGCATAGTAACTCAGGAAGAAAATTCTCATTCACAACAGAACTACTGAAGTGTAGCATTATTAATTATCAAACTCAAAAGCAAAGTTATAAAAAATTGTACCTTATAGAAATCTTGTGCAAGATTTGATGTACATCTGGTTGGTGTACTTACTTGTAGTAACAAATGTCTGTCCCAACACGAGTCCAACATGGTCGAGAATTTAACGCTTCTTGAACAGAATACATGAGTGGCTGCATACCTTAAAGAAATAATGCATGTCATTTTAATGCTTAACATTAAACATCAAGATCTTAACAGTAATGGACAAGACTGCTTACATGCCAGTCTCCAAACTACCTACAAACATTTACTATTACGGAGTGTATTTTCATGTACGCTTGGGTACATTCAACCAGGTGACAGAAGATTCTTTCCCATCACCCTCATCATAACAGATTTTTCAGAAAATAATAAAATAAAGAAAGAAAAAAAACCCCTCCAAACAGACCTATGAAAATCCAAGATTAAATGTTCCCATGAAAGCTGTGGTTACCATTAATGGTAATCTACAAAAAATCTCGGGTCCCACTCCATCAAACTCATAATTGCAATAAAGCTTCAGGAAGAACACAAAAACATGATGCTATCACTCATTCGCCTGGATAGCTGGAAAATAACTGATGTTTCAGGACATTCTATTCTTTTATAAACAGTAGCTCTCCAACGTTTATATTTTTTAAGAGTATACTTAAATTGAATAATTAATATGAAGTTAAGAGTAGAAAATAATAGATGTTAATTGAACATACTTAGAAAAACAAAAGTAACTACCAGGTTAAGTAGATCTTCATTCATATGTTGCATATAAAGTAACTGACAAAAGATTAGTAAATACTTTAAAATATGTTACTCCATCCAAAGAGTTTTAGGTTGGCAGGGGAGAGAGGAGCTTCTCCTCCTCACCAAAAGACAAATTTCAGAAAACCCACCAGGAAAAAAAAACAAACCACCACCTCACAAAACAAATGACTAAGTTGAATGACGGCACTCACACCCCGTCTTCCCAGACAAGTGGAAGAAAAGCATATTCAAGTTAAGCCTGTACTTCTGGATAAGGTACAAACATCAAACACTAGCCTTGGTGACTGCGAGGGTCACCAATGAAGCCTGGCATTTCAAAGGAGACCTGCTTTTCCTTCCTAAATAATATGCCTGTCTTCCCATTAAGAAGAGAAAACTGTTCTAGACTATCTCCACTTACTTTCACATCTGAAAATACATGCCTGTTCCAGAAAAGATTAAGGACAGTCATGCTTCTTAAACCTGTGTGGATCAACAGGCTTTGGTGTTGTCCCACTCACAAGAGTCTTAAGACAAATTTTAAGAATTTTCAAGAAGAGTCTGATTTGATAACATGAATATATGACTGATCCCAAGGTGAAGGGAAGGAAACAGCTGAGCTGTCTAATACAACTGAGGCATCCAGTACAGATATTTTTCTTCGTATTTCTTTGCGAAGTATGGGGAGTGTATCTTACCGTAGTTAAACTGACTGTTGGACTTTTCACAGTTGATGATGTTAAACCGGTATCCGATGCCCGTTTTCATTCCACTGACTTCAAAGTAAAACCACTGATGATAATGATTGCTATTGATATCCGAGTTCAGAATTAGATCATACTCATTTCTAAAGATTAACAAAAACAAGTAACTTTTTTTAAGAAGCAGAAATCAGAAACAGAAGGTCTTAGTGTGAAAAAAAAGAGTTGAAATATCTTACTTTCTGATCTGAATAACTTTGCGCAGGTTTCCAGATTCAAATTTGGAATTAAACTTCAAAACATCTGCTTCCTCTGGTACTGAACAACTATGAGTTGAAAAATAAAAGAGACCAAAATGAATAAAACAAACTTAACTAAAACAAATTAATTACTTTTATTTAAACATTAACTTGGTAATTAAGAAATTATTTTGAACCTTCCTCTAAATACAGCCTGGATAGCAGAAATGGGGTTACACCATATGCAATTTTGATCATAGTCTGTCTTAACAGTACTGCTTTAAACATTACAAACTGTAATACAGATAAAGTAAAACAGGATTAGAGTGCTTGCTGAATATTTTTGAGAAGAGTAAAAACTTACCTCAAATTATCAAGGTCATACACAACCCTGTCTATAATGTCATTTTGATGAATCAGCCTTTCAATATCTTGAGAGATTTTTGTCCTAAAATAAAAGGCAGAGTTCTCGTTTACATGGTTGCATACCATTCCAAATTACAAAAGAGAAATTACCTCATACAGCAATGAAAATAACAAAGTTGACATGTAGACGGTGGGACAGATTTTCAGAGATACCTCAGCCTCACCCCCACTTCTGTACAAAACTGTAACTGTACTGAAGTTTAAACACCTGCATTCACTGCTGAGTTGAATATTTATATGTGAGGTAACTGAGTTTTCATGCACTCAACCCACTGGGTTTTATCTTACGAAAATTGCACCATTTCATACTATATAGTAGTAGCAGGAATTACTCAAACATTACTTATGTTAATACTTTAATCCAGGACAGCACCTGATAACATTAGTAATTTACATGAATCCTACCATAACTAAAATTAAAAGAGTTTTAGAGAGTAGGTCGTGCAGTGAGTGTGTTAGTGCACTAGCTTTTCACCTCTGGAGATCTAGGTTCATTTATCGACTAGATAACAAATAAGAATGAATTTGGTGATGTCAGCCAAATATCAGGTGTGTGTTTATCCAGATCATAAAGCCATTGCACAACTGGCAGTGTCTAGGTCCTGGTTTGGAAATGTAAGAATGTGTTGCAGTTCAAGAATGAAATATAGTGGCAGAGCTGTGTGGAAAAGCTTGCACAGCACCTGCAATAAGAAGAAAAGGAGGCAGATTAACAATGAAGAATACAGGAACAGAGTGGTCAAGTACGTTCAAGGCTGGAAATTCTCCATTTAATTAAAATAAATATTGTTAACAAATGAGAGACAGAAGGTGAGTGGACAAATCTAGCACCTCTTTTTAAATTAAAAGTCACTGGAAAAGAAAACCAGTCACGAGTCCAATGTACTGACAAAATTATAGAAAGGCTGACTCACCACAATCTATCTGAGTAGGTTCAACTCAGGGCAGAACTAAATTTTTTGGATCCTGCGTTTGATCTTACACAAACCTTTAAAACTAAAGGGTCAAAATACTTTCTATCATCACAGGAGCTTTGCCAAGACAAAATCCATTAAGCATTAAAGGCATTCAAATACTGTAGTAATAACCAGTTTAGATAGAAGGAATGAAGAAATGGTATTTGAGATACGGGGTGGGGGGAAGTAGTAACAAACATGTTCGGGTTCTGAAAATAATAAAGAGAAAAGAGAAGCTATTTTAAGGTAATTAAAGGAAAAGATATAAGAACATAATTGTCAATTTGGACCTCTGTGTTTATAGGTCCTGTTTTACCTGATGGTCACTGCTAAGTGTCAGATGATTAGAAAACACTAAAGTGTACGGCAAAAAAAAAACCCCAAAACCAACCCCCTAAAATTTTAAGGAATGTAAGAAGTAGGAATCTAAACTCAAAATTTACAGGATATTTAATTACATAGTAATTTTCTTCACTACGAGGCAGAATAACCGTGGTTATTCTAAATAGGTATTTTTCCTAGCAACAGTCATTTGTTGAGACACTTGGTGAAAATAGTTGTTACTCAAAACCTCCGACCCCCACAACTCTTTTTTTAAAATACAAGGACATATTAAGGCAACTGGTTTTGCCCTAAAGGCTTAGTTGGTGAGCAATAACTTAGCTGCAGAACATAAAATCAGCTGGATGCCAAGAGTTTGGACACAGCTTTCTAGAAGACTTGAAAGTTTCTTCATGCTTCCTTGGCTTTAGCCACCTTCCCATAAATTCCTTAAATGATTAAACCCCTTTTTGACCAGGTTCGCGTTTCAGAAATTTGTTACACTGCAGTAACAAAACTCAGTTATTTGTAGAAAATGGAACTGCTAGAACACCATAATTTAAAAGGTGATGCAGAATTTTTGATTCAAGTTTAGTAACACTACCTGTTATTTCATTCTTGTTTCATACAAGATCTAAAAAGTTACTTTCAACAAAGAAAACGCAACAAGAATAAAACATTTTCAAGTTAAAATTTTCAAGTTAAAATAAAATATAACCTTGAATTACCTTTAAGGTTTAGAAATCAGCTTTTATGTGTAATCACACAAGTAGATTAATTGGTCAAAACTCAGAGTTAATAGAGTGCTTTATATGCAAGAAGAATGAGAACTGAAGTAACATTTTTTATCTGACTTCACTTAATTCTACTCTGAATTATTAAGTACTACAAAAACATACACGAAGATTTGCAAGACTTTCTTAAAATACAGTTCTTAGTCTGGAATCAGAAATGACCTATCTCCCTCAAAAATCAACTGAATGTATCTAAAAAAACCACGTTTATAGGGAAGATTCTTCTTCAACACTGAGCTGTGCTTTCCAGTAAAGCTATATTCCATTATGTTATTAGTGTTTAAACCCTCAGTCATTTCACTAGGAAAATCACTTTACCACACAGGTGAAACAGCTGAAGGATTTTAATTCTACAACTTTAATTCACTTAACTTCTTAATCATCTTTACAAAATGTAAATGTGAAGAATCTTATGGAACTGATTAGAGTTGTAAGTATAAAGGTGAAAGGATTCAACCTAGTAATTAAGCAAGGTCTCATACTTATTCCATGTTCTGCTAACATGCTCATTTGTCTTTACAGCAACTATGCATGAGGTAGCTGTTCATTCCATCTCTGCAAATTATTCTTAGGAGTCACATCATCCTTCATCATCTTCTAACATCTCTCAATGAAGAAATAAATGTGTGAGTTGATCTGTTGGTTTTATGTTGTTTTGTATTTTTTTCTGTGCTATTTTGTGCTATTCTGGGGAACCCGACACAAACTGGATCCTCAGCCAGTTACTCCTAAATTATACTGCAAACACTAAAACCAAACACCTAAGTATTAATTTCACCCCCTTCCCCCCCATGTTTTCCTGAAATGTAGCTTTTTTTACCACATAAAATAGTTGCAGTATCTTTAAACTCTTAACTGTTCTATCTTTGCTAAGGCCTGAAGGGAGCACTCAACCATACACATTCTATGATTCTATAACAATCACATGGGGCTTTTTGTTTGTTGGGTTTTTTCCCAGATTGGTTTCATTTTGATGGGTTTTGGGTTGTTTTGGGTTTTTGGGGGGTTTGTGTTTTTGGGGGGGTTGTTTTGGGGTTTTTTTTTTTTGGTTTTTTTACAAACTGCAAAGCCTAGATGGGGTGTGGTGGGAAGGCAGAAAAGAAGACTAGAAGATGAATTACAGAATTAGAATTAGCAACTACAGAATAAGATTTTGTTGTTCTTTATGACTTCTTGACTGATGCCTACTCACCTATCTTGAAATTACTTTGTACTGAAATTAATTTTAGATGCCAGAGTAAAGACTGTATATATACACCTGTTAATCTCTCATCCTAAAGATTGTTTCTCAGTGGAACAACAAAAAAAAAGCCAACACAAAGGAGTATGGTAACTCACCTCTGCACTCCATAAGGCCTTTCAAGAATAGGCTCCTTAAATGGGGGTGGAATATGGCCAAAATAATCTGGATAGGCCACTTCTGAATATTCAGGAATAGATTTTGTGGTTTTTACCATTTCGATATACAGATCACAGTCATGAACCGGTGATACATCAGAAACCTCGAGCACAATTTGTTCCCCTGGTGAGCTAGATCTGGTATCCTCTTCCTCTGAATCTACTCCAGTGCAGCAGAGTTTTCCCAGCTGGACAGATGGTCCTTCAAAGAGGCTACTGCCACAGGGTGAAATATGTTCACAAGGTTTACTACAAGCAAGTGCAGTAAGGCTAGTTTTGTTTTCCTTCTTTATTACACACCCTGTACCATAGTACTGATCATTTTTTGCACTGCTCTGCAGACTAATTCTTTCCAAGCCTTTCACAATTTCTTGGCTTAGACACTGGCATGACGGAAGCAGGTTTCTTTCATCATTTTGCTGATGTAAACTACTGTCCTTGATGCTATCTTTCTTTGGTAGTTCCAGAAAGGCTGGCCTTCTGTTGTATTCCTCTGTCAATAAAGGATGGCTCTCCTTTGCAGCAACAACTTTTGTTGACTGCTTCTCTTCAACAGAATGCTCCTCTCCTGCTGTAGGAACAACAATAGGTCCACCCAGATTTGCATCAGGTACAAAAGGCTTTGGTTCCTTGGAAACTAGATCACATTCCTTAAAATATAAAAGAGAAAGAAAACCCCAACAAGTATTAAAAAAGAAAAGTTTTCCTAAAGTTTCATTAAAAACCTTTCTCTTTTATTATTCCTGAGGCCTATTTTGAAATAAATCCATAAGTCTAATATTAAAGATGACAGTTATAATGTTTTAAACTTATAAATACATAGCAAGGTTCAGCTTTTATATAGTATCAAAGCAATAAACAAGTAGTTCACCACTAACAAGTTACCAAGTCAATGTGAATCCTCAGATATTTTAAACTACTTTAGAGACGTGCACAGCATTTAAGGAAACACCTAATAAAATGACACTTAGTCAGAAGTCTTGTTTTCTTTCTTTGTATTGCCCTTTCTGCTGTGAGCAATAATCAGACATTAGAAAACTGGTTTCCTTTTTATCTGCCCACATTCCTGTTTTCAGTCATATCAAAGTAACCCATAACATTTACCTACGTAACTCAATATATACAGCACTCTCACATGTCGCTCTAGAACTACAGACTCTCATGTTTTGGCTACAGGAACTATACACCTAAAAATAGAACACCAAAGTGTGTTCCAGAGTCAATGTGTTATGACAAGGAATGCACTGCGAATCTCATACTTTACCTGAAAGTTTTCTGAAAGTTCTGGGAAAAATTGCTCATACATTTTCAGGTCTTCCACAGATCTTCCCAATTCCTGTCTAGGTTTCAGTTTATTAATATCAGTCTCAATATCATCATTCTGAAAGAGCACCAGAGCAAATAAATCTTATATCCAGAATGAACAAACTTCTAAAATAATTACACTCACTTTTAATCTTCTGACATTGCAGCTGAACTACACCTTCTGCCATACAGGTTTAAGGGGCTAGCTTTATTAGCATGCCAAAGCCTCTGGTTCAACCAAATTACTAAAAACAGCTCTGTTTTCTTCATCGAAATGTATTATGCAGAGACATCAGATCTGTGCGTAATTATTGCAACCTGGAATGTGGATATTTCATCAAACTGCAGCAACAAAGAAAGAATTGTGTATAAGACAGACACTCCCTTCACCAGAGTCTATGAGAGCATTTATTAAACTTTGTCTTTCTAGTCCCTGGACAGATAATTCAATTAATTCCTGAATAAATGTAGCATAAAAATATGGAATGAGGCAACTGCAACCGAATGTCTTTTCATGTCCTGACTGGCAGATGGAGGGCAGCACAAGACCTTCCCAAAAGTGACACAACAGTGAGAGCTCTGATACCTGCCTCTACAAGTGGCAGAGCTTTAAAGTTACCTTGCTGAAACACTGCTTTGAGCAACCCCAGTCCAGAATGATGGAAAGAGATACAGCTGCTCCTACATACTGAGCAGCATAGCTGGAAGAGAGGGCTGGGGGAAACGCAAGCTGGGAACAGAACACTGCTGAAAGTTCACACTTCTGATCCACTGTACTCCAGTCACATCATGTGTGAAACAAAGAGGTTTTCATAAAAATCCTGAAGCAGCCTGAACAACAAAGGTTGATATTTTCAAGCAGCACCCCCTTGCATAAGTTTCAGTAGCTTATTTAATTTTATAAGCTGCCCTGAAGTCCTCAGGATATTTTTATCCCTTAAAACATATGGCTTTATACATGACTCAAGCAGCTTCAAAAAATAAAAAACTCCTCTGCCTGATAATTTGCCTCTTAATTTTGTCTTCTCATACCAACCTTAAAATGTTGGTCCTTGTCATCATCATTTTCTATTTCAACTTCCGTTTCTGTTTCAGCATCATCATTATCATCACTTTCATCTACTACATCATCCACTGTAATACAAAAAAATTTTGTAAGGCAAATTATGCATTTAATCCAATACAATTTTTTAAAATGTTTATGAATATGTATGTTCTAAGTTTATTTGCTTTTTTACTTAACACTTGAAAAAAATTGTGAAAGCACACTAGTAAACATAAATTACTATTACCAGACTTACAAAACAAAATGATTGTCTGACAATACTGCAGACTTAAATTATTACATTTGCATCCAAAGATCTCTGGTTTAACTAACAAAGCAAAAGAAAACCAAAGCACACCACCCACCCTCCCCAAAAACAAAAAAAACCCCAAACCCAAAACAAGAAACCAGCAAACACCTTTTGCCAAAGTAAGTAAATGATGACCACAACCAAAAAAAGTAAAATTAATGTCCTAGCAGCTTTTATGTCAGCTAGCACTAACACAGTATCAGGAAATGGTGGTAAAAAGCACCCTCTTCACTTTTCTTGTCTTGCTTAAATGTGGCCTAACAATTAAAAAAAAACCCAATAAACATACCACTGGCAGTTCAAACAGTGAGGAAAATACTTAAGGAGACTGGTTACTGCAGCTGCTTAGCATGGACAACCAAATTTTACCCTCAAAACATTGAGCTAGATGCTATTTTTTAGACGTGGGATTATTTGGACATTAATGACTGATTTCTACTTGAGTTAGAGAGCCAGTACATTAAAAGATTTAGGACTTCCTCATTTTTAACAAAGAAAATCAAGGGGAAGCAAAAACTAACTGCTCAGACATGATTAATGAGAATTGGGCTAACTCCCTAATATGTGGGAGGGGGCACTAACTGATTATGCTGGCAGATGTTCTGCTTACTAGTGGCAAATCCAATCTTTTGGAAGATATTTCACGCAGTTCGAGTCCTTGGGGTTTTTGTTATGTTTTCTGAAAGACTGTTCTCCCCACAGGTAATGTGCTGTTAGTAAAAGGCTCACTGAGAGGCTTACAAATTATACTGATTTTCTAGTGCAGTCAGAATGGTTACATGTATTGCTTTTACAAGTGCTGACTATAAAGAGCATACTTTTGAAAATACCCACCACAATATTCCACAGATCTTTTAATACAGTCATTTTTCCTTCAAATAAAATCCTACATATCCTATCTCCTCAGGTTTTCCACTTTTTTTTTTTTTAATATATAACAAACTTATCAAAAAACCCCAACCAAACTATCATTAGTTTACTTCAACAGAACAGAAGTTTCTAAATAGGTATTATGTAGTACCAAAATTACTGTATTAAGTAGAGATTTAACGTTCATGGATTTTGGAACACTCTTCTAAATCTATTTTCTGAAGATAAAATGCAACAAGCTTTAAACTCATGCAATTACAGCCAGACCAGCATGACCCTCATTTGGAGAGCTGTTGTCTTTCACACTTTGTTTCAGGAGATACTGTGAGCAAGATATTAAGAAGTATGACTTTGCCTTGTAATTTTAGAGTAACTTTCTGACAGCAACTTCACTAGTTGCCTACCTAGGTGTCAAGCTGTTTCACCATATCAGAAAAGGCATTCAACATTAATTACCCAAAAATAATGAGAGCTGTTCACCATGGGATGACTCTACTTCCTACAACCCACAAAACAAGTGCTTTATAGATAAGTGTTGCCTAAGAGACTGCAACAGACCCAAGAAAGCAGCTCCACTTTTCTCAGTGTGCAAATGAAGCAATGGCCACAGTAATGTAAAATACAATGCTTTGAATGGCACACGTTAATCTAGGTTCAGTACATCTGGTTTATCAGAGCAATAGAAAGGAACATACACTCCTGTAAACCAGAATGCATACATTCCACTTCCTAGCAGAGAATGTGTATGACAAGTGAGTTTAAGAGACCCCATTTAAGTCTGTAGACTAATATGCATAGCCCATGCTTTACAGTTCAGAGTTTGATACACATATTTTAAGTCCTGTTTTATATTTACTTTATATCTCAGAAATATACGTGTAGACAAAATTGTCATCAGTTAAAACTTAGCACTAGTAATTGGTGCTCCACACTTACAGGCCCTCTACAAGCTGAGAAGCATCTATGAGTCCAAGTTTTAGTGGATAACACAAATAACTGGAATTGAGTACGTCTAAAATTTTCTTTATGTAAGGTAGAAACCAAGACAAAAATATTACAACATTACCATACCATCAGGAGGCAAATTGTAAAGCTGAGCCACGGGACCACTGGCAGGAATAACTGGGAGTTGAAAATGAAAAGCACTTTTTATAGTTGGTAAAGGAAGACGATTTTTTGGAAAACATTTTCTCATTATTAGGCTGGACGTGTTGACAAGGGGATCAAGAGTTCTTACTGCAAGGCACTCCTGTTAACAGGAAAATAATGAAGACAAGATAAAATATATTTCACAAACTAATAGTCGAACTACATTTACTTTACCGACTTCAAGAATGCACTAATAGCAAAGTATTTTATTTCTAATAGATTTTTCTTATGTCTTCTTTTGAAGGCCAAAAGAATTTCCACCAACTCAAATTCACCTTTCTTAAAAACCTGAAAATTATAGCTTCCCCCCTTTTTAAAATTAAGTTCAGCAGCCCCTCCAGAGATAGTCACAGCCCAGTAATATTAAATGTTAATTTAATTCTGTACACTTTCATTTTGCTTTAGTCAAGTACAGAAAATAATCCTTACCCCCATAATCAGGAAGGACAGTTACTATCATAAAAGAACTATGACAAATTTGAGATCAGGATGCATTTTTAAAGTCTTAGAGGCAGAAGCAACAATGAAAAAAAACCCCTGTGATAAACTTACTTGTGAAGTGTGGTAAAGAATTTTCATCCCATTGGCATCAATGAATGCTTTTCTTCCCAATTTGATGCTTGTAACGCTTTTAATGCACTGTAAAACTCCTTTACGTATCAGCATGTATCTGTGTCGACTATCATGACGGTGCCAATCAACATAAATCGTTAAAAGCACCTGCACATATCCTCTGTCTACTGCTCTCCTGGCATTTGTTTCTTTATAAAAAAGTTAGGAAAGAAAATTAAAAATTGCCAAATGACTTCAATATTACTTTCAAATCAATGTTAAGTAATTCCAGTCGCTGAATTGTTTCATTTAAGGTACTATTTTAGCCAATCTTGATAATGTTTTACATCAACCTAAACTGAGGACAGTAGTCTACACTTCGTTCTTTCTAATAACATTGGATTTAATTTTCAGAGCTTACCAGAATACTGCACACTACACTTAAAAGGAATTGTAAGATACTGTCAGCTAACATTATTTTTAAAGTGTTTATATAAAGCATGTCTATCTCTGTCCACATACACTGTGTCAATACAAGATTTGAAAGACTTCTTACGGTTTGTAATCCATACAGTTTTGCAGCAGCTATCACTGAAATTTATAAACTCAAAATATCTCTACCCTAAATACCAGGTAATCAGTGTGAGAGCAGGACTCTACACAGTGGAGATCAGTATTTTTATGAAAAGATTGACTTACATAAAGTGCAGGAAGTTACAATGTCAAAACCACTCAGGATTGGGTAAGACATCTCAAAATAAAGGCATAGGGCCTCTTGTTTTAAAGACATGCCTTTTCAACATTTAGTTTCTTTCCCCCAGTTTAACTGCCAGTTTACAGAACAGGACACTAGCAGCAATTCTGAAATACTTCTTTCACTGTATTTCACATGGACAAATTTCAAAATCAGTCAACCAGCAAACTTGTAAGACCAAGAATCACCCTGGTCAAATAGGAGAGACCTCGGCACCCTGTAATACCGGCACTGAAGCTCCCTGCCCCGTCTGAAATGTGTTCCTGCAAATCTAACCACACCTCAGTCCCTGTACATCTCCACTAAAACTAGGAGGAATGCTGTAGCTTTTTACACAGCTATCTGGAGAATGAGTTTTTAATTCCTTGTCAGTTACAATCTTAGTGGAAAATCTGCAGAGATGACACTTGTCAGAATCCACTGCTGCCAGCCCAGATAGCTGATGCCTGGGAACAGACCACTGCTTTATTACACTTGATTCCACTTCATAAAGCACCACTGACAGGCTTGCCATTAGGACCCAAGATCTAATTACTCAGAAAGGTACCTGAAGGAACCCTTATTTTCCCCTGCTATCCAACAGGTATTTTCATATGCACAGGAGTTAATTTACAGAGAGCCATTACCGAAGGGCTGAGGTGAGTGACTGTAAAAGGTATTTCTACACCTTAGATCCAGTTCAGTTCTGCTGAAGCAACGAAAGCCTTTCTGCTTTGTAACTTGAGAGACAATTAACTAGTTACTAAACATACACATATATACCACACAAAATTAAAGCACCAGAGACTGCAGATAAAATTGTGACCTTGTTGCTAAATTTCCTAGCCTTGTTTTGGCCAGATTTGATATTCTTTTTACTCTGTGTGTGTGTATATATATATACACACACACAAATACATATTTTATCTCAACTAGGCAAACAGTTTCTTGTAGTCAAACACTTACTTGATTTTAGCAATGCAGCAAGTGTGTCTAAAGCAACCCTGTCAACATAACAAGAAAAGTCAAAACAACAACCAACCAATAAGTTTAATCTACAACACTGTAAAGCTATACAAAAAGTTTACTGCTAACAGATTTATTTAGCATCTATCCTCATGTTTTCCTGGTTGCACTGTCACAGATTTCGCTTTTAAAATGTGATTTTCCTAAAATATCATGCATCTCTGCTACATCTAAAAATATGGATGCAGTTATAAAAATTTTCAGCCTTTGCAAAAAAAACCCACCATAAGTGACAATGTAATAATGCCTGTGAACCATACTCAATGGAGGAAACACTTCTGAAACTCAGCTTCTTAGGTTAGCAGCAGAACAAGTATTTCCACAAAACAAAGGACACTTAAGAGAAAAGTGTAGGTCAAAACTGGCAGTGTATGAGATTTCAAGGAGTAATACACATCAATCTGTACAAGACTGTCAGAGTAAGATTTTTCTTGTCTCAATTAACTCATACACATACAACTAGAAAATAGCATATACTTATTTCTACCCTCTTTGCAAAGACAGACTTCACACATCTGATCTTAGACCATAAACAAGGATATCATTATTACTCAACATCATGAATTGGAAGTTCACATGTCTAATTTTAGCCAGGGCTTAAAGGGGCAGGGCATTTTTTAAAAAGCTATTCCAGTGACCACAAATACTACATTTATATAAATGTATTTTTTTCCTTTGTACTGAAGCTACAATATGAACACCATGAGAATATTGTTTTGTTAACCAGATTAAAATTTCCATTTTTCAACAGCTATGTACTGCAAAAAGGTGGTAGTGTTGACAAAAAAAAAAAAAAACACCAAAAAAAAGGCTATCTCCAGTTAGATCTGTACCTATTTTTACCCTAAATTCAGGGGAGGGTTTTTTAGGAAAAAAGAAAAACACACTGGAAATATCTAATATCACCACTTTGATGTATGCAGTGATTAAACAAACAAACAAACTCAACAGTAGCTCACTAGATGGATATTGCTGGTACAGGTTTGCCTTGAGAGTCTGTAATTGCTTTGAAGTAAAACAAAAAGAAAACTCCTACAAAAGTGAAACAGATAGTGTCACTCTAAAAAGCACAAAGGAGGTTTGGGAACCAATTCAACAAATTGAAAAATTACGGGGTTGTCTTCATCTGTTTGTCTTAATTTGAGAATAACCACTGCACCTGCAATTTCCATGCAGGAATATTAGAAGACAAAAAAACCCCAACATATAAACATTATTCTTTAACCAGCACTGTAACTAGACATTCAAATATATATTCCATTACTTTACTGGGTAAAATTAAACTGTCAGATTTGTGGTTGTTTTTTCCTACTCAACTCCCCCAAAATTTAATTCACATTTGAAAGTTAATGTAATTTCTCTAATATTTTTCATTTACAACTAAGTTCTCAAACATATCTAAAGTTTTTCCATGTACAATATTCAAGAGATATTACTTACTTCAAAAGGCTGGTGTTCTTTTTACTAAAAGGTCCAATGATCTTAAACATCAGTTCTACTACTCCATTCTTTCCCAAGGACACTGCATTTACAGCTGGTAGAGTTAAAAACAAACAATCCATTTTAAGATAATACAGTAAGAAATGTAAAAGAAAGAAAGACACCAATACACTCAAACTAAAATCCATGTGAGTTAATTTTGAAGTACAAAACCTGTTTGACACATTTGTCCTTTCAGGCACAGAATGACAAGCAGACACTACTCTGCACATAATTAGCATAACAATCCAATCCTAACAAAAGCTGGGAAAGAAATAGATGCTGCTTTCCCAATAAAATAATGTACTACTTCAAATGCATGCTTTTGCTTTGTTACTAAGATACTTTATAAAAAATTATTTTCTTCCAACAAATCTCACAGTTTAACATGAGACAAGGTTTTCTAAAATTTCAAGTCTAACAAGTTCTACGACTCACTATTACCTTTCAAGACATGATACTGAATGGCATGGCCACCAGGATTTGAAAGCTAAGCATTCACTGTAAAATTTAGAAATGCCAATTGGTATAAGCTTTTCTGAGCTGTGCTACACACATGTTCTCAGGAAGGGGGGTGAGGGATGGGAGGAAAGGGGGTGCGTGGAAATAAATTTTAAAAGTCTATTTGTAAAGAAACAATGCTCAGACCTGCATTCAAGAAACACACACTGGATGTTTATATGACTAAAGCCCAACGCCCAACAAACATACAAACTGCTGAACCCGGCACAAAAATTCAGTTCAAGACCGTTCAGACTGCATATTGCTAAATTCAAAGTGGGAAGAGGGCAGCTAAAAATTGACTTGAGCATAACGAACACTGTCACTTGTGCAGAACTTAGTATTTGAACCTAACTTGCAATGTGTGATAGTTCAGCCCCGAGCAGTGGCTGAGCACCACATGCCACTCGCTCACTCCCGGAAGAGAGACAGAGCCTCGTGGGTTGGGATAAGGTCAGTTTACTGACAAAATCACCGGGAAAGAGGAACAATAACAGCCCGAGGCAAATTCCGCTCCCACACAGTGATAAGACAGAGTACCTGACCAACCTGACAACAACACGCAGTACTGCACAAGGTGGGGACCGAGCTGCACTCAGACCGCCCTGGGGAATCTGAGGAGGTAACTGGCCTGGCCAGAACCAGGACACAGTATCATTATTAGAAGCAACATTACACCACTAGAATCTAAGAAAAATTAGCACTCCATTCCTGTAGCAACTACGCACAGACTTTAAATCACGTCAGAATGTAATCAACTACTACTTTTTCTGTTTTTAGGGAATGGGACATACAGAAAGATCAACTTGATCTAAGAAGAATACAAACTAGAGAGACAGTTCCATTTCCCACTTTCAGGATGAAACAAGTTTTCAGCTGAGCTACCTGTACTAAACTCCTCTATTTTGAAGCATTTTACCTCATTATCAGAGACATCAAAGAAATAAAGCTTCCACATTTCAAAAGTATTGGGACTGTATGAATTACAGGTGCTCCAGTGAAGCTGAAAACATCATCTTACAGATCATCAGATCAATTCTCTTGGATGAATGTGATCATATTTTCAATCTCTCACATTTATTTAAGAGGTTTAATGGCCATTTCAAACTCAATGGAAAAAACTTAAGAGCATCTAACCAACAGTAGAGATACAGCAAGAACCACAGTATTTTCATCAACTCTCTACTGCCTAACAAACAACAAATTAGGCTCTTGTGGAAGAACGAGCCCAACAGCAGGGCACTTCAACACAAGGAACAACAGAAAGGTTAAATAAAGAAATTAAACATTTCCTGTGTGAACCAAGTTTTACATTAGCAATCATGGATGAAATAATAGAAAAGAAAAAAAAAACCTGCCAAAACCATAAGCATGTATAATACAGAGATTAATTGTTTAATCTGAAGTGCTTCTGCAAGCACAATGTTAGCATTTCTGGTTTAGATCTTAAGGCCTCAGCACTTACGCAAATAAGGTGACTCAAAATTCCACTCAGCTATAATACACACACACACACACGCCCTGAATGAAAAACAGATACACAAGAAGTACAAACATGTTTCATACTTCTTTATTAGAATTTAAGTGATCTGATTATTTAAAAGGAAGTTCATACAAAAATAGCTATTTTAAGCATTTAAAATTAAACATTTAGATCCTATATTTTTAACTATGTATAGGTGAAAAAATACTGTATCACATGGGAATGAAAATAATTATCTGAGATACTTACAGTTGGTTGAATAAACTCTTAATACTTGAAGACAGGGCAAAATTAGCCTGTGGTTCTGTAAATTGTGCTTCACTAAATTCAATGATATGTTCAGGGCACCATTGATTCTTGCTTTCATGCCAATCTTTTTGTCTGACATCAAAGAAATACAAGATCAATCACATTAATTTTCAAATTACTATTAAAAAGTTACATGAACTGTAAATTCCTTCGACTGATGTAAACTCTGTGTGCCTATTTTTCACCATTCTTCCCTCCTGCCTATTTTACTCTTCCTTTTGTTCACCTCTACGAATTCTGAGTACACTGGATACAAAATTTTTCTTAAATTTCAATTATAAAACATCGGTTTGGGTTTGTGTCCAAAGGTTTTGATAGCAGGGGGAGAGGCTTGGGGAGGGGTGGCTGCAGGGGTGGCTTCTGCAAGAAGCAGCTAGAAGCTTTCCACAGGACTGACAGAGCCAGTACCAGCTGGGCTCAAGGACAGACCTGCTGCTGGCAAAGGCTGAGCTGATCAGCAATGGTGGTAGACCTCTGGGATAACATATTTAGGAAGGGGGAAAAAAAAAAATCTGTGTTTTTTGCAGTCAGCAAAAGGACTGAGAAGATGTAAGAAACTCTACAGACACCAAGGTCAGTGAAGAAGATGGGGGCTGGGGAGGGGGCAATCCAGGCACCAGAAGATTTGTTTCTCCTGGTTAAGCAGGCTGTCCCCCTGAAGCCCATGGAGGACTCCACACTGGAGAAGGTGGGGAAATGTGAAAGAGGCTGTGACCTACAAAGGAAGAGCCTGAGGAGTCCTCCCACTGAGGAGGAAGGAATGGCTGAAACAACTTGTGATGAACTGAATGAAATCCCCATTTCCCCATTCCCTTGTGCCATTCAGGGGGATGAAGGAGAGAAATTAAGAATAAAGTTGAGCCTGAGAGGAAGGGAGGGATGGGGGGCGTTTTCAGTTTTATTTCTCATTATCCTGCTTTTTGATTGGGTAATAAATGAGATGCATTTTATTTCTTCTTGAGTCTGTTTTGCCAGTGACAAATTCTCTCTTCCTGTCCTTATCTTGACCTGCAAGCCTTTCATTGTATCATTTCTCGCCTGTCCAGCTGAGGAGGGGAATGATAGAGTCATAGAATTGTAGGGGTTGGAAGGGACCTTGAGAGATCATCGGGTCCAACCCCAAATAGAGCAGCTTTGGTTGCTTGCAGCCAGGGTTAACCCACCACAAACTGTAAAGTATATCATTATCACCTTTTGGACCGATTTTTGCAAGAAGAGTATGAAGAAGCACCATTAATTCTTCATTTGGTGGAGAGTCTTTGCTGGCAGTGAGAAGCAGCTGTAGTAAGATCTGTGTCCCTCCTTTAGTGACTAAGACACTCGCTCTCCGACCACCACCTAGAAATTAAGATAACTCGTACCTCCAAATCCAAACAACAGTTAAGTATCTAAGCTACAATTACCGTAAAGTAAGTCTTTGAAACAGCAGTATCTTCTTTGCATGTCTGCACTATGCAAGAACATGCTGGTATTCTTTTTTGAAAGGTGACTTTAGTCTTTATGTTCTTTTTATTCTGCATATAAATCACCTTTAGATACGGAGAAAAAAAAACCACATAAAACAGCAATAAAAGTCTTCAGAGGAATAAAGTAATATAATCACAAGTTGCTCCTTAATGAAAACTTACCAACTGAGACTACCTCAATGAGAATATTCAATATATTTAGAATAGTTTGAGGATCTTTTGTATTCTGCAATAAAAAAATAGAAAGACAGTGTTTTAGACACTTAAAACTAGGGGATATTACCTCTACTATATCAAAAAACTTAACAGGTAACCATCCAGCTGTCTCCCTACACAGCCTGAATTAACCATAAAACCAATTAAAGTCTAGTTAGTAGCATGACACATTAATTACAACTGATAGTTGACAAATAATTTCTTAGAATGTTTAAAAATCATCAGAGACCCTATCTAGTCATTACAGTCTTAACAGAAGTTTTGCAAACTAGCAAGGATAACAACATATAGAGTAAAATGAAGATCGATAAAATGAAATTTGCTATGACCTCATAACCACACAGATTAAAAGGTTTTACCTCTAGAGTTGACAGGATAACTTCTATTCCAGTGGAGCCCTTAGAAGTCATCTCCTTCCTTGTTTTTTCTGCCAGTGAGAAAAAGACAATTTTTCTTTTAGTATACTAATATATACAGATTTATCAGAAAATCCACAAGGCAAATTATAAAACCTACTAAAAACTTCACAGAGGTATATAAAAGTAACTAAAATAAAGAGTATAAAAAAAAGAGTATAAATGCAGTTATTGCTTTCACTCATTCAACAACCTTGACATACCCTAGAGAAAATTAAGAAAAAAATCTTCCAGAAAGCTCTCTTCCAGATACTTCTCACATATAGATACACCAACACACATTTTGTGAATTAATACTTAAATTATAGCTGTTTAACAATACAGAATGCACACAGTGTGACTGATACTAGATGAGGTAGTTATCACACTTGGCCTGGTGGTTTCAATAATCAGTGACAGAAGTGGGTGCATAACCAAGTTCAAACAGAAACAGAGAGTAAAGAGAAGTCCAGCAAGGAAGAAACACAAGGAGGAACACTCAAAAGGAAAACTGCTAAATCCACAAAACTCAGATATTTACCTTGACTCTGAACCAGATGAAGTATCTTTGAGGTAACATATCTGGCACTGTCTGCTTCCCCTAATACAGAGTCCACATTGATCTTCTCCAGCTGTGACAGCAGAGACATAGTCCGAGAATTGGTAGAAGCACTACAAGAAAGATTTTTGTTACATTCATTTTCCCATCTAGATTTAAAAAAAAACCAAACCAGAACCAACACTAATAGCAGAAATCCCATGTCAGAGTAAGGGGAGTGGCTAATTCACCTTCATACTTTATCTCAATTGGAAAGAATTCTTCATTCTCCTTAATTCTGTCAAATTTATAGATTTTGCAAAGCGCACATTATAGCAGACAAATTACATATAACAACATCGCCAAGAGCACCTGTGAACAGGAAACTGGTCGTAGCAAGTAAAATCCAGATAGAGGTACGTTGTTTACAGTAACTTATATTTAATATGGTTTATTAAAGTACCAGGATACTCTATCAAACCCACCACTCAAGCTAAAACTGGATGCAAACAGTACCAAAGACTGTTTGACTTACAGGCTGGGATTTCAAAAGTAAAAGATTATCATTCATGAAGCAGGCAAACCAACACCCCTCTCAGCTGAAGAATACCATTTTGAGGAAAAAAAGGTGGAAAGTAGCATCATCAGAATTCGCTCTGAACTCAAGTGAATTTTGGCCTTGACATCATGAAATTGCCTTGAAAATATATTGTCAAATATTATTTCAAAGCAGGCATTCATATAAATAGATTACAAAGAAAGAAAAAAAAAATATTTGTAGTATCCAAAATAGAGTCAGTCTAGAATTTTTTCTATGTTCTCTCCAGCTTTACATCAGAACAATTACCCACAATAGTTCTGAGATTCACATTCCCACATTGAAGTAATTTTTAGACAAATGTTTAACATTCAAATTACAGTCATGTAATTTAGGAAATTATGATTTCCAAGGATTAACTACCTTGACTTCTCAATTTTGTAACATTACAGTCCCACAACAATCAACCGTAATTCATCTTAAACACATACTGATCTGGCTACCTACAATAAAACTAAAGTATATAACTTTAGTTACATAAATACTGTCAGTTTTGCTTATAGCAATGAGGAATTATTACTCCTTGATTTTTACTTTACATCTGTAAAAAGGTTTCACACTTCCAGTTAAGTCTGCTAAAATAATTTGTTTATATGTGGAAAAAAAAAATGTTAAAATCAAGGAGGGAAAAAAAAAAGAGGCATCTGACAGCAGAGGTTGTTGTACCATGAAATAACAGATGCTAAAGAAACTGCTTCCACTACTTTCACTTTTCCACACTGACATCTAAATGAGAAGTATAACCAAAAATCAGTTTCAGATTACAGATGATACTCACAAGATCTTAACATCAGTAATAAAATGTGATTATACTAATCACAAAGCTAAAATCAAAATAAATTCACATTGTGAAGTAAGCATATCACTTCCTCAGTTTTTGCTAGACATCTACTTTAAAATGCTTTTGATCTAAAACAAAACTGCCTTAGTTGCTGAAATATTATTTTCCTTGTGTAAGCGAAACATAATCCCTCCAATCCTTTCTCATAATCCAAAACCAGGCTGAATGGCATAAAGCCCTTATTGCTTGCATAAGCTTTGTTTTGTTTATTTCTACTCTTCCATTTATCTGCTGAACTTGAAATACTCCAAAATAAACCCAAGATTTGAATGGAAGCACAAGCTCTGTTGATCTTGTATGCAAACTTCCACAGGATTTTGTTATCTATCTTCACCAGTCTATCTATCTAACCAAACAAGTGAGAGTCCAGCCAACCCACATATAAACCAATGTGCAAGAGAACTTCTGCTTCGATTTGCGTGTGACTACATATGTATGTATATATAATTTCTGTTCTGGTATATCAGCAGTCTCAAAATAAAATTTATTTCAAAAGCAGCAAACTGCTGAAAGCAAAGACAATCCTTAGGAACAAACAAACAAAACCCCAAAACTAAATTTTTTGTAAAGACAAAGCTTATTTACAGGTATTACAATTTCAGAGCAGACCTGATTTTTGACTGCTGTAGCCTGCAAAATTCAAGCCACACTGGCACATGGAAGTAATATGTCATGTACAGAAAATTAGCACCTAACAATTTCTCCTTACTTACTAGAAGTTTAGAAAGGTAAATCATTCTCACTACTGGGTGGTATGAAAACTCAGGTTATAACATTTAGAAATATAACATCTTCCTGGCACCAGAGCTTCTGTCAAAAGCAAAGAGTACTCGCTGCAACAGTCAAAGAGATATCTTTAGAATCATTTTAGGCTATTCATCTTGCAAGATGTCTTCCAACAGAAGTACAGCCAAATAAACTATGTCTTCAGCCTACCCAATAAAGTGTTCTTAACAATAACACCAGCCCAATATCTACGCTGAAATACAAATTAAACCCCTGACCTGCTCTTAGCTATGACTAAGTTTTGTTCTTAAAACAAGAATTGAAGTCTATTTATTAATAGTCCATGCTAATGTGCATAATGATTATAATACTGCAATAGCTTTCAATACACGGTAAATTAAATAGGCTGTAAAACTGGAATCACGACAGCATGTCTAATTTACTCTGCTCCTGTACGTAACAGTGCTGTGACAAGCCAAATTTGCAATCGGAGTCTTTCCGGCATTTTTGACCAACAAATCGTTCAGGATCAAAATCTAAAATATAGCTCTCCAAAACAGAAAGGCATCACAGAATCCAGTATTTTTAACCCAAAAGCTAAGTAAACCAAGGAAATAGTCACAACGGCACAACATACACTCTGTCCTGTTCAGTTAGATTTCTGCTTAAGCTGCTGACACTGCAGAACCTCAGAGCACAGTGCCCTGGAGCACAGTGGCCTTTCATACAAGATGTTTTCCCACAATGTGAAGAAACCCCTTTTTTTTACTAAGAGAGACACTTTTCACCCCACCCATTCTAAAGCCCTCTCACAAGACCTGTCTGTAGTCCCTGGGGGTTACACAGAGTGTCTAACTACACTCAGTTGTAAAAAACACAACTAAGGAGCACCAGAAAAAAACTTCCTAAGGTCATCTATTCTTTTCAGAGTTGAATGAAGACCACAGCTGCCCTTCCTGACAAAGGTATGCCCAACCAGTCCTCAAAAGCCTACAGGAGTGGTGATTCAATAACCAAAGGCAACTTTGTTCTAACTCTTTGTATCACTTCCATTTAAAAGTTTTTCTCCCGGCAGTTTGATCTTCCTATTTCTGCCTCTCATCACTACAAGTGCGACCTTTATCTATCCTGGTGGTATACCTCTCTAAGCACTGTGCCTTACACACAATACCATCAAATATTCTTTACTGCATTTCACAAGAGCATTTTTAAATCATTTGGTTCTCCAATATTTTTGCAGACATTTCCAGCTGCAAATTATCTGTAATTTTAGCAAGAACTTGTCCTTCTTTTTCAGATCATTAGTCAAGGTTCAAAATATTTTCGGTCATTAACTGTAACCAGAAAGAGAAAGGAAGAGCACATCCAGAGAAAAACTGCATTCCATTTCCTTTTGACAGCCATTACCTATCAATGCCACTGCTCTGGTCCACTCAGGGCTCTACTCCAGAGCACCTGGTTGAAGCACTTGCTTTAGCTTCCTGATGACAATCATGTGCAGTGGGTTTTTTTAGGAAAGCTTTAAACACGTGTCATATTTTAATGCCACTTTACTGCTTATGGGAGCTGTTAGCCTCTCACACATGAAAAAAAAAAGATTAGATGCATTTTCAAGAACCCTTGGCTGCTTGCAGCCTTCACCCATTTGGTTAATTCTCCCAGGATCCTTCTGTGCAAAGAGAAGAGAGCTGATCTCTTTGTACTGCTCCCTGACCCACAGACAACTATGATGCTTGCAGTCTATTGTTTTTCAATATTTAAGATAAATTTCACGAGTTCTGAAAACAACCAATAATTATTATTATGGGATGGATTTACACTAAGCATCCTGAAGTGAAGTTTGCCAGGCTTATTTGATTCCATACACGGTCTATCTTCATAGGCAGGAAACCTTTCTCCATCCAGCATTCAAATGCTGCGACTCAAAGTGCCTCCCACATCACCATTTCACTTACAGAAAGGAAAAAGGAAGCATGAACAAGCTTGCCATCATCTCAGCTGTTGCCAAGCATATAGCTTGACTCTAACTCATCAGAAAGCTTTGCGGATTTCCTCCTTCTCTGGTTAGGAAAGCTATGATAAGAGAGTAAGGAACTGCCCAGACAGTGAGGAACAGAAGCCTTCATGGGTTCATGTTTGAAAGAGAAGTCTCTCAGCAAGAAAGTATCTTCTCAAAGTTCCCTTACTACAGAGACATCTGTTCCGCTCCCATCAACTCCCAAGAGGTTGAAACATGCTTACTTTGATTATGAAGTGCTACTGTTACCATCTGCCCCAGCATGGGTCACTTCCACAGGGTGAAGACCTTCAGGACCAGACCGCTCCAGCCTGGTCACCCATGGAGTCACAAGTCCCACCCCAGCCAACCAGCTCCAGTGCGGCCCCTCTCTTCCTGGGCTGCAAGTCCCGCCAGCAGTTTGCTTGAGCATGGGCACAGGTCACAGCATCCTTCACATGTCTCCACCTGCTCCAGCATGGGGGTTCTCCAAAGGCTGCAGGTGGCAACTCTTCTCCCCACTATTTTCCATGGGGCTGCAGGGAGACAGCCTGCTTCACCATGGTCTTCTCCATGGGCTGCAGGGAAATCTTTATTTCTGGTACCCGCAGTGCCTCATTCCCCCACCTTCTTCACTGACCTTGGTGTCTGCAAAGTTTCTTTACATTTCTCACTCTCTTTTGCCTCACAAGAGGCAAGAAGTGGCCTCTTGCGTGTTTTTTTTCCTCTCAAATATGATTCCCAGAGGTGCTGACCATCACCGCCTGGCTCAGCCTTGGTCAGCAGCGACTCTGGCCTTGAGCCGGCTGGTGTTTGCTCTGTCAGGCCTAGGGGAAGCTTCTAGCTGCTTCTTGCAGAAGCTGCCCCTGCAGCCACCACCCCTCCTCCACCAGAACCTCACCACACAAAACCACAACACTAAAGAAGAATAAATGGCATCTGAGTAGTCACTTCACAAAAATCTAGTATTCTCTGTGATAGTATACTCCAAGAATAGTAAGAAACAGTATTTCAAAGAATACCCACTGCTGAGAGTGTCTTACTTTGCTTATCATTATGGCTATGGAACTCAAATAATCTAAGTAAAAAGCTTAATAGGGTTTTTCCTATTCCTTTTGATCTATATCACACACAAACAAGAACCACCAGTCTGATACCAAGTTGTTCCACTGAGTCAGCAAAAGCAAAGATGATTTCACAGGCATTTAGATTCAAATTTTAAATCCATCCCAATTAATCCACAGTAGATCATGTCCTTCATGCAAATTCACCCATTCATTTAGAAATAACTGGTAAGCAAAATTTCCCATTTTCTGTCTTTAAAAATCTGATTAGCTGGTTACCAGTGAGGTTTAACCTGTGCTAGCTTAAGGAAAGAGTAAGACTGGAAGCCTTTCAATAATTTCCTCATGCTTAACAAACATGATGACCTCCCTAAATAATCACCTAACTTTTTCAAATATTTGTTAAAACAAGTTACCATGAAAATATCAAATACAACTTTTCAACTCTTGAATGCTTCTGTAGTCTCACTCTTGTTTGTCCTATCTGTGTGTTGGACTGCAGGACTCCTGGAGAATGACATCCATCTTATGACAAATGCATGGCTTCTTACACAGTATTATAAAGCTGCCCTTCAATGCCTTCAGTAGAAATAACTTTATGTTTTGCCAATACTTGCATGACATAATTACATCAACTGATGAATTAAATGAATGCATATATTTGAACATGTCTAATGCTCTCTGAAAAATGTAAATTGAAAAAGTTATTTATTAAACGTGAAGCTACTTTATGTTAATCAATATTGACTAATATTGAATATTGCTCATCAATAAGTCAGGGCACACATTCTCATTGGGGGCCCACAGTAGTAAGATACATAAAACATATATTAAGATAAAGACTGCTTTATCACAAATCCCAAATCTCTTGATGTTGAGAAGTCACTATATTTTTAAATTTACCTTTTTTCAGATGATGGTTTTGATTTGTTCATATCGAAAACCTGACTCTTCAAATCACCATCTCCAATAACCTGGAAGATATTAAACAACTACAAATGATCAGTATCTTTTGTCCTTTAATGATGAAATGTTACCACCATATTGGATATGTCTTTAAAAGAAATAATAGATAAAAAAGTTAGATAAGTTGATTTGTATTGATTACATTTCTTCACAAGCTCTTCTCTCTTCTATTTTAAAATGTGGATTAAAATGATAAACTATTGCAGTGTAAGTATGAAGTATGTTTCTGCATTACAATTCAGTCCTACCAAGCTCAGAGAGCCTGATTGTAATAAACCAGAAATGTATGTTACTTAACAGACATTATTTTCATGCCCATGACAGAACTGTAACAAAGCTTTTGCTGGAGCCAGTAAACACACTTCTTTAAACCTGCTTGACAACTGCTGTGAGATGCCACAACATACTTATTTCTGACCACCACTTTGTGTATCTATAGGATAACTAGGAGGAGAGGCATAGTGAGAAACATGGAGTGTTTGGTGTTCTTATTTAAGCAAGACCTGAATACATTTCTTGGACAGAAACCATAGCATGCTAAGGACTCAATTTTCCTATCCTTTTAAGGACATAGTGTCCTCAGAGTACACTGCTTCCTCAAATGGTGCCTTCAAGCAATTAAGGTTGCAGCCTACAGGATCATTAACTGAACCTCAGTACTTCCATCTGAGATCTAACATGAATGACAAATACATCCACTGTGAAAAATCCCCAGTGTCCTCAAAGGGCACAGTAGTTAGTTTTAAGGTAAAAGGCAGAGCACAGGGAGGGGAAAAATGATGTTAAAGAGATATAGGTGGTGAGAATGAAGAAGATAAAGCTCTTCTCTTGGGAAATGCAGATAAGAAATTCAGTCAAACACGCACACACTAACACACACCTCCTCCAAAGAGAAACTTGTAACTCTTCTTAAAAATCTTTGGTCAGCACATACAAGAATAAGGTTTTCATTACTGGTAAATTCCACTCTGCAATTGCTAAAAGCCTAATGCAGATGAAGTATGAATCAAGCTTATCTTCCAACTTACCTGAAAGCAGAATCTTTCCACAGCAGTCAGGAAGCAAATGTTCAACTTCTCACAGTAATTCCAGCTTGACTCAAGTTAACAGGTGTCCCAGATTTCTTCAAGTACCCTTCACGTGTAAACTATCTTGACTTCCTTTAAAGAAAATGAATAGTTAAAAGAGATCAACCGTGTCTACCACAATACAGACAATTTTACAAATTCTAAAGTCTGGATTATTCAAACCAGGTTGCAGGTCTTACTGGGGAGAAAACATTAGATTCTTGAACTCACATAGCCAAGGGCTGTTTTGCTTGCAGCGTTGACCCGCTGTCAGGCTGATGATGAACAGCCTGCTAATAGTGTCTACATATTATAGTGTACTGAACTGCTGTACCAGTAGAGCCAGCTACAGAGCTGAACTATCTTGAACTGCAAGGTCTTAATTTGTTTTGCTCTAAATGCACCACAGAGTATTTCAGTAAGCACTCATGTGCAAATGCTCCAAGTCAAGGGGAAGACAAACAGGTAAGAAATGTAAGAATCTCTGGGGGAAAAAAAACCCAAGCAAACAAAACACCAAAAAAAAGAACCAAACCCCAGTGAGAGGGGGAAAAGATAAAAATGCATATACCAGCAATCCAGAGAGTTGTGGAACAATTTATGTATATCTACTGAAGTAACAAAATCCCTCTTAACATTCTGCCTCCCTCTTAGGTAAATTTTTTGTCACGGACCTACTGACTCACTTTCTCCACTGATCCACCTTTTCAGCCCTATGAAACAGAGGATATTCTGCAAGTAGTTACCTTTCATGTAAGTTTGGCATACACAGAAATGTAACAGAGGAACACGGAACCCAAATTGCTACTTCTTGGCTAAATACTCTAGCAAAGCTGCTGCACAAAATGACAAGCACCATCACAAGGATATTCTCTTTTGCTCCAGACAGTGGCTAAAGAAACAAGCTGGCACCATTTCGTTCAGACCTCACATTCAGGGCCTGTCTAGCAGGCGTTACTGGGAGTGCCTGCTAGGACTAGAGAGGACTTATAAAGGCACCATCTTCCTGAATAATAAGTTCATTTGTATGCATTAGAATACTAAGTTGATTTATATGCATTAGAAGAACACTGAGATGCTCAGCCTCTCCAAGTCAGCAATAATTCTGGTCAGATGTTGCAACAGGACTCAGAGGAAGTTTTACTGATACAAGTTAGGTAGCAAGGGGTTGAAAAGGAGAATTAGTAATTCTGGTACTGTGCTCTTAATGCCTAATACTAATGCCATGCTGATAGCACAAGTAAGCTGATCTCAAGGCTTCTACAAGAAAACAGAAAGGGCTTATCACCAGAGTCATAGAATCCAGATATTGCTACCCTCTTTTATAAACAGCCTGAGCTCCAGCTCTTCTCATGTGAATGAACAATTTTTTAAATTTGGGCTTTTCACTGCCAACTGCCAGGCTTGAGGTTTCCCCCTTACTGCAAGCCCCTTAGACTGAACATGGATTTTCTGTCCACACTCTTCACTAAGGACACCATGCAAAGCTCTCTTTCCCCTTGATCTCATCTATCTGTATCAGATGCACAGTCAAAACTGGCTCCTGTTTCTTCCATCAAGGACTGTATCATTCCCATTTTAGGCATTAATTTACATTTGTGACTCTAAATCCACTTTGGGGAAAAAGAAACCTAAAATGCCATCTGTTTGAAAAAAAAGAGCAAATAAATAAAAATTCCCCTCACTACAGTCAGGCCAGCATCTGTCCCACTCCCCTTGTTTGTCTTCTCTCTTAGAGGAATCTTTTTCCATTTTCACACAAAATACAAGGAACTTCATGCTACGGCAGAAAGCCACCTAATCATCACATTTACAGTCCATCATCTACCTAACAACAAAAAGAGGGAATTAATAAAAACTAAACACTATTAAGCAAATACTCAGTTCATACTGTCAACAAGCTGCTTTCACAGCTGCTTTTTTCCTTCCTTTTTTTCATTTCCACTGAAACAGGAAGGTCTTTACACAAGCATTTTAAAAAACGAAGTAAGTATAAACATACACATATAATTTTATATAATAATTTATATATATATATATATATAATTTGGGAATTATACCTGACTGTCTTCCTATCAATCCTATTTGCTTGCAATGAAAAATCTCACCCAAAAGTACCTTTTGAAACAACTGCCCTGGAAGACAAACCTACGAGTATCTAACAAGCTAATAATGGTAAGCAAAGGGAGTAGTACCAGTCAGACAGGGCAAAGCATCTCTGCCACAAGCACTGACATTCTCAGAAGCAACATGTACAGAGGATACCACATAAGGACCACCTCTTGAGACTGCAGAGGCTATACTCCCCACCCCCCAACACCCTGTTTTCAACCTCAAATTCTGCTATTAACTCTCTCTTAAGGAAAACAAAAACATTCCACCAGCGTCTGATGCTGGAAGACATTCTGAATTTAAATAAACAGAACTCAGATGCTTCATTTGACCAGAGTAGTTCCACATGGAATACACCTGTCTGGCAAGGACTAAGTGCAGCTACAAAAATCTTAAGTATCTTTATATTTTATTTTCCTACTCCCTCCAAAACAAACAAAAATAAAAAGAAACAACACACACACACACAAAAAGAAAATAAATTAACTAAGAAAGCCAGAGACCTCTGAAATGTACCCTGGTTAATACTAGGAACAAGTACTTTGTAACTATATTCCAAAGACACTAGTTCTCTTCAAATGAAACTAGAAAAACTCAAAACCAAGTCTGGATAGGCACAATTTAGTGATACTATTAAATCTGTTCTACTTGCACTTTTGTTTTCTGTGATTCCATGTTCCAGAACTAATTTTCTTAGGTACTATAGTTTACATAGAAATAAAGGCATCTTTTCCAAGTATGGTCACTATATAGTAAAATAAGTTATTTTATAATCATAAATAACTTGCAAAAACACACATATCAAACTGTATTCATGAGCAGACAAAAAAAGCTTCAGTTTTATTATGTATATCTAGCACAAGTCTGCAAAACCTCTAAGACTGTTCATCTACCTGTATTTCCACATTCTGTTCTGCATTCAAACCTAGGGACATCCAGAAAATTTTCAAAGCCAGAGCTCAGACTTCACTTACGCTCATTGTGGAGTTATTGATCTGAAAGGTTTAAAAATGTAACCAAGTGCACAGCAAATCGGTTCTCTGCTGTGCACTTATTTATCAGATAGTAGACGCAAGTATCCGAGAAAAATCTTTATAAATAATTGAGTATAAAAAAAAACCCAAAACACAACACATAGTATGCAAAAAAGGAAGGAATATGAAAGTTCAGAAGGTAGAATTGTGTCCAAAAGTAATTAATTTTTTTAAAAACAGAGAAACCCTAGGTGTGAAATGAGAAAGCATGCAATGATTTAAAATTTCATAAATTCCTGGCAGGAAAAAAGATAAATCAAAACCCTCCACTAGATCAGGTGATTGCACTCTGGGTTATGCTTCCAAATGACACTTATGCTTCCAAAAGACACTTCTATCTCTACAGAAGTACCCGTGGGTCACCCCAGGCTCAGTGCAAATTAAACCAGAAACAAACTGGCCTTTGATAGTATGTTATTTCACATACCCCAAAGTTTCAGCAGCTGTTCTTAGGTCAAAATACTCTTTCGAGACATTAAAAAGTCTTTTTAAATGCAACCATACATGTACTGGAGTGTGGCACACAGTTCCAGAGCCCTCAGCACAAGAAGGACACAGATCTCTTGGAGCAGGTCCAGAGGACAGCCACAAGGATCATCACAGGAGCACCTCTCCTACAAAGACAGACTGAGGGAGTTGGGCTTGTTCAGCTGGAGAAGAGAAGGCTCTGGGGAGATCTTATAATGGCCTTCCAGTACCTGAAGGGGCTTACAGAAAAACTAGGGGAGGGGCTGTTTGTAAGGGTACGCAGCAATAGGGCAAGGATCAATGGTTTTAAATGAGAGCAGAGGAGGTTTAGACGAGACATTAGGAAGAAGCTCTTCACTATGAGGGTGGTGAGACACTGGAACTGGTTGCCCAGGGAGGTGGTGGAGTCTCCACCCCTGGAGATATTCAAGGTCAGGCTTGATGAAGTTCTGAGCACCCTGACGTAGTTAAAGGTGTCCCTGCTTACTGCAGGGTGGTTGGACTAGATGGCCTTTAAAGGTCCCTTCCAACCTAACACATTCTATGAAAAAGACTACTACCTGCTTTATCCTTAATTGCAAAATAACACTTGTGGTTTACTTTTTTAAACATGGAAGTATATTGTTTGCAGGAACATTCTATTTACCCAAATAATTTACACCTGCAGGAATAGGCTCTGTGTTCAAAATTTTGGGTGAGCAGCAACACGTAACAGCGAGTCACCGTCTTGGTACCAAAAAGCAAACTGCCCACACTGCTTGCCGAGAGCAGGTCAACACTGTGATAACCAGCACCCTAAATATGGCAAAACCCCACAAATTTGCCTCCAGTATCTGACTTCAGATTATACAAGAAACATTCATCAGGGCAGCTCTGTGCTCTTCCTTTGGCAGCAGTAGGAACTGGCCACTGCTATTAATACAGCGGTGCTGCCCTTGCTGTCTCACCCTCTTGTACCATAAGGAGGGCTGTCCCTTTGCAAAGGGCGCAGAAATTGCACTTTAAATAACCCCTCTCCCCATTAAATAATTTGGTCATTCACACATGACATATTGTTTCCCAATTCAGTACCCCAAGTAACAACTTCCACAAGTTGTTTTTTTTTTAAAAAAACAACTGGGATCTTTAACAGAAAACACTTCTACTCCAAAGCCACAAATCTAGCAAAGTTACTGGATGAGAACAATTTCCATAATAAAAACATGAAACTTAACGTTAGATTAAAACACACAGAGACTATTTTGAGATGCCACGGTTATTTGTACAAACTGCTTCAATTCCTGAAAGCTAAATTCACAGTACAAACCAGAAGAGTTTTGGTTACCTATATTCCAACTCTCGAGTCTAGTGAGAGAAAACCTGGGGAAATCTTTCAAGCTTCACAACAAAGTTTCAAGGGGGCAAATACTACATTGTACACAATCACAATCGAGTAAACAGAACTCATTTACATAAAGAGATAACACTAATGTGGCAGTGAAAAATCTGCTTTATGGAGTAGCCTATTCCTAGTCCAGTTCCTAAGCCTTTTTTCTATAAGGCTTAGGAAACAAAAACATAAGACTTCTCACCCCATCCCCAGTCTTGCTTTGCGGAAGTGTCATAGGTATTAAAGTACCAGTCAACAGCCCAAGAGAGACAGAATTACAGGACTAGCTGTTTCCTAAATTAAATTCTACATCAAGACAGGATGGCTTCAAGTACACAATAAACAGTTATCTCTTCCTAGTATTCTAATGTGGAGAGAACAAAAAGTTTTTAGTGTCATCAAAAAAATTGTAACATACTTGAGGGTACATTAAAAGTACTTCTTCTATTAGAAAAAGTTTGTTCAACATACTAGAAAAAACAGGTATTTTTCTTTCAGATGTAAGTCTTCATGTGGAAATGGCAGGAAAAAAACCCTTAAGCTAATAGGTAAAGCTAATTGCCTTCTCTGAGTCTGGAAAAAAAGAGAACCAACCCTCCTTACTTTTTAGAGTAAAATAGTCTAATTTTCAAATTCAAAATCAAATGACAAGGCTAACAAGCTTCACTAGTCAAAGAAAAAACAGTTCTGAAAATCAGCTACTGACTTTTCCTTGTACCCACTGCTATAAATATTTATAGCAGGAAGCAGAAATGTCAGGTGATTAGTTTACCCCTTGCTGCATTATAGCAGTGCTGGCTTCTGGACGTGACTAGGTAAACTGCAGTATATAATCAGACACTGAAAACTGTATACATAAAGCTTCACTTAAGATTGACCCTGTACAGCAACTTGCCAACTATGCAATGCAAACTATTACCATCAGTCCTCCTTAACTTTAAAACAGTCTGATACATGTAGCAAAAAAAAAAAAGTTTATTTTCTTTTTAAAAATAAATAAAAAATTAGGCAAAGAGCAAAATAATAAAACTGGACTTCCTTTCTTGCCTGAAAAGAAGCTCCTAGAAAGTTACCGGCATGGCAAGCATAAGGTTACTCCCTCAAGACACGACAAACTTGCCATCACCAGGCTCACAGAGTATCACATTCAAAGCCTGCATGATTTAAGCTGACAGACATATTGCAAAAGTCAGCTACTTCTTGCCCAGCTGGCATAACTCTTTCATCAGGTAGAAGGTGAATAGCAGAGGGAGGGAGAGTGGGGCAATAAAAATAGCCAGGAGGGAAAGCACGATCACAGCAGAAACTAAGCATTTACCTACTCCAAAAACTAAACAAGAGCTGTCCAGTTAACTTTCCCCAGCTCTTGGAAACGCTTCATTAATATGGCAATAAGTTTCAGAGGTGCTTTCCAGCACCTAAACCGGCAACTGTTCCTTTGGCTTAGGCTTTCTTGATGGCTAAGGTCAATCAGTAAAAGAAAAGAACCCAAACATCTCAACTTGCTAGCTCACTTGCTGAGTTAAAGCAAACACTCAAGGCCTGGTTATAATCCAGAAGGGAAAAAAAAAATTACAAAAACCAAAAACATCTGTGGCTCCACCTTGCAGATTTATTTACTCAAATACACTTCCAGCCCTTCAATTTCTTAGTAAGCACAGACACAACCACCTCTCAATCCACAAAACTCAGCAACCATGCTCTCTTTCGAAACCGTCATTTGCAGCATTTAGCTGATGAATTATACTTGAAGCAATTAAAGCAGCATTATCTCCATCCATGCCGCTCACCCCTGCCCAATAGACAGAAGCCTGGATGGACATCCTACTGTAAGGACTTTTAAAGATGTAAAACTGCATGTGCCTTTCCATGTACTGAGCTTTCAGGCTGACAGTTTCAGAACTTAGATCTCTGCAATGGTTGCAAAAGAAAGGAAGGATGTTTGGGTGCTTCCCTCCTCCCCACTCTTACTTCCAGTCTTTCTGTGCTTAACTGTTAACAGAACTGCATTTCCAAGCATAAACCCACACTGGGTCATGATTGCATCCAGGACAGACACTGAACAGTTCATAATCTCCCTGACACCTAGCACGGGATATTGGACAGTTAAGCTGTGGACAGTGGCAAGGCTTGAAAACACACCCTGCCACTGCAAATCCCTACTAAGCACCCACCCAAGCAGCTGCCTTGCTAAGCACTCATGTTCTGCCCAAGAAACCTGCTCCCCCTCGAAGTCGTTTAAGGAGTTTAAAACCTTCAATTACTGCAGTTACACGCCAGGGCCAGGGAGACTTGAGCAGCAGTCAGTTGTTTAGCAATTCGGACATTAGCAATCTGTATACGAACAATCTCCTAAGGGCAAGCTGCTGGCAGATATTGGAATTCAAGGAGAAGTTTCAACTAACATACCGAGAGCCAAAAAACAGGTGGTTCCCAGAAACATCCAGCAGAGCATCGCCACGAATTTTAAAGCCTGTGAAGTCTCTAATCTTAAGATACATTGCAGAGTTGTTGAGTGACAAGCTGAACGTCTTCCCCAGGCTAAAACCAAACACGAGGTGAAATAGCAAGCTCCTTCTGCAAGCCAAGAGGACTTCAGAGAGCTTTCTCCCGAGTTTTTCTGCTCTAGCTGTAGCTTCTCACACATCATTTCAGACAAGATGCTCCCAGCAGCAGTAAATTAACTAATATAAACCAGCTGATTGTATGTTACTATCTATGACAAAGAGGTATTTTTCAAGTTCAAAAGTTCCCATTTGGAAGACATTTGTGAATTTCTTGAATACAAAAACTTTCACCTGAGCACTGCCATCTCCAAAACCTGAACTGAAAGCTAAACCTGAGATCAGGTATCACTTCACACACTACTACTCCTTGATTTAGGATCCATTCCTCCCTTTTTGAAGAAACAGCATTAATAATAAGAGGACAAACTTATTTTTACATTAAAAAAAAAAAAAAAAAAGGAAGAACTTCCCTTAATTTAGGCTGTCCTAAAAAAAATATACCAAGTAACAAATTAAGACATCAGAAATCAACAGTAAACATACATTCTGCTAAAATAGGGACAAAATTATCCTGATATTAAACAGGAAGGTGTCCAGCACTGCAGCCCAAAAATATTTTTAAAAAAAGTATTCCAACACAGCCTTGCACTTGCACTCACAAGGTACATCCTGAGGTGTAGTTTCCAGAACAACTCTTGAGGTCACAAGTATGACTTCACTGAAGGATTAACCAGAAGGTGGGGCTATCCCATCAGCACCATCCTGTCACACATCATTACATGCGGCAGCAAAACACACACTGCAAGCTACCCGATAAACAGGGAAGCCTTGCCATTAATTATAGAGTGTGAAGGTAGTTCACACACGTATTTCTGCATCAGAACGTCATTAGAGGGAAGAGACGCACCGGAGGGCTAACTCCCCCGTGATGAGAAAAATAAATACACGGAGAACAGTACTGACCCCACAAGACTATACAGAAGTTTCACAGTGTTTTTATACCACATAGGTGCACAGACGAGTCTCACCCCTGCCTGCTAGGCACCCCAGGAAGCTCGCAGCCGTACCCGCACGCTATGGAAGTCCATCCAGCTCGCGATGCCCAAACATCTGACAGAGCTCAGCGCCTGAACACAGCTTCGCCGAAGGAAAACACCTCCCCACAACCCAATACCATATTAGTCGGTTCTGTCAAGCGTTTGACCTGACACTAGAGTAATAACGCTCACCACGCCAGATTTCCACAAATTTCCACAGGCGGCAGGGAAAGAAAAAGACGCCAAACCACGAACAAACCCCTGCCCCCGGCCGCCCAGCCGGCTCAGCAAGCGTTACCCACGTCGCCGCGTTTGCCACGCAGTACCCAAGCGAGCTTATGGCGCTCGGCAGGGCAGGGGGCCACAAAGCCACGGCGTTAAGGGGCCGGCAGGACGGGGGGGTCACCCGCTGTCTTCCCGCTTCGCGGAGCCGGCAAGTTCTGCGGTAACGCCGCCTTGCGCAGCCGGTAAGCGCGTCTGCGCTGCACAGCGCGGCCGAAGACACGGCCCCACGCCCTGCCGCGGGCAGGCACGGCCCGGCCCGACCTCCCGGCCGGGCCCCAAAACCGGGCACCGCTCCTACCGTTAGAGCCCGTAACCATCTCCGCAGGTGGCAACGCGCAGGGCGCGGCTCCCGGAGCCCGCGCACAACCGCCGCTCCCCTATAGGAACGGGCCCGCCGCGGGGGAGCCGACACGAGAGGTGACACGAGGGGTGACACAAGGGGTCACCCGGTGGCCGATCCACGCCACGCCCCGCCCCACCCCACCCCGCCTCGGTCCCGGTCCCGGCCCCTCCCTCCGGGCGCCTCGCCCCGCCCGGCCCTGCCCCCGCTGCGGCCCAGCCCCAGCTTCCAAGAGCGGCAGCAGCCGGCAAGGCTTCACCTTCGCGGCAGCCGCCGTCCCGGCAGCTGGGTCTGTCCCGCGGTCCTCCGTGAGGGACGGGCGAGGCGGCAGGAAGGGCGCCCCTCAACCCGCAGGTCTCACGCGGGGGCGCCGTGCCGCGCCGGGGCGACGGCTCCGCGCTGCGCCCCCGCCGTCTTCATGCGAGCGGCGGCGGCGGCGGCAGCAGGAACCTGCCCGCACCGCAGCGCGTCATTGCCCCCCTTCCTCCCCCCGCCCCGCCGCGCCCCGGCCTCGCGCAGGCGCCCCGCGCCGCCTCCGCCGGCGGGAATCCGTTGCTCGGCCTGTGCTGTACGGCCGCAGGGTGAGGAGCGGGGCCGAGCCGGCGGCTGTGCGTGGCAGCCTGGGAGAAGGCTGCGAGGGGAAGCCAGGAAGGTCTTCACATGGACCGTGGTGAAGGCCTCGGATGCGGCGTGGTGCTGCTGCGGGCCTTCCCCGTAGCTACGGCCGGGTGGCGGCGGAGGGTGCGGCGGGCTGCCTCGGGACCGGGAGGCGTGTGGGATTCTTACGGTGCAGCATCAGCAAACGAGCCCCCCCGGCAGCGTCGCCCTCCGCTGGCATCCGAGCGCTTCCCCCCGCCCAGGGGAGCTGTGCCACCCGATTTTTCGCGGCAGGTAGGTGCTCACAACTGTGGCGAGACCATGGATCCCTACTGCCTAGGGTGCTGAGGAGGTCCTGAAGCAAGACTCGAAGCCAAAGGCTTCGTTTGCTCTGATAGCCCCACCCCTGTTACCCTTCGGATCTTTTCAAAAGGGAAATACTACTCTGGACACTTAAACATCACATTTTTGTGGTGAATTAACCTGAGCCATTCAGTATCACTGATGACTTATGAAAGTGCCCAATTTAATCTCCTTCCCTGACACTTTTTAATCTGTAAGAGCCAAGAAGTAACTTTTCTATTAAGTTCCTCGAATGAAGAAAGGAAATTGCTTACAATTCCCAGGCCAGGTCTTTATGCAGATGGTTTACAAAACTTAAAAAGTATAAGCAGTCCTTTAGCGAAGGCCGACAAATTGGAATCCAGTGCAAATCTCATTTCTACCCACAATGAAGATGTGCCCTAACAGATGCTGTGTAGACACGGAGTTACCCATTCTTAAAGCAGATTGCAGTTCCTTTGTATTCATCTTGCCTCTCAAAATACATACACATGGCTGCAGCACTTGCAGCCCCTGTCTTAGGCACCAGAATTTACTCCTCTCAGAAAGACAGGCACAAAGATACCAGGAAGTTTTCTACTACCTATAAAGTGGCTGTGCAGTTGGCTAGCAGTTGGCAACTCTTGTATATCGCTGATTCACCTGAAGAAATATTTACGCTTACTGCTCATAACTTAACACAGATGGTGTGTGTTAGTCTGATTATCATCTGTATTGTTCCAAATACTATTTTGCAGGAACTGTAATGAGTGGTTTGTCTCAAACAATCTCTTTTCCAAGATAACAGAACCTGCAGAGGCAGGGTCACATTTTGTGGACTGGCTCTTGCCTCACAATGGTCTTGATCCTGCAAGCATGTGCAGGGCCTTGGACTAAGGCCTCTGTTCTTCCAAGGCTGAAAGGGCCTGCAGACTCTTGGCCTCAAAGCAGCCACTCTGAAAAACTGGACATTATTCTTCCTTATTTGACAAACCATCTGGACCGTGTCCTTGGAAGGGCAGCCCCTCCTTCAGTAGCCACACTGATGAACAGGACACTGTCCTTATCCAATAACGAACAGCTACAGACTGTAACTCTGCAGAGGCAGAGTGCCTTCTTGCTAAAATCCTGTGTGAGGCCACTGAACAGGGTCACTGGTCCAGCAGCCCAGCCAAGGGGGGTCAAATGACCTCTTGGGACCTGCATTCCCCATTGACTCATTTCCAGAGCACTCTGTGACTGAACACTTGAGTCTGTGCAAGATATGCTAGGCCTCCCCAGAAGGGTAGGGTCAGGGACCATAAAAGTTGCAGATTTGGGACATCTGGCACACGCCTGCTATCCAAGGACGACAACCTTATGACTATTTTTGCTGGATCCCTAGGTGGTGATACTTTACTTTGTCCCTCTTTCTCAATCTCTAACTTCTAACCCTATTCTCGGCACATAATAGTAACAGCGTTTCCAGTTTTGCTAAGTTCTACTAATTGTAATACATTGATCCAAATACATAGGGTGGTGTAGTTTTGTTTGCAAGCTTTATAAGTAAAGTTGTGCTTTGCTTGGACCTCCTGGGTAATTGTTGTTACTCCCGAGTACAACGTGGAGGATTACATAAACTAATCTCACTAGTGTGGTTGTTAACAAACTAGTTAGGAGAGGGTTAACCTGGCCCTTGGAGCAGGAGAAAAGGTTAACTCTACTCTGAATCTCCTGGTTTGCCTGCTTGGTGGGATGTGACAACATCCATGCAGTGAGTAGAACTGCAGAGAACATAGGCACCCGGACCTTCTGAAGGCACGCTGCCTTACTGGCAAGTGAGCAAAAACCACAGAAGTCAGGAGTAGGGGACTACTGCTGCATAGTCATGACAGACAGGAGACCCCAGCCTTCCTTACTGGGGTCTGGCTAAATATGGTGTACCTAGCTAACTAGCTAATTTTTACCCAGGGGAAGTCAGAGCTAAGAGTCCTGGTGATTAATTCAGGTTTTAAGTGGTAGAACACATTCTTTAGTCCATTATCATATAATTTATGCGTAAATGCTTGATTGCATTTTAAGTCCCCTTCTCTCCATATTCACATGAATGTAAAAAAGAGTTTAAGGCATGTGAGTAGTTGTCCATTTTCATTATTCACTTGGCCTTTCTCCAGCAAGTAATTCAACATTAATTACACTTCTACAACTTGTAAACCTATGGGTGACAATCAGAAGATACACTCTTATTTATTTGGAAGGAGATTTCCTCCCTCTCCTACCTTAACACGTTTCCCCAGTCATCCATCTAGCCTGCGTGAGAGGAAGGCAGAGAATCAGAATGCAGGAACCTACCAGCACATTGGCAATAGGTAGGAACAGTCCCACTTGTTCTATAACAGTGGTCACACCAGACAACAGTCAAGAGAATACTGTAAAACCAAACAGCTACAAGTCTTCTGTGAAGTTCTACATGTTGAATCATTTTAAATGCTTAACTTTGTCTAAAGCAAAGCAGAAGGTATGGAATAAGCTCAAGTATGACTCGGGCAAAGACAAAAATAGTGTCAGGCAGGCTCTGGCAAGTGAAGAGCGAATAAAGGAGTTGTATTTTTTACAGCTGAAGTCAAAGTAATTTTACTTAGTTAAGAATATTTTTAAACAGCTCTCTGTGATCTGGCACATGACAAAAAATAAGTCAGTTAAAAATACTAGAATTCTGTGCTGAATAAAGAGGACACTGCAGTAGAGACAATTACTCCAAGACTGGGAAACAGTGTAACGTCATTGAAGGAAAAACAAAACAAAAACAAGCAATAGTAATATGCCTAAAACAAATACTTGTTTACTGAAACCGATTAACTTTTCTCATGGTTAATGTAAACATAGAATGAGAAGTTTTCTTATTTTGAGACCTTAATTCACCAAAAAGATTCTTCTGTGCAGAGAACATCTGTTTACAGGAAGTTAACTAATTGACTGAACCTGGATTACTGCTATTTTTCAGCATATTATCATTGCTTTTTAATCATATTATCTCTCTTTTTTTAGCATGTTATTGTTTTAGCAACAGAGAACAAGTTGGGGAAAAAAGTTTACTCTGGTGTACGAATGTAATAGCAGGCCACGGCTGTTCTTATTTACATAGTAATTATCACCAGTTCTGATGCACTTTGCTTACACGAGACAGCAGGAATCCACCCTAGCTTTGTTTTAAAAGATGTAACTGCGTGCAAAAGTGAATAGACTATTCATTGAATCTTTTGTAAAATTATGCTTAATCACATTAAACAGAATATCATTCTAAACTTCAATCTGATGCTATGAAATTAATATGACAGTCCATTATTGTTTTGATTTCACAAAATTATAAGGTATTAACAGAAAACCAAAACCAAAAAAAAAAAAAAAAACCCAAAAAAGGGTGAATCTGGTGTTTAACAAGAACCTCAATACTCAGTTAAAAAAAAGCCCAAAACAAACACCCCAAACATTTATGCATATAATTTAATTTTTACACTTAAGGGGGTACATTGCTAACTTATTCATATCCTGACTACTAGCACAGGTATTTTGAGTTTTATTAGTGCAGCAGATTTTGATAGCTTATATTAGGATAAAGCTATCCGCCAAGTACTATGCAGCTGCAAACTGGAACAGGTTTTCAGCTTGTTTTGTTTTTGAACAGGCCTTTCATCTGGAGTAGCCTATGGTAAATTCCTTCACATACAGGCACATTAAGAATTAAAATAGACTTTGGCCCAGCTGAAGGTCACCTTCCTTCTACTTACGAAAGTATTTACACACTTTCACGTGTCTCCAATTTCCCTTTCTCCCTGCACCAACTATCTCCATTAACAAGGGCAACCAAAACAAATTTCTGAAAAATCAGCCATACTTTAGGCAATGCAAAAAAGTTAAGAATAGGCTTCAAAAATGACCACAAGATACTTTCAGTTAGCTTTTCCCCAAGAAATAGCTAACTTGCAGCAGGTGACCTCTATTCCCACAATGGAATCAAGACACTTCTAAAGGGGGGACGGTTTCCCTGTGTTGTTCGGGAAATTATATGCAAATGTAGTTTTGTGCAAAAAGGTCAGTATGTAACTTGCTTAAGATTCTTGATTTTTAAAGCTAAAAAAGGAGACTTCTCTCTTAATTCTGCTTCAATTTATTTAGCAGGTTTTAACAGTAGTATCCAGAGCAAAAGAATGTTTTCTCCATTTATAATGCATTGTTATGTTTTTCAATTTGGTTTAATTGACCTTTGTGCACGTGGTACTTCAAGGACTGCAGATGTCTTTTTGCTTATGCCAATCAACATTCCTTTTACAGGATTTTTTTTCTTAAGCTGAACTGTAGAGGACAAGTTTGCTCATTTTTCAAGTATCCTTAAAAGAAGTCACGGTGCTTTAGCATGAGTTCCTGAACCATAAAAATAGACACTATTACAAATGCATACAAAATACATTAGTACCTTCAAAATTAATGTAATGTCATTTTGGAAAGACAAAAATACCAGTCAGTCAACTGACTACATTCCAGACTGCTACATGGTTAGCTGAAGTTTTCTTGAAGTGACCTATTTAAGTATATGATGACCTGTTTTTGCTGTAATACAGGAACAAACGCATTCCACAATTAACACTGGAGCAAGTTCCTCTTAATTCTTAATCTACTCCCACCTCACCAAGAAGGAAGTACACAACATATTCCGGACACAGCCACAAAGTGTTATCTGCAGGTTACTTTTATTTTCTGTTTTGCTTAACATTAAGTGCTACCTTGTGGATCCCAAATGTATGTGCTTGACTAAGAAAAGGAGGAATACTTTTGTATTAAACGCAAAGGCATTTTAAATACTAGTAACTTTTGTGATCTGCCCCCCCAGAAGATAATTGTGTGTTTAACCTAAAAACTATTAAAAAGTGATGTAATTTCCCTGGATGATCTGATGTGAATATCACACACACCAGAAGTCAGATCAGTCCTTCACAGTGCTCTGTCAATGTACTTCATTGCGTTGTCTTTGCTGTTCTTGAAACAAAAGCATCTCAGTAGACAGGTTACGGCAGTAAACATGTATTAACCACAAACCTTTTCAGAAAATAATTTTCATTAAATATTGGGGGTGGGGGGGTGTTGCTACCTTCATAGTTGAATGATTATTGCAGATTACAGCCCTTCTCTCTCTAAATTAAAAATGCAGTTTTCCAAACAAATCAAGTCTTTCTACAGCGCAGAGTGCCAGCCCCTGTATCACTGTTTTCTGTATTAAGGATGATAGAACCAGCTTTCAAAACCCACCTGAACACGTTCCTGTGTGACCTAATCTAGGTGAACCTGCTCTGGCAGGGGGGTTGGGCTAGATGATCTCCAGAGGTCCCTTCCAACCCCTGTTGTTCTGTGATGCCGTGATTCATGTGCAGGTGTGTTAATCAACGGGTTCAATAACAATGATCTGATCTTTGCCATCGTAACCTTCAGGTTGTTACAAGCTGTCCATTACACAGAGTAACATACCGCCCCAGGAGTTAAGTGCAAGTATAGTGCAGCTGTGAACCACCAGGCAGTTCAACATTAAACTAAAGACTATTCTTTCAGGTAAAGTAGGTGCCATCATGAGCTTCACAGGAGTTTACACTGCATGTTCTCTTGCTGTCCTTAACATACAAATGCTCTGCGCTTCGAGTGAGTTGGATAGAAGGTGGCAAAGCATGAACTTAAGTGTTTTCATTTTTAAAATCTAATTACTTCCTCATAACCTTGCAGGCAAAAATCTGCTGAAGATAGCCTCTACGTGGTTAGTAAATCACATCAGCCACTGGCTTTTACATTGGTGATCTTCTCCAGAAACACTGTAAGCATTCAGATTGTGCATTTGGAAATAAAGGCTAAAACCACTAAACGGCTCTAAAAGCATAGTCTCCTTAAACATCTGTCAGCTGAGACCCCCCACCAGTCCCGCCAAGAGACGCTTGAGTAAACACTGCAGAGAAAGAGTGAAGTTATCTCTAGAAGGTAGGTTATATTACAGCAGAGAGGGGAGAAAGGATGGTGAGGGGACTGCTGGCACCGGGTGGAGGGGAAATCCCCTCAAGCTTGCTTCCAAGTCGGCAATTCAAACTCGGCAAACCACCAGCACGCTGCCTGCCCGCCCGCCCACCACCCCCAAAAAACAGGGGCGACCGCTGGGCCTTCCCCAAGCCCTGAATCGCCTGGGATGCTACCATCCGGCGGGCAGCGGAAGGCGCCGGGCTGACGGCCATCTCCACAGGCGCCGGCGAGACGCCAGCACCGTTCAGGGCAGGCAGAGCAGGTGAATCGCCGCCCTCGCTAGGCGACAGGGTCCCGCGCGCCCACCCAGGCGCCACGACCCTCAGACGCCGCCAGGCCTCCGGCCCCGTCTCAGTCTTCTTCCTCCCAGCCCGACTCTGGCGTATAAGGACTCCTGGTCCGCAGAGACGGGCTTCCGCCGCTATCCCCGGGGCTTCCACAACCTCTTCCAAACGGCAGCGATCTCAGTGCAGAGGAGCCCGTACAGGACAGCTTCCGCGGCGGTGCCCCCGCCACCTGCCTTCCCCGCCCGCCGCCTATTGCGGCAGTAAGGGCATGCGCACTAAACGGCGGGGGAGGGGTACAGAAGAGCCGCGCAGCCCGTATGCGCTTGCGTCGAGGTCGTGGGTTGGTGGCGGTGGAGGTTTTGTGCACGCTCGGCGGCGGCTCGGGCGTGCGTGCGTGCGTGACGGATAGGAGCGAGCAGACCGGCGGCGCGGGACGCGGCGGGTGAGGTTTTCAGCCCCGCCGGGTGTGGGATTGCGGGACCGCCTGCTGCCTCGGCTCGCCGAACGCCAGGCAGAGGCAGCCCCGCAGGAGGAAGAGCGACCGGCCGCGGCGCCCGGTGCCGCTGCTCCGCGGCGAGGCAGGCGGGCGCCGGGCTGTCGCTTCTGCGGCGAGGTGAAGGAGCCGCTCGGCCTGTCAGCGGGCGGTCCCTTGCCGGCCCAGTGCCTTAGCGAGGCCCAGTGGGCTGCGAGGCGGGCAGGGATGGGAAAGCCGCAGGAGGGGGAGAGCTCGGGAGGGTCTCGCAGCTCGCTGGTGTCGGTGTCGGGTGTTCAGTCGTGTTTTCAGTGCGTTTCGGCTAGCTTCCCGTGCGTTTCCTCCTCCACTCCCGCCGAGCCCTGCCGTCGCGGGAGAAGTCGTGACGGGGGCCATGGGGAAGCGGAGCGCTGCTGGTGGAAGGGGGGCTCCTGGGCCGGCTTTTAAAGTCCCCACCCCTTTGTTTCTGTCGGTGCGTGGAAGGTCTCGCGTCGCGGGGGCCTTTTGTTTGAAGCGCCCGCGGCGGCCTTGGCTCAGCAGTTCAGACCTCGCCGGGGCCGTAGGTGTCTCTTCGCCAGGGCTCCGGCCAGACACTCCCGGCGTTAGTGATATCTCCAAGACAGGCAGGCAAGCGGGCCAAGCTCAGAATCCTTCGGGGCGGCCGGAGTGGCTCGAAACAACGAGCCGTTTAAAAATTGCGTTGGAGTTCTGGGGTGGCTGGACAAGTGCTGCGGCCATCTGGCTCTCTGCTGAAGGAGTTAAAGAGGAAATACGCCCACTGTCACAAACTCGGATGAGCTCCGTGGGGATAGCAAACTTGTGTGTGGTCAGTTTTACAGCTGCCCTTTTTGTCATTCCTTTCACAGAGCGGTGGGAGGACGTGTGTTCCCAATATTGTAAAACAATAGTAAACTCCCCAAAAAAACAACAAAAATTTGATATCTACATCTGTTGTAAGGATTTCTGGGCGTTGTTTCCTATTCCAGTAGTTTATTGTGGTGCTGAAGTGCTGGTGCCCTTAGTTTTTAAGGTTTCGTAGCCTACAAGCTAGTCGTAGAGAAATGGTGAAGGAGAAAATAACGTTTAAGTAATGCTTACTAATTATAATTTTTTACTGTTTTCTGATGGTTTAAATGCATTTTAAGTTTTCTGTGTTTATATGATATCTGTTTAAATGAAATCAGGCTATTTAATCTCCCTTTCTCACCTGATTCTTGAAAAAAAAAAAAACCCAAACCCTCAACCACCACACTCCCACAAAGCACTTCCTCTAATTTGTCCATAACATGCAGTGTCTCTGATACAGATTTAAAGGTGCAGGACCATGGTTATAAAAGCTTCGGTAGAAGATGATGATTCAGGATGGGAACTCGGTTTGCCTGACAAGATGGAAAAGAGTAATACAAGCTGGATAGATATAACCCAGGATTTTGAAGAAGCTTGTAGAGGTGAGTTGTACTGCTTGTGTTCTGAGAAAACTTGTGAAACTTTGGAGCACATAGCATAGATCCAGAGATCCAGGTGCTTGTAAGCAATAGCTTGATCCAGGTTCAAGCTCCAGATGAATAGACTATAATGATTCTGTGTTTCTTGGCGTTTAACATAACTGTGAGGCTGGAAATACCAGAAGAACCTCACCTTGCTGCTTCTTCCAGATTAGATAAATATCTATTTAAAGTCACGTCTTCATCTGATACATTTCTGCACCTGCTTTGGTTTTTCTTTGCAAAGTTGCCTTTCTGTTTGTTCTGCCAAATGAAAATCTCATTCATCCACACAGAAATAACTGTGTTATTAATTCAGTTGGTCTGTGTGGTGTTGTCTTTGAAACAAGTTTGAGCTTCTGAGTCACTGCAGTCCATCCCAGTCACAGGAAAGCGCTTGCTTCTATTTAAACGGTGCCTTTATTATCGTTGCATATTAGTACTAGTTTACAGTGGCAGCAACTTGAATTTTTTTCAACTGATTTTATGATGACACCAAGGAAAAATAAATATAAAACTGCTGCAGACTCATTATGATAAATGCAGATTCCTCATACCATCCTTATGCTTGTGTTTTAGTGATCCACTGTGTACCTATCAAATCCATCTTCATTAAAAGTGATGAGGAGACATAAATTCCCTTGGGAAAAACTAGACATTCATGTAAAGGAGCACAGGAAAGATTTGTGTTCTAGTATACTTAGATGTTTCTATTTGGTGATACTAAAACCCCTTTAAATTTTAGAGTAACAGAGGGGTAAGAAACAACACTGAACAACTTGTGTTTTTTCAGCCATTTGGTCTTGAAAGTGCTTTGTAAGTAAAAGTAGCTGAAGGTGGAGTAGGAATGTCTGGTCTGTTTCCCACACCTTGTTCCCTCTTAGTGTAAGACAGCTTGGTGAGTGACAAGACTGTCCTGGAACAGTTGCACTAGAAGGATGATTGTAATGATGTGTCATGTTTCCTTTGTAGAATTGAAGTTAGGAGAACTGCTCCATGACAAGCTGTAAGTATCCTGCGGGATAGTTCTGGTTTTCAGACAGCACTGCTTCAAATATGTTAATGTTTACGAATAGGCGAGTCATGCAGTGTCAACCAATTTTGGGGTTTTTTGAAATGTGAACGAAACAGTTGAAGCATTCAGGGTGTCATTCTTCAGCAGTGCACATGTGGTGTGCCTGCATGAATGCTGGACACTTCTCATGATGCCAGTATGAGCAAATAATGCTTTTCAGGATTAGATTGCACCAAGTGCAATAATGTTTTACGTATAACAAAGGGTTATGTAGCAGTTTTGATGAGTATCTTATCTATGAAAAAGTGATACACTGTATCCTTTCTTCTGTAGGCTATTTCAGTTGGTGGTGTTCTCCTGCTGGTTTTTATGCCCTGACTACAAGTGATCCATTGTTACATAATGTTTTTGTTTTATTTTCTGTTGGTTTTTTTATCAGTTTTCTTAACTGTGCCATTTTCAAACAAAGTTACTTTGTTGTTGTTGGTCTGCATTATGTACATTATCATTAGTTTGTTAGGGCCTTATCTTGGTTTTTTGGATGTAGCATAATGAAGAACAGTTTGTTCAGTTAATATCAGTTTGCTATCTTTAAAACGTCATTATGAGGTGTTTGGGAAGAAGAGGGCGCAGATTTAGTAATGGGATAGTTGGCTTGGACTACTGTTGTTCAGCTTTATAAAAAGACTAGGAGTTTTCTTTTAGATACCTGTTTTCTTACCTTCTTCTTGAGAGATCCTCAGATTCCTGAAAACCATGATCCCTAAAGGTTGATAGTAATGTTCATATACCTTTGCTTATTGTCTGTAGTACTCAGTTTGTTATTGTATGTTTGTGAAGATCATTTGGTATGAAATAATTAAATTCAGACCTGTGGTTGTTTTTGGTTTTGTTTTTTTTATTGGTGTTCTTAGTTTTGGTCTCTTTGAAGCCATGTCTGCCATTGAAATGATGGACCCCAAGATGGACGCTGGTATGATTGGAAACCAAGTAAATAGGAAGGTTCTTAACTTTGAGCAAGCTATTAAGGTTTGTGTGACTTTCCTGGTTTTGCCTATGCTGTCTGTAAAAGTATAATGCAGTTCTGTCAAAGTGCAGTTAAGCACAGCTGAAGATAATTAGTGTTTTTGGTGTTTACTTAAAATCGATTTTTTTAATTTTTGATAGTTAGGTAAGAAATAGCTTGTGATCTTTACCTTTTTTGTTACCTACATTATGACAATGATGATAACTCTTTCAGTAAAAAGTACTGTGAAATTGTCTTGTATTGATACCTCAAATAAATACATTTCAGAAATGGTTCTGCAGGTTACCCCCAAAATGTCTTTTATATGGAGCTATGCTTGTCAGTCCCTCTTTAATCTGAATGGAAACCAGCTTCATTACAAAAGCTGGACATTAACACTTTATGGGACTGTCAGTTCACTGGCATTGAACAGAAGCTGACAGGTACAACAACATCGACAGTGGTGATTAAATTTTTGATGTGTGGTCAAGATAAATTAATCTAAGGATGATGGAAGAACTTCTGTTGGGACAGAATAATGTACCCACAGATAGCTTTGTATAAAATGTATGCAGAAATGTGTACAATGGAAAAATAAAATGAAACAAGAGGGATTGTTGGTCCAGTCCTTGAAGGCAGTAAAACTGCAAGTATCTTCAGTGAGTGTTTAAAAAAAAATAAATCCTTCAAAGAATGTATCCTGCATGTCACTCTTTGTTCAATCTTTATTATACATACTGTTTTGTGATTTAAATATTGACAGTTAACTGGTTTTAAGCTTCTCTCAGATACGTATAAACCAGAAATGTTATTTCAGCTTTGCCTTTGAATACCTTTATGTTTAGTCAGTGCTCAACACAGTGATGGGAAAGAAAAGGTTTTCAGAATATGAGGGACACTATGAAGCTGATGAATAAAGCAGCTGGCATACAAATATTCTGAAGTCTTTTAACCACATTGTAATTTCTTCCTCAACTGTACAGATAAGTAGTTGTATTTTGCCTATGGACTTCCACTGACCTTAAGGAGTTTTTTCTTTTCTTTGTTTTCTAAGGATGGCACCATTAAAATCAAGGACCTCACTTCACCTGAGCTAGTAGGAATAATGGATACATGTTTTTGTTGTTTGGTAAGCATTTCTCTGCTCTAACATCAGATGTTTTGTTTTCAAAATACAATTCTTCAACCCCGTTTACTAAAAGAAAAACAGTCAAACTCAAAAAGAGATTCAGTGGCAGAAAAGACATACTTAGGATTTTGGTTTCCTTTGAGATACTTGCATTGGACATTTTAAGAGGATTTAGTTTGATTTTGGGGGGGGTTATCATAAGAAATCATTCTGGAAGAGAACTGTTATAATTTTGAGTAGTGTAAAAAAAGGCTTTATAAGTGGTGTGTGTTTTTTTAAAATGCATCTGCCTGCCTGCTGTATGTTGGTATTTGAGTGCATTGGAAAAGTGAGTGTGCAGTAACCTGCAACACTGTTCATTTGGGTACAGCTGATACTGATTACAGAGGCATTTTGGAGAAAGAATAAAAGCCATTTAGAAAGTAAATAAGTGAATTGTCATTTATTAATTACTTCTTTCTATGTAAGTTTCTTAATTTCCTCAGTAAATGATGGAAATTATTTTCAGTTACTCTTTAAAATTGCATCAATAACATTACTTGAGTTTTTAAAAAACTTCAAATTAGCTTAGTCCATGTAAGTGTTACAGTATCTTTGATACGGTTTAACATAATTTGTCTTCTCCCCCATTTCACTGTCAAATACTGACTTTTTTTTTTAAGGGACAATGGTCATACTGAAAACATGATCCTACTTTGTTTTGTGCTATTACAAGATAGAAGTTGTTTAAATTACTGAAGCTTTCCCTTTAGCACAAAACCACGTGACAGTAGTGGAGAGAAGGGATTGTGAAAAGACGTTGTAGAAGAGAACTTGCAGAATGTTGCTGAGTGGTTCCATAGCTACTTGCGTGTTTAATTCAGCATTTCTGTAGTGGAAGCTTATCAATCTGATGATCTCTTATGTTAATATCATGTCTAAGCTACAGAGATAAGATCTGAATTTTGTGGAAGAGGTCTACCCAACACCAGAAGTTGGTAGTTACAGGGTTTAGTGACTTGCTGCCTGCCACAGCCAGCAGATGGACAAAGGTTAAAGGTTAAGAGACCTTTTCTTGCCCCTATTTGCTTGATGGAAGGTTGCCATGGTAGGGACTTTCTTATTGAGCTTCAGTTAGTCACGAAGGTGGAAGAAGAATGGAGATGTAAAAACGAGGACTGCGTTGTCATAAGTAGTTTCTTTTTCTTTTTCCTAGATAACGTGGTTAGAAGGGCATTCCTTGGCACAGACAGTATTCACTTGCCTTTATATTCATAATCCAGACTTCATAGAAGATCCTGCTATGAAAGCTTTTGCTCTAGGGATCCTAAAAATCTGTGATATTGCCAGAGAGAAGGTCAACAAAGCAGCTGTTTTTGAGGAGGTATGTGTTTCAGTATCTCCTACAGCTAAATATGTATGTAGGCTCTGTTACACAAATAAAATAGTCTATCAGAGAAAGTTACTATTGTTTGATTCAATGATACCGAATGAGCTGCAATCCATCCTCCTAAAAGTATTGGACTTGATCGGCCTAAAATGTGGTTTTCTTCCATGAAGATGTTGCATGCTCTTTCCTGTATTTTGCTTGAGTTTTATAATCGCGTAAATAGTTGAGAAGCAATGCAAGTCTTGTGGCTAACCATCTGAAAAAAGCTTTACTGGTGGTTTTCTTCCTGGTTTATTTCTAATCTTTTTCTACCTTAGATAACCATGGTTTTCTTTTGTCTGAAATGTATGTCTAGCAGTGGAATCAGTCTCTCTTTCTGTGCTTAGAGCAATTTTTGTTTCTTGTATGCTTGGACAATTTCTTATATTTCTGATATCTTAACTCTATGACTATAATATAAAATTTATGTAGATTTAAATTTAGATAATAAGGATTTAAAATTAATTAAATTGTCTTCTGCATTCACAGTTCTTATAACAGAAGTTCTTGAACGGTTTACTAGTATGAGGGATTTATTCAGAAAATAATTACCCCAAGCCAGATTTGGGGAGGAAAGTCACCCAAGCCACCGGTTTATTCAGTTGTGCAGGAGAAAACTGTTCTTTTACACTTTCTGTAGTAAAACAACAACACAATGAAGAAACAAGTCCCAAAACAAATCAAAAGGAAACACCAAACCCAAACTTGAAACTGCTACTCTTTATATTTTACTTTGTATGATTCTTATTTTTTAGGAAGATTTTCAGTCAATGACATACGGATTTAAAATGGCCAACAGTGTGACAGATCTTAGAGTTACAGGTACAGTTTGACACTTACTGTGTATCCATCCATCAGTGTATTTATCTTTCGGTCATGTTGGTTGCTTTTCATCCAAACCTAATGAAGTGTTAGGAGTCTCACATATTAATGTAGTTCATTAGTCTTGTGAAAACTGGTGACTTGGTAATGCGGAGTGTAGATCAAATTATTTTTCCTGCAAGAAAAAGTTCAGCTGTTTATACATTAAATACCTGAGAAACAGAGTAAGCACTATTAGATGTGTTGAGTGGCTGGGTGTGAGCTCACGCAGGTCAGAGAGAGAGAAAACCATTGGAAAGTGCTCTGCTTCAGCACTTGTGAATATAAACAGATACTGGTTTTGAGGAAAAAGCAGCCTAGTAGTTCTAAAGAATGTTGCTAGGTACATACGTAAGTATGTATGCTAGGCTTTTGATAAGTACTTGAGCTTTTCACTGATCTGTTTTGAGAAAATTTCTAGATGCTGTATTTGGATCAGTCAGTCCATACTCTGGTTGTTGCGAGACATGCCCACTGTGCCTCGCGAGACTGTTTTTGTCTAGTCTTTGGTTAATGTGTAAAGCACTCTAAAACTTGATTGCCCTGCAAAACTTTTTTTTCCCCTGAGTGATGTAGATGTGCCTAGGAATGTTTCTCGGCTTTTAATTGTACTGTGACTCTTCCAGGTATGCTAAAAGATGTAGAAGATGACATGCAAAGACGAGTGAAGGTATTTTTCTCATGTCTGCCTTGTCAAATGTTCTTAATATACATTTGGTGAAGGGAGTTGGATTATGAAGAATGCAGCAGTATTGTGTCACTACATGGTGGGAGACTTTATAAGAACTGCCAGAACAGTTTGTGTAAGATGCTGGTAGTTTGCCCTCTGCCTAAAGACAGTGAGGTCTTGAGGCTTTTCCAAATTCTTCACTAGTAATAGGTAGAGTCCTGATGTAGAAGATAATACTGGGCTGTGCACAGAAAGTATGCTTTTAACTTCTGGCTCTCACACAGATACACTATGTGATGGTAAAGAAGTTTCTTTGCCATGGTTTACAATGTAAATTGTTCATACAATTTCCTTGCATATTTGCCAACTGAACTGAGATAGGTACTGTTACTTTAGGAGAGTCTTGGATCATTCAGCTACATGGACTTTGTATTAAGAGGTTTTGAACTTGTCAACTGATACTTAGGATTGTTTAACAGATGAATGTGTTGAAGAGGATAAAGAGGTTTTACCTGTAGCTTTCATGTGCAATTTTTGATACATCATTTGAGATTTCTTTACCTTCTAGAGCACTCGAAGTCGACAAGGAGAAGAGAGATCCAGAAGTTGAACTTGAAGTAATGAATTGTTCACTTTTTCTTCTGAATTTCATGGATTAGCACTACTTTAATCAGTAGTTACCGATTTGTGGGAAATGTGTGTCACCGGTGTTAACACTACTGTCATGTCTGAGCTGAAGTAAACATGGCCCTGAGCAAATCCCAGGGTAGCAAGCAGACTTCTATGCTCTACAGAGTTAGAGTTCTGGATGATCCCAATGGTAGAACAGTGATGCTGCTGCAGTGGTGCTGTTCATGCAACAATCGTTCAAGAAAACTCCATTAGCAAAGTAGGTGGTCTGATCCATCCTGTACCTTTTTCCCTCAGTTCTTCCCAGCAGCTGTCACTGCTGCTCGCAGCCTTCCCATCATGAAGAAGGTAGGAAGAAAATGTGAAAGCAGTGTAGCTCCTTCCAGGAAAAAGCAGCAATCAGTGTAGTTGATGTGGTTGGTTTAGAACAGAGTGAGTTTCCCTTTCCAGTAATGTTGTTTTGTGGTTTTTGGTTTCCTTTATTTTAAAATTCTGAAATTACTTTAAAAATAGATGTTCAGCAAAAAGGAGTTAAAAAAAGCTTAATGATTTGTGGTTGTTCACTTAAGCTGAGTTTTGAATCGCATTTGCATAGGACATAGTGATACAGCCAGTGGTTGTACTTTACTCAAAGTATCTTGGTATTTTTTGTGTTAGTGCTTTTCTGATGGCAGTACAGATTTCTTTGATAAATTATGTATCTTAAGATTCATACATGGAGGCATATTTTTGAGACTAGAGAGCATACTCAATAGACCTGTAAAAGTGGGATTTTCTTGTAAGTTTCAAGATTTAATGCATATGGCTTAGTAATTTGCATTATTTTTTATTACAGCATCAACAGTGTTTAGCTGTGTTCAGCAGAGTCAAGTTTACTCGGGTACTACTGACTGTTCTAATAGCATTTACCAAAAAAGAGGTATGTTCATTTGGTGTTTGCTTTGTGATCCTGTGAAATACTAATTTTTTTCATTCTCTGTGGTTGAGCAGTTACTCTGTAGATTCTTCAGTTTTCAGATGTTCCTGCAGGTTGGACAAAGGGTTGGATAAAGTCTTACAGTGGCTACAACTCAGATTTTTTTCATTTTTAAAAAAAACACAGGGAAAGCAAGTGCATGATGTTATTGTGGCCTTGCAGAGAGACAGAATTATTAATTGTAGAAAACAAAAACTATTTGTGGGTTTTGGATTACCCTTTTCACTTACATAAGCTAAACTTTTCTTCCTCTAGTTCAGTCCTCTTCTGTGGAGTTACATGATCCTGGGCAGTGTTCTGCCCATCTCTAGAAGGATTGTTAGTTTTTCCTTCCATGTTGTATTGACTTTGTTTAGACTTCCTTGGTCTGAGGAGTACAGCAGCTTTCCTTGCAATTTGCGTGCTCTTTTGAATGTAAGATCTCTTCGTTATTGCATGTTTTTAGGGCAAAATGACGTGAGGCAAAGCTTTCTGTTTGAATACCTTTTTCTTAATGTAAGGATAACTATCTGTATATTGCTTATTGTTGTTTCCAGTAAATAAAATCACTTGCTTAAGCGGAGTGGAGACTCTACCGCCTGTTTTTGCTGTTGGAGCAGTTGCATACTGTACTGCTGAAAGGTTGTAAGTTAGGGGCAGGTATCATTGATAGATGTTGTTGAAGAAAAAGTCATTGAGTAGTTGAGAACTGCATTCTGAGTATAATAACCATTCGTTATATCTGAAACCAAAGTGTGACACAGAAATGATTTACACTGACATGCAACTAAATTCTCTCTAAATGCTGTGAGTTAATGATCTGTGCAAGATCAGATTATTGTAGTGTTGCTGAAATCTGATTACTTAAAGTGTAAGTTACTTACATCATGGACTGATTTGATTTGAATTAGATCTGCTTAGTATCTTTTTTTTGTAGATGCTGTAATACGTAAACATGTATTACACACGGCTACAGATCATGTTCTGCTTCTATTAAATCTTTTGGGAGGTTTAAACTTACTTTCTTTTTTCCCCCTAAAAAGTCAAGTTTTGATTTGACTTGTTTGCAGATATTTGAAGTTCCACTGGGGAATGTTACTCCACTGTTTTTAAAACAAGATTTTAGATTTTACACACAGCTATTTTAAATGGTGCCGAGTTTGCTAAGGTTTGTGAGAAAATTCAGCAGATAGCAAATCAAGGTCTCCAGTGGACATCTGATGTGTTCTAATGCTATGCAGTGATTTAATTTCATTTGATAGACAGTGTTTTATCTGTATTCTCAAAAATAAAGCATTTTTTAATGATAGGAGATCCCTCCTGCCCCCGTTACATTTTGAAGTTCTGTCTCACTTGACAGAAGAGTTCTATGAAGTTGTGCAGAGAACTGTTGTATGTGGGGTTGTGGGGTTTTTTTCAGAACTGGTTGTGGACAAACAGTAGAATCCTAATATTCTTTTTTTTTTTCCTCATGCTAACATTAATTATAATGTTTATAATGTGAATAACTTACCTGCCTTTCAGACAAGTGCAGTTGCAGAAGCTCAGAAACTAATGACTCAGGCAGCTGACTTGCTTTCTGCTATCCACAATTCATTGCATCATGGTATCCAGGCACAGAATGATACCACTAAAGGAGGTATGTATCAAATTTTACCATTTTTTTCTTTCTTAAATATGCTGCCTTGACAGAGTTCAGTACTTGTGTGTATTTAAAAAAAAAAACCTCCACACTATTTACTTTGAACAAATAATACTCTATTCAGACTCTTAAATATTTTCAGTGTGCCATCTTAATTTTATTTAATTAAATAAATTGCTTCCTGAAAGCAATTCTGCCACTTCAAGGCCAGAGATAATGTGAACTTTCAATTCAGTGTGTTTCACTTTGAAACACTGTATATGCCATTTGGGGGAACCCAGCCTTGGGTGTTTGTGCAAGTATATACTGAGGTGTTGAGGGCTGAAGTTTTTTAAATAGTAATCTTTGTCCCGTTGGGGCAGTTAGTGTTTCTGAAAGTCAACTGTGAGTTAAAAAGTTTGTTTTGGCTAATTGAATCATTCATATTATACTTCTGAGTTTGAACTGAGTTACGAAAACACCACTTAACGTGCTGCTTCTCTCTCTCTCCCCCTCTCCACATCTCCCTTTTTCTGTCTCCCCTTACTGCTTCATTAGATCATCCAATTATGATGGGCTTTGAGCCCCTTGTTAATCAGAGATTGCTGCCGCCAACTTTCCCTCGATATGCAAAAATAATTAAAAGGGAAGAAATGGTCAGTTATTTTTCCAAACTAATAGACAGAATAAAAACTGTATGTGAAGTAGTCAACCTAACCAATTTGCACTGCATTCTGGTAAGCATGGATATTTCTTACTTATAGCTAAGCATAAGATCTTAAAATGTAACTTAAAAAAGTTACTCGGTATGTACGTGCTATTACTCGCTGGAGGGGAAAAAAAGAAAGAGCTGTCTGTATAAAGATTTCAGTGCTTCCCACTGTTGTGTAAAACTTCAACATTTTCTGCCTTTCATGAGTGGTTTTTTTTGACAAGGTTTTTTTTTTCTTCTCAAACCTATTTTGTCCATGATTTGTTAAATAATTACACGTATTAGTGGCAGAGCACAAGCAAGTGATTTTTTTTGTAGTGTTTTTCTTCGGTTGAAGAGCCACATCTGCAGTAGCTGAACATAATTCCTTGTTATGTTCCTGATACTTTTTTTTCTCCAGATTTTGTAAGCAGTGTTCTGCAAGTGTGCCTATGGCACAAGAGAGCACTTAATCACATGTTTAAACAGCCGTTTAGTCCCTGGATAGGCATAAGGTTAAGCACCTGCTTGTGTTCTTTCCTGAATAAGTGATGCTATTCTCACTGCTGCCTACACTTACTGGAAGAAGTGCTTCAAACACTTTTTACTGTACACGTGTTCACTGAGAAACAAGCCACAGTTACATCACATCAAGAGAAAAATCTTTTCTTTCTCTTTCCTGTTAAATTAATTAAAGTAGTGTTTGCATGAAGCACCTGGTACCACCTAACCATTGCAGTTTTGTTACACGCCTGGTTCAGTTATGTTGTGATCTTGATGGTTTTACAGCACATTCTTTTGTGCTATCACCCTTCTAATTGTTGCATTTGGAGAAGAAAAATCAGAAACCTTGTTTTCTAAATAACAAGTAATTGCAGAAAAATACATATTTTTTTGCTTCATAGTGCATTGGTTTTTGTTCGAATTACTTATACTTTTTTCTTAGAATTTGTATAAGCTATTGTCTGAGTGTGTATTTACACAACTGTTTATATATTAAAATAGAAATGAGTATGTGTATAAAAACACAAATATGTCTGTATGTATGTTCAAGAATGGCATATTAACCTGAATGTTTTTTTCTAAATGTCAATTAGGATTTTTTCTGTGAGTTTAGTGAGCAATCACCGTGTGTTCTTTCAAGATCTCTCTTACAGGCAAGTCTTCTATGTCTTTGAATAAAATACTTTTGCATTCATTATTAGTATTGACTAATCTTCTTGCTTCAAATACTTAAATTATTTGCTTATCACTTCATAATATACTATTCTCCAAAATTTTTTTGGAGATAGTTAAGTATTAGGTGCTTGCAGGCTTACATTCTGATGTAATTTTTTTAACGTGTTTCTAAGTACTATTGTTTACAACATGGTAGTGCATGCTAATTTGAACACAAAATGTTAATGTTTTGTCTCTGCCATAAAACACGGCCTGTAAATGCATCTTTATGCTGTGCTCTGTATGCTGTCTCATTTTGGGGCCGGTGTTTTTATTTGTAGTCCTTGTTCAGACTGAATTTTGTGTGTAGTGTACCTCTATTGCTACAGCAGTAAAACTGATAGCCATGGCAGGACAGGCTACTAATTTTCTTCTCTTTGCATCGCTTACCTTGAAAAAACCTTGAGGGAACCAGAGTGGTTTACTCTGGAGAAGAGGAGGTTGAGGGGAGATCTAATTGCTCTCTATGACTACCTGAAAGGAGATTGTGGGACGTGCAGCTTGACCATTTCTCCCTGGTGACAAGCAATAGGACAAGAGGAAATGGCATCAAGTTGCATCAGATTGGATATTAGGAAAAATGCTTGCACAGGGAGGTTTGTTAGGCATTGGAATGGGCTGCCCAGGGAAGTGGTGGAGCCTTTGCTTATGCAAGTAAGAGCTGTATTTTGTGTCCTGGGAATATCCAGTAAGTGACAAATCTCAATATGCCTCTGTTTCCAAGTCTGTAACCTGGTACCTAGCTGAACCATTTTAATTCCTAAAGTGATCTTACAAGTTTCTGATACGATACGGGTACTGTAAGAGCTTTCCATTAGTTATGTCTAAAGCATTAATTTTGACTTAAAACATGTTTCTAAAACTCTTGCTTTCAGACAACTTTTCTGGTAGATAACAAGAAGGTATTTGGCACTCATCTCATGCAAGACATGGTAAAAGATGCTTTACGGTCTTTTGTCAGTCCTCCAGTACTATCTCCAAAGTAAGTGGACCTTGATTTTACTTGCATGCATTTAGATGCCACTATATTTTGTGCTTAATTAGTGCTTACATATGAAGGAGTCAGTTGCTGTTGCTGCACTCGGATTTCTTTTTAAATTTAGTGCTCCTTACTTGTGACATGGTAAACGTGTATGTACATGGATCTTCCCCTTTCAGGTGCTGCCTGTACAATAATCACCAGGCGAAGGACTACATCGATTCCTTTGTGACACATTGCGTTCGGGTAAGTGCTCACTCCGCTTAGAGCACGTTTATCAGAACACGAGCACTTCTAAAGATTTGCTTACATCTGAAAGTGAAACCATTTATTTTACACACCTGACTTAAAGGCAAAATTGCAGCAGCTGGCCATGTTAAAATTGTGAAATGTTTTAAAAAGCCAGCATAATTATTGCTGTTTCTTTCCTGTATTAAGCTTCTAGATTTTTGACTAATGTTTCCTTTTGTTTCATATCACAAAACAGAAGCATACCACTAGTAAAAATTACTTTTTTTACGTTCTCTCCAGTTAAAGGATTTTTAATATATGCAGCACAGTGAAAATCTAAAAGTCATAGAATCCAGTTGTTTTGGTTGGAAAAGATCCTTCACATCAAGTCCAACTGTTAAGCTAACACTGCCAAGCCCACCCACCACTATACCATGTCCCTAAGCACCACATCTGCACATCTTTTAAATACCTCCAAGGATGGTGACTCAACCACTTCCTTGGGCAGCCTGTTCCAGTTTTCCAGTGAAGAAATTTTTCCTAATATCCAGTCTAAACTTCCCCACGCACTTGAGGCCATTTCCTCTCATCCTATCACCTCTTACTTTGGAAGAGAGACTGACACCCACCTGGCTGCACCCTTAGGCAGTTGTGTAGAGCGATAGGGTCTCCCCTCAGCTTCCTCTTCTCCAACCTAAAAAACCCAGTTCCCTCAGCTGCTCTACTTAAGGCTTGTGCTGCAGGCTCCACCAGCTTTGTTGCCATTCTCTGGGCACACTACAGCACCTCAGTGTCCCTCTTGTAGGGAGGGGCACAAAACTGAACACAGCACTAGAACTGCAGCCTCACCAGTGCTGAGCACAGGAGTACCATCACTTCCCTAGTCCTGCTGGCCACACCATTCCTGACACAAGCCAGGATGCTGTTGGCCACCTGGGCGCATGGATTTAGGCATAAGAAAGAGCTCTTTTACCTCAAGCATTCTGTCCTGATCAGGTGCCTGAAGGATGCTCCCACAACCTCATGTTGACTTGTGTTCAGAGGAAAATGGACTCTTGCCTCACTCTAGGGACCTTGCTTTACTACAGACTTGTGCTCTGTAGGGAACCTCAAGGAACCTACCTCCTAGTAATAAATGCACAGAACAGGTGCCAAAATAGATGTTTCAAGGTTCTGTTGAAAACTTTAAGCTACACTTCGTTTCTTTCAGCCATTCTGTAGTCTGATTCAAATCCATGGACACAATAGAGCTCGTCAGAGAGATAAGCTGGGTCACATTCTCGAGGAATTTGCCACCCTCCAGGATGAGGTAATGTCCTAGGCAGCAGGACAGCAAACTTTTATTTCCAGGAATATTCCTACCAGAGTGGAGCATGTGGTACTAAGTTCTAGATAAACGTAGCAACTCTTCTGTTTATCCTAAAGTCTTCAGATCAGGAATTCCTAAAATGCAGCCCAGGAAGTCTGTCTGTAGGATGCATGTAAAGACTTTGTTAGATCTATTGAGCAAAAATACACCATTTTTTTAAGATTCCTTCAAGGCTACTTATTGGACAAAGTTAAACCTGCCGCGATGTCTGTAATGTCATGGTAATTCCACTGCTTGTAGTCTGTGTCTTGCTTGGAGCTGTCAGACTGCAAGATGTAACCAGGGAGAGGGGGAGCCATATTCACAAGACACCTTTGAAAATTCAGGTTTATAGCTATATGAGATGTAAGCTGCAAAATTTTATAATTGTTTTAAAAAACACATGTAAATTAGATACTAAGTCTTAAAAATACATGTTCCAATTGATCTTAAACATTGTTCAAGAGCTGGGAGTGAAAGGTCACAGGGAAAGGTACGTTTTCACTTGCCAGAAATTGACTGCTGAAGAAATAGAAGGCATGTAATAGAAACATATTTTCCAAGATACGCATGCTGGGGAGAATAGTCAAGGAGCTTGGAGTTGGGGGGAGAGATTCTGTGTGCTCCAGCTTCTTTCAGGGTGGTTTGGCTGAGAGTCTGTTGCAGTGCTGCAGCTGAGATGCACTACTTGGGTTGTGGTTTTTTTACTTTCGCATCAGGTTATACGGATTGATTTGTTCAGAAGTAGTGATGTTACTTTAACTGGAAGACTGTCTTTCATACAATTACTTTTTTAGATTTAAGTTGTCTTATCAATGTTTTAGTTTCTCTTAGGGGCCACTCTGCTTCTTGCATGTTAAGTTTGTACATTTAATCTGTTGGTGCAGTTAGGTTAAAAATACTGTTATTGCAAATATAGCAAAATTAAACAACTTGTAATGGGCTCTGAGTTTCAGTGCTTATGTGACTGTTAGCAATCTATATAAAAATACGTTTAAAATTTAAACTTTAAAGGGTCTAATGTTATTTCTGTATCACTGTATAGAATATCTTTTCCATTGTGCAGCAGGATTTACTTAGTCAAATAACTTCGCAGTTTTCTGAGAGCTGTAGAGGGCAATATATGTAAACATCTATTTCTGTCTTAGTGTGGAGGGTGGTGTTACCTGACCGGGTTTGTATTCAGATTTTGTTCAGATTGTAGTTCTGGCAGAACTCAGATGCTGTCTCAGGTACGTGCTCTTCAACCCTGTTCCTCTGCTCCCTGTTTCACTAGGCAGAGAAGGTTGACGCTGCACTCCATAGCATGTTACTGAAGCAGGAACCACAAAGGCAACATCTGGCTTGCCTGGGCACCTGGGTCCTGTACCACAACCTTCGCATTATGATACAGTATCTTCTCAGCGGCTTTGAGTTGGAACTCTACAGCATGCATGAATATTATTACATTTATTGGTAAGAGGGCACTTTATTGACAGCTGTTGGAGGAGGGATGATCCCACAGAGCTATAATTGCTAATGTGGGGCCTTCAACTATGATTCTTCTTAGTCTCAAACTTGGTCAACACAGTGTTTACCTATTTGTAAGGTCCAAAGTGGAGGGGAAAAAAAATCTGTTGTGCTTTCTCTAGACTTAATGTTGGGGTTTTTACTGGAATAGTAATCTGCTTTCCGTTTAACTTCTTTAAACAGTGTCTTCCAATGACAATGAGTGGACAGTATGCTGATTGTAGCAGATAACAGTGTAGGAGGAAAGCAGCTTCCTTTATTATTTTCTGTCTATTTGTAGTACCAAGATGAACAGTCTTGTCGATCCATAGTATTTTAAAAAGATCTCCAGAGTTCCAAGTTGTGACTGTAATCTGAAAGGTGACTAGGTAAAAAAACCCTTACTCTCCAAGCGTATTTGAAGAGGAATCTGCCTTCAGTGAAAATGTTTGCGTTATATGGAGTCAAAGTTCCATTCATGTTAACTACTTTTCATAGTTGACAGCTTAGGTCCAAAAGGTGAATAATTTTAGATGGTTCATTTTTGATTCAGCATTAAAAATTTTATGCTGAACCTTCCTATGTTTAAATGATCCCGTGTTGTGGTGTTCTGTTTTTTTTTCTGTAAAGCTATCAGTAAATTCTTACTAGGTAAGAGACTAATCTCTCTTTGTGGGAGATCAGTCAAATTCAGATTATTTGAAATTCATCTTACGATGGTTTTGTGCTGTTTCATCAGTGGAAAAAGCATTAAATGAGGTAATTAATACTCCAGATAGAACTTATTACTTACTTAAAGAACATTGTCATCTTCTGGTAGCTAAGATGGGTGTCTTTTACATGCCTGTGTTTCTCCCCACTACTCTAATAAAATCATTCTTAATTGGAACTGTCCTGTCAACTGCATATCTCATTCCTTTAAGAGAAGAACAAAAAAAAGTACATTTCTGAGTGGAAATGTGCAAACGAAACTCACTATTATTTCTCAGACATTTTTATTCTGAATTATCACTTCTTGCAAAGTAATACTTCTTCATGTGCTCTAGATCTGTAATTTCCTGTATGTAATTTTTTCCCCTTATTCCTTTTGATTTGAAGTCAGTCAAGAGATTTATTGGATGTGTTCCACTTACTAAGAAACTGTTCTTAAAGAATTTTTAAAGACTTCTTTTAAGAGTTGTGTGTGAACCTCTTGTTCCTGTGGGCTCGGCCTTTTTGTTTAACAATTCATGGCTTTTTAAGCTTGAAACAAATTATTAATAACCTTGCTTCTCAAAACAAGTAGAAAACAGAAGTAGAAGAGGCGTTAATGCACTACCTTTTTTTAAAGTTCTTAATTTGCTGAGGGAAGTAAGAATTCAGTAAAAAATACTGATCTTATGGGTTTTGAAATACTCAGGTTATACTTTTGTAAACGTATACGAAGCTTACATACCTTGAGCTGTCTGTGGTTGAATCTGAAAAAACCAACACAACACCAGCACAGAACACAGGCTTATCTGTTGATTGCAGTAATGCAAAACAAAGAGTGTAACTGCCCTAAAAGTTGTCCTTTGCTATCAGTTCTTTGAGTAAATGGCTTGGCATGTGGTGATGCTGAGTGTGTTGTGAACACATTGTGCACTGCAGTATGTCACAGCTCTATACTGGGGTGTTCTAACTCCAGGTACCTGTCAGAATTCCTGTATGCCTGGCTGATGTCAACACTGAGCCGCGCTGACAGCTCTCAAATGGCAGAGGAGAGAATAATGGAGGAGCAACAGAAAGGCCGCAGTAGTAAGAAAACAAAGAAGAAGAAAAAAGGTACCCAGGTGTAGATTAACTATTAAAAATGTATAGACTCAACACTGATGTAGGCAGGGAAATTGTCCCAAAGTTTATGAAGGCTGAAAACTTTGCAAATGAAAAAAGTCAGTCACTGTGTAAGAATGTCCCATTTATTTATTTATCTGTTACTTTTAAATGAGTCTTTGAGAAAAACCAACTCGCTGCCATTGTCAGCTTTGCCATTTGTGTCATGTGCTGAGCCTTGTGAGATATATTTAACTTGCTTGTCTCTAGAAATTAAGAAAATTGCTACTGCATTTTGTACTTTCTAGAAAGGTGCCGAGTGCATGGCAGTTTGGCACTAGTTAAGCACTAGAAGGCAAAGGGGACTTCAAAGGAATATTTTCAGGATAAAAATTTTCTTACTAGGATGGAAATGCTTTAACCTTCTGGTCTTGAAACTTAAAAACCCATGAACTAAGCCAACAGTCCTTACAGCTGCGACCTTTAAGTTCTAGACTACTGTTTAGTGTTGTATAGTGACACACAGTGCAGTGACTGGCTGGAGCAGTCTATTTCACTGGCAGCAGTATATAGTGTTCATCTGACTGTTAAGCATGTTTGAGGTAGTTTGTGTCATCGGGAGCCAAGTGAGTGGAAAGGCATGCCCAGGCTTTTTATGCTAGAGAGTTTGTTATTTTCAAATATAATTGGGAGTTCTGTCACTTTCTGAAAATTTGAGAGGGTTGTTTTGATAGGAAGTTAATGTGTGAGCTTATGCTGAATTAGAAAACAAACCACAATTTTTTATTTGAAACTTGCAGTTCGCCCCCTCAGCAGGGAGATCACCATGAGTCAAGCCTACCAAAATATGTGTGCTGGGATGTACAAGGTAATTTATTTGTGCTTGCTAAACAGTGGGTGCAGTTTTGGGAGGTTTTTTTGGTGCTGAGAATCAAAGCATGCATTGCACCTCCCATGTGTGTTAGAGGGGCTGGAAATTGAATTCATAACGTGATACTGTAAATTCTCCTCTATTTTTCTGTCCTTCCCGTTGTAGCTAAGTCATAACTTTCATCTTGCTCACAGCAAAATATGACATAAAACTAACACTTTTCACTGTGTTTGCCATTCCCTCTTTTAGACAATGATTGCATTTGACATGGATGGCAAAGTAAGAAAACCAAAGTTTGAACTGGACAGTGAACAAGTTCGGTACGAGCACCGGTTTGCTCCCTTCAACAGCGTCATCACACCACCCCCAGTGCACTACCTGCAGTTTAAAGTGAGTTATCTTAAAAACATGGTGCCAGTCGTGGCCTTTGAGAGTCATTTGCTCACATGCTTTAGGCATTGTCACTGTAAAAAGAGACTTTAATATCTCAAAGTTCATATTAAAGCCTAAATTGAAACGGCAGGGAATTCTAGCTTTAGCTCTGTGCACGGAAAATACATTGCTTTGAATTCTTACTAAAATTAGACTCCTAGATGTTTAAAAACTGGTCTGAGGTGGGAAGTTATAAGATGCTTGTGTCAGTTTGTGTAAAAATTAAATGTCTTGAAAGTCTGTGGACTGAGGTTTTGGCTGCAGTTCCTATGGCAGCATGTTTTTATTACTGGAGGAAGCAAGCAGGAAAATGAAACAAAAATAATTTTGAGTGTTAGATCACAGAAGAGTGGATTGGCAGGGACCAGTTGTGAGGCACGTCTTGTCCAGTCTTCTCCTTGAAGTACGTACCTTACAGGTCACATCGGAGATGTCTTGTCAAGTCTCAAAAAATCAGAGGATGGAAAAGTACTGGCCTCTCTGGTTAACACGATCCACTTCCTGCTTTGGATTCATTTTAATCTTTGGATAACCTGAGTAGTGTGGCCCTTGATCACTCTTTTCCTATGGCCTCGCCACTCATTACATAGTCTGCTACTAACAAGGACCTTTTGTCTTCTGACAGCTTTGCAGTCACCTTTTACTAAGCTGTAGGTTGCTGTTCAGGTTACCCATTAGCTTCCTTCTTGTCTTACTGAAAAGTCCAGGTGCATTGGCCTCTCCTGGTCAGTTATGTGCTGTAGGCCCCCAGCCACCTCCCCGTCTTGGTGTCTTGAACTGAGCTGGATCCAACAGTGGGAGCAATATTACAGATGTTACAGTGCAGACACCAGTGTAGGATGATAACCTTTCCCTGCCTGCTGGCCATACTTGGCTCACATAGTCCCATACGGAGCTCGTCTTATTTGTGGTCAGAACACCGTGTTGCCCTGTGTTCACCACAGTGTTTCAGTAACCTGCTGCTCATCCAGCTGGTCACTCACCTTTTCTGTGTTGAGGGGTTACACTGCCTCAGTGCAGAAGCCTGCACGCTGCTTCTGGAACTTACATTTCAGTGGACAGATTGAAGGTTCCAAACATCTGTTGGAACTGATGTGTATGCTGGTCACAATCCCTAATTTAATGTTGGGAGCACACGTAGTGGGAATTAAGATTATCGTGGATTCTTCCTTGTCATTGAAGGTTTCTTTATCCCTAATTAAAAAGACCCGAACAAACATGTGAAACGACATTTCAGTATCTCACTTGCTGTAAACTTCAGTAATCAGTATCATGTGCTTTTTTTTCCTGAAAGGTGACTAGGTAAAAAAACCTAGTGGTTTTTTTCCAGTGGAATCTGACTGGAGGCCTGTGACTAGCGGTGTTCCCCAGGGCTCGGTGTTGGGTCCAGTCCTGTTTAACATCTTCATTGACGACCTTGATGAGGGAATAGCCTCGACCCTCAGCAAGTACGCCGATGACACAAAGCTGGGAGGAGTGGCTGACACGCAGGAACACTGCGCTGCCATCCAGAGAGACCTGGACAGGCTGGAGAGCTGGGCAGTAAGAAACCAGATGAGGTTCAACAAAAGCAAGTGTAAAGTCTTGCACCTGGGAAGGAACAACCGTTTCTATCAGTACAGGCTGGGGGATGACCTGCTGGAGAAGAGCTCAGTGGAGAAGTACCTGGGGGTCCTGGTGGATGACAGGTTGGCCATGAGCCAGCAGTGTGCCTCGGTGGCTAAGAGAGCCAATGGGATCCTGGGGTGCATCCGGAGGAGTGTAGCCAGCAGGTCAAGGGAGGTGATCCTCCCGCTCTACTCTGCCCTGGTCAGGCCCCACCTGGAGTATTGTGTCCAGTTCTGGGCTCCCTGGTATAAAAAGGACAGGGATCTCCTGGAGAGAGTCCAGAGAAGGGCTACGAAGATGATAAAGGGCCTGGAGCATCTCCCCTATGAGGAAAGGCTGAGAAGATTGGGACTGTTCAGCCTTGAGAAGAGAAGACTAAGGGGGGACCTAATTAATGTTTACAATTATCTTAAGCAAGGGATGCAGGGGGAATCAGCCAGCCCCTTTTCAGTGGTCTGTGGAGACAGGACAAGGGGCAATGGCTGCAAGTTGGAGCACAGGAAGTTCCGCACCAACATGCGGAGAAACTTTTCCCAGTGAGGGTGACAGAGCCCTGGGACAGGCTGCCCAGGGGGTGGTGGAGTCTCCTTCTCTGGAGATATTCAAGACCCGTCTGGATGCCTATCTCAGTGAAATGTCCTAGGGAGCTGCTTTGGCAGGGGGGTTGGACCCGATGATCTCTCGAGGTCCCTTCCAACCCCTACAATTCTATGATTCTATGATTCTATTTTTTCCTATAATTCCATACCCTGATGATGTATGACACTGTTCAAGCAAATGAATGGCAAGCTGTTTGGGAGGGGGATTGTTTTATAAAGAGTATGAGAAGTTTTTTGCATTTTGGCACTAAAATATAATCATTAAGCACCTATTGCTGCTTGCTATTTGCCATTTTAAATATATGTTTTCAGTTTTAGCCGGCATGGGTTCAGGAGAGGAAGGCCCTGTCTATGCAATCTGATTTCCTTCTATGACAAGGTCACCCAGCTGGCTGACCAAGGGAACCCACTTGATGTTACTGGTTTGGGTTTCAGCAAGGCTTTTGGTACTGTGTCTCTCAGCATCTTGATGGACAAAAGGTCCAGCACACAACTAGACAAAGCCATAATGTGTTGGGTGGGCAATTGGCTGATGGGTCAGGCCCAGAGGGTGACAGTAAATGGGGTTACATCTGGCTGGTGGCCAGTCACTAGTGGGGTTCCCCAGGGCTCCATTTTAGGGCCAGTTCTTTTTAACATTTTCATAAACGACCTGGACAGATGACTAGAGGGTGTCTTAAGTAAATCTGCAGATGACACCAAATTGGGAGGAGCTGTTGACTCCGTTGAGGGTGGAGAAGCCTTGCAGAGAGACCTGGACAGATCAGATTGCTGAGTAATCACCTGCTGCATGGAGTTTAAGGGCAAGTGCTGGGTTCTGCCCCTGGAAAGGGGCAACCCTGGCTGCACATCCAGCCTGGGGGATCAGACGCTGGAGGCCAGCCATGCTGAGAGGGATTTGGGGGTCCTGGTCGACAGCAAGTTAAACATGAGCCAGCGGTGTGCCCAGGCAGCCAGGAGGGCCAACCATACCCTGGGGTGCATCAAGCATGACATGGCCAGCTGGTGCAGGGAGGGGATTGTCCTGCTCTACACTGGGCTGGTGTGACCTCACCTCAGGTACTCTGTGCAGTTTTGGGTGCCACAGGCCAAGAGGGATATAAAACTATTGGAGAGTGTCCAGAGGATGGGGAAGGGTCTGGAGGGGAAATCTTATGAGGAGAGGCTGAAGTCCCTTGGTTTGTTCAGCCTGGAGGAGGTTGAGAGGGCTGAGGAGAGACCTCATCACGGTCTGTGGCTTCCTGATGAGGGGGAGCAAAGGGGCAGGCACCGATCTCCTCTCTTTGGTGACCAATGATAGAACCTGAGGGAACAGCATGAAGCTGAGACAGGGGAGGTTTAGGTTGGGTGTTAGGAAGAGGTTCTTTACTGAGAGGGTGGTCAGGCACTGGAACAGGCTCCCCAGGGAAGTGGTCACAGCCCTGAGCTTGACTGAGTTCCAGAATTGCCTGGAAGATGCACTCAGTCCCATGCTCTGACCTGACTGGCCCTGTGTGGAGCCAGGAGTTGGGCTTGATGATCCTTATGGGTCCCTTCCAACTCAGTATTTATTCTTCAAATAGTGTTTAGTTGACATAAAGTTTTTTCCTTTACTGTAGTAACTTGTTTTTATTTAAGGTAATGAAAATAGAATTTGTAGACAACTGATTTTAATATATTATTTATATATTTTTGCAACCTACTAGGAAATGTCTGATTTAAATAAATACAGTCCACCACCTCAGTCATCAGATCTCTACATGGCAGCTAGCAAACACTTCCAGCAAGCTAAAATGATTCTTGAGAATATTCCTAATCCAGACAATGAGGTAAGACTGCATTACTGGAAAGGAGAGTATTTGCTTCTAGGTGTGTGTTATTTTCAGCTGGATTTGCCTGAATGCACTTTGTCAAAATACTGGGCAAAGCTGAGTGCTGTGGTTAAGGGGTAGTCCGAAGCGGGTGATGGCATCCTAACAGAGTGGTTTGTTTCAACAGGAGATAACGTTATCAGTGTTGTACCCACAGTTCCAAAACTTCTCCCTGATGATAGCAACATAGTTCCTGCTTGCATGTTGTTGTCTGTCCTGGTTATACAAGGCTGTCAGCTTTAACAAGGCGGCACATGCCTGCCTCACTTACCTGGAACTGGGTAATTCACGTGTACCCCTCCTGAGAGGTGGGAAAAACAGGTTTGAATGTCATCAGGCTGAAGAGAGGATTGAGTCTGGCACTTGTTTTCTGGACCGGTTTTTCACTGGGCTGTAAACACAGATAAGAATTTTCCCCTCTTTGTTCACAGCCTATAAACTAAGCGCATGACTGTATCTTGGATCAAGGAGGATGCTTGTGCTGCTGCGTAAGAGCAGGTTAAGAACAGTTACATGATCAGGTTCTCCTGAGAACTGAGGAATCCATAACTCTCTTACGCATCTCAGTGGTACTTACACATGAGCTGTCTGATTGAGGCTAACCAGGGTGCTTAGCAGTAGCTTCAGGTGTACCCAGAACACCTCCCTGCAAAGAGACACCAGTCTGGTACTCGCGTTTCCCCTTCTCCTCATGTCAAAGTGCTGGGCATAGATTGCTGGAGTCTGCCTGAGCCTCGATTGGGATGAGTGCCTCGCAGCTCGCTGTAGTTCTAACGATTCCTGAACGTAAGCATGGAGAGCAGTGGATTCCATGTCTGTTGGGTAAAAGAATTGGCTATTAAAATAAATTCCCCTTTCATTAAATTTCATTAATCCTGCTGTTGTACTTCAGAGTGGCTCCAAAATGCCTTGATCTCTTGAACTGATGGGGTAAGAGGATTGTTGACTGTTGTTAGAGGATGTGAGCTTTTGAGTGTCTTTTGAGGTCACGTGCTTTCACTTGAGAACTTCTTGTTTTCTGTTTAGGTCAATCGAATTTTAAAAGTTGCTAAACCAAATATCGTGGTCATGAAGCTGCTGGCAGGGGGCCACAAGAAAGACTCCAAGGTAAGAAAATGTCCCCACACTGCACAGGGAACGTCGTGTTACACACAGGGCTACCAGAGACCCCTTGCAAGCAGAATGGGCAAACTCAGGCCACAGTTGTTCTAACTCTTAAAAGAACTGGGAAAGCAACTTAATTCACTTTTCTTTTGGAAATGGCTGTTGCAGTTGTTTTTAAACGTGGAAAACTCATTTCTATGTATTTTTGCAGTGTAACGTTTTACATCTTTTATTTTATAGGTTCCTCCAGAATTTGACTTCTCCCCTCATAAATATTTTCCAGTTGTGAAGCTTGTTTGAAACACCAGAGGTTATTGTTAGGATACTAGAAGCGTAACTTGTGTGTTGGGTACCAGCTGTAAGACGGGAGTATCCAGTACTGTAGCTGGACTGAGAGGGATCTCCAGGACAAGTGGAATATCTATAGTCTGCCACTTTTTTGTGATTTGAATGACAACTGCTGTTTTAAAGTGGTTTATACTGTTTTGTTGTTGGAAGAATGCTGTATTTTATTATTTTGTATGTGTTGCATTGATTTTATTACAGGTGTCATCATCATTTTTATGAATAAGCTCTGATGGAAAATGGCAGCTTAGGGACTTGAGAATTTAACGAAAATAATGGAGTAGGTCCTCCTGTCTGATAGGAATAGCCAAGCCACTGAAATTCTGCTTTGAATGAAGCCACTTGGAGAAATTCTGGGTTGCCATCCTTGTAACTAAATTGCATCAAATCTGTGCACTTTGCAAGGAGGAGAACTGGCTTCTTCTTTTTTGCCTAGTCCTGCAAACTAAAACAACTCATAGGAATTAAGAGCCGATGCAGATTTGTCATTTAGCTCCTACTGCACTGAATTCAGTCACTTTTACTGAAAATTAGGATGTATTTTGTCTGAAACATAGAAGTCCTTCAAGACAGAAATGGCTTACTTCATTTCTAGTTGCAGTTTGTTCCTTTTTGTGGTGTTGCAGAACATGCATAGCTGACACTTAGTAGTCACATAGGAACACGAGATATGAGGAATGTATTTTAACTACTCTGCAGCTGTATCTCAATGCTGCTCTTACTTTGCCACCACATAGGAGAGATTCCCACTTGTTCCCTTGCTTCCTCAGCTCTTGCATGACCTTCATTCTGTTGTTTTGACTGCAGTGCTGCTGTTCCTGCTGCCTTCTCTAGTGGTTGATACAGGTAGAAACCCCAAACAGGAGTCTGAAACCTACCCTTTCCTCCCTTGAAGTTCTTTCCTCCCTTGAAGTTCTTTCCTCCCTTGAAGTTCTTTCCTCCCTTGAAGTTCTTTCCTCCCTTGAAGTTCTTTCCTCCTGTGCTTGTAGATATGAGGTAATAGTGGTAAGCTGTTGTGCTGAGCAACCTTCTGCTTGCTACTAGAGGGAAAAGTTCAGTGCGGAAAGCTGACCTGCTTTTTTCTTGTAAGCCATACTGCCAAGTCCAAGGTGGGACGTAAAAGTCTGTTTGTGGAAAATTGCACTTCAGCCTCATCACCTATGCAGCAGCACTGCTGAGTTAGAGCTGGAAGGCAGTGAAAACGGTCTGAAGTGGAGCACCCACTTGGCTGCCAGCAGTTTGCAGCTTCTTGAAACAGGAAGCCCAGGAAAACCTGCTTTTCCTCATTTCTTTGCTAAGGAGGCTGCATACCATTTCACTTGTTTGCTTATTATCAGGATTAATACACTGAAATCCTTCTCTATCACTGCCAAAAAAGTCCTGGGAAATGTTGTAAAGATGCCGAACTGGTTCCAGACAGAACCCACACGGTTTTCATTGCTGCCTTGAAAACAATCTCAATATTTCCTCTCTTTAAAATCTTGACCTACGTGACAGCAGCTCAAGGACTCCCTTCAGTATTTATCCAGAGAAAGCTGCAAGTAAAAGGGAAAAAAAGTTCCGCATCACTTGCAAAACTAAGAAAGTGGGAAAGACAATCTTTCCCATTTTCATTAACATTAGGAGTGGATTAATTGTACAGAATAAAGTGAACACACTGTAGAGAAGCTTACTTTTATTTTAAAATACTTATCTAAAATGGATCAGGCTTAGTTTTTAAAAAAAAAACATCAAGGACAAGTGTTAAATTTATCCCCAAGATGATTACAGCAAAGCAGCTTTTCCTGGCTCACACAACTAAAACTTCTAGTGATACACACTGCTACCTAGATAAACCACAGTTCCAAATGCATCTTGTTCAACTAAACATCTATATAGAATTTTAAAATCAAATGAAAGACAGAGCCCTCTTATCTGCCAGAGCTCTACTGTTCCTGTAGCATTCGAAGCCGCTGAGAGCAAGACTGCATTCCTTGATGCGTATGAACATTGCTCTTGCACAGGTTTTCGGATCCCCTTCTGTCACAGGTGTAACAAGTGAGCCTTGTATAGAGGCGGTCTGGTTTATGGAGAGGACACCTGGCTGGCTAGCGAGAAGCCCAGTCAGGTTTGCGTATTGTGCAGGAATATTGTAAAAATGTTTTTAAAGGATTCTCTGGCAGTATGTTAATTACCTTAAGAGTCTTGTTTGGGATTTTGCCAGCTCAAGTCAAAGCCATTTCTTCTATTTGAATAGTGTTTAACTGTACTGTTGGTATATATGCTCTTTGAACAATCAATAAATTCACAATTAACTTTGTGTCAGTTATGTAATTGTTTACAGATTAAATCATAAAAGAGGTGCCCCTTTCACTGTGAATATGGGCAGACATTTTGATCTTGAAACATGCTGTTATTTGGAAAAAAAACCAAACCCCAACCCTGATCCTTTATAGCTCAGGTTTCCCATGACTTTGCTGTCCTGCTTACAAGCAGTTGAGTGCCCTGCTGTACTGCCTGTAGTAGCCCTGACCAGTTAAGTCCAACTTAAATGGTGAAAAAACCCCAAGTAACCAAGAACCCAGTGATGGAAGTTAGTGCTTGTCTTAGAAGTCAAGTTAAACACAGCAAGTCTGTCAGTAACCTGTTAACCTAAAACACAGCATCTGACGTGAGCTCTGCCCTTTGCTCTATGACAACTCATTCTGCTTTCCAACAGAAAAGAACCAACCTTCCACTTGAACATTTAGGCATCTTACCATACAGGAGTTGTAAACATGAGGAATGACGCCTCACACAAGTAGTTCCAAAATGAAGTGTGCTAAAAGAAAGCCAAGGCAGAGTGTAGCTTTCTGAAATGGAACCAACAGCAAGGAAGTAAGCGACGTCTGTCTGCTCTTACGCTGTCTCGGTTCACCCTCGCACAGACTGCTCTACACCCAGGTGTCAGTCTTGAGACCAGACAGAAAGGCAGCCTTGGAAACAGCAGGCTGCACACCATGCAGGCAGCCTACTGTGCAGGCTGCACTGCAGTTAAGGGTGTCTTAGAGGGCATCTCCAGGTGAGCAAATGCAAACTGGTTTCTAGTTTACATTCAACAAGTTACAGTGGGGCCAAAGACCACAGGACACTAAGACTGCAATACGTTGTGCAATAAACACAGGACTTCACAACACTTACAGCTTCACTCATGGGAGACACTGAGCTGTCTGATAAATGCATAGTCTGATTTACCCCCCAGGAGTCCGGCAGAGATCATGAGTCACTTGGAATGGCTGAGATCGCTGTTCATGGAGGCAAGTGTTTGCTTTTCCCCTTCTTGGCAGAAGATCGTGGCTGGGAGCAGTAACGGGTAGTCGGTAGCACGCCATTTCGGGTGAGTTTTGTCAGTGTGGAATTCACCAGATGAAATTTTCACACTCTGCACTTGTGCAAGTTAGTGGTAACTGAGCCACACTGTAGCACTCATCTCGTGAGCAGGAGTGCAACAACTTCCAGAGAAACCACCCTGCTCTCCTGCCGATGGCTCAGCCAGAAGGCAGTACCAGTGGAATCTCTTTTTATGTATTTTTTTCTTTTAAGCTACAGTCCACAGACCCAAGCAGGACAGTGTTCCAGCCTGGCTACAGATGGTGTAAGCTAGCAGTTTCATTTAGGAGGCCCAAGAAAATACACTGTGTAGTGTCTGAGGGCTACAGCCGTGCTTCTGACTATATACTGTAGTAGGAAGGTGCTGGAACAGGCACAAAGGTAGCCTGGCGGCATGAGCCATTTTTCATCCCTCCCACATTGAGTCAAACTAAGTTAGGTCCTCTTAAACCTTGGCTGGGGATTTCTCTACGCTGCTCATGGCAGAGATCTGTCCTTGGCAGAGGACTTGTTCTCATCTACACACATTTCCTAGTATGACTCTACAAGTTAGCTGACTTCAAAGTTACTACACTTACTGCTAGCTGGTTTCAACTTTGTAATTGGTAGGAAGAAAAGAATCATTGCAGAGGTCCACCTGCTGTAAAACTAACTTCCAGAGATTTAAGATAACTTTCTTTTCACCACTGAAACAGTACTAAAACTTCACAAGAAAATACTACTTCATTTGGGCCCTTATTGAAGCCTTTGAGAAGATAATCAAAACGTCAGATCACTTCGCTCTCGTCCTTGCTGTGTTTGTAAGAGGTGACTGAGTCACACCACGGACCTCCTTTTCTCACAACCTCTGTCGCTCTTCCCCTTGCTCATCAGGTAAGTGCTTCTTTGCATCTTCAGGGTTTTGAACTAATTGGGGAAAAAAAGAAGAAAGTACAGAAATCTCTTTAAGAGGCAGAAGGGATAGTTCTCCAGCAAGGAAACACTTCAGAGCACAGCAGGACAAATTCTGGAAGGACTGTTAAGTACTGCACAGTGCAGTAACCCTGCCTGCTGTCCCTCCCCGTGACATGTTCAACAGCAGCTTCAGTGATGCTGCACAGAGAACACGTCACACTCAGCCTGAAGGAAACCCCAGAGGGCAAACAGGCTGGGAATGGTATCTGCTACAGGATACCATTCAAAATACCATCTTTAAAGTTTTTAACACCTGGTACTTAGGTTAAAATTTTTTTATTTTTATTTTTTTTTACCATTTTCAATCCCTGCAAGTGCTGCTTGCTTGTCTGTTTCCGATTCAGCTTCATTCTCATCCAGATTGTAATCGACATCTTTGTCCTTGTTCAGCGCTTCCTGTTCCTGTTTGTCTGGAAAATTGTTAAACTAATTACTTTTACGCTACACCATAAGGTCATCTGCACAGCAGTTACTGTAACAATCTTAAACACAATTTACGTGGCTGCTGAAGGAACTGCTGTTCAGAGTAGGTTTCCCTATTACTTTTCCTTTTGAACTGTTAAATTTCAGAGCAGCCTTTGGTAAGCCCTGTCTGAAGAACTAAATAGGAGAATCTTTTGGGATTTGGAAAGTTAATAGAATTCAGTCAGCACTCAGATGGACAGAAAGGAAACTGACAATTTCAGTCTATCAAAGGACAGCCTAACGAACAAATTGTGAAGCCAGCACTGAACACTTGACCACCTGCAAAGCATCCACAGTCAGTATTTCTCTCCCCACCGGTGCTGTGGACAGCTGACATCCTTTTCCAACACAGGTATTCTCGCAAAGCCTCAATGCCAAAAAAGTTCTGGGGCTGATTTCCCCCAGTGCTTTGCACAGCCAGTGGAGACAGGAAAGGCAGCTGCGGTGGTGCACCAGAACCTGGCCTGGGAGCTCCATGCTGCAGAAACAGGCTGCTGAGTGGGGCCTGACTGGCCTTCCCACACCAGCCTTTACGAATCCTTACAACAGGTGCAGCCAGCCGCCACCACCGCTGCAGAGATCACACCCCACTCCACACCTGTTTCCTTACTGTCCTCAACACGTGACATGTTACCTACCAGGCTTTCCAGGGAGCGAGTCATCCTGCTTAGCATCATAATTTAGGAGCTGCTCCCTCTCAATTTCCTCACTGGCAGCCTGCTCTGCTGCTGGCTGTAACACATCTTGTCCTGCTACATGTTTTCCATCTTGAGGTGGATTCAGCTCCTTTTCCGATTCAGGCAGCGTCTCCTTATGACCTGCAGCAGCCTTGGGCAAATCCTGTGGGTTTTTCAGTTCAGTGGAGAGCTTCTCTTCTGCCTTAGGCTCCTGTTTTCTGTTGTCAGCTGGGCTGTTTATTCTTTCTGTAAAGAACAGAAGTGATTCTGAGTAATAAAAGCTAATGCCTTTTGGTGGTGGGACACATTGAGGACCTTTAATAAGTACTGCTTTGTCTTTCTCATTAAATTCTTGGGGTTTTTCCTCTGGAAGAGTATCTTTCAACCACATCAGTTCCAGAGACAAAGGAGACAACCCATGTCTTTCCTACTGGGAACAGCTGAAGTATGAGACCATGTAGAGTCCACTGTGGCATTGTTTACTGTCAGATTCATGCTTCTACCTACTTCGAACGTGCAGTTAATAAATTGGGCAGGTACAACAGCATTGTAAACAATTCTCTGTGCTGCACTATGCTACTGAAACACTGAACTGGTGTGCAAAAGTAGCTCAGGACAAAGCAGTGGCAGGGGCAGATTTGCAAGTAAATCAAGGCTGCTCTTGTTTTCAAATATCAAGAGGAAGTGCAGGACAGCTATAACTTCTAACAAACACTACTGTACCTTTTTAGTTAAAAATACAGATGCACAGCAAAATAGATCGTGATAAAATTTGCCAGAATAAACTGTATATATCTAGATACTGTCTTCAGTCACTAGCCTTCTCAAACAAGAGTTGTGTGCTCCCAAGACTGTAATTTAAGATAGCATAAAGGAATAATTAAATAGGGAATTAAATTTGTATCACACAGAGTACTACCCGAGACTGACACAGTAGGATATGTCCATTCACACTAACAGTTTCTGTGCCAACAGCAACCATGCAGTTAACTCAGCCGACCTCCCGCGACTCGTTCCCCTTACTTGCATTCTGCTTGGTGACAGCACGTGGGAACCATGGGTGATATGTGTGTGTGTGTGTGTGTGTGTGTGTGTGTGTGTCTGTCTGTCTGTCTGTCTGTGTGTCTGTCTGTGTGTTTTCAAAGCCTCACTGTCAGTGAGCTGTGGTAACTCACCGTGGGGTGACTGGTAGCAGGCTGGATGCATCAAACTTATTAAGAAAGTAAATTTTAAACACACTTGAAAAACCACTGCAAGATATCTTCTCCATGTTATATGAGGAATTTATTTGTGAATATTTGTGTTTTCCTTGAACCAGTAGAAAAGCTAGTGATAACAAAAAGTTTGAATAGATCCTATACCTCTCCAGCTGGAAAAATTCATTATAGTCACTTCTTCCATCTTAACCTTGTGAACAAAAATCTTTTTTAAATGTTCAATTAAATCACAAATGTTCATAACTGGTTGTTAGGATGACACTGGTGTCTAGCTCACCTTTATCTTGCAACGAGTCTGCCTTTTTTACTGTAGGCACTGCTTTAGGTGCATCTTCATTGTGCTTCTGCTGCTCCAAGTCAGCCTGCTTGAACTCGCTTTGCTTCAAGCCTGGCAGCTGAGTGTTAACCTGTAAGTGAATGAACGCAGGTAAGCGCTGTCTGGGTTTGGCAACGGAAATGGAAGTTAGGCAATTCAGTTTGGGGGGGTAGGGGGAAGTCATAACATACTCAGAAATACCTGGACTGAATTTTTTATTGGTGATGGAAGTACCATGCAAACCTGGTGCTTGTACCTAGCAGCAGAATGCACGGGAAGAGTTTAACGCACTGTCTTTAATTGCAGCCAACCATGAAGTTATGTTCATGGTTAATGTTTCTTGTGAAACGTTATTCTCTGAGAGCCACAGAACTGTGACACCACACTTTAACCCACTGGTGCCCTGATACCTGTCAGGGTCAGCAGAGCAGAAAAATCCAGGTGGCATTAACTACTTGCTAGTAGCCTGTAGCGAGGGGTAGGTTACCTGACTTCAGGCACAGTAAGGCTTAAGGAAGCCTGTACAGAACCCCTCTAAAACTATACTGAACGCAGGATTAAGAGAAAAAAGAAGAAAATCAACCAACTAGACAACAGTTACCTGTTTAATATCATGGAGCTTGCTTGAGAATGTATTAAATCCTGGTACTAAACTGTTCTCAGCATCTGACCCATCTAACTGAACGGTGAAGATGTACAACACCTTGAAGATCTTCCAATTTAGCAACTAAAACTCCATGAGCAACTCTTTCTCATACTAGCATTTAATTAGCTGAGAGCTACATCAACCAAGTTCCCACAAGCACTGAATGTGAAACATGCTTGGAGCTTCTCCCATGCTGTATCAGCTCCGGCACAAGAAACCAGACTCTGGTCAAACTCTTCCATGGGGATTCTTCTGTTGGGGTTTGGTTTGGTTTATTAAAAAAAAATAAATCAGAAGATGCAGAGAGAGAAAAAGCATAGAGACAGAAGATGTTTCGCCCAGTTCCTCCCAACCCTTTCCAGCTATTTGCAAAACCCAGCTTCATCCCTTGTTGCTTAACCCTTCCCACCTTTGAAGTCATCAAACTGTTAGACAAATAGCCACTGAGCAAAGGGTATATACCACCGAGCCGCCACTGCCTCTGCGATGTCAGCTGGCCACCCAGGTATGGGGGAAAGGCCCCAGTGCAATCCCAGTAGGAAAAAAAATGTATCTTCTGTCACTGGTGCTGACAGCCCGGGAGAAAGGGCTACCTGGGTACCCAGCAGGGAGGTTCCTTCTCGCCCAGACGCTTCACTGCCTGTTTCCAGGGTCACAGGTATCAACCTTAACCAATCACATCCCACCCCTGTCCAAATCCTGCTAAGACAACAGGATGATCTGAAGTTTCTTCGTCTCAGGATGCCCTCCTGCCCTCTGCAGGCGTGCAGCTACCCTCGGCGACAAGCCTGCCCTACCCTAGCCAGCCTTCCCATGTCATGTACAGCAACGCCCTTTGTGGTTCTTTGGCTCAGAATATGCAAAAAGCAAGCAGTTGAAAGGCTTGATCTTCCCCTCATTCACGGTGTAAAGGGAATTCTGTGAAAATTCACAGCTGGTGGATGTCAGGGATCCCTGGGCTACAGCACCATTTGCAGGGCTTGGTGTTGCTCTGAAGTGATTCACCATTTATCTTCAACATACAAAGTAGCTAAGTCATTTAACAGAGTGAAGACGAGTTGTGTACCAAAGCTCAGCTGTGTAAATATGCTTCAATGGGCTCCCTACCACTCCCAGCATCACCTCTCAAATTCTGCCCCTCTCAGAATCAGGTGACCTGTAATCTCCTGCAGCACCTCTGCCTTGTTCTGTCCTTGGAATCACTCCATTTCCCACAGATGAGGAACATTCCACAAATATGAAGGAAAGCAGTGCAAAACTTAACCAGATGTGCTATTGTTAACTGGAGATAGCAGAAAGGTGTAAATCCCTTTAAGAATTACAAAGAAAAAAGATGTTTACAGAATTACCCAAACCATACCTGGCTATTTTTCTTTGTATCTTCTGACAAGTCCTTGTTTTCTTTGGTTTGTGCTACATCACTGCCCTTTTTTGTAAGCTCATCTATCCGTTCTTCACATTGTTCTTTTAATTCTTTCATCTGGTTGATGCACTGTGACCTGGAGAAACATCAACAAGCAAGCAATTGTTAGCTTTCATCCACAGTCTTCCAAAATGTTCTCTAGTAAAATGATTTAATCCCTTTTTTCCTTCATTTTATTAGTTTCTTAGTTCCATTATCTGTGCTTACATTTGAGAAGCCAGTAGGAAAAAATGGGGTGTTAACTTTAAGCCCTAAGGACAAACTTGTGGTGCAGGCAGTCCAAGTTTTACTGGAATAAATTGATTTTAAATGCTTTTGTTACACCAGCTCACCAAGCTGCACGATTTTTCTTGTCTTTCACTTAGTTCAGTTAAGTCAAAATCCATTCTGATCCCTGAAGCATTTCTAGAACGATAACAGAAATGTGCATTTGGATGTTTAGCTAGGAAGAGGAAACAGCAAGGTGCTACTTGAAATAAAAAACAGGTAAAAGCTACTGCTAGCGAACTGAATACTCTGCATTTCACCAAAGTGCACTGCTCCAAGCTCCAACAAAACTTTCATTTGGCCTCCGTGAGCCCCAAGGAGCAGAGGCACAGTGGCAGCTGGGTGCCTAAATTATGGACTCGGAAGGGACACCCTATCCAGAGCACGTCACAGCCCCAGGGCTGCCTGACATCAGGCTCAGCCCCCGTCTGCAGGCATGGACACCATCAAAATGAATCAACAGGTGTCACAGTTTTGCCCCAGCTGGCAGCTGAGCACCACACAGCCACTCACTCACTTTCTCCCAACTTCTTGTGCACTCCCAGCCTCCTCTCTGGCGGGGTGAGAAGCAGGAAAGGCCGTGGCTCTGTGCAGGCTCCACTCAGCAGTAATGAAACATCTCTGTGTTACCAGCACCAATCCAAACCATAACCACATGCCAGCAACTCAGGAAAATTGACTATCCCAGCAAAAAGCAACACTACAGGACAAGGTGTTTCCTGGCCAAGGTGGGAGACACATTATGAGATGCAGGGGTAGAACATGTCGGGACTGCATCTGACCTATTCTGGGACCAAAGGCAGGGAACGGGCAGGATCTCTGGTAAGAACAAGCATGAGAAAACAGAAAGGTAAGGGGATGAACAGAGCTGGTCATGCATAAACACGCAGCTGGTCAGTGCCCTTGTCCAGCCTTTCCCTGCACCTCATCAATGCACTCTGTCCTGTTTCTCACTACATGCCTTTTCAGCTCTTCCCTGTGTGAGTGACTCTGATCAGTGTATGTGCAGGGTGTGAGTGCAGCAGCTGGAGTCGCTTCGGGGCGGTGCAGGGACTAGCACCAGGCTGTACATACCTACACAAGCACATTTTGCACTAGCAGGCCTCCACTCTCAGGGGAGTGTGGTGAGGCTACTGGAGATACTGTGCTCGTGCAAATGCTTCATCAGACCACCTTAACCCCCACACCTGACCACGTAACAGGAATGGTCTGCATGCATGGGAATGCAAATACAGCCTCTACCCTCCTGGGCTGCTGGATTTGCTGTCCCTGCCCCCACCATGAGAAACGGAGCACTTTTTGCTCATGGAGCAACTATCATCATCAGCTCCTTTCCTCCCTGCTAAAAAAGGTTACGGCTACACTCACACACTTACACTTGTAAGGGCTGCCAATACCAAACTGTTCATCAGACTTTTCACAGGCAGCAAAATTTCCAAAGCGGGGGCTACGTAACAAATTCTCCTGGGAATCAAAACGCATCTCAATAGAGAAATACCCTCAAAAGGTCAGTCCAGAGGCTTCCGTCTCTCTGTGGCTGCTGCATGAGAGAAGGGTTAGTGCTGCACAGGCAGTCTTCACTGAACAAGCCCTAGCACTGGGCACAGTGTGCACCAGGTGTGTACCACCTCAGTACATTGACTGCTGAGGGACAGGTACTCCTTCTGCACACACGAAGTTCACGTAACACCTGCTGACGTATGGATGGAAAACACTAAACCTGCTCAAAAACAACCCCAAACAACCACCAACCCCTAATCCTCCCGCCCCCCCCCCCAAAAAAAAAAAAAAAAAATAAAACAACCCCCAAAAAACCTCATGCCAAATGACAAAGAAACACTAAGATGAAACTTCAGGATTTATGCATGATAACAATGAGGTTTGTGCCTTCTAAATAAACAACATTTTTTCTTATGCACTCTACACAGACAGAGCTGATTTTATCACTGTCTGCAACAGTGCACTATCCAATTCTTCAAAAAGGTACTTACGATGTCTGCAGTTAAAAAATGGCATTTTACTTCTGTCATCTTTTAAAAACATTTTCAATTACAGAGTAATACACTCTCTTCGTTTTTCTTCTGGGCAAAGTGTACCTGATACACTTCAATAAGGTGCAAAACCTTCATCCATGCAACTCCAAGTCAAAGGAAGAAACACTGGCACAGCACAAAGGCAGGTCTAATGCCCCCTCCTGCTAGTGTTAAATAAAGATGAATAGAGAGGCAACATGTTGGTTTAATCCTAATATTGAGGGAAGACAGACTGAAAGTAGGACTTCCAGTCTTTCTAACACTTATGTTTCGATGCTCACCATCATGTCAGGAAAAGGACATCAGCATTTCGTAAGACAGTATTAAGCCACCATTTAGTAACAGCAAAGAGACTGTATAGCACCAAGTATATGGTCCCTCAACTACCAGAATGCAATGCAAAGTTGTTAATGTAACTTACTACAACAGTGAAATAATGATGTTCTAACATGCCCCCCAATAGTACACAACAAGTAACATTTAAAAATACTTTTAATCCTCCTAGAATTGTGTGAATGCATCAGGGTGTCCAAGCTATAAATACTTCCATAAAAATCTGAGTGCAAAGTTTGATTTTCTCATTTGAATAGCTACCCCCCACCCCCCCCCAAAAAAAAAAAAAAATCCAGAAATAGAAAATTAACATTAAAGTGTTATTCACCAAAGCTGGTAAAGAAGTGTAGCTCCTTGACTGAGGTAACTGCTTTTATGGCCCACCTGATGAAAGCCTGCAGGAAATAGTACACCTGCCTCAGGACCAACTGGAGGCAGGCCAGCGAGCACGTGTCTGAATTACCAAGACTGTCCCTACATCTATCCTCACACAAGCAAACCCATCTTCATCTTCACCACTGTAACTTGTTTAGCTCTTCAATCTGAGCCAGCCTTGACCCTGCAGCTGTACCCTCCAGATCCAACTTTCTTCTGCCAAGTGAAGAGAGATTCTTTACATTATACTCCCACAAGCAGGGATGCTGTGTCTGCAATATTTCATCTGTCTTGCCTCAATATTAGGATCAAACCAACATGATAACTCAGTGAGAAATCTCAACAAAAAAACACAGCTAGGCATGAGCCATAATGCTGAACACCTGGCTTTGACCGTAACTGACCAGAAATTTCCTGAGACCTATGGCAGCTCAAAGAGGTACAGCTTCTCAGGTATTTCCGTATGCTAGTTCTTAGACTTCTTCAGAATTTAGCCTCAATGTCTCAATTTCTCCTCCAATTGTTAATGAGAATATTTATTGCTTTCTCCTCCTGCAACAGGATGAGTATTAAGAAGTATGGAAGAAGTCTGAGGATACCGAGAAGCCAAGTGTTGCAAGGCCTACGCTCTTCTCCAAGACCAACTGTGAGCAATTTCAGAAGATGTATCAGGTGCTGCCTTCTCCTTTAAACTGCACATTTACTAACAGTGCTATGGCTATCACAAGAATACTCTGCATTGTAAGCAAGTTGCCTACAACTCATTTAGAGGCATCATTTAGAAAGAACATACTTACAAGTCATATGAGAACTTCCTCTGAAGGTTAGTCTGGTTCTTCTGAAACCAGTAAACATCTAGCTGTAGCTTTCCATATTCTGTCTGTAACTCTTTCAAGTGTTCTTGAAACCAAAGCAGGATTAAAATATATATTAAAATACAAACACAAATACCTACATGTGTTACAGCACAAGTATCAAGCAACTGATCAAAAACTGCATCCATCTATCATGATCACTACATTTTCTATACAAATGCTCAGATAATTGTTGAATTTATTCATCAAGGATGCACAGGACTGGGTAAGAATAGCCCTTAAGCCTAACATATCAACAAGAACGGTGTAACATAGATTTAAGGAATGCTCTAGCCTGTTTGCAAACCCTTGCTCCACTAGGTTTCAGCCTGGGAAGTTGTTAGATCTGTGAAACACTAATGAAAACACAGTATGAAATGGCATTCACGTTTATTAGCCACCTAAAGAGAAGCTTACAGTGCGTCGCTGAATGATGTGCAGCTTACAGCTGCGTTCTTCAATAACAGAGACACCTACGAGGCATCTGTCTTCATGACAGAAAGCTCTGTGTGAGTGCACCAGAAGGCAGCACCACAACGTGTTTACCTGTGTGTAGAACTAAGGACCTATGCCATAGACTTCCTGAGGAATAAATGGCTAACAACAGATGTGAAGCACCAACACGAATAGAAATTAATTAGCCCAAGTTTTCTTTTTAATACAGGAGTTCGTGAACTCCCCTGGTGCACAACCCAAAGACCTCAGGGAGGAATACAAGCACAGGCTGTAAAAGGTAGCACGAAGAATATATTAACAATACACACAGAAGCTCTTTTAATTCTGTATTATATTATATCATCTAGCACTACATGTCCAAATCTTCCTCTTGTTGAGGCAGATTAGTCTGATGCTTCACTGAATGGGGAGGGAATTAAGCAGATGCAGGATCTAAGTTACTGCTCAGATTAAAGGATCTGAGCTCCTGCACCATCCCCTTGACTTAAGAAAGGCAGCATTCTCAGGAGACACCAGAAAAATGCAAGTCTTAAAGAACAGTAAGAGAGAAGTGAGGACGGGTGTTACAACATACCTCTGAGGCTTTGGATCAATCGTTCATTTACTGTGATGTTACTCATCAGCACTGCCTGGGAAAAGCAAAACAGAAAACAATGTTTTTACTGCACAGGACACTGTGTTACCATTAACACTATAAACAATACCAACCAAAGCACATGTGACAAGACATTTTCTTTGAGAAGTGCTGGGCTACAGCCAAACACAAAAACTTTCAGCTACTCCAGAGATTTACTATTACACAGACTTGTTTTCCCCAGTAAATGGCAGGGGGTGGGAAAATAATCATTGCATTACATAAAAAGAGGAGAAATTTGAAGAGTCTGCTACTAAAGTTGCTTGATGTTTTATTCTGGTTTAATCTCACGACTGCAGTCACAGATTTAGTGTATCTATCCCTTGAAGGATAAATACAGCATAACACAACTGGCTATTAACCACCCTCTCACCAGGGAATCAATACACCTGCATTCAGGCATGCAAAGATGAGCTATGAAAGCATCAGTCACAGCGACAGAGCATTAGTCAGAGCACATCAAGGAACTCCACAAAAGCAACATGAAACCCTTGCATTGTATCACTTTTCTATCTTCTCCCTCACTTTGATAAGAGAGTGCTAGGGTGACCTTACATTCGCTCTCTCAATCTGAAGAGCCAGTCAACATCAGAACATGTTTTGTCTGTTCTTTCAATCAATCCCCCTCTCCCAACCCATAAACATGCCCAAAACACCAGAATATTAACAGAAGTAGGGCAAGTCTAAACTGAATTAATTCCTGTGAGCAAGATGCAGGGTAACTCAGATTCAGTCCGGTGCAGAAGGGTCTTCTTAAGGCTACAAAAAGATGAGATCCACTGACCCTTCAGAACAATACAGTCCCATTTCAGGAACTTACTTCTTATGCTTCACTGCCAATTTCTTTCCTTGTTATCTATCCTTCTTCCAGGAAACCCCAGTGTTCTTCAGGGGTCCTAGATCAGAACTCCCCTCTTATGAAGAGAAGCTGAGGGACATTTTAGCCTTGAGAAAACTGAGGGGGGAATCTTATAAAAACTTTTAAGTATTTGAGGGGTGGGTGTTGGGACGATGGGGTCATTGTTCAGTGGTGCTCAGTGGCAGGACAAGAGGCAGTGGGCAAAACTTGAATACAGGAAGTTCCACCTAAACATAAGGGCAGCAGAGCACTGGAACAGGCTGCCCAGTCTCCATCTCTGGAGACATTCAAAACCTGCCTGGATGCTGTCCTGTGCAACCTGCTCTGGCAGGGATGTTGGACTAGATGATCTCCAGAGGTCCTTTCCAATCCCTACCATTCTGTGCTGTTAATGCTTCGATAGAAATGCCAAGTTCCTTGATTATCACCTCCAAGGTTTGCATCACTGGCCATTACCAGACACTACCAATAGACTAGAAGGAGCAGTACAATGTGGCAGCTTCAGGTTCCCACAGTTTGGTATGTTGCAGTGAGGTTTTTTTCCCTTAAAATGAAACTCCCAAATACCAGGACCACCTATTTGACAGTAAATCAAGCAAGTATCAAATGTTTTGTATCTTAGCACAATTAACTATTGTGATTAGCTGAAGTAAATAAAATAATTTGCCATGTGAAAAATGCTCCTTAAATCACAAGGGAACACACCAAGCACAGCTCGATCTTTTTGGATTGCATATAAAATGCCCTTTCCTCAATGGAAAGCACCTGCCTCCCTGAACTTGTGGTAAGAGTCCAGGAAAGAAAGAAAGAAAAAAAAAATCACAAAAATCTAGTTAGCTGTTTAACTTGAGCAGGAACTACTGTTTAATAATTTACAGGGCAGTGCTCCAACTGCCAGCTTTCAATCTGTCCGTACCAATGTCAAGTCTTCCATTCCTCCTTCTGTCAGCCAAACGTTAAGTAAGCTTCACCTCATGTCTGTGAACTAGGCAGACAGTATTTTGGGGCAGAGGGGTTATGCAGGCCAAGAAAACAAGCTGCTGGGAAATACTCAGCTAACATGGGCCAAAACTCAGTTCTAGGAAGAAACACTTTAAATCCAATTCAACCCACGAAACAATACCTGTGATTCCCAGGAGTGAGAATTTACCTCTTGGAACTCACTTTATCACCAAAATCTTCTGTGGCAGAGTAACTCTGTAACATAGAACTAACTCCTTTAAATGTGCAAACATACCTAACACCAAGGTCCCTGTGACTGTCACAGAGGAAAAGTCCATCTCCTGATTGGAGTCAATGCTGTGGAAGGCAGGTCTTCAGAAAAAAAATACTCAAAAGCTACATGGCCACCAGCAGTGATGGAAAAACCTTGCTGCAGCCAGAAAACAAGATTTTTTAAACAACAACTGCCAGAGATGTATTTATTTTTTTTATTCACCACAGAACATGTCTATGTAAGTTGTACTCCATGTTAAGTTACTGCTTAAAAAAAACCCAAAACATAACACAGAAATACCTACAGGAAGTTTTGAGATACATTATTTCAAGGCATACATTTTGAGTGCATGCTGTGAACTATGTGAGTCTACTTGATCCAATTAATGCCTTATGCAGTGGTCTCCATAATCATATTCCCCAGAGGCATCACTACAGTAACTCCTTCAGCATGTGCTACCATCATAAATCAATCTAACCGAAGCACAGGGAACTGATGTTGGTATGTGCTTCCTAACACTGAGTACACACAGTGTATATAAAAACATGAGATAGCACAGAGGGAAAAAGGAGTAAAACGAACAAAAAAAAACTTGATGAGGGTGAACACTGGTTTCAGAACTGAAACATAAAAAATAAGGAACTTCACATTCACAAACACAGCTCTCACAAGGAGAGAAAAAAAAAAAGAGCCACAGCACCAATAAATCAGATGCTAAGAACAAAACCATACTGGGAACAAAGCAGGCTGGGAGGGCAAGTTTTATACATGCAGCAGCAAGCATTTACAATTAAACAGGGAGAAGAAGGATATCTATTTCATTATTAACTCAAACTGAACTAAGTCCTTAGTGCAAAATAAGGATCAGTTCTGCCTTGCACCCTGGTACCGCTCCCCACCACCAATGCTGACAGCACAGCACAAGCCATGTTTTGATTATGTTTTTCATCTCTTAATTAAATCTGGAAATTCCCACCTCCCTTCTGAATTTTTCCAAACACACACACCCCCCCCACACACACATTTCCCTAGTCACATCTATCATCAATTCTTTTGTCTCTTTGTAATCTTCTTCACCACTCTGAAATAATCTTCAGGAGTAAAGAAGAAAGGCTTTTTTAATTCTAGAACATGAGATTAATGGCTAACTGCATATTAGTAAACTGGGGAAAAAGTTAATTCTTAACAAAGCATTTCCTTTTTAGGTTGGTCTGTGCACTGTGCACTCCTGTGTATTTCAGTGGAGGAACACCAATTGAAGCAAGTCTAAAACAAAGTCCAAAATGGAGGAGATAGTTTATTTATACCTTTTTTCTCACTGAACTGAATTCTGTTCAGAAATTACAGTCCTTCCACCATCTCCAGCAAAGCAACCCCTCCCCCAACTACCACCACCAAAAACAATTTTAAAAAACAACCAACCCACCTCTATTCCCTAAGAGTGATCCTGGGAACTCTTGGGACTCAAATTTTGTTTCAAAGCAATCTAATTAGCAATTTAATTTATTTATTTTTTTTGGTGATGAAGGACATGTGCCCCATGAAGTGGTGCAGCTCAGCCCTCAAAACTGCAGAAGCCACAGAAATTCCAAAGTTAACAACTTCTCACACTCTCAGCCGAAGAAAGGAAATTGACATAAATTACTAGGAAATAGTTTTGCAGGGCAACAGCAAGTGGATTGGAGAACAGACCTCTGCAGCTACAGAACTTCCTTCACATTATTATATTTAATTAAAATCCAAATAATAAACAGTGTAAATGGAACCCTATGTTGTGAGAATCTCAGTAACAAACCTTTACAGGTATATGTAATATACTTTCTGCTTTTCTTTTGTCCATTCATTTTGCCATGAAGACATAGAAGGGTTCCAGAAGTTAGCACTTAAGCTACACATACTCTAAATCTCCACTGTTTGGGTGCCTACAGCTCAGCTGTGCCCATTCCACACATTTTTTTCCTCTGCCACGTGAAAATGTATTTTAAACAGAGGTAGCCTTCTAGACCCCTGCTGTACCAGGTATGAGTAAGCAGGCAGACTTCTCTTCCTAGTTTAGTAGCACCATGCTATGGCAGGCAGAGTGGGGTGCAGGAAAGCCCTCGCTGTACCTTTTCAAAACTGGCAGACACAACATCCTTTGGTTTAAAAAAACAAAGCCAAAACAGACATAGGCACCTTCTCCTTTCCACCCTGTGCCCCCACCCCTCCCTGCCTGCTGTTATTCCTTCTGAGCAGAGCAGGCTCTCTGCATACCAATAGATATTTTGTCTCTGAAGGCTGTGCTGGGAATTGAAATTTTCCCAGAGGGAAGGGATCTGGGAGCAGCTGTGCCTGTGTTAGAAGAAATGAGCAACGGGACAGTGACGTGCTTCACATATAATGTAGAAAGTTCCTCCCCTCACCTCAGTAAAACAAGATGTGGGCTGGGGAAGAATTAAATAAATCCAAAGAAAATGACAAGCCACAAAAGCAAGCTCTAAGCAGTTAAAGATAAGCGAGATTACACTTATTGTTCTCCTGTTAGGCTCTTCAAAAAGGCGATTGTGGCCGCATGCACCCCAGAAGCTACGAGTCCTGAATAACAACCATACAGAATACTGTTCTTTAGGAAATTGCTTATGGATTAGAAACTCTTGCACTCCTGACTCTTTATCTGTTGTTAGTAAGAGTTCGTATAAGCTCTCTTGATCTCTTCAGTCTATTTCTGTATGCATTTCCAAAAGCCATTTGCTAAATCTACATTAATCCTGAAAAATTCTAGCAGATTTTTTAAAAGCAGACTGGTGATAGAAGTGTTTTTATACATACTCAGACCTCAGAGAACAACAACCACCACAATTTCCTGGGATTACCTTGCCTCAGAGAATGGCCACACCACAGGATATTTCAGACCCCAACTACCTCCTGCCGTCTATGCCCTCACCCTGTAAGCAGCACAGAGACAGCTGTACTAGAAAAGGTGGCAGATCTAACTCAAAGCAGTCTCCACACTGCCACTGACTAACGTGGCAAGTATCTTACTGGCACCTTAGTGTGGTTTGAAACTAAATCAGTGGCACGATTATCCCATATTTTATCATCAGAGTAGTAAGACACAGTAAGCAGAGATGAACTGCAATTAAGATGGGTCTCAAATGTTACTTGAGATTTGCTCTTGGTAAGCAGTCCAGATTGTGAAACTTTGTTCCTGTACAGATTTCTTAGATAACCACAAGAAATAGTAATATCTCTCTGAAAAAGAGGGGATTTTGAGACAAACTATTCAATTCCTACACATCTGCTGAAGGCATTTTCTTTTTTTTTTTTTTAATTTATTTAAGAACAACACGGACAAAATAAAATCCCATTTATCACAAAGATCTAGTTAGTTAGACTTTATATTGCTTGTAAAGTGAGTTGAGAGACTAAAGGTTTGAATTGCATTCATCCTTCCTGGACTAGGTAAATACTTGCTGCTAATCCCCATGGGGCAAATAAAAGTTCAGGACAAGGAACAAGGTTCCCATACTCAGAAAGGTTGAATTCATTGCTTAGCTTCCAGTAATCCTGAATCCCCTGGAATCCACAGAGATGAAAAACAAGGAGATGTGTGTGCACAAATATGTGTGTATGCACATGTGAATATACCACACAAACTTATACATGAATACACACACACACAAAAAGCACTCCAACAGACTTTTCTTATATTCCTCATCCCACTGTTAAATAACATCTGATCCTGGACAGCTTATTCACATCAAGGTCCTTACTGAGGAGAACTAAGCTTTCCCTCTCTTCTCTGTAACCCTATCAGGGGCATTCCTAAATTACAGTGGATGAATCCATACCAACTTACCTGATACAATCTTTAGGAAAAAAAAACCAAACCAAAACAAAAAAAACCAAAAAAAAACCCCAAACAGGTTCCTGGTAAAACAAGTCTCCCTTCTTTTAAATTACAGTTGCAAAACAAACACCATCTGTGCAGGATATTTGCTCATGTGTCGCAACAAGGGTGAATTCTGAATGTGCCACAAAGTGGTGCACAGGCAGATACATACTCGTTCTCAGGCTTCTGAGACATGTTCTTCTCCAGTCACAAAAGGCAGAAGACAGGACATGTGTCCACTGCACCACTTTTATCTAATGCTTCCTGCAGCATCAGCTCCTGGGCTTTCAACATGAAGCTTTGTAGAACTAATCCATTACTGAATAATTTTATTTTAGGATTTTGGAGGGAAAAAAAGCAATACATAGAACAGCAATACATAAACAGCTATACAAAATCTACTTTGCCAAGTATCCTGCCACTAACACTGGGTGCCAAATCAACAGGAAGGCACAGTATTTACCAAGGAGCAGGTACTTCTGGACGAGGAACACTTAAGGCTAGAGCTGGAACAAACACCTTTGTATTGGGTGACAGGGCAGGTGTTTGTCCAAAATTATCCAGTTACTTTTTAGTCCACACAGACTCACTACAACTGGGTATTATGGATGTCACACACTTGCAGCTTCACCATCTACTGCATGGAAAGCACGTCTACCTTGTATGAACTACAACTTGCTGAAGTCTGTCAATGGATGGAGAACAGCCACATCATCTCTCTCCCAGCCTCAAGACTTTCCAGACCATTCAGAATTCTGGAGATTCCCACAATGGCTCCCTGTAACTGGCTGTTGTACAGCCTTTAACCTACACTGAGGATTCCTGTACAGAATCTACTGCACTACCAGTGATATTTTGTTCGTGTGCCGTAAGTTTTAAGCAGCAAACCATCACCTAATGGTGAACCCTTTACCTCAAGAGCACCTATTACCATCAGATATGTCTGCTCAGTCTGCTGAAAGTAATAGTCCTGGAAAGCTGATCTATAAACTTCAGTCAAGAGACTCCACAGGAAAAGCAATAAACCCAGAATAAATACTCTCAGCCAAATACTTCTGGTAACAAGAAGAAAAGTGATATTTACAGCTACCAGCCATGTCTGAGACAATACCAGCACGCAGAGGAACACACACAGCAATATAGTTTGCAAGATACTGCACGGCAGTATTTGTACACACTCCTATTTGAGTAGGTACGTTCACATTCTTTACAAAGGACTTCACTCCTCTGGCAATGCCGCACTGTCAGGAGCACTGCCACAAAAGGCTAGCCTAACCTTCTGATGCCTCCCTGTGCTATTGGCTTTTGGACGCAGAAGACCGAGGTCCCACAAAATTTGTAATGCATTTAAAACCAAACATCAACCATTTGTGCCTACAAATGTATGCAAGTATCTCCAGGAATACAAATATGTGTGCTGCTACAGCTTCTTTTCCTTAAGTTTTAAAACACTAGCACAAAGGAAATAAAACAAGAGAGGCCAACCCAAGATGGGTAACAATGATTTACAGGGGGGTGGAGGTTTTATTCAGACGTGCTGTTACTTGTGGCTTCTAACATTCCACATCTTACACACCGAATGCTATAGTGTGCACTCAATGTCCACTTCCTAAATATTATACAATGACACATAAATTAAATGCTTTGCCTCAACAACACTAACTGTGTGCCCATCAGTTGCAACACTGGAGCAGTCTTAGAGAGAGTGCCTTGGCTAACCAGTCTCAGAGAAAGCCATGGCTATAAAAGGCCCTACCTTCTCTTCCTGATGTACTCTGTTGACATTTTCCATCTGAAAGCTGTGCAAGGACTGGATTTTGTCAATCTGCTGTCGCTGCTTCTCTAGCTCCCCTTGGAATTCGTTCTTCTTGAGCTCCACGGCACCCCTCTCCGCTGCCGCCCTGCGGACTTTGCCTTCCAGATCCATGACGCGACCCTAAGGAAGAGGAAATTAGCCAAAGCGAATAGAAATGCTTCCCCCTCGTAGGGCTCTTCTCAGATGCATCCAAGGAAGAGAAACATTGCCAGAATTAACAATGCTAATGTCACCGGAGTCCTGTGCCAGCTGATGATGCCAGACACAGACACACGCTGGTTTTACATAAATTACCCATACAGCACGTTCTGTAGAGACTACCACAATTTCAGTCACAAATAACAGAAATTGAAAGCTGCCTCAGTACTTGAGCTTAAATTTAAAAAAACAACCCCAAACAACAAAACAACCACCTCCACCAAAAAAAAAAAAGATCACAGTCTACAATCTTTCTGACGTACAGAACATTTTTTGCATCTGAACTAGGCAATTCTGACATCAGTGCACTTCCCAGTGTTGATCCTAAACTAACTCTGAAGGAAACCCCATCTCTCAAAGGAGTATGCTTTCTTGAATGACCTGGGATGGAGCAGAGTTAGGACAACACTGCCTAACTTTTACATAAACAACTGATGGGTGGCTGCTACACGCAAATACATTCATTTACGAGGAGAAAATCGTAATTATTTGAGATTACTTCAACAGCAGTGATGACCAGAGGAAAATTCAACACCATCATGTAGTGCACATATAATCACAAAAATTCAAGGTAAGGAATGAAGCCTGATGCTACTGACAGCTTTTTATTTAGAGTACCAATTCAGTTTTGCAGGACATTGTTTCTAAACATTCTGAGATAAATTCACTCTTTGGCAGCAAGGACGAACACAAAGACATGTGGGGATGTCCTGCATTTGGCAGAGATAGAGTTAATTTTCTTCCTAGCAGCTGGTGCAGTGCTGTGTTTGGGAGTAGGGATGAGAGGAGTGCTGATAACACACTGATGTTTTAGTTGTTGCCAAGCAGTCAAGGGCTTTTCAGTTTCTCATGCTGCCCTGCCAACAGGAATGTGGGGGGCACGCAAGAAGCTGTGGGGGTACACAGCCAGGACAGGTGACCCAAACTGGCCAGAGAGGGTATTCCATACCATGGCATCATGCTCAGTTTATAATTGGTGGGTGAGCTGAGAGGCTGCACAGCAGCTTGCGGGGGATCTTAGGGTCTTACGCAGCAGCAGCCTGGGGCCTTGAGCAGCAGCTGGGGGTCTCACACAGCATCAACTTCAAGTTGATGGCATGTGTCTTCTCAAGTGACTGCTATGTGACTAAGCCCTGCTTTCCTGCAGATGGCTGAACACCTGCCTGCCCATGGAAGCAGGCAATGAATCCCTTGTCTTGCTTTGCTTGAGCAGACTGAGAGGTGTGGCAGCTAGACATCTTGCACGGCATAGGCTTTGGGTGGTGAAAAGCTGTGCTGCTCATCACTTGGTTTATATATAATACTTATTATTATCTTCCTTTTTTTGGGCTGTCTATTAAAGTGTTTTTATCTCAACCCATGAGTTCTCTCACTTTCCCCTCTTCCAATTCTCTTTCCCATTTCACTGGGGTAAAGCGAGCAAGCATGTAGATGGGGCTTAGGTGCTGTTGGAGCTAAACCAGAAAATATCAAAATCATTTACCCAGGCAGAAAGACCTGAGACTTCCAGATGGATTAAGAAACAGCTCTAATAAAAACTGTGCATCTTCCAAGACTTCAAGAAAATTGACTATATCTTACATCACAGTATGCTGCACATTACTGCTCACGTACTTTGCTTCTCTGCCAGAGAAAGCAAGGGAACAGAAAAGGGGGAGGGGAACACCTGCAGTTTAGCTGGAAAGAGCAAAGAAAAGCACTTATTCCATTTCAGCCATAATGGCTGCAAAGTCTTGCCAACAAATAGAGAGACTGACAGAGTGCTTCAGAAGCTCCATCCTCACCTTCAGCTATGTTTTTATTTCATTCAGAGTGCATGACTACCCTGAAGTGAAATGATTTTCAAGCTTACTTTGGGAGAAATGTACAAGATGACATGGTAAATCAGTAACAGTAAAGAGGACCTTACATCTCTAAGGGACTGAGATCAAGAATAAGTTAGTATGGTAGCTCATTTTCTTCTTTATCAGCAGCTTCATGGCTGTGCAGCAAAGCTTCAGCAGGACTGACACAGTTACTACCTGCTGGTAGCCACCATGCTGAAGCCACTGACTAAAAGGAAAACAAGGGATGGCCAGAATCCCAGGAGACAGGGCATCGCACCCTCCACCAAAGGCAAGCTAAGAAATACCCTTCACCACATGGCCAGAGACACATGTTCTGTTTGAACAGAGCCCTCTGCAAGGTGAAACACAGTTCAATTCCAACCACTGTCAACTCAGTACTAGAATTTGGCTCAGCTACAACTCCAGTGGAAAAAACTTGGGAGGAGCTCTCACCAGCCACATATGATCAGGAGGTTGTTAACTTAAAAAAAAAAAAACCCGAAACCAACAAAATACCCACACACTGTCACAAACCAGAAACCTACAGGTACTCCTCTATTTCAGAAAGTATGATCCAGAAAGGATTAAACCCAAGCTCAACAGTCACAGAATACACAGATATTATTAGAAAAATAGCAGGCAAGGTAACTATTCCATTTGAGTTCTACATCCTTTTTAGGAAAGTTTTCCAAGAAACTTAAATTCAGATTTTTTTTTAGACACTGTTTCTTAACAAGCTAGATTTCCTTGTACTTGGTAGGAAAGCATAGATATGTCCTTCTGAGTCATGCAAGAGAAAGAAAATCTAAAGAGATGAGTAAACTGCAGGTGCCCATTTAGATTAAAAAATGGAGTACCAGTCTCAATGTACACTCAGGAAGTCAAACAAGAGCACAGCATCTGCCACATATGTAAACTGAAACAGAAGACACCTGAGCTCTTTTCTATGAGCAGAGGTAACAAGCACCATACACAAAGGTCTTCCAAGTTTTGGGTCCCCTTTGTCTGCAAACAGGCATTTCTCCGGTTTCCCTCCCCCAAACTCCCATTACTGAGAAGGCACAACTGTAATTTTCTGTGAAAATTCCTACAACAAGCTGAAGCTCTTGGCCCACCAAAATGCAGAGGAAGGATCATTCTTTCTGGGGACTACTTCTATTAAACGCACAAGCACAGGACGACATGCAGAGCGACAGGGAAGTTACCTGCAGATCCACGCTGCGAGAACTTGCAATCCAGTAATTGAAACCCAAAACAACGATGCATGCCACGAGCACGGCCACGAGGAGAGGCGGAGACTTCATCCCTCGGCAGCTGCTTCCTAGCCCTACCATTTCAAGAAAAAAGCCAAACCCAAAGAGCCACTCAGCGTGGAAACCTGCGAATTAAAACAGACACATTAAATGGTACTGTCTTCTACAGTTATTTTATACACACAACCAAACTTTTACTGCACTAACACAGCAGCTCCTTGGCTGAAGGGACTACACCCAGGCAAGCATACTGCCTAGGTATTTCCATCTGAAGGGCAAAGTCTATCTTCTACCATCAGCTTCACATAAAGCTTCACATGGACTCAAGGAGAAAGTTCTGAATATTCCTAACAATACAATGAAAATCTGCAATAGACAGAACAAATCAACCATTTTTTTTCCAGTATATTCCACACAAAACGCTAGTTAGACAACACTGGTCTACACAAAGAGGATAGATTCCTTGTTATCTCATTCAGTTGGAAAATAAAACTTAAGTCTCCCTGTTTCAGGAGTAACATGCTTCTCCAACGTGGGTACTTTTGATTTATTACCTCTGATAATACTATTTTAACTTTTGGTTCCAATCCTGTAAATAAATCGAACTGAACCAAATCACTTTAAGGATAACCTGAAAAAAAAAAAAAGAAACCACCAACAAACCAACCCACAAACCCTAGAGGAATAAATACACTAAGAAGGCAGCAAACATTGTTCCTTTGAATGGTAAGTTGTATTAAATGATGTTTGTTTCGATCCTCAGCTGCTTTCTCTGCTCCTAACTGAAAATAAATAACCTTGCTTTAATGTATAAGCAGTAGTAAGAGTACTACTGGTTGCTACTGAGACTTGGGTTTCTTCTGTGGAACCGCTCATTTAAATAGAAATGTAAGGACAAAGCGCAGATGCAATTCTGTTTGAAAAAGGACATATTCATCCCATCGGATGAAAAAAACCCTTGTCTTCATGAGTGTACTAGCACCTCGATCAATGAAACCCCGAACTCCACCGGGCATCTTGGACACAGTTTGTGATAGATTGCTCTTTTGTAAACCAAGATCAATTTTTTTCTCTTCTTGCACTCCTGCAGACAGAAGCCAGCAGAAATGAGCACAGAAGACCAAATGGGGAGCTAACACGGATGTATGACAAGGCACTCACTAAAACTGAAACGGGCGCCTCTACTACTAGGTGCAGTCTCTCAAGGTGCACACTCTTAAATAAACCAACTTCTTCCCTGTGGATGCAATGCACAGGTTGTGAAGTATTTAAAAATTAATAAACAGTAGCAACTTTCAAAGGGTTTAGATGTGGACATATGCTGTAATCACAGAGGAGGAAGGCGATGTCAGCAGTTAGCAATTGCAGAAATCCTGATTCTACTTGTATATGTAGCACTTAAGTCCTTCAACAGCTCACCTTTACCTAGGCATACGCCTCTGCAAAACCCCATCTTTGCATTCAATTTATGATAAAACCCTTTTTATCTTCTTTTCTCAGCTTGGAGTGCACAATACTGACAGTCTGGTGAAGGTTTCTGAATCTATTTTTTCATCTGAAGTCTGCAGGATACATATGGAGCCCAAGAGCAAAAATACAGCTTCCTGAAAACGCTGCCTCTTCAAGGGCAAACACACATACCTGCAAAAAGTAATCGAGCCCAAAGCAGATCAAAAAAAGCATGCATAGCAGCACAGGTCTGACACCCAAGGCCAAATTCTTGCCCAAGGAAACCTGAGCTCCAGAGCAAACTGATTCACAGAGCACAGCTCCTGCAGATACCCCTGGGGCCATGGACTGCCAAAAAAGCAAAGGCATGGGGAACAACCATGCAATTTTTGTTGTAAAGCAAATGAACCCCAGATACAATAGCCTAAAACTGCACACAGAGATACACAGAAATTTCCCATACAAATTCCAATTTCAGACACACATCCATCTAGCACAGCTATTCCCCTGCTGTGTCACCCTAAGAGGGGCACCTGAGAACTACAGGGCCACCTCACGACTTACAGATTCCCTAAAACCCAAGAGCAATAGACGTCCCAACTGGCAAGAAAGGAGAGGTGGAAAGTTGGGATGATCAGCACTGCCACATCAGCTCAGACAAAATAACTGACTCATTCTGGCTTACTGGAATGAAATACGACATTTCAAAACACCTATATGGGAACTTGTCATGAAGTCATTCGTATCCTGTTCTTCATTTCAAGAGTTATTATTCGGTACATACACTCAAAACCATGGAAAATTTACTAAACATAGCACTGAGGCAAGACAGAGTGCATCATTCCAACTGTTACTTGAGTCAAATAATCAACATTTTCCTCCTATCAGTCAGAAACAGAGAAAGCAGCCCACATTACCAGCAGAAGGAACTGGCACTGGAATTTGGCTACTGGATAAATCTGCAGGTCTAGCCACTTAGCTCACAAATCCTCGGGTGAAGGAACTCTCTTGTTCAAAGGCAGGATGACCAGCGCACCACGCAGCTCAAAGCACAGGTGCAACACCATGCTGAAGGAGTGCCAACACACCTACCGATTACACAAGCCCTCAGCAGCCTCAGCAGCTGTTGTGTTCTCAGCTATTAAAAACAAGCAGGCAAGAAAGCTTTGGCTTCACCAAAGTGTGTTTGACCTCAAAACATCGTCCTTGCTCACAAAGGCAGGGCTGTTTGCCCTTAAAATCCTTCATGTCAACTGGGAATGTATTTTTATGCTGAACAGATGGAAAGAGAAGATGGAGAGGAAAGAGATGAAACATCAAAAAAGGATCTTCTGTCTGAACATGCAGACCCAAAACACTACATTGATTGCATTATTGATAGTCCCTCTCCCATGAGTTTAAAAATAACGACTGTTTAAGTTTCTATCACGGATACACACGTGGATTTTGGAGGAGAAATAAGCAAATCAGCTCAGTAAGTACATTTACATGGAAATGTATTTGTACATCCTGTTTTCCAGGAAACATCTGGTTTGATAGTTGAGTTGAAAATAAAAGAAGTTTCTGACTTTATGGCTACGAAAGTGATTTTCCTGAACATGAAGGCATCCATCTTTCATCAGTATTTAGTACTGATGTGAAAATGAGATGATGTTATCACGTGCATAATGCTCTGCATTTGGTAGAGCATAAAATTCCTGACTTCTCCACAGCAGATGCCATCCTTCTGCTTGGGCAACCTAGCAGTGCTTCATTGAGGGAGATATGTTTTAGACTCGGAGATGTTCAAGCAAACTAACATATAACATACTTTTATTTCCCATATTAATATCCTATCAGTCTGAGCAATTCTTCCTTTTACAGTACTCAGCTGAAGTAGGATCGCTGGTACCCAGCAATCTTCCAATTAAAAAGCATGCCAACGAAGTCTCAAGACCAAGACACAAGAGGCAAAGACAGAGCTAAATACCTTGTGCACTTCAGGCTCCCAGAAGGAAAGCCAAGTCTCTCTGCTAGCAAGGTCCAGCTCTGTGTATCTGCAAAGACCCACCAAGCAGGAACAAGCAGAACAGATGAAGAATTCAGTAACAGCAGTGCACAGCCAGAGGAAAGCAAAAAGGGTCCCTAACGCCCCAGTTCTGACTAACTATCACCTCCAGCACCCAGCCACTGCATGCTGCAAAGCCAAAGTCAGAGCAGCACAGGAACGCTGTACCATGTGTGGCTGGAGTAACCACTGAGAAGAGAAGGCACATCTTACTTGGAGGTCTGCAACCCCGAGTAAGGACAGAGATTCAGGAAAAACGCTCTGGAAAGACAAGGCCATAAATGGAGACATAAAGGGGAAAAAAACCACCATGGACCCAAGGGCCACCAGCCAGTGCTGAGGGGACACACAAGTCATCCCAGCCATACCAGCTAACAGGTGACCACACTGCCCAGGCTGGGGAAGCTTCCTCCAACTAAGAAACCCCCACAGACAGACCCGCCTTCTGCAGACTCTTCACCCATATCTGGAGGAAATTATCTGGGGTTTTTTCAGATGTTTCCGTGAAATTCCTAAGTCTGGCTGCTTGAGTAAATATATACCAGCTTAGCCAAGCAGGCTAGTCAAAACTTTTTCCATGGACATGATGAAATGAGACTAAGAGGTACTAGAAACCAGAATTTAAAAGAAACCCAAATGAAAAACAAACAAACAAACAAAAACCCAAAAAAACCACCCAAACACACATTCCACCCCTGCAATAATGCCCAAACACCCCACTTTTAAAATGTTATTCCATAAAAATCTCATGGTTTGGGGACAGATAAAAATGCAGAGGTGACAGAAATCAGACAAAACCTTTCACTTTTGTCTTCATATATACAGTTAACATAGAGTAGTGATCATCTTTGAAAGATATACCCAGTTGTTCACTCACGGCTGGATGCTACCCACAAGTACCACCACTCACAGCAGTCACCAGGTGAGAACCCGTTGCAGTCAGCAGCAACCTTTATGCTTTGAAGGATGCACGGACAGACTTCAGGGGTCAGAAACTGGGTCCCATTCACCATCACAAAACATGGCACACAGATTTCTTGCCATCCTCTCTGCAGCAGCGCTGTTTGGGATTGGACTTTATTTAAGTTTGAAAGTCAAAAGAACCAAATGTTTTTCTAGTGGAGATTTAGTATGTACAATGTACTTTATTCAGTGGTTCCCAGTGACAGGCCAAGGGGCAATGGGCATAAACTTGAATATAGGAAGTTCCACCTAAGTACAAGGAGGAACTTCCTTACTGTGAGGGTGGCAGAGCACTGGGACAGGCTACCCAGAGAGGTGCTGGAGTCTCCATCCGTGGAGATACTCAAAATGCACCTAGATGCTGTCCTGTGCAGCCTGCTCTGGCAGAGGGGTTGGACTAGATGACCTTCAGAGGTCCCTTCCAATCCCTATCATTCTGTGATTCTGTGCACTTAAGCCTGCTGACCACAAACAGATTTCTAAGTAACTTTCACAGGGATCCACAAACTGTGGGATGAACAGGAAAAAAAACCAAACCAGCAAAAACCCAACACAACCAAACAAGAACTCCTAAAACCTTTAATGACAGGCGCTTTTTAAAGTCCTGTACTCTGGACAACTGGCTCACTTCATAGTGTCAACCACCCCTCAAAAAAACCCCAAACTTCAAACACAAATGCTGCAGGGTGCCACTGAGTCACTATTTGCCCAAACCATCAAAGTTACACTTTTTACAGGAACAGGAAGGGGAGAAGTATTTATAGGACAAAGTGTTCAGCTCTCATCCTTCTCAGGAGTAACTGTAATGTGATACTTAGGTCTTATTTTCTAACGCATTTTAAACTACAGATAACAGATCAGAAGAGTATGAAAATACTGAAAAAGTGTTATGTGTTTGGGGGGAGGGGGTGGTTGGGGTGGGGTGGTGACTGTTACCACATTTTTGAAACCAGGAAGTACCTCTTTATTTCAAATGACTACTTTACAAGAAGCTAATGACCAATCACCCACAATGTCCCCACCCTTTACCTCATGAAAGAAAAATGCCAAACAGGGATGTGTAGCTAGAAAGATGCCAGAAGTTCAGGTAGGTGTCTGCTCTGATGAAGGAAGTTAGGTGACCAAAGGTAACCTGACAAAAATCTTCTAAAGTACCCGTAAAAAGTTTATGGACATGCTGTCTAGGTGTACTTGGAGACAATACTACCAACACATGAAAACACTGTGTATGAAAAAAACCCTAAACTTACATACCTGAAGGATCTCAATAGCTACTCAGACTAACTGTTGCGCTTTTTCCTTTAAAACATGATCTCGTCAGGATCACAATTAACAGGACACCCACTTGATCTTAAAAAAAGACATCAAGTTTAGTACACGAGTACATCAAGTTTAGATGCGGGGTGAGGAAACCACAGAATTGCTACTGTTCCCCCATCCCTGTAACAATACATGTCTGTCTTCCACTCTAAAGCATGCAAACCTGTGCTGGGGGTGTGTAGAAATCAGCACTGCAAATAGTTCCTCAAGCTAGTGAAGTGCTGTTAGGGTGTAACATGAAGGACCATTCAAATGAAGGCAGGTTGGAACTAGATGATCTTTGAGGTCCCTCCCAACCCAAAGCATTCTATGATTCTGTTAAAAAGACTCAAGCGAAGCCCAAGGTTAATTAAAAGCCTGATCAATTACTGCTGTCTTTAAGGAATCCAATTAAGCAAAGCCAGGTGCACCTCCCGGGTGCAGGAAATAAACCCAGTGTTTACTGTGCACCCAGCAGCTGAGGAGGTGGGCAAGATGCTTTGTGAAGTAGAGCTGGGGAGGTTTCTGAAAGCATAATCTTGCAAAAAGCTGCTGGCCACCCCAGCAAGGGTGAAGGAGGAGAGGTGCCCGCAGTTCAGCCTGCAGGGAGGGAAAGCAGCAGGGCTGGCTCCAGGGCAGCGGGAGGGTGAATGCTTCCAGGGCACAGCCCTGCTTGGAAGGGACCTTCGAAAGACCATCTGGTCTGACCTTTCCTGGGAAGGGGGCCTGCGTGAAACTGCCTCACACCCTGCCCTGTTATGGACCTTTCTGACTGCTAATACCATAGCGTCATTACTTCTCCCCAGGCTGTGCATACCTGGGCTGGCTTTGGACTCAGCGCTCAGTCTCTGTGCAAATGAGGTGAAGAAGAAAATAACACAATGCAAAGCCGTTAAGCGCCAGGTACGCACGCAAGCCAGACCCAGGCGAATCGCCCCGGCACCTCCTCTAGCATCGACCCGCAGCGAGCCAGAAGTTCCCGCGGGACGGAGCCCGCCCGGGGCCGCACCTTGTCGCCTGCTCAGCGGGCCTCGCCTCCCGCCAAGGGCAGCGGCTGCCGTTACCTCCCCCCCACCGTCACACACACACCCCCTACGTCGGAGGCTCAGCTCGCCTTCCACCGCCGGCCAACCGGCCGAGAAGAGACCGGCTGGGCAGACACAGCCAAGGGTCGGCAGGCCGCGGCCCGGGGCCCCTCACGCTGCACCGCCCACCCCCGGCCGGGCCGAGCGACCCGCCTCCGCCGTCCGTCTACCTCAGCCGCCGCAGAGGCTGCCGTGCCGGGGGACGGGACTCCCGGCAGGCCCGACTGCACCAGCCCCCAGCCCAGCTCCGCGGGCTGCGGCGGGGCCGCGGCCCCTCGCCTCACCTCGCCTCGCCGCTGGCGGCGCCCCCCGCCGAGCAGGAAGGTGGCGGCCGATGCCGCGTCTCCCGTAGCCGCCGCTGCCGCTCTGCCTCGCCGCGGGCGCCGGCGGCAGAAGGCACGGCGGGCAGGAGAGAGGAGAGGAGGGCAGCGCCGGGCAGGAAGTGCTGGGTGCGGAGGAAGTCTGGCGGCCGCAGGGGCAGTGAGCGCTCCCGGGCAGCCCCCGCCCAGCCCCGCCCCGGCCCGCCGCCACCTCCCAGCGCCCCTCGTCTGTGGCACCGCAGGGCCGGAGCCGTCCCGCGACTCGGGAGGGGATCTTCCGCCGGCCGCTGCCGCCCGCGCCCCGTCCCACCGGCGCCCCCGCCCGAGGGGCGCCCGGGCTCTGCAGCGGGGCCGGGGCGGCGACAGACCCCCGCGTCCGCGCCTGCCTGCGGTAAGCCGCCGGGCAGCAGCATCTCCCGCCCTCGCCTCCAGCCTGCGCGTTCTGTCCGGGTGGCTCAGGCAGAGCCCTTCACCGGAGCCTTAGCCGAGGTCCGAATTTTCAGTCTCGATCGCCACAGGCGCCTGAGTTTCTGGAAAGGGGCGTGTGGGAAGTGCTGAGTCCCCGAAACCGGAGACGAGTGAAATAAAAAGCTCTGGAAAGCCGCCTCGGTATGCGGTGGGTTTTTGACAGCCAAATGGATGAAGCAGGTGTTTCCTTTGTTCGAAAATCTCAAAGGAAAAAAGCAAAAGCAACGTGTTTCTTCCATGGTTATTAACCCGGCCGGGTGCTCCCACCGCCTGGAGGTGGCACGTTGCTCCCGTCCGCTTGCTTTTGCAAGTGTGAGGTCATCAGAGTGGAAGAGAATAAAAAACCGCTGCAGCAGCAGTTGCGGGCAGTGGAAGGCACAAAAGAACGTACCCATCTCCAGTAGAAGTGGTTATTTTGAGATCGATTTCCTTAACGACATGGTAGCTTTAAGACAAAATAATAAAACTGGTAACTGAACAAAGAGCAGGGATTTATCAAAAATCATCTTCTGCGTGTCAGAGGATAACTCCATGCACGTGAAGTTCTCTTCCGCTCCTTGAAGGCCATTCAAAAATCGATCGGTGTAAGACCTGCACTGTAGCTTTTCCATGGGAGGGTACAGATTCGTTTTCTGTAAGTAATTTACAGAATGGCTTTGTCTATCTCAGAAAAGCAAAAAGAAAATCTCAGAAGTACAAAGCCATTTTGGATCACATTATTCTATTTAAGGAGATGCATGATTGCCCTAGTGGGAGCTTTTTTTCTCCCTTCAAGGAAAAGTGGGTCCTTCTTCAGCAGCCTAGCACAGCCAAAGTCTAGAGTTATAATTTGACTGAAAAAGGGCTTTAGACGTTTAAGGAACTGAACTGCTTGTTGAGGTTCATAAAAACTCAATAAGATTCAGAAAACAGCTCATTTGTCTTTTTTTTGGTAGGACAAGAAGATGTTAAAAATAAACCCTAGTATAAATATTCATTAGGAATAACTGTGCAAGAATGAAAAAAATTAGGACAGTCTGCAGCTGGGACCACTGATTGACTAATTTTGCCCTGCTTGCTTGAGGCAGATAAAAATTCTGAAGGTGTAACCCCATTATTTTATCTGCCTTATGAAGTTGTCTTGAGGAGAGGCAGTTCTGTCCAGAAGAGTGGTGTGGGTGATCATTTAAACACAGAAAGAACTGACAAGGCTCCAAACCTTATTGACTATAAAGCCTGTCTCTAATACGGAGAGTGAAGGTTTTATTAAGTCCAGCACTGCCTGCAGTCTGGATCCACCGGGAAGAAAATAATTACATTTAAGAACTGCAGCACTATGCAGTTTGCAAAACGTGGTTAGCAGAACGTTCACATGTGCTGGCGGTGATGTAACTAGTTCTAAATGTTTCTAAGCAGTCATCGCTTACACATGTGTCATGGTTTTGCCCCAGCTGTCAGCAAAGCCCCATGCAGCCTGTCACTCACTCTCTCCCCAGCGGGATAGGGGAGTGAATTGGAAGAGTGAAAGTGAGGGAACCCCTGGGCTAAGCTAGAGGCAGTGTAACAGGCAAAAGCAAAAGCCAAGCACGCAGGCAAAGAAAAACAAGGAATTCATTCCCCTCTTCCCATGGGCAGGCAGCTGCTCAGCCATCCCCAGGACAGCAGGGATGTGTAACATCTAACAGTGCCTTGGGAAGACAAATGTCCTCACTCCCAATGTCCCCCTTCCTCCTTGTTCCCCAGCTCTGTGTGCTGAGCATATGGTTGTGCATTATGGAATATCCCTTTGGCCAGTTAGGGTCAGCTGTCCCAGCTGTGTCCTCTCCCAGCTCTCTGTGCACCCCCAGCCTCCTCACTGGTGGGGTGGGGTGAGAGGCAGGAAAGGCCTTGGCTCTGTGTAAGCACTACTCAGCAGTGACGAAACATCTCCATATTACCACCGCTGTTTTCAGCACCAATCCAAACCATAGCCACATACCAGCGACTGTGAAGTAAGTAAGTTAAGTAAGTAAGTTAACTCTACTCCAGATGAAACCAACACAAAGCCTTCAGGAAAATACTACTAATGGATACTAAGAAAGTTATGAAAATCTCAGATGCTGCCACGGAATTGTTCTCAGGTAAAAGAAACCAAGCTGCTCTATTTACTCTTCATAGCCATCATTTATATCTCTACTAATTAATACTTCAAGCTACAATCATAATTAATCTTGCACAAAACTATCGGAACATTCAACATTAGTAAATATGGATCTTTATTTTTAAAAGTTGTCATGTATTTCAACAGAGTACCAACAAAAAATGCAATTTTTGTCTTTAAACATAAGTGTGTTGAGGCAAAGAATTCTTGAAAGAAAACCAACCATTTCGGTTTGGATGGCACATAGCAGCCAGACCACTCAGTGTGGTTTCCTGTTTGCTACACAGTTACAATCCTATGATGGTCTTTCAGAACTAGGTTCTGCCACTGCTTTGAATCCAACAGTAACACACATCTACATAGGCTGAACTGCAGAACTGCAGATCTCAGTAAGATCTGTTGGGACCAGTGCTTGAAGCAATGCACGTGACAAGGGATTGTTTCTATGGACTTCATAAGCAGTGTGATCCTCAACCCAGGACAGAGCTGGCCTTGAGATGGAAGACAGATTTGTCCTTAAAAACACTACATATTAGTGTTTTCCCTGATGGAACTGCTTGGAGTTTTGCCACAAATACAAGGGATTCACAGACTCAAGTGAAATTGAGTCTGTTACAAACATCTGTACCCTTAGCACTCTCTAAAATCACTAACATCCAGCAATATCCACTGCCTACAATCAAACTTAGAGGGATTGAAGAGGTGGTAACAGAGGAAAGAGGCATTATAAAAATAACCCATTGACCTTACAATTCACCTGTATGGCCAGTAAAGAAGCCAACTGGGCAATGGTGTTTTACAGTGGATTACAGGCAGTGACATGTTAATACTGCACCACTGACTGCTGCAGTACTGAACATGTCAGCAATAGTGATGCTGACACAAGGTGGTGCCCACCCATGGATGTCTGCCCTAGATGTGAAAGACATGTTTTTCGTGATTCCTCTCCTGCAACAGGATAAAGCACAGATTGCTTGTACATGGAAAGGAATTCAGTACACTTTCAACAGGCTGCAAAAAGGGTACAAGCATTCCCCCACAATTGCTCACAATACCCTGGCCAAAGTCTTAGCAGAAATTCCTGTTTCGACCGACAGTACAACATATCAGTATACTGATGATATCCTGATAGGGGAAGGAGACAGGAAAGTGTAAAGGGCACAATAGAAAACATTCATAAACACTGCTTGATCTAGGATTGGAGATCCCAGACTCAAAGTGCCAAGGACCTGCACAGGAGGCTACATTCCTGTGAGTCTGGTGGGTTAATGGAGCGGCATGCGTTCCTCAGGACACCCTAGAGAAAATAGAACAGGGACAGAGACCATCTACTGTTCAGGAATTACAGCAGATTTGGGAAGCCCTAGGTTATTGTCGTAAACACATTCCAGCTTTTGCTGTTATTGTACATCTCTTATATAATTTGCTCAAGAAAGGAAGATCCTGGGAATGGACTGAACAATATACAAGCACACTGGAATTGTTGGTAAAAGGACTAAGGTTATTCCAGCAACTTGGTCCCATACACTCAATGTACCCAATCTATGTAGAATGGGGATTCAGTGAATGTGGTTCCCACTGTAACCTATGGCAAAAGGGACCAGAGGAACTGGAAAGTCCACTGGAATTTATATCCCATTCCTTTAGCAACAGTGAAAGCAGATATTCAGATCTCAAGAAGGGCTTACTGTCCCTAGTGTGGGCAGTAAAACAAGAACAAAGGAGAGGACAAAGCAGAATCGTATGGGGACCTTTTTGCCTCCTGGATGTAGTTCATAAGGGAACCATACCACCTGCTGGCATCACCCAGAAACCTACAGTCCATAAGTGGTATGTGCACCTGGAGGGCATCAACAAAATTATGCCTATTACAGAGGGTAATATTAAAACATCTAAAATGCAAAGGGGCATAGATACCACTCTCTTATTTCAGTCTCCGCCAAATAAACTCTCTTTGATTCAGGAAGCACCCCCTTTAAGGAAAGACAGTGATCTTACAAGAGTATGGTTCACGGGTGCATCATCCCATAGTGAAAATAACCAGTGGAAATACAAAGCTGTAGCACTGGAAGTGGCAACAAGAGAAAAATGAAACAGGGGAAGGCAGTGCCCAGGGCAGGGAGCTTAGAGCAGCCTTTTTAGCCACACAACATGGTGCTGGCCACATTTACACTGACTCATATGCTGTCTTTAAAGGTGCCACTGAATGGATAGGCCATTGGGCAGCAAATGATTGGTGGGTTAACAGAGTCCCAATCTGGCAAACTGACAGCTGGAAACAACTGTTAAAAACTGGACAACAAAGGACACTGTATATTGGTTGAGTAAAAGGCCACAGTCGGTCAAATTCAATCACTGGTCAGTGTAACCAACAGGTAGGTAGTCTTACCTGGCTACGTCAAATCAATGTTGTAGGTAATGAACAAAAATGGGAGCACTTGTTCGAATGGCTACATGCTAAGCGTGGTCACACTGGATGAGATGACTTATACCAAGAAGGCATAGCCTACAGGAATGGCCTGTATCAGTTAAACTCTGTGAACAAGTCGTGGCTGCCTGTTCACAGTGTTGTTTGAGGCTTAGCAGAGACCACCCAAGTAAGGTGACCCCTGTGCACACTCGGGACAGGAAGTCATTGTGGCAGTCCTGGCAAATTGATTACCTCAGCCCACTGTGACCTTCAAGGGGGAAGAAATACATCCTGGTGGGAGTGAAGGTTATATCTGGTCTCACCATGGCTGCTGATTTTACATTGGCTTCTGGGGAAAATACAATGAAAGGCCTGAAGGAATGTTTTAGTACCCTTCCCCTACCTGAGGAGAGTAATAACGTTTCACACTGTACAGCTGCAGTGGTGCAGGAATGGGCCAAAGAGGAGGGAATCAGGTAGGTATTCCACACCCCTTACTCTCCTCAGGCTAACAGCATTGTTGAATGCACCAATGGGCTAGTTAAGCGTTTTGCTAAAACCCACAAACCAGGATGGCATCTACAACTGTATGATGCCATCTACCAACTAAAAAACAGATGGAGTGAAGATGGTTGTCCCAAAATTAAAGTTTTCTGCACCTCTGCTACTACAATTGCCCCAAAAATCTGCTCTAAACCAGGGGAATATCCCACCAGGTTTTACCCTGGGCAACCTGTATCGGTAACGATGCCACAGATTGGAACAGTGGCAATGGTACTAACTACTCCCCAAAACCCCTATACTTGGGAAGCTTAAGATGGCTCAGGAAAAGTACACTGGGTCAGCACCCAGGGGATATCACCCTCTTTTTAACCCTGACAGTTAAAATACAACCAAGCACATCTTTCCCTTATTTATGTTCACAGGAATCCTAAGAAAGAAAAACCCCACATGGAGAGCTGCAGGATCAACATAGAGCAACTATATAAATGATGCAGTGTTTCACTCTAATTCTATTACAACTCTCTTTGATGTGTGGCCAAAAGAGCTCAGGATGGCCTTGGTCCCACACATACATTGGATACACTGGTAGAATGGGAATACATCACCTCAAAAAAAATTACATTTGGCCACTGTGGTTATGCACAGGACAGAAATGTGCTTAGGGAATGAGTGGAGCTGGGATGACACGGATAAAGTTGCACAGCTGCTGAGGACAGCGGGGCAAGAAATAAAAGTAGGGTGCAGGGTAATTGATGAATTCACTCACCACCCAGCAACCTAAATCACTGTAATAGAAGTAGAAACAACAAAGAAACAGGAAAAAGCCTGTGTCATAGAAAAATTGGGCTGTTGCTATAATTTTACCTTGGCTCAGCTAGTCTTTGTTTTTTGCCTCTGGGCCCATGACAGCATTGGACTGTCCTTTAAATTCAAGATTATAACTAATATGGTGACATCTGCGCCAGTTACAAAAGATAAGAAGCCTCGAGCCCCACCGATGCCTAAAAATGCACTGACTCGGCCTCCCATTCATTTAACTCCTTTCCTCTTCAATGCAGGCCCATACGTAATTAAGAATACTGGTCAGAAACAAGAATTAATAATGCAGACAAATATTTCTAAGATCAAACCAGTCTGCTCACCCTTCTTGAGTACATCTTACACCAGGTGGTTGATGTGGTTACATATACGGACTCTTGTCCCCTTAACATGACCTAAGAGAAATGTACTTGGTTTCTGAGGGACAGGGTTGGGAGTCTTGAACAGCACTGACAGCAAAATACTCACTAATAAGCTGACCTCCGTGACCAGTATTGAAACACCCATTACAATCTTCTCTTACTGCCCTGGGAACCAATCAATGGCTTTTGTCAGACATACTGCCCCAGTGGGGAAAGAAATGATAGAGACCACCAGTTGATTGCAGATGTGCTTGGTGCTACCCAAGGTAATACCTCTCTGGCTCTTAGTTGTATCCAAGCTCAACTGTGCATGCAATCCATAGTAGCTAGAATTACACAGGAAGGTGAAGAAGGCACCATGTCTACTGAAATTTGCATCTACGCAACTGAATTTGAGAAGAAACTGCTGGTATCCAGCTAACTTCACCTATAACCCCACTGACAGCAAAATTACAGCTTTTGGTTTAACCATATACAGTGCTTCAGTATATGCTACATACCCAATCATTGCACGAGGGTTAAATCACCATGGGACCATACTCTATACTATTGAACATGGAGTGTGGGCCCAATACCATAAAGGCAAATGGCAAACCATTAATGTTGATACCTGTGCAGTATGAGAACAACAAGGACAGTAACACCATCAGAGCTCAGTCTTGACACTGATCAGAATGTCTGTCATTTCGAAATGCACCCTGACAAAACTCCTGGAACTGTACTTGTACACTCTGTGAGAGGAGGTCTTTGCATGGGAACTCTTTGCAATCTTTTGTTAGTAGATAATGTCACTGTAGACACAATCAATTACTCAAATATTTGTGTTTGTAATTTTACCAAAGTTGTGGGATGTGATTTTGATTTCACTGCTCCTGTGACAACTCATGAACTGATTTGTACTGATTATACTCTACTTCAGGATCTGCTGCCTGCCCCTGTAGCAATGAATATTACCCTGATAGAGAAGCTGCTACAACATGAAGACCTGAATCGGTTTCTGAAACAAGTCCAGGAGAATGGACAAAAAACTCTGATTACTGTCCACCATGACATAGAGAAAATACATCAGGTGTTGGAAAGAGTCAAAAAGGAGGGAGAATATCAGCAGTGGGACACTCTTTTTGGATGGACACGGAGTGTGACAGGATTTTTCAACAAAATGCTTCATCCCATTGTTGTCTTACTGGGGCTTAGTGTATTGTGCCTGATATTAACCAACACGCTGTATGTTAAACTTTGTATAATTATGAAACACTTAACCCATATTCCCACAAGATGTATATGTATGAGGTAATTCCCATCATGAAGGTACACATGATATACCCAGTGTATTTTAAACACTGTGAAGCTTGAGTGACTATAGTCACAAGGTGGATAATGTGGCATGATGACTGGAGTTAATGGTAACTTAAAAGTTAAACCCTATTTCAAAAGGCTCAGCATTTGTAGAACATTCCAGGATGATAAGCAGCTGAGATGGCAGGCACCCACTCAGCCATAAAGTTCCTAAACATCCTCCTTTGTAATAAGTTCCAAGGCACGTATTAACCCTGAGACAGGATGCAGCAAAGTGGAGACATCATGGCCAAACAATAACATGGAACTGTTAAGATGGAACTAAGTTGCATGCTGTCCCTGGCCCACAACCTGTCACATATTTGACAAAATGCGGTCCTTTTGGTGACTTATGCTCATTATAATGTCATTATAATACCAAAACACACCTCCATCTCAACGGCTACCCACCTCCAAGGTGTGACCACCCCCCAATGAGCATGCACTCTGAATTTTGTTAATCTGCACCTTAAACACGGGGCGAGAGAATTTTACACCAATCACAAGAAAGGTGTGTATGACCAGAGTCCCTCAAGCTCCACCTTAAAGATAAGAAATGATATGAAAACAGCCCAAAATCTGAGATATGTCAGGGAAGAGACCACTGTGTCATGGAGGACATCCTTGCACATCACCCTGGGACCAGCTGATGGGCTGAGCCTCTCTTCCCCCATCAGGACAGGACACCTTTGGGTAAGATCTGAACACTTGGCCATGCCAAGTGCCTCCTCTGGGAAACTTAGAAATCTCTATGGAGTTACTGTGCATCTTTTAACACCTTAGTAGTTAAGACCTTTAGTATTTACTAATGTTTTGCAGACTGCATTTATCACCAGCAATCCAAATGTTGCTGGATTTTGTTTCCCCTTCTGAACTATGTTATCCCAGAGCTGCTACTACTGTTGCTGATGGGCTTTAGCAGGTTGTCACAGAAGCCACCACTGTAGCCCCACCCCCACTAAAACCTTGCTAATTGGGAGGGCATCTTAAATCCACGTTATGTGCTTCAGAGGTGCTAAGCATATTACAGAATATGAAGGGCAACATTTACAAACAGAATATGAAAGACAACATTTCTCAAAGACAGACAAAAAGTAACACGAACTATAGCTTTTCTTCTGCACAACACGTGCATATATTTTTTGTAAATGTATACTGACTTACATGCACATTCAGGGTTTGGTCTTTTATCAAAAAGCTTATGGGCTATCTAGTCATGGGATGTCATTCCGTGGCCTGCATTTTATAGGATGTATGACCTAATGGAGCCATTTATCCTTGAAAATATATATTCAATGAATCTTCAACTAAAATGGGTTGAAACACTGTATAAAAAATAACATTTTCACGATCCAACATATCTACATAAGCTTTTAAATTCACTTACAAAGTTAGAAATTTCAAATATATATACTGCAAAAAAATTTGGCATTAGTATTCACTACTTAGGTCAAACAACATGTTATGTATATTTTCATTCCCTTAATCTTTAGAACTGGATGTTTAGATAGTGTTTTCTGTTGAGATGGAATCAGTTGCTAATTGGAAATGGGAGAAATTATGTGCTTACATAGGAATTAGTATTAGGTGGTATTTTCCACTTTCATTTTAAAATAAATCCTTCTGAGAGCTTCATCAGGTTTCCAACTCATCTGTGCATTCACAGAGATAGAAGCCTTCTATGTAGGTAATCGCTTTGTTGTGTTAAGAGCAAGGCATTCACAAAGAGGACAAGCAATAAATAGAAAGCAGGAAACAGTTCATTTGCCACTGTGTTTCTTCTCAGAACAACTATCAGCTGAAAGCTGACTGTAGTCTTGCATTACCAGAGCACAGACATGTTATCACAGATTAATGATAAGGGGTTTTCTTTGGCTTTGCCAGCTTTGGTACTCTCTGAGTAGCCCTGGCTGCTAGTCTGGGCAGTGTTTCTGTATATGAGAGCATCATTCTGGTTTCTTCAGCTCCCAAGAGTTTGCTGCAAAGTATCATCTTTCTTGCCTAAGTGCGCTATCTTGTTTAGAGAAAATGCCTGATGTGCTCAGACATGAGAATGTACAGGTCCATGGGAAGTCCAGGTTAAGCCCTAAGAGTTACAGTTAAGCAAGGTGGCCTCACTAGAACAAAATCACTATCTGCTCAAAATCACTTTTACTGCCTGAAAAGGCAGTAAAAAGCCACCTTAGCAAAGAATACCTTGGCTTGGAGGCCTGGATATCTCTGTCCAGGATACTCACCAGATTATCTGTCAGCTGCAATGCAAGACTTCTTTGTGTTCACCTCATTTCTGTGTTTTTGGTATGTTGACACCTCCCTTGTCCTGCTCTGGGATATAGGTTTTTCATTTACAGGATATCTCTGAAGGGTGCTCCAGAAGGTTAATTGATTAATGTCAGAAGGTTCATTGATTAATCTTACTCTTCAGTATCGGTTGCTGCCATTTGCTTGGGAAAAGCAGTACCTGCAGGCAGCATCTGTTTTCACTCTCCAAGCTTCTTTTGGATACCCTATGTAGCCTGCATTAAGCAATTCTTTTATCTTCCAAAACAGTATATAAAAGATAGAGTCTCTTACTTTCATCCTTTTTAGCTTCCTTACATGTAAGCCAGTAAGAGGAATGCAACACGCTTTCTTTTTATATGGATGCTATACTGATGGCCAGCTTTCTGTGGTGCCAGCTGCACGTGCAATAAAGGATGCCAGATTTGCAGGCATTTGCTGTGGCCGTGTGCATATGCGTACAGCCACAAGCACAGGCCATGGGCTGAACCTGTATTTCCCAGGACCTGGGCTCCCATTTTCAATACTTAGCCCTCTGGCTGAAATTTGGGATGTGCAGCTTCTAGCCTGGCCTCTGCTGTGCACAGCTAAAGTACAAGTCAATCTTCTCTATACCTCAATAAGTCAGAACAGTAGTGTTTTGTCCACCTAATGATGTCACTGAGAGGATTAATTTATTAAGGGCAGCACATGACTAAACCAAATACATAAAACAGGGTAAAGGTTACAAAAGTAATCAGGTCTTAAGTGTCCACCCAGAAAACAATGGTCATTGTCTGTATTTTGAGACACAAAGCAGCAGGGAAGGGCAGTGGTAACCTACATGGTAACTGAAGTAAATTTTGGTTACCTTGCCTCACTTAAGCTTATAGGAAGCTAGAACATGTACAGATAGTTTTGTTGTTGGTGAATCTTTGTACAAGGGGTCTGGTGTCTATAAAGCACGTGCTGATTTAACCTCCTTGTGTGAATTTTGCACTACCTTGTACACAATGTATGTGCTGCATATGTAGGTATAGGACAAAAAGAGAAACCACGATAAAGGTCAGGTGGGAAGTCCTAGAAGTAATTTGGAAATGGAGGTGGGAAACTGAGGATTACCCACTAAAATAGTCTATCTATAAATACAGGAGCAGCAGTTAGGGGGAGCAGGGAGGTGAACCTAGCAGAGGTTCAAAGCACAAGCTTCATACTGTAGTGCATGTTTATGCAAAGGCAGTGCTTCCTGCAAAGGAATGGTGCCTGTGAGGCACGGGTGCCTGTGCATGAACCTGATTTGCCACCTCTTGTGTCATGACAGGGAGCTAATTAAGAATGACAGCCTTATCAGTGTTTTAGCACCAAGATAGGGCACTGCCTAGGGTTCAGATGGGTCACAGCCTCTGTGACAGCCTGTTGCTTCTGCAAACCTGCAAGAACTGATACTGCACAGCCTGCACTTGAAAAGAAAAAAATCCATTAATTTTGTGTCACTGTCATTTGAAGGGAGAGAGATAATTAGCAGGTAAAAATGCAGTGTATGGAGTTAGCTGCCAGATCGTAGCAACCATATAGCATGGGTTGAATTTTTAGTTGAATTTTCTCAATTATACTAGATTTTCTAAACCCATAAACACTCATGCATGTGTTGTTTATACATGTGAGCTTGACAGGTTGATCTGTAAAAAAACCTACATAAATTCATGAACAACTGCTCAAACTCTCCTACATTAAAAAACACCAAGGAGAAACACCCAGCACAGCCACTGTGCTCTGTTAACAGAACACATCTTTTATGTTCCTTCTGACAAACAGGTGTGACAAAATTAGGGTGTCTGCAAAAAATCCGCAATATGGTTGAGAGCTTTCAGTGAACTGGTTGTTGAATTGTCAAATTTGATTTTTAATCTAACATCAGGAAGACTCTGGTGCTTACTGAACTATTTTCCCTGATAGCTTCTGGATAAACGCTGTAAAAGTAAATAGTGTGCAGTGGCAGAACCTTTTTCAGGATATTCATCTGCTACTCTATGCTAATACCATCTGCTCGCCAAAGCAAGAGTGAGACTGGGGTCTCCAGGCTGTTATAGGCGAGCATAAAGATCTGTCCTGTCCCCTGGAAAAATAAATACACAACTCCTAATCAAATATCATAGCTCGTTATATGTCTACTGGCCTTAATTTACACAGCTACATGGACTTATCATGCCTCTATTGTCACAATCTCCCCAGACATCAGAAAAATGTAACATTTAAGAAACAAGGATTTCCAAAACTGCGTGGGTGGGTTAGGGAGAGTGGAGCTTCCTCCATCCTTTATTTCCAGATGAAGTGCAAAATCTTACATCTGTGTGAGTTATCAACATCAGGTGGCAAAAACACTGTGAATTATTATTAAATAATAATTGTTATTTTGGATCTAGAGCTTCCTGGTTTAAGAGCTGAGATGTTGACAGTAAAGAAGATGCTAGATTTTTAAGAGTTCGCGTCTCTGCCAGCTCTGCACAAAGGTTGACAATGTTATTTTTCCTGCCAAGTGACCCATGTCTCTAAAAGATTGATATTTTGCATCAGAACCATGAGATGTAATTCTGGATCATTTACTTGTAAAGTATGCAAACCCAACAGTTTTAGTTTCTATACTTAGGGGTCAATTTCTGCAAATGGACAGTCTCCAAGTTCTTTTTAGTTCTCATACCCTCTTGGGTCTCATTTCTACCTCATCCCTTGATATAGGAGTGGCAGCCAGTAGACCTGTTGTGGAAATATGTATTTTCCATTACAAGGGCCCATCAGAGCCTCAACATTAAATAACGTTCTGCCTGGATTGCTTTTTTAAAAAAATATGATAGTAGTAGTGGAAGTTGGAAATATATGGGCTTTATTACAGATAATTTACTGCTCCTGCTTCTATCACTTTCTTTTTCATGACAGAAATTAGGGCATATCTGCACTTGTCTTCCTCTCTTCACCAGTGGCTGCAGTTCCCATTGAGGAGAGGTTTTGTTTGTTACCATTTTCCAATCCTAGCAGATCAGAGTATTTCATGGGGACTACTGATACACATAGAAACAATGGTGGAAAGTTTAATGCTAGCAGTACTAACCTATCATTAAATTGTATAGGAAACAGCCCACAAAACCCTATTTGGAGCAGCAGTGACAAGCATATCCTGCATATCCCAGGAAGCAGTGCAACAGTTGAAACACAACTATGTGCAGGGGCTCTGATACCTTTTGCCTGCCTGTGGCACACTAAGGCTAACTCCTGAAGTCAGTTGGACAGCCATGGACTGCCTTAGGTCCAACAATAAAGTGCACATAGGCACCTTTGGTGAGCTAGCTGCCTTGCAGCACATAAAAGCACAGCTGGCCAAAAATAGTCCAGGAGCTCATCAGATCTGCATGTCATCCGCTGTACTACCCTGAATAGCTCTCTGTGGCCACCCCTTTTAGAAGTGCAGTCAGAGCTGGCATTGATCCAAAATCCATATGCCTTTATAGACTTGAAGGATCTAAAAATAATGCATTTGAAATAATATATCTGAAGCAAGTATGTTACAGCCCACTGGAGCATAGGTCAGCATAGACTGTGTCTCTCTTGGTGCCTGAGCAGCAGAAAGCAGTGACTAGCTGCGGTGAGCATTTATTCCCTGATTCGTATGAACATGAACATCAGGAGTCTGGGATCAGCTGCAAGTGTGAGCAATTACAGGCCTGAGAACCATTTCCCAAGCTATGGCTGTCGACAGGCTTGTGCCTGCCTCAGAACACCCTGGGACACAGGGAGAATGCAAACTTGTCCTCACTTCTTTTCCCAGGGCTGCTCAGCAGTTCTCCAAGTCTGCACACCTGCTGTTGGGCATGAACCACGTGCCATTCACTCTGATAACATTACTCTGCTCTCTCACAAAGAAGGAACTTTTCAAAATGTTCTCTTCTAAAAACCCAGCCTTATCAGGAGGGAAAAAAAAAGCACAAAACCTATAAAAGTAAAAACAAACCAAACCCCAACCCCCAAATATTAAAGAAAGCAGGGGTTTCCTAGCTAGGCCTGTAATACTTTCCTATGTCTGCTCTATGATGGATTGTCATTTCAGGTGGGAAAGAGGATCCAGCTGTATTTAGGTGTTTCCATTCAAATTTAATCACCCCCTTTCTCTGTACAGAAGGCAACCCTGTGAAGCAATGGAAGACGAGTCTAGCAGCTGTCCTTTTGTGAATCATGAATCTCTGCTGTGATATGTACCACATCTTACCATGCTTCAAGCTCTGGGTTTTATTTTTCCCTCTTTCTTCTCTTCCCCTCCCCCCCAAAAAAAAACCAACAACCAACACAAAAAACCAACAAACCCTGCACCCTCTTACTCTAATCTCTGCAGTCCCTCTAGAAACCACAGGCAAGGCCTTGCACCTGCATTATGTGTAATTTATAACTGCTGGTGTAGCCCTGTTCATGCTATTCTGGCAATGCATGGGGGCCTTTGCAATCAAAAGAAGAAAAATTTATATCTGTTGTGGGGCAGTATATGATTTACAAGGCATAATAAAAGAGACTAAAGACTACAACTCTTGAATATTATTTCCAGCTGTGTGGAAGGTGTCTGTGTGACCTTGGGAGAGCAGATTCTATACTTAAGTTTCTGTACATGTGTTTGTTCCTTACAGAGGCTCTAATGCTTTTTAGCTGATGAGGTCAGTAGCTGTCCAGTGCATGTACGTGCACCATGCATCTAACACAACAGAAATGTTAAACCGTAATGTCATGCAAGGCAAGTACATTAACAAGATAAAACTAATAAGGCATGAACATTTACTGGTACACTTGGAAACCAACAACAAAAAAGGATATTACCTTGCAAAACTTTTGAAAATTTCTTTTACACTGTCTCGTTCATGCTCACAGTTCGGGTCACCAAGTGCCCTTTTCTGAGACAGCCAGCGATATCCCAACTGAGATTTCCAAGTGGGTACATGATTGCAGGAGAACACTGTCGCTGTCAAGCATTACTTAAAAAAAAATCACCTGAACTAACAGTGGAAGCCTGATGCATGTTAGAACATATCATTGCATACTGTAACCTGTTAGATATGATAGCAATTCAGTACAAGGCAAATAGCTTGTATCACGCCACTGCTTCATGTTAGTTTTAAAACATAATGATAAATCAAGATTTCACTGAGGATCATAAAGTTCTGGTGGGGATGGAACACTCTTTCCATTGTAAGAAATGTTCCTGGTTCTTTGTATTCTACATATAATTCACAAAAGAGCCTGTTTTTCACTTCCTTCTGTGGTGAATGAAGTTCCACAAGAGCAAGTGTAGGATCCTGCACCTAAAGTGGAATAACCCCGGGCACCATGACTGGTTAGGGGTTGATTGTTGGAGAGAAGGACCTGGGAGTCCTGGTGAACAACAAGCTCTCCATGAGCCAGCAGTGTGTCCTCATGACCGGAAAGGCCAGTGGTATCCTGGGATACATGCATGGCCAGCGGGTCAAGGGAGGTCATACTCTCCCTCTACTCTGCCTGGTGAGGCCACATCTGGAGTGCTGTGTCCAGTTCTGGGCTTCCCAATTCAAGAAAGACAGGGAACTACTGGAGAGAGTTCAGCCAAGGGATCTAGAGATGAGGGAATCGGAGCATCTTTTGTATGAGGGAAGGCTGAGAGAGCTGGGTCTGTTTACCCTGGAGAAGAGAAGACTGACCGGGAGTCTAATAACATTTATAAATATCTAAAGGGCAGGTGTCAAGAGGATGGGGCCAGACTCTTTTCAGTGATGCCCAGCAACAGGACAAGGGGCAACAGGCACAAGCGGGAAGTTCCATCTGAACAAGAGGTAAAACTTCTTTACTTAGAGGGTGATACAGCACAGGAACAGGCTGCCCAGGGAGCCTCTGGAGTCTCCTTCTTTGGAGATATTCAAAACCTGCCTGGACACAATCCTGTGCAACATGCTCTAGATGATCATGCTTTAGATCATGACTAGATGATCTTTTGGGGTCCCTTCCAACCCCTACCATTCTGTAAATTGGTGAATAATTATATGGTAAAGCTGTGCTTCACATGTGAGAAAAAACCAACCCTTTGTGACAGAGTAATTCCTAAATATTCAGGCAAAGAAAACCAGTGCTGTTGTGTTATTGGATCAGAAACAGAGGCAGACAAAAAAAACCCCAAACTTTTCCATTTTAAATACTGTTTGTTGCATGAGAACCTGCATTGTATTTATAAGCCTGAAATGTCATACAAAGAAAACTTGGCTAGAACAACTTAGGGGTAAAAAGGAAAGAGAGGGGAAGGGTTTAAGATCAGCTTTAAAGATGTCACTTCTAACCATCTTGCTGCATAGCAGAATTCGAAGACCCACGTTAGAGAGCAAGGCTCTTCCAGCAATGTGCAGGCAGACTGGGGTTAGCCAGCTCCAACACCCTGTGTAGAATAAAACACTTCAGAGTTAAACATCCAACATCACAACCACAAGTAACTACAGATGAAGGGGAATAGCTCCAATTACTTCTGAAAAGGCATAGGAGGTACTGAAATCTTGAAAAAATATGACTATATTTCTCCTATATATTGCTTCAGTTACTCAGTTTCAGCAATGATGTTAGGGTAATTTGTATTAAATTCTTCACTGTAAAAACTGCTACATCAATAAAAACATTGGTACAAAACACAGGTTAGAGTGCCTTCCTTATTATTTGCTTTCCCTTCACGGATTTCTCCAAAGATTCTTAAAGCAATTTTACTTGGTATTGCTCATCTGTGAGTTTTAAGCTTCATAAATAAAGATAGCCTAATCTGACCTCCTGGGCATTATGCAATCTTTGTTTTTTCACTAGGAAGTCTGTCTTCTCTGGAAATTACAGGCAGTGAACAATTACGATAGGGCTACAAAGATGATTAAGGGCCTGGAGCATCTCCCCTGTGAGGAAAGGCTGAGGGAGCTGGGGCTGTTCAGCCTTGAGAAAAGAAGACTAAGGGGGGACTTAATTAATGTTTATAAATATCTTAAGCATGGGATGCAGGGGGAAATGGCCAGCCCCTTTTCAGTGGTCTGTGGGGACAGGACAAGGGGCAATGGCTGCAAGTTGGAGCACAGGATGTTCCACACCAACATGTGGAAGAACTTTTTCACAGTGAGGGTGACAGAGCCCTGGGACAGGCTGCCCAGCGGGGTGGTGGAGTCTCCTTCTCTGGAGATATTCAAGACCCGTCTGGATGCCTCTCTGTGCAATATGAGCTAGGGAGCTGCTTTGGCAGAGGGGTTGGACCTGATGATCTCTTGAGGTCCCTTCCAACCCCTACGATTCTATGATTCTATGAAACACAAGCACAAGATCCCTTTCATTTTATAGGCACTTTTCTCTAAGAAGGGAAAGCACACTCTCCAGTGCCACACCACTGTCAGACACTGATGCAAGAGAGTGGGAACTGCAGGTGAGAGGTTAAATCCACAGGTGCCTGCTCATCTCTTATGCAAATATTGCGGGTGGAGATCCAAAATGATGGTGGGAGAAGCAGCGGAAGGGGGAGTCTTATGGCAGGAGCTAAGGCACAGTCTTGGCCTTGGACAACATTAAAAACCTCCCTTTTAAAAAAAAATATTCTCCTCCTGCAGCCAGAACTGCTTTTTGGAGGCAGTGCTTTCTCCCAGCAGTACTGTCCAGGGAACCGAGATACGTGTCTTTTCAAACTAAAATTGTTAAGCAAGAACAGCTATTATCAGAAAAGAGCCAGGATAGTCACTGAATAGCTATCTTTTTTATGTCAGAAGAAATCCATTTCACACTTTATGGTCCTAATCCAAAGTTCACTGAAGCAGGGGGAGGGGGTTGTTCATTAATTTTGATGGGTTTCAGATCATTTAAAGAAAAAAACCCACAAAACAAAAAACAACCAACAAACCACAAAGTAGTACTCCACCAGCTATCTGCCAATCTGCGGGTAAGGATACAATTAAAACTGAGCAGAGCAGAATCCAGCTGAGGCTTTCACTCTGCTCCTTCCCATACCCCTTACCTGTATGAGAAGAACAGTTTGACGCTTTAGAGTAAATCTAAAATTCTTACATAGTTCTCAGTCTGTGGGATTTCTGATACAATAACTGCTGGTGGGTAGCAAAAGCAGCTCTGGCTTTTTTTTCCCCTCAGGTATCTTTATAAGCACCAGCTGGTACAGCAGGACTGCACCCGTGCTTTGTGTCTCATGCTTTAAAAAATATCTCTTTTTTCACCCGAGGTGTTTAATAGTCCCACATACCTCCAGGGAATAACTTATCTTTATGGTGAAGACAGAAAAAAGGGCACAGTTACCAGATAGCTACCAGCAGTGGAGGACTCAATAGCTTGAAGAAAGTGGTTGCTGTTGTTCTGGGCAGTAGAAAGACAAGAGTCTTTTTGCTGAGGCAGTGCCACTGCGCTAAGTGATTCACAACAGCAACCAGGCAAGGCAAAGATGTTGCTAACACCTGGAGACAAGGCTGTGGAGTCCAGCAGAGAGATCTCCTTCGTAATCAGGACCAAGAGAGTCTTGCCGTTATAACAGGAGTCTGATGTGTCAAAGGGGATGGAAGGGGAGGGAGGAATAGAACTGGGAAATTTATCCCTGAGACAAAACAAACTGAAAGAGGAGCTGGTCACTGGGTATTTGGAAGCAAAGACTACTTCATGACTCATGAGAGCAGACTTTGAGAAAAAAGGTGATTTTAAAAAAAAACCAACCCTACAAGCTATAGTTTGGAAAGAGGATAAAGACAATGGAGATATACATCTAGACAGATGGATGTTCAAAAAGCAAGAAGAGAGAGAAATAAAAGGATGAGAGAGGAGGAAGGACACACTTGAGCGCCTTAGTCTAGGCAGAGCACAACCTTGTTGGGTAAGTGAACTGATTAATCTAGAACATGACCACTCTTAGGATCACACCTGACCCAGCGATATCTCAGACAGCAGTTAACTAAGCCAAGCTCTCTAGACTGGGAATGACATTGAATAGAAAAAGATGCAGTACTTGCTATATGAACAGCAGCTTACTATGTTCCTACAGAGACAAAGAAATACATGTACTTTGTCTGAAGGCTTATGTTTCCCTCCAGCTGTTCCACATCTGAGGAACAGTAAAACTTTTGGGAGAAAGAGTCATTTTGTTCTGCTGTGTTTGCAGGCAGGTCATGCTCCAGGCTCAATTTCAAGCTACTACTAAAGTCTGAAAAATAATTAAAACCGGTAACTTTTCAATTGCCTACAGCACTTGCAGTTTTATTTGCTTTCTCTGCTGAACTGCAGTCATTCCTGTTTAAATTCATGATACAGAAGAGGATATATAGGATAAGCAGAGAAAACTATTGAATCCTTAAAGATCAAAGGGAGGAAACTGTGCCTTCTGAGTTGTTCCCTCTAGTATCTTGAAAGATCTGTAATTTGCTTCTCTCAAAAAATTTTGGAATGTCTCTTTCCGTTCATGGTGCCTTTATGCAATTGCTATTGCGGTCCCCTCAGATTGTGGAAGGTCACATACAGTATTTCTGTCACTGGCAAAAAAAGTATGTATCATGTTAATACATATGCTGTACAAGTTTTTCTCTAAAATAAGTGGCCGTACACTGTAACAGGGGAGAACACTGACCTCTGTGTGACATAATTTAAACTGAAGTTCAGTACCCAACTCCTGCAGCGAGGTAACTACACTGATAAGTGCCTACATTGTTTGTCATTAGTTTTGAGGGTTTTTTTAAAGAATAAGAAAAGAAGGCCTAGTCCTGCCCCCACTTTAATGGGTAGAGAGATTTTTAGTGATTGCAAAGTCAAGAAGAAAAATATTTCGCATGTCATCGCCACTGTTTGGGATTCACATTGCCAGCCTCAGTCACTACATCAAAAAATGACTGGAAGTCACCACTTAAAAACTGCACAGTCTCACAGATGTGGGTTTCTGCCAGATCAGAGAAGACAGCTTTGTACTGATGCTGTCTGTGTTGCATCTGCTCTTCGAGGTGAAAAACAGATCATCTTCTTTCATTCTGTCCCCATACTAAAGCCTCCTTGGTCATTTAGGCACAGATTTTGTCACTGTCAGAATATGAGGAGCATCTTCACAGAGACAACTTAAGAAACAATTGAAACTAGCTGCCTGAACAGTTGTTGGCTTCTTGAGGGCCGTAAGAAAACAGATGCTATGGAGGTGCAGATTCACCTACCCAAAAGTATTGTTAACAGTGAAAAACATACAGTCTCCACCAAAATATTCCATGAATATTTGAGGTTATGTCTGAGAATCCAGATGCTATTCAAATTGTTCAATTTTTTTCCCCAGCTATGCAGGAAGGCCACTCAGAGACATTAAGTGGTGATTTTCTTAAAATGTATGGGCACACACAAACACACACACAGAGAAATGTATGAAAAATTGATACAAAGCCCTAAAGTGCTTTGAAGTCATGATGATTGGGAGAAGAGAAGAAATAAATATCTCACGTATTGCTTTAGCACAGATTTTCCTCTCTGTTGTTCAAGTTGGATCAAAGATACCCTGGTGCAGTAGCCTCTCCACACAGAATAGTCACAGTACATTCAAGCCATTAGCTGTAGCAGATCCATAAAAAAGCCTGGTAATACAGTCCAGAGCAGCAGAGCAGCTGTAGAGTTAAAAAAGAAAACAATTTGTTTGAGAATCCAGTGCTTTGCTCAAATGGGGAGAAAATTGTTTACATGAATCGAAGTCCCACTGAAAGCCAAGCTAGGTTTTCTATGGAATTAATCTCAGGAGCAACTAAGAAACTTTCAGGAATTAACGACCTGTCTACATAAGGTTCAAATGTAGCACATCATGGATCTGAGAGAGGTCCCGAATGCCTGTTGTGATTGTGTATGTGTGTAATGGTTTTGGCCCTGGCCAGAGGCCAAATGCCCACCAAGCCGCTCGCTCACTCCCTCCTTCAGCCAAAAAGGGGAGAAAATATATTTTTGGAGGCTTAGGCCCTGAGATAAGGACAGAGGGATCACTCTCCAATTAGTGCAATGGGCAAAACAGACTCAGCACAGAATAAAGGAAAGTGATTTATTACAACTACGACTAATACACCCAGTGAACCGGAATGAGATAAGAATAAGAAGTGGCCAGGTCTTAAAGCACCTTCCCCCACCCCTCCCCTTCTTAGCAAACTTAAACTTCATCATGATTTTACTCCCTTCTTCCCTCCCCAACATGGCGCGGGGAGAGGCAGGGAATGGGGAGTGGGGTTCTGGCGGTACAAACTGCTTTCCTTCCACAGATCTTAACACTTCTACTTCCCCCCACCCCTTGTGAGTTCCCACACTTGACTTTAATCATCAATTCGCTCCCTTCTTCCCTCCCATTGCAGCACCAGGAGGGGCAGGGAATGGGGAATGGGGCTTTCATCCATCTCGGCTGGGGGTGGAGGGAGGGCATTACACACACACGCGCACACACACACACACACACGCACGCACACACACACACACTTCCCTTACAGCGCCGTGGGGTCCCACCCACACAAGAGTCGTATCCATGAACTTCTGCAGCGTGAGTCCTCTCTATCGGGGAGTCATCTCCTCACCACAGGCCTCTCAGCAGGCCTTCCTTCCATAGGGTGCTGATGTTCTGGCCCAGACTTCCCTGGCCTGGCTCCCTGCAAAGTTCCCCGGCAAACCTGCTGAGGCATGGATCAATCTCTTAACAGTTTAGTGTAAATAAACATAGAGGGTTGTTTGTTGACTTGTGCCTTGACAAACGTCTTTTTCCATGACCCACATATTCATCTTTCTGTTATGTGAAAATGATTCCGGAGTGTAGTATCTCATTTTTTTATATTCAAGAACTGTCTCTTGAAATTCAGGCTCAATTTTTCTCCTTCTTCTAATTTTTGTTCTGTTGTTCCTGGCTAATCCCATTTGTGCTATTCTGAGTCATGCATAAATAATTATCAGTACAGACTGCTCACCATCAGAAGCATTAATGCAGACATGGAGGAAGTCTTGAATGTCAGATGGAGCCTTTTCACTTTCCTTAACTGTTGTATCTTTCATAGTATCTCCCCACTGACACATTTGTCTTGGATCAAAGACTTTGGTGCAGGAAGGCAATTTTTGATCTAAATACATAAGGGAGTGTAAGCTTTTATAGTGGGCCACAAACATCAGCTTCAGCTCCAGAAATTTTTTACTTTTAGGCAACAGTTTGACATCTTCAGATATGAAACTGTCTGGGCTTCTCATTCCTGTTCTTGATGATCCAGCATTTTCCTTTGCAACATCTATTTCTGAAAAACTTCTACTAATAGACACAGCTGTGTTTGTTACATGCTGCAGCATCCCAGTTGTCATATCTTACTTCTGACTGTACTGTACAGAAGAGAGAGATGCGTACTTGCTCCAAAAGTGACAGCTACTTTTGCTGCTCTTTTTAACACTTGAGAGGGATGACAACAATTCTCATACCTGAAAAGAATATAGGAAATTTTTCAAATTAATGTCACAGAGCTGTAAAAGTAAATTATATGGATAACTACAAAGTTGGATTGTTTTTATAAAAATAATAATTATCATTAATAATAAAAAATTATTATTATCGATGTTTTACAAGAGTAATTTTTTTTTAGCCATTGATTTTCATACCATACAAACATGATAATTTTTGCCACAAAAATCTTATGATCTAGTATAAAAAGTAATCAAGAACTAGGTATGGAGATAAAAGCAAAACTATCACATAAGAGATGATGAGCCATGTTTCCAGCACTCTGCAATAATGACACCATACATTCCCTTTGGATTGATTTGAATATTATGCATGTATTTTATAACATTTATAACAGACTATAGATGTCAACTGCTCCATAAAAAAAATCTCTGATTTTCCACATCATGCCTTGATAAATAAAATTGTGCAAAGCCAGTTTTAAAATGTCATCTTTCTGGAACGATATGTAAGGATATATGTATAAAACAGATCACTAGGAGGGAGAAAGTGAACCTAAAGAATCTGTAACACTGTGTATACATCCACCTAGCTTGTGCCCAGCACCTAGTGCCCACCAATCTCTTATGATGAAATTGCAAAGACAATGCACCAAACCATGAGAAGGTTGTGCTGAAATTTGTTTGCTGTCCTATACTATTAAAAACCAGATTCAAGTATTATGCATCAAAACCAATTTCGTTTTTATGAAAACCCATGAGAAACTGGCCACGTCTGTATAAATGTAAGCAGCATTGCTTAGACTAGAAACTAGCCTGGGCTGAATGCCTATTGTTGGTGTTGCAGTGGCTCTTTGGTTTACTCAAAGACTACTCAGAGTTTATGAAAGAAAGCAAGTGAGCTGTTTTCACTGAGATAAATGACTGTTTAGGGCCATGTAATCCAAGGGACAGAGCAGAATCAGACACATGCCTCTTTACTGATGGTCTTCTGACCAAGTGTACTAATATATACAGCACTACTCAGAAACAAAATCATCTTTTGATTTACACCATTGAGATAGGGCAGGTGCACACATTTTTCTGGAATAGGGGGAAATGGTAGTGACTGGAATTCTATGCTCATAAATACTGAACTTGAAATATTAAACTGCTATAAATTCTGGTATAATTTTTTTTCCATTGCAAAAAATCAGTACAAATGTGATTGTGACTCTTAGCCTAGAATACCTGTGCACTCTTGACAGTGCCACTATTCATACTGAAGAGCATTTTTAACTAATATTTTGCACTCTAGAGCTACCTAGCCAACTGGTCCATTAACAAAATATAACAAAACAAAACATAAAAAAAAGAGGATAAATTAAATTAGATGACACAGAAAACCTACAAATTGCTTTTATATTTTTACAGTACTCACTTTCAACCCCCCTGCTTTCCCTTTCCCTGACACAGGCCATCCCCCCATTTACTTGCTGCCTATGCATCCCAGTAGACCAGCATTTTCCCCTCCCTTGCCCACACTTTATCAAGGCACAGCAGTGCCTTTTCAGCAAGCTTTTGTCAGATCCCAAGCAGCCTTCCTGGTGCTGCTACCCTCTCCCCCAAACTCATCCTCCAACCCCACAGGAAGGCAGAGGTAAGCAGAGTGGACCCCCAAAGGGTTGCGCTCAGTGGGGTGCTCATGGGTTGTGGACAATCTCAGCAACGACCTGGGCCCACTCTGCCATGGGCCTGCATGCACATCCCGCCAAGATGACACTTCTCCAGGAGGGAGGGAAATGGGGCTGGAGGAAAGAGGGGTGGCCCCTCAGCCCCAGGGCTGCGCAGGAGCCACACAGGGAATGGCCAGTGTCCCTTCCCCACCCTGTTTGGCTTCCCAGTAGGAGGGAAAGAGGAGGCTTAGTGCCTCTGTTGCACCCAAAAGGGAGGGGAAACCTGTTGTGGGACTGCAGTCCCTTGCTCAAGTTTAGTGGGTATAGCTGGAGGGGAAGATTGCTGTCTCCCACAGGGTAACTGCGGGGGCCTCCAGGCCATGAAAGTGGGTGTCAGTAAATGGCCAGTCATGTTGGCATGCAGACAGGCACCATGCTTTGTGATTCCGACAGAAACATTGAATTTATCTGGCTAAATATGCTACCAACTACTTGAGCCTGGGTGAAAAATGCCCAGGCTTCTGCCAGTTTTCACTCTCCTCTCACCTCCCACACTAAAGGACGCTCTCTTGGACCGGGTGTACCCTGGTCTGTGGTGGACTTGCTTTAGGCAGCAGGTGACTCCAAAGGAGGCTGCTTGATCTAGCAGGGCCAAAGGGATCAAGCTGAGCAGAAGCAAAGCCACAGCCTTTGCAGTGTGCCAGAGTGTTCTCCTGTGCAAAGCTTGGTGCCAGCATGTTCCCACCAGAGTGCTGTTTTCCAGGAAATATTTTTTAAATTAATAAACCAAGGCTTCCAGTTTTAGAACTGTGTGTGTGCAAAAGCCTTTTTATTGCAACATCTGGTCCTGATTATAACACAGGGCTGTTTTAACCAGTTTCAGTTCAGCCCTGGCAGAACAAATTTCAGTAAGACACAGGATGGCAAATGCATGTATTATCTAACCTGAATGGTTTTCCTTGAATGAATCCAAACCTGGAGTTCCAAGCCATTTTTCTGGGTCTCTTCACATGACTTCACAGCTCTGCAGTGGGACATGTCCATCAAATGGCAATGGCAAAGCTCCACATTACATGATTAACAAGCTTGGGTTTAAGTGTTGCCAGAAAATTTTAGTGTTCGAAATTTTTTATAGAATAACAGAACCAAACAGGATGGCAGGGCTTGGAAGGGACTCCAGAATATCATCTAGTCCTACCCCTCTGCTAAAGCAGGATCACCTAGAGCAAGTTGCACAGCATGATGTCCAGATGGGTCTTGAATATCTGCAGAGGAGACTCCACAACCTCTCTAGGCAGCCTGTCCCAGTGCTCTGCCACCCTCAGAGTAAAGAAGTTTTTCCTCATGTTCAGGTGGAACTTCCCATGTTCCTATGTGTGCTCATTGCTCCTTGTCTGGGCACTGAAAAGAACCTGGCCTTGTCCTCTTGACACCTGCCCTTTAGATATTTATAGATGTTGGTTAGATGCCTGATCAGTCTTTTCCAGGCTCAGCAGACTCAGATCTCTCAGCCTTTCCTCAAACAAGAGATGCTCCAGTCCTCTCAGCATCATCTCAGTAGGCCTTGGCTGGGTTCTCTCCAGTAGTTCCCTGTCTTTCTTGAACTGGGGAGCCCAGAACTGGACACAGCACTTCAGATGTGGCCTCACCGGGGCAGAGTAGAGGGAGAGTAGGACCTTCCTTGACCTGCTGGCCACACTCCTTTCAATGCACCCCAGGATACCACTGGCCTTCTTGGCCATGAGGGCACACTGCTGGCTCATGGAGAGCTTGTTGTCCACCAGGACTCTCAGGTCCTTCTCCACAAAACTGCTTCCCAGCAGGTTAACCCCTAACTGGTGCTGGTGCCCAGGGTTATTTCTCTCTAGGTGCAGGACCCTACACTTGCCCTTGTTGAACTTAATTTCATTCCTCTCTGCCCAACTCTCTAGTGTGTCCAGGTCAAATGTCCCCACAGCCTTCTGGTGTACCAGTCACTCTTCCAAGTTTTGTGTCAGCAGTGAATTTGCTGAGGGTGCTCTCTGTCCCTTTGTTCAGACTGCAGGTCTCAGTGCTGGGGCCAGTCCTATTTAACATCTTCATTAATAATCTGGACAAGGGCATTGGGTGCACCCTCACTAAGTTTGCAGATGACACCAAATTTTGTGGGAGTGTTGATCTGCTGGAAGGCAGGATGGCTCTGCAGAGGGACCTGGACAGGCCTGATCGATGGGCAGAGGCCAGCTTTATGGGGTTCAACAAGGCCAAGTGCCAGGTCCTGCACTTTGGTCACAATAACCCCAGGCAACGCTACAGGCTTGGGGAAGACTGGCTGGAGAGCTCTCTGGAGGAAAAGGACCTGGGGATGTTAGTTGACAGTTGGCTGAATGTAGGCTGGCAGTGTGCGCAGGAGGCGAACAGCATCCTGGCCTGTATTAGGAATAGTGTAACCAGCAGGAGTAGGGAAGTGATTGTTCCTTCCCAGGTACTCAGCTCTGGTAAGGCCACCCTCGAGTGCTGTTTTCAGTTTTGGGGCCCTCACTACAGGAAGGATGTTGAGATGCTGGAGTGTGCAGAGGAGGGCATCAAAGCTGATGAAGGGTCTGGAGCACAAGTCCTATGAGAAGGAGCTGAGAGACCTGGGGCTTTTTAATTCTTATAAAAGGAGGCTGAGGGGAGACGTTATCACTCTCTACAACTACCTGCAAGGAGGTTGTAGACATGGTGGGGTTGGTCTCTTCTCTCAGGTGACAAGCGATAGGACAAGAGGAAATGGCTTAAAATTGCACCAGGGGAGATTTAAGTTAGATATCAGGAAGAATTTCTTTACTGAAAGGGTTGTCAAGCATTAGAACAGGCTGCCCAGGGAGGTGGTGGAGTTACCATCCCTGGGGGTATTTAAAAGGTGTGTAGATGAAGTAAATGGTTAAGGACATGATCTAGAGGTGGTCTAGGCAGGGTTAGGCTGTGGTTGGATTTGATGATCTTAAGGGTCTCTTCCAACCCAGGTGATTTGATGATTGTGAAAGCTGACCTATGTCAGGGTGGCTGAAACTGTTTCCTAGGAAACCTGCTCCAAAGCACGTAGATATCAAAGAAACTCTTCCTGTCCACCCCAGAAAATGATTAATGATGTAAAGGTGCTTTGAATATTAATGAGACCAGACCAAGCACTGACCCCTGGGGCACACCACTGGCTACAGGCCTCCAACTAGACTTTGCCCCACTTGCCACAACCCTCTGGGCTCTGCCATTCAGCCAGTTCTCAACCCACCTCACCATCCAGTGATCTAACACACACTTCCTAATTTTGTTAAGAAGGATGCTGCAAGAGACATTATCAAAAGCCTTGCTGAAGTCAAGATAGACAACATCCAGAGGACCAGAGTGACACTGGCTTTCCTCCAGTCCTCAGGCACCTTTCCTGTTCTCCATAACCTCTCAAAGATGATTGAGAGTGGTCTCGCAATAACGTTTGCCAGCTTACTAAGCACTCATGGATCTGTGGATGTCAAGTTTGCTTAGATGTTCTCTAACCTGATATTCCTCAAGCAAGGGAGGGTCTTCCTTTCACAAGAATTTCTCTCCAACCTGGAGGCAGAAGAGAGGCAGAGATTCTTCATGAAAAGAACATTGTGGGAGGCAACTTACAATATCCTTGCAGCAAGTATATCAGTCTCCCTATGACATAGGCAGGTGATTGATAGTTCTTCTTGACAGGGTAGTTTAAGTAAACTGTACTCACTATATATTTATAGCTTTGCTGGAGTTTTCCCACATGTCAGCAAGAAAAAAAGGTTCCTTTCTTGCAGCAACTAAGTGCTCAGTGCAACACATCAGCCTAATCATTCTTAACAGTTGAGGCTCAAGCACTTGTTTCACAAATCTGCCACAGGAGTGGCAGCCTCAAACAGAGGGGACAACTACACAGAAACCTGCTAGAACCACTTCATCAGGATTCACCAGTGTTTGTTGGGTTTAGTACCAGTTCATATGTTAAATAATAAAGGCAGAAATTCAGAAGAACCAATAGGATTTAGCTTCTCAACAAAGTTTCCAAACAGCACTTTCACTGCTGAAGTAGCGGATTTTCTATTTATTTGGGTTTGGGCAGTAGTACTATCATAGAACCATGGAATCATTTGGGTTGGATAAAAACTTCAAGATCATTGAGTCCAATTGTTAACCTAGACCTGCAAAGCCCACCAATAAACCATGTCCCTAAGCACCATGCCGGCACATCCTTTAAATACCTCCAAGGATGATGACTCAACCACTTCCCTGGGCAGCCTGTTCCAGTGATTGACAACCCTTTTGGTGAAGAATTTTTTCCTAATGTCCAATCTAAACTGCCTTCAATGCAACTCGAGGCCTTTCCTTCTCGTCCCGTCACTTGTTACTTAGGAATAGAGGCTAACACCCACCTGGCCACAACATTCTTCCAGGTAGTTGGAGAGAGTGATAAGGTCTCCCCCTCAGCCTTCTCTATGCCAGCCTGAACAACCCCACTTCCCATAACTGCTCCTCCTAAGACCTGTGCTCTATACCCTTCACCAGCTTCACTGCCCTTCTCTGGATGCACTCCAGCGCCTCAGTGTCCTTCTTGTAGTGAGGGGCCCAAAACTCAACACAGTACTTGAGGTGAGGCCTCACCAATGCCAAGTACAAAGGGACAATTGCTTTCCTAGTCCTGCTGGCCACCTGGGGACACTTCTGGCTCACGTTCAGCTGACTGTTGACCAGGATCTCCAGGTTCTTTTCTACCTAGCACTGTCTTCCCCAAGCCTGTAGTATTGCACGAGGTGGTGTGACCCAAGTGTAGGACCCAACACTGAGCCTTATTGAAGCAATTCATTATTCATCAGATATTCGCTAGAACAGGACCTTGACTATACAGTTCATCTGCCAACAGGAGGACTGCACTCCGCAAATCTGTGAAAACAGAGCTTGACAGGAGGGACTGTGCTCCATAAGATCTCATGACATTATGTTCATTAGCATCTTGCCTTTTCTCCTTATTTGAATACTTGCTTGCATTTAAGATCCTTATGTGAAACAAGCATAAGGAAGGAAATAAAAGAATTAAGAGCAAAGCAATCTAATTTAAACACAGACTCCATACAACTATTGAGTATTTAACCAGAACGACTAGAGTGATTAGGAATGAAAGGTCTATGTGAATGACTCACCGTCAGCAAATTGAAGATTAAAACATGTGGCTGAAAAAAGGAAGCGTCTGGCTGAAAATCCTCTGTATGAATTCAATTCTGCTAATTCTGTTAGCTTCAATAAGCTGCAGAAGGTACATTTCACTAGGACCACGTGCAGTAAAATTGTTGCGAAGTCAGTAAAAGGCACAGGTAAGTCAGGGGATAAGTGTGTTTCTGCCATGAATGGAGACCGTACCTTTTTGTGGGATTCTTTGCCCCGTGACTGTGCCATCCCCACAAGAACTTCTGTTACCCTCGAGGTTCAAGCCTGCCATCAGAAACATATCCATGACAGCTTTCTGGAGCTGGACACAGCATTAGCAAGGTACACCAGCAGACTAGTAGCCAGGGGAGGAAAAGTGAGCAACACACACACTGTGTGTGTTGCTCACCGCAGCCGGTCAGGAAGCTTTGCTCTGCTCCGCTGCTTCTCTTCGCCACAGAACCTCTGCGGGTTTGAGCTCTTCGTGTTCTGCAGTCACCTGCCACCCTTCCCGGGCAGGTAAAACGGCACGTGGTGGGATACAGGGAGGGCAAACAGCACGGCGGAACGGCAGCTTTCATCACCGTCACCCAAACCACGCCGGTACTCGGGACACGCAGCGGGAAACTCCAGAACGTGGTTCTAAGCAAATAATAAAGGCCAGTTTTGGAACAGGCCTTTCGCGACTGGAAACGTGCTGCCACCCAGCGGCAGCAGGCGCCTGTCCCCACCGGCCGCTCCCAGCGCACATCGCTCCGGCCGCGGGGAGCCGGGCAGGTCGGGACAGGCAGTGATGTTCCCAGGACTCTGCCGAGGGTTCTTTTGGGACAAACACTGCCGCGTTAGGCAGCTATCGAATTCTTCTCTCAGAAGCGGCAGCAGAAGTCTAGCAGCACCAAGAAAAACACAAATCTTCTAAGTGGCTGGGCAGGCAGCGTCAGCACAACGGTGGTGTGGAGAGAGAGCTTTTCCACTAGTGAAGGTACCGATTTAAATAAATGGGAACAATAATGATAAAAATAACAATATTATTAATAATAATAATAATAATAATAAAGCTACCTATGGCAGGTAAGATTAAAAAAAAAGAAAGATGTGTTTCCTAGACACTAGATTTCACAGTCCCATTATCTGCATCTTATTTTTTATTTTGGAGTTCAAATTCATTTCGTCCCATCATCCGTTGTCAGGATGACTCGCATGTTGAAGCGCCGTTCTTCACGAGCCTTTCAAAGACAGCTATAAAATGTATTACCTCAGGATGACCACCTTCCTGGCACAAGCAAGTGCTTTTTCATGAGTTCCCTACAAACTGTAGCAGAACTGTAACTGTTGTGCTTCCCGGCTCCCAGCCCTGAGGAGGATTTGGTTTCTCTCTCTCCAGCACCACAAATGTGCAACAGTACAACAATCTCTGGTGTTTCCCCAGAATTTATTACTTCAACACTTACCATTCAGAAAATTCCCGTAAGAGGAAAAAGGATCTCAGCTTTAGAGGTGCAAAGATTGCATGCAAGAGGAAACCCCAAATATGTCATAAACCTAGCACACTGCAGCGTATTACGGCCATTACACAGCACTGAAGTGGAAAGGCCAGGAACACCCATCGACTCTCACCCTCAAATTACATAGCCAATTAAAAATCTTTTTTGTCAACAGCTGCTTTGACCACAATCATTACCCTGCATTAAAACATACCACAACCACTTTTTGGTGTGCAGAAGCCTTAAGAGCAAGCACCTTGCCTGTTAAAACACTTACCCTAAGAATGGTATGCCACCGAGTTTATTACAAGCCTATGAATTAGGAGCCCACCCTTCCAGTATAGACAAATACCTTTCTCTACATAGTTTTTTTGCTTGCCTTTTTTTTTTTTGTATGTGTGTGTGCCCCATACGTTTCTACGGTACTCCCGTGCTGTTACTATCTGGAAATGCTTAGTATTTCTGAGAAATATAAACTCGGGTAACAGTGATACTGTATCTATATTGTCATGCTGGCATACAAACCTATTTCTTCCCCCAGTGCTTCTTTATTATTGTAAACAGAAGCATTCAAGATAGGCACGTTTCGTGTTTAACAACAGGCAATATTTATTACTGTAACTGGAGAACTCTACATACAGTATTGCACAGAATCCTAACGCACCAATCAACGAAACCATGCTTCTATACAACTGTAAATAGCACTTTTAGCAGAGGTTTAGCACTTTGTGCGTTAGGTGTCTTAGTGAAGTGGCAGTTTAGAGCATCACTTCACAGGAGTACACAAGTGGTGTAAACTTTCATTCAAGGCCTGTACACAGAACACTTGGAAAGGATTGCTGTGCATGACACGGATCTGAAAAACAAAAAAGCCAAACCACCAAGCCAAGCCGATCCCCGAACACCAAAGCACACCAAAATGAGTTACATGAAAGCGCGCTAGCACTCTTAGCAGCCACCAGTGCTACCACATTCCAAGTCCTACCCTCTAAGCAAGCAGTGGAGAAACACAACCTGCAGAAATGCCCATGGGTCCGGCACTTCCTGGTGCTGCTGTATCACATTAACTGTGTTTTCTGTTTGGCAGGGCTGAATTAAAGCCCTGCAAGCACACCTGGCTGGTGTATTACCAGTGATTCCTAAATTACAGTATGAATTGTGTGCAACAGTTGGCTGTCAAAGGCAATTACATTTTTTACATCAAAAGGTCATATAGCATACAACCAAAATTCAGGTATTTAACATTAATGTAGGTGTAGAAATTCTGACCTTCTCTTCCTGTACACTACAAGGAACAAAAAAAAATCTTTATGTTCTATTCTTCCCTCTGTCCCTTTCCCCAAATGGACTGGGAAAGGGTGTAGAGGGAAGAACAAAACTTTAGGTGTGATCCTTCCTCTCCAGCACATTACTGCTCCAAAGCTGTTCACAGACACGTGGGCAACAACCGTCCGGATCAATGTGAACTCCAGACTTTCAACACGCAGCCTCAATGCTCTCAGTTTGCTTCCATCTCAACACCACCTTGTCCTCGACCACAAGATCCCCACCCCTCTTGTCCCCTGCTTTTTATTTTACACCCTTTTCCACAGTTGCTCTCATCTGTTACCCAGGCTGATGGGTTATCTTCTCTTCTGCACAAGGGAGCAGCGTAGCTGCATAATGTCACCTCTGGACAGCCAGGGAAACCCAGAAGATACAAGGATGAAACAGCACTCCTCCCTCTCTGGCTTCTGGGAAGGATGGAGAGACAGTTATGCTTCCACCTGAGCAGCGGTGGAAGAAGTGCTGAAGGCTTTACAAGCTTGAAAAACACTGGTTTACAAAACCAAAACTTGGATTAGAATGTTAAAATTCTATAGCCGCATTTTAATTACGGACTAGAGCATTTTAAAACTACTATGAAATACCAGGTGTTTGGGTTTGGTTTTTTTTTTTAATTATGCTTTTTCTCCTGTTAGCAAGTTAACTTCGAGACAGGAGTTAAATATAAGTTACCTTAAGCTTTGGTGAAGAACCCTAGTACCTTCACAGCTATGGAACATAACTCAAGCTGTGACAAAATTAGCACCAGACATGACTACAAAGTAAGTAATGACAAGTGTTAAGATTTCTCTCTCTCAAAAGAGGTGTTCGTAGCTTTTGGTGCACGGGCAGCACATTTGCTGCACACAGGGAATCAGAATCTGGAAAGAGTTTTACCAAATTTGCAACTTAACTCAAGAAAGGTAAGTGACTGATGTGAGAAACTAGGCCTGAGTATCCTGCTTTAGTACTCCAGAGCCTGAATGCATTTCATGCTCTTGAAAAAAACCAAATACAGCAGTGACTGTGCCTTCAACAAGGGAAGGGGCAGAATCACAACTGGCTCGGCCTGTTTTGAAGTATTTCTACCAGCTGTGGTATTTCTACAAGTGATGGTAGCCTACCACTGTATTAATACATCATCTTCTTTTTGGACTTCCTTAGATTTATGGGAAAACACACCACCAGAAAACCCACACCTGATGAAAGCATCTGAAAAGTACAAAAACAAAGCAAGCACCAACATAATCATAGCATAGGCTGAAGCTGATGACCATTTGCCCGTGTATATAAATCTTTTATAAACAAACACACATAAGTGGTTGGGGCTTTTCATGTTTGGCTTTCCCTGCACCCCCTTCCTTACCACATCAAAGCAGAACACAGAGGCAGTATATTCTTTTAAATGGGTTTTGGATGGGCAAGTGTGAATAGAGTGGACAAAGAAAAAGACAAAAGGAAAAGAACAGTGAGATTTTATTTCCTTGGCATGTGGAAGTACATAGATGTTACTACAGCACTTAGTGTCCTTACCTTTTGGATCCCAAATCAGCACAAATTACAGCATAACTATATTAGTGGTGTAATTTAACACACGATTTGCATTTTCAAACTGATTTTACTTTATTTTTCTTAATGGCATCCACACTTTACACAGCCTACAAACCTGAAGAAAATGCATTTGCTTCCAAAAGCCGTAAGAGAAGTGTTTTGGGGTGATGAAAGTCAAGGTAGTAGTCCTGCGATTTCAGATGTTAAAGCTTTCTCCACAGCCACATGTTCCTTTGATGTTTGGATTATTGAAGACAAATTCACTGGACAGTTTGTCTTCTACATAGTCCATTTCAGTTCCTAAGAGCGTCAGCTGTGCCTTCTTCTCAATAAACACTCTAACCCCTTGAACACAACAAAGACCAAAAAATTACATACAGCAAAATTACCTATCAAACTATTTTTTTAAAAAAACCCCCGAAGCTAATGATGATGACTACCCACATATTCTGGCTTCCCACGTCTCCCATGGGGCACCTCCATCACTGTTTGAACTGCTAAGAGCTCTCTTTTCCGAAGCATACAGTAGCTACCTCTCTGGAAAGTTACTCAACTTTGAAACTGCAAATCCAACATAAAAGTGCAAGTGGGCAGACTAGGAAACAGTAAAAAACAAAATGCAAAACTCTGATCAGCAAATAACAACAAGAACTCCTTAAGTTGTAAGAGAGGCTGCTGAAAAGCTGTTCCATCATAGCAGATGTTGAGAGAACACATTACCAACACAATTCAAGTGTGGACAACTCATTTGCATCTACTAATTTTGGGTGTCAATTTGAATAGTTATCTGGCAGTGAAGGCTAAACCTGAGGAAAGAGTTTATGGACCTGACTCCTGAAGCAAGCAGAAAATTTGTGTGGGGATCCAAAGCCACCAGCTCACTGAGCATAGAGCCTGCCTGGAAATCTACCAAGAAACATCCAAAATAAACCAGAAAGCACACAGGCCCACCTGAAATGCTGCCCAGCTTCAGATCTTAAAGGTCTCTGACCTGAGGGGAGCTGCTTTACCTTCCCTAGATACCCAAACCAGGAAACAGCTTCTGAAAAGGGTGTTTCCAGCCCTGTAAACCTGGGGCAGCTCTGAGTTAATCAAAAGAGGCAACTCCAGAAGCAAGCTGAATTTGAAATTAGGAGGCACTTCCAGAATTAGGTCGCAGTCCTATCTCATATTCTGGTGCAATTTAATAATTTGCCAAAGTTCTAATTCTCTGTTTAAGAGATTAGAGTGTATGAGTTGGTTTCAGGCATTTTGAAGGCAGCCAGAAGCTGGGAGAAGGCTGCCTGTCAGCACAGATTCTGAAAGAAAAAATTACTTATTTTTATAAAAATTATAAAAAAAGTCTCTAACTCTGCTGGTTTTGGTGGGATAAAGTTGACTTTCTTCACAGCAGTTGGTATGGGGCTATATTCTAGACTCATGCTGGAGTAGTATTGATAATACAAAGATGTTTTCGCCTCTGCTGAGTGGTGCTTGCACAGAGCCAAAGCCTCTTCTGTCTCACCCCATCCCACCAGCAAGGAGGCTGGGGGTGCACAAGGAGTTGGGAGGGGGCACAGCTGGGACACATGACCTCAACTGACCAAATGGATATCGCATACTGCATGACCTGATGCTCAGCACATAAAGCTGGGGGAAGAATAAAGGGGAGGGGGATGGGGTGGGCCGTGTTCAAAGGGGTGCTGTAACTGCTGTGTGTGACACAGCGCCGCTGTCCTGGGGATGGCTGAGCAGCTGCCTGCCCATGGGAAGTGGGGAATGAATGCCTTGTCTTGCTTTGCCTGTTACACAGCCTCTAGCTCAGCTCAGGAGTTTCCTCACTTTTACCCTTGTGATTCTCCTTCGCATCCCATCAGGGTTGGGGTGGACAACAATGGGACACGATGAGCAAGTGGCTGCGTGGGGCTTAGATGCCAGTGGGAGTTAAACCACGACAGGAACTTTTATCAATAAACCTATCATGGGATGCTAAATGAAATTATCAAGCAGAACAAAAACAATTTTTAGAATACTCTTAAAATCATAGAAACTGTTGTTACAAAGCTACGTAAGTGTTAAAAGCACGAAGAGGTTAAAACCAAATTACAAATCAAATCAAAATAAGACTAGTTAGAGAAGATAATTGGAAAAATTCATTGTAAATAAAATCTTTACTTTGACAAGCCTTGGTTTAGGTATGCTTATAAAGTATTCCTTTATGTATGCACTGGTCTATATATCTGCTATTAGCCACCTCCAAAGACATGAAACAATGGACTAGACTATTCTGGTGGAGTAGTCTCTGATGCAGAGACCACAACGCTGCAGATTTTAACCAAGGGGTTCCTTCAAAACAGAAACCAAGGTGACAACAATTCCCGTAACAGGAGTAGGGCCTCTTGCTGTAACTTGTTACTTCGATTAAGCTCTAACCTGTACCTTGGCAAACCTGTAACAGGTTATTCTTCCCCGAGACCACAGAAGCTTGCTCTGCTGCATCAGAAACTCACCGTCTTGAACGACTTCTTCATCGGAGTCTCCTTTGGATTTTGTGTATTCTAGTGTGTAGGAGAGTCCATTGCAGCCTCTCGTGCGAACGCCTACTTTCACGCCTACCTAAAAAAAAAATCATCAACAGAAGAATCAACCCCACATTCATGGCTTTTAAAAACCTATTCTGGAACACCAAGATAAAAAGTAAGCAGAACAATAAAGGGCTGACATGTTTTATTCTCTGCTGCCTCAAGGCAGAAGTGAATTACTTAATGGATTAAGGGGCAATATTTTTTTTTCCTTTCACAAAATTGACTGCCAGGGTAAAAGCAAACATTAGATGTTTTCTGGCACAGATCAAGCCCTAGCATATGTTCAAGCTTTGAAGTAATGAACTGTTACCACTCCTGTAGCTGTCTGTTCCCATACAGACAGCCAAACTTAAAAGACTGGTATATTTTTGTGACTTCAAATTAGAATTTATTCAGATGCTACTTCACGTGTTACCTTAAGGTTACTGACAGCACTGTAGCTATGAAGCAGTGAGGGCCAAGACAAGGGCAGTTGCTAGATTTTCACAGAACTCTTGTAATGACATCATCAGACAACTCACGTCACATCTAACTTTTGAAAAATATTCTTTATTTTCTTCATTACCTCTAATGCCAGTTTCAGAAAGCAATCCTCTCCTATCAAGTATGTTTGTTTAATTTCTCAGTCAACCTTAAAAACCAACCAAGTCAAAAAGAGCATCTTTGCAAGTAAGGAACTGAGAAGTTACAGGGAAGCAGGATACATAGGACAATCTTCCAGAAGTATACTGCCACTTTCCACACACCAATGCTTCATAATGGTTAGATTACATTGTCTATCAGAAATAATGTAAACTTTGGTAGACAAGGTCAGGGTAAAAATGTATCAACACACATCATTTGAAATCAAGTGGGATCTCAAACAAACAGTGTTTGATTTTCAGGCTGATTTATCCTTTTCTCCATAGGAACTGTTACAAATAATGGGCTGGGAAACACAAACACCCTTTACAGGAAGGGGATCACTGACCAGCTAAGCTGTAGGCCTAGGGTTTCCTTAGGATGGTTTAAAACATTAGAACAAAGAGTCTAGTCAGCTGCAGATGTGCAGGAAGCAAAAGAGACTATGGGTCTTTTATGAAAGAGAAATATTGTTCTTGAAATAACACTTACTGTAAAGAAGAAAACGTAATGCCTGTTTTTGCAATGGTTAGAAAGCAAGACTCTCTACTTTTTCCCAAGAAGAAAAGATGACAAGCTCAGTCACTTATTTGGAGAAATGCTGATTGCTTACATAAAAAAACACACAAAAGAATCCTGCTGTCTCTCAAGATGCCTTTGAATTAGATGTTTTCCCATGAGAACTCCTTAATGTCAACAGTTGAAGATCTCTTTCCCTACCAGAAGTCACTGTTAGGACATATTGAAAGACTTAATTTAAAAATAGCTAAATAGTATTTTGAACTTTAATTTTTTTTTCACTTTTGTACATCTTGGAAGTAACTGTATAATAAAATGCCATTACTGCCAGTTATTTCCTGCATTTCATTTTATAGAGAAATGCAACAAAGCTTATGCGTTCCCCTCCAAAAGGGGGTGCCAATGCCCCTAATAAACACCCCAGTGTCTATTTCAAACTCCTGAGTTTGCCAGAAATGCTTTGCAATCACGAGCTGTGCTAATACCGTAGCATGAGCCACAGGTTGGCCCCGTTTATACTCACATGCTCAGGTTTATCTTTAAGAAGCTGTTTGATCTTCTGAACAGCTGATGGGGTCTGAAAAAACAAAAGCAGGAACATTGATTTGAAATGCTGGGCGTTGTGTTTATTTGCAGACAGTGCTTGCACACATTGAAGTGTGCATTGTATGTAGTTGCACCACAAAAACATCCTTCTGTTCCAACTCTGCACACTCAAATTTGCGAAGTTAATGTTTGTCTCCTATCTGCAAAGTCCACCTTCTCCACCAGCCACCTGTCAGTATTCAGTAGCCTGTGTTTGACTTGAAACTGATGTCTGATCTGAAGATACGCGCTCTGCTGCAGGACAGATGATTGCTGTATCTAATCCAGGCGGAACACAACACCTTTTCACTCCTCTCCTTGCCCACACTGACAGCTTGAAAATTTCAGCCCTCAGTACTAGGGTGCGGTGGGTTTCTCCCTGTGCCTCCACAAAAAAACACCACCACAATCCAATTAAGTAGCTCTGCTCCTGACAAACTTCGGTCACATACGTGTTACAGGCAAAAATTAGGCACACAAATGCTTAGGGCCTACTTGTTCCTTCCCACTACCCTAGTGGGGAACCACTGCTTCAGAGCAGATAAAATTCACTGTTCATGCAGGTCTAGGCTTTTCTGCAGTAACACGGGCACACAAGAGGAACACACAGGCTTCCGCCGCATGCTTACGCGCTCCTCAGACACAGAGGAAAAGAAAGGCACCAAGGCACCGGTAACGTGAAGCTCCTACCACACACAGGCTGCAACACACCAACTGCAAGTGCAGCTTAGAGAAAAAACCTTTTCAAGCTACTGCTATTGATCTTTAATTTCTTAAAGAATCACTGCCGGAAGGGAATTACCTGCTCTAACAGAAGTGACCGAGCTACAGGCACTTATTCCGCCCGTGTCACTATAGAGGCATGGCTCCCTGTTCCCGGGCGGTATCCCCGGGACACTACAGCCTCCCCAATACTGCCGCCAGTAGCAAACCCCATCAACAAGGGGACACGAAGCCTCCTCGGAAACAACCTACTCGTCAGCGCCTGTAAATAATTGTTTTTCAGGTTTTTGGTTCTTTAGAAAAATACAGTTCTTCGAGAGACCGGGCAAAAAGGGCCCCGCGTGAAGAGCCCGCACCGGTACTCTCCCTTCCCCGCTGCTTGCCCCCCTGCCGCCCCGCATCCTGCTAAGGGGAGAGGCGCGGGGCCTCTTCCCCAGCGGGCCCGGCACGGAGCCGCAGCTCCCCAACGCAGCACGCTCACGGGGAGGCAGAGACCCCTGCAGCCTCCTGCCAAGCCGAGCCCGACATGGCCGCAGCGCACGGCTGGCACCCGCCCGAGATTAACGGCGCCGGCCGCGACACTGCCGCAGGCGAACCCCACCCCCGCCGCCCCCGGCACAGCCCAGTCCGGACGGGCAGAGCCGCCGAACGCGCAAGCCAGGCTGGTCGGCGCGACCCCGTCTCGTCCCGCCCCGCTGTCACCCGCGGCCCAGGGGCGGCTGCGCACCGCCTGTCGCCGGACGGGCGGAAGGGCAGGGCGAGGCCTGGCAGCTCGGCCCGGCCCGTGGCGCAGTTCTCGTCCCCGCGGGGAGACAGGGGACGCGACAGCCCAGCACTCCCCGCCCGCGGCGGCGCGGCACTGACCAGGGTGAGGGCGGCGCGCGTAGCCTGGATCTTCCGCTTGCTGACGGCGCGCACCGTAGCCCTCACCACCGACGAGGCCATCGCCCCCCTCTGCCCCGTCCTCTACCCTCTGCCATCGGCATCACCGACGTCACGCCGTGACGCCACGGCGCACGGCTCACTTCCGACGCTCGTTCCTATTGGGCAACGGTGTATGATCGGCAGGCAGGGCCAGGTCCGGGCCCGCCCTTTTCCCCGCCCGGAGCGGGTGGAACTGAGCCAAGGTTGCCTGCTGGGTGGCGGCAGGGGAGCGGGTGTGCGTTGAGCTCCTGGCGCAGGGCGTCGGAGAGTGGAAGGCTGTACGCTGAGATAAGCGGCTGACTCGGGCCGGGGTTGCGGCAGCGGGAGGCCCCTTCCTTTGGGCCCTGCGAGGCGGAAGGAAGCAGCTGCCTGTGGGTACTGGGAGGCCCATGAGCGCGTAGCGCCGAAGCGCAGGGGCACTTCCCGGTGCTCACAGGAGCACCCTAAACAACCCTGCAACGGGCTGCTCGGCGGGAGTGCTGGGGAAACCCAGCAGCAGCGCGTCGCGGTTCAGACGAGTCCTTCGGCGGAGCGCGCAGAGTCCCTGACCGCGCACCGCAAAGACTGCCCGCCGCCTCCTTCCCCTCCAGCGAAGCCCCTTAGGCTGCGGGAGGGCGGCGCTTCGGTGGGAGCCCAGCTGCTCGTCTCCACGCCCTCCCAGCGCACAGGGGCCCGCCGAGGGTATGTCCTGGTGCTTGAGAGACCTGAACAGCCTCGGCACAGGAGACTAGTCCCACTGCTTTAAATTAAACGATGGCAGTACCAGGGGGAAGAGGAGCACCCGTTTTTCATTTCTTCCGACAGCACCCATAAACACGCTGTGTAATACTTTAAACCCGTATTGGCAAGGTCCAAACGCAGGCAACATGTCAGCGTCTTATCGCAGCTACTCTGGATACGCGATTCTGGCCTCAGCTGTTGTGAGCAGCTTGATATGTCACGTACAGATGCTTTCCTTTTACAAACATTGCGCATGTGGGCCAGCACAATCCCAAGTGTAACCACAGGGTTACTCCAGGAGAAGGATTTGGGCTGTTGATCCATGAAAAGCCCAACGTGAGACAGCAATGTGTGCTTACAGCCCAGATGCCAGAAACTCTGGGGCTGCATAATGAACAGCGTGGCCAGCAGGTTAGGGATTCTGCCCCTGTGCTCCGCTCTTGTGAGACCTCACTTGGAGTACTGCATCCAGCTCTGGGGTCCCCCATACAGGAAAGATAGAGAGCTGTTGGAACAAGTCCAGCGGCACGCCACAAAGATGATCAGGGGGCTGGAGCACCTCTCCTACAAAGCCAGACAGAGAGTTGGGGTTGTTCAACCCAGAGAAGAGGCTCTGGGGAGACCTTACTGCAGCCTTCCAGTACCTAAAGGAGGGGAGCCACAGGAAAGATGGAGAGGGACTCTGTCAGGCAGTGTAGCCATAGGAGAAGGGGTCATTGTTTTAAAGTAAAAGAAAAAAAAAAGTTTAGATTAGATAGAAGGAAGATATTCTTCCCTGTGAGGACAGTGAAGGCGTCACTGCTAAACTCTTAAGTATCACAAGTGGAAGACAATGAGTATGCATAAATATGATCTTTTAAGTAACTTGTCCCTTCAGGACTTACAGACTTCATTGCCATCAGCAAAATTGAAAGTAACTGTCAGAAGAGAGCTCATTTAGGCATGCAGAAGTCATATCAGCCTTTCTTTTGTGTGAGATATGAATGAAAAACTACAAGGAGAGAAAAGGTGACAATTTCATATGATAAAATATACTATAGGAGTTATTTTATGTTTGTTGCGGGCCAGTATTTCCTTGAAAGTATGTTGAAGAAGCAGTATGGAAGAAATGTTTTGTAAAAGCTGTGCACAGAAAGTTTACAGACAGCTGAAAACCAAAACAAGAGTTAGGATCCCAGTTCCCTAAGACCACTTCAGTGGCTCTAGCTTTCAACTTTAATAAAAAGAGATGGGTAAGGAAAAAAATTAAACACGACATTTCTAAAACCTGATTATTCTTTTAAGGTCTCATCAGCTCTACATTTAGTTCAGGAATACTGAAAACTGCAACCTAAGAAGAAATAAAGAAACTTAAGTCTGTTCTTTTTAAAATTTATTTCAAAGTCATAAATAACAGTGGTTTCAATTTTACCATGTAACTAATCCTTTCCTGAACAAGATGGTACAATACCAGTTCTGGAAGGACTTCAAGTAAAGCTCAAGTTCAAACCACTAATTAAATTCTTGGCTGGTACAAGGACCTTCTTCACATTTTATTAAAATGGACATGTATTTTCCCCAGTTGCCAAATATAATACCTCTATTACTTAAAGCACTTTTGTCTGTATCCCCAAGGCCTTGAAAAAGATTCTTAGCAGCAGCAAACAGGACTGACCTGTTTCTTAATCTTTCATTCTTTTTGTACACAAGCACAGCAGCAAATGAACTCCCATTAAATCACAGAAGAAATAAAACAAACCAAAAAATCTGTGGCGCTGCTTGTCCAGAGACTGCTATACATACATTTACTATTGTCTGTATTTTGATCTCTACAGGAAAATAAAAAAAGTAGCAGTCTACAAACATTTCAAACACTTTTACACAAGGATTCAGTAAACAATCAACATTAATAAATACTATTTGCTCCTTCAAAAATCGATTTTTGAAGAAAATATAATGTATTTGGCTTGCACATAATTTTAGTGCATTTTAAAATGGTCAGGTGGGACAACAAAACCTTGAAAACAGTCCATTTTTAGTACCTGCCCTTTTCTATACAATTTACCTAGTAAACAAATACAAAACATCATGGCTTTCTATTTTCTGTGCTTAAAATAATCTATTTAAGTGCAGGGTTGGGTATTAAAATCCACACATAGTTGTACTAGCAATCTATAATAAATCACCCATATTTCATTATACTTTAAACTAGGGTTGTCTATGCTGCTGTCCTGTGAATCCAGATGCTTTAGCTAAAGAGATTTCTTTAGATGAATGAAGGGCCTGTATTGCAATTAAACAGTGCTTAATATCCCTCATGATTCTTGTTGGGTCCTCTTCTGTGAGGCTTTTCCCTGAGTCATGTATTTATTGGAAAGGCTGCCTAGAATTAAGAGGAAGAAAGTGTCACATTTTAAAGGTTTTGAAAAAGAAGAAAACCAAACATAATAAATCATTGTTAACTCAAACCATAGTGAAAGCATAGAGATATTAATTTTAGATCATTACCTGCTGGAAGACAGTGGGAAATATTAAAATACTAGGGTTTTTTTCTTCAACTAAAGAGCTGATCTGATGGCAAAACACTTTGTGTTTCAAATCCCCACTTTGTTTTTTTGATTTGAAAAAAGCTGTGCAGTGAAAACAAAACCGCCTGTCTTCCCAACAGAACTGAGAATTTCACTGGAGACTCTTCATTGCAGTTTAGTTTTCCAAAGTTTGTAAAGACTACTTAGTCTCCCTTCCGCTGGCCCTGAAGAGATTTATATATTTTACTGGAAAAGCCCAATGCTAAAGTTTGCAGAGTTTCACTAGATTTTTAAAGTTTGTTGTTTGGGTTTTTTTTTAATAAAGCCGTAGTTTTAAACATCTTCATTGTACTTGTTAACAGATGTGTGAAATTACTGCAAGGAAACTGCATTTGCAACCATGCATCTGACACAAAGCATCTCTGGTGCTGGGGGAGTACATGAAGCTCTCTGTTGTGTCATCAGACTGCTACTTGCAACTCCATTTAACTTCTAGCTCAGAGCAAGGATGGACTCGAAGTTGATCATGTAAAAGATCACATGGAACTCTACACAATTACTCAGAGGAAGCCTCAGAGGAAAAGCGCTCCACCTGTCACACCTGAAGAAACACAACCCCCCACGTATGCCGAAATAGGAGGGAGGAAAGAGACTGATAAAACCTCACTATATCCTTCTGCAAAATACATCTGCCATAGTTAAAGACAAAATTCACAAGAGCTGACATGCCTCAGTTTTGGTTTCAAATGCAGAACTGAAAAATGGTGCACTTTTACAGTGGAAAGATGTGGTTTCACTTCAGAACCTATCTAGCAACTTGTTCAGGCTGCTGCTGTGTTCAGCAAATTAGGCAGAGGTCCGATAAAGGCTGATGGAGAAACCACGTTAAAAGTAGATGCTGCTACTCAGAGCTTCCGAATTGCAATGAAGCTATACAGACCTGACTGGGGACTCAAAAATATTTTTCCTTTTTGTTTCTTCTTTTCTTCATGTAAAACCAGTCCCTATAAACAATATATACACACTGATGAACCAATGGAATTTAATTACATCATTTACAATAAAAAAATAACAGGTTCTCCTTGAAAGCTCAAGAAAAGCTGCATTTAATTACTTCATACAGACCTCAGAACACGTAAAGAGCAAAAGATCAAAGAAAAGGGCCACTTGGTATTTACCTGATTTAATCTACCAGCATGTTTGGCAGTGCTGGGCAGTAAAAAGGGGATCCACACAACACTTCGGATTTTGAACCACCTGAAAAGATTGTAAGGTAACAGACATTTGCTAATTTGAAACTAGGTTCCATTTCAGGTCTCGTAAGAAAGAAAAATACCAAAATATTTGCAGTCTGCCTAAATAGTATGTAGAAGTTTAAGACACTTTCCTCAATTTTATAACATGGAAAACTGGGACAATGAGGTAAAATGCATCTATAATCAAGCACTGAAATTAGGAATGTACAATAAATCAAGCTCTGTATCCTCCTCCAGAACCAGAGTGAGACAGGGAACTTCAGAGAATGAACATAATGATGGTAAGGTGCTACATTTTCTAAGACGATAGATAATTACAGCAGAGAACAAAGTCTGATCTCACAGGTCCAGTTGTTCATAGTTCTCTATTCAGAGATAATACTTCAAGCAAAACAAGATGAAGCCTAACCTACAGCAATTCCCCTCACATTCAAAAATTGTAATTCCCAGAATACAAATAAGACAAAAATGCCTATTCCAGAATTCATCATTTGAGACATGTGCTGCACAGCCTCAGCATAGTTCTCGTATGATGAGTTATAAAATACAACAGTGTCACTGACTACAAAACTCAGGCACACTCCTCTGCACCTCTGCAAACTCAGTGCTGTGGCAAATGGCATGGCAGAAAGAAACACTCAATGGTAAGGAAACTCCAAAGTTAAATTTACACTTGACATACACCTTCCAAAGGCGAAAAGCTGAATAAAATGTGGCTTCAATTTTTAATCATCTTTTCTGTCCACTCAACACTTCTAGTGGTCTACTGAACTAAGAACACTTCTCAATACCTTGGAAGTTCTGCATGTATTTGCCCAATTTTCCTCCCACTTCCTGTACTTTCAGCACAGTCTTATGCCCCCTTTCATTACATCTGATTAAGAAAAGTCTCCTGATCTAAGCCAGACAGAACATCTTTGTTTGTGGAGAAGAGCTGGTTAGAAATTATGTTTATAGAAGGGATTTGAATAACGATTAATCTGTCAAGCAAATTTTTCCAGCATGAATTTAAATGTTCTTAGGTTGGGAAACAAGAATACTGTGTTTCTTTGGAAGATAACTAGAAGTATCACTCATTGTCTTAAGGAGGCTCAGTTTTATCTTAAAATGATTTTCCTTTATAACACAGATAATCGAGATCTGTCTTATCTGAAGGATGACTTAGACATGGCTAAGCAAGTATTTTGTTGTTTCATTCAGGTCTGTCAGTCAGTACCTGGATTTGGGAGCATTTTTGTAGTTTAAGTCAAAGTTGCAAAGTGAACTCTGTGAAAAATAGGCGAAATTGCTGTATACCTCCAACTGCTGAGTCTGCAGGAACATTTTCTGTTTTATTTCATTTACAGTATTCTATCTGAGCAATCTGTACGCTTTGTAGTGACTTTAGGGTCCCGGGGAATAATTCTGGTTTAGGTGATGTGAAGAGCTTTTGCTACAGTTATGCTGTACTGTGAAAGACACTGCAATTTGAAGTGGTAGCAAACTCAAGGACAATGGAAGCAGTTTCAACATAACAGACACTCACACCCTTTCTGTCATAAACATCTTACCTGCTAAGAGAAACCATGTCAACTATCTTGTGACACAGTAAAGTTCTGAAAGGTACGCAGGGATGAAGGGAAAACTGACTATATTTAAACCAAAAAAAGATTGCATTTACATAGTGCCATTCAAACCAAAAACCTTACCCATTACTCAGCCTCGATAAAAACACCAAAAACCTTTAGCTCTCTTTAAACTACTCAGCTTGATCAGTTTCATACCTGCAGCTCCTTTATACTGTGGGCACTCCTTTTTAATATGACCTTCTCTTCCACAGGTAAAACAACGTTTTTCCCTTAAGTCTCTGTCTTCCAGGCGCTTCCACTTCTCCACCGATTGCCTGGGAGTCTTTTCTCTTCCCGTTTCCACTGCTACCCTTGCTACTTTCCTCTTCTGAGGTGTACATAGATGCAATTTCCCCTCCTTGATCGAGCTCTCCTTTTCTGCTATTTTATTCTGAGTTTCTTTGTCCTCTTTGCTTCTTTTCTCCTTGCTTTCTGTGTACCTCTGGCTTTTCACATCTTCGTAATCACGACGCCGTCTTAGTCTGCAGGGACATAAACATGCTGCAGAGTTCATAGGCATTACATGTGTACAGAGTGGAAAGAGCCAAACCCAAGTGCTGTCTACTGGCAATAGATTTATCTGATATACTTCTTCACTGGATTAGGTGAATGCAAGAACCTGTCCCTTTAGTAACTCTGCAACCAAACAATGCTGTCCTGATACTTAATTGGTACTTTAACTTTACAGTTAGATTATGATACAGCCCTAAATTCTAATAATTGTATCTCAAAAATAATCACAGCAGCAAATCTGGGTGCTGGAGTTGCAAAAAACAGTGGAAGAAAACAATAAGCAAAATGCTACCTAAGTCTAGAAAATAGGGCTATTGTTTTCTACTTGTACAATTTAACTAGAACTTACTTTTTCAAACTGCGTATATTCACAGTATCTCCAGAAGTCTCTTTTACATCTAACATCTTCATGGCTTAAAGATCTAGCAATGGGGAAACAGCTGCAACTGACAGACTGGCTTTATCTAACTTCTTTGTACATGACCTAGAAGACATCAGTGAAAGCTCCAAGACTGAAGATGATACAAGGCTCCTTTGGTCAGTCAGCTGCAGTGCTAACAGCAGGCAACTTGAGAACACTTCAAAAACTGCATGAATGGGGTAAGAATGGCAAATGAGCTTCAAGGTGAGCTTCCATTTTTTAAAAAGGGGGAAAACCAAAAGGAGACCCAGGGACCTACAGGCCAGTTGGTCAGTCTCACTTCTGTGCCCAGCCTGATCATGGAGCAGATCCTCTTGGAAACTATGCTCAGGCATATGGAAAACAAGGTGACTGCTGTCAGCCACCAAGGCTTCACTAAGGGCAAATCATGCCTGACAAACAAGCTTGGGGCCTTCTACAATGAGGTTACAGTGCTGGTGTATAAGGGAAGACTAACTGATATTACCTACTTGGACTTGTTGAAAGTCAATGGGGACATTGTCCTGCACAGTATCCTTGTTTCTAAATTGGAGACACATGGATTTGACAGATGGACCACTCTGTGGATAAGGAACAGCCTGGATGGTCACACTCAAAGAGTTGCAGTCAACAGCTCGACATCCAAGCAGAGACCAGCAATGACTGGTTCTCCCTCAGAGGTCAGTATTGGGACTGGTGTTACTTAATAACTTTGCTGAGGACATGTACAGCGGGACTGAGTACACCCTCAGCACGTTTGCGGGTGACACCAAACTGAGTGGTGTGGTTGATACTCTAGAGGGAAGGGATGCCATCCAGAGGGACCTTGACAGGCTGGAGGGATGGGCCAGTGGGAGCCTTATGAATCTCACAAAGGTGAACAAGGCCAAGTGCAGGGTCCTTCAGCTGGGTCAGTAAAGGAAATAATCTGCAGCATGTATAAGTTCTGCTTTGGTATCAGTATTGTAATCTTTCTTCTAAACAAAGCTGAGGAAAGCTTCCACATATATGCCAAAACTATACTCACTTTCTTCTCATGGGACAATCTTTCATGAAATGTCCAATTTTACCACAAATCCTGCAGCATCTATCATTTGGTGCCAGTTCTCCTTCCGTTAGTACCTCTGGATCAAAAAAGTACTCCTGAAGAAGAAATCATGCCTTTAAAAGGAATATCCATACACTTGGGAATCAAGACAGATAAGAAAATGTTAAACAGCAGTAAGAGTTACAGAGAACACCTTCTGTGTGTAGCTGAACATCTGAAAGACCTGTTGAGATTAACTGCCCAGTGGCCTCTTCTTTACAGTCCACCTGCTGATATCATCAGGTCTACAAGCTCTTAAAATAGCAGTTTTTAAAAAGAAATGGTAAGATGGTTTTGATAGGGACTAAAATATGTAAGCCTGTACAACATAGGGCTAACTTGTGCTGGTGTGCAGAATACTGATCATTTTACATGCAAACAACAAAAAAACCAGTACTCAGTAGTAATTCCACATAAAGATTGTTGAAGTACTGTTGAAATTTGAGAACTTAAAAGAGAGCATTATCATACTCCTGGAAATGGTAAGTTATACACCTACGAGCACGTACATACTGCTCTTAGAAAGAGCTTACCATTTTCGACGGATATTCTTTAGGAAATATTTTTATAGGGGTACCAAATACCCTTCTGCCATTGATAAATGCCTTCATTATAAAATTTGTCACTGTGAAGAAAAAAACGCCAATGTCATCATCCAAACATCAAACAAGCCAACAAATCAAGATCTAAGATGGCATCTTTGCTTCGTACCCAGATTTATTAACAGGATACTTACTTTTTCTTGACAACCCAGCTCCAAGGTTGTGGTTCAAATCAAAGGGATCTGTACAAAAACCATTATATGTATTACTTAATCGAGGGCAAGATTAGCAATGTATACATACACATGAACAGTTGGAGGCAGATGTTTCTGATACAGAATTATGAATATACTGAAATTGAACTGCTTTCAAATGTATTGAAAAGAAATTAACTCCATGGATAAAGGATCACAGCTGTCCAGCTCTGAACTGACTGAAGATTATAAAAAGAGAGTAGAAAAATCTTTCCAAGTTGTATGGGCCACAAAGCGGTTTACAGAGCATTCCTAAAAAGCGTCACTGTGTTTGTCTTACTAGAGACCATGGAATTACTCAGCACTGTAATCACACACAGGGTTAAATTGGTCATGTAAATATGGACTCAGATAAACTTAGTATTTGTGAGAAAGTTTCAGCTGCATTACAGCTAAATTGTTTTCCAAAGGATTTGGTAAAATCTATTTTGGCTGTAAGTTACTGTCATCTTGAATATATGAAGTCTTCTTTGCAGCTTCTTTTCCTTAGAGAACCACCCCCATGAGTAATTTTTAGCACTATGTCAACTCAGTGGGAATTTTGCAATGATTTCAAAACATGAAAAAATAACTTGGTAATAGAAAAAATAAATAAGCTTTGTGGAAAGACCAGATTTTTCATGTGGTCATTAAAGAAATTCCACATACTCATGTACTTCACTTGCTTTTACCTTCAATTACAATGTATTTGGAGGTCCACTGCTTCTTGAAAGTTGTAAGCAGATTTTTCCTCCTAATGCAGATGACATGCTCTTTAAAATCAAATTCTTCTGTGTAGAAACGGAGAAGTCCAAGCCAGAGTTGCCCAACAGATTCAGTGTTTTTGCCACAGTCTGGCCAATGAACTGACTGAAAGTGACAGAAATATTTTTACTTCCAGTACTTACATTAAGCAGAACAATTTCCGTAACTTGGAAACTCAAACACCGTTGGCCTTATTTTTATAAAGAAACACAGCTGAGTTAAACCAGAATGTTTCCCTTCCTTTCATAACTGGTATAAATAGTCAAATACTGATTTTAAAGTGGTATTTTAAAAAAGTTAACGAAAGTGGAGAATTAATAGAACTTGTAACATTAGGTTTTGCATGTGATAAAGAATTGTTAATTCACTTTTTATGCCCATTTAATATAAAATTATTCAACAGTACTAACCAGCTATGACTAGATATGCAGCTGGTGACTACCCAGTAATGTGACAGCATTAACACCTTAGTTTTTTTTAAACCTGTTTTTTTTCAGATTTTGCAGGTTTGGGTTTTTTTATTTCCAGAAGAATTAAAACCAAGTGTATTCTAAAATCTTTACAGTATAGGACTGGGATTTTCAAGCAATAGGTGTTCTACTTCCATTTCTATAATCAACCATCACATTTCAGGTCAATATTATTAAAAGGAATTATTTTTTCATTTGCAAAGGTACAGGTAATGCCATTTCAGATTAACCTGATTTACTTACCAACTCCTCTACCTTATCAAAGAAATACACGTTCCAGCCATCAACTAAAATCTCAGGCTTTTTTGGTTCTTTGTAGATCTGAAAGGATAATATTAAACTCTTTAGAAGGGCCCTTCAGATTCAGCACTGACATTCTTCTGGTAAGTACAGTGTAAAGACACTCATTTCAGTCTTGATATACTGTACCTCTTGAAGAACAGGGATGACAGGTGGATTTCTCTGCTGGAGAAAATAAAGCACCATAAGAGTATATGCATAAGAGGAAAGGCTACCTCGAGATGCATCTCCAATGTCACATATCTAGAAAAAGAAACACAACATGTATCTTTTATGGTTATAATATCCTGCTGCAGGCACTGCTACTCCTAGAATGTGTGAAAAGGACTTACCTTTGTAAAGACTTTCATTGTGTAACACAGATATTTTACTCTAGGATCAATGGCTGCATATGATGACAGGAGTCTTGTGTTATGCAAGGCCTATAAAAATAAGAAAGTCATATAGAAAATACAGGAGCTCAAAAAAAAGGAAAAAGCTGAAAACACAAAAAACACTTGTGCGCTCAACAAATGCAGATGAGATGCCCTCTGTAGTAGAACATAGGTTGAGAAAGGAAGCGTTCAACAATGGGTTTATCACCTGCTCTGATAAAAGACTTACCAAAATCCTTAATCTGCACAGAAGTGGTACAAAGCAGAATTCATGGAACAGTACTTCACAACACCAGAAGCATTAATCTACTTTTGCTTTTTCAAAGTATTTGGTAGAAGGTTAAATTCTTGAATTAAGATCTTTCAGACCCAAAATGTGTTACCAGCTTACCCACATCTGTGTTCAGATATCTAAGAATGAAATAGGCAACTGAAAACAGTTCATTACTGAACCTCAGCAAAACAATAATTTCAACCTCAAGAAGCATTCTTCTCTTAATTAAAAAAGGAGAAAACCTTACCAGAGTATTATATAAACTGATGTCTACTTCAAGACCACTTCTAACATGGAAAAATTTGACGATTGGGACTTTAGCAGTTGTTATAGGTAAGACATTTCTTAAACCTAGGATGAAATATTTAATTACTGAATTACTGCAATACAGTCATATTAGTATCCAATGCCCTAAAATTTAACTCAAAACTGTTATAAAAAGACTATACAATTTTAGTATATTAAGTTAATGTGATACACCAAAGCATGCATTATGACATTGTCATTTCTTGTAGAAGTCAGAATTCCCATTGCAAACTTGTACCAGCCTACCTTTCACTATTAACTTACTAGTCACTGAACATAGAACGTAACTACTACTGTGAAGCCTCAGGCTTTAACTTTTGTTCTTCTGCGTGTAGGTTACACTTATACTATCTATCCAATTCAGTTTTGAGCCTGTGACATCATAATCTCAGTCCTACCTATGTAAATAAAAATAAATCAATAAAACCAAACATAGAACCTTACTCTTACTAAGATTATGCTCTTCAGTGTAGTTTAATGGTTTTCATCTACAGATAATTCTCACTACAGCAACTGAAGTCACATAAACAGAACCACTTAATATAATTTGAGAAAGTTACCTGACTGTTTCTTGAGAACTTTTGCTAAATCTTCAATGATTCTGATGCAATCAAGTCCCTAAGACATTGAGAAAAAACAAGTTGTAAGTGCTGTAAGTATTTTAGGCAAACCTTTTGTTACTTGCCATTGAACTTAATACCGTATGAGAGCTTCGTAATATAGAGACTTTTGCCAATACCGGGAAGTGTTTCAAAATAGCACTTGTAAACACTTGTCAACACTAGATAGTATCTTAACACAGTTTAACATAGCAAGCACTTGTCAACACTAGACACTATCTTAAACAGGTTTTTTAGAATAGTAATAAATTAATGTTTATGTTAGGCATGAAAGGAGACTGATGCCCTTTTCCACTGTTTCCCCTTCCTAGTTGTTTATGCCACAAGGCATGTTATTTACCTGAACAGTTAATGCTGGAAGTAGTAGTAATGCAGAATTCAGAAGAAAACTGACTACTGTGTGTAATTAAATTCATGCCTAGACCAACAACAAAACTCCCTAAAATAATCTCATCTCATTGTGGCATCTATTTATGATTTCTTTTAATCAGCGAAGCTTTTATAAAATAATAAATGTTACAGTATATATACAGTATAACCAAAATGTTTTGCATTTGTTAAAAAAATAAAATGTTTTAAAACTACCTCAGCAGTTTCCAACCCATCCATTGTCATACAGATGTCAAGGTCACTTTGTTTAAACCCAAAGCCATTTTTTGATGACCCAAACAAATTCAGCTTGGTTCCTGTAAGAGATGTGGTGGGTTATAGCCACATAATGAGACAGAATCTCAAATTTCTATCGCTTCAAACCTCTCCATGTCTTAATACAGGAAATGAAAACATCACTATCTTTCTGTGCTACATCAAAACTATTTTCTTATCAACTTTGCTGATGAGGGAAGAACCTATGTTTTTATTGGTTCAAATGAGCAGTCTGACAGATCCAGAAATGTTAGGTTTTCCAATAATTAAGTCATCAGCATGTAGATCTCAACTGAAATCTGATTTTAAAAAAGCCAGGCTGCTCTCTACAGACATCTTCAGAATAAGGGACGTATCTGTCCACATACCAGCCTCTAGACAAAAAAAAAAAAAAAGCTGTATTTTAAAAAAAAGACTGCGAATTGATGTCCAGATGTAACAGGTAAAAACTCAGAAATAAACAAAAAAATCTGCCCAACAACAAAAAAGATACAAAAAAGTCAAATAACTAGGTTCTGCAGGTAGATCAGACGATGTGCCTGTTTTTTTAAAATAGTCCAAAACCAGTAAGCTTCAGTAGGAAGGACAGCAAAAATTGGTTTTTTTGCAAAAACATACTACATGAAGCCTGGCTAATGAATAAGGCTAAAAAAACAATTGTAAAATTGATTGGTTTACCCTTAACTTGCCACTGTTCCTTTCTAATAATGTGTTGTATATATGACTAAGTCAACAAAGACTTAAATCACAATCTTAAAAGACTTAAAACAGAAATTAATGTAAAGCAGCACAGCAATGCTGAGCAACAATAGATGTAAAATGTTGAAAACTATAGTATTTATTATGCTGATAATGTTTTTGGAAAACACACAACACAAGTCTGAACATATTGAAGTATAGATATAAAAGCTAGAACTAATTACCTGGGAAATCCTGCCTAATGAAGTTTTCCAAGTTTTGTCTTATATATTCCCGAGCCTGATCCTCTACAATGCTTGGAGCAAAATCATCTTAAACAGAAAATAAAAGATGTAGGCAAACATCTGTAGTAAGGGTCAACAGCAAAGATTCAAATGAAAAAAGTGAGGGGTCTACTGCAGGGGGTAGGGGTGGCGATAAAAAAGCAAGCGAAGATTCACATGTAAGAAAGCAAGGATGAAGTAGAAGAGAAATACCTGTTCAAATAAAAACATTAGTTAGACAAATAATGCATTTTGTCTGGTCAGAAATGGTGAGAGAGAAAGGAGGAAAGTTGAATCACTCTGAAAAGAACAAGAGTGGAAAAGTGTTACAAAACAGTATTTTGACTCCATTTTTCTCCTAGAACACTGAAGTCTTTGTTTAATAAAAGCCACAAGTTAAGGAACAGTAATGAAATTCAAAGTAGACAGAAATGTAAGAGCATCGATTAAAACACCCATAAAAAATTAAACTCTTTATATTAAGATTTCAAAATGAGTGATCAGACAGTGTGCGGAAGACAAAACTAATAATTTTGTATTTCTCTAGATATAAACTACTTGGTACTTCTAATCAAGCCTGTACAAATCCTAGATCTGTATCTAAGAGTTGGATGCAGTGTGGCAAATAAAGCTTCCCTCTTTATAACACCGTTATCCTGTGGTTATTTCATTATTTTCTGTAATTCTTTTTTCTACTGCTCAACAATATTGAAAGGAAAAAAACTTACGGTAACATTGGACACAGACTTGATCTAGAATAGCTGAAAATTTGGGTGTCAACACTGGCAGTGGGTCAAGCTCAATTTTCTTGAAGTCTTCTGGACAATCCTTCTTTAAGTGACCTTCCCGTTTGCACAAACTACATACTACTGTAGGAGACTGCATGAACAGAAAGCAAGATTGGTTAAAAAAAACCCAGTTTATACTTTAATGTATCAGAACGTAAACATATTGCTCAAATTCAGCATGCTTACCTTGCCCTTTGTAAAAGCTGTTTTACTAAATTCATAAGAAAGTTCAGATTCTAAACACTGTTCCATTGCTGCGCTCTCTTCAAACAGGCTTCCCTTCTCAGTAAGATCCTCTTGACTCAAATTGATCCTCAGAGGTCCGTCCACACTTTCTTCAGAATGTTTGTCCTTGTATTTATTTGGGATAGAAAAATCTTCTTCTTCTGAGAGTGCATCATCATCTCCCGATCCAGTATATGTGTTATATGTTTCATCTTCAGCTCTTACAACACCTCGCCCTCTCTGGTTTAAAAGACTTGGTTCTTCCTCCTCATCATCTGAATTAATAATTTGGGATATTTTACTCTCTGCTGACAACAGGAATTTTTTGGGGGATTCATCCAGTTCATCAGTGCCTTCAGTGCTCTCCTCATCGATGTCAATCTTGTCATCCATTATACCACTACACTCTAAGCCAAACTCATAACTCTCTGTAAGTGCAGCATTTTGAAAGCCTTCCAGGTCTGAAGTACTACATATCTCCGTATCATGCTCACTCACTGTAACAGGGAGATCTCCACTATCACTGTCTTCATCTATTTCCCGCTCAGTAGTCAAGATATTATTCCATCTTCTTTTTTGTTCTTCATGTTCTTCCTCTTCCTCCTCTTCTTCTTCGTCTTCATTTCCACTCTCTGTCTCTTCACAGCTCGGTTTAAAATCCTCATTATCTCCAGAAATAACTTCCTCGATTATGCAGTCTGAATCTTCATGGCCAATTCCCAAATGACTTATATCATCAGCCAGTTCTTCTTCTGTGAAGCTTTCTGAGCCATCATACAGTTTCGAAGGATCAATTGCATGTGCTTGGGGCATACCTGTGGTCTCCGTTGTGCCATCATCCACTACTACTGTCTTTGTGCTACTGTCCAGGTTTTGTGACTCAGAACTTTCATCCTTTATAGCATCTTTTCCATGGTCTGCCAGTTGGGACTTCTCCTCATTGGCATTTGGAGAGGATTTTTTGCTCAATTTTGTAGTTTTTTTGTGAGGCAAAGCAAAATACTTGTAAGTTGCTCTGAGGCAGTGAAGAATATACTCATACACTAGCTGGCTGTTCAGAGTTCTTGCCACATTTCTTTTGACTGAATATGGGTCTAGTAGAAAGAAGAAGTGAGCCAGTAGTGCAGGAGTTAATTAAAGAAACAGAATACACTTACATCTTCACAAAATTTGAATACACTACTGTTACTCTAAAGCATTGTGGAGGGACATAAGATCTATGAATTGTACTGAAAACAATTTTTAAGTCTACTTAACTACTTTTGATAATGCTGGAAAAAAATACCCAAGAGAAATACTACTTATATTGATATTTTTCAAAACATACTACTGTATTATTGGAAATCACAGTCTAAGATTGAAAGAATGCAAGCTATCACACACAAGGCCAAAGGCCAAGAGAGTATCCAACAAAGTTACAGTAACAGTTCTTTGATACCTTCCACAGCAATGCGCTTTTTAGGCCAGTCCTTTGATTCACGAGACACTGCTTCTTTGAGTCGTATGCTAATAACAAAATCAGCCATGTTGAACTCCAAGGCATAGAAACGAAGGAGTTCTACCCAGAGCTGACCAGCAGGTACAGAACACTGCTGTCCTGAGTCAAACACTAAGGGCACCTGTCAATCACAGAAGAAAAGCTTAAATAATATTCAATGCACAGGTGTTTAACTGTTACACTTCTGTTTTTCTGTAATACTATAAAAATTTGTACTTGCTTCTAGACTCCTGCATTTGCAATTACAAAATTGGAAAAGAGTATAAACTCAGATTATAAAATTTCATTGAAGACTGCAGCAATGGTAAAGAATAGCAGTAATAATTAATAACAATTGCCTATTTAAAGGTTTCTGCCAAAATCTGTTTCCAAGAAAATATCACGTCTAATCTAACTGCACAAAATGGATTATCAAGCCTATTTACAGCCCAGCCTAAGCCATACTGTCAACTGTCATAACATGCAATCGTGTACTAAAATGCTTCTTCCAAAGCTATTATAAAATAAATAAACACTAAGAACAGTTCAAAGATAAGATGAGTATTTTTCATATGCTTAACCTAATTCTGAGATAATATTACTTCAAATCTACAAACTAACTGTCCCAACAGATTAAAACCCCGGGTCTTATCAAGAGTTTGAAACCACTAGTTTCCCTGATAACTTCTTAGCTCCAAGTATAGGAAGCAGTCATGCTTGCAGTTCAGATTGTGGTTTTGCAACATAAACACAAAACAAAATTAGCAGACAGTTCTCTTTTTTTCCCCAAGAACAGCATGACTCCTAGACTACCAAAAAGTAAATTAAACGGATCAGACCTTGCCCCTTCTAGGGGAATTTTCTGGCGCCAAATCAGAATCATCACTGTAGTTATACTCCCAAACCACAGCATCATTCTCAACTTCTTTCAGATGAAAGTGAGTTAATTTGTTTAATGAGAATCCTCCAATCTAAAGGAAACAGAAAAAGAAGCATACAGCTAAATACCATGCGAACTATAAATCTTTCACCCCTCAGTAGTAAGACAAATTAAAGAACAAAGTTTCAAAATAGCAGTTCAAGACCTAGAATATGTCCCAAGCTGCATTGCTCTTCATACTTTTATACAAAAAACCCTCAAGAACTCAGTGCTTATACATATTTATGCTTGTGTATAAATATACATTGTGCTTGTGTATAAATATACTTTTATGCTTGTGTATAAATACTATAGCATGTTTCTTTCAGTGCAGAGTGTGGAGAGGCTTTGAGAATGAGTCAGTCATGTACTGGAGGGTATTTTTAACTGCAAGGCCCGTGTGATTGGTTAAGGAAACACGAACTTGCTCACTGAACGTAACAGGTGACTGTAACAAGAAAAATGGGTGCCATGAATGTAACACCTGAAGAGCAGCCTCGAGATCAGGGTCTGGATTTGTGTCCATAATATCACTCCTGGTATTAAGATGCATTTCAGCTTCTAAACCCAAAAAATACATGCTCTAAAGCCCTGGTCTGACCCCTCAGGCAGGTATCACACCTGTGTGCTCCCCAGCTGTGGTCTACATTTTACAGAATTAGACAGAGTTCAATTTGTTGTTTTGGGATGTATCTAGGTAAATTCAGAGTTCTTAAGAGTCTGAAAGAAAGGCTGAAGAAATGAGGAAGTAGATGGTAACGAAGTGCATTCTTCTGTGCCCGTTTCTCCTTACTCAAAAAAAGGGCAATATAGCACTTAACTTGGATTGTGAATGGCATCCTTAACAGTCAAGCATAAAGTCTGGATGAATTCACATTCTTTCTGGATTCCTGGAGAAATAGATGGTATATGGCTTGCTCATAATAGCAAGAACCTGACAGGTTACATACCACAAGTGTGTGACTCAATTACAGAATAGGGGTTAACCTGCTGGGAAGCAGCTCTGCAGAGGACTTGGGAGTCTTGGTGGACAAGTAGCTCTTCATGAGCCAGCACTGTGCCCTCACGCCCAAGAAGGCCAACAGTATCCTAGGGTGCATTAAGAAGAGTGTGGCCAGCAGGTCAAGGGAGATCCTACTCTCCCTCTACTCTGCCCCGTTGAGGTCACATCTGGAGTGCTGTGTCCAGTTCTGGGCTTCCCAGTTTAAAAAAGACAGGGAACTACTGGAGAGGGTCCAGATGAGGGAGACAGAGATGAGGGGGCCTGGAGCATATCTTGTATGAGGCAAAGCTGAGAACTGTGTCTGTTTACCCTGGAGAAGACTGAGAGTGGATCTCATCAATGCTTATAAATATGTAAATGGTGGATATCAAGAAGATGAGACCAGACTCTTTTCAGCGGTGCCCAGCAACAGGACAAGGGGCAACAGGCACAAACAGGAAGGTGGTATTGAGCACAAGGAAAAGCTTCTTTACTCTGAGGGTGACAGAGCACAGGAACAGGCTGCCCAGAGAGGCTGTATAGTCTCCTTCTCTGGAGATACTCAAACCTGCCTGGACACAATCCTGTGCAACCTGCTCTAGGTGATACTGCTTTAGCTGAGGGGTTGGACCAGACAAACTCTTTTCCAGAGGTACCTTCCAACTCCTACCATTCTGTATGAGAGCGTGTTATTCAGTGTGTTAGTACACATACCCATGATCCCAAATAGACAGGTAGAAAAGGCTCTTTTCTTTGTTGTAGAAAGAAAATAACCATTAAAGCGAACACATAAGGTGCCAAGCCTCCTTCTTCAGGATGATCAACACAGCACAACTGTAAAATAAATTGTGCAGTCATTGTTTCAAGTGATACAGTGAAAAACATAATTCAAGTTACTGTTCAGAAGTCTGTCACTTTAAATACTGACAGGAACTCAGACATCTTTGAGGTCTGAGATAGACTTTGTTCTCAAGGCCAGCATATTTATTGGAGTCATGTTATTGCCTTAACGCTTTCAGTCTAAGAGCCACCGGTTACGGACTGACAAAACAGACAGCATGCATCATGTTGGCAAAGACAATGACACATTTTAGATAGATATAATACAATGCTCAAGTTTTTAAATGTTTCTCTCAAATGGTATTTTTACTGCAGCACGATTTTGGAGCAAATTATTTTAATTCATGGGAAATTTTTCATCACATATGTAAACAAACGGCTTTTTCCTCCCCTCACCCCCCCAAGATGCATTAAGTTTACTGGAAACTGGCAATTGATTTTCATACACATTCCTCTGACTTCGGTAAAAGAGAAGGGTACTTATAGTCTCCATGCTGCTGGCTGAACCTTAAAATTCCACTTTTGAAAATTAGCGGAACAGAGTAATACACAAAATATATAACTATCATTTAAATAAATTTACAATTTATTAAAAAAATATTCTTTTTCCAAGGAGAGTTTTAAACAACTGTTTTCTAAAGCATACCTACAGCATTATCAGCATAATATCAGTGTCAATTCAGTATTTATTCAAAGATGGGACAATACAAATGACTCTTACCTTTGCCCAGTACCTGAAGGCAATCACTAAAGGTACTACAGTAGGTTCCAGTTTTCCGAGTGTAGCCAAATGGTTTGTTGTCAGACAAGCGTTCTCATTCCCTGCACTCACTTTACAAATAAGGCCACTATAACCCAAACAGAAACAAAGCAAAAGATCTTGGAGATTTTATAACAGCCATAGTTCAGATGACATCTCACAAAAGAGTGTAGCAGAAGGCTGTAAGGAAAAACATAACAGCCTCTCAATGACACAGTATCTACACTAGAAGAAGCATGGAAAACCAATTTGATTTATGGGTAAGTTCAAGATGCATGCATTATAATTTTCTGAACAGTGTTTTTTCAAGTACAGTTCAAATTTAAGTATTTGTTTTTAATGACATCAATTCACTGAACTAAAATGAAGTTACAATATGAATTTTCTTCATCAAAAACATCTACCCCTATCAACCCATCAGAAAACAGTTTCTGTGCTGCTTATTGTACTCTAAACATTTTTCAAGCAGTGAAAGATCAATGTAGCAGCAAATACCTCATAGTATTTCTGTGTCAGTAGCTGTTTTTGGAATGTTTCATGAATCTTAAGTGATATCCATTAAATGGGCAAAATAAAATGTCTTTCACTTGTTCTCAGAATACAGTGAAGCTAAGCCAGATGATCTTGCCATTATAGAAATCCGTAGTTTAATACGGTATCTCTATTACCAATAAGGAAGGAAAGTTTCTGCTTAAGCAGTTATCCCAAATGAAAGGGTAAGGGTACATGCTGGGTGCCAAAATGGTTTGAAGGGGTTGGGAAATACACAGCTGAGGACAGAACAACCCTTACCCTCTTATTCTAGGCTAGGAATGACTTGCCCATGAGTGTTAGTTTGTGTTTCAAGATCCATGGAACTGTAATAATTTAGTACAGAAACGTCATTTTTCAGATGTTGGTACATATAATTTACATTGCTATATACTATTAGAACACACAAAGTGACAATCGAGACCTTTGCTTTTCTCTGCACACCACCACTGGTATTCTAGCATGGAAATCTGCATCAACTTCCGTAAAAGATTCTAGGGGTGGGGAGAAAAAGAAGAAGCAACATTAATCATCATGTTGACAAAAAAATATGTTGAACTGCATGCAACTAGAAGAGTACAGCTAGAACCTTAACTTACTAATAAAATTAACTAATTCTGAGACAAATAATTCAGCACAGCTAACAGATATGTCACTCTTAAATCAAGTTTTTCGTATGTGATGGAAAGAGTATGGTCTATACTCTATGGCAATCATGGTGAAGAAACTAAGAAAAAAATGAGCATTTCAAAATCTATATACACAGTAGGTTTAATTAAACAGGTATATTTTGGTTAAGTGCTGACTTCAGTAATCCAGGCACAGAAACAGACCAATGACATCTGCGAAGCAATGTTAGTCTGAAAGATGGGAAAAAGACAATACTGAAGTCTTTTTTCCCTGGTAGTCTAGAAATATTCTAGGTAAGTATAGAACCGTGAACTGACATGGTATGTCGTCCTGCTTCGCCCCCTCCACCCCCCTCCTTATTCTTTATACAGGTTTCCAAACAAGATTCAGCTATGTTTATCTCAACACTAAAAAAAGTACAGAAGTTACTACAGTTCTTTCTCCAAGTGGTGTTCATTGGTCTACACTGTGCTTGTTTTTTGATGCCTGTTTCACTAGGTTAGGCAGAGAGGAAACTGTGAAACAATTTTAGATACCCAACACAGAGATTCTAAAGTGACAAGGCTTTCTTGATGTTACATAGCATGTGGACACCTAACTTTGAAAAACAGGAAAATTAAAAATGTTGCTTTTGCCATTGATGTACCTCAAACACTTAATGCTCTGTCCTAGAACCTTCTGACTCACAGAAAAAAAGCTTTGCATGAGATATTAATACAAATATTGTCTGCTTTCAAAAGACATTACTGATCCTAACTACTTTGGTACCTGGGTCTTCATTCCTCCAGTTTTATTGAACTATAATCCCATTCTCGAAGACTGTAATGGCCATCTGACCAGAAAAGAAGATGCACATACAATGGAGGTGGCAATGTGAAAAATCTGAATATATATATGTTCAATACATGTTTGGAATCATACGGTCTGTTAAAACATAGCAAGAAAGTAGTAAAGCTACTTTTTGCAATCTGTGTTTAACAAGACAGTTTCTTTCCCATCTTTTAATTTCTTTGCCTGCATATGTTCAAATTGGTTTGAGTAAGCACTTTTTTTTTAAGATCTTAAACTTTACTTGCCTGTATTAGTGCATAGAGATGTATTCAATACCTGAAAAAAAACATGTGTCTGCATGCAGTCGTTTGTACATGACCTCACTGCACTAACAGGCATGTGCATGTAATTATAGGAAGAGAGACCACAATCTTAAAGTATGTTACCAAGCTTCTCATCACATCAGAAGAGCTTGGTCTATTTTCTGTACTTTATCTACATGGTCAATAGAGCAGTCTGGGGAAAGAGATGCTGCATAGTCTACCTTAAGTTCAATGACATTCACTTATAATGTAGAAAAAAATTCTCACTAGGAATTTCTCACAGTAACATAAATAATGGGCTTCAATAGTCATAAAACTGAGCACCAAGCTGAAGTCAGTTCTGCCAATGAATTATTTCCTGCATTATTTTTCTGTCTCACATCTTTAAAAAAAATTGCATCTGCTCTACCTATTCAGAGGTGGAATTCAACAATATTAAGCAGCAATAATTTAATGGATTGAGAAAGCAACATTTTTTTTTTCTTCTTACCACTGTTCTGGAGACTTTCCTGCACAAGTAAGAGAACATCAGGTTGAGTCATCTGTCAATAAAAGTAATAAAGCTGTTTTCATATCTGTGAAAAAGGTGATTTCCCACAACTCTAAAAAATTTTAAAGTATGATCCCTAGGCCACTTTTTTTTTCTTCCAGAGAGGGCAGCAAGAAGGAAAGAAAAATAGCAAACACTGAGAAAAAACTTCTTGGTCCTTTGCCATTGTTAAATTCTATCAAGTATTTTGAATTAAAAAAGCCCAAAACACAAAACAAATCTAGAGTAAATGTAAGGAAAGCTCTTTTTACCTTTATCATAAAGACCTGGTTGTGGAACCCACCCACCCTCCCCTGTCCCCCAGGAATACTAACTTGGTGTGATAAAATATGACTGCCATAGTGAGACATAGTGAATCTACCTCACATCAAAGACTGGAATTATAGCTTTTTTCTTATATGCACTTCATGAATCTGTATCATTCTTTCTCCCTATGTTCCCATCTATTTCCTAGAGCAAATGGTATATTTTAACTATGAGACTAAATGTAGTTAAATCATCTACAGCAGAAAAAAAAGTTTTCAAGTATGGTATCAAAAAAAAGTATGGTATCAAAACCTTTTCACATGCCTTAATTTCTTTTCAAATTTCAGAAGCATGCATAAAAACTAGCATGACAAACTTAAGACTTTAAATTACTTTATATGTAAGAAGTTCAAGAAACCCCCATCAATCAAAAACTCCCATCTCTAAGTATTAGTGCAGAAACCGGATCATGGGGGTGCCATTTAATCCAGCAGTAAAAGAAGATAAATAACAATCTGTCTCATAGGACTGAAAGGAGCACAGATGTCTTAGTTTTTTTCGGTTTTTTCAGAAGGACTATTCAAAAAACCACAAAGTCGTATTATATGGCCAAACCATTACTGGTGTATGAAGCAATGAATGTTATTTTAAAACCATTTTAGTGTGATAGTTCTGTTTTACCCCACACTGCAAGTTGAACTGTAATCTACATACAGGTGCAAACATTCAAAACCACTAAATAAAATGGTCTTACTTACATTGTCAGGAAACTGGATATCTATGTTTAAATCTGAAGTTTTGAAACCAAATCTGCTATAGGAGGAGCCATACAATCTTAATGAGCACTCTGCAACAAGAAGAATTTTACTGTATTTACTCTATACCTATTTTTGAGTCTGTAGCTACTTCATGGCATTGTCAGAGGATTTTAAACCTACATCTCATTTCTCACAGGAAATGAAAAAGGGTTTTCCAAGAGCACAGAACTGTTAGTAAATCCTGTCACCTTCTGTACTGTTGCTAGTAAAAACTTATCGTCACAGTCAAATGCTCCCCATGTCCTGTTCATCTTTGCTTTTTACTACAGGCCTGTGTGGGTCATGAGCACAATTATAATTTGATTCTGACACAGGGTTATACTGCCACATCATGGTGTTCAACAAAGAACTAAACATACTGTTTTACAATTTAGCTAGCCAAGGCTTTTATTTAAGTTTTTGCTTTTAAAATGGTATATCCAGCATTTAAAACAAGTTGCAAATAATACCTGGCAGCTTTGGACACAGTAAGTTTTCCATCATTGTTTTAATGTTGAGCCTTTCTTCTACATCTTCATCATTTAAGCCAAACTCCTGCACTACATTTTCAATAGCAACACCAATAGCTTGAATCTGGGAAAGTGTTGGAGGAGGCAGAGCAGTCAGCATCTGTTCTTCTTGCTTTTCCTTTAAAGATAATAAGACTGATATTTTAATGATTTTCCTGAGTTGCTTGATGATCTAGAACGAATGCCTGCAACTCATCCCAAGTAACAGCACCACAGGTTTTCCAGATAATGGAGGTACTTGGAAGCAAGAACTTTAAGAGAGAAACTGTGACAGGTATAAAGCATTAGATGTTCCAGGAGGCTACGCTGATGTGCAGAAATATATACGTGTATTTGGAACACTAAAAAGCAAGTCACGGATTCGTTCATTGCCTATGAAGTGGAGAAAGGCAGGAGTTAAAGAGGAAGAAATAGAAAACCCAAAAATATAATTTTGTCCACTTCAAGCTGAGGAAGTAGAAGGAACAGAAGATATTTCATTAAAAAATAGAAAGTAAAATTGAAGTTAAGCTGGAAGTTATTTTAATACTTTTGTTTGTTCAAAACCAACCTATTTCTCTACATAGAAGCAAGTGTACTTAATTTTTACAGTACTTCTGAATTGAAATCTTCACCATGACGTATCAGTTACATTTAGAATTCTGCCATACCAGTTATATTTGCATTCTGCTACTCCTCATTTCTCTGGACTTATCAAAACTCTACATTTCATACAGTTCATACTGTGTACACACACACACTGAAATGTACACTAAGAAGAATACACGTAACTAGTCTACAAGAATTACAGAACAGCAAACATAAGAGTCAATTAGCACTGCTTTTTTATTATAATTTGATCACCAATAACAAAATATTACTGAATTATACTTTAAATTAAGACTTCTTTTAATAACAGGCACGAAAAAGTACAAACTAAGTTCCAAACCTGAGGGCAGAAGCAACGCCCAGGTCTCACATTTACTCTTTATACCAGTATCACTAAGTAATAGTTTTTAACAAGATTTAAATGTGGCAAAAAATAAATGCAGAGTGATTTTAGAAGCAGTGCAGTTTCATGGTCATTGGTAGGGTGAAGACCATTTCACATTATCTTTATTTTATACTTGTTGTCCTTAACTCACCTTTAGGCTTTTCTTGTGTCTTTTCTCTTTAATATGCTTATGGGCAAAAGCCACCGACTCAATCAAAACATCACACAGTTTGCAGGTATATTTTGCTGATGGGTAGCTTCGAGGTTGCTAAAATAAAGATAGTAAAAAACCCTAAAATACAGAAAGACATTACCTTCATTTCATTCAATAATCTTGCTACATAACTGAAACACTGTAATGCAGAAACACTCTACTTCAGCTTTACTAGCTCCCTCTTTACAGTCAAAAAGTTTGTATATCAGATATATTTCCAGAAGAACGATGGTACTGGGCCAGTCACCCCAACACCTCAGCACTGATGGTGGAAAATACCAAATGCCCATGGAAGAATATATTAACTGAACAAACACCCAAGAAAACTTTTTTGGTTCGCTGCCCCAGCATCTAGTATCTTACATTAACTCATGAACTAAAGGAGCAGCCTTTTTTTGTGCATAAATTGCTGCCAACCAAGATTTATTATAGTAAAAATAACAAAGGATAATGAGTTCTCAAGAGAAAGCAAATTAACAGCACCCTTTTTGCACATTACATCAATACTCTAATTAGAGCCTCTAGTTACAGTTGAGAGAAATTGCTCAAAGTATAACCTCTGTATTGTATTTACAAAGAAAAGGAGAGGACTATACACGTAAAGACAGTGGCACCTTTTTCAGTCTATAAATGCAGTCTTGCTTCAATCGTTCTTCAGCTTGCTGCAACCCTAGAAGTTCTTTTGCCGACAGCACAGATTCATCTATGACTGGACCATCCACTTCATCTTGATCATATTCATCTTTTCTAGATCTTCTTGATCTTCTCAGTTTCCTAAGCTTTTTCATTTCTTATAAAGAGTTAAGAGAGCAAATATGTCAAATAACTTCAGAGTACCAAAAAACACTTTGTTACTGTTTTTCTTAAATTACCATTCTACATAACTGTGAGTCAGAGACATAAATCATCTACACTGTATGGTTTTATAACCTGTTCTGTGCAAGTCTGGTAATAGCAAGAGTGTACATTTAAGTCACAAGCTATAAGATTTCTAGTCCAAACTACTAAAAAGCATTCATTTCTCCCACTGAAGTCATTGACCTTATTTAGATGGCTTTGGTGAAACTGACAAAAAATAAAACTATATGCAATAGATTTAACTGCCTAGTTGAAACATGTTTGCATGCCATTGTAATGAAAAGGTAGAATATATCAAAAAATCTGAGGGTGCCTGGTCTGGCTTAGGTAAACTAACAGGCTAGAAAGTGAAATAGTGAGTGTGAATGATTTGTAAGAGCTAGCAGCATTATGATACAGTACTGTGTCCTGGATTTGGCATGGATAATTTTCTTTCTAGCAGCCGATACAGTGATGTGTTTTGGACTTACAATGAGAATAATGTTGATAACATACTGATGTTTTTAGTTGCTGCCAGCAGTCAAGGACTCCTCAGCTTCTCATGCTGCCCTGCCAACAAGAGTGCAGTGGGCACCCAGGAAGCTGGGAAGGGAAACCCAGCCAGGACGGATGACTCAAACTGGCCAAGGGGATATTCCATACCATATGATGTCACGCTCAATATGTAACTTGGGTGGTGGTGGTGTTGCCCAAGAGGTGGTAAAGCTCAGGAACTAGCTGACCATCAGCTTCAGGTAGTGAGAAACTGTGCTCTCCATAATTTGTTTTGTTTATTTTTACCACTAATATCATTGTTATTAGTTTCCTTTTATGCCCTATTAAACTACCTTTATTTCAACACATAAGTTTTATCTTTTTCTTTTTTTTCTTTTCATTTCTCTCCACCATCCCACTGAGGGGAAAGAAGTGAATGGCTGTAAGACTGTTTTAGTTACTAGCTGGATTAAACCATGATGCATTATTATCATTAGTAATAACTGCCTGTTAATATCATTTGCTTCTCAATTAAACCACCATATTATATTGTTCAGCACCGCCTTCACATTTTTAAAAAGAAAAGTAAAAAACCCACAACAAACCCCTATTGGCTATGTAAGTCAATAAGTAATGAATGTGGTAACTATTTGCACAGATTGTATAATAGAGGTATAAAATGGCACCATAAACATCCTTAAAAGCAAAAGTTTTAAAACCAATTAACATAAATACCACTTTAAAGCAAACTTTGTCATAATTTTGAAACAGGAACTGCTGCTGATCCAAAGGATATCTGTAAAAATCATCTCAGGAACGAATACACACAGGTCTGATTCTCACAAATTACTTCAGATGACATCTTACCTTTCACCTCAACAGCTACACACGGCACCCAGACACACAGAAGTTCTAAAGTTCCCTGCTTCTGATAAAGTTTATGTGACTTCCTTCAACTCCAAGACCCTCATCATAACATGAAATTTTAATTTATATAATTAAAAAACCCCAACCAACCACCAAACAACAAAACTAATGATCCACCAAATAAATTTTCAAGGTTTCCTTCCTGCAGCTACAATTTTTGTCACTTAGAACTGGCAAAAGGGAAACAGCCCAGTTCTGTATTTTCAACCAGTCTTAGTCAGTTGTAAACAGGACCAGTACAAGAATGGTAAAATAATTCATTTCAGCAGCAGCATAAGTTTCTGCTGGAATAAAGATAATTAAGGCTTAATATGTTCAGGTGACAGTTCTCCAAATGAAGCCCCAAGGAGCAGAAACAGAAGTCTCTGTCTCTGAGCTTTAGACTCCCTTTCCCACGATGACTTTCCTGCTCAAACGCCTGAGACCTGCCACAGTTGTTTCATTACTTTCTTACTGATCAGAGTAGACAGAACTTGGAGAAAAATCTGTATTAATGTCTTCACAGGAAAACATGTGACAACTACCTACCTACCAATTATTTCTGTCACCACTAAGTAACTTTAAACAATTACAAAGCAAATAAATATTTCTAATATTTGGTGGTTACAGAATTAACAATCAAATTATAGGTTAATGACTAAATAAATTACTAAGGGGAACTTAAAGCTTCTGCAGAAAAATCAGTGCTTTAGATTTCGTAGGTACAGTAAAAAAAGGCATAAAGGGACAGCTGCATAAAACACTCAAAGTAAAAGCATTATGCCAAAAGAAAAATCTTTACTAATTGTTTTCTACTTGACATAGAATTAGAACTTTTGAAGGGATGTCAAGAGATGAGCTATGCCATGCCTGTGCATTGCAGCAGCATGAAATTTTGTCAATCCTGAGCAATGCTCACCTAACCTGTTCTTAAAGGCCTTCGGGTACACACTCCATGAGCTGTCCAGACAACCTCTGTAGTACTTCGCTAGCTCTACCATTAGAAACTTGCACTTTATTTGTGTCTTTCTTGCTCAGTTTTAGGCCATTGTTTTGTGTCCCATCTATCATACAGATTAATAAATCTTTTTTTTTTTTTAAAATCACTTTTCCAGATAGCTGAAGACTTACCATGCCTCTCTACCCTTTCCTTTTGCAGAAAGATTGGGGATTGCTAACAGTTTGTAAAGTTTGTTTTCTTTGTGCTCTGGCATTCTTCTTCCTCTTCTTTGGACTGCTTCCACTTCATTCAAGTGGGGTGCCAAAGCTGGGCAGAGTACTGCAATTGAGTTTAATGACTCACAAAAAAGGGATTATTTCTGGCTGCAAGTCTGTTTCCATGCCTCACAACACTACAATATTGGCTACTCACGATCATCTTCTGATTCACTACAATTTCAGACTTTTTGATGAAAAAATACTATTTTAAAACAACTTTCCCCCCTTTATCTGTACAGTTGACATTCTTACTTAAACAGTAGCATTTGCACTTCTTTGGTATTTCATCCTCTATGTAGGTCATTTCTTCAATTCTGCAGTTATTCTAATTGACTTTCCTATCGTTTTGACAAAAAAACCCACCCACTTCGGTAAATACTTTCTGAGTAGTTATGTAATTAGCATTGAAAGTCTCTTGTATTAATTTAATCTACAGAATTTCCCTCTAGTTTACTTACAGGACTGTCATGTAAGAGCATCTAAAGTACTATGGCACTGATACCAGCAGTATCTATTCACTACTTCTCCTGTATTCATGGAAATAAATTAGAAAGACTTGCCATAGGTTTTCCTTGACAAAGGCACATTAACTGCTAGCTCTCTTTGTTACCTTTCAAATACTTCTAGCACATTACATGATCTGTTACAGAATGGATTCCCAAGATTAAAGTTGCATGCCATTTTTTAAATTCTCTTTTAAGAGATGCTTACCCTTTCCTATATTCAGAAGTGAGTTATTGGTATATAAATTCTCAGGTATGATTGCCATTAGTTCCAAAAATCTACTTCAGTGATTTCCTGAAGTTTCACAAAAAAGTTCATCAAAGCCAGTAAATTCAAGCACAAACTTGTGAAACTCTCTCCTCTGAGGTTGAGTTCAGGGGTGCAATTTACTTCTAACAATGAGAGAGACTGAGCACCTGCTCACAGATTATTTTTCAGTGACAACTGGAAAGGACATTTAATTCTTGGACTTCCTGGTATCATCCAGCAATAACTCTCCCTCTCAGCAGGGGCTGCAGACCAATTTGTCTTTGGACCCCAGTCTCAAATAAAACAAGACAGATTTCTTATTAACAGGCAGTTGTTCTTTGTTAACAGCACCTCACCTGTGCCCTAGACTTTCTTATTTTATATGATTATCCTCTTTAAAGCTTCCTCTGCTTTGATCTACTTACTGGTACTCTCATTCAAGAAATACCTCATATTATCAATCACTTTATCCTTTCTTAGCCTGCTCTTCCTTGTGTTTCAATACCTGTGGCTTCTACGCTCATTATTAGTACCAACTGCCCACAGGGAAGTTCAATATGCATGAAGAATTAGTTCTGCATTATGGATGTATTACTGTCAGTAATATTAAGCTCTCACAACACCTAAAATGTTTTCAATATACATTAAAATACATTGTTACAGACTTCATGGGAAGGGCCAAAATCTTACCCTGTATCAAATTAACTAAAACATTACTTATCAGTCTTGAGGGATTCAATGAAACTGTACCTGGGAAACCACAAGCAGTGATACTATACATATGTTACAATGTACTTACTCCTAGGACTTACAACACAATTCATCAAACAAGTTCTGTATCATTCTCTGTAACAATCTGTTGAAAGTGCTGCAATACAGTTGTCAGTTTGCAATGTATGACAGGAGAAAAATAATTTTTTCCTTTAACTCCAGTTTTTTCTTAACACACAGAGAAAGCTACTTTACTGGATAGCTATGTAAAAACAAACATGTTGGTTACCATAATTTCCTTTCTGCATGTCTGGCCCATCTTCACTCATTAAGCCTTCTTGAAGTTGTCGTCTTACACTTCTGTTTCCAGCACCTTCAGTATCATGAAGGGAGTCCTTTCTCGTCCTACTATGCACAGGAACCCAGGCAACAGATCTGAACTCTCTCCAGTTGTCAGAAGTACCACGGTAGTCATCAGATACCCACTTCTTCACTTGGTCTCTTTGGTTATCATTTAACTTTGACCCTTGACTGTAAGTTGTGTTTTTAAGCAAATTTGGGCTACTCAAACCACTACGTGGCCCTCGCCTGGGACTGCTTGTGTAGTGGCCAGGCGTTCGCTTTTTCTTCTGAAGGCTGGTATCTATTTTATTGCTATGGCCATTTCCATATTCATCCATGACTCGGTAATCTTTCCGCAAGGGACTTCCTCTTAACTCTTCTTGATATGAAATTCCCTGCTCCTTGTTTTGTTTGGCAATGCAAGGTTTTGCAGCATCTCCCATCATTATTGCTGTTCAAGTTACCGATTCCCACCTAGAAATTAAAAAGTTCAAAATTGTATTTAAAAAGTAGAGTGATAAAGACTGGTTATTATCTGTTACAGAAATCTCAAAGTACTGGCTCTGTCATAACATCAAGCCACGAAAGTATTGGTGGCAAGCAGAGTTTGCACCATCCAAACAAAAGGCAGTTCAAAACCCAGCTAGGTTTACTCTCTTAAAACATCTACAACCTATGGGTGGTTCACGAAATGCAGAGAAAGCCTATGGCTTTTTTGGACACTAAGATACAGACACCTTCAGGAGAGATTAAGAGTCGACATCAAGGTTTCAAGCACAGTACGGGAAAGCTTTGAAAGAATGACTGAAGGAACTTCCTAATGTGCAGAATAATGTAGGACACCCTAATAAGGATGGCCCCAAAGCCATTCTGCATCACCTGATTATTCCCCACAGTAGACACCGGCTCACCTCACCTTACTAAGAATGAGAATTGTCATTAGAGGAGATAGGGCTGTAGAAATTGAGTAGCACTCTATCTGTCCAGCAAATATATGATTAAGAAACAATGTTGCATTTCCTACTGCACTGTGCACTTTACCTAGACAAGCATTCTGACATCTCCTACTGAGCACTGGTATTTCATATGAAGTTAGTATTCTCTAAAATATCTGGGCTATCAGTTTGCTCTCCCTGCCCACTTGCTCACATCCACAGAATCGTAGAACTGTCTTGGTTGTAAGGGACCCTTTAGATCATAAAGTCCAACCATCACCCTAACCCACCAACCACCACTAACCCATGTCCCTCAGTGCGGTGGTTTAGCCCTGGCTGGAGGCCAGATGCCCACCAAAGTCGATCTATCACTCCCCTTTTTAGTTGGGCAGGGGAGAAAATATATATTGAGAGGTTTAGGAGTCAAGAAGGCAGCTGGTGAAGAGCAAACATAAGGACAGGGAGAGATCATCCTGTAATCAACAACATGGGCAAAACAGACTTGGAATGAAGGAAAGAAAACTATCTAATTTATTACACTACACACACAGTGACACCAGAGTCAGATAATGAGAAGTGCAACCAGATCTTAAAACAACACGAGCAGATATTAAAACACCTTGCCCCCACCCCTCCCTTCTTAGCAGACTTCCCTTTAGTCATGATCTTGCTCCCTTCCTCTCCTCCATTGAGGCACAGGGGGGCAGGGGCTGAGGAAGTGGAGTTCTCAGTCAATTCTTCATGAGCTGGTTTCCCTTTCCAGATTTTAAAACACCTCTACCTCCCACCACCACCCTTCTTAGCAGACTTTAGTAATGATTTCACTCCCGTCTTCCGCCCACTGTGGCACAGGGAGGGGCAGGGCAGCTTCAGTCAAATCCTTGCAAGTTGGTTTCCTTCTTGGATGGGAGCAGGGGGCATTCATTCCACACCTTCCCCCTGCTGCACCATGGGGTCCCACCCACAGGAGACAGTCCTCCACCAACTTCTACAACGTGAGTCCTTCCCCACAGGCCTTTAGCTCTTCACCAGCTGCCCCGGTGTGGGTCACTCCTATGGTAGGCAGTCATAAATCACAATGTCTCTCAGTCCCAGTCCTCCACGGGGTCACAAGCCTCCCCCCAGCAAACCTGTTCCAGCGCAAATCTCTCTCTTGCTCATCTCTGTCTCTCTCCATGGGCTGCAAGTGCCGGCAGGGGCTTGCTCCAACACGGGTCACAGCATCTCCTGTCTGTCTCTCCCTGCTCCAGCGTGGGGCCTCTCCCCGGGCTGCAGGTGGGGTCTCAGCCTTTTCCATGGGCTGTGGAGGGACACCTGCTTCACCATGGGTTTCTCCACAGGCTGCAGGGGCATCATTCTCTCTGGCACCTGGGGCACCTCGTCCCTCCTCTCCCCAGCCTTGGTGTCTGCACAGCTCATTACATCTCACTCCCTTCTCTGGCAGCAAAATGCAACTGCTTGCGTTATTATTTTTTCTACTAAATGTGATTCCCAGAGGCAATGTGACAATCACCAGTTGGCTTCACCTTGGTCAGCAGCAACTCTGGCCTTGAATTGGCCGATGTTTACTTTCTGGGGCCTGCAGAGAGCTTCTAGCTGCTTCTTGCAGCAGCCATTTCTTGCAGTCCCCATTCTCTCCCAGTACCATGCTACGCAAAACTGCGACACTCAGCATTACATCTAACTGTCTTTCAGATACCTCCAGGGATGGAGACTCCACCACTTCCCTGGGCAGCCCATCCCAATGCCTAACAACCCTCTCTGTGAAGAAGTTTTTTCCTAATATCCAATCTAAATCTCCCCTGGCATAACTTGATGCCATTTCCTCTTGTCCTATTACTTGTCACTAGGGAGAAAAAGTCAACCTCTGCCCCTCCACAACCTCCTTTTCAGGTAGTCATAGAGAGCAATTATATCTCCCTTCAACCTCCTCTTTTCCAGAGTAAACCACCCCAGTTCCCGCAGCCGCTCCTCATAACATTTATTCTCCAGTCCCCTCACCAGCCTCATCACCCTTCTCTGGATGCACCTTGATGTCTCTTCTGCAGCAAGGGTCCCAAAATGGAATGCAGTACTCAAAGAGGAGGCTCACCAGCACTGAGTACATGTTCTTGTTGCAAAAGATTTCCAGGATGTCCGCATAAACCCCTTGCTGATTGCGAAAGAGGGAGTTACCTGGAGGAGACTGACTAAACACACATAAACAGCAGCGGTCACATCAACACTGACTACTGTATGATTTAAAAACAGCCACATACAATCAAACAAAAAAGCTTTCCTCTTTCAGAAGACACGTATGTGCTTAAGCATTCAGGGAGGGCTGTGGGGCATTTATGAGCACTTAAACAGAAGGAAATGCCCTTCTGGTGCCTTTGTTATGGGACTAGAGTACCTGGTTTTCTTTTTTTTTTTTATTAATTATTTTAATTTCTGCAGACGCCAAGGGCACCCTTCGGCATCTGCTTTCTATAGGCTTCAGGTTTTAGGTGTTTATCCCCCTCTTGAACAGAAGAGGGGGTTTTGGATCTTATTCAAGACACAAAACAAGTAGGATTTCTATCCTAAAGGCCAGAATCCATAGCCAGCTATGTACAGCTACGGAGATACAGCTTATTCCAGCCAAGAGCCAAAAGAAGAGTTCGACATGCACAAAATGAATCTGTTTCCTAGTTTAGGAAAGAAACTGCTGTCAAACCTGAATTTCAAATGACCTAAGACCAGCTTGTTTTAGAGTCATCCCCAGAAGCAATACCCACAGCAAGCCACCAGCCTGGATGACGACACACACCCTGCACTGGACGGGAGTCAAAGTTTACACTCGCTTCTGGCTCCCAATCACGACACGAGGTGCTGCTCTGACGTAGGGGTGGCGAGTGGCCTCGCAGGGAAACGCCGTCCCCGGCTGCGCGGCTGCTGGTCCTCCGCGGCCAGAAGCAGCAAGCAGCGCCAGCCAACTTGCTGACGGGACGCAGACGGCTGTGTTACGATACCGGCTTCTGCCTGCAGCACCACGCAATAAACACGCTAGGTGCGCTGCGACTCCCTCACTCCCACGCGGCGGCTCTCGGCCCCCTCCTTGCAGCCCTCCCACGGGCTGGTGAAGGCCTCCCCCTCGCCTCCCTCCGAGGGAGATGCCTGGCGCGGGCGGGAGAGACACAGCCAGGTGACCGGCATAGGGCAGCGGCGGCGACTGTGGCGCAGCGGTCTCCCGCCCCGCTCAGCCCTACCCCGCCGCCTCAACCGAGCCGCCCGTGGGCGGAGGGGCCGGCGGGCCTCGGCCCAGGCCCGGGATGGCGGAGGAAGGCGCAGCAGCGTGCGACTCCAACAGAACACCGGGGAACACCGCCCGCTGCTGGCGAACACCTCACCCGGCTGCCGGCCACCACCCGCCGAGAGAAGGGCACTCACCGGCCGCCGACGGCCTGCCTCCTACCGCCGCCCCGCCATTGTGCCGCGCCGGAAGAAGCACCGGTCCGTCCGCGCGTCCGACCCGCGCAGATCTTCCGGCAGCCCGCCCCCACCCTCCGCCGGGGCGTGGCTACGGTCAGGCGGGCCTGGGCCCTTAGGAGTGGCCCGGGAGGTCCAGGTGCGGCTCGGTCCCCCGGCTGTGGGCGGGAGCGACCTGCGAGCCGCCGCCGGGGCCGCCCCTCAGCCCCGCCCTTGGGCCCTCCGCCCGCAGCGGTGCGGGCAGGGCGGGAGCGGTGCGCCACTCCCGGTGGGGGAGGGTGTTATGGCAGGGCCCGCGAGCGGGTGCGGAGGGCTCTTCCCCGCAGCCAGGAGAACCTGGCAATTAGTGTTCGGTGGAAGCCAGCTAAATTAAAGAGGTGTGACGTGTGCACGGCCGTCATCCTCTCAGAAATGCAATGGTGAATAGCTGGATGGGCGTGAGCAGTCACAGGAACCGCGCTACTGCGGAGTAATTCCTGAACGTGGCGTTTGCGTACCCGCTGGAGAGCTGAAGCCGTCCTTGCCGTGCCGCTGCGTGCCGAGCCCGGTTCCGCACAGGCCGCGCGTCTTGTCACACTGGCCACCCCAGTGGAAGCAGCTGATGTTCAGAGCGAGTCATACACGCGGGAACAGAAACACGAATTATGGGGGGCGAGAAAACTTGGGGCGGGTGGGGACGTGAGCACACACTGGGTTACCTGCAGACGGAATAAAGACAACTAAATTACCCTTCTCTCTGAACTGACCTGTGTACTTTGTGAATATTGCTTGCACTTGCCGAGCCTCTACCTCTTAGAGCTTCCTGCTGTTTCTGTGTGCCCTATTCATAATACTGCCTGTTTTAACAGAGTCTCTTCCCACAGCTCTTTTGCATTCATATTTATGCAGAGGAGGTGCTCTTCCTCCATGTCATGAGATAGTCCTTATGAAAATTCATCTAGAATCCTAAATCTCCTCAGTTGGAAAGGACCCATAAGGATCATCAAGTCCAACTCCTGGCTCCACACAGGACCAGCCAAGTCAGAGCATGGGACTAAGTGCATCCTCCAGACATTTCTGGAACTCAGTCAAGCTCAGGGCTGTGACCACTTCCCTGGGGAGCCTGTTCTAGTGCCTGACCACCCCTGCAGTAAAGAACCTCTTCCTGATACCCAACCTAAACCTCCCCTGTCTCAGCTTCATACTGTTCCCTCAGGTTCTATCACTGGTCATTAAAGAAAGGAGATCGGAGCCTTGCCCCTTCACTCCCCCTCGTCAGGAAGCCACAGACCGCGATGAGGTCTCCCCTCAGTCTCCTTGTCTCCAGGCTGAACAAGCCAAGGGACTTCAGCCTCTCCTCATAACAATCATAGAATCATAGGAGTTGGAAGGGACCTTGAGAGATCATTGGGTCCAACCCCCCTGCCAAAGCAGCTCCCTAGCTCATATTGCACAGAGAGGTGTCCAGACGGGTCTTGAATATTTCCAGAGAAGGAGACTCCACAACCCCTGGGCAGCCTGTCCCAGGGCTCTGTCACCCTCACTGTGTAAAAGTTCTTCTGCATGTTGGTGTGGAACTTCCTGTGCTCCAACTTGCAGCCATTGCCCCTTGTCCTGTCCCCACAGACCACTGAAAAGGGGCTGGCTAATTCCCCCTGCATCCCATGCTTAAAATATTTATAAACATTAATTAGGTCCCCCCTTAGTCTTCTCTTCTCAAGGCTGAACAGCCCCAGCTCACTCAGCCTTTCCTCATAGGGGAGATGCTCCAGGCCCTTAATCATCTTCGTAGCCCTTCTTTGGACTCTCTCCAGGAGATCCCTGTCCTTTTTATACCAGGGAGCCCAGAACTGGACACAATACTCCAGGTGGGACCTGACCAGGGCAGAGTAGAGCAGGAGGATCACCTCCTTTGACCTGCTGGCTACACTCCTCCTGATGCACCCCAAGATCCCATTGGCTCTCTTAGCCCCCAGGGCACACTGCTGGCTGACGGCCAACCTGTCATCAACCAGGACCCCCAGGTCCTTCTCCACAGAGCTCTTCTCCAGCAGGTAATCCCCCAGCCTGTACTGATACAAACAGTTATTCCTTCCCAGGTGCAAGACTTTACACTTGCTTTTGTTGAACCTCATCTGGTTTCTCCCTGCCCAGCTCTCCAGCCTGTCCAGGTCTCGCTGGATGGCAGCGCAGTGTTCCTGCGTGTCAGCCACTCCTCCCAGCTTTGTATCATCGGGTACTTGCTGAGGGTGGATGTTATTCCCTCATCAAGGTCATCAATGAAGATACTAAACAGGACCCAACACTGAGCCCTGGGGAACACCACTAGTCACAGACCTCCAGTCAGATTCTGCTCCACTGATCACCACCCTCTGAGCTCAGTCCAACAGCCAGTTCTCAACCCACCTCACTGTCCACTCATCTATCCCACGCTCTCTCAGCTTTGCTATCAGGATGTCATTGGAGACAGTATCAAAAGCCTTGCTGAAGTCAAGGTAGATGACATCCACTGCTCTCCCTCCATCCACCCAGCTGGTGATGAGATCGTAGAAGGCTATGAGATTGGTCAAGCACGATCTCCCCTTGGTGAATCCATGCTGACTAATCCTCATGACCTTCTTCTCTTCCAATTGCTTGGAGATAGCATCCAGAACAAGCTGTTCCATCACCTTTCCAAGGACAGAAGTAAGACTTACTGGCCTGTAGTTACTCAGATCCTCCTTCTTGCCCTTTTTAAAGGCCAGAGTGACATTGGCTATCCTCCAGTCCTCAGGCACTTCTCCTGTTCTCCAAGACCTGTCGAAGATGATAGAGAGCGGCTCAGCAATCACTTCCACCAGCTCCCTCAGCACACGTGGATACATCCCATCTGGGCCCATGGATTTGTGTGCATTAATCCCTTTGAGACGCTCCTGGACCACCCCCACCTCAAACAGAGGGAAGCTCTTCATTTCCCAAACTCTCTTACTTTCTTCCAGTGTCTGTAGGTCCCGAGGGATGTTTGAAGTGAAGAACCAAGCAAAGAAGGCATTCAGTATCTCCACCTTCTCATCATCCCCTGTTACCAGGACACCCACCTTGTTCAGCAAGGGACCTACATTATCCCTGGTCATCCTCTTAGTATTCACATATCTAAAAAACCCCTTTTTATTATCCTTTATGTCCCTTGCCAGCTTCATTTCCAAGTGGGCTTTAGCCTTCCTAGTCGCATCCCTACAGGCCCTGACAACATTCCTATATTCTTCCCAGGTGCTCAGACCCTTTTTCCACAGTTCATAGACCTTCTGCTTCCCTTTGAGTTTACTCATTAGCTCCCTGCTCATCCATGCAGGTCTTCTGCCTCTCTTTCCCCATTTCTTGCTCAAAGGGATGCACCGGTCCTGTGCTTGGAAGAAGTGCTGTTTGAATGCTAGCCAGCTCTCACAGGTTCCCATTCCTTCTAACAGCCTAGCCCACGGGATAGCCCCTATTAGGTTGCGGAGGAGATCAAAGTTAGCTCTTCCAAAATTCAGGGTAGTTATCCTACTTTTTGGCTTGCTTCTTCCACTCAGGATCTTGAACTCGACCATTTCATGGTCGCTTTGTCCTAAGCTGCCTCCGTCCTTCATTTCCCTAATGAGCCTGTCCTTGTTAGTAAGAACAACGTCCAGCACCCGCCCTCCCCTTGTAGGTTCCTGCACCATCTGTAGCAGGAAATTGTCTTCAATACCAGAAGTTGTCTGGACTGCAGACGACTGGCCGTGTTGCTTGCCCAGCAAATATCTGGGTAATTGAAGTCCCCCATAAGGACCAGCGCCTGGGATCTCAAGGCTACTTCTAGCTGCTTATAGAATGCACTATCAACCTGCTCCTCTTGATCAGGGGGCCTACAGTACACACCCACAACAGCGTCACTCATATTAGCCTGCTCCTTGATTCTTTCCCACAAGCACTCAACTGATGGATCACCCTCCCCCAGGTGGAGCTCAATACATTCTAGCTGCTCTCTCACATAAAGAGCAACTCCTTCACCTCACCTCCCTAGCCTATCTTTCCTAAAAAGCACACAGCCATCCATGACAGCATGCCAGTTGTCTAGGCTGTCCCACCACATCTCTGTGATCGCAATGAGATCGTGGCCTGGCAACCACACAAAGATCTCTAATTCTTCCTGTTTGTTCCCCATGCTACGTGCATTTGTATAAAGGCATTTTAGTGGGGCAGCAGATGCAGGTATCCTCAACAGATCACAGTGAGATTTCCAACAGGGGATGGGCAATAGTGGCTCCACTGAGGAGTCCTCAGGGCAATCCACAGAATTTTCCCTACTATCATGTGGAACAACATCCCCAAGTCCGTCACTGTGCTGTTGGCATTTACCTTCTTCCACCATCAACTCACATTGTGTCTCCCGAAGCACTTACCTGACCCCAGCAGCCTTCATAATATCCCCTTCCCCCTTCCTAACTAGTTTAAAGCTCGATCAATGAGCCCTGCCATCTCCTGGGCAAGGATCCACTTTCCCCTTGGGGACAGGTGAGCCCCATCAGCAGTAATCATGCCAGGAGCAGAGTACACCATCCCTTGGTCAAAAAACCCAAAGTCCCTATTCTGGCACCAGCCTTTCAGCCACTTGTTCAACTCCTGGGTTCTCCTAGCCTGCTCTGAAGCCCTTCTCCCACTAGTAGGGATAGACAAAAATATTATTTGAGCTCCCCCCTCCACAAAGCACCCTAGGTCCCAGAATTCCCTTTTGATAGCTCACAGGCTACACTTCGTGATTGCATCCCTGCCTGCTTGAACTATCAATAATGGATAGTAGTCAGAGGATCTTACCAGCCCTGGGAGCCTTCTGGTAATGTCTCTGACCCAGGCTCCAGGGAGGCAGCACACCTCCCTGTATGTAGGATCTGGTCTTCCCTCTGTCCCCCTGAGGAGGGAATCCCCTACCACAACTACCCTTCTCTCTTGCTTAACAGAGGCAGTCTCAAGGAGTGCAGTCAATTGCCTCACTTTAGGCTTCCGCCTCCTCTGAGGCAGAGGAGCTGCATTCATTCCCTCACATACTTCCTCCCCAAATTCTAGGGCCCCAAACCTGTTGCTTGGGGACACCTGAGGAAGTGGGGTAGGTAGGCAGGGGGAGTGCCTACGTTGGTGAGACGGGACTGTCTTCCAGCCCTCCTCAGGGTTTGGGTCACTCCCATTTACCTGACTAGGACGGGGCAGGGGGACCCAGCTACTCCACCAGTCAATCTCCTGCTCGCAGTCCCTGATAGTCCTCTCTCAAGTCTTTCAAGCTCTTCTTTTAGTTCAGCTACCAAGCAAAGCAGATTGTCCACCTGCTCACACCTCACACAGGTGAGGTGTTTGCCTCTTTTCCCTGGCAGCAGCAGACTCAGGCATTCCCTGCAGCCAGAGACCTGAACCGCAGCATCCCTAGGCAGGCCCTCCATCGGGGTTGCCCCAGTTTTGTAGGGCGAATCTCTCCGCCTGGTGGAGACCAAGGTTTAACTGTCTGGGCACACAGCAGACAGGAAATCTTTGGCTCGCCCTTTGTACTCTGTGAACAGAAGCCGGTCTGCTCAATTTCCCCTCCGAGCTAGGAGGGAGGTCTCGCCCTGCCTGCTTGCTCTGCCTGCGCAAACTGCCGCGCCACGCCCTTCTGACGCGCCACGCCCTGTTTGCCCGTCCTGTTCCCCGCAGTCCTGCACGCTGGCGCTCCCAGGGGCCCCTCTTGATGGAGAGGGATTATTCCTGTCGCCCTTAGCTCCACCCACGATGAGCGATGAGTGACCGCTCCGTGCAGTCCGGGCTAGGAGCAATGGCTGCCGCTGGGTGTATCGCTCGGTCTCTCTTTTTTTTTTTTTTTTTTTTTTTATTATTTGCCCTCATGGAGCTATACCCGTGGCTTGTCACTTTCGGAATGGGTCCCTCGACGGAGTCTCCCACTCCAGAACTCTTCTCCTTGGCAACTCGAGTTCCCTGACTTGGAAGACTTTGCCAACAGACCCTATGCCATCCTTGCTCTCCTCTTCTGGACACTCTCCAGTAGTTTTGTGTTCCTCTTGGCCTGTGGCACCCAAAACTCTACACAGTACCTCAGGTGAGGCCAATCCAGTATAGTGGGACAATCCCCTCCCTGCACCAGCTGGCCATGTCATGCTTGATGCACCCCAGGATATGGTTGGCTCTCCTGGCTGCCTGGGCACACTGCTGGCTCATGTCTAACTTGCTGTCGACCAGGACCCCCAAATCCCTCTCAGCATGGCTGGCCTGCAGCATCTGATCCCCCAGGCTGGATATCTGGCCAGGGTTGCCCCTTTCCAGGGGCAGAACCCAGCACTTGCCTTCATTAAACTTCATGCAGCAGGTGACTGCTCAGCTTTCTGATCTGTCCAGGTCTCTCAGCAAAATCTCTCCACTCTCAACAGAGTCAACAGCTCCTCCCAATTTGGTGTCATCTGCAGATTTACTTAAGACACCCTCTAATCATCTGTCCAGGTCATTTATGCAGCTGTTAAAAAGAACTGGCCCTAAAATGGAGCCCTGGGGAACCCCACTAGTGACTGGCCACCAGTCAGATGTAACTCCATTTACTGTCACCCTCTGGGCTTGATCCACCAGCCAATTACCCACCCAACACATTATGGCTTTGTCTAGTTGCCTGCCGGATGTTTTGTCTAGCAAGATGCTGTGAGAGACAGTATCAAAAGCCTTGCTGAAACCCAAATCAATAACATCAACTGGGTTCCCTTGTGTGGTGGTTTGGCCCTGGCTAGAGGCCAAATGCCCACCAAAGCCACTCACTCACTCCCAGAGGAGAAATAGGCAGAGCCTCCATGGGTTGGGATAAGGACAGCTTACTGACAAAAATCACTGTGAACATAGAACAACAATAATGTCTAGTTACACTCACACCCAGTGCTAACACAGAGTACCTTATTGACCCCACAGTTACAGAAGGCTACCCGAGGGCAAGGACCAACCAACCTGCTGACCAACCCAACATCTCAGCTGCACTCCAGCTGTCCTGGAGGCAAACAGCCCCTACCCTTCCCCAGCCAACTGCTTTTATGGGGAAGTGGTGTCAGGTGATGTGGAAAACAGCTCACCTAGGCTGACTCAGCTCACCTGTGTTGGCTGATTGGGGAGGTTAACCCTGGCCTGGCCAGAACCAGGACACCTTGATCAGTCAGCTGGGTGACCTTGTCTTAGAAGGAAATCAGATTGGATAGACAGGACCTTCCTCTCCTGAACCCATGTTGGCTGTGACCAATGACTGCATTGTCCTTTAGGTGTTTTTCAATAACTCCCAGTATTAATTTTTCCATAGTTATACCAGGCACTGAGGTGAGACTGACAGGCCTGTAATTACCAGGGTCTTATTTCCCGTTCCAATCCAGAATTCTATAGTAAAATGTGTACAAGTATACAAGATAAATAATAGAGGTTTCCCACAATTACTTACAGCACTGTGGTGGTTTGAGCTTGGCTGGAGGCCAAATGCCCACCAAAGCATAGACCATTGGAGGTCTATCACTCCCCATTTCAGCTGGACAGAGGAGAAAATATATATTGAGAGGCTTAGGAGACGAGAGAAGGACAGAGAGGGATCATTCCACAATTAGTTTCACAGGCAAAACAGACTCAACAAAGAATAAAGGAAAGAAATTCTCTGATTTATTACACTGCACTGCATACCCGTTGAAACTAGAGTCGGGTAATAAGAAGTCCGACCAGATTGTAAAGCACCTTCTCCCCCTCCCTCCCGTTTTAGCAGACTTTACTTTAGTAATAATTTTGCTCCCTTCTTCCCCTCCATTGTGGCACAGGGAGCGTAGAGAATGGGGGAGTGGGGGTTTCAGTCAGTTCCTCATGAGTTATTTTCCTTCTTAGCTAGGGGGCTCATGCCTCACACCCTTCCCCTGCTGCACCGTGGGGTCCCACCCACAGGAGACAGTCCTCCACAAACTTCTCTGTGAGTCCTTTCTGTTGGGGCTTCAGCTGCTGCCACAGTTTTGCATAGCTGGGTGCTGGGAGAGACCGGGGGCTGCAGAAAATGGCTGCTGTAAGGAGCAGCTGGAATTCTCTGCAGGCCCCAGACTGTAAAAATTGGCTAATTCAAGGACAAAGTTGCAGCTGACCAAGGCCAAGCCCATCAGCAATGGTCACAGCACCTCTGGGAATCACATATAGGAGAAAAAAAACCCGCAAGCAGCTGCATTTTGCCACCAGAGAAGGGAGTGAGAAGATGTAATGAGCTGTGCAGACACCAAGGCCAGGGAGGGCGGGGAGGAGGTGCCCCAGAGAGAATGATGCCCCTGCTGGAGAGAAAGATGCCCCTGCAGCCTGTGGAGAAACCCGTGGTGGAGTGGGTGTCCCCCCATCGTTCTTCTTCCAGCCACTTGGTAGAGAGGTTATGATCAGACTATTAAGTTTGAATGTGCATTCTTCAAAAAACCATGACACCCAAGAAAGCTTGTGTTTCTTTTTTGCTGGTTGGTGGAAACATAGATGTTATTATCACATTCATTGGGATATGATGAGGGATATGATGAGGCCCATCTGGCAATTTTATTCTTAAAAACTTGATCATCTGGGCAGGTCCTTTGACCTTCCTTTGATTTACAACAAGACTAGCTTTTAAAATTATCTGGATTATTCTTTTCTCTTCTGAAACACTTTCTCCACTGTGTTGCCTGACACAGTGATATATTCATGAGCCTCACCTTGTTCCTGTGCAGTCTATATCAAGCCATGGCAGATGGTGGGGCTGTGTTTCCACCCCTGGGGCAGTCAATTCCAGGTGTATTGGATACCCCACCACATGTCCTGTTTTCGGCTGGGATGGAGTTAATGTCTTTTCTAATAGCGGATGGAATGCTGTGTTTGGGAGTCAGGATGAGAGCAGTGCTGGCAGCACCTTGATGTGTCTAGTTGTTGCCCAGCAGTCAAGGACTTTTCAGTTGTTTATATTTCCCTGCTAACAAGAAGGGAGGGGACACAGCCAGGACAGGTGACACAAACTGGCCAAAGGGATATTCCATGCCAATTATATCATGCTCAGCATAAAGGGGGCTGGTTGGAGGAGGAGCAGGCAGCTCCAGGACTCGCAGTTTTGGGGACAGTCTGGTTTTCAGGACGGCTTTGGGCTGCACGTGAATTGTGTGGTTTGGTGAGAAACTGCATTGTGTATTGCCAGTTTCATATTTTTTGCTATGAAGTCCTGTTATCATTGTTACATCTACCTTTCTGCTACTCCAGTAAACTATCCTTATCCCAGCCTGCGAGGTTTTGGTTCCTTGGTTTTGTTATTTTTTTCCCCTTTCCCGTCCCTCTTCCCCAGTCCTCAACTTCCCTTCCCCTCACTCCCTTTTAAAGAACAAGTGACTGCGTGGTGCTCAGCTCTCAGCTCAGGCTAAACCATGACAACATGGAAGCAAGTTGTGTCTTGCACTCTGCCTGCAAGGGGATTGAGAAAAGCGTGTTAGTGGTATCAGTGGTTGCATACCATCTGGTGGCTTCTGATTCCAGTTCATTTGAAGTTCTAGCATGTCTCATATGGCAGCCCTCAATGCTCAGTGGCATCACTTCATTTGGGTGACAGTAGTCTACTGTGAGCCTCCACTCCCCACTAGATTTTTGCACTGGCCATAGGGAACTGTAGAAGTGTGATTGAGTCTTACTGATCACTCCATGACTCTACAGTCGCCAGTTCAACTTTTCATGCTGCCCTGCTAACAAGAAGGTGGGGGGCACCCAGGAAGCTGGGAGGGTACACAGCCAGGACAGGTGACCTAAACAGACTGAAGGGGCATGACATCATGTATAGTGGGGAGAGGAGCACATGGTTCCAGGACATGTTGTTTGGGGATGGTCTGGCTTTTGGGTGGCTCTGAGCTGTACAGTCTGAGTTGTGTGGTTCAGTGAGAAACTGCATTGTGTGTCACCAGTTCTGCTTATTTTGCTATAAAGTCCTGTTATTGTTATTTCTCCCTCCCTCTGATGTCCCAGTAAACTGTCCTTATCCCAACCCATGACCTTTGCCTTTGTTGGCAAAGGGTTTATTTCCTCCCCCTCCAACCCCGAGCTCTTTCTTTTTTTCCCTTTTCCCTCCCTGTGATGTGGGGAGGGAAAGAGAGAGCAGCTGTGTGCTGCTCAGCTGCCCACGGGGGCAGAGTCACGACATACCTAAAGTGCAGTAATGTCTTCAGTATAGAGTCCACATACTAGATTAGGTTCAAGCCCAGTGTTTTAATAATAAATCTCTCAGGCAAAACATCACTAAGCAGTACAGAGCACAAGGAACTGCAAAAGCTAACATCAATCTTAAACATGCACAGGAAAAAAAAAGGGCATGAAACAGATCAGGTAAATTAATACCAAGAACAGATGAATCAATATCATGACCCACAAATGTGAACAGATACAAAGCCCTGCTAATATAATCTGGTCCAATATATTATTATCTCGAACCTTTTGAGCCCCACATTGAGTGCCAAAAAGGACTGTCATGCTTTAACCCTGGCTGGCAACAGAGCACCATGCAGCTGCTTACTCACTCCCCCACAGTGGCATCAGGGAGAGAACCAGAAAGGTAGAAGTGAGAAGATTTGTGGGTTGAGATAAAGACAGTTTAATAACTAAAATGAAGTTGCAACGATAATAATGATAATGATGTAAGGAACAGAGGAAAACATAGCAAAGAGAGAGAAAAATAAAACCCAAGAAAAGACAAGTGATCCAAATTAAAACAATTGCTCACCACCAACCAATCAAGGCACAGCAGTCCCCATCCCCCAGTTAATCTTCCTGCAGCATTATATGCTGAGAATGACATAATATGGTATGCAATTTCCCTTTGGTCATTTGGGGGTCAGCTGTCTCAGCTGTGTCCCGTCCTAAGTTCTTGTGCACCCCCAGCCTAATTGCTAGTGGGGTGGTGTTAGAAGCAGAAAAGCTCTGTGTAAGCACTGCTCAGCAGTAATTAAAACATCTCTATCATCTCTTTATTAATGCAGAATCACAGAGACACTGAAGATCACCTAGTTTCAACCCGCTGTCGTGGGCAGGGACACCCTCCACTAGACCAGGTTGGCCAAAGCCCCATCCAGCCTGGCCTTGAACACTGCCAGGGATGGGGCAGCCACAGCTTCCCCGAGAAACCTGTACCAGTGTCTCAGCACCCTCACAGGGAAGAATTTCTTCCTAATTGTTGCAGTTTTGTGTAGCTGAGTGCTGGGAAAGGATGGGGGCTGCAGAAAACAGCTGCTGCAAGAAGCAGCTAGAAGCTCTCTGCAGGCCCCAGAAAGGAAACATCAGCCAATTCAGGGCCAGAGTTGCTACTGACCAAGGCCAAGCCCATCAGTGATGGTCACAGCGCCTCTGGGAATCACATTTAGTAGGAAAAAAAATGCAAGCAGCTGCTTTTTGCCACCAGAGAAGGGAGTGAGGAGATGTAAGAAACTGTGCAGACACCAAGGCTGGGGAGAGGAGGGACGAGGTGCCCCAGGTGCCAGAGAGAATGATGCCCCTGCAGCCTGTGGAGAAACCCATGGTGAAGTGGGTGTCCCCCCACAGCCCATGGAAAAGGCTGAGACCCCACCTGCAGCCAGTGGAGAGACCCCACGCTGGAGGGAGCAGGTAGAGACAGACAGGAGATGCTGTGACCCGTGTTGGAGCAAGCCCCTGCCAGCACTTGCTGAGAGAGACAGAGACACAGAGATGAGTAAGAGAGAGATTTGCACCAGAACAGGTTTGCTGGGGGAGGCCTGTGGCCCTGTGGAGGACTGGGACTGAGAGACATTGTGATTTATGACTGCCTACCATAGGAGTGACCCACGTCGGGGCAGCTGGTGAAGAGCTAAAGCCCTGTGGGGAAGGACTCACATTGGAGAAGTTGGTGGAGGACTGTCTCCTGTGGGTGGGACCCCACGGTGCAGCAGGGGGAGGGTGTGGAATGAATGCCCCCTGCCCCCAGCAAAGAAGGAAACCAACTTGCAAGGATTTGACTGAAGCTGCCCTGCCCCTCCCTGTGCCACAGATGCAGGGGAAGAAGGGAGCAAAATCATGACTAAAGGGAACTCTTCTAAGAATGGAGGGGTGGTGGGGAGGTAGGGTGTTTTAAAATGTGGAAAAGGAAAATAGCTCATGAAGAAGTGACCAAGAACCCCATTTCCCCAGTCCCTGTCCCTCCCCGTGCCACAATGGGGGAGAAGTAGGGAGCAAGATCATGACTAAAGGGAAGTCTGCTAAGAATGGAGGGGTGGGAGAAGATGCTACTGAGAACTCCATTTCCCCAGTCCCTTCTTTCCCCTCGTTGTGGCGCAGGAATAGAATAGTCTAATATAGTCTAATAGAAATCTACCCCTTTTTAGTTTAAACCCATGACCCATTGTTGTGCCACTACATACCCTTGTAAACAGTTCCTCTCCAGCTTTCCTGTAGGCCCCCTCAGGTACTGGAAAGCTGATTCTATAAGGTGTCCCTGGAGCCTTCTCTTCTCCAGGCTGAACAAGCCCAACTCTCTCAGCCTGTCTTCATAGTAGAGGTGCTCCAGCCCTCTGATCATCTTCATAGCCATCCCCTGAACTCACTCTGACAGGTCCATGTCTTTTTTCTACTGGGTATCCCATAGCTGGACACAGTACTCCAGGTGAGATCTCACCAGAGCAGAGTAGAGGGCCAGAATCACCTCTCTTGATCTGCTGGTCACACTTCTTTTGATGCAACCCAGGATACAGTTGCCTTTCTGGGCTGCAAGTGCACATTGCCTGCAAGTTAATTTTGAGTTTCTTGTCCACTAACAGTCCCAAGTCCTTCTCCTCAGCACTGCTCTCAATGCATTTTCCTCTCAGCCTGTAGTTGTGCTTGAGATTGCCCCAACCCATGTGTAGGACCTTGCACTTGGCCTTGTTGAATTTCATGTGGTTTGCACAGGCCTGCCTCTCAAGCCTATCTAGGTCCCTTTGCATGGCATCCCTACCCTCCACAGTGGCAACTGCACCAATGCAATTGCTGCGGATGCACTTGCTCCCACTGTCCATGTCACCCACAAGATGTTAAACAATACTGTTTTCAAGCATAAATCCAAAACACAGCCCCATACTAGCTACTATGAAGAACATAAATTCTATCCTAGCCAAAATCAGTACCTCCAGTCAAAATCCTGGATGTTCACAACTTTTTGATTGAGATGTTTAAATTTGGATTTATCAGTGGAGAGGAATCTAATTAAAATCTCAATTTAGAATTAGCCAGAAGGATTGTAAGATACAAGGCAGAGGATGCCTTCTGCCAGTTAGCTCTTTATGTCTGAGACCCTGCTGGGGAAGTACACGCAAACCCTACCATAAGCTGCAGCTTGACGTGGATGGAGAGTGGAACAAAATCATGCATGTTGTAGAAGCTAAAAAACACTGCTGGCCACAAAGCCCCCTGCAGTTCAGCATGGTTTTGCTCACGAGATGGCAGCAGATTCAAAAGAATTGCTGAAAACGGTAACTAGGACAGCTCATGAAAAAAGGGGTTTAAGTCATGCTTTTACAGTGAAATAAAGGTCTGATAGTTAAATGTGGAAAAAAAATATTATCTAGTCTGGGTAAGGACAACAGGGTGGAGGAAATGGCAGCACAGGTTTCAGCCTCATCATTGTGCTTTGCCTGCCCTCCCAAGGTGGGGTTTCTGCCATTCCCTAGGCTCTCTAGGTTAAAGCTAGCATGCCTGTGTATCCATGCACCACGGACACCCAAGGGGCCGTTCTCTGTATCAGTAGCACCCTGTGAGAATATTTTAGGTTTCCACCCTGTGGAAAACTTTCTTATTTGAACGTACTTTCACTGCTTTGCCCAGAAGCACAGAGACCGTGAAAGAGAGGAAAGTGCAATGCATTTATCCATCGTCATTATCTTAGAAAGCTCTAGATGGCCACCATATCCAGTCTTTTCTTGAGAGTGGATTCAGTTGCCTCGGACATACAACAGGCCTATACCTGTTTCGAAATTGGCAACTTGAGAAATGAAGGGCCTGAGGAAACAATTTGTAAATGGAAAGGGTTAACACCTTCTGCTGGCATAGATGTCTGCCCAGGGACGCGGGTCTGTAAACTTTATTCCAGTTCCCAAAGGTCTGTCAATGCTATTGTCATAGAATCACAGAATGGCTGAGGTAGGAAGGCGCCGCTTGAGATCATCTAATCTACCCATCTCTGTCAAGTAGGGACATATGGAGCAAGTTACCTAGGATCATGTCCAACTGAATCTTGAGACACAGAGATGCATGTGCCCATGCCTGGGGTTGTTACTGCCTGGGAAAGGACTTTTCAATTCCATTTGTTGAACTTCATGAGGTTCCTCTGGGACAATTTTGCCAGCCTGTCCAGGACCCTCTGGTGTATCAGCTTCTCCCCACACTTTTGTACTGTCTGCAGACTGTGTGATGGTGCACTCTGTACCAGCATCCGGGTCATTTATGACAGTGTTGAACAGTAGCAGTCCCAGTGTCAGTCCTTGGGGCATACACCTGAGAACTGACCTCCAGCTGGACTTTGTGCCACTGATCACTACCTGAAAGCTAGAAAGTGAGGGATGCTTACACAGACACATCTTTCTAGCAGAAGCCTACATGGCAAACCTGTGGTGCAGTGTAAATTGCAAAATGGTTCATGTGCTGGTGCTGGCAGCCATTTCCCACATGGGCTAAATGATACTGGAAACGGGACTGTCTGATCTGTAGCACTGTGTCTACAACAAGGCTTTTGCTGGCATAAGCAGAAGGTGTGAGTTTTCCATGGCACTATGGAGTGTAAGCCAGGCTTAAAGTGTGAAGGGGTAATGAAGGCTGGTTGTGATGCCGTCTTGTGGCAGACATTCCAGGATATGTGCTCACCCCATAAAACAGATGTCTCCTACTTTCAGAGCAACCAGGGGATTTTGACAAGATTGCTGATGCTACGGAAAAATATTAAGCAATAATCCCTTCCATCAAGCCAATTCCCAGTTCTTCAACTGGCTAAAAATGTTGTAAGTATTTTTTATAGTGGATAGTTTTACAACCCCCACGTGTTTTTTAGTTCCCAGGTTAACAGATTTTTTAAACATTATAGTAAATTAGAGGTACAGAACATGACAAGTTGCTCATTGTGAGAATTTCTTGTTGTAAAAAGTATATAGATAGTATTGAATTCCCTAAGTTACTGTTTATAAGAAGCATTACTTAGTAAAAAGAATTAAATACTTTCATTAAATACAGCCTACATACACACAGGTAAACATACACATGTGTGCCGAATATGTAAATACAAGGGGTCAGCTGCTCAGTTTATTTGATGTATTTCTGTATTTTTCTTCAAAAAAAAAGGAAATAACTACATTTCAGAAAACAGTACAGACCATAGATCCTTACGCCAAGATTTTCTCAAGACAATTGCCTGTAACCAGTGGGCTGTAAAATTCAAAGTTGTGCACTGTGTGTAGCCACAAGTCCTGATCTTTCTCTGATTCAGTTCTTCCTGCATTCGGTGGTGCTGCTTGGAACCTCTAAAAATCAGGCAGGCTATACAAGAGCCATGTGTTATCTTTAGGTATTTAAATTGAAAAAGTTTGTTTACTTTTTGTATTATGGGTTGCTGTGAGTGAGAAGCTACAGGCAGGTGGAGAGGAATAAGACTTTGTTGTACTGTTCACTTTCGGGTCAGTTTCCCATGTTTTTCCTCCAAAACTCACTTTTGGAGCAGTGGCAATCTACAGTTACATGGCAGGACAAGACACAGAAAATTATTCTGAACAGTATCTTGTGTGTCACGTAGCAGCACAGCACAGGTGTAGGTGAACAGACCTGTGCTGTAAGTGGTCCCCCAGGGACTCACATGAGGACCTGTGCATTTTGTCCTGTTGCACTGGCTCCTGTGGTGGGACAGCGGGCCCTCTGTAGCCCTGCAGCTGCAGCTCCTGCCTCTGGCAGCTCTGGATAAACAGGGAAGGCCAGGATTTCCCCTGGGAGTGTGTTGAAGGCTGGATGCTTGATGCCCAGTTTGTGCCTAAGGGGCACACGAAGGGTTTTCAGGTATCCATTGGGAACAAGCACTTTCTCTCGGGTCTAATGTAAATACACAAAGTCCCCAAAATCTCCCCAGAAGAGATTTCAGTCTCAAAAAAGGAAATCAAAGAACAGGTCTGTTTGGAGGCAACAAAAAAAGGAATAAAGAGAACTACTGAAAGGTTGCTTTTTTTGGAATAGTTTTCCCTTGCGAGTCTAAGTGTACTTAAGAAGGAGGCTGAAACGTGGGTTTAGCTCCTTTCAGCTTTAGGTACACAGTGCTGGCATTTAGGGAATTGTTAGCATCATTATGGGGTGGTTTTCCAAGCAGTGGAGACACATTCTCTCTATGTGGAAATGTCTGTTTTCCTCCTAAAGGAAGCAGGACAACGATCATGTGTAAAAGACAAATTCAACTGTATTTTTTCGTGGTCCTATGAAAATATCCTTAAAAAGACTCTGGCCTAATCAACAAGTTCATTTTGATACCTATCTTCATGCAAACCCCAAGAGATGGCACAAGAAAGGCATGCACTATCAAGTCCTGTGGGCAGCACCATGTGTTTCAGAGGAGCCTAAGCAGTGCTGCCTCCTCCCTCCAGCTGCTCCCACTACTAATGAAGATCCTCAGCAGGCATGAAAGGGTAAAAGGGACATGGAGTAACAGCTAGGCAAAGAGACCTGTGCAACATCTGAAACCGTAAAGAACAGGGTGTGGGTTTGGAGGAGTGTGTTAATAAGGGAGGCTCACCCCAGACAAAAAGGCTGCTTGTTGTAGCCCCGTCTTCTCCATGACCCAGCCACAGCCACCCATTTTTAAGGATATTTTCCCCACTCCTTCATGTCCCTCTCATCTTTCCAAAATTTGCAATGTCAAGCAACTGCCTACTTGTCTGAAGTCATTCCTGAGGTTGTTGGCTTGTAAACAAACTCAAGCTCAGAGAGAGTGGACAAGGTTATTTATCATATTTCAGTCATTAACAAGATTCATCCCCAAACTGGATTTGCATTGCCCCAAACAAACTTTGCTTTGTAGTAATCCCAAAGCATATGTTTAAGAAGCGTGCCTTCAAAATATTGAATATACAAGTATACGATATACAAAATTTGAATATATGAAATCTTGAGTATACATCTATCCAAACTCTTAAATACACAATCTTGGATATGTAGCTGGAAGTTATGTGAAACACAGTTATGTCATGTTCTGATACCCTTTATGCATGTTGGGTTGTAAGGCATAGAAGTTTCATAGCATTTACCTGAATAAAGCAGGTTTCAACACAAAAAACATAAAATCACAGAATCACAGACTGGTTTGGGTTGGAAGGGTCTTCAGAACTCACCTAGTTCCAACCACCTGCCATGGGCAGGGACACCCTCCACTAGATCAGGTTGCCCAAAGCTCCATCCAACCTGGCCTTGAACACTGCCAGGGAGGAGGCAGACACAGCTTCTCTGGGCAACCTGTGCCAGGGCCTCACTACCCTCACAGGGAAGAATTTCTTCCTAATATCTAATGTAAATCTACCTTCTTTCAATTTAAATCCACTATCCCTTGTCCTACGACTACACGTCCTTATAAAATGTCCCTCTCCATCTTTTCTGTAGGCCTCTTTAGGTACCAAAAGGCTACAATAAGGTGTCCCCATGAAGTAGCATTATTTAGCTTTATATAGTAGTTCCCTGGAATTTCAAAAGCTGCAGTAATAATGAGGACCAACTCTTGCGAAGATTACCAGCACCTTTATCCCTCCTTTGCCTGTGCCGGATTTGTCCCTGCTCTCTGGGAACACGTATGTCTTCCTATGTGCTGGTTGGTGTGTTTGGGATCATGGGAGGGTATGTTGATGATTGCCGCTTGCTGCTGCCAGACCACGAGAGGGACCCAAAGGCCTGCATTGCTTTCTACTCGTCCCCGTGAACTCAAAGGATCGTCAGCTTCCCACTCGGGTTTTCGCGTTTCCTTCTAGCTCTAGTTTTCAGGAATGTTACTGTAAGCTTTCTGAGGGAAAGGCTGAGAAAGATTCCCACAAGAAAGGCTGCTTTAGATAACACGATTTGCAAAAAGCTTTGTCATGGTTGCCCAGCGCACGGAGGAAGGCTGTATGTGTGGCATGTAGATTGATAGTCACAGATCGCATGAAGACTTTCTGAGGAGGGCATCTAGGCTCATCCAGGTGCACAGAAGAAAAAATAGTAAAGAAAATCGTCATGGGGTATTTTGCTTTTATTAGCGTTTTTGAACCAAGCAGACAATTGCCAGTGTGATAAGACAGTTCTATAAAATAGAGGAAAACCTTATTAAAAGTAAAGTTGCTCCATAAATGTAATAAATTGGAGACACTCTGCATTATGCAGCTTTGCTGTTACTGTTCTTCCAACAGCTGTGATGTCCCTAAAGCTTACATTGCATATGCGACCAGGACATTTCTTTTGCAGCAGTGAAAAACATCTCTGATATGGGCTAGTTTGGTTTGGAAAGAGCAGGACTACCTGGATTTAGGCTACCTCAGTGGCCTCATCAAGCAGTCCTGAACATGTCTTCCTCAGCAAAGAGGTGTCAGATGTCTTCTCCTTTGGGACTGCTACCCTTCTCTGCATCTTACACTGTAGTCAGGAGACGTGAGGGTTAGGTCCATAGGGCTGACTCCTGGTGCCCCCGCACACTATTTCAGTCAATGTAAATACAGTTCTGGTTTTTCTGTCTACAGGAGTGATTTCCACAGGGAGTGTGTGGGGGAATGACCAAGGTTGATTTTACTGCGGTGACAGCAGTCCTTGTTTTTCAACCGTAATTCTTATGCCAGTGGTGATGTGGTAGCTTGGCATCATTGCCAATGACAGAATACCTTAATAACTGTGCTGCATCTGGGTAGTGACCTCAGTCGAAGATCAAGTTGAATTACTTTCATTAGCAACCTGATCTATTCTTGAAAGAGGTAATACACTGTTACCCATGATTTACTGATAGGGCACGTGAGCCCAGGGCATGATTTCCTTTGAGTCAGGGAACAGGAGTCAAGTGCAGGACGGACAGCAGTCTCCTTCTTGGCTGGTGAGGGGAGTGGTCTTCACACAGCCTCACTCTTCTCCTTCTGTGTCACCTTCCAAGTTCCCTGTCCAGGGTGAGAGGCACTACAAAGCCACTGACACCCATCCACCTCAGAGGTTCTGCAGGGACTCTTCTCTGCCTTGTACTCGGGACAGGCCATTCTGAATTCTGCACAGCATGAGCAGGCTGCAAGAGGTCTATTTGTATTTTCAGCTCTCTGCTGTACACAGGGAATATGCAGTATAAAGTGCAATGATAGACTGACATTAAAGACGGTTCCCTTCCCTCTCTGCTTTTTCTGGCAGCAGCTGAACGTGCACCGACAACACACCTTCCATTACTAATATTTTGAAACCTAGAGCAGGAGAGTGCCTCAAACCGCAGCCTTATAACGTAATGAAGAATACACACAGCTGCAGTAACAACCACATAATTATTTAATTAGTTTTTGACAGCTTCAAATTGCACAGGCAAAGGAATGCATGAACCACACATGGAAACCTGCCAGCAAAGGTTTTACACGTACGCAGATGGTTTTAGCTATTGTAAGCGCAAAGCCAGGTTGCTGTACTTTTACTGCAAGAACTAATAGCACATCATGCATGGCAGAAGTTATATCAGGGGAATAAAAATGGCATATGTAAATATTTCTTGCCCTTTATGTCATAGTGTTACTTTCGTTGTATTTAACTTCTCATAACTGAGCCCTGTGAGACCAAAGATGGGAATATTTTAGCACTAATTTAAGCAATCTGTAAAGTAACAGTTTCTTTGGGCTTTCAGAATGAGCAATTATAATACCACTAATTAACATTTTATATCACTTTCTATTTTAAAGTCCTCTTATGGATATGAATTAATTAACACCTCAGTTGGGAAGTTAAGTATCTGTATTTTTGTTTTGAAAAAAATAGGGTTGAATCTCAGAGAAATTCAGTAATTTGCCAGAGGCCACAGTGTGATTCAGGGACAAAAGAGACATTAAATTAAGAATTTCCTCAGTTTTCATTTGACTCTGTGGAGAGCTAGGGCAAGAAATTTCAATATAGAAATGAAAGAAAAATAATTGCCTGCAACAAAACGGATGAGGAGGGCACTAGTATTAGTAACAATCTGTCTGCGGAAAATAGATTATTCCAAAGGGGAAGATAATAATTTAGAAGTGAAGTGAAGCCTAATGTACTGTAAATATTTGCTCTTCTGCTGCTGCAAAGCCAACACCCATCTCTCAAGTCACTCCAAAGTGTTTATAATTTCCATGTGTCATGAGCTCCATGATTTTATATTGGGGGAAGTTATTTCTCCTGAATGCACCCAATTAAAGCTAACAGTTAAAATAAAACATGAATTAATTCAAAACTTCACTCTGTGCTCTAAATGAACACAAACGTTGTCTGAAGTTTAAAAAGTTAAGTCCCCCCTTTTTCCACATAATTGTAGTTTTCATATTTTCCAGCCTTTGCTTTTTATGGTTCTGGCTGGGATAGGAAATGCTAAAAGCCCACAAGAAAAGGCTATTCCCATAGAGCTGTGTAAGATATTCACAACAAAAACCTAAACCATGTGGAACACATGTGGTTTCAAGTTTCACAAGAAAGTCAAAACCCAGACTCTGTTTGTTGAAGTTTGTAATACAGTTTGAATGAAACTGGGCCCAATTTCAAGCAAATCTGGTCAGATTCCTGGTTTTGAGTTGAAACCGTCCAGAATTAGTAGTCTGGCAAGGTCTCAGAAGAAGCCTTGGGATCCTGCTGATGCTTTGAGGGGGACTTGCTGTGGACAGGCAGGTGGAGGGGACAGCAGGCTGTGGTGCCCAACTAGTGGGAGGGCAGCAAGGGCATTGGCTAGGGCTTTGGGGGTCTGAAGAGAAGCACAACATTGGTGGTCTCCCAACATAGAGGTCTGTAGTCAGGATAGTTGCGTGAAAGTTATGTGGCTCACATCCAGAGTGGGAGATCCTGGAGAGCACGCCCCTCAGAGGTCACCTTGCTATGCCTTTTAATGTAATCCCAGCACAAGCCTGAGAATAAAGGTTAGGAGACCCCAAATATTTCAGGACTGTATCCACCATTACCTTGGACCTTGTAGGTTTTACGTGGGTATCATTGCAGCCACAGGGAAAGCACAGCTTTATTTTCCTTACAGGGGTCTCTCTGACTAAGGAAATTAAAGACTGTGAAGAAATATTTTAGCACCTGTGATGGAGCCACGCACACAGAAATCTTTGGAAAAGCTACTTCCAGTTAAGAATATTTGCTTCACTGTGCTGCAATAACACGCTTGAAATTAGCATTAAGAGGTATGCACTTTTTAAAGAGCTGTACATAGCAAAGAGTCACTTGCTTACACTGCAACCTCAGTCTGTAGAGATGTTGCCAAAGAAAAAACTATGAGCTGAATTCTGGTATTGCAAGAATGGATAACAAAGCAGAATTTTTCCTTGTGTGTTCCTAGAAATATGTTTAGCTGAACTACTAATACTACGGTAAGTCATTGGAATGGAAAAGTTTTAAAATCAACTTCACCTTTACCTTTCTCTGTTGCTAATTGCTTTTAAAATTTCTGTCACTGCAAGCAGTGAAAATAACCTAGACAAGGTTTTAACAATATGGCTGGAGTGGAGTATTACCTTTATAGACAGATTTATTTCGTGATCTCATACACATAGATGCCAATACATTCTCCCACATAAATTGCTATGTTTGGGGATATTTAACTGAGGAAATAAAAGCTGTTTTTTTTCTGAGGCCAAAATTTAAGCAAAGTGCAGAGCAGACGGTTTCTGAGTACATGGAAAAACAGCGTATGTCTGTGTGTAAGGTAAGAGCTTCATATCAGCCAAATGAATTCTGAGTATAGTTTCCCTGTTTTCTCTTAATGATATTTTGTACGTGCTGTTCTGTGAGGGCAGCAAAGTGGGGTCAATAGTTATGCTTAGAAATTAAATATAGTTTATAATGGCTCTGTTTTTTGGTTTTTCCATCCACACTCACTTTGATTAAGCACAAGTCAGTCCTGTTGTGATAATTATTTATTGCTCTTCACTACTTTTTTTAGTTTTCTTCCAAGATGCCTATGTTTTGCCTTTAGGTGACAAGATAAAGTATCTTCTGCTAAAAAAGCCTCTAATGCAATATAATTCTGCTCTGTATTTTAGCAAATGTCCACAGTGTGCAGCAGTCATTATTCATACCTGCTGTTGTTCCTCTTCATAAAAGTAATAAAGAAAGCAGACACAGTGATCCACCAACCTGCTTTCCTGAGATCAAGTCTGACCACACATTCATCTTGTCCAGAATTAGCTGAAAATCTCCCAGATGACTTGGTTTTTACCACTTCCCTAAGTGAAAAAACAACTGCCTTTGCAATGTCTGTCACAATCCTGTTCTCCCGTTCATAAAGAACCAGTGGGAAACATCCCCAAAAGAGCGTTGTTCTCTTTTAACTGCACCGTTTTCCCTGGTGCCTCCAAGAAGCAGATAGCAGTTGAGCTTTGGGGGTATTCAGACTGCTAGCAATTGATTGCTGCCCTGCACACGTGGTCTGCCTGCATCCGCTTCTAACTACTTTCCCTGGTTGCAAACACTTTAAGGCAGAGGCTGCTTGGGCAACAGTGTCCCCACTGAAACAAGCTGTGAAGGAGCATCAACCACCTCAAGGATGTCCACTCCAGCATTTCATTTGTCTTCACACCACCCAGGCACATGGGACTGTACTTCTGTGCTGGGCACCCACCTGACATGCATCCGGCTGTGCCCTCCCTTTGCAGTGATCACAGATAGGAGGCTGGCACAGATGCAAAGCTGCAGGGGTGTCCTGAGGCTTTCGTGGGCTGGAGGAAACAGGTGGCAATGAGAATTGTTGGTGCCCATCTGGGCTTTGCTACCAGGGACGGTAGCCTGAGAAAGTCACAGAGTGTGATAACTGCCTTTTGTTCAGAGGACAGCAATCATCTGAAATGTCATTAGGAACAGAAACAGAACATGTAAGAGAGTACAATTCAGTTCACTATGGCAGAGTGGGAGTGGAAAATTCCATCTGCTCTACTTCAACACCAAAATTTGTTTTATGCTTACATGGCAATATTTGTCAACATAATTGCAGCAAATAGGAGTAATTCAACAACTGATTATAAAAACCCAGGAGGCACATACTGTTTTAAAAAATCATATTAATTTATAATGATTGCAGAAGGGCAATATTTCTGTTTGGAAAGTTTCTTACTCAGTTCTAAAGCTATGCTACGCTGAATTGCTAGTATTTAACAATAAGATCAGTAGACCTTAAAAAAAAAAGAGTGAGAGAAAAAGAGAGAAAACAGAAGCTGTTATGAATACTGCCAAACCACTTCTCAGCATTGTATAACCAAGCACATGGGCAAATTTCCCACCACAAAAGTAGTACCAATACCTTTCCAAATTGCTTACATTTTTTGACAGTTTCCACCCCAGTATTCTGATGTCAAATCAATTACCTATCAAAAAAAAACCTAAAATAAATATTCTTTGAAAAGCCATTTAAAAGTACTTTGTTGCTTGTTTACACCACATAGCTTTTGTATTTCTTGATAGAGCATCAGAAGTCCTGGAATAGCACTGGCATTCTCTTTCTTCTAGGAAGCTTGATTCTGTCTCCTCTCCTCAGGTTGACTGGCCTCAGGTTGACAAACAGCTTTATTCACTTCAACAGCTCAGTGGAATTAAACGTAGCGCAATCTTACCTTTAACAATTAGTGCTTGTTATGTTGCCTTTTTTTCCCCAACAAAAATGAAATATCACTGCTTTACAAATTTTTCTAGTGGGAATTATTGTGTGGAGTTCCACATTTAATGTCACTCCATGCTTGAAACGTATTTGCAGTTCTTACATTGGATTACAACTAAACAGGAAGATTTGTTTGAAAGAATGGCTGTGACCCAGTCGTTAACTACCATACATGTCAATTTGAAATGATGGAAATAATTGCCATTGACAGTTTTACTTTGTAGAAACTTACTTTCCTCCCTTCAGAAACTTTTTATCTTGGTTTACTGGAAAAAGTGAACAAACACAAGGAAATGCTTTCAAAATTATCAGCTTCTAAAGAACACCAGTAATCACTTTGCATAATCCACATCTGGGCTCAATCCAGTTTTCCTTAATTAGCTGCAAATGCAATGCCTGCTGCCATGTCTCAAATTTTCACTGCATGTACCTACTAAAGTGGAAAATGAGTTGGATTCTCAAGTTAAAGAATATTACTTAGGTGGTTAAATAGATTTAGAAACTACAGCATTCCTTGTATTATGAATAGTACAAAGGTGATTATTTTTCAGCTTTTACAAACAGGGCACTTCCATTTTGTGAAGACCACAATGGCTACGTACCCTACCAACAAGATACTTAACAGGTCAGTAATCAGTACATCACACTCGGGCACTCAGTCTTTCTGTTCATCCTGTAAATACAAATATTGTACAACGGTGAGTGCTGATAGCTTCTCTGAGCCTGAGGTCCATATGACTGCCTTTCATGCTTCCCTTGTGAAGGCTGGATGTGGTATTCTGCGAGCCCATGCTGTGCTTATACCAAGGTGCTGACCCACACTGCTCCAGAGGTGACATCATTGTCCAAAGGATGGGAAGATCAAGCAGCCAGCTTGCCCCAATGTATCCCACCACTCTGAGATCTGGGATAAAGGATATATGAACTCATATATCTTGCCTGCACTGGGAAAAGAAAATGGGTCCTACTCAAACTTCTGTTGGAACATTTTTTCGAAGGAGAATGTGCCTGACTAAACACACAAGTGGGGAAGGAGTAGGGCAGGTGGGTGAATAGCATCTTCCAGCTCTCCACCAATGCAAGTTTTCATTTCTCACTATGTCTTTCATGTATATTCACTGAAGTTGCCCCAGGATAGGTTTAGATTGGATATTAGGAAAACTCGTTGCTCAAAGTTTTGTCAAGCACTGAAACAGGCTGCCCAGGGAAGTGGTTGAGTCACCATGCCTAGGAATATTTAAAATACATGTAGATGTGGTGCTTAGGGACATGGCTTAGTGATGAACTTGGCAGTACTGTTTTTATGGTTGGACTCAATGATCTCAAAGATCTTTTCCAATCTAAATTATCCTATGACTTTATGAACCTATGCATCATTGTCCAGTCACAACATCCTGTTTTTACTAATGGTCACGCAAATAAGAAACACAAGAGTGTCTCTGGGTGTCCAGTCAGTTGGAGGAGGATTTCAAAGTGCAGCATCACTCCGGGCATCAGCGTTGCCATCACCATCCCCCAGAGCTCCTTTCTCCAAGCACATGCCAAACCCTAGCTTTGAAAATGAAAAAAAATCATCTGCTCTTGAAGATATTTTTTTTAAGATTCAAAGCTGGAAGGAAAAACCCAACAAAACTTGAAATTATTTCCATCTCTGTCTCTGCTTTCTTTTCCCCCAAATTTTTTCTTCCCTGGTGCATTGTTAAAGACATGTCCAACCCTTAGCCAAGCCAAAGGCAGCCTCTCCAAGTCACTGAGATCAATATCTAAACAGAAATGTAAAATTTAATTAAAAGCTCATTTTGTTAAAGGAAAGCTATGGACATGCATTTGTCACTTAGACCAGGAAACGTAGTTGCTGGGTTTTGCTTTGATTTCTAAATCCCTGGGAACAAATCTGTCAGACACTGTGCTCCTTCAGCTCTTGGCTGCAAAAAGTGGGGAGGAAATGCAGTCCTCAGGTTCAGGTCCATGTGTGCATGTATCCAAGGATCTGCTTCGCTTCCTTCCCGCTCCAAACATGCATGGCCTGAAGATACACTCAATAACGTTTATAGATACTTTGCCTTGGAGCAGTCCCTGGACACATTAATGGCTTAATTTAAATAAAAGAGACTATTCTTTTAATCTTTCCCTCCCTGTCACTCTAGGCCTGTGTAAACCTGATGTAGCTCCTTGAACGACAGTGGAGTGAGTTCTGTTGCTGTAACTGCAGGACAATGTTTCAGAGGACAGCTCACCCTCTTCTCATAATCCATCATGCAGGGGCAGCAAAGTGGCCCCAGGGTTTTATGGGAGAGGCACTGACACAGCCACCTCCACAGCAGTTGCATGGGGCAGATGCAAGATGTGGAAGTATAACCTGAAGGAAGGACTCTTAAAAAGAGAATTTGGAAGATGTTTCTATTTGACAACAACTTCTTTCCCCAGGCCCCAAATATTCCTCCCTGTCCTGCCAAACTCACAATACGCACAATAATGTCATACTTGAAATGCATGTTTATGAAGAACCCAATCTCTTCTTGGGTGACACGGGACAGCTCTGGTGATTTGGCTGGAACTAGGATGATTTATATGAGTGGAAGTTCTGTTTGGCTGTGTCTGCTCAGAGCTTGGCCCATGGCTACAAAAGTGTGCACACAAATCTGTCCCAAAATATGCTGTCCAGCTGTTTCATACCCCATCTATTAGTGACAGCAGTTAGGAGTGATGCTTTTCTGCTTTACAAAATGTGCTATTAAGGAACTGAAGATTGAAATAATTTCTTCTTCTGTCCATAGTTTCAGTAGGATGTCTTAGGTAAGATGTTCTCTTGGAAAGTTGTTTAGTACTACCCACAACTATTTCCAAATTAGTTAAGTTTGTTTTCTAAAGAAGTATTTAAAAAAAAACCAAAACGGCAAATTGGAACCTTATGGACTATTACAACTCTCTGCTAGAAAGAAATGTCAGCATGATTGATATGTAGAAATTCTCTTTTTAAAGCCATTAAAAAGCTGTGTTCCAATCTTTGAGCTCTGGGGAGAAACCTCACTAAATTGCTTCCTCTAGTCTAATTTCTGAAAATATCCTGCCCAGAACAGACACAACAATAGAATTGGGACAGGAACACAAACACCAGGTGAGCCACATGCGTCAGCAATTGTGGGGAAAATGGCTTGCTTTGTTTGTTATTCAAACATTTTGTTAGGTAAGAAGAAGAGAAAACAAAAGCTGGAATCTCTAGATGCCCTGAGTAAATCACTCATTTAGGAAACATAATCATGTCAAAGACATAAAATCCTGTGCAATCTTGACAACCCAAACTATACCTGGCTGAATTAAAAGTAGAAATGAAAAATACATTAAGAATTTGGTTGGTATCCCATCAGAGCCATTTGGTGGTATCACAATTTAGATGGAAGTTTTTTTTTACCCTGAAATTCATAGCACACAAAGGCCTTGGTGTTTCTTACAGGTTTCATGCCAAGCTGATGCTCTTCCTTCAGGTATATTTCTAATTCAGCAAATAAACCAAGGGCTGCAAGGGAATTTTGCTAAAGGCCTCAAAATTGCTAGGCTCAATTTGTTCCCGAGACATAAAGGTCAATTGTACGTGCTTATTGCTACCTGTGAGCTGGTCAGGGTGGATGGCAGGCTGTGAGTCCTGTGGTGCCAGCCTGGCGAAGTCACAGCAGCAGCAGCAGGAGCAGCAGTGGCAGCAGGCAGCTGCCTCATTTTCTGGCTCCCAGCAGTATGTGGGTGAAGAAAAATAATGTTAGCATTTGGCTAACATCACATGATGGCTTCCAAAATATCAGTTGAGCAGGCTTCTCTCATCCAACAAAAATGGGCTCTTGCTGGGTATTAGCAGTAACACACACACACACACACACACACGCCCACACCCATAATCAGTGGGTGTAAAATGTGAAAAGGATGTTTGCCAGGGAGCTTTCAGATCCCGAGCTGTCAATGGGAACTGCATGCTTGGAACGGAGGCATGAGAATGCTCATGCTGTTTGCATCCTTTTGTTCCTCTGACATTTTGGGATTTTTATGTGGGTGTGATGACAAATCCCCCTAAAGCCCGCAGAACCAAGTCACGGGTTTCAATGCAGGCTACCAGAGAAGGATCGCTCCTCAGAAACATGGCTGCGGGCAAGCAGAGCGAGCCCTGGTATGCACTGGAAGGATTAATTTGTGCCCAGGCCCCCTAACTGGTTGCACTTGAAGCAGAGGCAGAGAGGGAGGTGTTTCAGCCCACTTCCACTGCCACCCCCCTGCCTACATGGAATTGCCACTGCCATTGCTGGCTGCTACCCAGCCTAGTCTCCCACAGGATGCGTGAGGCCCACGCAGATAAGCACATTAGCACAGCGTGTATCTGTACAGCTGCATTACTGCTTGCAATGAGCTGTAGTGTAAATTAAATTTGGCTCCAAACCACTTATGAATGCTGGTCCGGGAGGATTGGTTTTGAAAGAGCCCTGCTGACAGCAGTATTAGGCTGCGCATGCAGTTTCACAGACTTGAGAGATGGAGAGAGCAAGGAGATTGCAAGGACACATAATAGTTCAGCTGAAATGAAAGAAAGACAGGAATTGGGGTGAGATTTGGGGATCGCATGTCTGAGAACCTGGCTTGGAACATCCTCCTGGGGAGGGTTGTGCAGCAAAGGGCAAGGAAGGACGAGTGTGACTCCATGGACCACTGCCTGAGTGATGTTTGTGCTGGAACACATTGTGATCCCAGGGAAGGAGAGCGTGAGCAGGACATTTTATCAATTATCTATTCACTTCTATATCAAACATTGCAAAGAGAAAGAAAAGACACATCTCAGTTAGGGGAACATTTACTAGTCCAGCTGAACCTCAATTTAATATCATCAAAAAGTGAGCTGGGGACTTGGGGTGAGGCTCACTCACCAAATGAGGAATTTCACATCTGAGATTGTCAATACTAGGTAGACTATAGGTTTGCAAAAGAAGAAACAAAAAATGCTGTCAGCTGACTGTAGATGGAAAAAAGAGTAGAATTCAATCATAGTGGGCCAGGCTTCCCTGGTTTTTAGGTCTGAAATTTGTTTGCTTTAAACATTTCCTTAGCCGTATAGAAAGAATAGTCTCCATCTTTTTCTTTCACAACAAAAAAGAATTTACTTTGGATTTAAAGCCTCAAATAAAACATGTAAAATAAGAATTTAGAGCAGTATTGCTGTATAGACAAAAAGAAAACCGAATATATTATGATGTAATTATATGTCAAAGTGTTTTATTAATCTTATAACTGTTCTGTACCATGTGATGAGCACGATTGTGCTGATATTCCGGGTTTTAAATATAATCCCTGGCAAACCAGAATGAACACAGACGCCACCACCATCACCACCTCCCCTGAAGTTAGGTCATACTGTGTTTTGCCCGGACTAGCAGGGAGAGGAAGAAAGACAGAAAATAGAGATGATCCGAAAGTTGAAAATAAAACATGAAGTAAATAATAAAGAAATAAAATATTAGTTAATAAAACCTACAGGAGTTAGGTAAAAACTGAGAGTTGTGAGAGCGGTAAAAAAGCATAATACAGAAATAATGGGATCCAATGTTATAGGACACACTTTTTACAAGTTTTCTCTCTCTGATAATATTAAGGTAAAATGCCTTTCTTTTCCCTTTCAGTAGGAGGAAGAAGAGACTCAAAGTTGAGTCTCTATCAATGACCCAAAGGGAGAGATGCGCTCTAGGAATTTGCAGCCGGTGGAAGGTCCCTCTCCCCTCTGGGAAGGCTCACCTCTGTGAAGTCATTATGTCATGCTCATAAATCAGAATTATGCCTGCACTGAGAAGAATCCAAACTGGGGCTTCCAAATGCCCAGAAAAAAAAAGAAGCAAACCATCTCTAATCATGCTAGCAGTGATAAAATGCAAATGCTTATGACTAGGATTAAGATGCTTTATTATTTATGGCCTTAGTACAAATACATTATTTACTCTGCAATCTATCGGACAGTGACTGCTGTTTTTGTTACTTGTTTGACTAATTTATTTCTGATCTGTATCGTAAACTTCAGAGGTATGTCATCTAGGCTGTTCAGATGATAGATTTACTTCCATATGTTTTCTTCTGGTACCTCCACCTTTGCAAACATTTTGCTGTTATTACTAGTTAAGTGCCACGGCAGTATCTTTAGCAGTAAAGATTTATGCAAAGAAATTGCACAGCTTCTCATTAATATCTTCCTCCTCCTTAATTACCCTTTATAGCATGTCTAGTCATCAGACCTCTCCCACTTTCACAGTTTTGCTGATTCAGGAACACCTAAGTGATCTGGTAGTGTTCGATTTGAGTCTTATGCTATTTGTCATGCAAAATCCAGCTTAATCCTTTTCTTTCCTATACCTTACTGTAATTTATGTTCCTGTTTATTGACTTCATCTGTGTCAAATTTCTAAATTCTGAAGACTTTCTCTTTTCTCCAAATAACCTTACTGGTATCTAGTTAAATTGAGAAGTCTCTTGCCTCTCTGACTTCTTTTCTTACTCGGAAGTGAACATATATTTTAAGTCTCAGTAGTCATATTTCATATGTAAACTACTTTTGGAGTTTTTACTCCTTTTAAGTTATCAACTCTGTGTAACTAACCATGACCTTTTAGCGAAGTCTCCTGTTTATAAAATATTTCTTCTTTCCTAGTTGTTTCCTGGGAGTCAAACCTAACTATAATAGCTGCTGTTCGTGGCATGGGTCCTATTCTTAGCTGAATTAGCTCCTGTGTGTTACTTAAGACTAGATTAAAACTAGCTTCACCTTCTGCTTCAAAACTCCTCCAGATAGCACTCACTTTGAGTGTTAAGAAATTAGGTGTTAACCTCCAGAAGCCTGTAACAGCAGACCATAGAACTCTGTTACGAAGCTAAAAACCTCCTGGTTAAAAGACCTATGACCCTAAGTGCTCAAAAATATCTGCCAATTTGGTTAATGAGGTAACTGATAGCAGTGGCAGGTTATCTTTTCCCATGTGGAGCCCATGCTGGAGGAAGATGAAATCCAGCTGAGAGAAGAGGAACAGTGGGACAAGAAGACGTGGGATTATTCTCTGGGCTCTGAAGCTAGTATGCACACCTTCTGCAGCTCTGTCTCCCCTTGGGTTCATGCCTTCCTTTATTTCTGCTCACCCTCTTCCCTGGAAAGTTTGCCAGCAGAGAAGGTTCAGCAGCAGCTGGAGGAGCCTGTGGAACCTGCTGCTGTGGGAAGGGGGAGTCCCTGAGCGGGGCTTGCATTCACCCTGTCCATGAATTGCTTTTCTGCTCTGTTTTCTTCAGTGTTCATTGGCACACTTCTGCTCACACACAAAGCACTACTGGCCCTGCCAGCTCGTCTTAGTCCCAGACCTCACCCCAGCTAGCTCACTGGCTTCCCAAAATCTTTATGCCCATTCTCCATGCCTCCATAGTTCCAGCTCCACACCCCTCACAGCTGTCCAGAGTCCCCTCGCTCTTTTTGGGCCTCTAGTTGATGTCCTACTATAGCCCACATGGCCAAACACCACCTACTTCCCACTCTGGCTTGCAGTGTCAATGCCCACTGCTAGCTGCTGCCTGGTTACCTCACTTGAAACACCCCTGTACCTGACATGCCAGGACTCAGTTGGCATTTTAATTACATGCAGCAATGAATTACAGCTGGCCATTATAATTGCAGATGAGCACACCCTTTCTGCAGAGGCTCTTCTTTCTGCAAGCAGTGATGGATGGGTTTAAATCCTTCTTGTCACCACCTCCTAGCTAGAAGGGAGGAGGCCCTGACATGTCTTCCACCATAATGAATTTGCATGTAGATCTGGGTGCATGTCAGAGAAATTTTGCAGAGGTCCTGGAGCTAATGGCCCTATTAACTAAAGATAAATCTGTCCCCCGGCTCCTCTATCCACCTTCTTATACTACTGCTGCTGAACAGGAACCATGAACTTGGGGTCCTTCCCAGAACCCTGTCTAGGTGCCTTGTGAAACTGGCCCTGTTTGTCTTCCTTTTTGTGAACAGCCGATTTAGTCCAGTGACACACAGAAGAGGAGGTGATTTTGACTCAGCATCCAGATTTAGAAGTTACACAGCTCATTTTGCACTGCAGACCTCTCCGGAGCTGGGGCAGTGAGGAGCGTGAAAGAATCTCCACACAAACTTTTCTGGCCGCACTTAAATGTCCCCCCATGGACCGTGGGCTTCTTGTAAACTTAATTGCCTGGGATTAGGGTCTATTTCCTGGCACTGCTGTTGAGGTCAGAAATTCTTTGGTGCCTGGGAAACTTCTGCTCAGCGGTTTGTGTCCCACCGGCTGGGACCCTAGGGCCGACGGTGTCACAAGTGGGTGGTTTTTTTTTTTTGTCCCGGCAGCCGAGGTGCCCTTTTGCAGGGCAGAAATGAAGCGGGTGGATTCAAAGCAGAAATCCTGGCTCCAGGGATTTTCCATCCACCGGGAACCTGCTGGGGTTCCTCTAGGTGGCAGGAAGCGCAAGCCCCGTTACCGGGGTGCCGCCGCCGCGAAGGCTGCCGGCTGCGCCTCTCGCCACAGCTCCCCAGCCGCAGGAGTTTATGAACTCGTAAGAGCATAAGTGAGGGTTATTCTGAGACAGGGATTACATTTTAAGAGTCGCTTGTCCACCGGCGAGCTGACTGAAGGGCCCCGACCACGGAGATTGTTTGCTCTGGACCGCAGGGTTTTGGGTTCGTGCTAGGGCCAGCCAGTGAGCTGTTCCCTTCCCTTCACCCCAGGTAAGGCCAGCCACGGTTTGCTTACCTATGTAGCAAGAGGTTTACATGTTTTCAAAGCAGTAACGTCAGGCTTTAGGAGGCAGATATAACCACATAAACCGGTTGGAATATGGGTGCCTGCTTCCCTGGCATGCTGAAAAATGTTGGTGGATATGATTTCCAGGCACAAGTCAAAAGATTGGACTTCTTTTCCTCCTGGCTGTGAAATCTTTATTTCTCTTTGCCCCAATGCATGTTACCGTCGAGCACCAGAACATGTTCTTCAAACGGGCCTGAGCATTAACTTGTGGTGTCAAAATGCGTAAGAGGCAGTACTGAGTGTGTACTGATGCGGTCTGGTCTGGCTGCTGTGACCAGCTGGGAAGACAATGCTGCCTTTATACCCCCGCTAACCCATCACCTGAGCAGAGGCTGAGGCAAACCCTTTGCTCACATAACACCCTTCTCCGCCCTCTCTGTTTTGCATCTGCTCGCAGGGTCCCCTCCCCAGGACAGCTCTTTCCCCTGTGCGCCCCACATGTGTTCTCAACCTGGGCTTCAGCTTCTCCCTCAGCAGCTCCCTGCCCTTGCAGGAAATGGCAAGCAGATGATGGAAAGCTGTGCTTTGTTGAGGAACTCTGCTTTTTCTGCTTTATTTTTCTGCAGAAAAGGTCCCTTTGGACATCAGCTTTAATTTCTCTTTTCTCCCTGGAGCCTGATGAAGAGAAAACCTCAGAAGGGCCGTGGCTCTGGCTCTTTGGTATGGACCAAGTTACGCAATGTACTGCTGTGACATCTGGAGATTCAATTTTGGCCCATTACTTGGGACTGTATTTAACATCCACATGGGGAATTGTTGTTTTTAAGAACAAGAAGCACTAACCTAATTTCTAGTTTTTCTGTGACCTCATTCAATTTGAATCATGTCCAATATACCTCTCATTGCATTATGTACAGGGATGAAGGACCTTGGTTTTTTAAATGGTGGCACAGTTTGCTTACATGAGCTACACATCGATATCACAAAATCTTTCTGATGAGTAATTAATCACCAGAAAATTAAGAATAATAAATAATACATTATTTTCATCGCACCTGTCATTTAAATCCTATGATTATCCTTCAGAGTGATATTATAGAGATTTGTAGTTATTAAAATAATTTTAGATGGGATCAATAGTAGTTTTATGCACCTGCAGTGCGATTGTTAATCTAAAGAGCTCAATGAGCTTTGCCAGCATTATTTTGGCTTCTCAGCACTGTTGTCCTAAGCAACATCTAGATGAGCTAATCCCAGTAAAGCTGTTCTCAAGTCTGAAGAATTGCATCCTAATGTTCCTGCTCAGTTTACCCATGAGGCAATCACCTATTCAACCCAAAAAGCCTGAAATCGAAGGTGCTGGTTTTGAGTCAGAGGGGAAAGCACAGCTTGTGTTTGCACAGCTCACATCTGCGTCTAACTAATTAATTCAGACCTAATGCAATACCAGGTCTGATATATAACTCAGCAGCGATCAGAAATTCATGCTGCCAGCAATTCAGTCTTTCCTGTCACCTTTATTCACTCTCCATCTCTGTCAGAGTACAAGATGTGTCCCTCTTGAACCATAGCACAAAGGTGTTGTAAGTTTTATTGTTATTTGATTGCATTGTTATTCTTAGGGGTAAGTCCCTAAATTTTGAAGGAAAACTCAGAGAGCATGAATAGCAATTTTAAAAGCATAGGTAACATAGTCTAACAGTCTTCGTTAACAAGCACCGTGTGTGATACAAGTCAGCTGCAGTGCAGTAAAGCAAGTTCTTTATCATCTCTTCTATCACATTTCATAGGAGCATTTCATTTACAGTAGATGAATGTCCTAATCTCTTAACTTATTAGTGTGTAACAGATTAAACACTACGTAATAAGATTAGACAGTAGGAGCTTAGCCCAGTGCTAATTTTTAATTAAGTTTCCACCAGTTACAACATACGATGAGAGCTAATGGACTGGAAATTTAGTATTTGTTCACACATTGTAGGAAATTCATCATTATTTTTCCACAAAGCTGACCAGTTGCAAACAAATATTTCTTGTGCTTTACATTTTTGTGCTGCTCCATACAGATCTGGGCTCTTAGCTTCAAGAGGATAATAAAGCTTGGATGGTTGGATGTTACTGAGCAAGACTCAGTAAGATCCTGGGATAGGAGAGTTCTGATCTGATTATTGTGCATACAGGATTAAGAAATGATGGGCAGGTAAGTTCTGTTTCTGCTGGAGACCATATTTCATGTCACCATCTGCAGCCCTTCGTAATGAACAAAAAAATGTTCAATGACTTCATCTAACTATTCCTGAAACCCTGGAGTGGTAATATGAAATTTTTGTCATTTCTTAGTGCTCCAAGTGATCTGATATTTGCTGTTTGCCATCGTTATCTCTGACTTGCTGTTTTGCAATCAGCATTTCAGCAGGTTGCATGCAATGCTGTCTGCCATCTCCTTCCCTGACATCCATCCTCAGGAGGATGCATTCCTCTTTTGGAAGCCCCCTGCAACCTTAACAACAGGAGGGAGGACATAATTTTCTAAGAGATGCACGAGGGACAAAAAGCTGAATTCCTTGCACATAATTGAAAAATTCCCTGTTGCAGCTCTGAGAGCAGAGCTAGCCTACCATAAGGCTTTACAGTTCCAAGAAGAGAGGAAGTTAGCTTTGCATAGTGGGAAACCACTGTGGCTACATAATAGCCCCCTTAAAGAGGATTGCATGTTCTCTTGAATTTTTATATTAAAAAAAATCTATCTTTTTTTTTTCCCATGGCCAGGTTTTATCAAAAGCCTTCAATATAACAAGATGCTTTTCAACAATAGGAAAGTAATTTTGTCAGTTGAACATGGTATATAATTAAAGGATTAACATTTTCTCTGAATGGAATTAAGAAACAGAAATGGGTCTGGAGTTAACTCCTTCATGGTTAGATGACTGGCCAGGGATTTAAAGGTGTAAAATTTCATTGGGAAATGCACATTTTGGCTAAAGCTGTGTAAAACAATGCTGTAAAGATATTACAGACTGAAATATTTAGAAAATTTTCTGTCAGAATTTTGATGGAAGGACGCTGTTAAAGGAAGAATGGTGTTAAAAGACGGAAAGAGGACAAAGAAAAGTGTATTTACCAATCCAGCAACCCTTCAGTTTCCTACAGCAGACAGTGATCTCAAACCCTTGTACATACTCACTGCCATATGCATTTACCTAAGTTTAAAAATATGCAAATACAAACTTCGAGAAAATACACCATTTCAGTTTTTACATATTCAACATGGCAAGTCTCTAACACTTCATATTAACTTTGTGTAACTTGTTACTGGGACAACACGCATGTCTGAGCATCACCCAGTTCTGTGTGGATTTCTAGGCCTGCCCAGAACACCTGGACACCCATCAGTCCTAACAGGGCCAGGTGTTTCTTTTGTTACTGCCTTAGTTATAGGCTGTATATCATAGAGACACAGACTGGTTTGGGTTGGAAGGGACATTAAAGATCCCCTAGTTCTAACCCCTCTGCCATGGGCAGGGACACCCTCCACTAGACCAGGTTGCCCAAAGCCCCATCCAACCTGGCCTTGAACACTGCCAGGGAGGGGGCAGCCACAGTTTCCCCGAGAAACCTGTGCCAGGGCCTCACTGCCCTCACAGAGAAGATTATCTTCAAATATCTTCTTTCAGTTTAAATCCATGACCTTTTGTCATATCACTCCATGGCCTTGTAAATAGACCTTCTCCAGCTCTTTTGTAGGCCCCTTTAGGTACTAGAAGGCTGCTATAAGGTCTCCCTGGAGTCTTCCATCTCCAGGATGAACTAGTCCAACTCTTGCAGCCTGACTTCACAGGAGAGGTGCTCCAGCCATCTGATCATCTTCATGGCCCTCCTCTGGACTCACTCTGAGAGGTCCATTATCTTTCTTATACTGAGGGTCCCAGACCTGGATGCAGTACTCCAGGTGGGGTGAAACTTTAGTCTTTCTCTTTGCATGAAATTAAATGTCTTCAAATTATCACTTTTTTTTTTTTTTAAAAAAAAGATTGTCATAGAAATACATGTATTTTTAAGGTGAGGAGTTTCTCATAAAGATTTCAAGAGGGTTTTTTTACACCCATATAACTAGCATCTTTTCACAGTTTTGTGGGCCCTCTAATAAATTGCAGGATTAAATAGGGAGCAGCTATTAAGAGATGACTGCGTGCACGCTCCTGCCCAGATTACTGTGAACAGTTTATGTTTCCTCTGTTTTTTGACTGTCAGAATGGTGCACTTTCCCTGTCACTGGATTAAGGATCATGAGTCATAGAGTCTGCAGAGATCTCATGCTATCACTTTTTCTCACACTCCTTCTTTTGCAGTTACTGATTCACCAGCCATTTCTTTGCCACTGGGGTTCATGACTTGAATGTTACCTTGATGCCATCTTCTGCTTTGCTTGTAGTCTTACTTTTAGCTTTACTAAGCCCTTGGGGCTACACCTGAGCTCTTGCAGCTTCCTTCACACTAGAAGAGGCATCTTCTTTCTCTTTTTCTGTCCTCAGGCAATGTGGTTGTTGGGGCCTTCCCCTGCCCCTGCTGTGCTCCCTTCTGCCTCCTTATGTCCCACCTATGCAGAGTTTCCTGGGCACAGGCTCTTGCCAATGCTGTGGCTTTCCTCCATTCCTGCCATTCTGATTACACTAAGTCTGCCTTTGATGTCCTCCCCTAAGTCACCATGTTTCCTCCCCTCTCATCACCAAGGGTCTGCTGTGGGTTTTTTTATATCACAGGGTCCAAGTTAGCTCTGAGTTGGCTGGTTTGGGGAATGGGAGCTATGCGGTCATAACAGTGTATCCATCCCTGTTCTTCTTCCCCCAGGCAAAATTTGTGCTTCTTTCTCAACTATCCTGAATGTCTTTGTATGGTATTTTATTATGCCACGTTGACACACTTGGCACTTAAAATGTGTAGTTTTCTCACTCAAGGTCTGGAGAACAGGCCTTTCTACTTGTTCAGTGGTGCCCTTTTCTGTTGCATGTCTCCTACACAATTTGCTCTCTAACTGGTGCCCGACTATATCATAAACATCAATAACATTCTCTGCCAGCTCCAGAGATGTTTAAAAGATTGTCATGAAGTTGGGCATGTGAAAAAATACGTGTGTTTCATTCTACCCCTTCTTTAAAATTTCAGTGCCATTAAATAAGACTAAAACTGAAGTAAAATTGGAAGACCTAATTTTGGAATTATCAAAATGCTTTAAGTACATCTGCTGTCTTTGCACTGAAAAGGGCTTCAGGCATAAAACTCAAGTCAGCTTTATCCAGAAGAGCTTGCACACTGGTCTGTGTGTCTGCTTGTCAGGGAGCTGTCTCTCTGCTATCCTCTGTCCTTGTGTTTAAGCATGAAATACCTGCAGCACTGTTTGAAATGGCCGTTGCTTTCCTTCAATCCATTGCCTTAGACCAGCCTCAGTCACAAAGTCTTATGTCAAAAAAAAGAGATAGCTTAACAAGCAGTCATTTTAGCAACACTTTGTTTGTAGTATTTCAACTTGACCTAATGTGCTTTGTGTTCTCTATCAGCCCTTTGTACGTATCTTGTTCCAAACCAATACTTCGCAACAGGTAAGAAGTCTTTGGATAGAGCCTGTTGATACTACACTGTCACTTAAATGGAAACATTAGTGTATGTTATTAGTTTTTTATTTCTTTATCACAAAGTCAGATGCAGCCTCAGCATCAATGGAAGTCAACATTCCACTGCTGCGCAGTGTGTTATGCTCTGCAGGAAGGGGCACATGGTAGGACAGGTGTTCACATACACACTCAGAGACACACATGCACACTCTGCTGCTTTGCAACACTGCAGACTTTCCCCAGATTTTTGGAAGGAAGATGTGCATTTGCACTGAAGAGAAAGGGGGTCTTGCATGAATGGCCTATGCTTCCACACCAAACATTTCATTGCCTTATAGAATTGCACTAGAAGAACTAACACTGTTGAGAGAAGGACTAAAACCCTTGTTGATCTCCTTTTTGATAAATCTAGTTCTGTTTACATAATAATTAGAAAGGATCCTAGCTCTACATTCTTTCTTCTTTTTATATGAGCAAAAATGATGAGGGTTTGCAAAAAAAACCTGATAAGCTTCTGCTGCCTACTTTCTTTTCAATAAGGAGTTCTAGTTGTTTAAAAAATCTTAAAGGAGCCTTGGCAGCTAAACAGACCTCATTCTTCCCCATTTACTTGTTTGGAGGACCTAACAGCGTAAGAAGTCTTTGTGTACAGAAAGGAACAGAAAAAGCAACTGATAAAGTCTGTGGACGCTCAGCTGATAACTCTGCCTCAATCTAGTTTTGGTGCAGAACTGTGAGGCTGCACACTTTTAAATCTGAGTGCTCAAGTGTTTAGAAGATAGACAGCAGTTCTGCTTGACTGTGTCCAGACAGACACAGACAAGAAGGATTACCTATGCAGTACCAATGCCCTCTAGATAGGTGATTAATGTGGTGCAAGAGAATTACTTCTGACTTCTCTCATTTCTACTTTGAGAAAAAAAAAGGTGATGATTTGGTGCAGTTATGTATAGATCATGATCATGTAGCTCCTGACACTGCTGCATTTTTCCCTTTGCTCTGATTCAGCTCACATTGAAGCCAATAGGAAATTTTCCTCTGGCTCCAGAGGCAGCCAGTTGAGACCCTGACATAGAACAGTCTTAGAAAGGAGTCATGAGATAGGAACAAACCAGTCCCAGCACTCTTGATTTTAATGCATTTAGAGCTCAGTGATTGCTGCAGCAGAAAGTCTCTTCCCACACTTTGTGCATGTGATTGATGGACATGATTTTTCCAATGTATTGCTCTGCTGTTCTGAGCTGCTTCCAAGTAGGGATAGTATTTTATTTTTGCAACTTCAGGATCTGCTTCTGAAGGGTGGTACTGTGGGTAATTATTCTGATAAAATCTCTAGCCAGCAAACAACATCAGGTTAGTCTTAGCAAACTGAAAACCAGCTGTATCAACTGAACTGGTCTACCATAAACTCCCTACAGGAATTTACATGACTGCTTACTATATTCAGAAATGAAATAAAATAGTCAGAATTCGAGTTGTTCTCTTCCCAGATTGATGCTCACAGTGATGCATGTCATCCCGAATTTGAACTTTGATAGTGCAGTTCTGCACAGTGCAACCAAACTGCCACAAATCCTGGCTTGGCTAAGGCCTCTGATGTCCAGTGGACATGTCTGGGGAGTGGAGGTCAGTGTCAGGGTCTGAGCCCACCTCTGAGGCTGAGGCTTTTTGGCTGGGAAGAGTCATTGTGGGGAGGCTGGAGGTAAGGCCTATCCCTCCATCCTGGGGGAGCTGCATATCAGTCAGGATGCTCACCCCAGACCTGTGGCATGGCTGTGGACCAGTACCCCTCATTCCAGACCCTGATCCAAACTTGCTGCTACACCCTAGCAGGGTCTGGGAATGATGTGACAGGAGAAGGAGACTCTTCCTTCCTGGCAGATCTAAAAACTTCCTGGATGCATTGCAACGGAATCTTCACATGCAGCTTGTGGGCCATTTCTGGTGGTTTGAAACTGTCCCAGTCAATTCACATCTACATAAGGATGTGAAAAATGTTGTGTTTTTTCAGACTTTCTTGACATTATGGAGGTAGATAATGCATTTTTAATTTCAGTGTTACACTAGTATATATTTGCCGTGGTTTCACCCCGGCTGTGGGCTGAGATCCACGCAGCTGCCTGCTCCTTAAAGTAAAAGAGCAGGGGAAGAGGGAAAAAGGGGGGAAACAAGGGAAGGGAAAAGGAAGGGGCAAATAACTCCAAAACCAAGAAACTAAGAGGCCCGTGGGTTGGGATAAGGATAGTTTACTAAGAGAACAGAAAGATAAAATATAACAATGCTAACAGGACTTTAGAGCAAAAGAATACGAAACTATTGATCCCCAATGCAGTTTCTCACCGAACCACACAACTCAGGCCGTACCACCCAGAGCTGTCCCGGAACCCGACCGTCCCCCCCAAGAAGCACGCGTCCCGCCACCGCCCCTCTTCTTCCTCCCCTCAGCCCCCCGTTATCCTGGGCAGGATGTAATTGGCATGGAATACTCTCTTTGGCCCACCTGGGTCACCTGTCCTGGCTTAGCCCCTCCTTTCTCATGAATAGAGAAATACGAAGAAGCTGAGAAAGTCCTTGACTGTCTGACTGCAACTAAGAACATCAGGGTGTTATCAGCACTGCTTTCATTGTAACTCCCAAACACAGCATTCCATCAGCTGCTACAAATGAAGTTAACTCTATCCTGACTGAAACCAGGACATTATTGAAAATAGGTTTGGGCTTTTACCTCACCAAAAAACTATTAACCTATATCCATACTGGGCCATAACCTAAATGCTGAAGATACTCAACTACATTGTAATTTAGAACTACTGCAGAACAGGATAGTTACAAAGTGACTGAACACAACAGGCTTGATGGGGCCAAACCATCAGTCCACACTGACTGCTAAACTGCATGGACCCATTTTAGGTTAGGGTAATTCTTTATTGTGTTTTGAACCTTTACAACTTAAACAAATGTAGATTGAGCCTTAGGAGGTGAATTCTACTCTAGAACTAGGATTTTTCAGTCTTTGAAACACAGAATCACAGAATCATTAAAGCTGGAAAAGACCTCCAAGATCATCTAGTCCAACCATCCCCATACCACCTATATTACTTACTAAACCATGTCTCTAAGTACCTCATCCAACCTTTCCTTAAACACCCCAAGGGATGGTGACTCCAGCACCTCCCTGGGCAACCCATTCCAATGCCTAACCACTCTTTCTGAGAAGAAATTTCTCCTAATCTCTAACCTGAACCTCCCCTGGCACAACTTGCAGCCTTTCCATCTTTTTGTATCGTTACTTATCTGTGAGAAGAACCTGACTCCCAGCTCACTACAACCTCATTTCAAGTAGTTGTAGAGAGCAATAAGGTCTCCCCTGAGCCTTCTCCAGTTCTCTCAGCTGCTCCTCATAAGACTTGTTTTCCATTTTTAATAAAGAGGCTGTTCTTTGATTAAGTAAAACATGTAAAGGGTTTGCTTTCTGCAACATTTTTGTCCTGAAAGTGAAAACTTGAGCCTGGGATGGTGGGGTGAGGACTGGTCCAGCTCTTTCAATTTGGAAGTATGAAAAGATTTTTAATAAGAAATATTTATTTTTTCTAGTCTCCAATGGGAAATACTACATTTTTGCTCCATCCAACATTAAAAAAATTCTGCATAGCTGTGATGCTTTGTGGAAATTGTAGTACGGCTGCCCCCTCCCATCTGCCAGGACCTTTTGGTGGGATGCATAATGGATACAATCCCCCCGTGACACACCATGAGGGATCAGTCAGATTACAGTGCATAATACGTAATGCAACACAGTCATATAGTTGCCATGTGGGAGCAGAGTGCTCATACAACTGAAACACAGTTTTCTGGAAGCCACAGGGTTTGGCCACAGTTTGTTGTCAAACTGCTTCCAAATGAAACATTTCTCCCTGGTTCAACATGCTGAAATCTTTCATGTAAGTTTTTCCAAGAGAAACTTTTGATTTTCAGTTCTGTTCAATGTGTGCAAAATCATATAATCAGCTTGGTATTTTTTAAAAGATGAAGCTATTGCCTAAAACTCGTTATTAAAAAAAAAAGTCGGTTCAATCGGTTTTGCAGAGTGGCAACTGTTTTGCTTTACTCTTTGATTCTTACAAGAATCTCTTTTTCACCTGTCAAGTCAAACTCATGGTTCATACCATATTACTCTTCCAGTTCTGCATCATATTCATCCAGGCACAATATAAACACAAAGCAGTGTATTGTCTTTTGGTAATGAGGGCTGCAAGGGGGCTTCTGTGAGAAGATGCTGAAAGCTTCCCTGATGTCCAATAAAGCCAGTGCCAGTCATCTCCAAGATGGACTCACTACTGGTCAAGGTCAAGCCCAAACCCATCAGTGACAGTGGTGGTTCCTCTGGGATAATGTAATTAAGAAGAGGGGAAAAACATCAGGTGTAATGGTAGCCAGTGAGAGGGAAGACAAGATGTGAGAGAAACAGCCCTGCAGACACCAAGGTCAGTGAAGAAGGAGTGGGAGGAGGTGCCCCAGGTGTCAGAACAAAGATTCCCCAGCAGCCCATGGAGTATTATAGTAGAGCAGATATCCCACCTGCAGCCCATGGAAGAGCACACACTGGAGTGACTGCAGGAGGTGGATGGCTGCAGAGGAGGCTGTGTCCCCGTGGAAAGCCCATGCTGGAGCAGGCTCCTGGCAGGACCTGCAGCCTGTGGAGGGAGGGACCCAGGCTGGAGCAGGTTTGCTGGCAGGACTTGTGACCCCATAAGTGAAACCCACACTGGAGAAAGGGAAGAGAGTGAGGATGAAGGAGTGGCAGACAAGAAGACATTGAGGTCCTGGACTGTGTCCAGAGAAGGGCAACAAGGCTGGTGAAGGGGCTGGAGAGCAAACCTTACAAGGAGCAGCTGAGGGAACTGGGGTGGTTTAGCCTGGAGAAGAGGAGGCTGAGGGGAGATGGAGACCTTATCACCACCTACAACTACCTGAAAGGAGCTTGTAGAGAGGTGGGCGTTGGTCTCTTCACCTAAGCAACAGGTGATAGGATGAGGGGCACAAATGGCCTCGAGCTGCACCGGGGTGGGTTCAGATTAGACATTAGGAAAAAAAATTCTTCACTGAAAGGGTTATTGGGCACTGGAACAGGCTGCCTAGGGAAGTGGTTGAGTCACCAAACCTGGATGTATTTAAAAGATGGGTAGATGAGGTGCTCAGGGATACGGTCTGCTAGAGGATAGGTATGATTGGACTCGATGATCTCAAAGGTTTTTTCCAACCTAGTCGTTCTGTGATTATGTGACCTGACAACAGCCTCCAATCCCTGTCTCTCTGAAGTACTCAGAGAGAAATTAGAGAAATTGGGAGTAAAATTAAGCTGAAGAAGAAGGGAGGGGTAAGGGGAAGATGATTTCAAGATTGGGTTTTATGTCTCACTACTTGATTATGATTTGCTTGGTAATAAATTAATTTTCCTGAGTTGAGTCTGTTTTGCCAAGACAGTAATTGCTGAATGATCTCTCCCTGCCCTTACCTTGACCCACAAGCCTTTCACTGTATTTTTCTCTTCTCTGCCCAGCGGAAGAGGGGAATGACAGTGTGGCTTTGGTGGGCACCTGGCCTCCAACCAGGGTCAACCCACCACACTTGGGACCCACGGCAATGTGCAGAAACAGAGACCATGACATCACACTCTGTACTGAATTTTACTAGTGTATGTGAGATGGGGAAGATGTCTTCACTAGCCTCAGGAAATCACATCCTCTGTAAAATTTAAAACGTAATGGATACTATTCAACAACTGCCATTTTGTCTGTGTCGAAGAGGTACAATTACATCACATATTAGTCATTTTAATCAACTGTACAGTAAAACTGAATTTTTTCTTTGCTATTTTTTGTGTTAAACTTAATCTAATGCTTCTAGCTAAAGCCAATATTATTAAATAGAGCTCCTAAGTATTAATATATTATACATAATGCGATACCATAAAACTATGTTGTAACTTCTTAAATATTTATACCACCTTTATGGTAATTTATTCTTGATTTTTAAATTGAATTTAGGTAAACAATTCTCCTCTAGAATATCTAAACAAAGCAACTACTGCATTAATTGAAGCATTTCAGAAATGCCGTTTACCAAGATAGTCTTCACTTCTCTTAACCCTCTGTCATATTTGATCTACCATCCATCTTTGAAGGGATTCACAGACTCTGTGGATGATGGAATAGCATGTTAGCTCATAAAGTTGTGTAGTTTTCCAAGACCATGCATCAGGTGTGTAATGTGGCCCTTGGCCCTCGTTTTCAAGGTTACTTGAGGCATTGACTCCAAAGATTCATCTGAGGCTATAATTCAAATGCAGAGTTGGGTTTTAATTGTTGATGGATTAAGTAAAACACCAAGAGAGTGTGAAGAGGTAGAAATAAGCAAAGTGCCCTGAACAGAATTAATTAGCTCACACCACACAGGACCTGGGCTTATGCCTTTCCCCTTGTTTCTTGTGGTTTTCCTCTTGCTGCTGCTAGTTTCTGCCTGGGCACAGGCAGGTCTGACATCCACTTTGATGGTGTTTTTCAAGTGGCTGGATGACATGTGGATCTGTGCCACTCTGTTCGTTCTGTACGGTGCTGGGGGTATTGATTCATGTGAACTGGGTTAAGCAAGCACCTGGATCACTGTGTGTTTATCCAAAGCAAATGAAGCCCTGAAGCTTAGATTATGGCAGGTAAGAGATCAGATCAGCTGATGTGAGTGGAGCCTTCAGGAAGGGGCGTTGCTGAGTGACAAGATATGCTCTCTGACAGGACCCATGCTCCCTCTGATGCTGTGACACACAGCAAGTGACATACCATTCCCTCACTGTCCAGCCTGAAGATGTGGTACAGGTGATGAAGGTGCTCTGCTGGGGCTCCAGGACTCCATTCACTGAGTTCTGCTGGCAAATAGCAGCTAAAATGGACAAACCATTGGACACTAACAATAAACAGATATCCCGGTACAAACAAAATATTATGAAAATCATATGTGATGCTCATGGTCATTCAGAACTTAGAAATGGAGGTAGCTGATAAGAAAGGCTAAAAGTAGTAGTTAAAACAAAATTCCCTGACAGTAAGGTTGGGGTAAAGGGAGGAATTTTTAAAAAAATTTATGGTGGTGAACTGGTCACTTAGGGTATACAGAAGAATTTCATACAACTCTGTCTAACTGGAAAGAGAACTCTAACCTGCTAACATTGCTTTTCTTACAAATCAACACAGAGAGAGTATCAGAGGATTGAAGATTCTGAAGTAGTGACAATACTTGAAAAGGTAAATAGGATAATCACAGTATGTGTATTACTGGGTAGCCTCATGTAGTTGATTGAAGTTGCAGAAATGTTACTGCAAATTATTTAAGGTAGTTTTTTGATAATAAGCCTTGTAGCATAACCTTGGTGTCTTTTCTGAGGAAATTTGATGTTTGAGAAAGATAACAGAGCTGGTAGCTTATCCTCATCACTATGACTGTTTTTCACTATCATTGCCCAAAACAGCCCTAGGGTTTGCTCTCTGCTGCTATGACATCTCTAAGTGCAATGTGTGGGAATTGGCAGTAGCCATTTAAGCAGTTTGGTAGCACATCAGCATGTCCTTTGATGCAGAAAACAATGGCTCCCAGTAGACTGACCAAAGTCCTGTGGAACCAGATCTGTTAATGTTTGTGATGTATAGTCAACAAGCACCATTATGATGCCGCAGTCTACATAAGCTTTTCTTTATTGGTGTTGCATGAGTGCCAAAGGGAACTGGGAGAATATTTGAGTGAGTCCTATTTGATGTGCAGATAAAAGAAACACATTCCAGCATTGCATTAAAAATAGAGAGTATAATGGACACATTAAAGGTTCCTCGAAAATAAATGCAAATGGAGAAACAGTGTGCTACAAGATCATTCCCAGTATGCTTCTTAGAGATGTGATTTTGGCCAAATGATGCTCAGTGACTTTTTCAGTCTATGGGAAGAATTTATAAAGCCAGTGCTAGAAAAGTGGGAAAGAATATAGAAAGTGGAATTGGTAAGTAATTGCATGGTTACACCATCTATATGTACTGATATGAGTCAGCTGGTGAACAGAGCAGTGCAGGACCATAATACTAGATAAACAATAAGAATAGGAAATCCTTATAAAACACAGAACTTAAAATATCCTTATAAAATATGACCTGGAGGATCAATCTGAACAACACATAAGAATCTTATTAGGCAGCCCATGAAGCTTGGGGTGTTATGGCAACACAGCAGCTAAGTTTGTGAATACTATCCTTCATTGCAGAAGCAAGAGGCAATCAAAATAGGAAAAGGGGTACTGTCTCTGTCTCAAATATGAGTAAGAGCATTACCAAAGTACAGACCTCATGTGCTTACTTCAAAAAGGATCCTGATAAACTGGACTGTGTTCAGAAAAGGTTTATAAGCACAGCTCAGGTTCTATAAAACATACCTGGCAAATTAAGATTTAAGAACCTTAGTCTGTTTTATTTATCCAAGAAAAGATTTAGAAGTGAACTAATTCCAGCCTACAAATGCTTACATGGAAAAATACTTCAGATATGGAAGACTCTGGTTTAACAGAAAAAACTGTATTGAGATCAAGTGGTTGAAAGCTGGAATGGGATAAGCAGATGACAAATGAAGTGCAAATCTTTAAAAGGGAAACTGCCTAAGCTTTGGAGTGATTTGGGTATGGATGCGGTGCATTTTCCCACACCTGATGTGTTTAAGTCATAAATGGATATTTATTCTAAAAGATAAGCATAAAACTAAAAGAGAAACTATAATCTTGGTGCAGAAGTTATTGGGTAAAGTTTCCTTGGCTTGAAAAAGGCGAGGCTGTATGATCCTAATGTTCCCTTTGTGTGTCTGTCTCTCTCTGTTGGCCACACAAACGTGGCAGTAATATAGCAAAAGAGGATCTATGGTTAATCGTGAAGTTAAAAGGATCTCCTAGCTACAGTTATTCTAGAATTCCGTCTATGTTGCCTATGCAGCATTTTACAAAACTTTGTAAAAACAGCTGCTCTGTATTTCCTGAGCAGGACCAGCTGAAACTCATCACAAACAAGATATGACCCTAACATCAGTTATGATGACTACTCTAACCTCATGTGATCACGTTTCCAGCGACTCAGCATGTGTGACAAACCCTTTGTCCTGCTGCCGTCCTCAGACAAAACTGGGATACATGCTTCACGCATAAACTGTGAACTTTAACATCTTGAACTCACAGGAGCTCCCCCCAACAAAACATCTCTAACATCTATGAATTCAAGACATCTCAACATAACCCACCACTAATCCTGAGAAGCTAAATGCATCTATAAAGTGCTGTGAGCACTTTCAGAGGGGCAGATGAGAAAGTATTCTGCAAGGCTCTATATTGGTCGGTGTATACATTAGGTGCAAACACATTGAGTGATGGAGTAGAATTTATGTGCTTGTGGATTCAGAGCTATGATTTCATGGCCAAAATACAGTAAATCTTCAGATCTCTGCATATCCCTAAATTTTCCTGCAGTTTTGCTCTGTCAGGGGGTATACAGCAATCATTCATGGCTAGAAAAAAATTACAAAGCTACTTTTGAGTGATTCAATTCTGAGTAATTCTGCATGCAGATATCACAGCTATAAGATCCTCTCAGTGATGGTTTGCCCTGCTCTCCAGATGCCATTGCTGTCCCCAGCGGCTCCTTGCAGACCCACATTCCTCCTGGCAGGAACAGATTGACTTGTATATAAAAGTCCATTCTGCCTTGCTGTGTGGAGATAGGTGAGGTGGTAACAGCTGGTCTGGATGAGTCAGAGATCACCCAACAACTACCTGGAACAGCTGCTGAAGGAGGAGCAGGATAGGGCTGCTCGAGGCCCAGGTATTTCTGTGCAGCTCTGCTGATCACCATCCTGCTGCCTCATCTGGAGCAATTGATTTTTTTTTTTTTTGCCACCAACTTTGAAAACTTGACTGATTTTTTCACCCTTCAGGGTGCTGCTGGTCCTAGCTGCAGATGTCCCAGTGCCTGGGCAGCTGAACCAACCTGTACTGTATTGACAGCTGTCTCTGAGGAAACCTTTTGCAGGGAAGCCACAATCTCACATGTTACCTACCACAATTTCATATTTCTAAACAGAGCATTCTTCACCTGCCCTTAAATCAGATGAGACCAGTTGAAGGAAAAATTATCTAGGATGTTTTCTAATATTAAAAAAAAAAATTCCATGTATTTCTGACAGGGTTTGCTCACTCTTGCTGTCCTGTGCTGGGTTAGGTAATTTCTTCCAAAAGAGCAGTAAACTACTCATGCAGGATATAAATCTTTGAGGAGGGCTGTTTTTCTGCTGACCCTGTAACTAAAGTTTTTTACATACATTAACTGGATTTTATTTTAATTTTTCTTCTCTGGGGTGGACGCATACCTCTGTTTCCTCAGCAGCCTCACAAAGCATGTTTGACCTGTGCATTCCCTAATTGTCTGTCACTAGACAGAGACTCTTGAAGACAGAGAGTAAGAAACCCTTTTAAATTCCCGACCAGGCCATTCTGCCTTTGAGTTTTCAGTGAGTCTTTTCCTCTTCTTCTATTTTATTTTGTGGTTGTAAGACACCATGGTGGGTTGATCCGAGTTCCAAAGAATAACAGCAAAGTAGGGAGGGGACTGATATGTTCTAGTACTGGCAGTAATCCTTCTTTGAGGTGAAGGCTGGACTCAATAACCTCCAGATGTCCCTTCCATCCAGCATTTCTAGAAGTTGATCAACTCAGACTAAAATGTATCAGTGGAAAAAGTCGGGCTCATTTGCTGAAGTATGGTTGTTCTGAGTCAGCCTGGCTTAAAATGAATCCATGGTTTTCACCATCTTCCAGAGGCTGGAAGAGACAAAGGTAATTTTATTTACTAGGGTGAAAAAGCAAGGTTGTATGGCCATTCTTATTTTTATCCAGAGCAAGTTTGCCAGCTTTGTGTCAGAAACAGAGTACATGGATTTGCAGGTCCTAAAGTGTGGAAATGTAAGGATTTGAACAAATCCAGCTTCTCCTCACCCCAATCCTGCTGCGAAGCCAAGGTGAGGTTCAGAATCGGTAGTCCTATGGATGTTTGCATAGCTTCACCTTACACAGGATATGATCCATAATGAATAGTGTAGTTTGAAGGAGGATTATGGAAGGTTATGGTGGGAAAGACTTTTGAGAACCACTAATTTCAGCCACGAATTCTTGTTAATTATTTTCAGAAAGCCAAGTTGCCCAATACTATGTTTGGATGATTGGTGTGGTGAAAAATGTCGTTAACTCACCAGTTGTACACCCTTAATGCCTTTTGAGAGGCTTACATTGTGTGGCTTGGCACTTCTGCGTTTATTGGTAGCAGTCAGGTAACCCAACTGCATTCCTTTTTCAACCACTTAAACTGCTGCGTGGGGACGAAGCCAACTGACATATCAAGTGAGGGCAAAACAAAATATCAGTCTTACATTTCTTCTACTTCTCCTAAAAAATAATTTTAAAGATGTGCTGGTAAGAGTTAAGGCTCCCAGGGTAAATGAAGCACCAAATGGCAGTGCTTAATGCATTGAGTTGCTAGTATCTATGCAAAGGATTTAATGAGAAAATTGTTGTTGATTTATAACAGCATAACTTGGTGATAGACAGAGTGAGGTAAGAATCAGGCCCACACAACTTCCTATTTGGATTCATTTGGATGAAATCCCAGATGCCCACACACTTAGGCATGATTATCCTCAATTTGTTGTTTTGTGCAACTTTATTTGGCCAGCTCCATATTTAGCAGAAATTGGAGACCTTCCACTAAAGTCCTATGGAGAAAACCAGAGGAGCAGAGCTCTATAACACAAAAGAAAGCTCAACACTTGTTCGAATGTACCAAGAGAAATCTCCCATCCCTCCCAAAACTCATATTAAAATTTGGAAACAATGCTAAGGATTTAATTTAGCAAGTTTCTTTCACAATAGCCCACTGCACATGAAGACAATGGTGTCTTTCTACTATCATTTCATTCAAAAACCACTCTTTTTTTTTGTTTTGTTTTAATGAGAATTTTGCTTCTGATGTCAATAACAGAATTTTATGAACTGTGCATGTATACTTGCACATGGATGAGAGTGTCATTCAGTAACCCATACCTACCTTTCTCTCTGTTTCTCTCCTTCCTTCCTTCCTTCCTTCCTTCCTTCCTTCCTTCCTTCCTTCCTTCCTTCCTTCCTTCCTTCCTTCCTTCCTTCCTTCCTTCCTTCCTTCCTTCCTTCCTTCCTTCCTTCCTTCCTTCCTTCCTTCCTTCCTTCCTTCCTTCCTTCCTTCCTTCCTTCCCTTCCTTCCCTTCCTTCCTCCCGTCCCCTCCCGTCCCCTCCCTTCCCCTCCCCTCCCCTCCCCTCCCCTCCCCTCCCCTCCCCTCCCCTTCCCTTCCCTTCCCTTCCCTTCCCTTCCCTTCCCTTCCCTTCCCTTCCCTTCCCTTCCCTTCCCTTCCCTTCCCTTCCCTTCCCTTCCCTTCCCTTCCCTTCCCTTCCCTTCCCTTCCCTTCCCTTCCCTTCCCTTCCCTTCCCTCCCCTCCCCTCCCCTCCCCTCCCCTCCCCTCCCCTCCCCTCCCCTTCCCTTCCCTTCCCTTCCCTTCCCTTCCCTTCCCTTCCCTTCCCTTCCCTTCCCTTCCCTTCCCTTCCCTTCCCTTCCCTTCCCTTCCCTTCCCTTCCCTTCCCTTCCCTTCCCTTCCCTTCCCTTCCCTTCCCTTCCCTTCCCTTCCCTTCCCTCCCCTCCCCTCCCCTCCCCTCCCCTCCCCTCCCCTTCCCTTCCCTTCCCTTCCCTTCCCTTCCCTTCCTTTCCCTTCCCTTCCCTTCCCTTCCCTTCCCTTCCCTTCCCTTCCCTTCCCTTCCCTTCCCTTCCCTTCCCTTCCCTTCCCATCCCTTCCCTTCCCTTCCCTTCCCTTCCCTTCCTTTCCCTTCCCTTTCTTTTTCTCATAGCTTCTGATAGAGATCCAGTTATCCTCTGTAGTGAAACTGCTTATCAGGCTATAAATTCAAAACTCCTTTAGGAAAGTTTGTAAAAACAGACGTGTAAAGATATATGAAATATGTGCCCCGTTCCCTATGTACACATGCTGTATGGCATACCATTATATCATTTTTCCTGTGTCTGCCTTAAAAGGCAAGAACTTCAGCGCAGAAGTCAAGGGGCTGATGAATGTGTGTAATTTACTGAAACTATTGGGCTAATCCCCTTCCCCCCACCCTCTTGGCTGAGCTGTGAGAGCCATAAGCCAGCTGGATGAACTCTCTGAAAGGAGGAACAGATACCAGCACTCTGATAAGAAACAGAGCATTCACTTGTCCTAGTTACAGTCAAAGAACTACCATCACCAGATCTGTTGTCTCACAAGGAGCATGATGTCCTTTGCACAAAGGATATGACCACTGCTGTACTTAGCAGCAGGCCCAGATCCTTTGACACATATGGAAAGACCTCTAGTGTCATGCATTACCTTTTATTTCAGATACAGGGCTTTCATGTTCTAACTGTAGGGTTTTTTAATGAGTCATTTGAGCCCTGCGTTACTCGAGCACTTCTTATGTAATGTATGTGAGGGAAAAAGGGCTTCTGGTAAATAAAATGCACAAGTACAGCCTATTCAAGTTTGTATATCCAATTATGTCTCTATGTTGACAGGAACAGGCAAAACATCTGACCATATCCAAACAGACTTTGGTGTCTAAACTTGTAAGGTGCCAGGCTGCAACCCTGAAACCTCCTGTGGCTACAGTATATCTTGCAGATACCTAAAAATCCTTTCCTTTGATTCTTTGCGATGCCAATGGTTGACAACAGAGTGTGATGGTAAATATTAATAGGCACTTCAAATATGACAGTGCTAAGTAACTTGCAGCCTAAAGAGCAAAGGCCACTCCTAATGCATGAAATCCTCCCTAAGGTTCCTAAATGCCAGTAAAATTTCATTAGGCATCTGCAGAAAATACCCGTCCTTGTCCCATGCGAAGCTTGGAAGAACCACAGTGGCAGACATGATTTTATACTAAAACATTTATGTGTAAATGTTAAATGGGGGCATAAGGGACACTATCCATTACATTTTATATAATAGCCTGCCTGGATCACTCCCCCAGGAGATGAGAGGCTTTAAAGTAAATAACTTTTTTTCCTTCTGAGGGTTTTGAAGAAAGGTTAGTAAGCAGGCATCGCTTTTCTAGCCCTGTTACAGGCTGGAATACTGAGAAAACACTCTGGTATCCTAGCAGAAGCCGGGCAATTAGAAAGTAGTCTGGGATGTATTAGTCTAGGAGAGAAAGCCCATGAGAAGCACAAAGAATAAAGCATGTGACCAGCTATAGAAACTGAGTTGAACATGCCATACTGTATTGACTTGATATACCATGTAGTAAAAATAATTTAGGCAGAGGAAGTGCCTGAATTCTCTGAGCAATCTAACAAATGTCTTTATCATTTTCTTTCCATTTTAGTTCTTTTACACAATTTACTGTCTTGCCAAGTTTCTGGTTGACTTTCAATCAGTCATACTTGACTACTATCTGTGTGCAAATATATTAGGGACAAAAAGATTACTGTGAGTAGTCAGCATGGAATTAGGAAAGGGAATCACTGCTGACCAACTGGATAGTCTTCTATGATGAAATGAATAGTGTAGTGAATGAGGGGACACTAGTGAACATTATTTATCTTGACATCAGAGAGGCTTTTGATGCTGTCTTGCATAGCCTTGTTGATGAAGTATGGGCTGAATAAACCAACGCTGAAGTGGATTGAAATCTGTCTGTGCTTCTGGGCTTAAAGCGTTGTGATCAATGGCATGAAGCCTGGTTGAAAGCTAGTCCCTAATGGTCCATGCCAGTCATTGATACTGGAACCACTGCTGATTAAAACCATTCTTAAGAACTAGGACACTGGGACAAAGTGCACTCTCACCAAGTTTGCAGATGATACAGAATTGGGAAGAGTGATTGGCAAACCAGATGGTTGTGGTGCCATTAAGAACAACCTGGACATGTGGGAAAAATGGACTCCAAAGAATCTCATTAAGTTCAATAAAGGGGAATGCAAAGTCCTTCCACCTGAGGAGGAACAAACCCAGGCACATGCTAGGAGTCTACTGGCTGGAAAGCTGTTCCTCAGAGGACCCGGAGTAGGTAACAAATTGATGGTGAGACAGCAATATGCCCTTGCAGAAAAGAAGGCCGACAGGTTCCTGAGAAGGAAGGACATATTTAGTCCTCATTCCAAGTTACACAGACTATCAAGACTGACCATCAGTTTTTGACAGTAGCTCATGAGTATTCAGTGATCTCCGTCTCACAAAAGTAAAATAAGGGTCCGTGTCCACTACATTTCAGATTTGCTTCTTCTTTCTGGAATTTAAACCTCCTACCCAGAGAATTGTGAGATCTGACTGTCAGCAATGAGCTCCTCATCTGCACTCAGCTCCAGACATGAGTCTGGAAGGGCAGAAGAACATCACAACACACAATCATGGAGCTGGAGACCTAGCTGAGAAGGGGACTCCCACTTCAAAACTGCTCTCAAACCTTGATAGATTTTGCTATCACACACCTCTTCTACAGTTACTCACTCTATACATTTAGTAGTAAGTTTCTATCTCAAGGTTTTGGTTAATGAAAGTGATGTTTGAAAGACAAATGTAGTAAAATACCAAAAAATAAAAACAGCCTTCTCCCCACCAGCAACTGCAAATGAGATTCTTTTTCCCACCTAATCTGTAAGACAACCAGGAGCTGTTGCACAATGAGTCTTTTCTTCTTTCCCTATCCAGGCCGTCTTAAACTTCTTTGTCATTTCAAAGAGCTGAAAAGAACTGACAATTTCAATTTTTAAGACAATTTCTTCCAATGACGAGGGGCCAAAGAAGGCCTGCCAGTAGTTGTGTAAATCAGTCCCTGCAACTGTTCAGGCTGATCATGCAGTACTCGGACCCCTGACTGTTTCTGGTATTCTCATCCTGCTGCTGCTAGGGAATTCACTCATAAACCAGTTATGTTTAGGAGCCTCTTTTCATTTTATAAGCCTTTCAAGCCACAACTAGGTCTTAGAAGAAAGTATTTTGTGTTCAGATGTAGTTTCAGAATGCTGAACTTTTTTCTGCCCTTTTAATAGATTAAATAATCTATCTTTATGCCTGCTTCTAGTGGGAGGGTTCAAACCATTTCTAAGTCACGTAAAATACATTTTTCTGGACCTAATTTGCTTGAAAGCTGCCAGAACCTCTTGTCTCCTTTGGGTATGGTGTTGTGGGAAACAAACTTGAGGAAGAGATTCTGTGGAAGATGAGATATTGATAGAGCTGCTGGGAGATTGTGGGGAAAATCAGACTGTTTTACAGAATATTCTCTAGACAGGTTTTCAGTCCTGTCTCTAAGAATGGGAGGTTACAGAGCACGTAATGAAAAATGTTTTCCTGACTAGAAGGCTTCATTTATATCTGTGCCAAAAATAAAATAGTCTGTGATTTACAGTTCTGCTGGCTGAACAAATTGTTTGGTGTGGAAACTTTGACAAACTTTTCTGGCCTTACTTTTCTCATTAGGCATCTTTCTCATACTTCATACTGAATTCAGCCCTCCCTCTCCTTCCTTTCCTCTTTTGCTGCTGCTGACTTTAATCTTTTCAACATGTTGCGTTACACTTTCAGCCCTTATATCTATTTTCATCACCAAAGTCTTCCCTTTCAAGAGTAGGACTTTTCCTTCTGTGCTTTAAATTATTTTCCTTTTAAAAAAAATTATTTTATTTAGCACATCTCTTGGAAATCTTTTCCTTTTGAGCATCTCCATGTGTCTGAGTTCCTTCCGGTGCATCTCTCCATTTGAGGCCATCTATTTTTTTGGGATTACCTTAGCCCTGATTATATCTGCCTCTGGAACATTAGTACTATTTAATACTCCAGATGAGATTTCAAGGGGTCCCACAGCTTTACTCTGTCTCTACTAACTTCTGTGCCCTAATATGGACACTCTTGTATAGGACATATGCACTCATGCTGCTGTGAAGGTCATCTAATTGACCCAAGCCATCGCACCACCCCAGTCCACAGTCATAGGGAAGATCTGCAAACTTCCAAATGGACTTGAACCTTGTACTGTCTTGCAGGCAGTATAGCTACTTCAGCACAGTTGGACATCCAGGCTAAATTGTATTACACTCTAGCTTGGCTAGGTAGCTCAAGCTGTTCTCTGTAGTGGCAGAGCTATGCTCTTCCTGGGTCTGGGACATAGTACCGTCAGTGGTATTTCAGAGACTTCTGTACTGATCTCTTTTGTGCAATGTGGACAGGGTTCTGAACTTACAGCCCCCTCTCCACTCAGAGACACACACATGTAGATGCAGGTCCACACATTTTACCCTTGTCTCTGTTCACAAGGAGATTTACCTTACCATTAAAATTTGAATCTACGTTTCTCAAAATCCTTATCTGGCAAGGTGTTTCACAGCATGTTTAAAACTCACCAAATTGCAATTTGTAGCACTTGTAGCATTCACATAAAACAACTGTTTGGTTTTTTTAATGGACAGGAATGGGCAACTGAATAAATACAGTCATGACAACACCACAGCTCTCCAAGAAGTGTAAAATGAAGTTAGTATGTGGCTTCATCCTCCATAATGTGGGTCATCTATTGGGTATGTTCTTCAATTTCTGCTGTATTGCAGATCTGGTAGGTCTGAACAATGAATGCAAATATCTGGCATGCCAGCTTCTTTTGCCAAACCATCTAAATAGACACGCATACAAGTGGCACTATGGTAACCATGTGACCTACAATCTTGAAGTTCTTCCATCTCTTCCAGCAAAGGACCATTATGGATGTCCCCGGAGACAGCAGTAAAACTGTGTGAGTTTTAATGATGTCCTTCTTCTTCATTATAGATGGCTGGAACCACTGGCAGTGGTACGGTGCTGCTCAGAATATGTCCCTTGGGTATAGTAGGGTTTTGTGAGCACCTCTGTCACCCCTATGATGACTTCTGCAATAGTTTAGTCATAGGCCAGACTGATTTCACTAACATTCCTCTTCTTGAAGTCTGATTTAGTAAGCATTTACAAATACAGTAATGGCTGGAGAATGGGAAAATGATGGGGTAGAAAGTAATTTAGCTACTGTATAATTACTCCAGATCATCAAGAATGAAGTTAAACAGGCTTTTGCCAAAGGGAAAGGGTGTTTTACTCTTGATTTACCTGTGTTTGCCAATGTGGTTTAGTATTCTCCCTTCTAAAAGATATTCAGAGAGGGCCTCATTTTTTTCTGGATTTCTGCGTTGAAGCACGAGACACCAGTCTTAATAAGAATCCATCACCACTAACCAGACAGCCTCTGCTGCTGCCAATACTACTTAGTCAAAGGGTTGTGTTCCTAAGTATTTAATTGCAGTCTGGAGGCAGAGTTCTTATCACCCTGCAAGATCTCGCTTTGGTGTAGGAACCACTCACATCTGGCCAACCCTGAGAGCCTCTTCATGGTGGCAGGACAATGAGTGCTATCTTCAGCTCATGAGTCATTATAAACACATCTGATAATAAATAAAGCAAACCCAACACTAAAATGAAATGTCTGTCCATCAGAATTCATCCTCCTGGAAGAAATAATTTGATGTTTAATGGCAAAAAAAAATTCTTGTTGCCATTGCTCAGCCTTGCCCATAGTTTCAGGAATGAGGACAAGGCCATTGTCGGCTTCACTCTGGGGTATTTTGGCTGTTGGTGTTCACATATGCCTCAGTTGCCCACCCTCTCTAGCAGCACACTAAAAACACTAAGACTGGAGCTGTCAGTGCTTCTGCCTGCTTCTAAACAGCAGCAAGTGCCTTTTCCAGCTAGCTCCTTTTTACTCTCTGTGTCGGGTCACTGGGGAACTGTCCAGCAAATGAGCACCTTCTAAAATTAGGATGGCTTGGAGATTTCTTTTGTGCTGTTATGTCTGAGGCCCATCAGGGAGAGAAGAGAAATACTTGTAATTTTGAGGCTAGGACAAAGCTCAGCAATTCAAGACTGAACAATAATGAAAAAAGGAGGGGAATCACAAAAGAGAAAGCTGACCACCATCACTATTACAGGCCCTGCAGCTGTTCAGCACCAGAGAAAAAGAAAATGTCCCAAAGAGTATTAGAACAGGGTACAGACCTTTAAGGGTGTTTGTACTTGGCAGCAAAAGTTCTCAGATTCTGAATGTGATAGAAGTGCAACTTTTAAAGTGATGGCACGAGTATTAAGGCAACTAAAGAATTCTTAATTCCTGTCTGCTTCATTCCTCTGGCAGCTCTGGGAGGACAGTGCTGCTGAAATGGATATGAAGACAACTGTGTCCTTTTGCCTAGCACAGGACTTTGGCTCAAGCACCATTTCCCTCATGTCAGTGTCCCGTGCTGATCCTCACCATGGTGACTGTGTTGGGAAAAGATCAAGGACAAGACCAACTTAGCACCTGTTTGAATCCTAGGTCAGTGGCATCTTCTTAAGGGGCTGCGGTTTGGGAATTGCTACAGTCTGACGAAAGTCTGGCTGGAACCTCTGGAGATTGATACACTTACGTCAGTCAAGCACAGATTAGTCTTTGGCCAGATTGTCTAGGCTTCAATCCTTTTGCACAGGGTGAGGCTGTTAACAGACATTTTACTGATGGACAGCTCTTTTCTCCGCCAGTGTCCATAAGTGATTCCCTCATTCTGCCCTCTTAGGAAGTGCAATATTAAAAACTTGCTCTGTAAAGCTGAACCAGCCAGACCCTGTTGTCACAAGCTCCCTCCATTCTGCTGGCTCAAAACATCACAAGACTTTTGTAAGTTCATGTCTAATTATGAAGAAAGGCTGTAATTTTATGCAGAAAGTATTAGTTTCTTTTATGTCAAAGTCAGTGACAATTAATTATGGCTTAGAGTGATCAAGTTGCTGGTCTTTCCAGGAACAATTTTTTCCTCAGTTTAGAATCAAATATAAGCATCTTTCCAAAGAAAGGGCGAGTATGTATGTGTGCATATGCCTGCTTTTCTGATCCATTTGTTCACTGAGAGTACTCTGGACAAGAAGTATTTCTCACTCCATTTTCACATAAACTAGTAAAACATGACTGTGAAGACTAGCACTTTTCCCATGGGTGGCTCAGGGATGCTGTTCTGCCCCTAGTTGGAAGGCACCAGTGTGTTTGTACACCCAGACTAGCAAAACCAAGGTTGTTGGATTGGATCAGACACTAGCTAGGGCTAGCATTGGTGGCTGGACCAAGATACACCGTATCGCTAGTTCCTGTTGAAAACAAAGGCATAGGGTGTATTATATCATCATCAGATGGTTCATATTATTCCCTGACAAAATAATGCATCAGTATTTATTATGAAAACTAACTGATTTGGTCCTCTGTCAATTTCATTTGCCATCAATACTGTTTTAGTTTTTGGTGGAAGTCTGCCAACTTTTCCTGTTCTCCTTGCTCCAACCAAGTCCCTGAAAGCTGACTTTCACAGGCTGTCTGTGATTAGACAGTGGGGTCTCTGTAAGTGTGGTCTCATATGAGCAGCTGTATGTTTTTTCTGTAGAGGGAACTTGTCATTAAAGAACTGAGAAGATGAGTGGGTGGTACCTTGGGCTGTTTTTCTTTTAATTTGGCCCTCGTTTACTTTAGACACTGTGAAGGAGTCCGCACTAGTTGATGGTGCCCACAATTCACTTGTACGGATGAAGGCAGCTTGACAGCTGCATAAATCACTGCTAGATACCACTAATAGATTGCTGCATACGAATTTGTGGAGGACCACCCAAGCACAGCTCGGGGGCGGCCTGGAGTCACACTAGTCTTGCACATAAGTACAGTAATGCAAATTTGCTTAATTCTTTGTTAGCACTTTGTATAGTTTTCCTTTTAAGGAAGGTATTGTTGTTTCTCCACTTGCTTGTAGGCTTACTTGTGAGAGAGGTGAAGGAAGTTGCTAGTGTCCTGTGCCTCCCATCATCAGTAGTTGCAGGCTTGAATTAAATTTTCTTTTTCGTTCATGGAGGGACACTGGTTTGCTTCCTCACCTTGAACTGTGAAACCTGGTGGGAGAGAGAAGGAGAGTGAAAGGGGTAGGAAAAGAGAAATGAGCTTTTAGCTCAGTGTAGGTACTTTTCGTACACTAAAGAGAAATGCTTGGGCAGGGCAAAGTGGTCATTAAATAGCTACAGTATGCTGCTTGTCTAACCGAGAGGAATTGTATCCTGCCATCTATAATTAAAGACACAATGGAGGTCAGGACTTGGTAACATACCCGTTGAAAGGAATAATACAAGAGCACAGGAACAGGAACTTGTTTCTAGTGGCTGCATGTGCAAATCTTGACGAGGGGTTTAGCTACTGCATTAAGAGCTAGAAAACTATTGATCCATTGCCACCTGACATGAGCCAAGGCTTGGGAAGCATTAATCAATAGCAAGGTTATGTTATCCATCACAGGACATGGGATTAGAAATTGCAAAACCTGATTCTTATCAGATGCTCTGTATCATCTGCAGGGCTCTCTACAGCTGCTGTCTCCTGCAGCTACTGGCCGTATGACTTTCTGCAGTGGCAGCTGCTAATGGATTCTTGACCTTTTGGCTAATGACTATGGTATCAGCAGCTTTATGGTTGCCATGTGCTTTATTAGGGAATGCTCTTCTCACTTGAAAGAAATTACAGACTTGTGCTAACAGAGTTCATTTGTCTGGCTTTCCCATCTCAGCCTACTGCAGTGCTATCATGGTAAAAAATTCCCCTTCTTTCTTCTCAGTATAACATCATCAGAATGTCAATATAACACTATCTGAAACATTTCTTCCTCATCCTCCAGCTGTTACTAGAGGCAGGAGTATCTTAAATGTCCATATTCTGCTCTCACAGCCTGTTCTCTAACCTGAATGGACGTACAGAGTCACGGCTTCATAAATGTGTGTTTCTGTAATTTGCACGTAATTACAGTAAGTGTGTGTAAAATTACAATTCACAGATGGCTTTTCAGAACAAAGAGTCATTTGTACAGGCAATTGCTAAGACTGGGTGTATGATCATGGTAACAGTAATGATGTGTGTGTGTGTGTGTGTGTGTGTGTGTGTGTGCGCACAAGCATATGTCTTCATTGAAAGTGTATGACCTGTCTTGTGGGAAGGAAGTAACAATCACAAATAGGTATTGTATAAGTGTTATTAGGGGGTCAGCAAGGGAATTACCCTCCGCATTTCCTCTTTTTTTTTTTTCCCTGTGGTGGCCTTTCATTTCTTCCCATACCTGTTTCCACGCTAGCATCTGGAAATTCATTTTTGGTGTCATGTGGTTTGGTTTGACCAGTTTTTTGCATTTGAAAGTCAATGGGATGAGCACCTTCAGAGTCCCAGTGTCCTACTCCCCAAGTCTCAATTTGAGGAAGATGAGTAACTAGGAAAGAAGGCAACCAGCAAGAATTGACATGCTTATTCACACCTATGGGAGTGGGGATGGGGGAGGAATTTGAGCAAACATTTACACTTACCTAAAGCTCCTTCCTGTTTAAAAGAAATCCTTGTTTTCCAATCAGAGACCAGCAATAATACTTACTTTCTGCCTTAGAGTCACTCATATTCCAATATTAGATATGATATATGGTATGTATAATAGCACTGACCATTAACAAACAGAAGATCTGTCAATCAGGAGATTTAATTGCAAGCAAAACCACTCCAGAAGTGTCTACTAGCAGTGAACTGGGCAGACAGGCGGCCTTCAATGTGAAGGTCATTTAGCATATGTTTCTTGGCAACAGTCTAATGAGTTACATGTACTGTCAGCTATTTTTCATAATACGCCAAAGCTCAACATCACACCTTGCACAATCATGAAAGCACAAGTGGTTTTGATAATTCCAAAAGGCCTGAATCTGTTTTAACCATTTGCTGCATTCCTGCACTCAGTGACACATTCTGAGAAACTGGCAAATGGGTGCAGCTCCCAAGGACAGCAGGGGTGCTAGACAGGGTGGTAACGAATGCCGTGCCAGCTTGCAGATTACATTTACTGACTTGGTACCTCTAACGTAAACGAAAAAAAAAAAAAAAAAAAAAAAAGCTTAAAACATACTCTAGTGCACATCTGGTTTGGTTTTATTTCTTTAAAATTAGACTTGTTTTCCTCTTCCACTCACAGGAAATATATTTAGGAACAATGTTCATCTTGGAATGGCATGCAGTGGTATGGCATGCTGACACTTTTTGAAATCTGTTTACTTTCTACCAGTCAACAGTTGCTAAAATGTTCCTGGAATGAACAGTGTTTTTTATCCCTTGAGTGTTAAGACTTTTGCATCCAATTATAGTACTTTCTTACAATCCCAATTAACCTCCAAACTGCCTTGATTGTTGGGACACCCAGGAGTGTGTGTGCTATGTGCTTAAATGAACTTGTGCAGTGAAATACCGTGTTCTTCAAGACTGCCTTGGTGTTCTCATTCCTGTAGCTTCCTGGTCCGGAGCTCAGAGGGGCTGGGCTGTCCCTGGAAGTAGCAATACCAGGCTGTCCCTGCAAGACACAAGGCTTCCCTTCCTGCAGGTCTCCTTCCTGCTAGTGGCTGCTGATGCTCTCACACCACTATAAGGAGGCATTTCTTGGCTTTAATGGAAAAGCTGTTATGGTTTTGGGTACACACCAGCATGTTCCAGAAGGTAATTTTATATTTATTTCTTTCTGGCATTTCTTACCTAACACAAAAGGCCCAGAAAAACAGCACCAAGTTTTGGGTTCTCCCTGCTGCAGCATCTGTAAAGAAAATATTCCCTCCGAGCTCCAGGGCAGCTATTCCCTGTTTTCAGAGATCTGATGACAATATTCCTTGCCAGGTATTGTAAGCCTCAGTCATAGCCATACTCTTGGCCACACTTGGATAGGAGCTCCCCATCTGCCAAAGGCCATGGCAGAGCCTTGGTGGGACAGTGCTGTTGGGAAAAGACTGTGAGCTGCACCTTCAGGAGGCCATGAACCTGACCAGCCCCCAGGGCTGGTTTATGTAGTTCCTGGAGTTGCTTTTAGCCTGTCCAAACTTACGGGTTTCGGGTTTCACCAGTGACCCTGCTCAGGTCCTTGCTTCTCCATAGATATCCTTCTCATGACTTGAGAGGGCTTGCTGGGAGATCCTAACCCTACAGGACCATCAGTGTGTTTGTTTGATGAGAGATGGAGCATGCACCAAACTGTTTTGCTCTGTGTTGCTCAGGCTGAACCTCTCAAATAAGCTTTGCCAGTTAACTCTTCCCACTAGTCACCCCAAAATGGCTTACACAGGCAAATACGAGTCTTGCCAGACACAAAAGGGAGTCAGTTACTTTAGCAACAGCTGGAAGTTTGCATCATGACTTGTGTGAGTGTGCTCTGGTCTTGCTGGTGGACAATGCTCCAAAAACTCTGGGTGCCAGGTCTGCATGGTGGAAAACCAGCCTCCACCAGGAAAGCTACTGTTTAGTCTAGAAAGGCTCTTTCAGGGCTACTCTCAACTACATGCTACTGTATAAGACATGCAGCCTGTATGCCCTTTCTGAGCTGGATGGTGGTCAGGAAAGAATTTTTTGTCAAAAGGAATATTGGAAGTAATGGTCAACCAATACTGAGCTGATTAATGAGGACTTAAACCATTTGTATGTATTCTGAGTCTTTAAAAATATTTATTATTTTGTACTACTTGCCTGGTATTCCTAAGTATAATTCTTTACCTCCTTGTGATTTACAAACTGATGCTAGGGTTCCTTCAATGTTAAAGATCTGAGCTGTGTTTCTGAAAGAGGTCATTCGGTCCCACATACTCATGTCGTAAGATATGTCTCTATTTTCTAATTGGACAATAGTATTTAAATTGTTGGTGTTAGTTGTGCTTATCAATTCAAGTGTTTAGGGTCCACAAGCATTCCTTAATTTGGTGGCATCACCAGCTCTACCCCAGGGTGGCTCAGTAGCATATTTGAGACCTTCAAAGAACAAGGCACTCACTGGGGATTCAAGGTGACTTCCGTCTTTGAGTTAATGTTTCTGGAAGGTTTCTGAGCTCATGACCCATGGCTACCCAGAGCTGCTGTTGCCTGCCAGGGTGAGTACTAAGACCTGTCTGGCTGCTTTCTGTCAGATGGCAGCTCAATGAGGCATCCCAGCATCTGTTCTGAGCTTCTGTGCTTCCAGATGCATTGTTCTGGTGTGAGAATTACTGTGTTCCAGTAATTTAAATTACGTGGTGGTCAGAAACACTACCTGAGCTCTGAGAGTACAAATGCAATGGCCTGATTAACTGAGCAATAATTGTAAATTTTAACTCAATGCATCCTTACAAACAGCCTTTTCTAACAACAAAGGATGAGTTTCAGTCCTCTCTTGTTGCCTCATGGTTCATCCTTGAAAAAGGGGAGGGGAAAACAGCAACAAAGTGTCACCAACAGCTTCTTTTAGGTATCAAGAAGCCAGTTTGGGGTTTTTTTTTCAATAATTTTTGTGGAGCTAATGATAAGGTACCAAATATTGAAAAATAATTAACTGTACAACAAGTTGTATCCACTTAACAGCCTCTTAAACATGTGCTTTTAAAAAGTTTGTTTGTAACGAAAATGAAACAAGAAAATTAACATCAGTGTTATCTGAGTAAAGGCTCTTGTTTTCTTTTAATTCTTTCTTGTTTGTGTTTCTTTGCTGTTAAAGCCCAGCTAATCTCTCGTATCTTGGAGCCAATTCTGACTGACAGGGTGGAAGGAATAAAAAACTCCCACTGCCTTGGTGATAAGTTATCTAAAGAAAGATCACCCATTACACAAACTTTCTCTGTTCATCCTTCTCGGATGTTTTGAGCTTTAGGGAGGATTAGAAGGAAAAAAAAAGATGAAGAAGAATACATGCTAAAACTTTAAAGTGTCCTTTGGGAAGGTATGTAGCTAAGTAAATTAACCTTCTTCTCCTCCCAGTTACACAAATGTAACCCCAAAAGAACTACATGGAGTTAAAGAGAACAGCATCAGTGTAAAAACAGGATAAGGGAGAGAAAAATCAGTCCCAAGCTGCTTTTAAATACGTTGCAGTTGTACTCAAATGGCGCAGGCTTTTTACTGATTTTCTTATATGACTCCTGCACACTGTGCAACCTGAGCACACAGAAACACTGAAATTGAAAGATGAAGCCAAATTCTGGAACTAAAACTTGTGAGGACACCTGAAACACAAATCTGAGGTTTGCTGCTGGACCACAGTTGTTTCATGGCATTAGCCAGTTTCAAGTTCCAAACACATTTATATTTTAAGGAGGTTGCAACAACAGAAGAGATCAAACTTTGTATCTTACTATTTTTGTTTAACTTACAGTTTTATCAGTGAACTCTCCAAAGCCTGTTTTGATATTTCAGCTGGAGCACATCGGTATAATGCTGCTGAAATCACTGGATGTTCATCAGTTAACCTAGACTCACAGACATGTATTGTAACTTCTTCCCAAATCAGGATTTTACGTGAGCAAACTGATAATGTTAAAATACTTTATGAGGAAATAACGGCAAATGTACAAAAGCTGAGAAGATTCAGTCTGTCAAGTATTTTTTGTATTTTGTTTATAGTATTAGTGTCTTGTAAATTCCTATCAATTTTACTGACATTCCACTGAAAATTTCAGCTGCTTATGATCTTCAGCTGTCCCTGCATAATCCAAATGTCACTTGCAACAAAGGCCCAAAAGCTGTGCAAACCTTAGAAAGGCTTCCAGCAGGTACAGAGCTTTTTAACAGAACACAGGGCATCTTATGTGTGTTGCTAGCCATCTCCCACTCTGCTAGGGAAAGAAAGTCTAGGATTCAGAATTGTTCTAGTGTGAGTGTGCTGGCAAATGTACGCCAACATGGTGAGTTGTACAGTCAGTATGCTTAATGGTAGGTATTTCTGAGAGGAGATGAGTCTTGGGGAGATACTACAGAAAAGTACTTTTGGATTTTGTACACAAGTCCTGGAACCCACTCAGACCTCCCTCTGTGGATTCCCTGTTACTGAGAACTATATGGAAAAGTTTTCTTGGACTCTGTTTTCCTCCAGTGCTGCATAAAGAGTGGTGTCTAATATCTTCCAAATTAAACAACAATCTTGGTGTCCAAATGTTAGGTCCAAAATCCACGTACATTGGAATCCAGAGGAAGCTGGATCATCTTCAAAAGTGGTTAAAAGGATGAAGCCAAAGCTGACAACATCAAAGGCATACTCTTACTTAGCTGGGCAAAAGGATGATAGTGTATCTTGTTTCTTCTCTTAGGGGATACATTCTCATGCCCTCCTGCAAACATCTGATACTTGTGCCTTAGCTGAGGAACTCGTGCACGGCAAGAGGTCAGATAGCCACCAAGGAGTTCATTATACAGTTGAAATCTTCTGCCTTGTGGCAAGGAAGGAACATATTGTTATCATTATATTATTTTAGCAAAGGGAATATCTGACTCACTCTCAAACTGGTGTTACTTGTATTTTCAGCCTCCTTGTCCTTACCAACCTCTGAATTTCAGGAAGCTGCAAGAGAAATCAGATGAGTCATTTCAAGGTAAGTTCTGTAACTTAACCGTTTAAGTAAATTGCATTCAGGAATCAGGAATTTGCAGTGATGGCCATGGTGGTGCTGAAGGAGCCCTGGACAAATCTTGAAAATTGAATGTCAAAAGGGATACTCAGTAAGTTAGGCTAAACCCCATAATAATAAAAATAATAATAAAAACCTGAGAGATACCTGATATTACTGGAAAGAGGCTTTCCTGCAATTTCTGAACGTGAATGGTAGGAAGAGAGAATAAAGAAGCATTTATGTCACAAGACCTTTGGCCACACAGAGACAGCCAGTTCCACTTCAGGAAAATGCTTGTGGTGCAAAACCTCTTGGAAAACTGAGCTACTCAACATCAAGAACTCTAGGCTGGGTGAGAAAAGGAGAGAAAACAAACCTCTTTCACTCAAGAAGAATGTCCGTATGTGGGCAGCTGTGATATGACAAAGAGGTTGTCAGCTGACAAAAGATTTCTTTTAGCAAATGACACTATATCTATCCATTTATCAGCAAATATCAGTTATTAGGAAGTAGAAGATACTCTTTTACCATGACTGCAAAACCATCCTTGCCTGGTACGTAGGAAAAGGTATAATACCACTGGTCTCAGTTGTGGCTTCCAGAAACACTTGAGCTCCATCACCCTCCTGCCCTGTTCAAGCTCTCAGATAACACTAGTGGAGCTTTTACTATGTTTGGGCTCTATCCTACCCTGCACACCAGGGTGTCTTAAAGAGAAACTCAGACAAAACCTATCCAGATCCTCAAATTTGAGACCTTGCTCCATTCACATACTGACCATGGAAAGCAGAGGTCACTGTGCCCAGCTGCTCCATGTGACTTGGTGAGTAATCATTAGGACTACATCACTTGATCTATCATCATCACCTTCACATCAATCACCTTAGCCAGCTCACTGTCCTTGTTCAGTCACCTTGGTACAATTAAGTATGGCAGAGATTCCATGGCTCTGATAGTCCTCATATTGTGTACAATAGAGCTATTAAGATACAAGGTGTTTTCTATTCTCCTTTTTGTAAAAAAAACACCAAACAAAACAAAAAACCCCAACTAACCCCCCTACTTTTTAATATTTATCAGGCATTATTATTTATGGTTTTTATCACTGGGGGCAGTTTGTAGTTTAATTTTAGTAGCATTTTGACTGCAATGAATAGCCTAGATGTAAACTGTAGCTGGAAAAAGTGATCCCTGCAGTACCATGCCTGAAAAAAATTCCAGTGCTGATTGAGAGAGAATACTTAAACATGCCTCAAATCACATTCTATTTCTGATCGGTAACAGACTACCATTTTGGTAAAAAGTATTATTTTGTATGTCTATATGTTAAATTTCTAATTTAATTCCTTCTCCCCTCACCCCAGCCCAAATTCTAGAGAAGGAGGACACAGGATCTGAAGGAGTAAGCCATCCTTTGATTAAAAACAGATTTATGAACAAAGATGTACACTATCTCCTTCCTCCCTACATGGGACTTCATTGTTTCTCAGTGAATCACTACCAAAGTTATGTGCCTACATCGAGTGCCAAGGTGCAAATGTAACTTTAACACTTGTACGCCTAAAGAAGGAAAAGATTTTGGGAACTTCATGCCCAACTCCTGACAGCAGAAAAGAGTGATCGTCCTGAAGCCGAAGAGTGTAGGTGAAATGAAGTTACATCTGGAGGCTGCTGGTTCAGGAATGCATTATAAAAACAAAGTAATGCCACAAGAATCGTCTTGTCCAGTGACAAAAGCACATAAAGCCCAACTCTGGAAAGTCTGAGCAAAGCCTAAGGCATCCTAGGATTCCAAAGGCCCTGGGTTAGCTCTGGTGGCATCACTCTCATTAGGAGGCCCATTCACTGAGACTGAGATGTGAGATTAATGCGTGGCTTGTCTTCTCTGAGGGTACAGCTCCAGCAGCTTCTCTGAAAACTGGCAGTGTGGTGCTTACACGATTCTGAAACACAACCTTGTACTGACATTCCTTATGGATGTGAAATTTGTCTCTGCCTTTTTTAGCCATACAAGAACTTCACTTTTTGAGGGAGAGGTGGGGAAAGGAGAGAGGAAAGCTCCTAGGTAAACAGGTAGTGGGCATGGCTTTCTGAGATTGCTATAATTAGAAAAGCCTAAATGATCCTAATCAGATTTAAGAAAATTACATGCAACAAGAAGCTTAGCTAAGTAAGCCAACCCTCTTGTTTTCCACTGGCGAAAATAATGAGTGACAGCACAAGACTTTATGTCCTTTCCACACGCTCCTAATCCTTTGTTTGGGAAGCCTTCATTGTCCTGAGAAAGGTTTCTTTAGCCCTACCAAAGCAAAAATACTCTTTGGCATGTTTGATACAGTGGGTGTGGGAATAAGAACTGCCAGATGAGAAACTGAGGGGGTGTTAGGGTGTCAGGCATTTTCATAAGGCTTTTTTTTCATCATGATGCAATTGTGAGATTTAGCCTCTGTCTGGATTTCATTGCCAAGCAACTCTAAGGCTCTTTCTGTAGTCCTTTAGCACAGGAACTTGATAATTCATTGATACATTTGGCAGAAATTTTAAAAAACATGGCTAAACATTTTATGATTGTTGTTGGTGAGCAATTAGGGAAAGAGAACTATGGTGCCAAAATTAAGGACCCTTGTAGCTGCAAAACTGTGCAGTGATGGTATTGCTAATTCTCCTTATGCATGCTATAATGAGATAACATACTAAGGCTGCGTTTTTCCCCTTGCATTCCTCTTTTCTGCACAAGGTGTAATACTTCCTTGACAGTTATTTATTTTGAAACCACTCCTTTGAACAAGTAATCACTTTTAAGCCATTCCTGTAGCCTGCTAATGGCTATTTAACACCACCTGTGCAATCATTCCAGGAATCTGCCTCTGTCACTCTTGACACTAGAAAGTACAAACCAGTAAGATGATAAAACTTCCTCAGGCATAGGTCCCATGCTGCTCCCAGTCTCAACCTTGCCAGCCTGGGCTAGGATCATTGATCACAGTGGTATTGTTGTGAACTGACCTCAGTGTAACTGAGAGCAGGGTCTGTAAGGCATAATAAAACTTCTCCAAGTTTCACCCAAGGATAGAGGTACAGTGACTTGCAGTTAATCAACTGCAAGAGCACCATTGCTCTGAATTCCCTTATGCGAGGACTACGCAAGTGCAGTTAGCTTGGCTTTACCTCATACTTTTAGGGGTAAATGATCTGACTTCCTTTAGAGAAGTTAGCACCAGCACTTTGATATTTTTTTGCTAACTTCAGAACCTACTCATGCCAGGGGAACTTTCCATTTTACTTTCTGGGGATCAAGACTGGATTCCTGTTACTTGCTCCTGTGAGATGCTGAACACCTCTTTTGAACGTGCACAAGTTATTCAACATCTGTCAGGAGGTGTTTAGCACTCTGGGGAGACTGAGCCGATGTGCATCTCTTACTCCTGTTAATAGGCTCTTGGTTCAGGTAACTGTACACTGCACTTCTGGGTGGACAAAGGTTGTAGTGTTCAGTGCACTTCATCTAGGAGACCAACTCTTTAAAAACAGCAATTGATTTAAAGGGTACAATTCTCTCCAGCTAATAACGGGCTAGAACTTCATAACAACCTACAGAAATTCACCATGTTTCCCTTCCAGTTTAGGATTATTTATTTTTTTTTTTAATTTTTAAAGAGAAGCTCCTAATCATAAGGGGTTTGTTACTCCCTCACAGGGCACATTCCTGATTCTTCCCTGTAAAAGCCTGGTGGCCTAAAGTCAAGAATGTGCCTGTAAACAACTAATGCCTCACTGCTCTTGCCTTTGCTGTACAGAATCTGTTTTAAAAGGGCATGAAAGGTACACACAACTGATACTTCCAGGCTTGCTTCAACACTTACTGACTGATCTTTCATGCCAATGTACATCACAGACATATGAGTCTGCACAGATGAGTGTGAAATAAGGGTAGCTAAAAAGGAGACAACTCACATCCCCATTTCAGGTTAAATTCAAGTCACTGCTTCATCTGGAAACATTTGTCAAATTGCAATGCCAAATTCCAACAAATGTTGCTATGTAAAATAAAATAAAATACCAAAATTACTTTTTAATATTAATATGATTACAAGCTTTTCATATGCAGACAGCCTTTCCTGGATGAGATTTCTGAGATATATTTTTTTTCCCAAACATTTGTTTTTCAAGAAACAAACTGATGTTTGGCTTTATTTGGTGCTACTTCAAGATGAACTCCTAGGCTGGAAATAATTTTGGCTTTTCCATATGGTGAGAATTTGGTTTTCCAGGCCAAGAGAGTGTATATATTAAGGCAAAGTGAGATGTAGCAGTGCTGTGGTGGACAGTGTGCCTGCTGTGCAGGATCCTGGTTAAATGAGCACAAGGCACATGAGACACGAGAATTACGAGGCACAAGAAATATGAAGTGTTTTGAGCCATTCTGTCCTCTGCACAGCAGGTTTGTCCTGTGATTTTCCTTTCACTCTTTCCAATGTCTAAAATTTCCCTATCATTAGGCTGAATTCCCCTCCATCTTCCAAAGTGGCTAAAAAGATGGTATTTTTCTAGCAATGCAAGTTTTGAGTCCTTCTGTCTTCCAAACTCCTGACATAGTATGTTTCCCATAACACGTTGCTCAGTCCTTTGTAATACATCTTTTTTTCTCTCCCTTGCCCTCATCCTTTTATCCCCATGTTGTACAGGCCCACCTATTTAACAAGCATCTCCATGCTTTCTTCTCAGCCGTTCTTATGGATCACGCAACCTTCCTAAACCTAGTCCTTGCTTAGACAAAGTCTCCACTCATTCGGTTTTGATGCCTCTTACAACCCTTTGATGCTTGTCAGAATAGTCATTGATTTGTACAGGCCATCCCTTCACTGCTCACTGATGACCTCAATCTGCCACTGAACTGTGACTTCTTGGGGCAGGAACTAAATTTTCTTCAGTAAACAGGCTAGTAGAGCAGCTGGAATCATCCTGTTGAAAAGACATGCAGTGTTTCAGCTCTAAATGCTAGTTTGGGATAACAAAATCAACACTCATAAATTTCCATGGACAAAACTCATTTCCAGGAGGCTCAGAGTTCTCATCTGTTTCACCCAAGTATTAGCAGATCTTTATTACAATTTCTCACAGTTTTCTCCTTAGAAATGAGGATGTTAGGTGAAAAATTACTTTCCCATGTGTCCTTTAGCGTATCATGCCTCACAAAAAGTGAGACAAAGGAGGTTGAGGGACTCGATTTCAGGAGCAAACTGCAGAGATTTAATGACAAAGGTGTGGAAGCATTGTTAAATATTTTGATTTTGACATACCATACTGATCTCTTACAAAAGCAGCTACAGTGTTGTTGGATCAATGAACGAGCTTTCCCTGTGAGGCACACTGTCTTTGGTTGGTGGATTTTTACTTTGCCATATTGGTCTGTGGCAGAGGAAGGAAGAGTACTTGTAACACAATCCCACAGCACCAGAGAAGTCAGAGTATGCAGCAAGTGCTTTTTCCTTAAATGCCATACCTAATTTTGAACGTTACCTTCTATTTGAATTACAGCTTGTTTTATGAACAAAACTCAGTCTGTGTAAATCCTAGGTTTCTCCCTCAGGGATTTCATAGTAACCTTGGTGTTTCAGAGTTCAGAGAGCTCTGGGTTGTAGCTGAACATTGAATGAACTTCACCTGGAGTAGAGGCTATTGCAGGTGCCTTGTGTTCAATTACCCCATGTACTCTTGCTAAATGTTTTTGTGCCTGTGCTGTGAAGTCTTCCTGGAGTGAATGGTCCAGGTACACCACCAGTTCCACTCTGACACTAAAAAATACAATTCAAAACAGTATGGGAGGAGTAACACACAGGCATGTGCTTCTTCATCTGCTAAAGCAACATCATTGGGCAGACCATCAGGGTAATTGGCAAATTAGACTGTGTTAAAATACTGAGGGTAAAAAAAAACCCCAAAAGGTTAAAAATGGCAGGAAATGCAAGGTTAGGGTGCATTTTGTCTTCTGCAAGCCCTGCTGTGTGTGTGCTATGTGAAAGGGTCTTCCGGATAGCGTTTCACCTTTAACTCTTGCTTTCCTGGCTCATGTCATTTTAAAGCCAGTGTGTGTGACGTTTTGGAATCCTGTTTTTCTCTCTCAGTTTTCAAATGTGAGTCTAGAATTATTTATGCAGCTTTTCCTTACAAATCCTGACAGATGCAAACTGCGCCGTACACTGAGCATCTAAATCAAGCTCAGTACACACTAGCCCAACAGTGTTTATGCTGCCAATTAAAGGCATCACTTTTTTGAATTATATAGGGAGTGAAATGATCTCTGACAGCTGTGAATTGCAGAAAAAGGGCTCTATTGTTCAAAGAACTGCCTTTAATATAGAGAAACCCCTGCTAAACTTTTGATTCCCAAGTATGGCAAACATTAATTGGCCATAAACTTAACAAGAATTGGTTCACTCATTCCACAACTTTTGCTCCACTCCCCCACTTTCCTTCTCATTACTTCCCATTAGCCTCTCCTAGCAAGTGCTTAACTCAGAAACACCCCACCCCCCACATTCCCATGTTTCCATCTTTATGCCTTCAGCGTTCTCATACTATTTTATTTAGCTCTTTCAGCAGTGCTTACTCTGCCAGATGACTTCTACAAAAAACCAGGCTGGCTAAGTACAGGCAGCCTGGCAAACTCTCATGGTTTTGTCCTAAGTATTTTGCTCTACTGCTGCGTTTCTTAAAATCCAAAGCCCAGAGATTTTTTAAGAGGCAAGAAGCTCATATTTCACTCCTTTGAGTCTAGCTTTCTAGTCTTTACAGTTTCAGAGAAAAGATTAAAAATGTTACCTGAGCACTTCCTAGAAAAAACAAAATGTGAAAGAGCAGCAAAAAGGTATTGCTTTCTTTAAACCTCATATTTAAGCCAATCTCATGATTTTTGGATTCAGATTTCTTAAAGGAATAGCAGTCTTTCACTAGACTGAAACTGTACATGTAAATCTTTATTGTTTAGTATTCGCCTAGTGTGCTACACAGGGGAAGATAATAATAGATTATCACAATCACAGATGAATCCACTTCTGCCTTCTCCTTATCCGAATAATCTTTGAATTTTACAAACAAGAATCTTATAAAGAACAGGGCATATTTTAACATGTAGTTTCAAAAAGCTAAAATCACACCCTTTTTTTTGGCTTTTCATTAAAGACTTTTAATTTTTTAGGCTTCTAAAGGTCTCGGAAGTACATAGAGAAATTTAAAATGGGAAGTTGAAACCAGAAGAGAACAAATATCAAAAGGTGTTATGTACCATTGAGAAGAGATTTGAGAGTTACTCGAAGTCATCCTGGGCGTATGGGCAGGAGGAACCGTGTCATGCTCTGGGCTGGTTCATTGTGAGGATGAACAATTTAGATGTTTTTTAAGATCATCAGGTGAAATCAGAGCCATTTGTGATAGCTGCTTTGTAGATCCATGCTACTTTCTGGGCCCCTTCTGGGTGAACTATCCAATGGAGTAGTAAGCAGAAGGAGGGATTAAATTACATGCCTGGGGCCACAGAGATGGGGACAGTTCTCCATCTCTGGTTTCTCAGCCCCTCCTGTAACAGCTGAATGAAGTTGTCCCTCTGTTTCTCTGCCATTCTTGTCATATTTTCTTTTCACATATCACTATCCTTGTCTTGTGGGTAGCCTGTAGTGCTGCATTTTTAAGCATTTAGTACCTCCTGTGGCTAAGGTTACAATACTCTGGCTTTCTGTTGCTGATCCTACCAATAATATCCGCTCGGTGAACAGAGGAGATGCAGCTCTTCATGTCTTCCTGTTGATGAGAAGAGTGTATATGTCCTGCCTAAAGCTCTCCCTTTCATATTGCCTCAGGGTTGGAGGTGCCCAACAGCAAGTGACTTTTTAAAGCCAAAAAAATAACAACAAAATAAAGAGGAATAGTCAGAGGGAAATTGCAAATCATCTAGGGGGCACATATGTGCAGGAGACAAATGATACTAACCAATATTGCAGGGTTTTTTTTGTTTGGTTTTTTTTTTAGATCAGAATTGAGATATTATTTTAACCTATTGTTCAGTGTTTGTGAGTCACTACCAGGTTGTCTGTGAAGAGTTCATGAGGTGTTATGTCTGCCCAGAAAAAACACAGAGCTCTTTGACTGATCTCAAATTCCTTATAATTAATAATTAGGTGCCAGAGTCTATTGCTCTCATCTATAGCTGTTCAGTATATCCACATGAACAATATGGGTGTGATAGTTAAAAGGATGCTTCAGGTTAGAATTTAACAGACTTTTTTATTTATTTCCCCTGAGGTAAGATAATAAACAATTTATGTTAGTAATTTCCTTGTACAAAGATTGACGTAAGTTTGACTTGAAGGCCCATACTAGTAGTGATTCTCACACTCATAAATATTTGGATTTGTGTTGTATTTATGAAAATATGACACTTTATATTAATTTTCCAAAGAAATTACTATGGTCCAGACATCAAACAGTAAATAACAGTATACTTGCTTATCTGTCATGGTGAATAAGAAATGAATGTGCAGATGGTGGATATAAAGGCAGAAAATAATTTTTAATTCCCTATTCTAAATATAGGGAATTCAATTATACAGGAATGAATGTATGGCAGACATTGCTTTATGGTAATTATTAATAAAAATTGCTACTTGATGAAGTGAATGACCTAATGCTGAAGTAGTGGTTGTAGAGAACTTGTCATGTGTGAGTTATTATACATGTTCTTCACATACCAACTCTATCAGGCTTGTGGGCTGATAGATTGGTTCTTGTTTTACATACACACACATGCACACACACACAATCTCCCTTTCACAATGTTAAGAAATGGTATTGACAAAAACCCCAGCAAACCTCCCTCTTCTACTCTCTGGTCCTATAAGATGTCAAGTGGGTTGTGAAGCACTGTCTCTTTGGCCTGAAAAATGAACAAAATATATAAAAAAAATAAAAATACAGATAGTCTTTTTTAGGAGCCATGCAAGTGGTAAGTCAAACTATGGCACATAATTATGGACCTGCACCCATCTATTGTCTAGCTATTCCACGGATTGCACAGTGGTGTGTAAGTCTTTGTGTTATTAAATATGGTAATTCTCACAGCAACTTTATTTGCAGCAGTGAAAATGTAATACTTTTCTTTGTTAAGAGTGGAAGTCCAACTTGTACACCAGCATAAATTCTTTCTCTAAGGCAAATGAGGTACATAAATAAAGCTCTTCCTATGCCAGGGCAGGTGCAGACATCTGCGCAAAGTCCTCCTCAAGTGAAAGCCAAGGAGTGCCTGCATCTTTTAGGCAGGAGAGAGCTAACAAGTGTGGAAGGGTTGCTGCTCCCTCCTTCCTTTCAATGCACCTCATCCAGGATTATGCCATTTACATTTTGTAAGGAGCACAATGAGTACAGAAAGACTGAAGATAGTCAATAGAATTCTATTGATGTTTTAGGTCTAGACAGTCTTTGGCCTTTTTTGTGAGTCCATAAAAACTAAACTGACAAACAGGAAGATATTTTTATAGTATAACTTCTCATTACTTTTCCTCATTTCATGTAGATCACTGAACAGCCATAGCATGACAATGATTACCAGTTGCTACTGACCTGACTTTAGTTTTGTGAACATAGAGGTTCACAATTAACTTGCTTGGCTCAGATACTTGTTGCCTCTTTTCTCTCTCCAAGGTTGTCTCTTTCTCTATATCCATTGTAAAAGGAATCAAAGCATATTAGCTGGTATTTTGGCCAACTAAGTCAGGTACTTAGCACATTTTCAGCAGGGACCCTCAAGGAGATGCTTCCCATGGTTATCCAGAGGAATTTCCAGATCTAAAGGATTGACAGATAAACTTTTCTGGAGAATTTCCAGATGAGGGAGAGACAACCATTTTCAAGAACCCTCAAACACTATTGAATAGTAACATTGGCAAATTGTCAATGGGAATGTGTTTTATAACATCTCTCTGGGTAAAACACAAGAAATCTTAGAATTGCTCATCGGTGGCTGCAACTAGGGGAGTCTGAAATGGCCAAAAGGAAAAAGACTTTGCATTCTTTCATCAGTGCCTTAAGAGATGCATGCAGTCCATGGTCCAAGCCTTACTGAGAATGATGTCTTGCTACTGAACCTGACTCCTGCACACACTTAGAGATAAGAGCAGTTCTTACAATCCATGCTTCCCCTTTCCACTTTCCCTTTCCCCTTTCACTTTTCCCCTTTTTAGCTTCATGTGTGAGGACTAAGCTGCATATCTCTCTTTCTCTTCTTGACTCGGACTTCCCATCTATGACACCTGCAAAGCAAGTGCCATCTGTGTGAGCTTTTTGCACTTACCTGACTTGCTTAGGCAGCATGGGAGCAAGGAAACAATGAGTGCACCAGACCTGTTCTTTTCTTCCCCTTTGATTAAACACACTGCAGTAAGTAATGGTAACAGTCTGGCAAGGCTGGTAATGCTACAGAAATACCTCTTTGTTGGCATTTGCTGCTTTGCCATGACTGTCCTCCTGCTCAGGCAGTTGTCTTTGATGAATCTCACTTTGGAGAATATCCAGACCCTTGGAGATTTCATAGACTTGATCCAGAGCTGTTACTGGCTTGACCCATGCCTACACAAAAGATGGCAGGCAGAACAGTGAGAGGCATAGCGTGTGTGACCGGAGGACTTGCAACAAAACTAATGTCAGTGCAAGAGAGGGACAAGGGAAAAGACGGAAGGAGAGGGGTTGAGGGGCTTTGCAAGGCCCAAGAAAAGCCTTCCAATGCCTACTTTGAGCTTGGAGCTCACAGTCCAACCTAAACTATCTTATGATCTTACAAATTGCTATACATATGTGAAAGTCCTAAATTGACCACAAAGTTCAGAAGACTGTCGTCCTAAGTCTGACACGTCACTCTACTTCCTAATCAAATTATTCTTGTCCAGTCATGGAGACAAAGCTAAAAGGGGCACTTACTTGGCAATGTCAGGTCAACAGTTGGACTCAATGATCTTAAGGATCTTTTCCAACCTAAATGATTCTGTGATTTTATGATTCTATATAGCTCAGGTCCTCACTTGCATGAATGCCAGTCCTTGTTTTGACATACTTAGTGTGTGATAATACTCCTACTTTTTTTCCCCTTGAGTAAAGAAGCAAAACCCAAGAAAACACAGATTTACCTCCAAGTGAATGACAACGCCTAGTAATTAACTTTATTGCATCCTTCTGTAGATTTCACTCAGGGTTGTAAAGGAGGATAATAACTTGTCACTTCCTGCTGCAGGTCCTCACAGAGACTTGCAGGATAAAGCCTGTGTCTGGGACGATGCTGACCTGGATTAGTGGAAGAACCTGAGCTACCAGATCCATTCGCATACTGCCCTGGGGCTGCATATTTGGGCAATGGGGCCTGACTTTTGTCCAAAGAACATGTAAGATGGAAAGAGAGAAATAAAACAATGCAGATCTGCTAACCAAAGCGCCTGATCGAAACAGCCCTATCTTCTGCATTGATATTTGATGCAGTGTAATGTAAAATAGACAAAATAAAAGAATTTTCTTCTGTTTTGTGGTGATTGTTGTGTCTGACCCATCTTTAATGAGATAATACACATCAGATTGGGAGTTGCAATTTATGACTGTAGTTTTACTGACTTCACTGGAGCTATCCCTGTTCTCCCCAGCTGAGTATGTGTGTAACCCCTTGAAATTCTGGGAGGAAGTACATTACATTTTTCAGCTGGAAAAGTGGACCCAAATCTTTCAGTCCTGGGCTCTGAGCCAAGCAGCATAGCTTTAGCCTTTCCCACATTCTGCATCTACTTGCGTTTCAATAGCATAGCCTGGAAACTGTCAAAAACCCGCTCTGGATGTGGATCTGGTCCTTGTCTACAGCTACGTTACTGACACGTATATCAGCGCTTTCCATACACTTACAGTCAAATGGCTTTAAAGACTGTGGTAACTTGTATACACATCTTTTAACAAGAGAAAAACAGATGTCCTCATGGTCGGTAATATGGGAGCCAGTGTACTCTCTCTGTGTCACCCTTAGCCTGCAGACCTTTTGAAAATGGGTCTGGTTTTTCAGCACACAAACACACATATATATGTGTTTTGTACATAGAGACCATCAGCAAAGTTAAAATGCACTATGTGTCCACCAGCTGAAAACATCCTGCCCTTGGATGAGGTTCAGACAGATTGGCCTCAGATGCTGCTCATGCCCACTTATGAGCCTATGGTGAGTTAAGTTTTCCTAGTTTGGATTGTGTGGATGACACCGAGTAAATGTGGCTCCTGCAGTGAGTTCTGGGGCTAAGTCTTTTACCGTGGGAGGAATGGACAATTGTTATTAGAAGTTTAAGGGAGTGAGCGCCTCTTCCAGCGTAAATTCCAAACTTTTTAAAGTCAGTGGGAATTTTGCCATCAGTATCACAGGAGCCTGTTCACAACCAGGGTCCATGCCCAGTGAAACCATACTAAGCAAGGCAGCCTTGCCTTCTTCATATGTCCACTTCATGGGCCTTCGAGGAGATACCTGCTGAACAAGAAAGATTCGGCTCGTTTATGAAATTCAGAATTGCTACATAAATCATTAGCTTTCATTGCAATTGCTGTTCTTTGTAAAAACATGTTTTGGGATTGTAGCATTGTGTCTTCAACACCTAATGCTCTTGCCAATATATTTTATATTGCTCATTTGTACACATATTTTTCCCAAAGCCACCTAGAAACACAGAAAATACCGATACAGGGCAGCTGCAATTAAAAGCCATGTCCAGATCCTGTAGTTCAGTAAATGTTAATAAGCAGGAGAGAATCTGTGCCCCAGTGATGCCTCAGCAGAGCTACTCTCCAGCTCCCCATGGCCTTACTCTGCCTCACTGAGGCAGATGCACCCACGGGCCGATGTCTTGTTCCATTCTTGTCACATGCGAAGGAAGGTGCCTGATGCCTGGGGCTGGGGCTGCCCCAGTGTCTCCCAGCTGTCCTGCTCCTGGCTGGGGCAGTTAGGTACCCTGACTGCCAGGGTCTGCCCTGATGAACCTCCATGGGAATGCCCTGGCCCCAGGGAGCCCTCAACTTTGTGGCACCTTGGTAGAGACAGACAGAATTTCCTAAAGGATTTCTCTCATCAGTTTTGCTGCCTAGGGAGTCTATGATAAAGTCTCTTTTGGCATATATGGTAGAGACATCAACAGGAGGCTGAGGATGGGAATAAGGTCATCTGCTCCCTTTTCAACATGCCACCATCTCTGTCTTGCCTTCAGGATTCAAGGAAGCCAGGGAGATAGAGACAAATGCAACAAAGCCCCAAACCACCTTCTCTTTGCTTTTCTTCTCTTTAAAATGTCACTTACAGAAGCTCAGACTGGAGTTTGGTGTCCACCTCTTGCTGAAACCTCAAGGGAGGGCTTGCACAGGCGTATATGACCCTATCATGCCTATGAAAAGCAATGTTTTCCTGTGCTGTCCTTGTCAACTGGCCCATACGATAGGAGAAAAGTGTTTTATTCTCTGGAGTCAAAGGTGGCCACCTCCTTTTCTTTAAAAATCACAACTACTTGCTGCATTTCTTATCTCAACTTCTGAAGTCCTTCCACTGCCTTCATTCATCTTTATGTGACCATACTCCCACAGACATTACAGTCCTTTTTAGCAAATCTTTTTATCAGATAAGCTGGGATGCTAAAATAATGAGAGCATATATCTGTCTAAAGTGATATTTACTGTCATTTAATTTCAGTGGGAGTCTGCCTGAGGGAATGCTTTAATTCATGCTCTGCAGATTGAGAATTGAGAATTGAGGCATAGATTATAAGTGCTGTCCAAAATCACACAGCATGTTTGTGACTAAGCTGGAAAAAAGGGTTTCTGATTAAATTATCAGGCAGAAATAAAATGAAGACCAAAAAAAAGCAACCTTTTTTTTCATATGACACACTATTAAACAGTGTAATTCATTGTTACAGGGTGTCATAAAGGCTAGAAATATGAATGGATTCAAAGGGGGATCAGACAGCTTCTTGGGGGAAAAAAATCATCAGGGTCTAAAAATACAATAATGTGCATAGAACATCGTAACTCCCTAAGTGGCAGGAAACTGGGAGCTGTGTTTTGGCAGGGAAATGGCTATTCTGCTGCTGCCTTGTTCTCGTCTTCTAGTAGTTATTTTCAGAGCTGGGATTCTGGTCTGTATGTATGCATATGGATTTATATATACACATACTTTAAAGATACATGTGTACAATCTTCCTCTTTCTTTCTCTTTTACACAATGTCCTTTCATAATGTCTTTTATGAGCCTGCTCAAGTTTAATAAATTCTTAGTGGTGGGTCACATGTTTGATTCAGAGTCCAATGCATTTAACAAGAAGATCCACACAAGGAGTAAAGCACAGAGAAAGTACCTCTCTCCCCAACACGTCACCTTTGGGTTGTGTTTGCTGGCATAGTAGATAAGCACGGCTCCAGGTGCTCAGCCCAGCACTGCAGTTTTGAATGGCCTCCAGCCAGTCTGCAGTGCTGGTGGACATTACAAGAACAGGTCCATGCTAAAACTGATGAGACAAACCTCACCTAACAAGGCAGCCGTGCGGGATGCGGCTATGGTACTGACATTTTGGAAGTCTATTTGGAGGCCTCACAATAAGTATCTGTGGAGCTCAGCAGAGTCATCCTGAGTTGAGGCAGGCGATCTGCAAGTTTGGCTCATCATGCTGTTGACACACAATACATTCTGGTGGCCCCACTGGAAGGACTTGCCTCCTGCCCAGCCTTCTTGGTCACTAGTATTGTCAATTGTACGACAAGCACCCAGCTTGCAGTTGCCTCTCACTTGGCAACACTAGGAAGAAAATTGTTCAAACTAAGCACCATGAAACCCATGGATGTCTATTACACCAACTAAAATTTGGTTCAGAAGATGCAGAAAAATGGAAGTCTTTCTGTTCCTGGGAATGTAATTTGAAATTGAAGCTATGTCACAGGATGCAGATGGAAAGTGCTTATGAATTTGGTTGAAGGCAGGAGATATTAATCTAGACATGATTCTTTTTGCCTACAAGCCATGCTTCATTTTAGAGAGGCATCCGTGTTTGCTTCTGATGCTGTGTTGTTTTCACTGTGCTCTGGTGGCCATGTCTTCTTAGAGTAAAATCTGCACTGTTCCAGCCTTCAGGATCAGAAGACTTCAATTGATGGGAAACTGCAATGCTTGACACATATTTATTGGAGAGTACTCTATGAAACACCATGTTAAAGGAGCATCACTCTCTCTACGAACAGAGACTAAAGGATTCTCTGTATAAACTCAGCTTGTTTTAAATTGTTTTTCTGTGGTTGTCAAAACTCTCTGTCATGTTTTTTCTTTTGATTGTAGTTTTTCCAGCTGCCTCTTTTTGCATCGTGAAGCTAATGGATGATTACATGAAGAAAAAAATAGACATCCTAGAAGAAGCTGCAGAAAGGACCTCCGGGTTTTTTTTTTTAATTTTCATTTGTTCTTGTTTACCTCAGGCTGCCCTTTGAGGTGCAGCCTGGCTGCTCACTCCTGCCACTGCCTCCTTTTTCCCTACAACATCTTTTGATATGCATGGCTTGTCCTAGAACAAAAAAAGACCTGACAGACAAGATAGATAGAGAGAAGAAGGGTGCTGTGAGCTTGGTCTGTCAGAGTTTTCATTGCATTGCCATTTCAAAGGAAAGGGAAATCTTCCCAAACTAAAACTTCAGGAAAAAATTTAACAAGACAAACAGAATTCTTTCTTCTCCCAAATACAATGAAAACAGATGTAGAAAAATAAAAATTAAGGGAAAAAAAGAAAGGAAGAAGAAGAAAGAAAAAAAAGAAAAAGATAAAGAAAAAAGGTTGGGGGTCCAGATTTTCCTCTGCTGCATGCACTATTTCTGATCATGTTATTACTGAACTCGAAACCAAAATTAGCTAATGACTAGGTCCCAGCTGAAAGGCAAACACAATAAATACAGCAAAGCAAGCTAAAAGTAAATTAGATTCTATATGGTTGGCTCGTTTGAATAATTTGAAACATTTGTGTTATTTTGGGGAGGAAAGGTAATTTTCACACTCTTTTTAGAGCTAGGTGAAATTATAACTGGACATACCCCTTCAAATGCCTGCAAAACGTAAGAATGCATTTCACAGCTACAAAAACCTGACCAGGCTTGCTGATTTCAGTAAAACCCAGAGGCATTGGGTTTTAGTAAGAAGATCAGACTAAGTATCTTACTACTCTGGGCTATCGTGGGGCACATCACCTTTGTATTTGAAGAGTAAAAGCCAATGGCTGAAATCTGGATATTTAACTCAGCAAATGGGCACTCTTACAGGAAACTGGAATAAGTGTATTTTCTCTTCCCACCCCCCACCCCCACCCCCGCCCCGCAACCGATCAGGTTCTCATTCTTAAAGATTTTTTTTTCAAATTCTTCTAGCTCTTGAAAGCATACTGCATTTGGAAAGATTTCAGTTAGTGAAAATGGTAGAGACTTTGCAAAAAAGAAGTGATTTCAAGATATTTCCACTAACCTGGCCAAAATGTTTTCATAAACCTACATGTGATTCTGTTTTTTCCAAGAGCAAAGGTGAACCCTTCTCTTCATGAACTTTTTATGTAACTTGGTTTAGGAAACAGTCAACCTTTCCTCTCTGTGCAAATCTTCTCTATTTGGGTATGTTTTCTCTTTGACATTACAGGCAGAATGAGCATGTGTACCTTTTAAACTTAAAATTTTCTTATTATAACCCTGATCTACTATGATTTGGCAAAACTGTTAACTTTTTAACTAACCAAACTGGATCAGGTTTGTTCACATTAAAAAGAAACAAACCAGCCTATATTGAATGTGGATGAAATTCTCTGTATGATCAGACTGACTGCATGTTTAGGGAATGTGCTGATAAGTTTCCAGGCCCATTAAGATACACTGCAGTTCCATCAGAACCCCACGGAGTTTAAATCTCATTTGCTTTGTTGCTTTAATTTTTCTTTCTTTGCAAAAGTGAATGAAGTTTTAGCCTCAATGTCCTTTCTGGAATTAGACTGTGTATACCAACCACAGGGAATTCAATAACAGGATCTTTGCTAGCACAGATTTTTTTAGTCATGGATAGTATCACTTAAAAATAGGCTAGTTTTAACTTTCATGAACTATTTGCCTTTCTGGTGTTTAATTTGGGAATTGCAAAACACAGTTGTTTTAACAGCACTGGGATCTCAGCATGGACATGGTTGAAGCAATTCCTCTGAAGCACTGCTGTTGCTGGAGCTGGGACCCAGAGGTGGTAAGTGGTACCTTAGGGGAGGAGGAGAACAGGTTGCCATGGACTGCCAGCCTAGGAGGGAGTGGTGATGATGTTTGACTGAAATAGGATGGTAATTGTTGCTTCTTGAGGTAAATTACCCTCTTTGTGACAGCTTTCTGACCAGTTCACAATTAATCACACCTGATCTCATGTAAAAGGAGTGAACACAACACACACAGTATTACTGCACATTCACACCTTTACTTTCCTGTGTCTTGGCTACAGAAGCTGGACTTTCATGTTAAAAGGGACTACAATTGTTAAGAGGGCATGTTGGCAGGTGATGCTTTTCTATATGGTGATTCAATGACTCTGGTGGTGAAAAAGGGGAAATCCCTGAGTAGAATAAGTAGGAAGTATTAACTGACATGCTATTTAACTGGTCAGTAGATAGGCACTTTTACTGACGTCTTTTTAAAACAAGCTCATATACAAGTTTATGCAAGGATAAGTTGTTTCAGAGAATCTGATTCTGGAAGTTAAAAGTACACCACTAAAAAAAAGAGTTCATTCTACGGGGGAGCTTATCCTAGCTGAGCTATGGGCTGAGCCCTGATCCCCTGCGGGAATCCAGTGTGGTTGGGAACAGGATGACCACACTGCTGTTAGGTACATACCCAAATGACAGACACCTAAGTGGAAGCAGTGAGAGATCAGCTGCACACACTGAATTCTCCAGAGGTCAGAAACGATGAGTGCATTCGGCTCCAGTCACTGGATTCTTTGCCAAGTCCATGGCTGATCCTTGTGAACTCTTTTTAGCAGGAGAAGATATGAGAAACAGCTCTCATCTGGTAGTTCTTAGTTTGTCACATTACACTTGATTAAAATCTGAACTTGGCAAATCCTTGAAGATCTTATTCTTGAAGGAATGTTTCATGCAGTGCAAAGCAGTTGTTGGATTTTATTTTATTTTTATTTTGTTTTAAACAACATGGCAAAAGGACTGTAAAGCTTATTTTATATTCACAAAGGAAACTTGGATGGTCAGTGGACTGCAAACCAGGACCATGTGGGTGGTCTCTACTTGCAGTCACAAAAAAAGAGATTGACAAATACATAAAGTTCCCTCCTCCCCTCTCAGCGTTTTGGAAAGACGAGGCTTTTCCAGGTTATAATCTCTGGTAATAGTGTTGTATAGTTTACTATAGTGGAAAACCTCACAAAGGAGTTGGGTCCTTCTGACATGGGTGCCCATAGGACAGCTTAAAATTTTGGAACTGTTGTTTTTCAGCCCAAGGGGGTTTCCACAGTCAAGTAGTCACGCATGGAATTGGCCAACTGTCCTGAACTTTCAATAGCAACTCGGTGGAAATTTCCTATCATTTGACTGGGTCAGTGAGCACCTCGAGTTCTATCCATATCAAGGGTCTTATTCATCTAGAAGCCAACCTCAGCTTCTGCCAATGATGCTTGTGTCCCTATTCTACTTTTTATAGCTGTTAGCTGCAGACCAGGGTACAGCTCTTGAGAGATTTTATCTCTTGTTAGAAGCAAACACATTAGAAAACAAATGGGTGCTATTCCAGTGTTTACCTAAAGGTGAGGAGGGCAGGAAACTCGCTGTAACGTCAGGTGCATACCATGTTGGTGTTACTCCATTGGGCAGAAGAAATAAAGAATGATGCCAAGCATTGGTGGCTAGAGACCCTACCTGGAGAGATGGACATCTTCCATATAGTTACTGAAGGTATAAAGTACAGCATGAAGATAAGCTGCAGCTTATTTTTGAAGGTTAAGCATTGCTTGCAAACCTGAGAAGAGGGATCTGAATCACCTCCTGGGGGCAGAGTGAGTGGTTTTCCTTTTGCAGTGTTGTGACTATAGCATTAATCCATGTCTCCATATGAATTCCTGAACTGAAATGTTTTGGGGACTTTAAATAATAGCTTCTCAATTTTTTTTTGTGGGGTGGGTTTTCTCCCTCTTTTTTTTTTTTTTTCTTTTTTCTTTTTTTTTTCCTTTTTTTCTGAAGGATCAAAGTCATTCAATATAAACTGCTGTGCTGCAGAGCCAGGCATGTTGCTCTTTTTCAGATAACCTCTCTTTTGTGCTTTGCTTCCAGATCTGCTACATGACATATGCTTTAAGGCCCTGGAGTCTGCAGTTAGCCCAGGAGCAGCTCCTGGCTGGGGTGTCTACAGATACACCTGGGGACAGAAGTCAACGATACAGCATAATGTCCCAGGATCTGTGATTGACAGTCCACCTTGCAGTCTTCCTGAGATTAATGCTGAATCCTCAAACTCTGACTGCATTACACTTGTACCCTATTGTGTCTTACACACTGTTTAACCCTTGAGAGACAGTTGGAGGTAGGTGGCTGTCTTGGCCATAGCAAACACAGAGTAGTGGAATTTAAAGTCTTTGGTAAGAGGAGGAAAACTGCCCACAACACATCAACACTACTTATGTAGAGAACAGATTCTGAGCTTCTCAGGAAGCTAGTTGGCAAGGTCCACTGGGAAACTGCTTTTGAAGGCATCAGGGTCCATCAATGCTGGTCACTTTTTAGGTACTCCCTTCTAAAAGCACAGGAGCAGGCAACTCCAAAATGTTGGAAATCAAACAGGCAGGGCAGGAGGCCAGCTTGTCTTAACAGGGACCTTCTTGGAGCATAGGAAGTTCCGCACCAACATGCAGAAAAACTTTTTCACAGTGAGGGTGACAGAGCCCTGGGACAGGCTGCCCAGGGGGTGGTGGAGTCTCCTTCTCTGGAGATATTCAAGACCCGTCTGGATGCCTATGTCAGTGAAATGTCCTAGGGAGCCTGCTTTGGCAGGGGGTTGGACCCAATGATCTCTCGAGGTCCCTTCCAACCCCTACAATTCTATGATTCTATGATTCTTCTAGACCTTAAGTGGAAAAATTGTTTCTCCCTTTGTAGGGAGAAAATTTGTGTAGCCAAAGCTCAGTTAGAGCTGAGGCTGGCCAATACTGTGGCAGACAATAAAAAGGGTTTTTTCAAATACATTAACAGCAAGAGGAGGACCTGAGAGAACATTGGCCCGTTACTTGATGAGAACGGTCACCTTACTAACAGGGACATAGACAAAGTAGAGACGTTCAGTGCTTTCTTTGCCTGTCTTCAACACAGTCAATGAGCTCTGGAACTCCAGATGTAACAGGGAAATGTTGGGAATCCCCAACCACATGAAGTTTAACAAGGGCAAGTGCTGGTTTCTGCCCCTGGGAAGGGGCAACCCTGGCTGCACATCCAGCCTGGGGGATCAGACGCTGGAGGCCAGCCATGCTGAGAGGGATTTGGGGGTCCTGGTCGACAGCAAGTTAAACATGAGCCAGCGGTGTGCCCAGGCAGCCAGGAGGGCCAACTGTACCCTGGGGTGCATCAAGCATGACATGGCCAGCTGGTGCAGGGAGGGGATTGTCCTGCTCTACACTGGGCTGGTGTGACCTCACCTCAGGTACTCTGTGCAGTTTTGGGTGCCACAGGACAAGAGGGATATAAAACTATTGGAGAGTGTCCAGAGGAGGACAACAAGTTTGGGGAAGGGTCTGGTGGGGAAGGCTTATGAGGAGAGGCTGAAGTCCCTTGGCTTGTTCAGCCTGGAGACAAGGAAACTGAGGGAAGACCTCATCATGGTCTGTGGCTTCCTGATGAGGGGGAGCAAAGGGGCAGATGCCAATCTCCTCTCTTTGGTGACCAGTGATAGAAGCTGAGGGAACAGCATGAAGCTGAGACAGGGGAGGTTTAGGTTGGGTATTAGGAAGAGGTTCTTTACTGACATTGGGAGTGGTCAAATACTGGAACAGGTTCCCCAGGGAAGTGGTCACAGCACTGAGCTTGACTGAGCTTCAGAAACATCTGGAGGATGCACTCAGTCCCATGCTCTGACTTGGCTGGTCCTGTGTGGAGTCAGGAGTTGGACTTGATGATCCTTATGGGTCCTTTCCAACTCAATATTATATGGTTCTATATTTCTATGATTGAAAGAATGTAGACTTCAACAACCATGAATACACATGTCCATACACACGGACAAATCCTGAAAACATTACTTTTCACAGGGTTAAATACATGCAGATGCATGTGGATACAGTATAATGTCCCCCTGCCTTTCCCTTTTCAGTTCCCTTGGTGCTCTAAAATACATCGTACTTGTTATGGTGTCAAACCTCAGCACAGCTCATGTCATTTTCTTTGAACAATGATTTGTCATGTCCTGCTTGCATTGCTGTTTCCACTGCAAAGCCATTCACTGATCCTATTGATCCCTTTTTTTTTGCTGGCATCATCTTGTATGACTATGAGACTGCCTGGCTTTAGCTCAGCTTGTACTTCATGATTTTCCTTTTGTAAAGTCCTTCCTCTGTAAAGGAGGAAGGACTTGCTTGCTTGTCCTCTTTTGCTAAGCATGTCTTTCTGTAGCTCCAGAAGATCTCCACTGTATATGTTCTGGAAGCAATGTAGTGTATACAGTAAGCTCCTTGATAGAGGCATTAAAATAGACAGCAACTCTATTAAAATCAACAGCAATTGAAAAAGTATACTTCTGCAAATCCCACAAATCATCACAAGAACTAAGTCATGAATGGTTGCCATGCTCTCAAAGTATATTTTCAACAAATAAATTATTTTTCTGCCTCAGCTTTACATATGTCAGGCTTATGTTCTTGAATTATATGCAACTGGCTATGTCACTTTACTTGTGAATATAATACATCATCTCATATAGCTTTAATAAGTAAAGCATAATATGATGTACTTACAGCACATGGAGGCATATAGATATATATATATATATATATATATAAATAAAAATCATACATAAAGTACATCCAATTATTAGTATCCATTTAAGCATAAAACCCCCATACATATATATGCATCCATAAAAACTCTGGCAAGTGATTGAAAGGCAGGGAGCTGAAGTAACTGTCCCGGTCCCCTCAAGCTGCATGTGCATGGAGTGCAATACATCCCTGTGCCCCCACTTAATATGTCATAGCCACACTTTTTTCACTGTTCCCATCCACCTGGGGAGCCTAGAAGTGGGAAGTCCACGGAACGCAGGCTTTTGGGAGACTAGGACTACAAAATGTGCCCCTGAGTATGCCTGTGCACCCTCTTTTTTATTTTTTCTTTAAACCACGGTTAAGGTTGCAGACAAATCTGCAGGCACTTCAGAGGATCGCACACCTTAGCGCTGCCCGTGTAGTACTGACAGCTGCAAAGAAAATCAAATGGCATAAACAGGGTGCTTCCCACAAGCCAGGCTGCTATTCTGTTAGTGTTCCTTCCTTTCTATTCTCTGCATCTCTGTGTCCTTCTTTAGCTTCCTTCTTCCTGTCTCCCTCTCCCTCTTGCTTTCTCAGGTGGAAAATAGGATGTGGCCCCCTCAGTGTGTCTGTCAAACATTTTGGCTCTTCAGCTAATCTTTGACCGGACCTGACTGTGTCCCTTTCAGTTAAGCAGACGATTGGTTTCCAGATAAACCTTTGGGATACTAGGGTTCGGGAAGAATAACTCCACCACTGCATTTGGGAAGGCTTTATTAGCAAGTTGAAAGTGAAAGAAAGGTAATAATTGCATTTAAACAATCAACCAAAGCAAAGCTCACCTCTGGGTTTATAAATTTGTAGGGAAGCCATAATTACTAGGGGCCCGTGTTGCTATATTACATTTGCTTTGAAAACCAGACTGTCACCCCACTCCCACTGGATGCATAATTGGGTCTTCATAGGACTCTTGAATCAAAGTAGTGTTGCAGTAAAAGTTTATTTATCCAGTGCTCATTAAAAGAGAGGCTGAATGGAAAACTCCCACTTCGGGGATGGGATTAGATAGCCCTGGAGTATTCCTCCTCCCATGCCCTTTCAAGGTTTTTTGTTTCTAAATCTGCTCAGCAAGAAAAAGTAAATTGCCAGAAGTGAGATTAGTGAGGAATATTGTCCCAAGGACAATGAGGCTTTATTGTAAGGCTGGTATGAGATCCCTGCTTCAAAAAACCTATAAGACCCGGAGGTGTGTGAGCTCTTAATTGCCTACCTCTGATAAACTGGCAGTGGAAAAAAAAAAAAAAAAAGAAGAAGAAAAATCCCATTCAGCCATGAATTAGCCTGGATCAAGTCCACTTGCTAATCAGAGTTTAATGAGGATGCTGCTGGCCTTAACATATTCAAAATGTTCAAAACTGCCCTGGCTTCATGTTTGCGCAGTTAGCATTTCCTCTCTGCTGTCACTTCTGCATGCAGGCCAGGCCCTCATGAATCTTTCGAGAACATAATTATGTCTGGGACAGGCGTGGTAGGGAGAGTGGGAGAGTATGTACCTCAGGAGGAGTGAAGACGTAAGGCTGAGAGTTACCCAGCCAATTCATTCCCATATCATCCAAATTGTCTACGCCTCAGCTGCTCGAATAAATACCCTGATTTTCTCATTGTTAGTCAGACCCATAGAGGGATATATAGCAGGATTTCTAATACTGTATCACAGTCAGCCTTTATCTGCCCTTCCTCTCAGGGGAATCCATGGGGTAGCTGTGTGTGCCAGCCCCAGGGTTCAAGATCACAGGTCACACCACTGGCAACCATGACTGCTGTTTGCTGTTTATACAACCTCTGATAAAGACCAGGGGATGTGCGAATACAGCTGCCATGCCAGAGAGCAAAGGTGTAAAATCAGGAGGTGCTTTGACTTTTGTTGGCTATACTGACATCAGTGATTTAGCCCACTGCAGTAGATATGTGCCTGAAATCAGAGACCTTTCTGTACCCAGTATGCTCCGAGGCACTGGTAGAAGCAAGCAGGTACTGGCAGGTGCCATTTAAGCCCCGTTCTTCATTCTTATCCTACTACTTTAAACTAGATGTTAAAAAGGCACATTTAAAAAAAAAATAATCCTGAACAAAGTATAAGAACTCAAGATTTTGATGTCTTATAATGATGGGCTTGATTTGGGATGTGGGACTGACCACATCAGGCTATAAAATCTTATACACCAGCCTTTTTGGCTATCTAGTATAGTAAGGGACACTCCTCCTCTCAGAAAAAAAATACCACATCTTTTTTTGTTGGCCAGTGTGACTAGGGCTGTGTGGTTCTGTCAGAGACTGCTCATCAGCAAAGATGCTACTGGGTGCAGTCACAGTGGATCAAGTGCATGCTTGCTGGTTTATGCTCAGATCTTAGTTTCTCTGTAGCCTGTCCCTCAAAGTCTAATGAATCTTACAAAGTGGTTATAAGGCTGTGAGCTCCATACACTGCAAAGAATTGGTCACCCACAGCCTGATTCACCCTGTGTTCTCCTACAGTTGTTGAGTTCAAGGGCACGGTGCTGAATTTGCAGCAATGAGAATGAAAGAAAAATCAATTGTGGGAGACCAGGAGTGGCTTTCCAACAGTCATATTTTCCTGAGAATTGCATAAAAATCGCGTTAACCAAGCTTTCTCTCTACCTTCATAGAACAGCACTTCAAGATGTCAGAAAAAGTATGAATATGCTATCATCTGCCATGAATAATTATTGTTGAGGTGTTTTTTTTTTTTAAGATAGAACATCTTCCTGACTCTTTGCTGGTGTGTAGCCTCACAAAATCCAATGTCATTGGTTTTAGTGGAAGCAATATATTGAGGCAGGATATTATTCATTTAAGTTTGGAATTATGTGTAAAACACAAAGTGCAGCTGACACTGAGCTTTCTCACCCTTCACATTCACGTCATTCATTATATGGTTAGAAGATTCCAAGTATGATTTTTTGCAATGATATTACAAAGAGAAATCAATCAATCAATCAATCAATCAATCAATCAAATCTCTGTATTGTTTTTGTCTCTAAAAGCTAGTGGAATAATACCAATCTGGTTGCAAGTTAAGAGTTTATTACTTGAAGCACTAATATCTGATGTTAGGGAAAGCAGTACTCATATTGACTGTACAAGGGATATTTCAGAAATTAAAACTTGCTCAGTAATTAAAAATTGCCTGAGTTGAATGATTTTTATAGATATTAGCATTTTTAATGAAAATGCACATTTAATCAAAAGGCCATTGTCCTAATAGATCTTCAAGACATCATCCCTTCATGGCCTCTGAGAAAAAGGCATTGTCTTCAAAGAATACTTATGCAAGCATGGCCCAATACTACAGAAATGTAATACAAATGAGATTTAATGTAATCTGACCCCATCACAAATAATGTTTTAGAGCAGCAAGGGAACTGAGAGCAGACAGAGGGAGTTTATACTGTGTACATGTGCATCTACATCTACATTTCACGGTTAGATATTGAAAGAAAATATGTTCACGTAATCCGAGTATAAACAGGATCTTTTAAAAAAAGCACATAGTTCATGCACCATTTAGAAGCAACAGCTCTCTTTCCAGCAAGTAGAGCAGTCACATTTGATAATTCAGATTTGATAAAAAGAGGCCTAGGTAAGCCCAGACAGAAATGAAATATTTGGGTTTAAGAATGCCGAAATATTCCATCTGGAGGGAAAAAATATTAAATAAAGCATTTAGACATTTGCAGAACAATTCTTCTGACATTTTAAAAATGAAATGTTTTGATATTTCTGTAGCAATCTTTTCTCCACTCTTCATTCTGTATGTTGTTTTGCCATTTTGATGTTTTGTTTCAGTTCAGAACAAAACCAAATATTAAAATATCCCTGCAGTAAGGAATTCCAGTTTTGGACCAGGTCTGCTTCTGATAATGAACCACATGTAAAGTTGTTCAAGATGTTATGAATCTCAAAGACACTTTGGTTCAGGTTTGAACTGCAGCTGAGGGTTCAAAACTGTTCTCATTTTATCCAAGTTACAAGGGAAAACTTGCCAATGACTTTAAAAGTCCTTTGCAAGATATGGAATCCTTTTGTTGCAATGCTGTCTGCCAGAATTGAAAATATATAATGCATTTCTAGAATCTTCAAGTAACAGCCATAAAATAAGATTTATAAGACAAACCATTCAGGCGCGGCAAGGTCATAATGAAACTCAATGCTTGCATTACAGCTAAAAAAGGTTAATCATATTTATAGAAGGTCAGTGTGCAGTTCAAATCTAAATGACTCTCATGTAAATCCAGTTACAGAAAGCTCAAGCTTTTGTTTGAATGCTGGAAAGACTATGTGTTGCCCAGTTTGGGCTTTATTTTCTCTTGCTACAGATGCCCTGTTTATCAGGGAGATGGATACATGAGAAAAATGGATGCGAGTGATGCAAAGCCATTGCTAGAAGCATTAGACCAATCCAGGAATGTCTTTCACTGGATCCTCAGAACCAGAATTTAGCTCCTGATACAGCTTTTTGCACCTCCCTCCTGTGCATGGAGGCTGCAGTAGCCACCCTAGCTGAGCACTGGCGATGCACAGCTGAATGTCCCACGACGAAAGAAAGAGGAATGGCTGTGCCACTTGCTGCTTTGACTGTTTTGAGCTACAGACTGGGTGTTGAGCTGTACAAAAAAGTCTGTGTATCAAACCCGCTACTGCTCTGCCGTAGCTATCCGTGGGAGATCAGGGCAGCCTGGAATCTGTGACATGAAAAAGGTAGCGGAAAGAAAGCTTGGACTCCTGGGAGGTGCAGGAGGTAATTTAATATCATCTCATTGGCATAGAATAAATGCGACCGAGGGAGAAAAGAGGCCCACGGTTTACAATAGGCTCAGTAATACCGCATGCATTTTGAGCAGGCGCAAAAGAACATCACAACAAACGCTTCTAGAAGTTTCCTGAAAAGCAGCTTTTCTGCCGAGATGATTTTTCAAGGGCTTGGTATGCAGGAATGAAACAACATTTTTAAAAGAAAATTTCCAAGTCACGAACTTCTTCTTTGAAGGGGTTCCCAGCTCCTTCAAAACTCAGAAAGGGTTTGTGTTCATTTCAAGTTTTGGGTGAAAATTTGGGTCAAGTTTCAAGATGGTTTCTCGACCTCTAATTACTATTATTAGCACTCCTAAATGGACTCTTTAGAAAATCCCTTGACTAAGGAGGGCTGGAGTGAGCTAATGAGTATGAGAGGGAGAAGAAGGTCCTTGTTTGAATTTTAAATACTGCAGCTCGCTAATTGGGGACCAACGGAGAATGCTTCTTTCGGAGTGGAGAGAGTTCAGGGGCAGGTGGGAGCAAGAACAATATTTTTTAGACCTGTCACTTTAAAATACACCTACTGCTGCTTTGATGTGGCACCAAATGAATTTTAAGCAACAATAAGTAACCCAATCCTCCCTTTAGGCAGTTGCAGGGCTTATTTGGTTTTGTTTTTAAAAAATGATCTGGGCAGGTTTTTCCAAGGTCTCACGGCTTTAATGAAGAATAACAATCCCTGATGATCCTGGCAACAGGCATCTTTTCTTTTCTGAGTAAAAATGAAGAGGCAGAGAGCCTTGTGCTTACAGCTCTGTTAAGCATTACACCAACAGAGTCCCCACTGACAGTGCTGTGCCAACTGGATCCTCTTCCTGTCTTCCTATATTATTGTTTACCCTTTTTCTGGTAAATACATTGTTGGATGCAGTTCTCACCATTGCATGCATCATTCCTACCCTCAGGACCCACCCTGATTTTTTTCCTCAGAGGGCCTGCAGCCACAGTACTCTTATCCAGCATGAAGAAGATGTCCAGAACATTTTTTCGTGACTGAAATCTATTTTAGTGATCACCACCTGAACACAGCTGACACAAACTCTGTATTTTTAATTCTGGAAAAAAAACTCCAAAAACAAAACGCAAAAAAAGAAGAAAAAGATGAGGAATGCATTACAGCAACATATATTTTTTAATTTTTGTTTTTGTGAAAGCTGTTGTACATGCTAATGTACAACATTATGAGTCCCGCATCAACTTTGAAAAGATGTGGGCTTGTATATTAGACACATGAAAGCCCTGCAGATTGGGCTGTACCCAGTATTTCAGAAGGTCCTTCCAAGTCACGAACAACAGCGAATCACAGTGACTCCCTGTTTCCAGGAACATCTTCTTTCCATAAGCCAAAGAATCCAGTGAGATGAAATATTTCATTTTGACTGATTTTTTTCCCCCCAATTATTTTTTTCTTTTTCAATTACGCATACATAGTCCATTCCATCCCTGTTAAACTCTACACAGTTAAAGCACTACTTAGGGCCAACTGAAACTTGCCCTGGCATATAATGTTTGCATTCCCCAGCTATACAGAGAACTGTGTCCCACAGTTCCAGAGTGACAAACTGCTGGGGGTCAAGGTCTGACTTGAAATAAATTGCACACTCATTTCCCATCTTACACATACGCTTCTATTGCCCTGCTTGTTATTCTAGTGATAAAATAAAGAAAAGCTCATTTATATTTTTTAAAAAAATTCCTTCTGTCCATGAAAATTCTTTAAAAGCAATTCAAGGCAAACTTGCTCATCCTTTTGTGTTTGTACGTAGCTGGTTAAAATCCGCCAGAAGTATTGCAGGCTGATTTTACAAAATAGTACTGACAGGAATGCGAGATTATTTAATCTAAAGTCTGAGGAAGGGTCAAAATGTGCTTATGCAGCTACAATTACGGAGTGTGTTGCGGCCCAGTCCTGCAGCGGGCTGAAACCCATTTGTTTTCCTGGGCCTTTCCAAGGCACCTTGGCTCGGGCTGGCAGAATACATAAAATGGAAGAAGTGACACACTGCTTCCCTCCCCTTCCTGCACAGTTGCACAACGTTGCTGACATTGTGCTGACATTTTGACTCTCATGAGGAACAACAGGGAAATAAATGCTAGACGAAGAGGAGAGAATAATTGCCTTATTTGCTCTAACAAATTGTTTTATAATACACTGCACAGAGTTCCTCTTCATTTTTGTTGTGTCCAATGGAAGAAGAGCCTGACTGGGAAAAAAGAGGACCCAAGGCAAGGTTGTTACTACACTGAAAACACATGGTCTCACACCAGCTATCAACTCCGCAGAGGTTTTGTTGCTTGATTTTCCCATTTGCTGGGCAGGCTTTGCTCTGCTCCCCAGGCAGAGACAGGCAGCTGTTTTCAATATCCAAAGGACAAGCCTTGAAAGCAATGCAAGGTGCCATCCTTGCACTCTGGCTACAGATTATGAAAAAATTTTATCAGGGTGGAGGCAAGTAAGAAAAGTTGGCAGCTGCTTTCTACACGAGCTGTGCAGTCAACCTCTTGGAATGAACTTAAACAGCTTCAGAATAGGTTACCTAAATGTATTCTCTCTTTTAAGTAGATTTAAATAAAAGCAGATTTCTGTTTCTCCTTCCCTGTTCCCTTGACATCCCAAGGCAGCGCTGCCTGTGGGAAGCCAGGCACATAACGAGGGGGTTGTGTGGGACATATGGAACTGGTTTTCTTCGGTGATAGACATGTGACTCTTCTCCTTAGGCCTGCCATGACTTTGGTAGCTCAAAAATAGGTTTGGCACCAGAAACAGATCGTGGAATAATCAAAGGCTTCTTCCTACAATACATTCAGCTTCCTACAAATCCGATATGCACAGAGCATGTCTTTATCTTTGTGGCACTGTGCTGGCACTTATGAGCCTACAAGGAGTGGTTTTAAACATCTGGCTGAAACTGACCCACATCATTTTTGCCAATGGCACCTACAGGTTAGAAGGAAGGCCGTGGATGGCGCTTGTAAATGTTTATGTAGGTCCCAGTCTCTGAGGGGGACAGGACTCTTCCTTGCCATGCCTTGCACAGAGCTCCCTGAAAAGGAACACTTCTCACTTTGCCAACCTATCCACGCTCAGAGGCTCTGGAGAGTCCAGGAGTATTCAAAGATACGGTTGCCATCACATGTTAATGAGTTTAATGCATATATTTGTGCAACATCCTTAGCCTTGGGGAAGCCAGACTGGAAAGGCCCCTTCTAGCCATGCTCCTCCTTAGAAGTCCAGGACTCAGCTTTCCTGGGGCATATGAAAAATATAAGCACAAGCAAGACCTCGCTATTTCATAGATCCTCAAGGTTACTTGGGCACCCAGCACAGCTCAATAAATCCAAGACCCACTGAAACCAAGGAAAGGAATTGAAGAGGAGATCAATACTCAAAAGTTCAAATTTGAAAATCTGACCTGGAATTGTTCTAAGTAAAAAACCCAAAGAAACCTACATGTGAATATGTCAAAATATGGGTGCTTACATTCCTGCCTGTGTGTTACAGGGAGTCATTCTCTTGGAAACAGCTGGTAATTGGTTGTGGGGTAGAAAAATGGGATGCTGAGTACATTGAGTGTGGACTGTCAGCAGCCATATACCTGCACATCCCATGACAAAAGCTGCATTCTTTTTGCCCGGCCAGTTCATCTCGTCACATACCTACATAGGGCAGCTCAGAGGCTGCACTGTACCAAATGCTGAAGCAGTGTTCCTCGTAAGTATGTTTTTTTAGCTTGTGCCATCTGCTTTCCAAGCAGCAGCAGGCCCTGCAGCTTGCCAGCCTCTCAGTGGAATGGTCCAAAATCTCAGGCTCTGGGTGTAAGGAATATGCCTTTGCACCTGTTGCTGGGCATTTGAACACATACACGCCCTTAATTGCCGGTGCAGATGATTATGTAGAACCTCTGTTACTACCATGTTATATGCAAATACACCCTTCAGGGGATCTGGTGTGCTGGTCTGCAGGCATGAAGAAAAGACATTAGAAATCATAATTACTACAGTATTTTTTCAGAACAGGCTGTGAAACATTCACAGAGACTTAGATTAGAAAGAAAGAAAGCAAGAAAGAAGTGAAAAAAATGGTGAGAAATGATGAAAAAGAAAGATATCTTGAGTATGTGGATGTTGCTTTCAGAAATGAGAGACATCTGCTTGGGAAATGAAATCTGTCCAAAAAGATGAGGAGGGGGAAGGGGAAAAGGTAAAACATTGCCAGTTAAATAAAAGAAGATCTCAAACTTTCCCACAGAAATCTTAGTCAAACCAACACAGAAACAGAGGAGTTAAGAACAAAGGATTTATTTCCAAAAAGGAGCCAAGGCAAAGATTGCCAGACTGAAAAAAATTGTCTGCAGAATCATTAACACTGCAGTAGTCAGGAGCAATGGCAATTAGCGTCATCAGCAGGTCTGGATACATTTCTGCTTTCTTTTTACTTCTCACGTGGAAAGCTGTTGGCATAGTCATCTTTTCGTCAGACCATCTTCAGTGGTCACTCCTCAGTGGGTCACTCAGCTTGTCCTGCGTCCCATTGAGCTGATTTGTGCAGCTCCTAAGGCATAAAAAGCAGCAGAAAAGCTCTGACGCCAGGATTTGCTCCCTCCATGGTACTGTCACCACAGCAGCTCCTACCCAGCCACCGACAGTGGGAACTTGTCTGAGAGAAGTGGGCATTTTCAGGCCCTATTCTTCCTCAGCAATCCCAGCTGTCAAAGCAGCCCCTTGGGAAGTTGTCAGCCAGCATAAAATCGATCAGCCTCCAGTTAATCTGCGTGGCGTGAGCCAGCCTGGCTGCTGTACTGGTGTGGGAGCAACATATTGTAACGGCACCCTTGGCCCCCGCCCCCCAAACTGTGCCAGATGCAATTCAGTTTCAGCCTTAGAACCCACAGGTACTACCATGGTAGAGACAGAAAATCGGAAGCCTAGCAAACATCCTCTGGATCTTTGTTTCTGTTACATAGCTGAATCCCTGTTGCATTGACAGTGAGCTGACTGCCATAACAAATCTCCAGCACTGGGCAATTTGGCTATCCTGTTGTTGCTTTCAGTAGCGAGGATTTTATAGGCATTCCTGTGAAAACCCCACCTGCTGTGGGGTTGCTTTCTTCTTTGTAGATCCACAATCTGGCTCCCTTTTTTTTGATTGAATTACCAGGCTTCAAAGAAGAAATGCACAGTAGAGTAGAGAATCTTACAGACAAAGAAAACAATTGGTAATACAGATGCATTGTAATACCTTTCTTTATTAGTAGTAATGCTTGGAAGAACTTAATTGTTTTTAGGAACAGGCTGGTCTTTAATATCCTTCCTAAAATAAACTAAGAAGTTTGCAAAGACTCCATAACTTTAGCCTTATATCCTGTAAAAACTGAGGTGCCTAACAATTCAAAATACACATTGTCATCATTACAAACCATATAGAATATGGGTGGTGAAGACTGTGGAGACTCTCCAGTCCTGATCCAGACTCCATTGTCAACCAGAACATAATCTGGCAGGGGTAAAAACTTTCTGAACTTCTTGGAAAATGAAAGTTTAAGCTGTAAGTAACACAGGGAAAAAAACAAACAAAAAACAATGGCAAATGAGAAAAATATGGGAAAAATTCCAGTCTCTGTCCTTGCTCATGGCATTCCCACTTTCAAACCCATTTTTCATTCCTTTCAGCAGGGAAACATTTATAGTTTACAAATACTACATTAGTAATGAAAACCACATTAAGGCAAAAAGAAAAGGGGGGTGGTGTGAAAATAAATAAGGTAAGGAAAACAGGATTGGAGATTTTTTTTCTCTAAGAGACCTGAGCAAAAATCAAGCCAGAATTTAAAAATTTGTCCCTACAAGCATAAACTATTGTTATTATTATTGCTTTATTAACATTAGTCCAATCAAATTGCATAAACTAGTGTTCTGTTTACCTCACATCAAGGCAGTCCTAGGCTGATCTTCAGGATCAAGAACCTAAAATTCATGCCTTACACTTTCCAACACTTTTCAAGCACAGTTTTGCTGTTGATGGGGACCTGATCTGGCATCTACTTTTAACATCAGCCATATTGGGGGTATCTCTGCTCTAGAGTGCTGGCAATCAGAATACTAATTAGATCAAATGTAGCACTTAGAACGTACCTTTTGAAGGGACCACACATACTCAGTGTTTTTTATTCAACTGTTACACATTTGAAACTGTAAAGCAACAATGTGCACTGAATTACTGATGGGAAGATCACATATTTTTAGTTTTGAAGAAATAAAAGCCAAACTGTTGTGTGTTTCTTACTCTGCAGTGTTTCACGTTCATTTTTTTTTTCTGTCCAAGGCATAAGATGATAATGGCTCACTTAGGTTGTGATGTTCAAAGCAAGCTCAGCTGTATTTAGTGCTTTTATTAATGAAGGAAACACTGAAGTCTTCACTTACCCTGGCTTTGTTCTACTATTTTGTTGACATCATCAACCCTAAACTACTAAAGATTTACTTGGTAACAGATGTCAGAGAGCATATGGCAGTGAGTATGGATAAGGAAGTCTCATTTCAAATGCTATTTTGAGAAACAGAATGACTACTGATTGATAATTATAGCTGAATTCCTTTATAAAAGGATCTTGAGACCAAAGCTGTAGGATCATTCAAAAGCAAACTCCTGAAGAAGTCAAAGGTTTACTGAGAGCAATAGGAAGAGCTTTTGACTGTACAAAATGGATGAAAAATGGAAAGAAAAAAAAAAAAAGAAAAAAGAGACTGGAATAGATCTTGTGGTGTCATAATGGTCAAACAGTGAAAGTAAAAACTGCTTGTAGTGTACATACAGAGAATAACCATGCCTCGCTCCACTAGCTGTCTGGGATTCATGACAAGCCAAAGGCTTGGTAGCTTCAGGCAGGGTGCACAAAGTGGCAAGGAGCTCTGTGGAAATGAAACTGGACAGTGAGCGACTTTGTTGTGTTACCTAAAAGAGAGAGAAACATCTCAAAATCTGGTGAATTAGAAGTTAGACACCAGGGGAAAAGTGGACCCTTCACTTTCTGATTTTCTGTTCAAATGAACCAATTATTTTGCTGACCTCAGGGTCCGAATTTCAAAGGGGGCTGAAGACAGGCTTAGGCCTGCTGCTATGGCAAATTCCAAAATACCCAATTACTGACCTCAGAAGGAGTCAGCATTCCTGAGATTAGAGTCACTGGGAGTTTACTTCACAAACTCACTTCTAATAATATACTATAGAGCAGACACCATTAACCTGCCTTTTTCAGTTAGCAAATAAGATATGTCTCAAGGCAAAATAGTTATTAACAGCCAGTGGTAGGAGTTACATCTCTAATTGGAAACAGCAACATCTGCAGGGGAGTGTAATAAAAACATATAACAAGTAAATGTGTTAGTGGATTACAGGGACTCTAGGTAATCATTCCATAAAACAGCTTTAGCAGAAACAATGAATATTTCAGGGTTTCATAGATCCACACTAATTCTGGGCACTGAAGAGTATCCCAAGGATTAGCTCTCTTCTTGCTGGCCAATTTGACCAGCATTATATTGGCAGGCTTCCCAGAATTCCTTATTATTTGCACGGCATTTATTTTGGTGTTTACACCATTTTGTGGCAAGCTAATTCTCTTCTTTTCCCCCAACTGATGTCAGGATGCTGTTCAGTAACAAAGGCCTTTCACGTCAGCTGCCTGAGGTAGAGCTATTGTGTCCCAGATGTCAGTTACACTAAGACATCTTTAGGTCTAAGTTATTCTAATATGAGTGACCTGCTGTTTCTATATACAAAACTCTACCACTTCTTTTATAATAAAACACACAAGGCAAAAGCCTGAAAGCTGAGCACCCGCTGAGCACCCACAAACTCCTGCTGAAGCCTATCAGTATTGAAGATATAGAAGTTGAGATATTTAAACATACAGAAAAAGTTCTTCATTATTCTCAGTGTCGAAGGACATTCCCTTCTGCATCAAGCTCTACTTGACACAGTTGGAGGAGACTTCTAGACCTGGTGTAAAGGGAAACTCTTACAGAGTTTTTCCCAATTTCTCCTTTTAGATTTCAGTCACCCCTTCCTAAGTCAACCTATGTGCCCTGATTTCAGGTGACTGTAGACAGTCTGTAGTTTACAGCTCTCCTGTATACTGCTCTAAAGTTCATCTTCTTTTTTGAACTGAATTTGATTTTGTGGATGGCAATGTTAGGCCTTATAGCATGACTTCCCAGCTGTTGGCGGTTCTGTGGTCTAGGGGCTCTCTCAAGATGGACAGAAAATGTGTAATTTCACCACGTCTTCAAAATGTGCTGAAAACAAGCTGTGTTCGCACTTTCTCAGATGTGCACTTTCTCAGGCACATAAAGAGGCGGTTATGTGCCTAGTCGTTCACATTCTACCTACAACACGCTTTAAGCCTCCTCAGGATAAAAAAAATAATCAGATCTTTACCACATCGGATCTCATACAATTTTTCATTGTGACATTTGGAAGTGCGCAATATATCATTACAGCAGAGGTTGATATGAAGAAAAATATCCTTAAAAACACAACCTGCTACATGACCACTAAAGTGGATCAAGAGTTTCTGCTAATAGAGACTTTACCAGAAGGGTGTCCTGCAAAGACAAGACTACAAATTTCCCCCCAATTTTTTTTGTGTTCTGTTTTCAGAAACAGCAGTATGGTAGATAAGCAGGCACCCCCACTTTCTTTACGACTTTTTGCTTGTTATTGTCCAGAACCAGATTATATTTCCAGCACCTTTTATTGCTGTTTCGTGCAAGCCCTATGGAGGTAACAGCCCACATCTGTTCAGCAAAAGCAGGCAAAACTATTCCCATGTTCAGACAAGGGATAGGGTGGGGGAAGCATCAATTTCCTTGTCCCTGCAGTCGTGGATGGCGATGAAGCTCACATTCTCAAGTTTTATAAAAAAAGACTCCCTCCAGGAACATCCTAAACCAGTCAGCCTGCTAGGGGCATATGTTGCAGCTGACACATCTCGGGGCCTCTTCATTTTTTATTACCACCTTCTTATTTCTTGTTAAATGAAGTTTGTGTCAGTAGGATTACCACAGTCATCACAGCACTATTGTACAGTCATTCACAATTTAGAAGGTGAAACACTGAGGCAGCTCAGGCCTGTGGGGACTACTGGGCAACAAGAGGGGCACATATCTGCCTTCTGTTTCTTCACGTATCTGCTCTGAGCTTTGCACAGATAGCGATGCACTCTTGCTAGATGGATCACTTAAATTTACAAGCTGTAAAAATAAAGCTAAAACCCCAAAATGGTTTGAGAAGCTGATGAAATGCTTATTAAGCCTCTAAATATTCCAGCTGCACTTTCAAGAAGCTTTGGCCAAAGCAGATAGAGCTGGTTGTGTTATGGAGAGGTTCCCATTGCACACCTTTCAAATATCTCTGTCAGAGTCTATGGATCTGGTGAGAGTTCTTCATGCTGCTTGGAAAGCATGGTAACAGATACTGGAAAGAAGAGATGTTAGTGATGTGCACAGTATCCTGAGCATCAGTTCTTATTGATGTGAGTTTTCCTCTAACCTCCAGAATATGGAGGATTTTCCTTGCAGTTTTTGCCTTGTTATACCCAGATCCTCATTCCCAGGACAGGGCAGAGTAGGTAGAAGCACACTGATGGAACTGTCACTCTGCTTCTAATGAACTGGGGCAGAAATCAGCCACTTTAAACATTTTAAAAATCAACAACAAAAATTCTTCGAATCTATAGCCTACCCTAAGCATGTACTGTAGTCAAATTAAATCCCTAATAAAGTATCTATGAAATGAAAAACAAACATGTTCATCTTCTGTAGTCCAGGCCTCCCCTAATAGAAAATGGCTTTATTTCAATCGGCCACATGTCTGAGCTGTGGTTGTTCTCAAAAGTCTGAATTCCCTTAAATGGGATCCATCCGCAAACGGGGCACTGTTGTTTCTCTTTCTGCAGACCTACATGACAGTTACAAACAGCACAAAAATAAGCTCAGTCTTGCAACACTGAAGTCCTCTTCAGCCAGGCTGAGCCCTTCCAGCTCCAGATGAAGACGTTCAAACACTTGGAGAAGTCAGCAACTCTGGAATGCTCAGCACTGCTCTGTCAGACAAGGGATAATGGTGCGGTGAGGCATTTAGACATGTCAGCAGCACTGAAGGCAGCTTTGAAGGGCAAAGTCCCTCTAAACCACCAGAGTGGTGTAGAGAGCTGCAAGTGGGAATCACAACTGAGCCCCAGAGCACTGCGAGCACTGTCCTTAAAAGGGAGAAGCCAGGCTGACTCCTTGCCATCTTCCACCTAGTTGTTCTGCTATTACAGACACTCAGCGTGACACAGCAAAATAGAATGGGTGAATGGTTACAGGGCTTTAGTGACATTCATTTCTATTTAACTCTCTTTGCATTAATTGGGAGGTTTAAATAGGCCCCAATGTGAATATGAATTGAGTCTCTCTGGGGTTGTTTGTTTGCTTCCCCAGGAAGTTTTGCACAGCAGACACAGAGCTGTCTCCTATTAAAGCTTCATCACACCATGAAAGACAAAAATGTTGGAATAACTGATGGTCTGTAATAGATGGATTCTCCTGACTGCTGTATCTCACCTTTCTCCAGGATGCATAAATGTAGGGCAGATAGCTAGAAAATGTTACCAGAACTTATCTCAGCAACCTGTTGGCTCTCTACAGGCTCATGCTGTTTACACATGGTAGATCAAGGTGTTTAAATTTTTTTCAATTTTTTTTTTTCCATTCAGCCATTAATTTCCTAGATTTTTACATATACACTGAGGAATTTTTTTTCATTTGTTCATTGTATGAAAGTTAGAAGTGCTAGGCCTTGTTATTTGTAATCATCCCTATGGAAATGTGCATTTGCATAGCAGACAAAGCCGGACATGTTAATTTAAAAGAAATATTAGCTATTTATGGTAGTTGAAAGTTCCCCATGATACTGGTGGCAACAGTTGCTGTTCATGGAGATGGCTCCTTTATCTGCAGTTTAAAGTGTCTTCTACGTTAAATAGTGAACCTGTCTGAACAGCCCGATGCACCTAATATGTCCTAATAACTATCTCTGTGTCACTCTGTGCTTTGGATCTCCCTCAAGACACCAGACTTTGTTTCTCTTACATCATCTCTAGGAAGGCAGGTGGATTTTAGACCCCCTCATAATGGTTATTCGTGTGCTAATTTCTTTCTGCAAGTCTGACTTTCATGCTCCATCTACTGACTTGCTGCATACACACAGCATGATCTTGGTGACATTGGTGGAAATTATGCTGTGGGCACTTGTCTTTGCAGTTGCTGCTGCATGCAGTTATCTGGAATGTAGCTGTCATCAAGTCCCTCATCTCTCTGTCATCCAGGTTCTGCTTTCCTCTGTGGCAGGTATTCTCTGTCTTTAATTTCACCACATGTCACACAGAGAGTCTCCTTTTGGGAATCATGGAGTTGGCACTGCATTCCTAAGAGGTCAATTTGGACAGCAGCTCTAGACAGGGATACAGCAAAATGTCTCACATCGTCATTTGGAAATGAATGACTCTAGAGATGAAAGGCACTGTTGCAGCCTTAACAGGACTGCTATTTGATATGAAAAAAACCAACAAAACCAAACAGATTATTACATTTGTGCTATATGATGCTTTGTGAAGTTAAAGAATAGTTACTGTTTCTTAGTATCTTAAAGCAACTGATTCTTCAGAAAGCCAGATTCAAAACTCCATAGCCTTGGTGACTATGAAGCAGGTATCCTTTATTGCAGCGCTGGGCACACGGGATCGCTCCTCCGAATGTGTGCACTGGTTAAAGCCAAATTTCTCACATTTATACAGATTAACTATACATATTCATTATAATTTCTAAGAAAAGGCAGGGTTATGAAAATTATTTCCAGGAAGTCATTTACATTAACTCCTCCCAGATAGAGCATGCTCAGTGATACTTAGGGGGTCTTCCAGTGGTCTTCAGGGATGAAGGCTGGTCGTCTTCATCTCTCTCAGTGCATGCTTTTTACGGTTTTCTCCATAGTTACAAAAACACATTCCTGAGCTCAAAACACATTCCTACACAAACTAGTTAGGAACCCCTTTTAACTGAAAACAAGATATACTCTGTCTCTTAATTGGTTGTTGGTCTCATTATTTATGACTCCCCTATCTTCACTAGCTTCAAGGCTAAGTTTTGTAGCCGCTTTCATGAAATAGCTCACACAGTTACAGCACAGCCATATCCTACTAGAATTCAAAACACCACAGGATAAGGCAATTCTTAAATGGAATCTTTGTGTAGTGTCCGGTAAGGTAGCTCTCAAAGTCTGGAGGAACATCACAAAGAAGGTAAGCAGGAAGTGAGGGGTACTCCCTTCAAACCCCATTTCCCAGGCTCTCAACAGCACACTTGCTTCCATCGACCTTTCCATCACCTTAAAACCTGAAGTGTCCCTGGCTTCACTGTTCCTGTGTGTGACACAGTAACTCTCTCCTCCCTCTGACACTGGGTCATGGCCAGGTGGGTGCCAATGTCCCTCACCCCTGGGTGCAGGAGCTCCAGGCAGGGGCACCAGACACTGAGACCTGCACCTGCCACTGCCTCACTTCCTGAGCCTCCCTGAGGGCCATGTGACCCAGCAAGTACTCCTTGGCAAGCATCCATCAGCCTTCCATTGGCATCCACCTCCTCCTCAGTTTCACCTTGCTGAGCCTGCCAGAGTTCCCTCAGGGAGCTGCCCACCTTTGTGGGTACATCTGGTTCTCCTCTGGGGCCATGCCAGTCCTCTGCCTTTGCTTCGCAATAGTGCTGGACGAAGAGCAAAGCAGATGGGCTCTGAGAGAAGGATCCCAGGGTTCAACTGCAACCAAAATACTTTTCCACCACAACTGCTCCTGTTGACTGGGTTGATCAGCATTATACCCTTGCTTCAATAACTTTCTGTAGCGTTCTTCTATCAGCAGCTTTTCAGGGGCTAGAAATGTTTGACTATTAAGACTTTAAGCTCCTTTTTGAATTATGAATACAGAAAAAATACAGACATTTTTGTTACAGCTTATGCCAGCCTAAGTTCTTATTTTCTTCCAGGCCAAAAAAAATTTTTAGTCAGCTCCTTCTGAACTTGGCAAAAAAATGCCACTGTGGCTGGAGGAGGTAGAGTGAACACACCAGTATATAGGCCAAACAAAGGCTTTCCCCAGGCATTACAAGGCCTGAAAACTGGGATGCCTGTTGCTTTGATTTTGGCACTGTCAGAGTCTCTTCCCTCCTGAGGGAGCAAGCCAGCCTGGACAACCATGCTAAGGTTGTGTCGGTATGCCTCTGTGGTCAGAATGCTGCCTGAGGCATTGGCTGCAGGAGGCTTCAGCTGTCACCTTCATGGTTTCATATTTTAGGCTGTTCTGTGAAACCTGCCTGGTTTTCAAGTGCTGCCTGATGCATACTCCTGGACTGCTTGGAAAACAATCCAGCATTTAGCACTTTGATAATCCACACCTTTGATTTCGCACCTTGAGCGACAACACCAATAAGTTGCTCCATTCGGGCTCGGGAAGGTGGGAATGAACACCTTAATAAAAGGGTGAAAATATAATGCCTGAAATAAAGGAACAAGAGACTCTAGAAAGACTGAATATGTCAAACTGCAGAAGTTACACTCTGCTACTTTACTGCTCCATGAGACACCCAGGTGTACCAAGTTCTCTGATTTTATGAATCCTGAGGGTGAGACCTGGGCTTGATTGGAGTTACCAGGAATCATAGCTCATGAAACCCATGACATCAGTGTTAGACTGCTGCTGCTTGTGACACCTCATGCAGCATGTGCTGCAGTACTTCAGGTTTGATTCTGTCCAGGTCATTTGCTGCACTTGTTAAAAAGCCACAGAATTTTGCTGACGATACAACTGTTCCTGATGGATCACCAAAGGAACCGAAGACCAAACTCACCCCTCTGAGGAGTTTGGGGCGGGGCGGGGGGGAGGCAGGAGGAGAGGGAGGAGTTGCTTGGGGATGAATTTTCAAAGGTAGGTCTCAGATTCCCTATCAGGTAGCCAATGGATTAACCAGTTATTGTGCATCAGCAGAGCTGTGGTAACTGGTCCTGCATGCATTTTAGCCCAGTCTAAACTTAAGCTAAACACATTAGCTTACTCTTTTGCTAAGGCCACTGATGTGACCTTGAATTTGCCATGCTCAAACCACTTGAACTCAGTTCCTTACAATCAGTGTATCTGTTTGTCAAATAGGATATGGATAGTCATGCTCCGGCTTAGATGGAGCATGGAACAGGAATACAGAGGGAGTGGGGACAAGAGGAATTTCAGGATGTGCCAAATTTAGGGCCAAAGCTGCAAGTAAAGAGACAACAGACCATCTCTAAAGAGACAAGAGCAGTATATATAAATGAAAGTTTATAGAGAAGGTGAGGTCAAGACCACAGGTTACCCAGAATAGCTGGATTTGGTGCATAGGAACCCTGGCTGGGCTGAGGCTGCAACCGTTGAACCGGCTGTGGGCTGACACATACGATACTTCTCATACCTAAAGTTTTTTGGCATCCCTGCTTATTGAATCTTTTATTGTGTTTCATTTGTTTCAGTTGCTTATATGACTTGAAAAGAGGACACCGGGTGATGTCTTGATAACATATGCAGGTGTCAAGACATCACTTATGGTATCTTGGAAAGTATAATTTTCCCAATTACTCGGATGCTTCTAATGGGTAGCAAAGCAGCTGTTTGTCTGTCTGGTCAAATACAGCAGCACAAAAATGTGACTCGATTCCTACAAGACCTTCCTCCCTCAAAATCCCCTCTAGATTTTCAGGCTCATACAAACTAAAATCTTGTATTACTTCCTGTTATGCAATCACCACAAGCAAGTGGTAAATTTGTCTGAATAACTTTCATTTTATGTATGTGTGTATATATATAAATGTTAGGAGAAAAGCAGGAAAGAGGAGAACAAAAGTGGTGAAGGATCCCTAAGAAAGCTTATTGAGTGATCCCCATTCTGATCAACCCAGCAGCACACAGGGAGCAAAAAGGAGATGTGACCTCAGCTGTCAGAAAGCCTGGTTAGAACTGCAGGTCTTTCACAGTGATGTGTGTTGCATTGCATGGAGGGATGAGGATGAGGATGTAAAAAACTAACACATCCAAATAATTTTCCTTGCTTTCATTTCAGGCGGGAAATAAGGTAGAAATAAGATATTAAATATAGATTTTAATAAAATAATTAAAATAATAATTAAAATAATAAAATAGATTTTAAATAGAGATATTTAAAATGTAAGCTGAGCAGCAGGTCCTCAGGTAGTGTAGATCTGCCTTGCTGTGGGGCTGTATAAACATCAGACCAAACCACCTGAGGCCTTGAAACAAAACAAGTAGGAAGTGAAATTACAAGTCTATTGTAAAATATAAAATGTAAACAACCAACAACAAAATGAAACAGAACCACAGCGTGCGATGTTGATAATCAGCTGGTGTTTTATTCAGAGCATCTTCTTAGTTCGTATAAAATTGCAGGTCACATTCAAGACAGTAGATTCACAGACTAGGATGTAATGCCATCTTTTGTACTCTCTGCTTATGCCTCAGTGGGAATCCAAGAGCAGAATTCAGCCCTAAGGGGCTAAAAATATTTATTTTTGAAACTCAAGCCCTGCTTTGGTTTTGGTTTTTTTTCTTTTATTTTTTTTCAAAGTATGACAAAAAAGAAGTTTCTAATAAAATGTGACAAGCACTTACTTTATTTTTTTTACCTCTCTGAATCTAAAACAAAGACAGTAACATTTTTGCATTAAAAGAAATTATTCCTGACAATTTTTATGTCAAGTTTGAGCTTGATGTGTTTTAAAATGGGCAAGTTTCAAAGCCCTAAAAAAATGGGGTTTTATAATGGAAACGCTGACAGACCCTTAACTACAGCAGCGTTGCTGGGCGCCACTCTAATAAAAGGTGGCAAGGATCCAGGAGTCTTCACAGCTGCATGTCTAAACTTAAGTATCTGACTATAGTTTGCAGGTCCTTGCCAGATCATAACTCATTTAATTCTGACACATTCCAGTTTATAATTGGTCTTGTACTAATATGTTCCTAACTTGTACCAGGGTATTTTTAATTTTTTTCTCCTGTAAAACAAGGCTGTTGCCCAAAACCAAAAATGCACTGACATTTGGCAACCAAGCAAGCTTGGTTTTTCTCCCCCCTAGCCCCCACCCCAATCCTTGGGCTAAAATAATTCAAATGCTACAGGCCAGTGTCTGCAAAGGAAGCACAAACACTGAAACATTTGTAATTCCCAAGGCAGAAGAAATAAAGCAATTTCTAACTTTCTCCAAGCAAACTATTTTACTTGCCTTTAGCATCCAACAACAAAGCAAATTGTTCTTAAAATACATCAGTAATGCCTTGCAATTAGGAAATAATTGTAAAAGCAAAATAAGCAAACACAATCATTTCAGTACTTTGCCAAGTAATAAAATAGCTGTGCTAATATATGGAAAGTATAAACTTATTTATTTAAATACTTTTGGGTGGCTGCCACCTGAAAACCAGGACATTTTGTGCAAGGATGCTCTTCCACAGCTTATTCATGTTTTGTGGTATCACCAATCCTTGGAACTTGACTGTTCCTTTAGATGCTGTGTTGATCATTACTGGCACTGAAATCCCAGCTGTTGTCTGAGGTTCTTGGTGGTTCATTTCCAGGATGATGCATCTGTCTGGCTAGGAATCCAGAAAATGCCCAGTGCTGATGGTGGTCTTGGAGTGGCCAGAGAAAGTGGACTAGAAAAGTGTGCAATACATCTTTCCAAATGGAGAATCTTATCGGCAGCATTCCAGAGAGTTTTCCGATCTCTTGGGTGGAAGCACTCAGCGCCCAGGTGGGAGTGGGATCTCTTTGTAGGTAGCTCTACTTTTACAGCAGATCATTGAAAGGCACCGAATTTCGGGTCAGAGTTACTCTATTCCCCTGCAGAGGGACAACCCTTCCACTCCTTTCTAGAAGAAGAACCTTAATCTTTTTTACAGCTAGGATCACAAACACAACCCAAATCAAAAGTACAGTGGGATTTTGCATCATGCTGCCTAAATTGAAGAGGAACAGAGCTCTTAAAATGTAATAAGGCTTTACAGCTGACCGTCTCTGTACTGGCTGTTCACAGAGATGTGAGTGGCTGCACTCAGCTGCCGATCCAATAAACTGTTTCAGTATTTATAGTAAAACACAGGATTATGCATTTACATTTTATCAAGTACAACATAAAGAATGCAAACAGAGAACTCGGATGATGATAAGCATTAAGTCATTGTTATGGCCTTTTTCTTTGATGGTATTTAAGGATAAGGAAGATAATATACTTGCATGGTGATCAACATTATATTTCTAGTCCTTCAAATCCACGGTTTTGAGTATATGAATAACTGGAATTGTGGAAATTCCTTTAACATATTGGCTCCCTAACTTTCTGTAATTCTTGCAGTTTCCATTAGCTCCCAAGTGGATGAAAACTTAGAACTTTTCCTAACCAATTCACGGAGAGAAAACAACGTGGACAAACTCCTTTCACCTATGACATGGGGCCTTGTGAAGGTGAAGAGAGCTAACTTTCTGCTTCATCATTGACTTTATTTCATTTAAAAAAAAAAAAAGCTTCACATTCACTTAAAATGCTGCCACTCTTTTTCTGATTGAGGGCCACAGGCACAACATGCAGCTGCTCATCACCCAGCCCAACATAAACTTTATAGCCTTCAATTAAGCTACAAGCTAATGTTTGACTCATTCCAACAAGTATGAACATAGATGCAGATGACAATAGGTGATAGTTCTGCAATTTTCAGAAAAATTAAAAAAGAAAGAAAAGAGAAAAGGAAGCAACCAACAAGAGTTAAAAAAAAAAAAAATCCAGCTCCATGTTTAAAGAGGCTTTTGGCACATAACCTGGAAGATTTGACTTCTATTAATATATTTTCCATTTCCCAAATTACTGCTTTAGAAAGAGAAACAACCTGACAAGTCAGAAATATGGTTTTACCTCCCTGCCCAAAATTTTTTACCCAGAAGCTTAAGTTTTTACTACTGGCAGAGTTGTGTTAACTTAATTTCTACATTATCAAGAATTAAAAAATTCTCTTTTTTACCTTGTAGCTTGTTTAAGAGTCCAACTGCCAGGCTACAAATCACTGCTGTAACAGGAATAAATGATGGATCTACCATACCTATGATGTGCCAAGCTCTACACTGAACGGAAGGAAAACAGTCACTCTTATTGTCTATGAAAAATTCAGTGCATTGGGCTCCAAAATACCAGACGTTTTTTAGGTACAAATTAATTTTCTTAGTATTTACTAAGAAATTATTTATTTATTTATGAGTTAAAACAGGGTTGGTACTATTTTAAAACTATCTTTGAAGAAAGTTGGCACAAGGGTCAGACCTTGATTGGGTCTGAAATGATCTGAATGGAATCACAAAAAACCCTTCAAAAATCATGTCACACACTGGATTTCTAATGTTTAAACACCTATGCTCCTGTGGGTTGACAGCAACCTCTCTCCCTCAGTACTTTACCATTCTTTTTCAAAATGTTTGCTGCATATGCTGTCAAAAATATTTCAAGTATCACTGCGAAAATGCATGCCTGAAACAGATCGAGTATCCAAAGGCGAGGCCCACCTATCCTCCTTTTCCATCTGGGTCCAAATTCTGTATCTACCACCATGATAGTAAAGACACCACAGGTGAGACATAGACACTTGATTCTACCAAAGACATCATTCAGTCTCTGAGCTATCCTTGCAGGCCTCACAGAAGAGGCACTAGACATAGAAGAGGTCCTGATTTTGTACCCTGGAAGGTAATGCCGGGTATCTGAGCGGTCAGTAGGCTCCCACATCAAGGCAGATGTTGGGACTCTTATTCTGTTAGACAAGTTGTAGCTGGGATATCCAGAGCTCAGACAAACTGAGCTTGAGGCCTGCAGCTTCTTCCCCTCTGTCATGGAGGAACAGAAACAATAGGGAACTCAGCATTTTTACCATGGCTGCCATTGCACTTGCTGAAGAGCAGAGGTTTCCAATATTTTTCAGGTCACCAGGTTGCTGCCAGAACTCTAATTGGAAGAAATGAAACATTGGAAAAAATACGCAAAAAAACCCAGGGCTTGTAATTTTGAGCTCCCGATAGTTCCCTTGCTCCAGGCATTATTGTTTTAGTCAGAACATCAATAGTTATTTAATTGCACAAACAGTGTTATATACACTGTAATGGATGATCACAGAATGAACAGAGGACAAAGAACAGGCACTTTCCCTCTGCCCACTGCTCCCTCTCCACAGTTCTTTGCCATTTGGCTCTTTCAGGGCTGTCCTGTTGGTTTTCTACAGCTAGCAAGTCTGATCTCCCTTCTGAAAGAGCAGAGTCTACATATTTGGGGCTTTGAAACCTTCATGTACGTGATCTGAAGTTCCCCTCTGTAAATGACGTTCATATTCTTTTTTGTTCTTTGTTTTCTTAGTGAAAATTAAGATTGATGCAAGGCATTTGAATAGTCAGGAAATGTGTGTCTTGGAGTTATTCATTGTCTCTCCTCTGAAATAGAAAATTTACTACATGGAAGTAGGACTAACTTTAATCACAAGCCTTCATGTGAAAGACAGGGAGACATACTGATTGACTAAAATATTACTTGGCAATCATTTTGTCTTCAGTTGTGGATTAAATAATTATGTGTGCTTCATTTTTCAATCTATCATTAATATTTCTTTCTTTAATCTTTCTTTTTCCTGTTTTGATTTCAATTTGCTGTTTCTGGAGACTTTGAAGGGAGAGCCAAAATTACTATCATCTAGAATGATCAGCTGTATGAGCAAAAGTACTCTCCCAGCACTTGTTGGTGATTTTTATTTCCTTTTCTGGCACTCTGTTCTCCACATACACATGCATGATGTGGTGTGTGTCCAAGTCCTCTTCGAGGATGAAATCCATGTCTGTGGATAGAAAAGCACAGCTCTCTCCTCCTCCAAATGATCTCAGTTTCATGTGTAACTTTTGCCAAGACAATGATACAATAAGCAAATGTGCACAGGGAGAGAGTGCAAAAGACTTCAGAGCTGATCTTGAAGATGAGGAAAGATCCTCTCTCCTCTTACTTAATCTACTCTGAATTCTTTGTTATAAATGGGGCTGCAAGACTTCATAACATTGAAAGCATGGTATCTGGTCTGTGCTTGTCTGAACTTTTGCTGAGATTTCTTCAGCTCAAGTCAAGAAAATAAGTCCCAGACATGTTACCACTATTGCAAATAACTGGTGCTGGATTTGCTGGGTCATGAAGTAGAAACCCAAGACAGAAGGAATTGGTGTCTGCAGAACCATTTATGAGTTGAGCTTACCAGATCTTTGACTGTACTGTATGCACATTTTCCTGACATACTGGTTTCCAGGGAGAAAACCAAACTGAGTCTTTTCTAGACATGCTGGGGGGCAGAGGTGCTGGTCTGCTCTGCAAGACAGCATTGAGATGAGCACTGTATAACTGAGCCATGCAGGCAACGGAGGGGCTTAGTCATATTTAAACACCAAGAACAACCGCATGAGAGGAACAGGCAATTCACCTGCCTGGTGGGCCTCTGCAAGCCATGTCTCTGCACCTGCTTTGTGTTTCCACAATCACACAGCCCTCACTACCACCACACTCCGGTCATCCCAGTGTCATGGACTGAGAGGCTCTCAGTATTTCTCAAGAGCTGTTGGACCCCATCACCCCCTCATGCTCCCAGGGTAGTGCCTCTACTCACAGCAGCCTCTGTCCTGCCCTGAATGGGTCCGTTTGTCCCACCACACTCATAAATGCAGGTGCTTCTGCATTGCTGATGCTTTATGGAAAGGGAGCTCAACTTAAGTAAATATGCTGTACTTCTTAATTGTAGTATTTTACTGTGGGCCATGATTAAATAATTTTCAAGCATCATTGAATCATGTGCAGGTTTGTTTTCCAGTTTAATGCTATTAGTAACCAAAGAGAGTTTTATATCCAGACCATATGGTACAATAGTCATAAGCAAAGGAAACTCCCTAAACCTTTACAACCTAAAATTACACTTGCAAAGCATTTTTATCACATATCTTATTTAAAGTGGGGTACAATGTTTTTTTCTGGAGACTAAGGTGACTTCAGAATCTTCCATTCACATTAATTTCTGGTAGAACAGAGTCCAGGGAACTGTGAAAGAGCAGATGTTGTCCAAATGGGACTAATTTACCCTGACTGTTATTTTAAAACATAGTGAATGCAAATACAGCATTTAAAATTGTTCATGTCTGTGGCAGTACCTTTTACTGAACTTGCATTAACACTTTTAAAGGTACAGCAGTCTACAAAATGTAGTGATAACTTTCCCAGGCCCTCTGAGAGCTAGAGCTCCTCCTTTAGCCTGGCAGTTTTTGCTTTTGCAATTACTATTTTTACAACTATAGCATCTGTGCACTTTCAGGTACACTCAACTTCAGCTCTGAGAATGACATCTATAACATTCTAAGCTGGCCAAAACATATGTAATTTTCATTATGGTCTGTTTCTTCACCTTATTATTTCTTCACTCTGTATCAAGAATAATAGTCACAGTTGTTTTGTGGAGATGTTACTTTTTTTGACATCAAAACTCCTCTTTGCTACTTCTTTCTAAATTTTCCATGGAGGAACAAACATTTCCTGAGACTGTGGTGACAGGGCAAGGAGAAATGGAAACCACTGGACCTTTGTCACCACATGGGAATCCCACGCAGGGCAGCTAGGGAGTCTTATCTCTCTATCATAGAATTCCCAAGACCAAAAAAAGCCCTTGAAGGGAGCATGCAAACTGTCTGCTTATGTTGCATTAGACATCTGACCTAATTACACAGAATTACCCTGTTCCTTGGAAGTGCCTGCATCTCTGTGTTGGTTCTGTAAGGAACGTAATGTTGATCCTCTGAATCATACCTAAGTGAGATGTCCAAATTTGATGGTGTGAATAACTCCTTGGTGTAATAAATAAAACTCCATGTAACTTAGTATTGGCAGGAGGTGTGTTCTGGTAGTAGTCATGTTTGCTGTTCCCAACAAAATAAACATGACTCTTATATCGGACTTCGTTATGAGAAGGCATACTCTATAATTTCAGAATCTCTTTCTACAAATGCTGTTAACTTTACTTAGCATTTCAGCTTGTTCACTCACTGTCCTGGACAGTAACATATGCGTGGCCAGAGTTTGGAAAAAGGCATCTTTCTAGGCTTCTGCCTTGCACACCAAGAGTTCAGTTTTAAAAGGTTATTAATGATGGCTAATGTCTCCAATTTTGATTTCCAGCTTAAGACACTGAAAAGCTGTCTGACCTTCAGGAGGCAAAGTTTAGCATTCCCTGAAGGCCAGTCTCCTTTGCAATGTCTGAGGCAGAATATCACAAATCACTACTCACTTCTGAGATTTTTCTTCCTTTTGAGCTCTGGTTAAAAAAAATGAAATGTGCTCTTAGACTTGTGGTCTGCTATAGGATATAGTAGTTCCAGAGATCTTCCCTGGTCATTCTCCTGCACTACAACTACATCGTTTTCAATCCTAGCCTGATCAACTGATTTATCTACCAATCTTATCTCTGAGATGACTCATGGTGCCAGAAAAAAAAATCTGAAAGTTACATAAAGATTAACTTATCTGTAGATTATTTAGCAAATGAAAATATAAATGAGAAAAAAACATGGGGGGAGAGAGAGACAGAATGTTCTCTCAGAGTGGAAACAGAAAGCCACTTTTGAATAATGGGATTTGAAGAAGTGAAAAAGCACTTGCTTGCTGAAAAAGCACTGGTCTGGCTTTTCCTTGTTTTGGATTGACTAATTGCCTTGGCATCTATTTATTTAGCTAGTGGTAAGGGTACAGTTTTTGTGTTCCATCCTTTTCTCCCTTGCTGGTTAAATCATAAAAACAAAGTGCCAAAAGCACTCTTGTCTACCCCATGTATGTTGAAGCTGGTTTCCTGCTGTGTTTTACCTTCTGTATTTCATATGCTGAATATTTGTCTCCAGACAAAACCCAAGCAGCTAAAGGGCAGTGTGAAACTCCCACTTAAAGCCCAAAGAGCATCCTCAAAGATTCCAGTTGAGCACCATCAAAATAGAGAGCAATGGGCATGCTACCTTTCTCCTGGTTCTCCTCTATTGCTGGAGCTGAGAGAGAATAGCATATTGAAGTTCCACTTCAAACTATTGACCAAGGAGGAAGACTGCCTGAGAGCTGAGAGAATCCTCCCTGATGTTACCTGCATTCCTTTGTGTTACTGTATGGCTACTGGGTCAGGTTTGCAGAGTGCAGGTAGGCTTCTCTGTCACATCACGAATGTGTGGAAATCTTAAGCAGCACATCTGGGCTTTAAAGATAATAATAATTTTTAAAAGTGCATTAATATGGAGCAGAGCTTGTTTTATGCATTCCAGGAACCTACAAGAGTAGTTACCTTAGAAAAGTAGACAGACAGAAGGAGAGAGAGGGAGAGAGATAGGCACACAGGCAAGCAGACATTAGAAAATCTGTCCTTGACCTTCATATGGCAAAGAAATTCTTTTTCTTTGAGGTGGGGGAAAGTCAATCCCTTAAGGGAGAACAGAGGAGGGGAGAGAGGTAATAAGGAAATGAGTCAGACATAAAGAATTGTTGGCAAATACAGACACTTCGTAGGAAAAGAGGACAGTTTTCAGCTGATCTAATGTAAAAAACCCACAGATAATATGTGCCTGGTTTTTATTTAGTCCCCCTTGTAGCTAGAAATATTACAGTTTAATAAATGGGGAAAAGGTGAGAAGCAAGGCCCTTTTCTCTCTCTTCACTGCTTACCCACATCACCCAAGGGAGCAAGTTGAAGGTCTGAAACAGTGTTTTTCTTTGGCTTTGGCTATTTTTTTTTTCTACCTCCCCAGATAGGAGCTTTGAGAGGTAGTTCCACTGTAACCATTTAAAAAGAGGTAAAACATGTGGTTTCTTCATAGGGCTGTTTCCAATCAGGTCGAGTTAACTTGCATAACTGTATAATTATAATGATGAAAACTGATATTTTATTTTAGATTTTATTAACTGAGGAACCCTGAAGTACTCTAGATTCATTGATAAATCCCTGAGGTCCTCCTTGCTACATAGGATGGTCAGCCTGAAAGAGCCATGGAGTTCTTCCCAATCCTTTCCAACGCTTAAATTAATCTCAGTCTGAGGCCTGGCTGGACATCTACCTAGATCCTAAACATTACAACCTAAACCACCCAAGCATAAAGCCTGTGGCTTGTTGGTATTGCTAAATCAAAGCTGCAGTTATGAACAGCAGAAACATTTGGGGCAGAAGTGACTCAGGTAGAAACAGCCATTATCAAAAATTAAGGAGGCTTTTTCATTTACTTGGAAACAAACTGTGCAGGGAAGACAGGAGGTTATGTACTCACATCAGCGTACAGCTGTAAGCTGTACAAATGAGAGATAGGGGTGGAAGATCTGTAGTTCATGAGAGATGCTGAGCTGTAAAAACACTGGTTAACTGATCAATGTATGGGTGTGAGCCTTTACTGCAAAGTCAGGATCTTCAGCCAGGGAATGCTTGTTGAAGCCAGTTTTTTCTGAGAGGTACTAACTGAATTTGCTGTTCTGATTTAGAGACTGAACTTACTTTTTTAATTTAACTCTTTTTAGTCTTGGGAATGAGAAACTGGGAGCTCATATGTATACTTTGGCCCCCAAGGAACAGACATGCCATACTCCTTCCAGAGATACCTGGATTGAAGAGCTCCTTCCCTGACAATGTTACTGGGATTTAAACAGCTGTGCAATTAAGTGTGGTTTATTAACCCCATTGTCCATAGGGCAATCACTGCAGTCCCATTCTCTTGTTATGTGGGTGGGGATTATTTCTTTATTAAATATATAGCTATATATATATTTGATCCATTGTACAGTTTGATCTGTAGCAGCTCTTCCAGAATTGATCTTTGGGGTGCAGACCCAGACTTGCCATTTGCAGAGTAATGCATCATTTTCAAAGTGATGTGCTTACAGCAGTATAAAGTTATTGTATTGGCTGTTCATGATAGGCTGGGGTGGGGAGGTGGGGGTGCAGAGGGGGAACTGTAGCCCATAGGTCCTGGCTGCCTTCCTCTGCCATGTATTTCATAGGAGATCAGACTAGGCTAGCCTTTCTTTGGCCATTCTGGCTTTGACCTAGAAGTCTGTGAGTTTAAGCTGTTGATAAAACTCCATTATCCTTTTTCTTTGCTATAGCTATGAAGAGATGTTGTGCTTAGATGAAGAAAGCTATGCATAAAGAAGAAAAGCCTTTAACCTTTTTCCTTGATGGAACACATACCTCTTGATGCAAGGTTTATCAGGTCAGACAGAATAAAGGCAATCCAGCCAAGCAGCAACCTCTCCCATAGTCCGTGATGTCGCTAAATATACCTAAATTATAACAGCCCTCTAAGGATGTCTGTATCTGTCTCAATATTCTGCATACATCACAGATAATGGCACCTTGAGAAATCAGTATTATTTCTCATCTTGGTTGCTAATAGCCAGCCCAGAAACTCTAAATATCAGAAAAAAAATTCAACGAGAAATTAATACTGCCATTGTTCAAAATGCATATTTCGTACTATAAAAATATTTCAAAATGGAAAACAGCTTCAAATACATTAGCAAATATATAGATGTGAAAACTTAGCTCTCTGTTTTCTCTACCAAAGGTTTACCTACCAGAGGTTCATTCCACTCCGTTGTCTTTTTAATCTCATTTGTTTGTGGAAAACATACTGAAGCAGATGACTCCCAGCAACAGAAATACTGATCCAGCTTGTGTAAGTAACTTTGCACTGACAGGGCTCCATCAGACTTGTGACACAGGCAGCAATCTCTCAAGATGAAACACGAATCGTCACGAATGCTAAAACCTCCAGGAAACAAGATGAGCTCTGTCCATCTCAGTGATTTCAGATGCATTCCAAAGCATTTCAGAGAGAAGAAAGAAAAAAAAAAAAAAAGAAAAAAGGGCTGCAGCATGCCTCTTCCAACTTCATATTATCTGTCATCATCTGGGATATTCCTTGAACTGTCATCTTGAAGCACATTGTAGATAGAGATGCTATTGATACTAGCAGGACTTCTGAACAAAGATGAAGTATGATAATTTTGGTATTTTTCTGTAAAGCTGAAGTTTCGAACTTTTGATTTACTGGTACTAATCAGGGCTGTCAAAAATAATCACAGAGATGTTTGACTTGTAAAAGAGTGGATAAGTAAAATATTCCTACAACGGCAGACACTGGAGAAAAGATTATGTAAAGCATATGCATTATCAACCTAAGTGCACATTGACTAGAGTTGCATTGCAAGTCACCTTTTAGAACCAGTTTTGTTTCCAGTCGTACTTGTGAAAACCTACTGAGGACAGTAAAGCTAAAATAAAACTGTCTGAAAACTACATTTGGCCCCATATATTCACTGAGCATCACAGGGTTTGTGCTTTGCTTTGTTTGACATTGCTGAATTTAAGGATATACTTTCAATCTTTCAAAGAACAATTAGAGCGTCAACATCTATATTGGAAGTTGCTGAAATATGGGCACTACTGTTCCATTTTCACTGAGGGTTTCTGTCTCCACGGAGGCATACAGATAACCTGATGCAGCAGTCCCACAGAATAATTTTAACTCTTGCAGCTGTAGACCCAGTGAATCAGCTCCACTGTGTGGAAGTACTGGGACGTGGCCTGCTGGCACCACATTATAAAGTTGTCACATTGTCCTCACTGGGTCCTAATTTTGTATCTTCATTTAAGCACAAAGACACCACGTTAGGAATTGAAGTGCTGCACCCCTGCCCTGCAGGTGCTTGCCTTGTCCTTACCGTCTTCCTTGAGCAATGGTAATTGGCCACTGAGATGGATGAGTAGGCTAGGTGGATCAACTTTGTACCATTCCTCGGAGTACCTTGTCATGGCAGGCACCCTCATGGGGCATTACACTGAAAGAGGTACTACTCTCATGGTCATGAAGAAACCTTCTGCAGATGAGTAGTTCCATTGATTTCAGTGCATATATTTGGTAAAATAAGGCAATTCAGAACTGGCTTGTGTGGCCATGTTTTTCAGGATAAGCAGTGACTGCCTTGGAACAGAAAATGCTACTGTTAAAAATCTGCTTATACAAGCGAGCAGGACAGCCAATCAGATATGTGACATTTCCATGGGATTCTGGCTTTAGGGCTACCTATCAAATGGATCATTAATGAGTCAGGTTCTGGCAAAAGCACAGGAAAGCCTCAGGAGAAAGGTGGGGAGATGAGCTGGCATTCCTGATGTTGGTGCCCCGACTTCTTGCCATGAGCCTCCCAAAGTGTAAAAGAGCAAACAGTGAACCAAAGGCAAGAGCATTGTCTGAGCACTTTCTCAGAAACTGTGTGAGTGTAGGACTCTTTTCCAAGGATCATGGTGGCAGAGTGCAATGTTACTCTGCCTGCTTGAGATCCTTTGCTGCCTGGCCTCTGTTTCTCATGGTGGCAAAGGAACCCTATAGCATCACCCTGTAGCTGCTGCTCCAGTTCTTCTTTCATACCAAGAAGAAAGATGCAGAAGCCAAAGGCAGACACATCTGCCTGCTCAGTTGGCAGTCTTTTACAAATGATAAATTATTACATGTTGGTTGATAATAGAACAAATAAAGGCCAAAGGTGAAAGGCCAGAAACACACCATGGAAAAGAAAGAACTTTTTTCCCAAAAGAGAGAAAAAAAGTAGGAGGGGACTTTGATGATGGAAAAGAGGAACAGGAGAAGGGAAACTCTTCAGGGAAAGAAAAGGCACTATTGCAGTATCTTGCTGAAAATGAGATGAAATTATTATCTCAGTTCTGCTTTTATTGTCATGCTTGGTTCTTGATGGAATAATGGATCCACAGAAATTGTCCTCTAAGATGCAGGTAAGAAAGCGTCAAATTCACTCCTGTTAGGTAAGCTCTTAAAAATCCAACATCACAATCTGAAGGCACCTTTTTCCTCCTGCAACTAATTACAGAATTTTCTTGTTAACTTGCATATAAAATGAAGAATTTATGTTTAAACAGTCACACATGCGCAGCACTAAAGTTTCAGAGCATAGCAAGTGTGGAAACATTTACAAAAATTGTTATTTTAATGATACCAGACAAAGCTGGTGTCTTGACAGGTCTCTTAGAGATTCTTACCCTGGTAATTACATAAAACTTCATCAATCTATATTTCTAATGATGTCATTATAATACTAAGGAGAAGTGCCAATGTCTGTGTTGGAGACACTTGTGTTTTATACATTATTATTCACTGCAAGAGATCCTATGATTTGTAACTCTTTCTGCAAAGGATCTTGGGACATCACCACTTTTCAAATTATGGGGCATACTGAAGAAGTCTCTTCTCTTTGGCAAGCTTGTGAAACTGGAGAACTGGTCTGAAACTCCATGTAATTTGATGACCTTCTCTCTTTCTAGGATGTGAGTCCAAGTAGTCCAAGTTTCTACTGTCACTGTCAAAGGCAACTGAAAAAAACGTAAACCCAAACCATATAATCTCTATAGCAGCTCTGTGATTATCTCTGTAGGCAGTGTGACAGCTTCTAAACTTTGCCTTATTGTCTTTTGGTTGCTCGTATCCATATGTTGGTCTTGCCTCAGTGATCATGTTGCTGCATCATTTTTATATTTCTTCTAGAGCAACAGAACAGAAGTTAGTGTGTTCGCTGCTGTAGTGTCCAAAGTAGTTCCCATTATCTTATGTCAACTAGGAACAAATAAATGATCTTACGGGTAGAGAAGCTAAGGAGTTCAGAATTTGGCCATGAACAAAGCATTTGTTTTGTCTCATAAAGCACAGTCCACTGCAACATCTTTTACTGTTATGCTGTCTATCCATTTTAACTGACATCGCTGGAGTCTGGGAAATGACAAGTAGGTCTCTAAGGAGTGGACTCAGATGTTGATTTTATTTTTTTCCTGGGTTTGTGTACCACATGATAAGAGAACAAACTAGAAGGTGATTCTGGCAGAATGAAGGATGTATTCAGTCTTTTGGTTCAAGTAGTTGTGTCATGATGTTTAATCAAAATAAAATGAGCCCGTTCTTCTAATTTTGATTTTAACAAAAAAGAAGAAAATAAATACCATGGGGGACTTTCCACTCATTTTGTGCCCTGAAGGTGAACATCCACGAAGCAGCTCTGGAAATTTCCTCACCTTGAGGCTTAAATAAAGTCTACCTTCTTTGCCAATTGCAATCCTTTCTTAATATGTCTTGATATACACTCACAGAAAGCAATTGATTGTTACACTCAGAGAAAACCAGTGTAAGAGAACAGCTTTAATTTTTTCCTTCTATTCACAGAAAGTTATTTTAATGCACCGATAGGTATTTTTCAGTGTATCACAGTTACTCTAATGAAAGATATTACTTAAGTTAAAATAATTTTAAGCTTTGTCTCAACAAGAAGTTGAATTTAAGTTCTGATGATATTTTCTTTCTCTTCTTGAGCCATTTGGCTGTACCTTATTGCTTTTGGATTTTGGTATTCTATATTTTTCCAATGTCAGAATTTGAAATATTAACAAAGCACAAGATTTTTTATAAAGGTTTTCTGAGACTGGGACAGAGGAAACAAAGGAGAGACTTTCAAATTAAATTCCACAGGAAAAGGACTGCCCTGTTGACATGTTGTTGCAGGATCTTTCTTGAAAACTTCATCTCTGTAAAGGAGGCAAGTTGGCAACAGAAAACTGAGCAATGGGCTCATGCCATTAGGCTGAACAATTTGTCTCTATTACTTAGAGCTGCACAATATTTTGATGTTTGGAAAGACTGTGCAGATTCATGTGAGTAAGAGAAAAAAGGGAGTTGCAAACAACAGTAAACAGCATTTATAGTGTGCAGTAAATGAGAGGCCGAGGCTTCCTGAGGCATCTCAGAGTCCTTTCTTCAGCCACCTTTCCAAGGTGTGCCTGGTTGGGGGCACACAATGCTGTGATTCCTCATTTTCAGTTTTATGTGCTAGCTGCAGAACCAAACTGAGATGATCTAATTACTAGAAAAACACTGGCAATGTTCCATTGGTTTGAGAAAGGCACAGTCATAATGTTTTCACCCCAGCTTGGATGATTTACATTGCCTCCAGAAATTCTTACATGGTAAACTCACATAGTCATTGTGGCAGAAAGGCACAAACCATGTGAAGAAATTTTTGGGGCTTTTTTTTTTTTGTGTCCTCAGAACCATAATTTGAAGTGGTGCTTCATGAAAAGGAAGGTGCTGCTCCAGGAACAATCTATGACTTCTGAAAAATCTCTGAGCTGGAAATTGGTTCAAGACACAAGTTATCACTGGCAGACCTTATCTATATGCAGAGAAAATATCACCTAGAGCTTCCCTGAGATTGGCCCATGTTCAACATGTCTTCACTGATTACATATGTTGCCTGCAGCTGCGTTTTGATTACACACACTGTATCCCCAAGCTCTCTTGGAGGAGAGGGTTACACAGAACATGCTGTTCTGTAGGAGCCTCCTTTTAATGAGAAGTCTGTCTTCTCAGCCATATCTGTCATACCAGACATAAATCAGTGTCAATATACCACTCCAAAAATAGTCTGGGCCTGCTCTACCTTCAGGCAGCCTTAAAGAGTCAGCACACACTGCCTCTGTCCCAAGACCTGGAGAGAGGCAGGTGCTTCTTCAGCACTGTTGAATTTATGGTCATTTGTCAACTGGAAAAGAAAGATGAGTTTCATGAAGAGGCAAGACCTTCCTGTATTTGACCTTGGGATGTTTTTTTCCTTTTCCTTTTTGGCTCTGTGTCTCTTACCAGTGGCTCTTTATGACCTTCCAGTCTAACTAATTGATTCCTTTCTCTTGTGATGCTTTTGTAATTGGATTGCAATAAATTATAACCTGCTGTTTAAGAATGTATCAAATATTGTTTTAACTTGTCTGATGCAAATACTTGAGAACTGAAGCCTGAATCATAAAATGACATAGAATTTTGCTGGTATTAGACAGACACTTAATAATTCTGCTGTCACATCTGCATAAATCCAGTATGACTCTGCTGGCCTCAAGTCCTTTCTCAGCATTTACACCACGGTGAGTGATGGCAGATTTTAACTCTTCATTCCTGTATTGAGATAGACGGACTACAGGCCAAGATACACAGACTGCATTGGGAATGCAATGAGTAATGCTACAAAATAATTTGAAGACACAAAACTGAAAACAGTGATGGTTGTCTGAGGATGTGGTATTCATGGAGAGCAGTGGCTAAGAAGTACCCCTTGCCTAGGACCTAGTATTGCAGTGAATATCTGCCCTGAATAAAACCAGAAGTTCTTAACATATATTCCTCCAATCTTGGCAGCATGTTTTTAATTCTACTGACAGGACTAAGATAGTATGAACTTTGCCAGGCAAAGACCAGATTTTTCTCAAGGGAGTAATCATGTTCCCTATCGCTGTGAGTCAGTCTGGTCTCTGGACTGCCCCAGTCTCCTCTCTGCAGCAGACAGTCCAGCTGTGCCAAATTACATATCAAGGTTTTGGCAGTACAACCAATTTCCAACAGAAGACCAGAGAAGTGCACTTTTTATTTAAGTGACTGACTGGACTGCAACCATTCAGCTCTTTTATACAGGTTAGAAAAGCTTGTCTTTCAGATGATTCTTTACATGGGGACTTCTTTTTACATTGTTATGGCCACATACTGCTGGCAGTTGTACAGATTAAAACCAACACTATAATCCTACACATGCCCTTGACAGCACTGTCTACACATTCTACAAGTAATTGTTTTTTACTCAACTCTTTAGAATTAAATTTTTTTTAAACCCTAGAAACAAACTTCATGTTTTGTACCACTTTACATGGAACAAGGAGGTGTAGGCATTCTCCTTCTGCACTATTTAAACTCCTGGGTATGAATCATGATGACTGTACCATATAGAAGCAAGGATGGTCAAAGGCCGTATTCTTTCTCTCTTTAAAATGCCAATAGAAGTGTTAGGTTAATAGTGACCCATTGAAAACTATAGAACTTTACCTGAAGTGGTTGGACTTCAAGGTTTAGTAACTAAACCTGAAGAATGACTGCTTCATACACTTGTTGGAGATTCATTGCAAATCTTCCTTATAATGAGGAGTGGACAGGCTGGTACCTCTGGCTATATCCCAACATCATGGCTGGTACTCCTGGTGGCATGCCCTACAAGTCAGGTCCCAGCTAAGGAAACCCACCCACAAGATGGATTGCTGCTGTGTACCCAGTCCTCTTTTCAACACGGACCCAGAACTGCATAATGACTTGGTGCCACTGGTTTAGAAGTAACACCCAACAGTGCTAAGAGCAGGACTGCACCCATGAGACGCTATGTAAGCTCATAGCTCTTGTTCTAGTTCCTGTAGTTCGTGTTCCTTTTCTTTAACTTAGGATGTATGGAAAAGTACACATATACCTTTGACATATCTGGTACAACTTTTGACTGAGGGCAGAAGAAAAGGAAAGACAAATTTTACTGAATCCAGAAGGAAGAATTCTGCCAGGTTCTGTGTACTTCCAGGCTAAATTTGGTCCACCAAGATTTTCAGCAGTGACTGTATGATACAGATTGGGTTTTTTGAAGGCCTTTAATTTTTCCATGTATCATATCCAGGTCTGCATTTCTATTTACTGGGTCTAATTTAGGAATATCCTCTGGTTTTTTGTCCACTTCACATACAACTTGGAAAATAAATGGAAACAGGCACGACTCAAGCAATAAAAAGTTCTAAATAAGGAAAAGACAGATAGGCGGTTTTTGGAACTTTTAAATGAAAACCTGATACAGGAAGAAGAAATGAGGCTAACAAATAAACTTCCTATGTGTTGAAAGATCAAATGGAATCAAAAGTTGAGTAGTTAATATAACACATATTTTCTGCCTATGCTGCAGAACAACAGTACTCTCCTTGCAAGGAGAACAATCAGAAGGAGCCAGTAAAACTTATCGCTGCATGATTCATAGTTTATTCTCCATTGTTCACATTCATACGTAGCCAAATCTTCAAGTCTTGACCTACATTATACTCAGTCCCTGGCAAGACAAATTGACATTGGCCCTATATCACTGCTAGTGCTATAGCATATGAAATGTTAAGGGTGGTGTTTTTACAAGTACTGTTTCTTAGTAGCATGTTCAGGAATTTCATGGCCTTCTCAAGGAATTCAACATGTTGTTCACAGCAAAGGTCAAAAACCAGCCATGCACCTAACGTCATGTATGGTACTTTGAACTCACCCCTTTAGAAGGACTAAACCGAAGCCAAAGGAGCTCTGCTAGAGAAAAGCAAGGTTTCAGGCGGGGGTCCTATAGAAGGTATTTAGTTTGTGAGCCAAAGTGAAATTCCTATGACTGCCAACCTGCCACATGCCCCGGCTTGTGTTTGACAGCCGTGCAGCGCTCTGTCTCACGTATCATCAGCAGAGATCTTGGAGCGGGAGCTGTGCTGACAGTCCCACCGGCAATGCTTGGGGTGCGGTGCATGTCATTCCTCTCTCACAGCAGAGTTGGCTGTGCAGCATGGTCAGTCGTTGAAACTTGCTCTGGTTGGTAAATAGAGCAGGAGAGACTTGCAAGATTCACAAGGAGAAGGCATTCAGTTCCTACTCTGTTTTAATGAGCACCTTCTGCACACAGCAGATGTTACTCCAAAAGCTCCCAAGCTTCTTGCAATGCCATGCACAGTGCCAGACCTTACTAGAAGGAAATATGAATTCCCATGCCATGCTTTTTGTTTCTGCAGATCTAGCCAAGTCAATGGAATAGTCATCCTTTTGATATTTGTAAGTTAGTACGGCATGTTCACTGTAGGAATTAACTGAGTACCTAATTACAGTGATGGAGAACTATTCTCTCATGGCTTAATTAGAATATTGAAATACTGTACTTAACCTCCACTAAGGGCTATGTATGTCTGTGTGAGCAGTCTTTCTTTAAAAAACAAAACCAAAGCATCAAAATCACACATGGGCTTATGTGTTGGTAAAAAGACATGAGCAAACTTGCATATAGTATGTCCTACCATGAAGGTATTTTCTGTGAATTGGGCCGTAAGATTGCAATTCTAAGCAGCCACACAATTAATTCTTCAGTTATGCAGTCCAATTAGGACAAATGCTTCCTTTCTAGTTTAATTAGAGATGGGTAAGCTCGTTTGAGCTTATTTGTATAAAATATGTGCTCATTAAACAAGGCCTGGATTTTGTTCAGCTTGTTAGAAATGTTGTGAAAAAAGCGCTTTCTCACACTGCCACTGGCCTTTTTAACCCTTTAAAGACCACAAGTCTGACAGTCTATCAGTTATCCTCAAAGTACAGTACACTTCCTTCAGCCAAAAAAAGAAAAAGGGTGATTGTGCTACAGTCAGTGTATTTGTAAACTTCATGCTGCCATGGAGATAAATATCTTCCACCCTCAGATATCACTCATTGCAACATCCCTCCCTGTAGGCTAATGCAACTGATGATGGGTTCATAGGGTTTGCTAATCTTCTTTTCAGAACTCCCTGATAGCAGAATGAAAGAGAAACTCTGGGGCTGATGCACATCCTGTCTTTGCTGAGAAAAGAGCAGGGGACCTATGAACCAGTATGTAAATGTCTCTGCAGGGAATGAAGTAGAAAGATTAACATGAAAGCCATACAGTATGAAGCCACAAATGGCATAAAGTCAGTTGAATTGTCCCAAGCAAGGACAAAGCAAATGGTACAAGCATACTGTCTTCTCCTTCCCTCCTCTCATATTATTTCTTTTGTGAGTTCATTTATTCAGCAGAGAGTGGTTCACTTCTGTGGTGAAAGCACCTGCATGAATCTTGTGCTGAAAAATGCCCAGAGGTATGACATCATTTATTCAAACCATAGCTGCAAAAAATCAAGCCCTCTGTGCTTGTGATAAAGGCAGATTTTCTCCTGACATGGTCCTTTGGCCACAGGTGCTCAAAATGGGAGGGAGAAAAGTTTAGGCCACCTTCCAGGCTACACATGGGCACACAGAAATGAGGCCTCACCACCGGAGAATCAGTCTGAAAGCACCCAAGCCTTGGCAGAAGCCACGGCGCAGGGGCAATGCCAGAGTAGGAAGTGCACAGATGGCTAGAAAAGGCATGAGGGCAGGCTGTCAAAGATTAAAGTCTAATTTATCCCTCTCTGGGCTGCACACTCCTCCATGCTGTCAGCAAAATGGACAAATGCAAACCGCAGGCACACACAAAGTGGGAGATGGCAGCCTCAGCCAAACGAGCTCCAGGGCATGCCACAGCTATCTTACAAATGCAAATCCACCCCTTTTCTCCTGCACGTGAGGGGGATTAAGCATGCAACCAGTGTGCATTCAAATATTGTGTGAACAAACACAGCCCTTGGCCTTTGAAATCCTGGCCCCAAAAGCCTTCATTTTCTGCTGCAACGCAAGGAGCCTGGGTTTGCGAGGTAGTGAAGGAGGAGAAGGCTTAAGTCTGACTCCAGGTGATTTCCACCAAGCAGGAAAAAGCTGCTAGACTAAGTGAAGCTTGGATTTAGTTTGGTCCCCATTGTTCAAAAGCCAAAAAGAAACAGGCACAGCGCTGGAGTCATGACGGTCTTGGCCTAAGAGCTGCCTGCAGCCATTTTCAGGTTGATGAAACCTCTGACTCAGAAGTAAAAATGTAGCATATATATGCGAGATGGTGTTCTAGGTTGTGCATCTGGGACTACATCCAAAGTTTACTGAACTTAATGGGAACCTGGACTCCAGAGGCCACACAGTGGTACCAGCCCTACTGGCAGGGGTTTTAGCTTTCTCCAGTGCATGTGCTGAGCTTCTTACTGTCTCAACACCCATGCTCTCAGGATTGCCTTGTGGGCAATGCGCGGTGTGAAATAAAGACACTGTAATTTTCTTAATTTTATTTAACTCCTGCAGATTTACAATGACATCATGGTATTTATGATCTTATATTTTCACAGGTGCCGTGTCGTCATTTCTTAGTCTGAACAATTGCTTCATTACAGCTCACTGGGATTGGGTGGAGGGAAAATGCTGGTTTGGAGCTGGGACCTACTGGGACCTGTCATATTGTATAAAAAAATAATGACCAAATATAGACCTTTTTGCAGTCATGTGTCAGAGAAAAATAGCAGCAGAATCTCTTTTTAAGGATATGCTGATCCCAAGATAATTTTTGCTTTCAGAGGAAGATTTTCTAAACTGACAGCCAAAACGCAAAGGGGAGACTTTCTTAACTGGTGACCTGAAGAGTTAGCACAGAGCTATTTCTTTTTCTCTGTCAGTCTGCTGACTGACAGCTTGTAGCACAAGGAAACACTAAAAGCTAGGACTTTAGCTGACATTATCGCCAGAATATCTAGGTTAAAAATGTGTAAACCAATCTGGTTTTCAGTTGGAAATGTAGAAATGGAAATGTAGTTTCTGAGAAGAAAGTAAAAGAATTACCTGAGGGCATAACTTCAAGGCCAACCATTGCATGTCCTGCTATGGCAAAAAGCTTTACAGGCAAGCAGCAGTTTGAAAAACTCTATGGCATGTAAATATTCTCAATAACTCAATAATACATCTTTCTAACACTGATTTTAAACCATTTTTTTTCTGATACTAAAGCACCAGGGATGAAGTGTGCCCTTACTTTTCCTGCCCTAACCACGCTCCCATGAACTGACAGAGGGAGTTAGCAGTTATTCTAGTTAACACTTGTCCAGATAAGCTAACTGTGCCATGAGCAATTGCCCTGTGGGTGAAAAATTCTTTGAGTGCTCACACAGCCTGGAGAGAGGGAACAACTGACCTGTCACTATGCCGAGCACTTGGAACAGGAGCTACACTCTGTGTCAAGCTAATGAACATTTACAATTCCAAGAGGTTAAAGGTGGAAGAGGAGTGTGGATAATAGAGATACCTCCAGATTTTGGCTGACAGATAACAGGGAGGGCTGCAAGATAACAGGGAGCTCCCTGCAAGAAACCTTGTGGGTTGAGGAATGTGCCTGGCTACACCTGCTGGAGTTGCTGCTTGTCCCAGAGCATCTGGGGCTGGAGGGAATAATTGCCATCAGGGGCAGAAGAGCACAGTCATTGCCCCATCATTGCACTACCAGACACCTGTGCTTATAAGGACATTAACATCTTGTAAGATATCCCCTGATAATTGGGGATGAATCTGGCCTAGCATGAAGGTGATTTTCAGGCATCGCTATTGCTTGTTTTATTGGGCAGTGGGTCAAGAAGGATGTGCAGTGCTTGACCTGGTATCACACAACAGTGTTGTCCCTTGACAGAGGTTCTCCATGAAGATATGCAGCCATGGCATAAGATGGATAAGCCTTCTGTAGACTGAATAAACTAATAACATTAGATGACAGGAACTGATAGTTATTTTTCACAGTGGAAGGAGGACATCAAGGGAGTTCACAAGGATATAAGCCAGGATTTTTGATCTAGTAAAGGGAGAGTGAAAGATGGTGGAATCATTGATGATGATATCTAAGCTACTGAGGAGTTAAAGAGAAAGCCTGAAAGAAAAGAACTAGAGAAGCCTTGCAGCACTAAGACATAAAACAAGAAAATTACAGATGAAATTCTGTGTAGATAACTGTAAAATGGTGCATGCTGAATAAAAAAATGTTTTGTTTTTATTTATACCATGAGCAGCTCAGGTGTAGCTTTTTCTATATATAAATTTGGTTTTCATAGAAAAACAAATAAATAAATATTTTTTTAAAAATCAAGAACTTTTCTGTATGGGTCAAAATGGCAATCAAGCACTAGGATTTATTTGAGAAAGAATAAATAACACATGTCCTCATGCCAATGTATAACCTCTATTCTCTCACACCTTGAGTAAAGCATGGTCCCACAAAGACATATAAGAAATGCAAAAGGCAAAGAGTAAAACAAGAAGATTTATTAAATGCTTTTGTTCAAGGAACAACTGAATAGCCTAGACCTCTATGGGAAAGATGATTGAGGTTGTTGTTGGTAGTTGCCAATAAGCCAATTTGTGCAGTGAGAAAAAAATGGGAAAGAGTATTCACCATTTCCTCTGTAGCTGGAGCCAGGAGACCTCAAATGAGATGAGTGTAAAAAAAAGCTTTAAAAGACCTCTGCACTGAGTTTGCAGTTAAACTGGTGTGCTCCACAGGGTCATCATGACAGTGTGCAGGATAAATACATAGGATTTCAAGAAAGAATTGCACAAATTCAGAGAAGAAAAACCTACTGCCTGCTACTGCTTATGAACGCCCAGGAAATTACTGAACTGCTTATCATTGGGTAGTAGGAAAGTGATATGGAAAGGAAGAAAAGGAAATAGGCCCCTTTCCTCAACATCTGGCATTGGGCACTGCTGGAGACAGTAGGCTAGGCTAGGTCAGCCTTTGGTTCTGATGTTTTTTCTAAGCTTTTGGTCACATTTTTGTTTGCCACATACTGAAACCTGTCTCCTTGGTAGTGCTATAACACAGCTGCAAGTGCTTTTACCCTCTCATCACCACCACCAAGATGATCCAGATAGCTGTTAGCGTATGAAATCTGCTCTTATCCTTGAGCCCCAGTAGGGCAGTCCATTCTTCAAACCAAGGTGGCATGGGATTAACTTCGGGTATACAAATCATTGACTTCTGTAAGACTTAACAATGTTAACTGCCTACAAATAAATATCTGCTTAAGAATTTTGCTGAAAAATTAAAAAAAAACCCCAGCTAATATTTCAATACTTTGCTGAATGCAGCCCATCATGTATATGTCTTTCAGCTTCAAGAAATCATACCATGAAGCAATCACAAATATGTAGGGAAGCTAATGAGTCTTTCCCAATAGTTTTAATTCATTCTGTCTCATGTTTCAGACTTAGGTTTTTGCTTCTAATTGGCAAGTGCTGACAGGCTTCTTTATAAACAACATCATGCTTCCTTTTTTTTTTCCCCAGACAGGTGCAGGCCAAGAATATGGCTCTATTTATGTAGCTGGATAGTTCTTATCTAGCAAGATACTGGTTGCTGAATTAGAGGAAATATTTCATTACAGGAAATACTTTTATCCACCATGAAACTGGGGAAAAGATAATGGCAAGACTGGGTAGTCCAGGTAAATGAAATCACACAGAGACATGACCACATTTCTAGACTGTTCCATTATTTGTTCACCTCAGGATATATTTCATCATCTTTTTAATACCAGTTTTAAGCCTTCAAAGAGAGGATTACTTTAGGCAAAGGACCCAAAATTATGAAAAATTACTGAGAAGCAGGGAAATGTGGAGAATTCCTGAGAAATGTACTCATGCTTGATCCCACAAATTTGAAGGCACAGTTACTATTTTCCAGAAACAGGACTGCTTTGAGGAGTTAAGGCAGAAAAGCCAATAGCTGTAGGCAGTTTTCCCAGGGAAGATATGACATCTCCTCTCTAAAGGTGACAAATGATGCACACAAAGCCAAAACCTCAAATTTCCCCTCATTGTTTCATGGGATAAGATGGCTGTACAAGACCTCTCGTCAGCCTGTCTAGACAGGACAAATAATCCAGGCCCAAAAAAGTTTTCCTCCCAGGAAAATGAAAGTGTCTAGAGCCAGGGGACATGGTTCAGTCTGTGAACTGCAGTAATGCTAATTGCTTCTTCCTTCCATGGTACCAAAACAAAAGTAGGCCTTTCTTTGGGTTCCTGGCTGTGGAGCAGAAGGCATCTCCATGCTCTTTCAACATCTTCTGCATCTGTGCAATACAATTTCTCCTCACACCACTCCTATGAGACAGGGGAGTCAAGTTATTCCAGGTTTGGAGAATTCATTTGAAACCTTAAGCAGCCTGCCTGAGCTCACGGGACAGTATGTTGCTGGCAGCAGGGGGTCTCTTCATTTCCAGTTATGGGCTTTCATCACAAAATTGTCTTCCAGGACAAGAGTTCAGACAGCCTGTAGACACTTCTCTGGAGATCCAGTAGAATTGTTCCATGAATGCAAAGGGGCTGCAGGCAACCCACATGAGTGTGAGCCAGAGGAAGTAATCAGGGATAGGAAATTTAACTGTTCATTGTCAAAAACAAATGACTGGAACCTCATGTATACTTCCATTCTGAGGACTAGACTACAATGGAGTTGACTATGTATCTGTGTAACCAGGGTCTTCAAGACTTTTCTCCACTTTGATCAGGGTAGAGCCATGTCACCTGCAATCTTTTGAGTCACATCCTCTTCCTTTATTTGGCAGATCATGGCATGGCACAGAGACTCACCATGGTTTTCTGGTTTTCGAATACATACCCCACGTAGACCTTCTAAGCTTTTTGCTCTCATGGGAAGGCTTGCTATTTCTGATCTGGGAAGATGTCTACCTTGCTCTTGCACTCATCACTATGTGTGTCTAGTTGTGTTTTCTGCATCTAGGAACATGTGATAAATGCCAACCTTTTAGGACTTCTTTCCTGCTTAGCAGTTGCTATTGGGCAGCAGAGAACAATCAGTCCTGAAGCAATACATGGACATGTCATCTTGTCTAATCTTATGGCTCACTACAAGCTGTATTAAACAGGCTTTGTGTACAAAAATCTGCCAGCATCTACTCAATTTTAATAGTAGCACTGGGACCCAGTCTGGTTGCAGTTTAACTCCTTGAGTCTCTTTCTCTCTCCCCTTCTCTCAAGGAGAAAACTTTGGACTTCTATCCAGAAAACTCATCTGCCTTGCATGAATCTTGATCCAATTACTACATGGCTCAGTGGGGTCTTTGTGATGGGGCCCATGCAGTTTCTCCAGCCAGAAAGCCACACTGGCTAGAACACTTCTCCAGAGGGGTCACTCTGGAGAGCAGACCAACTGAGTCTTGTTGGCTTTGGGTCCCTTATCTACCTGTAGAAGGGGTATCCAGGCTTTCTGGTCCACCCTTACAGGAGCAGCACATCATCAATGCCCTTGTCACACCTGGGGCTATAGATCCAAAATCACACTAGAGGTGCCCACAGTGATGCATCTTGACCACAAGGCTGAGCTCTCAGCTGGCTTTTCACTGTGTGAAGCTCCCACCTTTTACATTGCTGAACCAGTCATCAGTAGCTGCCATGCTACATATTGATGCAACACAATGCTGTCCCGCATGAAGAGTCCTGTCCTCCTTTTTGCTCCTCGATCAGGTCTATCACCCTGTTTCTTCCACTGTTTCAGGCCCAAGCCCCATCTCTGGCTTCCCATCTGAGCTCTCTTTCTTGCCACTTAAAACCTGTGGGACAGTGTATGTCAGGTGGAGAGGAATTTACGACCTCGGGTATGCAGCCAGGCTGTGCAAAATAACTGCAGCCCCCCCAGACCATCAAACATGTTATGACCGGGTCTCCTCATCTGACTGTTTCTGCAGCTTAGAAAAAGTCCAGGATATGAGCTCAACATTTGCTGCTCCTTGCTGCTTTATTTTTAAATCATTTTTTTAGGTTTTATTGGCCGGTGCAGTGAGAGACTGCGGAAGTGTCTGTTTGGTTTGACCAAACTTCTCTGACAGATGTTTTCCAATTGTGAAAGAGTCTGACCTTTATTAAAATCAAGAACTTTTTAATGCTGTGCCCAAACACTGGAAACAACAGCATAGTTTAGTGGTGATCTTCATATTTTAAAAGGTAAATTTCTAGCTGGGATAAATAGTACTTTTTTTTTTTCTTGTTTAGTTTAATTTAAAATCCAGCTCTATTGGCTGTTCTTAGTCCATCTGCCTTCTCACATTGTTCTGAGCATCTCTGAAGTCATAAAATGAGACATCTCAATTAATGGCATAAAAGTGGTTAGTAGAAGCAAAGTACGAGCAACCCACTAACTTACTAATCAGTTATTAAAGTGACTTTGTCAGACCATAAATTGCAGCTATCACATTTCCCTATAAACAAAAAGATTTCCCTACTCTGACACTGAGGGCCGACATCTGGGATATGTTTGAAATGTCACAAAATGGGTTACACATATCATTTCTTCCAGACCATTCAGAGAGATAAAACAGATTAGATGAGGTAAAGGATGAAACCAAGGGTGCTTTTTGTTCTCTGTTCCCTAAGCTTCCTACAGCTTTCTGTCTCTTTTGGGAGACAGTTTCAGCAAGTTCCTCTGGTTATTTATTCTAGTTGCACTCAAATGCACAATTCATTATGGGCAATTTTTCTTTCTTCTAGCAAAAGGAAAGCCATGTTGGGGTTCTGGATCTGATGGGCACAATGTTTGTCATGTTTACTGAGCATAAGGAAAGGAATGACTTGATATTCAATTCCTGCAGCTGAGACCCTCTTCCAAGCATCCTCGTCTTCTTGCTGTCCCTTTGAGGGCTTGAGTTTCAAATTATGAATTACTCATATATTGAAGGGAAAAAAAGAGCCATAGGCTGCTCACATGATCTTTGTCTCATGCTTCTACCCATACAGAATCTTTAGCTTTGAATTTTGTTTTCTGCTTTGTATTGAGCAAAGCAAAAATCACAGTGCGGTCCAGATGCAACCATCAGAAAGTTCACAAAGCTGATGAATTACAAATTTTGCAAGGTTCTCAGCAGAATAACATAAGTGGATTCCTCATTAGGAGACACTGGACACAAGTTTCCTTTGTAGATTTGCAAACCTGTGACTAATCAAAATTCATTTAGAGAGTGCATTGCAAAACCTGAAGCCAGATGTGTTTTGCATCGTTTGGGGTTTATTGGGTACATTTAGCTGTTCTAGTTTGAAAGCAAAATATTTTTTAACATTGGGCAACATTTGCACACAAAAATTCCTGAAGCAACCCACAACCCGTCCTTAAAACCTTATTTCTTTTTTATAGCTGAACACTTCTAGTTTATAAATATGAGTTTATCATGACCATGTGACACTGTTTTTCCTTAGATACATTTAGGTATCTCCACTTAGGATACTCCATGCTGTCCCTATCCACACATAAGAAATGAGGACTTGATATATTCTGATCTGATGTGTACACATGTATGTAAAACAACGAGAAATTCTCTAATACATTATTTGCCTGTACCTATTTGTCATGATGATACTCATCTGCATAAGAAGACAATAAAGAATTGTATTTTGTAATTTGATAAGCTAAATGCATACTAGCTGAAGGTTGGCAGTATATTCTGAAGCTCAGTTAGAAACATGCACAGGTATTTTAAATGCATAATCTCAAGCATTCAGAACCTATTGTGTTCTTCATCGTCCTGAATAACTTTTAAAATGGATTTATTGTTCCAAACGCACTTCAGAGCAGAAATCGTAATAACAAAATATTTCATGCATTTGAAAGTGCACAAAGCAGAACTTTTTTGGCTTTTCCATGCAGCAGGTAAATCCATCATTTTTCAAAACTCAATTAGCTCACACCATGGATGATTTCACTGCAAAACTATGGCTTTATTACATTTCTGAAATTCCTCTAGCCAGTGTCGAGCAGAGAATGTTTAATATCATACCTGACAGATATGGGAACATGAAAAACATTGATCAGTTATGTTAGAAGCTTCTGAATGGCCTTTCTACTTCATTCTTTTGCTCCTCAGGGTTTTGTCTTAGGTTTCATACTCCAATAAAATCTAGGTTGCACTCCAAGTTTATGGTAATCTCAGCTGTTGTGTAGCCCTCTGAAGGACCTGTGCAAGGTATCTGACACAGTCCTGCATCGACATCCTTGTCTCTAAATTAGAGAGACATGGATTTGATGGATGGACCACTCAGTGGATAAGGAATTGACTGGATGGCCACGTTGGAAAAGTTGCAGTCAACAACTTGATGCCCAAGTGGAGACTAGTGACAAGTGGCATTCCTCAGAGGTTGGTAGGGAGACTGGTGCTGTTTAACATCTTTGTTGGCAACATGGACAGTAGGACTAAGTGCAGGCTCAGCAAGTTTTCTGATGACAGCCAAGCTGCATGGTGCAATTGACATGCTGGAGTGAAGGGATGCCATCCAGAGGGACCCTGACAGGCTTGAGAGATGGGCCCATGCAAACTGCATGAAGCTCAACAAGGCCAAGTGCACAAAACCAAGCACAACTATGGGCTGGGAGGATAATGGGTTGAGAGTAGCCCTGAGAAGAGGGACTTTGGGGTGATGATTGATGTAAAAGCTCAACATGAGCCAGCAATGTGCACTTGTGGCCCAAAATGCCAATAAAATCCCAGACTGCATCAAAAGAATGTGACCAGTATGTCAAGGGAGGGGATTTTGTCCCTCTACTCTGCTCTTGTGAGACTCCACCTGGAGTGCTGTGATCAGATCTGGAGTCCCCAGTACAAGAAAGACATGGTTGAACCTGTTGAAGTGGGTCCAGGGGAGGGCCACAAAGATGATCAGGGGCTGGAGCATCTCTCCTATGAAGACAGACCGAGAGAGTTGGTCTTGTTCAGCCTACAGAAGAGAAGGGTCTAATATTTCACTTTTCCACTACGATGACGTTTTCAGAAGAGTATAAGGAAATTAAAAAAATTATATAGCTTGAAAATATTAACTGCACACAATTCCTATTAAAAATATATATCTATTTTGGAAAAACTCTGAGCTGCATGCAATTCCTATAAATCTATATGTCATTTTCAGAATTAGAGCTGGTGGTCAGAAAGGATCTGATGTATCTGGACAGGCACAGTCCACTCCTGGGATCCTGTTGCATCTTTGTGAAGCTGTTGAGAACAAAAGTGACCATTCTGCAAACCAGATATGAAGGAGAAGATGTATAGGTGTTTATCTACACTGATCCTCTTTATTTAGGCTGCAGTCTCAGCTTCACTATTCTCTGCATCCTTTGTAAAACTAGGTACAGAAAATGGCTAGTAAGTGTTCTGACAAATAATTTTTGAAGTAGAAGGCAGCACACTTCTAAGAGAGTGGAGAAGTTTTATACTCAGATGACCACAGTGTTATCCTGTGTATTTCTGCTTGTGTGTAGCCAAGCTGGGGCTCCCTGAGAACAGATGTAAGGAAAGCCCATGAGGGACTCAGCATGGGTTACTGGAAGAAGTGCTTCTCTTGGGTTTCCTTTTAATAGCACAGTGACCTTCCCCCTCTACGAAGAAAAAGCACCTTGGGTCATGTACTGACTGTGCTGTGGGAGAGCCTTCTGAAAATCAAAAAGCAATGTTTGTGGCTGCTCTGCTGAGGACAGAAGGAAGAGAGTTGCTGGAGATGTAGGTTTCTGTCAAACTTTCAGGAAAATAAAAGGGTATTTTTGCATAAAACCACCCCAGTGCAGGTGGAATCTTGACTGTTTTGTTCTGGATGAATGAGTTCTTTATTGCCCTGCTTATTTTATTTTATTTTATTTTATTTTATTTTAAATTTCTCCAACAGACTACAGGGGAAAACACCATGGAATAAGGCTGAGAGGAATGGAGCTCCCACAGGGCTTTCCAGGCTCTGTCCTGTCTTCTCTTCTGGCCATTCACCCTCCTGCATCGCTCCAGGCACACAGAGAAATTGAGTAGCTCTAGCCTTGGATGGGGGAGTGGATGAGCACATGGATGCCAGTCCTTGCAAGACTGTCATGAGACCATGCTAACAGCACTGTGATTTTCCTCAAAACTAACCAAAGGATGTAAGAAAAGGACTTCAGCCACAGAAAGATAATATCCCTTCAAAGGTGTTACAACTTTTGTTGCTGTTGGAATGCAGCTTTAAAAAAGAGCTACCTGCTTGATGATGTATCCCTGCTCCTGTTCCATATGCCTTATTGCTTCATTTATGAAGAACTGACATTTACAACATAATTATTTTAAATTATTTTGGTTCTTTTATGTCTAAATATTCACCTTTTAAAAATATTTTTTTCATTAAAACATATAAAGCAAAGAAATGCAATATATTTTGGGCATTAGATCAGAAGACTTCAGTTAGGTCTTTTTTCCATGTCAACCCCTAAGGGGAGTACACATTAAATTGCATACTTTGCATGGCAAAATAAGTACAGCTTTTCATCATCAGTAATTCTCAAAGAAAGCTTAGTTTTCTAATGGGACACACACTCCACTGCTGGATGGTGCTCTGAAAGCAATCTAGATATTTCTCGATTCAATAATTATGAACACAGGGGACGTCCCTCCTACTGCCATTGTAAAAGTCCCTGAATGAGCTCTTGAGGAATTTGGGCCAAAGATTGCTTTCAGATTTGTAACAGATTAGTGGTTTTTTGCCTAAAGTGTGTGTGTGTGTGTGTTCACATGCACAGATCTGTGTGTATGCACACACATGCACACACGTACGGTGCCCATAGATATAAAAATCTTCATGGTCAAACATCAGTCAAAATGCATATAGTCTGTGTTTTGGCTTAGACTGGCAAAGAGGAAATTAAATGCTTCTAAGGATTATTAAACCATTCTAAAAAATTGAACATTTAAATGAGAATAGGAAAAACATGAAGCAAGACAGGAAGACGAAAGAGAAAGGCATGCATGTAAAACTTAACCCAACAGATAAGTGTCCTGCTTTCAGACTTTCAGTAAACACTGACTGGCAAGCTTGGCCTTCACTGGCTGCCAGATATGATGATTTTAAGAGATATACAAGGCCTTATAACCCAAGGAACACTTCAGAGTAGTTACTTGACACTTCTCTCAAGCTTTCTCATTCTCTGTCCAGTGCCATCCCTAATATAGTTCGTATATGTGGCCACTTTTTCCATTACACACCCCTCCCTTCCTAATTTTCATAATATGGAGTTTTGCCTCGAAACCCACAGCTGTGTTAGGCAAGAGCTAGCAGCTGCAGCTCCTGGAAAAGAGGAGTAGGAGTACTCAGCTCCCCAGGAAGAAGGGTCGGTTTGTTTTTTCTGGCTGCTACACAGTGATTTTCCTTTTGGTAACAAGGAAAGAATACATATTTATTTTTTTTCTCCCTCCTTTCTTTTAGGTAGCAGTGCAGGTAATCTGGATCATCTTTAAGGTCTATCATTAGTATCATTATAAGTGATCCAAAAGTTACTCAAAAACCTTTGGAATAACATGTTTTAACAAATGTTTGCAAGGCTGAGTATACTCATAAAATAGCTGTGTGGTAAGAAAGCCAAGGCTTTACCTTGCCCTCAAATTACTAAAAAAATGACGTGTACAGTATCCTAGAGAATCCTCTGCCATAGAGCCCTGAGTTTGGGGAGTTTCTTGCACCCTGCAGCGCCATTTCCTCTTAGTTATTATCTCTCTCTTTGAGGAATGGGTTATGATACTATCTTATGCTTCCACTAAACAGCCCTCAGTAGTCCAATTTATAAAGCAGGCCTGGAGAGGCTTTAAAGTCAAATCATCTTATAAATAACTATTGCGATTTTTGAATGCTGCATCTTTTGGCCTGAGTTCCAAATTGCTTTCCAACGTAGCTACATCCAGTGTGCTTCAGACTCTTTAGCAGACCATTGCACTTAGGTTTGTGTTCTTAGCCTAGTATGCTTATTAAACCTTTCTACAGCCAGCTGAACTGTTTTTCTTTGAAAATTGTTATCTAGGAAACATTTGTTTTCTGTGAATGAATCACTCTTTAAGTGATCCTATTTTTGTAAACACTATAAAAATTAACAAATATTTTCTGGATGACTTAATGAAAAGTTAACCTCTGAGTTATCAATACGTTATGCTTGCTTTCTATTCATATTTCCTAAACCACCCTGGGTTTTTGCTTGTCACAATTTTGTTTTCTGAAGCATGAAAACAACTGTAACAAATCATGGCACTGAACTCATAGCTACTAGCGTTGCTCAAATGCAAATAAAGCTCCACTCCTTCTCCTCAAATAAGAACGCCTTCACTTGCAAATAGAAATTTGTATGGTGGAATAAAATATTCCAGGCAATTTTCCAGGCCATTTTCATTTTCTCACTCCTTTGCTTAAAAGACAATGAGACTGCAACCAGACAACAAAGTTTAGATCCTCGTCTGCAACTGTTTTGGAAATGTTAAGCTATTTGAACAGTTGGGGGAGTTATGGTCTGTTTCTATAATGAAGAAAAAATTATTTTTAGGGATTCTATGATGAGTTGCTCTTTTCATCCAGTCTCTAGTGCTGAGGTGTGGTAAATGAAGGCTTGAACACTGTTTTTTAGGTAATCTTCTTCCACAGGTCACCCTTTGTGCAGGTTGTGCCACTTTGTAAGAAATATGTGCTACCAACGTACTTATCCCATAATGGAGCCACTGATGCCATCAGCAGCCATGTCATATGACCAGGACTGTAGGGTACATTTTTACTACATGAAACAGATGGTCTTCTTTATTTAATGTTGATTAAAAATCAATCTGTCTTCTGAGTCTTCCCATCTGCAAAACACATAGGCTCAGGAAGTGCGGCTCGGATTTTGATTAAGTACATGTTTTCCTTTCCTCTTCTTTTAAAGGTATGAATGAAACATGAGGAAAATGACACCCAAACTTCTGTGGCATGTGAAGGTTTTGAAATGCTCAGCCAACTTTTTTGTTTTGTCATTTTTTTCCCTTTTGTTTCTTTATCCTTATTTTTTCCAGACAGATCATTTCTTACATCTGGGTTTCAGGAGGAACAGGAAGCTGATGACCCAAATGACCATACAGATTGCCTTTATGGATTTTTCGAAGAAGCTGGCAACAATGAGGTAAATTACAACAAACCTCAGCTCTTGAGGCTTTGGTGAAGAATGTATCAGTGAAAAGACCTCAGAGAACTTCAGAGGAATGCTGTTGGCAGGGAGGTGGTGGATGTCATAACTGTGTGATCTGTAGTTACAGCTACCTGAAGTCCACTCTAGCTGCAATGAGTCTTTAACCAAACCTCTGACCCCTCTTTCAACAATGGACATGTTTTTTGCTGCTGTTCCTATCCATTCTTCTACCCTTGTCCACATCACAGCATTGAAATCTCCAGAAACTTCACTGATTTATGTCAAACCTGTACATACAAAATATATCCATCTTCCTCAGTGACTTCATTACTGGGATGCAGAAAGTTCCTGGGGACAATAGTTTATCTTCCAAGGCCATCATTATTCCAACCTAATTATTATCTTCCTGAAAGGGAAAAGACAGTTTTGAGACAGTAGTGCTTAGAGTATTTCTAACTATGGAGAGCTCTTTATATGAGCTATATATATGTATGAATTTATATGATACTCTTTATATGAGCTTTTGCATTAACACCAACATTCAACACAGGAAAAAGAAGAGTAGAATAATGCAGTTGTGCCATTATAGATGATCAAAGTTTGGAGATTCATGGTTTCATTCATAGTCTGAGTAAAATATGTCTTCAGCACATCCAAATCCCATTTCGGATGCATGTGATTCTAGGATAAGCACATGGAAAATAATGAAGTGTATGGCTTCATCTTTCTTTCCTTTCCTCCAACAAAAAATAGAAAAGCTGGAAGTCTGGGTAAATAAGAGTCAGACATAGCAATTAATTCAGGAGGAAACTGTTTGAATTAAAAATATGAAAAATCCCAAATGGCGAATGTTTTTGGATTCAGTTAAAAACAAAGCAAAATTGGAAGCTCAGCTTGATTTGTCTTTCATAACTTAAAAATTAAAATTGCCTAACTATATTTTTAAGGTATTTGAGTCATGTCGTATTCTTTATGGCTGTGTGTTTTTTGGTTTGTGTTGTTGTGTTTTTTCTCTTGTACTTGATAAAAGATGGGAAAACATTCTTTCTGTAAAGCTGCAGTACGATGTAGAATTTTGAAAATGTACCATACGTTTAAAAACAAAAGAACCAAGCATGAAATCAATGGAGAACCTGTCTACAGTCATGTTTTCCCATATGAATGCAACAGATAAAAAAAAATGTAATAAATTCATTCATCTACACCCACTTTAAATATCTGAGCTGATCAGCAGTTTCACTGATGTACGGCCAGACTTTGAAGTCTATCTTAGCTCTCTGGAATTCAACCAGCCACTTTCCAGACCATGTAATGCATTGCAGATCTTTCCACATTATGTATTCCAGATGGCCATACTCTTTGTGCATTTTGCCTTTCTTATTTAGGTTACTGGGGTAATTTGGGAATAAAACTTGCATGTTACAAAGTGACAACTGACATATTGTTATGCTATCATGCTGCTTAGATACCAATGATGGACTTTAATGAATGTTTACGGAGTTTGGGTTTACTGGGTTGTCTTCCACACTCCTCCCCCCTTTCAATCATTTTTATGCTCCTGGATAATGAGACACTGAATGTTGCAGATTCTTCATGCATCACATGTAAGGCTTGAGTTTCAGAGGTGCAAGCACCTACAGCCTTACATGAAATTAACTGGAGGTGGCAAAACTTTGCACTTTTTGTAGATCAATCCTCTGGTGAATGCAAGTTTCTTCTGGCTTTTCCACAATAAGGAAAGCAGACCATAAATTGAGTTAGCTGAGGCCACCAAGCTAAGTTTAGGGACCAAATTATCTGTATCATTGCAATCTTCTGCCTGAGGTTGAATTCAATCATTCTCACAGGTCTCAGCAAGATCTTATCCACCGCCACCCAGAAAATAGCAGGTAGGCAGCCAAGTGATAGAAGGTTTTTCTCCTGAAAGGCTCTGAGGGCATACTACATCTTGGGAGATATATCTGTGTGTCGTTTGTCACTCATGCCTCAAGATGAAGTCCTCTTCCACTTCACACTGTCTATCCTCCTCCATAGACCTGGAACAAAGCCTCAGGTTTCCTAAGGCTACACTAGTCTCATCTCCCTGCCCTCACTTTCCACTAATCTCTCATTCCTTCCTTGAATCTGATAATTCAGAAGTTGGAACCCATTTGGAAAAATATAACTCCAGAAACCACTACTTCTTGCATGTTTTACTACAGTAAATGAAGAAAAGGTGGAGAGTACTGCCAAAAGCCTTAGAGGAACGTATATCTGAATCCTGCAAACACTTAGGCAAGAGCACATGGAAAAAGGCCAAATGTTGGTGATATTGGGGGCTATTATTGCTACTAGCAAAACCATTGTGGAATACCATCTAAAATACATCGCCACAATTTTTATTCAGTAAACAGATTAAAACTTCACCACTCCAGACAAGTAACTTTTGTCTTTTTCAGTGCAGTGTCTCAAACAGCATCCATCTTTAAGAAAGCATAATTCTACTTGGAGACATAGCTAATTGAAATCGCTTGCTTTATATTGGTACTCAGCTAATGCCATCCAGAAACACAGGTGTGACTGGAAAAATAGGAGTTTCTTCACATGGGTATTTGCTGCAGTGACCTACTGTGCCCACCAAAGCTTGTGTCAGCACTAAAGGAGTGCCACCTGCAAGCTTGCAGCAGGGTGTGGGGTAAGAGCAGACACCAGAAACCACTCCATTTTCAGGCTCCGGTCATTTTGACTTGTTACTCTAGAACACAGCTTTTCTCTGGAGACCTCTTTTACTGTGTTCTTCCCCACAAGTGACTACGCTCATTCAGACTTTGAACCTGAGCCTCCAAATCACTTGCTTCCTGGCACTGAAATGTTGCTTAGGTTGCAAAGGCATGGAAAACCAACTCGCCGGTATATTGTCAGAGAGCACAAAGAAATAATGGAGATCCCTGCTTTCCCTCCTGCCTGTGATTTTGGTCCAGCCCCCAAACAGGCATTGTCTGCTACAGATCATTTGTTAAGTATAGCCTGATGCCCTTTGTTGAGATGGGAGTAGCACAACTGAGGAAATGTCACCTCTGTATGTGATTCTCTGTCAGAGATGTTTCCTAGCACCACCTCAGACACAGTGCTGCTGTGAGAGCTCAGTGCCCAACAGGGCTCCAGCTTTCAGAGAAATGCTGGGGAAAGATACTGGCATCACAAAGGGTACTGCATATCCCCTGGGGGAGTTACAACTGTCTGACTATTTTTCATATGTTTCCGTTGAGTTCCCAGAAACCCTCCCATACCCTCTTGAAAGGGCATTTTCTTCAGCAGTCTGCCCACCCCTCAGATACTTATCAGAGGACAGAGGTGCTACAGCTGTATTTGTGGAGGGCTACAAAGTGAAATCAAATTTCACCCCTGACAGTGTATGTTGTGTGCAGATGTCGTGTGGTTGTTTCCTTAGCTGCTGTAGTTGCAAATAAGTGTTTCTGTGTTTATTCAGGTTCCTTCTGGAGATCTCTTTATTTTCACTGTATTCATAAGGAGCACTTCAGAGCAAATTTGGAACCCTCTGAATGTGGTGTTAAAATAACAAAGCCCTCCCCAGTAAATTTTGGAAGGTTGGTGGGGGTTTCGCCAGACCCTGTGGCTGACCAGCTAGCTGTTAGTGAGAAAGCAAGCCATGAAACTGACGGGTGCTTGTTCTGTGTTCTTTGACAAATCTTCACGGACAGAATAGCACAGTTCAGCCTCCAGACACCAGGTTTTATTTTCTGCCTTTGCTCACCAAACAGGAAATGAAGCTATCTTCATACTTGCTGCAGGGTATAGCATCAAATGACAATACAGCCTCCTGCTTTGAAAGAGGAAGCTGCATGCTTTGCAATAGTATTTGCACAGGTACCCCCAGAATCTTGATCTCTCATTTGGGTTAATGTTTACTGTTTATTTTGATTCTTGAGAGCTGTAGCTCTTCAGCATTGTTCTGTACTATGACACTGTTCCTCAATTTAGTGGTTTCGGGATGCAAAAAATCATTTGTTAATCATCTGTATTCTTACAAGACATCTCTTATGCTTACAATTTTACAGCAAAGTCTTGGGAGGTAGCTACGTACCTTAGCTCCTTCAGTTCATGTGCTGCTCGAGTTCCTATTTTTAATATCACTATGCCACCAAGCTTTTCAGGCACACAGTTGAAATCTGTATGGAGATCCTTACATTTTCCCTGAGGTGGGTTTTTTTTCAGCCTAATGCAGCTACCACTGTCCAAACCACAGATCCCAGCTAGTGCAGGGAAGGAGGTGGGGGCCAGCAATTGATGTGGACACAGCAGATTAATTTTCCTGATGCCGGAGTCAGGGGCTGCTGTCTCTGAGTCTGGGATACTGACAGTCATGGTTGGGATAGATGTTAGGCAGTGTTTCTCTGACACCTCTTTCTGGCCTCTTGTTTAATGGCTGAATGAATCACATTCGTTTTCACTCCTGATTCTGAGTGATGAAGAGCAATGAGGGACAGGATTACATTGTAGAGCTGATTGGGCCAAAATGATTCTTAGCTGAGCAACCCTGGATGCTGCTCCACTGTCATTTGGCCTATAAATGGTGTCTTCAATCCTGGCAACCCAGCAGCCCAGCCACAGCCATGTGGCTGTCAGTACATGGCCACCACTGCAGGGAGCAGAGGCCAGCTGCACAACTTATCTCAGGCAATGCCATTCCTGCTGGGGACTTAGCTTTCCAGTGCCCCTGGGGAGGAGAAGTTGTTACCCTCTGTTATGCTAAAAAAACATTCAAATAAAACATTTCTCTAGGTCATGTGAGAATTTTTTGTTGAAAGTGAAAACAATGCAAATCTCCCAACTCCTTATTGTCCCTCTGTCCTTTTACATAATGCATTTCTTTAGTAGCTGCATCTGCCCCCAGTGCTGAGACATCAGCTGATGCTGGAGAAAGCTTTTATACTTGTGTCATGAGTCAGTAAGTATTGGACCCTCCTTGATCACGGACATCACATCTGTGTCATTCCAATTATTCTAAGAAAATGTAAACTGTGATGGTAAAAGCTGCTCTGTTTAAAATATGTTGACTTTATTGTATCTTAAAGCATGTATCTTTCAGCTATACTTTATCTGCATTTGTCCAGACACCTGATACTGAGGATCATGGCTGGCACATCACTAAGGTTGGCTGTCCAGTTACTACAGTCTGATTCTAATCCTAGTTAAATATCCTGGAAACTTTCAATTTATTTCCATGACAGCAGAATATATTAACTGGCAAATAAACATGACTTCTACGTAGTTGGGATCTGGTTTATCTATGCTAAAATGCACCAGTGAGAAACCGCCTCAGTAAAACGGGGAGTTGATGTATCCATTTTAATACTGTTGCAAGGTCTTTGGTTTGCTGGTGACAAAATTCCCAGGATTCTGAAAAGTATATAGAAGTAGGACAAATGCCCATCATGCAGAGTCAGTGATGGATAAGCATTCTTCAGTTGCATTGAGAATACTGTTTTCTTACATACCAGCTTCTCCCTCAGAAAAGCACAGACATTGTCCATGATCTTGAAATAGGGATTCCACCAAGAATCCCTTCTGGAAACAGAGTAGTATGAAGAATTTGGCTTCTTTTTTCTAAAACCATGAACTCTACATCAAGTAGAATTTTATGCAGGAAAGGTGCTGCGCATCCATACGCATTCCCTCCTATGCACAACTTCCCTTCTCATAGATCTTCAGCTCTCTAAACCCTTAGCCATGTGTGTTACAGCGACAACTGCGTAATGGCTCAGCATCTCTCTCGGGAGCAACTGTGGATCCCTGACTTCTACAGAGAAGGCAGGAGAGCTGCAGAGGCAGTATGTGGCTGGGGGATGAGGGCAGAGGTACCCATAGCAAATTTACAAACCTAAGGGTCCTCCCTGTGAGGGGCACACAGCCAGCGCGTGTTGTGGCTGAGTACTTGATACAATAGTCTCCTGTAATGCAAACTGTTTACTAGGCAGAGGAAGAGCTTTCTTTGCTTGAACGCTTATTACTAATAGGCTTGATATTGCTCATTAAAGCATAAGCCCATGTGATTACACTGACACACGTGCGACCTCAGTAACCCACAGACAGCCTTGCTGGCTGCACTTTAAGGGACACCCTACGGCAGACAAGGCCTGTGGCTGCAGGTGTAATCGTCTCTAGGAACAGCATTTTAAGGTGAGATAGGAACAGAGCCCTGGCCTCTACTTAAAGGGTAGTGCTGTGCTTTGCTGTTTAAGAGCAAAGGCAATGCCATAAGCATGAAGAAGGCAGGAAGGTATAGTGCTAAACATAAACCACACCAGTTGTTGCAGACCATGCTGCAGTAATTTGTTCCAGCAGAAAGAAAGAAGGGATGAAGGAGGGAGCTGACAAAGGTTTAAAGGTTTACATACCAGGGAGGGAATACAGGAGACTTTCTGTTCAAATGCATATGGAGACAAGTGATCTCAGATCTGTTATTACATGCATGTCTGTTATGCCAAGACTCAGGGTCTCAGTGAAAGAAGGCAATTACGAACCAGTTCTTTACAGTCAAAGACTATTCTCCACTCACAGGCAACTCCTTGTCAACATGAGGATGTCAGTCAAAACTCTGCACAGTCAAAGCTGAAAGAACAGTGAGTTTTGAACTCCACCCCATGTTTTTTCTTTCTATATCACAGTCCCACCAACAGTACTACTCAAACTTAAACTCAACCTATGTCCAAAGATGCACACATTTAGAAAGAGCAGCATTCATATGTTATTTGTTCATTCTTTTCTGAATCCTCAGTGCGTGATAAGTAAGTATTGAAGATTGCAAGCACATTAGGCTTGGAATTATTAACAAGTTGGTTTTTTTCCTCAGTGAGAAGATTTTGAAGTGAAAGCTTACATGGCTCTTTTCTAAAAGCAGAAAAAAATGTTAAAGTTTAAATAACAACATGTTTCAGTATCAAGAGATATATAAACATACAATGACAATGATGATGCAGTGTTAGCAGCAATGGCCCCTCCACAGCATGACCAAAGTCATGTCTCCAGAGGAGCAAAACTTTTGCTCAGAGACATAGAGTCACAGCATTGTTTAGGCTGGAAAAGCCCTTTAAGATCATTGAGTCCAACTATTAACCCAGCACTGCCAAGCCTACCACTAAACCATGTCCCTAAGCACCACGCACGCCTGCACATGTAATACCGCCAGGGATGGTGCCTCAACCACTTCCCTGGGCAGCCTGTCCCAATGTTTGATAACCCTTGCAGTGAATAAATTTTTCCTAATATCCAATCTAAACTTCCCCCTGGTCCAACCTGAGGCCATTTCTTCTTGTCCTATTGCTTGTTACTTGGGAAAAGAGACCAACACCCTTTGGTGTTACAATGTCCATTCAGGTAGTTGTAGAGAGCAATAAGGTCTCCCCTCAGCCTTCTTTTCTCCAGCCTAAACAACCCCAGTTCCCTCAACTGCTCCTCATAAGACTTGTGCTTCAGACTCTTTGCTGGGTTTGTTGACCTTCTCTGGACATGCTCCAGCACCTCAATGTAGTGAGGGGCCCAAAACAGAACACAGCACTAGAACTGCGGCCTCACCAGTACTGAGCACAGGCGTATGATCACTTCCCTAGTCCTGCTAGCCATACTTTTTCTGATAGAAGGATGCTTCTGGCATTCCTGCCACCCCACAGCAGAATATTTGGCAGAATTTTGACCACGAAAAGCAATAATTTCCCCTATGCTCTAGAAAGCTCTAGCTTCTGATATTGGTTCTGTGTTGCAACATAGTTTACAGATTAAACATGTCAAGGACACTATTAAATGTTGGCAGGCTGCCTCCAGCTTCAGGACACTTGCGAAGAGTTTAGGCTGTATTATTTAGGGAGTCTGGTCAGTTTTGAGCCATTCCTGTTCTTCTTCCCAAGCACCACCGATCGGTGAGTGAGGCTACATCCCTGCTTTGTCCTTTTTGTGCCCATTTATAGATTAAAGATATTGTCCAGGAATTTGTCTAATCCATTTTCAGGGGCCTGCTGGCATTGCCTCCCCTCTCATCCTCCCATGGCAACAAGTTCCAGAAGTTCACTGTGTGCACTGTAACTGGACACCTTTTAATATGATTTTGGGTGATCTACGTGTTTCACTGAGTTCCCCTAGCTCTAGTATTGTGAGATCTACTGAACTGCATGCCCACCTCCAAGTTACCTACGCTCTTTATGACTTTGTAAACTTGTCATATCATCCCTCAGACTTCTCATCACAAGGTGTGGCAGTCGTTGTAGACCCCTCCTGCTAAGCCTGCTGTTCCGCCAACCTAAGCATTTTGCTTTCCCTCCTTTGTGTGCTTTCCAGCTGTGCTATACCCCTCCTGGGCTTGAGAGACCGGCTCTACATATAGTACTACACGGTTTTATTAGGTGGCATAACAGTGTCCTCTGCCATCAGGTCCCTTCTTGTTGTTGCCCAACGTCTTGTTGGCTTTTTTTGGAGCAGGCAGGAGGCTTTACTGGACTAAAGTAGAGGAGAGAGCAAAGCTGTATCTAGAGACTTCAGAGCTTTGGCTGCAGAGAACTGGTCAGCAGAGAGGGTGTTCACAGAGCTGCTGAAAGACCTGGCCGGTGTGTCCAAGGGCATAAACAGTGGCTGATGTTGACTGCCTGTGTAAGATGAGATAACAACTTTGAGAATGAGAAGGAACTGGTACCAGTTTTTGTTCTGCATCTTGGCAGCCCAAAAGCAAGCGTTTTTTTCGCTTGTCTCTTCTGAAGAAGAACAGTGGTCCAGACAAGCGGTCATCATTCAGGATGAGCCGCATTTTCTGTGGATAGCATTTACTGGCTCAGTTTTAAATGTTTTAAGGCTAAAGCATCAAAAACACCTTGAACTCCCATTCAAACCACTGCAGTGCACTTTTTCTGAGAGCTGATTTTCATTAAAGGCCATATATTCCATAGAACAGCAAACCACTTCTAGCAGAAATACCAAAATGCTGGTTACAATAAGTATTTCCTTCAGGAATGTCCATTTTGCTCGGGTTTCTTCATGACTCCCAAGAAATCAGCAGGCTTCACTTACAATTTGCTATGGACCTAACAGTGTTTGCTAAATTTTGTGCTTAATTGAGGCACAACTCACATTCTAATATATCATTCACATATTTTTTAAATCTATTTCTCATCAAACCCCCTCTACTACAGGTGCACCTCAGGAAAGAGAGCTAATAAGCCAACATGATTCATGTAGTGAGGACCTGACACCTCCAGTCATTCTTTTCAAGTGCTGTTGGCATTAGTTAATATTTTCCACCTTTACTTTAGGTAATTTCCTAGTTTTCTATAGACAAGAAAAACATTTCAATAATGACACCCACAGCTCCAAACCACTACTTAGCACATAATGAACTAATTTAAACCAAGTCAATTTGATTCCAATTTTCCACCATGTGAAACAGATGCTTTTGCCAAGGCCAAAAGCTGGACGGAAAGAACAGTAGCATGGGAGCACAGTCCTACGTCTAGGTGCAAACCATGCCTACATAGTGCCATATTTCAAACAACGTAAAGTATAAAGTAAGAAAAAGTACTTAGAGGCAGAACCACTCTGCATTTGCCATTTCATTCCTGGTCACTTCACAGTCCTAAAATTTTGCTTTTTGTAAAGTTTTGGTTGGTTGGTTGGTTGTTAGTTTTGCTGATTAATGGAAGGTTCAGTAGCTATTTTGTTTATTCTGAAAATGTGATTTTGTACCAAAAAGTTTGTGACACTTTGATGAAAATGTAAATCTCCACAAGGCTGAGATGCTGAAATGTAACCATTAAAATAAATGGCTTAGTAAAAATAACACTTTTTTTTTCTTTTTTCCCTATGATGTATTCCACTCGTACTGCAGCAAAGATGTCTGCAGTACATAAGACAACCCATGTCTGCAAAAGATGAGACTCCTTTGAGTGATACACACATCAGTGTATTTGCATTTCAAGCCTGTGTATCGTTTCTATCACCACACTGCATCAAAGGTGGGGTTTAGATTTATTAACAAAGCCAAAATACACAACACTATCTCTCTAACAATAGGACTGTAACAACAAGCTATATTTAAAAGTCATGGCTCTGTGTTTTCCAGTCACAGATTATACAGAGCACTTTCTAACACACAGAAAGGATATGCTAACTTAGGAAAACGTTTGATGCTTTCAAGTCATTGCTGGTGGAGGAGGATCACTAGAGGTGGTTCACTTTGCTGTGCTCCTCAGAAGAACATACATATTCAGACAGATCCCTTCTGCTGCTCCAGAAGGTAGGGCTGTATCCTAAAGAAAAAAAATCACCTGAATAAGAGAACAAAATTTTGGTTCTCAGGAGCCAATCAGCTGCTGGGCACGTTTTGCCTAAGCAAACACAGCAGAAGCCTGTCAGCAGCCCTGGGATATGTGGGAACTGATTGCCTGAAGGAGACGTGGTGGAATTTGCAATAAGGTGTTTTCCTACTTCTTATCAACTCAACAGCAGGTTCAACAGTTTATCCTTGCTTTTATTGCCTGAGTGCTCACTTCAAGCTGTTAGTGAATGCAGCCAGTAAGTGAAATAAAGGCCAAATGAACAAGTGAAAGTCTGAGCTGGTAGGAGCTGGGCACACACATTGCACCTCAACATCTTTTTGACAAGGGAAACTATTTGAGACCCTTCCTAGAAAAAAATAGGGAGCATTGCAATACAGCCCTATCTGGTACGATCTGAAGTCATCCTGCATGGATACAATGTGAACTCTGCCACCAGTGATCCCCACGTACCTAGTAAGTGGGTTTGTGAATGCCACTGCTTTGTTGTGACCCAGCCTCAGTGCTTGCACCTGTTCTCATCTACCATGTGTGGTGAGCTCACCCAAGGGCAGGAGGGCCAGCAACATGTTTCTGTGGAAGCTTCTTTTTCCTCCTCTGTGAGCAGCGACCCTCAGTATGGTTTAGGCAAGGGTCCAACTGGCTCTAACAAGTGCTCATCTTGTCAGTGTTATTGACTTGGGCCCTCAGTGCTTAATGGGATTGGGAAATGGAAGTTTACTGGATGTCTGCTGGTACAAAAAAAATATCACAATTATCAAAACTGTTTCAGCTGCATTCAATTCACCTGAAAAGAGAGACTGTTTGTGTGTCAAATAATTTGCTTGATGTTCTTTAAATGACATATACAATCCATACATATTTAATATTTCCATTTTTAGAGTTTTGTGGGTTTTTTCAGTTTCAGAAAGTAATTGTCCTGGCTCTCAGCTGGGATAATTTCCACAAGAAGATGGGAGAAGACACAGCTGGGACATCTGACCCCAACTAGCCAAAGGGATGCTCAATATCATGACATGTTCAGTATATAACTGGGGAGACCTGGCCAGGGAGGAGGAGCAGCTGCTCAGAGGTGGGCTGGGCATTAGGTTCTGGGTGGTAAGCACATCGTGTTGTGTATCATCTGCTTTGTATATTCTACTCCTGTACTGCTGCTGTTTCCTCTTCCTTTGCTCTCCCAGTAAACTGTCCTTATCCCAGCCCATGAGTTTTGACTTTGTCTTCCATATCTCCTCCCCATCCTGCCAGGGGGTGAGAATGAGCAAGTGGCCATGTGGTACTCAGCTGTCAGCTGGGGTTAAACCCTGATATTCCTTTCTGGTGCCCAAGATGGGGCATGAAGGGTTGGGTAATGACAGATCTGACTAGAGCATGTTAAAACAAAGCTGTTATACATATTTATTATATGAGATAGATAGTCACTGGTCACAGCAGTGCTTTTTTTGTTCATATGTTTCTGTTGTGGGGTTGCTGAGGGTTGAAGAACAACACACGCCAATAGCTACCACAACAGTGCACCTAATGCACCTAATTGCATACATCATAATATGGGGCAACACAGCAGAAGTCATCTCTGAGAATGGGAAGAAAATATTTCAAATCCTTCTGAAGGCTGTTTTTTCCATAAAATGAAATAAGGTCAAGGAACCTGCACAGGTGTTGTGGTTTAACCCGGTGAGCAGCTAAAACAACCACACAGCCATTCGCTCACTCCCTCCTCCCAGTGGGATGGGGAAGAGAACTGAAAATTGAAAAGGAAAAAAACAACTTGTGGGTTGAAAAAACACAACTTGTGGGTTGAGATAAAGACAATTTAATAGGACAAAACCAACAAACAAAAGGCTAAAAATATACAAAACAAGTGATGAACAGCACAATTTCTCACCACTTGAAGCCAGTGCTCCTCAAGATCCAGAGTTAACTCACTTCCCAGACCACCCCCCAGTTATATATGGAGCATGACATCACCTGGTATCAAATATTCCTTTGGTCAGTTTGAGTCACCTGTCTTGGCTGTATGCTCTCCCCATTTCTTGGGTGCCCCCAGCCTTCTCATTGACAGAGCAGTGTGAGAGGATGAAAAGTCCCTGACTGCTTGGCAGCAACTAGAAACATCAGCATGTTATCAACATTGCTCTAATCCTAAATCAAAAACACAGCATTACACTAGCTGCTAAGAAGAAAATGAACTCTACCCCTGCCAAAACCAGGACAACAGGACATCCAGTTCTTATGAATAAAATGGCAAGACGGGTGTCAACAAATCCCAATGGATGTGATCTATAAAAACCAGATGTGTCTCCATTGACCCCCAAAAAGGAGACACAAGCTTTCCTAGGCATTGTGGGTTTCTGGTGAATGCATATCCCAAATCACAGACTCACTGTAATCCCTCTCTATAGCATAACCTCGAAGAACAATGAGACCCTGCGCAGCAACAAGCCTTTGAGCAGATCAAACAGGAGATAGTCCATGCAGTAGTACTCGGCCCCATCCAGACAGGGCCAGATGTAAAGAATGTGCTCTACACCACAGCTGGGGAGAATGGCCCTACCTGGGGTCTCTGGCAGAAAGCACCAGGGGAGACTCAAGGCCGACTGACCTCTGGAGTTTTGGAGTTGGCAGTATATGGAAGGGTTTGAGCTGCTTTGGAGGTGGTGGGTACCGAAGCCCAGCTCCTTCTGGCATCCCAACTGCCAGTGGTAGAGTCAATGTTCAAAGGGAGGGTGCCCTCTACACATCATGCGTCTGGTGCTACATGGAATAAGTGGGTCAGGCAGATAAACCTTGGGCTCAAATAGGAAACCCCAATCACCCAGGAATTCTGTCCAGAAGGGAAAAATCTGGGAATATCACCAGAGTAGGAGGTAGCACACACTGAAGAAGCTCCACCATGTAATAAACTACCAGAGAAAGAGAAGCAATATGCCCTGTCCATTAATGGGTCCTGTTACTAATAATTGTATTTGATGACTTTAATTCTAAGGGAACAGTAAGAGAATATACTGTACAGGACGGTGTGTCTTTATCACTGTGAAGAATCTCTACAGACCCTGGATTAAAACAATGGGTGCCAGTCACAGACCTTGGCTTAAAACAATGGATGCCAGCCACAGGCCTTGAGTTAAAACAAGAAGTAACTGGAGAAACAGATGAAGAAGAGATAAGCTTGCTTAAGGACAGGGGTTCACTCACGGACACAGTGAGGAAGACTACCGATGACCACCAGAGGACCCCCACTCAACATAACTACGCATGCGCAAAGGACATTAACATATGATAACAATCTCTAGGAAATAACATGAATATGCTAATCAATACCCTCCCCTCTTTGTATTTAAAACAATCAGTATAGTTAACCAATGAATTTTATAGAATAAGAATATAGATAAAGTGAAGCAATCAGGGGCCAATCATTGTAAAGGTCAAGCTAAGAAGCCAGCATTTTTGCGCAATGATCTTTGTTAGAAATTGTATAAATATGTTCTGCTTTGAACCTTTGGGTGAACACGTCTTGGGTGGAATTATCCCCTGTGCTCCCCAGCTCTGGAATAAAGAACTGCCTGCTTATCTGCTCTGTGTAGGTAAGTTTTTCGCAATTGCGACTGTTAACACTGTCACTTTTGGGGGAAGCATCAGAGCTGGAAGGCTGCTGTGTAGAGTCCTACACTAAAAATCACAGTAACTACTCAGTGGGACCATGACTCTTCAGGCCATCAAGGGGAGGTGCAAATATAAATAGGCACATGTTCAAGGGGTGGACTTAACCAGGTATGCAATTGCACAGCTTATCCATGACTGTGAAACATACACTACGATCACACAAGCTAAATAGTTAAACCCTCTCTGGTATTGAGAAAAAAACTAGAATAGATAGGCAGAGGTCTAGCAGACTGATTATATCACACTCCCAAAACTCTGTCAAGGCAAGAATCATGTCACAGAATCACAGATTCATAGGGGTTGGAAGGGACCTCAAGAGATCATCGGGTCCAACCCCCTGCCAAAGCAGCTCCCTAGCTCATAGTGCACAGATAGGCGTCCAGACGGGTCTTGAATATCTCCAGAGAAGGAGACTCCACAACCCCCCTGGGCAGCCTGTCCCAGGGCTCTGTCACCCTCGCTGTGAAAAAGTTCTTCTGCATGTTGGTGTGGAACTTCCTGCGCTCCAACTTGCAGCCATTGCCCCTTGTCCTGTCCCCACAGACCACTGAAAAGAGGCTGGCCATTTCTCCCTGCATCCCACATCTCAGATATTTATAAACATTAATAAGATCCCCCCTTAGTCTTCTTTTCTCAAGGCTGAACAGCCCCAGTTCATTCAGCCTTTTCTAAGCATTGTTGTTATTTTCCTCTTCCTTTGCTGTCCTAAGTTGCTATCCCAACCCATGAGTTTGGCTTTTTTCTTCCAATTCTCCTCCCTCAGGGGATGGAAGGGGTGTGGTATGGGGGTGGGTGTGTATGAGTGAGCAGCCACCTGGTGCTTTGCTGACAGCTGGGGCTAAACCATGACAGTAATAAAGCACAAAAGAAAATGTTTCATTTCATAGTATTCAAAGAATTTCTATCAAGCACATTTTCTTTCACATTCTGCTGAACTGAATTTTTTGTTTTGCTTAGGTCAAGCAAAAATCTTCAGGAAAGCCCATATAACAAGGACTCTCCTTCTCCCATTTACATTCTGACTGACAAACATCAATTCAGTCACTTTAGGAATCTGCAAGTGTGAACAACCTCATTCTGAATCTCACCTGTTTCCCAAATTTCTCAGATGCTGTTAGATCTGTCATCATCAGCAGGTGACAGGAAAGAAGAGTTTACCAATGATCCAATAAAGAAATGCTGCATCAAAATGGATCTAGTGATTCTTCAGTTCTACAGGTGATTTATCCATAGAAAATTAATTTCTTGCTGTTTCACTGCTTCTTTGCTTTCAGAAGGAAAATTGATTCGTGTGAAGATTATTACTGTAAGATATCTTATACAAGCACATCTTATTTAATGTTGATGTTTCTTGTGTCAGATAATCCCACATCACTTTCTTTTTTTCTTCTTTTTTTTTTTTTACTTGCCAGTTACTTCCCTGGAAAAGGCTACTGAAATAACCTGTCATTGGTGACTAAGAATGTACAGCTCTGTCACAGTGTCGAGCAGGAAGGCTCTTATGGACAAACAAGAAATCCAGTTAAGCGGTCCATCAGGTGAGGTGACAGGAAAGAAGACTATAACTACTGAACAGCCTCCTCCTGTGGCTCCAGGCTCAGAAGGGAACATGTGACCCACGACTTCGTCCTACACAGACCGGTGGTCCCACCTTGTTGCCCTTTGGGAGGATAGGCACTGCTGCTCTCATCAGTCTGGTTTCATGCACAACAGAAATCACAAGTGCATTGAAGCACCTGAGGATGATGCCAGGGTGCTGGGTAGTGTCATCATCACCCCTGGTGGTCCTAAACCCAGGAGAGAGAATAGAAGGGGGCAGAGGAAACATGCACCCCTATGTGATGTGGGGAAGCACAAAAGGTTTAGCTTCAAAGCTGAAGAATTGAACCTGCAAAGGTGATTGCTTTTATGGGTGTCCTCAGAAGAAGAGCCTGATTTTTAAAAAATCCTGAAAAAATCCTGATTAGTTTACCAGTGATTTCTGGAGTCCAGGGCAAAAGAATCAGAGAAGAAAAAACATTGACTGACCATATGGATTTAAATGTTCCCTTTCACATAGAATTAAACAGTCATAAAGATCTTTATTAGAGTTTACTAGGAGTTTCTAGCTGCACCAAAAAGCTGGCAGAGACAGTAAACATGGAGGATAAGAAATGAGCTATTAGAGGTCAGGAACACAGGTGAATAAAATACCATCTAATCATGTTGGAAGGCAAACATGAAATTCCAATAATATAACTCTGACATTGAAGGATTTCATGCTTGAAAATAATGGGACAACTTTGCCTCTAACTATATATAAATGCAGGAATGTAATCTTTGAAAAAAAAAGTCATGTCAGGGTTAGCATTGTGTAAGTCACAACCATCTCACTTCAGTCAGTTTTAAAACTGAAAAAAAAAAAATCTAATCCCATATTGAAATATAATACCCAGAACAGAGCCAAGCCTCTTGCTAATGCATTTATTAATAATTCTGTACCACTGATTATTTGGCAGCATTTAGGGCCTCAAGGTTCCAGCTGGGTTGCTTCATATTGTCTAGAAATACTTGTAGATTGTACAGCCTGTGATTGGATGCGAACCTTTCACACGCATGTTTTCATTTGAACCCAGGTAAGGATCACCCTGCTACAAAAAAGGAATGGATGTGATTAGGTAACACGTATTACTCACCTCTGCTTAGCAGTCACTGTAAGCAACTCAAGTGTCACACTGTTTTTTGTTTGGTGTACAACTTTTTGGTACACTTCTGAATGTGCAGAAATTAAAAAAAAAAACCACCAAACAATGCAGCTGGCAGCCTCACTGCAAAAGAAAAAGTTTTTGTACTTTTCAGAGAAAAGAAGGCACAGTTTAAATATGCCTATGATACTGAGGTCAGAAATTCCTTTTTGCTTACAGTAGACATATATGTATAAATGTCAAGGACATGCTAATTCTCCTGTGAGGTCAGGTCAGAGTGACTCTCACCAGTTATGCTTTAGGCTGCCAGCATTTCTCACTTTGGTTCCCTCATGAACTCCTGTATCTAGACGTGTGACACTTGCAGAATGTGGCATGTTATTTTAGGTAGCAGACAGACGTGCAAACATCTTCCAAGGGATGAAACACCACTCAGGGTAGGTTTGCTTTCTGGCTTTGGCTCCATGCTCCTAACTTCATTTCTGCGCTAAGAAACTGCTCCAGTTCTTCCTGAACACACTGCTCAGACTAGCCTGTTGGGGCTCCATCTGTGACTCCAGACATGTCAGGGAAAGCAAGGTGATCAGCGATTATGTTCTTCATTGTTGGGAGTTAACAGAATAAACAGAAGCAAAAGAAAATTAGGGAAGATGGAAATCTAGGGTCCTCTTTTTCCTTTATTTGCTTGGTGTGCCTCTGGGACAAGATCAGGAATGATGTAGCCTACTGAAGTTACTGAGACCCCAAATGCTGAGCAGAAAGCCTGGCTGAGATAATCATCTGGGGACAGTGCACAGCCATGCCCTGCTGCATCTGCAGTTACATTTGCAGCTCTGGCCACCCAGTTCTAAGTGAGGAAAGTACTTGCAGGCAGAACAGCACTGGACACTGGACGGTCTGATGGCTGTGCTCACTCTCATGGCAGTGCTGTAACCCTTGGTTTGCCAGAATGCGGGCTTTGGCACAGCTAAAGCACATAGCTGTCCATGCACTGGGCTCTTCCTTATGAGCCTGGGGGGGCGGCAAATGTTGGAAAAGAAATGCTGTAAGTGCAGCTCATTCCTGGGTTGGGTAAAGCTGCCTGAGCTGCCTCTTGGGCTAGTCCATAGGAGGAAGAAATCACTATGGTCTGTGCCAGTTAAGCTAGACCTTTGCTGAAGGAATCTTCCCACATTCTGTAAACAACAATCTGTGAGGGCCAGCAGGTATTAGCTGCTGGGATGTACAGGACACAAGTCAAAACACAAGCTTCAAACAAGCTTCAACCTAATCCAGGCAAGAGCTTCCTGCAACGCTCTTTCTTGCTTTACCACTACATAGCATTAAAACTTTCTTTTGTCTGCCTTGAGTTTAATTGCAAGTCCAGTCCTAATTTTTGCTTTGCAGATGAAACTCTTACTTCTGTTGAGGGTTCTTCTGCTGCAGAGAGGACAATATCTTGGTCCTTACTGCTATTAATCCAGTCAAGCATTAGTAAAGTTACAGAAGGTTCCCTCACATCTTTGCCCACACATGTCCTTTTTAAACCTTTTAAAGAAACATGCACTTAAACTGCTAAGCTCTGGTTCAGAAAAGGGCACCCTTGATGGTAAACATATACTATTTGAACCAACGGTATGTTTCTATTAAACACTGTAGTTAAATGTTGTCTTGGATAAGACTGCATTCTGGATTTGGGCATTAAGGAGGGTGTGCAGGGACAAACAATATCTGCTTTTTTAGCATTGTGTAAGCTCTACATTACCTTACACATGAAGGAAAACAGTGTTGCTATAAAGTACCCAACGGCCTTTCTGAACCTTGCTGTTTACAGAGAGATTATTAGATTAAGGGGCATAGTTATTTAAGGCCTTTAGCGTTTGCTTGGAAGACCCAAGTCCTTGCTACACTTCCTGCATTCAAGGACATTCAGTGCTTTGCAAGACTAGGTCCAGACACACAATTTTGAAAAATCTATCTTTGATGCTTGGTGGCTGTGTTTGAAGTCGGTATCATGTATTATTGTTGTTGTTGTTAAATTATTATTACTATTATTATTACATGGAGTGCAGCACTTCAAGCATGTTAGTATGTCTGAAACTGAGATGAAAACAAATACTCTGGTGTTGAATACAAGTTTCCAGTTATTTATTTTCATGTGTGACTTTGAAGACAGAGCCTTAGGATGCATTTCTGGGCAGTGTGTGCTGTGTACTACCTGTAGCTTGGAGTACACATGCTAGAGAACTGGAGGGGCTTGAATCACTACCTTGTGTCATCTTTCACAAAGATGAGAGGTTTGCCTTTGATGGCAGGCATTTGGCATACGATACCTCCAGTGGTCTTCCAAGTGTGAGCTGTAACATAACACATCTCAGCTAAAACAATAAATTGGTCTAAATTTAGCAGGTAAAAAGACACCTGGCTTTGTACCAGGCCTGGTAAGCAAGAAACAAAAGTTAACCAAAAGAAAATATCAAGTGGATGTCAGGAAATCTCTCATACATTGATTTTTTTTTCCCACTCTTTCAGACTTATTTTTTGCCACTTCCTCATCAGGTCTGCTGATGGAAACTGATCATAGGCCGCCCGGATAATTGCCCCGGATTCCAGAGCTGTCAGTCCTTCAGCAGGGCCAGTAAGGAAGAGGGAGGCGAGAGAGGCCTAGATGTGCCTGCCCGCCTGGAATGCGGCTGGAGCTGAAAGCTGACACCAGCTCTGTGGAAATGAGCTTGTGAGTAAGGGCTGTCTCCAAGACAACAGAGTATTTTCCCTGTGATGCATTTACACAGTGGGGTTAAAGTTCTGTGAAAGCAACAGCTGTTGTAAAAACATTGTATTAAATATGCTTAGGACTGTAAAACGCATGCTCCTCATGTTGTGCTTTGCTCGAGAGAGATGTGGAAACCAGTGGTATGTCTGAGGGAGAGGTTCTGCTCTCTTAGAGGCTGTTTTATAAATGTCATGCTCCATTTTCAACTTTTTACCACTGAGAGACCTGCTTCTTCAGACCATTTTTCTTGAAAGTTGACTTTCAAGTTAAAAGTTAATGACTAAAGCATGGCTGAGTCTATGCCTTACTTTCACCCCTTTAAACTATGCCATTTGCTTCCACTCTATGCATGCCTTTGTGTTTGGTCATAAGCAGCTACAAAGGAAGCCTGCTTGCCCTGGTACCACCCATACATGCAGCGCAGCTCTCATAACACAGCTCAGACTCACCAACAGTGTTACTTTCCATCCCCAGAGAGCAAGTCTCCTGCAGTACTCTCCTGTTACAGACTTTGCTAACCTCTGGGGAGACACTTTCTTCATAGATAAAATACTGCCATGTCTGAAAATTGAAGGCTAGCAGAGGCCAAGGACTGCTTCAGACCTCTTCCCTCAGTCTCCTTTCACAGTTGTTTAGTAACTCTTAAAACCATTACAGTTATCAAGTCAAGAAGCAAAGAGCTAGATGCTGTAAGAGCTTCATCCTGTGTGACCTTCCTGAGTGGGACCACGGGGACATGGTGGCACAGCTACGAGCGTGACCTGCGAACCTCTTCAGGCTCTGACATGATGGCTGCATTTTTGATTCAGCCCAAGAAAACTTTGTGAAAGCTGTAAAAGCCTGTAATGAAGTGTGTTTGCATGTCTTGTTTAAATTTCTGATATCTCTTCTCTTCCTTGCTTGCAGTTTTGGTTTTGCAGCAGAGGGCATCCTTTTTCTATTGACAATATTTTTGTGCTGGACCAGATAATTTATATATCTTTTTAATAAAGTATGCTGTATTTGATAAGAGGTGGACTATAAGGTGACCATTCCTATTTTTAAATCCTTACTGTACTTGCAGAAAGTTAGATTTAAGAGACTGATATTCTATAGTCCAGGTTTATTTATAATTGTTTATTTATGAGTTTTTGTTTCTGTTTCACTGCCTTGAGTCCACCACCCTGGTTCCTGTCTTTTCACTACAGATTTTGTCTTCTTTTTCTGAAAAAAAATTGGGGTTTTTTCCTTCCTTCCCAGAGGTCCTCAGAAGAAATAGTATGTGACCATTTACTAAATTTTCAAGCCTCCTGGATCTAAGCCCATTTAGGCAACATGAACCTGCCCATCCCTAATAATAATAATACTAATAGGAAATTACTCTTCCACCCATACCACTTTCCAACATCTGGAGATAGCCTGTCCTAATGGACTTGGCTGTGGTGCCAAAAAAGGCTTCTCCATCCTTCACCCAGCAGCTGCCGTCATCACAACAGTCCAGCTCCCACTGGGATGGCTAAACATTTCTGCAAAGCTGTTTGAGTGTGTTTCAGGAATCCCAGGAAAGAGGGCTTGAGAGGAAGGTGTTGTTTGCATATGTGAACTCACAAGTATGCCAAAGAGGGGAGCAAGAGAACGTTGTAAACCTCATTCTTCTCCACCACTTAAAACATATTCAACCAATTAAAATAATCAGTGTGAAGAGTAATTTTGACCATATGAATGCATGTGTGGGAAAAACTTGGTGATTTAAAGTATGTTGTGTTTTGGAAAAGAACACTCAAACACATGCCTGAACACATACATATGAGAGAGAAATCTCAATATCTGGGCTTGATTTACTACCATGCCCTTGAAGGTACAAACTTCACATGTATTCTATGTTCATTGGAACCTGGAGGAACAGGATTTGTGGACTTTTTACTGCTGCCAGAGTTCACGTGTATAGGATTATGCTGTCATCCCACTTCATGTTAGAGACTGGATCCTCATTTGTAGTTGAATGTTGAAAAACACAAGACCCACCCATCTTCACTGGGAAGAGCATGCCTAAGCTACTTTGACAGTTTTGAGAATCTCAGCCTAAAATGTTTTAATACATTGGCAGTGAAGACACTGCCTCACTTGAGACAGAGTCAAACCCACTGGTTGCAGTGGAAGATTTAAATGTTCAGCACTTGCCAGGTGTGGCTTCTGTAAGGCAAAAAAATCCCCAGATACTCAAGAAAATTGTTGCAATTTTGGAAGCCAAACTTCTCAAGTGGGAAGGAGGCTTTCAAAATGCTTTTTCAAATTTGTCTACAGGAAGAGCCTGGGCCAAATGTCTGTTCAATACCCACCGGCATCTGGAAGTGTTCTTTTTGAAGTGCCACAAACGCCAGCACCTTGCCTACTTGGATCTGTGTCCACTCCCAATTTCAAAGACATTTTCCTGTCCACCACTTCTCAATTCCTCTGTCCCTACAAAGCCCATGGCAATCGGAGAAATGTTGTCAAGTTCAACAGCCAGAAAGCACCTCAAGTGCCCTCATTACTAGAGGGCTCTTGCCAGCAAGGGTCATTTTATTTAGTTGAAATCCTTCCAAATGTCAGTTTTTTTCAACTTTGTTTTTTAATATTTTCTCACAACCCCAGAGGTTAAGGGCCAGATCTTCAAACAGAGCCTGTGCCTGGCAGTATCTCAGTTTGCAGGACGGAAGAGGAAGGAATTCCGTCTCCAGGGGGAGGCAAAGAATGGAAAGCACTTAAAATTAAAGGGCATTTGGAAATAACCCCTGTGCCTAGCCCTCTCGCTTCTGGGCTGAGTTTCTAGTAATATCATCACGAAATTGTTCTTTGGATGAAGAGTGTGATTTTGTTGGCTTTCACTCCCCTCCCCACAGAAGTCTCTGGAAGATGCACCACTGACTGACAACACACACCGATGAATTTGGTTTAAATCTTTGCATTATGTGAGCCTATGATTCAGACGAGTAAAAGAGTAAAACACACACACATATATATATATATATGTTTATAGCTACAGAGACAATTCATGCGTGCAATCAAACAGAAGTTTTTTAACAAGTGAATCTATAAAAATTAAGTAGCTGGTTTCCAACAAAGCCAAAGCCTTAATTCTATGATGAACCCATTATCCTGCTCTCAACTGGTATACAATTCTCGGTTTTATATCAGAAAAAGGACATTGTACGTTTCTTAAGCCCCAACCTATATGAAATCCTATTGTTACGGCATTCACCACAACAATAGCCCTTTGGAGCCTCAAAATGCTTGGCTGTCAATTAGGTTACTATAAGGAAGGAACAGGACATTGTTTACATCACAATGCAGCGTCAATGAAGGTATATACATTAGCCAGATGAATGCATTCTGCTGTGTTTCAGTAAGCCCAGCGCAATCAATGCTGATACAATGAATATCAAGCAGATCTCCAGAAACCGGCTGTGCAGGTATCAGCTGCACCATAACTGGGTGCTCAGCATAACTCAATATGTGATGTGCTCCACAGATTGGCAATGTTTAGGACTGCTCTGCTGCAGGAAAAGGTTATAGATGGGATGGGGAGTGGGGGTGGTGGTGTTCAAAGATACCTAACAGCCTGGCACTGACCCATTGAAAATAAGGAAGCAGTTTCATACAGCCTCACCATTTGCCTTTGTTATTAGGAAATAAATCAGCCTTTGTTTTTTCTGGACAAAGTGAAGGAATGTCATTATGACTTATAAATTGTGCAGTTACAAAACAATCAGGAAATCTTCCCATTTAAATCTGAATAACTTTAATTGTTTGGAATCTAAACTTTAGTCTATTGAGTGAAAGAAATGCTTAAATAGACCTCTTCATTGAAATTCTGAGTTTGAGCTAAAACTCGCATTAAAAAAAACAACTGTGAGGCTGGTTAAAGACTGCACAAATCTTACAGTTACGTTATTTAACACCTTTGGCTGAAGATGAGACAAACCCCAGAGATGACAAAATGGCAAATTAGTGTGGCTGATGGTGCTTTACTTGCGCTACTGCAAATGCATTCAGAGTGTTATCTCCATTTCACATTACAATACAGTTCCCTCAACTCTGCCTGGAGTCTCACTTCTGAACATGCTGGTGCATTAGTAGTTAGTACATTAAGTCAAAGCTACTGAAGCCACACGTACGCAGGGCTCCTTGCTTGCTTGGGGAAAAACATCAAACAATTTTATACAGTGCTTACTCCAAAGTTACCAAAGGTTGTCCAGAGAACATTGAGCTAAACTTCTCTGACTCGATGATGGCAAGAAGAAGAAAAGCCCAGCAGAAGAAATAGTACAGTTTTTGAGAGATGGATAGAAGAACAGCTCTTACTTTGTGTATAACTAAGAGTAAACCCCACACTTAAAAACTGCCTTTTTGTCAGCAGGCAGATGAAGTGGCATCACTGAGCTGGCAATTGGAGCTGCAGGCTTAGAAATGGTCTTCGAATAACCTTAGCACTCTGATAGCTATGATTTTATTGGTGCTCTCATGGTGTAAGAGCCTTACCACTCCTAGGATTTCCTTTCTCCAGCCTTTATCTCTAGCTAAGCTCCACCCCTCGTGGATTTTCACACTGTCCCTTCTCAGAGATGACCTCTCTTCCACCTCTGACCTCTTTCAGAGTTTTCACCCTTGCTTTAACAATTGATTTATGACGTGCCCATGAAAGGGTCAAGCCTACTTTTACGGTTTGCTTAAAATATTTCTTTTTTGGGTAGATACAGAAGTGGTGCTTAATAAGTGCTAAGTAAATAAACTGAGGATTGGAGACAGCTTCCCTTTTCTGCTAACTACTAGACATCTCTAAAACTCTTTGTAACAAGTGTTTACCAAGTCTTCAAACAAATTAACTGATAACTATAATCATTTTGTGCCTAATGAAATGTGTCAAGGGTTTAGGATTTCCAAGAAAGAGTAATTTCAAATTAAGTTGTCTCACAGTTCAGTGAAAAGGCAACCGCTAAAGATAATTCAAGGACTTGTATATGTAATGGACAGGAAGTCTATTTTTCTTTTAGTTTGACAGATTGATCTTCCACACAGAAAAAAAAAAAAAAAAAAAGAGAAGGCTACTAGGGATAAACTTTCATTGCCTCCAGCCTCCCTCAGCCAAAACTCTTTTTCACCTCTCTTCAGGTGAAGTCAGGACTGCAGGATCAATCAATCACCTGAAAAGATTTTATTCTGTTTTGCTTGTGTATTATTCTTTATATGCACCATAAGTTATGCAGATTCAGTTGTGGGTTGTTTTTTTTTTTACATGGTCTTCATAATTCACTGTATCTGAAGATCATAACTGCATATATTTAGATAAAAAAATTAATTGGGTGTTTGTGCTGGTATTTATGAAACTCTACGGACTAAATGACAATGCTTATCTTTCTTGCCACAGATCACATCAAGCATGAAACAATTCAGACATATGAAGAGTGTGTTTTGAGGGTCTCTGTTTTAGTTGAACTCCACACCAGCATTTTCTCTATAAACTTTGTCACATGTGTCTCTCCACAAGCTAAATGGTACCAGATGATATTTTCACAGATGCCACAAGAGACATTCTCTTGGTTTCTTAAATGCACTGATTTTTTTTCCCCTAGCCATTAAAAACTTGATTTACTGTCCTGACAATTTTAATAGGGAAAGAGACAGAGGTTTATTGCTAAATTTAACTCATGTCCACTTTTCCTTGAAATGCTACCAAAGTGGAAAACCTGCCAAGATCACACCTAGCATTCTATATGGCTTGAAGTGAAAAGATCAGAGAGGTCAAATGTAGATGATCTTTCTCTATCACTGCAAAAAGTATTCTATTAAAATGTTACAGTGCTTGCATGGTTTCAAAGCATAGCCACATGGGGAGATAACAGGTGAACACCAACAGTCACAAGGTCTCACTCAGCCTTGTTGGCAGTGCACTCACTGCTGACTGCTGATGTGGGACCAAAATGCCCATTTCGGTCTGTCATGCTTATTGCCTTGCTGGAGCCAGAAGGGAAGGGAATGCAGTTTTATTCCTGTCCATCCCCATCTAGAAACATCACAGAAGGATCAGACAGACCAAAACAGAGGCTTCAAAAGGACCATCTCCCAAAGGACTGCTGTTAGGACTGGACACTATCTGCCTTGTCATCATCTACCTGTGTAATCTCTAGGCACAACGAAGTCCATTCATTAAAACGGCCTCACTCTGGGCTCCTTTGGCATGCTTAACACTTCCGCTGACTACAAGGGACTTCAGAGTGTTCAAAGAATAAAAGACTGAACACTATTTATAGTTTTGCTGCTGTTGGGAGAATGACTGAAATCCTAAATTCCTTTCTCAACCCATACTCAGTCCTCAAACTGAATGAATAGTAAAAATAAATAAATAATGCCCATGACAAAGATGACCAAATGAAAGCACTGCCTTCGTTTCTACCCTGTATGTGGAGTGGTGTCACTTGTCATATGCTGGTGTTTGGAAAGAGGCTTTTGATCTTAAAATTTTCTTTCTTGTTTTAGTCCTTTTGCATTAATCCCCCTGTAAATTAATATATAGGAAGCAAACTATCCTGTCTTCTCTAGCTCTGATCACTGAAGCCAGTAGATCAGTGAGCTGATAGGACAGCATGTAAAAGAGTTGGGGAAAAAAGTTTACAAAAAAAAAAAAAGCTGAAAATACTTACAAATCTTGACTACACTTGACAAAAACCAGAAGTGGCCTATGAACTATCCATTAGCTGAAAAGCTGGTATAGATCAGTGTCACTGCATTGAAGACAATGGTGGTTTGTCAGCTGAGAAGCTGGCCAAGTGGACAGAAAGAAAATGGTCTTTTCCTGGCATAGAGCTTAACCAGCTCACTTACTCCTTTCTGAAAACTTCTTTCCTCTGCCCTCAGTAGAAAGCTTTGACTTGGGAATATTGGGAGTGTTGGTGAATAAACACTATGACTATGTCAATACCATACTCAAAGTATTAAAGGCTAGCTGCACAGGTTTCGTTTTGTCATTGGCCCTCTTTCTACACTATAGATGCTTTTCAACAACATCTTTAAACAGAGAGATTAAAAATCCATATTCTGAAAGCTTGGGATGTGGGCTTGCTAAAAGGTTTTTCCCTCCACGCCTAGGAGGAGCAGTGACTGTAGTTTTGTCATCCTTCTGAAGTAGGGTTTCAAGCTTCCCTCCATTGAATGCAACTGAAAAAGCCCTCCTTGACATGAATTGTGTGGAAGTAGGACCTTTTCAGCTGAAACCAGTCTGAATCTGGTGCCTAACATGAGGAGCAGTGTGGGTACATAGCTGGAATACCGCCAGCAGCCACCTACCTTCTACATCCCAGGAATTTATAGTCGTCTAAAAGCTTCCTTAACCAAATCTTTTAGATATCTTGGACTGGAGAAATAGGAACAAATGAAAGGAGAGGATTATAACAAAAGCAAATTGGCCATCATAAATATTAATTCTGTCATATACATGTGTTAATTACACCAGTAATGACATACATAGTAAGCTTCTGTTGTGCTCATTCGTCCTCTTCTGAAATATTCTTAAAGGAGTTTGAAACTTTCCAGCTTAAGGAGTAGTTTGTGCAACTCAGAGACCCTATGGAGTAAGGGGAAGTACAAAGGCTTAGGACATGAGCAGACACAATCTTTAAGGTCCATTAGCGTCAGTGAAGTGTCCTTTGAGCCCCTCGCCACCACTTATCACCAGCCCTGCAGTACTGCAGTTGGCAGGGATCCCATGGTCACTTCCACACCTGCCTTGGGCAGTCAGCCAGATCATCTCAAACCACTTCCAGGGCAGTTTAAGGTAATCTGTCCCATTTTACCTGAAGAGGAGGAGAGAAAACTCACCTGTCACATGCAGAGGTGTTCCAACAGTGCCCACTAGCCAAGACATGTCACTAATCGTGAGGAGCACCCAAAATCTGCAAAGCAACAACTTTGCATCTTGACCAGCTGTAGGTCCTCCGCCTTGTCTACTTGAAGGCAGTGTGGATACACTGGTTAGCTTCTGTTCCACCATCATCTTTCAGAAGATGGTTCCTGTCCTCCAAAAGCACCTGAACTGCTGAGAGAGAACTCACGTTTTACAGAAAAACTGAAGGAAACTGCAGAGAAGTTATGAAAAGCAGCAGGAACAGGAACTTGTCTCTTCCTCATTCCAGTCATCTCACCTATTGTTATGCCAACAGAGTGTGGGGCTTGCCTGACCCATGGCTGCAGAAGCAGCTGCTGTCCCCAAGGATCTTCTTTCCTCTTTGGACTTCATTTAGGTAGCCAGGCATTTGGCACAGCTGCCTGGCACAGATGCAAGCAGCAATCTCGTGACAAGGTAGCAGCGTCATGAGGGGGCTCTAGGAAAGGCAAAGGTGGCCCAGACCTGCAGAGGAATGTTCTACTGTGCTGCTGGTGACACCACCCTGGATCTGACTGATTGTTGGAACACCATATCGGGTTTGAAAAATTCCTGCACAGAATTACAGTTTTCTCCAGAACATTCAGTCCCCAATATTTTTGATATTTCCACATGTAGAGTTTGGTTTCACCTAACAGAGCTAATTTGTTTTCTAACATGTTTCTTTTCCAAAAGTGAGACCCAGAGAACTCCCTATGGAAGTCAAGTTTTTTGAAGCTGTAGACCTACAGTGAGCACTGGAGGCTGGCAGAAGCACATAGTAGGTCTTGGGAACAAAATTCCCCATAATTTGGACTAGTATAAATATGGGGAAAAGCTTTATAAGTAAAGGAAAGTCCACACATCCTTCTCCCCTCTTCTGCCTCCTGCCAGTTTCCCTGCAGGACGGGAGAAGACCCCAAAGCAAAAGCTGTCCCACTGCTAGGTCTGAATGAAAACTACTGTTCTGGGCCCATAATCTTATTATTATTATAGGGCCAAATTCTGACAGCACTGACACTCGATGAATCCATGTTTATTTTAGTGGTGGGTATAAGTCAGGTCAGGAACTGACACACAATATAAAGCTGAACAGTGATCTTGGCTCAAGTCCTAAATCTTCCTGCAGTTTTGCATAGCTTCCCTGTCATGATAAATGACTGATCTTTGTGGAGGAAAGAATTCAGTTTCCAATAATAATGCTGAGAATGAGTTATCAGTTATCTCTGCAACCAGTTCCTACTTGAATACCATTTCAGTAAAACGTAAGGATGTGTTGTGTCATGACTGTCCTGTTGGAATGAATTTTTTAAGGGGAAGGAAAAAAAAAATTAAGTTGTTGGGAGGGGGGGCATAATGTGAATTTCCCCTTAAAACATTCCTATCATGCTGCTTCATATTCATTAATTAGTCTGAGGTTTCCCTCGTGTTTAGTTTACAAAGCCACTTAAACCCACGTACCCATTTAACATATTTATGACCCCAGTTTTCTTTCTTTTCTCTGAGACTGTACCGTAATTGTTCTCTGGACTCAGGGACTGCAGAGTGCCTTCACTGATGAAAAGAGACAACATAAAGAAGGAAATGAATGTGTGAGGGATGAATACCTTCCACAAAACAACTGGGTGCAATTTGGCCCATGGCCCCGGGGGTCACTTTAATAGAGTGGAGCCTCAGTCTCTATTGAGTGTATGGGAGACTATTAACTCTTAACAACTCAGTCTCAGGTTATTTATTTATTGCTTAAATGATTTGTTATTGCTACTTGAATTTAATATACCCTCTGGGAACTGAGATGGCAGCATCATGTTACAGAAAAACTACAAGTTATTTTAAAACTGTAATTGGGTTTTTATGAGCACCATAAAATCTTTCTGAACAAATAACTTACCGTTAGTCAGAAACTTCAGCAGGAAATCTGTAAAATTAAGGATTTATTAGAACAGTACTGTAATTGTGTGTTTCTCAGGGAAAGAGGGGGTTAAATATTTGATGCTTCAAGTACTTATTTTATTTGAATTTAATAATACTTAAGTAGCACCTGAGGCTTTCAAAAAGCTGCATATATACAATATTAACAAAATAAATCATTCCTTTCAGCCTGGGAATACCTCCTGTAGGGGGATCTAGACTGGTGCACACCTGTCCAGTATGAATGTGTTTTCAAACTGCAGGGTATCTGCAAAGAGCAATGACGCGTCTCCACCTCAGTTCTTGCTAAGTGCACAAGTGCTCTGGGTATGTTTGCGCAGTTACTGTTTTTCACCATCCTTGCCTACGCACTGTTCTGCCCTCTGAAAGTTTGTATTGGTACACTTCTTCAAGTCAACCCCTGTCCCTTTTGCTTTTGTAATCCTGGAAGTCATTAGGACAACTTCCAAACCAAATAGTGCATTTCAGAGGGTGCAAGAGGGCAAGGGAAGGAGAACTGAAGGCACAATAAAGAGCACAGGCAAAATTAAATGCTCAGAAAAGTTAGGGGAAAGCGCTGCATGAAGAATGTTAAAAAATACGTTTTGAACCAGAAAAAATAAATGTCGGCTGGCATCTGATACCTGTCATTTCTAACACTGAGAACTGCATAAACAAAGATGTCTCTTACTTTAACATCTTATTGCTGGAAATCCTGCCATGTCCTTATATGAAGAGTAAGTTAGTTGTATATGTAGGTTAGGTTTTATATATGTTGGTTTTATAGATGTTAGTATCTATATATGTTAGTATCTCTACTTGAAATGGAATTATAAAATCTGAATAGAAGACAGGTGTTCCGATTATGTGATTGATACCACATCCCATAAAAATATTTGTATCATACCCTTTTCCATTCTTATCATAAACCAGACAATCAGTATTTCTGATTGTTTTAACATATTGTTTAGATAGCTGTTACCTGCAGAAAGTCAAAGCAAATTCTATATACTGATTCTCTTGGGTTCTTTGGATTTTCTAAGTTTAGAAAACTACAATTTGCATTCATTCTGTGGTTTTCAACAAGATCAATACTTCTTGATCTCAGCAGACAAGGAAAGAGTCGTACACAATTAGATATGGAAGACTTGCTTGCAGGATTGATGGCTATGTCATCTGAAGTCTACTTTCTTACAACCCCAGTGTCTAAAACATAGCAGTTAAAATTGCTTTGTACCCTGAATGAAATTCAAACATTAATGGAGTTATCTTGTGGGCTTCCTCCCAATAGTGCAAATTACCAGTTTTCTAATTTTAGCCTTTGGGAATTTATAAATAAGCTCTCACAAATACGACCTAAACCATGGTGGTGTCCACTTTATTCTGTTATTCTGAAATTGGTGACCCAATCTAATCTTTCAGTGGTTCTAAATATTCTTTACTTCTTCTGACCCTTGCTGGTACTCTGACTGCTCCTCACTCCTCCCAGCCTATCTCTTGTCATGAGATTATCTCACCTGATTTCACCTAGTCAGTGGAGAAACTCTGAGGGCACTTTGTATCAGTTATCTTAGGTGTGGTCCTGGCAGTGGAACTAGCTGTCTTCTAGATATGGCTCTACCCTTCCATCGACTAGAAAGGCACACATATCACTAAATGTCTCTGAGACATTTATGCTTGTTGAGATAATGTCACCTTAGGTGGCCCAAGATATGTACACAGAACGTGAGGTTGATGACACCTGTCCTACAGCCATACAGCCTCATTGTCTAAAATGGCCAAAGTTGGAGCAAGGTTCTCCTGCATTCCTGTCAGCAGTCCTGTGAGCAGTTCTTCTTCCTGCCACAGGTCCTTTCTGACATTTCCCAGATTATCCTGCGAATGCAACAGCAGCCTCTGCATAACTGTTTTACGCTCTGTGCACAGCCCTATACACCACATGGTCCCATACTTTGAAAAAACATAAGGTTCATGTGCAACTATGGTCTAGGGTCATGTACCTACTTTTTTCAGAAGGAAGAGTGCTCGCTGCAGGGCAGACAATTGCAATAAGGCAAAGCAAACCAGGAAAAATGAAATTTCCTATAAAGAAGGAAGTCTTTATTATAATACATAGATATGTAACTGGCACATTAAACAACCTAGGCTTCAACCTAGTGCAGTTTTACTTCCAAGTATATGAAAGCTGTAGTCTGGCTTCACTAACTTTCCAAAGAAGTCTAGGCCCAGAAAATTAAAAGGTCCAATGCAGTAGAATACTTCACAAGAAATTTAGTTTCCTCGGGCTTAACATACCAAATAGTACTTAGTGGAGAATTTCTATCCAGAAGTAAAAGGTGAAAGGTTCACAGACAGTAAAATTAACCTGTAATCACAAACACTGCCTTTGCCTCTTTTGAGAGTCTTCTCAGGCATGAGTCCTCAGTAAAACTGCAGCCTGACTGAAGAACCAGAATTCACTAAGCACCTTCTAGGTCCAAAAATACTTCCAAGGAGTCACTTCTAATTAGCACCTGAAGAATACCAAGAAGTTTTGAAGAAGGCTTTGTTGGATAATCTGTCCTACAGAAGGGTGTTTAATCTCTTAAAAATCTCCCTTATACCTGCACTCCTCTCTCTCCTACCATCATAGCCTCAGATCTTGCTCCAGCTCAATCAAGAAGCCTCTTAAAAGCCTATGTTCTCCTACATGTCAAAAGCCTACAGGGAAGGATGGTGCTTTTACCATTAAGCACCAGGATAATTCTTCAGGCAGCCTCCACAAATTATTTTTTTTCTGCAACCCTGGGGAATACCTAGATTGCTGCACTTATTTTAAATATTGTTGCAAGATGTGTCTGATTGAAGGTTATTAATGCCAAACGTCTGGATTATTATTTTTTTTACATTTAGCATGTTTATTTTCACACAGACTAGAGCATCTTTAATTATTCTCTATTTGTAGAAAATGCACCAATAAAAACCTCGACTAGTTAACCAAAACTCTTAAAAATATCTAGTATAAATCTTTAAATATGTATTGTGTTTTAAATGTATTTTCAGGTGAGTAGAAACACCACTCAAGTATTCAGAAGTTGTGTGAGAGTGCTCCTATTCCAATTTCAAATTATTTAGCAATACACTGTTTATGTTATCACACCACACTCTAACTCAGATTCCCAAATACCTATTCATCTGTGACATAAATTGCTTTTTCTTCCATGGGATAAAAAATGCCCATTCCACAGTATGAGTGTTTCTTTGGCATGTGTATCTGTAATCCTTGCAAAATTTTTCAAATATGACCTTTCTTTTGCAGAAGAATTTATTAGCTGTGGTGTGAGTCATTTTGTAAGTTTCTTAGCAGTTTAAACTTAGGATTATGTTGGACCTCTTGCCCACATAAAGATTTCTAGACTGGGCCATTTCCTTCAAAAGCCTGTGCCTTGCATTGACAGTGCCAGCAGTGTATGGCTTGTGATAGTGACAACTAAAAGTACCAGGATGGATTTCTGTACCCAGGCAATATTATCTCTGAGTATTTCACTTGTCTTTGCAGAGTTTATATGAGTTTTCAGTCCTGCAAAGAATCAGGCAGCCCACGTGTATTCCTAATGCAATGGCTTTAATTTCCTGCATCTTCAGGGGAAAAAAAGCTACCTCAAAATAAAAAGAATCCAGCTGTTTTACTACAATTGTACTAAGAAAGAATTAATTTAAGTCTTAGGTCTTGATTTTATCTAGTGTCTTACACTGCATATATTCTTTTTCTAAAGCATTAAAATGGAACAAGAGTTGCACATAACTTTCCTTCAAAAACGAAATGAAACAACTGTTCTGCTACTTGAACTTCCCACTTTACTTAGGAGACAACCTGGTGGTACTCCAGATTCACAGAATCACAGGCTACTTTGGGTTCTAAGGGACCTCAAAGCTCATCTAGGTCCAAACCCCCTGTCATCGGCAGGAGCACCCTCCACTACCTCAGGTTGCCTGAAGCCCCATCCAACCTGGCCTTGAACACTGCCAGTGAGGGGGCAGCCACAGCTTCTCTGGGCAGCCTGTGAGAAGGCCTCAACACCCTCACAGGGAGAAAGTTCTTCTTAATATCTAATCTAAATCTACCCTACTTCAGTTTAAAGCCATTATCCCTTGTCCTATCACTACATGCCCTTGTAAGCCCCTGTCTTTTTTTTTTTTCTGTAGCTCCCATTTAGGTACTAGAAGGCTGCAATGAGATGTCCCTAGAACCTGCTCTCCTCCAGCCTGAACAAGCCAAACTCTCTCAGCCTATCTTCATAAGAGAGGTGCTCCAGTCCTCTGATCATCTTCACAGCTCTCCTCTAGACACACTTTGGACAAAGCTCAATGTCTTTCTTGTACTAGAAAAAAAAAAATGGATCACTTTACAAATTTGGCCATCACCCTTGTTTGGGGAGCCATGCTAATCTATCATTGCAATTTTTAGTATATGTGCTACCAAAGCAAGCACCCTCCACCCTCCTCTCTGTGCTGTGTTTGGTTGCTTCTGTAGATGCTCAAAAAGTAGAATAACATTTAATCCAGTCAAGCATGTCATATAACTTCACCAGTTCATCTTTCAACCCTTCACCTTCTTATTTCATGCCCTTTCTTGTGACACTGTATGTCACACATCTTGCAGATACAGCTTGAGAGAGAAATGCAGAAATCTTGTCAGATGTAGCCCTGGGGCACTACTTCTGTAAAGATAAGCTGCTATTTGCCAGTTCACTGCGAGGTTCAATGAACCAAAGGTTCACTTCCTGAGCATATTTATCATGCGTAACCCAAGGAGAACTCTGATTCATGCACTGTCTAAAGTTTTATCAGGCCAATGTATGCTAGTTGTGACTTTGCTCTAAAAGCGCAGTTTTTGTACCTGTGTAGTTCTCCTGAAAGGAAGGGAATGCCATAAGGCAAAATGATGAGTGCAATGTCCTGTACTGCGCAACATGGCCTACCATCACATTAGCTAACCCTGCCACTTGAAGAGCTGGGGAACTTGTCCCAGTACTATCCCAGTGCCTGGTTGCCAGCAGTGAAGCACCACTGCAAACAGCTCAGGCTGGGATGGGTAAATAAAGGTATCAGAGGACATAGGGTAGACTCTGGTGCCATGTTCCAAAAACACAGCTGTAATTAACTACATAGACTCATTTACTTTCCACATAATAGAGTTTAGGTCTCCAAAATACAGAAAAACTCGGAAAACTTTTCACACAGCTGGTAAAGTGTGAATAAGTACGGTAATGCTTGTTCTCCCAGCTTTGGCGGGTAGGAGAACAACAGGGCCTTAGCCGGATTTAATGTCTGTTAATGACTGGTTATCTGCATTTACTGGCTAGATCTTCACTTTTGTTGCAGTAAATGGAAAAAGACGCGTATCAGTATCTTGACAGAATACAGGGTCAAGTAAAATAGCCATCCAGAGCGACACTGTTTATATGTCTATGGTCAGATGAAAAGTGTAGTATCACTGCTGGACTGACTGCAGGACTTGACCTTGTTGAAGATATTGTCAAGGGATAGCCACAGAGCATCTTCTCTCCTCCAGTTACCAGAGTTTGGGATACAATTTGGGAATAAAAAAAAAAGTTATTTTATTTAATTGCATCCCTGATGTAGGCCTGAAGTAGCCTGAGGTTTTTTTTAAAAGTGCAAGCACCACCACCAATGTAGCAAACATCACCAACAATGCCGCGATCTAAAAAAAAATGAAATCAATAATTCAATTCTTTTTTGTAGACACTTCAAATGAAAAATGCTGTTGTGATGTTATTAAGCTCTGTGTACATGAGAAGTGCAGACCATGAAACATAAAGGTCTGGAGGGATGTGAAAAGTTGAACATTCTGCATAACAATAGGTACCTTTTTGCTATTGATGGGAAAAATAGATGTTTCTCAGCATATTACACTTACTTCCCTGAGGTAGATTTATCACAATGTTTTATAGTGAGTAAACCCACATATCATTATTTTTTCCCTAGAATTGATTTATCTACCACTATAATGTCTCACAGTGGGCCACAGTCCAGCAAGTAAGAGCATAAACTGCTTGTAATGAAATATGTAAGTTTAAAAATGTGACTGTCAAGTGCCATTATTCTGAGTCTAACAAGCTGATGGAAAATAGTTCCAAAATAATAGGCCATCTACAAAAAGGAGATGTGGCGCTGGCTTCTATTCCATATGTAGTACAGCTGCCTCACAGAGACCGCATCAGCAGCAGCTGACACTTTGAAGACTTAAAAAAAAAAAGAACACCTGAAGTAGTAGAAATGCATATCAGAGCCACTGGGGAGCACGCCAGAATATACATGAGGAGATGGAGAAGGCAAAAGACCCCAAATCTGCCTTATATAAATTAGAGTTCTGGAGGGTGCCTGAGAATTATAGTCACGCACATCTGGGTACATATATACGATATGCACACCCATGCACAGTTCTTTGCAGTTGTGTCTAAAGGACAGTTGGGTATGTAAAAGAAACGGCGCACTCTACCTCTGGCTGATAGCGACTCTGAAGGAACAGGCAAAACTTCTAAACCCTAAAAAGTATGGCTAAAAGGAGCAATTTTTGCTTTAAGCAGTCTCTTCTGGTATTTATCACAAGTAACAATTCAAAAGACTGTCAGAAGTCAGACTTCTAACAAAAGTAGAGTGAATGGCACTTAAGTGCATTAGGGGATTCATGGGTCCAGTCTTCTAAGGCAGGCGGCTGCTTAATTAATTCAGATGTTCAGGTTCCATATACAAGTTCACTCTGATCTCAGATCTTATTTCCATCTATTACTTTATTTCCATCACTGCCTGTGAGTTCATGAAGTTTTCGCTGTGGTTTAAGTTACTCCATAATTAGTTCACCAAAAGAACAAAAAGTGTGTCGCTGCTGCTAGATATGGGAAGTTTTAAGGATGCGAAAAATCACTACTACGTTGCTTTGAGTCCACGTATTGCTGGGTCACTTATTATCTTTGCATTAAAAACATGCCAGTTAAGAAATGCTGCTAGCCAAGGAAGGCAAGTGCTTGAGAGAAGAGTCCAGACAAACAGCTGGAGTAAATCAGATATTATACTAATGGCAGACAATGGAAGGATGCTGACTTACATCCTCTGCAAATCCAAACCCCAGGCATTCTTCTTGTAAATCACACCAGTTTTTCTGGGAACATAGTAAGGAAGTGTTTTATCTACACTTTCGTGTAACACACAGGGATTTTTTATGATTTCAAAATTGTTTAGGTTTTATTAGTATGAGTTTACGGCTCTTTGTTCCCTGGACTGTGTGAAGAATGGAAGCAGGGGCACTCACTGCTATTTTACTTTTAGCTGGTGAATCATAGAGGATGTCTCACATTTCATTAGTGTTTGAGTCCTTAACTCCTCATATTTCTCAGGTTCTTTTCCCCTTTGCACAATGTATGTGAGGACAAGAATGTGTAAGTGCTACAGCTACCCCATTCAGACCTTCACTGAATTGGTGTAATTGGATTTTGCACCTCAATTTGCAAGATACAGTTCCTCTGAAAACCAACCCATTTTGGTGGGCATAAAAATAAAATGAAATAAAAATAATAATAAAGACAGGGCAGGCATTCATAAGGTACCAGGTCTCCACAGTCTTCAGCTGAGAGTCCCCAGATTTCAATGTACCCTGAAAAGGGTGATTAATTTAAAGTGAGTGGAGTCTGTTTCTTTAAGACAAGCTCATAAATCGTGAAAGATCACCACTTCTTTTCAAAAGGCTCTCCACGGTCTGAGTTTCCCTTCTGGGTCAGTAAAGGCATTGAAGTTTTAATGGCATGCCATGGCAGATTACACGATACAGCTGTCCCGGCACCGTGAAAATTAAGTTATGCCCCGTGTCAGCAAGGTTTTTTTCCCTTTTCTTTCCCTACCCTCCCCCTTCACTCTACCTCTTTCTTTCTCTCTCCCTGTCCCCTTCTTCATTCTCCTTTCTGCTGGGAAGTGCGCATCCGAGGAGGAGGTGGGAGCCCGGCGGGAGCTGCTGCCACGGCTGCTGTTGAGGCCCAGCTATTGAGACTGAGTAAATGGAGCTGATGGGTGAAGAAGAGCCATCAAAATGGAGGCTTTTGTTCCTTCTCCTCTCCCCAGGGCCCGGTGGCAGAGGCAGCCCTCCCAGCTCACTTGCTCACATGCAAGCACCTAACTGCCTTCCCGGCACCGCGAGACACCTGTGACAGTTCATCCCTCTGCCCCGCACCCCCGCGGGTCGGCGCTGCCCACCCCTCGCCTCCGTTGCTCATGCACCATCCAGCCCCCCTGACGCGGCGAAGTACCATCAGAGGAGCTTTACGCTGCCCGAGGTGCCTTTTTCCCACAGGTCAGGGCCTTGTGCATTGGCACGCACACACACACGCAAGCACGCCCGTGCACAAGTGCAGCTTCTTATATTGAAAGCAATAGCAGTACAAGCTGGCATCCTCCCACCCTGCCACTACTCTACCTTCCTGTCTTCACTCTGCAAAGGAGAGGGCAAATAGGTGATTGCAGTGTGAGAAATGGATCATGCTGGTACTTACTTCAGCAGAGCAGGGTGGTACTTCAGCAGAGCAGGGATGTGTGGATGGATGCTAAGAAGTGAGGAAGCAGAATGGACAGAATAGTCTGCAAACCTATCTACAAGCCAACCCGCGTTTCTAATCTGCTCCTCATTTTTACAACCTTAAAAACTTCCAACCTCTGAATAGTTATTTAAACATGTTGAGCTGGGACTTGATGGTCTGATTTCTTTAAGGGACCTCCTGAGAGATGACAAAGCCACAACCACAGAGGGCCACCAGTTGAAAATTATTGTTCTATATAATATTTTTAATACCTCATGATACTGAGTTATGACAGGAGATAACCCCTATGCCTCTTCAGTCAAGCCAGAGTCTCTTGGTAAATCTTTGGCTTGGGAAATTAGTAAGTTGATTATTTTGTACTCGAAAGTAGATATACCCATTCTGATATGACACAAATATATTGGATAGTTTAATAGATACAGAGATATACTTTATATATTAATAATTTTGTCCACCAGAATCATTTCCATTACACCATATGCAGTAACTTGCCCAACAGTTTCTGAATTTAGACTTGCACACTTTGCAGTTAGCGTTCTATTCTAACCCAGGACAATGATTTCAATGGGATTATTTGTGCCAGGGCTCACTAATGCAGGGATACTTTGATCAAGCTCTTTATTTCTTCTGCTGGTTTTGTGTGTATTGAGAATAGAGGATGAAATCTGACTACCTGCATGTTCAGCCACCTCTAGTTTGCGAGTGCTCGATTAGACATTAAAGTATTCTACATTGGAATTGATTTGCTTATAGGATTTGGTAATTTTTTCTTGCCTTCCTCAGTTGTTCCTAAGCACAGCATGCTGTTCACAGCCAGCATATCACTCAATATGCTAGAAGCAAGGATTTTAAAAATTAATGTAATATTAGTATTAACACTGCAGTATGAAATCAGCTATATTGCCTTGAATTCCCAAAACCATGAACATGTAATTCAAGAACACAAAAAGCTAAAGGTATGTGCCAGTATAGTATGAGCCAAACTTCACCAGTTCACCATCCAGTTCTGGAACAGAATGAAATTTGGAACATTATTCTTGAGTGCTTGCTTGCAATTCTTTTCACAGGTGTGACGTGTTCATAAGAAGAGGGGACTTTGGGCCAAAGAACTCTGGATCAGGAAACATTGACTAAGAAGTCATAGCATTCATGTTCTCCTTACGGAGTTTCCATTTGTATTTGGCACAATTGACTTGAGAACTGAATTTGTATGATACCATTAGATGGGGATGGGGGCACAATAAGGGCTTTTCAGTGTATCTCCTATACAGGTGATTAATGGGCATTAAATAAAGCAACTTTCATAGCACTTTAACAATTGCTCTTGGGTAGTAGGAGAGACGACAGCATTTGGGACCAACTCATTGCATAGCTTTACCATTGCACTTGTTTTCTTGCATCCCTCAGTTTCTTAATGCTCATCAGGGGTAGAGAGGGGGCAGGGGGAAGCTGGCTGCTATTCCTATTTGTGTTGTTGCTATTTTCAAAAAGTAAACCTTTCCCATGTTTTTTTTTGTGATAGGTTCAGGCCTTCATTGAGTGAAGAGAGCTGTGAGCTGCCCAAGAGCTGTTTTGTTGGCAGGGGGTTAAGGAGAATTGTCTGTCACATCAATTATCTGCCCCTGGGCTCTTAGAAAGAAGGTGCCTAGAGACCGGCCACTTCTCTTGCTTGTACATCTACACACATGGACACCAAAACAGTTCACACTTTGATTGGGAGTTGGTCTCCCCTCTCTCAGCGGTGCCGCAATCCATGTTAAATCAGCTCATTCCTCCTTCTCAGTAAAACTAGACAGGCCCCTGCTTTGAATACACCGGACCACACAAGGGCGAGGGGAGAAATATCTTTCCCTCAACCCTTTCTCTCCTTCGACATTTGGAAGCCTGTGTTCTAATAACAAATGGTGATTTAAAAAAAAAAAAAAAAAAGAAGAAAAAAGAAAAAAGAAAAAGAAAAGAAAAAAAGAAAAAGACAAGCCTTCCCTTCTTCCCTTTTTGGAGCGACAGCTCTGAGCCTTGGTCAGGGGAGCCCATGAATTGGACTTGCAAAGGGCCCGGGAGGGGTCCCTATAAATCTTCCCCACACAGAGGAGGTTGTCTGTCTACTTCTGGGCTGTTGCTCATTGTGACGAAAGCTTAACTGCTTTACTTTCATTCAGGGGAAAAAAAGTCACATAAACCTGAGGTTTATGGATATTGCTTTATTTCTTTGTCGTTTTCAAAGGCGTCTGTTTCCTTCATTATTATTCCCTTAGAAAAATAACTGACACCATTTTTTCTACTTTGTTTATTGCCTAATTTTCTGTATTCCTTTATATTCTTATGCTGCTGCTTATGGAATGAAAGCTATATTAAGTCACCCAACATTTGTGAGAAATTAAGCTTTGGCTGCTCATCCTAGAAAGACCAAGACAACTAGCATCAAAATAATCCAAAATATATTTAAAAGAGATTATGTATAAATCCCATGTGCCTGTGTGTATAGGTGCATAGGCCCACAGATACACAGACACACACGTACTTGATACCTTGGGGAAATGCCAGCTGTAATTGCACAAGCTAAACATAGCTTTATGTTTTCTCACTGACACTTTTACCCATCATATTCTGCCTTTCTGCTCATGACTAATTTCTTGATCCCATTTCATGGGTCACAGAGCAACATACCAGCCCATTTAGTAGCAGTATATACATACTTTCCGGGTGTAGTTTGAGTATGATGTCACCAAAACTACAAGAATATAGAGCATAACTAAACATCACCAATATATGTGAATTCTTATAATTGTAAGAATGAATTATCCAGCTTTATTGCTGTAAAACTTAATTTTTTTTACTGTGTCATATGAATCTGAGAGCACAACAGGCAATTTCTGACACTGAAAATTATAAACAGGGTAATGGAATTGTTAATTTCAGCTTTCATGTATAGCAAATTATCCACAGTCTTTCAACAATTATTTTAAGGAGTAAGTTATCTGAAGACTGAATCCAAGACTAAGCATTGTATTATGAAAGTGAAGCAAAGATATTTTGAAAGCTTACTCCTTCCATTTGCAGATAATGATACAGGTAGACAGCAATTTGCATCACTTGCAGTTACTATGAATTTTGCCCAGATCTCAAAATCATTTGACTAACTAAGACCTGCAAAACAAGGACAGAGCTGACTGTGCTGAGGGGTGTGGATGTTCCTTTATACCAGAAAGTGGAAGGGAGAAAGGCGTTTCCCGGTTCTTAGACACTGGCTTGTTTGGAGTACTGCTAGTGAGCAAAGGATGTAAAGTTGGGCAGTTTGCTTGCGCCTGCATGTGTGTGCATGGGTGGGTGAGGGGAGTTTGAGAATTCCTAATCCTGCAGCTCTCAGGACCTGGAGAGTTGTACCCCATCTGGGGTAACTGGATTAAAAATCTTTTCTCATTTCAAAGGTTTGATCTCAACAAGGGTTTGATGTGATGAAATCAAAGTGGCAGCTTGGATTTGAAAACTATTTGGATTTGAACTTCCTGAAGTCTAGATCTGAGGGAATGGCTGGGGTGGATACAAATGTGTGGTAACTGCACTAATGCCTGTATAAAGAAGAAAGTTATGCTTGAGGAAATATGAAAATAACCCATTTCTGAAATAATACTGATTGCAGTGAGAATAACCTTATAGTAAAATAACTTTCTGTCAACTAATGATAAGCATGCTCCTGGGCTGTCTGATTTTAACAGAGCCCCTCACTCAGTGGCAATAACAGAAGGCTTTGTCTTAACACAGGTGAAGCTACAAAAGTGATAGTGAAAAAAATTATGTATTATATGGTAATTACTACTATTATTTTGCTGCCCTTGTCACTATCAAGTGTTCGAGGCCCCCAAAGACTTAAAAGCAGTTCGGTGCCCTATTCCAGGGAAGGGGAGATCCTATGTGATTTTAAGCAAATCACCCTCCATCTTCCTCAGCCTCAGTTCCTAATCTGCAGACTGGGGGTGGTAATAATAATAATAATAATAATAATAATAATAATAATAATAATAATAATAATAATAATAATAATAGCAGGATAACCATTTCATGAAGACTTTCTGAGGAAAGCGTGCTTTAAGGCATTCACCATCTTTGCGAGGAAGCCTCACAACAAGTTAATGCATTTTTTAAATTAAACAACAAATCAAGTTCTCTGTAGAAGCAAATAATAATCTGTGGATCCAGCTGTAATTTCACACATGGTTAGAAACACAAGCTTAGAGAGAGGGTTAATAAATTAAGTTATGCATTCATAACGAAGTACACACAAAGAAATAGTGCATACAACCTCTTAAAAGGTATGTACTCAGAATGAAAACATGCTGTATGTACAAAGAGCAAAAATACTTCAACCTTGTGATATGTTGAAGTTACAGTAAAGGCAAACAAGAAAATCAATGATGCCTTTTTTTCTAATCGTCATAGGCAGTCTAGGTGGGATATATCAGCCATGTGTCCTGTTCCACACATAACTGAAGCTGACTAATGGTTTTGAATGGTACAAGATCGTAACTTTTACATGGAAGAATTTATGTCCATTTTTTGGTATACGAGGTGAAAAATCCTCAGATTTGCCCTTTTGGAAGATTTTTTCTATTTAATTTAGACAAAAGCATCATATAGTATAAAGAATGAATCACAAACTCGCTCGCTCTCTGTTGTGAAAAAAAAAACAAACCCAAACAAAAACCACAACATGTAGGATGCAGGTTTATAATAAAAAACTATAAAAACTTATCAAGTGTACCCCAAAAATCTCATGATGTATGAGAACGAAAAACATCACCAACAGCTCTTTACTGATGACACTTTGGGGTCAACTACTGAAAGAAGGAAACTCTACTTTCCAAGCAGCAGACCATTCTCAAAGACTCATGCCAGCCTGTAGAACCATGCAAAGCACGTATCAGACCACTAGAAACCCCAGCACTCTACATTCTAACTGCAGATTCACTTTGACCTTTTCTTGCTAAGATAAACACACAGCCTACAATACATTTATGAGTGCCTGTACCTGTATAAATATATAAAAACAGAGAATGAAAAAAGTATGTGTTCTGAAAAAATCTGATAAAGATAAAAAACAGTACACAAGAGATCTCACTCAGTCAGTCTGCATTCTTGGGAAAATCTTGGACAATTTAGGGATATTTCTTGAGATGACTGACTTCTGGAGTGCGTTTTAAGTATTCCAACTATTAAATTTTACTTCAAAAGAAAAGGGAAGAACAGCATACAAAGATTAGAAGCATATTATGTGCATCTGTAAACAGAATTCAGCGTAAGAAAACTGGTGCAAGGTAAATGCAAAAGGATAGAGAAATATGCTCTGGCAGTAACAGACTATATAAGTTTTACAGCTCTGTCTGTCTTTAAACAGTTTTTCTTACATAAACACATACTATGGTCAAGTCTTGAGTTTTCCAGGGTGCCACTGAGTTACCTAGTCCCGTTCTCTATGCCTATTTGTACTGTCTTTGGCTGGGATGGAGCTTGTTTTCCTCATAGCCACTCATATGGTGCTATGTTTTAGACTTGTGACCAAAACAATGTTGACAACACGCTGTTTTGGCTATTGCTGAACAGTGCTTACAGTGTTCCCTGGTGAAGTAGACTAGAGGTTGACAAGAGATTGGGATACAGCTGGGACAGCTGACCCCAACTGACCAGGGGGATATCCCATGCCTTATGGCATCATGCTCAGCAACAAAAACTGCAATAATTCTGGTTATGGCGTTTGTCTTTCCAGGTTCTGCATGATGCAGGACTTCTATCCTGGAGATGGCTGAACACCTGCCTGACCATGGGAAGTAAGGAATGATGTATTTCTTGGTTTGCCTAAATTTACCTATTAAACTATAAACTGTGCTTATCTCAAACCGTGAGTTTTCTCACTTTTGCCTTTCTGATTCTTATCACCATCCTCTGGTGAGGAGTGAGCAAGGGGCTGTACGATGGGGCTCAGCACCTACTGGGGTTAACTCACAACACAAGTCCAGACCAGCTACATTTTGCTATATGTTCTTTAAATTAGTGAGGGAAAATCCAGACCCGAGTAGATACATGTCCAGATCTAAACCATATGAAATAACATTCATTTTTACCTCGCAACAGCCTTTTATATTGTTGAATATTCTTATTAACTCTTAAATTCCAGCTAATGTTTATATTAGTATTTTAAACACTATCATTTGTGCTGACAGTGTTAACTGTGCTGTCCCAGTCACCATTTTTAAAAGCTTTTTTATAGCAACCTGTAAAAATAAACGTTTTAATTTCAGAAAACTTTATGTCATCACACATATGTCATCAGTAGGATAGATCAGATGTTCTAGACCTGAAGAATTTGGTCTGAAAGGCATTTCTGGCTTGGTAAGAAAGGCTTTTTCAATACCTGCCTCACTGAACAGGGCTTGCTGATCTTGTGTTACAAGGCATTGCCTTGGTAAGGCTTAAAACAATACCGAGTTTGCCATGAGTGAATGAGTCTGGGAATATCCTGCAAGACACAGCATTGCTCTAAGGGAAATCACAAGGAAAAGCAGCAGAGCACACCATGATCTTTTGGCTGAATACCATGATACTGTACTACCCAGATCAGAAAAGACAAAATTCAAGGTTTTGTTTTTAAGTAGTTAGATTGTGATAGCAGTCTAAAAGAAGAGGACGGCAAGCAGACTTGGAAATTCTATGGGTAAATGCACTGTGAGAATCCTAATGATGAAAATAGCAAAGAGCTATCTTAAAAAGGTAGAAGAGATCAAAGCAGAGTTTGTCCTTAATAACTAGTAGTGCTCAGTGTTTCTTTTCTAATCTAGTCATGCTCATGGAATGGACTACAGTAAGGCTACCAAAGCAGGAGATGTCCTGGGCTACGATGGTAAAGAATAATAGTATCTGTGCATAAAATGGGGAATGTGCCATGTAATCCTTTCCCTGGTACATCTTCTTGGTTACCAGGCACAAAAAGTATCACAAGAGCCAGTGAATTTCTATTTCTGTCTCTGCATAGGCCACAGCATGTCGGCCATCTTTTAAAGAAATCAAAAGGGGAAAAAGGCTAAAGGGCTTGCCCTATCATGCAGGAAACTTTGACAGAAATGAAAAATCTAAACCTCTTGCATTCATTAAATTCCTGTCCTCAACTAGGCTCATCCACTGTGAACTGAACTGAGACATGTGAGTCGTTGCATAGAGGGCTCCAATAGTCACTTCTGGCCATTACTTTTCAGATACCCCAAGATACTCTGTCATGATTAATTCTCTGATCCAACAGGTCCAAATCCATCCACATATTCTTGAACTTGGAAACCATCTAAAAGAAGGTGAAAGGGTGTCTTCCCAAAGATCAATTGCAGTTCTGCTCCTCTTGCTTCCAACATATTACAAAAAACCTAGAAGTAGTACAGAAAGGAGCAGAAAGAATTATCAAAAGGATGGAATGGCTTCACAGAAAAAGGAGGATTGAGAAGGGATGTAGAAAAGCACTATAAAATCATGGTGGGGCAAGGGAGAGGTGTCAAGAAACTTCCTCACAAAAAAAAACCCCAAACAAATAGGGCTTCAGGGGTAAAGTCCCACCAAAAAAAAAAGGGAAACCTTTGGTCTGCTTAGTTAAGCAGCAGAACTCCTTGATGCAGGATGCCAAGGATGCAGGAGGCATAGTTGTAAAATGACAAACTGAAGGTAGAAAAATCCTGCAGTACTTCCAGAAAAGCAAAGCCACTGGTACCCTTATACTGTTTCTTCATCCACCACATACGTGAGAGAAAAACTGTAAGCTACAAATGAGTATTAGTCCACTGAAATCTTAGGATAAATCTTAGTTGCTGAAGACAAAAACAGATTGCTGTTAAGAATATGGCTACGTGTGTGCCTGCAAAGTCCTCCTGTTCCATGTAGAATGAAAGATGTGCAGTGAAACCGTGACAGTATGGATTCAAATCACATGGGCTGATTTGCTTATATGACTTTTCTCATCCCTGCCTACCTGGCAAGGGCTCATGCAGTGTAAGTTCTTTGCAGGATAATAACGTGCCTCTAGCAATTACTTGTTAGCCTGGCAAACTGAGGCTGGGTACGCAAGGTCGGCACTTGAGACACTTAGCCTGGGGGCCTTTTTGGAGTGGTGGGATAGGGAAAAAAAATAAATAAAAATGCCCCTGCCAACCACAGAGATCACACACAAGGTATCACCTCCTTCAGCATCTTACTCAAAACCTGTCTCTGTGCGGTGGCAGCCTCGGCAGCTTCCTCTCCTAACTCTCGGTTGATACTCCTCCTGCCTCGGCAGAGTAGTGGTGTGCCTGAGGGAACGGCAGCAAGTAAGTAGGTGGGGTTTTGAACACAGGGTAGAAAACAGACAAGACACTCCTTTAAGTTTCTGAATACTAGTTAAAATCAGTGAAAACAAGATCGCCCCAGGTATTCCATCTTACATGTCAAATGCAGCCTGTGTCTTTTACAGGGATTATGATAGACAATTATAATACAAGTTACTAAACATGAATACTAGTGTTTTGTAAAGAACAACAATTCCTGTCTCTATGGCCTAGCTATATCCTGATAGAAAAAAAAATAGATTTTGCAGGGGGCAGAGAGTAATAGAAACAGCACTTTGTAGCAACAAAAACTGTTTGGGATTGAGTGGTGTTTAAAAATATACACTTGTTATATACAATACATGTGTTACATTTATTTTCATGGTGTATGGGCAAAGTGATAATTCATTTTATTAAATTCATATGCACATCAATTTAATATTTTTCTACTAAATGTGTGGGCATATTTCATATTAAAACAACTGTGTCTGTATTTGAATGTGCAATTAACCCCACGCCTTAATTGTCCAAAAGTCCAGGTTTAATGGCAATACTTCCTTAAAAAGTTCAGGGAAAATAGCTGTGGAGTCAGTTCCTATACAAATTACAGAAAGTGGTTGTCTGAAGGATAAAATTTTGCTTAAAGTCTCTTCAGTTCTGCCTCTTATCTAGTAGTCACAGTTATGTCAAACGTCTTACTATTTTTTTTCACCGTGAAGAAGATAATAACTCAAAAGCCGCAGCCAAAACAAACTCTTTGAAAAGATCTTATGAAATCATTTCTCCTTGCAAATCCATAAAAATTGCCTCGGACTCCTTATCAATAGAAAGGCTTAAAGAGGGTGCAGAAGTCGTTGAATTATGATGTGCTTGTTTTAATGAAATTCCACTCCTGCTGGGATGTTCCCTGCAGATTTTCCATATTTCAGCATGGGAAAGGTTTGATGCTTTCCTGCCAGTGCCAAGAGTTAATTGAAAACATTTCAGGATAAATTCAGCTTGGGGGCCAACGCTCCCATTCCTTCATTATTCTTAACAATAATAGAGGAGTAATACAATTATTAATAGGCATGTTGTATCCTCTTAAAGTGGCAGTGTGTTTCTGAAACCGTGTCTTTCACATTCTTTTTCTTAAGCAAATCTGAAACAAATGGAAGAATAGGAATCTTGGGAGAAAAGCGAGCCTGGCTGGTATATTAGCCTGTTCATCACTTTTTTGCCACAGTGAAAATTTAGCTATTGTTAAATGCAGGTAGTTACTTAAAGTAAATTAAAAATAAATATATATATTTTTAGAACCCACAAAAAAAACCAAACAAACAAAGAAAAATACAAAACAAAGCAAAACAAAAAAACCAACCTCACAACAACAGTCGCCTAGATCAGAATTTCTTGAAGGCTTTTGTGTTTAAATTCTCAGCCCTGGTGTGGCATTAAATTAATTTTTTTTTAAAGTTTTATGTCCTCCGAGTTAGTCAAGGAAATTCAGAAAAGTGAAATGCAATTTTTTAATAGAACTGCCATTCTTTTAAAGACTATATGTATTTTGAAATCACATATCCTTCCTAGGATTTATGTTTTTAGTATAATGAATCCTTCCAGAATACAGGGGATTGTCTTGCTGGCCTATGGCTACTTATTTGTTATTGCCTCAAGGTAAACAATTTATATTATAATCTTGCAGAAAAGAATATTTACATTTTCATTGCTTTTCTCCTGACCTACAGTCTTGACACATTCATTGCAATTTTGTCAGTATTTACGCACTCCTGATAACTTAAATGTTGAAACTCATAAAAGTTAGAAGTAGTTTGGGAAACATTTCCAAAATAACATTATGTTTGTACTTAACTTATTATTATCACTGAGAACCAAGGAATCAGGACAAAAGGTTTAACATAATTCTCTGCAAATTTTAGGTAAAGTTCTGAATAAATTTTTATCTCTTCTTCACACTACTCCTCCCAAAACAGACAACACAAAATACAAAGCAGTTCTAATTGTTTGCAGAACTGTTTTGCCATAAATCTTGCCTACTGAAGGATCACATAAATAGTCCGAACGAACGGAAGTGAAAGGGTTCCTATAGACTACAACAAATCAAGGCCATATTCCTACCATTTCAAAAGACTCTACCTGACTTACTACAATTATTCCCAGTTTTAAACAGAAGTCCTTCTGGAAAAGTTTATGATGGGGTCCCTGCCCATTCTGGCAGCAGACATGATATTTAGAACTGCCTGGTGTAGAAGACTCTCCAGATAGAGCTGAAGTAGCTTAACAAGCTTTCTGCACCCTGTCTTAATCTCCTCACATAGAAGGACAGCGGGGGTAAAAGGGATTAAGGCTGGAACAATTTTCCAAGCAGCAGTGCCCAGTTGATGTAGCATCCCAGGAGACAACTGAAAGGAAGGTGTAGTTTAAAGTAGTTTTTATACCCTAGTACAAGGGTAGGGCCTGAGTAGAATCCGTGTCAGGGTTAGGAAGAATTTCTACCTCAGCTATCCCTACTGCAAAACCGAAATATCTGATGAGTCCAGAGCTATCAAGGTGCAAGCATCTCCTTTGATCTGCATGGCAGCACTGAGACCATGCTGGGCTTCAAATCTGGGCTAAGTGAGCATGACCGCACAACGCCTTCACTTGTTCACATAAATTTAGCAAATTTCCCCTTCTAAACTCTTTGAGAAAATCAAACTTGCTCCAGTGAAGGTTAAATTTCACCTAGCTTGTATATGCAGCTTACAGGACAGGATGCTTCCTAACACAGAGAAAGAACTTAGTTGCTACAGCTCTTTTCCTTGATTGCTGCGCACAGATTTGGGCAAACCAGACCATACTGTGACCAAGGTGTTCCAAATGAGCTCTGAAAAGACTCAGAATTATTTCTGAATATAATGGGAGGGGTTACACGCAGACTTCACATGCTGTCAGTATGTTCTAAAACTTAGCCACTCAAGGTTTGTACAGCCCAGAAGAGAAAAGGTTGCACAGTGTCTCAGATTTTCTTCTCTATCTGCTCCTCAGATTTTCTTTCTTATCTGCTCCTTATCCAAAAATGTCCCTTCCACTCTAGAAACAGCTTTTGCATATTAGCACATTCTTCAACACATCCAGGCACTGGCCTTTACTCACTTCAGTAAGTTTCTGGCTAGCTCTCTAAACTATCCAAGGCCAAAACCAAGAGTTGATTCATATAACCTTGTGCTTTCTCAACCACCATTTATGTAACTGGGTAATCTTTCAATCTAAGTACAGAAATACAAGAAAGCCAGGGGCTAAACACTGACATCACTTAAACTAATCCAAACTTGGACTTTCTGTGGCAGGAGTCAATGATTTGGAACTACGCAAACAAGACTCCACTTCTCAAAAAGATGAGTTGTTTTGGACAAACTACTTGTCACAAACATCCTTTAAGTCTGTCTTTAAGTCCTTTCTATACAATGCACACGCCTATACTGCATTTACTTCCATGCCTCAATTGCTAAGATGCACAGACCAAGACATTATATATCTATACTTGACTTCCCCATGTCTTTAGACTAATTTGCAAACACATGGTGTATGCCTTAGTGCACTAATATGAAAAAGAAAAGTAAGACAGTGCAAGGCTTTCTGTGGACTGCTGCTCTACTTCCTGTGATGATCCACTTTTCCATGATATCCACAGTGTTTTAATGAGCTTAGAACGGCACTGTAACTCCTGAAAAGAGGTAGCATGGAGACCATGACTACCGAATCATTATTCTGACGACACTTTCTTTTCCACAGTCTAAAAAACATTTTGTTATTTCATTCTCCTATGTCAGAATGCAATAAAATTTCAGAAGACAGGGAAGTATCCTGATAGAGAAGCTGACAGATTCAGGTGTCATCACAAAGATCATGCCTACAGTACCACTTCCTCAACTCCTACCACGGGTTGAAGTAGAAGGTAGCTTAGCACCATTGTCAGTGAATGACAGGAAAGTTATATTTGTTCTGTTTAAACAACCTAACCTCATGAATTTTTTAAACAATGAAAACTAGCACAAGCCAAATATACACTCACACCATAAAGTGGCGGGTGATTGCATTATTTTAGCCTAAGACATTATAAACAGATGTGGATTGATTTCTATATTAAGAGAGGACATCTAGCAAGCTATGTTTATTGTGTTTTGTGACTACAAAGAGCACTGGAATCTCTCAGATAATACTATGTTAAAAATACAGACTGTGTCCGTACTGTCTGCATTTACATGTAGGCACACTTATAAAGAAGACTCAGTTGCCTTGCATTACTATTGTTTTGAAGCAGTAAGATACTATGGTGATGAGTGCCAGAGACATGTTTATAAACAAGTATTTCTCTCTTGGAAAGGAAAGGGAGGTCCCTTCTGCGTTCCAGTTTTCTCCGATTTATCTTCCCAGTCCTCTCCTTCTCCAGTCAAACTGCCCATTTTCCAATCCATAAGTGTTACCATCAGACAGACCCTTTCCTTTTCCTCATTATACTCAATATTTCCCTTCCCTTCTTCTCCTCCTGTCTCCAGGTCCTGGACTAAATTACATGCTTTGGTCTCCAAAACCAAAACAAACCCCAAACTTCTAAGGATGGAGGGGCTGTAGTTTCTCTGGGAAACCTGTCCCAGTCCTGCACTACCCTTCCTGGCAAAGTTCTTCCTTATAGTCAGTCTGAGCCTCCCAACCACATACACTTTGTGCCTGCAGCACCTTGCCATACTTTATAACATTACCAAGAAGATTCTGGCCCTGTAGTCTTTCAAGTCCCCTTCCAGTGGCTATAGGCTGCCATTAGATTAGTGGTAGCCTCTTCACAGCTGGACTGAAGTTCATCTCCCTCACTGCTAACAAACTCTACCCATCCTGGCAGTCTTCCAGTAGCCCCTCCAGTTTCTCTGTTCCCTACTTGAACTGGACACCATGTTTGCTGTGCAGTGTCATGACCACCAAGAACATGGGGATGATAACTTCCCTCTCCAGCTTCTGGAGGTGGGGGGAAAAAAATCTTCTCCAAAGATGAATGTTCATCTCACTTCCACATTACTCCTTCTTTTCTGGCTGCCACCATCACTTTTCTTTCCCCCTCACCTATCATTTTCAATCAGTGTTTCAGCTAACCTCCTGATAATTTTTTGTAGCTTATTTCTCCTTGTTTGCAAGTGCGCTATTTATTCACTCTCCAAACCTTTTCTACACAATGGTCACCCCCTTTCCTCACTCTTTCTTCCTCTCAACCTCTCAAAATGCTACTTCTGAAAGCGAATTTTTACACAGCCATATCTTTGCTCCATAACACTTTATTAACGTATTTCAGCATTGCCTACACCTCACATTTCACCTTCTGACCCATCCTACTAAACCTCAGTCCCTCTTTTTCCTTACTCCAGGGCGCTCCTCCTTCCTCTCCCTAATGTGTGTCCAAGGTATAGTATTAGCACCATGTCACTGTGTGCTTACATAAATCTCTCTTAGCGCGCATTCACCTCCTACTTACTATGATATCCACTAGGATCATAACAAACTCATGAAAAGAACTTTAACAATAAAGGAGAGCTTTGTCAATGACTATTTTGATTTTGGGCACCAAATGCTGATCGCTAGCACTAGCTGCATAAATCATCCCTCCTTAGTGTTTTATTTTTATGCCCTTCAGTTACATTCGCACTGCCTGAGTTTTGGAGGTAAATATCCAAAATATTAGCTGAAAGCTTCCTCAGAAAGCAAATCTTTCCCACATCCTTCCCTGCAGTTCCTCTTTAAGAGGTGTCAGCATGGCTGAGAGAATGAAGTGGCTCCACATTGTTTGCCTGAACTATTATGTGTTTAACATTTCCATAACAAAAGTGCCACTCGACTTCTCCCCGATTAATGCAGCTCGAGGGCTCTTGTCCTCCTTTAATAAAACATTGTTGAAATCATTTATTTAGAGCCCCTGGTTACTAGTGGGAGAATGACCATCTTTGTGCCAAAATATAGTGTATACAGTCCACTATTTTGTAGTAGATCATTCTGTTATTTAAGAAATTGATTAAATGGATGTCTTAGAAAGTATTTATGCTAATAGCGCATTACTTATGTCATTCAGACAGTCAATGTGAGCCTTTTCAACTGTCTACCACAGCCAATGCCTCAAGTAAAATACAGTAACTTTCGACTTCACTGCTTACAAATCTGTATCGTGGGCTCGAAATCTCACAGAGAAGCACTGCTCTTCCTATTTGAGAAAGTTTTCTGTTGCAAGACTACCTACTTTCCCTGAGGGCTTGCAATGGGCATGTTATGACAGGCGGTGGGTGATGTTATTACTAGGGGCAGGAACAAAACCGACTGAAGGTCTGCTTTTGTTTTAGTGACACTGAAGGTGCAATGCAGCACAGCCAACTCAAGCAGCGTTTTCCATGACTCAGCTGCTGATGGTTTTGTGTCCCACCAGTTTTCTTATGTGCACCTTGGCTATTTTGGGGTTCCTGGCACCCTGCTCTGGTGTACTCAAAAGGAGAAAGAAACCAAAAAAGGCAGCGCTGGCTTTGCATTGCATGGAGGTAGGATTTCTGCTTCTGCACCTGCAGAGCTGCCTACAGCCACCTTAGAGACCCCACTGTAGGTATGTGCTATGGATGCATGCCTGTGTCAAGAGATCTGGTGCACTCTTAGGAGAAGAGAGGGTAGACAATTGTAACTAAAATCCATCATGCTTTCCAATGTGACTGTGAAAGACTTGGCCAAACCGGAGCTCTGCTCTCCCTCATTGTAAGGCTTCATCTCATAACAATTTTGAAAGTTATGTATGCCTGCCTGTATACATTGGTGTATATTGTTAAAAATAAACAGAGACCTTATGTTATGTCCATTGTGATTGCATACAAAAGCTTTGCTGTGCGCTTGGGTGATCAGTGAAGCTTGAATCTCCCCCTATTTACTGTATGGTCACTGTCAGTTCAATGAACTGCCTCCTTGTTCTCCACCATTGTCCCACACTCCCTTAAACATTTGTCACTGAAGTGCCTCCAAAGACAAATAAACTGTCACCAAGAATTCAAACCTGGTAACTGGGAATAAAAAGGGAGCAGAACCTACTGGATTATTTTACATGAAATGGTGGAGAGCTGCTTCTCCTCCCGGAAGAGACTGGCTGGACAGGACCTTGGCAAGGAGCACTTTCAAATATCCAGACAAATGAGAGAACTTCCTTTCCTGTGGAAAATCTCCCTCCGTCAGGGAACATGAAGTCTTTTCCCTCACTTAAAGCTGTCATTTCTACATCCCTCGACATTTCAAGAATTTCCATGTGCCTTGAAATCAAGCAAAAGAAATGCGAATTTGATGGACATCAACATCTGCACAGGCTTTGTAGGCTCAGACACATACCAACACAGGAAGCCATTCCTCCTGGAAATTGTGCTTATTCCAACAACTCAACAAAACCCACGGAGTTATCTCCTTATGGGGAGGAGCTCACATGATAGAATTAGTTCAGCTGTATTTGTTGTACAATTATTTAAATTAAAACAATCCACTTTCTGCGAGGGAGGAAGCATACAGATGAGTCCTCCCTGCCTCATGGTGCTCAGTGTTGATTTATTCCAGGCAGATGCTTTTGACAGGAGCCTGTAAAATCAAGTATTGAGTTTATTGTAGCAGTTAATTATCAGTTCTTTTCTAGTACTAATGTCTTTACTCCTAACTGAAGAAAAATAAAAGCTTTTGGCTGGGACGTAATTTTCATCAACAATGAGTTAAATAGTCCTTGTGGGCGCTAACTGTTGACAAACTGAAAATATGCTACTGAGCACCTCCTGAAGAACTGGAGGAAATATTTAAGATCATCCCTATGCAGCCCTGAACTCAGCACTTTGGAATGAAAGCTGACTTCTACTCACAAACCTCACCCAACTAATCTGGGCTCTTCCTGAAGAAACACCGTTTCCAGCTTTAACAATAAGCTTACTGAACCGTTAGATGACTCTCAAAACCACCTTCAGATCATAGCCAGGCACCATACTCCTGCACTTGTTCCGTAACCCAACTGTTTGGGAGGGGGTGGGGGTAGGGGGCCGGTTTATGCGGGTGAGCCCCTGCGCGTTCGTCATGAGGCGGTTGCATCGAGAGAAATAATAAAATAATCTGCCGTTGAAGGAACTAATCCAGAACCAGTGATTTCTAATTTTGTTGATTTATACAACAGGCAGATGTGCATTTGCCCTCTGTCGAGATCTGGTAAGATGAAAAAGACACTATCTTGCTAATCTGTCGCCCCCTCAGTCAAAGTTTATTTGTGGTAGCTTTTAAACTTCTGACTCGCCTTCCAATCGTGGCATTTAAAACGAAAAGCTTTAAATAAACACCGTGAATAGAAGATAAATAAACTTCCCCCTCCTTCTCCTCCCCCCCCTTTTTTTTTTTTTTACTTCTGAGTGCCTAGCTTGACACAGTCCAAACTCAAATCCCTAGAGGACTGAGCTCTCTCTTTTGTGTTAATGTTTAAAAGATTTTCCAATGCTGGAGTTTATTCCTACTGCAAACATTTCTATTTACAAGGTCAAGTGTATCAGCACTCGACACAGCTTAAGAGTGTAATTATTTATCTAAGGGCGTTTGAGTGTAGATCAGTAGCTCTGGCAGCCAACCAGGCTTCCCGCGCGATGCAGAGCAACTCCTAAAGAACAGTATTACAAGATCTAGTAATTGCTGATCCCTCCAGCGTGTTTACTTTTGCATTCTTCGTTGTGGGAGAAGGCAGGCTGAATGGCAAACTTTCCCTGCGTTTTGTTGCGGCGCCCTTGGTGCGTGCGCCGCCGCAGCCGGCGCGAGGCCTTGTTCGAAACGCTTGCCACCCCTGTGTGATGTATTTCTCACCACTTAGTTGTTTGCACGCCTAGGAGCATTTCTAAGAGCGTCAGTGCCTCCACTTCACGAAGAAAGCGCGGCAGGCTAGTCATTCCCAATAACATACAGGAGCAGCGTCCTTGAATTGCTTTGCTCTCTTCTGGCACTGGCAAGTTACCATGCCAACGCATTATAAAATGAACCACTCTTTTAAAGTAGTACTTTCAAAGCTGTATTTACTTCTTGCATGTAATTATTCATTAAAGTAAGAATAGCAGTAATTTACATCTATGTAAAGTATTACAGGCAGAGATTTTTTTTTGTTTGTTGAGTGTTTTTTGGTTTGTTCTTCTGTGGTTAGAGCCCTCTCCCCTCCAACCCCCTCCCCCGCCCTCGGCCCCCACCCGGGTGCTAGGAGTTCAAGTGTCCCTAGAAAACAATTCCACTACATCCATTATTTAAAGCTCTTTCTTTACTAATTTAAACGTTTAGAAAATACAAAAAAGCCGTACATATTTAAAACACAGGCCTTTTTTGACGCCTCCTATAAAAAAATACAAGGTTTAAGGCAGCTCAGAAATGCATTTATACAGTTCTACAATGTTCATAAAGTCTCTCTGAATAAGAAAGTTAACTTCCAATCTATAAAATACACTGTACATTTGATGTTCTAGAGAATACTTCGCTGAACCACTGTTGCTGGTATCCCTTTAAACATAAAATGAAATCTGTACCTTTCCAGAAAAGAATAGCAAATGCAATTATCTGGCAAATAGGAAGTGGATTTAAAACTTTTTATTTTTTTTTTAAATAAATTATCCCCAAAGCATACAATTTATAAAATTCTATATACAAAGAAGAGCGACTGGTAACAAATCCCAGTTTTAAATACTTTTTTTTTTTTTAATATAAGATTTACCAGAGGTCAGCACCCTGATACGATGAGAGGCAATATAACTTTTCAGGATATTTGTACATACATGTTCTCGAGTTTAAAAGTGTCTTTCAAAGATGGCAGTGCAGAGCTCTTTTAAAACAAAAGTTGCATTGTTCAGTATAGCCAACAACTCTGAAAGGGGGAAAAAAATTAATTTTAAATGTAATTTTTCTTAAAATGTCGCTAGCTTGAAGAGATGGCTGCTGGCACGCTTTTCTTGTAAGGGAAGATGTGTGTGCAAGAGGGAGTGCTAGACAGAAAGCACGGGATGTATTCAGCCTGCTATCTCCTTGCATTTCAGCCCCGGCAGCGGCGGCGGGACCCCCGTGCGGGCACCGCCGCGCCACCGAGAGCGGGACTCGGACAGTGATAACCAAGTTGTTGACTAACCAGCACCGCAACAGCTTTGGCAGCAAGTCTGGGTAGCTCACCTCTTTCTAACCTTCATGTCACAAGCGCTTGAAAGAAGCCACTGCCACCACGCCATTAACCCCGGTTTCTCCTGAAGGGAGGGAAGGAAGGAGAGAGGGACGGGGATGGGGATGGGCATGGGGGGGGAATGGGGCAGCGAGGAGCCAGCCGCTGCCTCTCTCGCAGCCTCCCGGTTAGCCCGTCCGCTCGCTGCTAACGCGAAGGCAAGGCGGCAGCAATTGCATAGTGCACACTCGAACCGACACCCGAAAAACAACCCCAACGACCACAGCTAGCTCCCCTCCGGCCGCCACCGTGGCGGCCGGCTCGCAAGGCCGCGGCGACCACGAAGGCCAGGCCGGGTGAAGGGTGCGGGCGGGCGCTGCGGGAGGCAGCGGTGGCTAAGGGGGAACCCTCCGCCTTCGGGTGACGGGGGGAAGGGAAAGGGGGATGGAGAGGGGAGCTCTGCGAACGGCGCTCAGAGCGCTTATCCCCGCGCCACGCAGAGAGGAGGGGACCCGCCGGCCGGGCCTCCCGCCGCCGCGGACGGTCCCGCCAGGAAGCTGGCGGGGGCCCGGCGCGGAGGGAGAGACGCAGCCCGGCAGGGAGGGAAAAGGCTAGAGCCGCGGCAGCAGCGGCAGCAAGATGGAGGCCAGCAGCGCCCAGGCCGCGGCGGCGGGCCGACCGGCGCTATCCGCCTGCACGGGGAAGCCGGGCTCGGAGCCCGCATTGTCCTCCGCGTCGTCCCTCCCCTTCTGGCTCGGCTCCTCCTCGTAGTCCTCGTCGTAGTACTCCTCCACGCCGCCGTCCGAGCCGCCGCTGCTGCCGGCGCCGTTGCCGCCCATGTCCGCGCCGAAGCAGAGGCGGGCCATGTTCTCCTTGACCGACTCGCAGATGGGCCGCTCCAGCCCGTCGCAGACGCAGTCGTTGAGCAGCACCGCCTTGGGCACGGCCAGCATGTCCTCGATGACGGCGCGGCACTCCGGCGTGCAGCGCAGCCCGTTGAACAGCTTCCCGCAGTAGGTCATGTAGCGGCTGAGCGCCAGGCTGCAGCGGCTGTCCCAGTCGCAGCGCCGCCGCGCCTCCGTGCATCCCATGACGCCGGGGCCGGGGCCGCCGCTGGGGCCGCCGCCCGCCGGGCTGCTGGTGCGGGGCAGACAGGGCTCGATGGCGCGCTTGGTGGCGCGGCAGTTCTCGTCCTGCGCGCAGTCGCAGTCTTCCAGCGCCGGGCCACGCCGGGTGTGGTTGAGCTGGATGAGGGCCGCGATGCAGTGGCTGGGGCACCGCCGCCTGGAGGAAGCGGCGGAGCCTGCAGCGGCCGCCGGGCCGTCCCCGCCGCCTCCCGCCGGCGGCTGCTGCAGGAGCACCGGGGCGCACGCCTCGGCGTACTGGTTGTAAGCGTAGCTGCACTCGGGCTCCCCCTGACACTGCAGCACCGCCTGCCAGCAGATCAGCCGCCGGCCATGCACCAGCGAGCCCCGCGGCGGCCACACGGCGCCCAGCGCTGCCGCCAGCCACAGCCAGACGCCCGGCCGCGGCCAGCCGCGCCCGCCGCCGCCTCCGTGCCGAGCGGGCGAGCGGGCCACCATCGCGGGCGGCGGCGGCGGCTGCTGCCGCAGGCGAGCGGGTGAGAGGCGCTGGTAAACGATGAGGAAGAGGAGAAGGAGAAGGAGCTGCCGCCCGTGGAAAAGTTTGCAAAACTCCCGCCGGCCGTGTGCATGAGGTCTCCTCGCATCAATCCATCCGCGCCGGCTCCGACGCCGTCCAGCCCCCGGGAACTGAAGCCGGCGGGGCCGCAGTAAGAAGCAGGCGCCCGGGGCAGTCCCGTGCCCCCCACCCGCTGCTCCCGGCTTGGCGAGGCGGCGACGAAGGCGCCCGGAGAGGCAGGGGGAAATCAGTGCAAACGGGGGCTCGGAGGAGAGCGGCTCCGGAGTGCGCTCGGGGACTTGCAGGCTGCGCCGGGAGAGCTCATGGTGCTGCCCTGCTCCTCATGCAGTTCCGTTTCTTTCTTTTTTTCTTCTTTTTTTTTTTTGCACAAAATAAATGCCCAGCTGCCGCTGCTGCGTCCTCGGGAGCTTTTAACTCTCCGCTCGCAGCATCTCTGCACATGCCAGCCGCTCCGATCCCATTCGCAGTCGCGGCTCCGCTCACTCGCTCTCCGCGCGGGTTGCACTGTTCGGGTGGCGGGGAGAAGAGACGTCTCTCCCCGCTAGCAGGAGGATAGCACCGGGAAGGAAGAGGCAGCGTTCAGGATCTCTTTCTCTCTGGGCGACTGATGCTGCTTCTGTTGTCAACAAGCCCTGCAAGCTGCTCTGCGGATCCGTCTGTGGATCTTTTTTTCTTTGCAAGGCTTTAAATACGAAAGTGCCCTCCGAGCAGCAGCAACGTGCTCTGATTAGGCCTCATTATGCATGCATGGAAAAGCAAACAAACAAAAAAAATTAGCAACGCTTCTTCTTTTACACATCCCCCCAGCCTGCGCTCTCTCGCTCTCTTTCTCCTTTTCTCCACTTTTTTTCCCTTCGCTCGGCCCCCTTTCCCTGCTTCGCCACTTGCCATTGGTGCAGCCTGTTGCTGAAACTTCTTTTTTTCTCTTTTTTTTTTTTTCTTTCTCTTTTTTTTTTTTTTTTTCTTTTCCCCTCCTCTTTTTACGATCTGCCGGAGGGAGGGGAAGGAGAGAGGGGGGCTGGAGGGCAGCTCACATTCAAAGCTTGAAAGGAAAGGCTTAAGGAGAGTGACAGCCCCCGAGGAGCCCCTCCTCCCTTTAAGGCGGCTCAGCGGCCGGGAGAGAGGGGCGGCGGCGGCAGCGGCGGCGGCTGCTCGGTGCTGCGGGGCTGGTTGGCCGGGCGGCCGGCGGGGCTCCCGGGGAGCACCGAGCCGTGTCGCCGCGGAGGCGAAAGGTGGCGTGGGTGCGCGTGCTGTTTTTGCGGGGACGTTGCTCTTAACCTGGTCCTGCTTCTTACAGCAAGGAAAGGTGGGGGCGGGGGGCGAGTCTCTAGCTTGAGTGCTGTGTGTACTCAAACTTCCCACCGATTCTACTGAGGGCAGAGGTGCCCCCGAAAGATAGGGAGGGTCAGGCTCGAAGAGGGGACTGACTTCGTCCTTACCGAAATCCTGAACTGAGCTCCGGGTTTCAGAGCCTGTCGGTGCCCTGCGGGAGAGCAAAGCTAACTCTTAGTGGTGTGCTGCGACCGCGTAAGTTCTGCTTTGCTACGCCTGTCCACTAGTACTCCCAACTTTCTTTCCACTCGCCGCATCTCCCACCGATCTTAAGCTCGGCTCAGCTTCTCGCCTGAGTTTTTTGTGCACGGCTTTAAGACGCCTGGTGACTGAAGATGCCTGGTGACAGAAATACAGTAAAAATGGTTTAAAATCTTGTTAATTAAGAGGCTGAAACATGTTTTCATTTAAAGCAAAGTACCTTGCACGTCTTGCCTTCCAGCGACACTGTCGGTTCGCTTTGCTTTGCTTTTAAGGAAGGAGACACAATAATATAAATATTAAAGCACAGCGAGTGCCGTGTAACAAAATAAGTCGTCGTGTATTTAGCCATGGGCTTTCATTTCAGTGCTACCTTAATTCCAGAGCAACATCGTCTCCAGCCACAAGGGGCACCGGTATTTGCTGCCTGTCAAAACTGGCGCTTTTTTCATCCTGAGACTATCAACTCCATCTGTCACAAAAATTAGGACTAAATCTATTTTCCAGAAACTCGGGGATCTTGAGATCCCGGGCAGTGCGGACTGATGTCTGCCTGAAAGTGCGTGGAAGGTGGAATCGTGGTGTGGTGTGCCTGGGAGTCCGTGTGGTTGATGTGTTGGGAAGCATTCCTAAGGATTCGCTCTATTGTCAGCAGTTTCACAAGTTGCTTGTGCTTCTCCTTCAGTACACTTTTGCATCTTCTGGTGCAAAAGTCACGTTTGCTTCTCTGCATTATCCATGAAAACTACATGTCTTCACCTACTTAGTTTAGAGGTGTTTCTTTTAATCCTTGTTTAATACAAGGCCGGATGCCTTTCAGGTAGGGTGCAGTAACGCGTTGCTATCTACACTGGGCTCATTCACGCATTTCTTTGCTGCCCCCTTCAATGAGAGTAACACTGTTACTGGTTGAAGTGGGGGCTAGTTTGAGGTGGGTAAGGTGGAAGGGACATTGCAGGCACTGTATGCCTGATTGCTAGGGAAACCAGTCCACGGGTATGCAGCTGGAGAGGAGCGGGTCTGGACACTGGGATGTGCCAGGCGTAGAGTGCCTGAGCGAGGGGATTTGCAGCCAGGCAGGATCATGCTTTGGCATGGGACAGGGGCCTCCAGGGCCCTTCCAAGACAGGAGAGCAGGAATGGCTGTGTGTCTGTTCCAGCGAGGTTGCCTTCTGCAAACAGCTGGGAGATGAGCTCTGCCCCTGCCTTCATCTGCGAAATCTATCCAGCTCGGCTGTTCTTCATTTCTGAAGCAGAAAGCAGGCCTTTTACTTCGTGAGGGATGCCAGCAGCTGAACTTCGGGCTTCCCAGGAGGGGGAGTAGAGGAGCCTTCACTGCTGGCCTTGCATCCTCGCCTGGCTGGGAAGAGGCCGCTATGTTTCCTGCCTGGGCAGGTGGGGGATAAGTGCATGGTCCCACTAGGGCTGACAGGCTTCCCTGGCTGGGGACACTTCATTCTGCCCGCTGGTCTGAAAAGCAGGGCATGGTGTGAAGTGGTGCATCATTCATAAGAGAGATTTTCACATGCAACTTGCAGTTAAAGATATGCAGGTTTCATACTGTAGTAATAGTAACAATAATGGAAGGTTCAAAGTACAGAATTTGTAATTACCCTTGTTATCATAAAGCTGACAAAAATTGTAACAGATAATAGCTGGGCTCTTCACTTTCTACTCCTTTTAGCCACATTGATCATGATCATCTATATCTGAGATTATATCTTCTTTGTCAATAAATTAACTTCCTAAAATGGTTTAAAGATACTAGTCTGTCTTTATTTAATGAGCATTTGGATTCTGTCTGTATCCATAACTGCCACTTTGGGCAGGGACTTTGGGCCTCACAGTGCTCTGTTGGAAGAAGGAAATCTCTTCTTGTGTGAAACTAAACCTAGGGAAGTAACTCTCTGGCCCCTCTTTTTTGATGCAGGTTTTCTAACAGCAAAAAAGGTACTGTCAAAGTCAGCTGTTCAGTCTTCAGAGTAGCTCTTATGGTATTGAGGAAGGCAACTCTTGCTCTTTTCCACAAAGCAGCATATAGAAAAATATATCCCATGACCGGACAGTAAAAGAAGATCTTGTAGCTTTCTGAATTCCCACATCTGCTGTTTTCTGTTCTCCATCCTTTCCTTAGCAATTAATTTTGTTCTTTACACCAGCTCTCCAAATTACTATAGAGTTGCAGTCTTCCATTGCTAGGGTTCATTTTGGCAGCTAGAGAAGCCAGTATGAGTCTAATATGGATTTACTGGGAAGAGCCCCCTTGCTTCTTGTTGTTTGATCCTGGTGTCTTTCCCCCTTTTTATTTCACACCCTTTCCCAATGGATCTTTCCAACTAGTGCTTTCTTTAATTCTTTCTCTGACCTGCTTTACATTGAGGATGTTCAGAAAATAAGAAAATCAGATGGATACCAAAGTGGTTGACCTTAAAATTTAGTGGTTCACATTCAGATGTTATTAAAAATACATGGCATATATATGTGTTTAATCCTCACAAATTATTTCTAAGCACATTTCTTTTATTGGATTATATTGCTTTTTCTGCATTTCAAGAGATTTACAACTGCTATTAAAAATGTCTGGCAGGAGTCCTGTGAATTAATTAGCTGATAAAATTTAAGTTTGTGCATCCAGTAATATCTTAGTAAGTGGCTGATGGACATACAGAGTTGAAAGAGCACGTTGACTCCTCGAGGAAAGGTTTGAATTCCCTACGAGAAGAGGGTTTAGCCTGTCAGTAGTTCTGAGAACCTTGGCATTACGATACATGGGGGTCATGAAAGGCAGTTAAAGTCCTACTCATGCACCAACATTCATCCCTTAGAAATGGCCTGGTCAGGTGTCACTCACAGAAGAATGTACAGAAGACTGAGTATGAACATGTGCATGCTGCTGAGTTCTTGGATTTGATGCACCCTCAGAGACTCATAAATAATAACTTCTGGACTCAAGAGTTACAAAAGAAAAACCTTATGATTTATCAGATTACCAACACAGACTGGAGAGGTGTGTGTGTGAATATAATGCTTTCCCAAGCGGTGTCTGTTTCAATGGAGAAGTAAGGGCAACTGAAGGCATCTAAATAAGGTTCTTGCTCCACATCTGGAGTAGTTTATCTTTTTATTGACTGTGTAGGCCTGTTTGGGAGATTGGTGTCCTAAGTTAGGCATCTAAACTACAAAATAGTAATTTATTCCCTAGAATGAGCTGGGCTTTTCAATATGAGCAGCCCTTCTCTCTCTTGCCTTAATCAGAAAGATAAATAAGGAACAGGAGGATACTAAGTTATTGTACTGATTGCTAGTAATTCCATCTAGTTGAAGCTCATAGTTAATGAGAATACTGCACTTCATGCTGTAGGATCATTTAGAAATTGTTGTGTTTGCTATCCATTTTTAAGGTTATCTTTGCCTTTTAATCTTGTGACTGTTACTGAGGGTCTTCAACACCTGGCCTTCAGACTAATTATTTCTAATTGATTCATCTATATATAATCTAGAATCAATCCCTCCTGGAACAGGTTGCACATGTCTGCCTGCACAGCAGTCAGCTCGGGGCTCGGTTTGGCATCCTGTGTTACTTTATAGCTGTTTCCCACTCAGTGCACGCTTCCAGCTGCCAGTGGGATTTGTTGGTGACGTCGTTCTTGTGACTATGTGTTGCATGCTATGGGGGTGATTTAGGAATATGCAGGAGAGCAAAGCATGCTGATGCAGCATTGGAGGACTGCTTGGGGACTGCATAGGATCATCTGCCCGAGTAGGCTACGTACGGAGGTGCTCCCAGAAGACAGGCTGGGAATGAATTAGCAGGTATGCTGGATGGTCTTGAAGTGACTCAATCCATATGCAATTGCCTGTACTTTCCCTGAGGTGTTACGGGAGCAAAGGATAAAAAGAACTGTGGATAGTATTGTCTTACTACAGGAAGGGGATGGATTTATAAAGAGAATGAGGAGCAGGTCTGTTGGGAAGAGTTGGAAGCAGGATATAATGACAATTTTGGAATATTAATGGCTTGGGGCCTGCAAATACAGTGCTGTGACAGTTAATTGTATACATGGAATCACAGAACGGTTTGGGTTGGAAGGGACCTTTGAAGGTCATCTAGTCCAACTGTCTACAATGAGCAGGGACATCTTCAACTAGGTCAGGTTGCTCAGAGCCCTGTCCACCCTAACTTTAAATGTTTACAGGAATGGGCATCTACCACCTCTGGGGACTTGTTCCAGTGTTTCACCACCCTCATTGTGTTGAAAAGCTGCAATAAAGTCTCCCTGGAGCCTTCTCTGGGCTGAATGACCCCAACTCTTAGCCTTTCTTCATAGCAGGGGTGCTCAATCTCTGATTATTTTTATGGCCCTCCTCTGGACCAGCTCCAACAGCTTTATGTCTCCTGTGCTGAGGACCCCAGAGCTGGACGATGCTCTGCACTGCAGGTTGGTTTTGTGAGAGCAGGCTAGAGAGGCAGAATTACCTCCCTCAACCTGCTGGCCACGCTGTTCTTGATGCAGCCCAGGACACAGTTGGCTTTCTAGGCTGTGAGTGCACATTGCCAGTTTTTCATCCACATGTACCCCCCAGTCCTTCTCTGCAGGGGGATATTCTCCATCCCTTCGTCCCCTAGTCTGTATATATTGATAGCAGGGGTTGTCCTGACCCTTGTGCAGGACCTTGCACTCTGCCTTACTGAACCTCATGAGGTTTACATGGTTCACTTCTTGAGCTTGTCCAGGTACCACTGAATGGCATCCTGTCTCTCAGGCGTGTCAACCACATCACTCAGCCTGGTGTCATCTGCAAATCTTCTGAGGGTGCATTTCATCCCATTGCCTATATAACTGATGAAGATATTAAACAGTACTGATCCAAATATGGACCTCTGAGGGATACAAATCATCACTGATCTTCATCTGGACCTTGAGTACTCTCTGGATGCAGCCATCCAGTCAGTTCCTTATCCACTGAACAGTCCATCCATCAAATCCATATCTCTCCAATTTAAAGAGAATGATGTTGTGTCAGTGGCTTAGAATAATGACAGATAGATGATACCCATAACTCTTCGCTTGTCCACTGATGTAGTCACTCTGTCATAGAAGGCTAGTAGGTTGACCAGACAAGACTTGTGCTTACTGAAGCCATGCTAGCTGTTTCGAATCACTTCTCTGTCCTCTATGTGCTTTAGCCATAGCTTCTAGGATGGTCTGGTCCAGGAGCTTCCCCAGACACAGAGGTGAGTTTGACAGTTGGCAATTTCCAGGGTCCTCCTTTTTATCCTTCTTCAAAAATGGGTGTCATGTTTTCCTTTTTACTGTCACCAGTCCTGGGGACTTCACTAGACTACCATGAGTTTTCAAATACCATGGAGAGTGGCTTGGCAACTACATCAGCCAGTTCCTTCAGGACTCATCAGGTCTATAGACTGTCCAGGTTCCTCAGGCGGTCTTAAGGCTTTTACAGTGGGAGGGACTTTTCTCCTCCGGTCCCTGCCTTGAGGTCCATCCACTCAAAAGCATACATAAATTGGCCTTAAACACATTTTTAATTCAGTGTCTCCATTTTTTTCTTTGCAATATGCCTTTTCCATTTATAGTATTTACTTTAAAAATGAGTAGCATCCCGGTAAAATTGGAGATTGTTATTTATTTATGAAATAGTAAGTATCACTGAGAGTATTTACCCAGTGCATTCAGTAGAGTAAACATGGATATATTGCACAATACTTTGCTAGACTTTTGCTTTTTTGAACTCTGCTCCAATCTAAACTACAAACTGGACCACACATGCTGTTAAAACAAATCTAAGACCAGAGTAGGACTCTCACCCTTTTTTGGTTCTAACAAAGGCAAAAGTAATTGTGAAAGCAACATATTTCTGGTCACCTGTCAAGCCAGTTAAAATTTTAAATAGCCATGTTCTTGAAAGATGAATGTAAATGACACATGCTGTTACTATGTCAAACCAATTTCAACCATCACAGTTTTATGGGAGTTCTTGGTTACATGTGTCAACATATAGGCATATGAAAGAAGTTAGATGTTTTGTTTGTTTGGTGGTTGGTCTTTGTTGATTTTTATTTTTTTTTTAATTTTCAAATGCTTACAACCAGATATTCCCTGAAGCAGCTAATAGGTTTCTGTTTAATTTTCTGGATGTGCTGCTTTGACATTTATATAATACAAGATTGCAGTGCACTGGAAAGCATGAAGAAATGAGTAACATTGTGGGAAATGAGTATTTCACTCTATAGACAAACATAAAAACATAAATTTCATTTTTGTGGTTCCAGATTACACACAAAAATAACATCTGCTCCGAAGAAGTAATATGTAAATTGGTGTCCTACTTCTACACCCAAATTCAGTTTCTGTATTAGAATTTGAAGATGGCTTCCATTCAAAAGCATATCCCAAATCTGCTCAATTTAGTAGGTATCCTTGATGTATTCTGTGATGATATTTCCCTAAGGCCTTGTTTACACACAAAAGTAGCTGTGGTTAAAACAAAACCGTCTTTCAAACCAATTTGATTGAAGTAATGAAAATCTAACCCAACATAAATTTGGAGTTAGCAAACTGATGTTGGGTGTGTTTCAACAGGACTCTTTAAGCACAGCTGGCTTCACATCATCGAGCAATGGTGATGTCTTTATTGAGTTGACCTGCTGTAGAGAGTGTCAGGCTTGTTTATTACACCTTCTTAGATGAGTTTCATTCTTTCACTGTACTAAACCAGAAAGTGTATAGACTAAATAATACACTAAACAAGAACTAGGCATGCAAATATTTCAGAGTCCTGACCCAGATCACCCAATTCAAATAAATAAGAGTTACTCAATAAATAAACCAATATAAGTGAGCTCAGGCAAGGATTCACTGTGATTTAACTAGGTCTTTCAAAAGGCAGTTTTAGTTAATCGTCAGTGCAAGTTTTTCTATGGTCACCAGCCTAAACTTCCTTTTGTTCATTTGTTAGTTTGCTTGAAATATGAGAGTACAAGAATGAATTAAGATGGATTTTCATATGGAGGGAGATAGCTTGGATAATTAGGACATTTTATGACAAGAACAGCAGTCGCATTCATGCAGGTACATGCATCTTTCTTCCTTTACTTCACCTAAAATTAAAAGATGTCAAAGCAGTTAGTAGAGTTCCGCTCCATTCCTCAACTATGCCCTTAGCTGTGATATCTGAATGCCAGGATGAAAGAAGAATGCCTTTGTATCTAAAAAGCTTAATTTGCTAAAGTGATGAATGATTTTGTTACTTCCATATTAGGGGCACAGCCTGAGACAGTTCCAGACAGCCTGGTTTTCAGAATATGTTGAGAACCTAACCTTTGAAAATCAGATTTTCTACCTTGATATTCAAAAGGGAATCATTCTCAGTCACGGACAGCTTTGAAAATGTATCTCCTTTCTGCAACTAACAAAAATTAAGGGCTTCAGAAGTGATATAGACTCACAGTCAGTCATAAAGTTGTCACTGTGCCAATAATAAGCATTAAAATACTGAGCTGGGAGATCTCAGTAACAACACCGCATAATAACTGTGGTTTTCTTTTCAGGTGAAATACTGTGTTGAGGGCTTTGATACATGAAAATACACTGATCCACCAGCCATTCTCAGGCGTGTTGCAAATGAGTATTTTCTTCTTCCTAACTAACAGTTATCATTCCCCTGTGTGCATCGTGGAAGTGAGCTATGCTGTCGTCTCTCTGCTTGCCTGAGGCGACTGCTCTTTTTAAATTTCCCTAAAAAGGATAGATCAGATTAAAGAGACTGTAAAGATGAGACTAAAGTCGGCACTTTTGGGAAAGTGGTTAGCAGCAGTGGTGCTCTGGAGATTCCCCAAACTCTGGGAACCAAGTTGTATGTTGGCATCATGCTGCTCTCTGGAGCTAGATCTAATAACCGTGGTTGGATAGCCCAAACATGTCCAGAGGCTTGCAGATATTAGACTATTAGAGATGGAAAAGAGGTTTAGGAACATTCTCCATCCCTATTGCAAGATTATGCAGTCACTGTGAGATTAGTCATTGTGTTAAATTTCCCAGTGGTTTATTTTGACCTATTTTTAGATATCTTAGGTGAGAGGTTAAAGTGCTTCTACGGCTTTCTTTCAATAAATTCCTGTGTTTGGAAAGATCTTTTATAAAATACCATTGTGCATAGCTGTATTGCATTTTCTTACCCAGGCCATATTCTATCAGCATGAATTCCCAAGGCATTTGTAGGATTAATTATTAGAGTATTTATTGGGTGATCACTTATTCATAATACCCATGCCCAGTTCAGTTCATTATGCTGCAGGTGAAACTGCAGTTTGTATAGCATTGTCTAGTCACTTTTATCTGGTGTTTTAGCATCAAGATCTTAAGTAGAGTTAGAGCAGATTAGGGTTAGAATTTAATATAACAGGACTACAAATACTCTTGTAGAATCCAGTCAATAGCACTCACATTCACTTCATTCTGTTCTTCCATCAGGTTTGTATGTTCAGACCACAAATCTGTTTAGCACCTGTTTCTTCCTTTTGTTCACAGTCCTTCCCCTATTCTTGATAACTCACTTGTGCTTATATATATAAAAGATTAGAACTGTGCTGCAAAATAAAGGATTCGAAATAGTAGAAAGGATGGTCCCTGAAGTAAGGGTTGTGCCTTAGGAGAAAAAATAGCCTTAGAAATTTATACCCTGTATTTGTTTTCCATGTTTGGCACTTGCTTCTTTAGTTTAGCTGTAAAAGAGACATCTTCCCCACTCTCTGCCTAAGAATTCTCTGCCTGAGAATGCAAGATGGATTTGTACCACCAACAGTCTGAATTAAGTTCGCAGAATATTTCCTTCTGTTATATTTGTTTCATATCAGCTGGAAGATGCTTTAGAGATGTTATAGAGACATGGCTTTGCAATGCACTCGTGGTCCATCATTCAGCATTGCAAAGCAAGTCCTGCTTGAAAGCTTTTTCTAATATCTGTTTTTACAAGGATATATCTATTTCGTAGTGGTTTCTTGACTGAGTTGTACAACTGCTCTAGACATTTTTTGACAGAAAAGTGGGATTGTTAACTGATAGCTTGCTTTGGGTTAGCTAGGCCTTATGACTTCCAACTTGTTATTTCTCCTCATCTGGAGTGAATTCCCATACACTGAAAATTTAGCAGTGTTTTTCTGATATGGATAATGTGAGGTTTACTGAAAAGTAGCATGTTTCCTCAAGGTGAGATCAAAGGATCATATATAAGTGTGGGCAGTACCACTATCTCTTACCTTTTTTCGTCATTCTTTACTCCTTGTGGAATAACAGTCACAGATTGACAGAATCTGGGCATTGGAAGGGACCTCTGGAGATCATCTAGTCCAATCCCCCAACTAAAGTAGGATCACCTAGAGCAGGTTGCACAGGACAGGTTCCAGGTGGGTTTTGAGTGTCTCCAGAGAAGGAGACTCCACACCCGCTGGGCAGCCTGTCCCAGGGCTCTGTCACCCTCAGGATAAAGAAGTTTTTCCTTATATTCAGGTGGAACTTCCTGTTTTCCAGTTTGTGCCCATTCTCCCTTATCGTGTCACTGGGCACCACTGAAAAGAATCTGGCCCCTTCCTCTTGACATCCACCCTTTAGATATTTATAAGCAACAATGAATTTCCTCTCAGTCTTCTCCAGGCTAAACAGACCCAGCTCTTGTAGCATTTCCTCATATGAGAGATGCTCCAGTCCCCTCATCATCTCTGTAGGCCTCAGTTGGACTATCACTAGGAGTTCTCTGTTTGTCTTGAACTGGGGAGGCCAGAACTGCACACAACACTCCAGGTGGGGCCTGAGTACACTTCATTTCATTCCTCTTTGCCCAAATGTCTAGCCTGTCCAAGCTTCGATGAATGTCAGTACAGCCTTCTGGTGTGTTGGTCACTCCTCCCAGTTTGGTATTTTCAGCAAACTATCTGAGGGTACGCTCTGTTCCCTTGTCTAGGTCATTGATAAATACGTTGAACAAGATGTGACACAGTACCGATCTCTGGGGTACACCACTGGCTACAGGCCTTCAACTAGACTCTGTGCAGCTTATCACAACCTTCTGAATGATTTCCCTTTTGTGATAACATTTTGTACTTATTTTTCTTATGCCTCCATTTTTTCCCTTGCATATTTTTGTCACTTAGGCACTTTCTTGGTTGCACTCCTGTTTCTTCAGTCCCTGATGATATTTTTGCAAAAACAGCACAGGTCTTTCTTAACTTTCATAACTGAATTTCCCTTCCCAAAATTACGTTGTGATGTATACAAACTCATACCAAAATGTGTTTCTGTGAGAATGTGCATCAGGATCATTTGGGTGGCCATCTTTAAATCTTTCTCTGGGTTTGGGAACCTTCCAGGGACTAGGAATTACAGCCAGGTGGAAAACTGCAGCCTGAATGGTGCACTACAAATGTTCAAGGCTTACAGCTAAGCTTAGAGCAGATAGTTCAGAGCAAGCCATTACTTGAATGTATTAACGTGAAGTGTTTAGTGAATTATTAAAGAATATGACAAAATTTAAGTTTGCTTGCACATCATTTGAGAAAAGAAAATGGGGTAAAAACTGTCAAACAAGAAGCTTGCTGTGAATGGTTCAGGCAGTATTAGCCTTCTTTTAGGTGGAATGTGACCTTGCTAACCTTGGAGTGTGAGTTACACCTTTGATGTTCAAGGGATTCAGAATTAGGCAGGCAGAGTTCGTCCAGCCTGAGATGGTCAGATTTAAGTGACTGGTGCAAACCCTCCCTTTCAGTCCATCCTGTTTAATAACCAGCCTTGAAAACGAGGACTAGATCCAGTACAACTCTTTGAAGGTCTGGGCAAGAGGTGGCAAGACATCTGTTCCTTAAAAAACTTTTTAAAAACCCAAAACTAAACTAATGAAGATAGGAAGGAAAGCAAATGGAGGAGAATGAGAAAGGGTAGAGGTAATAGGGAAGAGGAATTACTCTTTTCTGCTGTCATCTTCCTTGTTTTTGAATAAGTAATTAAGACATACTGAACTATCACTGTCATTATTATTATGTTAGTGTTTGCAGATCTAAACCATTACCTGTGTATTTTAAATGTTTTGATTTGTCAACTCAAGTGAAAAAGAAACAGCTGGGTTTTTTTTCAAAACACATTAATGTCGTAGGGATAATGTCCTGATTTCACAGGTGAAAAGCATCATTTTTCTCCACTTTCGGCCTTTGAGACTCAGTATAATCCTAGTAATGTTCACATCTACAGGCTGTTACTGGATGTGCCAATTTCCATGGGATAGGTACAACTATGCAGTAAATTAATGTGCTCAGACTGCACAGCTGAAAAGGCACAGGAAGAATATATGTTACATCTCTTTTTAAACAAGTATGTATTTTTTTGTCATTGTGGATTAAAATCACCCCTGTACAAAGAATCAGCAAAAAGCCCTGCGTATGCTCTTCCCAGAGCTCCAACTCAAGTGCTTAAAACTGAGCAGGTTTAAAGTTCAAAGGTAGCATCTGTCTATATAGTCCATCTACGTCATGAAATAGTTTTAGGCAGGTAACAGGTCTTTGTCTCTAAGGAAATCTTATGGAAATGAGTTTTTTTCATGGAACATAACCTGGAAGTAGTGAGAAGGGGGAACTCTCCACTGTCAACCTGGTGAAAATACAGCTACAGTTGTGTCATGGCCGTTAGAACCATTGATATCAATTGCATCAGCAAGCACTGTAGGACCATTGGCATCGACTGCATCAGCAAGTCCTGTCCTGCAGTTTGGGTCAGTATTTCCCCAAGAATATAAAAACATTTGTCATGTACCTGCAAACTTCCTTTGTTGTTCTCCTTATGTGTAGTGCTGGATTATTTTGGTCTGCCATAGATTTTTTTATTTATTGGAACACGTGAAAAAAAGCACTAAGGTTTGTAAATTAATATGATTAAAATTAGGTTTTATTTGACAAAAATACAATTGATAATCTCCCCCCGCTCCCCCCCCCCAAAAAAGGGAAAATTATTGAACTGTAGTGTTGTTCAGGAGGAAACAACTTCCCTCTTTATTCAGCTAGGAGGTAGCATACGAGGTAATTCGTTTAGAAAGAGGGTAATTTGTTTCCTGTACTTTATGAAATCTTGCAAAGGTAGAAACCCAGAAATATCAAGAAGACTTTTGTTGTCTGAACCTTGGAGAGAGCAGTTCTTTCAGTGCCCTCTCCTTGCTCCCAGCCCTAAGTAATCTCTTATCCACTGCTACTGTTATCAGTTGGCTTCTCTGTGGAATGAGCTAGTCCTGTTTCAGGAAAAAATTCTTGTGCAGGTTAAGGCCAAGTGGAATAAGTTTTTGGTGGCAAAATTTTAATCTTGCTTTGTTGTAAATCATGAGAAAGCCTACTGATATTCATTAGTGAGGATCGTTAATTGGAACCCCAGACTATGATGATTGCTTTGTAATGCCACAGGTAATCTACAATCTACATTTGAGCTCACAGAGAAAAATCCCTATGTTTGATTCTGTTCTGACATTGGTTTTAATCTAAATTTGTACTTTATGTAATTATCACAGAATAACATGCTTGGGGCACCTTTCATTTTTTGTCCTGTAAGGGACTAATAAACCATCAGGGGTATTTTACAACATGGTGAGTGCTATGTTGCAATGTTTCATTAGCCACAAATCCACAAGTCACCTTCAGGAATTCCAGATACCAGACTGAAGGTATTTTTGCAGCTGTTCTTATGGGAGCTCATGAAAGTCTTGTTCCCTTTAAAAAAAAAAAAAAAGAAAAAAAAGAAAAAAAGGGGAAAAAAAAGTCCTTTTCATACACCAGTCCTTTTCACAGTCCTGTGTAAAGCAAGATGACGACTCATCTCTGTTATGGCTGAGTACTATGCATTTTATCCATATGCCTGTGGATAGTTCAAATATCATCTCTCTTGTAAAATACTTCTGCTGTAGCGCTGAAGGAAGCGAACGCCTTTGAATTGGATATAATATGCTCCAAAATGCTTTGAATGGCTGTTCACTTAATAAAATATCGCCTAAAGCAATGCTATCTTCTGACTATTATATGGTGTTTCATGAGTTGACTTTTAAATTGAATTCCCTGCCATCTTTCTGTACCGGAGAACATCTTGAAAAAATCAAGCTACAAATAGTGACTGTTTTCTAAAGGTCAAAGAAATTGTAAAGGAGGGAAAAAAAAAAGTCTTTTCTGAAAAGAAATATTCAGGAAGCCCTGAATATTTATATACTGATATCATCTTTAGACCTCCAGGGTGTTTCAGAGCACAGACAGCTACAGTTTTTAATAAAAATGTTTTCCAAACTGAATTTCATTTCTCATTTCAGATATATAAAAAAAGATTAGTTTCCTGACTCATACTCCTTTGTTTGAGTTTTAACAGTTAATGTTTGGTCCTTTTCCAAGACAATTTTCTGTCCTTTTAAAAAGTGCTAAGGCTCAGGATAGAGAACTGCCAATGACTCTGTTTGGAAAACCATATGCTAAAGACTTGCCTGCAAGGTGGTGGAAGAGAACGGACAGTTCATTTGAAATTACCTGTGTTTACGTGGCAATATTTTATCATGTATTAGCTGGTGAGATAGTGCACATTCTATACTTGCTAGTTTAAAAGTCCAGTTGGTTTACCAAGTATTAAGTTGTTGTGTCTGTGTTTGTCTGTCTGCTCTGAGTGCTCTTTTGGCAGACCTCCTATTTTTACCCTTGCCAGGGTGCATCAGCATCTACTGTTCTTTTTGTGGTGGTGGGATATCATCTACCTGTCTAAATGCTAGACCTGCTCATGATCAGTCCATCTACATCTGCATGCTATACTGCTGTACCATGTTTTCTACACCTGCATGCTATACTGCTGTACCATGTTTTCTACACCTGCCCTGAGATGTAAAGAGGAACTGCCTCTGCTTGCCATATGGGGAGAACTGAAGGATCAGGACATCCTTGAAATGAATTATTGCCTGTCTCCCTGTACTGCTTGGTGGGAGGAGGTAGAGAAATTGGGAGTCATGTTTAGCCTGTGAAGAAGGGAGGGATGGAAGGAGATATTTTAAAATTTGGTTTTATTTCCCATTATCCTAGTTTGTTTTGATCAGATAATAAATTAGATCGACTTTCTTCATTGTTGAGTCTGATTTGCCCTTGATGGTAATTGCTGAGCAATCTCTCCCTGTCCTTATCTCAACCCATGAGCCTTTCATTACATCTCTCACCTGTCCCGCTGAGGAAGGCAGTGATAGAGCAGCTTTGGTGGGCATCTGGCCTCCAAACAGGGTCAAACCACCACACAAAAGGAAAGGTAGGTCCCTCATTGATGTAGTTGCCATTGACATGGAATGAAGCATTTTATCTGTGTTGGCTGGACACAGTGGCATCCAAAAAGACATGGGTTGTAGGAGGTCATAAACTGTGGAGATTTGTGAGTTTGAATTCTGTCCCATACAATCGATTGTTGTCTGTCTTCTACACTGTCCATAATAACTGGCCAGACAAGACCCTGGATAATGTGGGAACCCATAGGAGGAAAGTGGGGTATCAATACCCAATCTGACTGCTGAGGGCTCAGTACAAAGGGAGTAGAAGATATGGTTGCCTTGTGGCTGTAGTTACGTAAGTATCTTACAACATAGTGGGGTACTTAAGGTGACTGAGACAGCTGCTAAATGTGACCTAGCCAAACTCCCCATGAACCACATGCACACACCATGGCCCCAGCAAAACAGAGACTGTGTAGGTTCATGAAGCAGCAGTAAGGGAAAGGTGAGAAGCTCACCTGCAAGTACTGGAAATGTGAGCGCCTCTTTAGGGGTACTGCAGTTCATGCAGGCCTTGGGGAGCACAGGTTAGTGGAATCTACCTACCAAACTTCCAGGCTTTGTGCACACCTATGTACAGAAAGACTAAGATATTTTGGGTAGCACACATAGGTGGAACCAGGAGCACTGGAAGGAAATTAGGAAAGCAAATACATTCTCTCCTTTGAGAAAATAACTAAAGGGTGATGTAAGCTTTGCTATTTCTGTGTTTCAACCCTAGACTAGGCAAAACTAAAGAATATGTGATGGGGAGGAAATCTCAATGTTACAAAGGGGGCATATGAGTTGACTCCATTTTTGGCAAAAATAATGGGACTGGAGAAGTTTTTTACAAACAGCATTTCCTGGGAATTTATTAAACTTGGGTTTTAAGAGCAGCAGTGAAAAAGAAATATTTCATTTATTAAAGAGTCTATGCAACAAATTAGCCTTGAAGGAAGAAGGTTCTTTCTGCCTTGAAGCATATGGGCTACAGAGGAATTTGCATGAAGGATCATTTAGTGTTTTTTTCAGCCTGGTGGTGAGGAAACAAAGCAGTGAAAAAATACTGAACCCTCCTGTCTGACCTTCTGAATAAAGAAATGATGTAAAAGAAGGAGAGCTTGCACCAGCCAAAATCCCTGGGTGCTGCTGACGTACATTCTCGTGAAGTGGGCCTTGACTGTAGCATTCCAGATCCATGCACAGACTTGGCACATAAAAACCACAACATAATTTGTGACTCCTGAAAACAAATTAATGAATGCAATAAAGCTTTATGTTCTCTCTCTATATATCTCTCTCTCCAAGTTGAAGTGAGAGGGAGGGAGAAGTGAAGGAGAAGGAGGTGCGGGGTTAGTTGCAGTGTTCTAGTTTGGTGCCCGTATCCTGCCTAACTTGTCAGCCCTTGCTTTCCCAGCCCTTGGCTTCAGAGCTCCTCAGCCACTTTTCTCCTCCTTTCTCTCCGAATGCTTCATGATCTACCATCTACTCTGGCCTCCATGCTCTCTTTCAACTCGCACAACCTGTGCCCCTCTCCCACTGTATTTCTTTGCATACAACACACAACATACATGCCACGACAGCGTCCTCATTTGTAGCTCTTATTCCTTTTCTTTCACAGACTTGTTTCCTATTTTTATCATTTATGCAGGTAAAAAAATTTCCTTGAGCAATTGTTCTGTTGTATTGTTTTCTCTCCACATAGTCTGAAGCAAACTGGCAGTGTAGGAGGTTAAAAGAACTCGGGGAAAGAATGATGAAGCCATAATAATAAGCTACAATTAAATAGACACGTATCCCACTCTGGGCAAAGCTGGAACCTGGTGTTCTCCTTAGCCTCTATCTCCTGTTCCACATTTCATAGGCAGATATCTTAACCACACCTACAGTTTCTGTGTGTTTCCCATTATAAGGCCCCTTCTTAAAATTGCTGTTAAGTTTGCCAAAGTGTTTTAACTGCACAGGCTGAAAGCTTTCCACCCTGCATATCCACTTCAGGTTGAATTTAGAGGGGCTTTAGAGGAAATAAAGTATGATGTTTGTGTTTAAATTAATCTATTTGCAGTTGGTTCTTCAATCCTACAATTTGAAGCAAGCCTTTAAATTTTGTGAAGCAAGAGGCATGTTGCCCTCATACCAGAACGTTCCGCTTGCTTACTTGTGTTTGGAAAAAACTCCTTATGTATTTGGCCATGCTTTCTTTTGGTTTTATATAATCAATCAGAAATGTAAGAGTTAAGCAGACACTTTTGCCACAGAGTCCTTCTCTGCTGAGCATGGTCTGCAGCAGAGCATCAGGCACTGCATAGAGTTCTTTTTTCTCAATTTGTCCTTTTGGGCCTTCCTTTGGCTCCTTTAGTTAGGGAGCTGCAGTATAAGAAGGGATAGTTTACTGACTGAGGAAAATGAGGGCTGCTTCAGCTATTCTTTTGTTCCCCTACATTTCCTGACAGACCACCATTTTAGTCAGTCTCTTCCTGTACAGCTGTAAGCTACATACTTTCCTGCCCAACCAGGTAACACATCTGCAGACAGGTTTTCAGAATGTCCAAGAGCTTACAGGAGCGAGTGAGGGTGATTGCAGATGCCCACTATGTGCCAGATGCATCCACCTTCTAGATATGCCAAGAAGTCAAACACCAGCAACTTGTTTTGAACAAATCTGTGATTCCTTTTTCTATACTTCACACTTCCAGGCTGTAGGAGTGGAATAGAGAGTACTGAACCTCTGAGTAATCCAGCAAAGGCACAGTGAGAGCATCCCTGCAAGAGCCAGGAGGGAGTGAATACTCTGCATACAGTGCAGGGCTGAAGTACTTTGTGTCACATAAATTGGAGGCCCATATATGAGATAGGAAGACCAAAAAGGTATAAGGAGTAGCCATAGAAATATAGAACCATAGAAGAGACCATTTAAAGGTCATATACTCCAACCCTCTTCCCATGAGCAGGGACATCTTTACTAGAGCACGTTGCTCAAGGTCTCATCAAGCCTGACCTTGAATATTTCCAGGGACAGGACCTCCACCACATCTCCAGGCAACCTGTTCCAGCAATCTACCACCCTCATACTGAATAAATTTTTCCTATTATTCAACCTCAATCTCCCCTTTTCTAGTTTAAAAACATTACCCCTTGTCCTAGTGCTACATGCCCTTGTGAACAGTTCCTCCCCAGCTTTCTTATAGGCACCTTTCAGGCACTGCAAGGCCTCTATAACATCCCCTTAGAGCCTTCTCTTCTCCAGGCTGAACAAGCCCAACTTACTCAGCCTGTCTTCACAGGAGAGGTGCTTCAGCCCTTGGATCATTTTTGTGGCCCTTCTCTGGACACATTCTAACAGGTTCACGTCTTTCTTGTGTTGAGGGCTCCAAAGCTGGACACAGTACTCCAGGTGAGGTCTCACTAGAGCAGAGTAGAGGGGCAGAATCACCTCTCTTGATCTGCTGGCCACAATTCTTTTGATGCAGCCCAGGATACAGTCGGCATTCTGGGCTGCAGATGCACGTTGGTGGCTCATGTCCAGCTTCTCATCCATAAGTACTCCCAAGTCCTTTTCCTCATGGCTGCTTTCCAGCACATCATCTCCTAACTTGTATGGATAATGGGGATTGTCTCGACCCATATGCAGGACTCTACAATTGGCTTCATTGAGTTTCACCTGGACCCACTTCTCCAGCCTGTCCAGGTCCCTCTGGATGGCATCACATCCTTCTGGCATGTTAACCTCATCACCCAGCTTGGTGTCATCAGCAAATTTGCTGAGAGTGCACTCAATCCCACTGTCAATATCATTAATAAATATATTAAACAGCACTGGTGCCAACACAAACCCTTGAGAATACCACTTGTCACCGTCTTCCATCTGGACTTGGAGCCATTGACCACCACCCTCTGGATGTGACCACCCAACCAATTCCTTATCCACTGAACAGTTCACCCATCAAATCCAAGTCTCTCCAACCTAGAGAGGAGGAAGCTGTGGGGAACAGTGTCAAAGGCCTTGCAGAAATCCAGATAGATGACATCCCTGGCTCTTTGTTCACTGATGCAGTTGCTTCATTGTAGAAAGACACTAGATTGGTCAGGCAGGACTTGCCCTTAGTAAAGTCATGCTGGCTGTCACAAATCATGTCCCTGTCCTCCATGTGCCTCCTCATAGCTTCTAGGAGGATCTGTTCCATGATCTTCCCAGGCACAGAGGTGAGGCTGACAGGGTGGTAGTTCCCAGGGTCCTCCTTCCTACCCTTTTAAAAAATGTTTGTGATGCTTCCTCTCTTCCAGTCACTGGGGACTTCACCTGACTGCCATGACTTTTCAGATACATATAAGCCATCTGCTTACTGAATGAAACAGCTTGGATGGGTCACAGGAGGTTTGTGTATGTGGTAACTTATGTATAATATGCATTGGACAAATGGCATTAAGATTGGGAAATCTTGCAACTTCTCACTCCTAATTCTTGAGAGTTTGATTTTCCTGCCTCAACAGTCTTTTTGACATAGGTGTTTAAGTATGTAGAAGGATACATGCACAGAATGTGACAGCGCACTTTCAATAGCATGCTTTTGGGATTTGCTGCTCCTGCCATGTAAGTTATATAAAAACTTTTAAAAAATACTTTGTAACTTTGAAAAACATTTTTGAGAGGCTGTTCTTTGTGTATCTTGGCCTGTTAAGCAAAGTGCCTTGACTGCCACGAGAAAGAGAAAAATTAAAACTAGTACTTTTAGAACATATCTAGAATAATTTAAGATCACTTTCAGGAATAAAAATTCACTGTTTTACAGCCCAACATCTCAGATTCCATACACTGCAGTAAGTTGGTCTGCTGGGAAGCTGCTAAAGTTCTTCCTGTTTTATTGACTAGGAAAATGCACATATATGGCTTTAAAACCAGGACCATTTCTTAATTTTCAGAATTATTCTTGCCTGTCCTGGCCCTCATGAAGGTATAATTTCTAAGGAAATTCCACTTCATTGGCGGGGGAGGGAGGAAATACTTCCGTGGCAGGTTGGCTTTAAAATATAAATGGTGCTGTTTGAAGCTGCTTAAGAGCCAGGAATGCCAGACTGAACTGGGGAGACGGATTAATGGGCAGGTGACGCAATAGCAGTTATGTGATAAATTGGTTGATTATTTCTTTATCAAACGCCCTGCAGTACCATCTGTCACATGCTTAACACACACACATGCATAGCCTGCATACACATTGGCAGGTATCTTGGGGGCAGATCCTCTGCAAGTGTATATTGACTGAAGTCCTTTTAAGTCCTGGAGCTTTGCCACCTTGTACCGATTTTAAGGATTGGGCCCCTTTGTCTCCATCTATGTTCACTAAGCTGCAGACCAAGCTGGTGATTATTCGTCTTAGTAAGTGTTGCAAGTTTCTGGCTCTTACTTGCTAATGAAAAAAAAAATGTTCTAACATGAAACTGGGCTTAGATCCCAGTTTTCAGTCATACTCTCCATTAAAAGATGAAGGATGTGGCATACATCACCTGAGAAGCATAAATCAAGTAGTAATAGTGCTGTTGTTTTCCTAAAGAACTTGGGGAAGGACTTAATTGCATTCACATCTCCTACTGCATCTAGCCTGGTGTCTTGAGTCAGTTGCATTAAGATTGAGAAATCCTTACCAGGGATACAACACGCACAATGGTTACAGTCACTGATGTAATACTGGCGCCAGTAAGCTTTATTTTATTTAAAAAAATACTACTTTCCATGTACTTTAAAATAGTATAGACATAAAATATTTTTTAAAAAAACAGAAGCTCTGTCTGTGTAATTTGATGCTGAGCCTTAGCAAAACAGGCAAAGTTCCAAATATTTTTCCCTGCTCGAATGGTTTAAAATATGTTTCCAAGGGTGATTTGGCTGGAGAGGCGACCACTGGGGAATTACAAGCTGAAAAGTTTTATTTTTTTGTGAAGATGTGTATTTCTGTGAAGAAACCGCAACAGCTTTTAGAGCTGGCAAGGAGCCAGGAGTAAGGTATGCTCAAAAAACATTCGCTCAAGTGAAGTCTCATTAATGGAGCTGGAAGCAAAAAAACAGTTTTCTTGAAACTTAAAAGAAAGACACTGAGATAAGTCCACTGCAAACAGAATACCTCTACTAGTACGTCAGGCCCCAGTCTTGTGAAGCCTTCTGCACGCATTTCCCCTGCCTTGCTCCCCACTCACACCAAATTTTTCGCGCTGCCGAATTGAAGGGAGTTGTCCTTCTTAAGAAAGGGTTTGCCAGACTGGGGCCTGCCTTTGTGCTTAATTAGTCTTTGACATACTCAGTCGGAAGTCAGATCAACTGGATGCGTAAGTAATGCATAATTTTTGCATTGCCAGGGGACGTTTTAATTTACGAGCTTGTTACATTCATAGCCAAATGTTACTTTTGGCAAAAGGAATGTTTACAATGTTGTTGTTTGGACAAATTACAACTATTTTGTCTTCAGGGCCTGGTCTACACACCTCTGGAAAGCAAGGGGGACTGCCCCTGCTTTCCATAGTGGGGGCCCTCACTCTGCCTGTGTCTAGATGCGTAACTGCCATCTGACGCTTTAGAGGAGTTGGCTCTTGGTTAACCTTTGAGCAGCCTGTTTGGAAGGCACCTGACTATCTTCTCTACGTGCTAGGTACCACCTACACAATTTGTTTCAGTGCCCTGGCTAAGACCTTGACAGATGTAGGCACATCAGCACCATCTGTATGCTAGGGTTCCTCCTCTGTATGCTAGGGTTCCTCCTCTGTATGCATCACCCAATGTGCTGGACATGTTTTCCTCAAACAATGAAATCTACGCTGCAGTGTGTATCACCTTTCTCACATTTAAAAAAACCCACCAAACCAAACACTGAAAATCAGAGAAGAACTTGCATCTTGCATGTGCCCAAGGAGCCCTCAGCTTGGAGCACACTGTGATCTCCAACAATCAGCTTCAGAGGAGAATAGCTCTATTCATTCTTGATTAGAAATATTCCCGTCATTGCAGTTAGGCCTGTGTCACAACAGCCTGGTGGTTAAAGAGCAGGAGCTGGGTTGGAAAGGCAGGCACCTTCTTGTTGGCTGTTTCTTTGAGTTCATTCTTCTGGTATTCCTCTCTCCATGATGGTACAGCTTTGATGGGAAAGATGGGAATGACCTGGTAGGCACGTTTTCTTGGTAGGTCAGGGCTGTGGGGTTTACATCCACTGTGATTTTGGAGACCTGACAGCTTACTGCCTCCCTTCTCAGGTGATTGGCTATGCCAGTATGTCAGGAACCCAATAGAAATGGCCATGTTATTTTTGAAGTCTGGTGAGTTTGTGCCTCAATGTATAGACTCTGTGCTTTTAGATGACGTGAATAAAGTGCACATTGAAATGGGACATCTAAGAGGTGTGTGCACGTTTAAGAACCAATTTGTTGTACCAGCACTTCCTATGAAGTACTCTGCTGTCCACTTGCTCATCCTCTGGGTCTCTTGGACCTCGCTGAAGATGGCCGCTTTTTTCTGTTGACCATAGAGGGAGTTTTTATGCTGAAGTCTGACTTACATAACACTGACCTGAGCGCATGGACCTAATTTTTAGAAGTAATTCACTTCTAAATTAGAAGCACTATGTCCTTTCCCTGCACCTCTCGCTAAACAAGAGGTGCTTTCATTTTCCCACCTCTCCATTAACTTCTCCCTTAATCATATTTCAGGAAATAGCTACTTTCTGTGGCGTGCTCCCCTATGGTGAAGACCAAAGAGTGGGTAAGAGGAAATCTAGTTAATCCTGACCAGCATAGCATTTAAGGTAATTTCATGACTGACTTCAGGAGGACTTGTGTCCAGCTCCCCTGAGGCCCTGAGAACAGCTGTGTCGTTGAAGCCAGTGGCAGGGAATTAGCCTTGCTGTCCATGTTGCGGAGGAGTCAGTACTCAGAGTGGATTCATACCTTCAAGAGACCAGCATTAACTCTAGTCACTGTTATCACTGCAGTTTTAGTGTTCAGTTAACAATGAGTTATTGCCTGGTAAAAATGGTAGGGATTATTATATAGACACTGGGCCTCAGGGAAATGGCATATGAAACTATTGCTGCACTTTGATCATAATGTCCTAAGGGTCTTGGTATGCACACCAACTTCTGATTATATTTTACAGCTTTCTCTGCTCTTTTCATGTGTGTAATTCCTTTATGGAAAAAAAATAAAAATAAAAAAAAGGACCAGAAATACTTTTAGCAGGCCAGGGAATATCCATGGTACCACAATGCAGATCACAGTTAGTTTTGCAGAAGTGACCCATCATTTGAACAGCTCACAAGGAAAAATCTGTTCAGACATTGAATAATTTTTTTTCATGTGAAATCCTTTGATTTTGATTATTCTGAACTAGCTTCTTGAACAGCTGCTTCACTTTATTTTTCTATTTTTACTGCAATGTAGTTTAGTGCTCTTTCATCTCCCGATCTTTTGTTAACTTCTATGATTTGCCCCAAATACAACCTGAGAACTGCCTTACTGAGACTGCATGAAAAAAGAAACCAGAAAGAATTAGCAAAACCATTTAAAAAGTCTATGTATGCAAATACTGCTGGAGCTTTAAACTGTAGCGGTGCTCTGACAACCGACTACTGAATAGCTGTGCTCCTGGCAGTCTAACTTCTCTAATAGCCTCTAGGATAAAGTAGGCAGGTTTTATTCTTTAATTAGCTCCTCTGTTTTTATACAACTACTGCAGTGAGTCCCTACTCCTCCATATGACCAGGTTCCTGCTCCACACACACAGCCTTTGACCTGAACACAAATATGTGCTTGGGGAGCCACAAGCCAAAGTTTTGCACTGGCATTTCATAATCAAAGCTCACTCACCAGAAATCTTTCTCCTTAGACAATATTACAAAAGGTTGCTCAAAATTGTGTCAAGAGTCAAACAGTGGAATGGAAAGGTTCCTCCCCACCACTGTTAAACACAATTTAATAAATCAGAGTGAGCATGTCTCCAGGTTGTATCTACTTACCATAATCTCTTCAGGCTGAACCAAACTACCAGGACTGGAATCAGAAAGCTCAGTGGCATTAGCTCTGTGATAATCTCTTTACGGGTTGTTGAATTATCCATGCAGAGATCATAATGCTAGATATTGGAGACATCTAGGTCAGGGGAGCACGTCAGGAGCAGAGCACATGCAGGATGATGCTCTTCAGAAGCAGTCCTCACAGCCTCCATGGTCAGAGATTGCACTGCATTAGTCTATCATGGTCATCTGATACTTAAAAGGGTTTGTATTTTTCTGGGCTGTACCACATACCACAGCAGAAGGGTCCACATCTTAATTATGCACCATGTAAAGAAGTGTTCAAGAGGCTTTTATTGTATCTGCTACCTACTGTGTCTACTGTGTCCACAGGCCCAGAGAAGGCCTAATGGGGAATGTGAAGGTTGGAGGATGCCTGGGGCATAGTGATCATGAGCTGATAGAATTCTTAGTACTAGGAGAAGTAAGGAAGGGAGACAGCAGAACAACCACCTTAGACTTCCGTAGGGCTGACTTTGGACTGTTCAGAAAGCTGCTTGATAAGATTCCATGGGAGGCAGCCCTTGAGGGCAAAGGAACCCAAGAGGGTTGGTTGCTCCTCAAGAAGGCAGTCTTGGTGGCACAAGAACAGGCTGTCCCAGTCTGTTGGAAGAGGACTCAGCAAGGAAGGGAGTCAGCTTGGCTGAATAGAGAGATCCAGGAAGATATTCGGGAAAAGAGGGAAAAATATGAGCTTTGGAAGAAGGGACAGGTGTCTTGGCATGACTATAGGAATGTAGTGAGATGAGGTAGGGAGAAAGTCTGAAGGGCTAAAGCTCAACTGGAACTCAGACTGGCCAGTTCTGTAAAAGATAATAAAAAGTCCTTCTATAGGTATATTAGCAGTAAAAGGAGGGTCAAGGAGAATCTCCAACCCTTACTGGATGCAGGGGGAACATTAGTGACAAGGGATGAGGACAAGACTGAGGTACTCAATTCCCTCTTTACCTCAGTCTTTAACAGTAAAGATGGATATTCCCTGAGTACTCATCCTCAGGAACTGGCTGACAGGGAGGGGAAGAATAACAAAGTTCCCATGGTTCAGGAGGAAATGATTAGCGACCTACTTGGCCAGTTAGATACCTACAAATCAATGGGGCCAGATGGGATCCACCCAAGGGTGCTGAGAGAGCTGTCAGATGTGCTTGCCAAGCCCCTTTCCATGGTCTATCAGCACTCCTGGCAGACTGGGGAAGTTCCACTAGACTGGAGGCTGGCAGATGTTACACCCGTATATAAGAAGGGTCAGAAGGAGGATCTGGGGAACTACAGGCCTGTCAGTCTGACCTCAGAGCTGGGGAAGATCATGGAGAGGGTCATCTTGGGAGCTATCATGCTGCACATGCGTGATGGCCAGGGGATCAGGCCTAGTCAACATGGGTTTACAAAAGGTAGATCCTGTCAAACTAACCTGTCACCTTCTATGACAAGGTGACCTGCTTAATGGATGAGGGGAAGGCTGTGGATGTGGTCTACCTGGACTTCAGTAAAGCCTTTGACGCTATGTCTCACAGCATTCTGATTGAGAAACTGGCTGCCACTGGCCTGGACAGGTGGACCCTCTGCTGGGTTAAAAACTGGCTGACAGCTGGGCCCAAAGGGTGGTGGTGAATGGCACAAAATCCAGCTGGAGGCCAGTCATGAGTGGTGTCCCCCAGGGCTCATCTTGGGTCCAGTTTTGTTCAACATCTTTATCAATGACCTGGATGAAGGGATTGAAAGCTCCCTCAGTAAGTTTGCAGATGACACTAAACTGGGAGGAAGTGTTGATCTGCCTGAAGGTAGGGAGGCTCTTCAGAGGGATCTGAACAGACTGGACCGATGGGATGAGAGCAATGGGATGAAGTTTAACAAGGCCAAGTGTAGAGTGCTGTACATGGGACATAACAACCCCATGCAGTGCTACAGGCTGGGGGGAGACTGGCTGGAGAGCTGTCAGGCAGAGAAGGACCGGGGGGTGTTGGTTGACTGCACACTGAATATGAGCCAGCAGTGTGCCCAGGCAGCCAGGAAAACCAATGGCATCCTGGCTTGTATCAAAAATAGTGTGGCCAGTAGGTCTAGGGAGTTGATTGTGCCCCTGTACTCAGCATTGGTGAGACCACACCTTGAGTACTGTGTCCAGTTCTGGGCTCCTCACCATAAGGAGGACATTGAGATCCTTGAGCGAGTCCAGAGAAGGGCAGCCAGGCTGGTGAAGAGGCTGGAGGGCAAATCATATGAGGAGCGGCTGAGGGAGCTGGGCATGTTTAGCCTGGAGAAGAGGAGGCTGAGGGCAGACCTCATCACTCTCTACAACTACCTGAAAGGAGGTTGTAGAGAGGTGGGCAATGATCTCTTCAGCCAGGTGACAGGAGATAGGACAAGGGGAAATGGCACAAAGCTGTGCCAGGGCAGGGTCAGATTAGATGTTAGGAAAAAATTTTTACTGAAAGAGTTGTGAGGGCCTGGAACAGGCTGCCCAGGGATGTGGTTGAGTCTGTGTTTAAAAAAAGGGTAGGTGAGGTACTTAGGGATATGGTTTAGCTTAGGATGGGATTGGTTGGACTTGATGGTCTTCAAAGGTCTTTTCCAACCTGGTGATTCTGTGATTCTGTATTGTGGTAAGTAATGAATAGCCATTCTCGGTTTGCTTTTTCCATAGCAGCTGTGACTTCATCAATATCCCACTCAGACTCTTTTTTTATTTGTTATTTTTAGGCTAAAGGTGCTAGTCTGTATAATATCCACCAATTAATCCCTATTAATAAACTCGGCCAATTAATCTCTAGTAGCTAGTTTACACAGATTGATTAAATTATTTTTACCTTGTAAAAATTGTCTTTCACGAGTAACTACTATCTGCTGCTTGTTACATTGCTGTTTGGACATCTTGATAAGAAAAGACAGGGAGGATAGACAGCAAAAGATTAATTAAAATTGTGTATAAATGAGGTAGAGCCCTTCATTGGGCTGCTCTTTTCTTACAGTGAATTCAAAAGGCCCCAGCTGCCCTTTGGAAGATGTGGCTGGTGCTACCTTTAGGTCATGGAAGGAAGATAATTTGTCTATGTATGGCTCAAGGTTACCCCTGTTGAAATTTGCTGGTGTCTGAAAGTCACTGCCTGAGGCTGACTTAAATAGATACGCAGCTCACAGATGTTCACTGAGGTTGGCATGGCTTCATTATCAGTACATTCCCATGTATACATGCATGGTTGTTTGAAATACTCACTCCAGTTCTTTACATCCATACCAATAGCACATAGGCAGGTTTTGTTTCTCAGTAGGGAGGTGATACCAGTCATCAGGAGTGGACCGTATGCCTACTAGTAACTACATTTAAATTGCTAGTTTAAAAAATATACAGACTACAAATCTGTGTTGCTTTTTTATCATTCAATGGATGATCATATACACAGTGAATCTTCAGGAAACAGTGGAGCCATTCTGCTTACGTGGTCACACACAACACTGAGGATTAAATATTTCAACAAATCAAGTGTAATCATCTCACAATTTGTTTTTCCTTTCAGCATGGCAAGTACCTTAGTCCGAAGACTGTTCTTTAGGGGGTAAATCTATTCCATGGTGTATTAAGCTGGAATCTGCAGTAAAAATAAATTATTTTATTTGCACAGTCTCTAAGAAAACTGCAGCTGCTCAGCTGCATCAGTAAGGAAAAGACACTTGAAAACTTCAAAGTGCTGTGGCAAGTTCCTTCTGCCTTTCTGCCCATGAAACCTAACAAGTGTGTCTGCTTTACTCATTAAGAAGTCATTGGTTGAGTAAGAAGGTAATCATACCATAGATGCTCCTAAGAAATGGAACATTAGGGAAACTCCATATTACATCTGTGCTGAAGGTGAGAAAAAGATATTAACAAATAATGAAACACTGAATTTTTTACTAACATACTATGTACAAAATAGAACCCTGGAATCTTATTTTTTGGTTGGAAAGGACTTTTAAGAGTCATATAGTCCAACCTCTCTGCCATAAGCAGGGACATCTTCAACTAGATTGTGTTACTCAGAGCCCCATCCAACCCAGCCTTGAATGTTTCCAGGGACAGGGCATCTACCACCATTCTGGACAACCTGTTCCAGTGTTTGACCACAAATAAAAAGACCACCCCTTAGCTGGAAAATAAGTATAGACTGTTATCTATAGGATAAAGGTAAATATGTCTAAGAATGCTTATATTTTACTTTAAAATACTTCAGAAACATTAGAAAGTTGGTTTATGTATTTGTTTTCTCAAAGACACTGTCTGTCTTACAGCTACAGAAAAACACTCGAGACCCCTTGTGAGGATAAAAATTCGAAGAGCACCTGAATGAAGGAGCCGATCAAAATGAGGTGGGCAATAGAAGTTACATTTTCACAAGTAATTTCTGTGCTTCCACATGTGAGTACTCCCTCAGCACAGTTACAAGGAATGCCACTCAGTCTATTCTTCAAAACTCTGTATATGAATAGTGAGGCCACATCCCACTTCAAGGCTTGATGTGGTCCATCGAGGATCCCTAGTTTAGCTGTAAAATGAGTGTGACTCAAGATTCAGAGAAACACCTTTTAGAAGGGTTAAGACGCTTGCGAAATTCTCAGAATACCTGGACTTTGAAATCTTATTGAAATCATACACTTCTAATGAGCTGCAGTTTATCTATAGTTTAGAAGAGGGCATTAGAGTTCACATTACAATAACTAAACGTTGACCACTGTATAAAAATAACAATAATATTTTGTAGTTTTGCTTGGCAGGTATGGATTCTTGCTTTAGAAGAGCGTGGTAGGTGTGATTCTGAAAGCTGCCATTTCTCTTCTGAAGCGACATCGCGAACTTGCGTTGCCTTTTATTTTTGAGCACCCAGAGAGACGTATCCTGAATTGCCCACATTCCTCTGAAATCCTATGGGCGATTTCCAGAAGTAACAAGTAAGTTATGTCACTGTACTGATTTTTTTCACTTGCATTCACCAAAATAGAGCCTTTTCAATGGACAGCACAAAAGCACAAAATGCCTGCATGGAAACAGACCGCCGTTAAGTATTGGCAATCAGAGAACACCGTATGTGTTTTTATTTTAACAAACTGCTGGGACCAGCGGCTGAGCCAGGAGGCTTGGTGATGTTTTCTAAACACACCCAGGCTCCTCAGCTTTGTTTTCCACTGGCTAACTTAGACTAAATGCCAGTTAAAATTCATACCTTATTTTTGTAATTCAAAATGATTAAATAGAATATTAGGACTGGCAAGGCAGACATCCTCTGATAAATTACAGTGTACTTTTACTAGATTAACAATGTGCTAGCTTTGACATCAGCTGTAATGTGATCCAGTATTGAGAGACACAGGCTTGGACCCTGACATGTTTATTGTTAAGCCTGGGATTTTTGCCGGATTTTAAAATTTTTATTATGAAGAGCTGAATGCATGTAGGTTATGGGGCAGGATTATTTTATTTTATTTTATTTTATTTTATTTTATTTTATTTTATTTTATTTTATTTTTGCAAAGTGACAATATGCAAACTCCTGCTTGAAACTGCTTTACATGCCAAATGAGGTTATGGAGAGTCTAGAAGTGAGAGCAAAAGTCAGTACACAAAAGGGCTTGTGTCTTAAGATGTTAGTCTGGAATTTACCTTTACATCAACCTCCTCATCTACTCAGACAAAAATGTACTGAATGTCAGTCATGGATGGGCAAACTAAGGGTATTGCCGGTCTCTTGACACTGCACTATTTGGATATGATGGATGTTGAGAAATTTAATCCTTCCAGAGGGAATCAGGTGGCACTGTCAGGACAAAGAGTGCAAACAATTTTGTACTGGAAAAAACTTTCAATTTTTGTCTTTTTGTGCCAAAAATGTTACAGTCTCCAGCTGTTCTGTGTTAAACACTAAATCTACTAGAGAAAAGAATCTCAAGGAAAAGGTTAAACATGGAATAGCAGTTTCTATTGGTTGGATTATGTTTAGATCATATAAAACATGCTAAAAATCGTTTCCCAGGCACTGTTAAAACATCTGCTTTCTGAATTAGAAAGCTAGACATTCAAATCCAAGTTGGGAAATAAACCTTATAGCCAAAAGCTGTTTTCTTTAAAGGCTCTTTGCTGCAAACAAGTGAATTGAGTGTTTGTGATATCTTCCTATTATCCCAGAAGTCAGTCTGGGCAGACGGAGAAAAGAAAGCAGATGTCCTACAGACTGAGACACTGTTATTTGAAGAACAATATAAGTAATCTTCCAAAAAACAATTATTTAATTTGGGCTTTCCCTTATGTCATCCCTGTGCTAAAACCAAGTGTTTTCCTTTGCCCTTTTAAATCCAGAAAGAAGAATGGAAGTGTCTGGTTCTTTGACATTTCCACTGAGTTTTTAGCACCGAGTATCACTTTTCCATCAGTGTAGGGAAACCCAGCATTCATCCTGGTAATCATGTTTTACTGTGTGCCTCACAGTTTCTCTACAGGTAATTTATTGGTTTCCTTTCACAATGGCATCTCTCTCTGGACTGTGACCATAAAATTCTTCAAACTATAAACACCAATCTCATGGCAGAAGCTGAGTACCGTAGGTCAGCTGGGCAGAAGTGGCTCTCAACAGTGCTATCAAACCCTTGTGATTTTAGCATAAAACTTTTAATATCTTAAACTTCCCACGTTTGTAGAGGTCTTCTTACAAGAATCTGAATTTATGCTAGAAAAATACTTGTTTCTTGTGGTAGCCTAATGAAAAACGAAAACCACAAAACAAACACCTAAAAATGCTGCTGACCATATGAATTAAAGTTCCCCAAATATTTTTTTTTTTTTTTTTTTAAATCTTGTAATTTTAAGCCCATCTCATGATTTTGGGAATGAGTCACAATTTTTTTTTTTTTTTATTTCAGAGTACTGTAATGGAATGCAGAAAGCTGGTTACAGAGTGTTGACTCTTTTTGTCTTCAGTGGCTGGCTCGCATAATTGAAGACAGATGAAAACATACTCTGGTCAACATTTTCAGAGCTATTTTGGGGTCAGACTTGTGAATAGAGATAGCTGAAAACATCTTGTAGTTACTTTTTGGTAATTGGGTTTTAATTACTTGTTTGTAGGAAGTATCCTGGTTTTTTCACCAAAAATATCTTTCTTCTGAATGCTGAAAATATGAACACCCAAAAGGTTTTTTTATTCTTAGATTTTTGCTGAAAGGATATCCAAACACCAATTCCAAAAGTGAGTGGCTAATTTTTATTTCTTTTTTTTTTTTTTTTAATTTGTGGACTATTCAGTGCTGGATTTTCTGCAGCTGCTACAGAAGCATTATGTACCATCAGTAAGTGACAAAATAATCATCTGAAAAGTCTTTCTACTTCATGAAAACACCAAATATTCCCTAAATTCTCCCCAAATTTTTCTTTGGTTTCTTGTATTCTGGAAAAAAAACACTACTACCTGCAACTTGTAATGCATCTGAAAAATGTTTGCAGAATGTTACTAGTAAAGAATTAACTGTCCATGGATTAGGCATGCTGTGATGTCTGGGTTTTTTTGTGTACTGACTTCAAACTGCATAACCAAGGGTCACTAAGAAAGTGAAGGTACACATACTAGTGGCTGAGTGTGTGGAAAACCAAAACACACATTTGACTGAATCACCAAACAGGATATGAATATCTCTGAATATGCAAACTCCGAGAATTTCAGGCAGAGAAATCAAGCCATCACAGATACATTCAGAGTACATCTATTCATACCTTTTTATCCACTATTTGATCAGCTCTATGGTAAAATTGCTCCTTATCAAATTTAAGAGGCATCAGTTTGTTTTAGATACTTCACCATATCAGCTTGTCCTTATCACTCAGAAATCATTTGGAATAGGCTGATTGCTCCCCCTTCAACACATAAATCTACTGCATCAAGTAGCTGTATAAAAACTGTATGGGAGGGCCAGACAGATGACTTGACTTTGCAAGGTAGACCTCTGAGCCTGAATGTAGCTTTAGTACAAAAGGCAAGGAAGGCTTAGGAGATCACAGTTATTTTGTTAAGTTGAATGATCTATGCTTGTCGGTAGCTTGTGTGTCTAGGGTTATTCACGGAATAAAAGAACGGTCTGAGTTGGAAGGAACCTCCAAGATCATGTAGTTCCAACCCCCTGCCATGGGCAGGACACCCTCCACTAGACTTACTTTTGTATTTTGAAAGCCCAGACAGACTAAGACAAGGAAACTTTAAATACCCTCAGTGCAAGTTGGATAGATACAGAGAACTTCTTACTGTGTAAGATTTTAATAGTTATAATGAAATGAGACTGAGGTCATGTGATAACTCAGCACTGTTACAGCTTTCATCTTGCTTAAGGAGTAGTTCGCTATTCTGGGGGTACAAACTAGACAGCTTGCACAGCACTGCTTGTCCATGGTTTAGTAAAGCTTTTAGTGTTGCTAGACTCTGAACCAAGGCATGGCAGCACCTCAGATTTGGGGATATAACCTTCAAGAGAAGTAGAGACAAGAGTAATTCAATCACCTCTGCTACATGGAGGACAAAGGAGTCCATGCACCATCTCATGCAGCTTGTAGCATTTACATTATAATTGAAAACAGAGCAGCCAGAGGAGGTTATTTAGCATCTGCAAAACATCTTAGTAGATGCTTAATGAATTAAGGTAGCTTATGATTTTCAGAAAGCTGAGTATTATCACTTTAGTTGACAGCCTATCCCAAGACAGATCATTATGTTGCCGTTGACTTTCTTGTCCTTTTCTCTTCCCCTTATCTTGCTCACTGCCATTCTTTCCCTTTTTTACCTCTCATTCTTTTTCCTTTGCTACTCTGAGGTAGAAAGAGAATCGCCATGAAAAAAAGAGTCATGTGTTGTTTCATCCTTCCCTGGTCTGTCTTAGTGTCTCCATCCTTCTGCTTGAATTCTGCTGGCTAAATCACTCTTTGTTGGATAAAACCCCAATCTCCAGTAAAACTCTGTTTGCTGAAAATCCTTTCTGTGATGACTGCTTCTTCAGTAGTGCAGCTGCTTGTAAGCAAAGGTTAAGACTCTTTAAAAAGACTTTTTTTTTTTAAGGAGACATACTTTTTAGAAATTAATGAGTCAAATTGGTAAAAAGAAAATGGTGGCCAGTAAAATCTGTTTCCTGACTTCAGTTCTAGGTCACGAATTTTCTCCAATTCAATTGTTGCAGGGTTTTTTTTCTGTAAAATGGAAAGCTGATTTCACATTGATATTCATAAGAAGATGTAGTCTACATAGGAAACATTAGCTTCAAAATAATACTGATTTTTCTTTTTTATTAATAACATCAGTTGCAAGACAGAAGAGGACATCTTGATATCTTCTCTTGGAACACCCTTCTTATTCTCAGATATTACTGGAGTTATTTAATTAATCAGTTGTCTTCCTACTAGGTGTTATTTAGCTGTTCTGTCAGCAGTATTCAGAGACTGTAGCATAGAAATGGAGTCTAGTCACATGATACTGCTTTTGATCAATTTTTTGATAATATAAACTTCTTAAAGAGCAGAATATGAATTAGTGGAATAATTACATTGTTCATGGTCAAATATTTTTTTTAAACACAGTTTGTGTATAAAATTAGTTCTGAAAGGATTGCAAAGCTTCATGCTGAAACAGGGGATTTTCGAGTCCTAGCACTTCGTAGTTAATTACTCTTCAGCAGTTATTAAAGAAAAGATGTACAAAGCAAAAAAAGACCAAAAAAAAAAATCCCCAGCCCCAAAACAACCAATTCAGCAATGGTTACGGCCTCAGTATCACCCTTGAAATTGTACATGTGGAGGTTCAGTACATTGTATTCCCATGCTCGGCCAGTTGACCTGTGGATAAACGTAACATCACCACTTACCCGCAGGTCTTTTCCTGAATTGACAAATATAGGCAAAAATACCACAGACAGATCCAGCTACCGGTAGATTTTAGTCACCTGGATGTTAGGTATCTTAACAAGTCACCTTTTTTTTTGACTCTCTGGTAAGCCATCTTTTGTCTTTTGTATCTGTGGCAATGCAGAGCACATCAATACAGGAGGACACGTTTTGAATATATTGTCCTAATCCTTTGAGCTCTGTGAGACGTCTAGAAGATCCAAAATCACCACACGGCAGCCCTCAGGAGCACTTCTGTTGTTGGACAGTTCCTTGGTTACACCAAGAGCAAGGTAAAAAGGACAATGATAATTGCATGATAAAAGCAATTAAGAAACTACAAACTAATAGTTCCATTTTCATTTTTAACCTTCTGATTGAACTAGTCCATCTCCCAGTGGTATAGAAGAAAAGATTCCCACTGGCATAGCCAAGAATTGCTCTGAGCCTGGAAGGAAACCCACCATGACAGTGCACAGACAATTGAAGATGGAACTAATAGCAGAAACAGCTGAAAAGTGATAAGAGTCGTAAAAAAGAACTCTTCTATGTCTGGAATACAAGTGCTATATTGAACAAATGTTGTCATTTTTATTTACAGAAATAGAGTGTTTCCTGTTTTGGCAATTAGAACAACCAGACATTTATACACCTGTATTTCTTTCTATGAGTTACTTCTCAAATGGATAAATATAGCCTGTTTAAATAATTGTATGATGTAGATGAGACTGACTAGATGTGTGTTATTCTCCATGTGAGGATGAAGATCACCTCAGTATCTTCTGTTTCATACCTCCTCTTTGTTTCCATCTTTCCCTTTCTGCAGGAAACTGTTTGTGCCCTCTATCCAGACCTGGCATTTACCTCCCAGCTCCTGTAGTACCTTTCTTTCTGGGAGGCAGACCCAGTTCTGAGCTGGGATCAAGAGCCTTCTGAAGGGGTCAGAGCATCCCATGGTACCAGCATCTCCTCTAACATGACACGTTTATGTAGTTACTAATATTCTGACGTAGGTTATATCATGCTGATTTTATATGATAGACACCAAGTATATGTGAAGTTGAAATGTGTGTTCTCTGGCCTTTAAAGGACATTTTACCATGTCAGCAAGTACAAAAAGTCGTGAAATACTCATTGATGCAAAAGTGCGCCACAAATACAGCTGTTCATGAGATGGTTGTAACAAACTGGTGGCAGTCAGCTTTTGAACATGCTTTACCTTTTCAAGGGATGAGGATAAAAACCAAATATTTAACCCAGTAGCTTTCTAGAAGGCCGTTGTGGTTTTGGCTGGGATAGTTTTAATTTTCTTTGTAGCAGCAGGTTATAGTGCTGTGATTTGGATTTGGGATGAAAACAACGCTGCTAACACACTGATGTTTTAGTTGTTGCTAGGCAATGTTTACACAGAGCCAAGGCCTTTTCTGCTTCTCACACCACCCCACCAGCGAGGAGGCTGGGGGTACACAAGGAGTTGGGAGGGGACACAGCAGGGACAGCTGACCCCAGCTGACCAAAGGGATATTCTATACCATATGACATCATGCTGTAGTGTATAAAATTGGTGAAGAATGAAGGGGATGATGTTTGGAGTGATGTCTTTTGTCTTCCCACTAACAGTCACATGTGATGGACCACCACTGTCCTGGAGATGGCTGAGCACCTGCCTGCCCATGGGAAGTGGGGAATGAATTCTTTGTCTTGCTTTGCTTGCATGCATGGCTTTTGCTTTACCTATTAAATTGTCTTTATCTCAACCCAGGAGTTTTCTCACTTTCACTCTTCTGATTCTTTCCCCCATCCTGCCATGGGGGCATGAGCTAGTGGCTGTGTGGGGCTTAGCTGCCAGCTGGGGTTAAACCATGACACAGACGTAAGTTGGAACCATTCCAGTCCACTTTAACCCCTGGACATAATGTTTACTCTCTAGAGGGTCAAACGCCAGCTGTTATAACATGCAGAGCTCTGCTCCAGCACACAGCACAAGTAGGTGTATTTATACAAGCTTGTGGGATTACTTAAAGACAAATAACACACATAAGATGATGCTAATAGACAGCTACACTAGGGAAAGCGGGACAAGGAAAAGAACCCACATTTGAAAGAAGTCCAGAGCTTGTAAAATAAGATCTGCCAGAGGATTTCTGATCTGCTTATGGGGAAAATCATTGAGAGTATAACACAGCAGGGCTTCTTTTCCAATGCATGGTCCTTTTGCCCTGCAGTGCTGTTTGAGGTGGTCATACGCCACACTAAGCATAGAATCAATTTTTTTTTTTACCTCTTATTTTACTTGGTCCTAAATCATATTTCTCCTTTTAACCCTGTATGGTTCCAAATGTGAAAATGATTTTTTCTGAGTGTCTGTGCTTGCTTCTCTCTAAGATAGAGTCTAGCTTTAGTCTTTTTCCCATTTCTTTCTTTCTACCCATATCTACACAGCCACCCATTCCTCATTCAGCCTGACGTCCTTGCTCACAGACAGGTCTGCTGGGACACCAGCCTCTTTTCCTAGGAACCCTAATCTCAGCCTTTTCCTTTCCAACACTGTGTACCTGGTCATGTACTCATCAAAAGCTACTCTATAAGCAGACAGCTTTCCTGTTACTTGAGTGATGGTAGACTCGTCATATTGCTCTGATTTATGGATGTGTGTAATTAATTTACATCAATAGGCTCTCCTAAGCCTTTCAAGGAGCCACATTCATCAAGCCCTTCAAAAGTTTTGGCTCCTTGACTAATCTCAGAACTATGTGTTCTTTATTCTTGTGCCTGATTTAGTTATTGAAATCCCAGTTTATGGTATTTTCCTATTAAAGATGTAGTTTCCCAAAGGCTAGTTGAAATAGCAAAGCACTCAAAATGAAAGAAATGTTGAACTTCTGGCAAACATTTAGTATCCACTTTACAGTGGTAGAAATGACCCATGGCTATTGTTGCTGTTGGAAATAGTCTTTCCAGGCTGAAAAAGACTTTTTATTCAAGGAATGCAATCAGGAAACAGTGTTGTCTTCATTTGTACCATGACTTAGCTTGCACAAGGTTCCTGATGACATTCATTATCTATAGGCCCATGTGGGGCAATGGGAAGCATTGCCTTATACCCAGAGGATAGGATAAAGAGGTTTTAGGGCACTCTTCTCACTGTCACACTTACCATGACTCCTGTGAGCATTTCATGCACGTCATCTTTTGCTAGCTCCTTCTTTGCTGAAATAAGGTCATGAATAGATATCTTGTACTTCTTAATTGAGTTGAAAGGGTTTACATTTATAAAGTGCTTTGAACACGAAATGTACCAACTAAGGAAAAATACAGCCAGTCCCACTATATTTGTTAAGGTGAAAAATGTGCTTTTCTGTGATTTCACACCTATGTTTATGGGCGAACAGTTGCATAGGGGAATAGTTAGCCCTGTAAGAAAACAGCAATGTTTTCACTAATGGCAACAGGAAAACATGAGTATAAAACCCATTAAATGGCTGTAGGAACAGAGTATTGAGCTAACATTGCCCACCTAGACAGTAAAGGTCAGATGCTGCCTTGCCACACAGTCCTATCCATTTTGCCTGGATGACAGAAGAGAAATATGTTTTGATTTTTGCCCTTTCTGGTGAGATCGCAATAAACATTTTGACAATCAGCTCAGAAACTGCATGCTGCAACTTCCCCATCGGCTCCTAGGCAGTGGGGAGTGCCCTTCAGAAGCACAGTCCTGCTGGTAACTTTTCCAAGGGAAACAGCACAGGGAAGGAATTGCCCATGAGGAATCCTGTATGTTAAAAGTGAAACACGTGGTCCTGCAGTTTTGGGACCCAGTACCATGGAGAGACAGAAACTTGCGCTTCCTCTGCAAAGGGAAGGCAATGCTGCCTGACCCCAACACCAGCAATTGGCTGCAGTCTGCTTTCAGATTTTTGCTGTGGCCAGCTTTGAATGTCCAGACTGAGGTCAGAAGGAAGGTTACAGATTCCTGTGATTTCACCCACTCCGGAGCCTTAGTAAAACTTTTGCAGCTGAAGGTGGTGTAAGACAGGGAGCAGTTCCTGCTGGGAAAAGCTGGCAGGCAGATGTTAGCTCTGTGTTCATAGGGTCACAGGTACCTTGGTCCAGATCAGGTTGGAGGAGTGGCAGCAGGATGGGTGAGAGGGTGCAAGCCATGCTTGTTCTAACTGAACTGTTTTGCTCCATGCTAGCACTGTAGAAATGCACATAGAGAAGCAAGGGTGCGGATGTGTTCACTGGGGTGAGTTCGTTTGCTTTAGAGCGAGGATTCAGTTTCTTCATTAGGCCACCAGATTTTCCACGTTCCCCGTCATTATTCAATGGATTCTTTAAGTGTTTCTATTCATATAGAGGTTAGAAACAATTAATACCAAGCCCTTTAAAGAAGCATATTGATTGCTGTTTGCATATCATCCTGCGTAGGTTTGCACACCTTGTGACATAGTGAGGCCATGTTCTCTTTCAGTTTTTTGACTGTCTGTTTTTCAAGGCCATGCTAAGTTTGCAGACCAAACAGTGCCTGTATGATTATCCCCAATGCCTTGATAAGTAATGTGCAATATATGGGTATATGGGACACTGACCAGTCACAGATGTAAGAGCAGGGGGCTTGAGGATGCTTCCTTGGAAGTTTCAGCAGGCAACTAGCAGATGTGTCTGTGTGTCACAGTCAAAAAGACCCTTTTTCCCCTATCTTCCTTTCTAGTAGTATTTGTTTATCAAAAAAAAATGGGTGAGAGATGTGGTGGAGACCAGATTATTTCAGAAACTTTTGAATAAAATGGAGGCACTTTCCCATAGCCTAAATTTTGCACCAACAGAATTCAAGCCCCATTGTCAGATGGGATGAAGTCAAGGTCTTTGCTCCCAAATGGAACCTTCCATTTTCATAAAAGCATCTTTCTTGGAGATGCAGAATAAATAATTTAGCTTATCATTTAAAACTAGGAGTAAAGCAGGTCCTTTAAGAAATTCAGCATCCAGTATCACAAAAAAAGGTTTTACAGATGCTGTAAACTTGCCAGTGTCAAAATTCATTGAAAGCTTTCACATAAGTTGGTGTAGTCAAGATGGTTGAGGGTCTTATGGTTCTCCTACTGCACACTTAGCTCTTCAATACCCTAGTAAGACAAAGTGTCACTGTTGATGTCTCTGGTCTTAAGGATGGAAAGTAAGTACTGCAGTAAGTCAGACATGACATAGGCTCTAAGGAATAAGTAATTTTTAAAAGGTTTTGCACAGCTGCATGTTGAAAATGAGATATGCTGAGAAGCAAATAGTAAATACTTGGTTTTGGGGCCATTTTGTTGAACCCGTACTAGCTTAACATGCCAGTCCGACTCTAAGAGTGTGAAAAAAAAAAAGCTTTTCTGCAGTACATAGGTAAACCAATCTGCTACCCACATGCTCTGCTAATACTGGCAGCCAGCCAGGGAACAGATCTCAATTAAACAGATTAGGCCAAAGAAAGCATAAATGCAGAATTCAGGCAAATTACCAAAAATTGCCCTCATTCAAACATACCTCTCATTTGAAGTCTAGGTATAAGCTGCACTGAAATGTCAAAAGTACCTTTGAAAGACCTTGGCAAGCTTGCACAGGATTTGATACATGTCAAGAGGCAGCACAATATGAAGCCACTTCACTTGAACACAGGCTGGATGTGTTTGAAATTCATCATATTGAAGCCAGCACTTGCTTTGCAGGCCTCGCTAGAATAACCAAATGATACAATGGCTTCTTTCTAAATAAACAAATGGGGCTCCTAGGCTGCTAAGACTTTTTTTTTTTCCCCCAAATACTGAAGCTCAGATCTGATCAGCTGCCTCTGAGCCCAGACAGACTGCCCTCTATGCTGGCTGGCAGGAAGGAGATTTTATCTCATGTGTGCTTAGGCCCCCATAATTGCATCTCACTCCTGACTCCTTCAAAATAACGAGTGTATCCTCCCCACGGTTTGCAGAACACATGCAGAGGAAATAGCAGGGCTGCAAGCTAACTGGCACAAAAATTCTAACCAGATGATGGAAAAAATGTTTGTCAAACTGAGAGCACTTGAGAGATTTTCTTTTTCCAAGAGGACTGTATATAATCCAGTAAATATCCTCCCCTGGAATCGATTGACCCTATCTTAAGCAAGCTGTTGCTTGTTATTCCAGTACCATTTTGCCAAGCACTGTTTTAGCATACACAGGAAGATTCCAGGGTATAATATTCTCCCTTTATTGGCAGGCATATAAAGTATGTTTGAAAAAAAGGAGGGACAAAGCGCACCAAAAGCAATAAATGACACTTTGGAGGGGGAAGAAAGCTCATAAAACAGCACTATTTTCCCAACGCTGCTAAATAGAAAAAGGTGATTAAAGTACTTCCAGAAACCTAACACTTGTTTAGCTGAGGTTTTTGTTGAAATTATGATGATGTTTTTTCCCCACTTGTCCTTACAGCCCTGGAGCATTTACTTCAGCTTCTTCAGAAGTAGCCCGCATCACTCAGTAGTGGAAAAAGTTATTTTCAGGCCATATTTTCAGGTGATGCATCATTAGGAATGAGGAACAGCTCGTGGTGTTAGTCTCTTCCCCAGAGGCTTTCCTGCCTCATTAACACACTCACTTTTGAAAATAATGCTTATTTACCAACACTAATTCACCAAGTACCTCCAACAAGACCAAGTGAAATGATTTTCTCAGTCACTGAGATGAAATTATGGAGCTTAATCTGCAGACTGTATAAATAAATCTGCCTCTTTTTAATCCCAAGGACTAGCACTAACATCCACCAACTGAGGACTGGGCCCCCATCTAAATTTCAAATAATTTTTCCCTAGCAAAGATACATGTGAATGGAGTCTGACGTGAAATAACACAGTTGGGAGAAAACTTCACTGTGAAATCTGCGCTCAGGCTGTTGCCAAACATGCTCAAACTGCCTTGCTTGCAACCAGTTGCTGTCTTTGTTCACCCCACTCTTTGGTGCTATTGTCACCTGCACCTTTTCCTGGCTGTGCATCCTTGGTATCCTTGCTACAATAGTTTTTGAAAGGATGTTTGGACAGTTCTGCCCTTTCTACCTGGATTCACTTCAGAAATAGCAAAAGGCCCCTGTAAAGCAGAGTAACTTCATTTAGAAAAAAGATTTTAAAAGGTGGGGAATAGATTGGTGCTCCTTTTAAAAAAATCAGAAAAAGGATTTTGGGCAGTGGGAGAGGGTGGATTCTGAGTGGTCATCTAGCCTGGACCTTACCTGAACACAGTGTCATTGATGCATTCCATCATTACAAGCCAGATGCTTGTTCAACTTCTTTTAGAAACCTGCAATAATGTCATTTCCACACACCTTGGTACAATATATTGCAGTGCTTTATAAACTTACTGGTAGAAAGCCTTCCCGCCAAACCACTTAATACACCCTTGGTGTAATTTAGGTCCAGTGGACAGGGAAAGAATAATGTATTCCCCTTCTAGTTGTAGTTTCCTTTTATGTATTTTAAGAATACCTTGTTTAGTGAAACCACCTCTTCTTTAGAGTTAACCCTCCCTCTTGCTTTGGTCTTCCTTTGTAGTTAGTATCTTGTAGGCTTTGAACCTTGTCCCTCAGGCCATCTCTTAGTGATATTCACCATGCCTGGACTGCAAAATCCTCTCTTCAGAGCTTCATAGGTGAGCTGACTCACATTCACAACAACCCTCAGCTTCTTTTCTGCTCTACTGCCGTTTGGTCAGTCCTCTCCCATCCTGCCCTGAAGAAGCACAGCTGCTTTGTTGTGTCTCAGAAGATACGGAGATGCATTTTACCCTTATTAGTACATGTTTGCATATTTCCTGATCTTCATTGCAGCGATCAAGCTTGCTGACCTGTGGACGGAGAAGATGATGAATGGAGTTTCCCCTGTACATTGCTTTCCTGACCAACTTTCAGACTTTGTGTTCCTCCTCCCTCATGTTTGTGCAACAAACACAGTGCATTTCTGTCAGACTGAGCTGTTGGGAGGATGGGAAGTTCACATCAGTCTCATTCTACCTCTCTTGTGACATCTTCATTATAGAACTGGGGAATGATTTTGCACCAACTTCAGGCAGCCTCATGTCCCTTTACTCTTTGACTGTGAAGTTTTTGCTAAGATCAACAATCTCGCTCTTATTAAAAATCTTTTTTAAAAACTACCTTTTTTTTAAATTAAAATTTTTAGGAAACCAATTCTCAAAATTGACTATGAGCTGCTTTTTAGTCTAGGAGATCACTTTTTTCTGAACTCCACAGGTGTCTCTGTAGTCATAACCAACTGCTTATGCGAAAAAGAAAGGATAAAACTTGCCTCAGATATGGGTGTACTCTGATTACCTTGGGGGATATAAACACATGACGGTGAAACAGCACAGCTCAAAGACAGCGATATGAGAAAAGTGTTTGTTTCAATGATTACATTTAAGTTGGTATCCTCAGTGAGTGCATTTTTCAGAAATGGAAAACAGTGACTGTGAAACTGTTTAAACTACAAAATTCAAACAGGGTGCATAGAACAAGCAAGTGCTCCATAGCTTATTTAGTGGGTCGATAGTGAAAGCTTATACACTCAGGCACACTTCCACAGTCTATACTGAAGAAGAATTGAGGGTATATATTCTCTGCAAGAAGTTAATTCAATGTTTTATGTTGCCACAACATCTGACTTTTTAAACTTCTTTTACGGGCAATTTTGTCTTGCCAAGCTTGTATTGCATTGAGTTGTGGGAATGAAAGATTTACTTTCTATTCCCTCACCACTTCACTGACAAAAGGGGCTTTTCCCATCTTTTTGAGATTTTCTTAATTTTTCTTCTATAGAGTTGCTTTGTGCTTGATGACTCTCTGTTAAAGACTCAGTATTTTCTTCTCTGAACTAGCCAACTGCTTCTAGGAAACAACAAGTAATTGTTGTGAAAATCTGGGGACATTAGGCATGCTCTAACTTTCAGCGTACAGCCAAGTGGTTACTTGGCTTCTTGCCTTTGGATTGACTTTGTTTTAGTCTTTTGCCAACTTTCATTTTATATTTACCAGGCAGTGGGAGAGTCATAGACCAGTTTGAATAGGTGCAAAAGTTGGACCGAAGAGCCTTCAATTACAAGTACCAGAATAGCTACAGCATGCCCCTTGCCACCAAAAATGCCTATGCTTGAGAGGGAAGAAACCTTACCCATTTTGTAGGTGAGGACCTGGAACCCAGAACAACCAAATAAAATCCCTGGTATCATGCAGGGATTTACATAGGAGTGAGGCATAACCCCCATGGCTGTGGAGGCAATGCAGCATAATTTCCGTTGGAGATGGGGCCTACCTGAACCCTCATATCTGCTTTCAATGTCTGAGACAAATATGTCCAACAACTCACTTCAGTTTCCCAAGGTGCCCAGTAGCAGCTATTACAGATACTATAGAATCTCCCTATTCACAGCCTGTTGGTGGCTACAGTCTTTTGTCTGGAGTGCCCAAATCTAAAGCAGTGCTCTAAAGCCACACTCAAATTTGATCAACACCTTCCCCCCTGCTTATGGGTTAATTTAACTGCTTGAAGATAATCTTCCTCCTGTGGTGGTATGTTTCCATTGGCCTTGCTGTAAAAAAACTTCTGGTTTTGTCTGTTATTGAATTTTTTTTTCTGTTAGGTTTTGGATATTTTTAGCTTATTTTATAATCTTTTCAACAGACCATAGAATCATAAATGAGTTTATGTTGTAAAGGATCTTAAAAATCATCTACTCCAAAGCCCCTGCACCATGCTTGGATGTCTTCAACTTGACCAGGTTGCCCGAAGCTCCGTGCAACCTGGCCTTAAACACTTGGGGGGGGGGGAGGGCAGCCACAGGGTAACCTGTGCCAGTGCCTCACGTTAAAGAATTTCTTTTAATATCTAATCTAAATCTACCGTCTTTTAGTTTAAAACCATTACCCCTTGTCTTGTCACTGGAGGGCCTTGCAAACAGTTCCTCTCCAGCTTTCCTGTAGTCCCCTTTAGGTACTGGAAGGCTGCAATAAGATCTCCCTAAGGCTTTCTCTTCTCCAGGCTGAACAAGCCCAACACTCTTAGGCTGTCTTCATAGGAGAGGTGCTCAAGAGGTGCTCCAGCCTTCTGATTATCTTCATGACCTTCCTCTGTTTTTTCTCAAACAGCTCTATGTGTTTCTTTGGTCATGTGCCACACAGTTGGATGCAGTAATCCAGGTGAGGTCTCAGGAGAGCATAGTAGAGAGAGAGAATCACCTCCTTTGACTTGCCGGTCACCCTTTTGAAGCAGCTGAGGATACAGTTGGCCTTCTAGGCTGCTAGCACACCTTGCTTACTCATGTTGAAGATTCCGTTAACTAAAATGCCAGGTAGTTTGATTTCAAATTATCTGGCTGCCTCAAGCGTTTCTGCAGATTTTCAAATGTTTTCCCCATTTATATTTTGTTTACATTCTTTTCCTCCTTCCTATTTTTTTTCTGTTAATATTAGGTTCAGATCTCATTGTATGTCTTCTCTGTGGATTTGTGGTACAATAGATAAAACATTGTATTTGAAAGAATGTATTTTGGCTGCAGCATTCCTTTTATCATTGTGTTGTAAATATTTCCTGAGTTTGTTTACCATACCCTTTTGTTCCACCTTTATATCATTTGAGGTTTTGAAAATCATGCTATATAACACCAACCCTTAGTTACGCCTGTCTGAAGCTGAATGAATTCAGTTGGTATTCTCCTGTAAAGCTGTCTCAGCTTTGTCCTTGGGTGGGATATCTTAAAGTAAAAGACAGGTGTATGTGTTCATATCCGGTCTAAAGCAGTAAGGAGAATGCTAAGAATTATTAGGAAAAGAATAAGTAATAAACCAGAAAACATGGTTGTGTCATGAACACAGGCACCTTCAGTTCTCATTACCCCACTTAAAAAAAAAATCAGCTCATTTTCAAAGGCAAAGAAAATGGTCAAATGCTTGGTGGGAGTACAAGAGGAATTCCATGAGAAAAGAGCAAAAAAAGACTCAGATGAGGGAGAGGCACGATGGAGATTTTTAAAAAATCACAAGTGACAAAAAGGAAGAAAATAACAAAATAATACTCCTTAACTCTTAATGTGGAAAAAAAAAAGTTTAGAAGGGAGCTTTGAAATTAACTTTCTCAGACAACTCACATTTAGACTGTTGAACTCATTGCCACAAGGTGACATGGAAGCCAAAGGTTTTGTGTGTGTGTGTGTGACAGAGAGAGAGAGTGATCTGACAGTTACAATGAGGTTGCTGTCAGATGTACTGAAAACAAGTTTTGGGACTATATTTGGGACTATAATATTCTTTCACTCATTATTCTATCAAAATTTTCTTCTTATTGCTGGTGGGCAAACTTGTTTTAAGCTACTCGACCCACCATTTTCTTGGCCATGTCCCAAATCACACTCTTCCATAGTATTAAAAAAACCCAGAACAGCCACCACCAAACAACAACAACATCCAAACCCAAACCCCCCACTCAATATGGGTGAAAAATTATACTCTAGTATTGATACCATATTTTTCTATCCTTTTCTTCCTTTCAAAAAGGGCTTGTGAAGTCTTCTTCATTTACAGCAGTTAGGCAGTTTGTGTGGTTCCTAACTTTAAAGGTATGTTATCGCAGAGGCAAAATTTGCCCATCAGTTCCACCAACAGATACCCAGGCATGCTGCTGTTCCACATTACACTGCACAGCTGATTCAGCTAGAAATATGTGAAATTTTCTGGGTGTAGATCCTTGTTTAAGTAATAAAAGCTTAGAAAGAGGCTGGTGATTTTTCAGCAGCAGTAAAAAACGATTATTATTCCAGTATTATAAACAAGCCACTAGAAGAAAGATGAAAAATATTTTTCTATAGCTTGATTTAGTTTTGCAATTAGGTGGGAGAAAAATGTAATTGAAAGTTAATATTTGCTTGGGGTTTGCTTTCTGTTTTGGCCAAAAGAAGAAATTCCTTCAGCTATTTATGAGACTTTTGATCTGTTTTCACGTGCTTCTCATTGAGGAAAGCAGCTACAAAATCTAATTTTTATTCATCATTTGTGCCATGGGGGTATCCAAAGTACAGATGAGACCAGGCACCTACACAAGTACCATGCGTTAGGGTACAGAATACAGCAAGAGATGTTTCCTTGTCCAAAAGGAACGAGAATATATATCTGCTTAAGTACTGTAGAAACCCTGAGTGTTATGTTTCATTCCTCTGGCTTTTGGTCACATTTACAGCACCGTTTATGACCCCTTCTGGCTTGATCTGTATGACATATGTTCAGATGACCCTCACGGTGTGTGTGAATGGGTAGCAAGACAGCTTTGCAACCAAGTAGCAAAGTAGAAAGAGCTTTATTTTTGTTCCTATGTATTTGATGAGTATGAATATGAGAAGAAGTATGACAGCAAGGTATGTTGGAAATAGTAAAGGAAACATTCACTATGCTTTAGGTTGGTAGTGTTATATTTAACATGCTCAGTGTTGTGATGATGTCATTTTGTTTCCTAAGAAGTTAGTATTCAGAAACAACGACCTACATAGTACAGAAGCTGTAGTAAGCTCAGAAAGCATTCTTTTTTTATGTTTCTTTTTTTGTCACTGCATTATGAAGGCTTACTTGATAATAAATTCCACAAGTTTCTGCTGCATTAACAGTCTTCCTTGACGTAAGGCAAGTCAGCGTGTCTCTTTCTGATTAATAAGGTAATGTCCCTTGGAGATGGAGTTTATCTTTGTCAAATGCAGTTAAATGATGTCACTGTACCATCTTCAGCCGCTCAGTGAAAGGAACATACCTGGCAAGAGCTAGAGCATTCCAGAGGTACAGTGGCATCAGTGGCACTGATACAGGGTCGTCTTTGTCCCTTTCACTCAAGAAATTAAGAGCACATTAATCACAAGTTTTTAAAAATGTTCAGCAGCTTTTAATGTGATTTTTTTTTTCTGAAGAGCACCACACATGATGTGCATATGCAGTGGATGAAGACTGCCCATGTCCTCCACTGAGCTGCTGTTGCCTCACATTTCCATGAAGGCTGCCAAGTATCTCCCAAAATTATACAAAATGTTAATGCTGATAACATTTGCCTTCTCAAGTTACCAGCTCTGCCGTAACGTGCCCACCATCTATCCCACAGCCTGCTGCAGCTTGCTGCTGCTGTCTCTTTACATGCACGTCCTTTGCCTGACTCTCAGCCCCCTGTATTGGCAGTTTTAGCAGGTTTTTTACAACAGCTGTTACATTTGATATGCTTTTGCTGAAATCCTCAGCTCCCAGAGTCTAGTGAGTTCATATAGTCTGTATTTTCACTTGTAAAGAAAAGAGAACTAGTTTATCTCATGGTTGCAGAGAGAACTGTGGAAAAGCAAAGTGAGTGAACCTGAAAAGCTCCAAACCCACAAGGTGACTAAAATATTACTTAATTAAAAAATACCAACCCCAAACCCAACAAAAATCCCAATTAAAACAACCCCTCCAACTTAGTACTTTTAAGGCAATATCAGGGCTATTTTTCCCCTGGCCTTCCCTCATGGTTTTGGTATGCAGTACACTTAGAACTTTGACAGAGTACAACTCTCTGTAATTATGCTAACAAGTCAATGAAACAATACAAAACAAAACAAAAGAATCAGATCAGAATAAAAATCCCTCCCTCCCTCAGTGCACTGTATGTTTCCTCCATCTGATGCAACCTATGTGGCTAACATCGCAGAAAAAACTGCCTAAACATAAACCATCCTGTTTCTATCTAACTCTTCCTTTCTGGAATAGTGGAAGAAAATGGCTGTAATTACTTGCTGTTATTCACAAATTGCTGAATAGCCAGTCAAATTAAAAATAAGTTTTCATGGACCCAGACAAAGATGTCTGAGGATTTAAAATTTAAGAAAGTGCATGCCAAAGGCCAGAAGGCCTGGCAACTCTTGCATCCAATATTAAACAATTTTTGATTAATTTTTCATCTGTTACTTTCACTTGTTTAAATAGTAGTGCTGCTGACATTAAAAACCCTGACATAACAGCATAATTTTTCAGGACAGGCTCACTTCAAAAGACTTGCTGCAAGATGATGAAAGGATGCAGCAAACTTACAAGGCCTCCAAATTCATCATTCAAATAAAATAATAATTGGCTCTGCAGATCTCTTTCAAGCATGAATCGCTGTGCCCAAGCACTGCACATTTATCCCATATAGAGACGTAGTGCTGCACGGGGCCCCTTCACGGCTCTGCAGGTCTTGTATAAGGTAATGAAAGGGCTCCCAGCAGCATCTGGTATCAGTTTCTCCTTTGCCGTGGCAAACTGCTGGTGTTCTAATCAACTCTCCATGCCATTTGTTTTTTTCTGCCTTTGTAGTCCTTGTGAGAGGTTTCTCTCTCAGATTTTTGATTTACTGTTGAGTTATTTCTATGTAGTTTTGTGGTAATTTCTGACAAATGGCCAAGAGCTTTGAAGTTCGCTCTTCAGAAATAGTTTCTTGGGCTAAGGGAAGAGGGAATCCAAAGTTCTGTTGCTTCTGGGTCAACCCAAAAGAATGATATGCCATTTTACATATGGAGGATGCAAGATTTCACTGGAAACTGTGGTCTTACGTATCTGTTGTCTGGTCCATGAGGAAGGACACAATGCTAATGCCAGGTATCGCTATTTTTTCAGTCAAGTCAAAGAAAATAAAGTGGATCAAAATTTCGAAAGCTGACTTGTAACAGTGCAATTTCAGCTTTTTCAGAGGTTTTAAGGTCTCACGGGTTCCCTTCACTTATTTATACGACCCTGTGAGTTATACGCAAGTGAGGTCTGTGCCAATGTTCTGAAGTTTCTCCTAGCTGTGCTGGACCCATGGCTCTTTCACCCTTGGCTTCTTTTGATGTGGTGTTTTAGAGTAAAGGTGCTGACAGACACCACCACAATACAGTATTCATACAAATGTTGCCAAGAAAAGTTTGTTCCCAGATCTGGAAGACTGTGTGGAAATGGTGTACTGTGTTCATGACATTACCCTCCACTTGACCAGGAAAGGACCACCTTGTCACCTACTCATAAACCACCCCAGACAGTGTCAGTGACAGCCTTAATGATGTCTAAAGCCCTGAGCAGCAATTTTGGAATTGCCCACAAACAGAGGCCTTGCAAGTTTGAAACATCCTATCTTCTGCTCAAGGAACTGCTACCAGGCCCTTTACCTTATGCCTGTCTTCTCTCTTCCTGCAATAAAGAAGGGGGCAGGGGGTGGGGGGGCACACTGGGGGGAACCTGAGGGAGGTGGGGGAAGGAAATGCCTGTGGAGTTTTTTCATAATAATATAACTAACTACTGTGCACCTAGAGGAACTGCCACACAGCAGGCTTCAATCAAATAAGAGGTTGTTATTCAGACAATGCTGTCTCAACCGGCAGAGAGCTAAAATGATAAACATAGAGGGCAGATGAATTCATGGCCCCTAAACAATCTCCAGTTCAGAAAGCTGCCCTCTCACTGAGTCCTGGAAGCCTGGAGGCTACGGCAGAGGAAGGATCACCTTGTTTCCATAAATTCTGCTTTTTAGGAAAGTGGGTGATAAGCTAGTGGGTCAGACGGAGCCTCCCTGTGACTCAGTGTAACTGTTCTTCTTTTCTTTAATTTACATCCTTTTGCCAAAGCTGTAAAGCAAGAGTGAATGTTTACATAGTGCTTTGTATTGTTTCTGCATATGGCTCCCGCCTTCTGTACCTTCACACTCTTCGTCTTGGGTACAAATCTGGGTCATGATATTTTTTTTAAGTTACCTGGGACGTTTCAGAAAAAGAAATGCATTGAATACCAATACCTCCATCTAAATATTTAGGAGCAAAAAATCCACGTATAAATAACCTCCTGCAATCCAAAGACTTGAATTGCTCAGCAAATAGCTCCAGACTTCAGGTTCATGCATGTTTAGGTCTAGTATTCAAGCACAGTCTCTAAAATAAAGTTTCTGTCAACCATCACATTAAACCATTCATGCTGCAGGAAGCCAAGGGCTGTTGCTTCTTCTGCTTGCGAGAGGGTTGCTCTGCCATCACCAAACAATGAAGAATCTGTTGTTAAAAACAGTTCAGACCCACTGCTCCAAAACCCCTTGGAACACTCCCCAGTTGACTGTCGTTCCCTGTGCAGAGTGCCAGATGGAGAACAAGTGACAAGCCATTCACTTCAGCTGTTGAAGTACAAGTTAAATGCTAGGTCCTTCCTGCAGGAAGGAGCCTTGTCCTTCCAGACTGGGCAGTGGCTTCTTGCTGTGGGATGGGAATGTACAGAAATCTCCTTTTTGGAGGTGGTCCAGGAGGAGTTCCCTCACATGACAGCTCATGGCCGGAACAAACACACTGAAAGGACTGCTATCTTTGCAGGACTTCTCTTTAACAGAATAATTTAAAATCCAGTGTTCACAGCTGCCTGTAATGCAGTTATCCTTTGAGTTTGCCTGTAGGAAAGCAGAGGATTTATGAGGCATACTCACCAACAAGAAGGCATTGGCATCACTTTGATGTTGTTCTTGGTTTTTTTAATTTATTTTACAGTAGGTGACAATATGCCCTGATTCAGAGACACAGTCCATTTCTGTGAGTTATTTTCACATTATATCTTCTTCAGTTTCAGTAGGTGACTGAAATTGGTTTGTTTCCCTTTGTTATACAGTCAATTGACCAATGTAAAATCACGGCATGTCTTTTTTAGAGAACAAAAAGTAGCCTGTTTCCCACTGATAAAATAGCTGGTTTAGCACCTGTAAATCTGTTTTGCATTTAGTGGAAAACTTTTTTCCATGCTGATAACAGGATCAGAAAATGGTCTCTGACAGCATGTTGTGATTTTACAGTATCCAGGGGTAAAACTTGAGCTAATTATGAGCATATGGCTTTCAAGAGTCATACTTTTATATTCAACTCCATAAATCTTGCTAAGTGAAATCCAAACCTTTGTCTACAGCATTTGCTAATCATTAGGTTATTAATTGTTTTTGCTTCTTTATTCATACAAGCTGGGAGTGTTTGGAGTTTTGTTTTTAAAGTAATGGCTGAAAAAAAGTAGGAAGTACTTTCTTTCCCCCTGTAACTTCACAGGAGGTGTTTCTGCTGAACTGCTGAAGCTAAAAAACCTGTTGGCCTCCTAAACAAAGGCCTCTGTAGAAGAGTTTTTCAGCACTGCAATTTAAATGGTGTCTAGTTTCAGCCCAGAATACCAAGGTCATAATTTTAGGCCATAGATGGCTCTCCCAGATGTCTTTGGTCAAGTTAATCACAGTTTGCCTGAAGGTTGCGCTTTCAGGTAATCCATCAAGGCATAATTGTAAATCAAAACCTTCTTCCAACTCAATAAGTAGCATATTTTTAGTTTGTGTTAAGACTGACATTGGACAGGAACTTAAAGTGGTTTAGAATATTAAGCAATATTACTGGTTACTCTCATTTGTCACAGATACTTTTAGAAAAGCATGTATTGATAATGGCTATCAAAAAGTTCCTTCTAGATTTTTTAAAAAATAGATCCTACTTTAAACTCAAGGAAGAATAAATATACAGTCTTGTTACGCTTTCAGACAGCATTAATGTTCATTGTTTGAGCTACTCATTGCTTTACTCTGCTCCAGATAGAGACATCGTCTCTTTGCCTGACACTTCCATCAGAGTGGTCTTCAGAAGCACAGTATTTTGATTAACTGAGTGTGCAAGATTTGTGGTTGTATGTAGGGGACCAAATCCTGAAGTGGGATGGAAATACGTCTTTGAATGGGCCGGGGGAGTTGTCGGCATCCGCAGATAATCCACCACTCGCATTCATGTTTGAGGGGCTTTACGGGCAAAGGGACGTGTGAGAAATGCTGCCGACTTACGGAAAAACATAGAAATCATGAGACGTTAGAACAGAAATCTCCCCTGAGCCCTTCCAGTGTGTTGTCCTGTGAGAAAACGCACTCTTGCCCTCAGTTGTTCCTATTTTTGGGATTTATTGTAACTTTGGTCTTCTGATGAGAGCAGATTTGACTTTCAGCCTGAAAATTAAAAATCACTTTGTCTGTGCCTGAAGTTAGCCCATATAAAAATTAAAAGCACTAGGCATTCAATACAGCAGAGCAATACTCCTCCATGGTTTAGGTTAAGAGATAGGAATACTGTAGTTATTTGAAACTGGGGAGGGGAAATGACATGGACACATTTTTGGTAGATGGGTAGCAATTGCACAAGCTGGAATTTGACCAGGATGCTGAGACCAGCAGGCCTGTGACATGTGCCTTGGTTGCCTTAGTGCCCAGCTGTGCTGGGACCTTGGTTTTATGCCTTGCTCCAAAAGGCAGAAGCAGTCTTTGGTGTCATTCATTCTTGCTTTCATTAGGATAAGTGAGTGTGTTTAATTGATGGTGTAACTCTACAGATACACACGTACCTACACCGAGCACCTTTAACGACTTTAATCTAACAAGCATCGGGAGACCTGCGACTCCATGACTTCAAATTCACAGTACACACTGTCAAGAGTTTCCCTGCCAAAGCCATAAACTATATCAGCGGGATAGACTAAATACACCTCTTTGCAGAGGACATGAATCTCCCCTTTGGATTTCTCTGCTGTAATATGGAGGGGTGGAGGCTTAGCTGGTGTAACTCAGCATAGCTCCAGAGCAGCAAGGGAAGCACCCAATTCCTATTAGCTGGCCCCCAGGAGAAAGACCAGAGCTGAGTGTAGAAGACGAAAGGTAAACTCTGTGAAAACATTTTCTGAAACTCTTATGAATTAGATTTAATAACACCATGGCATCCAAACTTCCATCAAGTGCCAAAATCTCTCTGCTGGAGATTAAAGTGACAGTTTTTAAAAAACCCAGCAAGATACAGAAATGCAAACTTTGGATAAATGAGATGATTTGGTTTTATACTAATTAATGCCAATGTTTGTTTAATCTCCAAATTCCATCACTTGCCACAGAAGGGCTGAGCGTTTATAGGTTGGGGCATTGCAAAACACAGTCTGTATCCAAGAAAATGTTGCCAAAATCTCCGGCAATGCATCTTTTCTTTTTCTTTCTATTCCCCCCACCACCCTAATCCTTGTTTTGCTCTTGGTGTTCATGGTAACAGTAACAGCTGTCGAACGTAGCTTCAGGCTGTCTGACTCCCTTGGGAGAATTTATGTGTTTTTCTACTTCCTTTCCTTATTAGGAGGCAGGAATCTGCGACACCTATTAGAACAAGTATGCATAAAGGGTAATGACTGTGCAATTTATTAGTGGTCTGTTCTCCTTCAAGCCAGCCATCAACCATAAGTACACAGTGTGTGCCAGGGATCACGGCTAAGCACAATCCTGCCGTGCAGCAGGTGGGCAGCAGCAGAGCTCCTCTACAGGGAGAAGTGTGGCGGGGGAGGTCAAATGCTGGTCTACTTAAATAAACTTCTTAATTGAATATCAGTGAGGAGAAGACAGGAGAGTTGGTGAGTTTCCCTCATTAAATGTTTAGCTTGAAGCCCCAGGTGAGGAAGGCAAATGTTAGAGAGCCAGGTCCTGTAATTTTGTGCCAAGGTCATTAAATTACACCAACAGTCACAGTGCCATTGATGCCGCAGAGCCCCATGAGCACTTCTCACGAGGTGATGTGCCTGCACAAAGCTGTCCAGTAAAACTAAGCAAAACACTGAGAGCTCAGCATGTTCTGCTATGTGCGGTATAGTCTTCCTGAGGTATTTCGATCATATCCACTTTTGTTTAACAAAACTTTTCCAAAAATGAAAAGTAGGAGTTCTGGTTTGGGAACTAATCACAGACAGAAATGTCCAGCATTTTAAGAGTGAAGGGGTCAGCAGATGCCACCTCATTTTTGAAAATGAGGAACCTTGATTTATATTCCTTATGTTGGAGTAATTGAATGCAAGGGGTTGCATCTGCCCAAGTTTAGGAAGCGTTCACAACTGACCTTTATCCTGGGCTCACCCCTGATCTTGCAAGCCACACCTGGCCATTGCTGAGAGGTACTGTTCTTCCCAGTCCTGTGACACATTTGAGGTAGTTCAATCTGAAGAAGGTGTGAATCCTGATCTTATTTAAACATGGCATGACTAGTCTATTTTTTAGTAAACTGCAGTCCCTTGCATATGTGGATAATTTAGTTGGATAATACCCTGTCCGTGTCATCTAATGGAAATGTGGGAGGGGAGGAAGTAAAAAGCAGAGATCCACATCTAGACCTTCAAGAACCAGACCAATTGTCTGGTAGCAATATTAGCAAAAGCAAACCATTTCTGTAAGAAGATTTACTCTAACCAGTCTCAATCTGTTATTCTAATAAGCATCTCACCTGTTTTACAACACTACAGACCAGGAGGCAAAATAATTGCCCTGGACCGCTGACGTATGGACAAGTGCAGACTCAGACACATTGACTCCATCAGATAACATATATCAGTAACAACATCAGGACACTGCTCGTGTTTTATTGGGTTAGAATATTCTACATGGACTTCTGTAAAGCCTTTGACACAGACGCCCACAACATCCTTCTCTCTAAACTGAAGAGATATGGATTTGATGAGTGGACTGTTCGGTGGATAAGGAATTGGTTGGATGGTCACATCCAGAGAGTAGTCATCAATGGCTCAATGTACAGATAGAGATCTGTGCCAAGTGGTGTCCCTCAGGGGTCTGTACTGGCACTGGAATTATTTACTATCTTCATCAATGACACTGACAGTGAGGCTGAGTGCACCCTCAGCAAGTTTGTGGATGACACCAAGCTGGGTGGTGAGGTTAATGTGCCAGAGGGAGAGGTTGTCATCCAGTGGGACCTGGACAGGCTGGAGTAGTGCACCCAGGTGAAACTCATGAGGTTCAATAAAGCCAAGTGCAAGGTCCTGCACCTGGGTTGGGACAATTGTTGTTATCAATAGAGGCTGGAAGATGATGTGATAGAGAGCAGCCCTGTAGACAGAGAAGGACTTGGGGGTGCTGGTGGATGAGAAGCTGGACATGAGCTGACAATGCACACTCACAGCCCAAAAGACCAATCGTATCCTGGGCTGTACCAAAAGGAGTGTGGGCAGCAAGTCAAGGGAGATGATTCTGCCCCTCTACTCTGCTCTCATGAGACCCTACCTGGAGTACTGCATCCAGTTCTGGAGTTTCCAATGTAAGAAGGACATGGAACTGTTGGAACAGGTCCAGAGGAGGGCCATGAAGATGATTAGAGGGCCAGAGTATCTCTCCTATGAAGACAGGCTGAGAGAGTTGGGGTTGTTCAGCTTGGAGAATGTTCCTGGGAGATCTTATAGAGGCCTTCCAGTACATGAAGGGGGCCTACAAGAAAGCTGGGAAGGGACTTTTTAGAAGGGCACGTAGTGATAGGATGAGGGGGAATGGTTTTAAACTAGACGGGTGTAGATTTAGGTTGGGTATTAGGAAAAAAGTCTTCACTATGAGGATGGTGAGGCACTGGAACAGGTTGCCCAGAAAAGAAGGGGCTGCCTCCTCTCTGGAGGTCTTCAGGGCCAGGTTGGATGGGGCATTGAGCAGCCTGGTCTAGTGACAGGTGTCCCTGCCCATGGCAGGGGGTTGGAACTTGGTGATCTTTAAGGTCCCTTCCAGCCCTAACCATTCTATGATTCTACCAGGAAATCTGTACTAATAAATATAATAATATTTCAATATGCCTTGAGTGTTTAATTACCTGTTTGTCAGTAGGCAGCTGGGAGAACTGGCATGCAAGAGACAGAAAACCAAGCAGAAGATTCTTCTTTCTCGTCACATCTACCTAATTTTCTGCCATGTAGTCACAAAATCACAGAATCGTAGGGGTTGGAAGGGATCTCCAGAGATCATCGGGTCCAAACCCCCCAGTCCATGTACAACAGGCAAAATGAGAACAGCGAAGACAACGCCACCTGAAAATGTACATTCTTTAATTTTTTCTTTTTTAGTAGTAATCCTTTAGAAAAGCAGAAAACCAAGATTTTTTTAAAATATTGAATTAAGTTCTCCTCCCCCACTACTCGGCCCTGGTGAAGTCACATCTGGAATACTGTGCACAGTTCTGGGATCTCTGGTTCAAGAAGGACAGGGAGCTACTGGAGAGGGTATAAAAAGAGGTTACAAAGATGATTAGGAGGCTAGAACATCTGTCTTACAAAGAGAGGCTGGAAGACTTGGGACCCTTTAGCCTAGAGAATACTAGATGGGGGGATGTTAAAAATGCTTGTACATACTTGAGGGATGGGTGTCAGGAGGATAGGATCAGTCTTTGTTCAGTGGTTCCCAGTAACAGGACAAGGGGCAATGGACACAAACTTGAATATAGGAAGTTCCACCTAAACATGAGGAGAAACTTCTTTACTGTGAGGGTGTCAGAGCACTGGGACAGGCTGCCCAGAGAGACTGTGGAGTCTCCATCTCTGGAGATGTTCAAAACCCACATGGATGCCGTCCTGTGCAGCCTGGTCTAGGTGATCCTGCTCTGGCAGGGACGTTGGACTAGATGACCTCCAGAGGTCCCTTCCAACCCCTGCCATTCTGTGATTCTGTAAGTCAAACACAAGGAATCAGGAAGGAAAGAGCATGGTGAGAAAGTCAGTGCTGATGAAAACCAAGCAGATATAGCATAGAATTTTGCCAGTTTTTGCAGATTGCTCATACAACCATCAGTAGCTAAATGACATCTCTTTGTTCAGGCATTGAACTGATTAAATCTCGGTCTTTAAGCTAACAGCTAATCCTTCAGGCAGAAGGGATAATGTCATTGTTTGATCTATCTAATTAAGAGTTTGAATGCCTCAACATAGGTAAAGCAGTCAGATGCCACAGAGATGAGTAAAAACGCATGCAGTGCAGTAACAAGAATAACAGTTCTTTCTGGTAACTGGATGAAAGGAAGTTGTGCAGTCTCACCATGTCTTTGTCCATAGGATGGATGCTTTACTCTTTCAACCAAAAGTACAGAATCTAGATAGACCTGCTTTAAGACTCATAGGAGGCATATATTTTATCTTTTGTGCTTACCTTAGTTTATAGTTTGCAAGCCAGAGAAAGAAATATAGTTCTGAAGATCTTTCTATCTTAAGGTTACTAGATGGTTGCCTTTCATCTGTTTTGCTGAAGCATCTGAATTATGAGAATGACAGCTTAATCCAAAAAGGATAAGAGAGGAAGAGTTTTGTGGGTGATGTTGGTAGCTAAGGTTTCATTTCAAGAATTAGATTAATTTAATAAAAGACAGCATAATGATAGTCCTCAAAACAGAGTCTCTATTCACAGAACAGGCTCATCACTTCTAAAGTTTTAGTGCCACTATGTGTTTTATTTCCTTTTCAAGGTACACCTAGTAGGCAGCAGCTGTGCTTGAGGATGTTTTGTGTGAATCATAGAATCATTTAGATTAGAAAAGACCTTCAACGTCATCGAGTCCAACTGCTAACCCAGAAGTGTGAAGTCCTAAGTACCACAGGCACATGTCTTCCCTGGGCAACATGTTCCAAAGCTTGACAAAACTTTTGGTGAAGACGTCTTTTCCAATATCTGATCTAAACATAGTCTGGCACAACTTGAGTCTGTTCCCTCTTGTTCTATTGCTTGTTACCTGAGAGCAGAGACCGATAGCCATTTGGCTACAACCTCCTTTCAGGTAGTTGTAGAGAACAATCAGGTCTCCCCTCAGCCTCCTTTTCTCCAGCCTAAACAACCCCAGTTCCCTTAGCCGCTCTTCATCAGATTTGTGTTCCAAACCCTTTACCAGCCTGGATGCCCTTCTCTGGACACGTTCCAGCACCTCAATGTCCTTCTTGTAGTGAGGGACCCAAAACTGAACACAGCACTCAAGGTGCAGCCTCACCAGTGCTGAGTACAGGGGGATGATCCCTTCCCTGTTCCTGCTGACGACACTGGTTGTCTCTTGACACATTATAATCCCTCTTGTCAAGAGCCTGACTGTATCCCTATATGCACAATATCTGAGAAGAGAGCCCATGCAGCTGGCACTGAGCTTTACCATCAGGACTGTAGCTTTTCCCTCATCAGGTAGAGGAGCCAAGCAAACCCTCCCAGGGGAGAAGCAACTGATTACTCTGTACCACTTGGCACAGGAGTCCTGGGGCGGACAACCCCTCCCTGCCCTGCCTCTGGTTTTGCACCTCTATCTGCAATTGTGCCAACAGGACCAAACTGTGACAGGCACACACTGGTAGGGACTGACAAGCTGTCTGTACCTTCTTGGCCACCAAACTGTCCGGATGGTGGTAATTTTTGATTGCTTATGGTTTTGACTGAATGTGAAGTGGTGATATGGAGGTGTAAAGGTTTGTATCTCATTACCAGATCTCTAAATTATTCAGTGTCTCAAGTGAGCTCTCATCTTACCAAGTAAGATCATCATTAAAAATGCATTTGGTATCTGTCTCCTAACAAATTCTGTATACACACAATATATACAACAGTAAAATATGTGTTTATATAAAATATTACATTTTGCATTGATATTTATATTCAAGCAAGCACAATTTTAAATATAAGGACTACACGTGCAATGTATGTGTATAGTACATTGACAAGATTTACGTAAACATTATACTACCAGGATAAATGTACAGATGTTCTCAGTGTACGTAAGACATTCTACGATTAGCTGTTAACAGTATCATTGCTATTGAGCTTAGCTGGTAAAAGGTATGAGCATATCTGAGTTAATAATCCACCATAGTCTCAGTCTGTGACAGCAGGAAATCAAGAAAGAAGGGAGTAAGACAACTTCCCTCTTAGAGCAAAACTGAATCATAAAGATATTTGAAGTCAATATGTGTCACCATTCTGCACCAATGCTTGGATTTTTTGTAGCCTAAGATGAACATACATTTCTTGCATTTAACTCTTCTCTGGTAGTTCCACCTTTTCACAGGATATCAAAAATAATCTGAGTTTCTCTCCCTGCCCTAGCTCTTCTGCACATACACATGAGCCAGGGGGATTACGCAGGCTGTGAGCAGAAAATGCAGGGACCTGGCCTGTGAGCTTTCTGTGAGAATAAAATGCAGAAGCTCAGAATAAATTGCCATTTTGGAAATTTTGCCTGCCAGTTTTATAAGTACTAAACCCCCAAACAACTTGTTCACTCAAGCTTTTCAGCTGTTTCGCATTGTTCTCATTTCAGCCCTGTTCCTGTCCAAGTCTGTTCAAACAATCTCTTTTATGGATTTTATGAAATTTATATCAAACCAAATCATTCCTAGTTCATTTCCCCCTCCTCCCCTAGACCGCACACTCCTAGCAGGCAGTCCAGGTCTTTCATACCCCAGGCACCAGAGGATGGATCTCTGCATCTCTAAATCCCTTCACCTACTTGCAGTCTGCCTTCTGCAGCTCTGCACAATAGCAAAGCTTGCTAAGACTCTTTTCCATTGCTTCAGTTCCACCAAAAAGTAGGGGAAGCAGAGAGAGAGGGAGCCAGGATTTGTGTCTAAATGCAAGTATATAAAGGTGCACCTTCCACGGGGCAAAGATGGCTCAAAACACAGAGAAGCTGTGACCTCCCATGAACTCAAGAGAAGCTGTGTGCTTCTGACAGATGATCTCTTGTTTTTTGCTTGTGATGAAATACAATGACAGTGTTTACATCCTCTAAACTTTTTTTTCCCCAGAACAACTACTTCTCCCTGTAATTAAAATCCCCATGGTCATTTGGCAACTCTTACATTAGCCAGAGAGATGTTTATGCACTGCCTCAAGTATTAACACAATGGAGCTGCAGGCCAAAGCACACTGATTTAGAGGGTACCTAATTATTCTGTTTGCACATTTCTTTTTTGCACACAGTGAAAATGCAGGTATTAGAAGGAGTCATATCCTTGTTATTAGCCTTTTGACCATCATGCTTAATATTTACTTTGATAAAATTGGCAGGTGGTAATTAAGAAAAGTAGCTTCATGAACACCCGCCTTCTGCCTTTCAGTGACAGCAGATGTGGAATGGAGAGGATCAAAAGTTAGAGAAAGCAACTGTTTAAACAGTTCAGGTGGCAACTGGCTTCATTAGGCAGCAGAGTATTTTAAGACTATTGATAATATTTAATCAAGCAGACTTGGCCTTATTTCATCAGGCAGACATGACTAATACTGAAGTCTTTTTATAGCGTGCATTTAATTTAGACACCCTGCCCTGATGACTGAAGTAATGTAGGGTCTGGTTCTCATTTATGCCTAGTCTCTATATGAATTCTTAACTTCCTAGCCATAAACAGCCAGTGGGCTTATTGCATGTATCAGAGGGCATGTGATCCTTTTGCAGGGATTTGTAATCTATAAATAAACCACCATTAGAGAGTCTGTATGTCTACCCCGCAACAAAGGACGAGAAAACAGAAAAATGCTGGCTCTTTCTCTTTATTGCCTTTTAAGAAGTAACAGCAAAATATGTGACCCGGTGCACCACGCAAGACAATTCTAAGAACCATGTTCGATATTCAGAGCTGAAGGATTATTTTCTCCTCAAAGTGGCAATGATAGATAAGCATTTCTTCAGAGCACTTTCAGGCTGCTGCTTTAAAAAATAAAGCGTGTTTCTGCTCTTCAAAATGAGTTGGTGTGTCTTTTTAAGAAAAACGTTAACTCTTTTCAGGACAACCTCCATTTAACATCATTTGCTGGCCAACAGACATTGCTGTAGCATTGCCCATTCCTATACTGAAAAGTTAACAAAAAAGTTTATCACACCAAAATACTTTTCTGGAATTATATGTTTCAAAACAGCCTTTACTTCAAAAACTAAAACTTCTTATATTATTAGTAATGCAATAACTTTTAGAAAATATTTGGCAGCTGCTTGTGAAAAGTAACTTTTTCCAAAGTTTTTCTCCTAAATACTTTAATACACATAGGACGCACTCTAATTACTTTCAGCGTTTACACATTAGAATGGAATGACTCCGAAGAAGCTGTCTATTGCCTTGGGTAAAGAATAGAATATTAAAACTCTTAAGGAGTTCCTACCACATTTAACCCTTTAATAAATTTCCTTAAGTGCTATTTTTAAGGGTTTTAATATTCATTAAATAGATCCTCAAGAAAACCAAAGCACTTTCTGAAGTTGGAGCTGTATGATCAGGCAATTGGCAACTTTACCTGGGTAAAGTGTGGTCAGTTTCCAGTTCAGCCCATTTCAATGGTTTTCCAGTCTGCGCTATAGGACCCTGGACTGGTTTCATCTCTCCATATTTTCCCTGTCTGCTGTCCAGATCCTGCGCTGGAGCACAGAAGGGGAAAACCCAGGGGAAGGAGAACTGACAAGTGCTCTGAGAAAAGCAAATTAGGATGCCCTTGGTGCTGTGCTGAAGAAAAGGGTCTGCAGTTAACCTTAAAAACATTAGCAAGCTTTTGCATCTGTTTTTACTGAAGATTAGCAGTAGAACATAAAAGCTGCGTGGACTCTAGTGTGGGCTGATAAGCCTCAGAAATATCTTCCTGCTTTTTCTCCTAAAGGCTGAGGAGACATTTCTGCGGCGTATTCCTGTGGAGCTGAGATAAGCTGGAATGCCAGAGAGAGTCTGGTGTATTTATCAGTCAGTGAAAACCTCAGCTCAAATGAGACACTAGTTCAGAAGCTCATCAATCACTTCTTTTTAGTTTCCAAGAGATAAGCCAGGCCATAGTTATTAAGACCAGTTACTGCACCACTGAAATTTATTTAAAGAGACATGCTGTTCATAATCCCCCACCGTGTTGTGTTGTATTATGTACAGACCACTTTGACATAGACATTTCTGTTGTGTGCTCTACCTATGTATGGTTTCTGAAGCTGAAGATGGCCCTGAATTAAGGTAAAGGCTGGGATTTATCACTGTTTATGTTATTGTTTGGCTTAACAACCAGCTGTGTTTGCATCCCAAAAGGCTCACGGCATCAGCCTTGCAGGAGCCTGCATTCTCCATTGCCTCCCCTACCTGTGAGAAGATAGGAGAGTCTTGAGATGTGTTGTGGATCCCACCTGCCAAGTTCACTGCTGGTCAGTACCGTGGTTTGTACTCGTGACTGGAGGGTCAGATTTATGTGCTCATAGGAGCCACCACCTCCAGGGCTGGAGAGTCCTGAGGTACCCCCGAAATTCAGTCCCACTCCATCAGTCTGGCTCCAAAATGGTCGGGCAGGAGGGGGTTAGCCTGTTCTGAGTTTTGAATCACCCGATGAAATTTCTCAGTGGGTTTAAATTCCCAATAAGATCACGTAAATGGCCCAAATGATCCAGCAAGAAAGTTGTGATTTCCTTTGACAATTGATAGATCCTTTCTGGTTTCAAAGGCTGCCTATAATGCAGTGCAGTAAGGTGCACCTTTACTGTCACATCGCTTTCTTCGGAAAGTTTATTCCTGGTAGAAAGGATCCTCTCAAAGACACACATATGGGAAAAGTACAATTCCTTTTGCTTTGTTTGCCTCTGTACATATCTTTTACCTATTGGTCCATTAGCTCAGTTCTGCACCTGAGTTATTTACCGCCCCTCCAAGCTCCAAAGCGTTCAGTGAAGTGACAAATCCAGCTACCCACAGGATTTCTTCCCAGTGGATTGCAAATATTATTTTTTTTCTCCATTCTTACTTTTTTTACCTCACCAACTGACAGACAGGTATAAGTCCCACGGAGAGCAGGTTTTTGTATACAAATATAAAACGCAAAAAGGGGCTTGTGCAGCTCTGTGATCATCTTTTCAACTAATAATAATTAAAAAAAAAAAAAAGAGAGAGAGAGAAGATAATGTCTCTCTTGTCTATCTAGGGACTAAAGAGGTTTCCCTTCCCAGAGAGCCCAGGGCTCCATTGACTGTGCACAATGGGACTCTTCTTGCAGCGCTTCTCAGGGCAGTTAAGAAAGTCAGCTATTACCCAGAGCGATGAAAGAACTAAAGATGGAAAACAGAGAACCTGAAGGGCCATGAATAAAAACCATCCCTGTTAGGAAAACAGCCTCATCAAGCTCTAATCAGTGAGGAACCAGCTGTGCTGCCAGGGCCTGAAATATTTAAATCCTGGTGATGGACAAGACATAAGCTATGTGAGTCTGTATTTCAGGCTGCTGTCAAGGAAAAACTGTCTGGTTTTGTTAGAGGAATGAGCTGAGAGAGTGGAAGAGAAGGGGAGGCTGCAAAGAAGCTATTAATTACTGCACTTTGCATGGCCTTCATCTCCTTTCTTAGAAAGAAGTCATTTAGGCATGGGCAAGAGGGTCCTTCTGCCTGCCTTGATCCAGCCATGCTCCTCAAAGATGCCTGCCAACCTTTCCAATCTCTTGCAGCCTTGATGGGGAGAAAAATCCATCTCTGTGCCAAGCATGGGGCCCCAGTATGATCACTAGAGCGAGGTCACTAAAAATATAAAGACAGGGTCAAATTCCAACATCACTTAACTCCCGTTAAATACTTAAATCTAGATTTGCTCAGCTCTGCTCTCCAGCAGGTACTGAAGTCACTCCAACTCCTTTCCTTTCTCAGAGCCAGTCCCTGTCTCCCAAACCTCACTTGCTTGTTGTTACCAGCTTTTTGTGAAACTGAGCTGTTTTAGCAAAGGAAGACTTCTTGTCTGCAAGAGATAATGCATTGTCTTTCACTTAAAAGAAGGAAAACTCTGGAAAAGGCAGTTAAGGGAGCAGGTACAAGCTGCTGTTGTTTTACCCTGAGTGACAAATAATTATTTCCAGCACTTGCGATCTAAAATACCACTTCTGTGGATCACAGAATCCAATACAAATTAATCACTTCTATGCTCTTTATTTTTTTGTCAAAGTGGCAGCTAAAGCTGTACCTAGAATTGTAGGTCAGGCACCAGTCTGAGTTTGTACAGACAAACATTGGATAATTGTGCAAACAAGGTAAATCAGGGCATATACCTCATGGCCTGCTATGGAGTATCTCGTCATCATTTGCTTGTTGCTATAGTACAGTTTGGGTATGTCCGTACTGTTACCAGCCTAGGCTTTTACACTGTGATAATATGCAGTAATAAAACTAATTAGTCATACAGTGCTGACAAGTAGATGCAAAAAATGAAAAAAAAAATCTTGCTTTTTGAGTTGTGCTGTATCTTGCAAAATCTATCCCTTTTCAATTCCATATTTGAAAGGAAAGAGTCACAAAAGAAAACAGATTATAGGCCAGGAACATGCTTTTGACGATTAAAGAAAACATTTTCTTTTGGTTAAGAGGAGGATGCTACCATCTCAAATGCAGCATGAAGCCACACTGTGAACTCCTCTCTGTGGCTTTTGGGAAAGGAAAACCATACTTTGTGCTACTAATTATTATTATAGTAGAGCATGCACTGCGGTCCATGTCCAGGATTTCCAGATATTGAGCAGTCCATGCTGAAATTCTTTGCAGCCATAAATCTGGCACGGCCCCAGAGCACAACAAGTTTAATGCACACTTACAGCAGTGAGGGATGCTTAGGCTGGTGGAAACAAGCATGTCCTTGTGCTAGACACCTTGAAAGGACAGAATAGGAGGAAATGACTGCCCCTCAGAGATTAAAGCAACAACAACAGCAACAAAAGAGTAATAAAGAGTGAAGGAAGAATATATGTGAAATAAACACTAAGGCAAAGACTGAAAGGGATCACAGGAAATAGCCATGCTAATTGAGGAAGAAAAAAAATAAAGTCCCTGAGGATATAAGGAATGATTAGTCCCGCAAAATCTTTTTGTGGCAACGGCTCTTCCTAGCTATTCCACACAGCTTTCCCCAAATACCAAACAGCTGTAGAGCACGGGCAGCTTGGTGTGAGGTAGTACCTCTTAAAGGTGAAGAATTCATTATTTCTCCTGGGACCAAAGGAAGTTAGAGAGACAGAGAACGAGCTCAGTCCAAATTTCTTCTCTCTTGCCCAAACACTGTTGCACAGGAGACAGGGCAAGATTGGTGCATCACTCTCATGCAGGCAAAATTTTTGCAAATGCAGAGCATCAGTGTACTTTTAAAGATCTGGCACAGGTGTCTGAAAATAATGGCCAGAGTAGCATTTGCTTATTTTCTCCCCTAATATTTTGTCTCCTTTTCTAACTGAGTTATGAACTGTAGAAATTCAACACTTAAAATGCTCAATGACTGAGCCACAGGATGCTGCTTCTTTATGTGATGGCTTCAGAGCAAAAGGACCTTGCCAGAAACATAGGCTTCAGCTAGCAAATGTAGTAGCACAGATATTACCGGTTCAAGGGGGCTCAAAACCAAACATGAAGCGTAGAGAGACTGCTGGCACAATGGCTTGTGTTAGTGCAGGGGCAACCAGTCAAGCACTGAATGGCAAAATAGTCGTCCTCAAATGCAAGAGTGACTCTGTGGCAACTGTCTGGCAGCTGGGAGAAAACAGCAATGTGAGACAGAGAGGGCAGAAGTAGCAATTATTACTGCTGCAGGCAAGGTGTCTTTCCTCGGACAAAGCAGGGCTGAATGTTATGCTTTTAAGTTTTAGTCTGTTTATAAGTTTAAATAGATAAGCAAAAAGAATTATTCTCATGAGTCAATACTACAGGCATGATTTTCAGGGTTCCAACTCAGCAAGTCATCCTTCATCATAACATATGTTCAGTGCCGTGCACGTGCTAAATTGGAAAAACTGAAGAATATGGTTTCAGGCTTCACTTAACTAGAGCCTGACTGAATCAGGATAGCAGGAAAACACCTCTTGCCTAGATAACGTCTCTTTTATTTATAAAAATGCCACTGACAGCAACTTTTTATTAAATTCATGTGTTAATATTCCCCAAGATCCCTCCATGAGATACAGATGGAGAAGGTCATACTCTTCTGACTTTCAGACAACTTGAAAAATGAGCAGATGCTGCTCAGTTATCTGCTTGATAAATGCATTTCTTTCTATTTCCTGCCATGCATAAAACTCATCTAGACCCTATCTCTTCATTGCATGTTGAGGCAGGGTATGCATCTATGTACGTTCATATCTATTAATGGATAAACTTCATCAGCCTGTTTTACATAAAAATGAGAATCAGGCTATTTATCAGTTTATATTTCACCTCTGATATCTTGCAACATTTTCTTTTGGTTTTCCCTGTTTCTGTAACAGTCTTGCTTATTTTTTCATTCCTCATTCTCCCCCCATCTCCATACATCTCAGTTACTCACTCTCTCTTACCACCTAAATTTTCCCTTTTTTCCTTTTCCCATCCTTCATTCTTGCATTATACAAGTTTATATGTGTTTTTCTGTACCTGCATAGTTTCTGGTTAGGAAACACATAAATATATGAAATCTTTTCCTTCTTATCCTGGCATAAACACTACATGCATCCTGCAAACACCCCGTCCAGCTCCTCCTGTTTCTAAGTGTGGGTCACTCATCTGCTGCTGCTGGTCACTGAAATCAAGGAAGGGAAGGGGACATAAGACATTTCTATGGACAAGCATATCTCTGGCTGGCTGTTTTAAAAGTCCATTATATTAGACAATGCAGCAACAACAGCTAAAGTTGTGCATTCGGGTGGCACACACTTGTTAAACTTCATATAAAAGAAACTGCAGTTTCTTTCTACATCTCTCCCTTCTTAGTTGACCTCATGCTCTAGGTTCTAAATGTTTGTTCAAGAGGAACCTTCAAGGAAATAAATACACTCTAAATCCAGTGTTTGAACAATAAAGCCTCCATCTCTTGGAAATGACCTTCCAACTTTCTCAAATAAGAAAAAGATTTATGATGGGGAATTTCTTGGGCTTGGCCAGGCATTGAGTGGAACATCTGGGTAAGTGTTACGGAAAATACATGCTCTGAATCTTGAGATGAGGAGTTGGAGATTGAAAGGGATTCTTTCCTTAAACCTAATTCACATTTTTCTTCCATCCCAGCTCAAAAGCCTCTCATATTAATAGTATGTTACCCCAAATTTTCGATGTTGCCCTTTCATGAAACTACACCTGAGTGGTAATGTAATTTATTTCCAATTCTTTAAGGCTCAGATAATATTTATTAAGTACTTTTATCAGTTTTGCCACCAGCTCAAAGAGAAGAGACACACCAGTTCAAGAAGTCTTTCTGTCTTTAGAACACACTAGTATACACAGTTGTATACAAATTTCATTATTTTTATATTGATTTGGAAACAACTTCCCACTTCAACATTTTTAGGAAACTCTCCACTCCTTTAGTGCTTCAACATGCTCTCCTGAGTCCCTCTCACTCAGTTTTGCAATTGCCTCACTGAGGCAATTGCCTCACTGAGTTTCCCTACTGGAGTGCACTATTTATTTCTTTGGGAAAAAAACTCTCCCGGTTTTGCAAGCATTGGTAGGAAGCCTGTAGTACTCTGGCTCATGGGGTATATCACAGAATCCCAAGGTTGGAAATGACCTTTAAGATCATCGAGTCCAGCCATTCCTGTCCTAAGCTAAACCATATCCCTAAGTACCTCATCTAACCTTTTTTTAAACACATCCAGGGAAGGGGGATATGTCCAGGTATCATAACGCTTCAGTCTATATCTTGGCAAGAGAAGAAAATAAACAGAAATCCTCAAAGTAAAGAACAACCACCATTTAAGATGTTTGCTTTAGAAATGTGGCCATTCCATTTGCCACTGGAATGCTAGCACCGATTTTTAAACCAAATAATGTTACTTTCCTCCCTACCTTTCACCGGGGACACAAGATCCGTATAGCACACTAAACTCTGATTAAAAGTTATTTACACTCTTATTGTAGGTAACAGTGCCACGTTTCACCACAAAATTGAAGTCTGCAGGAATCCATTAGCCAATGGAATGATAAACAACCTTCTGGCTGAGCCAAAAAACAGCTAGAGAGAATGCAGATATTTCAAGTTTTGGCTGACAGGTATGAGAAGAGTTCATTTTTGTCATTTTTACAGCTAATAGTTAAAGAAAATAAAAAGTAAAGCAAAAATAACTGTGCTTTCACCTTACAAGAAAACAGCCAGCCTCATTTCTTTGATGTATGCCTAGACAGTGTCCTGGGACTTTAGCAAGGTATAAAAAAGTTGACCTGAAACCCAAAGGTAGAGCTTGCCAACAGACATCCCTGTTTCCTGATTCCAGCAGCTCCTAAAAACAAAGCAAATTGTCATCTCTGCCTGCCGCTGCCCCCCACAATTCCCACTGGTGTGTCCCCAGCTGGCCAGCACTGCGCCTGGCCACCCCATCTGTCATGGCCGAGTACTCACCATGTCTGGCAAAGGATGCACCAGCCCCCCTACCCTCAGTGGAAGCACCCTGACATGTCCCAAAATGGCACTGGTCCCTCAGGCCCCTGGGAAGAGTTAGCAGGGGCTTGCAGAGGAGGACTGGGGCCAGTGGTTGTTTGGAAAGGATCAGGGAGGGATGGAGTGGCGGGGAGACATCCGAGCATGGGTGGGGAGGATGATCAAGCCAGGAATTGGCTGGGACATGGTAGATATATGGGGATCTTTACCAGAAATCAGCTTAATCATCTGCTGAAAGGGAAAAAAAAGACAGAAAAGAAGCACTTGGTCCTCAAGCTGATCAGCTTGGGATAGGTGGGAAACAGTCAAAAGTGAAGACATGAAAACATGCTCAGCATGTTGCACTGTGGACGTGGTGTCTCCAGGGAGCCCAGAGCTTCTCAGTTTCTGTCTTCTGAGCTAGCAAGCAATGTTTCCCTGTCCTGTGGCATTCATTTAAGGGTTTTGGCTATGCTGTGCATGATGAATGTTCAGACTATTAGGACAGATTTCTGCATTCTGTATTGCTTGAGAGAGGAACACATTTTCTTTCCAAGGACAAATTCCTATATTCTGCATCACTTGAACAAGGAGTGCATTTTGCTCCCAAGGTGTTATGTTGATGGATGCATCCATCACTAACAGCACAGTATCATTCTGGATCTTTAAGCCTGAGCTCTATAGATCTTTCATTTCCAACTGGAGTAAACACTGCAGTTTATCTTTCCATTTTAACTAAGACCTGAAAGGTGTTGATCAGATTTATTTCTTTTCGGGAATGGTTCTGGTCAGGTTCATTTCTGAGAACAAGCTGAGACTGAAATTCAGGCTTCATGGAAGCAAATGCTGTCACAGATTTAATCTCAAAGTATTTCCTGTCTCAAAACATCAGGTGTATTCAAATCCTTTCTGCAGTATTAAGGATCTGACCAAGGCAGCAGGTTGGGATTATTGCTTTGGGTTTGGTTTGAAGGCATAACCTTGGAATTCCACACTGAACACCTTTAATATCAGATAGCCCCATTTTGACCTGATCATAAATCCCAGTTCCAGAGTGTAGCCCCATTTTGACCTGATCATAAATCCCAGTTCCAGAGTGCAACAACAACCCAGTGAAATGTCTGCAGTAACTTTTTTTTCAATGTGGGCAAGCAGCTGATTCTCCTTCCCTCCCTCCCCATCTCGCAATTTTATTCTCATAAATGTTTCCATTCTAGAAGAAATTTTTCCCAGAAAAATCAACCTCATAGCAGACACTCAACATTTCAGCTTGAATTGTTTGGCAAAGTGATAAGCAGCTGAAAGCAGGACTTTTTAATGGGAAAAAGTGTTGCACAGCAGTCTCTGTACCACTCATTATTTTAATCTGTTTGTCTAGCTGTGGTATTGCCAAGGCATTTATTACTAGAATATTTAGGGCACTGGCTAAATGTCAATTACTTCTCCAGCCTTGTTGCAAAGATTTAGCAAAATAAGAAGGGAAGATTCCCTTCCCTCGTGCTTAGTACATACAGGTTCAGCATCACAACCAACGTATCTTGTTAAAGTGGGGGTGAGGAAGGCCTTTGTGGAGCTCAGGGACTCCCCAAAACCCCAAGTGGTCAATCTGAAACACAATTTTTCTTCCAAATGTTAAGGTATTTTCAGTTCTTCTCAACTTTTGCACTGACTGTTAAAAAGAGTTGGATAATGCTGTGCAAATAGTGTTACAGGTACGCATGCTAAGACTAGAATAATTGAGACTCCTCCTTGTGACTGTAATCGGGATTTCCTGGCTGTGTTCCTTCAACATTGGTGATGGAATGTGTTACTCACAAACTAATTAGTGTATCTGAATTTATACGTTGTTATTAATGTCTTTGTTTCATGCCAAAGTACATTTGCTGTTTTACAAAGCATGAAAGTGGGCAGTGCCTGGCCTAAGGAAAGTTTGACATGCACTTTAGATATGTTGGCTAGAACAAAGCGGCTTTAATGATCGATGGAAAAAATACTTGGAGGAGAAACAAAGCCTTGCTCCCTGCCAGACATAATTAGACTAGAAACACAAGAAAGGCAACTGTGGATCTAGATTTTAGCAGCCTAGGGCCAGCTGGAGTTAGGTATCCAGTGGAGATAGCTACACTTACGTCCACACCAGATCGAGAGAGGTGAATTCAGATTGGACCTGAGGCTGGGGAGAGCAAACACAAGGATGGGGTGGTGGCAAAGTAGTCCCAAGTGAGAAAACAGAGAGACTCACAAAAGAATTCTGAAGTGCAACAAGGCATAGGAAGGCTGAACAACAGCATAAATAAACTGCACATGATGCTCAAAGAGTGGTTTAAGGTAGAGAATAATGCCAACAGAAGGATTCACAGGGAGATGCTAGGCATGGATATATTTAAACCAGAAATTAGGTGGAAGTTTCTCACCCTGGTGGCACAAGGTTATGGGACAACTTTCCGATGGAAAGTGAGGGTAGATGTGCATAGAGTTGTGGGAAGTCGTCTGACCAGGTGTGAGGGAAGTGATACAGTGTAGAGCCTAGGGAAGATTAGCCAGCGTTGATGTAGATTTTCCCACTACTATATTCCTTCATGGCAACATGTGGGAATCCCTAAACTCTCAAACCATATTTCCTTAGAGGACAGGGGATATTGTGCACAAGATATGTAACTTCTATTTCACATATAATTTGTGCTACAGGCGATACATTACACCCAAATTCCTCCTAATTATAGTGCTTCCAACCTGTGTGCAAAAGATACAGCTCAGTGGTTCACCACCTAATCCCGGCAAGCTTCTAATCTTATATTTTCCCTCCAACACACAGCATTTAATGAACTCTGATTGCCCATGAACCAAAGGTCTGGTCCTAGTTAACTGAACTTGAGGGACGTGGGCTAAGGCAATCTCTTGAAGAAGACTCTGGATGCCCTCTCATTTTACTAGGCCTGTTCAGCCCACTGGTGTATAGTGAGATTCAGGAATGAGATTAACAGATTCCTCTTTCCTTTTAACTTTTTCAGCCTTTGTTGGAAGCATTTAACCTTTCAGCAGACATGTGAACTTGGATTTCAGCTGCTGCTTCTTCGCAAGATGTAAGAAAAGCTGTCTGCCTCCATATTAGCCAGGGATGTTTAGTCACAACCTCCTTCCATTAGCAGAGGGGGGGAAAAATCTGTTTTCAGATATTTGTCTTATTATTTCATTTGCTGTAATTAAACTTTTGTTTCAGTGTCCTTGGAAATCAAATAAATTATTTGATGCAGTTACAGCATATACTTTCTGCCTTGTTATTGGTAAAATGATACTCACCACATCAGCAGAACATACTGTACTGGAAGCACTCCAGTCCCCTGAGAAACCTTCTCACAGTTATCATAACATCCAGTCAGCACACACGAATAAAAAATGAGGAAAGCTGAATCTAATGCAACTCCAGTATTGTGGTTAGAGAATGTATATAAATATATATTGCCCTTGACTTTGTAAAGTCATTTATTCTTTAAAACCACTGGCCAAATAAAATGTCCAAAGTTGCATGTTTGTGTTTTGTTGTGGGTGTTGTTTTGGGGCTTTTTTATTACCACTTTTTGCCAGTGCAGCTGGATCTAGGTCTTGGTCTTAGCCTCTGAGTAAGTGCTGAGAGTTGGATCCCTCCATTTTAGCCAGCAAAGGGTGCAGCATGGTGTCATTACTGATTCTCTCACTGTCTCTTGCTGACATGCACTTTCTCTCTCCCCATGTATGCATATTTGTGCATACGCACGTATGTACATGCACACGTATGCTTGTTCTGTGTGCACATGGCTGGTTTGTTTTCAGATTTTTAAGTAAATTTCAAAACTACACAGATAACCACAGTCAAAAATTTTACACACACTTTTGGAAAAGAGTAAGTGAGGCCAGGGCTTTTGAGGGACCTGTCTTACCTTGATGTCAGCCCAAATGAATCAACATTGTCCCACTGAAGTGAAAACAGAGCAACAGCATGAGGATTGCTTCTTGCAGCCTTCTTCTGTTTCTTGCAGCCTTCTACTGCAAGACATTTTTTATTTAAGAGAAGTTTGGATTTGATTATTTCAGCTCAATTTATAGGCATTACTCATTTTCTTGGGTTTGTCAGTGAAGCAACGAATGGCATTTATTCAGTAAGAAGTGGAGATGAATGGTATAAACAGCTTTGGCACCTGGGACTTGGAGTTCATAAAATCTGGCTGTTTGTCATTGTTGCTTTTAATGTGAAAAGGTCATGGTATCACACTTAAAATACGTACAACTGGAAAGCAATTCAAATAAATAAACAGTGGCTCCCACAGGGATAAACTGAGAGCGCCTTTTCCTTTGCCTTAAGAAGCAATAATCATCACCTGTTCCCATGAAGCTCCTAACTGACACATGTCCACACATGTGTATGCTAATTCTCATTTGCACCTCCCTTCCTCCATCATGTTAATAAACACCCATGGAAAGACCACTCTGGCACTTTGTGCTCCTGGGAACAGGAGGCAGCATGGGAGAAGAGCCACTTAGTGAATGTGACCTTGGTCACAAGGCTGTTGAGCATCTCTCATCTAAATCTTTCTCTCGCTTTAAAAAGCACTGGGCAATGCTTTGGGACTCAGTGACCTGCAGGGACACTGTTTGAACTGATCTGCTGATGTGTGTGGGAGGGAGGAAGGGGCAAGTTGTACAAAAGACAAGTCCATTAAAAAAAAAAACAAACAACAAAGCAAAGAAAAACCAACAGCCTATCATCCTACTGCAAAATGTGCCAGAGGATTTCAGGGCTTGGATTGCTGAAGGGCCTCAAATTCTGCTCCAGCCATAAATATGTGAACAAGTTAAGCTTTTCGTGGTTTTGGCCGATCCCAACCATGTTTAGTCTTAATCTATCTCAATCACTAGCTACCTTTTAAAAATAACATCTTGTGGTTCCAAAACATCTTTAGTTAATCCTTGCTTAGTTTGGAAAGGAATTATATTTGGAAGGATGCACATGTCCGTGTGGCTTTGACGGATACTCCCTTCACTGTTCTCATCCATCATAAATTTTCCTGAACTACAATATATAATGCTCCAGCATCAGGCTACAGAACACTGGATTCTAAACAATGTGGGGTTTTTTTCAGGGGGAACCTAGATCCCACAGTAAACCAAAAAACAGTAAATCCTTGAAAATATGCCAAGCTGATACATGAATGATTTTGGATCTTCTCCATAATGGAAGTCAAAGGCATCAGTGCTGTTTACCACACAAGAAGCTAAGGAAGAAGAAACAAAAATTTTATAATATTTCAAAGATTACGCCCACAAATGTCTCTAGAAAAGGGCTGACATTTCACATGGAGATGTAGCTCTCACTGAAGAGCAAGAACTTGGCTTTAATTACAGAACATAAGGAAAATAATTTTGTGAGATTAGTTTCCAATCCATGGGTAATTGAAATAAAGCCTTTTAAATAGTTTATTTCAGGACATCTTTTGCACTCTTTTCTCAAGTGAAATATTAATTTTCATTTCTCATTCCCCTCTCGAATTAGAGCAGTCTGCGTGACTGCAACTCTTGAGTAATCTGGTCTCAAATTCTCTTTTTATACTTAAGTAAACACTTTTTTCTTTCCACTTCACCTTTTAGATACCCTGTTGAAATTTTTAACCAATCATATTATTTCAGAACGATGCGTTCATAACCACAGCTCTTATAATGTCCTAAAAGAGAACTTTTATTTTGTGCAGAGAACCTACACATTGCTTAAGCCTCTCTCAAGTTCGTAAAATAAACTTGCATGAGGTGTAGGTCTTGGGTAGAAGTTACAAGTAAGGAAAAAACTTGAAGCTCCATGCAATGTCCTAATCATCTGTTGGTATCTTTCATTCATATCACAGCTCATAATGTGTATGTCCCTCTTGAATAAGCATCTTTCAGAAAGGGCCCTGTGGTTGGTGTACATTAAACATAAGTGCTCATCACTTTTATAATGATGGCATTTTGTGGGAAAGATGCACACGGTTTTTGCAATCAGATCTTTGACTTGTACCTTCAGATTGCATTTGTGCTGGAATTGACCAATTAAAGAACACATCTGCTTGATCATGTGAACATGTGCTAGTACAGCTAGCACACTACAGAGAAAAAAAAACCATTTGCATTTAAATTTGTGGACAAGAAAAATGGGGAGTGCAATTGCATAAGCCAAATCAAAAGGACACACAAAGAAGTTTGCAAAACTTTTGCTCTAAATATTGTGAGATTTCATTTCTGTACTTTTTTTTTAAAGAAAATTACAGTGGCCTACACATACAAACACACAAGCATAATATGCAAAGAGCCCAAAACTGAGTCTACGCTGTGCTGCCTGTGCAGTTCAAAACAATTCAGTATTAAATTCCAGAACACATGCAATTACACAAAACATTAAAACCTCAGGAAAAAAAAATAGAAGCAATCTCAAATTAGTTCTGGTTTGTGAATCAATTTCCATTTCTCTTGTTTCCACTGAACAGCTGGAACTGGAAAGCAGTAAAACCCAGGAACTGCCACCATAACATGTTTTAGAGCTTCTCTTCTAGCACAGAAGAGGGAGAGAGGCAAGAATGATATCAACAATTTCCAGAGTCATTTGCCATTTCTTGTATTGTTCAAAACAAATTATCAGAATCACCCCCAAAAATGAGATGACACATGGTGCACGGCAGTCATATTGGGTCAGTTCTACAGAGAAATGTGATTTGTGCAGCCAGCCATCACGTATGTGATGCCATGAGGCCTTCCTGCCTCTACCCACCACACCCAGAGCAGTCAGCCAGCCGCATGAGCAGCGTGGCCACCAGCTGCAGTGAGGGGTACAGCCCAAGTGGCTAAGAGTATCTAAAGGATCCTTCAGTAAAGAGCAACTAAGCCTTACTGATTTTAAAAACATCCATAATTATACATATCTCAGTATAAATGAAAGTTTCTAATAGCTGTACTTTTAATTGCTTTTTCTTTGTCTACTGATGTGGGGCTTCCATGTGAGCAAGATGTGCAGACAGATGCTGGCGGGTTGTAGTGCCCATCCAAAGTAAATGCTTCTTGAAACAACACTGCACTAAAAAGCCCAAAATTAGGGGTACTGTCTGGTTTGGCACCTTCTTAATCCTAGTGAGTGGGATTTCTCCGGCATTAGGCTACTATCCATGTGTAGGAGGGCAGCTGAGTTTTGTTCAGTGTCAGCATATATGTTTGGTGTTTTCAGGTTTTGTGGTATACAGGAATTTATTGTGCAGCCATTGGATAAGTCGAATTTAGGAGAGGATTTTCATTCTCAAAACATGTACATTCCTGGCCTGTAAAGGACACTTCCACAAAGAGTCAGAGGGATACAGAGCCCTTTTGTTTACCAAAGGCTGGTAAATCATTTCATATCAACCAGCAGTCTTCTTAGTGACAACATCCTGACTACTGGTCTAGCAACCAAATGTTTTTTCACAGCAGGGTTCAGGCAGTCATTTTCTCTAAGGAACCTGCTAATATTCTGTCTTGTCAGAGGCCATTCGTCTTTACACTTAAATGGCCACACACAAGAGAAGATACTTAGGAAATATTTGCAACTGGAACACCGCTGCAGTGAGATGAGATGACTTATTTTTGTGGACATATTTTAATTACATTGAAGTTAATCAACTGCTGAAATGCCAGGTGTAAACACATGAGTAGTGTGGGTGAATTGTGCCAACTGGGGAGAGCAGATGTGAGAGGGAACTGAAGCCTGACACATAATGCCCTCAGCACTGCATTCAAAACTCCCACCTTTGCTGCTACTATCATGGCAAACCCTGCTAATCACGCGCCTGAGCTTCAGCACTATGGCTCAGAAGGTTTGCATGTAGACAAAGAGAGGACATTTCTTTTGTTTACCTTCATGAAGAGAAGGAGGAAGGCAGACTGTGTGGAGCCAGGACTTGCAGGTCAGTGAGTGCTGTCTGTCTCCATTTCACTCGTTGGTGGACAATTTCCTGTCCCTGGTGCAAGCTTCTGCCCTTAAATCTGGTCATGTTAAGTTTTGTGGGCTTGCAGCTCAACAGATGTTGTAGCATATCTCCTGTAATGGAAGGAGTTTTTCAGGGATGATGAATTTTGTCCGAAGAAGGTATGACATGAACAGGGCTACCTGTCACCTTCCCAAAGCTTACTTTGCTTTGACCTCCATTTTAGATCACTCCCTCAGATGTTCTGCTACATGTCAAGGGCTAGCAACTGTCCGATCTCAATGTCTGTTGTATTTGCATTGGAATAGTCCCAGAGGGAAGAAAAAGGGAGTGAGTAGAAAAACACAAGCAGTAAAAATTAAAGGATTTTTCACAGAAGTTTTAAAAAAATGTTGACATCAAAGTACCAAAGCATGGCGTAGCTGAGATTAAGTATGAGGCAGCATTCCTTCAGATGTGCAGGCAGTTCTGTAGCTTGTGATTATACTTTTCTGCTACCTGATTCAGAAATTTGGAAGTAGGGAGGTCATTGCAGGTCACTGGATTACTCACCTCATCAGTATTTTCCACAAACACCAAGAAAACAGAGCTGCTTAAGTGGCCACATGGTCTACCACAGGGCCATGGAAATCCATCAGAGTTTCTTGAATGGATCACTGTTGTGGTCCAGCCCCAGACAGCAACTGACTACCACATGGCTGCTAGTTCACCCCTCCCTGCCACCCCTGGTGCGATGGGAAGAGAATCAGAGGAAACAGGTAACACTCATGGGTTGGGATAAGGCCAGTTTACTGGGACAGCAAAGGGAGCGGGTGATAATAACACCAGCACTTATATCAGAATATACAAAGCAAGTGACACAGAACGCAACTTGATCCCTCAACCAGACACGCAGGCAGTTCCTGAGTCACAGGCCCTTCTTCCTGCCCAGCCCCCTTTAGATTCTGAGCATGACATATGGTATGGAATACCCTTTTGGCTAGTTTAAGTCAGCTGTCTTGTGCCCCCTCACAATTCCTTGTAAATATTAACTCTATCCTAGCCAAAACCAGAACAGGACAATGGTGCCCATAGCTGATGTTTGTTCACCTTTCACTGAATCAGAGAGGTCAGTCATGGAGAGACTGTCCCATGCTGCCATCTGGGCTTAAGCACTGGCAATTTTGTACCAGCTATGCTCTCCAGCCACACCAGCACCTATAGGCAAGGGCCTACAGCATCCTTTAGCAGTGCTAATACATCCAAAGAAAGAAGCATCTTTGTTGAGGAATGAGTAGAAGCTGGGAGAGGAGTCAGAGCAACCTCAAGAAGGTAACCAAGAATGAGGAAATACTAATATGGCAACAACAGGCCCAGTGGGGGGAGGCAGGACCTGGGGCATAGTAGGGATGCTGGAGCTGCTCGACTGTGAAGCGAGAGGAGCAGATGGGCAACCTGTGTCCTCATCTACTGATGTGTGGCTGTTCTTCAGGTGGGTTGCAGGTGGTCACTAGTGACAGTAGCTTTGCGGGGGGCTGTCACAGGACTGGTGGAGTGGTGGCTGGTCTGCATTAGAAAGAAAAGGCTGAAGGTGCTTGCTGTGACATTATTCTCCACACTTATTCATGGGATTATTATTCATGATCCTTGTGTACCTTCAAACAGTGAAATGGGTTAATATGGGGGTGGGGAGTGTTGCAAGTGATGTGAATTTGTGAGGACTGGTATACAGCAGAGTTTAAAATGTTGCTAATTTATATAGTATCAGGAACCAGAAGGTAGAGCTACACCCATCATAGGCATCCTTTGACTTCTGCATGAACTAGGATTGTTATTATTTATGTTATTAAGATAAACTAAGTCCCCAAATACCCATACGTATCTGCTTACCTGGCCTATACTCTGTCACCCACTGAGCACGCTGAAGTACAGCAATACTACACGATCCATTGTGTGTGTAATGCATGGTGTGCTCTGTACATGTATGAAATCATTAGATAAACACATTTGTGCAGGGCATACACGGCCTGTGTGTAACTGAACACCAAACTGTACTGCTGAGCGCAGAGAGCCTTTGGGGATTACACCTGTTTGTACAGGGATATAAATGTTTCTTTCCCAACTTACAGTCTATCCACAGATTCCCATGGAGAATTTGTTCATGATTTTATACTCTGACCACAAAATTGTCGTTCTTTTAATGTACTCTTGGAAAAAAATCAAAATGATATTGTGGAAAAGAATCTAGACATGGAAAATAACTTAGACATCAAAACTGTTCCAACTCTCCCACTGAGCCACCTCTTTCCTACTTATTCACGTAACCTTTCTCCTACTTACAGCAGTTTTAAATGAAAACAAAAACGTCGCATTAGGAAGTTATGTACCCTATAGTTGTGGATAAGAATCTCTTTTTTACTTTTGGATGCCTGGTCACAAAGTAACCCCATTAAGGAAGGTGTCTGCTGAAGCAAGTATCATAAAACATGCTCTGCAGTCTCAAAGTAGTATGTGTTAAGATTATTAGGTGATTATGACCATGGTGAGATGAGTTTTTAAGAGAAATATTTGAGGGCTGCCTCACAGAGGACCTATTATATCCCCACGTTACCACACCAGCATTCCTGATCAGACCTTTTAGAGCAACCCAGGACACCAACCTTGGAGAGGAAGCAGTTGCTTTGTATCCATGGGTACAAACAAAATCATGTACCTCTTACATTATGCATCACAGCATAGGAAATACACTATCTTTTATTAAGATGTGAATTAGTTCAATGGGAATTTCATGTACCTAGAAAATACTGGTGCTAGGAAGCCAGTTTCTGCTAAGTTTCTGTGCTGTGAGATGGAACTATGAACAAGTCCTCACAGAATTCTAGCTGTGCTCTCCATGTCAGTGTCTTGTTCTGAATTTAGATGCTGGCCTGGAGGAATTGCAGGCCTCTCCCTGGCGTGTGCTAGTGTCTAGCACAACCCAACCCACTTTAAGACCTCTGCAACTCCCACAGTCCAACCAGCAGCAGTAACAGATGAGGCCAGCAGTGCAGACATCGTATGTAAAGCCCTGCTGTTATGGGCTCCACCACCAAATGTTATTTTCACCTGATTCTCAATATTCTGGGACATGAAAGGGTAAAGATATGGCAAGATCCAGAGAGATCCAGAGGGATCCAGAAGGATCTTGACGGGCTGGAAAGGTGGGCCCGGGTGAACCTAATGAGGTTGAACACTGCCAAGTGTAAGGTGTTGCACTTGGGCCGGAAGAATCCCAGACATATTTACAGACTGGGAGAAGAGTTCCTTGAGAGTAGCCCTGCTGAGAAGGGGATTCTGGTAGATGAGAAACTTAACATGAACCAGCAGTGTGCTCTTGCAGCTCAGAAGGCCAAAGATATCCTGGGATCCATCAGGAGAGGGGTGGCCAGCAGGGACAGGGAGGTGACTGTCCCTCTCTACTCTGCCCTCATAAGGCCCTCATAAGGCCTGGAGTCCTGTGTCCAGATCTGGGGCCTGCAATATAAGAAAGATGTAGAACTGTTGGAGAGGGTTCAGAGGAGGGCCACGAGGACGATTAGAGGGCTGGAACACCTCCCCTATGAGGAAAGGCTGGGGCAGCTGGGCTTGTTCAGCCTGGAGAAGAGAAGGCTGCGAGGGGACCTCATTGCAGCCTTCCAGTACCTGAAGGGAGCATACAAATGGGAGGGGATTCAACTTTTTAAAAGGCTAGACAATGGCAGGACAAGGGGAAATGGATTAAAACTAAAGGAAGGAAGGTTCAGATTAGATATTAGGGGAAGTTTTTCACAGAGAGAGTAGTGAGGTGCTGGAACAGGCTGCCCGGAGAGGTGGTGGATGTCCCATCCCTGGAAGTGTTGAAGGCCAGGTTGGATGGGTCCCTGGGCAACCTTGTGTAGATCCAGGCCTGAGGTTGGTGTCTCTGCCTGTGGCAAGAGGGTTGGAGCTTTATGATCCTTGGGGTCCCTTCCAACCCATGCCATTCTGTGATTCTATGGTAGAGCTACGTACAAGTGGTTTCCTCTTCACAGTGCCCTCCTCCTGGTCCTGTCGTTCTGCTCCCACTCTCCACCCAGCCGAACCTAAATTCAAAGTAGGCATTTGTGGAGTTCATCTACTTGCTTGTGTGGATTCTAGCAAGAAATTTTTATTTTGTATTACCCATGCTACACTAATAACCAGTACCTTCTGCCTCCCTAAGGAAAAGTTCAGAAAAGAAAAAGAGGCTGACTGCATGTGGTGCCTTCTGCCACCTCTCAGTCTTCACAGAGACTCTGCAGGGCTAAAGCCACAAAATGTTTTTGGCCTGGAGTTTAGCCTTTCTTGTTTTTCCAGGCCCTTACATTAAGACCTGTCAAAAGCCGAGAAATAATTGCAACTCTGAAGACAGTATAATTAGAATCCTCTGAAAACCATCATATTTTCCCTAAATTATTTTTGTATTAGCCCATCCCAGGAACCCTGTGTCCTTTCCATTGAGTAGTAATGAGCCTGTTTGCTTTCTCTGCAAAAGATGCTGTGGTTTGATTTGTTTTTTCTGCTCTCTGAGGCTGGTGTGATACAAGAAATTAAGTCCAGACAGACCACCACATTTGGGTTAGAGCAAGCTTATAAGAATAGAGAAGCTTTCCCATATGTCTGGGGTCCTCTGGGTGAGGACTTCAGTCATGTGCATAACCCTGGTGAGCAATGTCAAACCAGTAATCCTGTAATACCTACCAAACTCCTCACAAAGCAAAAACATCAGGCTTTCAACTTGTTCAAGGTCTCTTGTAGCATGCTCTTGATCAGCACAGAAAGCAGTTGCACTTTAGGGGACCCAATATCTTCCTGGGAACAGCACCTTGGTAACTTATAGATTTGTGTCCTATGAAAGATGGAGGGCAGGGGAGGTGGAGAGAAAGGAAAAGTCAATGGCATAACGAATCAGAACTTTGAAACAAAATTAAACTAAGAGAAATGTGTAGACTAGCAATTTTGCTGCCAGCTTTAATGCTGCTGGGAAGTTGTCCTCTTGTGTTACAGCACAGAGCTATACATTACAAATACCAGAAAATACCACTTGGCAGAACACACAGTTCTGTTTATTCATGGATTTTTAAAATTTTTTTAAACACATTATCCATGGTGATACTGTATCAAATGAAAAGGCTCAGGAATTGATCCCTTCTCTACTTATACTAACTTTGGAATAATTCCTTTCTGCTATGTCTCCCAAATTTGCTATGGTGTATGGGAGATGAAATCAGGCCTTGTGGGTGTGAAATGCAGGTTAGTTTGCGGTGCCCTTCACCTAGAAATTCCTAGCAGCATAGGCTTTCAAACCACATCCCAACAGTCCTCTGGCAATTCCTACTGATGTTCTGATGTATTTCCATCCTTCTGTTGATGCCAATTCCTTTTTGTATTAGCATAAAAGTGTTACTTCTTAAATTATATTTGTTGCTACAGCCCTCAGAGGACTTGAAGGCTACATGGATAAAATTCCATCATGTGAGGTGTTACATACAGTAAGTTACAGTCTAGGTTCCAAAGGGTTTCTATCCTGCTTTGACAAGGTGCACGAAGCAGGGAGAGAGCCACCACTGCGCAGCATTTTCTGGTGCCTGACACTCACAATTGCTTATGAGGCTAAAGCTCATTGAAAAGCAACAAATTTGGGGCTCTTTGTTAGTTTTTACACCTACAATTCATTGTCTATATGCCCTACCCAATTCACATCAAATGCAGGAGTATCAGCTGTCCCAGACCCAAGCTATAAAATCCATAAAACACTCTGAAGGATTTTAAAACTGCTTTAATGTCACCATAGTAGCCAGTGTACCTATTTAATTGCCACATTGTCACTTGAGTATTTTGTTAGTCCTCTGACATCTCATTTATAAGAGTCACAGTTTGAAACATTTGAGTGAGAAAAGCATTTACTGTACTATATTTTTTCCTACTGTAAATATATTTCGTTGGGGCTGTTATGTTTTCCACTTAGTTCGACTACAGCAAACAGTTTTATCAGTGTGTTAAGTCCCTTTAACAATATAATTTTCAAGGATATGTTTTAGCTTGCTTCCCTTTGAGGTTTTTGTGTACACATTTTAAAATCAGAGTAGCAGCTTTGGGAGAGTTTTGGCACAGGTGGAAATGCACATTGTTTCTGAGATTTTTCATTTTTGGGGTAAATCTCTTTAACTGGAATTTCTTTAACTGAACTCATGAAGTACAGGTGCAGATTTGAGTACTTAAAGATTACTTTGACCCAAAACAGCTCTATGATGGTCCTTCAATTTATATAAGATGATTTTTGAAGATGATTTACACTGAAAATAATAAAAATTAATTTGAGGATCATGTGACTGAGTGGTGGGCACTTTTGAATGTTGTCTTTCTTCAAGGAAGTTCCCTCTAATCTTTCATACATCTTAAAGACCTAATGCTAGCAATTCCTTAGCTTGATGAATTATGAATTATCGTTGCATATTTTTAATGTGAATGTCACTCTAAGTGAACTGAAAGGATTAGTCTTCTGATTTAAAGTTTGCTTCAAAATGCCTTGTAGAAAACAAAACAAAACAAACCCAACAACTAAAAACCTTTCATTATTTTGCATTAATACACAGCCATATTTAAAACAATTAGACATTTTGTTTTTCTTGAAGTATCTCTATACTGCACACCAAACTATTTCACTGATGTCACAAATTCTAAACGGGCTTTTTCTGTGGAGACTACTCACACAAGGAATTTTGTCTTGCTCCTCTTTAGAACAAGCATAGCATTTCTGTGATTTTGGAGTGTTACATAAGGATTTTCAAATGTCACATTGCCCTGTTCTGGAAGGGTCTGCCAGACAGATGACTGATCAGACAATAGATGTGCAACAGCTCACCTCCTCCAGAGCTGGCCACCAACCATGTTGTGAGCACACTTTGAGCAGTAACACTAGCTGAGTGAACACTAGTCTGGAGAAGCTGGCAATATATCACTCAAAATAAAACCTACACTTCTTGGACAGTTTTCTTAATGGAATAAATACATAAGTACATCCTTCAGCTGTGTTAGGAAATCCTGGAATCATAGAATCACAGAATGGTTTGGGTTGGAAGCAGCCTTTTAAGATCAACTAGTCCAAAGACCCTGCAGAGGGCATGGACATGTTCACCAAGTTGCCCACAGCTCCATCCAACCTGATGTTAAATGTTTCCAGGTGTGCAGTATCTACCACCTCTTTCAGCAACCTGTTCCAGTGTTTCACTACTTGTATCATAAAAAATGTCTTCCTTATATCTAGTCTGAATCTACCTTCTTTTGATTTAATATCACTACCCCTTGTCCTAGAGCTACAGGCCCTAAAAACAGTTTGTCCTCATCTTTTTTACAAGCCTCCTTTAAGTATTGAAAGACTGGTCTAAGGTCTCCCTGGAGCCTTCCCTTCTCCAGGCTGAACAAGCCCAATTCTCTCAGTTTTTCCTCACAGGGAAGTCAATAGTGTGTATAATAAAAATTGACTTTGCAGAAGTCAATGCTGCAAAACTTCACTTTGGAAACAGGCCTCCAATTGTAAGCAGTGCTAAATCCATAAAATACAATCCCTGCTTTTACTTGCAGGGTTCACAGTTATACTACATATACACTACATTACCTTCAAATATAATAAAATGAAAATTTATGAAAGCATATGAAAAATATGTGGGTTTTTTCATACCTTTCATACCTTTAAAGGTACATGCCATTAAATGTAAAGTAATATTAAACAAACAGGTAAACCAACGTGTTTAGGCAGACTTTTGAATGGCTTCCTGCCACTGCCTTGCCCCACAGCTAGCAAGGCTGCTCACTGAAAAGGCAGCACCAGCAGCCCAGGACAGACCTACAGGCACATGCCCCATTTCTCATGCTGAATTGCCGGGAAAGTACACTGTGGTATCAGCACTGTGGAATTACTAATTTGTGATTTATCTCTCGTGAAATTACTGTACAAATTAAAAATCCATGTAAAAAGGCGCCAAGTGGCAGCAATGGGAGATTTTAACTACCAGCAGTCAACTGGTACATTAGGAGGAGGAAATAAACTGGAGGCTGGTGATGTCTGGTTTTTGACTTAATGCAAAATATGCATTAAGTGTAAAAGGCTGGAATTAAGCCCAAATTGCAGACAAGGGAGAATGAGGTTTAGGAATAGTCAGATGGTTGGGAAGAAGAGGAAGACATTTTTCTACATCTAATTTCCTTGACTCTCTGCTATACAAACGCAAATGGACAGCACAGTAACCTAATATAAAAAGAATTTATAAGATTACACACATGGAGGAATTTTACCCCATCTGCAGCCAGAAAAGGGTCATTACTGTTGTTTGTGAAAAGAATAAACTTCTTCCTCCTTCCCAATGCAATGTGTCTGTTAGATTGTCCTTTCAGATAATCAGTGGCCCTCTCGTGCAATTTTTGCTGATCCAGATTTCAACATTAGCATTACAGAGCAAGAACAGGCAGCATGGAAATGCCACACTGAATGCCTTCCTACAGAAATGTTGCTTTATGCAGCCTTAATAAAGAGAGTGGAATGGGATCAAACTCAGACATACATTAACTATAGCATGCCTAAATGAGGATAAGTGCAGGGCAGGTTGTCTAGTAGTTGGTGCTGGAAATTAATTCTTCAGGTGTCCTGGACTGTATATATGATTTTGCCTCAGTCCAATTTCCTGACTTTAAAATTCTGCATCAGCTCTATCCCCCTGTTTACTCTCTCAGACAGAGTGACTGTAATTGCTTTGTAAATTGTTTCACGTTATTCAAATGGTTTTCCTATTACTTGAGCTAGTGCATAGAAATCTAATGCTTGAAGAAAACTGGCTGTACAATAAATCACTGCCTCCACATAGACATATAAAACAAGAAAAATGAATGACACAACAAGTGCTTGCAGGCTCAGAACCCCTGACTGAGTGAGCCAAGGACACTCTTCCAATACTAATTTTTCTGTCTTGTATCTCCTGTATTTTCTTTAAGTAATTCAGGGAAGAGGGTTCCTTGGAAGAGCAGCTCACTGCATATAATGATGATAATTTCAGCCCCAGTAGCATTACTCACAGAATCACAGAATCACAGAATGGCATGTGTTGGAAGGGACCCCAAGGATCATAGAGCTCCAACACCACCACCACAGGCAGAGACACCAACCTCAGGCCTGGATCTACACAAGGTTGCCCAGGGATCAATCCAACCTGGCCTTCAACACTTCCAGGGATGGGGCATCCACCACCTCTCGGGGCAGCCTGTTCCAGCACCTCACTACTCTCTCTGTGAAAAACTTCCCCCTAATATCTAATCTGAACCTTCCTTCCTTTAGTTTTAATCCATTTCTCCCTGTCCTGCCATTGTCTAGCCTTTTAAAAAGTTGAATCCCCTCCCATTTGTATGCTCCCTTCAGGTACTGGAAGGCTGCAGTGAGGTCCCCTTGCAGCCTTCTCTTCTCCAGGCTGAACAAGCCCAGCTGCCCCAGCCTCTCCTCATAGGGAAGGTGTTCCAGCCCTCTAATCATCCTCGTGGCCCTCCTCTGAACCCTCTCCCAATGGTTCCACATCTCTCTTGTACTGGGGGCCCCAGATCTGGACACAGTACTCCAGGTGGGGCCTCACAAGGGCAGAGTAGAGAGGGACAGTCACCTCCCTGTCCCTGCTGGCCACCCCTCTCCTGATGGAGCCTGATGGAGCCCAGGATACCATTGGCCTTTGGAGCTGCAAGAGCACACTGCTGGCTCATGGTAAGTTTCTCATCTACTAGGTTCACCCGGGCCCACCTTTCCAGCCTGTCAAGATCCCTCTGAATGGCTTCCTTTCCTTCTGCTGTGTCAACCACACCACTCAGCTTGGTGTCATTCACAAACTTGCTGAGGGTGCACTCAATTCCATCATCGATGTCATTGATAAAGATGTTAAAGAGCCCTGGGGGACCCCGCTTGTCACCGGCCTCCACCTGGACATAGACCCACTGACCACCACCCTTTGTCTATGTTCTGTCAACCAGTTTCTTATCCACTGGATGGTCCACCCATCAAATCCACATCTCTCCAATTTAGAGACAAGGATGTGGTGGGGGACTGTGTCAAAGGCCTTGCACAAGTCCAGGTAAATGACATTGGTTGCCTTCCCTTTGTCTACCGATGCCATCACTCCATCATAGAAGGCCACGAGATTGGTGAGGCACAACCTTCCCTTGGTGAAGCCATGCTGGCTGTCCTGGATCAGGTGCTCATTCCTCATGTGCTCCAACATGTCATCCAGGAGGATCTGTTCCATGATCTTCCCAGGCACAGAGGTGAGGCTCACTGGCCTGTAATTCCTCAGGTCTTCCTTGCTCCCTTTCTTATAAATGGGAGTGACATGACCCATTTTCCAGTCCCCAGGGACCTCTCCTGACAGCCATGACTTTTCAAATATGATGGAGAGCGGCTTGGCAACCACATCAGCTAGCTCGTTCAGGACCCTGGGATGCATGGCATCTGGCCCCATAGACTAGTAGACATTCAGTCTCATGAGGCAGTCTCGGACTTGCTCTGCCCTTACAGTGGGGGGGATTTACTCCCCCAGTTCCCACCTAGAGGTTCAGGGACGCAAGGTTCTTGGGCTTGAGAATTATGAGAATCTTGGCTGCCAGAGAAGACTGAGGCAAAGAACTCACTCTGTACCTCAGCCTTCTCCACATCCGTTTGTCGCGGTTGTGCATAGTTGGGTGCTGAGAGAGAGAGGCCAGAGGCTGCGGAAAATGGCTGCTGGAATCTTCTGCCAGCCTGCTGATAGCGCCTCTGAGAATCACATATAGGAGAGAAAGACTCCACCAGAACATGGAGTGCCAAGAAGACCGCAATGTTGGCCCGTTAAGGGCATTGTGATATACATTTGCATATAAATGTAAGCAGTTGACAGACACCAAAGGCCGGGAAGGCTGGGGGAGGAGGCGCCCAGGTGCCCGAGAGAGAGATGTTCCTGCAGCCCAGGCAGAAGCAGGTGGACTAGCCAATGGAGAAGACCCATGGAGGCAGAGACCAGACCTGCAACCCATGGAGAGGCTCCACGCTGGATGGAGCCGGGGCAGACATAGAGAAGATGCTGTGACTTACGTTGGGATGAGCCCCTGCCAGCACAAGCGACCTACAGAGATGAGCCAAACAGGTTTGCTGGGGGAGGCCTATAGCCCCGTGGAGGACTGGGACTGAGAGACACTGTGATTTATTGCTGCCTGCCATAGCAGAGATGAAGCCCGGTGGGAAGAGATTTGCCTTGTTGAAAGTTCCTGGAGGACTGGCTCTTGTGGGTGAGATCCTACGGTGCAGCAGGGGGAGGCTGTGTGGAATGGATGCCCCCATCCCGGCCGAGGAGGGAACCATCTTGCAAGGGACTGACCGAAGCCCCCATCTCCTAGTCCCTGCTCTCCCTGTACTGTGAACAGGAGGGGAAGAAGGGAGCAAAACCATGGCTAAAGGGAAGTCTGCTTTAGAATGGAGGGGTGGGGGGAAGGTGTTACTGAGACCCCCATTTTCCCCAGTCCCTGCCCCTCCTGGGCTGTGAATGGGAGGGAAGAAGGGAGCAAATTTCTAACTAAAGCCTGCTAAGGAGGGAATGGTGGGGGAAAAGTGTTTGCCTGGCTGCATTTGTTTTAAGATTGTTGGTTGCACTCCTGACTGTTTTTTTCACTGTTTTCTCTTAAGCATAGTGTAATAAATTAGATAACTTTTTTCTCTTCTGCACTCTGTGTTGAGTCTGTTTTGCCCACGTCATTAATGAGTTTGACTCTTGAGCCACCCAATTATATTTTTTTCTCCCCTGTCCAACTAAGAAGGGGAGAGGGCTCAACCACCACACCGTTGCAGCCAATTCTTGCAATACTCCCAACAAACAACACAGAAACATGTTATGACATAATGATTTTGGTTGAAACGGACAATTGAAGATCTTCTACTTCAACCCCCCTCCACTAGACCAGGCCCAAGTCCCCTACTAACCTAGATTTGAACAGTTACAATGGTGGGACTTCCACAACTTCTCCAGGCAACCTGTTCCAGTGCCTCACCACTGTCATCATTAAAAAATACTTCCTTATGTCCAGTTTAAACCTACCCTCCTTCAGTTCAAAAGACTGTTTCCCCTTGTCCTGCCACTATATTTTTCTCCATCTTTCTAACACCTCCCTTTGGATATTGAAAGGCTGCAATATGGAGCTTTCATATGGAGCCTTCTTTTCTCCAGGCTGAACAACCCAAACTCTCAACACTCTCAGCCATTCTTCACAGAAGAGCTGTTTCAGCCCTCTGACTATTTTTGTGGCCCTTCTATGGTCTCAATCCTTTGGGGAACTCCGGAGATGGATACAGTACTCCAGGTGATGTCTTACAAGAGTGGAGTAGGGGGAAGAATCATTTCCCTTGACCTGCTGGCCACACTTCTTTTGATGCAGCCCAAGATACAGTTGGCTTTCTGCATTGCAAGCACACATTGCTGACTTATTTTCTACTTTTGTCCACCAGTACCTCCAAGTCCTTCTCTGCAGGACTGCTCCAAATCCATTCACCCCCCAGACTGTATTTATACTGAGAATTTCCTTGACCTAGCAGAACATTGCATTTGACCTTGTTCAACTTCATGTGGTTCACATGGGCCCACCACATAAGTGTTTAAGGTCCCTCTGAATGGCATTCCTTGTCATTGACTATAACTCTTTGGATGCAGTCATACAGACAGTTCCTTATCCATCTAACAGTCCATCTGCCAAACTCATATCTCTCCAATTTAGCAGCAAGAATGCTGTAGGGGACTGTATCAAAGGCCTTACAGAAGTCTATGACATCAAAAACTGGGTATAAAGTAGATGGTAAAGGATTAACATATTCTTTCTCAATTATCTCCTGTGTGGAGTAGGACTGAATGGGATTCATCAACACAACCTGCATCTGTGTACACAGATATCTCCATACCTTGTTTACTTGGTTGCTGACATCAGAGGAAGCAGCAGCAGTAGATGCTATGGGGTCTATGCTGCATAGATTCATGTACAGGTTGAGTTATGTGCTTGCTTGGCCTATATATTTCTAAGCCCATCACTAGTAACTGCAGGGACCATCGTTGTGGTTACAATGTCTAGTATTTCTTAAAACACAGTGCAGTCTATGGAAAGGAAGATCAGTTGGGTCATGGGCAGAAGCTCTAAACATTGCTAGTTTAGAATACTGTATGTGCAACAGTTAAGACCTGTTCTTGGCAAGGTAGTCAGTCAAACTGTATTTTTGTTTCCTCAGGACGGATTTACTGAAAACAGGATTGGTGTCAGAAAACTCTCTTTTTCAAGATTCAACACTCCTAACTTAAGAGAAAATTTCCATGTAGACTAGGGTTGTTTTTATAGAAAATGTGCACGTCTTGGAATCCAGAGCGTGGTGTACAGTATCCAAAGCCCAGCTGAGACTGAGGGACTCAGACTATTTTTCATGTGCTGAACAGCAGGACATGTTGGTAGTGTTTCTTACTGTTCTTACCTTTGCCACCCCCAAGATTATAAAGCATGTGTAGTCTGTGATTTGTCTCAAGAGCTTGTTAGGCAGTCCCATCTGAGAAATTTACAAGTTGAAGATAAAGCAAATCACTGTCTCTGTTCATGCATCCATTAATTCTTCTGTTTTTTGCACTAGTGGTTGGATTTCCTAGGTATGACCTGAATCAAAGCATCTTCAGCAGAATCCCTGAGTCCTGAAGCTCCACTGCTTTCCATACTTCAGCTCTGCCACTCCTGCCCAGCAAGAGATTTTCCACGGTGCTCTGTGTTGTTGGTGAATCTTTTTAATAAGTACTTAAAACCCACCCAAATCTGGGACTAATTGATTTTACTATTCAGAAATCATCTTGGGTCTGGCTTCACGACCATTGCCCTTTTGGGCTGATTCACTCTACATTTGTAACAAAGGAACTGACTGAATTTTCTTACACTGGTTAAATTTGCGCTCGCACTGTTAGCAGATATTAAACATCAATGTTAATCATTTAAAGTTTAATCCTCAAACTCAGTGTGGCCCCTGTGGGTGACATCTTGCACAGGGCTATATTTTATGGCTTCTCCCTGGAGACCTCTCAGGTTAGGCCAAAAAAAAAAATACACTTTCTTGATGTTTAATAGCTTGGACGTTATTGTGGAGCCTGTAAAACCTCACCCCTGCTGCTATGTGGGTTCTTCAGCAACTGTACAGTCAGCACATTATAGCTGCAAAATGTTTTTCCCAGTCAAGGGAGCTGTAATCTAAAATAAATATTTAAAAGAAATATTAAGAAGGACTTTTGTCTACAGATGTTCACTTGTGTCATTACAGCAGTAAAATTGTTTTCACTGGAGTTTTTTGGCTGGCTACCTATATTAATACAAATGACAAAGCAAAAATACTGACTTTTGATAGATGGATTCGATTTAACCCTTTGAAACCACTCATTCTTCTATAGCTCAGATCTGTTGCATGTCAGCAAAGGAGAAGCATTTCAGTGTTAACTATGCCCTATGTGATGCTGTTACTGTGGGTGGAGTTGTGCTGACCCTTTTTCAATTAGTAGTTGACATAACTTTGACCATATGTTATGTCTGCAATTGTATAAGTAGATTGCAAAGAATTATTGCTGCAGTTCATGCCTCTTTCTATCATAAAGACACAGAATCACAGGCTGGTTTGGGTTGGAAGGGACTGCAAAGCTCACCTAGTTCCAACCCTCTGCCATGGGCAGGGACACCCTCCACTTGACCAGGTTGCCCAAAGCCCCATCCAACCTGGCCCTGAATGCTGCCTTGAGCAGGGAGGAGGCAGCCACAGCTTCTCTGGGCAGCCTGTGCCAGAGTCTCACCATCCTCACACGGAAGAAGTTCTTCCTAATATCTAATCTAAATCTACCATCTTTTAGTTTAAAAGATTCTTAACCCCTGTCCTGGCACTACATGACCAGCTCTCCTGAAGGCCTCTTTTAGGTACTGGAAGGGTACAAGCAGATCTCCCCAGAGCCATCTCTTTGCCAGGCTGAACAAGCTGAACTCTCTCAGCCTGTCTTCATAGGAGAGGTGCTCCAGGCCTCTGTCTGTCTCTGTGGCAGTCTGGGTCCTCTGGACTTTCTCAAACAGCTCCATGTCTTTCTCTGGGGACCCCAGAGCTGGATGCAGTACTCCAGGTGGGGTCTCACTAGAGCAGAGGGACAGAATCACCTCCCTTGACCTGCTGGTCATGTTGGTTTTGATGCAGCCCAGGATACGGTTGGCTTTCTGGGCTGCAAGCGCACACTGACAGCTCTTGTTGAGTCTTCATCCACCAACATCTCTAAGTCCTTCTCCTCAGGGCTGCTCTCAATCCATTCTTGCCCCAGCCTGTAGCTGTGCTTGGGGTTGGCTCAAACCATGTACAGGACCTTGCACTTGGCCTTGCTGAACTTCATGAAGTTCACACAGGTCCAGCTCTCAAGCCCGTCAAGGTCTGTCTGGACCCCTTCCCTCAAGGATGTCAACCACATCACGCAGCTTCATGCCATCAACAAACTTGCTGAGGGTGCACTCAATCCCATTTTAGATGTCCCTAACAAAATTGTCAAACAACACTTGCCCCAGTACTTACCCCTGAGGCCACCACTTGTTGGTTTCCATTTGGACATCAAGCTATTGACCAGAACACTTTGAATGCAGACATCCAGCCAATTGCTTCTCCACTGAGCGGTCCACCTGTCAGACTCATGTCTCTCCATTTTAGAGATAAGGGTGTCACACATACAAATGTCCTATGCTTTGCACAAGCCCAGGTAGCCCACTTTTCCCTTATCCACCAGCCCTGTAGCCCTGTTGTAGGAGGCCACCAGATTTGTTCAGGCACAATTTGACCTTAGTGAAGCTGTGCTGGTTGTCACCAATCACCTCTTTACTTTCCATATGCCTAAGTATAGCTTCCAGGACAATCTGCTCCATGATCTTTCCAGGTACAGAGGTGAGACTCTGAGTCTAGTCCCAACTGAAAACAGAAGTAACTACAGAAACACAGCACATTTTAGTCATGCTTTGCGTAGAGAACAACAGGCTTTGGTCTGGCAGACTTCCCCTATGGACAAACAGAGATCATGGCTTTTTGTCACAGTTGCCTTATTTACTTATTAATGACAAATTTGTAAACCCTAGAAAACTCTTGGTTACACTGATGAAATCCACCAACAGAGTAGAGAGAAGTCATGTATGAATATAAAACTTAATCCACAAATATACATAAATATCTACATATTGTATACATATACATTATATATGTATGTATGTATATGTGTACACATATATACACACACGTATACCCACGTCCCTCAAATTTTCATGCAACAAGGGCAACAAAATACAACAGAAGACAGGAGAAGGTCTGCAGAAAGGTCTCGCTCTGGTGAGCGAGAGCTTGTTAGCCCATGTCAGGAAGACACAGGGTTGGAGGATTTCAGCTGAAATTTAAATGACTGAGAAGAGCCCAGAGCAGCTACCCAGCAGGACTGGGTTAGCAGAGCAGAAAATTCAGTGGTACATTTAACTGTAATTTCTTCATCTTCTTTTTACTTACTGTTTCCACTGAAAAGACAAAAATGTAATAATATTGCCATATAAGAAGATCAACATGTGTCCTTCATCAAAGTTTAGTACCAGCATCACATTTAGTACAGAGAAAATGAAGCTTGAGGGTGAACTCTTGGCCCAAATAGTCAGTGGGAGCTTTGCCATGGACTTTAGAGGACCAGCTTGTTACCACAGGTATTTGGTCTGGGTCAGTATAACCCATTCTTATTTATGGACTTCATTTGCGAACACATTTTTTTCTTTAGTGGTTAGAATGTGTTGAAAATACTGACCTTCTGAGCTAAAGAAAAGCAAAAGAAGGGGGGTGAAAAAAGAAGTGATTTGTGTGCATGATAAAAGTGTTTTTCTGCAATAACACAGTATGAGGTCAAGCATTACACAGGTTGCATTTGCCACTTTATATCTCCTGCCAGATGAATACAATCCGAGGCCTTTTACCCCTGCCTGCAGTACTGTTTCATAGTTATGAAGTCATGACAGCTGTGATTGCCGGTGTGGAGAAGAAAGTCTGTAGAAAAAGTTTGGATGGCTTCCCACTGCACGCTGGCCAAAAATAAGTTAGCTGGAATTAAAACAGAAGAGTAGAAAGCTTGCAGGGGGAGAAGAGTGAGGGAACCTACCAACTTTTTAAATCAAGACACAGGCTGAGGCATAGCAACTTCAGGGCAGATCCTGGCTCCAATCCCACCTCTGTGGGATCCTGGAACTGATAAAAAGTTTGAGGTGTAACCAAGAACCCATTTTGGCCAAGTGCATCCTACCTCATGGAAATTGGTACTTCCCATTTCCTGCCTCCCCGGAGATTCACAAGCTATTTGAATTAATTTCACTCCCAGCTTAACAATAACTGCGCCAACACGCCACCTCGGTCCTTGCACCTGAGGAAACATTTTATATGATCTATAAACTCACAATGTCCCACTTGAACGTGGGGAGCAGGTGCTAATCAATAATGCATTGCCAACATTTAAACAAAGAATCTCCACAGACATAGTCTCCCTTGGCTGTGACAAACGCCGCTGCTCCATCCCACTGTGAGTGCAGGGCTGTATGCAACTGCAAAGCAGGATCTGATTTATTCTTTCCTCATGACCATCTGTGGAAAAATCTTTTCTCATAGCACACAAAGCAACACCGTTTTGCAAATTAAGTTTGGTTCTGCGTGTTGGTGTGTAACTACTAGAGACAAGACAGCCAAGGAGTTTCCTACTTCTGTCTAGTAACTGATACTTGCTACAAGAGATTCATCATGAGGATGAGATGTATACTTTTCAGAATACCTTGGAGGAACCTCACAGAGACACTTCTACTAGTGAAATCTTTAGAGAGGGTGATGTGTTGGACATGGAGTGATGGAAGCTGATTGCAGACCTTTCACAGGCTGTGAAAAACCACTCTGACATACCTATATCTCTGACTGATCCAGGTGGACATTATAAATTTAATTCAACCAGATTATGTTTAACATGTTTGTATTGAACAGGATCTTTCCACTCACCCCAGCAATCAACAGGTGTGGTGATACAAGATGCACAGTAAAAGCTTGTGAGAAAAAGGATCAGACAAAAAAGGGCAAAAGGTTATCTAAAAAAGAGACTAGGTATTACATTTTGGCACCCCAAGGTGCCTATGACCATTTTCAAAGGGAGGGGTGTACTACTTCTGCCTGGCATGGAGAGAAGAGCTTTGACCGGTTCTCCTGATGACAGTTCAGGAGGCCATGCCAATCACCTATTTTACTTGCATGTCTCAGAAACTGTCTTTTTCTTCAAAACCCTGCTAGACAGTGAAAAAAATCACTAGCACACACTAGTGACAACAGCAGCAATGATATTTTCTTTCTGTTGCTCCAGCTCACGTGGGAAGAACTCATCTTTGCCTTATTTAGAAATAAACTTTTGTATTATGAAGCTATCCACTATGTTAACACAGAGGCAGACTCAGACTGTTTGACTTTTCTAATCTGTATTTGTTTATTATTTTGAAATATTTAGAGCCAGGGAAAAAAAAAAGAAAATTAAACAGGGTGAAGTCCGTCTACAAGGGGAAGATTGGATAATGAAACAGTCCTCTTCTGTCTGTCCTCCCTCAGCAATTACATCACCACCATAGCACCTTCTTCTTCCAATTGCATGAGCTCTTGGGAAACAACTAGCCCACCATCAAAAGACAAGAAAACAAAGAGGTCAATGAGAAATTTTAAACACTTCCTTAAAGCTTCTTCAGCAGAACTTAACAGCCAGGGGTGGATGCAGGACTAAAGGACAGGTAAGAAAACATGAACTGCTACTTGCATGTTGAAACTGATTGTAGGCAAAAGGACAAGTTAAGAGTCACTAACAGAGCCAGAAAATTATCACCAAGGGCAAAGTGTGACCTACATTAGAATAGAGCCATGGAACAGGTAGGTAAGCCCAAATGCCCTGTGTTGAGAAGCTGACAGATATTCCTGCCCCATATCCACCATCTATGCAGAGCATTAAATACAAATGCCTGTACCTCTTTTTTCCCTGCTGCTTTCCTTCACTCTTTTTGTCCTTTACATTTGATTTCCCCCTTTGCCTTAGCTTGTGATTTTTGGAAGAGAAATGGAGTCCCTGAAGATAAAACACTTTCTCATTTCAGCCTGAGGACATAACCAAGGCCACGTTTGACCAGTGCACAAAACCCAAGTCAGCAGTCTCAAATACTTGCAGCTGGACAGAGCCCCCAACCACCAGAGTTGGTTGCCATCCCCAAGCTAGCCTCTGTTATACATGGCATAGCACAGAAGGAGAACAAAGAAGTATGTTCCTTGAAGCGTTGGATTTTAAGACAACCAGTGTATGCAGGCTTTTTACAAAATAAGCACCAGCACACTGTGAAGCAATTGGATAGAGAAAGGAGGGAAAGTAACATATAGGGAGTATTGAGTCAGCAGAAGTAGAAGTGCATTACCGTGGTGTTGCAGCTACAAGCCAAGATGTTTTATTTATTTGTAATTATGCTGATTCTCAGTCTGCTATATCAGGCTAAGAGGAAAACTGAAACATACCTGCTCTGCAGCCTCTTCCTGTTAATCAGAGAGCTTTGTCCTTGAGTACTTTTTCATTGAAAAACATTGTCACTGGTCTGAGTCAGCAGTGTGCCCAGGTGGCCAGGAAGGCCAACTGGATCCTGGCTGGTATCAAAAATATTGTGGCCAGTAGGTCTAGGGAGGTGACTGTGCCCCTGTACTCGGCATTGGTGAGACCACACCTTGAGTACTGTGTCCAGTTCTGGGCTCCTCACCATAAGAAGGACTTTGAGGTCCTTGAGCGAGTCCAGAGAAGGGCAGCCAGGCTGGTGAAGGGGCTGGAGGGAAAATTCTATGAGGAGTGGCTGAGGGAGCTGGGCATGTTTAGCCTGGAGAAGAGGAGGCTGAGGGGAGACCTTATCACTGCCTACAACTACCTGAAGGGAGGTTATAGAGAGGTGGGTGATGGTCTCTTCAGCCAGGTGACAGGACAAGGGGAAATGGCACAAAGCTGTGCCAGGGCAGGGTCAGATCAGACATTAGGAAAAAAAATTTCTGTGAAAGAGTTGTGAGGGCCTGGAACAGGCTGCCCAGGGAGGGGTTGAGTTGCCAGCCCTGGATGTGTTTAAAAAAAGGGTAGATGAGGTACTTAGGGATATGGTTTAGCTTAGGATGGGAACGGTTGGACTTGATGATCTTAAAGGTCTTTTCCAACTTTGTGATTCTGTGAATACCTTCAATTTATGTGAGGCTATGACTTTTATGAGTCTTAGCATTACAGTGGAAGGGCTGAAGAAACAAAGCGATTTTTCCTTGAGGCAGAGGAGATGGGGTTGTTGTTGAATGCAGACAGGGAAGGGTAGCCCTTGGTGCTCATCAAGCCAATAGGGCAGCAATTTGGTTTTTCCTTTCTTAAGGGCTTTGTTCTGTACAATGGCTGCTCCTCTGCATCTGGGACTGGCATTTTTCAGAGAAAATTTCAGTACACAGACATGTGCAGGCACTCTAAATAGAGGTGGATGTGATCACTTGCTGTGTGTGACATAGTCCAGTGGTATTTGCTTAAATTAGAAGTCATAGGCATACTTCCCCTCTTCCTGTTTTCCCATTGATTCCACTTTTGTGCATTGTATTTGCTGTGCATTGCACAGCTGCCTTAACTTGAGGCTGGCATCAACCCTGCGGCTGATCAGTGTGTCCTTCCAGTCACTTGATGATGGCTAGGATTTGACTGAACTGGTTAGTGTAGCTGAAGTCAACAGATGGGTCCAAAAAGTAACGCAAACCTCATATATTTTCCTTACATGCTGTTTTCTCCCCATGGACAAAAGCATTAGATGTCCATGTCATGCATTGTGTTCTGCATGACTAGAGTCTGCTGTAAATGTGAATGACTATGCACAAAGTACAAAAATAACCCAAAGAAGTATTGGGCAAGAGAGATGCCGGCCTCTTTTCATAAACACGAGTTCTCAAATTCTCAGGCTTTCATCCTTCATGTAATTCATCATCCACTGAAATAATAATCCAAGGAAGGCTATGTAATTAAAAGCAAAAATGCAGCAATTTTTTGTTTGGGTATTTTTTGTTGGTTTTTGTTGTTGTTGTGGGGTTTTTTGCTGGGTGGAAGGCAAATGAAATTAACAAAACAATTATTTTCCTTATCCATCAGAAGGAACCTCCAAACTGACTGGGTTTCTATTTTGAGCAAGAAATACCCACATTTACTTATTAATTGTTTGCAGTGTTTCTGGGAAGGATGGGCAAATTCTTTCCACTTTTATTGCCCAAGCCCATGAGGGATGAAAAGTGCACAGGAAAGGGCAGAAGTTGTTGTGACTGGCAAATTGTATGTCATCATACATGCACAACAAAACAAAAGAAACGCAGAAGCATTGAAGAGCAGTACGAGGGCAGCAAGCAGCGATGGACTGGTTTGCTCTGTTTCAATATGGACTGTAGAGTTTTGCCTATGTTTGCCCATGAGAACAGACTCAGTCCAGAGCTGTGTCCATGTGGTCCTCATTTCAAGGACTTGAACCTCCTTTAAAGATCACACTTTCATTCTGTGCAAAACACCAGTGCACTGAAGGAGGACTGCAGTCTTTTCCTTTAAAACTGCTAGACAACAGAGAAGAAAAAGATCCCCACAGTGTGCTATGAGCTGTATCCTATTCTCATTAGTGACTTTGTCCTGCGAGCTGCCTTCTCTGGCCTGCATCCAGGAAAACACAAAGTATACATTTAATTTTCAGCATATGTGTAGAGTCATTAACTGCAAGCGCATGCTTCCATGCTTTCCTCATTGCTGGTTTGGTTTTGTTATTTAATATAAAAGGCAGCAGTGGCTTTTAGGGGTTGAGAATGTTTTGGAGGGCACCTGAAAATGCTGAAATCTTCCCACTGCATAGACAGTAACATTCATCTTGATTGATGTGATATTCCTGCCTGAATACTGTACTCTGAAACAGCCCCATCAGGCAAACCTCTCTCTGGTTGCATGGATGTTGATTCGTGCTTCTAAATTGGGCAGTATGGAGAGAAGTGAAAAACTAACTGGCATATTTTCAGCAAATGATGTTTACTGCTCTCACTTCAGCCAGCCTAAGCAGTTACCCTGCAGCTGTAAAGAGCTTACTTTTCCTTAAAGTCACAGCAGTAATGTAGCCTGGTCCAACTTTCACACTGACACGCATATGGCTGCCTCCAGGCACACATCTCCCTTGTCCCCATTTGGTATGAATCTGTCAGGAAGGAAAAGCCATCCTGAGGTTGAATTGCTTATTTTGTGAGCTTCCTCTGCACCAGCCTCAGCGAGGAGCTCCCCAGGCATTGTTCCCCCACGTCTCAGCCTGCAAGTTACCTCATGGTCAGTCATGCGGGTAGACATGCAGAGCAGAATTCTGGCTTCAGTCAAGGGGCAAAGCACAAGAGGATTTAGACTTTATCTCATTTTCGTGATTTCTTCAGTGTCACTAAGAAATTACAGGTTTCTTCTTTGTATGACTTCTTCTCAAGCTGACAGAAGAACACTACTATACATACTACGTTTGTGAGAGAACCGACAGAGGCAGCTTAGCGCCACGGCCATACACCAGCACGGTGGCAGAGGCAAAATTTAAAATCAAGCAGGTGTAGAGTGGTGGGCTTATGCCTAAGCCATTGCCATTAGATGGTGCTGTGTCTTATGGGATCTGACAGGGAACTCAATAAAGGCAGGTCACTAAGGCTACACAAGCTCATCGCCATTTAGAGGATCTGCCTGTCCTCTCTGTCCCAAGCATTCTGTGGGCACTGCAGGTGGGGGCTGCCTGACCCCCAGCAGCTATTGTGCTCAGGAGCCCAGGGAGCTGGTACGCAGAAGAGTACATGCCCATGGCTCCTGGGCATAGGAAAAGCACAGGCAGGCACGTCCAGGGACTGACCCCTCTGGAAAAGTTGCTCTGTGCTACCATACTCACCGTCAGTCCTGTGCAAGCATTGCAAAGCAAGGTAAGTGTGAATGAAATAATCCACTTACTTTCTCCAAAATAAAGTCTAGATTTGCCCTGAGGATTTAGAGAAAATTTCAATGTAGAATTGAACTTATCAAAATTGGACTTACTCATTACGGACAGAGTCCTGATATCGCGGAAGAGATATGTAAGTATAGAGATCAAGCTCAGAGGTTGAAGTTCTACCAGCAATTAAAACAGTTAAGCTTTTTGTGTTTTTTAATTGACCTTATTTGTCTCATTTATGGCATGTATGCATTATGTATGCATTTCAAAGGAACCTCATTGGTACTGCTCTGCAATAAGAAACCATTGCACGCTACCGGGGAAAAGAATGGTGACACCCTGTACATGTACTGGAGAAAAAAATAGGCACAGGCACTGAGATTTATTAAAATGCAGGTTCTTTTTGAAGAGGCCAACATTACTAGTGAGACAGCCTGAAAACCATAGACTGTTCCTTCTGGCATATGTGTATCATATGAAAGCCAGTAATTTTTTATTATCTTAGTATTCCCAGAAATGATATTAAGCTGAAATACAGCTCCAGTTAGCATAAGCATCAACTATATACTTTTAATGCTAGAACAATAACCCAGCTTTATTACAGTGATTATTGATAATATGAGGGTTGTGACGGTATTTAGTCATAACTACATAAAATTATTGTTTTTCTGCTGTAATCATTGGCTATGCAGTTACAAGGGACCAATAATAAGTTTGTAAGTAATTAGTGACAAAGATTTCTTTTGTGGTATATAAATGGAGTAAAAGCCTCGGGCTAATTTTACCAGAATGTTCATATGATATCACTTCCTGAAAATACATGAAGGAGTTTTTTTAAGAGTATATACATAAAGCAGAGGCTGTCCAAGACCTACAGAAAAAATTACCTCAAGAAATATGCTGCATTTCTACCTCAGAAACCTGATTTAAAATTGAGGTCACTGCGAGAATTCAAGCAAAAATGCTATTTCTGTCTCGATGCAAGGCTAGGGAGCATTCCTTTTGCACTGAGTAGCCTGCTCAGAGGCACATAATTCAATGACGATATTTTCTGAGGCACTCCATTGATTTGTTGAGACTTCATTTTACCATTTTTCCATGCTGTCACTTTACACTGATGGGAGCCAGCCTCTGCTCTGAACTACCAGCAAAGCTGGAACAAGTCAGCTGATTTTGTAGGCTGTTCTGCCCAGTGGTCCTGACTTTGGCTAGGATAGAGTTAACTTTCACAAGGAGCCAGGATAGGTGAGCTGAGATAGCCAAAGGGGTATTCTGTACCATATGTCATCCCCATAAAGGGTGGAGGGAGGGAGGCTGGTTGGGGAGGACTAGTTAGTTGCTCCTTTTTTGACAGTCCTTTTGATGCCCAACATGAGGGTTGAAGGGTCGGGATAATGACAGATCTGACCAAGTGTTTTTAAATCAAAATTGTGATAAGTATTTGTAATGTGATTTAAACAGCTGCTGGGCACTGTGGTGCTGTGTTATGTGGCTGTGGTACTTGCTGCATACATTCCTTTCAGTGCTGTTATCACCTCCAGGATACAGGCCCAGATTCCCATTTTGCTGCACTGAGTGATATCAACTTACAATATGATAACATCACTGGTCATGAGCCTAAGCTGGAATTTGTATTTAGCATTACTGTAGTGCCTATACCTTGGACAAGTTTTCTCAGAATGAAGAAATAATCCCACACAACCTATGGGGAAATCAGGTTGGGGGCTACATTCTCACACTCTTTCACCTCCCATTTTCCTTTTTGGCTGAAGGAGAAGGTGAATCAAGCCAGTGCAGAGGCAAGAGCCATTCAGCTGGCTCTAGATGTTGATGAATGAGAAAAATGGATGGTATTCACCTCTATACTGACTCATGGGTGGCGGCCAATGCCTTGTGGGGTTGGTTACAGCAATGGAAGCAGAGCAACTGGCAGTGCAGAGGCAAATGCCTCTGGGCTGCTCCATTGTGTCAAGGCCTTGCTGCCCAGCTGGAGAAGCTGGTTGCAAAGGTGCATCACACAGATGCCTGTGTACCAAGAATCAGGCAACGGAGGAATATCAGAACAACCAGCAGGTGGATCAGGCTGGTTAAGACTGAAGTGGCTCAGGTAGATCTGGCAACATAAGGGTGAATTATCTATAGCCCATAAAACCTCAGGCCATCAAGGAAGAAATGCAACATATAGATAGGTTTATGATCAATGGCTGTACTTGACCATGGACGCTATCTCACAGGTCATCCATGAATGTGAGACATGTGCTGCAATCAAGTAAGCCAATCAGGTAAAGCCTCTCCACTATAGAGGTTGATGGCTGAAACATAAATATGGGGAGGCCCACAAACCCATCAAGACAAGCAACATGTGCTTACAACGGGGAAGCAATAACCAGATAGCTGGAAATGTGGTCCATACCCCATGCCACTGCTTGGAACACTATCCTGGGCATTGAAAAGCAAGTCCTGTGGCAACATGGGATAACATGACAAGGACTGGAGGGACACAGGGCCAGTGAGACCTCTCAACCTGTTGCTCAGCACTGCAGTACGCTTGAAGTCTAGCAGAGATGAGCCAGGGGTTACGGAGGTAACAGGAACCAGCAGGAAACCACTGGTAAAGTACATCAGAGGAATTTCTGCCACTCCTGCCTGTAAGTCATCTTCATCAGGACCCCAGCTGAAATGTCTCTCTGCAAATGCACATAGCATGAGGAACAAACAAGAGGAGTTGGAGCTGTGCACATACCTGCAACACAATGATCTTACTGGAATCAGGGAGACGTGGTGGGATGGCTCCTATGACATGGCTGACATGGGAGGATATAGGCTCATTAGTAAGGACAGGCAGGACAGACAAGGAAGTGGTGTTGTCCTCTATGTCAGTGACCTGCTGGAGTGCATGGAGCTCCACCTGGGGAAGATCTCAGATGCCAACTGAGATCTTATGGATAAGGATTAAAGGGAGTGCAAAGACAGGGGGCACTATAGTGGGAGCCTGCTACAGGTCACCTGATCAGGAAGACCAAGTAGATAAAACACTCCACAGACACATAGAATCAGCCACATGTTCATGAGCCCTGGTCCTCATGGGGGACTACAACCACCCTGACACCTGTTGGAAGGACAACAAAGCAGTGTACAAGCAATCCACGAAGTTCCTGGAATGTGGTAACTACCTCCTTCAAGTAATAGAGAAGCACACAAGAAGAGGTGCCATGATGGACTTTGTTCTTACCAGCAAAGAGGGATTGGTGGGGGATGTAAATCTCAAGAGCAGCCTTGGCTGCTGCATTAGAAACCCAATGAAGTTCAACAAAAGCAAGTGTGGAGTCTTGCACCTGGGAAGGAACAACCGTTTGTATCAGTACAGGCTGGGGGATGACCTGCTGGAGAAGAGCTCAGTGGAGAAGGACCTGGGGGTCCTGGTGGATGACAGGTTGGCCATGAGCCAGCAGTGTGCCCTGGGGGCTAAGAGAGCCAATGGGATCCTGGGGTGCAACCGGAGGAGTGTGGCCAGCAGGTCAAAGGAGGTGATCCTCCCCCTCTACTCTGCCCTGGTCAGGCCTCACCTGGAGTATTGTGTCCAGTTCTGGGCTCCCTGGTATAAAAAGGACAGGGACCTCCTGGAGAGAGTCCAGAGAAGGGCTACGAAGATGATTAAGGGCCTGGAACATCTCCCCTATGAGGAAAGGCTGAGAAGATTGGGACTGTTCAGCCTTGAGAAGAGAAGACTAAGGGGGGACCTAATTAATGTTTATAAATATCTTAAGTATGGGATGCAGGGGGAAATGGCCAGCCCCTTTCAGTGGTCTGTGGGGACAGGACAAGGGGCAATGGCTGCAAGTTGGAGCACAGGAAGTTCCACACCAACATGCAGAAGAACTTTTTCCCAGTGAGGGTGACAGAGCCCTGGGACAGGCTGCCCAGGGAGGTGGTGGAGTCTCCTTCTCTGGAGATATTCAAGACCCATCTGGATGCCTCTCTGTGCAATATGAGCTAGGGAGCTGCTTTGGCAGGGAGGTTGGACCCGATGATCTCTCGAGGTCCCTTCCAACCCCTAAGATTCTATGATTCTACGATTCAACGATTCACTGCACAGGTCAAATCACCACAAGTAATACTTTTCCAACCTTAGATCAAATACTCTAATGGCTTGCAAAACACTAAGAACCCAAGAAAAAACATGAAAAAACCCACTATATATATACACCCTGCCACCCTGTGCACAAAAAAAAACATTTAATTGGACTTCCCACAGACTTTGGTGGCTCAGCCACATCCCTGGGCAGCCTGTTCCAATGCCTGACATGAATTTTCTTTCTCACTTCCTCTTCCATAGTCATCCATTTCTTCTGCATAGTCTGAATGCTAGTATACCTCCCTTAAAAAAAGTAGGAATGTCACAAGAGAGGCTTCAAAGTACCAAGCCACAATCTCTGTGCTGGATCCAAGATGAAATCATCACATTCAGTGGATTATACCAGCACATTTTTACATCCAATAGGCTTTAGATCTTTTTGCTGTGATCGACCTTTTCACACCAACAAGGAGGGGCTGGTAAAGGATGTGAACCTCAAGGGCAGCCTTGCTTGCAGTGACCATGAAATGCTGGAGTTCATGACCCTCAGGACAGCAAGAAGGTTGCACAGCAAACTCGCTAAACTCAACTTTGGCCTCCTCAGGAACCTGCCTGGGAGAATACCATGGGACAAAGCCCTGGAGGGAGGAGAAGCCCAAGATAGCTGGCCTCGAGGTACTCAAGGATCTCCACCTCCAAACTCAGGAGCAGTAGTACTCAAAAAAGAAAAAGTCAGGGGAAAATGCCCAGAGGCCTGCGTGAATGAACAAGGAGCTCCTGGACAAACTCAAATGCAAAAAGGATTAAGCCCACAGAGAGTGGAAGCAAAGACAAGTATCCCCAGCAAACTTGTTCCAGCACGGGCCTCTCTCCACAGGCTGCAGGTCTTGCCAGGAGTTTGCTTCAATACTAGTTCCAGTGTCTTCCATGTCTCCACCTGCTATAGCAGGTGCAATCTCCCCATCATCTTCCATGAGCTACAGGGGGACAGCCTTCTCCACCATGGTCTTCTCCATGGGCTGCAGGGGAATCTCTCTTTCCACATTTCACCTGGAATGCCTTCTTCCCTCCCTTCCCTCCAGCTCTGTGTCTGCAAAGTTTCTTACAACTTCTCACTGCCTTCTCTGGTGGCAAAAAGCAGATGACTGTGGGTTTTTTTCTCTTAAATTTGATTCACAGAGGTGCTATGACCATCTTCGCTGACAGGTTTGGCCTTGGTCAGTGGCGGGTCCAGCCTTGAGCTGGCTGATACTTACTCTGTTGGACCTAGAGGAAATTTCTAGCAGCTCCTTGCAGAAGCCAACACTGCAATGTCTTCCTCTACCAGAAGCCTGTCACAACAGCACAGCGGAAGGAATTGAGTCAGAAAACAAGACTCATTTCCAAAACACCCTCATACACACCCGGGCAAAAGAGGGTGGCACTGAGTGGGTGTGTCACATCCCTTGTCATGCACCAGCCTCTGGGAAAATCAAAAAAAAAAGACATAATGGGCTGCTAAAGACTTCACTGAGAGCAATGGGTGGTTGGGCCCTCAAACACTGGGACATGATTTAACAAAGGCCACCTGGATAGTTAACTCTACACAACCTACCAATCAAGCTGGCCTTGCTCAGTCAGAACTGTCATGTGGTGTAGAAGAAGATAAAGTCCCCATAGTGCACCTGAAAAATTTGTTGAGGCAGACAGTCTGGATTATCTCTGCTTTGGGCAAAAGCAAACCCATCCATGGAACTGCTTTTGCTCAAGGACCTGTGGATGTCTGATGTGTACCTCAAAGGGATTTGGATTTTTGGGTTGGAATACTCAATAAATTAAATTGTATGATGTTAACTTCTAAATAACACTGTCACTGTATGTCATCACCACTACAGTGACTATGTGCTGCACCAATGGTGTTACAGAGAGACTCACCCACATTAACAAAGGACAAATTTAGATGAAACCAAACAAAGTGCAGTTATAGATGATCTAGACCTGGTTTCAGCAATCAGTGCTCAGCAATTACTTTGAAATCTGTATCTTCAACTCATAGATTGTGGGTGTGGACCACCTCAGATACCCCAGCTGAAGGTTGCAGATGCAGCCCAGAAAAGAACCAACAGCACTCACCATCTCTCCTGCCATGAGAGACTGTTATGACAGTTGAAACCCACAGTCATGGACTACATGAACTCAATGGACTTTTTAGAGGGATGACCTCTAAAATAGTGATACATGTATATGCATATATTTATCACTCAAAGATGAGAAAAGTAGTAGTGATTAATTTTAAGTGTAGGATCTGAGCATGACGTAGGTGGTATAGAATAAAGGGTGGTTAGTTTCCTGGGTTTGGCCAGGATAGAGTTAATTTTCACAAGGAGCCAGGACGGGTTAGCCAAACTGGCCAAGGGAGTACTCAGTATACCATGTGCCATGCTCACCATAAAGAGGGGCTGGTCAGGGAGGACTGGTGTGGTGCTTGGCTCTTGTGGGCTGAGCATCCAGTCAGTTGTCAGGTCCATAAGCTGTTTTGTGTTATCACTGCCATGTATATCCTAAGTCCTGTTGTTGCTATTTCACCTCCCTGTGCTGTCCCAATAAACTGTCCTTACCCCAACTCCCCACGGTTTGCCTTTGTCTCCCCATTCTCCTCCCCATCCTGCCAGGAGAGGGGTGAGAGAGTGGCCCGTGGTGCTCAGCTGCTGGCTGGGGCTGAACCTCGACATGAGTTTACAGGCTTTGCTCTGGACTTACCCCACACAGCCAGATGCCGAATTCAGCAAGTTTTATGTTTGTAAGAAAACGTAATTAAGCATGACAGATGCATTTATCCTAGAAAATATTACTGTACTATAAGAAAGACAGCTCCTTAAGATCCACAAAGCCTTTTCACCATGTCCTAAAATCTGGTCCGATTTTTTCTTGCTTACCCAGATACACCACAAACTTTCTAAAGGATTTACACACTTCAGATGAGTTTGGCCTTGTGATCAAACTGTAAAGTTTTTTAATTGTTATTTTTTTTCTGGCAAAAGCCTCTCATGTGTGTAGTCTTTGGCCAATGAACTTGCACTTTCCTTAGGATTCTGAATGCAAATGCCACTAAATTGCTCTTTGCCTGGGAAACTGATTTTGTTCTTGCATCTTTGCGTGGAATAGTGTGAAATTTCCTATCAGATCTTGGTAGGAGTGAGCTATTGAGAAAAATGTAGAAAGCCCAAAAGTCAAAGTGATGCTATTGAAACTGGCTAGTTGTGAACTTCTTTCTTATTCACATTTCTACTATACTCTCCGGGTTTGGCAAGGAACAGAGATTTTGGAATGCTGTGAAGTGTTTTAAGAAGTCTAACAAAATTCAGATGAGATTTCCCATCAATTCCTGTGTAAGTGTATGGTATTTTCATGAATAATGTTATCTAAAATAAGTAAAGGCAAAGGTGTGAAAACTCCCAAATTTTAAGTGTGACAACATTAATTATGAGACACTATGTTTTCTCCATGTAGGTAATAAATGACACTTCTGATAAGGAAGGTCAAAATGATCCTGATGTTTACTCTAAAGAGGTTTCTCTGCATTTATCACAGAACATTAGGAGTTGGAAGGGACCTTAAAAGATCATCTAGTCCAACCCCCTGCCAGAGCAGGATCACCTAGACTAAATCACACAGGAATGTGTCCAGGTGGGTTTTGAATTTCTCCAGAGAAGGAGACTCCACAGCCTCTCTGGGCAGCCTGTCTCAGTGCTCTGTCACCCTGCCAGTGAGAAAGTTCCTCCTTACATTCACATGGACCTTCCTCTGCTCCAGCTTGCACCCGTTGCCCCTTGTCCTATTGCTGGCCATCGCTGGGAAGAGCCTGGCTCCATCCTCCTGACTCTTCCCCCTTACTTATCTATAAATATTAATAAGGTCTTCCCTCAGTCTCCTCCAAGCTAAAGAGGCTCAGCTCCCTCAGCCTCTCCTCATAAAGAAGGTGTTCCACTCCCTTAATCACCTTGGTGGCCCTGCCCTTCTTGAACTGAGGGGCCCAGAACTGGACACAAAATTCCAAATGCAGTCTCACCAGGACAGACTAGAGGGGGAGAAGGAACTCTCTTGACCAGTAGGTCAACCACACCCCTGCTAATACACCCCAGGATACCATTGGCCTTCTTGGCCATGAGGGCACAGTGCTGGTCATGGTCATCCTGCTGTCCACCAGGGCCCCCAGGTCCCTTTCCCCTCTGCTGCTCTCCAACAGGCCAGTTCCCAACCTATACTAGTACATGGGGTTAACTAATCTTTATTTAACTTTGCACTGAAAAACAACCAAGACAGTGCTAACCCTCCAAGCGCATACTACAGGTCTGTAGACTACAAGGGGTCCATGGACTGGTATCAGGAAACCATTGCTCCCAAAGTTTGACTTACTTGCATCGGAATGCTTTCTGGCAATGTCCCTTGCACATCTTCAGATTCTTCTAGATCTCTTGATACAGAGCCATAATACAGAGAAAACACACTTTTCAACCTGTGTAGTGTTTTACCCTCGCTGTCTGAGCTATCCTGTTTCTGGACAGGAAAAAAATAGCATAGTATAGTATAATATAATACAATATAAGATAAATACAGATTACTTTGTCAGTAAGAACACCCCACTCTTATGTGTCACTCACGATGCACTGTTGTAACTGCACAGTTCCAAAGCAAATGCTGCAAGAATCTTTATGGACAATGACATTAGGAATTTGTGACCAGCATGGGTGGAAGTATACTAATCCATGGCCAACATAGAGACAATTACTGTGTTTGTAAAGAAGATTGTGAGGATTTATTTTGAGGAAGGGAACAGTTCTGACAGAAGCATCAGTTTGCTGGCATAATTGCGTTTACTCCTATGGTCTTTGACCAGGAAGCGCTGCCAGAGCTTGCACCCCAACATTGCATTTCCCCATGCCCTGAATGACAAGCAGTTAATTTGGTTCATGCCTGTGATGATGGAAACTTTTCACACTCTTTTACAGATCTAGTGATTGTCAAGTAGTGCAGAATTTGCGAATTTCCAGTCACAAAAGGAACAGATGCACAACCATGTTCATAACTGTACGTGGTTTACTTCTTCAACTCCCCACAGTTCTGGGTTTTAGGATAGGTGTAAATTAAATATTCATACAATCTAATCACTGCTTTCCTGCATACATTGGGAGGTGTTGAGCAATGCTAAAAGTAGTTCTCTTGTGGGCTCACAAATTACTCTTGCCGTTAAGATTCCTGAATGCTGATATCCAGGGCATGTAGCACATCCAGCCTTGACAGTTTGATCTCTCCTGGGAAAGTGCTGCAGAAATAAATGTAAAAGAATATTGGAAGCGAGATCTTGCAGACAAGCAACAGTATGAAAACTGCCGATGACTTTGAACTGAGTTCAAGGTTTCTTGAGAGCAAAGGCTTTGTACTTCAGCTGCAATCCCATTCTGGAAAGTGTTTGACTGTGAAACAGGCAATGGAGCACAGCCCCTGGCATGTCTAGTGAAGGGCCAGGAAGGGAAGGGAGCCGCAGCCAGCCCAGATGACAGGGCAGGGACTGGGATGCCTGTGCCAGCCACGAACTGGTGTGTGCAACCACTGTTTTTCATTACAGCAGCTGCAGCAATGCAGGGCTACGGCATTCCCATGGATATTCAGACCTATATTAAATTAAGCATGCACACACACGCACACACACAAAGACAAAGACACTTAAATAGCTTTGAGGGTCAGACCAAAACCAGCACAAGGCAGCACATGGGATGGGGTCCAGTATGCCCCATTCTCCACTGGCACTGCGGGGAAGAAGCAGCATTAGCATCCACAGCAAGTTAGTGGTGTGGAGCCCAGCTGGCTCAAGGGTCCCAGGGACCCTGCTTCTCTCCCTCCCCCAGCCCACTGGAGGCTTCTCAGGCTGTCTGTCTGATTTCTCAGCGAGAAACAAGAGTTAAATAGTATGAACTATGTTTTAGCAGCTTTCACTAATAAACAGAGAGAGTATTAATTGGGAAGGTTATTTGTACTGTATCAAATAACACAGTGGCTCCTTCAAGTTTTTCAACCCTACTAGTAAAATATCTTCCTGGAGTTGAGGCATGTTTAGGGTATGCCACCATCTGTTCTACTGAGTTTCTATTCTAAACTTGCTTTGTCTTCCAGCTTTCTAAACTCTATTAAAAAAAAATCTAAAAAAAAATAAAAACAACCACAACCAAACACCTCAGAAATACCAAGCATCTGAGAGGGAAGATTTACAATCAAGGTGGATATTTTTCTACCAGTTTTGAAAGGCTTTAGAGAAGAGATTTCTGGAGTATGATTTTAATTTCAAAAAATTTGTAAAAGGTTTTGTCAGTATGGAGAAAAAAGAGAAGGGAAATTAAAGTTAATGGACTCCTCTGGCTGAAATGCAGCAGTGAATGCCAGTGTTCACTTAACTAATCTTAAATAACAAACATTATTAATGTCCTATTGTTTTATTTAAGTATAATTAAAGAGCACAATGCTAGAGAGCTTAGTACCTATGATGAATAATAAAACTAGAGCTGTTGGTTTTAGTCTAAAAAATAACCCCACACTGTCAGGTGTTGTTCATGCAAAGAAAAAATACAAGATACAATAAAACAGCTCGAAAGATGTCATTATGAAAGAAAGACTGGCTAAAACTGTGCCAGATTTTCCTGTCTGCCCAGGTCAACTGAGCTTACAAGTCACTTGATGATCTGAGCAACAGCAGGTGGTACATATAAAACACAGCCAGAGCCCTGTCCCTGGGACATGGTTTATGGGTGGATCCCAGGTGTCTGTGTGGGTTTTATGCTCATCAGAGTAACTTGGTCATAGAGATATTGCGGAGGGCAGAAGACAGCTAGAGGGGTTGCTCTGTGACAGCTGAACCTCACAGGGTGCTTCCTGAGTCGGGACTTGCTGGAGGATGCAGGTGGGAGGCTCTTTCCTGGATCTCATTTCTCCTCCTCCAGCTCCTCTGCAACACGAAGTTTCTTTCTTTCCCTCCCTGTGTGAGAAATGGTGTAAGCAGGCTGCATGCTTCCTTCTGCTATCTCTCTCTGAGGTGAGATTTCTTATCCTATGTGCTCTCCTAAGTTTCCCGAGTAGCTAAGCTATCGCCTTGCAACCTGCCCTGGCTCGGCTTCCTGCTGACTGATGGAGGTTTGAGACAAAACATGAGTGACAAGAAAGATTCACGAAATGCCTGCAGGATGGGGAATGAAAGGCCTCATTTGAGAGTTTTGACTGAGGCAAGTCACCAGGCTGCAGCTTGGGGTCTCCTCAAAACGATCGCTCTTTGAGAAGCATGTTTTGCCTGCAGTCATCTAGCAGTCGCCTAGTGGCAGGTCAGGAAGACAATGGATAATGTGGGTGTGTAAAATGCTTCATTGCTAGAAAGTAGGGAGTACAAAAGTGCATTTACACTGTGAAAATCATAAAAAGAAATAAAAAATGGAGTAACAGTGCAGAGGGCATGTGCAGAGCGCATGTCCTCGTTTCCAACTTCAGAAGGTGTTGACTTCATAAATGAAAGCAAAACTTGAAAATTTCATCTCATCTGCTCCATCCTGTTGCCTGTGCCTTCTGGAAAGACAATTTCTACTGCAAGCCTGTAGGAATTTACTATCTTCCCTACCTAGCCCCTGAGAAAGCTACGTCTAAGTGAAGGAATAGAATGCCTTCCAAGGGGAGAAAAGGATAAAATCCTTCTTTGGATGAGCTGTTATCACCAACGTCACTAAAGGGAATGTGCACTTGCCTCTATGGCATAGCAAAACACATGGTCTTGATCTTGCCTATTACCTAGCCTTACTGAATCATCCAGTCAAAACGATCATGAAAAAACCCAAAACCTTTTCAAGCCAAGTAGACTAATTGGAAATGAGAGAAAATAGTTAAAAGATTGTTCTCCAGCACGCATTCAAAATTCTTTTGAGCTGCTGATGGAATGAAAGAACCTATTTATTTCAGTCACTAATGAATGCCATAGATTCCTATGGAGAAATGTGGAAAACTTATCAGCTCTTCTCTCCTTAAATTGCAGGGGGTGGGGAGGGGGAGCAGGAATCATCAAGGGAGCCATGCAGAAAAATAGACCCTGAGCCAGTGTGATATTTTCCTCCTTTCATACAACATCTGGGCTGCAGATATCCACTGGTACGTGTGAGTCACTGCAGATGTGATCTCAGAACCTAACAGGCATGCATTGCTTGATCTGGGGAATTTTGGCAAGGGAATCTAGGAGAATCCAAAGCTGTCATGATTCACTGAAAGTTCATTTTCAGTCATGACTAGTTTCATTTGAAATCAATAGGATTTTCTTTAAAGTTTATTATGTTTAGCCAGTGTCCTAAAGAAATTTATGTTTCCATGTTTCTGCAGTTACATGTGCACTCAGCTTAAATCAGTATTTCTTACTTCCTCTGAGAAAATGTGGCCCATGTGTGTCATACTAGAAATAGCAAAAAGACCAACTGTCATCAATTTGTCCCTAAAGAGATGTGTTTTGCCCCTGTATCTTCCCGTGATGGTTAACAGAATCAGACTGAAAAATTGATAGTAGGAACTAAGGTATTAACAAATATATCATATTTTTTGGTCATGTGGGAGGGAAAAATACATTAAAAGACAAAGGAGTGAATGGATGTCAGCAACAAAAAGGTAAGCTGCTGAATAATTATTTGGTGGCTTCTAAGAATATTGTATTTGCAATCTCTCCTATTTGTTGACAGATGGCTCCCTCTCATCTAAGTGAGTAATAAGTTATGATCATTTTTTTTAAAACCTCAATTCCTTTAAAAACAGGCACGACTAAATACCTGAGAAATACAGGTGCCACAGGTGCATCTTCAGTTCAGTAAGATTTTTTTCACTCTCTTTACAGCGCCTCTCTCAACAGTTGAGATGTGCGTATTTATGTGTATTCCACGAGCCTGGGCTTGGTACCTGGACATCTTACACTGAGGACCTGGATGTTGTTGAAAGGTTTCCATTTGTGGTGTGATTCGCTCAGTCGACAGAGAAGATCCCATACCGCTTGCTTAAAATACCAGTCTGCCACTATGTTTTACTGTACCACGCATGCCCCTGAGCATCTGGAGAGAGAGGCCTGGTGCTCACTGTTCACAGGACCATGTGTTTCTCCACCGGCTTATTCAAAGCCGTGTCAGCCTGCTGCCATCTGGGCTGCAGTGTGTAGCAGGAACTAACACGATGCAGCAGAAACAACTGCAGATACAGCGCTAGCAAGCACAGCTTCTCGCGTTCCACAGAGACTGGAAACTTTGAGTAGGGTTTTCCCAGATTAGTTTCCACAGTCTGAGGTAAAGCAACAAAATATAGTTTGAAACATGCTGGTTGACTGCCACTGTTAAGGCGCAAAGTCACTGAAGTGAGTGAACTGCTGCCTGCTCATTAATTACGAAGAACATTTTAATGTCTGATAGGTAACTAATAACAACTAATAATACATCATGCAAAGAACTGGTCCATACCGAGCTGTGACATTTATTTTACAGTAATTTTAGATACACCTGAGAGCCACCAACCTGTTGCAGCTTCCCGAGCAATTCTAAAGCAAAGGGGCTACTTAAGAGATAGATGGTGGCCTGCACAGAAGTCTTAAATACTTCCTGCTTACGAACTGAAAGGCTTGAGAATACAACTGGATGTCGTCAATATATTTGAGGAAAACCAGTGTGTTCTAATTGGGGTTGCAGAACATTCTAGTTCATTTGTGCAAGTTACATTTTTATGAAGTCTAACTGGAAAATCATTTAAAAAATCCATCATAGCTCTAAGCTTGAGCACAGCCAGTTAGAAACATATCTATCCATGTTCCATACCGCTACTATTAATTTTTACATTAAATCCCCTCAATTACCAAGTACACATAAACCACAGTACAGCAGCTGGCAGAAGGACAGGATTTGCTGCAGCTATAAAAGCAGCCTAGACACATTCAGGTAGAAAATTACAGTGCCTACCCTCTCAAAATTTAAATGCAACCCACTCCATACAAGGACCCATGCACACGCTTCTAGGACCAGAGTCTCGTGGGGCCCAAGGGCAAGAGAGGCTGCACCTGCTAAGGCCAAGGCAGGCTTTCTGCATTTGCAGGTTGAAAAGATGAGGCCACCTAGGCATTTCAAGCATGTCGGCTGGCTTTGTATTTCATCTGGCTTTGGTATCTAAGGAATGGTTTGGACCTGCTGCTTGCAAAGTATTCTGCAAGGCACTGGGGTTTTTGATTGGAGGATGAATGTTGCATGCACTGGGCAAAGACGCCCTCAGTTACGTGCTGATCGAAGAAATTACATCCTAGCAGCCTTATAAAGATGGCAATCCTGTCCTTCCTCTCAGTGAGGGAGATTAAATGTGTGCGCAAAGATCGCGTCGGTGCAAAGGGAGGACTGGACTGTTTGCCAGGGACAGCAGAGGATGCATATTTCTCACATCCCCTCTTTCTTTGAGTGATCATCTGGAGACAGATCTCCCTGTTACAGCTGGGTGGGTCTTGGCAGACAAGTAACTCTGAACCCCCCTTTGTGTGCAGCATGAAAAAGGGATGTGTCTTATCAGCTGGAGGGGTCCTCAGAGAAAGTGGTGGAGAGAAATGCGAACAGCATGCCTTCCCACAGCCTCTCAGTCAGCTTCCACAGCTTCCCTCCTCTCATCACTCTTTCAAGTCTTTTGGGCTGCTGTCCAGTGCATATCTGTCTGCTGCTTAACAAACTCAAGCTGTGGTTTTCAGGCTGATAAATAATTATGCTAATTAACAGGTTGGAGGAATATGTGATGTTATTTCTGTGGAATGTTCTGAGAGGCTGGAAACACTTAACTGCAAAAACGACATGTGGTGAAATAACCAATAATTTGCTTAAGAAACCCACATCTGGTATGCCTGCTAGAAACAGGGGTTAATAGTCTGTCAGGGGCAGGCAGTGGCAGTGAGTAGCCCTAGGATAAACAAAAAAGCCTTAACGGCAGGAAATGGGCTTGTTCTCCAAGCATAAGCATTTACATTGGCTGCTAACCAGCAAGAGATGTAAAAGGAGTTGTTTAGTTTACACTTGGAAAAAAAAATAAAGAGAGATGGAAACAAACAGTCTTTTGCATGTTGTGTATCTGTGAAAAGGAATAAAAGCCGCCGAGTATAGCTAAAAATGGTAATAATATCTATGCTCCACAATCCTGGAAGGAGCCATAGACTCAGCACAAGATTCCAGTCATAAAAAGGGAGAAGGATTACTTAATTTATTTTCATATTGTTGAAATAGCTGTCAGATAATTACATGCATGACTTTAAGCCTCATGCAGAAAAGGAGGGGGAGGTGGGGCACAAGAGAAGGCAAATTGGGAAACTTCTTTAATTGTTTCAGGTTGACATCCTGATTTTTTTTTTTTTAATAAAATTATTAACCTGATTTTTACTTTGAGGGTGGCAAGTCCGAATGCCACTTGTGATAACGAGGAAGGCATTCCCATTTGACACCACAGTAGTCAGGAAAGGATCTGTACCTCAGTGTTAGGAACCCGCCCTGGCCTTGGTGTGGCATTGTTATAGCACTTACAAATGCAAAAGGGAAAGCCACATTTTAAGATGGGACGAAATGTAAATAATGTACTCATTTGATGAGATTCAGATGAAGTGCTCTGTGTGTGGCAAGTTGAATCTGTATTTATAGCAGTTAAAGAAACACACAAGACTCTCTGGATACACTAAAGATCATGAATAATACATTGTTGGTTCCTAATTTTGTTTTAAACAAACAGACAATGTTCTACCTTAGGTGGTGTTTTTCCGCCGAAGTGGTCTGCCCCTTGCAAAGATTGCTGCTACATCTGAGTTGTGTTTTTCACACAAGAAAACACGACACCTCAGCAGATGTTGGCAGCTTTCTGTTGCATGCTGGACTCCTTGAGCTTGAGCTAAATTTTCTTTCATAGTCACTCTCAAAGATGTGTATTATCCTTTGTCACAGTAAAGAGTTGTGGTGCCTTCCCAGCATGGAGAAGTATGGTAACTGCCCATTATCACCATAACATCTAAGTTGTGCTCTCTTTCACTACATTAGTGCATATTACACCCTTGCAAATGACAGGTTTTGACAGCCTCATATTTTAGTTGTGTCTTGTTTCATAATGACACCATGTTTCCTCCAGCAATCCTAGTACATAGCACCAGCGTCACTCTGCAGCTTTGCAACCTTTCTCACAGTGATGAGACCTCCAGGCCACACGTTGATACTTGAGGTGGGAAGCAACAGCAGTAGATTAACCCCAAAGTCTTGTTCATCAGCAAAAACAAGTATTAGTGCCCAGCTCATGTGGATGCAGGTGACACTCCCCAACCTGCACTGCACAATGTGCTCTGGTCTGAGGGTGCGGGCTCCCACACAAAAGATTAACCAATTCTGGTGCTTTTTGATGGTTTCTCTGAGCACCAAGGGGCACTCGGCTGCAGAAAGGGCTCTGCCTTCTAGCACTACTTCCCTGTGAAACAGCACACCTAGAAAACAAGAAATGCCAGGCAGAGGCCACCTCGGACAGTGGTGCTTCCACCTTTTCCAGGCGCTGGGTTTAAAATAGGCTGCCATCACACAGCACTCAGGGTGCGATACTAACCCGTGGGTTCACATATACTTGGATAGTGGTTTAAATCATCACACGAATAACATGAGGCTAGAATAACTGCAGCTTTCCAGGAACAAAAAAACCAAGATGGAAAACATAAAATCTACGCTCAGTTTTTGTTCCACTATGTTATGGTTCAGTCACCTAGATAGAAGTCAGTCAGTTCATTTTTTGAGCCAAGACTAGGGCTCATTTGTGAATATGTAAATGTAAGGATTCCAATAAAAATAGAGCTGCTAACTCTGATGGACAGAAACTGCTGGTTTCTGTTCATCAGAGACTGTACCTGCTGGATCTATAATGACTAGCAGCAACAAAAAAGGGCAGGAGACAAAAAGAAAATCCTTTTAGGAATAATGACTAGATGTTAACAGAATTCTTGGAACTTCAGTAAACTTTTTCTTACGCTGAATTCTGCTTGAGTTGTGGATACTTTTTTGCATATTCCCAATTCAAGCACATCCATCATCCTTTTGCTTATAAGAAAAATACTGTGTGATGAAGAGGGCAGAAAATATATCTAAAATAAACATTACTAAGGCAGCAGAGATCAATCATTAAAAATTGTAAAGCTAGTTGCATATTTTTCACTGGAAGCATTACTCAAGGAATACAATTATTCAGCACAGAAAAAAAAAAATAATTCAGCAAATAGTTGTACCTGTCTCTGTTTTTCATAGTACTTCCATCAACATGGAAAATGGTGGTCTAGTGCAGCTGGGTGAGATATTTGCATAATTTCCTATGGCTTATGCAAAACTTGGATGACTCCTGAGTGACCTGATCTGCAAAACTGTTGAGTATCTCCCACAAGCAGCTCTGATGCTTGCAAATAGGAAGGAAGCACAGTCCTCACGCTCTGCTAAAACCCACTAAGCTTCTCCCTTTGGATAGAAGACCCCAGAGGCAGGCCCAATGAGGCAAGGGCAGCCTTTCTTTTCCCCTGTGAACCACACACAGGCCCCCAGCATCTAACTACCAGCAGTGCCTGTTTCTTCCCACCAGCCCCAGAGGGAAGTTAAGTTTAGGTATGTCAGATGTCTAGATTTGGGATCTACACTGAAGGGTTATGAATGCTTTTCTGTCCCTCACAAAATTACCTGGTCTGCAAGTAGGATCTGGATCTGGATCCAAACACGGGGTGTTCATATCCAGTCCAGTTTACCCAAGACTGCAGGGTTTTTTTAAATATTCTCAAAAGCAACCAATCAAACCAACTTTTTTTGCTCAGCTCTGGACTTTTACTTCCATAGCTGATTTATGTAGGTTTTATATAATTAGAAACCAGGTAATATTCCAATGCATTACAGAAACAGACTTGTACTTCACAATGCACTGTGGGGGAGCATTCGATGAAACTGGTAATGCCCTTTACTGCTTCTCTCTGGAAGGACTTCCCTCCAGGAACAGAATTTCTGTGTTTTAAAGAAAAGCAGCAGGAAAAGTGACATTATAGGGGCAGAACAAACGCATTTTCCTAGAGGATGACATGGAAAGGTGCTAAACATTGTTATCTTTAGACTGCATCTCCTTGACACAGGCCCCACCTTTTGCTCCTATAAAAGAGCAGATTTGCCCAGTTATAATCTGGGTAACATGAGGCTAAACACTCTTCCAATATTTTGACAATAACCAAACGTGACCATATGGGGTATTTTTTTATCTGCATTAATATCCAGACTTTTTAAATGATCTTGGCATGCTTTCGGCCATAAGAATTTCCTGTGATAATCAGCACCAGAACTGAATTATGCATTGCTGTCAAAAGATATTTCTTTAACCAATATAATTTTGCTACTTTGTTTTAAGGTCATTAAATGTTTTGTTCTTTTATTTCTAATCTCCTTGAACTTTATTTACAGCTATGACGATCTCATAATTATAAAAATATAAATCAAAGTGCATTTGTTAAATGGTGAAGGCTAAGTTGTGGTTTACACAAAAAACTAATCACAGAAGTAATTGCTCAGTCTGGGGCAAAACACCAGTGTGTATCTCAGTACATGCAGATATGCACAAAAGTATTTGTATGGGATTATTGCTGTGCGGCTTATTGGCCACACTTTTCCTATCAAGTCATTTCACTGCTTAGCAGCATCCATATGGGTGCAACGTAGGCAATTGTTTGACTTGCATAACTGTGTACACTATTTTTTTATTGTTTAAAGGTTCAGAGCTTCCTACACCTATGCATTTACATAGTAAGAGTGTTCCCAGTTGTAATCAGAGTAAGTGATGTTTCTGAATAAACCATGTGTGTAGACAAATGTTTCCACTGATAATTTAAATAATAGCATTTAACTAATTTAACAAATGGCATGATGATTTAATGTTTGCAATACATCAGGTTTCTGAGTTCCAGTATGATCTGGAGCTGAAATGCACTACAGCTTTATAAAGAACCTGTAAGGCTGACATGCTGGCTGCTCCAATATGCTAAGCATCAGGCCTTCTCAGTGTTATTGTGAGGAAGTAATTTGGGCTGCTGCCTTCCTTTCACTCATTCTGAAGCCTAAAATTATACAAGATACTCCTCACACACAGCCTCTGTTAACATCAATGACATGTGTACCTAACGTGTAAAACAAAGCACCACTCCTTGCTTTGCCATTTAGGTGATGTGCTAATTGCATCTCCTTATTAAACTGTTTGGAGTTTTTAAAATGATTAATACTTCCAATAACCTGTTTTCAAACAGGTTATTTTCATTAATATTGGATTATGTTATACATCACCTGCTCTGGACATTTAAAATTGATGTCTTCACACAGGTGCAAAGTGTAGAAGAAGTTGTTGGAGTAGTCCACTTCTTTCTCCTCCAGAAGATTTTGTTTAAATTTTTATTACTTTTAAATGGTAGTATTCAGTAATGCTTAATGCAGTTAAAATACTTAATTTCAATTAAAATAATTTAAATTAAAATACTGATAGTGGTACCAAACATATTTTGGTAACGTTTGTACCCCCAAATTCAGGCACATTCTGAAGTGGACATGTTCGGGGCAATTATCAGGAACATAAAACTCACATTGCAATCAGAAATTATCCCCCCAGCATGTTTGGAGTGGAAAGTGAGTCCCCACAGTTCCGATGACCTGAACACCACACCTGAGTTTTGTCACATCTGGGCAGATCAGAGCACTCTGATATCAGTATGTAACCCCATTCAGAAAGGGGCTCCTTTTTGTGCTGTGGGGAATTTAGTCAATTCACCATCCCATCCTGCCCTCTGTGTGAGGGCACCGCTAAAAGCTTTGCCAGGTACTGACTGGCAAAGTCAATGCTGTCTGCTGTCAGTTGTCTCCCTGAAAATGGGCTGAAACTCTATGAAACAGTATTTAAAAACATGCTGCTATTCAGAGTCCAGTCTGGAAAGTCAGTAAAACCTTTCCTCTGTGGATGGGAGAAGATGCGTCTCACCGATCACGGACCCCAAAGCACTATGGTGGGGTATGCTCTCACACCTGCAAGGCCTGCTTTCTTTCTCGACCATCTGCTTCCACCTATGCTGCCATGGCATTATTGAAACAGCAGTAAACTTTTGAATGCAGTAAGGAATGTGTTTTGTTTTGTTTTCCCCCTGGAACTCCTCAAGTTATGAAAAATGCAGGGGTTTGTGGAGGAGGGAGGGAGAGGGAGCAAATCCCTGCCCAGACCTAATCTCTTGGTTAGCCCCTTGAAACTTGGAGTAAGAGCAGCTGTTGAAAAGTGCAACTGTCTTTCCCATACGTGATTAAATATAGTCAAATATCAAGTCCTATCATCAAGAGGTCAGTTAAATGTAATTTCTTTCCGCTCTGCGCATATGCACAGAGGGAGCTTAAGTCCTCTCTCGTCTGGTTTCTTCATCCTTAAAAGAAACAAAAGCACATTGTACAGTATTTTCTAATTTGATAGTATCTTTATGGGATTTTAATATCCTTCTCCTTGCCAGCAACAAGCCAGACCAGCAACAACTGCAGCTACAGTTATGAGCTGCAGCTGTCTGGGGCCTGTGAAGGTCTATCTGCAGCCTGGAAATTTCCAATCAGTACAAAAACGGGTCGGACTCCAGCACCATTAGCAAAAGTTCTCACTTCTGCAGGCAAAGCATCAGCTGCCACCAGCAAAGTGCTGGCAACACTGAACCCACTAAAGCAAGCAGGCTAGCACTGGAAGGGGCAGGGATAGCCATCTGCCAGCGTAGAGCAGGGCTAACAATAATTGTATTACTGGTAGTAATAATAATTAGTCACAGGAACTTCACTGTCAGCCAGGGGAAATATCACCTGCAAAACCCATTCCAAACGACCATTATAGTGTTTGGCAAGGGGCAGGATGCACATGGGAAGCATGGAGGATTTGGGTAGCTCCTCTGCTGAGAAGTCCTGTTTCCTCCTTATCCTCTTCATGAGGTCAGGAGGCGTTTGCAACTAGTATCAATGACAACAGGTTTGAGAGAGAGTAGGTCTTGAAAGATTCAGCAATCATCATTTTTTAATGGCTTTTGATGCACATATTTGCCCAGAATTTACATTACCATAGGTATGCATTTCCCTCTGAGAATTTACAGTGGCTTTAAAGCAATAAAAGAACAACCTTCAAGTTGACCAAACTGTGGGTTGTAACACAACCTTCTTTTATAATACCTCTTCTACCGCTCAGGTACTTACCATCCTTGATGTGACAACTATAACTTGTTCCCAAACCCACGCAAGGAGAAAAGCAACTTCTTCCTGATCCTTAAGAAAGAACCAAAAACACCCCCCAAAATAACAAAAGACTTAATTAAAAACATTTAAGCATCTCTGAGCTCACTTTTATTCCAAGGGTGGTTTTTTCCTCTTGACTCAGTTGTTCCTGTTTGTCCACCCTTGGCACTTAGCTTGGCCTACAGCTGCCACCTAAATGTGTTATTGACAGTGCAGTGTAATATTGCCAGCTATGTCACCATAGAGACAGGTCCATCCTTCCTCATCTTGGTTGGTAATATCTGTCCACACTCTTGTTTCTCTGAAGAATTCAAATCCCTGTCTTCCGATGACAGCTTTCTCTTCACAGTGGAATCAGTTGAAAAAGGATTTGGGTGACTGAAGATACAAAGGCAAATTTTCAGCATGAGGATGAGGAAGTATCAGAATTTACCACAGTTCCTCAAGCCTGATGCACTTTCTATAGAATATAATCTGTAACCACTCAAAGGAACAGCAGAGAAATTTGTTGGCTTTATGCTAGATCTGAAAAATACAAATTAATTTTAACTCCTTAACATCATTCTGCGGTTGCTCTGAAACTTGAAGGAGGGATTACGGGAGCAAAAATACATCTTTCGGTAAACCAAAAACCTCAGTCAATAGTATTTTAACATTATTCAATGTATTAGGGATAATATCTTTGTCAAACGAAGCTCTTTTTGCCTGAAGGTTCAGTACTAATGCTACCTTAATTCTCTTTTGAACACAGGTAGCTCAGCACACTCATCCACAATAGCTGACAAACCATGCCTTTGTTTCAGCCCTTAATTTCTTTCACCAGCTGCTGCTGTGCATGTTAGAGGGAATGTGTGAGGACGGACAAACAGACTGGAAAACTGGTTTGGGAAGATACGTTGAGACAGCAGCTGGATTTTAAGGGCTTGCCTGTACCAGGCCAAAAGGTGTAGCAGAGAAACACATGGTTTCAAAAGTGATGCGATCCTCTCTCAGATCATTGTATGGTACACAAGAAAGCCTCAAAGCTGTCTGCAGAGGTCATCTGTACCAAAATGCTATGAGGGTACAGCTGCTGAACCTTCTCCCTCTGTGTCCTTGTCCTTGCTCAGTCCACAATTTCAAGCCTTTTTGTGTGCAGTAGTTTCATGTAATGAATCCAGCTGTCCCAGGCATTCAGCATCCTTTCCTCAGCTTCCTAACTCTCCCTCAGTGGGTAGCAGAGAGACTTTATGGCCTGGAATTGAAAGTAAATAAAGAATGTTTATGAATGTTTCCCCACAGGAACTCTCTCTAACTCTTCAGTTGTTGACACCCAACAAGACGCAACTGCAACAGCCACCACTTTGTTCAGAGCACACCAGGTGAATAAGATCTTACAATGTCCACCTAGAAGGTAAGGAAGGAATTGTCATAGGGCCAGTCCCCTGAATGCCTGGAGCAACAGGGTGACAAGCTTGGAGATTTGAGTGAGGCATTGCTTCATCCTTATATGTCCCTATCACATTGTGATATAGTTATACTATAGTCACATATTATTTTTCAGGAGGATTCTTCACTCATTCCAGTCTCCAAAAAGGGCAAGAAGGAGGACCCAAGCAACTATAGGCCAGTCAGCCTCACTTCTGTCCATGGAAAGATGATGGAACAGCTTGTTCTGGATGCTATCTCCAAGCAATTGAAAGAGAAGAAGGTCATGAGGAGTAGTCAGCATGGATTCACCAAGGGGAGATCATGCTCGACCAATCTCATAGCCTTCTATGATCTCATCACCAGCTGGGTAGATGGAGGGAGAGCAGTGGATGTCATCTACCTTGACTTCAACAAGGCTTTTGATACTGTCTCCCATGACATCCTGATAGCAAAGCTGAGAGAGCGTGGGATAGATGAGTGGACAGTGAGGTGGGTTGAGAACTGGCTATTGGACTGAGCTCAGAGGGTGGTGATCAGTGGAGCAGAGTCTGGCTGGAGACCTGTGACTAGTGGTGTTCCCCAGGGCTCAGTGTTGGGTCCAGTCCTGCTTAATATCTTCATTAACGACCTTGATGAGGGAATAGCATTCACCCTCAGCAAGTACCCGATGATACAAAGCTGGGAGGAGTGGCTGACACGCAGGAACACTGCGCTGCCATCCAGCGAGACCTGGACAGGCTGGAGAGCTGGGCAGGGAGAAACATAATGAAGTGTGGAGTCTTGCACCTGGGAAGGAATAACGGCTTGGATCAATACAGGCTGGGGGATGGCCTGCTGGAGAAGAGCTCAGTGGAGAAGGACCTGGGGGTCCTGATGGATGACAGGTTGGCCATGAGCCAGCAGTGTGCCCTGGGGGCTAAGAGAGCCAATGGGATCCTAGGGTGCATCAGGAGGAGTGTGGCCAGCAGGTCAAAGGAGGTGATCCTCCCCCTCTACTCTGCCCTGGTCAGGCCTCACCTGGAGTATTGTGTCCAGTTCTGGGCTCCCTGGTATAAAAAGGACAGGGACCTCCTGGAGAGAGTCCAGAGAAGGGCTACGAAGATGATTAAGGGCCTGGAACATCTCCCCTATGAGGAAAGGCTGAGAAGATTGGGACTGTTCAGCCTTGAGAAGAGAAGACTAAGGGGGGACCTAATTAATGTTTATAAATATCTTAAGTATGGGATGCAGGGGGAAATGGCCAGCCCCTTTTCAGTGGTCTGTGGGGACAGGACAAGGGGCAATGGCTGCAAGTTGGAGCACAGGAAGTTCCGCACCAACACGCAGAAGAACTTTTTCCCAGTGAGGGTGACAGAGCCCTGGGACAGGCTGCCCAGGGGGTGGTGGAGTCTCCTTCTCTGGAGATATTCAAGACCCGTCTGGATGCCTCTCTGTGCAATATGAGCTAGGGAGCTGCTTTGGCAGGGAGGTTGGACCCGATGATCTCTCGAGGTCCCTTCCAACCCCTAAGATTCTATGATTCTACGATTCAACGATTCACTGCACAGGTCAAATCACCACAAGTAATACTTTTCCAACCTTAGATCAAATACTCTAATGGCTTGCAAAACACTAAGAACCCAAGAAAAAACATGAAAAAACCCACTATATATATACACCCTGCCACCCTGTGCACAAAAAAAACATTTAATTGGACTTCCCACAGACTTTGGTGGCTCAGCCACATCCCTGGGCAGCCTGTTCCAATGCCTGACATGAATTTTCTTTCTCACTTCCTCTTCCATAGTCATCCATTTCTTCTGCATAGTCTGAATGCTAGTATACCTCCCTTAAAAAAAGTAGGAATGTCACAAGAGAGGCTTCAAAGTACCAAGCCACAATCTCTGTGCTGGATCCAAGATGAAATCATCACATTCAGTGGATTATACCAGCACATTTTTACATCCAATAGGCTTTAGATCTTTTTGCTGTGATCGACCTTTTCACACCAACAAGGAGGGGCTGGTAAAGGATGTGAACCTCAAGGGCAGCCTTGCTTGCAGTGACCATGAAATGCTGGAGTTCATGACCCTCAGGACAGCAAGAAGGTTGCACAGCAAACTCGCTAAACTCAACTTTGGCCTCCTCAGGAACCTGCCTGGGAGAATACCATGGGACAAAGCCCTGGAGGGAGGAGAAGCCCAAGATAGCTGGCCTCGAGGTACTCAAGGATCTCCACCTCCAAACTCAGGAGCAGTAGTACCCAAAAAAGAAAAAGTCAGGGGAAAATGCCCAGAGGCCTGCGTGAATGAACAAGGAGCTCCTGGACAAACTCAAATGCAAAAAAGAAGCCCACAGAGAGTGGAAGCAAGAGCAGGCAGCCTGCAAAGAATACAGAGAAACTGCGCGGCCGAGGATCAGGTTAGAAAAGGTAAAGCCCTCATAGAGTAACATGTACCCAGGGACATCAAGGGCAACAAGGAAAGTTTCTCTAATTATGTCAGGGATGAAAGGAAGATGAGGGAAAATGTAGGTCCCTCAAGAAGGAAATGGGAGGCCTTGTTACCCACGATATGGGGAAAGCTGAGGTACTCAACAATTTTTTTGCCTCAGTCTTCAGCTGCAAGTGCTCCAGTCACACTGCCCAGGACACAGAAGACAATAGTAGGGGCTGGGAGAATGAAGAACCTCCCCCTGTAGAGGAGAGGTTTCAAGACAATCTAAGGAACCTGAAGGTACACACGTACATGGGACCTGATGGGTTGCATCCACAGGTCCTGAGGCAACTGGTGGATGAAGTGGCTAAGCCACTCTCCATCATATTTGAGAAGTTGTGGCAGTCTGGTGAAGTTCCCACTGACTGGAAAAGGGGAAACAGGACCTCCATTTTTAAAAAGAAAAAAAGGGAGACAAGATCGTGGAGCAGATTCTCCTGGAAACTGTGCTCATGCATGTGGAAATTACAGAGGTGATTGGTGACAACTAAGGGCAAATTTGGGGCCTAACAAATTCCATGGCATTCTATGATGGTGTAACAACATTGCTTGATAAAGGAAGCGTTGACGGATTACATCTACCTGGACTTGTGCAAAGTATTTGACACTGTCCTGCATAACATCCTTGTCTCTAAGTTGGAGCAACATGGATTTGACAGATGGACCACTTGGTGGATAAGGAATTGCTTGGATGGTCTCACTCAAAGAGTTGTGGTCAACAGCTCAATGTCCAAATCAAGACCAGTGATGAGTGGTGTCCCTCAGGGGTCAGTACTGGGACCAACACTATTTAACATCTTTGTCAGAGATGTGGACAGTGGGATTTAGTGCACTCTCAGATAGTTTGCCAACAACACCAAGTTGCATGGTGTGGTTGATAGATACCCTGGAAGGAAGGGCTGCCATCCAGAGGCTTGAGAACCTCATGAAGTTCAACAAGGCCAAATGCAAAGTCCTACACATAGTTTGGATCAATTCCAAGCACAACTACAGGCTGGGCAGAGAACAGGGTGAGAGTAGTCATGCTGAAAAGGACTTGGAGGAAAGCTAACTGTACCCTGGGTTGCATCAAAAGAAGCATGACCAGCAGGTCAAGAGAGGGGATTCTGCCCCTCTGCTCTGGTGAGATCCCACCTGGAGTACTGCATCCAGCTTTGGGGTCCCCAGTACAAGAAAGATATTGAGCTGCTGGAGACAGCCCAGAGGACGACCACAAAGATGATCAGAGGGCCAGAGCACCTCTCCTATGAAGACAGGCTTGAGAGCGTTGGGCTCATTCAGCCTGGAGAAGAGAAGGCTCTGGGGACAGACTTCCAGTACCTGAAGCGGCCTACAGAAAAGATGGAGAGGGACATTTTATGAGGGAGTGTAGTGATAGGACAAGGCATAATGGCTTTAAACTAAAAGAGGGGAGATTTAGACATTAGGAAAAAATTCTTCACCCTGAGGGTGGTGAGGCCCTGGCACAGGTTGCCCAGAGAAGCTGTGGCTGCCCCCTCCCTGGCAGTGTTCAAGGCCAGGTTGGATGGGGCTTTGGGCAACCTGGTCTAGTGGAGGGTGGAGCCCATGGCAGTGGAGTTGGAACTAGATGAGCTCTGCAGTCCCTTCCAACCCAAACCAGCCTGTGATTCTGTGATTCTATGATAATAAACATGTTTCAGGCTCAAAATATATTTCAATCTTCCAGAATCTTGAAATGCTGTGATTAAGCTTCTTGCCTCCTGGCCATCTTAAATAAAAGCTTGGAGAACCACTTCAACAATTAACAACATAGACTTAAGAATCCTATAAAAATTTTTTTTCAATTACTAAAATGATTTAAATAAAGTTAAGCATGAGGTTTTTGATATAAATATTTATGACCCAACAGTTTTTGTTGATCCATGTCTAAAAACAGGAGTACAAGCATGCCCATAGATAGGACACGCATGCTTGTGTTAATCTAACATTCTTCTAGGAGGAAGCATCAAAAGTGAGTAACATGCACAAGCATTTGCTTTGGTAGAAAAGGAAAAAATCTCTCCTTTAAACCATAAAAAGACAGGTTTATCTAGGCTCTTAGCACTAGTAAACTAAGGATTTTGTAAATTTAATTCAAGAACTGTCGTAAAAGACTTATTCCCAATAAGCTAAGTAGCTAAATAGACAACTTAAAAAGCCAGCATATGTCAACACACCATAGTGAGATACATTGCATTGATTTATACCTTTTATTTCTGTATTACTAGATAAAGTGGAACATTAAAAAGCATTCCCCCATTTCTATTGCCAATGAAATCGTTTAACAGAATTTATAAAACGTTTGAAATATTTCTTTTAGTAACTGTTATCTGTTATTGTTCATGCACACCCTAGGAAGTTTTATGAGAGTTTCATGCCTGAGTGTTTTTTGGAGGGACATAGTTATTATTCTATTATTTATGTATAATGTAAGTTCAGAAGGAATAGAAAATAATGAATCTGGAATAATGACCTGTTTAATGGCTGATAAAACAGATTCTGGAGCAGTTTCCGTCTAAGATTACCTTAACATTTTTTATTCTGATTAGGAAAAAAAAAAAGATGTAAACTGTAATAATCTTTGTGTAAAGAATTTGTTCTCAAACCGGCAGATAAGGAGGAGGAGAAGGTCCCCCCCTTACTCCTTGTATCTTTTTTACGTCTTCTGTTTACCTTTGTACTGCCATGGGCCTGGGAGGGACAGTTTAAGATATTTGCATGTACTGAATGAAAGAGAAAAAAGAAAAGAATAGAGAAGGCGCCTCCAGTCTGCAGAGCCAGCCTGACTTGGTTAGCAAGACAAAAGCTAGAGCTCACCTAAAGGATGTCTGGGGGGAAGGGAGGGGGGCCTCAAACATGTCAGTTTAAGCTGGCGGGCGGTGCCATCCCTGTAAAAATATATAAGCCAGGGACTGGAACTGTACGGTGCGGCCGTTGGTGGAGCAGGAGTCTCCCCGGCCGTTTATCGCTTGCTTAAATAAATTCGATTTGGAAACTAATTTAGAGTGAACAATTTGTCACCGTCGTTTATAACATAAGATAATGCTGAAAGGTAGATACTTAGAAATATATTTTAACTTATTCTTATATGCTTGATGGCAGAAACAGCTATGTACTTTTCAATTTCTGTATTTCTAACAAAAACGATCTCATTTAACCTTTTACTGCCACATCTCTCAGAAACACCAGTAAATAGTTAACTAGTCAACTAAAAGAATTCAACAGACTATTGTATGTTTAAAAACTCAGTAGTTATTAAAAAATCTAAAAATGCATGCATTTAGGATATAGGTTATTCCAATAACTGAACATTTAAAAGGTGTGTGAAAACAAGCCAGGTCGATTTCTAGGTTCCTTGTAATGACTCCAGCTAGGCCCTCCTCACTCCTTTCTCCAACACCCTCCCTTGAGGGCTGCATTTCTCTGGTGCTCCACATTGCAACTGGGTTGCATGGTCTTGCAGAGCAGCGACATCACTGTGCAAGCTTGTGGTGGCTGAGCCCTGGCTAAAGGCCAGACGCCCACCAAAATCAGTCTATTACTCCCCTTCTTAGTTGGACAGGGGAGAAAAAAACATATTAAGTGGCTCAAGAGTCAAAATCGTTAACGATGCGGGCAAAACAGACTCAACACAGAGTGCAGAAGAGAAAATTATCTAATTTATTACACTACACTTAAGAGAAAACAGTGAAAAAAAAAGTCAGGAGTGCAACCAACAATCTTAAAACAAATGCAACCAGGCAAACACTTCTCCCCCCTTCTTTGCTCCTGGTCGCAGCCCAGGAGGGGCAGGGACTGGGGAAAATGGGGGTCTCAGTAACACCTTCCCCCACCCCTCCATTCTAAAGCAGACTTCCCTTTTAGCCATGATTTTGCTCCCTTCTTCCCCTCTCCTGCTCGTAGCACAGGACAGGGGGGCAGGGACTAGGAGATGGGGGCTTCGGTCAGTCCCTTGCAAGATGGTTTCCTTCTCGGCTGGGATGGGGGCATCCATTCCACACAGCCTCCCCCTGCTGCACCGTAGGATCTCACCTACAAGAGACAGTCCTCCACGAACTTTCTCCAAGGCAAATCTCTTCCCGCCGGGCTTCATCTCTGCTCTGGCAGGCAGCAACAAATCACAGTGTCTCTCAGTCCCAGTCCTCCACGGGGCTACAGGCCTCCCCCAGCAAACCTGTTTGGCTCATCTCTGTAGGTCGCTTGTGCTGGCAGGGGCTCATCACAACGTAAGTCACGGCATCTTCTCTATGTCTCCACCGGCTCCATCCAGCGTGAAGCCTCTCCACGGGTTACAGGTGGGGTCTCGGCCTTTTCCATGGGTTTCCAATGGGCTTCTCCACGAGTTGCAGGGGCATCTCTCCCTCTCTGGCACCTGGGCGCCTCTTCCCCCAGCCTTCCCGGCCTTTTGTGTCTGTCAACAGCTTACATTTATATGCAAATATATATCACAATGCCCTTAACGGGCCAACATTGCGGTCTTCCTGGCACTCTCTTCTCTGGTGGCAAAATGCAGCTACTTCCGAGTCTTTTTCTCCTATATGTGATTCTCAGAGGCGCTATCAGCAGGCTGGCAGAAGATTCCAGCAGCCATTTTCTGCAGCCTCTGGCCCCTCTCTCTCAGCACCCAACTATGCACAACTGTGACAATGCTCCAGCAGAGATGGGGCTCGTGCCTCCAGGTATGCTCCTGGTGCCTGGTTCGAGGCATCTAATCTGTCTGTGCAAAGCATCCAGATTACAATAGCAGGAGGCACTTGGTCTCTCTTCCCATTGCTACTCCTGGGGTATACTGGGCTGACCCCAGAGATATCCCCCAAGCTGCAGTTGCTGCAATGGGCCAGTGAGGTGAGAAGCCCTGCCTCACTCCAGGGCTGCACTTATACATCAACAGAGGCACAACTGTGGAGCCGTTGCACAGGACAGAAGTAGGGGTAGGGGTTCCTGCAGGATATTTGAAAGGATGAGGACAGTGAAGCCAGTGATGTATACAGTGGCTGCAGTTATGAGGGCCATAAATGTATCTAATATAGGATGATTTTGTAGCAATTTGATCGCCTTCAAAACCTTTTGGGTAGCATTTTTTTTTTTACCTGCTGCTCTCAAGATCAGTGGTGGCATCCAGAAGGTGTATCCCAAGCCCTCCCTCTTCTGGAAGAACTGCAGGAGAATTGTTTCACTGTTTTTGCCCTTGAGGACTATCGTTGGCTCATCAGGCAGCCCTACCGCACATACGGTGAGACTCCAGCTGCTGCGGTGAATGTACTTCCCATGTTCACTGCTTTGGTCCAGAGGGACAGCACAGACAGAGAATCACAGGTATTTACATGAACCTTAGCAAAGTTTTCCAATGAAGTGTGGACTTGGTGTAATGACTACACACTGTTTGGTGACTTAACTCGAGAGATACAGCTCTTCTTCAAAAAGTAATTGGAAAATAAAAACATTTAGAGAGTAAGTCCACTTGGCTAGATGGCATTTAGCTGACGCTCCTCTCATTGTAAACAGGCTCCAGGGCAAAGTTGTTTCCCAAGCAGAAATCCCTAATAAAAACAGGCATCTTGTTGCTACAGCGGGCAGGAGAAAAGGAGGTCACAACAGTCCTGGAGCTGGTGGTATTCACACCACCACAGCAGGCTGATCTACCTCTGCCCTGTCCCTGTGATGTCCCTGCTCACTGTCTGCAAAGCACGCAAGAAATCAGTGGCAAAAAAGTACATAATTGTGGTCACATAAACACATAAACACTTTCACTCACAGTACTGCTCTCATTATCTGGCCATTGCAGGCAGCTACAGTTGAGACAGGAGAGACATTACAGGATCCTGTCTGCCTGGTGTGCTCATGGTCCACTCTGCCCAGGAATGACTTCCAGATGTTAGAGCGCTGTGAATATGCCTCCAGCCCACAGTCCTGACCTCTGATCGATCACACTGGACAATACTGGTACCGAGCGGGGGAAGCGGTGGCTCATTCACCCCCGAGGATGTCAGTAGGCTTCATCAGGGCAATGAAAAAAGCTCTACAGGGATTCCAGTTGTGGAACAAGTCTATTTCTGCTGCAGGAGAAAGGTTTCTTATAATTAGAAAAATTAACCAAAAAAACCCCACGAAAAAATCCCCACAAACCACATCAAAAGACTCTGGAGTTTAGAAAGGTGTGTGCGATCTATCTTGAAGCCCTTATATGCTATCTGTTTTACACAAGTGGCTTTCTGGAAGAAACTACTCTTAAAGGGTTAAGTGTGAAGGAAAGCTAATATTTGCATCTTTTTTGTGTGTTGGCTTGCTTCTTCATTATGCTCCAGTCGGCAGAGATATAAGAGTCTACATGGACATTTTGATTTTACATGGCATGGCTCAGGTTACCTAGGCTGCATGTAGTCAAAGCAATGCTGAAATAATCAGTACTTGAACTATGAAATAATCGTTTCTGTGTGTAGACAGTTCCTGTTAAGAATGATATAGGATTTTTGGTAGAAATTACATTCTTGAGGGGGTGCTTTTGGGGGGGTTGTTTTGGGGTTTTTTTGTAACAACTTTTTTAACACTAACACCTAGAATAAAGACTGGAGTGAATTTTCTGTGTGACTGCTGTATTTCAACTGCATGTTAAGGTTCTGCCTACTGAAGGAAATAATTTATTCTTCCAGTGACAATCTCTTTGCACCTCTTCAGCTTTTTGAGCACATCTATACAACTGAATCTACTTCTTTATTAATTTTTCTCCTGCAAAGCCAGAAATGTCTCACTCCTTTTTTCTTCTATGTAAACTGTATACAAAACTTTCCTTTTTTTTTTTCCTTGCCCCGATGGAAAGTCCTGACATAATTTCAAACCTTTTCTCTGCAATACTAGAATGTGTAAAGATATACAGATTCCCCTTTCAATTCATACCTTCAGTGATGTTTTGAATGGATTTATACTTTCTGTTTTTTCCCTCCTGGCAAGCACTTTTTATTCATTTACTGTAATATTTATGTATTTGTAGGGATATGAACCCATCTGCTGCAAAGTATCTGTCACATTGCAGCCCACACCTCTGCTGACTGGCAAGAAGTATGCAGCTCTACACTCAAGGGTCAAGCTCTTTATGGCAAATGCATACTTATTTTGAAACTAAAACCAAATCTTAAAGGTATTTAGCAACTTAATGTTGTAAATTGGACAGCCTTTTTGATTTTTTTCAAAAGCACAAAGGCATAAATCTCACACTAGATTATTATCTAATAATAATTACATTATAAATTTGTTGCTTAGGCTTTTTTTTTCTCCTTAGAAAATTACTTACAAACCAGTCCTGCCTTTCTCTGAATGTATTACTAATAACTATGCACCAAATACTTCGGCAAAATCATGCTCGTGCTTCAAGCTATTTGGAAAATGTTAATTTAATGGGATCCCTGCTTGTTACTCATGTGGGCAGCCCGTCACCTAAATCACATGTTGTTATTTCTGCCCTCTCACTGGCCTGCCTCAATGTTGTCACCAGGAGAACGGTGGGCACCAAAGGCAGTAAGCATCAAAGCCTCAATGATTATGCTGCTGATAGGAATTTGAGGACAGCAGTTACTCCTGCTAAAATTTACTAAACTTCTAGTTGATCTCAGTATGTTTGCGGCTTCCATGTCGTGGCATCAAACATACCCCTTGTCACCATAAATCACAGCTACCACATGCTTATCCACAGGAGTGTTTGCCAGACACTTTTCTTTTACTGCTGGTGGCTTCACCTGACTGATGGTCCAATAAAATCTTCATTGACAAATCTGGACACCTGAAATCAGTGCCTTATCCTGTGCTTTGGAACAGAAAGAAATATTTAGATGCCTGTGTATACACTTAGGGGCATAATGACAGACTTATGAGCCTCCCAGTAATTCACTGCTGACGACTTAGCTCTCTGTGTGTGCTGAATGGACATATATGTCAATTAATTCATTTTTATTACCAGATTTAAGTTTAAGTTGTGGTCATTTCTTACTTCTTGAAATTTCCCAAGATAATAAAAAATGAACTAACACGCAGGTAGCAGTTAGGCCCAAAGCAGTGTTGACACTTTGTGGTAAGAAAGGTAAATATTTACTTCATGAAGGACCTGTCAAGCTCAGAATTTCTGTGAAAACATGAGATTTTAGTGAAGCAAGCAACAGGCTCTCTTTCACAAAAATAGCATTCTGTTAACACCGGGTTTTCATGGGCACTTTTTGCCAGAATTGCAGCATTCTATTTTACGGAGAAAAAGAGCACTTTTAAAGAAGTGCAGATTGGAAGATGTCTGTTCTGTGGTTTTTCCAAAGGCTGTATCTATTTTTCAAGTGTTCCAGGCTTGGTGCATCATTAAGATAACGAGTGCCTAGCTTCCCCAGCATCTCTCTCTTTCCCTGCCTCCTCTGGCACCGTATCTCCCTGGAAAAACATCTGAAGCCTTGTTCCCCTGGGTAAGGAAAAGAGGTGCTGCTCTTTTTACTCTTGGCCACTGTGAACAGACATGGGATTTTGCACCCTCCTGCTTTTTTCACTCTTGACAGACATTTGGGAGCTGAGGAGGGATTTGTTTTGGGACCTGTTACGCTTGATGACTTTCACCCTCCAGCCGCAGAATGACAGAGCTCCCTTACACCAAGGAATAAATTTGGGCATATGGGCTTGATGAAGTGAAGAAAATACGGATTCCTGGTTTCCTACCAATTTGCAATTGTCTGGGTAAACATGTCCTCTTTCTGACAGAGCAACATCACTTACAGAGAAAGTCAAGGGCAGCCGCACAGAGGTAAAACAGAGCCATTAAGTAAGCCAAGGGAGTGCAGGGGAACTTCACTGGTGCATATTCTTAAATTCCTTTTTAAAATGTTATTTTTTAGTTCTTTAAAATTATGAGGCAGACCAGCTCTACAGATCGGTCAGTTCAGAGTCTCTCTGTAAATCAGGTCCTTTGTGACCACAGCACAGAAACCTCACTTCAGCCTAATTCAACAGTGGAGAGTTTGGCAAGTGCAGTTGCAGCCTGTTTGCCAAGGGTCTGTGGTCCTCATCAAATCAATCACCACCACTGCTGGCAACACGAAGGCACTCCTGCTTAAAAGAGGGCTGTGTCTGAAGAGCCCGGGGTCTGGATTGTATTTTTAACCCAACCAAGACTGGTCAAGCAGGAAGCAGTGGAATGGAGCGGTGTGGCTCGCCACCGTTGCAGTGACTTCTGCTGTGGTTTGGGGATGTAAAGAAGGCTTTGCTCTCTCGCCCTCACCGGCCCACATCACAGGCTCCAATGTTACCACTAGGTAAGGACAGGAAACATTCTGATGATGCAGTGCATCTGCGGTGAGAGCAGAAAGGGAAAAAGAAACTCCGAAGTTCTGTGTCTCCCGGTACTGGTGCAGACCTCCGCTGTCTTCCCCACTCCTCACCAGCCCTGGGGAATGAAGCCGTTCTGTCCCTGTGAAGCAATGCTTTTGCCAGGAAGGCTGCGCACGTCCACAAGATACATCTGTGCAAGCAGAGGTGTGAATTTCACACTGTACCAGCCACCTAGAGGTACGAGGCTTACGAGCTTGCCAGGCTCACGGCAAACATGAGGTACATGTTCCCTTTTTGCCCAAGGAGCAAAACACCCCAAACCACAGAAGGGTAAGAGGGGCAGCAGGAGGCACAGTGGGCTGCGGCGTCCCTCAGCCTGCGGACTGAGTGTGGAGTACCCTAGCAAGCTGGCTATATTTATGCACTAACATTAGATCCCTTTGATGTGGCTGCACACTGCATTGTAAAGCACAGCACAGCAGGAAAAAAGCCAGGCAACCAGCAGTGCACCTAGAAAAGGTTTGGTTCCATTTTCCTGGCTTTTCGTTACCTGCCTCGGTTCCAATTAGATGATCTCTATAGCTACTGGCTTTGTTCCATACCATACTACTGAGCTGCTCTCTAGAGATATTTGTCTCCAAACCTCAAGTTATTTCCTTTAAATTTAACCTAAATTAAGGAGGCGGAAGAGGGAAATGTGAGTGGTGGTCTCTTAGCAAAAAGACTGTCCATGTTCCCAAGAGGTCCTTTTTAATTAAAAGGCAACGGTTCTGTGGAGGAGAGCAGAGGTGCATGACAAAAGCCCTTTCCAAAGCCAGTACCTCATTTCTTTTGCCTTTATGCCTCTGCAATTCTACAACAGCCTCTGTTGCATGCTAACTGCCCTGGCTGTAACATCTGCATTGTGGGTTTAGTTCTTTTCCTCTGAAGCCTGGGTTTTGGAGACTGACCAGGACAGCTAAAAAGGACAAAACAACTCAGGAATACAATTTCACAGAACTCTTGGCAGAAGGTGAGCACAGCCCTGCCAGGTTCCTTGCAGGCTGGGCACATACAGCAGATACAGGAGGAGCTCAGAAAGACAACCAGCTCCTGCCTTTCAGCCCCGCACAAAGGCACCCCTGGGCTTCTACTAGGCTTTCCACCCACAGGCTTAACCCTACGTGCTGGCTCAAGAGCAGTCAGTGAGGGCTCCCCACCTTCCCTGCCAAAGAACCAGGAGGCAAATGGGAAGGAAGGAAAGCAAGGGGAAGATGGAAAGGGAAGGCGGGAAGGCAAGCAGGCAGGCAGGCAGGCAGGCAGGCAGGGAGGCAGGCAGGCAGGCAGGAAGGCAGGCAGGCAGGCAGGCAGGCAGGAAGGCAGGCAGGAAGGCAGGCAGGCAGGCAGGCAGGCAGGCAGGCAGGAAGGCAGGCAGGCAGGCAGGCAGGCAGGCAGGCAGGAAGGAAGGAAGGAAGGAAGGAAGGAAGGAAGGAAGGAAGGAAGGAAGGAAGGAAGGAAGGAAGGAAGGAAGGAAGGAAGGAAGGAAGGAAGGAAGGAAGGAGGGAGGGAGGGAGGGAGGGAGAGAGGGAGGGAGGGAGGAAGGAAGGCAGGTTCTTCCTGTCTTCCCTCCTGCTTCCCACAGCCTTGTTTTGTCATCTGTGTGGTAAATACAGGCCCCGAGAGATCAGCAATTTGCAATGTACATCTACTTAAATTGCTCTTGTCATCTACAGACCTCCTTCTCTGGTTTCATATGTACATACACATCTCCATATTTTGGCTATGTATTTTCACCCTGCTTTAATTCTGCCCCACAGTACAAACATTTACCATGTAAATGTATTAAAACCACAATTTGCACTGCCCAATGCACACTGTGAAAATTTCTCCCTCCCTAGCATGTTTTAAGGTCACTTCCATCAGTTCAAACACTGATTATTCATTATATCAAGTATCCAAGCTGCTAGCTGATGACAGCTAGGAAACCATAAGCTGCCTTGAGGCTTGTCTTCCTATCAGCTTCTGCAGCTGGGCTACGTGGGATTTTTTTTTTACATTTTTTTTCTACCATTGAAACTATTAGGTTGCTGCAGTTTGTTTGGTTTCAGCTTACCATAATTGCTGCCATTTCCACGGCTGATTTGGGCTATGTTTGAAGTTGACGTACAATACCAAGTGTGCTGCATGTGTAGCTGCTCTCCATGTGTCAAGAAATTAGAGAGGGAGAGTGTGTGTATACGTGCGTGTGTGCATATAATAAACATCTGCCATGTAGCTGTCTTCTACTTACTCATGTCTCTGAGGGGTTTACTCTACCAAAGGCAACTGAGTGTCTTAACTGCTCTCACAGTGATAATCATTCAGGTTCTTGCTACTGGGGAGATTAATTTTGGTTGGTTGGGAGCAGACAGCACAGGCAGGGGAGAAACAAGATGACTAGAACAGGGTATTTAATGTATATGCAGTTACAGGCCACATGACCCAAAGACATTGAACATGGAGGTGCATGTGGATGTGAAGACATCAGAGCAACATTCGTTCGTGGTCCTGGAGCTCTCACCCCTCCTTGAGGCACTGTAATTCAGCGCAGTCCCAGAGCTGCCCTGGCCACAGGCACCAAGGCCACCTCTTCCTTATGGCCTGAGGATCTGGAGGGAATCCTGGCCCACTGAAGGAAAGGCAACAGCTGGCATGGGTGGGAGACAGGGTGGTTCTTCACTGGAACTGCTAGCATGGGACCTCAGGACAATGGGATAAAGACCTGTCTCGGGTGAATCGCATGTGTCTAGCTCTCCATCTGTAACTGAAGGATAAGAAAGCTGCTGCCCACCACATTATGCCACATTTGTGGTGCAATCTCTGGAGGAGGAACCCTTTCTAACATATCTGGAGGCATTTCCCAGTGTGAGGGTAAAAAGGCGCTGATTGAGACTGTGTTACATGAGCACCAGAAGAGTACCTGACAAGGAGAATAGTGAAACATGCTGCAGTATGTTTTCATTAATAGAAATAAAATTAGGGTGGGTTAGATATCTTTCACTAATAAAAATTTTTAGAGTCTTTCTCTGAGTCTTACCTTCCCTATGCTGGCAATCAGACTTAGTCCCTCTGAATCTTCAGAAAGAGAGCCAAAGAGAATGGAGGAAGCCAGGGGCTTTTTTTAAACCATATGAGGACCAGAAGAGTAGGAAAGAGTGCTCATGGGTGGGAGGACGTCTCTTGACAATGAATCTCATTCTTTTTTCAGACTGGGAGGCACAGTAGCATATCATGCAGCAAGAATAAACATAACTGGATCAGAGATAAGAGCAAGAAGTGTAGAAACATGATACATTGGACTAACTGTAGTGGGTGGACTGGAGGTCATTTCCCATGTGTGCCTAAAAGCCCTGACCATGATAGTAATGGGATGCACACAGCCACATTTTTCTTCACACCCTGGTTTTCCTTGATGGGAAAAACCAGCTATTTCATTGCACATAACATCCAGAGGTGGATACCACATGGAAAACAGGGGTCCTGCTATCCCTGTGTCACTGGTGGATGTGCTGAGTGTGAATTCTTATGGCTGGCACACCCCTAGCCTCACAAGGTGCACAAGGGTAGGACTTCTGGAGGTGAACATGGCAAGCAGAAGACCCATTTACATTGACAGCAGCTATACTTCAGTCTTCCCTGTGAGCTTAAAATCCCTCAGGCTCAGAGTACAAGGCCCTGACATATCTCCTGGGTGTGTGCTGAACTAGCCTACACCCTGCCTCCAGCCCTGGCCAGGAGAACGTGCCAGCAGAGAAGTCTAGGAACAAGACATGAGTACAAGAAACAAGTGAATACACCTCTGAGCCCCAGACCTGGGCACTTGAGCAACCATGGCCAAAGATCTGTGCCCTTGCTATGGCTCAGGCAGCAGGATGTTGGAGGCGGAACCCTAACTCTGACTCACAAGTTAGTTACTTAGCCTTACTTTGTCCTTTCTTTTGGATAATTGGGATAACTGGACTTGAGTCAAGTGTAGGCTTTGGTGTCACAGATTCACAGATTGGTAGGGGTTAGAAGAGACCTCTGGAGATCATCTAGTCCAACCTCCCTGCCAGAGCAGGATCACCTAGAGCAGGTTGCACAGGATTGCATCCAGACAGGTCTTGAGTATCTCCAGAGAAGGAGACTCCACAACTACTCCGGGCAGCCTGTTCCTTACGCTTACAGTAAAGAAGTGTTTTATCATATGGAGATGCAACTCCCTGTGTTCTTGCCCCTCATCCTGCCACTAGGAGTCTGCCCCCTTCCTCTAGACACCCACCCTTCAGGTATTTATAAGTGTTGATGAGATCCCCTCAATCTTCTTCTCTAGGCTAAACAGAACCAGCTTTCTTGGCCTTTCCTCATATGGAAGATGCTCAAGTCCTCCAATCACCTCAGTAACCCTTAGGTGGACTCTCTCCAGTAGTTCCCTGTCTTTCTTGAACTGGGAAGCCCAGAACTGGACACAGCACTCTAGGTGTGGCCTCACCAGGACAGAGTAGAGGGGGAGGAGAACCACACCCTTCTTAATGCACCCCAGGATACCATTGGCCTTCTTGGCCATGAGGACACATTGATGGTTCATGAAGAGCTTGTTGTCCATGAGGACTCCATGTTCTCCACAGAGCTGCTCTCTAGCAGGTCAACCCATAACCTGTACTGGTGCCTGGAGTTATTCCTCCCTTGGTACCCTACACTTGCCCTGGTTCCTCTCCACCCAACTCTCCAGCGTGTCCAGGTCTTGTTGCATGGCTGCACAGCCTTCTGGTGTATTGGTCACCTCTCCCAGCTTGGTATTATCAGCAGACTTGCTGAGGATACACTGTCTGCTCATCCAGGTCATTGATAGACATGTTAAATAAGACCAGACCTTACACTAACCTCTGGGGCACACCACCAGATACAGGCCTCCAGCTAGACTCTGCACCACTTACCACAACCCTCTGGGCTCTGCCATTCAGCCAGTTCTCAACTCATCTCTCTGTCCATTAATCTAACCCACAATTCCTAAACTTACTAATGACGAAGTTGTGAGATCTGTAAGTTAAATCCACGTGGAGGCTGAACATTAGTGTGTGTCACCGTGTACCCGCAGTACAAGGATGCAAAAAACTCAGTGCCAGGTTTTGGACCAATTCAGATCTCCCAGGTGAATCCACATGCTGTCTCACCTGCCACCACTCACTCACAAGCCTGTGCCTCTGCTCCCACAGAGGCTGACTGATGCCTCCCAGCCCCTTCCTTGCCACCACCCCTTTGGCCCAGTGTCCACTTGCCATCTCCTCCCTGCATGCTGACGCCTGTTCCTCCCCAGCCGCACTGCCTCCTTCCTACACCAGCCAGCCCTGCCCTGGCAGTACCAGCCTGAGACACTGAGATGCACTGCTTACAGCTTGCTTTTGTGTGTGTTTGACACCTGAGCCACGGCTAGGCAGAAGCTAATTGTATGAGCTTACTTTTGTTCCCACCTGTCCTTTTGCTCATGGTCTGAATTTACTGGGTTGGAGAAGCTCCAATGACAGAACTGTGCCCTTGGTGAAGCAAGGACTTGAGCTCAAACTCACAGCATGGGGAAGGGACCAGTGTTCCCCTGTCTGTCTTCCCCACCCCCAAGTCTGACACAGCAGGGACTGTCACCACCTGCCTGCAGGAGACAGGCAGGAGTGTGATCCATTGCTAAGGATGTATTTTTAAAGCTAAGTAATAACATACAGGGAAAGAATTCAATCCCTTACTGTGAGCAGCTTTTGCTGAGCTAAATAGAATAGCAGGTTGCAAAGCCTTTTGTTTTTCAGACCATTTTCACCCATTAGTCCTTCTTCCAGGCTAGCACATTTTTGGAAACACTACAGAGGGGCTGTAGACACTGTATTTGCTGACACTGACCATAATCAGAAGCATTTCACAGAAGCATTTCACAGGCTGGCAGCCGCAGTGCTGACTGTGGAAAAGAGCAGTGAATGAAAAGAAGTTGCAGTAACAAAACCCAAATTTAAAAAAAAGACAAACACACACACACGCATATTTGCAATCATTTTGCCATTCACACAAGGCTCTGCTTTGTGCATCCCTCTATCCCCACTATGTCCTTGCAGAGGTTCCTCTGAGGCCCCTTGCTCAGTACTGAAACCGCAGTTGGGCTCAGGGGTGCACCACCCAAACCCAAACTCGTATGAAAAGTGGGGGTGGGGGATGGAGGGTGGGATGGGATGGGGGGCAGCTTCCAGCCTATCTTGCAGATGACCTGTAACAAGTCAGATTACATTTCCCAACATCACAGAGAAATGGAGATCTCCAGAAATGTGTCATCCAGGGTTTCTCTGATTTTTTGCCATTCCAGTTGCTGGTGGCTGTATGCTCATCCTTGCCCTGGAGTGGACTGCATGGGGCTTGTCCACCGGCAGCACAGCACATGACTCCCAGTAGCCATGGCCAGACGTAGCTGAGCACACCAGCTAGATCTAGTAGGATTGTTATTTTGATTTTCTGTTAAAAGAAAAACAAAAAATAAAAATAACTTAAAGATTTTCTTTGCCAGAGGGAGCTCCTTTCTTTGCCGTAGTGGGAAGTGGTTGCAAAGGTAAATGATGATTAAGGAGACTAAACCAAAGGGGACTTTTTCAAGCCATGAAAAGGTGAAATATTTAAGTATGACCCTGCATCATTTTGTTCCAGAGAGAGCAGAGGATAAGGAATCTGTTCCTCAGATAAATTTATTTCACCGTTTATGACTCTAAAGTTCAGTGGAAGAAAAGAAATAAAGAAATCTGTGTGATGGAGAGAAACAGACTTTGTAAAGTCCTGCATCTGAAGAAGCCAAAAACAACATGTTGAATGGAGCCAGGGCATAAATCATTTTAGCATTGATACAGTTGTTTGAAGGTAATCCTATACCTCTTCCTACATATGCCCATACATTCACAATGGTTTCTTCAAGCAGCAGAACTGAGGTAAAATCCACCCAAGCATTAGGATCTTACAGTAAAAAGGCTGTTTCAAATAACAATCCAAATGAACCATGTCAGAGGGACCTACACATTTTTTGTTGATCAAGTAATGGGGTTTTTTTACAAACATAATGGTTTTTTACATCCACCTTTGTTAAGAAATGAACATAATAGGCCCAAAGGAGTGTAAATAAATATAAGACAGTCTGGAGTTTCATGTTAGGAGCTAAAAGGAAATCTAGGGCTTTCCGCAAGCTGATAACACATGTTAAAACTACAACTGTAACATTAAAATGCAATTTCGTGTTATCTGCAAGTTACATGCTATAGAGAGACCAGTCTGGAGAGGAGAGCTTTGGTGGAACAATAAGGGAGGGGTAACGGCACGCAGTCACTAGCAGAGATTTCAGAAATTAGGATTAGAGAGTAAACCCATGTGGACAACGTGACAGATGTCTGCTACAGACTACCTGGTCATGAGGAGGCAGATGAGACCTTCTTTGGTCAGCTGGAAGAAGCTCTTGTCTGTAAGCCATCATCTTCATGAGGAGCTTCACCATCCCACTAATACTCAAAAGTGTAATGCAGTGGGGCACAAGCAATCCAAAAGTTTTCTGGAGCGTGTTGATGTCAGCTTCCTGGCACAGATGATCCAGGTGCTGATACAAGGAGATGGTCTGCTGAATTTTATACTTATAGGAAGGAAGAGCTGTTTGGGAATGTGAAGGGCAGCAGCACCCCTGGCAACAGCCACCATAAGATGGTCAGGGTGGAGTGCAGGATCACAGAATGGCATGGGTTGGAAGGTACCCCAAGGATCATAGAGCTCCAACCCTCCTGCCACAGGCAGGGCCACCAACCTCCAGGCCTGGATCTACACAAGGTTGCCCAGGGCCCCATCCAACCTGGCCTTGGACACCTCCAGGGCATCCACCACCTCTCCGGGCAGCCTGTTCCAGCACCTCATCACTCTCTCTGTAAAAAACTTCCCCCCAATATCTAATCTAAACCTTCCCTCCTTTAGCTTTAGTTCATTCCCCCTTGTCTTATCATTGTCTACCTTTTTAAAAAGTTGATTCCCGTCCTGTTTCTCTGCTCCCTTCAGGTACTGGAAGGTTGCAATGAGGTCCCCCCACAGCCTTCTCTTGAGCAAAGGGAGCTTCACAAAAAATTGTGGTTAAGTGATGGGTCATGGGATTTAAAAATTCATACAAACACCTGAAGTGATGAATTAGAGATGAAGGTGGTGCCCAGTGACAGGACAATAGGCAATGGATGCAAACTGAAATGCAAAAAATTCCATTTAAAAAAGAGACAGACAAAAAAAAAAAAAAGACCAAAAAATTTTTTGATTCCCTCATGAGAGTGATCAAACATTGGCACAGTTTTTCTAGAGAGGCTGTGACATCTCAGCCTCGGAAATAGCAAAACCCACCTGGAGGAGGCCCCAAGCAGCTTGCTCTGGTGGACTCTAAGCAAGCAGAGGCGGTTGGACAAGACAACCTCCGGAAGTGCCTGCCAGCTTCAGCAGCTCTGTGACTGTAACACATCTAAGGAAACCTTTTCCACAGTAAGACAAGATCTGACTTCCTGGAAATCAGGAGTTACCTTAAGCAGATCAGACGTAAATCACTTGATGTTTCATAAAGAACACAGTTGTGCAGTTTTGCAGGGTAACAGGAAAGCAATCTTTACTCACTAATAACCTCTAATGAATTCCTACAAGATACATGGCAAATTGCTTCTTACCATTCAGAACTGTAAATATGCAAAACAATAATGTTGTTATCATGGCAGAATGGTTAGAAATTACTGATGGAGGAGATCCCCTAATGTCTCCTCTCCCATTTATATCGGATTGCATATTCTCCCCTGAGTACAACCTACTGGCATAGACTAGGCTGTGGAAAAGAATGTATTTTTAGTATAAATGACTGAACATTAATAGAGTTGAGAGTTTCTGAATTCAGCATGAAAACACATTAGATCAGGAACTGGTGACAAATCCTACTTCTCCAATGTCAGGTGGATTGAGTAATGTCTGGAAAGACTATGATTCTAAAATGAGCGTCTGGACATGTCAAAACAGTTTAAATATCCTTTCCAGAGTGTGCAAAAATGAAGTTAACTATTCGCTTCGTTTAAAATATTCTTCATGCCCGAATGAAGCTATTACTTACTGTATTGTAAACCTTTCCATTTTTTAATATGAATGTTCCCAGCAGCCAAAGTTTGTTTAATCCAACAATAACTTGAGGGAAGAGGTATGAAGTAAACATTTTCTTTTAACCTGATTTCTTAGTGGGACAGAGATGGTTTTCAAACACTAAAGTCAGGACACTGGTTTTCTGGATCTGCATTTGTTATACACTTACAAGAGCATTACTTAACATTGCATGGACCAGTAAAGTCCAGACAACAAATACGGCACTTCCTTAGAAGCACTCATACTTGGATGAAAACTAAGCTATCTTTGATCAAGTGCAGCCTAAGCTGGAATAGAGGCCAAAAAAACCCAAAATAAAACAAACAAACAAAAAAAGTTAAATTTTAGTTCAAAACAATACAAATGGTACGGAGAAAACCAATTACAGGCTTCTAGGGGTGCAATTCATTTCCCAGTTTTCAAGTGACCTTGTTTGGACATAACAGGTGGTCAGCACCTTCAGAGATCCAACTTTTCTGTTTCCAGAAGTAATGTTGGCATCTGCCTGGATGACTTCACTGTGACTCCAGGAGACTCCTGGTGCAGCCAGTGGCATTGCAGCATGTATCTTTTGAATGTATTTTAATGTTCACGAGAGCATTAACAACAAAATTTTTAGAATTTGCCTTCCAGAACATCTGCAGATCCAGTCTAAATGTCTCGAGTTTTTCTGAGCTCTTTGCATAACTAGTAAAAAAGCAGTTTACAACAATTCACATGATTTCAAGAAACATGGAAGCTAAAAAAATAGAGGCATCTGAGTCTTTTCTGTCTTGTTGACTGCTTCTGTTTTGTTACTTTTCCTAATTTCTTTGTTCTTCTATTCACTGCAAAGGCATCCTGCCAAAAATAAAACTCCTCAACTTCACTTCCTCCCCTCAAACAACAACAACAACAAATTTCAAGCCACACCAGTAGTAAGCATTATAATTTAACTGTATGAGGCAGTGGCAACTCCGCAAACAGCTGTGTTTCAAATATCTTAGCGCTCTAGGAATAATCTGCAAGTATTTCAAGAACACTTCTGCTACATGAAATCTTTCACACACTTCTCATTCTCCGTTCACTCTTCCTCATTCTCTCATATGCATGTTTGTGTAAAACAGACTAACCGACCTCCAAGTGTATAAAAAATGTATCCACAGATTTTGGCTCCCCCACCCAAACTTCTTTTTCATTCCAGAAAGATGTGAAAGATCCAATTCTAGCATTTATTTTAATAAAAAATCAAACATTCTGTTCTGCAGTAACTCTTCGCTCCTCCAAAATCAATTTCTTTTGCATTTTTGACATACAAACCAAAGCCAAAACAAAACATTGTTGTTGCTATCGAGTTTCAATCAAGAAGGAGTATACCATATTGCCAGTTTTTCAAATGGAAAAAAAAAAGCAAGCCAAATTTATATGATTTTAAGACTGCTACCAAGCCAAGACTAAAAGGCTCAATTTTTGTAACTCACTTTTACTGATTTAAGCTCTATTCCAGAAGAATATTTAAATATTTGTCCATGTGCTTTGACAGTTCAACCCAGTAAAAATATGAGCAATTTTCCCCTCCTGGATCTTTTCTTTTTTTTCCCCCTCTTCTAGTTTTAAGGTTCAGCATTTTCTTCTCATACCGATGACAAAAAGCAGGACATTATAAAAGGCACACGGAACACTAGCTTATAGGAAGAAATTATGTAAAGAGCTTCTGTTCTTCATCTTCCCTCACAGGAAGGTTTGTATGAAATAGAGGGATCGGAACAAGTACTGAAAGAAAAGTTCACACAAGACAGGATTAAACTATGGGGTCTGTTCCCATAGACAGGCCCTAAAACACAAAATGTAACAACTTTCAGAAATGGCTGGATGCTTACATAAACCCTGAAAACATCAAGGACAAGCATTTTGGAAGAGGTATTAAAGCATACTCTCCAGAGCTTAAGCAAAACTACAACTATCAGCAATCAGGACGATCTCTTGCCTGTAAGATTCTTGCACTTTCATCTGAAGCATCTGGCACTGACAGCTCTCAGATGTGGGATGCTAGGCTAGATGGATGGTGGACATAATCCAGCACAACAGCCTCCACATTCCAGTTTCACTGTATAGGGGCTACCAGGGCTTTTTTGTCCTTTGCACAGAACCTAAATTTTTCCCTGACAACCTTATGCACCTCCCTGTCTCAGCGCAGATACAACACAGAGCAGATTTTTTGCAGGCACGATGTTATAAAGCACAAAGGTGAAATACTATTACCTAAGTCAATTATTAGACCCTTCAGACCCTTCTCCTCTTTAAAAGAGACTAGTTACAAAGAGCAGTTGTAAAAGGCAAGGGTTAATTAATCAAGCTTTATTCACCAATACCATGTTAAAAAGAAAACCAAAATTACTTTCTAGAGATCTTACTCTTGGAATCTCTGCATGCAGCAAAAGTTCTTTCACAAGCCATCTTCCTTTTTCATTTTTCCTTTTTCTTTGTTCATTTTTCCTTTTTTCTCTTTTTTTTTATTTTAGATTTATTTTAATACCAAATATTTTAGAATCAGCAGTTTTTCTCAACATCAATTTTTAAAATTTAGGCTCATGTGACTCAATGCGTCTGTGTTTACCTCAGTAGAGCCATCACAAACCCACAGGATCAATAGGAAACTCCAAAAGTGCCTTGTCACTGTCCCACATAAATGTTAAGGATGACTGGAGGACATCATTCTCAACACACGCTTGTCTAAGCTCTTGTTAAAAGAAAGAATGCCAACCCACAATTTCACCTTTGCACACCAGCTATTTGGGTGACTCTTCGACTGCTTCATGGTCCTCGACATCCCCTGCACTACAGGAAAGCAGAGTTTGGAGCAAAGCAACAGTGGATTTATCTGAGGCTGCAATGATTTTCGACAGCCTAATAAATGTTTCCTTGCCTCTTTCAATGATGCCAATATTTCCTAATCCCTTAATACACCTGTGTCAAAAACACCCTAAATATTCGATTTTGCGAAGCACATCTGGTATGATCCTAAATTTTAAATACACACCCGGTGAATTTAACTGAGAGCCTTGCCTTCTCCAGTGACACACACTTTCTGTCTGCTGCAAAAGAAAAGGTGGAAGTCTCTCACAATACAGTATTATTCACAGATATCCCGATCTGGCTTATCCTGTCCTCAGTAATATTACACACATCAGGACGCAGATCAACTATAAAGCATTCCTTAGGACAATTGCTGCGACCAGCAGCTGCTTTTTAAATACTAAATCAAGGTTGTCCCAGACTTTCCATCAGACATATGGTAACGAGTTGCTTAGCACTGCGTGGCAGGGAGGCACCGGTTATGTGAGATGCCTGGGAGAGAAAGAGAGCATGCTACAATGCTGGGAATTCTAAAAATGCCTCAGAGATAAGATGGAGGCTGCACACATATAGAAGCTGCGAAGAAAATGTCAGTATTTTTTTTTACCAAGAGTGAGGCATCTCTCCACAGCGCTATGACGATGGGCTCTGCAAAATGTGAATGGTAGGGGCTGGCAGGGTGGCAGGGGGAAACACTGCTAGTTTCTTTTTGGGGTAAAATTAGACTAGCAGATACATCCCAGGAGGTCACCTAATGTACTCCAGCCACTCCTCTACAATTTGTCCACTCCTATACACCTTCATCAAAGCAAATATCCCCAAGCACACAGCCAGTGGGTATCTGCACCACCAGCTTCACTCTGATGGTCTGCTCTTTCCATGTTGTACTGCTTGCAGCTGCTGGAAACTTGTCATTCTGTAAAAGTTCAGGCATGTAATGTGAATTTACAGAAAATTTCAGAGGACAAAAGGCTCGTTCTCACCATTATCAGCACTGATTTCTACAGCTCAAATAACATCTGCAACCAAGGCACAGAAAAGATGAGCAATGACGCATTCTTCCTACTTGTAAGTGGTCGCTACCTGCCCATTGATTGATGGGGTCCACAGTAAGATATTGAGCTGCTGGAGACAGCTCAGAGGAGGACCACAAAGATGATCAGAGGGCTGGAGCACCTCTCCTACAAGGACAGGCTGAGAGAGTTGGAGTTGTTCAGCCTGGAGAAGGCTTCAGGGAGATTTTCTTGCAGCCTTCCAGTACCTGAAGGGGCCCCAAAAAATCTGCAGAAGGACTGTTTACAAGGGCATGTAGTGATAGGACAATGTGTCATAGATTTAAACTAAGAGAGGGTAGATTTAGATTAGGTATTAGAAAGAAATTCTTCCCTGTGAGGGTGGTGAGGCCCTGGCACAGGCTGCCCAGAGAAGTTGGGGCTGTCCCCTCCCAGGCAGTGTTCAAGGCCAGGCTGTATGGGGCTTTGGGCAACCTGGGCTAGTGGAAGGTGTCCCAGTGGAGTGGGATCATCTTTGACTCTCTTCACCCCAAACCATTCTGTGATTCTATGGTTTTCAAGGGAGGCTTGTGCTGCTTCACAGACTGGAGTATGGTGCAGCTTAAAAGTACGTTTTATCCATCCTCTCAAAAATGTACCATTCAGATAGACAGTGTGATCAACCCAGATGAATGTTGCAGAGCCTGCTTTCAGCAGAAGCTGCACTGCATGACAATCCATAATCATCTTCTCCCCTTTTGCAGGACAATGTAAAGATTAAGTTTTACTACTGTTTCTCCCTGGCATCATTTTAGTGGGTCTTGTGCAAGAGCACAATGGTGTTGCTAGTTTTCCAACACTGCAAGGAGATGTCTAAATTTTAAAACCATGTAGTCATTCATGAAAATAACAGTTCCTTTTATATTTTGCCATAATATCTTTCACATTTTCTTTCACACATATGTCCCTTCAAAAACAACTCACTACCACGCGCAAATCAGCTGTCAGTATCCATTTAAAGATATCCTGCTTGAGAATATCAGGATGTACATGGTGCAGTATATTTACACAAAAAACATCCATATCCTTTACACAAGAATAATTTTTGGCATCACTTTTTTCTCCCCTTTTCCTCTTCCCTCCAAAGGGAAGATATGCACCATAGGCTGCATATCTTGTTACTCACTGTTACATGAAGGTAAACTCTGCATTTCCTCTCCAAGCACCTGGAAACTGGCCAGCCCAACTGGGACTTCAGCTGAAACCAACTGGGGAAAAGCTGAATGAGCCAATTACGGCAGGAAATAATAAAGAGGAAGTCCGTATCTATCAGTATTAATTGTAAGAGGGCTGTTTTTAGGAAAGGAATCTGATGAGCTGGGCAAAGAGCAGCACAGTGGACCAGGCAGCTGCCAAGGCTCTGGCCAGCAGCAGGCAAAGCCCTACAATGGGAAAGCAGAGTATGGGAATGGACAGGCTCTGTCTCCAGGAAAGCATAGCACAGAGACTGATGATGGAACTCCTATTCATTCCTAACTGTGGGCCACCACCACCACTATACCCCAACAGCTGGCACGTACAGCCCTGGCTTTTATCAGTAAGGCACCAACTCGCACCCTCCCTTCTGAGGCCTTCCCACTGAAGCAGAAACAATGTCCCGAAATACCCCTTCTGCACCTGGGCTGCTTTGTGTCTATCCTTTACAGACTTCCAGTGAGTCACAGGCATAACGAGAAGCTCCCATCATTTTTGTTTTAAATACTCTGCATTCTCTGGAGAAGAGTGCCACAAGACCTTGCACCAGAACCCGCCTTGCTGCAAAAGGTCATCCAACTTGCACAGGGCTACTGATCGGCACTAGATGAGGGCAGCCGCAGGTGCACCAGGTGCTGAGGAAGTGGGCAGGGAAAGGCTATTCCAGTTCCAGCTGACCCAAGGCACAGGGGACAAGAACAAAAACCAGGTAGAGACCTGCCTCAGATCACTATCCGGGACAAACGCAGACCAGATGGCACATCTTGTCGGGGCAGGATGAGGATGTTGTACCCTTTCCTCAACATCTGTGAAAGTGTTCAGACCAAAACGAAGAAGAATCTTTAATATATCTGCGTTTCCATGGTTGCATCTTTTTAACTACAAACATTTCATGTTTTAAAGATTTCAGGAATCATCATGCTACACTGGCAGCCTTCTTTTAAGGAAATCCCATAAAACATCAATATTTTTAGTTCTGCCTAGCTGTCCTGTTGCTCCTTTGAAATATCCAGCGACCGTTTTCTTCTCTCCCACTGGGCCTGATATAAAAATGGACTCATCACAGAAATAAATAAGTGATTATTTTAACAGAAAAAATGTTAGTTATGTACCCTTGCGATCTGCTCCATTAGTTTTTCATACTCCCTCTACCCCCTTGCTTTCTCTCTGCCTCCCTTCCTCTTTACAAGAGAAATTTTTGAAGCTGTAAATGGCAGGATTCCAGGGGTTATGTTACTGCCAAAAATTAATTTAGAAAACAAAAGAGAGAGGCTGCGAGCTGAAAAAAAAATATATAAAGGGGTGGGAAATGCATTTCCTCTGCATCTGGGACTTTAGAATCTGGCAGGATAATTGATGGCATTTTACCTTGAAAATGTCCCTGCCTTCTCTGTTTCTCATGTCCACCAGATAGGCTGATCGCACGGAGCCCCTTTCTACTACAAGTAGAGACATAAAACTTCACTTCTGCAACTGCAGCCTGCTCATTTGCAAGAGGTAAAATCTGGTTCACACACACTTCCTAGAGTTTACACGCTATTCATTTACAGCAGTGAAATTGTTGCTGGGAAGCGACATGGAAAACTAGCTTTTAAGAAGAAGATTTGGAGGAAAAAAAAAAGGAAACTGGATCTGTTTACAAGAGGGTTGGTTCTGCCACTACATAGCAGAGTGGGTACTCCCAACAAAATCACGTCTGTTTATTTTTAGATCCTTTTCTTCACACTCACTGAAGACCAGTGCCTTTCACAGCAGCCCTCTGGGACAGGTCTGAAACAAATAGGTGAGAGCTAGCCCCATTGTAGCCTCAGCTGAGCCTGGGAAAGGTCCGGCATGCCAGCGCAGGCCCACTACACTGACCTCGCGGGGTGTCGCTAACATCATTAGCAACAACTCATTAGAAAGATGCTCTGTAACCCCTGCTGACCTTCTCTGGCTTTTTTCCAGTTCTGCTGCACCCTTCACAACATGAAAGAACTAAAACAACCGAGAGACTTACAGATTTAGGGGAATGGCAAAGTGGTTTTTCCCTCTCCTAACAACTGCTACTATTTCATATACTTCCTCGACCTCTGTGGAGCACTGAACCAGTATTTTCATGGATCTGATTTGTACCCACAATCTCATTCCTGAGTTGCAGTGGTCAGCTCAGAATTTGCCATTTAACAAGTTAATTTAAGACTATTTTTTCCCCATTTGTATCTTTTCATTTTTATCTACCTTGAATGCCATCCAGCAGATTCTTCTACAACTCTTCACAGATGTCCTTCATCTTTGCTGTTTTGAATAATTCAGCTTGATCGGCAAATTTTCTTATGTTGCTGCTCACTGAACATAAAAGGTCCCTCCACATCTAGCCATTTAATTCCCTGCCAATCTCATTCTGCTCTGAGACTTGGTGATTTATTTATATATCAGATTTCTTACCTTTTATCAAGTATTTATCCATGTATGGATCTTCTGTCTCATCTTAGGGTCCTTAAATTTTTTTTGTGAAAGCCTGTCAAAAGCCTCTGGAAAGCTAATAATCAGCCAATGGGATGAGGCTTACCCACGTGCCTCTAAGCTTCATCTGAAAATGCTATCAGGTTTGCATGGCCAAGCTTCCTTTTACAAAGGCCATGTTGACCCTCTCTAAATTGGGGATTATTCAGTCATCCACCACTTTCATTGACTGGGCCCCACTGGCAAATCTTTCTGTGCTCTCAAAAGGCTAAGAAATGAACAGGCCTTTGAACACACATTTATGCTCAATAAACTAGAGTTTTCCAAATCCAGAGCTGGAAACAAGAGCCAAAGCTGGTATCCTCCTTGGAAAGTCCTCTTAGTTTAACCTCTTCTGTACTGTCAGATGAGCTTCTAAATCCTTCCTATCATCCTGCCATGGCATTCCAGCACAGAAAAGAGGGGTGCCTGGCCAAGAGATAGGTCCCAGGCTGTTTAAAGGGCAAACTCTAACTTGCAGAATGACTTGCAGAATGAATGGCAAAGCAGTTACATCATGAGAAATGCATCCCAGAAGCAAAACCAAAACCACACTGCCAAATTCTGCATTGATAGTTTCCAGATAAATCTGAGATGTAGCTTTGTATTGAATTATTGAAATAGTATTACAATAGCCTAATCACCAATGCCACTTGCAAAGGTTGCATCAAAATACACTTGTTATTGTTTTTTAACACTAATTAAATTAAAAACAGGGGACCTGGCTTTCTACTTGATCTTCTTGGAGAACAAACAGATGTCTAGGTTGTCCACAGAGGGACAGCAAACCTTTGCAGACATCAGCAATGCTTCTCCTATGATCAAGGGCTGCAGATCCACATTCAGAAGTTATTAATATCACTCATTGCTACATTATGGCTGTCTTTAAGACCCCACCTGGAAATCAGACATGAAGTCCCCATCATTTTTGCTCCTGGTTGAAAACAAAGCAGGAGACAGTTCATGCCTCAGAGAGCTCAAACACCCGTTTACCATGGAGTCATGTTTACTTTATGTCTCTGAAAGGTATTTTATGTACTGTGTTCTCATATTTGTTCCTGACTTGCCACAACTGTCTCTCCCCACAGTGGTATCTCACATCTCTTTCCCCCCAGGATCTCAATGATGTAAATTTTTCATGTGTGTTCAGGTTTTATATATTTTTCCCCTTTGTCTCTTTTTTTTATTCACAACTCTCAGATCCATAATTAAATCCACATTATTAGTAAATGACACTTCATCCTTTTTTCAGCTGAAGCACACAAAACAAAGGTTTAACTCTTCAGTAGAACACTTTAGTTCTTGATGGTGTATCTGCAATGCATCAACTTTCCAATTCTAAAAGGACAAAGTTCAATTTTTTTGTGTAATAGATCTGCATGTAGCAGCAAGCAAATATTTTTGGTCAGAGGAAGAACAGTGGATAAAAGGGAAAAGAATGAAAGCTGAGCCCGGAGTTGACTAACTTGATGACTCCTTCCTTGAATCTATGTAGTAACAAAGAAGAACCAGAGTAGTTGAACACATCCTAAGAGACAAACTGCTCCAAAAAGCATTTTCTGACACTGGCTGAGCTACAGAATTAGAGTAAGATTGAGCTTGCATCAGGGTGTCCCTGATATTAAACTCCGAATGTTCAAGGTCATTGTACTGATCATGAGCTTTTAGCACTTCCGAAACCCAGATGCTTTGGTAAACACCAAAATATAGAGAGGTAACATAAAATGTAGATACCCATCTTCCAAAACAGCTACCTATATGGGATACCCATCTTTCAAAAATACTTCAGTTCCCTCCTTTTTTCCTGAATTCTCCACACTGCTCTTCCTTTCACCTTTGCCTTTGTCAGGCCCTTTCCCACCACAAGCTCTGTCAGTGAGCCAGGGAATCCATGCTGTGCCACGTATTGTGAGGTCCCAGCCTTTCTAACCTTCCCACCTAGGAGCCAGGACATCTTGAAAGCCATAAAGGCCTCTTTCCCTCCCCCCTCAACCCCCCTACACCATCAGCTTCAAAAGTGCTAACTTCGTATTTCCTGGGGAAAGCAGCTGTTCCGGGACATCACTCCCACGAGGGAGGCACTGCCTTGGCTGGCTCTGCCAAGTCCTTTGAGGATCCAGGAGATTAACACTGAGATATTGGATATGACTCATATTTCATGGGGAGCCATCGTAATAAGTAACAAACCACGATGACACTTACTTGGCAACCAATGTCTCCCAAATGGAGGGCTGCTCCCCATGAAAGCTTTCCCCACACAGAAATGCTTATTTCTAGGTGTAATTCATGCTGCTTCCTGGGGGCACAGAGCTGGGGCGCAGCACTGATCTCTGCACATGAGGGGACACCAGCAATCACAGCTGGAGGACAGCCCGGAGGGATTTCCTGCTGTTGTTGTCCTGAGTCCCTTAGCAGCAGATTGCAAGAGGTGGCTGCAGCCCAGAGAAATAAATTTGGGAAAAAAATATAAATAAGGTCATTGCGTCTGGCATGCCTTCACAGTACTCTCCTTTTCCCATCTGCTACCTGCCTTTCTCCTCCATTACCCACAGCCAGGTGCTCACCCCAACTGCGTGAGAGAACATAGTAGGAAGTTGTGTGTCCTACATTTTAAGAACATGGCTGGCCAGACATGGCAAAGCATTTTCCTAAGTGTAATTTGTAATGGAGGAGACGGGTTTTTAGCTCTTCCTCCACTTGCATTCGAAGAGCATTTGGGCTTTATTCTCTGTTCTAAATACTGATTACTGAGTATTTTAAGATACAGTGATTATATTACACAGCATTTTCTGTAAACATGTCCAGGCTTGCAGTGAAAAGACCCTTGAAAATTATTTCCTGTACCATCCTCCCCCTGAATTCTGCAGAATTTTTCTTTAAAACAAGTTACAAACCCATTTATCCATGGTCACACCAATAAGGTATGAAGTAAAATTAGCCCCAGCATAGCTGGTTTTCTTTGAAAATTATTTCAGTGGTATTCACTTATTTCAGTGGTATTCCCACTACCTGTAAATAATAAAGAAATGTGTAAAACAGGGGACTCACGCAATCTGTAGCAAAACCTTTCGGGTATATATATCAAGGCAGAACTGTGAGACTCTAACACCATTTTTCTTTTATACAACAAAACACAAAACAGAGTTTTCTCTCTGTAAATTCACAAAGGGAGGATGGATAATTAAGTATACAAAAAAGTGACAAAGAACATGTGCAAATAGTGATGCCACCCACATCCACAATGCAGAAAAAGATGCCTGTAACCTTGAAGAGCAAATACCACACACTTTTGTTTTCAGAGCTGGCCTGTTCTTCTATAGGAGTGTGGAGACTCCTCAGAAGTAAGTTTAAAAAAGAGAACCACAGTGGGCATCAGCACCTAGAAGAAAAAGAAAGATCAGACAGACTGACAGTCCAAAAAGCTGCAGTAGGACTGGCCGGCTGTTGCGAGGACAATACATCTGAAAGGGAAAAGCGGTCCTAAAGAGATGACCTGGGCTGACATGTTTCATTTTATATGCCTGATTCCCCAGGCATTTCAAAACAACTCAGATACTGCTATCAGCATGTCTTCAATCCTGTCAGCAATGTTTTTGCCTGCTTACCATTTGCTTTCATAGAAAATTTAGCCCGTTACAAATGCTGTCCTCCACATTTGCTCCTGTTAATTTTCTTTTTAATGCTGTAAGTGCCTCCTGCAGATCTGCAGCACTACCAGATAGCATTAAGGCATGGTATAACCACCTTAAAAGTGCTTTCTGTTTATACAGCTTTTTATTTTCCAGTGGTATTGCCAACCAAGCATCAAAGAGATAAAAACCTCTTCTCCTTGAATTCCCAGCATGTTCCTCCCTGCCTCATTACAGATACCGTTGAAGGACATGATAAAGCTGAGATGACCTGCTTCGGTCATATCCATCAGCACAGGCACAACTGGAAACAAGCCCTCCTGGAGTAATGTCAGCACTTTCACTGACAGCAAGTGCAAACTAAACAAGGGCAGAAGGCAAAACACCAGAAAGTCCTACTCAGTGTCTGAGAAACCTCTTTGCCTCACACCTTCGTCCCCCTTTTCCACATGTGATGCAGTTGTCAGCATGCTGAAAACCAGACTGCCCATACACCCGCTACACCACCTGACAGCACCAGGCTTATGGAAAAGTTAGTTTGTGTACTGCTGGTGGAAACGTGCAGAAGGTTTGAGAGCTGGGCCAGATCCTCAGCTGGCATCTGCGCTTGAGGCGAATGGGAAGGCACTGTCCAACATCAGCTGATCCCATGACATGGCAGTACTTCAAATGAGGGATGCCAACACCTATGCCTTCCCTCTTTTCTACACACATGCAAAAGCACACAAGGATGTATGCCTTTACTTTTCACTTGTTTAATACTCTTTCATGAAAAACACAGCATCCATCTTACATAGTCCTTCACAGCAAGCCAAATGCTCAGGGAAGATTTTTAGCAGAGGCTTTACCTCCCTGTACAGGCTTTTTTGAAGCACATGCAGAGCCCAGAAGCAGTCGAGCAATGAGGCATCAGGGAGGGAAAAAGTAAAGCTAATGGGTGTGTTTGAGGGTCTGGAGCTTCAGTCTGTTCTTCAAGCCAGGCTTGACGGTGTGAAGTTATAACATCTCCACGGCACACGCCCAGCTGAGTTTGTGGGGAGGCTGAGGGTGTGAGGCATAGCTAAGGCCTTTACTCCTACACAGCCTTACTCCTCAGGTTAGCTGGAAACCCACAGGGACCAGAGCCAGCCCTCCACCAGGAGCTGGAAGGGGATACCACTGCACCTTCCCATAGAATGAGGCAGAAACTTGTCTACTGTGAGGCAGGTTTCCTTTGGTGTAAAAATTTCACTTTGCTGGTCTTAATGGACACCATTTTGCTCTAGATCAGATTTCCCCCTTTGTGCTCAATTGGGATGATACTGGTATGCTCAACTCAAAGTAGTTCCATGCATCTTCTTAAATCTCACCACCAGCACATGTAACAATTAATTAGGGCCAAGCTGGCTTGCTTTCATCTGACATGAACTGAAAACTCAGCAAGATTTCAGGGTCAGCTTCTTGTTTTGCCTGGCCCTGTAGAAAGCCCTGGCCAGATTTCCAAACACCATCATTTGCAGGCACGGAGTGCATTCTTCAGCTGGGTGAGGCTGAGACAAATGCAAATGTAAGCAGAAATGATGAAGATGTCCAGTGGCAACTGTGGCTGTGCTGCTGAATGGTATCTATACTGTACAACCAGGAAAGTGCATATAAAACCAGCATGTGAACACACAGAAACCAAATGAAAATGTCAAGGGGTACATTTCAAAGGCCGTTTGTTCTGGGTAGGTAATCAGTGTAACCAAAAACTGACTACTGTATTTGTTAAACAAAATGAACCACAAGTGATAAATGGGGAGAGATCCATAATTTTATTGAATCACATTTGACAGTACTTAAGAGTGCCTTACCCTAACTCTATCCCTTTTAATTCTGACAGCCATGTTTTATTCATTACAGGCACAGCCTGCAGATTTGAATGGAGTACTCCGTTGTAACAAATTATTGCTAACTTTGGAAGATACTATAATGAGCTGCAACTGTTGCATTAAATTCACAACCACTTGCATGGCAGTTCTGCTACCTCCTTTTCTAATCCCAGGGAGAGGGAAGTGCTTAAACCAGCATGTGCATTCTTGTAAATGGCAACATCAGTGCAAATTACACAGTGAAGTTTGCAGAGGGGCATAATTTGTTTCACAAATAAATAAACAAACAACATTTGGTTCTCTCTGTGGCTACTTGAATTATTATGAAAGTCCAAAACCAACAGTAATGCTTGTTACCATAAAATTATAAGGCAAGAAAAAGGATTTAGATAACAGTAAGGGGTTTAACTGTATGTTTGTAAACTTACAGGCAAGCTTTTATTCAGCTACAGCTTTAGTTTAAATACCATAGCTCATATAAAGCCCACATTCTCTTTTCCCTTGTCTCCTTCCATTCCTCTACAACCAACATACCATCAGATAATGCTGTGCTTGCCAGGAGGGATGAAACACATGGCAAAGTTATGCAAAAGCCATCACTCAATACTGAATTTCAACACTTGGATCATTTACTAAGATGATAATGTGTCAAAGTACCATGGCAATACTCCAGCGCTGTCCTCATCCAGTCACAAGATTTCCAGTAACAGAGCTTCAAACTTCTCTTTTAAGAAGGAGCCACATTAAAGACCTACTTTGGGGTCAACAAAAATAATGTAATTTCCACCTCATATTCTGAAGGAATTTTTTTCTTCCAAAGATATTTCTGCAATTGCTTATCTATGGTATCTTCTTCACCTTCTCCAGGCCACTCTTGTCGGTTCAAAGGAAGACAAAAACTGCCCTGCACATTTAAAAAAAAAAAAGTAAAAAAAAAACCCAAACAACTACTTCACCTTGACAGCTTGTATAAATATTATCAGTTTCTGCTCGCAGTTACCTGCATTTCAGGTTCAGAGAAGCTTCCAGTCCTTTGAAAACTTGCAGGGTTATTTGTGTCAAGCTCCAGTTTCAGTGGATGTTACAGAAACTTCAGTGGAACCAGAAGTTGGCCACCATCTGCTGAGCGTTCAGTACTTGTATACATCATCTGCTTAACTTCCAAGTGTTTGTTGTATTGCACATAGCTATTGACATAATGTTTGCTTTGTAACATTTATGAACCATGCATACTTTCATAAACAAAGCACTGAGCAATTGGATATAGCAGCATAGCTTATGACAAAAGAAAGCATCTCTTGATGTGAGTGGGCTACAGGAGGTAGAAAGTTTGATGTTTAGTCAATGTTTCATTTAAATCAGGCTGTCTTCCAACATTTAGGTGATAAAGATAGCATTAAATGTAAATAAGTACCTTAGCAGTGATCAAGAAGCTTTTCGTCTAGCTGCATGATAAAAAAAATTGGAGAAGGGAAAATAAATACTATACACCATGGAGGAAGAAAGAGATATAGGAGAAGGCAGAAGTGGGAGTGGAGGACTCATATTCACAGTCAGATTAAACAGTATGGCAGGATTTCTCTTATCTCATCAGGCATCACAACTGTCCTTTTCCATTAAGGTAGTGGATGGTAAATCTGAATTCTTATCGATGACTTGGGGAGTACACAGAAGTCCTTCATGTTTCAAGAGGGCTCGTGTGTATGTTCCTAAATAATACAGGATAGTCACCAAGGTTGTCACTGGCAAGTCCAATTAAAGAGCAGCAATGATTCATCACTGTAGGAGCAATGGCAAAGGTTGCTGGCTAGTATTCAGAATAATCTGGTGTTATGCATGAAAGCAAAATGCTCACTCTGAGCTTCACCTCCTAGAAAGACTGGGAGCCTTTCCTGAAGGTAAATTTTTTGAAACATAGGGCTGGTAGGCTCACAAGTAAGGTTCAGCCATGATTTTCATAGTCAAATGAGAATGGCACTTTGAGTATGCAACTCAGTAAAGCATTCCGAAATTTCATATTATGTATGATTGAAAAATAACTCCGGGAATTTCCTATTCCTGATAAAAGATCTGGGGGAAATTAGAGAACATGGCCCACATCTGTGCTGAACTTAGCCCATTTTCTGGGAACGACTGACAAAGGAACCAGCTAAATATGTTCTATTTTTGCGGTATTTTACACTTCCTGTGGCTGATGATAACCCAGAAGTTGAGAATGCCAGCTAGCCTAGTCCAACCAACAAAATATGTCAGCTTTAGTCAAAAGTAATTGAAATGCTTTGCTGCACAACACAGAAATGGAAATGTCAAAAGTCTGAGTTTTTCCATGGCATCCTAGATGTTACCTGCTGTCATTTCTAACCAAGTGCGAATCTCCAAAGCAGCCTGAGCCTGCTTCAATTTACATGAAAAGTCTGTTTCTTCCATCTGTAACTCCGAAACCTACCATCAGCTCGCTACCACTCCCAACAGCTCCGGTGTCTTAGCCAAGGAAAGAACCACCTCCTTTCCTATTCTTCCTGGTCTTGAATCCAGTCTCTGGGTGCCACTTTGAAGAGACAAAGCCACGTAGGTGAGAGGGACATATGTGGATCCAGGAGAACTCTCAAGGTCCCTTCCAACCCCTATGATTCTGTGATTCTGTGATTCTGTGATTCTGTGATTCTGTGATTCTGTGATTCTCCTCTCACTTTCACAGGCATTTGTAACTATACACACACAGAGATACACCCACAGACCCATAAAGACACAAGCAGAAATGCAATGGCACAACTGCACAGCATACCTCCTAATTATCATCAGTATGGCAGCACATGCTTTTCAGCTGGTATCAGTATGGCCAAAGCTATGACCTCACCTCTGAGAGATGTGCTGTCCCCATTTCTACAGGAGAGAAGATCGCTTGAGCCATGGAGGACTGAACAGATAACCTCAGGAGAAAGTTTTTAAGCAAAACAATTTGATTCCTCAAAAGCATGATTTTTTTTCCCTCCACTTCATGGCAACCTCTGACCTCATGTCTGGAGGTGATGGATGAGGTGAGATAGAGCCTTGGGAGAAGACCTGAGGATAGTTGCCGGTATGTTACAGCTAGCAGTCATTAACAGGCAAGATTTCCTCAGAGGGAAATAAGAATTATTTCAAATCAAGAAAAATAAACACCAGAAGAATCAGCTGCACAGAGTGGCTCACGTAAAATATGAACGTGGCCAAGGTTTGCAGGTCCAAGGGGAATCCAACTCCGTGAGCTTACCGCAGAAAAATGCAGACCTCAGCCCTGGGCTCTTATAGAAGTGCTGAAACAAAAGAGTAAAGGCCTTCCTAAGCATACAGAGAAACTGTGTAAATGACTGCAGCTCACAGCTTGTCAGGCAGTACTCCGTACCAAGATGCTGACTGACAGCTACCTATCTGCAGGGCCTTCTCTATTTGTCCAGCACAGGCAAAAGAGAGGACAGGAAAAGTAAAATGTGCTCCCTGGAAAACGCTAAAGAGAGACTTTGGTACATGGAAAAGAAATCTCTCCTGGTGTTTGTTTTGGCAGGAATGGTTTCAGCAGACACTATTACAATCCAGTCTGCTTGCAAAGCAAGCATGCAGCCCTGCATATGATTAAAACTCCAGGGCTGATTGCTTTCCATACAGCAGTGTTACTGGAGCTAACAGAACACAGGCAAACCTGTTTGGTCAGCAAAGATTTTTTTTTTTTTTTGGTGACAAAATACAGTAACATTTTATCTGAACACAGCAAGCTGGTTGGTTTCAAGCAAGTGAGGGGGTGAGAACTAGATCCTTCTTAAGGACAGTGCTGGGCATTCAAAGTTGAAGCCTCAAGTTTTTCCCTGCTGGGCACTGGATCTGCCAGCAGCCTCACTGCCTAACTGGCAGACTTTGCAAAAGTGAGCAGGGATCCTAGGAGCAGCAAACAACCCTGGCCTAGCACTGGAGCTGCACTGCATTGTAAGGCTGCTTGAAAATGCTGCTGAACCACGGCCGGTTAATTCTCTGCACATCCAAGGGAGCTACAGGTCTTGTCTAGATACTCCAACCCACCTTTGTGCCTGTTAAAGCAATGTGGCAACACAGGCATATGTTTCCACAGCTTCCTGGGGCTGGGATCTCTGGTTATCCATCCTACCCCCAAGCCCCAAGTACCAGCTCATGGATGCTGAAGCATCCCAACTGCAGGCCTGCCTTGTTCTTGCCAAATCCCTCTGGGATCTCACACTGCACCTCCAAGTTCCCCCATGCCCAGATGGAGGGTGGGGCAGAGAACCTTCCAGGAACAGAGGAAAGTCTCCATTCAGCTTTGCACATAACACCTGCCCCAGCCCTCCTCTCAGGTACAGGCAGCAGTCCTAGGAGACAGCAGCTTTTCCTCCAAGTCCTCAAGCATGCAGAGACCTCTGCTCACAGAGAAAGCTGCTGACCTCGGTCCCCAGAAATAGCCACTGCACAGAAAGCATGCAGCTCACTTATACTTCCGTGCTGCCTTTTTTTCATCTCACTTAAAACATGCTTCACTGGCTAATTATCCTGGAGTATCATACGTAGCATGATGTTAGTGAAACAGTGGCATAAAAGAATAACAGGCATCACATGTGAATGAAAAAAATTCAGTCTTTCTTGGTCAAAGTTACCACAATGTTTATTTACCACTGTCAGATACTAAAGTGCTGCCTTTCTCCTGAAACATTTTCTTCACTCTGTGTATACAGTACTGGGCACATGTTTTATTTTACGTGCCTTGAAGCCAGAGTGTGTTGTGTTCTTTTATCTTCTGAAAGCCTATAGAGTTAAAAAGAGAGCAAATAACTGATCTCTGTCTGTTAGTATATGGTCAGAGAGCTCGGTCTTTCTCTTATGAATGGAAAGGTCAAAATCAGAACCAGTGACTCAGGGTATTTTACACTTCAGGGCTATAATTGTTAGGAAGAACTCAAAACACCCTTCTCTCGCTTGTGCAAATAAAAGCCACTTTTGGAAAATGTATTTAGGCATGTCTCTTTCAGTGGCAGGATGAATTATCTCCTCAGCAGGCATTCAAGTTGACCTCATGCGTTGAAAAAACCTGTGATCCTTCTACTGATCACAGTGGAATACTCTTGATATCCACTAGCTGAGGAGCTGCTTATGAACTAAATGAAATGCAAAATCCCAGCCATGATAATTCTATAAAACAGAAGCCAACATTGTTTATGTCTGATTTAAATATTTATATTCTCTATTTCCTATAAAGAAAGCGCATGATAATTCTCCCCCAAAGTGCTATCTGGAATATTTGGAGACCACTTTGCATTGGTCCATATTTAAAACATGAAGCCTTTGGGATGGCTTAAGGCCAATGACAAACGGCTTCTTAAAGTGAATTGACTTGCCCAATGAAATTGTTCAAGTCTGTCTTCTCCCCTGCTCTTGCTGTACATTGTCTTTTCTACCAATGTCAAATAAGCACAAATGCAGCCATCAAGACTTGGGAAAACATCAATCTTGACATTTGTATAGCTTGATGCATTATTACTTTATCATCACCCTTCTGCTTGCCTCGGAGCCACTTGAGGTTTGCACTCTAAACAAACCATGCATCCACGCCCATGGGCACAGCCGTGTTCCTTGTACATCGTTAGCTGACACCAACAGCCGCTGAAGACCAGATCCAAGCTCTGCTGGACTCAACAGTACAGACTGTTTGCAGATAGTTTCCTGCTCGCAGTTGTACACATGCACTGGACCTCTCTCACAACAAAAAATAAAGAAAAGCGTGTGTCTTTTTCAGCAGTACTACATGGGCAGTGGAGACTGGACTGTAAGTGTTAACCAGAAATTTGCTATGGAGGGAGCAGAATCAGCAGTTTTTCAGCCTGTATTTCTGAAAAGTTACCTGCTACCAATTAAGTTTTTTCCTAGTGTACTGACAGCTGCTTCACTTTAGGATATCTTTTTCAGGTATCACTGTGAGCCAAGATCCTTTTTGCACTGAAAGTCTGGGAGTAGGTGCGTAAATCTGACAGAGAACTTCTCTTTGCACATGTGATTTTCTATCATTTTCTTACTTCTGAGAATTCGAAAAGACAAAAGTAAGAAAGAGCCAACACTTCCACATTAATCATTCAGAAGAACCAAATCTTTTGAAAATCATGCCACTACAAAACTGTCATTTCTTTTGTCAGACTTATGGAGAAGTTTGCTGAAGAGCTATTTGTATTGAGAATAAGAAAGAAAACCCAACAGAATCCAGGAAGCCTGGTGACCTCTTCAGAAGCAGGGATCCAAGAAGTTTTAGGCATGTTAGAAATAAACATGAGTGCTACCTCAGTCTGCCCAATATTTCTTTTTTGTTTTTTTCCAGCACAATTACTGAGTTTCCAAATGCGTACAGCAATGGAAATATTTCCATGTATTAGGATTCACATAAGTAGTACAAATTTCCTGTACTACCTACCCATAGGTATTAAAAATAAAACCAGACAATTTATTTGCAGGTGGCAAAGGAACTGTTTTGTATTTGTACAGTCCTGCTAAAATACATGTTGTAAATATTTATTAAAAACTATTAATCATTAGCGCTTTCTCATTGGCCCCTTCTACTCCTGTCAGTGTATAAAGGCATTTCCTCCCAAAACAGAAGAAGATTTTTTCTTTCCCATCAGTGTTCTTCTTACAATATTTTATAATAAAAGACAAGGCACCCATATGAACTCATTTCAAGCTACCTATAAGCACTTGGCAAGGTTTATGTCTGTAACTGTGCTGAGGTGCCTGGTTTGGCAGAGAAGGTCCCATGTGAGAGAAAGAATTCTTTTTACAAATTTGAAATAAAAATGATTTTGTGCTTCAGAGAGCTAAAGAAAGCAGAGTTGCCCATTTCCATATTTCTCCCTTTAGAAAAAAAAACCTTAAATGGCTGACGTATTTTACAGTGAAGTTGGTCTGGTCAGAACGTGGCTGAACCTGCAGGGATATTGTCATAATATAATTAAAATAGCCAGGTTGGAAGAATATATATTCCCTGACCTAATATTAAACTGGGTCACATCCAAGAATTTTTATTCTTTGCTTCTGCATATGCCAAAACAAATAATGATAGGACATTAATAATCCTTCTTGTTGAGCTGTTCCTGCCTCTTGGAAGTGTCCCTATCCCAGTCCTTCAAACAAAGAAGCAATTAACCTGTGTTTAATAACAAAACTTTCTGCAGATGGCTCCCAGGATAGCAGACACTGCTGTTCAGTGGAACTGGAAATGAAAGCACCAGGGGCACTTCCCAGGTAAATCACAGGGAATCCTGACCCCAGCATGGGCTTTCCCTACATAAAGATTCCTCCAAGATCAGCAAACCAGAAAGAAGGCCCTGTAGGAGACTCAGACATGTCTGCCCGTGGCCATCTTTCTGGTTTGCTGATCTTGGGCCTCTTGAGGCCCTGTTTCCCAAAAGGGCTTCCCAGTATTTTTCTTTCTCTTTGTAATCACTTCAATGCTGACAAGTGCCACTAGACTATACTGCCCAACTACTTGAAGACTCTCTAAATGAAATCCGAATACACAGCAGGGGTAGGCACCACTGTGGCCCTTGAGGGCCTCATGCAAACACAGCAACACAGTTTGTTTTTTCCATATTCTCTTCATGCCTGAAAAAACAACCAACCCAAACCCTACGCTGGGGCCTTCATGGATGGAGCAGGACAGATGCACCCTTCCTCCTGCATGCCCTGGACTTGGTTCCCCATGGTCACTTTGGCCCAGCAGGTTTCTGGGTATGGTGGGGCTTGAGGAAAATGCCTCTGTTCTACAAAAGCCAAGTCCTCAGACCCCAGAGCTCTGCCCAGGGCCATTAGCAGACTGCACTTGCTTTTAGGCTGTAAGATTCCTGCCACATTCCACCTGCAGATCTGCAGGATGACTGCTGAGCCTGCCTACCTTTCACACTGTCATGGCTTAGTATCACTTAGACATATCTCCCCCTTGTCCTTTAATTGTTGAAATCTCTGCCTGCGGGAAAGGGGAAATCCTCACCTTCCTAAATCAATCAGAACCAAACAGACCTCCTTTCAGAACTGAAGGATTTCTTCAGACTACAAAGCTCTGTGCATTTCACCTGATTAATCACACCGGAAAACAGCATGCAGCGTCCCCTGGAGCGTAATCCCTACTGCACAGCTTCTGCTTCCTGCTGCGTCTGTCTCCTTGTGGATGCTCATACTGAAAACAAGTTAGGACAAATAATGAACCTCAAACAGAGGCAAAAAAACAACTAACAAAAAAATATCCGTCCGTCTGCCCCCCCCCAAAACCCACCACCACCACACACACCACCCTCACCAAAACAGGAATGATCCCACTTAGTGGTCTGTTTGTTATCTGATGTTCAAGTGTGATGGGAGTAGCAGAGAACTGGAAGAAAAGGAAAAGGGAAGGAAGGGTGTGAAGATGAAAACTTGGTGTCAAATACTAATACCCAAATGCATCTTGGCAGAACTCTTCCTCAAGGGCAGAGGAAGCTGAGAGAGAAGGGAACCTCCAGTTAGAAAGTTAAAAAAATCATTTTAGAAATTTACCTAAAAAAAGTCTCCCATATTAATATTCAAAATAAAGCATGGAAATTCTACTGTAAATATGAAGAAACTTGACAAGTAGGAAATTAAATTACAAGCCAGGGTTATAGACATTTCCTAGCATGAGAAAAGGATATAAAATAAATCAGTGGCATGGACAGTTCAAGAGTAAGGAGATTTCTAACAATGCTGAGAGTAAAAAGAATCCCACTAAGAGAGGCATTCCAGATGCAGACAAAAATTCAATTATTGTTAGTAACATACAAAGCCCAGAAATATGCAGTATAGCTTCATCTTATAGCTGAGAAAAACCCAGAGACAACTTTCTCTTATGTTACAAGGAAATACTTTCCCTTTCACAAAAGCAACAACAACAACAAAATATCTAAGGGGCATTAAACAGCTACTAAAACAAGTCATTTTGGGGAGAAAAAAAAATAAAAGAAAAAGGCATGGAAAGCTTGCATTTAAAACCTGCACAGTGTTTCCAAAACTCTTTGGGTGAAGTGTTCATGGTCATGTATTGAGATCACAGAATCAAAGAATCATGGAATATCCTGATTTGAAAGTGACCCGTAAGGATCCAACCCCTGGCTCCACACAGGGTCAGCCAGGTCAGAGCACGGGACTGAGTGCATCCTCCAGATGCTTCTTGAACTCAGTCAAGCTTGGGGCTGTGACCACTTCCCTGGGGAGCCTGTTCCAGTGCTCAACCACCCTCTCAGTAAAGAACCTCTTCCTAATACCCAACCTAAACCTCCCCTGTCTCAGCTTCATGCTGTTCCCTCAGGTTCTATCACTGGTCATCAAAGAGAGATCGGTGCCTGCCTCTTCAATCCCCTTGTCAGGAAGCCACAGACTGTGATGAGGTCTCCCCTCAGCCTCCTTGTCTCCAGGCTGAACAAGCCAAGGGACTTCAGCCTCTCCTCATAAGATTTCCCCTCCAGACCCTTCCCCATCCTTGTTGCCCTCCTCTGGACACTCTCCAATAGTTTTATATCCCTCTTGTCCTGTGGCACCCAAAAGTGCGCAGAGTACCTGAGGTGAGGTCACACCACCCCAGTGTAGAGCAGGACAATCCCCTCCCTGGACTGGCTGGCCATGCTGTGCTTGATGGGTACAGTTGGCCCTCCTGGCTGCCTGGGCACACTGCTGGCTCATGTTTAACTTGCTGTCAACCAGGACCCCCAAATCCCTCTCATCATGGCTGGCCTCCAGCATCTGATCCCCCAGCCTGGATGTGCAGCCAGGGTTGCCCCTTTCCAGGGGCAGAACCCAGCACTTGCCCTTGTTAAACTTCATGCAGCAGGTGATTGCTCAGCTCTCTGATCTGTCCAGGTCTCTCTGCAAGGCTTCTCCACCTTCAATGGAGTCAACAGCTCCTCCCAATTTGGTGTCATCTGCAAACTTACTTAAGACACCCTCTGGTCCTGTGTCCAGGTCATTTATGCAAAAGTTAAAAAGAACTGGTCATAAACTGGAGCCCTGGGGAACCCCAGTAGTGACTGGCCACCAGCCAGATATAACCCCATTTACTATCACCCTCTGGGCTCAACCCACCAGCCAATTGCCCATCCAACACATTATGGCTTTGTCTAGTTGTGTGCTGGACCTTTTGTCCATCAAGATGCTGAGAGACACAGTACCAAAAGCCTTACTGAAACCCAAATCAATAACATCAAGTGGGTTCGCATGGTTAGCCAGCTGGGTGACCTTGTCATAAAAGGAAATCAGATGATTTTTGAATATGATGGTAATTCCAGAGGACTGGATGAAACCAAAATGTTGTGAGAGAACTGACAAATGGGTGGCCTGTGGATGCATGGCTGGGAGACAGCAGGCTGAATCAGTGGTGGTAAGCATGAGAGCCAGAACCTAGATTGCACGGTGCTGGTGATTCCAGGTATCTGATTACAAAGAGAAGGGAGACACTGCTGCCATATGGTGACATATTACATTACAGAATCACAGAATGACAGGAGTTGAAGGGACCTCTGGAGATAATTTAGTCTGATTCCCCTGCCACAACAGGATCACTCAGAGCAGGTTGCACAGGATGGCATCTGGGCAGGTTTTGAATATCTCCAGAGGTCAAAGGACTGGAGCCGCCACAACCTCTCTGAGAAGCCTGTCCCAGTGCTCTGCCTATAGGAATATAGGAACTTCCTATATTCAAGTTTATGCCCATTGCCTCTTGTCCTGTCACTGGGCACCACTGAACACAGACTGATCCCATCCTTCTGACACCCGCCCCCGAAGTATTTAAAAGCACTGGTAAGATCCCTCCTCAGTCTTCTCTTCTCCAGGCTAAACAGTCCCAAGTCCCTCAGCCTCTCTTCATAAGAGAGATGTTCTAGTCTTTTAATGATCTTTGTAGCCCCTTTTTGTACCCTCTCCAGTAGTTCCTAATGACAAAATTAGGTTACTAAAGCTGATGACAAATTTAGGTTACATTTGTCAAAGAACAGCCATACAAGGAGGCATGTAAAAAAGTGTCAGCATAATTGGAGTGAGGTTTTTGCAATTTTTTTTTTCACAAACTGTTAGTATTACTGAGGAATAAATAAAAATCTGTAAAATACAGCACTGAAATTAAATTTGGGGTAATACAAAATAACAAGTAGATCACTGAATTTGGATCACTTAGGAAGGAACATGGAAAAGTCAATATTTAGTTCAGACAGTCAGTTGTAGGTGCATCTGTCTAGGAATAAAATGAGGCAGAGTCCATGCTGAGAGGAGGGAGAATATATTCTGGAAGCAGCAGCTGAAGAAGATTTGAGCTCCTGATTGCTAATCAAGTGTATGTGGCTTTTCTATTCAACACTGTGGTCAACAATGTGATCCCTGGTTATAATAAATCAAAGGCTTTTGAGGAGGATTAGAGCACTCTCTTCTGACCCTGTATGTAACGTATATAACATCCAACACTAAAAGCAAACTGAGCCTCCTTCACAGGCATAAAAATCCAAATGAAACAAGGGAAATTTTGACATAAAATTAATATTGGCTCAGAACCCAAATTTTCAGATACTGAAAACATACAGCCCTATATGCACAGCTTTTAAATTGACATTGGTCTTTCAGTCTAAGGATACTACATACACAAGTTAGGGAGCACGCATATCTCCAGTGCAGCAGCCTGTCCACACACTAGACATCAGAAAACACTACAGCAAGGATATGGATGAATGGATTGACATGTAAGGAAGCAGGAAAAGAATTAATATCTTGGCTAAGAGATCAGGACAGCAGGACATAAAGACACCTACAAAAAAGTTGGCAGAATTTAAGTTCAGTAGTAGACATTTTGGAGAATGCAAAAATAGGAAAGAGAAGAAGTGAGAAAGGAAAAGTCAGGCTTCTCACCAGGAAAAAAACCAAACCTTTCCAAAGAGTGGAAGTCATTAAATTGGGCTATACACTGACCATGTCAAAGAAACATTTAAAGCTAGACAAGTAGGAATGCATGACAACAAACAGAAGTTACTGGAAAAATAGACAGGGGACTATGGCCTTCCCTCCCTCCTAATTCCTCTATCATATGATCTTATGAATAAGCATGTGAGATGTAAATGTCAGTTATATGTACACTGGGGATAGGTTTATAGTCTGAGACCCCCGCTACCTGCAGGGACAACCAAGACTTTAGGAACAACTTTCTAGGCAAGCAGACACCTCTACAAACTACAACAGAAAAAGACATTAAATGAGAAGAATTTCTTATTGAGAGAAAACACAGAAATTACAGCTGCTGTTACCAAAAAAGGAGGACAGAGGGAGGGAAACAGAAAGGAGGTCAGATGCCTTCATGTACCAAGAACATCCAAGATAAGGAAGTGAAGTAATATCCAAGGTGATAAGAACAGTATGTAAACATCACATGAAAATTAAGTCTACTGACTCTAGCCTTCCAGAGAGTAATAGCATAACCTGCAAATAAGGTGTGAAACAGGGAAGTGCCAGGCATGATACTGCAAGGAACAGAGAGCACCAAGCAGATGAGACATGCCAACTTTTGTGGCAGACCTTCCTGTCCTCCCTGTCACACCAGGACCTGTGTGTGTGCTCAGGAAAACTCTCCTCTCCATGGTTCTCCAGTGGCTTGGCTGGATAAACATTAGGCTGCTGAGCCCCAGCACACATAGAGTTGCTGTGTCAGGAAATGGAGTCACTCCCTGACACTGTGTCACACCAATAAAGTACTGAGCAGGCTGCAGCAAACTGAGCGAGCGCTAATCCCCCTTCTGCAGCATGGTCTCATTGCTAGGTGCTTCTCAGGCCTCATGTGCAGGAAGAGGATTTTTCCACTGATCTGGAGTTTTCCTTGGGCTCCAGAAGGCAGTATTTCATTGTCACATCATCAGTTTCAGTGGGACAAAGAGAACAAGGAGAAGCTCTAATTATGTAGCACCTGTACTGAGTAAAAAGGGCCAGAGCAGGAAGAACTTTATTGCTGAAGCCAGGGCTTGGGTAGTGATCACACAGGAGATGCTGACTGTCACAGCATAATGACAGTCACCTTCAGTGCCACAGACATTGAATCCACAACAAGACACAGCCCTACAGTATTAGGAGTTCACTCATCTCCATGGCCATGGCTCCCTTAAAGTCCCTAGGAGCCTTGCTGTGACGGTCAGAAATCTACTGTGTCCCTTCCAAATGCTCAGATTGCCTTTTGCTTTCAGGGGATGATTAATACAGAATAATTGTTCCCTTTGCCAGTGTTGTGCAGAGGTTAAAAATGAAGCAAAGCTCAATCCAAATGGAGTCATCAGCCACTAAACAGTATTAAACTTTGCACAAAACCTACGCACTAGAGCTGTGGTGTCTCAAAGAGTCCTGGGTTAAGCCACAACAAATAGACATCTCTGAATCATCATTTTTCTTAATAGTTTATAATGGTTTCTCATGTACCTTTCAAAAATATATTCTGGAAAATGACATACATTTCACAAGTTTTTCCAAATCTTGATACTTGATCTTACTGCAGAGAACAGCATGTAGCTTCTCTGCTGATGAAGCAAACTGAAAGCTGCGAACCTCCCCTCACAAAGGCAGAGAATTTGGGTCAGTGTCTGCTGTCAGAGATTTTTAGGATATTAACCACTGTCCAACTATGCAAACATTTGCAAAAATAATGTCAAAAGCAAGATGTTCAAAAGCAGTTAGTTCTCTTTGAAGTGAATGGCCAATCTTCTTCTAATCCTGCAGATCTCAAAGATTCGCTTCCCTGTACATTATTTAATCTTCTTATTTTAGATGAGCAGGTCATGTGGAAAGAAAAGACTCTTCATTGTATATACTGTGTGTATTTTTTGCAATTAATACACCACCATCACCATTAAACAGTCCAACCAGGTCAAACTGGGTCCAAAATCACTTTCATCAGAAATACAGTACTCCCAAGCCTGCATTTCAGACAATGGAGCCACTTCCATCTTTGCAGAGAAATAACTAAATATTACCCCTTGATGGATTATCAGTCCAGAAGGAACACAAAAGAAGACTTTGTCCTACAAACCGTGTGTAATTTGTCTGCATTCAGCTTGCTCCCTACTGCAACACACAGAAAAGTAAGAACTTGCATTTTCAATTACAAAGTAATTTCACATAGCTTTTGTGATAAGATATTAAATGCTTCCAGCACATCTTGCAGGATGAACCACGGAAGTCTAAACCAAAATTGTGAGCCTATGAATGCAAATATAAAGTAAACTGAAGAATATAAAAAGCCACCGAAAGACATGCCATCAAAAGGGAAATAAGCATGCTTAAAATGGATCATTTTGCAGGTCATGTATTAACTCCAAAAACCCTGTCAGAGTCACTACAGACTCTCTGAAAAATGGACAAAAGCTGGCTGACAGCTTAGACTTTATCTTCAGTTTTTGCAAGTAAAACCAACAGAGAACACCAAACAAGCACATAGAGGGTATGAACAGAGAAATATTAAAGCATACTAAGGAGGAATCTGGGATTTTGAAGACAGGCAGAGAAACCTAAAAAAGGAGGGAACAAAATTGTCCCAGTGTTACTGGAGCCAAAAGATCGGTGAAAGAGGAAATCAGAAAACAGATGTAATGAGGAATTTCAGTCAAGAAAAAACATTCAAAGCACTGCATGAACAAATGCCTCAAAAAAGCACCAGCTCCACCATAAAAAATAATGAGCACAGAATGCTGAAAAACCCAAAACCAAGCCATGGGACCAGACACTGTAATAACAAAACCCTCCCCACTATAGCAAATCCACAACTTGCATAAATTGTCTTATATGAAAAAATTATATAGGCCTGCTCCTACAGATTTAATGAAATATGCCTTCCTTCCCTAGAAATAATTAAACACAAGTGTCTTAAAGTAGAAGCACCATTCGGGCAAATCAGACAACTCCTTAATACTGAGTTTTAATGTAAAAGAAAGCAGAACAAAGACCAAAGCCATAGTAATAATACTTGATGCAGTTGTGTGAAACAGCAGAATAATTCATACCTCGGTTTACTTACCTTTTTGATTATTTTCAAGGGAGGAAGAAGAAAAACAATACGCCAACTGAAAGACTTCACCTACAAAATATCAGGAAAAATACCCATGGGGACAGGTAAGGGCACACCAGAGTTCGATGCCACCAACATTCTGCTCTGGTGGAGGGGGTTGGCATAGATGATCTCCAGAGGTCCCTTCCAACCCCTGTCATTCTGCAATTCTGTAACACTCATGCAAAGCAAATTAAGTTTTACTACCCTGATTTCTACACACACACATAAACAAACTAGAAAATCCTTTAGTTCAATGGTCTTTCTCCCTGGGAAAGAAATTAATTTCAATTAATAACAAAATGTCACTGTTTAACTTGGGTTTTTTGGAACACAGAGGATGTCTTTATGAAAAAACTGGTTTGCTCTTATTTGAAATCTTCATAGTGTTTTGGCACCGAGAAAGCTGTAATTGGTACAAGGAGGCACTAGTTCTTCTGCAGTTAAGGTGATAATTTCTTTTTTTAAGGCAAATGTTTTTGCCAACCTGAGTCATCTCTGAAATATTTTAGTTTCATCCATGAGAATTTTGTGTAGATGAGAATGTTTTGGAGAGAAAACACGATGGGGACACTGGTTAACTCTGTTCACTGAGACTCTACAGAGTGAGCTAAAACAGAGATGCAGAGAACATCCCAGGGCCTATCTCCTTGTACATCCCACTAAACAATTCAATAATGGCCAAGAAGTTTTCAACAAGAGCAGGAAGAATTTGAACTTTACCACTCTCACTAACAAGAGGTCAAGTACAACAGTATGAAGTCTTGAAGATTTTGGGAAAGAACAGGATAGATAAAGAAGGCAGTTGTCTCTACAATAAAACCTCCCAGTACACTATTGTGCCTATAAGGATGGTCACCCTACAAAGGGGAATGGGTCTTTGTAAGGAAACTATCAGCTCTTTATTAACCAGATCATTGGCATGAGGAGCTCTATTTCAGACCTTCCTTAGTCTGTAATCCCAGATAAATTCCAGAAAGAGAGAGAAAAATGATGGTTATTCCAGAGCTCTAGGAACCATCTTACAGAAGAAAATAGGCTTATTTTAAGCAAAACACATCTAATAAAGCCAAGATTTTCAAACACAAATGCATAAAGATCATGTCTGAGGGCCCAAATATATAGCCTGATTTTTAAAATGTCTGAGTCCACTGGTGAGCATCTACATAAAAGAGAACACACTGGTGTTCAGCCCTCCAGAAACCTGATTGATGTTGGATATTCAGCTGACCTTACAGCCTGGCAACAGTTGATATTTTGTGTAATGATACTGGTTGTCCTTTCTTGCCTCACAATGTCAGAACAGACAGGTTGGGTTAACTGCAAATGTGCAAGTACTGTGTGGAGCCTGCACCTGATCATGTTGCTTATGCTTTGAAATGCTCTGCAACAGGACAATGCTGCCAGCTCAGGCAAAACCAACTCCTATTCATTGGAAGTCTTCCCCTGGTTTGTGCTTTTGAACAAAGGCAAAAGAAGTATCAGAGACCTAATGAGCATGACAGAGATCAAGTTACCATGATTGCAAATAACAGCAGTCAAGATTCTGTTACCTCTTCACATACAGATGGGAGATGAAACAGAGAAAAGATCCTCAACTTTCAGATACCACAGCCAGCACTGCTGGTACAGTATGCTGTGGCAACTAGTTGCATTCAGCCTGACTCTGGATGCATTGCTTTCGGCTAAATTATACACGCCCAGTGGCATTCCCAGGCACCAAATGGGAACAGAACTGTACCCTTCTGAAACAGACAAGCACACATGAACAGTCTGTTGGAAATGGTACCTGGGGCTTTTTGAGTGGCCAAGCCGCGTCCAGGAACAGCTTGGGGAGAATGCTAGTCAGAGTAGGCCGAATCTATGGCAAGGAAGGCTCTAATACACTGTGATCACAAGCAACAACACAGTAGCTAGTCATGTTCCACCTGAATTTCACAGTATAGACAGAGCTGTAGAGTCCACCTGGGCTGCTCCTGAGGGAGTGCAATTTGACAACCACAGGGGTACATGAATGCAAAAGTGCATATTAAGCTACACGGCTTGTGGCACAGGAACAGTACTGCAAATGCTTCTGGAGACAGACAGAATAGCAATTCTTGTCCATCTTCACCAGTAATATGAGAAACCTGGTCCAGACACTTTAGTGGTCTCCTGCAGTGAAAATTTAGGAACTTCTCTCTCCTTCTAGTCTTGTCCTTAATGAATCTTCTTAATTGTTTTAAGAAAAAACATCTGGAGCTACAGCCAAGCCAGACTCTCCAGAGGGAAATCTGTTTGGCTGGTAATCTGTGGCACAGGATCATGCTGAACATGTTATCCACATCAATCAAAGTATAAAGACATCATTAAAATTAGAAATAACAGCATATTCAAAGTTATCCCATTTGCTGCTGATAAAAATTTTATGTTATCTGGAGCAAGAAAGCAGAGAGTAACAGTGATTAAAACAAAAAAGGATTCAAATTTGTGAAAATGGGCTTTGACATCTGGAAAATCCCAGTTCCATAGTGAAAAATGTTCCTGCACTGAGTTCACAAATTAACATCCAGGCTAAACAGTGCCTGGACTGAAGTAAAACATCTTTTATCATGCTCCATCTGCCCAAGACTAGACAGTTCTCTCAGCTCTCTTCCCAATACCAACAACTGTCATGCAGACTGCCCTGAGCACACACAGGCAATGGCATACCTGAGAGACAGGGAGCTCTCCACCAACGTTATGAGGATGTCTCATTTATTATTTGTTAGTCAATTTTCAGGGAAAGATTTGGAATTGCACAGAGTTTCCACAGCACTCTACAGTTATTCCTCAAGAGAATGAATAGCAGGCAAGGTCTCACCTTTTCCAGCTGAGGGTCTATGTCTCTATGAAAGCTGGGTTACTTATTTCAAAGCCAGGTGAGAGATTTGTTTGAGACAGAGGATAGATCAAGCAGGCCTGTGACCTGTAAAGCTGATTTGTGCAAGCACTTCTAAATGGTAACCCAAGTTGAAAAGACAGAAGTTAATTTCATAAATGCATTTACTTCTGCCTGAACTTTGTAAGTAGCATATCAGACCTGTTGTTTTATGAATACACATGCATACACACATACACATGCTTAATCCTTTCATCACAGCTGTGAGAGAAGCCAGACAGATTCATTCTTTCTTGACATTTATCAGCACTTAAAATTGTCATCTAATTCTCAATTACTGAGTTTTAATAACTGATAGTGACAAAGGAGGCAGAAAAAACACAACATGCTCTCCAGCATTCTGCTCAAGTTTGCACCGCTGCCAATGCAGAAGAAACTATTTTTGAGCCCTTGACAAAATTTGTGGCCCAGATACTGCTGGAAGATTCCAGTTTAAGTCTCACACTGAACAAGGCTTTCAGAACTTTCAAGTTGTTGTCAGACATTTCTGTGGAAGGAGTCTTACTCAGGACTACATGGCCTCCTTCAGCAATGTCAGAAACCTTAGCTTCCTCATACAGAGGGAGCCACTCTGACCCCTCTGAATCTGAGCCCAGGCCTCAAAACCCACAGTCTAGCTTTTTTCCATAAACTAAAAACACAACCCTCCTCTGATATCAGAAATTAAACCTCAGTAATCAGTAGGGAGTTAAGAGCAAAGCAGGATGCCACTTCCAAAATAAACCAATCTTTATTGACTGTCTGGATTCAATAAGCCAACTCCTGAATCAGCTGCTTAGCATTCCCAAAATCCAAAGCATGTCCTCTGTGTGTTTCTATCATCCCTGCTCCTTTGCTGCCCATTCAGCTGGGCAATGGTATTCACTGGTGAATGTAGAAGCACACTATAAATCAGACTGCAAAAACTATCTGAACTTAGAGATAATCTCTTTTATCATAACAACCTCAATGAATGGGCATCAAACTGCAGGGAACAAAAGAAGTTTCAGATCATGATCATTACCAATGAAGCCAGACACCCTGAATCTTTGTGTCTCTCTTTGTCTTTCCAACTCCTTTCATCTTCTTAAGCAGTACTTTAATTGCCTGGTTTCCATGAGGGCAGTTTGCACATGGCCTTAGCAGTGTTGCAATGCATGAGTCTGCCACCACATACAGGAAAACAGAAAAACCAAACCAAACCAAACAACAACAACAACAACAAAAAAAAAAAAAAAAAAGGTGGAGTGGGCTTGCTTTTCATACAAACTGATTCCAGTCTTTAACCATAAGTACATTTGTTCTAAGACATAAAGCAGCCACATCCAACATCCACAAAAGCCTAAAGATTGCATCAAAGTGATGAGAGACTCCAAAACAGCGAGAACAAAGGCAATGGTTGCTCAGTTGTGCCAGTGTACCCATAAGCTACCTTCGCCTGCATATTGGGGATGATGTTGGTGCAGCACTGGATGTAAAATAATGGACCTATCACCTGTCTGTGATATGGATTGTCTCTATTAAAAACTTTCTTGGTTCTGATAGCCTGGGAGAAGATTACCTCTTACTGATCCTCCAGTTGCCCACTATCCAGTGGCTTTTCTCCAGCTGCAGCTTTTTCCTAGCTCTTTCTCTCTGCTCTCAGAACCTTTCTACCAACTTGGACCCAGTGCCTGTGTTTGATGGGACAGACAAATTATCAATCACCCCTGGAGGAGCTGATGGGTAAGATCATACTGATTCACATGTAGACCACCTTATGAGTGAAGGAACAGTGTTCAAAATCTGTATCTTAAATAGTCCTGACTAGCTAAAATTTGGCTCACGTTCTTAATTGACTTCAGTGTTTATACACACACGCAACAGACAGACGTGCACCATGTTAAGGACCTCAACGATAACTGGCTGCATTCACAACTCCATGATGATTTGCTTTACTTGGTCTAGTAAAATAATCAGCTTTGGATATTTGCTTGTGTGAAGCCAAGAGATAATTGCTTTACCATCATCTCTGTCATGAGGACACAGCTGTCAGGGATTCAGCCTGACCTGGAAAAATGCATTTATAGGCCTACTGTTGGCATGAGCACCCTATTTGACCTTCCCTGCGAAGAATGTAGCAATTTATATAGTAATGATTTTAGTGAACAACTGCTCTATGGGTTAGCAGAGGTATTCACTTACTCATCTTTCAGACTTCTGCCTGTTGGGCTAGAAATTCCCAAATGTGTATGTCAATAACTTCTTCTTTCTGGACAAAGTGAAGATAGTTGGCATTAATACAGTGTTTTTCTTTTGACTATCAATATAAAACATTTCCTTAGAGCCAGAATAGGATGCAGTGCATTACAGTCCTAGAAGCAAACAACATTACCTGCTCTGGGAGAGCTGGAAATCAAAATCCTGCATGACACACTCACGAAAAATTTCAGCCATTATTGGATGATTTCTCAATGCACCCCAGAAACACTGCTTACCAGCCTCCTGGTTACTTCTTTAAATGTCTTCCCAAGGCAACAGCAAGAGTTAATTCAAGACATGGAGACCACACTTTTCTCTGCAGCAAAGTCTTCCAGTACCCATAACTTTCAGTCATCAGAACTTCACAATCTTCTGGTCATGAAATAATCAGGTTCAGGATCACATGAGTACACCCTATCCAACTGCACTGAAGCCACCATCTGTCTTAAGCACTTGGTTAGATTTTAAGTTGCTGTTTCTCCTCAGTTCTACCTTTTTGGTACAAGAAAATAAACTACAATTGGGCTGTTTCTTTCCCATTTATTTTGAGAATCTAAGTTGTGTCTGCAGTTTCTGCTTTTGACTTAGAAGACAGATTCTTCAGGCTATGAAATGGCTGCCAAATTTAATATGAATGGCATTTAGCTGGCAAAGACTGTATTACTGACAAATGCCTAACACACTGGGCATATTGTATTTGTACCATCTGGGAGAGTAAACAGTGACAGGAAATAACCACAAGCAGGTGTTAATGTTAGCCCCTTAAGGGTCATTAATGAAGTACTGCAACTGACAGCATTGAAAGAGCCCACACACAAGTCCTGGCAAGTGTATAAGGGAAGGTGGGATCCCAGTAAGACTGTATTAATTTGTCACAGAGAAAAAAACCCATTCTTCATTGCATCTCCTTTACGTGACCCCCTTCATCCTCTCACCATACTACATCCTTCAGCTGACTTCCTGTTGAATTCTCCTTCCTTTTTGCCTTTGAGGCATCAAGCTCTTTCCTTACCCCAGACACCCAAGACAAACATAATCCCTAAAATACTGCTTTCTCAGAAAGCCTATCACTCTCTGAAGACAACTGCATAACTTCATGCATTCTTCAGGAAAGAAATCCTGACTCTCTTCCCCTTTAGACATTTTCAGAGCTGATTTTACCTTCATTAAAATAAAAGGCCTTTGGGTTTAAGAAAGTGTGATCCAAACTGCACTACATCAGTGTTCCTGAAGTACACCTCCACATCTACTTCCCCTGTCCCAGAAGAGACCTGAGAATGGGTGTGTGACAGTGACACCACCTGCCTTTCCAACAGCGTCACACACATCCAGAGCAGGGAAGGTCCAGACTACCACAAGAGTATGCAACAGGTACCCTGTGGCAGTTTGATAGGGGAATCTAGCCTGATAAGTAACTAGTCATATTCTTTTGAAAACACCAAAGCAGAACATATGGAGTATTGCCCTTTATTCTCACAGAAACTCACTACATTGTCAAAGCAAACATTAATACTTATGCAAGGTCATTGAAAAAAGAATTAACAATTTGTGGCAAACAATGAAGCAAAATACTGATCTCCAGCCACTTCCCTACTCCCTGTCCCATCCTATGCAAAAAGGGGAATTTTCCCCAACGGACTCTGTTTTCAAACAAATGTCACCTGCCTAATATGCAGTGTTAATTCTGCCTCAGAGGAACCTAAGAGAGACAGAAAAGACACACAACGAGGAAGAGGCCATGGGGCCCTTTTCTTTAGAAGGGGGACACTAAACCATGAGTTTCACATTGCAGAACTTCAGACTCTCTCTAATTCAGGCTATTAGTGTTAAAAAGAATACTGGTGGGCATGTAAATTTAGCCATTCACTAATAACAAAGCCTAATTGCTGAATAGATTAAATGTTTCCAAAGATACTCTCATTATGTTGACTAGTGTTTAGGAATGGGAAAGTGAGAATGGTTTAAAGGCCAGAAAATAGTTCCCTTTCTTTATGTCTTTGTTAAAAGGCTACATGGAACACAGTCATAAATATATTTACCCAATTCAAGGGATGACAGTAAAATTAAGAAACATAACTGCTTACAGAAAAAATCTGTCACTGTTTAACTCTGCACAGTCACATACAACACTCCACACCTGCAGTTCTTGGGCTCTGCACCAATCTGTGTCAGATCCTCACAGGACCAGAGACACAGCCATGGCAAATTCCATTTTGAAAGAAAAGAAAGTAAAACCAGTTGGGAGCATGGCTTTCTCAGGGGTGCCAATGGAGTTCTGTCTGCAAAGACTCTAGCCCTGAACTTCTAGGAACTGGCCAGTAACAAATGCCTTGTTGTCACTTGAAACAGATCTACACTTTTTTGCACTGATCATTTTCTGAACTTAAAATCTTTCCCAACAATTAGGTTCTTGCCTTTCTGCAAAATTGCAGCTCACCTTTCAATTCTTTATGAATTATAAACAGGGGGAAAAAGAAACAAAACAGAATTTACAGGAAACAGAATGAACACTTAAAGGCAGAAAAATCTGTTTAAATCTCACCCTTCTCACAGCTAAAAGAGCTCTGATACCTTGTTTACTTCCTTTTTATCAGTGTTTTCATTTTCCTCAGTTAATCTTACAAACTCTTCTCCCTCACCATAATCTATATTAAACTATGCAAAATAAAAAATTTTGCAGTCTAAAAAATTCAATCAGAAACTAAGAATACTAAGGTGGATGAAACTTGGTACCTTTGTGCATATGCTATCCCACTGGTTTTAAGTACATTAGTCCATCCTAATTTTCCAAGCAGTCACTGCAAGATTCTGGGTGGAGGATAGAGAGTCTGGGAGAGTAGGAAAGCTATGCAGTAAATAAGACTGCTGTCTCCAGAATCCCTGAATTATTTGTTGTAGAATCTGGAGGGCTGGTAGGAAATTAGGTAAAGGGAGGAATGACGGTACATCACAAATTTGGAGTGCTTAACTTCAGCGTTATACTTCTTTTATTGCTCCTTTACTGCCAAAAATAGAAAATCCAGGCCATACGGATTCTCCACTTGGACTAAAAGAGCACTTGCTTAGACACATGAATTGTTAACTTTAAACTGATTAAGCCAGAGAAGGAATATATGAGACATATTTTGCCAGTGGATTTCAAAACTGTTTTCTGTTTCTGGGATTACTACTGATGGGAATCCCACATTCAACTCCAAGTTCTGTCGGGAAGTGTTTTCTAGCTGGGGGAGTGGTCCTCTATCCAACTCTTTATGCTGCTTTGCCCTGATGCTCTCCCTTAATTCAATAGTGGTCAGAGCTCCCCCGCTGCACTCACCTCTTTTAGTATCCAGTCTGGGAGAGGCCTTCCACATACCCAAATACCCAGAACAAGTCCTGAAAAATGCTCATCCTGGAAGCAAGTATGCTGTGCCTTTCTGTGCACCTGCTACTGGTGTACAGGGCAGCTGGAGGGGAGTGAGAAAGGAAGCAGTACCCTCACTGTAAGTGAGATCTCTAGGCTAAGTTTACTTTTCTGTACTCTGAAAAAGCTTTTACTGAGCATGTACAAATCAAGCTTTTCCAAAAGTCCAAACGTAGCCAGATGGAGGTATGTTTGTGTAGGAGGGAGAAAGCAGGAGCTGGCAAAAGAGCAATCTCCCTACCACATCAAAAACTTGTCTACAAAGCATAAAGGTCTTCTCAACAAAACCAATGCATTTTTTTCCTCCTGTATGTATTTCCAGAAATGACAGAGCTACTGGAGCTTAAATTTTACATATGTACAAGCCCAAAGCAGGTATGTAACACAGAAAACTTCTCCTCCATAAGCTGTGAACTTTTTGGCAACTAAAAACAGTGTCTTACAGAACGGTGACAGGCATCTTGGAGGTATGATGTAGCTGAAGAAACTACTGTTCAAAATAAAGCTTTGTTACAACTTGCCACTGGCAAAGTTTGTATAATGTGTATTTTAATGAAATTTGTGACACATACTTTAAAATACGGGTAAAACTATCAATAATTGTATACAGGAGTATATATAAAAAATAAAATTAAGCTGAGAAAGAATGACAGTCAGCCTTTACAAAATTAAACCTTGTATACATTGAATGCAGAGATAAGAGATCACCAGGCTCACTGTGCACATTAACCAAGTGTTCCACTGGCATTGTGCTCTATTTTCATCAATGTTTTGCAATATACTCTCTGCAGCTTTAATATGTAATAATCTTTCACACAGATATAAACAAAGATATTTTTCCTGTAAAGCAAAGTAGATTCTCTGTGCAGAATTTGCTCTTGATTTCTCAACCAAGGATTAACTACCTCTGCCTCTGCAGATCTAGTCTTGTTTCACCTTGTATAAATTTTAAAGTCATTACAAATCTTTTATCCATTATAGAATTGCAATTAATTTTCCTGATAAAATGTGTGTCTCTCAAAGTACATTTATACAAGTATCTAGTAATTATTTTAAACTAGCTAGGAAAGCACTGTTAAGAAGCCAAGTAGGAGTGATTCCTATAGGACTGGCCACATCAATTGATATCTCACACCCAAACTGTTTGAAATCCTACCTTATAGATAGGATAAAACAAAAAGACTGGACTTCTGTTATTTTGTAGCGAGGGGAGATTTGAGCTACATTCACCAGTGAGGCTCATGAAAAATCAAAAGACATGTCCTTTTGTGAAGCAGCAGTTACTTCACTCCTTATGGAATGACAGTCAAGGAGTCAAAGTAGACAGAAGAGAGGATCTGGGAAAGGGCAGAAAGGCCTTTAGGGGCTGATTTACCAGGGAAGTTAGAAAGAACTTGACTCCTGTGACCGGTAGCTGGTGAACCAACAATTGAGATAAAGGTAGCCTAATTCTCTGCAATAATCAAGACACTAGTAAATTCTAAAGGAGTAAGAGTAACATTTAGGGTGGTACAGAATGGTATAGATAGGAGTCACTGCCAATTGCCTCAGTAGAGACAGTTTATGGGCATGGAAACTAAAATACTCTCTTCTTCTCAGAGAGTTAAACTGTATTGACATAATATAGACAAAAGCACATGGTACATAATGTAGAGATGTTTGACCCATTACCAACTGTGCTGTTTCTGCTCAGTCATGAAGAAAAGGACACCAGCAAATATCACAGATGACTTGGTTTGCAAGAGGTGCTACCCTGGATGCTGCACCACGCTCCCTTCTACACAAAGCCTCATGCTGAAGGAAGCCCATCTAGATAGCATAGTTCACAGCTGTCATCTAAAACTTTGAGGTCACACTACCTCACTGAGGGACAAAAGACCTGAGAAGGACAGACAGCCCTCTCCAGTCTGCACCAGGTCAAAGAACACTAACATTCACTTATAAAAAACAACAATAACATGACATGGGCATGGTTGAAAAACATGAAAAGTAATCCAAATATATGCAAACGCAACTGGAACAGAAACCTTATTGTTCAGAGAGGCTGAGTGCCTGGAAAGGAAATGTATTTTGTTTAAATTCTGTCCTTAGTTACAGTGCCACCTGGACAAAAGTTTAGCTAAATTAAACGAGACTGAAGAAACATCTGTATTTTGCTGCAGTGCACCCAGAATACACCAACAGCACCACTCTGTGGATTAACAGCAACTGCTCTGTAAACTCAGGAGGCAGTTTCCCAGGAAAGAAATGCTAAGGCAGTTATACAGATGTTATTGAATTAGACTGAGCATATCAGTGATAAAAACCTAGCACCACTACAAGTTAATGAACTTTAGTGTAACTGAGACTGTAAATTGGCTTTCTCAGTTCGAGTGTGTGGCACACCCTCTATTATTCACAAACATAACGTCCTTTAGCATCAGCGAGAAAGGTTACTTGCGCTGAATTGAGAACAGAAGCTTTACATCACACCAAAACGGGAACTTCACTCACCAAATGACATCTTAAGATTTACACCTGTAGCTTTCATTAGTGGTAGCTGCAACAGAATCCATGAGAGACAGTTCCGGAGGAAAACATAAAATTTAAATACTGGAGCCAATCTTCACCTGAATTTGTTTGGTCTGCAAAACTGGGCTAGAAGTAGGCTTGTTTCCCACTCTAGTCAAAATTCAGGGATGAGATCTGGAAATGAAACTGCAAAAACATGAGCAAATACGAAAATCTTCATGCAGACTGGCTGTCCCCCACGTTGGACTCCTCAGCCAGATGCCTGGACCCAATATTGAGTTCAGCTGCAGAAGTTAGTCAGTCATCCCACCTGACAGATCTCAGAGGGATAGAAGAATTATTTCCTACTTCCCTAGCTCTTCCTCCAGCAGCTTCAAATGGTGATCCTGTCAGAAATGAGTGCTAGGCTGTGTGTTGGCATACTCCAGTTTCTGTAAATCCCATGGGGCCTTTTGCCTGAAGAGGGGGTGGCTGGGCTTTTGCAGATTAATCTTACCACTTGTGCCATGCACAACTCAGGTTCATAAGGCTCCATTATCTTGATAATCCAGGTCCAACATAAGGGTTCTTCTATGCCTCAAGATTCTGGCTCTTTATCATACACAGGATATAGTCATATACCATTTGAGGGGCACTGTTACTTTCTGAGGTCCCTAGATCACACGCAAAAATGACAGCAAGGGAAAACCACTGTAACTCTAGATGATATATGGCATATAAGTTTCTGTCTTTAAGTTGGAATAGGCAACCCCCCAAAAAACCAAAACCAAAACCATAAATCATGCCTGATTCAGGTTTCAGTTTAGAGGAGAGTAGTCACCTCTTCTATTTCAGCTTGTCTCTACTCCCCTGATACAAAAATAAAGTGACACTAGTTCTTATATGCCATAAACATCTATCTGAACAAGGCATTATAATGCTTGAGTATTATATCAAAGAGACAAAATGCCTTATTTTGGCTGAGGATATATACAGGATAAGGCCAACTCTCATGAAGGATAGCATTTGATCAATTTTTATCCAAGGAATTATGACTATTTTCTTTACTTTGTACTTTGAGGTAAAAGTTACAAATAATTTTTTACTGTCCAGAACAATTAAGGGTAATGAAGAGTAATGATAAATATCAACAGGGAGAACAAAACACAGAGTAATTTTTTTTTTTTTTTTTTTTACCCCATCTTTATCAACCAAGCAGATTGTTCTGCTCCCTGGCCTATTTAGTCTTTTCCCAAGTGCAAATACAAAGCTCACCTGGATCTCTCAGTAAAACCTGAAGGCAGACCTTTTACGGTGTAACAGAGTGGAATTGCCTTAGCTCCTAGAAGCACTACTGTGCAAATGCAGTGCATATCTTTGCCTGAGATGCACTTCATTACCAGCAGCTCTACCTGCTTATGAAAAAATTCACATTCAAGCATGAAAAGGCAAAGCCTGTCATAACACCAGCTGCAAAAAAAAAGATAGGGATCAGGACTATTAACAACCTACCCACTCCATTTAGTCATCCTAACATGACTTGAATTTCATCTGCCTCATGTCCTTCACCAGCAGTAGCCCTGTACTGCTTTATCAGGGTTCCCAAAGCCCTCCCAATAGCAAGCCAAACCCCTCACTGCAGCCAAGGGAGCAGTTTGATATATATGGGGTTTTTTTCGAGGCCGGGCCAAACTCAGCCAATGATTCTTTACTGGTACTTCATTCAAACTGTAAATTATTGCTGCCTCGGGTGGACTTTTCCTCGACACGTTGTGACTTTGCCAGCTCTGTCTGTGGACATGCCGCTCGGAGCAGGGCAGGAATGTGCTGCAACTGCCCACCTCACCCCTCTTTACCCTCCGCCACTCAGCGGTACCGCCGCCTGGAGGACCTTTCGCAGCACGGCTGGTGCAGACAGCCACACAACCTTCCCTCAACAAGCTGTGTCGTGTTAAAGCAAACTAAGGCTCTGTCAGAACGGGACATACCCTCCCTCCTCACCGCCGCCATTTTGCGGTCCCCGAGGTGAGCGGGGAGGTCGCCGCCCTGTGGCAGAAGTGTCTTCACGGCGGGAGACGAACCGCTATCGACTTGGGAGCCGTGATGGCCGGGGTTTTTTTGTTTCGAGGGGGGTTGTTCTGTGGGTTTTCTTGCCCTAAATTGTGTCTTGGTAGTTAAGGTAAAATAAAAGAATGTCGTTTCTTGGAGTGGCGCCTCTCTGCTTTAATGGTCGCTCTGAACCCAGCACTAGGCTTTTCAAGGCGGGTTGCCTGAGGAGGGCAGCACAAGTGCTTCTGTCATCTTCGGCGTTACCTCCGGTTTTCTTAGTTTCTTAGTAAAATAGGTGGTGAGGGAAAGAGCGCGGGTAAGGTCCAGCTTTCTGTATTTGACTGTGTAAATCACCCTCCAGGTTATTGTTTATATCTCCTTTGAGCTCCCTCCAGGTTATTGTATAGATCGCTTGAATTCCCTCCTTTCTAAGGATCAAGACAAGAACAAAATTCTACAAATGTAGTCAGCGTGTATATTCCTCTACCTTCCACAAAATGAACAGACCAAAACTGATCAGTTTATGTTTCTGCAGATTTGTTGTATTACAGCAATGTGTTGAGTTATTTTTGGGGGAGATCTGTGAAGCACAATGAGGGAGAAAACATCTCCTGCACTCCTGAGAGAAACCAATTTTTTAATGGGCTTCCTCAGGTAGACAGGCAGTTACCTGTTAACCTAAACAACAACAATGGTTGTAGTTATTCCTGGCTATCTAAGGATGGAAGGCTAGTAAGTTAGTGAAATCCACCTGCTCTTTATATAAGATTATTTTTTTTCCAGGGAGTTTTAGACTCCTCTACAGACTGTATGACATACATTTATGAACAAGACATGTGGCCAAGCAAACATCAGGGCAGTGGAAATTAGCAGTAAAGTCTTAGACATCATCTGAGTTACAAACCTAACCTTAGACATCATCTGAGTTACAAACCTAACAAATTATGTGTTCTGAATTTAACATTGTTACTAAAGTTTATTTAGTCATTCTTAACTATTAGCAAAGCATCTCTTGGGCTATGTAAATACTTGTGAGGCAGAGCAGAGAACAATTTGCTCTTACTGTACAACTTACAATGCCTAGGCTAAAAAGCTTAAGCAGGTTGTACAAAGATCAGTTTCAGTGAATGGCTCAAACAGGTCATCTTGAAAATTCATCTGCAATTTCCTACTCATATCCCTGTTCTTTATCTTGCCCTATTGTTTTAAATTCCTCCCTTGCTTTCAGTATCATAACCCTGAGTGTATTTTATGCAAGTTTCCACACCACCGTTTCTTTACAACTGCTAATTAAAGATCCTTTTGAATAAAGCCTTCTGCTTGAACAGTTAAGAGTGCTCCTCTGAAAGGCCCCTTTTGTGGATGACTATCTTCTTGTGGACCTCAATAAAGGCATGGCACTGCAGAAAACCCACTCAGTGTTACTTTGTAGCCACTTATCTTGTCTCTGTCTGGAATTAGTGGAGTGGATTACATTAACACTACTAATTTTCCAAGAATAACCCTCTTGTAAGAGGAACAGAGCTGTTGGGGAATAAAAGTACAGTACACCCTCACACCAGCCTTTAACAATGAAGCAGGCTATAAAGAGTTGTCCTAAGAGGTGCTATCTGATGAGGGGTGAGGTGAGACTCAGGTGACTGGGGCTATTATTACTACACCACCACCAGCCCAACCTCATGAAGTGTTAGCATTTCTATTATGCATTATTAAAAAACAGACCCAGACTGATCCTTGTATTGGTAAATTGTAAATCGAACACCATTCATGTTATTTTGTCTGAAAAAAACACATTATAATTCATGTGTTTTGTTAACTTGATAATTTCCCGATGACTGTCCTTGTCCTGCCTGTGCTTAAACTTTCCCCTGTATGTGTGGACACCTTGGCATGCAAACATCTGCATCAGTAGTGGAGGGGCTACATCTGTCTGAGTGCATGTGCTGGTACCCATATTAGAGCTGCTGAATTTTCTCCATGAACAAACTGGTCTTGAAACACAGTGCTACAGCATTGTACAGTCAGAGACTATGCTTTAAGACTGCTGAAATCCAAGGCATACATCTATAGGGTGGTATGTGTCAATACTTCATGCTTGTGGCAGGAATGTCATAGAAACAAGTTACCCTGGAGACACCCCAGCTTCTCTGCCGAGCATTCACTCATGGAGTAGCTTTTTCAGAACCCTCCTGAGAACAATTCTCTGCTTTCTGCTGCCACCATTCTTCATGTCTTGCTTGCAGAAGCTCATGTGGGTATAGCACAGTGAACACTTCAGCCTTCATTCATCCCAAAGGCAATCATCTCTGTATTCTCTTTGAGTAAATCTCCAGGGATGCACAAGTTCGTCATAATTTACATTTGCTCTTGAACAGCATCCCTGTAGGGTTATTGGAATTGCATGTTATATTATTTGAGTCATCTTAGCTCTAGCTGAAGGCCACAAAACTCAAATGTTGTTTGATATCAGCTCTTGGCCTTCCTGCCTTGTGTCAAATTTTGTTGTTAAATATATCAGCGTAAAACAACTTTGGGCTACAAGTGAATTATACTTCTCATACAGAGATCTTACAAAGAACAGGATTAACCTATGCATTGTATTTTCATGTACTCCATGTATAAGTAACCTTTTTGACAGGAAAATTCATGCATGTGGAGTCTAATCTCCTCCAGGGCTTTGTTTTTATTTTCAGTGAGAGCTCACATGCTGCACTGATTTGATTTGAGCATATGACTGCAGGATATTGTTTCATATCATTCAAGACAACAGGGATCCTGAAGTAAATTCAGTTGTAGCAGGACCAGGCTTTGAAGAATGTCAGTCTCCAGGTAAGATGACAGAAAAAAAGACATGTTTGTACAGCCAAAAGTAACCAGCATAATCCATGAGCCTGCATACTGAATGCTCACTCTGTCCTCACTGATAACAAACAACATCATTGGAAGAAATAAACACGCTTTTTTTTTCCCCACAGAAAATTAAGGGGAAAATTATAAGCAGGATGACAGACAGTCTGTGAAGGATGAGAATGCTGAAGCACATCCTATTAATTATTCAATATAAACTGTTCACCCAGCTCATCCAGCAGGCACTGTCTTCTCCTACTCTTTTTGCTCTGCCTGCATTGGCCTCGAGTCCTTACTGCACAATGCTGCAACTGAGTCCACTGAAACCTTTTCCAGCCAACTCCGATTACTGCATTCACAGCTTAGTATTCTGAATGCTCATAGTTCAGCATTTTTTCTGCTTATCTGCTGCCTGCAAAAGCAAGATGCTGAGAAATGTGGAAAATAGAAGAACACAACTGCAGGGAGTGGGGGGTGCACACAATGACCAGGGTCACCTGTAGGTCCCACCTGTGGCGGGATGCAGCTGTCAAAGAATCATGGAGCCTGATCAAGCAAGCAGTGCATTTAAACCCATACATGTGTCCCAAGAGCTTCAGGGAAATAACCTGTGTGGTGATGGGTTCTTCCCACACAATTAGGGGTACATTGGGTTCTTAAACCTCCGTATAATCCAAGAAAGAAAAAAAATCAAAAAGTCTGATAAATCCCCTGCATTAGTAGAAATCCTACAACCTAGCTCTTTGGCTGAAAAAGCTCTTTGCAGTGACTGATGCTCATGTTTCGTAAGTGTTCCCTACAGGCCATTATTCATCTGCAGAGAGTTCAGAGCAAGCAGATGAGAGACTTGCAGCATGCCTATGTGTTTCTGAAAAATCTTGCGTGGTCATTTCTCCCCTTGACTAGTTAATATAACTGACCCCGTCATCTCTCTGCTGTTGTCTGTCCTTGCCTCCTTACCCTTCTCAGCCATACATGATGTGAAACAGTATATAATCTGACAGCATACCTAGATGGATGTCTCTTCAGTAGCATCTTTTGAATGAGTTACTCTGGCCATGAGACTTCTGTTTGGCTGCCAGGGACAGATACTGTAATTATAGATACTTCCATGCTCTTACTGCACTTCACGCTGCAATTTCATGACCTGTGGTTAAAAGTAATTTGCTTTCCTTTCTCTCTGTGTAGCCAGTCAGCCCTCAGCCCTAAGTCTGCAGATTACAAGAGAAGCTCTGCCTTGGTTGTGATCGTTACTTGCACCAGGAGATATAGCAGTGTACGCTCTAATTGCGCAAGTGGCAGATTGCTCTGTGCTAAACCAAGTCCTACCTCCAAGTTGCTATTTGTATCAGGTGTATTTAAAATTACTACAAGTTGTTTGGGTGTTTGTTTCTGGTGTTCGATTGGAATTTTTAATCTCAGAATTTCTAAATCTTTGAATAAAAATAGCAGTCATAAAGTGGCCATATTGATTTCTCAAGTGATACCACACTTTCACAAAGGGATTTCTCAGGCTATTTCCCTGTTTCCAGGCAACCTTGCTAAGGAGAAAGATAAATTAAACATTGTGCTAACAGATTGACATATAACTTTGACAGCTATTTTTAACAAATGTAAATCTAAATTACTGTGCCCAATAGCTTCATTCAAAATCTGTGATCTCGGCTACTATAATACCTCTAATTTATTTCTTTTCACTTTTGCTTGAGACATAAAATCCACAGAAAGCAATCCAGAACTATAATTATTGGCATGGTGATATGGGCAGGCATGGAGCTTGTTAAAAATGTACCTCTGACAGCTCCTTCCCCAAGATGCTGACAATCTGAACTATAAAGACAAATTGATTATGCAAGTATAGACAAGTGAAGGCATGAGTGTATTCAGTCCGGAGAGCATAGAAATGCTGAAATTTATTTCCTTTCCTCTTCTATGGGTACCTTGGAGCTCAACACTTATACAAGTGTGATCAGTCATAAGTGGAGACAGGGGAACAGCTGTAAATCCTTCATCTAGATCTAACAAATGTCCCGATTCCCTCCAACACAGGAGGAACAAACATCAGAAGGTGGTTCATTACACCCACATGATTTCATTCCCAAATGAGCACACTTACTCTTTCTCTCTTCTTGGACCGAACTGTTCCCTTCTGCCTGTTGGCTTCTTCCCATCAATTTTTTGCTATGCATACACAGCTTGCCAAACGACACTCTAAAGCCTCTTTGCAACAAGAAAGCCCTTCTGCCTGTTGCCTTAGATGGTGGTCCTATTGTTTCAGCTCTGTCCCTTGTCACTGTGTAAAGTCCCATCATTGTTCTTTGTGCTGAACTGGAAATATAAATGCCTAACATATGTTGTAATCAAGTCTGTGATTATGCGCTGACATAGGTTGTTTTTGGCACTGCCCAGAACGACAATTTTACCTCAGACCTGAAGAGCAAACATTTGTGAGTACCTGAGTGCACGCCCACTCAGTCAAGCCAGCACCAGTTCCCATCCGAGGGCCAAAGCAGGAATCAGGAACCCCAGATGAAGCTGGGCTTTGCCCAGTGTTGAGTCAAATCAAACATCATCTCAAAGTATTAGCTAGTGTAGTATACAATCCTATATTAAAAATATAACAACGAAACATTCTAGAGTATTTTATTCTGATGAAGACTTGATCTAAAAAGATAATCTAGAATACTATGAATGCCTGCACCTGAGTGCAGGTCTTGGGCACAAAGAGTTGAGCAGGTGATCAGCACCCAAACCACTGAGTCTGATTCTGTTCTCTCTGCAGTGATGCCACATTCCCATAAAGTAAACCCTACGTGACTTAATTAGCACCTGATGAAATTTCATATCTTGTCTGTCCTGATTTGCATAACTTCTAAGTCTAGCTAAGAAACAGAAAGATAATTACTGAATGCAAATGAGCTAATAAGGGTGATGTCTAGGAGCAGATGTCAGTGAAGACAAACCACACATCTCTGCTGAATTGTCTCTGGTAATGTCATGATATGAGGTTTTCTCCCTAGTTTTGGTTTGTTGTGGTGGTAAAATCCTCAGGCTGTTCACAGTATCTTACCTTTACTTTAGATGTGTTAGCAGAAATCTGCCTTTGGCATAGTGAATACAATTTATGCCCTAATATATGGAACATGCTTTGGTAGACATTAGCCTCAATACTGAATAATACTCCAGAGACTAAGATATTCTCATTTCAGAATTGTTGTCTGCTCTAATTGGTGACACAGGATGATAGGAAGGTGCATAGATCTCCTCTTCACTCTTCTGTGATGCGACACTTCACAGTTGCAGGTCCCAATACCCGGGTGGGTGCCTCAGTTGCTAATGTGCAGGGTACTCCATTCACAAAGGTCCCTCAGCTGGAGGTAGTTGAAGTTGCTCCTGGGATCCCATCACTGCTAGTATGTGTTAGCAGAGAATCTGACTTACATTTTTTTTCCACCTCCTTTTTCTGTGTTCATGAAAAGCCTGTTCGTAGTATTGGAGTGTGGCAACATCTTGATCCTTTTCTTCTTTTGCCCTCCACCTCATGGAAACTGATTTAATCTAATTGCTTCCAAGTAACACAATGACTGGGAGAATGTCTAATCTGACCATCATTAAAAGGAACATGCTCTTCTTTATTCCAAGAGGGAAACACAGAGATCTCTTTTAGCCCTGGAGAATTTAAACCACTTAAAATAAGGGTCAAATTGGTGGCTATGGAAACTGTAATTATTCTAGCCTAAATAAAAGGGATATACCAGTCAGTCAAATTGACTGGATGACTGCGTACTAAGGCTTACTATACGTCATTAATGAAAGCAGAGCAGACGTGAAAACCGTACATAGGGGGAGTGTACTTTGGAAGAGTCTCCTCAAAGGAGAGGTTATCAAATCAGGCAAAAGCAGCAATACTTTTGGTGGTATTTAACAGTACTGTTCATATAATTGTCTGAATATGAATTCAGGAATGAGTTACATAAGTGGTAAAGGAGGATGATCATCTGATATCCACAGGTTATCTGGATGTGTGGTACAGAAAGGGCTCTTGTTAATCATAGCAGAATATTGGATATCCTTCATAAATAAATATATGCTTTCATGGAAATATGGGATAACATATTTATGCCTTATATTAAATCAAAACCACTGATTACTATGTTCTTTCCCAGCTTAAAATAGAAAATGTCAATCTGTTAATTGCTTTTAATACTAGGTAACATGTTTTACGTTTTTATGTGAAACTACAGAAGCTTTACAAAATGTTTTAATTTTGGAAACATAAAAATAAGTTGTGAAGAGTTCTAAGGACAAAAATGGGCATTGCTACTTCGTGCTAGTGCTCCCATTGACAAGAATACATGGTCTGTAGCATGCAAAACACAGCCGTGAGACATTAACACAGAGGTTGTGAAGGCAAGAGACCTTTCCAGTCTGTGGAAATTCCTTTTCACACATTTGATGCTAACTTATGCAGGCTGATAAATAGAACCCCAGGCCTCACTCACCTGTAAGTTTTGATCTTAGCATAAGCTGCCTCACTTTAAATCTCTGTGAGGTCAGTCCACAATTAAATATCTAAACAATGGTCTTCACTTTCTGAGCCACATGTCCTTTATTCATAGATCCCTTTAAATGCCAGTAGAAGATACATCTCTCTTAAATATGAGTCCAAATGTGCGGGAAGTACAGCAGCCTAGTGGTATCCAGGATAGATGTGATCCAGGCAGGCTGACTTCTGGGTGGCCTCTGTCCCACTCCTTGAGCAAGGCTTTGTTTAGACACACTTCATTTTGGAAACGCGCAGGTGCCACATTGAAATGATGCTTCATTTGCTTTAAGGACACTTCGGGTGGGCCTGTTTCAAATAACCATCTTGATGTATGTAGGAAAATAATTTTGTTTTTCCACTGTGCTGTCTCTACCGGGAATAAAGAGGCCGGTGGGTGGCAGAGCAGCACATGGCAGGACAGGAATCAAGCAACACGGATAAAGAATGGGCAAGCTCAGGCTGAGGCAGAAAGTCCCACGTGACATGTGATTCTTAAATGCATCTGTGTGTTTGGGATTTAGAGAAAATGGTACTTTCCGCTGAGCATCCAGATTGTTTCGTCATTATTCTGAATTGGCTGCCTTATTTTTAAGTAAACTCAGTGGGTTTTTTAAATGTAACTTGCTGATTTTAAAATACTGACTTCTTTCCATGTCTTACCTGCATAATGAGACAAAAACATAGGCATATCACAGGTTTCCTGAGAATCTAAGGCAGAAAAATACTGTGAGATACTGTTTAGGCTGTATCTTCTGGGTAGTTGTATACAGCATAGTGTGAAACTCCTTCACTGGGAGATTGTAACCAGTCTTGGATTTGTGTGCTGAGCAGAGTGGATTGAAGGTTTTCACAAATGTTATCTGTCACTGAAGCATTATATATTAAATTAAGCACTGATTTCCCTGAAATACATTCAATTTTTATCTGAAAATACTAATTTTTACACGCTGTCATCTATATACCTGCAGAAGAAATACTTTTAGTGAAACATACATTTTTCATTGGTACAAGAAAACGCCCTTCTCTAGCTTCCAACCTTAAAATGTAGGAGGGTCTTTCATATCTTTGCCGTAGGCAGGTGACTTTCCGCACTTCTCAGTTTCTCTGAAATATATTAGCTTGACTCATAATCTCTGTCTTTTTCTTTCCTTCCCTTGCTTAAAGACTTTTCGACTCTATCCTGAAATATGTGGTAAATAACAGCCTGTTTTAGTAGCACAGGGGAAAAAGTTCAGTAGAAAGACTGAACTGGATGCATGCAGCAGTTTGCAGTGTTATTTTATTTTCACAAATTTAAAAAAAAAAAAAAATCATTTAGCCGAAAAGCCCATTCTGTTTTGAAGGGAAAACAGGGTTTTTAAGGAGGGGACAAAGCTATATTTCTGAAGGGTGGAGCTTTGACATTATCCTGTACTCAAAAAATGATGTAAAAATGCTCATGAAGAACAGCATCTTTACCTTACAATAGCCCTGTAAACAATTGCAGTACACAGACTGCAGCCCCTAAAGTAGGACGGCCCAGGTGCAAGAGGAAAATGCTCCAGAATTTCCATCTGTCAACATAAATCATTGGTGAAAACATGTCTTAGTTAAACAATTTCACTAATGCTAAGTGACTTTTACCCAAGGTTCATTTCTCAAGGTTGTTTCAGAGGGCATTAAACAAGGATACTGGGTTTTTTTCTCTTCCAGGGCTGGAATGTGTAAATTTCCAGTAATCCATACATAAAGAAATCCACTTACAGAGATTAGGAGCAAAATACTTAAGTATTCTTGGAAAGCAGCTGTGCCATGCAAGTATCTGTGCTACCTATTTAGGTCAAATTGTAACAGGAATTTCTAGTTTCATTGAAATGAGATGATTCTTCTAGGAATCATCATAAAATACAGGAACAGTTTTTCTGGGTTTGATACAAACAAAAAGTATGTATCAGAAAGGAAGCAGCATAATAATAATAATGATTTTAAAATATTGTAAGTAACCTAGAAATAATAAGAAAAATATGTAAATATCAAATATCATATCATATTCTATTAATTATCCAAAAGCAGACTCAGACATACGACCTTGCAAGCTGCCTACAGTTCGAGATGCAATGACTCAACTCTGATCACTCTGAGAGCAAATTGCTATGGGAGATACTGTACAGAGTAATACATATTAATGACAAAAGAAAGGGGACAGTTTAGAAGATTCATTTTTATATTCTTGCCTGGGCAGAAGTCTGTCACTCTGACTAGCAAATCAAATGTACTAAGGCATGGCTGACTCATTGCTAGGGGAAGGATGCAGTCTTAGACATCTGCAGCAAAGTTCATATTTTGAAACCAAGAATTCCCAAGTTTGTGCAGGTACAGCTGAAGACAGCTAACTAATCCAATTCTTACCTGACAGAATTGCCATGCTTTTCACTTTAAAGAAGTTACAATTGACAAAGCAAGGATTTGACCTTTGATATTCCACTTATACTGAAGACTCCTCAAAGTCCTATAAGGAGGGAGGCACAATTTATTGGTTAAAAACCTATGTGGTCTGATTTACAGCCCACCTCAAGAATATTATGCCACCCACTTTCACACTGTAACAGCACAATTAGCATACCTTACAATGAAGCACATAAAGAAAGACCATAGCATGAAGCCAGCGAGAACAACGATACCATCTAAAAATATGCATTTATTGAGGAGTGCAGCCCAGTGAAAAAACTGACATAATAGAAACTTGCCCCACCAGTAACCTCATGGCTTAAAAATTATTTGCATATCATCAGCTGCCATTGCCAATGGCAAAGATATGTTGTCATGATGTTACAATTGTCCTTTTTATTCTCTTATTGCCTTTTGGCCATTTAAGGAGCCTTCAATATAAAATTAAACAAAAACTAGCTTTGGCCTGTATCATAATACACTGCACTTTATAAATGTTACACAAATAATCTGTGATTAACACATACAGCAGATTTCAGAGGCAAGTAATTACTTGTATCATTTGCCATTCCAGCATATGTGTAGAATCGGAGCAGGAAATTTTAATTCTTAGCTGAGGACTTCGGTCTCCAGTTTGCAAATTCACAGTTGTATATCCAATTTGTCAAGGTTAGAGATGCTCATGCACGTAATATACACATTAAATACCAGAGACTTAAGAAATCTTCCATGTAAAGCACCAAATGAATGTGCATCACTACCTATGATTTTCTTTGTCTAGATTATGAAAGACAAGACACAAACACCATCATTCCTATAGCATTATTTTGTGTATTTCATTATCTTTCTGAAATGACAAGCTTTCTAGCTGATATTTTGCAAACTGAAAAAAGAGCTGTCTCTCCAATACATGACAATTATTAGTGGTGTTTCTAAAAGGGGAAAATGCCAGCTATAAATAGTCTAAAATGCTCTTCACCTTCAGTTGTAACCCCTATCATACACACATACAGCTCTTCTTTTAACCTTCCCTGTGCTCTGTCATGTGAAGGGAACAGGATAAACAAAACTGCCTTTATCTTACGTTTCAGGAAATTTGCAGTAAGGTTCCCCAGGGCGGTTGGCTATCCAGTCCATAACATTAAAAACAAACCACCAAGTGACACACTGAACAGATTTGATAGCTTTGTCAGCTGTGGAACAGGCTGGGACTAAAGTCTACTGCAGAGATCCTGTTGAAGGACTGACAGAAAGCTTGTCCTTTGATTTGGGCAGCAGGATTAAAAGAGGGAGAACCCTGGGAGAGCACTTTACCATTTTGGTGGCTCTTTCAAACCTGAGTTGGCTTAACCTTGAAGATCTAGGGACTATTTCTAAGGATCTGCAAAAGGTGAGGGAAACATGTCCACTGTCGGAAGTCTGGAATTTATTGCACAGGAACCCAGACACCCATCTAAAAGCTTGTATGTGTCCACAAGACACTGGTTTAATGCACAAAAATTGTGCAATATGCCTTGAGGTTTTTTTACAGGGGAAGTTATCCACTTTTTCTCTTTAAAGCCAAATAGCTCCTACCCTGGGGAAATATTTTTAAAAGCTCTTGTTGCTCATTTTATGACATGCAGTCTGCCTATAAAGGTTACAAATGGAAAGATTGGTAGGTGTTGCTCCTTCTGATACTTAGGTTTTTATCTTACACTTCAAAAATATTTAAAAACCTACAAGGATAAAGCCAAAGAACTATATGTTATATTAACTATATGTACTGCATCCATTCTATATACTATATTCATTTACAGAATGGGATCTGAGTCAAAGAAGTTACCCTAAAATTAGTACATAGAACAAGGATGGGACACGTGTGTCTGTCTACACCTCCTTCTTCCCCCAGATTTGTATGCTGAGCTTACACAGAGCCAAGGTCTTTTCTGCTTCTCACATGTGGTCCCACCAGTGAGTAGGCTGGCAGCACACAAGGACTTGGCAAGAGACACAGCCAGTACAGCTGACCCCAACTGACCGAAGGGATATTCCATACTGTGTAATGTCATGCTCAGCATACAAAGCTGGGGGAAAAAGGAAGTAGAAAGGGCACTTTAGAGTGAAGGCATTTTTCTTTCCAAGTAACTGATACACATGATGGAGCCCTCCATACCTGGAGGTGGCTGAACATCTGCCTGCCCATGGGAAGTGGGGAATGAATTCTTTGGTTTCCTTTGCTCGTATGTGTGGCTTTTGCTTTACTTACTAAACTGTTTTTATCTCAACCCAGGAGTTTTCTCATTTTAGTCACTGATGATACAAAACTGGGAAGAATGACCAACACACCAAAAGGCTGTGTGACCATGTAGCAGGACCTGGACAGGCTGGTGAGTTTGGCAGAGAGGAACCTAATGAAGTTCAACAAGGGCAAGTGTAGGGTCCTGCACCTAGGGAGGAATAACCCCAGGCACCAGTACAGGTTAGGGGTTCACCTGCTGGAAAGTAGTGCTGTGAAGAAGAACCTGGAGTCTTTGTGGACAACAAGCTCTCCATGAACCAGCAGTGTGCCCTCATGGCCAAGAAGGCCAACAGTATCCTGGGGTAAATTAAGAAGCATGGCCAGCAGGTTGAGGGAGGTTCTCCTGCCCCTCTGCTCTGCCCTGGTGAGACAAGTCACTGTGTCCAGTGCTGGGCTCCCCAGTTCAAGGAAGACAGGGAACTAGTGGAGAGAGTCAAGCCAAAGGCTGCAGAGATGATGAGGGAACTGAAACGTCTCTCATTTGAGGAAAGACCAAAAGAGCTGGGTCTGTTTAGTCTGCAGAAGACTGAGAGAGGATTTATTGATGTTTATTAATACCTAAAGAATGGCTGTCAAGCAGATGGATCAAACTCTTATCAATGGTGCTCAGTGGCAGGACAAGGGGCAACAGGCACAAACAGGAGCACAGAAAATTTCACCTGAGTAAAAGCTTCTTTACTCCGAGGGTGATGGAGGACTGGGACAGGCTGCCCAGGGATGCTGTGGAGTCTCCTTCTCTGGAGATATTCAAAACCCACCTGTATGCAATATCATGCAACCTCCTCCGTGTGACCCTGCTGTAGCAGGAGGGTTGGACTAGATGATCTCCAGAGGTCCCTGCCACTTTATCTATTATCTCAATAAATGATTGTGGTTGTTGAGCCCTGGCTAAAGGCCAGACGCCCACCAAAATCAGTCTATTACTCCCCTTCTTTGTTGGACAGGGGAGAAAAAATATAATTGGGCAGCTCAAGAGTCAAACTCGTTAACAGTGCGGCCAAAACAGAATCAGCACAGAGTGCTGAAGAGAAAGTGATCTCATTTATTACACTACTAAAGAGTAGTGAGAAAACCAGAGTCAGGAGTGCAACCAACAATCTTAAAACAAATGCAGCCAGGCAAACACTTTTCCCCCCACCACTCCCTCCTTAGCAGGCTTTAGTCAGAAGTTTGCTCCCTTCTTCCCTCCCGTTTGCAGCCCAGGAGGGGCAGGGACTGGGGAAAATGGGGGTCTCGGTAACACCTTCCCCCACCCCTCCATTCTAAAGCAGACTTCCCTTTAGCCATGATTTTGCTCCCTTCTTCCCCTCTCCTGCTCGCAGCACAGGACGGGGGGCAGGGACTAGGAGATGGGGGCTTTGGTCAGTCCCTTGCAGGATGGTTTCCTTCTTGGCCAGGATGGGGGCATCCATTCCACACAGCCTCCCCCTGCTGCACCGTAGGATCTCACCCATAAGAGCCAGTCCTCCATGAACTTTCTCCAAGGCAAATCTCTTCCCACCGGGCTTCATGTCTGCTATGGCAGGCAGCAACAAATCACAATGTCTCTCAGTCCCAGTCCTCCACGGGGCTACAGGCCTCCCCCAGCAAACCTGTTTGGCTCATCTCTGTAGGTCGCTTGTGCTGGCAGGGGCTCATCCCAACGTAAGTCACGGCATCCTCTCTATGTCTCCCCCGGCTCCATCCAGCGTGGAGCCTCTCCACCGGGCAGGTCAGGTCTCTGCCTCTTCCATGGGTCCTCTCCACCAGCTACTCCACGGGCTGCAGGGGCATCTCTCTCTGGCTCCTGGGGCGCCTCCTCCCCCAGCCTTCCCAGCCTTTGGTGTCTGTCAACTGCTTACATTTATATGCAAATGTATATCACAATGCCCTTAACAGGCCAACATTGCGGTCTTCCTGGCACTCACATTCTCTGGTGGCCAAAATGCAGCCACTTCCGAGTCCTTTTCTCTCCTATATGTGATTCTCAGAGGCGCTATCAGCAGGCTGGCAGAAGATTCCAGCAGCCATTTTCTGCAGCCTCTGGCCCCTCTCTCTCAGCACCCAACTATGCACAACTGCGACAATGATAGATAAAACTGTTGAACAGAACTGTCCCTAGAATTGAGCCACGATGAACACCACTGGTGACTGGTCACCAGACAGATGTAGGCCAACTCACTACAACACTTTGAGCTCTGCCCTTCAGCCAGTTCTTCACTGAGTGAAGCTTGTATCTGTTCATCTCACAGCTGGATGACTTGGCATGAAGACACTGTGAGGGACAGTGGACTATGTCCACCAGTCATGATGAAACACTTATAATGAAAATGTATAGAGGATTAAGAATATATAACTACACTGGACTGACTTTTCAAGCACATTTTTCTCACATAGCAAAACAAAGAAACACTCATGAATTCATCATCCATCATGTTTTGGTCATGTTTTTTATCCCAACCTTGTGCTGGGAGGTGGGTTTGGCAATATTTTTCCCAAGGTTCTTGTTTCTGATGTGGTTTTTTCTCAATTTAATATCTGATTGTACTTTCTTGGTTTTCATCCACAGTACTGACCAAACATGCTCCCAGCCAATCTAAACATTTGCAGAAAGATGTTTTATTTGTGTTGATGCTGAGAGGGGAGATGGTGTTTATCTGTATGATCCAAGAACAGAAAGGAGTTGATTTGATCTCAGGCATTGACTAAGACACTGTGAGAACTGCTGGAACACAGAACTCCAGAACACTTCTCTGTAGGAAATAAAAAATTCTTCATCCATGACACAATAGAAACGGCTTTTCAGCATTAGCAGTGGACTTCCTTCATCAGCAACCTGCAGGTTTCTTTCATATTTTCCCTTCAGAATAATATTCCTGTTCTCCTACATACTCCTCATCTGCAAAACAAATTCTCTGATTGAGGGTATGAGATGATTAAACTACTGATGAAAGAAGGGCTTAAAAGCATAAATAGCAGCTTTTGTTACATCACTCTGACCAAAATACTGGAAGCTTCTGACAATATCAATAACATACTGTAACACCTGGTATATTCGACTGTATTTACAATAGCCATCACTCTCCACAGCGAAGTGGGAAGATGAAAATTTGTTTCAGAAAAGAAGTTCAAGGCATTTTTTAATGCCTTTGGGGTCTGCTCAAGAGTCTCACTGTGAAGATCATGTTAAATAGGCCACTTAAAACCCTGAGAAAGACAACCCAAAATCAAGTTCTGTCTTGATACGATACATAATGGTATCCCTGTATCAGTGATCCACAAAACTATGCATACAGTTGAAACAACCCATTCCCTAATCTTATTCTCCTGCCGATTTGTTTTTCCTCTTTGCTAGGACTGGTCTAACAGAAGCTCATGAATGTTTGAAGTATCACTTTTTTTACTAGTTTCTCCCAAGCTTTCTCTTTTTCACCTACATTCACCTGATATTTGGCTCCTCTGTCATGTGATATGCCACATGCCTGGAGAGAAGGAGCTCCATAGCAGGCCTGGTGGAGCACTTTCTAGTGGGACCAATGTAAGCATAGCTTCTGGTAGGCTTTTCATGGCTGCAAGACAGAGTGTGTTACGGTCCTTTTGTTGCCCTGGGTAGCCAGGATGCCCTGTTGACGGTCAACTCCATTTGACAAGATCCACAGAACAGGAAAGAGAATGTGACCCTGTAAGTACCAGGATGACTCCAGGCAAGGCAACAAACATTTCTATGTATCGGCAGCTTTCAAGAAAACAGCTGGTATTTGTGCAGGGTACAGGGATCTTGGTGAATTTAAAAAAAAACAAAAAAAAAAAACAAACCAAAGTGGCAAGATCCTGAGAAGGGAAACAGCATGTGTGATGGGTCCAGCTTCAGAAGTACAACCTCTGGAACAGGAAGTACAGGAAATCAAGAAAGAGGAGCATGCATGGCATCTTAGTCATGGTTTAGAACGAGGCAGAGTATGGGGTCTGAGACCAAAACCTTACTTTGGGAAGATGCAGCATATGTAGCTAGGTCTGTATCTTGATTGGTTTTGCTTTTTAGGGTGGTGGTGGGGTTGTGAGTGTTTGCCTGGCTGCATTTGGTTGAGAAGTGTTTGCCTGGCTGCATTTGTTTTCCCTGCAAATATCTGTTCAAGTTACGTGGCGTAGCAGCAAGGCTTGCTTGTCAGCGGGGACATAGCCTTTAAAGGATTTTGTTCCCATGAGGTTTTGTTTAAAATTTCTCCTATTGTTGTGTCCAGTGACCCAAATCAGGAGAGATGATGAGCGTTGCAGCATGAAGCCCTGTAAAGTCACAGATATTTTATGAGAAAGTAGTCTACAAAATGCAAAAATAGAACAGTGGCAGTACAAGTAGAAAGTGAAGCCGTGTCCTTTAATCTGTCTGGATATGACTTCATGCTCAAGCTACGCATTCAGCAGAAAAAGCAATTTGTACAATGTAAAGCAGAAGCACTTGTGATGAAAGCAAATTATTTGTATGGCTTTCATCTCTCTGCAACATCAGACCTTTCTTGCACTTATATTGTCTTACTCTTCTGAATTACTTTCTGTCCAGCAGGATTTTTCCAGAGCAGATCTGCCATGATAACATGACATGCACAAAGAATTTCGGTTTTGTGATAATATCTCTTGAAAGCAAAGCACACACAATGCTGGGTTTTTCCATTTGCCTGTGTTTTTTGGCAATGAATAAAGTGCTGGAGGAAGCATGAGCCTGATATTTCTTTAAGGAAGAAATCCCTAATCCAGTGAACATCTTGGTCTTTTCATCTCTTTTAAACGATGAATTACAACATGAGTGGTAGCTTGTGGTTGCAATTATAAGTACAGGATAACCTCTCACAGAATATTGTGCAGAAACATATAGGTAAAGTACAGGAGCCTGTAACTCCACAAATAACTTTTTTATACAATCAAGCCAAAATACCTGGCCAGGAGACAGTGTGGTCACTCAAACATGGAAAAGTTAAAACTGGGCCAGAATGCAAAGTTAAGCAGTGATAAGGCACAGCTGTAGTTACTGTTGCCATGGTTTCTGCTCAACTTCACAGCAAGCGCTCATAAGGCTTTCACACCTCCAGGCATGCTGTGTCAGGACGGTCAGGGAACTGCTACGATTGGGTTGCTGCCAGCCAGAAGCCTCTGCCACCTTAGTTTCTGCTCTGTCTCCCATCTTGCAAAATGACACATTTCCATAAGGCCTGCTGCTGGTGTTGATATCATTAGGAAAGAAGAACCACCATCCTCAGAAGTGCCATGTGATGGTTGACAATGTGGTTCGCCTTCTGTCATTGTTTTGTGTGCATCTTCTGTGCTTTACAAAGTAGAGCTTTACAGCAGTTTGCAGTAACCCGTGCCAGTGTAGAAGAGCCTCAAAAGGAAGTACAGGGTTAAAAAACAAGACTGGACTGCAGACAGTCTGCCAGGATAAAAAAACCACAGACTAGGGTTTAATTACTAATGTAAAGCTTAACTCCTCCTTTGTGAGCTGCCTGAGCAGGGCAGAGCCCAGCGAGGGTTCCCTGTGCTAACAGAGACCCACACAGGGACACCCACCCATCCAAGTGCTTCTAACAGGTTTGAGAAGAGCACTGCAAAAGCTGGCTTGCATGCCAGTGTTTCCAGCGTGGTATGTGGGAAGCCAGACATCCAGCCTAGTCTGTAGACGGCCCTGCTCACGTCCCTCTGCACTGCCCTTCCCCTGGCTCAGGGAGGTGGGAGCACATAGTGGCTCCTCTCTGGTGCTCCCCTTCTCCCTGGTACATGAACAGACTTTCTGCTGGACTGAGTTCTAGGTTTCTCGATTTGTAACTTTGTTTTTCTGCCCTTCCCTAGAAAAGGCTGGAAGGTCTGAGGTGTTGCAAAGTTATTCAGTCCCCTTGAGGTTTCATGAGAAGATGAAAAAAGACAACCTACTGTTGTCTTTTTCTGGAGTCAGCAGTCTGGCAATATTAGTAAAGTGAATATACTTCTCTTCCCACATCTTACCAAGGACTCACTTCAAAATACAGTTTTGCTACAGGCAGATGCCTTCCGGAATGCAAGCTGCTAGAAAACACAAGTCACAGCATTGGGAATCAGACTGGTTTGTAGAGTTAGGGCTCCCAAACTTCGATTCATGTGGGACTGCTTCCTGGATACTATGCAGAGCAGGCACCACACAACAGGATTATTTTGTAGCACGGCACCTTTTATTTAATGGCATACTTCAATGAAATGTTCATTAGCAAGCCACATGTAAACATTTCTTTAGGTGCGAGTGAGAGACTGAGAAAGTTATGAGGAGAGTTCAGGAGGGCAAGTGGATGGAGTTTACCCAGTCAGATCCCTAATGCTGTTGCATCTCTAGAAATAGATGGGAGGGAACCACAGGGTCTCTTTCATGGGTATTTCTAAAGCTTGGCAGAACACAGGGGTCCTCTTCTCCTATGGCATTTGCATGTAAGGTTGAGTAGGTTCATTGCAAGGCAACTTTTTTTTTTTATTTTTAAAATCACAACATGCTCATTTACAATTTTCCAGTCTCTTTTTTTTCCTTTTTTTTTTTTCTCAGTGGGGGCAAACAGCATCCTGGAGGCAAAATAAATTTCCCCAACATCTTGGGTGACAAAACAGACACTCCATTATAAAATTGTATCCAGAAAGGTAGCGTTTCTCCACATTTTTATTGCTGCAAATCCTGTTCACAATATGGTGGCTACAACAGTGACCCATCTCTTCTCTTAAAGACAAAGAAAATAAGTAAAAGAATGCATTACCCAGTATCCTCTGATAACTCTGCAAGCTGCAGGACAGTGGCTGAGGAAGCAGGACATGGGACAGTGATGAATACGGTAAGAATTCTTGGAAGAGAAGGACAGCAATGGCAGGAGCACTGAACCTGTCCTGTGCAGTAACACGCTGTGTTTGTCGGCATACATTGCTGGACCAGTGGTGTCTGGACAGCTGCTGACACACTTCTCTTCCTGAGGTTTCCTAGGGAACAAACTTGGCTCCTCAACTTCTGTGAGAGTAAGAAAAATGCCTCTGTTTGCATTAATTTTGTATCTTAAAATAAGCCGATCGGTTTGTTTATGTTACAGGATATTGCTTCCAGGAGGAAGAAAATAAAATGTGTTGCCCACGTTAAAAATTAAGATCTGTGATAATAAGGAAAGGCGAACGGCTGTAAGAGAGCCCTAATGCACCATTACATTTTCTAAAAAATACAGATAGGTGGGAATTCACCATCATTTTAATTGAGGGAGACTATTCTTCCTGACAGCAGCTGCACTATATGTACTTACAGATCAAAAAACACCCATGTTTTAGTGTTAAAAGATTATACCAGCTTCACTTTTCATGCACTTTATTTTACCTCAACAGAAATTTAAAAATCTTTCAAATTTTTAACTTTCTGCTATCAAACTGTGACGAAAAGTATCAGTGGACAATAGTTATAACTATGTAAAATGCCCCCATTAACATTTTTAAAAAAACACTTGTAACTTATTCTTCCCTGTAGAGATTTATGTGCCACTAATCTCAAAAACCAGAAATAACTAAGTATGCCTAAAGAGTAGCTCAGATACAGTACTGTTCTGTTTCTGGTGTGACAAATAGAATGCCAGAATTAAAGCATTTTTAAATTTTATAGTATTTACGGTCAATGTAGACTGCACAACATAGGAAATAGAACAGCATTTGGCTGTGTAAGTCATTCTTACTCAAATATCTTTCTGAAAAAAAAAATAAAAACTCAGAAGAGAATATAAATTGTTTAAATGTAAATTAATTCAGCCTCAGTCTCTTTTAGTTTTAGAAGCAAGTTTGACACAATTAATTAAATATTCACGCTCGAAAGCAAGGATTTGTGAAGAGAGTTGAAGGAATGCATGTCAATGAACACTAATGGAATTCAAAGCATTTTCTCTGATAGAAACTGATAATCCTACTATCTTTAATGGTAGGGTTATATACAGGGCCAGAATTGCACAGCTGTTACCTTATAATAACAGCCAAACCCATTGGCAGGGGATCAGATGACCTTCATCTGCAGGAGAGGAGCGGGGGTGCAAAGTGGAGGAAAGTAAGAAGGTACCTAGGGCCTTTGTAGTAACCTTTAGGCTGATGGTTTCATGGACCCTTTGGACCCCAAAAGAGAACGTGCACAGGGTTGATGTTCCGCATTATTTATTTCCTCCTAGCAGATGGACAATGTCCACAAGATGGGTGGGCACCAAAGGGCTTGTTTTCTTCATTCATCAAACTGGAAGGAGGCAGCCACAACTGTTTATTGGGAGCAGACAAAAGGAGGCAGAGTGAGTAGAAAAATGCAGCCGGTCTGGATAGAAATAGCTGTTCCTTGGTTGAAACATGCTGCTTTAGAGCATGGAGTGAGGAGTATTGCAGACCCCTAGCCTTTTGCATCTTTTTCAGTTTCTAATGCATGGAGATCTGAGCACCATTTTTATAAAAGCAATCCTCCATCTCCAGTGAGCTCTGGTTCAGGCAAAAACCTCAGAATCTTACTACTAAAAGGATTTTCTGCATTCAAATAATATAAAATAAATCTGGACTTATATGAGAGTTTGCCAGTTTTACATTAGGCTTCTTATTTAAATGCTCTATTTACCAAATGCAGCAATTATAGGGCAATAATCCACCACTTAGTAGAGATCAACCTGCCTTTGTCCTTATATTTCCTTTCTATTAATTTGCTCTGACTTCCACTCAGGGAAAAAGTATAAAAGCTTTCTTATTCAGATGCCCGCATTATTCAAATGAAGTGTTTATCAAATTAAATGCAGAGAAATACAGCATTTGAAAACTTAATTCCTTGTAAATAACACTCCATATCTTTAGGAAGATTCCAGGTAAGGACATAATAAGTGATAGTAAATGTTTAGATTATTACATTAATCTACTAGTCATTCTATCCTGACAGTAGGCGGCTTATTGTATCCATTTATTTTCAATATGTAAGATTATAACTGAAACTATTTCTGTCATATTCACCAAACCTTGCTTTGCATTTTGGAAATAAATACTCAGTGTGAAAGCGTAGCATAGACTAATCATACAAAAGTTACCACTTCATAATAGTCTGGTTTCAGCTGCGATAAAGTTAATTTCTTTTCTAGCAGCAGGTACAGTGCTGTTGTTTAGTTTTAGGATGAGAATAACATTGGTAGCACACTGAGGTTTTAGTTGTTGCTAGGTAGTTGCAGTGTCTACACCAAGTCCAGGATGTCCCAGCTTCCCACACCCTCTGGGAGTGCACAGCCAGGGCAGCTGACCCAAACTGGCCAAAGGGATATTCCTCACCATAGAACATCATGCTCCATATATGGCTGTGGAAGTTAGCCAGGAGTTGTGGTCACTCCAGGAAACAGACTGGGCATCGGGTTGTTTTTGCCAGTAGTGCAGAATTGCATTTTTACATCACTTCGTATATATATTTTACTAATATTATTCTTGATGGTGGTGTTATTCACAGAATCACAGAATGCTTTGGGTTGGAAGGGACCTCAAAGATCATCTAGTTCCAACTCCCCTGCCATGGGCAGGGTCACCTCCATTAGCCAAAGCTCCATCCAACCTGGCCTTGAACACTGCCAGGGAGGGGGAAGCCACAGCTTCTCTGGGCAGCCTGTGCAAGGGCCTCACCACCCTCATACTAAAGAATTTCTTCCTAAAGTCTAATCTAAACCTACCCTCTTTCAGCTTGAGTCCGTTGCCCCTTGTCCTAGCTCTACATTCCCTGATGAAGAGCCCCTCTCCCACTTTCCTGTAGGGCCCCTTTATGTATGGGTAGGCCATAATTAGGTCTCCCTGGAGCCTTCTCTTCTCCAGACTGAATAAGCCCATCTCTTCCTTTGTTATCCTATTGAACTGTCTCTGTCTCAAACTATGATGTTTTTCTTCCATTCTCGTCCCCATCCAACCAGCTGGGGAGAGGTGAGCGAGAGGCTGAATTCTGCTTCAGCTGCCAGTTGGGGCTAAACCATGACATTGTTTTCTAGCCTCAGCATCAACAGTACTGTGGGCAACGTTTTGCACTCACAGTTATTTTTGCTGTATTTCTTGTACTTTGAGATGAGACAAACACCACTAACACGTACCCTTTCATAATCCTGCACAGCAAGCCAGAGAAGAAAGTAACAGCTCTGAATCTCCCAGGACAAATTCTAACTCAAGAACATCTGGGACTTGTCTCAGACACTTTGTGCATGTGTTTTGCTATCCAGCTAACTTTTTTCTGCTGTTAAATTGACAGTGATATCCATAGTTACCTTGCACCACAGAGGTCATTTGCTAAGGCGGCTAACACTTTCTGAGGGAAGCTCAGAAAGTCAGCCTTAAACCAGCTGTCAAATTTGGGCTTGTAGAAAACTTTCTCTCTTGTCATTGGCAGCACCTTTGAGGAAGGGGAGTGGTAGTTACACTGCTGTTCTTCTTCGGCACTTTTGGGTTAACAAATGCCTCACGCAACCACTTGGAAGCAGGGCAGGGCAGTGGGCTTGCTGTTTGAGGCAAACGCTCCCATCCTTTCCCCCAAGGAGGCTCAGGTGTGCCTCTTTGCAAGCATCAAGGAAAACACACAGGCCAAACTTTTTACAGGAGGCCTCACTGACCTAGCAGTTGCAGTTCTGCTGGTCAAGGATAACCCCGAATGCTCAAATGTATGATGATTTGCAAAGATCAAATCTTGTTCCACCTACATTTGGACCCTGAGCTACCAAGCAAGAACTTGTGCAGGGTTCTTTCACAGGCAGGCACATTTTTCATTAAAGACGTGCCTCAATATGTCAGAAGATCTTAGAGAACAGTAAGTGAGCAGTTTATTTGTGCCTGCCTACATAAAAGACCTGCACTCGGTGTTATGCTTTACATTCTTTCAGACCTGTACAAGCACAGTGGGTTTATTTTTCTTATCAAAGGAAGCACAAATTCAACACCAGGTTTTAAGCTGTGGGCTTTAGGCCATGACAATTTTTGAAACATACTGTGAATTGTAACAACAAAGAAGCTGATGCCTTTTCCTCCTTCAAACCTGAGTTCAAATCTTTCCCTAGGCTACAAGCAAACATGAACACGGGGCTCTGATCCTGCTTTTTTTTTTCTTTTGCATACATCACAGAGCTGTTGCAAACCGGCATGACTTGCAAATTCTATTAAAGGGACCAAATGCTCGAAAAGAAGGGCACTTTGTAAAGGGCAGGATGCAGCTGTAGTGAAATGCCCTGGGGAAGGAAAAGTAAGTGGGCAAGGGGGTGGAGGTACAGCAGGAGAGATGTACAATGTAATTGCTTGTTCTGTGCCTTCCATAGTGAATGTTTAGTCCTTTTGACCAGTGAGGAACCAATTTCACACAGGTTGTAATTTTTAATCCTTCAGTCAACATCCAAACCTGTACAATCTGTGCTGTCGGCAAATACTGCAAACTGGTTTGGATTAGAAAAATTACAGAGAATTTCCTTTAAAATTCTACCTGGTAGCATTTAACTACTGCAAACATGAAGTCATGTGACCCTCTGCATCTGGACACTGAGACAAACTTGTTAGCAATTTGTCTGAGAGCACTTTGGCTCAATCCCTTACATCCTGGAGAAACTATAGGACTAGGACTCATGTCTGACCATACAAAATTTATGTATGCATCCAGCTGGAGGTGCTTCATGACTGCAGCATTTTTAAAAGATAAGAGGATAAAAGTTGCTGGATTCTGCATTCTACAATTTATTTGACTCTTGGTTTCATGTTCTGGAAAGATCTCAACTTCAGAATATACATGTCACTTTTACACCCAAACCTTTTCAGGTTCCCAACTCCCAGCTGATTTCAGTTACACACCTAAAATATGTTGAAAGAACAGCCTGAAGCCCACATGTGCAGTATAGTTCTGATGGGGAGTAAATGGGTTTTGGTAAGGTGTGAATACTGGTGGGAAGTAACAAGCCTCTAAATTAAGCCAGTAGATCCCACTGTCACTGCAGCCTGGGCAGCCAATTGTGCTCTGGTTCCCTGTCTTATTTTCCACTGCACAAATGTAAATGGTCTTATGCTTCCCTGTGGCAGAGGTGTAGGCACCCCTTGGTCACCGATAATTTCCTCAGCAGGAAGCAAAACCTTTGTGGCACACAGAGTTATCTGTGTTTACACAGTAACACAACTTCATTATTGACCTCAACAGCATTTCTTTCAAGTGATTTCCTTACTTAGGCGGATTCCCCTTTTCTAGCAGGATGGTGCTATGCTGTGTACTAAGAGGTCTTCAGCCAAACTGGGACGTAGGACTTCTGGAGCTTGGATAGTGAGAAGCTAATGAACAGCCCACAGTTTCTCAGGGCTTCAGCTTCCTTTCCACCTCCTCAGAAGCAAATACATATGTCTCAGAGTATCTCCATGGAAGACTCTTTGGCTGCCCTTTCCCACTTCTCTGCATCTTGTATCACATAGTTTTCTTCTCAAGATCTTTTCAGCACAGAAGGGTACAGTGCCATCCCCTGTGATTCTGTGAAGTTCAGATCTATCACAAGACAACGGAGCGTGGGAACTTTGCTGTAAATAGAAAGGCACTAAGTTCACTGCTAGTGAATAACTCTGCAGTTGTAAAGTATTTGTCCCAAAACAACAACTAAGATTAGCTTTCACAGGAGGAAAGAACAGGGTGACTCACAGTTGAAAGGCAAAAGTACTAATCAAAGGCAACTTTAGCAGCCCTGAAATGCAGCTTCCTCAGCAAGCAATGTTCTCTCCTGCTGGGAGAGAAGAAGTATAAAGCCTATAACGTAATCTACCTCATTTGGAAGTGGAAGAATCTCCTAGTTTGAACTCTACAGAAAGTAGAAGAAAATACAATGCAAAAAGTGAAGTCTAGCTGAGAGGAGAAGGAAGAAAGAATTGTGTGTTGAACTAAAGGATCCAACCTGTGTAACTGAGCTTCGTGAGGTGGTGGTTCTACTCTGACTGCCAAGTACCCTGAATTGACGGATGAAAAGACTTTACATATTGAGCCTAATGACAAGGAGAAGTCCTCTCTTCCAGCAGCCCTGGGAACCCATGTCAGGGCCCTGTTAACAGCAAACCTTCTCCTACAGGCTAAAAGGCTCTCCTGGATTTCCAGGTCTGGAAACAGGCAACAACAATAGTCTCAACCTGGAAAATGAAAACCTTTCCAACTCCATCCTTTCTTTTCCCTCACCCTTCCTAATGAATGAGAGCAGATACTTGTTTTGGTCAAGGCGTGTCAGCTCTTTTCCTAAGTGTGGAAACATGATTATCTCTGTTACTCCAGTCATTAGCTATGCTCTCCACTACCAGCTGCACACAACAACCAAGAAGGGCAAATGCCTGAGTTAGACAGAACTGCGGATGGATGTTACCATAGGTACTACTTCTGTTACTGTGTTCTTTCATCCAGAATCTATACGGAAAGGTGCTCTCTCTTTTACAGTATGCCAAATGGGACTGTGTTGTGGAAACACCACAAGTAATCTCTTCTGCCAAGAACATTGGGTTTGCTGTTGATGTTTTCTCTTCTTATATTGGAGGTGCCAACTTAATTCTTGCATGAAAGCTCACATGAACACATGAGGCTCCATGTTCTGATTAATCTGCAAATGCTGAACTGAGAGTGCTCTTTGTGTCCTTTATAGCTACCTCTCAGGCAAGAGATTCCCACAAACCCCTTCTGCTGTCAAAACATATAACCACAACGGAAATCTGCCTCATGTGATGGATTTGTTTTTGTTACCAGTTTCCTGCGTACAGCCTACTTTGTTCATGAGGCAACATTTTTTCCAGTGTCTGGGCTTGTTGAACATCACCATTATAAGCACCTGTTTGTCTGATTTTCATTTATCTGTCAGTGGTGTTGCTCCTGTACTTTCCTTTAGATTCATAAAGAGCCAGCTGCCACAGTGTGCCCTCAATTTGTGGTCAAGGACACCAGCTCCATATGAGACAAATACGTTTTCAAAAGCTGTAAACAGATTATACCTTCAGAGTGACTGTTAAATGTCAGGGAAAAAAAAGAAGGTCGGGTATCTGGTACTGCCAAGCACTGCAAGGTCACTGTAATGAGCCCTGTTAGCAGAGGAAATCAGAGATCAGGAATTCATCATTGTCTTCTGGAAACAATGACTGGAACAGAAGAACTAAAAAAGGAAAGGCCACAACATGCTTTGTATTAGGAATGTCACAGAAAATGCAGACAGACGACCTTGGTGTTCTTTCTAATTTCTAGGATCACAAAAAACAGGAAGAGGATCACAGGCCAAGGCTCTGAGTTCCTTGATCCCAGGTTTGGTTGACCAAGGGCGGTTCCTAAGTGATGATTTGAGGCCAGAGGAAGGAAGTGCAAGGCTGTACTGGGCTGCAGCTCTGCCTCCAGTCTGTGGGATCAGACAGCTCACCGAGCCTCAGCTGCCTGGAGAGAGAAGGTGCTGGGAAGTGGCAGAGGTAGAAAAAGCCTCTAGCAACAAAAAACAGGAGGGCATGGGACACTGAAAAAGATGAAGAGATATGAGGGGGGATGGCCAAGCAGGGTAAAAAGGGGATAAGAGAAAATATGCTATAGAAATAAAAGAACAACATTTAAAATTAAGAGTTATACAGAATTAAGCTTCTCTAGAGCTTCACTCTGGAATCACACACCAGTGGTTCCGAAGTGAAGAAATCCCAGTGGAATCAGGAAGGGCAGACATTCCTCCCTGGAAGACTTTGTGCCACCTCTGCCAGTTCCCCGGATGCCCTTACCCTGTTGAGAACTGTAAGGAACCACAGCTTATCTGCCATAGCTCTCTACAATATTTAATAAATGTAACTGAAGCAGTAGATATAACAAACACCCCCACAGAGGTAAAACCGTGTGAGTAAAATGTTCCTTTTACCGGCTTCACACTGGGGTGAGAGGGAAAGAACTGCTGAAAAAACAGAGCTGTGACCACACCAGAGTGCTCAGTGCTGAAGTATGTTAGCATTTCACTGGAAGCAAACACTTGGTTCAGGACAGTCAGTGCATTACTCACATCTTTGACCTCCCTGTTAACACCACAAATGAAAGCGTGAAGTGTGGAGGCGGCTTGCACGATGCATAATGCCAGGACTAATGTTTAACTTCCCATAGGTGTCCTGAAATCCTGAAACTGAGGTTAATACATGCATAGATGGAGCCATCACACATCTCTGCACCAGAATGGGAAGGGGGATTTTTCTTGTAACACTGATAAGAACACTTATATTTCTTTTCAGATTCTGTAGTTGTTATCCGATTATATTTTTTTCACCTAGGATTACATTTTATGTCTGATCTTCATCTTTACAGTTCATTTCTGAACTTGTGTGATTTGGCTCTACTCTCTGCAGTATCAAATTCAGGTTATTATCAAAAGGCTGAATTTTGAGTCAAGATTACAAATGTTCAAGTTCCCAGTAACTGCAAAATACTCTTCATCTAGAAAAGGATGTACAAGTATCTCAGAGGCTTTCTGATATACAGCACTTTTGGCCTGGTTATGTTACAGGTTTTTAAGTTAGCACTAGTTTTATCTTTGCAGTAGTGTCTTTCTTGTCATACATCGGAATAAGTAAATTAAGTTTAAAAAGGCTCTACTGGCCTATGAAATTTCATAAGATATTTAATATAATACTCAAGATAGTCATTCAACACCTCATTTTTGTTCTATGAAAGTCAGTATGTTTTTAATGCCTTGTACAGAACCCCACGAGTTTAATGGATGTTCTTCCTTTTCTGGCCAATACTATCTAACTGCAGTGGCTTTAGGAACTGGTTATTTTCTATTTTGAACAAATGCATGAACTAATATCCATTACAGCAGAGAAAATGAAATAAGTCTAAATGTATGGCTCGCCAGAGTTGTTCTGCTTGGTCATAGTGATGATTCACTCCTTCTACCTGCATACTCCCCTCCGCGCAACCCTTGACGCTGTGGTCGATTATTTTTTTCATAGAAAAACTGTTAATGAAAGGATTTTCTCTTGCTCAGAAGTTTCAGGGCCAAGTGAAAACAATAATTTGACCAAAAGTTATAAGTCCAAGGACTTGCCCTGCAGTTACTCTTCCACGTGGCATTGCCTTTCTGTTTTCCTACATAAGAGCAAATTCCAACACCACCTTCTTTCTTTTGACCTGCCAAAACAAAGGGTAAAAAAGCCCCACTACATCAACCTTACCCCTTTCCTTGCTTGGAGGGCCTGTTTTGGAGCCAACTCTCTGTTCCCTAATCCCACTGCAAATAGTAGAGTGGGAGGAAGTAGAGCACGGTGACCATAAGTGTGTGGACCTGAGGTTGCCTTCTCCAAGCTGAGAAGACAGCAGTGAGTGTAAGCAAAGTGAATTGCTTACTGTCAGGCACCAGAGAACTTTACTTTCTCCTCGGGCACCTCCTCAGCAGTGCAGTGTGACCTGATGAGCATGAGGGGGAAGGCCAGCCACCAGCATTACTCTGTGAAAGCACAATAGCTCCTTAAATTCACTCTGTTGGGGTTTTTTAAGAAAAAACACATTTGGGAAGGATTGCTTTAAGTGATGTTTCCTTATTTTCTGTGCTATTGCAAAACGAATCCTTTTCATTATTAAAACTGCATAATTGTTGGCGTGTGCTAACACTTGCACAGGCACCCAGCACAAAGCAGTTCTCACTACAGAGAACTTGGTTCAAAAGCCCAGTGACTATTACCAGAGCTGGTGACACCACTTCTGCTGTCCTTCATTGCCACGAAGAGCCAAAGAGCAGGCCCTGCTCTTCTATCAGTGTTTTTTGTATAAACAAGTCACAGAAACAAAGATCGTGATTCATGGAGGTTGCTATGATACCTGAGTCGCGTAGACTCGGTGTCATTCACAGGAGTGCAATCCCTGGATGTACAGTAGATTTCCTTTTGCAGCCTGCAGCCAGGCACGACTACACTGCTTACACCACAACATGGGGTAAGAACATGCGCCAATCTAGCAAGGCGTTTGTTTGACGACCCCTAAAACAGCACCCAGTGCTGCCACAGTGTAACTGCGCGATATAGTGTGGATTATATTGCCAGTTTTGACTTAACAGTAAGAAAAAGTGTCACGGCTGTGCATAGTTGGGTGCTGAGAGAGAGGGGCCAGAGGCTGCAGAAAATGGCTGCTGGAATCTTCTGTCAGCCTGCTGCTAGTGCCTCTGAGAATCACATATAGGAGAGAAAAGGACTCAGTGGCTGCATGTTGGCCACCAGAGAATGTGAGTGCCAACAAGACCGCAATGTTGGCCCGTTAAGGGCATTGTGATATACATTTGCATATAAATGTAAGCAGTTGACAGACACCAAAGGCTGGGAAGGCTGGGGGAGGAGGCGCCCCAGGTGCCAGAGAGAGATGCCCCTGCAGCCCGTGGAGTAGCTGGTGGAGAGGACCCATGGAAGAGGCAGAGACCAAACCTGGCTGGTGGAGAGGCTCCACACTGGATGGAGCCGGGGGAGACATAGAGAGGATGCCGTGACTTACGTTGGGATGAGCCCCTGCCAGCACAAGCGACCTACAGAGATGAGCCAAACAGGTTTGCTGGGGGAGGCCTGTAGCCCTGTGGAGGACTGGGACTGTGATTTGTTGCTGCCTGCCATAGCAGAGATGAAGCCCGGTGGGAAGAGATTTGCCTTGTTGAAAGTTCATGGAGGACTGGCTCTTATGGGTGAGATCCTACGGTGCAGCAGGGGGAGGGTGTGTGGAATGGATGCCCCCATCCCGGCCGAGAAGGAAACCATCTTGCAAGGGACTGACTGAAGCCCCCATCTCCTAGTCCCTGCGCCCCTGTCCTGTGCTGCGAGCAGGAGAGGGGAAGAAAGGAGCAAAATCATGGCTAAAGGGAGGTCAGCTTTAGAATGGAGGGGTGGGGGGAAGGTGTTACCGAGACCCCCATTTTCCCCAGTCCCTGCCCCTCCTGGGCTGCGACTGGGAGGGAAGAAGGGAGCAAACTTCTGACTAAAGCCTGCTAAGGAGGGAGTGGTGGGGGAGAAGTGTTTGCCTGGTTGCATTTCTTTCAAGATTGTTGGTTGCACTCCTGACTCTGGTTTTTCACTGTTTTCTCTTAAGTGTAGTGTAATAAATGAGATCACTTTCTCTTCAGCACTCTGTGTTGAGTCTGTTTTGCCTGCGTCATTAACGAGTTTGACTCTTGAGCTGCTTAATATATTTTTCTCCCCTGTCCAACTAAGAAGGGGAGTAATAGACTGATTTTGGTGGGCGTCTGACCTTTAGCCAGGGCTCAACCACCACAACAACAGTGGATCCCATTTCTCATCTCCTTTCTACTAGGGTAGAGCTGCAACAAATCCCCTCCCGTACAGTGGTGGTGCTGGGTAAGGGCACCACTGTAATGAAATTCAGGTTTTGGATTGCTTTGTGGTCCCAGGGGAATGACAGCTCTGCAAGGCAGACTGAATGATAACATTTAGTAGCCCAAGAAATGGATGGTGCTTCCTAACCCTGAGGGTCTACTTCTAGTCCCGATGGCTCAAAAGACAGTGTTTATGGGAAAGTCTGGAGTTTAAGAGGGAATGACAAACATTCCGTAGAATGCTTAGAACAACCCAGAGAGCGCTGCAGTAGGGATGCAATTCTCCATTCAAACCCATTATCTGCTAAATTTCTAAGGGAGCCGAGTGATTTATCCCCTGAGCAATTCAGTAAGGTTGTTCCATAGAAAAAACCCTGCACCTACGCTGCAGCCCACACAGATACAAGGCAGAGTAAATCTGTATTGTTTAACAGGAGGTAAAATTGCTACTTCTCTTTTCTGTTATATACAAGTTGGGAAGTCTCTGCTGCATAAATTCCAAGCATTTGATATACAACAAAAATCCGTTCGTACTAAACACAACTTATTTCAAAGAAGTGTAAGTGGTAAGCTAGGTTTAACGAAGAACAAACTAAATGTACTCTGGAGTACTCACAGAAGACTCTCCAATAACTATCAGCCTTAGGAGAATGTGGAAGGTGGATTTATGCCTGCCGCAAGATTATTGCTTAGGTGGAGTAATAGCACAGGTAAATTCAGCATCTGGTGATTAGTATTAAAAAAACCCAACTGAACAAAACAAACAAACAAGAAAAACCAAAACCAACCCCAACCCAAACTCTGAAAAAACAGTGTGAAGTTACTGTCCAAACACACAGAAAAGCCATGTTCATTTTAAGGTCCATTAGCAGCACAAAGGGATAGAAGAAGCTGACACCCTGCTGCTGCTGGTCCCAGTGCCAAGGCTCCAGCTCACTTCAGAGGGACCAGGGCTCCTGCCAGAGGGCCTGCCAGCAGGAAAACTGGTACTGGTGTTGTGAGAGCAAGAAGAGCAAATAAATATTAAAAGAAGATGCCAGGACAAAAAGATGCATAAGATTGCCTCTGTTCGTTATGCAGCAAGAGCTCCGAGACCAATTTTCCCTGCTTTGGTGACACGAAAATATAATTCAGTCACTCTCCATCCAGATACAAATGTTGCAGTCTCTGTGAGCAGCAATTATGTGGTGGAAGCTTTGTCTGCTGAACAGAGTCCTTTGATTGCAAATTCATAATTTATAGGTTAAGACACTTGAGGAGAGAAGCAAAAATTGTACTCAGAAAATTTCTTGGCACCACTGCTCCTTACAGACAGTTCTGCCAGCCAAAGACCGACACATCTCAATATACCATAAGAAGACCTCCCCCTTTCCCCTATCTTCCCACCTCAGGACACCCAACATACACTAAGGTTTGTTTGCAGCCTTGTTTGACAGCAAAGATGAGGAAGTGGGTGCTGCAGAAATGTCAGAGCAAGGTCAATGCCAAGCACAGATTCCCACAAGCCACAGAGGCCCCCAGCCAGCTTCCCAAAGTAGTCCAAAGGCAAGCAAATGCGGGTCAATCTAATTTCCTATACATGTATGCTAAATCTGATGAAAGTATGGGACATCAGTATTTCAGCACCTACCAGCCTGGTAGGTGCTTCTAAACCGACTTTTAAACAGAGGATCATCCTTGTCTCCTCCTGTCTTCACGTCAGAGGGAAAAGCCCTTAGGATCCCATCTCCGTGTTTACCCTTGTCTTCTGTCAGAATGAGTTCCTGGTTCTCTTTTGTTTCTTCCCTGTTCCTTGTTTTGATTTTGAGCTTGGCTTGTTTGTGTTTTGGGCAAACTAGTCATACAGAGAGAAATTGCTTTGTTTGATTCAGTGCCTCTTGCTGTAGGCATGCTGCCCTTCTTCACTAAACGTGTAATTTGACTATCAATGTTTTTGGTGCTCCTGGAGTTTTTTGTGCAGGGAGTTCAGGGTATCTCACAGCAACAAAGATCTCTTTGGCAAGTTTGATATCAGGAACAAGGTGTGAAAAAAAAATTTAATATCATACAAAAAGCCTACAGATATTGTAAAATACATGATCAATATAATGAAAAAAATGTAATTATGCTTGCTATGGGGCTGAAATTGCATAAATATGACTGTGCAATTGAAATGAATATCATGTCTAAGCAGAGAAGCAGCAAATGTGATTACCATAGTGCAACCATTAGGAATACAGGGAGGGTTGGAGCCTAAAAGGAGAAAATTAAGATGTCTCAAGGGGAAACAGAGGAGCAGATCTTGGATACCAGCAAATCCTTGGCTCGTCTAGCTAGTAACTCGTAGTGCTCATTTAAACCCTGAAGAGGAAAGGAAACTCAGACCTGGTCACTATTCCTTGTACCAGCAACTTGTCTCCAGCAGACTCAAACTGGGGATCCCAAGGCTTTGGCAGGCAGTGCTGGCAGGGAGCCACACAGTATTCATCTGTCTCCTGGGCTTCTTTCTTTGGCCTTCTGACAAAAGGCCTTACTTCTTGCTGTAGAGGGGTGATTAGCACCGCTCCTTCATGGTACTGCGGAGCTTGAACCCCTCTCACACAGAAAATGCAGAAGGATGCCTCCCCCAGCGCCTGTTCACCAGCCCAAGCCCCTGCCGCTCCTGAAATGAAACGCTACAGGCAAGAGTGACTTGTAATGGCCACCAAAACCTACTTCAGTGGCATGAACTAGAAGTAATCATTTTCATAAATTGTTTGTCTATATGCTGTAGAAAATGGTGCGGGCCAAGTCCTGTCCTCAGCTGCACCTCATTACATCTGGAGGAACCTTTCAGTAGACGTAAATGGAACGTAGACTATACGTGGTCTGTAGACTGAGCATTAAGAACATCGCAAGTATTTTTGCTGTGACTTCACACCAAGCCAATAAAGCCAACACCAGAAGACTTTATTCCATTTAGGCAAAACGCCTGCGAGCCACAAGCCCTCACTTTTCATTATTATAAACATCACAGTAATAATACAAATTAATAAAATACAAGCAAAGAGAAGAAAAAGGTTTGTTAAAAATCTTATTTCTGCCTTCGTAATACTTTTGTATTAAACCCTATTTAAAAAAAAAAAATCTGTTCTTTGTTGCCATAGCAATAGATTCCCAGGGTGAAATTATATCATACTGCCTTTCTTCTAGGTTTCTGCAATGTGCAATCACCACCCACTCTCCTTCATTACCGTCAATAATCAGCAAACCCTCCCCACCCCCAGCCTCTATTCATCTGCATGTTTTGGGGTGGAGGATGTAATAGTTATTGTTTTGATAGGTGTAGAGAACCCGAGTGAATTCCTGGCATGCTGATCAAGCATGGGGTGTGCTGTCTGAAATGCCTCAAAGTTCGGTCCCCTCCGACGACACCCATGAGCGCCCGTCCATCCACAGCCCCGTACCTCTTCTGCACACACGCTAAGTGCCGGTTTAAGCTCTACAACACTGCGCTGTGATCTGCTGGGAGGGGCAGGAGCAAGCACCTACGCTAGCCTGGCACTGCCAAAGCAATATCAATTTTGAAGTAGAACGCTTACTTCCTGAGGTAAAATACTATTGCATTAACTCAGCGTGCCACTTCACCCTTGCGCCACAACAATTTCAAAATGAACACCTCCGTGGCAGATCGACAGGCCGAGCAGAGCTTGCAGAGCACACACCACGGTCTGAAGATTAGAACACAATGTAATGTAATTTGACAGGCTTGTACCAGGAGGGAAAAAAATAACAACCCTGGCCTCCATGTAATTATTCTAAAACAATGTACAGTTATCACTCTTTTGCGTGAGTATCTAGCCCTGCATCTAGCTGTATGGGTATTTCTCCAAAGGTTGGATTCACACGTGCTTTTTTAACGCTAAATACCCCCAAATCCCCCCAAATCAAAGGAAGTGATTATGTTCAACAGTTAATTCACGTTAAACACTGACCTTGCTTAAGTTATCCTGGTTCCACTGCTTCAGAGGACTGAGACAATTTATTACATCGATTTACACTAGCTGAAGAACTAGCCCTGGATAACTTTCTGACATTTAACAATTACTGAAGATTTTTCACTATATCTGAAATAGTGTTCTCTGGTGCTTTCCTCATGTTGGAACTACTTAGGAAAAGCAATGCAACTGCAGATTTACCAAGAGCACTGAAGGGACACAAGCTTCTTCCTTCCTCCTCCTCCAGCCCTGGTACTTTTCCACTAGCACTGCTTTCTCTCCAAAGTCAGAGGTCCTGGTCATATACGGCTGAACCACCAATCCACCCACACACCTTTCTCGGACTCAGGGCTGTCTCTCCCCCTGAGCAACATTCACCAGGTTTTCAGTAGGAATTTCAAGGGTTTTAATCTGTCTGTCACTCATGCATCCTGACCAGATTCTTTGCTCACTGACCATCTTGTAAAATCTCTTTGTTTTCTAAATATGGGAATTCTTTTGCAGAATAAAAATTGGGTTTTCTTAATAAAAATTAAATTTCTACTTGGCTAAATAGAATGCACTGTAAAAAAACCCAAAACAAAACAAAAACCCAACCAGCGGTTTACACAGTATTATGCATTAGGTCTTTGCAATGGCATGATAGCTGAAAGTCCGAAGAAAAGAAAGAGCTGCCTGACAGAACTCTTTTTCCTTGCCTGTCAGTTAAATTAGCTACTAAATAGGGTTTCAGGTACAAGACACGTCATTGCTAATGCATGCCTTTGTTAATTCAGGAACAAGATGTTTTGAATGCCTACTGCCCATTTAGTAATTCTTTGTGGATACAATACTACCTATTTAAGCAATATGCATGTAAAATAATGCGCCTTTTTTTTTTTTTGATAATGTGATAATGAATCATGATGCTACTTTTGTGCTGAGAATACTAAAATAAAATAACATTCTGTATTTTAATGGTGGGCAAACCCATGCTACTTCCTTTGTCTTCAAATCAGGAGAAGACTCCGGATCTTGAAGAGTGGTGGCTTTACTTAAGCACTTAAGTAAGAATTTCAGCCTTTGTTCTGCAGGGTGCTGCATGCTAGAAGGCTCACCCAGCAGAGTGACTGCGAACTCTCCAGCCCCTGCCTATGTGAGCAGTGGTTTCCTCCACCAGATTCAGAGTTCACAATGCTATGTCTAGCACCTAGACCTCCTCTTCTGATCTGCTGAATCTTGTCCACATACTCTTACAAGAACTTTCCATCCCGATGGGCAAACTGTGGCAATCACTGAGAAAAATTTATTGGTTTTGGCAATGAGGGTAGCAATGCCACTTGTCCTACCTGTTCTGTTTGTGGCTGATGAGCCTCCAGGGTGTTTGGAGAAGGAAAGTCTTTGACTAGTGATGTAAAATCCTGATGGGACACTTGAGTACAGAAGTATATGCTTTTCATTTGAAAATTGTACAGAAAGAAAACAATCACCCAAATACCGACCACGGAATAATCTACAAAACGCAGAACATAGAATAATCTACCCATGCTAGCAGCCGAACTCATTAAGTAACTTGTTCAGCTTTATCTGTGATACAATAATAAATCAATTAAAGGGATACAATACTAAAAGAATTAAAGGCATGCTGGGAGGGATTAATTCAGCTGCGGAAAATGGATTTTATCCCCCTTTTAACACACTCTGCATCGCACGACATGGGAGGTGATCGCTACTCAACCTCCACTCCACAGCTGCATCCTGCTTTGCTTTGGAAATTATTATTTTGGCACAGAGCCTTTCCTCCACCATGTTTACTCCCAGCTTACTCCTAGCAAAGATGTGCTATCAGGGAAACTGTTATGACTCTGATCCTCAGCAGGATATTGTAGCAGTACACAGCATGGCGGAACATGCTTAGGTTGTACTACCTTCGGCTAATAATGCAATGAGGGGAAATAAAGGAGATGGAAAGGGACAGAGAATCAAAATCCAGCAGCCAATGTCTGGACATCACAGCTCTTTAAACTGGGTGAAGTTGGAGATCAACCTCAGAAGCAGGCATTTCATCAGGACAGATTTTTTTTCTATACCACAGGGACCTTAACACTGACTGGATTACAGTACTTGAACAATGTACAGTTATCTCTTAATCAGCCAGCTGAGAAACACATCAGAAACCTCTTGTACTTTTTTTCCCATAACCTTTTCTTTGGTGAATCTGCTGGTTTGTAAAAGGCTGGTTATGGTCCTGCCTGGCTGGCTGCGTGGCCGGCACAGAGAAGCGCTCTGTGGGATCAGAGTGTGCCATGGCCAGTACCTGGGCAAAGGAACCACACACAGAGGAAACTGAGCAAAAAACTTCCGAGTTCTCTCTGCAACAAATCACAGCACAAATGTTTCATTGCCTGCTGTAGGTGTAGGCAAAATAGGCAGGTGGAATGTATGGGCCTGAAACATGCCAAACCCAACACAATTACTCTAAGTCCCAAACACCTAGACAACAACCTCATGCAGACAGACTTGTAGATTCATGCTTAGGGATGTTTTGCTTTCAGAAATACTCAAATACACTGAACAAATGCTGCAACATAATCAAACAGAGTTTTTTTTATTTGCTAGTGATTTCACACATAGGCATTTCACCAACAGCTGGAGAGCACTACTCTCTTATCGCTCCCCCTGTATCTTGTCAGGATGCCAGGCAGCTGGTAAGTCTGTCCCATCCCATGATTTTCAAGCCACTGCCCTTGGATTCACAGTATTTTGAGGAACCTGTATCATGCACTAAGCCAACAAAAGAAATTTCCTACAGAAGAAATCTCCCACACATTTACCTTCAGATATCACCTGCTGTATCTGCTCTGGTTTTATACTAGTCAAATCTTGAGTTATGAGCTATTCTCCTACAAAAATTGTGACGGGCTGTCACGTAAAGTGTAAGAGTCTGATAATAGAAAATAGTGGAGTCAGCGTTTGCCTGTCAGAGCCCTCAAAAGGCTTTCACTGAAACAGTTTCACAAAGTTGAAACTAATAGAAAGTTTATTAAAGCAACAGGTATACAAGTTCATGATTGCTGTTAATAAATGCACTGAACTGCAATAGCACTAGTATATTACTATGATTATATTGAAAATGCTATGATTATAATAAAATGCTAGCAAATTGAATACTATTCCAGGCACTTTCACCAAAGGAGTGAGTTTGCAATTGCTTACCAAGAAGGTGTCCCTGTCTTGGGTGGAGGAGAAGGAGCACAGACTGTCAACTGCCTCTTCAGGGTCTTCAATTTCTTCTCTTCCCCTTCCTCAACACCGTCTATACCCTAACCTTAGCCATTCCCTCCCAGGGTTCATGTTTAACATGATTTGAGTGGAGAGTTGAATACTGCAGTCTTCCATGTTTAGCATGTACTGCTTTTTTTTTTTTTTGCATATTTAAGGGTGTCAACTTTAATATTAATTTTGCAGTTAATGAAGCAAAAGGTCTCACTCCGGACACTACGGCCTTCAAGATTCCGTGTAGAAACCATCTGTCTATCCCACAGTCTCTGAACAAAACAGGGATGCCCTACTGCTGCTGTAAGACTCCCATAAAACTTTGGCTGCTTCTCACACCAACATTGTGGATCTCCATCCACAATATTTGCATAAGAGATAAGCAGACACCTGTGTTTTTAACCTCTTAGGTGCAGCTCCCACATGGGCACATGCAAGCACCAGTGTGAAGATAAGAGTTTTGGATCAGCACAGTGCACAGATTTTGAGATTCCCTTGGTAAAGATTCTCTCAGAAGAGAAGACCTGATAATACTAGCTGTAGTAACAAGGTATTTCATGTGAATGCCACAGTGGTATATATCTGTCATGCCAGACATAGTGAGACAAGAAGAAATCTGGGGCAGCAGTTAGAAGCATTAATGACTCTACAGCCAGGTTTCTACCGTGCATCCTCAAAGGGAACACCATTACATAGGTGTTTCAGCTCATGGGACCTGACAGAGGCAGACTTAGGAAGTAACTGGAATGAATTCAGCACCAGGATAGCATCTTTTTTCAGTCATCATCAGTCACTTCCAAGTGCGATACTGTGTAAGTCAGACTGATCCTACTGACATTCTGTATTTACAATGTAATCATGTTTAGCCAGAAAGAAAAAAAGAAAAATTACTTTCAACAATTAAATACACATCCATGGTTTTGGGCCTAAGCCCTGCATCCAGCCCACGCTTCCAATGCCCATAAAAAGATTACAGTAAATACTACTCAGCATTTATTTCTAAGGATAAGGCTATGACCACTGTATTACCGTACTATGCCAAAGGAATTTGAACCCACAAGTGGCTTTGCCAGGCAGCGATCCAAGGCCAAGTGTCAGCAAGCACATTTCCCTTCTAACAGCTGACATCGGCAGGAAAGTGGAGTGAGAGGTTCGGCTGACTACAGCACCAAAAGATACCGCCACAGGCACTATCCCACTGACCTCCTCTGCCCTCTGCCTGGCTTTTCTCTAAAGCTGGTTCTCATCCCTGGCGAGCTCGCAGCGAGTGCCTGTTCAGCATCTACCAACATAATTGCTTAACAACCCTCACTGCTACAGAGGTGTAGCAAAGGATAATTAAAGCAACCAATGTTTGCAAAGCATTTGGGGAGCACTGAATGCAAGTCATCATATAACCCTAATTACTCTTATCAACATTTTTTTTCCCTTTTACATACACACTTTGATTATTTTGTTTGTTTGTTTAGCTCGTGACTCATGCCGTAGAGACCCCTCCCCATCCCCCTCACCCCCCCATCCTTAGAAGAAGAAAATAGAAGAAACAGGTACAAAGGGACAGCAAGTGCTACCTCATCCTGACACCATTATCTCTGGAAGCTTACTGATCCGAGGAAATGTGTTTTCATGGTATCATCTATTACTGGTAGTTCTGCTGAACTTTTACATTTTAAAGCTGGATGGCAGGAGTTCTGGTGCATATTGTGCAAGAAGCTGATGCAAAGCTCATTGTTTTATGATAGCAAATATTATGAATTACTATTATTAAGCATGCATATCACAACACTGTCAGCCAAGTTCAAGGTTTATAGCGCAATATACCGTACAAATAGGGCCTTTGATTTCCCTGTAAGATACTTGAAGCTGTATGAGAATTACCAAGGAATTCCAGCAAGTGCTTTCTCAATTTCCTATTTCAAATGTAGGTTTGTGGTATCCTTTGGTCTGACTGAAGAAGATTTACCAAACATGCTGTTTACGTATTTTGGTTTTGTAGGAAATGAAACTCTTTGAGCCCACAATTAAAAGGCCAAAAAATCCAAAGGATTGTTTCACGTTGTTTTAGAATATATATTTTGTCTCACAAAATATGTAATCTTATATTTGACATAATGGTATATTATACTATTAAATGTAATATTTTAACTAAATGCAACAAATTACACATTTACCTTACTGAAATTACATGTTAAAAAAATCTTTGTCAAAATGTTTTGACTTAGTATAAAACTTCTTTTCAGAAAGAAACCATTCTGCCAAAATTGTAATCATTTGCATTTTGTTTTCTATTAAATAAATCCATAATAACACAACAGCCAAAATCTACATGGGAGAACAGTTACGGGATATCTAAGTCAAAGAGATGTAATTGCTAGTTAGTTCCGATTGTGTGTGGTTAGTGGTTTATTCTTGGGTCATCTGTCAGAGGCTTTCATCATCTTAACTCAGCTTCAGGGAAAGACCCATTCAATGTAGATCTGAGTCTTTTTCCACTGAAAGCTTGGCTTTTCCAGTGGCGAAGAGCTGCTCTGTGAGGGCATCGTCACAGAAGGAACAGCATACTGCTTTGCAGCCCAAACTCCAGGAGCACTTTGCCCATGCATGACTCTGGATTTGGGCTTTGGTTCAGGGAGATCTTGAAACATGTGCATTTAAGCCCTCGAGCAGTTCAGATAACCCCTTATTTTGCTGGTCCAAGGCAGGCATTCAATTAATCACCTTGCCAGATAGAGTCTTTGTTGGAGGGTATGGGCCTCTGATGAATAAACACGAGAATTAGCAGATCCTAGGTTGGCTGTAGCTCTCCTGGGAGATGAAACACATTTTTTTTTTATGAGGAACTGACATAAATGCCTAGAGAATGTAAGAGGCAGTGATATTTCTGCAGTGCTTTCAGAAGAGCAATGCTGATAATTTTCTATGAACTTCACTTCTGTGTGGCTTCCAAACACAGCAATTACATGAATTAGAACAATTTTTAACAAAACAGCGGTTTGTTTATTGACTGAAATGCTAAGGGATTATTTTTTACAGCCTGCAAAATTTACTCATCACTTAGTTGAGTCTAGCTACAGTGCTAAAATTATTGCCTTGTGAAGCTACAGATTCTGCTGTCTTTGTCAGCAGCTTCGGGCCTTTGTGAATCGATGGATTCAGTCTACTTGCTGAGAGATGTGAGCCCTAATTGCAAAAGTCACTGACACATCTGGAGCTCCTTTTGTAGGAAAACTGCTTGCGGCTTAGCAAAACGAGTGCCTCTGTGAGACTAATGGTCACTCTCCCACTCCGGTGCCACCCCTGGTGTCTCTGATGGGTACGGAAATTACTTTCCGGGGCAGTAACTACTTTGCCTTGTAGGAAATTAAAACAGGCATTAAAAACTTGGGAATCAGCATGGAGGACATCACACACAAACCAGGATATTGTTCTTATAGTAGTGTCAAAAATAAATGCTGATATTTTACAAAGAAAACTATAAGCAGAAGAAATGAGAGCCAGGCTAAGTCATTTATGTTCTCTGTCATAAATAGTATCTTACATTATTAGAAGAAACGTCTTACCTGGATGACAGAAACAAACCAGATGGTGATCTTGAAAAGATTTATCCTCAAACAATACACTTCTTATGCCTCCTTGCCTGTTACCTTTGTGTTGAAATGGCTGTGTAGATTCAGTAGCAAAGTGGCTGAAGAGTGCTGTAAATCACTTGGCTTACAGAAATAATGTAGCTTTCCTTTCACTTAACACTGCTTGGGGATACAGTTGCTTTCTGCAAATTTGAATTCTTTGTAATATTTATTGAGAAACAGAACGCCTGTTGTTCCACGTCACAAAAGTATAGGTGAACCACTCGATGTGGTAGGCTGGCAGGCACACATCACTCCTTTGAAAACACCGTTGTTGTTACTAATCTTGCTCCCGATCCTCTTTCTCACTGAAACAATCTTGCTGACATGAATTATCACTCCTGATTTACAACAGTGTAAGTAATAGGTTAATCTCACTTTATTTTCTATATTACAGTATAGAAAATATTTCTATGCTACAATAAACACAAAATACACATGGGCTCAAAATCATGGAATCATGAAATCATGAAGATTTTGTTAGAGTGTTTATTAGTGTTGGATTTCATCCAATGTGCTATTAAACCTGGAAGCATAAACCACAATAGCAATTGCTGAGTTATGCCTGTCAGCAATTTTGAATTATTTTTCCCGTTTGCTACATGTGCAATCCAATGTAATTCACATGGAATTCAATGAGCATTCTGAAAGCAGAGCAACGGGGCCGAGTTTTCACCTAGACTAAGTGCTCCCAGACTGCAAGATGTGTGCCACCAGGAACAGGCAAGCCTTTTCAAAGCGGACTGCATCAAGCACAACCAGTTGAGTTATTCCTCCAGAGAAACAGGAACAGTGCTTCAGCTGGCAAGCGACTGCTTTTGTGCCTGCAAACACCACAGCACCACAGCACGGATGTGCCACCGTGGCTCTCTCCCCTCAAGTGAAACGTGGCTCCTCCTCATGCACACAACATGGTGATGGGTACTGTTGTTGCTGCCACTGCGCAAGTACAACTCTGGGGTCCACTGAAGAGGCCAGAACAACAAAATTCAGGCACCCCAGACCTAGATGGACAGGTAACAGGAGCAAGATTTCCCCCTTCAGCTATGGCTATTAAACTAAAGGGAAAAGAGAAACATTTTAAGTAATTCATTTTTCTGTTGACCCTATCCATTTCTGTAATTATCTCAGTCATGGTCTATTGATTCCAGCATGTACCTACTCTTACATGAATCAATAGTGAAATTTCAATGGTCATGAGCACGTGATGATCAAGGAAGGCTCGAGTGCTCCAGATTTCATGGGCTGGCTCCAGTAACTGTCCTCATTCAGGCAAAGGAAGACTCTTTAAAACCAAAATTCACTTTGGAACTTATATCAAGTGTTTGTTAAAATCACTGAACTGTGTTGAGAATCCCACAACCTAAAGGGTGTGAGTCATGGCTTTGAAAACCTGATGGAGATAAATATGCAGAAGATGGTCTGAAGGCACAGCATCATATCCCTGCAAGCCTGGCTATAAATCAAATAGTCAGGGGTGTGCAGTTCTGAGCGTTACTCAGCCTGAGGAGATGCTGCCATGCTGCCCTCTTTGAAGGTAGCTTCATGTAACTTCACACTCAGGGATCCGCCCGAAAGCTCTGCCTTCATTTTACAGATGAAGCACAAAAGTTTTTGATGCTTGCCCAACCTCTCAACCCTGACACTCAAGATTTGGTGCCTTTGTACATGTCACCCCGCACCTGAAGGAGGGCAGGCTCTATCAAGCGCTAAATCAAGCATGCGTAAAGTCCTACAACCTGCACTGTGGTTTTTATTTTCCCTGTCTTTGATGAGCAATTCTGAGGGAACTCAAGAGTTGGGATGGGAGTTAAAAGCTGTCCTTTTACCTGTCACCATGAAATCGGTCGAGGCAGAACACCACGGGTGGAAGGAAAACAGAACAACTAGCAAAAAAGCAGCTTCCCAAAGGGGAGCAGTGGTCGCAGTCACAGCTTGGCATGGGACTAGCGAACATCAGAAGACACCAGGCGTGGGGGCAGCCGGACCTGACACCCGGCAGCACCCGCAAAGATGGGCAGCCTCAGCCAACGCCAAGCACGAGGCACGACACTCTGCCGGGACAGCTCAACGCGGTTTGTCCTTTGGAAGAACGCCCGGCGACCGCGGATGACCCGCAAACTCCGCTTCGCCGCTTGCTTTGTGCGGCGCCCGAGGGCACGGCCGGCTCCCCGCGGCGGGCACGCGTTCCGCGGGGCCAGCGCTGCCCGGCGTGCCAGGGGCGCGCACGGCTGCGCGGCTGCCGTAGGCCTCCCGCGCTCTCAGCCGCTCATGGGGGACCCAGGGCCGGTCCCGCCGCAACGGCTGCGGGGCCCGGGGCGGATGCCGATGCGGAGCGGCGACGGCCGCGATACGCGGGTCTCCCGGGAGCGGGAAGCCGGCCGCGACGGTGCCTCCCGCGGCGCCGCCGCGTTGTCCGGCGGAAACCGCTTTTTGGACAGAGCAGAGCGCCAGCGGCGTGAGGGAGGGACGAGGGTGTGAGGCCGCCGGTCCCTCGCCCGCCCCCAGGTCCCCTCCACCCTGCTCGGGGCAGGGGCGCGGCCGCCGAGCGGGGCGCGGAAGCAATGTGGGGGGACTGACGGGGGAGGCGCAGACTGCGGGCGGGCGCGGCCGGCGAGAGCACACACAATGGCACGGCCGGGAGCCGCCCGTAGGTCGGCGGCCAGGCCGGGGGGCGGGCAGAGGGTTCCTCGCCGCGGGCTCTCCCCGCCGCCGGGGCGGGGCGCACCTGGCCGTGGCTCCCGGCGGCGGCTAGGCAGAGGCGGGCAGGCCGCGGCAAGGGGCGGGGGGCGGCAGGAGGCTTCCCATTGGCCGGGCGGCGGAGCCCCGCGCGGCGGCGTCGCGCGGAGCCTGCGAGGCGGCCGGGAGCGGCCGCGGCGCTGTCGCCGCCTCACGGGTCGCGGAGCGGCCGGGGCGCCGCAGTGGCAGCAGCGGGTGAGCGGCGAGCGAGCTCGGCGAGGGAGCGGGCGGTGCCGCGCCGCGTCGCTTCGCGGGCGGGGGAGCGGCCCCGTGAGCCCCTGCCCGGTGGCGAGGAGGGGATTCCCCGCGCCTCGCCTGGGGTCAGGTGCGGGGATGCTTGGGGGCTCCCGTCGCGGTCCCGGCGGCTCCCGTCGCGGCCCCGGCGGCACGTCCCGGTTGACCGGGCAACGGAGCCACGGAGGAATGCGGCGGGCGAGCAGGAGGGCGCCGGCGGCCGCCAGGGCGGCTGGGCGGCGGTGCCGCTGCCGGGGAAGGGGCGGGGGCGGGGGCGGGGGGCGCCGCTTTCTTCTCCCGCCGCGGGGGTGGGGGCAGGGGAGGCGCCCTCCGACCCGCGGGTACCGCTTCCTATCGGGGGTGGGGAGGTCGGGGGGCGGCCCCGGCGCCGTGAGGAGCGCCGCCCGGGCGCGGTGACGGGCGTTCACCTCCGCGCTCCTCCGCAGGGCGCGCAGCCGAGCGGCCCCGGCGGCTCCGGGGCGCTGGTGATGAAGACGCCGAGCAGGGGCTGAAGCCGGCGGCGGCGAGGCGGCGACCATGACTGTGTTCAGGCAGGAGAACCTGGAGGAGCACTACGAGACGGGCGAGGACCTCGGCAGGTGGGCGCGGGCCGCCGGCGCGTTGGGGCGGGGGCTGGCGTGGCCGCCGAGCGCGGCGGGCCGAGGGCCGGCGCGGCTCCTGCCGCGTCCCCGCGTTGCCTTTCCACCCGCTCCGAGGTGCCCGGAGGCTGGGAGCCGAGGTGGATTTTTAAGCTACCGCCTGTTTGCTTTTCTTAGTACGGGTCTGACGGGATTTTGGACTGGGGCGGTGCCTAATTGGTACCCTCGGTGTCCGCCCGGGTGCCGTGCGGCACGTACGGGCGTACCTGCCGCCTTCGGGCCGGGAGGCACCGGTGGCATTGTGGCGCTCGCCGCTGTTAGCCCGGCGGGCGGCTGCCTTCCTGGGGCGCAAGTTTGCCTTGTGTTGGCAAAGGACGGCGAGCGCGTCGTATGCCGACTCTGCTTCGGTAACACGATGAAAGAAGCCAGAGAAACTCGGTGACGGCTGCGGTGAGGATGGCTTCCGCGGCATCCTCGTAGGAGCTGGAAGTTAGCTCGGGGATGTGTAGCAGAGCACTGTAGATGAAGCGCTGCCCGCTTGAACCTTGGTTCCTGACTGCTGTGCCGTGATCTCCTGCTGCCACACTATCTCTGTAAAGAGCTCAAGCTCTCGTCCCGCCTCGGTTTTCCAGTGCTTTTTTTCCTTGTTTTAAAAATTAGTTGAGCACTGAATTGTGTTACGTGTGAGTCCTTCTCATCTTCTCCCTTCTTTAAGGGAGAACCCAATGGCGTTTTAGCTCACTGGTATGGCAGAATCCTTTCCCGGGGTCGGAAGTCTTTTCTGGCGGTCACCTCGGTGATTTCAAAGCTTAGGATCAGCGTTTAATTACCACAAGGCAGTGTAATGTGGGGTTGATGATCTACCTGTATGTACCTTTCCAGTAAACGGTCCAGTAGCAGCAAAGGTTGCAAACAAAGTACCGGTGTAGGCAGGAACTTGGAAATACAACATTGTTTCTTAAAAAAAAACCCAGACCAAATGACCAACTAACTGAAAAGACCTCACATTATTAAAAAGTTCACTGAACTGCATTTAAAATAAACTGCACTCCATTTATGTACGACCATGTTTCCATGACTTGCACAAGTACAGGGTGAATGTGCTTTGTGTTGGGTTTTTTTCATACATGGAGAATGACAGGCTGTGTTGGACAGCAAAGCCATACTAAGGTATTGGATATCTTGCTAGAAAGACATGTTATTGTGGCTAAACCATAAGTTTAGGTTGTGTTGTCTAAATATTTTGTTTGGATGCATAAAGCAGCTTTATTTGATTTCCACTCTTGGCAAGAATACATACAGCCTTCTGAAACTCAGGTTTAGGTTTCTGGGCTCTTTAAAGTATACTTGTGTTTGCAGACACAGATACGTAATATAATTTATAGAAGACAATAAAAAGGCAGATCTAGAAACTACCATGTGTTGTGGTTTTGCGTGGCAGGTTTTGAGGGTGGAGGGGGCTGCTGAGGCGGCTTCTGCAAGAAGCAGCCAGAAGCTTCCCCTGGGCCTGACAGAGCAAACACCAGCCAGCTCAAGACCGGACTGGCCACTGACCAAGGCCAAGCCCATCAGCGACAGTCACAGTGCCTCTGGGAATCACATTTAAGAGGGCAAAAACGCAGGCAGCTGCTTTTTGCCACCAGAGAAGGGAGTGAGAAGGTGCAAGAAAGTGTACAAACACCAAGGGCAGGGAAGAAGACGAGTGAGGCCCTCCAGGCACTGGAGAGAGATTCCCCTGTTGCCTGTGGAGAAGACCATGGTGGAGCAGGTTGTCTCGCTGTAGCCAATGGAAGATAATGAGGAGCAGAGACCCCACGCAGGAGCAGGTGAAGACACCTGAAGAATGCTGTGACCCGATGGGAAGCCTACATTGGAGCAAGCTCCTGCAGGACCTGCAGCCTATGGAGAGAGGAGGGAATCCACCATGGAGCAGGTTTGCTGGAGGGGGAATTGTGACCCCCTGGCGGGGGGACCAGGCTGGAGCAGTCTGAGACCGAGACATTCTATGGATGTAGTGTTTAGAAGGGATCCATGCTGGGTCAGCTGGTGAAGAGCTGAAGCCCCATGAGAAAGGACTCACGTTGGAGAAGTTCATGGAGGACTGTCTCCCATGGGTGGGACCCCATGCTGAAGCAGGGGAAGAGTGTGAGGAATGCCCTCCCCTGCTCCCCCTCTCCTCAAGAAGAACAACTAATGAGGAACTGACCAAAACCCCCATCTCCTCCTGTGCCGCTTGAGTTGGGGGGGAAGGGAGAAAAATCATGAATATTGAGCCCAGAAAGAAAAGATGGGTGGCAGGAGGTGTGTTATCATTATCCTCCTCTGGTTTCATTGTGTACTTTCTTGGGAGGTGTGTGTAATAAATTAGATGCATTTTATTCTGTGTTGAGTCTGTTTTGCTCATGATGCTAACTGTGGAGTGATCTCTCCCTGTCCTTATCTCGACTCCAAAGCCTCTCAATATATATTTTCTCCCTTGTCCAGCTGAAAAGGGGAGTGGTAGAGTGGCTTTGGTGGGCACCTGGACTCCAGCCAGGGCTAAACCACCACACCACGTTTTCATAAGTTTCTTTAGGGGCAAGATGATGTCAGTATGCTAGTTCAGAAAGTGTTAAGATTTATTCAACTGCTCATTCATTTACTTATTTTTTAAAGAGAGAGTGCAAACACAATATTTGGTCCCCAGTATATATTATGAAAGAGAACAATTACTCTTAAGCCAGTTAAATAAGAAGTGTTTAAATATATGGGGATTTTTCTGAACATGCTTTGGAAGTCACATGTTAGCTTCAGAACATAGCAGTGAAGACCAAGCATTTAATTTTTACAGTACAGGGAAGTGCAAATACTGAACAATGTTACATAGTTTAAAAAAAAAGCGGGGGAATTTTTAAAATGGGCAGAATATTAGGTAATGGACCTCAGTAAAAAAGAGGGTGTATTAATGTGGTGAGCTACAGATAAATTATTAGAGTCCTGAGGTTGTTCTTACTCATCTTGGTGCTATATAAGCTTGGCATGCAGTCTAAAGCCATAATAAATAAAGAATGTTAAGGAATGTTGAACTGTGCTCTTGTTTTTCTTTGGAAAAAAGTAAAGAAAACTAAGAACCTCATCAAATTTATCTTTTGTGAGAAAATACAAGTGGACAGTAAAACACTAAAATGCTTGACAGGGCTTTTGCTTTAAAAATGGCATGCGGTTATTTAAAAGGGACAAGAAGGCTTCACTTCAGCATCACTTCAAGAAACCAGTGTTATCCCACTGCGAAGTGTTGCCATAGAACTGTGAGAGTTAGCAAATCTCAGGATACTTGTATGTCTTCTAGTTCAGTGGTGTTTTTGTCTTTTTTTAAACTTAAATTTCTGGGGTTGCTTGAAATGCTCCCTTGTATGTAGAGAAAGCCATGGTTTTCCATTCCTCCTTTGTGCCTTAGGTGGATTTCTCACCATTACGTTTGCATGTAAATGTGTTGCAAATTTCAGCCCTGAGGCTGAAAACTCAGAAAGCAGTGAATATTAAAAGCACCTCTGACTTTAAAATTTCTTATGTTCAGTTGGGAACCCAAACGGTGATTTAATGGTTGAGCTAAGCAATAATGAACAGATGCATTTTGCAAACTCAACCTATTTTTCCCTTCTTAGGGAAGAATTTTTTTATTTCTTACTTAGCTGCAGTCACACAGCAAACAAGCTGAGTAAAGGAACAGATGAGTTTTTATTGACAGAGGTGGCTTTGAACGGTCCTGAAGTTATTCTGCCAACCTGCCTTTTAAAGAAGGTTCGGTGAAGATGTAAATACACAGAAAATTTTAATAGCCTTCACTATTTTTCCTTGTAAATTATTTAGTGTCTTTATTACTGTATGATATTTTTGACAGTAAATAGAACAAAAAATGATTTTAATTAAAAAGTGGTCTAAGAAAGGTATCTTGAAAAAAGTAAATGGGTTGTGTAAGTGGAATTCTTGATTGAGACCAATAAAGGAGATTTAAATACAGCTTAAGACAAAACATTGAGTTGTTTGAAACAGGAAGGGCGGGCTGACAAAAAATACACTTTCTAGTTTTCTGGTATTTCACAGTTCCTTTGCAGAAAAAAAAAAGAAGTAATAAACAGTCCTCCTTTTGCCAAAATGTTTGAGTTTTATTCCATTCTTAGATTTGTTTTGGTTTATGCATGCAGAGAATAAGAAAAAGGAACATGGAACGATGAATACTGACAGGATCACCCTTATTTGTCTTTCCTGTACATGGTTTCTCCCAACCCATTCAGGGCTGTTCAGGTTGGTTCATCTTAAGCTTTTGTAGCAAAACCCTCCTGTGAGACTCGAGGATCAATGTTGTCTTTAGCACGAAACAAACAGGAAGATTGCACGCTTGATCACATTTCCCCCTCCCCCCCCCCCCTTACAGATTTGAAGTGATAACGTGTTACTTGCCTTGTTCAGATTCAGGCTATCGACAGATGTCTTAAGTAATCATCTAACAATGAAATTTCGAGGGGTAGTGGAAATTAGCATGAAGGAGAACAAATTTGCTAGAGCGATTTTCTTAATTTTAAATCTGCCTGCAGTTGCAGGTGGTGTGACTGTGCATTTTAAACACCCTGCTGCAGCAATTTTACTTCAGTCCACCTGAAAAACAGGAATTCAAGTTCATCCGCATTAAAAAACCTTACCACAGTTGATCATGCAAGCAAAGACTTTGAAACCAGATTGGACTGGTAGCAGGGGTGATTTTTTTGGGTTGGTGGGTTTTTTGTCCTCTCCTGTGACTGACCTTACTTGGGAGTACTGTGAGAATTGAGGCATTCCTTAAATAATTAAAAGGAGAGGTACCCAAACAAAGCCATAGTAAAGTTACATACCGTGTCTGTGTGAATTGAAGGGATTTTATTCCTGGTTTTGCAAACACCCCCTTACCCCCCAGTTTGTGTGTGAGCGTGTTTCTTCTTTAAATCTTCATGCACTTTCAAAAGGAGACGCAGATTGTTGAGATAAAGTTTTGGAAGCTAATGTGTTGTGCTGTGGTTTGCATTTTTTAGGTTCTTGCTGGTTTAAAAAGTAGGAAAAGGTATCTCGACAGTTTTAAACATCCAGCTTGTTTAGACCTGTTGCATTCACTTAGGGAAACACTTGCAACTTCTTGTTGGGCAAAAGCTATGATGAATCTCAGCAGTTTTGGGAACCAGTCTGTTTCATCTTGGTAGCTCGCTTAGCAGAGATGCTAAGGGTAGAAAGCAGTGAGCTAAGCCTGCTCTCTGGGGTATCTAATTGCTTTATCGCTTGTGAGAGAAAATGCATAGAATAACACGCTGAAGGTGTTGATAAGAGAGAGCAGGGAGCTGTGCAAATGTGTATTTACAATCTGAAAAATGTTCTTTTACCTTTGAGGGTCAAGTCAAGAGAGTTTGTCTTTTGTGGGTGCCCTTTCCTGGATACTGGCAACTGGTTCCTGTAGTAAACAGAGTAGGCAGGGAGAACGTACCCATGCATGTATGTACGTGGTTTCGGTTATTCGCGGATTAGTTTTCAGAAATGCTGTTTCTCAGAACTGCAAAAGCTGTCTGTCATCTATCCACCCACCGTAACTGTAACTGCATTGCACTCCTGTGTTGGGAGCAAAGCAAAAACACTGAACAACAACAACAAAAAAAATAGTACTTGGATGGCAACTAGAACTTGATCTTTGTGGCTCTTTTCAGGCTTAGCAACCTAAACTAATCTTCCTAACTAGCACTAAAACTGTGTATGTGAGATGTATAGGATGTGAAATGCCTTTGAGGTGACGCTTCCTTTTTAAATGGCCACATTAAAAATCCATACCAATGATCTTTAATGTTACTGTGTAGCTTCTTTTCCTATTAATTACTAGATTGGAAAGTTACATAGAGTGAAGGAGTAATGTGAAAGATGGTCTGTTAAAGCTAAGAATATTGCATACAAGGTATAAAATTTTTAATTGTAACACTCAGAAATTTACAGTTTCTGTTTTCTTGCTGTAACTGCATCTCTAGTGCTTCATTAAAAGGCATGTGTTAACCTTCCTTTTAACACAGAGGTAGAATGGTTAAACAAGATGCAGAGGACACAAACCTTTGTGGTATTGTTTCTTGTGCTATTCATACAGGTGTAACAATAAATACTAAAGTTGTGGTGTTCACTGCTTCTATAAATACATGTATGCAAATTCTAGTAGAGCATGGTAATTAATTGCAGTAACTTGAGTGGACCACAGTAGTTTTTTTGGGGTAAGGACCTGAAAATGCTGGCCACAACACTGCTGTTTGAGCAAGAAGCCTAATTGGTTGGTGTCTTTGTGTGTGTGGGTTTTTTGTTTGGTTTTTTTTTAAGATTTGAAAATTGTGAAATTCAGATTACACAAAGAGTATCTAGAATATGCACTGTCTGTGAACTGTGTAAATGTATCAGTATTGTCAACAGCTCTAAAAGGAGAAGTTAGTTACTCTGTGCTTCTCTGCAAGTCCTGGCCCTGGGTGCTGAAAGAGAAGGTCTCTTAACTGGAAGGCATGGGGGGAGGAATTATTCTTCTGCGACTCGAGTCACTTTACTTCCCAGCCATGTCTCAAAATGCTTTCTTTTTGCCTAATAACGCCTAATAACCTGCAAGCCGCCGATTCCGCAGTCTGCGTCAGGCTGTCACTGTACAGTGCTGCTGGTGACAATTACTGCTTTATAAAAATGTGTTGAGAGGTTTTCTGCATGAAAAGCACAAGAGACGCAGATGCTTCTTTGGGTATAACTGCTTGGGCCTGCTTGGTTTATTTCTTGCTCAGGGGGAGAGAGAATAATGCCTGCTTTGTAGGTCTTTTAAAACGAAGTGTAATTAAAACTACAGCTTGCTGATTATTCTGTGCCTTCAGTTTAAATGCAGAAATCTTTGTAAATCTAAACTCATCAGGAAGCAGATAAAAATGCTCGTCTTTGATTTCTCTTCTAGCCAGACCCTGTGAGCAGCGATCAGTACCAGAGCTGGAACGTTAGGGGTGTGCCGAAACTTTAATTTTGACTTCCTGGGGTTTGTATTTTGTCCTTCTGTGTTTGTTGGGGGGGTTTGGGGGTGTGTGTCTTTTTTTACCCCCCCCATTATCTCCCTTTACAGATTTTCAAGTGTGTCACTTCCTCTGCTGGAGCTGTGCTTATCGAACAGAAATTGGCCCCTTTGGCTTCGGGAGAGGGAGGCTGAGCTGTTTCCATGAGAGCTGTGTGCCAAGCTCAGTCCACATTGTCAGTGGCTGAAAGGAGCTGTATCACTTCCCTCTGTGGTGTGTTTGTGTGTATGCTTTATTTTGGGGTTTGTGAGGGGTTTTTTTGGTTTTTTTTTTTATTTTTGACACAGTGGTGTGGTCAAAGGGGGAAAAAACCCACCTTATATTTAATTTATGGCAGCAGTGCACGCTTAGATCAGCTGAAAGCACCGTGAAATCTCAGCTTGTGTGATTTGTGATTGCCTCCATAAATCTACCTCAAGTTAAATATGCAGGAGGGAAGAGAGATAAAGAGTCATGTTACTACAAAGGCAGAAGAACATAAACGGACACCAGGGAAGTTAGGGTGGAAATTAGAAGAACAACAGATGGATCAGTGGTTCTGGGATAACCTTGACGAAGGGTGATTGCAATTTGTCACAAGTGTTCAAAGGTGTATTGGGTTTTGGAGGAAATTAGATGTTTTCTGTAAGACCTGGGCTTAATGGCCATGTTTTAACTAGGTTTTTAATTAGCTTGGTTGTCGAACCTGTGTGATATACTGTCATTCTCAGAAAAACGTGCCAGTTAGGAACTACTGAGCCACGTCTGTGTTTCCTGGGTGACTGTTATTTCTCAAACTGTATTTTGACCCCACTGCAGGATGATAGGTGATGCAAAGAAGGATTATCCATCAAACCTGAAAAGTGTTCATCAACTTACCATGCAGTATAGTAGGTGCTCCTTAGCCATCACTACTTCATGGCTGAGATAGGCAGAAGCCGAGAGGAGTGTAGACAGAACTGAAAGATCTTCACAGCAAAGCTGTTTTGTTGCATGTCTTTGTTTTGCAGTGAATTTTTGAGTAATATAAATGGGGTGAAATTTAGTAGAACAAGCTACAAGGGTCTGTGCCAAGGAGTGTAATACGGGTAATGCTAAACTCTGATCTCATCACTTAGGGAGGGTGACACAGCAGGAGTGAGGCCTGCAGATGTTGAGTGACATTCCTGTTGGTTTTGGTGCAGTTATGGAACAGACTAATATCAGAGTTTGAATTGTAGAGGCAGATATCTCCCTATAGCCTTGGGCAGTACATTGCTGCTTCTTCCTTTGTGCTCAAAGCTCTCATCCCTTCAGTTCAGAGATTGCTGCTGCTGCATTCTGAAGTGAAGAAGAAATAGGTGTTAAAGGTGCTGGAGCAAGCTTTTTAAAACAGACTTTAAGACTTTGGTATCTTTAGCCTTGCACCACAAACCTTGGGAGTCTTATGAATTTCAAATACAGTGGAAGAACAAAAAAGCTTGGGGAAACAAACTTTGGAAACTAGGTTTACATTTACTGTGTTCACAGCTGAATCTGCAGGCTGGAAATTGAATGGCTGCTTGCCTCCAGGAGAGTGAACTTTGGGTCTTGTCTTTGAAATGAAGCCAATGGGAACAAGGAACCTAAATCCTTGAAATCAAGATTGAGCTTGTAAAATTAAAGGAAGGATTGCATCATACTGTGGGGAAGGGGTAAGCTAGTAAGGATACAGTCATTGTAGCTATCTTAGATCAGTTTTAACTGTCTCTTTCAAAGTTTCTAAGTATGTTGTGCTCTGTGATAATGTCCTTTTGTACTAAAGATAGCATATTTTTAGTATGTTGGAGTTTGGTGCTTAAAGATAGCATATTTTTAGTATGTTGGAGTTTGGTGCTTTCTTTTGCTGTTGTACACATTGATGTCAGGGCACATGTCTTGTGGTAGGTGCTTTTTGCCTAAATCCAGAGTATTTCATGTAGTTTAGTATTGCTGTAAAACACCACACTGAGTAATCCACATGATGGTCTGCAACCTTCCATGCTTGATTTTGATGTTTTATTTCCTTCCTGTTATACCCTCCTGATTACACAAGCAAATGTGACAGACAGTTTCCACTTCAAGAGGCGATACCGTTGAAGAGGAAGCATCATTGCATGGCTGCCCACAGCACGTGCATGCAGTGACTGCCAGCAGCAGGGACCTGCCAGTGCCGTGGTGTACCCCTCCTTGCTAGAGCAAGTCTTCTCCAGTATTGTCTGTTGATTAGGGACATTAGATGGTCTTGTCTCTATATTGCATAAAGAAAAATATCTCTTGCTGGGTGATCAGTAAGGGGACATATCCGAAGCTTGAAAGAATGCACGATCACTATAAAGTACAACTGTGTGTACAACCTGCTTGAAAGGTATGGTTTGTTTGAATTTTCTGCTGAACTGTGCAGAGGAGTGAGACTGTGGAAAGGAAAAATGGCTTTGAGGAGTAGTGTTCTATCTGTGCACTTCTTCCTTCAACCAGATGCTAAGTTAGCCTGTAACTGAGCTAGTCTACTGTAAATATTTGATTTCCACTGTTTTTTTGTTTGGTTTGTTTTGGGGTTTTTTTGTTAGCAATTTATACTGTGTTCCTAAGCTTTCAAAAGTTACTTGAGGAGCCCTATTTCTGTCTGTTGTGTACATTGGCTTCTGGGGTCCCTTTCCTCAATTTTCTCTCAAGTACCAGTAAGTAGTCGTTTTAAGACTTGAGGTACTGGATGAGTATACCTGTAGAAGTGTTCACTGAGACTACCTGCTCATGTGCCAGGGGAACTGATAGCAGAGGGACGTTTTTCCCAGGGCATGCAGTATCTTGAAGCTGTCGTGTTTAGAATCACTTTCACATGACAGAGGAGGGGTGCTCATTTTCTGGAGTCTGTAGTGCCTTCTTAACTGTCTTGTGATTACAGAGCAGCAGTCCCTCACATCATCTAGTCTTCCTTTGTTCTCTGAAATTTTTAGGGTTTTGACTATTCCAGGGTTCTCTGCAGTTCAGGAGAACTGGACTTCATTGTTAGAGATGGTCCTTTGTAATCCTGTATTTCTAAATGAGGCTGAGAAAGCCAGTGCTTAAAATTGACAGACATACAGGATGTGTGCTATTTGGCACTGTGCTTGCTTTGCTTAGTTTTGTAGGTATAACTAGGGGGTGCTAACTTTTATGTTAGTTGGTAATACTGTATTATGGCATGGTTTACAGCTAAATTATTTGGCCAAATTTGATGGAGATTAAGGTGCACAGTTTTCCCCCATTTATCCACAGAGAAATTTAGTGGATATTGTACTTAGGGCTAGCAACTTTGTGTACAGGAACTCAGCGCTTTTGATAGCTCTATTAACAAAACTAGCAGTTTATTCTTTCCTATGTGTGTAAGATTCTTCAATGCTAATAAATAATTTTAGCTTTGATACCTTTCCACTTGCTGATTCTGATGGCTTTATTGGGGCATTTGGCTCCTTTTACCTTGAAGAAAGAGGAAGCATATGTAATCCCAGAGATGGATCTTTCACCTTGTCTCCTTCTACTTTTTTTTTAATCTTTTGAGGTTTTGGGTTTTCTTTGGTGTTTGTTTGGTGTGCTTTTTTCACAAGCGTAAACTTCAAACGTTTTGTTACAGGAGTTGGGGCTTTTTATCGTATATTATCTGTCTGGCAGTATTTTCTTATCTCCATGAGCAGGGCCATCTGCACAGAATTGTTGTTGATTCCCTGGGAAAGGAAGGTGCATCAGGGAAGGGCATAGATCCTTATGTCTCATCTTTTCTCATTGCTTTTTATTTGAAAGGGCCTTCTGATACTATTTACTTCACATTCCTGCCTAAAAGAAGGATCACTTTTCCTGCTTTTCTTGCCAGTTACAGTATTAACTGGAGAACAAACCGTTCCAGATTATATCTTAGAAAGCTGGTCCACTTCTGCTGCTGCTTTTGTTCCTTTAAAAATAAACCTTTACATTACTGTCCCTCCTAAGGGTGTACTAGTTCCTGGTGAGGGCTGCATTACCTGCTCACTGGGCTGCCTGGGTGTTTTTACAGGGTGGCTAAACCAGCCAGTGAAAGGGCCGATCCCGTTCCTCACCCGCTGACTTGCATTCTCCTGCTGCTTCTCCCATGCTGGCACTGGCACCATCCCGAGTGCAGCCTGGAAGGGATTACAGATTGAGCACTCTGAACTGGGTCACCGTGGGCACCTCGGGCAAGTATCAATGCCAGCCACCGGCACAGCATAGGAATGCTGTGGGGAAGCCTCCAGCTGTGAGTGGACACTGTCTCCTAACCTGCACCATAATGCCCCTGCACACACACACCACACCCCCCACACACACTTCCCTTACAGCACTGTGGGGTCCCACCCACGCGAGAGTCGTATCCACGAACTTCTGCAGCGTGAGTCCTCTCCATCGGGGAGTCATCTCACCACAGGCCTCTCAGCAGGCCTTCCTTCCATAGGGTTCTGGTATTTGGGCCCAGGCTCCCCTGGCCTGGCTCCCTGCAAAGTCACAAGTCCCCCGGCAAACCTGCTGAGGTGTGGATCAATCTCTTCACAGGGTGTAGATGTCTCTGCTCCCTGTCCTCATCCATGGGCTGCGAGGGGACATCCCGCTTCACCATGGTCTTCTCCATGAGCTGCAGGGGAAACTTTCTTTCCACATTCCTTCCCCCCACCTCCTCCTGGGCCTGGCCTTGGCTATTGCTGCAGCTGGGCACATCTTCCCACTCTGCGTTCCGGTGGCAAAGTGCGCCAGCCTATGTGATTCACAGAGGCGCTATGAATCCTTCTGTGATTGGTCAAAAGTGACTTTGGCCTTGAATTAGCTCTTGTTTACTGTTAGGAACTCACAACAAACTGTAACTGCTGCTTTGCAAAAGACATCTCAGCAGCACAGCTACAGCAAACTGTAACAGGGGCAACTTGAAATATTTTTTTTTTCTTGTAATATTCTAAATTCATACATGCCCAAGCTTGTCTGCAGGAGTGAGTAGTTGCGAATAAAGGCTGAAAAGCTGGAAAAGTGGACAATTATCTGGCTGTAAATAGCAGCTCATAAAACCACAACGTATATGGACATTTGGTTTTATGTTTATAAGGCATTTGGTATGAGAATCGTGTATGTGACACAAAGTGTGCTTTGTCTCTAATGCCATATCTTCTTGAAAAACTGCCTTCAATCAAGGAAAAGAGCATTTTCATTACTGGCTTAAATTTTTTGGCTTAAATTATGCATTTATAGAATGTATTGCTTGATGAGCTTCCTATGTATTTAGCTAACATCAAATTAATACCATAGGGAGAAAAATGGATAATTTCCTATGCAAAAAATGACTCTGCCAAAAGGGTGAGGTTGTACCTTTCTCCTTGTGCTCAGGTACTGAAAAGCTAGTAAGATACCTGTCAGTTTTACAGTGCTTCTTACTTGATGGGAAGTAGTGAAAAGTGGTGAAATCTGTTCCTCAAGTTTAATTCTGTTGTTTCTTGGCAAAGCTGAGTCATACCCTGTTTGGGCCTTTGAAGTCCACCCTCACCTCTGCTTTCAGTGATTATAGATGTCTCCTGTATTTGTAGTGAGTGTTTGATGAATGATCCGTAGCCTTGACTGTATTAAATTATTCTTCAGATATACTGAAAAAGCAACATTTCCTTACTTTAGCATTGTTTAATGTATCTGATTGGTGCAGCTGGGCTGCGAATGCCGTGTGTTTGTATGTTTGTATTTGTGGCCACTGGACATAAGTATCTTCCAGATGCAAAATCTTCATAGAAGTCCTATTTAGAGGAAGGCTAGTCATTAATGTAATAGGTCACATGCTATAAAACAGGGATGTTCTGAAAAGATGAAATAAAAGGAAGCTGCTCATTGTGGGATAAGATAAGAAGTAATGTTTTTATGCTGAAAAAGGTAGATGGAGATATTAGGAAAAAATTCTTCCCTGGTGCGACACTGGCTATGCAAAGAAGCTGTGGTTGCCCCTCCCTGTTCAAGGCAGTGTTCCAGGCCAGGTTGGATGGGGCTTTGGGCAACCTGGTCTAGTGGAAGGTGTCCCTGCTCATGGCAGAGGGGTTGGAACTAGGTGATCTTTGAGGCCACTTCTACCACAGACCGCTCTGTGAATTTGTCATTGTGATGAAAGAGTGGATCGCATGACTGAGATCGCATAGGCATTATCACTAATTTTTCCTCCCCAAGCTGAGGGACAAACATCCACTTCAGGCATGCTTCAGGACCCATTGCTACAGAAGAGCAGCAGGAAACTCAAAATATTGTGTGAAATAGCAGCAGTAAGTCTTTCGCATCACCAAAACCCAATGTTTGTTCTGCTCACATGTTTTAATATTCAGCCCAGGCTCCATTTTTAAGAATTTCTGAGGAACTGATGACTGAGCTTTTATGTTCAATTATGAGTCAAACGTACACCATGTACATCTTTTAACATTGAGCAAGACTAATGTACGATTTAACATTAATTGCTGAGTTGGCTTACAAATTTAATGTAAAGCCCAAATGAAGGGGAAAATGAAGTACTAAAGAACAATAGAAGCATTAAGACTCAACCTCGGTGTTAAGTACTGGCATGGTATATTATTTTTTATTTATATGGGTATGTGCTTAGGCATTGGTCCTTGATGTGCAGGCTCCTTCTTCATACTGTAAATGCCAGTAAGGGTAGCACTTGGCTTGAAAATCTGTGCATTGCTCTGCATTATCACACCTTCTTTCTGGCTTTCTTCTTTCCATCATAGATGTAGCTTTTACTTGAACTGTTTACAAGTGTGAGTACTCTGCTTTTCCTACTGTAAGATGGTTTCTGAAAAGGCTTTAGCAGATGTACTTGTATTCAGACCAAATGGATTTCAGTGGGCTCTAGCCCAAGTATCATTAGTAGCAAATGGCTGACATCCATCTGCCTTGGAAGTTTTACAGCCATGCATATTCCCCCAGCTTATACATTAAATACCACTCTTGACATGAATTCCACATTGGTATTTTAAATCACTGTGTCTGTGAGTAGACGTCTGTCTGAAGCATTTTCTGGAGTCCTTGCTTGGGCAAATCGAGTAGTAAGTTCTTTGCATTCTGTGGTTTGATGAAGACTTACGTGTAAGTGCTTGTGTTCAGGGACTTGAGGCTTGGGTACATCTCACATTTTCACTTCTTTTTTGTTTTTACCATCACAAATTTTTACAAGACAGACACATGTTTAGACAACGTGCACTTTCATACCAGTTGTGTCTGTATTCTGTATTTGCCATCAGAGATAACTGACTCCACTTTTTTTTCCTACTGCATATTGACAAAGGACTGGTTCCGAAGTCCTCTGGAACAGGTCAGTACTTTTTCTCTTTTGTTACGGTGTTATCAATGTATATGTCAAAGATCAGTGGCTTGGAAGTGTTCATTGAGAGGGGACCACAGAATAGCAAGATTCGGTCAATCTGACACTAGGCTTCTGTTTTGTGGACTGTAGAGTATTAACGAGAGATGGAGATGCTGAGACTGAGAAAGCGATTTAACACTGCTGTTGTCTGTATACTGGGAAGCCATGAGCTCTTAATTTTGTGGTATGGCTTACTCTCATATTAAAAAAAGAAATTTAAAAAAAAGGAGAGGAGGGAGGATTGAACAGTCCACAGAGAAGATTGTTTAAACACCAAAGTTTTCGGACTGTATGTGTGATACCTGTGCACTTTGGCCATCTCACATTGAACTGTATTACATTAATTTAAAAGTGAAAAGTAATCATGTGGTAAAATGAATTCTCAGTGAGGAACCATGCAAAGTTGTTTTTCTCTTGAACAGTGAAGAGTTTTATAGTGTCTAAAGGGAGCGGGTCACAGCATTTGGGTATTACGCTTTTGCTTACAAAGGAATAGCCAACAGCTTGATTGCTATTCCTGCAAAGGAAATAATTGGATCAGAGAGGAGGGGAAAAAAATTTACAAAAAGTAGTGTCTGGCCCTTGCTCAGCCTGTTGTATAAAGTTTCAGTGATGTTGATAACTTGCATTTCTTATGTCTACTGGCACAGCGACAAGCATGCATGTCTGGTGTTACCCTGACTGTACAAGTGAATGTTGGGTAGATAGCATGAAACTGAAGACAGAGCTGATTTGTTTATGTACACACAGGAAGCGGGGAAGGTTTTGTCTGTGCCTGTCTGGTTTTTGCCTCTCACCCACCTATTCTAACTATTCCAAGCATTATACAAAGCAGGAAGGAGAATTTAGTCTTTGTTTGGCTACTTTTGGACTTAAATAAATAAACTTCTTACATCAATCTGTAAAGTTGTTACTATGTCTTTGTTTTGTATCTGCAGTAATTTATGGATTTCTAGAAGGACAGACTCATCAAACGTTCAGTAATGCTTCCAGCTTTTTCAGTATGCCTTCTCTTCTGAACATCTGCTGCCAGTGTAGACCCAGAGTACTTTATTCATTCAAATTTGCATTCGAAAACCCAAATGTGAATAGGAAGGGGAAAAAAATCTGACATCAGGATTCCTGCTCGTGCAAGAGAATTTGTTTTTAAAAAGAGAATTGCAGAACTCCATAAAAGCATGTAGCATTTCTTTGTTCTGGTTAACAGCAACAAAAATCTGCCTATTTACCTGACTGTTAAGCCACGTAAATCCATTGAAAAAAGTGTAGTTGAGAATGAACCAGCCGGTACTGGTGAGTGTACTGATGTAAAGGAGCTCCTCTTTGTTTCTGTGTACAACTTGTTACTTGGAACAACACTTTTTCTATTTGTATACAGTTGCTGGTTTTTCCGTGCCAAGATTGTTCCTTTCATACACTGTAAAATTCTAGCAACAGTTCAACTCCTCTTTCTGGCAAGGGCTTTGTATGTGCTTAAGAGTTAAAATAAATCTTTCTACTCTTTTCCTGCCTCATCTCCTCCGCCACGAGCTTTCATTCCTCGACCTTCAGCTGTGCTAAACTAATTTTCAGGAGCACGGTTTGACCTAATTGCTTAGCAGAGTATGATCATGGAGAAATCCCATATATTGTCTGCTAACCCTGTGGTCATAACTTCTTTAAAGTCATGTGCTCCTTTGAAAGAAGACAGCCACGGTGATGGGAAAGAGGGCTGTGTGCTGGCATTGTCTGTGGAGGATTTAGCAGCTGCAAGATCTCTCCCTTTTCTTTCATCGACTGAAACACCATTGTCAGTGCCACCTTTTCTTTGTGAAAACCCTTATCCTTCATGCTGCAGGGCACTTAAGAAAGAGACAGAAACTCTCGAATCTGTGCATGAGTGAATCATGAATCTGTACTCTTTCCATCCAAATGAAAAATACCTGAGCATGTGTTCCTGGGTGTTGTTCCTTAGAAGGCGTACATGCAATCCTAGCCTAGGTTTGAAATGCTCTAATGATTTGGAAACAGATAAATAGTAAGAGATCGGAAGACAAATTAAAGCAGGAGAGGCAATGATAGCTATTAGCCCCCTTGTTCTGAAAACCTTAGAGGCACAGCAGCGAGCAAATGTGGCAGGGAGTGAGGGAGTGTTCTGGCTCTTGTCTGTGTGCTGGGGAGCCTGTAGTGCCTTCCTTACTGCACCTCACTGCAAACCTTCAGCCTTCTCTTCAACACTAGCGGTACTTTCTATGTAGCTCATCAGGGTGACTTCCAACAAGCTAGAGCTGTAGGCTGCAGCAGACCAAACCCTCCATCTGTTGTAACCTGTGTTTCCTGCGGCTGCTCGTTACAGTGATGAATGTGGGGCGATGCGTGAGACCTCTCAACACACTTGTGATTTAAGTTGTGCATCGTGGTAACATAAATGAGAGTCAAGGGAAAGAAAATTTTTCTCTGGCTCCTTTGTGAGGCAGGAGGCAGGTGAGGCATACAAACAGAACTCTGAAATAATGTCTGTCTGTTCTAAAGCAAGTCAAAAATTATCGGTGGGCAGGCAGGAGTTTTCTAACCGGTGGAGTAGCCTGGTGACAGGAAAATACACTTGCTAATAAGAGGGATCTTCAGTGTCAAGTGTGAACTTCCAACGTATTATTGAAATTAATGGTCTGCAAAGTACGGTGCAAGGAGAGACATCGGTGTTTAGTAGGTGCTATCGCATTCATTACTGCAGTAATTTAATTTTGAGCTACTAGTTTTTATCTCTTCCTGGAGGAGTGATTGTGGCTCTGTAGGAGACTTCTTTGTCATTGTGCAACTCCTGGTGAATTCAAAGTTGTTTGTTGTAATGCTTAGTAGTAACCTTCCTGCTGTAGTCTTGCGCCCCTTTTTTTGGGTGGGAGAAAGAAAGCTAAGGTGGAGAACTCTTCTCATTGTCACTTTCAGTTGAAAAATAGAACGCAAACTGTGTTGATTTTTTTTGTTTGTGTGTTCCAGTATAAGTTACTGCATTTTTCTGTCTTTTTGGTAACTACTTTTAAAAGAAAAATGAGGAAAAATAAAAGGTAACTTTCAAGTACCTTTACTGCCCTTTCAAGTGTCACGTCTAGTGTTTGCTGTGTCTTGTCAAGGGTGTCGTCTCAAATTTAATACTATTCTTCTTATGCAGTTCTGTTGGTCTGTAATTTATACTGTGAAGTTTTGTAGCCCAGGGTCCTTACCTGTACAGCCTTATGTCTCTTAGAGGAAATCAGAGGTAAGGGCAAATGAGAATATATTGTGTAGGAACTTGCTCAGTCTTTTCTTAAAAACAAGGGTGGAGGCAGAGGAAAAAGGCTTTGTGGGGAGATACAGGATGTATCGTTTTTTTTTTTTTTGTGCTTGGGGTTTTTTTTTTCCATTTTTACCCCACACATAGATTGTATTGTAATTGGCATGTTTTGAGAGGTTCTGTGTTTAGTCAGCTGCATAAAATGGCTTAATAATAAAGTTCTGTTCCCTCACCTAATTCTCTTGCTCATTTTGAGCGATTATAAAGTCCTTTTAAACTGTCTCATTTGAACGCAGCTTTCTATATCTGTTAACTAATGTTATCTTTACTAGTGTGCTGGTGGTTTTTCATACATTTTGAGTTTGTCATAGAGAAAAAAAGGTATCTCAGAGAAACAGCTTCTCAGCTACAGTTAGAGCTGGAAAACTAGAAAATGGAAGATAACATGAAGTGATGCTTCTTGAACTGGGAATTTAATCCATCTTTTAGAGAAAGGAATAAGCTTTATGGATATGGTTAATATCACCCTGTTGTTGGCTATGAAGTGTGCATGTGTGTGTCTGGGTGTTGGGTACCTGCGGAGAGGCGGTATAGGTCATGCACGTTTATCAGGTGCAACACGCAGCCGTATGCTGGAATGAGAGCAGGTTTGACTCTAGTGTTACTGTAGGTACGTGGAACAGTCATGTCCTTCCTTGTGCAGTGTGGGACAGGGTGCTTGATTACTCCTAACAAATGTGAACCGGATTTCCAAGTGTCACAGACACTGCCTGGAGCACTTCTCATGTTCTCCCTGTGTTTCGAGGCTGCATAGACAGAGGCTGGTTAATCTTTGTAAAGCTCAGACCAGGTTGTTATGTAAATTTGACAGCTTCTTTAGATGTGTAGCTTTGTTTAGTTCAATTCTTTCCTACCCTTTCTTCTCCCTTCTCTTTGTTCCTTGTACTATCAAGGTTCGGTTGTTTCTCTGTGCCATCAGAAGCAACACATTACTGCACTCTGGTCTGTCTTGAGTGTTAACCCTTGTTTACGTTTGCTTTTTGTCCTTTGCACTTTGACAGCTATTCAATCTCAACGTCACACTCTTCCTGTTGCCTGTTGGATTTTTTTCTGTGACTCTATCTCTGAGCGTCAAAATTCACCACGCTGTCCTTAATCATTTAATAGACCCCAGAAGTTGGGATTTTTCAGGTGGTTCGTAGTCATGAAAGGATAGCAACGTCTTCAATTTGTATGAAAGCATCTACACTTGTGTTGTGCTATTAGCCTATTTATAGTCCAGCACACTGACTGTATTATCTGCCTCACAGTTGTCATGTGTGGTAACAACCCCACCTTGATATGTGGTGAATTCTCATCAGTTTATTTTTGTGATGGTTTTTTGTTTTATTTGGGTTTGTCTTGGTTGTGGTTTATTTGGTGTCATCACAGGTGTTTTCAACCAAGAGTTACTGGAATATACTGTTAGTTCACCTTAAACGGCAGTTATAAAACAACAGTGAAGCTGGGGTCATGACTATCAGAAGACATACTGCAGCGAATTCCTGTGTCCGTCCTACCTATTAATTACCTATGATGTTAATTAACTTGCTTATGCATATGCAATTGTGATAGAAAGTTGATTTTCTGTAGCCCTTTTACAATTTCCAGAGGAAGTTTTAAATAACTGTATTTTTACATAGGGTAGGAAGATGTTGAGAAAAGTGTAAATGTCTTAAATTTTTTCCCTGCCCAGTGCTTTTGAGCTACCTCTGAAGCCTCTTTCCTTGCCATCTGCACCAGCTGCATTCTAGGTGCTTAGCTTGAGCAGTCTTGCATTTTAGGGTGGAGGAGCTTACTGTGCACCTAAATGAAAAACTCTTTCAAGAGGTGAGAACTCTTTCAGGAGGTGGGTCTGCAAGGTGACCTTTTTATTTGGTAGTATAAAGCAATGGTTGAATTAGTCACTTTTTTCCTTTGGAGACCTGTCTTTCCTTACACTTCCATACAACCTCACAGTTGCACCTTTTAGCATAGCTGGTTTGGTGCTGGAAAGTTAGTGTAACAAAGTTAGTGTAATCTTTTAATTTCTGTCCTCCAAAATTCATCACTGAGGGAGGAAATTGTATGTAGGGAAGAATTTCTGATCTGTTTCATTTTTTATTGTCTGTATTCAAAACAGTGAGCTTGTATTTCATTTTAGGTAATCCTTCTCTGTAACTGCCCTACATAAAAATCAAATTTGATGTGTCCAGAGTAGTATTCCATATGTAGTGAACTAGCTGTAACTTTTTTCTTTTGTTTTGTTTTTTAACCTGACAGTAGTTAATTTTCTGTGGTTAGAAGAAACTGAGCACTGTGGAAAAGTACTGGAGCTTTGACTGAACCCGGTATAAACCCTGGTAAATATCTTTTGTCATGCCATATCACATGGCAAATAACCTCATCGTTAACTTTGGAGAAGCATCTTAAAGGAATTGTCATTTCAGAAAATTATGCTGACTAAAGACTAGTTGCTGAGAAGAATTTGAAACGAACAAAGAAAAAAAAAAGCTGAAAATATTTCCTCAAACTTCTCTGGTTAAAGTTAATGATTGGGAAGTATCTAGCCAAGCAGGCAACTTGTGTGAGAGGTGTTGCTATCGTAAATGAAAACTTGAGGGAGTAGAAAACAGTAACTCCATAAGTAGTTGTAAATAACCTTTTCTGTAAAAATATTGTAGAAGAAATTGAAAAAGTTTCCAATATGTTCATGTTCCAGTCCACCTACTTTGCTACTGTCTCTTTTAGAGTACTCTTTACAAGTCCAGTCACAAGATACAGGGCAACATTTCCTTGAAGAATTTCAGTTAATGTCATCCTAGGACATGCATTAGCACCTTTCTCCATGACTTGTGTGAACACTTTTTAAAAAACTTCCATTTAAACTGGATCATTGAACATTGTGGTTAGAATTAAATTTTGCTTTTTTTGTCAGATCAGTTGAAGGTGTGACAGTAGGAACAAGTGTGTCTGGGTGTGCAGGAGAGGTAGGCAGGGTGTGCACAGGCATTTTTGATCCAGCTTCACTTTGCGACAGAGGAGACATACATTGGAGACCCTTTCTGCTGTGTCATATGCTGCAGAATTACCACCATGCTAGCCATCCAGCCTAACAAACGTGTAAAGTACATGATGTTAATGTGAAAATTAAACTAAATTATGGACAAATGCTATTTTGGAGAAAATTATCATGTGATAATAAATTGCATAGACAAGCTTCCTGTTGTTCTTCACAGTGCTGGATTTTTAAACTAATTCTGTGCGCTTTCCTGATTCACATAAGTTGTTTATATGCGGTTACATAGTCTCTAACTTCAGAACAGAACTTTATAATTCAAAAAATCTACTCCCTCCCCTGCTTTCATTTTTAGACTTCCAATGTTGGCCCTTTCTGTGCTTCCTCGGTGGTGTTGACTGAAGGTTATTTCTTCTGGTAGTCATGTGGTGGGTGAAAGAAAGAGTTTGAGCATTACAGCATGAAAAATCACGTGTGGCTAGAAAAAGCTGTGTGGTGGCCTGTTTTTCACATGGTTATGGGTTTTCTGTAATGTCTTTGGAAGAGGGCAGTGTCGGTTGTGCTCACAGTGCTCACGGTCACGAGAAAGCTGTGTTGTGCTTCAGTAGTGCTAGCGGTAGCTTCTGGAGCCTGCCCTGTGCAGATCATTTGGGTACTATCTTTCATTTGGGTGCTACTCCAAGCCGTTGACCTATCTAGTTTCATCTTACCACATTCCTATCTCTGATAGTCCCTTGTCTTCTAGCACCACGTTTGTGTGCGGGGTTGTTTTACAGCTGCAGGGTAACTTTTCTTTCTCCTCTGCAATTGCTGCCATGTTACATCTTCCAAAAGGGCATGGATTTTTGAGGAACCTTAGTTGGGAGGTGTTATTACTTGCTGTGAAGACATTTTATACCTGCATCCCTGACAAAGGTTGTGCCTGGCTGCTTGCAGCAGTGCCTGTACTTAGTCTGTTCACTACCTCATGGATGCTTGAACCCATGCACCTGTCAGGATTTCAGCTTGTTTATTCACATTTTCTTTCAGACAAAGCTTGAGATTTAAAAAAATAAAAACAAAAACCCTTCAGCATCAGAGAAAGCTTATTTCTGTGCTTCAAGAAAGCTTTCAAAAAGAGCAATAAATACTTAAAGTTGTATATAGTGAGTGCATTGAGAATAACAGTGAATTTAAGCTTGAGAGGTGTTAGAAAAGGGCAAAAGCTCACTGGTATGTCTGTTGTTGTTGCCGCCAAGATAATAGAAAGTAATTCAGGTGTGACTGTAGAGATTCAGATGAAGATGTTTGGGGATTGCCTTCTCTTTGACAGATTTCCATGTCAGGCATGCAGGTTGATTTTTACTGCCAGCCCTGCTATAGTAACTGCATGCTGTGGCAGCTGAGCTCTGCTCCCTGTCTCTGTCACCACCAACACACTATCACTTCAGCGATGTTTCTGCCAGCTAGATAGTCTTATGGTTACACTGGGAGTAACACCTGTGGGAACTCATTAATTGCTAGAGAAATTTCACTACTGTCACTGCAGGAAATAGGGGGAGCTGTCTCTGTTTAGCAACCTAGCACTTTTCCACTTACGGCAGATGGGATGGGGCTTTGGGCAGCCGGGTCTGGTGGAATGTGACACTGCCCATGGCAGGTGGGGTCGGAACTAGATGGTACTTGAAAGGTCCCTTCTAAGCCAAACCAGCCAGTGACACTCTGGCAAATATTTTTTGGAGGTTTTGTTTTCTAAAACTCTTTTCCCTTCTGGCACATTGTTGGCATTCAGCCGTGATGAAGCAACGAGTCCAAAGCAGCTCTTGCTTTGAATGAAAGAAACATCTGACCTGTGATGGAAGAGTGACTTTGACACGTGACTGTTGCTCTGGTGCCACCACAATTTCTTGGAAGGCTATCAGGATCGCAAGTGGCTTTAATTAATTTTTTTGTGACTGCTGAGGAGTGTGCCACATACAGTTGCTCACAGCTGGTCACAGTGGATGAGACCCACAGGTTGCTGTAATGAAACAGTTTTTACTGCAGTGATGGTCTCTCCAGCATTCTGTTTGCACACCCAGCACACTTGCTTTCATGTCATGTCATGGGGTGCTTTGTCTCCAAGCACAAGACAGGCAAGGGCAGTGGAATGTGCAAAGATGTTTTGGAGATGCAGGCTTGCTGTCTTTGGGCAACTGGAATTTGGTCCCACAGCCTTGAAATACATAGTGATAGAGACATTCCCCCCACTGAGGGAGGTACGTGCTGCCCCAGTGCCGAGGACTGTGGTCTCACAGGGATGGCAGCGTCTGCTGGACACTTGCCTCTGGCCAACCAGACCCTGGATTGTGATTCTAAGATGGCACCAGCCCCATCTGTGTATGGACTCTCCCTGCTCCAGGATGATGCAGGCCCCACCAGTTCCCGATCAACACCAAAAAAGGGCAATGTTTTCTGGCACCTAGTGTTTTCATACTTAGCAGCCACAACAATTTCAGAAACACCATAGAGTAGAGGGACAGTGGGACTGCTTTGAAAGGGGAAGTTTTGCTCAGAGGTGAAGCAGAACCATGAAGTGGCCTTGAGTCGGGTTAATGAGATGCCATGGATAAGGAGGGAGCGATCCCACAAAATGCTGGGCTGTCCCCCAGCTTCACAGAGCTGCGTTCAAGCTCTGACCTCCAGAGGAGCAGCCACCAGGAGTGTCTCTGGCTAGGCGTGAGACCCTTATGGGAGGTGAAGCAAGAAAACACGTGTGCTTGCCAGACATTGCCTCTGGCTGCACAGGTTTTCTTACCAAGTACAATAAGTCCTTCTTGAAAGACCTTTCCCCAGAGTGAAAAGGGACAATTAAAATCTGTTGTTCTTCATCAAACTATTCTGCAAGGTCAGTTGTGGCAAATGCACTACCACGCTGATCTCTTGCTCTCTTGTAGTTCCTCGTTGACATCCCCCCCAGCCCTGTGTAAAGAGCTGAGAGAATCCTGCGTCACAGCGATTTTTCTTTGTCTGACACTTTAACATGAAAAAGAAGAAAATGAAGCATGACACTGGGGGAGAGCACATTGTGCTGGCCTCCCTGAGTCAATTTGTATTGAGCTGAAAAGCCGGTGGCTGGCAGTAGGAAAAGCAGGCTGCTTCCCATTTCACTGGCACAGGAGGTGCAGACAGAGAGCTGTTGAGAGGCACATGGTCACATCCCACATCACAGTTTTTGTTAGATTCCTGCTTCTGTGAAAGAAACAATAGCAGGCCCTGCTAAGAGAAACCTTGCTCCAGGTGAAAGTAGAGTTAACTCCTGTGGATGAAAGCATCTTTATGACAGAAAAAGGAAGGGAATGCATAAATGCAATTTATGTTCTTGAGGCCAAAATAAAATGCCTCTGTGAACTACATCTGTAACAAAAAATGCAGCAAAAATTACATGCAGCTTTGCTTGCACTGCTGGATCTTAAATAATTTCTTTTTCTTCAGGGAATACACCTTTGTCAACAAGGCAATAGAAACAGGAGTAACTAAGGAATTAGTGCTGTTAAATATTAGAAGTCTTTGCTTGAGAAGTCTATCTAGAAAATCAAAGATCAAAGTAGTGTGTGGCTTGTGAAGTTAAATACTTCAGGATCTTCTGTCATTTATTTCTGTGTGCAGAAGTGTGTAGTAACTAGAACAAATACCATAAGGCAGGCGGCCACTTGCAAGCAACTTTTTAAAAATCAGGATACAATGTAATCCAAAAAGATCTGACCAAAACTTCCCAAAGAGGGAGTGTCAGTGCAGAGTTAGTCAACCAAAAGTCCTTTGTACCCTTCTGCAGTGGCAAGGGTACTCCTCCCTAAGCCTCTGATAACTATTACATAAAGAGTTAACACGTTTAGGAAGTGAATTTATTATTTTTGAGGAAGCCATGACAGCAAAGGGGGTGAAGTAAAATATGTGTTGAAGGGTGGAGGGGGAAATGATATGCAAAGAAAGTTGATTGAAAATACTGAAATGCTGCTGGGCAACTGGTTCTGCTTTTTTCCAGGGCCCTGCTGATCCTCAGTTGGGATGCAGGGAGGTCCCCAGTAGAGGGAAGATGAGGAACTGAATCTAGGGAGTGTACTGCTGGCAGTAGCAATGGGGAAGGATCACAGATCCTCAGCTTGCTCAATCAGAGCATGGCAGAGGGATGGGCTCAAATGCTGCGCTCTATAGTGGTACTGCCCTCTCATTTCCCAGTTCTTAACTGGAGAATACCAGGTTTCCTAAACAATATTCCTGTTAAAGCTTTATTTACATTGTCATCTGTGAATCCAAAAATGTGTGCTTTAATTTGAAGCTATGTTGAAACACGCTTTGTCTCATAACGCAGTGTCCCCAAGCTATCCCATTTGTTTGATCTCTGGTGCATTGCATATCCATACCACATAAAGCAAGAGGGAGGAGGAAGCCAAGGCCAGGTTATATATGATGATTTCCAATTCTGCATCACAAAAGTCTACAGAAATGCCCCTTGATTATGACCATAACTACAAAAAATGCTGCCTGTAGTTTGTGCACTCCTTTGCTCGCAGCCCTTGTGAAGAAAGGATTTCCATCGCAGTTTGCAGTGACTGTTATGCTGATGTCCATGTGACTGCTTTTTTTTAAATCCTGATATCTAACTCTTCATTGGAGTAGAAGGAGCTGCAGCACTGAAAGCTGGAATTGGTGCGTGCGAGTCTTTTGTAGACTGGCTGAAATACTGTAGAAAGTGAAACTTCTCAAATACAGTGCTAGTGATTATAAATACACAACTGTTTTGAATGACAAATCTCCAGGCATCCTGTTAGTCAAAACCAAGCTTAGAAAAAGGCTTTCTGTTTTGGCACAGAAGCTGAATTTTAGGAAACTACTCTTTTTAGTAATGCTGATATGCATTTGCAACTTTCTTTTTTTTTACTGTACTTATTCCCACTGTTGATATTCACTGAACATATTGCTTGTATTAATGAAAGCAGGTGTGCTGCTTACAACAGTCACTGACCTTTCCATCAATGTAGTAGTTTTCATAGCTTCCATAGAGGCCACTGAAATACGCATGTGGATTTTGAACTGCTTCAAAATATGAACTGTTCATGTAAGAAATTGAGGTGGGTGGTATGTTAGAGCTTACAGGAGAGAGTTTCTGTGCGTGATGTACACTTACTGGGGTAGAGGAGGCATTTCATGCCCACAGAAGATCACCAAGAGAAAGATGCTGCTTCAGGCAGACGGCTGCCTGCACACGTGCTGCCTGCGGCATAGCCCCAGTCCCCGCTGTGCACAAGCAAGTTGTTTTCTCTAGCAAGTTTAAGCCTAGGAGCTATGCAGTAGACTAATATTTCATCCCAAGTACAAATGGGAGTGAAAATAAGACAAACTTACTTATTATTATTATTATTATTATCAAAGAACTTAGCCTTTAAGAAGTTTATATTAATATTGGAAGTATGAACGTCTGAATCCTTGGTCATGGAATCAGCTATGTTCTAGATGTTGCAGAGTGCTGCTGTCTTCAGAGATCCTTTTGTTCAAATTACCTTAAATATGGATCGTTGCTAACATTTCTTAAGGCACAGTAATACTACCTACACTGAATAAAATACAGATTTAGAGCCTTTGGAAAAACATGCATTATTGTCAATGATTTAGTTTTAGATAAAGTATAAAGCTAGAACATGATAACATCTCTAGAAAACCCCTAATCCATTGCTTCAAAAGATGAACTCAACTGCTTATAAATCTAGAAAAAATGTTTATGGTATTCTCTGCGTAGCAGCACTAACACAGAAAGATGAAGCTTTTAATGCTCTTAACCAAGTGCGTATTGCTGGCATTTTCCTGATGGGTCAAAATAAGTGCTGACAGCCATAAAGCATGTTATAAGCTGTCCATGGAAAATAAAATGCTTTTTGGGAGGAAGTGGATACCATTAAGAATCTAGAATACAAATGGGTGGAATACCAAGGGATGTCGATGGTGGTATTTTATTTCAGACATATAAAGAGAGCCAGTTGGTGAATAAAATGATGATGCACCTATTATTAATTTGATGCAAGCTTTTTAATTTTCAGTAGTCTGCTGTTATTTCCCATTTTTAGGTTCTGAAATAGTTGGGTACTCAGCCCTGCAAAGACTTGACATTTTCCTCTCCTCAAATTCTGTCTGGAAGTCTAACTGGAAGCCTCATTCTTGTTCCACAAGGAGCACTCGTGGATAAAATGCAGGCTTAACCTGAGCCTATGTAATCATTCAGCAGTCATGCTCCAAATTTGGCATCTCTGTAGTGCTGCACAACAGCACTTTCAGATCCTACCAAAGGAAGAGAACACTGTGTTATTAATGAAAGGACCAAAGTGGCTGATCTTGGCACCAGTGATTTTTTTTTTCATCCATTACTTTCACAAGTACACTGTGATTGTTGTAGCACAGAGTCCTAACATGAATTATTTTCCATGTAAAACCAATACCGAAGTAATAGAGCAGTGATACTCAGCATGTTCCAACACTTCTATCCTTCAGCATAAAACCACGTAGATTGAGTTGCTAGGTCACAGGGTCTGTTTCCCCTGGAAAGAAGGGAGTTAGAGAGTTGTGCGGATGTGGGCGAAAATGATATTTTAAAAAGAAAAAAAAGTTTATCACTGTCTGTCTTCCTCTCCCCATAGCTATTACATCTCTACTGTGCACTCAGATGGGAATGAATGCCCCAGCCCTTACTGTCTTCAGAGTAACATCTAAAAAAATTACTTAGATGACATAAGTTAGAGCATATATGTATTGGGCCAAATTTAAAAAAAATAACAATTAGTTTTGGATAATTATCCCTTTAGTTTTGTTACAGTGAGACTGTGGATACCAATATGTAAAATAATGGAAGAGAAAGGAGCTAAAAATCTTAAAAGCAAACCAGTGGAAACTATGTTTGCATCTTTGGAAGAAGAGAGATGTGAAACTTCATGCATAACAGAATTCCTGGAAGGAAAACATCTTGGCAAATACAGGAAATTTGGATGGTTTGTACTTTAAATGGGGCAGCACTTTAAAATGGACTGGCTGGGGCCCAAAATCAAGCTGAGCAAGGTCCAAGAAGTTCCTACTGGAAAACTTGCTAAAGGAACACAATTTTTTTGTGTGCATGTCAGGTGAGGAGGTGGGGAGAATATGGGGGGAGGGAGTGGGAAAAGCAGGCAGACACTGTCTTAAACTGATGTTGGCTATGCAGCAGGATTTGTAGATTAATCCTTTTGCCAATGCTGAAGATTGATGGGTAACCACATGATGTGCCATGTGCCACTTAGCTGTTATGTTAAATTTAGATACTGTGCATACGTATTTTTATTTATTCTTTAAAACATTTGTTACAAGTGTTATTCAGCACACTAGAAGAAGTAGAAGAATTGTATTTTTTTAAATGAGGTATGTAGAAGCTTTAAATTTTTAACTTACAGTCTAGTGTTGCTTTATTTAAGGAATTGAGAAATTAAAGAATTTTATTAAAGCTGCGTGTTTTCACTTGAACATAGTATGAGTCCACCTATTCCATACATCCATAGCTGAGAACTTAATAGGTTCAGGCTAATTGTTTCTCTCTAATAAATAAGCTGTACTGGGTGTTCAAGGTGCTGGGAAAATGTGAATGCCACGTTTGGGGTGCTGCACTCTGCTTGGTGCAGAAAGGAAGCATAGTTCTTAGGAGTGTGTTTGTTTTGGGTTTGGGGTGGGTTTTTTATACATAGGTTTTCTTTTTTTAGGTGCTTTGCTATTTTATTGCAAAAGTACACTAAGCAAGTTGGCAGGAAACAAAGTGTGCTTCTTAGGACACAGTATGTGCGGTAAGAGGGTGATTTGGAGAAGGCCATTGCTCCTAGGAGACACACTGTGGGAGTGCAGATTCATTTCTTTAATTGTGCATCAGGAAGAGACCCGACTAACTGGTGAATCCCGCTGGAGTCAAGCCAGTGTGTAAGCACAGGGAAAAGGGACAGAGAGGAATTTGTAATTGTTTTATCTTCTTTTTTCTCAAAGTTTGCACCCCATGGCTTAAATGCCCAGATCCAGTACAAGAGAGCTGGAGTTGATAGTGCTATGGTTGGAGGAAAAGGTAGAGATCGTAAAAGCCTGAAATTGAGAGGGCTTAAGAAGGAAAATACAGTGGGCTGACAGTTGTGAAAATAATGAGGAGGAAACCTTTCAGTTACACTAAGGGTCCTGTGAACAGGATGAAGAGGGCTGAAGGCAATAGTCAGAGATCAACTACCAATGAAGCCATGCAGCTTATTCAAAACTCAGTGTTTAAAAAAAAGGCAAAAGGCTAGCTAGCAAGCAGTGTTTCATTTGCACTGCTAGTAGTCTTCCTTGGTTGGAGTTTTGTAATACAGAAAATGAGTGGTTACACATTGCATAACGTCTCATCACATCACCACAGTGTGGCCTGGTGACAGCAAGCCCCATTTGTGATGCATTGTAACCAGGAGGTCTGTTCATGATTGGGGGTGGGAGAAAAGAAAGGAATATGATTAGGAAGAGGTGCCATGTTCCAAACTCTCTTAAATCTTGGACTTGTCAGTTTTGTTGCCCCTGCCATTATTTCCAGTCAGGAGGTGGAGTAAACTCATGAGACAATTGCAGCTGTATGTTTAAAGCAATAAAACATTTTATTCAGAGGTCTTTGCTGGAAAGCAGAGTGTAAATAGCAGTATTACATTTAACAGATGGGAACTATTTCCTGGAATCTTCCAAGTGTTTCTCAAAATGACTCTGTCATACCAGTGCCGAAAAGAGAAATAGTACCCCGATAAATAGCTTGAAGACTTCTGGGTGAATGCTTAAATCTTCTGAAGTATCTATCAGTATTAGGTATTACACCTTTGCATAATGTTTTGTATGAGGTTGGTTTGTATCATGTCTTGATCATAAAGTAGTAATTCCTTACTGGCTATGACAAGGAAAATTATATGGGTTACTTTTAATACCATAAGAAATTTGAACACTGTTTGAGAAAAAAGAGCTTAAATTCATGTTATATGTATCTAAATTGTGGGAAAATGATTCATGGGAAAATTTTCTTTCCTTAAAGGTGGAAGATCAGTAAAAACACTAAGCTGAATTTCAGCCTACTGAGAGATATATAAACAAAGGACATAGGCCGCTTCAGAGGTTAAGCTTAAGGGACTGTTCAGAAACATTGAGAAGCATCTTTATTGCAAAGCGTTTTCTTCCAAGCAGGCAGCTTTTGAAGGACTTGCTGAAATCTCCCCTATACTGTTGAGTTGTCAACTGCCAATCTGAGTTTATGGATACTAACTGTTATTTGAAGTCCTAAGTAAACTTTGTTATTTGTTCTTTTTAAACAATGATGAAATTCATTGATAAGCCTTGACTGTGACTCACAATGGCATGCTTTGTGTGGCAGTTCAGTCAAGGTAATAAATGTTTGTTGAACATTCTGTATTGTATATACAGAGGACTTGTATTTGGTTTGTACGGACCTTTTGATTCTTCACTACAACTCCCGTATTCTTATTGCTCATTATTTTGAACTGAGACCAATGATATCTTTAGAGTAAATTTGTGTTCCATGCATATCAAGTCTGTAGAGGTGAAGTTCTTCCTGTGATTTGTTCACATTAAATTTGTTGTATATGTTTCTGTTCTAGTGCTTAGTTACAATTTAATATAGCTGCCTTCATTTGGGGTAATAAATACGTTCTTGAACACCATTTACATTTTCCTGACATTTAATATGATACATTGTGGCTTGAGTATCTAAACCTCCCTTTAACGGGGTGAAGTAAGTCCCAGTACAGTCACATCTATCAAGGAGGTGAACTACATAAGTAGTTATGACCTGTTCCAAACAACACCTACACTGTTGGGGTTTTTCCAGGTATTTTCATAGCAGTTTCCACATTGGATCACACGATCAAGCATCTCTTAACTTCTGCATTTTAACTTTTCACTATCACTCTTCCTCCCACTTCAAGGTCATATGCCAACGCTCTGGGATTGTGCAGAGCTGACATATCTGCACCTTCATGGGGAGATCCCGCGTTACCCAGTCAGAACACATTTTGCATGCTGAAATCCTGTTCAGTTTAGAGCTGTGATTTGCAACAAAGCCTTCCTTAAAGGGAAAAATATGTGAAGGCACTCTCCGCAGATGAAAGAGGACTAAACTCTCATTTGGTTACATAGCAGCCGTACTTGGCAAGGGCTGCGAGTTAGCCTTCAGGCAAAGTACATCAGCAGGGTGCAAATATTGCAGGCTTTTTGACTCTTAACTTTCTTTTTCAAGGTACCATGTTTCTAATTAAAACCCTTTTCAAGGACAGTAACTCAGTTACTGCTTACAAACATAGTATATACCAAGTATCTAGCCAGGCTAACAGTGTTGTGTCTATAAAATGAACTAGAAACAAAATATCATGCAGTCATATGTTTGTATCATGTTTTTACAATGGTCTTGTCATAGTGTATGTAGAGATACCAGCATATGTACACAGAGAGCAAGCTAAAGCATTTACATGTATTGTATGGAAACAGGAGCTGGATTTTTTTTTTTTAACTCTTCCTAGTTCCACTTCAGAAAACTAAGACTAATCATCATGAGTTTACATTTTTTCCCTAAACTTCTTGTTTCTGAATGTGAACAATTCTTTAATCATGTGCCGTTGAATTTTACGGTCAAATTGCTGATACTTAGGATCTACTTCTCATCATCTCTGCATGACTCACTGTCCTAGTCAATAAGTGCTTTTCAACTCCACAAATGTATGCCCAGGTGTCTGTGTGCGTGTGCAGGCTCCAGCAGTTTAACTTGTTTCACATTAACTACGTTGGAAAAACTTTGCAGTAGCTCTCTGAGTAGAATGAGAAAATACTAAAGCAGGTCAGCCCCTTTCCTTTGGGTGAAGATGTTGGGGAAGAGCCGAGGGAGGTGTACTGGTGTTCTTGGTCTTTCTTTCAACACATGGGTAAAAACACAATAAAAAATATGCCAAAGTTAGCTCCCTGTCTTTATCTTTTGTTTCCATCAATCAGAGCCATCTGATTAATCTGCTCGTGCTTAACAGTAATTACTATTCTGGGGAGCTGTGTTCAGTGAGATGTGATCTTGACCAAATCTGTATGGGGCTAACAGCCTGCGTGGTGAGCCTTGGCAGTGTCAGTGACACGCTTGATCACTTGCCTTTTTCAATGTGTGGTCCAGAAAGCAAAGTAATACTAAGATAAAGTGATGTCATGAAGACATAAACTAGCATAGTATAGTCTTCCATTCAGTACTTGATCTACATGCATGTACTACAGAAGTAGTCTTCTGTATTTCCATATTTCTCCTTCTCTTCCTTTTAATCCATCATCCCATGTAAACAATTCCTCTAATTTTTTTCCCACACAACTCAGAGCAATAAAAAGCACATAAAAATAATAATGAACAGTAAACAATGTGGTATCTTTATTGTTCTCTGTCATAGATAAAGGTACTTATGCTGTTATGTCCTCCTTTAGGACTAGTGGCTCCTGCTGTTTTCTAAGAAGTAAACAGACTGAAAAATCACTTTTCTGTAAGCTTAGTAAACATCTAGAGAAGTCCATTAGCAGACAGCAACAGAGCAGCAGAGACCTCCACCTTCATCACTGTGATGTGCTGAGGCTGACAGCATAGGAGGGTTTCTGCAGGATATAAATAAGCTGAAACGCATGAGTTGTTTTTAAAACAACCAAAACATGAAAATATGAGGCACGAGCTTGTAAAATGTTGAAGAAAAGAATGGATAGAACAAATTCCCTACTTCTGTGTAACTCCTGAGGAGTTATACAAAGCTATGGTACATAATTTAGTCTATGGGTGTGATTTAAAAAGCTAACTTAGCCTGCCTACTTCTTCCAATGTTTGAAACCTGAAGTTCTGACTGCTTCATCTTGTCACTGTACCTATAGCAGATTTTACCAGTTTTCTCTTTCTGTTGGTTTCATTAAGAAGTTATGCTGTTTGAACTGCATTTGAATAGGTAGTACAGCAGAGGTTTTCATTTATTTATACAGATGAAAAATGGTATCTGGTAACTGGTTTATTCTAACCAAAGGTTTTTCAGAGAGTAATAATACAGTATTTTGAAAGGTGTGGGCTTTAGTGTTGCTTGGGTTTTTTGCTTAAAATACTGCATAAAGGAAGAAGTCGGTAAAATCCATAAAATATTTCAAGGTATTCATACTGAAGGATAATCAGCCAACTGCATCACATACATTGGACCATTATATTGGGATCACAGCACTTCTTTTGGTGTCAAATTACCGAGTCAGAAATCAGAAAAGGGAATTTGAGACAGTTACAGAGTTAACAATAAGCACATCTATGCATAACAAGGAACTCAGAAGTTAAATACCAGTTTTTAGTACATTTGTCTTTGCTTTATAAATCTTCCTGATTTTCCCTCTGCTTCAGCTTCCTAGCTTTTATTTTGTGTCTCCCAAAGCTGCTACTTCTGCTGTGCTATGGCAAATGTGCCCTTTCCTAAAACAAATGTTGATGTGGAGCTGAAACATTTTTACAGTCATCAATAGTCTTCAGGTGCTTGCAGCTTTCTCCTTCTGACTAGTTAGGTGGTGGTCCTTCATGTCACTCTGTAACATGAAGGACCACCACCTAACTAGTCAGAAGGAGAAAGCACTGACACTTAGACTGGCTGTGGACTGAGAAAATGCATTTCTCCACCATGGACACAAGACAGACAGCTTGTAGAAGCAGAGATTGGTTTGGGTTGGAAAGGGCAAGCTGTGCCAGTGCATCACCACCCTCACAGAGAAGAATTTTTTCCTAATATAAAATCTAAACCTCCCCTCTTTTAGTTTAAACCCATTACCCCTTGTCTTATCACTACAGGCCCTCCCTGATAAACAGTCTTTGCTCTCTCCATCTTTGCTGTAGGCCCTCTTTCAGTACTGAAAGGCTGAGATATAAGTCTGTGTTAGCACTTGAAGTATAAATTCATTGCTTACTTAGAAAATTGTTTTATCAGCACTGTTTGTTTATTTTTTAAAAGGAAGTATAAATAGCCTAATCATCTCTTCAGGATCCATGTATCCTTCACACCTTCACATGTAGCTGTTCTGTGATATTTTCATCTTCACAGTGTTTTTGCATTTCTTTGCAAAGCTCTACAGTACTTGGAGAGTTTGCAGCTAAACAATCCCTTTGGCATTCTATCCGTGTCTGTGCTAGAGAATTAAACATTGCAGGGCAAGTGAAGGGGCAAAAAAAAATCTAAGCATTGTAGAAGTATTTCCAACTAATAGCCTAAACAAATATGGTATGAGCTTGTTGGTCTGTCCTGTGTTCATTCCTTGTCTGCCTGTACAATTTGATTGGCTGCAAAATGAAAAACATGTATTGGAGTAAGAGCCCTTTTGTTCCCTAACAGGCTTCTGTGGGGGGAAAGATGTGCATACACAGTTTAAACGTCTACATGGCAAGATACTCCAAAACAAGGTATCCAAAGGTGTCTATCTATTGTGATCAATGATTTTTTTTTTTCCCCTTGTGGGCCTAATTGCTGGTACTTAGCACTAAAGCTAGCTTGATTTTGAGCTTGGTGCACATGAAACACCATCACTTCCTAGTCACATCTGCTTGGAGTGCTCTATTAAGCGTGGCTTACCCCGCCCTGTTAACACTGACAATAGCTGTCTCCTCAATGGGGTAAGTGTAATGCTTTGTGCTAGTGATTCTCAGCCGTGGCACTGTAAGCATTATACATGCCAGAGAGGCTCTCGAGTGCCGCAGAGTTTACCGTCTTTTGCAAGACCATAAAGAGCAAGAGGAGAAAGAGGGGAAGAGGTTGCTTCCAGTTTGGCATTGCAACTGTGAACTGAAAAAGGTAGTTTTGCTTGATTTAAAAGGTGGAGAGGGACTTAATGTAGCTATAACCCTTCACAGTTAGTGGGGAAGTCTTTCTTTCCTTTGGAAATTACAGTGAAGTACTGCTGCCTCACTGGAGAGTTTTGACAATTAACCTGATGCAGTGGGTTGACCCTGGCTGGAGGCCAGATGCCTACCAAGGCAACTGTGTCACTGCCCTCCTCAGCTGGACAGGGGAGAGAAAATGTAATGAAAGGCCATGGGTAGCAGTAAGGACAGGGAGAGATCATTCAGCAGTTACCGTTACAGACAGCATGTACTTGACTTGGAGAAACTATTTTTATTATGAATCAAATCTGATTAGGATAAGGAGAAATAAAAAAATCTTAGCAAACACCTTCTCCCCATCCCTCCCTTCTTCCCAGGTTTAACTATACGCACAGTTTTTGCGCCCTCCTACCCCCTAGCAGTACAGGGGGATGGGGAAGCAAGGTTGTGGCCAGTTCTTTACACATTGCCTCTGCTACTCCTTACACCTCAGAGAGTACTGTTCACACTCTTCCTCTGCTCCAGCATGGGGTCACTCCCACCAGAGCTGGTCCTGCGAGCAAACCTGTTCCAGCATGGGTTACTGTCTCCATGGGTCCAGGTTTTGCCATCAGCCTGCTTCCAGCACGAGCTCTCAGGTGTAGTCACATGTTCTGGTATGGGGTCTTCCATGGGCTGCAGGTGGATATCTGTTCCACCATCATCCTCCATGGGCTGCTAGGGAACGGCCTGCCTCACCATGGTCTTCTCCATGGGTTCATGTAGGGAGAATGACTGCTCCAGTGCAACTCCTCCCGTTCCTTCATTGACCTTGGTGTCTGCAGGGTTGTTTCTCTCACATACTGTCTTGCCTATCCCTGGCTATGATCGCACCTGGTTTTTTTCCCCTGCTTCTTAACTGCATTATCCCAGAGGCACTACCACTGTTGCTGATAGGTTCAGCCTTCACCAGTGGTGGGTCTGTCTTGGAGCTGGGTGACACTGTCTCTGACATACAGAGAGCTTCTGTCATAAAAGACCCCCCTGTAGCCTCCCTGATACTGAAACCTTGCCATGCAAACCCAACACATAGCCTTAGTGACAGAAGCAGCTCGGATGCGCTTGATGAGAGGCAGTGGTACATGGGTGGTGGTGATGACTGATGGAACTGACTGAGGCTGAGATGCTGCTGTGGGAGGAGGTCACCTTCATTGGCCTTCCATGCTGTGGAACTCTGAGAAAGGCAAAGATGTCCCGAGACTGCTGGTAACTGTTCTATTGGGGAAAACAAATGGCTCTATGGTTGAGTTGCAGTTGCTTTCATGAGCTAATCTAATAGTGTTATGTAAGTCTCTTTCTGCTGGATTAGTGTCATTGAAAAAAGGAAGGCAGGCAAACAAATCATAAAGACAGTTGGATCTTAATATAGCACGTTTTCAGAGCTGAGTAGTGAAAAACAAATTTTTGCAGCAGGAAAAATGTGCCTAAGTGGCAGAAATATCCCAAGACATCTTACTGCTCCATTGTCAGCATAACACCTTTTCCCTTACTTCTGTGCACTGCTCTCGTGAAACTTTCTTGAATACAGTGCTCAGGAGTTTGTGAATGGAGAAATCCCCCATGCTTGCGTTGCTGAGGCAGTGAAGAATAGACAGTTGCTCCCTGGGGGTTACTAGAGCATTTTGGTGTCCTGGTTGGACCTCTTTTGGAGGGTTCTTGGTGAAAACGTTTGCTCCTTGTGGAAGGATCTAGCAGGGGAGAGCTGGTGCAGAAGGCTGGGAGTGGGGAGGAATACAGGGTGTCTGCCACCCTGAATTACTGCGATCATCCTTCTGGAAAAAACAGAAGGACTTTTAGAATCAAAGGGAGAAAAAAATGTGTCTCTGTAATTAAAACTGTCCATAATTCATGCTGATGAGTAGATGATTTGTGATCCTGCTGAGCCAGGACCAATAAAGTGTGGAGTATAGGCACTTCCTTGGCAACCCCGTCACCGCTGTGCGTAATGCTTGCAGGCATATGTATTTATTGATGGCAAAGGGAAATGTATGTCATCTTACAATGTAAAAAAGATGGAGAAACGTAGTGATCAGGTAATGGGATAAGTACTTTTTCTGAAGTGAGTCTGAAAAAACACTGAATGTGGAGATACCATGCCAAGTGTCCTGAAAAGAGTTGATATAGGATAGTAATTAACTGCTGGTTGAGTAAGAATTACAAGATCACAAAACAAATTACTGTTATTAGCACGAGTATTTGTTCTCATGTCAAGCTGTCAGCCTGCTTCACTGTTTAACCTGATTCTGACACATGGAAAAAAACTCTGTCAGACATTTTATTAAGTGTGAGTTTGTGATTTACTTTTGGGTTATTTTTCAGTGTAATTGTCTCCTAAAATGGCAATAATTTTTTGATCCCACACACTTTAAATCAAACCTGCAGAAACAAGGGTACTTAAAAAACAAAAAAAAAAGGGCTCTTCTGGCTTTCAAGACACTGTACAAACATACACTGGATGTGAAACTGTAGGATCTGTGGGAGAATATTACTGGATATGAATGTGTTAGCCTATACAGAGCTGACTTTAAACAGCTTGTCGCTGCGATTCTACAGGGTAATGCACAATAAATATACATTGGCCTGGACCTCTCCTCTGATTTTAAAACAGAGGTTTAGAGGGAGTTAAAGTAGTGTGGCTTAGGAATCCCATGAAATAGCCCTTTTGATTGCAGCCTAAGTGTGATGTGCATGAACAGCATTTAATAGCACACAGCTAATTGTGGGGTTATGTGCTGAATACCACAACAGCAACAGTGAGGAGACCTACTTGTCTTACCTGGTCCCCATTGTTTCAGTAGATCAGCTTCCTGCTGTAATGTCATAATGATGACCCGTTGCTAAAATAAGATTAAACAGTTTTAAAGGCATCAGAAGCATGAAGAGGCTTTGGGTAACAGTGTAAGTCAAATACGAGCAATACTGTGGAAAAATTGTCTTTCTTTAGCTTAGAGGTTCACAGTCAATCCATGTTTTACCACACTTGCAGATTTATTTTTTTTTTTTTTTTGCTTACTTGGAAAGAAGCCCAAAATGTGTAACTCACTTCAATGAAGAGGTCTTAGAGGAAAAAATATAACATAAACTAAAGATAGGAAATTCAAATACCATAACTTTCCAGAAGTCAATGATAAATATTTTGCAAGTGAAACATAAGTAACTCTAAATTATAGTCAATTTCTATATTTAAATCTTCTTGGATATCAAAATGTATTATTATACATTGATGTACATCAGACTTACTCCTCAGTCTTATCCTCTCCAGAGCTGACACTAGCAGTAATTTTCAGTCTTTTGGGTGGGTTTTTTTGGTTGTTTTTTTTTTTTTTTGTTTTGGGTTTTGGGGTTTCTGTTGTCGAGTTTATTTGGTTTCCATGGTGGGTTTTTGTTCTTGTTTTGTTTTTTAAATGAAGGAGTAACTGTTGCCAGATTGAAAACGTAAGCATCAATAAGAAAGGGGTTAGCCACATAGCATTCAAGCCTATGGATTGAATGAATTACAAGTAGAAATACTTTTCTACCATCTCTCAGGAAGTTTCATCTTCCAATCTGAAAGCCAGACAGGTAGCCAAAAAGCAAGCAGTGCCTTTTTACCTCCTCTGGTCCTTGAGCTTGAGTAACTGTTCAGAGTTGTGATGATGCCTATATCTGTCTACTCCCCAACTTTCTGAAAAGCTGACTGCTTTTTAAATTAAGCTAAATATCATTTTGGAGATGTGCATGTTGTGGGGGAGAAAGTGAAGAGTATCACTGTTTTTTTGTACTGTAGCAGTACAAATGCCTAAGTGTATGCTCCACTATGGCTGGCTAATGATAAATAAAACTGTTGTTTATTATTTATTTATTTCGTTTATTACACTATACACACCCCCAGTGAAACCAGAGAGGGATAATAAGAAGTGCGACCAGATCTTAAAACACCTCCCCCCACCCCTCCCTTTTTGTGAACTTTATTCATGATTTCTCCCATTTTCCCCCCAGGGGGCACCAGGATGTAGGGGGGGGAGGGGCATTCCTCACACTCTTCCCCAGCTGCCCTGTGGGCTGCCACCCACTGGAGACAGTCCTCCACAAACTTCTTCAACATGAGTCCTTTCCCATGGGGCTTCAGCTCTTCACCAGCTGCCCCAGTGTGAGTCACTTCTGTGGGGTGCAGTCATAAATCATAGACTGTCTCTCAGTCTCTCGGGCCCAAACGGCTCCAGCCTGGTCCCCCATGGGGTCACAAGTCCCCCCAGCAAACTGCTCCAGTGTGAGTATCTATCTCCTCCCTCTCCCTCCCTCACCCTCCTTCTCCCTCTCCCCGGCCTGCAGGTTCAGCTTGCTCCAACGTGGGTCACAGCGTCTTCTTTATGTCTCCACCTGCTCCAGTGTGGGATCTCTCCATGGACTGTAGGTGGGATCTCTGCTCCCCATCATCTTCCATAGGCTGCAGCAGGAAAACTTGGTCCATCATGGTCTTCTCTGTGGGCTGCAGGGGAATCACTCCCCCTGGTGCCTGGACCACCACCTCCTCCTCTGCTTCTTTAGTCGCCTTGATGTCTGCAGAGTTTCTTCTGTCTTCTTGCTCCCTTGTCTGGTGGCAAAAAGCAGCTGCCTGCACACAGAGGTGCTGTGACTGTCACTGATGGGCTCGGCCTTCATAGGAGAGGATCCATCTCTGCCCTGCCTTGACAGTCGTTTAGCCTTGCCCAACCACATGTTCCAGTTCCAATTTATCACTCAGAGTTCTGTATGGGGTCAGCATTGTAATGGTGGGAGTGGTGCTCCAGCAGCATAAAGTATTTTCATCTAATCAGCTCTCTAAATTAAAAAAATCATGAGTGTGATTTTTTCCCTTACAACATTTCATTATCTTCATTTATTGCATTACTGTCTCTGATTGGCTATCATCTTCTATTTTCTATCTGTCATGCATTCCTTAATTGCTTAATCACTTTGTCAATGTATCTGGCACACGCTCATTCTTCAGTAATAAAGAAGTATGGTGCATTGAGTTCATGCATGAGGTATATGGCTTTGGGTGATTTCCACTTGGCACTTGTTATGTGATACGTGGGTGATGCATCTTCCTAGAGATCTCTGTCAGTTGTAATTAATTAACCACTAATGCATGCTAGCTCCTTTTCTGGGTACTGGGTGGCGTTATATATTCCTGTATAGGATGTTCCACACCAACATGCGGAAGAACTTTTTCACAGTGCGGGTGACAGAGCCCTGGGACAGGCTGCCCAGGGGGGTTGTGGAGTCTCCTTCTCTGGAGATATTCAAGACCCATCTGGACGCCTCCCTGTGCAATATGAGCTAGGGAGCTGCTTTGGCAGGGGGTTGGACCCGATGATCTCTTGAGGTCCCTTCCAACCGCTACGTGCTGTGATTCTGTGATTCTTAACCTATGTTAAAGAGCATTTTCTAAAGAGCAGTAATGTACCTCAGTCAAGTTGGTAATTTGGAGGTAGAGCCGTAGAGGCTATTCAGCTATAAACTCCCTTGAACCAAACACTCATCTTCATTCTTTCCTTTTTTTTTTTTTTTTTTACTTTTCTCCTTTTTTTCACTCCCAGTGGGCAGTTTGCTGTAGTGAAAAAATGCCGTGAAAAAAGCACTGGTCAGCAGTTTGCAGCAAAATTCATCAAGAAGCGGAGAACGAAATCTAGTCGGCGCGGCGTGAGCCGGGAGGATATCGAGCGAGAAGTCGGCATCCTGAAAGAGATTCGACACCCAAATGTGATCACACTGCATGATGTTTATGAGAACAAAACTGATGTCATTCTTATTCTGGAACTGTAAGTATCTCTAGAGACCTGGGGAGAAGTAACAGAGTATTTGGGGGTTCTTTTTGAATAGATAGTTTCTCTGAGAATTGTGGTGATTCAATGGATGTTCCTTTCATACTCTGAAACAAGATGGATAATTGCCAGAGAAGCCTTTATTTTTAAGTCAAGAGTTGTAGTTTCTTGACTTTTACACATTTTTTTCACTGTAAAAGCACTACAAGGATTGAAAAAAAAAAAACAAACAAGGTATTTAGGAATTTTTTTCTGCTTATTGCTTTAATTGTTGTTGATGTTAGGGATCCAGAAGAATAGCCTAGAGCTAAATAAATTGATTTGAAAATAGAAGCAGAGGAAAATAGAGATTCCAAGTGGAGGTTAGGTTAGCAAATTTTACTGTGGTTTATGTTAGTGTAAAGTAGCATCACTGAAAGTGTTTTTTCTCTTTTTATTTTAACCCTCGTAACAGAGAACAGAATTTTCCCAGTTCTGTCCTGCTGAAACATAAACTGAACTTTCATATCCTTGTTTTAGTTCCCATTTTTCATCGAAAGTTATTGCTAATGGATATGGGTAAATATGTCAGCAGAGAACACTTCTGCATTGTTTCAAGACTGGCTTCAAGTTCCTCAAAGAATGCAAGTTTAGAAGTCAAGCATTACTCGTCCATTACAGATAGGCAGCATCTGCTGGTGGGATGTGCATGTCTTTACATTGTCTGCCTCCCTGATACTGTATTACTGCCATACTTTCTCTGTATCTGTTACATGTGCTTTACAATAGGTACTTTGTGCAAGCAAATTTGGTCCCAGAGTCTTGGGCAGTGCTTGTGTCTTTTCCTTGGCAGTTCATGTAATTTTTCTTACATAGGCTATGTCTTCCTGTTTATTAGCTTTGTAAATTATATTTCTACTTGCCTTATAAGGAAGCTTTTAGTGTTGCATGCTTTCAGTAACATATGTGTACATTTACAGTATAGATTTAAATAGAAGACTGGGAAGTAGCTTTTGGTGCTTCTTTTTTTTTCTCTGTGTTTTATACATGGGTGATACTGCTTTGTTATGTTAGAAAATACTTATACACCTCCAGTCCAGCATGTGACTGTTTGCTGTAACAATTGTCATCTGGGTTGGTTTCTTTTTAAGTTCAGAATTATACATTTGCATTAGTTTGTGGCCTTTTGATAATTTAAAAAAAAAAAAGCTAAATTCCTATCTTCTATGAAGTAAAAAAAATTATCATTCCCTACGAAGTAGAAGTATTTCAATCAGAATGCCTGTTGCTTGTGTGTGACTGCTGAATCCTTCAAGGAAGCCTTTGATTTGAAGTTTCAGAAATTAAATGTTTTTAAATGTTTCTTTTGGTAGGTTAGTTTCCTGAAATAAGGAACAGTTATTTTATTACAGTCTCTTGTTATATTTAGAAAAATCGGGCATCTTTACAGATTTCTAGGTCTTACTTAGTGGCAGGTCTCAGTTTGGAAGTAACCTTTGAAATTCCTACTCAGTGGAGTCTTAAACCATCTTGTAAGAAATACTGTGCATATTACATATGAACTGGAAGATACTGTCTCTTTCTTCTCTATCTTAAAATTATAATTGGTTTTTCTCACATAATTTTACAGAAATAATGGAATTAGTCAGAACTTTATAGTACCTTTTTTCTGTCCAGCTGCAGCAACTTGTCTCTATTATATGTTACCAATACTGAGCAATTTCCACTGCAGAAGTCATCAGTTTACCAGACTTCACAGAAATGCCTCTGTTGCAGTGATAATTACTTTATTTCCTTGAGCACATTTTGCACCTACTTTGTTGGGCTTTTACTAGCCTGATGGCAACTTTGGATTTGTAATCTCTGCCTCTTCTGTTTTGGTTTTTTTTCCAATTTCTTAGGTCTTAGTCTGGTCTAAAGACCTACAAAATTACTCAGTATGTTGTGCTTTATAGAGCCTTAGTTATGGCTTCTGGGTGCAACTGCAAAGAATAAACATTCTTACCCTAAATTATATAGTGTACTGTTCCTTAGAATGCTCAGAAGTAACACAGATGGTCTCACCATTAAAACAGCTTGATAGCAATAGCTGACTTTTCACTGGGAAAAACAGTGAAGTATAAATAACTACCTATGGATGGAGGTAGTTATTCATACTTCTCACTGTAAAACAAATGCCTTCATTTGTGAACTGGAAATCTTAATGTAACACCATTAGGTCTTGTAACATAATTCTGAGTCATGAATATCTGCTTTTAAGACTCAGAAAAGGAGAAAAAAACTTTGAAACTCTTAGAAAATAGAGGAGCAGCATTAATTTAGAGGTGATTGTGCATTAAATACTAGGTTTTGTGCTTTCTAAAGGTTTGTTCCTGTATACTTTTTTAAAATTTAGTCTTGTAACATCCCAGTGTCTCAAATAGTTGCCCCCTTATTGGTACTTTCATAATATTAACTGAAGCAGATCGGAGCAAGGAGAGGATGATACATCCATGTATATAAATGAGTTACTTATTGTAGAGTAAATCACTGAACGGTATGGGTTAGAAGGGACCTCTGGAGATCATCTAGTCCAACCCCCATGATAAAGCAGGGTCACCCAAAGCAGGTTGCATGAGATCGCATCCAGGCAGGTTTGAGTATCTCTGGAGAAGGAGAGTCCACTACCTTTCTGGGCAGCCTGTTCCAGTGCTCTGTCACCTTCAGAGTGAAGAAGTTTTTTCTCATGTTCAAATTGAACTCCCTGTGTTCCAGTTTGTGTCCATCTCCCCTTGTCCAGTCACTGGACACCATTGAAAAGTGTCTGGCCCCATCCTCTTGGGAGAGATATTTGGAGGTGTTGATGAGATGCCTTCTTAGTCTTCTCTTAACCCAGAATAAACAGACCCAGCTCTCAGCCTTCCCTCAAACGAGAGGTGCTCCACTTCCATCATCATCTCTGCAGCCCTTGGCTAGACTCTCTCCAGTAGCTCCCTGTCTTTCTTGAACTGGGGAGCCCAGAGCTGGACACAGCACTCCAGATGTGGCCTCACCAAGGCAGAGTATAGGTGAAGGAGAACCATCTTTGACCTGCTGACCACACTCTACTTAATGCATGCACCCCAGGATACCATTGGCTTTCTTGGCCATGAGGGCACACTGCTGGCTCAGGGAGGGCTTGTTGTCCACCAGGACTCCAGGTTCTTCTCTGCAGAGCTGCTTTCCAAATAAGAGTTAATAATGACGAACACTTTAAATTCCTCTACTATCTTAATTGAGGAATTAATGCAACTTGGTACATTTATAATAGCTTGGCATCCAGAGAAGCATGAAGTCTCCACAGAGTTTCTTTACTCTTTAGTTGTCTTTTAATAGCTTGAAGGTTTTTGTTAATCTTGCCTATATTTCATAACAAAGCTGTTCTCCAGTGGCTTTGTACTGAATTTTGAGAGGAGGATTGAGTCTTTGGTGCTTACTGGGAGGTACTGGCAGGTAGACAAGCCCTGATCTGCTAATTTGTAGATGTTGTACCACCTTTTGACTTCCAAAATCCTAAATAGTAGGCCCACAGATAGATAGTCAGAGGATTAGTAGACAGGCAAGAGTGAAGGCTTGGCAGAGCTAAGAATAAAGGCACTACAGCCAGTGTGACTCTGCAACACACCAACTCAGTCTTGAAGGAAGATCACTTGGCTGTTGTGTAAACTGCATGCTACTTGTATATCCTAAACCTGAATGCTCTTCATATGTTGAATTTGAATGACTGTGATGGGATCCAAATGCTCTGCTGGGCCAAATCATTGGTAGCCATGCACATTATCCAGACTCGGGGCACTTGGGGAACTTGAGTGATATGAGTCAAAATAACAGCTGTGTTTGGGTACAGGAAAGATGATGTGTTTGGTTCTTCTGTTGAATGGGACTTAATGGCTTAAATCTTAGCTCCAGTTTGGGGCCTATGTTCTTCTCTCTAGCCATTCTGAGGCCAGTGCTTCTTGCTCAATGTAACTGATGAGTTTAGGCACACTAAGAGGATTGTATGACAATTGTTGTCTCTAACAGAAGCTGGACAAATGAAAATGACAAGGCACAGTGGTGTGGTAGCATGCCTAGATTTTCCTGGCAGCTAAAGAAAACAGTAAGTACAAGGCTGTTCAGTGGGTAGGTAACCTAAAGAGCCAGCAGCCCTGTTCTGTTTAAAAATATCTAGTACAGAATATTTTGTACTTTTGAGGAGTGAGTTGGTAACTGCGCAATTCATAAAGGCTGGCAAATGAAGTGGATGTAAAACCCCCTAACCGTAAGTAAAACAGAAGTAGCAATATTTCGGTCTAGTCTTGGGCTGACAACTTCTGCTTTGAAAGAATACAAGGAGTCATACAAGAGACATTTGACCACAGAATCCTTAGGGAAAACATTTCTATTGCAGGTTGGGAGAAGAAATGTTTGGATTAGAGAAGAATTCAGTGATTTATCAAATTGAATCTGCTTTAAAAATTGAATTCTTTGTTAACTTTACTCGTCTATGTTGTTTTGAAATCTAAGCGAGATAAATTAAACTGTGTAAGCTTCAACTTACCTAGGTTAAGGTTCTTCAGACGAGGGGGTTGGCTTGGGTTTTGGGGTTTTTTGGTGGGATTTTTAACTTCATCAGAAAGCCTTTAGGTAATCATTAATTATCATTTACATGCTACAACAGTATGAGCCAATCTGATCAACATGAGGTGACCACACTAACTTTGTGGAGGTTAATTGGTTCTAAGTTCCCTCTGGAGGTTCCCATAAAGACTTTCTCTGATCTCTGGTGATGAGTTCCATTTCATAGTTAAGAAAGCCTGGCAACTTGCAAAACCACTATCCAGAAATCCTTTTTCCACTGGTGTGATGTGTTTTTTCTTTCCCAGAGGGAGATATGTGGGTTGTAAACACATCTGTCAGCCTTCCTTCAGGAAAGAAAATGTGTTTACTACAATTGCATTTTGTAAAAAGAATGCAGTTGACCTAAAGCTTTATTTTACTTTTATCAGTTTGGGAAAGGCTAGAACCTATATCTAGAAATATCAGGGAAGCAACACATAGCAGTTTTGCTCCTAGTGAAAATATTTATATAAAATATTCTAAAAACATGTGCTCTGCTAGTTAATGTAAAATGTAATCATGTTATATCAGTGAAAACAGATTTACTCTTAGCCCTTACGGCTTTCCATGTTACAACATGGTTAATAATATAAAGTGTCCTTTAGGATTAAGATGTGACCTCCATCAGATTCTTACTTTACTGAGCAAAAACTTGTTATGACTGCAAAATTGTGACTTAGTGTAAAGATAAAGTTTTTGTACAGGAGCATTAAAGAAATACTTCAAAGGAAAACATAGAGGCTTTGCAGCTGTAAAGGAATTTAGCTTTGACTTGGCTGTAATGAAGTTCCCTTGTTGATCTGAAGGGCTGCTGCCCATCAGTTACTTGCTAGCACTGTGGATACAGCACAGATGAACTGTTCAGAAAGCTCCCTGGTAATTCCTGCCAGCACACAGAGGAGCTCTGCACTTCCAGAGGATACTAAGTACAGATACTCCCAAGTGCCTTGCAGGAAGAAACGCTAGTGCTCAGTGACCCTCTTGCCTCTGTTCCCTTCCAGGGGGTGGTTGGCAGCAGTCTGTTAGACGCAGGCTCCGCAGAGCCCCAAAGGCAGGCTGGGACGGGGTTTGCATGGCTCTGGAAACCAGTACAATGATCTGGTTTCAGCTGTATTTCAACAGGGTGTTCATACAGCAACAGCCACAAAAATAACTTAGAAACAAGGATGGGATATTGTCATGGAGGCGGAACCAGTGTACTACTTGGGAGAAGCTGACATTCAAAAAGGTCGGTCATAAGGGCTGAGGTATGGAGTTGTCTGCCCCTTCTCCTTTAGACCGACTGCCTCTGTGCATGAGGTATGCACAGGAACATTGGTGAAATGGGGTTTTCTGCTTGGCTTCTGGCTCCACTTCAGAAGCTGACCACGTGATAGTAAAATGTGCAGTGTTTATTTGCCATAAAACTCGGTTACAGTGGCTGAGGCACAGGGCTGTACCTGAAAACCCATATTAGAAGGTTTGTGAAGACAGCAGCGTATGTAGCTGGTGTCTTTACTGGCTACTTCTAGCCCATTTCTTCATGTGGAAGTCCAATAAAGATCACCCAGCAATTCTTGGTGTATAATCTGGTTATGAAATTTGTGAAAGCAGACTCTGCTGGTAGACCTGGGGGCACTTTAATCCAGTGAATTAATGCTGGAGGTGAGACTCATAGAGAGGATGTTGAGTGTGAACCCTCTGACTTGTCTGAAGAATTACCTTGTAGTGTTGCCATGGCTTTCTGCATACCTGTGCTGGTACAGCTTAGTATCAGACCTGCCAGAGTCAGCAGAAGGTAGGGAATAAGCAGTGGTGTAAAGAGGAAACTAAGAAACAGGACTTGGGATACTGAGGTCCCATGGGGATGTGGGTCACGGCCCTTTGTGTATAGGAGCAGCCTCTGGAAGCCACCTGAAGCAGAGGGACCTTTGTGGAAAGCCAGGCTTTTCTGAGATCCCAGGTTTGTCCCATGTGTGCTAGTTTAACATTTTACCCATCACGCTATAAAACCCGGTTTCTCTCATATCTCACATTCTGGCCAGTAAAAGTAAAGCAGCAGGAGAAGTTGTCTGAGCACAGTGCTTGTCAGCAATGACTGTGCCCAAAGCGAGAACATGGGGGCCTGACCTTGTTCCCCTGCAACTGAGTTACCAACAGGAGAAGTTGCCCTGTCCTACTCTCTGAGGTGAATCCACATGGGATCTCACCTTAGGCATTGTGGGTGAGGTGTGTGCTGTGAAAGGGCACGCTACAATCCTGTAGACCAGAGGTACAGTTACTTCTGGAACAAGGCATTGGGTGTGTTACATCCAGAACACCCTTGCTCACTCCTTAAGCAAGCACTTAGGGTAACAGTATGTAAGCATCTAAAGAAGCATGCAACACTTTGGAAAAAATCTATTGCTTTTGCTAATTAACTTCCAATTTAAAGGAAAAGAAAGAAAGTTAGGGTTTTTTTAACCTGTTAGCTCATTTTCAAGATTTGCAAGCACTAAGTTTATTACTGGTAAAATACAGGTAGAACTTTATTTCATGCTATTATGAGGCCTATGATATCATTGTAAAAGAAATCCCACTACAACCAACCAGTGACTAACACAAGAGAGTAGTACTTATGACTGCTGGGGAAGAGCTGTGTGCCATCTCATGTAATTAACTATTCACAAATATGACAGCTTTGAGGTGTATGAAGATGCATGTGCATCAGACTTGTAATTTCATGTGGTCTAAACTTTGGGGATGTGATACTGCACAAAACAGAATCATTGCAGATAGGAAGAATCTGAACATGAAAATTCCATTCACAAACACAAAGATAAGTAAGCCTTGGGAATTTTTGTTTTGGTTCTAAGAGGAACACCAATAATCAATGCTGCTGTCTTTCAGCCTCTTCCCCAGCTGAGGGTCTGGCTCTGCCAGTTCACCAAACAGCCCGGTGCCGAGCTGTGGTGAGCACGTAAAGGTGCCGGGTCTCACTGTGACTGCTGCTGGGGAAGCAGCCACGGTGTGCCTGAGCCTGCCTGCTCCCTGTGGCATGGCTGTGCTCCAGTTAACAGCCTCCCAGCAATGGTAGAACAAACAGCAAATGTGCAAGCTGTGTAGACAAGGATGCAGCAGACATCCACTCAGGAACATGTGGAAACGAGTTCCATGAGATGTGTAAGTCTCTCAGCCTGGTAATTTGAAATGGAGATGCCAATGCTGTGCCAACCTTCCAGGTTTCAGTTCATCATCACAAAGGGCTAGAGGCTCAGACCTTAGCCTGAAAACCTTTTGCTTTTCTTTGTAAAAAAAAAAACCCCAAACCCACAAAAAAGAGAGAGAATATGCATGTATATCCATTGGTAAGATGTTTCTGACCAGACTCTATAGTATAATGAACTGTATTTAATCTTCAATATTCCATTTTAATGTCTGTACAACAACAAAACAAAAAAATACTAAAATGACCTCTCTTCTGTCCTGTCTGTAATTCTTATATTTAATGGCACTTTGTTTCAATAATTGCTTTCATGCAGAAAATATTACAACACAAATAATACCCCAAACAATACTCTCATTATCGTCTAGGCAGCTCAGTGAAAGCTCCAAGAACTCATTAAAAAACATTTTTCATGCAATTTGCATTACATTAATGCAGATTAAGTCTCTTGAAAAGTAGACATGATAAAGAAGTCAAAGGTATTGCCAGAAATTTGCACGGATTGTTTAGCTGTTGTTATATGTTAATCCCATTATTTTTCATAATCAGAACTTTAAATCGAGATTATTTTTTTCCCTACAGAAAGGCAACATAAATTAAATTGTACTTTTTGATTTTTTAAAAAATATCAACACAACACAAAATACAGGGTATAATAGGAGCATCTTTGCATTCTCCAGGACACTTACAGACATTCAGGCCTGTTTTATAAACAGGAAAAACAGTTTGCCACAGTGGACTGTCATCTCAGCATGTCCTTAAACTGAGAGGAGATTGGATGTTTTTTAAGTATAGTTGTAGTTCACATTTCATACTCCTTGCAGGCGACTCCCTTCTGAGGGGTACATAGAGGCTGATACGCTGTGCAGACCCTCCTCTTCGAGCAGTCTGATGCCTCCCTGGAGCCTGTGTTAAGGATGTGACTAGAAAACTCTCCAGCCTGGTACAGCCTTCAGACTAGTACCCACTACTGCTCCTCTCTGTGGGTGGTGATGAATCCACAATGTGTAATGCAAAAGCGATCAAGAGAGACTTCAGGGTCTTGGTACGGTTACTGAATGAAGCTGGAGCACAGGTTGTTTTTCCCTCCCTCAGTCCACTTGCAGGCAGCAATTGTGGGAGGATCAGATGCACTTTAATACTAGGCTCCGTGCCTGGTGTCACTGGCACAACTTTGGGGTTTTTGACAGTGGCATGGCCTACACAGCAGCAGCCTAGATGAATTCAGATGGGATTCAGCTGTCTGAAAGGGGAAGAAAGGTCTTTGTCCCAGAGCTTTAAACTAGGCTTGAAGAAGGAGTAGGGTAATACCAGACTTGCCTACGACACGTTGTGGGATAACATGCCAAGGTCAGGGTGCCAGAGAGGGCCTTTAACCTGTTGCTCAGAGACATGCTAGATACACTTGCAGCATGCTTGAATCTAGCAGAGATAAGCCAGGGGGTCCTAAGGTAACAGGAACCAACAGGGAAACACTGGTAAAGTACATCAGAGGAATTCCCACCACTGCAGCCTGTAAGTCATCTTCATCAGGAGCCCAACTGAAATGTATCTATGGAAGCACATGTTGCATGGGGAACAGAGAAGTTGGAGCTGTGCACATGCCTGCAGGATTATATCTTATTGGAATCAGTGGGGCGTGGTAGGATGGCTCCTATGACTGGGGTATTGACATGGAAGGATATAGGCTCTTTAGGAAGGACAGACAGGGCAGACAAAGGAGGGGTGTTGCCCTCTATGTCAGTGATGAGCTGGAGTGCATGGAGCTTCACCTGGGGATAAGTAAGGAGCTGGATGAGAGCTTATTGGTAAGGATTAAAGGGAGGGCAGGGGACACTATAGCAGGGGTCTGTTACAGGCTACCTGACCAGGAAGACAAAGTGGATGAGGCACTCTGTAGACAGATAGGAGCAGACTCATATTCACAAGCCCTGGGTCCTCATGGGGGACTTCAGTGACACCGTATCTGTTGAGGAGATATCACAGCAGTGCACAAGCAATCCAGGAGGTTCCTGGAATGTGTTGATGGTAGCTATCTCCCCAAAGTGATAGAGGAGATATTTTAGAGGAGAGGTTTCGTGCTGGGCTTGGTTCTCACCAGCAAGGAGGAGTTGGTGAGGGATGTAAATCTCACCCTTGGTTGCAGTAACCATGAAATGGTGGAGTTCAAGATCTTTAGGGCAGCGAGGAGGGCATACAGCAAGCTCACTAGCCTGGACTTCAGGAGAGCTTGGGCTTTTCAGGAGCGTGCTTGGTAGAGTACCATGGGACAAAGCCCTGGAGGGAAGAGACACCCCAGATAACTGGCTAGTATCCAAGGATCACCTGCGTCCCAACAGAGAAGTCAGGCAAAAATCCCAGAGGCCTGCATGGATGAACAAGGAGCTCCTGGACGTACTCAAATACAAAAGGAAGCTTTCCAAGCTAGGAAAGCTAAAGCCCTGGTAGAATTAAATCTGGCAAGGGACATGAAGGGCAATAAGAAAAGCTTCTATAGATTGTTGCGGTTTTGCTTCCAGCCAGGAGCTGAACATCATGCAGCCACTCTCTCTTGGCCACTCTCTCTTGGCAGGGGGGAAAGAGGGAGAGGAGAAAGACAGAAAAACAAAGGAAAACCCCATGGGTTGGGATACAGATAGTTTACTGAGACAGCAGAGAGAGAGCATGAAATAAAAATAGCAGGACTTTTAAAGCAAAATACACAAACTTGGTGAGAGACAAGGCAGTTTCTCACCAAACTGCACAACTCAGGCCGTACAGCTCAGAGCTGTCCTGAAGCTTGACCGTCTCCAAAAATCACATCCTGAAGCCAAGCAGTCCTCTCTGCACCCCCCTCCCCCCAACCCTCTTTTATGCTGAGCATGACAGAATACCCTCTTTGGCCAGTTCAGGTCGTCTGGTCTGACTGTGTCCCCTTCCAGCTTCCTGGGCTCCCCCATCCCCCTCCCTTCTCATTTTCAGGGCAGTGTGAACAACTGAAAAGTCCTTGACTGCTTGGCAACAACTAAAACATCAGTGTGTTATCAGTACTGCTCTCATCCTGACTCCCAAACACCATTCCACTGTCAGCTAGAAAGAATATTAGCTCTATCCTAGCTGAAACCGGGAGCAAGATATATCAGTGATAAAAGGAAGACAAGGGAAAATGTGGACTCCCTCTGGAATGAATTAGAAGACCTGGTTGCCCAGGATAGGGGAAGACTGAGGGTACTCAACTAATTTTATATCTCAGTCTTCACCAGCAAGTGCTCTAGTCACACTGCTCAGGTCACTGAAAGCAAAGACAGGGACTGGGAGAATGAAGAATGTCCCACTATAGAGGAAGATCATGTTTGAGATCATTTAAGGAACCAGAAGGTGCACAAGTCCATGGGACCTGATAAGACACATCTGTGGGTCCTGAGGGAACTGAAATGGCTAAGACACTCTCTGACATATTTGAGAAGTGGCGGTCTGGTGAAGTTCCTACTGACTTGAAAAGAGGAAATATAACCCCCATTTTTAAAAAGGGAAAAAAGGAAGACCCAGGGAACAAGAAGTCAGTCCATCTATGGACTCCTCTATGCCTGGCAAGATCATAGAACAGATCCTCCTGGACGAGACTATGCTTAGGCATATTGAAGGTACAGAGGTGATCAGTGACAGCCAATGTGGCTTCACTAAGGCCAAATAATGGCTAATAAATTTGGTGGCCACTTATGAAGGGGTTACAGCATTGTTGGATAACTGAAGAAGAGTGGCAGATATCATCTACCTGAACTCATGCAGAGCATTTGACAATATCCTGCATGATACCATATCTAAGTTAGATAATAGAGCGTTTGGTGGATCAGGAATTGGCTGCAGGGCCACACTCAAAGAGTTGAGGTTAATGGCTCGGTGTCTTAAGTGGAGACAAGCAACAAATCGGGTCCCTAAGGGGTCACTGGTAATGGGACAAGTGTTGTTCAACAGTTTTGTCAGGGACATGGGCAGTGAGATTGAATGGACCCTCGGCAAGTTTGCCAACAACACCAAGCTGTGTGGTGCAGTTGACAGACTGATTCTGCCCCTCTGCTCTGGTGAGACCCCACCTGGAGTACAGCATCCAGCTCTGGGGTCTCCTGTACAGGAAAGACACAGAGCTGCTGGAGCAAGTCCAGGGGAGGACCATGAACTTGATCAAGTGGATGGAGCACCTCTCCTGTGAAGACAGGTTGAAAGAGTTGGGCTTGTTCAGCCCAGAGAAGGCTCAGGGGAGACCTTATTGCAGCCTTCCAGTACTTAAAGGGGGCCTACAGGAGAGATGGAGAGGCATTCTTTAGCAGTGTAATGGTAGAACAAGTAAATGGGTTTAAACTGAAAGAGGTAGATTTAGATTATATGTTAGGAAGAAATTCTTCCCTGTGAGGCCCTGGCACAGGCTGAAAAGAGAAGCTGTGGCTGCCCCCTCACTGGCAGTGTTCAAGGCCTGGCTGGATGGGGCTTTGGGCAACCTGGGCTAATGGAGAGTGTTCCTGCCCATGGCAGGGGGGTTGGAACCAGATGATCTTTGAAGGTTACTTCCAACACAAAGTAGTCTGTAGCTTCTGCAAATTCACTTCAGTGTCTTTTTATGTTGACAGTTATCATTGCTCCTGCCAGACTGCTGATTGAGCTGAGAAAAGGGTCATCTTCAGTTTATTCCTCTCCTTCACATGCAAAAATGTAGATGCACTTATGTACCCTCCTCACTTCTTAGCTCTCTTCTTTTTGCCTGTGCAGCTAGAACACTTATTGGAAATAGTCTTAAGATGTAGGAAAGGTGCAGCAATGCTGGAGTACAAATACAACAGACATGCTGAATGTAATGCACTATTTTCAGAGTTGAATGCTTTGAGGAGCTTAGAAACTGAATAGTAGGACAACTGCCAGTAACTATTTCAAAGTATGCTTTAGTTTTTATATTGGGTGGAATACATTTGAGGGGGTGGAAATCTTCCATTTTACTAGTACTATGAGCTAATTTAGAATTTATTTTCTACATATCCCATTGCATTATTATGTTTTGAGTATGCACACTTAGATTTCGTCTTATTTTTTTAAATGTGCATACTGAGAGTAGGTGGGGCTTACTTCAGTTAATTTTAGATAGCAAACCATTTTTGTTTAGGTTTTCTTAAACCCTTTTTTGTTTGAAACTAAGACTATTGTATTTTATTCAGGGGGAGGAGGGAGAGTCACTAACTATTTGGGGTATTGAATTGCATAATTTTAATCTTCATTTTTGATACTGGCAAGACGTAAAGCATCTCAGTCCTTTTCAAGGTTGGTCTAAGAACAGCTACACTAAAAGCAACACATAGGTTAAAACAAGCATGTCAGTAACTTTCCTTCTTCTCTCCAAGTGTTGCAGGTGGAGAGCTCTTCGACTTCTTGGCTGAGAAGGAATCTCTCACAGAGGAGGAAGCCACAGAATTTCTGAAACAGATACTCAATGGTGTTCAGTATCTCCACTCTCTGCAAATTGCCCACTTTGATCTTAAGGTGTGTTGAACAGATAAAAACTTCAACAACTGCAAGCAACATCTGTTACAGTCCTTTGTAACTCGAGCCACGAATCTGCTATCGTGCAGACCTTGGCCATAGCTTTGTTTTGCTAGCTGTGTAGATAGAGGAAAGAAATTGGAAGAATTTGAAATTACTGAACCATAAATAGTTCCCATCTGGTTTTAATGTCAGATTCTTCATGGAAAATGGTAAATTTTGATGAAATGACACCATTCTGAGGAAGCAATCTTGAAATAAAAATCATGACTATGATTATATGGAATGCGAGTGGTATCCAGATAAAACATTCAGAACAGGATGCCCTTTTTTCCAAACTTTTTTTTTTTTTGCTGTTGTATACATTTATGTTTGCATGAATGTTATTTATAGGTACTAAACTGAAACGATACAAAGATTTTTGTGGAGCAGACAGGGAACATAATTTCCTTTTCTTTTTTTGCTTTTGGGGCTTTCTTGTTTTGGTTTGGGTTTTTTTTTTTAGAAAATCTGTTAATTGCATACCTAAACTCCAGCTACTGCTTTTTTCATGTTTTGATTTCAGAATGTTTTCCTCTCTTAAGACTTTTTGTTCGTAGGTAGACAGCTGAACATTCCCTTAAGTCTGTTGAAGTTGGCAGCTATGTCTATAATAATAAAAGGAGGCATAATTGTTATATCGCAGTGCACTTCTGAAAGGGATACTGTGTTCTGGGGATGAAGCAGGGAAAGAAACAGTTTTCAGGATAAGCACACCTTTTCCAGTCTCATCCTCATTGCTTACAGTAGTCAGCAGGAGAAAAGAAGTGTGAATCTAGTAAGAAATTAATTTTTTACAATATGAAATGTTAAGGGTTTTGCTGCTGTGCTTGTACTAAAAAAAAAGCAGCCTACTTACACTGGATACCATGAACATATGAGTGTAAGTATGCAGTAAAAATTAACATCTGCAAAACAAACTTTTGCAATAGAAATACAGGGAGGGAATGAAGAAAATTGCATTTGTGTATATTGGACCCTGAAATTGGAGAAGAGTGGTAAAAGAGGGGTGATGATGAAGAGCTGTCCTTAATGACCCCGTAAGTCCTTAAGAATATGAGTAGGATGGATGGATGTAGCTCCAGGAACTATGCAGAGCATGCCAGCTTATGGACATGACAGGGTATGGAGAGTAGGTAGCTGGTTCTCTATGCTAGCTGAAAGCAGTAGAATGCAGATGCAGTCTCCTTTGATGTTTTGTCTGCTAATTTTATTCTGGTTTTGCAAATCTTTTTGCAAATCTTGCAATCCAAAAACCATAATTTAAAATACAGCTAGAAAAGACAGGAGAACCTGCTCTTAATCCTTTTTTTTTTTTTCTAAGTCCATTGAACCTTAAAATCTGGGACCAGTCCTAAAATTTCTCTTGGAGATACAAAAGCAAGATAGACCTGTAAATTAAACCTCTTTGAGGGAGTAATGTTAACCAAATGCAAATACTAGTTTATAGGACTTTGCTTCTTGCAACCTCCCAGTGCTGCTTGAATGGCTGTAGTGTGGGGCCTGTGGTCTTTACCAAAAACAGCGTGTTTCACTTAGGGTCAGTCCACATGAAAACTGTAACTGTTGTATTTACAAGAGGTAAAGCCTTGCTCCTATACAAATTAGAGTACTCTGTCAACAACATGAAAGCCTCATGTGCTGTAGTTAGGTTTTAGCATGTGTTATATCATAGTAGGAAAATAAGGGAATTTTCTGCTGAAAAATTCAAGAGGATGAAGGACTTAAATTGAAGCGTTCAGTGCTGGAGAATGCTCATATGTGTTAGACATTTTATACCTGTGTATAATCTGTATTTCTCTCCCCCTTTCTCCTCTCAAAGCCTGAAAACATAATGTTATTGGACAGGAATGTACCAAAGCCTCGAATCAAGATTATTGACTTTGGTTTAGCCCATAAAATTGACTTTGGAAATGAATTCAAAAATATCTTTGGAACGCCAGAGTTTGTTGGTGAGAAAACTGTTGTTTCTTCAAACTATTCTTTCTCAGTCTGTGAAAACAGTATACATGGCTTACCTTGGTTTGGTTGAGTTACAGATTATGTATTTGTAATTTGTAACATTTTGAAATGTAAATAAGCAATTTGTAGCATTCAGTTCCTGCTTAGACTTGCAATTAAGGTGTTTTTATCTATCAACACCTTAGCTTATTATCTCTGACATGTATAGGCTCAGAGTGACATAGCTCTGTTCTTTGACTAGGTACTGATCTTCCTGCTTTCTCCTTTAGCTCCTGAAATAGTAAATTATGAGCCTCTTGGTCTTGAAGCAGATATGTGGTAAGTTATTGGATCTTACTTGAAAGAAATCTCTCGTGATTATTCTTATGTTCTAACCCTTTTTTTTTTCTCTCTCCTCTCTCACCTGTTTCTCTCCGCTCTCCCTCATCCCATTTTTTTTTTTCCCCTTTCCCTTCACTCCAGGAGCATTGGTGTAATAACTTACATTCTGTAAGTACCAACATCTATGGGTGTTTCTTGCAAATGCTGGTTAATTCTGCGTCTATCCTCTGGGGTTTTTGTGGCTTCTGTAGAAGTCAAACCATTTTGATTGCATATGATGATTCAAGTTTAATGATCATAAAAGTAATGGTATAATTATTGAAAGAGTTGTTATTAATCAGCGAGATAGTATGGGAAGCTGCCTTCAAATCTGTTGATGGCTTTCCTCAGCAGCTTCATCTTGATCAGTAGTCTCTGAAATAACAGCAGAGCTTTTCACCCAGCTAGATCACATCTTCCTGAATGCATGTCTGCAGTCCTAAAGCAGAGAATAAAATGTTTGCTCTGTGCTGTTACTTGATCTCAGAGGGTTGAGACAGCAGTGTTACAGACATGTAATGAGAGGAATGTTTTGCCTTTCTTGCAGCCTAAGTGGTGCATCACCATTTCTTGGTGAGACCAAGCAGGAAACATTAGCAAACGTGTCTGCTGTGAATTATGAGTTTGAAGAAGAGTTCTTCAGTAATACCAGTGCCCTAGCTAAAGATTTTATACGAAGACTTCTAGTCAAGGATCCAAAGTGAGTTACTCCTCTTGTGTATGCATTGTTGCAGCCTATCTCTCTAGTATTTCAAATTACATAATATCTTGAGGTGTTAGTTTAATAAACATAGCAGCATGTAATTTTTAGTATCTGAAACTGTTCTATCTTTTATTCTATTAAAGGAAGAGAATGACTATCCAAGATAGTTTGCTGCACCCTTGGATCAAGGTGGGCATGTAATTAATTCTCTGTTCTGGTTTTAATCATTTTTTGTTTCATATTTAGCTTTCACTTTTCAAGTTCCTTTAACAAGAAAAATTGGCATAGTTGTTTAATATAAATTACTGCTTTGGAAAGCTTTCTGTATGAAAACTAGTACCTGCAGAATGTAGTTTTCATTAATATATCTCTATGTAACTTGGCAATAGGGAAGTAGCTTACTATTGAGATTAGAATTTTGCTCAGACAGAGAAGATAATTTTCAGGGAGCATTGCACTGACAAAGATACATTCCTGAATCCAGTCAAAGTTCCTTTCACGTTTTTCAACATCTAATATCCCTATTTAGTGTGGGCAGAAAAGGGTCATCTTTCCTCTGTCCTTCCTCTTTAGACTGAAGAAAGCAGTTGTTGTGGGGTAGTGGTCCACTGCTTTTTCCACTGTTTCACGGTGTTTGGTTTTGATCGAGCTTCTGTGGTGCCACTGGGAGATAGAAAATGGACCTGCCATTCTTCTTGATGTGATACCTGGCATTCAATTTTTTTCAACTACATACTACATTCTGATAGTGCATAGTAAAACTCGTGGTGCCATTGATGTCCCAGGTCTTAGCAATGCATGGTGGATATTTGACTACATCTCATTTCTCAGAGAACCAGTTAGCAGAACACTTATCCATATGCAGCTCCTCCAGTTCACAGTTCAGCATCCTAGGGCAGATACTTCTGCACCAGTAACCCAAACGACAGTTTTCACTGTGCTTTGCTGACTTCTTGCTGGGGTAATGAAACACTCTGAGTGTGATGAAAAGGTCTTTTAAACTGCTGAAGCATGCACTGTCCAAGTTTGGGGACCAAGGACTTCACTCCTGCAACAAGATATGTTTTGTCTTGTGTTCCTTTAACTTCCTGGTTGTTCTCCCCTACCTTGCTGGTGTCATATGTTGCCCCTGTCCTCCACACCCCTCACCCCCACCCCGCTATCACTACCTTGCATTTCTCCATAAAAATGACTTCCAGTATGGGATCATAAAATGCAAAACTGGTGCTTAGTATTAGTCCATGAGAAAGTTCACAGCATGCTACACAGGTAGGTGGGATGTGATATTTTTGGGTCCCAGCAGCACCCAGCTGATTACACTGACACTGGAACAAAGTTTGACTGCATTTAAAATCAGCCAGGAGGTCTTCCCAAGAAAGAAGATTTATCTAGGAGACGATACCAGATGCCCCCATCACAAAGGGAAGTGAAAGATAAAACTGAATGTTCTGTTAGCTTTTTTGGTTTAAAATTTAAAAATCAAATCTCAGTATTGCATGAAAGTTTTTTAGTTCTGAATTTCCTTTAGAGCATTTTCTCAGGAAATTCCATCTGCATGCCCCGCTAGGCTGTGGATGTTAAAATGATGTGCTTACAATTACTTTACTATTACAGTATAATTACAGCATTATTATAATGTAAGTGCAAGTAGTCACTGAAGGACAGGGTCTTACACACAGGAGGGTGCATTGTGGAAGTGGGGGTGGTAATTCTGGGATATTTTATAGCAGCTTTATTTTCTTTTTGCGTGTAGCCTAAAGACACACAGCAAGCACTTAGTAGAAAAGCCTCTGCAGTGAATATGGAGAAATTCAAAAAGTTCGCAGCACGACGAAAATGGAAAGTAAGTAATGCAATAAATACTCCAGTTGTTGGAGACATAGAAGTGCAGTAGCATTATCTGCTCGAGGGAAACATCACTACTGCTCTTAGGAGTCGTGGAGAAGAAGGAAGAAGAAACCTATTCCTCTGCCATTTGGAATAAATTAGTTGCTTGGGTGTGGTGGTTTGGGAGAAGACTTCTTTGTTAATGATCTGCATACAAATGCTTGTGTGTGGATTGTTTGTTTTATCCAACTAGCTCTATGCTGTCATCATCTGTCCTGGTAATGTTTTCAGAGAAGAGGCACTTCTGAGTGTAGGTACATGTTTCCATGACAGTAATCCCAGTAAAAACAAACAAAAATCTCTTAGGCAGGCCTTGCAGAATTAATTACTCCAGTAGATACGACAACACTCGGCAGAGTAGGAAGGAAAAACTAGTCTCTCTTGTAAAGGATTTTTTATCTGAGGCTGCCAACCTGTTTAGAAGGTTGGCATCACTTAATCTTTCTGGGAGTGGGGCATGGTATTAGCTGAAAATGTTGATCTGTGCAAGGAGCAGTTCACCAAGACAATTATCCCTCCCCCTCCAGCCTGTGCCTTAGGGAGTTCACACTGATACTCAGCAAGGGCAGGACTCCTGTACGAAAATGTGTTTATCATGAGGGGAGATGAAACATGAGACCACAGAGGCGGCTGTTATTGGGGAAGGAGTTTTATTCATTGTCAGAGAGGCCAAGGAACAGGATGATTATGCTAAGCTGTGGATTTAAGGTGCAAAATACCCAGCCATGCAGCGTGATTTTTTTTTTTTGTTGCGGTTTAGTGCCTGTATTAGGTGAACATCTGTGGTGTCTATAAAATCTAGTTTGCTGCCCTAAAATAAAATTATGGGTCTAGGAATATCTTAAACTGTTTTGTAGTCTGGTGTTTAAAAGAATGTTGCCAGCTAATTTACATTCAGTTTAGGTGTTCTTTGTTTACATACATTAAGATATGCACATTTAAATTTTTTCAGTGTGAACAAGAGGATGTGATACAAATCTCTTCTGCTTTGTATTTGAACATCTTAGTGAAATACTAGCAATCCAAAAACATTACGTAGCATTGCTTAGTGCATATGAATAGCCTGTTTGGGTTACACATGTCAGAAGATTCTGAAGATTCAAATGCAGTATAAAAAGGAGATGGGTGATGTTGAAGTCGAACACCAGTTTATTTTGCTAGCACAACCGTATTCCTTTAAACTCTCTGTAATAGCATCTTATCACAAGTATTCTGTTTTGATTTTTTTTTTACATATAGCTTTTTTCTTCTTATTTTTAAAAAGCAATCAGTGCGTTTAATATCCTTGTGCCAAAGATTATCAAGATCTTTCTTGTCCAGAAGTAACATGAGTGTTGCTAGGAGTGATGATACTCTGGTAAGTGTCTCCTTACGTGCTTTTAATGCTTTACTGAATCTGAAACTTGACATTTTCTGAAATTATTGTAACGGAAATACTGAGATATTGAAAATGTGCATAATTAATTAATCTCATATATAGGAAAAAAATAGATTTTAGGGGTGCAGAGGTCAGTTATCCATGGTCCAATCTGTATGACACAGACCTTGAAATGTAATTCATTAATTATTTTTTGTACTGTAGGAACTATAATGTGAAAAATTTTCAGTTGTATTTTTCATGGCACTGTGTAAAGTAAAATAATACTGCATTTTTTAAGAGAACATGCAACATCGTTGAGATCCTCTTAGATCCAGTAGATGCCAGGCAGCAGTACCATAACGAGCCATTAATTAAGGAGGACATATTAAAGTTGGCTAGTATTTAGTTTGATTTATTATGTATGTCTACTAGATTTAAGTATTCAGCAAGAATTGCTGTACTCTTTTCAGTTACAAATGCTTGTAAATTCAAAAGCATTCTTATTCAGCTTGCTCTCCAGGTTTTAAAACATTCTTCACAAATACCCTGTAATCAGCAAAGTATGTGTGTTAATATTTTTAGAGCTGGGTAACCTCATCTTTTCTGTGCATGAATAGGATCGAACTTCAAACGTTCTGCAAAGCCCTTTTTATCCATATTATTTTTCCCATGTCCCTCCTGTGCAACTCCACACTCTCCTTTCCAACTTTTCCTCCTCTTATCTTCCTACCTCCTCGTTCTTTGCTTTCTGGGTTTTACTCTCCTTTCCCTGCCTCCCCTGCACCAGCTATCAGTATGCATTGTAACACTGGATCAGTGTTTCACACCTCTGTTGCAGCAGAAAGGATTGTAGCCTAACGCTAACGTGACAAATGTGCAAACCTCAGGAGAGAGGAGCTAAGAGTGATCCAAATACTGGGCTTTGTGATTTCAATCAGTTCTTTAACATTTTAGTGCATGGGAGAAAAACGGAGTTACACCTGCAGAGGTATCTGGTCCTATCACTTATGTTCCAGACTGGTGACTATTGCATTTGAATAGATGAAAGCTTGGTCCCAGAGTACCTCTTCTGTGTCATATTCCTGGATGGTGTGAAACCTGATACTCCTGTGTGTATTTGTGTACCTCTTGGAGTTTCTTTAAATTTCATATATATGCATGGAATTAGTTTCATTTCATGCAAGTATTATACCTATTGAAACTCCTAGGAGGAAAAAGAAAACAGACCTAATGAAAGAAGTCTGTTTAGAGTCTCTGAGGTACTGGTGGTTTGTGAGAAGAGGAAAGCATCTTGTACTAGAAACAGTGAGGGGGTTTTCGGTGTGGGTTTTCAAATAACATGTGTACATGTTAGCCATATGCTTCACAAAGGATTACAACTTGCAGCTGAAGCACTTTATTAAAAGACTTTGAAAATTTTACTTTTTAGTTTTTTTAGATGTCTTGGCAGCTGTTGAGATAGGGATTTTTTCCTTGCAGCTAACAACTTTTCTTCTTTCGCATTTAATTACAAGGATGAGGAAGATTCTTTTGTGATGAAAGCTATTATTCATGCCATCAATGATGACAATGTTCCTGGATTACAGCACCTTCTGGGATCTCTGACAAATTACGATGTCAATCAACCCAATAAGGTAGTGTGGGTCTGCGTTGAGGTGCGTGGGGGCTAACTATCACACTGTTGAATAGAGCAACGTAGTTGTAAAATAGAAATGTAACACCTGAAATGAAAAGGAGAAGACAAGTGGATGGGAAAGTAATTCTGCCTTTCTTTAGGAGAAGTTTTAATGTGTTCTGTGTTCAGTCTTCTCAAACTACCTGAAAATAGAGTCCAAAATGTCCGGGTTTTTTGCCTAGTCCTTTGAAAAAGTATTAGTCCAGCCTGTTGCCAAGCACAGTGGTATATCAGATTTCAGCCTTTGCTTTTGCTTGTGGTTGTTTCTTGTGGCAGATTAAGATGGCACAAAACGTAGGAATAACCAGATGGCCAAAACTGACTTTACAAAACACTGTTACAAACAGAAGTCCATACTGCAGAAACCGGTGATGTGAATGTAATGTTACAGTGTCATTCATTTTCAGTTTCATACTCCTACAGTATTTCAGTGTACTGCTGCTGTACCAACAGAAGTATTGGAACTGAGACTAAGAGACTAAAGCTCTGTTGCTGGCTCTGCTGTTTAATCATAGAATCATAGAATATCCTGGGTTGGAAGGGACCCATAAGGATCATCATGTCCACCATGCATCAGCTTCACATTCTTTCTTCTTACATGCAAATAAACTAATTTCTGTAGTTACTTAGACAAGTAGCCATCATCCATAGGTGCTGACTACATCTTTAGAACGATTGCTAATTTCATTTTTTACTGCAGTACACATTATCAGGTGATCATCTCTGCTCGAATTTTCACTTTTTTGAATGATTATACTGACCTTCATTAAAAAGTCCTTTGAGAAATACTCCTGAGGAGCACTATGGAAGTGAAGTGTTTGTTTACACTGACGGTTTCTTGAACCTTTCAAGAAATCACTGTATTCTTTGTTTTAATGGTGCGGTCCCGTTTAACTTTCTGCATGTTGCTGGTGGCTTGTGCCTTTGAGGTGGTGTGGCAGACACCTTACATGATCTAGCTTAAAATGCAGATATAAAGAAGTAGTTAAGGGGAACATCGTTACTAAACTGGGCTAATGAGAACTTACACTAATATTCCTAATTTGAAAAGCATGCCTTTAATGTGTGGTGTTTTGGTTACTGTATGTGAATTTATATAAAAAACATGGAAAACTGTTGTGCAATAATTTCTTTGGACAAAGGGACAAATTATTTTCTATACAGTATTCCCTGAAGTCTTAATTTGAAACTGGAAATCCGTTCAATATCTGCCTTCTATTCCACTTTCTTTTCTTCATCTTTCAAAATTTAAATACATTGTTCTTGCTCTTATTTTGTTGTTAGCATGGAACACCTCCACTGCTGATTGCTGCTGGCTGTGGAAACATTCAGATGCTTCAGTTACTTTTAAAGCGCGGGTCCCGTATTGATGTTCAAGATAAGGTCAGAGTTCTGCTTTGTCACCCTTCTGTATTAGTTTTTGAATACAGTTAACAGAGGGCAAGTGGTTCAGACCAAGTCATATTGGAGATGAAAAATATCTGGGCTGTATAGCCTGTTTTCTGTCTTCCACAGCAAAAAAGATAAAAGCAAATCTTTAATAATTTCATTTATTACCAGAGCATATTGTCTGGTTTTGATAATTTTATTAGCTGAAGTAATTTGAATGATATTAATCTTAAAATGTAGTTCATGCCTACAAAATTGCCTCAATTAGTTCAAATTAACAATTGCCCTAAATCATGGTGGTGAACTTTAATATGGAATGATAAATGCACATTTTAGCAGTGGTGAATATTGCCACTAAAACTTGTATGTCATGGAGGGTATGCTTTGCAAGAAGCTTTTTCAAAATGTTTTAACTATCTAGGGTTCATTTAAAGTAAACTTGATGCTCTGTCTGCTTCTCTATCTAATAGATGGTAAAGTAAGCAGCAGAAAGGTTTTTTCTCTCATGACCGTTCTTTCCAGAAAACTCCCTTACAAGGGAGAAGAGGCTTACCCTTGCAAACAGTTAGTGATCCTGTTAAATCATCTTTGTATAGAGGACTTTTTGTCAACTTTCATAGAATCACAGACTGGTTTGGGTTGGAAGGGACCTCAGAAATCATCTAGTTCCACTCCTCCTGCCACGGGCAGGGACAGCCTCCACTAGACCAGGTTTCCCAAAGCCCCATCCAACCTGGCCTTGAACACTGCCAGGGAGGGGGCACCCACAGCTTCCCCGTGCATCCTGTGCCAGGGCCTCACCGCCCTCATTGTTGGTATGTGGGGCTGTTGAACCAGTTTGAAAGTGGTGTTTGGTGTTTGGGTTTTTTGAAAAAGTTAGTATGTTCCTCTAAACTTGAATAGCCCTTCAATATATCTGTGTACATCTAAGTGCATGTATATGTATACCTTCATTGAAAATCTAAAATTAGGATTCTACATTAATCAATAATATCTGTAATCAAATATTTTTGGCAGGCTGGATCTAATGCAATCTATTGGGCTTCTCGACATGGTCACGTAGAAACGCTCAAATTTCTCAATGATAATAAATGTCCTTTGGATGTTAAAGATAAGGTAAGAAAAATTCTTTTTATTTTCCATGCAAAGAGCCTTTTTTTTGGTTTTTTAATTTTGGTTTAATAACTTTATCTTAGCGAAAAGAGAGGTCTCACAATTGGAATAATTTTCAGCTGTGCCATAATTCCAAGAGTATGACTGGCTTTTTAATGTGGTTTTATAAGCTGACATACAGGGCTCTGATAACACAGCTTTAAAGTAGCTGAATGTACTGATTATTTTCCTGACAAATGTTAACCAGGCATGCATATTAAATGTGGTGAGTACATGGTGGGTAGGTGGGGAAGTACAAGCCTAAATTAATTTTCACTTTGAAGGGTAGATTTCTCATTGGAACTCAGGATAAAATCGTGATTCTGTTTCTCATTCCCCTTGATTGAAAATCACTTTGGTCTGACAAGTAAATTTGACTGTTATGAGGTTGAGTATAATGAAGCCTAACAATTTATATCTGATGAGCACTTACCTTGTCTCCAGCAGTGTTACTTGAGCAACATTTGTCCTAGAGACTAGTTGCTGTTTAATTTTACACCACAGTGATGTTTTTATACTAGCCAAAGCTCCAGTATACAGGTGATTGTACTTGCAGAACATGGTTTGCTTTGTTGAGAGAACAACTGCAAAGCAAGGCACATTAGCAGAATTATTACCCAACTCCGGATAGGCCTACTAAGAAAGAAGTTCCTTTCTTAATACAAATACCTTTTTTTTTCCCCCCAAGTAATTTCAACAAAAGGTTGCAAATAATTGCATGTAATGACCAAAATACACCAGGATATACAACAGTGTTAGGCCGACCCCTTACATTTGTATTTAGAGGGCAGAGGGGGCGGCATGTGGAAATAGTATGAATAGAAATAAGACTTCTGTTCCAACACCCAGTTGCACAGGCAGCTGCCTCCTCATATTGCTCAGAAATCCCATTGTGGCTGTGACCTTGGACAAATTAAGTATGAAAAATCAGTTCTGAAAAAAGGAAGGCCTTTGAAGAAATAATGTCAGGTGGTGATGCACCTGTCACGTACAACTAGAGTTTGTATGCTGGAGATCTCTGCTGACCACAGATGGGCCACTGGGTTACAGGGATGGAGGAGTACGCCACGCAGCATGCAGGCATTCAGGCTGTACACAGTGTGTATCTGGGGGTGACATATGAGATTGCACTGGCATGTTCTTCTGTAATTGCAGTCTGGGGAAACAGCTCTCCATGTTGCAGCTCGGTACGGGCATGTGGATGTGGTTCAGTTTCTCTGTAGCATCGGATCTAATCCAAACTTTCAAGACAAGGTGAGTCATGGGCACTGGGGTTTTCTTCAACAAATAAGGCTTTAGTATGAGCAGTCAAAATTCTTAGTCTTGCCTTGCAGCATCTGGCATGTTTGCATTTGGACAAACAACAGTAGAATTACGGAGGTTTCAATACCTCTTAATAGATGAAGACTGTTCAAAAACAGTGTGCGTGAACCAACTGGTGTTATAAAACACAAGTTCTCTTGAAAATTAAAGCTTAAAGATGGAAAAACTCAACAGCACAAAGGTATGGGAAGTGATGTGTGCTTTGTGTGAGTTCAGCTAAAGCTTTTATTAGTTTTTGTATTGACTTCAGCTAATTTTTAGCCATCGTGGGACTTTCTGAAGTGTCAAGCACTCATTTTTGAAATTGAGATGAGTGCTCAGGAGGGCTTCCTTACAGGTCTGAACTCTTGTGAGAAAACAGGAAAGAAAAGGCTTAATAGGAAAAAACCCAAAACAAGCATCTATTTGATCTGAATTTAACTGTGAGTGGAATTCCCACAAGCCTCCCCAGCTGCTGCATCCCCTCAGACTACCTTTATATTGTTTGCACAGCAGCAGGCTGAGGGACCACAGGATTTGTTCAACTGTTTATTTTTCCATAGATTTTTACAGAAACATCAAATGCAGTCTGAAGCCTCTAATACCAGTATCAATTGTCTCCTCGATATTTGCCGGTTACAGAAAGGATATCCCATTTCTTAGAATTTGATAGAATTACTTTTTTGGATTGAACATCTTGCTTTTTAGTGGCCTGCTCCAAATAGCATATTTTTGTGTAACGTGTGAGTTCCATATAACTGTTACAAAGTATGGGGAGACTGAAGCTGCATATTGAAGCTTTCTGGGTTCAAGCAAAAAGCAAATTAGAACTTCAGTCACAACTGAACTCAAAATGCCTAGTTTCAAAGGCTTGTTGTGGTGCACATTTAAAGGACCCAGGTTTGTACATACCCAAGTCGCTGCCTACATTCCTAAATCTCTAGGATGTGGTCTTTGAACATGTGTAAGCAGAGTGCTCTGCCTCAAACTGCAGGTGGGATCAGCATCTAATCGGTGAGCAATCTGGTTTAAACACTGGGTAAGTCCCTCAGCACACAGGATGTTGAAGTTGCTTATGAATGAGGATCAGTTTTGAAGTGAGAGAACCGAGATAGTTAACTTCAGGAGCAGGGAAACATCAAAACTAAGATTGCTGACGTGCAAGGTGTTGTTAGTAGATTGTTCTATGGTGGGAAACATGGACTCAGAATCCAGGTGAAGATTAAAATCTGATACATTAGCTGTAATCACTTAGCACATCAGCAGGAGTTATTCTTGCTTTGAAAATGTCAGGATAAGCGATTACATCTTTTTAGAAGGCCTACTTAGTCAACTGTCTTTTTTTGCTTTGTGTCATCTTCCTGAATTTCTCAGTTAAGCTGTGGAATTGTTCCTCCTCACATTTGGCTCAGCTGTGCTGTTTCTGGTTGGGTTTTTTCCCCCACGTTGATAGGAAGAAGAAACCCCACTGCACTGTGCTGCTTGGCATGGCTACCACTCTGTTGCGAAAGCGCTCTGTGAAGCAGGTTGTAATGTGAACATCAGAAACAAAGAAGGAGAGACTCCTCTCCTGACAGCATCAGCTCGAGGTTACCATGATATTGTGGAATGCTTGACAGAACACGGGGCGGATCTTGACGCAACAGACAAGGTGAGTTTGAGTTGCTCGTGGTTCAGAGATCACAGGTGTCGCGCAGGCGTACTTCTGAATTGCTCCATTTGAATGCTGCAAGCCAGCGTGGTTTCCCTGACGTAAGTTCTCTGAGCAGTTCACATGGAGACTGTTGATGACTGCAATAGTCTTTGAAGTTTCCCACTGATTATTTTTCCAGGATTGGGTTTTGCTGATTCGTTATCACCTTATCAGTTATCACTTTATGAGTAACACTCTGTAAAAAATGGCAGGAACATTAGGTTCTGTAACTGGCAATAAGCCATTAACTTAAGAAGAGAAAAAGATGGACTGTTTGCCTTTGATTCCTGCGGTTTGGATAAGTCACACCTATTTCCAGTAAGCTAAATTCCATCTGTTTAAAAATACAAATCTGTTTGATCCAGAATCATTTTTTGTCTTTCATGGTGTAATCCAAGCAAACACATTTTGCAATTCAGTGCTGATACTTTTGTTATGCTTGTTGTTTTAGCTGCACTTATGGCTGATAGTTGCTAAATAGTTATTAAAACAACTAAAGAAAAATGCTTTTGTTTCTAAAGAATTTAATTGTTTCTTTCAGTCACACTGTTTCTTTAAGTTGTCCCAGAGAAAGAGAAAGTTCTGTCTCTAAAGGTGCTGATTGCTAAACAGATTGCATGGCTTTTGCATCACTGAGGTCTGTCAGTAAACACTAGAGTGGTTTACAGTAGTCAGCTGGTTGTTACAGTTGGTTACTCTCCCACCTCAACAGAAGTCGTCAGTAGAGAGTGTGTATTTGCATTTCATCCATTCTGCTGCAAAGCCCACTGCCTTAACAGAAATTCATTTTCATCCTATAGCTGATTTCTTCAGCCAGATACCCATACATCTTCCTTCCTCCTTCAAAATAAGAGTAAGAAACTTTGCAATTCTCAAGGCAGGAATGTGCACTCAGTTACACGAAATGGCTGCGACTTTGCACAGTGCTTTGTTTTTTGGCATTACTGCATCTCTCTCACAAGCTGCCTTGTGATTTCAGGATGGTCATATAGCCCTACACCTTGCTGTGAGAAGATGTCAGATAGAAGTAGTTAAAACGCTCATCAATCAAGGATGCTTTGTAGATTTCCAAGACAGGCATGGCAACACACCCTTGCATGTGGCCTGCAAAGATGGGAATGTGCCTATTGTGATGGCACTCTGTGAAGCAAGCTGTAATTTGGATGTCACTAATAAGGTAAATGGAATATGGGTACTGAACTACTTTGCTTAATAGCTCACCTATTGCATTAGATGACCTTTTCCAGTTATGAAAATGGCTTTTTCCTTCTATTTCTTTTCTCTCCTTAAAGTGGTCAAATGCAAAGCACTAAATGACTCATCTAGCAAATTTACCTGTTTGTTTCAGTTGAATAGGTAATTAAAGATCCATAATGAAAGAGTCTAAATGCATTATCACAGTGTATTTTTGCCACTCAGCTGTAATGTTTGATGTATATGCCAACCTTCTTTCCTAGCTGTATAGCTTTGCTTTGCAGATTACATCCAGACACTGAAGAATGAATTAAGTGCCTTGCTGCTGGCCCAAGCTGGTGTTGATCTACTGTGATTTAATAGCAATAATTTATATACAAATTGAAGACTGGTACATTTTTATGAAAAAATCTGCTTTGAATTCTTCCACATTGTGTAACAAGATCTCCACTGTCATGTATTAACAAATTAAAATCCACTGCAGATTCTATTCCTTGCTATAGAAATATGTTATATTGGCTGTTTTCTGTTTTCCTGCATTGAGTTGATTAATTAAAATAATCAAAATAATCCTAATCAAATATCTGTCTTAGAATAGAATGGCTTTAATTTATCTGCTAAATAAATTGTCGCTGGCAGGGTGCAGGAAATTGCAGAATTAAAATGCAGTTCAGAATGAAAAAGCACTTTCTAAAGAGAACATCTGATATCCTGTCCCTAAACTTTGAGCTGCTAGTGCCTTGCATCTTCTGCTGTGCTAGTGCTGCAGCATATGAATTTGGTGCTTTACAGGCTTGACATTCTGGCTTGCCTCCTAGAGATACTTCAGAGAAAAGCAATCTGTTTTAGGAAACTTTGGTTAGTTTGAATAGGTGAGGGTCAGCCAGTGGACTCTGGTGGCAGGCTGTGGGACTTGGGACTTGATATTTAGCTCTGAGAGCCTTTCTCTACCCAGTTTATTCTTAGGGGTCTTTATGCTGGTATCTGTAATTTTTTTATTTGGGTGTTGTATCTTACTTGGGGTTTTTTTGAAAAGTATGAATTCTCTTAATCAAATTCTGCTAATTAGGACTTCCATTTAATACAGAGCACCGACTTTCTTTTTATTAGCCAGATAAAAGAGAGTTGTGGGGCTTTTGGCTTGAAACTTGTCCGATGCAGTCACTTTTGGTTTTAATAATTAAAATCATCAGCTGCCAAGTGAAAAATTCCCAGTCCTGCCTTTGAGCTTAAACTTCATTGACTAGGCAATTAAATCCAGATCCACAGCTGAGAACACATTTTGGGGAAGGTGAGTTAATGCAGCACAAGGCTGGATTAGCAACTCCCTTCATAATGGAGAGCTAGAATGAGTGTCCTGGTCACAAGCACTCTGTGGAAAAAGCAATCTTCGGGTGCTCAGTAGTGGTGGGATTCTGGCTACAGAAGCTCTGGTGAATGTTTGTGTCCCATTACCCTTTCAGGAGTCATGTATTTTTTGAAGTGCTCTTTATTTGAAAAGGCGAGTTTGAGTCTTACCAAATAGAAAATATTTCTACTGGTCCCCTTCATCAGCAAGCCCTGTAGCTTGAGGAAGTTAAGGTAACAACTGTCTGTCCTCGGTCCTCACATCTGGCGCTGCCCCACATGTACACAAAACCCACTGAAGGTGCCGCCTGTTTCCCCCATAGCCTCTGTGCAGTAGGACATCGTACGCATTTGTTTGAATTGGGGTGTAGGGTTTTGAGGAGCCAGACATATTTTCATCTTCCAGTTGTGAGAAAGTCAGCTTTGCTTTCAAATACCCATTCCTGCAGTAAGTTTGTGAGTTTGTCCCTGAATGTAGGGTTGAAACAGGGAGAACAGCGTTCAAAGCATGAAAATGCCTAAGAGGAGTTTACAAGCAGAGAATGGGTGGTAGCAATGCTTCTAATAGCAGCTCTGAGCATGAAAGACCAGAAGTGAATGTCATAAGAACTTTTTGTCAGTGGAGAGATTCAGGAGGAAGAGCAAAAATTGAGGAAAGGGTATCTATTCCCTCTGTCACTGAAAGCACAGATTCCTTCAGGCTGAGTTCTTGTCTTCATCACTTTCGTTGCTTTGGATGGAAGGGGGAGACTGCCGATAAGTAGTCTTCAGTAATACTTGGATTGAAACAGAATCCAGAGCTTTAAAGGTTAAGGACTTTGTGTTGCTTAACTGGTTCATATTTAACTAAGCAAAATGGAGTTAAACTTACTGGGAATTGGGAAGCCAGGCTCAAATATAGCCAAAAAACTCAAATGATTCCTCCACACTTGTGAGGGATTTAGCTATAAAATGGTTTCCCATTTTTCAAGTAGTTCTTAATTGAGCCTTAAGCAATTGTGCTTAAGCTTTTTGCAAGACTTTTGCTGTGTATCATTATGTATAATTGTACAATACGTTTGATTATTTGCAAAATTAGGAGTGAAGTTCTTTGACTAATATAATAACATCTTTTTCCCCCATGTAGTATGGAAGAACACCTTTACATCTGGCAGCAAACAATGGCATTCTTGATGTTGTCCGGTTCCTGTGTCTTACTGGTGCCAATGTAGAAGCTTTAACATCTGTAAGTATTGAGGGATACTGTTAGGCTTCTTGCTTCTTTTATCTGTGATAGTAGGAAAACAATTAGTCTCTTGCAGTGGAGGAGGCCGGCCGTCAGTGTTATAATGTAACTGCATTTTCAAATAATTTAGGAAAAAATGTTAGGCTATTGAATGTCCACAGCTTGAAAAGCATTCTCTTTTGTCCACTGGTTCCCTTCTCACAACTAAATTTGAAGCTGATTAAGGTACAGTAAAGCTACCACTTCACGTACACCAAAGAACTTCTTCACCTAAGAGTTATTTGTAGCATTGTTTTTTCTGTAAGCACAGTGGACCGCTGTCAATAAGAGGTATGTCGTTTCACATCAGGTACAGTTACCATACAAATTTATTCTATGTATCTTAAATATTTTCTTGGTTTTGGGTGATTAAAAAGTTTCATTTTCATGTGGGTGCATAGATGAGTGAACTAGCATGCAAGTGTCCTCGTAATGCAAATCATTTACATCAGACCAGCCAGCACTGCTCCTTCCAGTCAGCACCAATGAAGGTATTTCTCATTCTCACTTTAGTGAGAAATGCCCTCTCAGCTGACAAATGCACAGGAGGAACGAAGTGGTGTTCAGCATGCAGACGTCATGCACACATGACACATGATAGGCATCACACGCTCCTTTACCTGTGGTTTGCAGAAACTATCCGTGGTTTACTTTCAGACACATTGGATCAGTTTATGTTGCTGGTCATCCTAACGGATTCGTTCTGCTCAGAATTGACTATTACTCTGTATATTGAAATAATGTAGTGATTGGGTTTTAGTCAACTCCATGTGTTTTCAAAGTTCTCCTTTCAGAGTATCCCTGAGACAGCGAAATGGAGGTTAAAAAAAAATGTTGAGGTTGCTTTACCTGTTTGGTAGAAAATACAGTTTTTTAATCGTTTGTTTGGGGTGTTTTTCCATGTACATTTAGCACTGTTTTTCTTCCTGTAAGAATGTATATTGTGTAGCCTGAGGAAGCCAATGAACGTGGTTTCAATAAGCTTGTCATCTAAAAAATGACTTTTGATACCTTTGAGATTGCAGATTGCCACATGTACGTTATTAATCAATAATAATGATACGTACCTGCAATGGACTTTGTGGGGTGTTTTACATAGTCTTCTTATCACCCACTAGTCTCCTTTATCACCCGTTTCTGACCCTTTCTTTTGTCTTTTATTTTTCCTGTTTTACTTTCCCACTCTTTACCCCCTTGGCCCCTCCTTTCCCCCTCCACCCTTTTTCCCCTCCCAGTGTCTCTGTTGGTATAATTGCCCATGTGGACCCTGTCCCTCCAAGATAAAAGTACTTCTTATCTCTATAGTTCCGATCATTTTTAAGGAGGCAACAGAGTAAGTAGTGCTAATCCTAAATCTGGCAGGAGAAACAGATTGACTACACATGCCTCTCCCATTATTCTGGCAGTGTTGTGGCAGAGAGAAGGGAAGAGGAGAGGAAGGGAGGAAGTGCATGTGGTGATTTTGATAGCATTTCGTTTTTGCATTAATTTGCTAGGTGGATGTTAAACTGTTCTGGAAAGTCTTATTAACAGCTCTTTCCACGCCAGTGCAGTAGGATTAATTTCCTTTTTCTTCTCTCAGAATGCCATTTCTGAGGAATGAACTTTTTCAGCACTGTTAAGTAGCTGGACTGCAGAATGATTTCACTACCTCCTCTCTTTCTAGGCTAAAACCCATTTCAGGACTAGTTCGATTTTAAAAAACATTCATTAATTTAAATATAAGTGACCTTAGAAAACCTTATGCACCTAGAGCATAGTGTTTGAATATCCCCCCAAAAATTCTTTGTGCTCACATCCTAGCCAGCACCATCTTCTTGGCTTCTCCTCACAGAAATTTCTAAAACTGTACCAAGTTTAAAATTGTTGGTTTGTCTTCAAAGCTTTGAATGAATCTTTCAGATGGCCAGTTAAACTGAGGATCTTCTCTTGGGGGCATAGCTGCCTGATTTGCTAGGAGGAGGCCAGGCATCAGCTGCAAAGCAGTATTACTACCACATGTGAAATACCTTTCTTGGTATCCTGTAGCCCTTCTCAGAGGCAAGCTTTGCTTAGTCATTGCTATTCCAGTGTGTAGACACTCCATACTTTTCAAGAAAGTTTGAATAGGAAAATAAATCACTGAAACCCATTTGCCATGTTGCTTGTATGTGTATTTTCTAACTCCTGTGCTCTGCAGTTCTTTGTGCAGTGGACATCCAGAGAATTAAAAAGCTTCATCTTGTTTACAATTTTGGACAGGAAAAAAACCCGACTTTGTTCTGGACTTTGTTCTGTTACCATTTTTTCATGGAAGGAAATGTTTTTTCTACCTGTTACTGCAATCAATAAATTGAGCTTCCAGATCTGAGTCTAAATTTTCAACAGACACATGAACTGAACTGCTAGCGTGTGTCAGTATAAACATCTCAAAATGCTTTTTTTGGGGGTAAATTTGACCATGAGTTCTTCTGCTGTACCTTGTTGCCAGTGCTCCGGGGTATCTTTTATCTACTTCACTGGCCTTGCTGCCTGTCTTGTTTACTGGTCTGATGACCATGGACTTCCAAAGTGATGCTTGTCAGGCACTGCTTCATAAGGGAAGGTGAGCCAGGAACTTGTGAAAAACAAGGCAAGCAGGGACAGTGATGGCACCGCCAACAAGGGCCCAGTCCCACCATACCAAGCAGGGCAAGCAGCACAGGTTCAGTGAGGGCAACCAGCTTCAGCCAGGAGACCAGACAACAACACAAGTCCCTAACAGTGAGGCAGGTCTGTGGTTAAGTCAAGGTCAGGAATTGTGTTCAGTGGCCATGATCAACCAAGGGTCTAGTGATGGCTAGGCAAGTCCATAGCGAAGAAAGAGGTTCAGACTAAACCCTGAAAGTCAAGGGCCTGGTCAGTGGGATGCATGGATGCAGGCATGCACATAGCTGTAGTGTTGCTCAGGTGAGGACCAAGGGGCAAAAGCCTCAGGCTAAGAGCAACACCTGAGCAGAGCAAAAGGTGCCAAAAAAGTCTTTGTTTCAGGTCTTCTTTCTTCACAGCAGTCTGAAGAAAGATTAGAGAGCTGTATCAGGCAGTTGGTCTTGAGCTCAGGAATCTGTTAAGAAGTGGGGAGGGAGCTCTGGGTCATAACAGTGCCATCCCACTGTTAGAAGTAGGCTTGCTCTGTGCACACATTTGCTGAGACTTTCACCAATTTGAACCATTCCTGTTGCTGTTTTTCTAATTTTGGGAGTAGTTACCTCCAACCCATTATCACTGTGCTCACTGATAAGGCTCAGTCTGAGCCACTGCCATCCATGCTGCTTGCCAAATACTCACCTTTGTGTTTGTGCCCCAATAGCTGTGACTGAGATAAATGATTAATCTATCAGACTATGGCTGTTTAGCCAAAGCCAGACTTGAAGCCAGAACAAACCCCCATGGAGCAATGAAACACAGCAAACAAAGGCAGCTGTGCCAATGTCACAGCTGTGGGACACCCATCTAGAGGTGTCATTCATAGGGAAAGTGACTGTGCAGGGATCTGTTGCTGCACATGTTCTTGGTGCTGGAGTTTGCCAGGCCATCTCAGCCTTACGTTGCAACAGGAACATGCTGCACTCTGCAAGAGTGCAGGGCCAGCCTGTAGCAGTCTTGCTTTGGACTTGAAGCAAAAGATTTGTGGATACAGATAACACACTTTAGGTTGGTGAAGGCCACATCTTGTTACCACATGAATTCTTAGGAAAGGGATCAAGGCTTTCCCTTTACTTGAATGTTTTGGATTTCCTTGGATGTGCCCAGTGCTGGAAGCTCAGGAAGCAGTAGAAGTATTGAAGCAGTTTTCCTGATGTCAGGCTAGCTGCACTGCCTCTAGACAACTTGTCCTCTTATATAGCAGGCACTTGAGACTAACTGGGATTTGGAGTTTAGGGTCAGCACAAAGAGTCTTCCCCTTTGATACACCTTCCTTAAGGAAAATTGATTTAAAAGTACATTCAGGTGTTTCTTTACTAGAGTTACATGCCATCTGTGGAAGGAATTTAAGGGTTCAGTCTTAGTTCACACCATCAAAACGCAATTTTGGCTGTTTGTTGCTAATGTTCTGTTCCCATTCTATCTGAATTATGTGAAGTTCTCAAGTGCATAATAACTCCTGGGGAAACACGTAGGTGGGCACTCAATTGTCAAAGACACATTTCATGTGTAGAGATAATAATTACAGTGACATCAGGAAATACTTAAGACAATGCAGGTTTCACATGAAAACTAGTAAAATCACAGACAGAAACCCAAGAAAGAGATCTTCATTTTACAGTGATGCTACTTAGTAATCAAAAGCTCTTCTCTGAGAGAGTGAAAAGAGCAAAATGCTCATAAGTTAGTTACTTGTAACCAGAATTTCAACCAACACAATAGCATTAATGTAGTTGTAAGAGCTGAAAGTAGTGAGCAGTTTTTCTTTCAGCCTACTTAATATTAAAACTGCTGATCTGTGAAATGGGTAATCAAATGGCAGGACCAGAATGCTGAAGGCAGTTTCACTGTTCCTTTTAAATTTGTCAGTGCAATTTAAACCTCATCCCTTACAATGTTCTTGCTCTCTGGAAACCTCCAGTGACTGATACACCACAGTCTTTGCTTGTCTGTTAGTAAACAAAATTCACCTGCTTTTCATGTGAGTGAATATGGTTATGTGTTCTCTCTTTGTTAAACTGTGTGAACTTGCAGATCTGTTCGGTGTGTAATATCTAGAAATCGGTATCATCCTCTAATTGGTGAGAAGAAGAATTTAGACAGGGAGTCTTAGCCTCACTCTCAGGCTCTGAATTCAAAATACCTTGCTACAGATGCCAGTTTATAAAAGAAATAATATTTGTCTGTGTTCTACGGTGTTCTTTTTGTGGCAGTTGAAAACAACAGGGATTCTGGTGAGAGGTAACTGTTACTGGTTGTTGGTTTGGGGTTTGGTTTTTTTTCTTCTTCTCCATATTTCATTTTCATCTGACAGCAGTTCTGTTACTGCCTTGAGCAGCTGAACTATGTTATTTTTTTACTGTGGGCAAAAGGAAAGAATTGCTGCTAATAATTTGTGTTTTAACAGGATGGGAAAACAGCAGAAGATCTCGCCAGAGCTGAACAGCATGAACATGTAGCTAGTCTGCTTGCAAGACTTAAAAAGGTTGGGAATGCATGATTTTTAACTGAGGTCTTCATGTTTTTAGCAACACCAAGAAAAGTTTGGTATGGGAAATCATACAAAAAGCTCTAAAAAGCTGTTTCAAAATTCCCTACTGGTGTCTTTGGTTGTTTGGATTTAAGTGGGTTTTTCTTTTCTCTCCACTTTTAATTCAGGATTACGCCTTCAGTTAAAGCTAGTATCTACATATTAGCAAAAATGGCTAAGGTAGTGTGCACCACTGATCTATTTTATCCTTTGGCAATACCTAGCAAAGAATCTGAGGTGTTTAGAAGAAACTGGAAACTGGACTAGTAAGAATTAGCACGTCCTACGAGAGGACTTATTTTCCCACCATCACCACTGTAGTTAGATTAAGGTTATTAAGGATGAGACGTTTGTGCCACTTCTGGAAATTCTCATGCTGTGTGGAGTAGTTGCATAAAGTCTCCATGTCTTCTTTTAATTCTGCAATTTCAGTATCTCCAAATCCCCTGAAAACTAGAACACAAAGCTGATCTGGTCTTGTTGTAAGGCACTAAGTCTGACACATCTGATATGCATTGATTACTCTGGATAGGGAGCATCACTCATGCTGTGAAGACTCAGAGACCACGTGCCTGGAGATGGTAGGCAACAACCAGAATAAATAAAACAGTCCTGTTTTAATTATGCTAATGAGTCAGTGGAAAACTGAGTTAAATTACTGTTTCAGAGTAGTAATAGAATATGGTATGTATCCAGGCATTACCAAGGTGGAAGCACAATCACGTTCTATAGTCCTTCCAGTAAATCTGTACTTTGGAATACTGTAAAATCTATCAGTGAAGACATCAGAAAGGACCAAAGTTCAGGCATCCTTTGCAGTGTGTTTGTAAACATTCCTCATAACAGGATGATGGGGTTTAGTCATGATGGAGCTAATATGAACTGACCTAGAACAAAAGTAAGGAGATCAGATAAAACTCTTCTGAAAGAGAGGCTAGTAGCTGTAACTCTTCTTGATAGGACAGCATACTTAATTATTGACGGCCTGCCTACCTATATGGGCAAAATGTGAGGTGATTGTACACTTCATCAGAGTATTTTTTGCAACAGAGTAGCTGATCAATTCAAATAAATAAACTACATCAATATTCTAGTACTGTTCAAAATGGTATGCATCATCTATTAGGGAGTGTGTACCTGATGCTTATTTTCAGTACCTGTGAAGGGTTTTACCCCTAACAGCACACATATGAAGAACTTCCCATCACAGGGGCTTTTGCAGGGGATTCAGTCCCCAACCATGACAGGGTGCAGTATTTGAATTGTGACTAACTTATTTAATAAATACCTGTTAGCAAGGAAGGAACTAAATTATATGCAGTACTATTTCTGTCAAATTTCTCAGCTCAATTGCTGCATGCTTATAATTTGGGGGGGCTGTAGATGCCTGCTTAATGACTCATCCTTGACGTTAAACTCAGTACAAAGCAAAACAAGAAAGCCTCTCTCTCAGCTCCAAACTGGGGGAACGAAAGAAGAGAGGATGAAAGTAGTTATTTTGCCCTTTCACCTTTCTGCTATCTCCATTGCCTTAAAACAGGTCTTTCTGTGGCAAGAGACATTGATAGGATGCTCTCCTGCACTGCGTGACCTTGTTGAGTTGGTTTTCCAAGCTCATCTTGGATGAGAAATGGAGCACCCATGTCTGATTGCCTCTTGCTGGGCAAAGAGAAAAGACAGATTGGATTTGTTCATTGCCAGCTCTGTCTTTGTCAGGAGCAAAAGGAGTATCCTTCCGATACAAGACAAGATACAGCAGGATAATGGGGGAGCCCAAGGTGCCAAACTCTTCTGGGGAGATGTGGTTGGGTTTGAGGAAGGCCTGTGCAGGAAGGTGAGATTGCAGCTGTGGGAGAGACAGTGAATGCACACAGAAGGCAAACTCTGAGAAGAGAATTCAGTAGGGAGGCAGATCTGTTGAAGCCTGGGAGTGAAGAGGGAGATCACTCTAGAGGATGTAGACTTGCAGTAGAGTGGTAAAAGAATAGAAGGCGAATAGTACGTGAGAGGTCTTTTAAGGTAAAGAAGAATAAATGTGTGGAGAATGGAGGGATAGTAGTGGCTTGGGGAAAGCAGAATTTACCTTCCCAAGAACCCAAATGGAAATGCACAGCTGGGAGGATGGAGAGGGAAGAGACAAATTGTCCCTAATACAAGTAGCACAGAAAAAGATGGTGTAAAGAAGGGAAATGCATGTCGGGTTTTCAGACTGCTCGGGTGGTTCCTCTCACTGCAGAACTCTTCAATGCTACATGTATAACTTACGGATATTGGTTAGGCTACTGATACTCATAGGCAAGGAAAAAGGATGTTGAAAGGAGCTAGTTTTTCCTCGTTTGCCCTCTCCATCAGAGGTCGAAATGATCCTATTCACTGATGTTGAGTCAGAAATCATGTGTGATTTTTGTGAAGACTCGAGCTGGCTCTTTAGAGCAAGCACTTGGCTGTCCTTGTCTACCTGTCCCTGCCTTCCTGCCTAGTACCTGATCAGGTGCATGATCAAGCATGTGAAGTGATCCAGATGAAGACCAACATGTCAAGAAAGCATTATGTAAACCTTATGTTTTGAGTTTGTTAGGAGGCAGAAGTTCCTTGCCACTTGTCCTGATTTATTCGTGTTAAATTTTAGGATACGCACCGGGGGCTTTTTATCCAGCAGCTGCGTCACACACAGAATCCACAGCCCCGGATCAAACTGAAGCTGTTTGGACACTCTGGTGCTGGGAAAACAACCCTTGTGGAGTCCCTCAAGTGTGGCCTGATACGAAGCTTTTTCGGAGACGAAGGCCTAGGCTCTCCTCGACAAACTCAACCAGATTCCCCCCATCTCCTTTGTCTTCCAAACCTTCTGGTATGGCTTCAAAGCTATCATGTTTGAATGAGACAACATTGTCCTCTTAGTCTTTGTAGCTCCTAAGGAAGAGCTGCTGTCTGCACTGCAAAAGACAGGACAGGCTAAGCGTGTAAGAAAGAAAAGCGTGTCAGAGAGGGTATTGACTTCTTTGTGTGCAGGCCCATACCTAAAGTAAGGGTGAAGAGGACAGTGTAGAGTAGTTAAGGTTTTGTTTTACTCACATGCTGCATAAGTGAGTTGGGAGAGTGGAGGACAGGACTTGTGAACACTGGCGCTTATTGCTCACAAAAAGTTCTAGGCTACGAATGTCAGTGTCGTTGACCAGATTCCACTGTTGTGGTTTGGGGAAATCATAGTTTGTGCCCCTTTTTATTTGAGTAGCATCAAAAAACTGTGCAAAATTGAAAGAGTTGCTGCATCTTTATGTAGCCCTTAAATAATAATAGGATTCAGAACTGCTGCTGATGCCTTGGATTGGAAGGTACAGGGTTGCATTAGCCCAGTTAGAGGTGTCTGAAATTGTCACCAAACCAGGTGAAAATGGACTTTCTCTGAAGTAAATGTGTGCAAATAAAAGGAAAATTTTCCCGTGTAGCAGTAGTTGGCCTGTTTGAAAGAGAGAAACCGCAGGATCTGGAGGAACTGGCTAGGTTTACACTTCAACATGTGCCTGGCTTTAGAACAACTCACAAATGTGGCAGAAGGACACTGGAAAGAGCAGTGAACTATTTCTCCCAGATCCCTTTTCTAACACAGAAAGGCTGTGCAACATACACAAGCTAAGCAGGCACTTTGAGGAGCCTTTAGGCAGTACTTGCAGGTTTAAGTTTCATTCATCACTTTTAAGTAACATTAGAACAGTGCTAGTCATACATTTCATCTCTACTTTCTGGTCACCCAAGGAAGCTGTGAGGTACTCATAGAGTAGCTTAACAAGACAAGATACCTGTCAACAGAGATGGTTATTGCATTTGCTGTTCACTTAAGAGTAAGGTGCTCACATCTGTGACAACAGAGTAAAGGAATTGATCAAAATTAATCAATCCAAAGTCCTTGATTTATGCATCTTAATTTACTGTGTCATACAAGGGGAGATAAGTCGCTCAAGGAGTTCCTGGAGGCAGTGCTTTTTGGCTGAAGACAGATTTTTTTTTTTTTTTTTTTAAATCTTGGTACTAGAACCAGTGGGTAGGTCATAAAATCAGACACATTGGCAAATCATTATAGAAATCATGGCAAATTTGAAGCATACACTTAAAAATAATTTTCCTAGATATAAAGCCAGAAAGATGTCCAGTGCTCTGCGCTCTGGAAATCTGTGCAGCTCTGTGCAAGAAAAGCTACTATGGCATTGGCTTAGTGTTTGGATTTTTGGGGTTTGTGTGTGCCAGTATCTTCTTTCTGGATTAATATAGTAATACAACATTATTTAAAAGGTACAGGTCGAGTGGCATAGTCAGATAAACATTTAAACCAGCACAGCTTGGTCTGTACTTGATCATGCGCTTAGCTTTGTTTAAATTATGTAGGAATAACGTGTGTGGATTCACACTTTATTTATTTGCAAGGCAGTAAAGATTTAAATACTACAACTGGAAGATCAAACATGAAGGTATAATTACACAGCTGACAAAAAAGTATACTTACACAGTAAGTATAAGAAAGTATACATACACAGCTGGGTGTTTCTTTCTGCATTAAAACCCAAGTACTCGATTTAGCATTTGGTGGAGGAAAGAAATCTTTCCTCTCTCCACTAGATGGTGCAAGCCAATTAAAAAGCCCCTTTGTTTCTCTTATGGGAATCTGAATTAAGCATGACCTCAAACTGCTTATTAGTTAAATAATTTTGATTAAGGGCCGGCTTTTCTCCCCCACTTCCCATGAAGCAGTTGGTACACACTGGTAATTTTATTCTAACTTACAAGGGGGGTGGAAATCAATATTTATCGTTTCTGTGCCAATAAAAACAGCCCATGCTATGAAACCTCAGCCTGTATTTAAAAAAGCTGTATATGCAACATGGTACAGCTTTCGCTATTGAAGTTAATTCCTAAGTCTCTGAGGTTTTTCTGTGCTTCCCAGCAGTGTATGTGCTAAAGGGCAGTAAGTGTTACATGGGATCATTCTGGGATTTTCTTCCTTTTCATGGCTCAGAATAAGGCTGTGGTTGTGCGTGCTCACAGCTTGGTAATCATCTCCTTTCTTTGAAGAGCAAGACCAGTTTGGGTTTTTTAATCAGCTTTTATGCCTTGGATACTTACTGAAGTGATCTAGTTGTGATTTTCACATGGCTTGTAATCTCATTTTCCTTCCCCTGACCCAGTTTCAGTGAGCATTACGAATCTTTATCCTGGATGTGAGAATGTCAGCGTGAGAAGCCGTAGTATGATGTTTGAGCCAGGCCTGACCAAAGGGGTGTTAGAAGCTTTTGTTTCACCTGCTCATCACTCTCACTTCTCTGCTGATGACCAGTCCACCAAGGCCATTGACATTCAGAATGCTTGCTTGCACGGTAAGCTGGGCAGTGTGGTTAATGCTGAGTTATTTGGTATTAAACAAGAAAAAGTCTGACTTGATATGGGTGGTGACTGCAGTTGAGAATTCAGCACTGGTGGGGTTTGGTTTGTTTAAACAAAAAGCAAATCCACAGGAAGTTCTGTAATAGCACGGAAGCCACTTGTGTCAGATCCTTACACAAAGAAATGTTTTGGAGATGTGTGAGTAGGGCAGGAGCAAGGAGGAATTTTGTATAATAGGAGTGTATTGGAAGACCAGCTACTGGTGTGGAGGTTTCTTCACTTCCACTGTATGGCATTTGGGGATGTCATTTGTGTCCTCTACATGTGAGTGGGAGTGGTTCCCAGCTGTATGAGGACCTACCATCCTTGCCCCAGGACAAGGCTAGAGCCTGTTTGATGAGCTCTGGAGCTCACCAAACATGGTGAGTAGAACTTCTGAGATTGTTTTGGGTATGACTTTTTCTGAAAGGAAGCTAACTTCTCTGCAATTGAAACCAGTTAGCAGTAAGAAGGGTCAGTCAGAGAAGTTGTCCAATATAGCTTGTCATATATGTCATAAGTAGTTGTCATATGTGGCTTTTGGCTGTGAAGCCCATGCAAGTTGTGCATATACACCACCCACCATACTAATCATTATATAGGTGGTAAGAGCTCTTCTTAATAAGGAAAACATTTTGCATGCATTAGCAGCTGCAAATTCAAGGCTGAGTTAGGGTAAGTCAAGATTTTATTTTGGAGAGAGAGGCCTATTTCTGAATGCAGTTACACGCACACTAACACACGCAGTGACAAAACGTTTGTGCTAGATGCTGAAGAGTTTGGCATGTAGCTCAACCCTGTTCTTTGTCCAGGCTAATTTCCTCTTTCAGTCTAGTTTGAAACCAAGTCAAATTCTGCAGCGAAGTAGGCTAGTGCAACAGGCTGGCAGAAGGGATTTCTTTTCTTTCTCTGTGCTGTCTGACTATGTATAGAAGGAAAGTGTGCACATGGCTGAGCTCTGAAGAGCTGTACTCCTAACAACAGGCTTGAGGTTTATGGCTTCTCCTCTTCTTGAAGTTTGAGGTGCATCTTTATCAGCAGTTATTTAAGTAGAGGTGGTACAAGTGTGTTAGACTTCACCCTAATCAAATGGTGAGTCTGGGAGGTGCTGTATGGTACAACACAGTAATACTTCTTTCACCTGAAGCTAAAGGACATGGCAAAAAAAGCATGGTGCTGTTGGAATCACCAGCACGGTGAGTCTTCAGTCCTGACATAACAAGGTCACAATGTGAATAGGACAATCTTGTAAAGCAAAATGCCTTCTTTGAGAATGCGCTTCAGCTGTTTTCCACACCAGTGGTGGTATGTTAAGAGGAAGAATTAATAAAAATGCAGAGCTTCTTGGGGTGAGCAGGAAAAGAGTGAGAGCCATTATTCTTGTTTTTCAGGGGAATTAAAAGATCGGTTGCTGTTGTGCAAGGTGGAAGCCAATTCAATGTGTAAGCCTGCAGGTGTTTAGCAAACGGGTGCTCCCATGTGGCATCCAGCTGAATGTGCGAGAGAAGTGAATGTGAGAGAGGAACAGAATGTGAGAGAGGTTGTGAGGACCCGGCTTCTCAGCCTCTGAAACTGACTGAAACCCATTCCCTTTGTTCACGATTGCACTTGCAGCCTGGCTTTCTCACATGCACACAGTTTATCTTTGTGAAGGTTTAAATCAGACTAACTCTTGTTTGGCATAAAGATGCTTTGTGCTTACTGACAAAGTGTGATCTCTGTGTCTGTTTTCCAGGAGTTGGTGATTTCAGCATCTGGGAATTCTCTGGGAATCCCGTGTATTTCTGCTGTTACGATTATTTTGCTGCGAATGATCCCACTGCAATTCACATAGTGCTTTTTAGCCTGGAGGAGCCTTACGAAATCCAGTTAAACCAAGTGACCTTTTGGCTCAGTTTCCTGAAATCATTAGTCCCAGTTGAGGAGCCTATAGGTATGGTCTTCTGCCTGTTAATGAAATATTAGGGGTGTACAGGATAAAGATTCATGTGTTCCTCTGCAACTTCGTACGTCCTACATGTTGAGTGCTGTAATGTGTCTTCATACCCATGTATTCAAACAAACTTTACACAAAGCATCATAGAGAAATCTTATCAGTGGAACAAGCCTCAAGAGGTGTACACACCACTTAGTCCAACTAAAAAGGGTCATAAGGTACAATGCAGCCTCTTGTGGCACTGGGATTTACATCTGTAAATCACAGGTGAAGTTTAATGTCAGATAAGCCATAAGCTGTATGGAAAATTGTTTCAGAGAGTTGGATGCATGTACAACCAGTTTTATACACATTGCTTAAATTCTGCTTACATCTAAGCCCAGTGTTTCCAGCATGAGTTAGTCTTGTCAGTGAGAACAGGACAGAAAGATGTTGTGCTGTTAGCTCTCAGGACATGCTGCTTTAATATGTTTAACCAGAGTTGTGTTTGGGCTTTACGTGCACCTTTGGTACATCGGGCTGTACACAAACCGGCATTCCTAGTAAATTTCACCTTGTATATTTGCAGACTTGGCTCAGGTTTTGAGTTTACTTGTTTTATAAAAAGTCTTCTAGCAAACCAGAAGTTACTTGGCAGGCAAGCAAATTAATATTTTTTTTAAATTTTTTTTTTCTGTAAAAGGTCTGTAGGTGTAGGTATACACACGCCATGTAACTTGCTAAGAGTTTGTGTCTGAGCATTGGTCTGCAGACTGTGATACTTTCATAGACAAATGAAGCTTTCATATGTCTTGGTTCTGCAAATCAAAATGTTATTCCAGCTGGTAGATGTAACTCAGTGCTCATGGACATTTATGATGCTGCTAGGGACTCACCAGACAAGCTTATTAAATACTTAGATATTGCAGAGTTAAATTAAATTAAATGCTTACATATTGCAAAATTCCTTTTGCTTTGTGCTCAACTCTGTATGTGTTATCTCAGCCAGATAATGGTAACAATGAACCAAGTCAGACCCTCAGTTTTCAGTTCAGGCATCTGCATGTCTTTCATTTTCCGTTGTAGGTCGAATCGCAAGGTTAACAATATGAGTGGGTGGGTCTCACTGACGTGACATTACTTCTGGAAGTAAAAGCTCAGAAATCTGCAGAAAAGTATTAGCTGAAAATACAGTCAGTTTGTAGTTGCTGAAAGCTTTTCACGGCTCATCAGTCTAGCAAGGAAACTTAGTTCTTGGTTTGACCAACTTAGGATCTGAGTTAGTTGTTTCTTGTTGCTGATTTAATTATGGGCATTATTCAGATACTTTGCTTAAACCCCTGTTTACATTGGTCAGCTCAGCTTGGGTACCTGTGCATGCCTGTTTCCTTCAGCTGCCCCCACCGAAAAATAATTTACCATTGCAAAATGCTTGCCTTGATGTACTCCACAGAGCTTTGAGAGAATGTGGCTTTCTGTGAACGAAACAAAATTCCATAGCTCTTACCTGATGAAAACTGAGCGGTTTTGTCAGACTAAGCCAGCAGGTTTGAGTGTACTGTCTCTTCTTTTAAAACAGTCTCATGATGTCTCTCCTTTTCTGAAAGATCAGTTTGACAAAAGATTGAAAACTCTGTGTTCTTTACTGTCACCTCATTCATGCCATTTGTGTCTTTCTTTCTCATTCTTTTTCATGGTTTCTGCCAGGCTTTCCTACTTAACTCTCACCTAAGTGAGAGGTCATTGTTTGTGTAAGTACTGCAAAATAGCATTCATAACGATGTATGAATGTTGTAGATATTTTGTGTTCCACTTACAACCCTCTGCTCTGTACCTGTAGCATTAGGGACCATCCAAAGATTATGAGAAATCCTTTTGAGAAGCTGTTACTTGTGCTGTTTTTCCACACACTGTCATAGTCTGTAGTTAATAGATACGTCGTTAGCATTATTGATCGGTATTTTTGTTAAAACAATGAAGTCGTGTAATACCAGTGTAGCCAACGCTATTCAAAGAGCCTAGCTGCCCTAGCTGGACATTATATAGGTAATCCAGTAGGCAGACTGACAGCCAGAGCACCAGTTGGTAAATCCACTGCAGCAGTGATGGGCCCTGCAGTGACGCGCTGCGCTTGTCCCTCTTCCAGCGTTTGGCGGGAAGCTGAAATGCCCCCTGCATGTCGTGTTGGTCGCCACACATGCTGACATCGTGAATCTTCCTCGGCCCATCGCGGGGGAGTTTTGGTATGACAAAGACATGTCGCTGCTGAAAGAAATCAGGAACAGGTAAGTGGGGAGTGGATTTATATGTAGTGTTCGAGTATGCCAGCTGGAAAGGAAAAAAACACTAAAATGTGCAGGAATATTAAAAAGATTTGTACCTGGAGTACGACTTTGTAATCTTTTGAGTATGCTCAGGAAGCTCAGGTTGTGCACAAATAGAAATATTTACCAGTGTTACAGGGAGGAAGCTGCTGTGAGCCACATAGTGCAAAAACAAGTTGAGGCTCAGGAAGTCATACCTTGTAAGCATTGGGATTCATCCAAAGGCCGGTGTCAGCCATCCACTAACACCTTGTCTGACACCTTGTTGCTCAGGTTTTGCACTGGTCTCAGAACAATAGGCAGTTCTCAGCTACAGCCTCGGGGTGTAGGAGAGAAAGCCTTACCAGAGAGACACCCTTTGCTCTCAGAAAACCTAAATCCTGCCTGGAGGTACTCCATACACAGCTTATGAAGAGCTGGATGTTGTGGAGTAGCACAGGTGACAAGGTTGGCCAAGAGATACCTTGAAGTTAGGGAGACTTCTAGCCTTCTTCAGCAAATGTTTGGAGAGCGTGCTACTTGTAGATGAATATGTGAAGGATTTTACAGATATAACTGCCATATAAAGTAAAAGTAATTTGTATTTGCAGTGAGCATCTAAGTGGGTAACACGTGGTACAAGGAACCATCTGTACCTGTGAATGTAGTGTGTCTGGACTTTACAAGGAACTGATGTAGGAATTCCAGCACCATAGTGTCAGGGCAATATCTTATTTGATGTAAACCAACTGAAAATACCTGTGTGGAATCTTTGGCTTAGAATCCTTTTAAATGCAAATCAGTCCAGAGCTAGAAAAAAACCCAAGCATGCGGCTGAGAAGTCAGAGGGAAGTGAGAAAGAGAGCTGGTGTTAATAGCAGTGAAAACTGAACTATTTAAAGCAAGGAGAAAGGAAAAAAAAACAAATAGGAAGACCTTAAAAACAATACTAAAGAAGGGACAGACAGCAGGGATTACAATGTTTGATTTTCTAATTACAAGCCCTGTGATACAGTTGTAATTTTCTTATGCAACTTCAGCCAGCTGGATTAAGAAATAAAACTGGATTTCGGACTAAGTAAAAAACTGCTCACTTGGCTTTTCTCTTTTAGATTTGGAAATGATCTGCAAATTTCAGAGAAGTTATTTGTCTTGGATGCTGGAGCATCTGGGTCTAAAGATATGAAACTTATCCGAAATCACTTGCAAGAAATAAGAAGCCAAATCATTTCTGTAAGTAATACCTAATGGTCTGTGTTGGGCCAGCCAAAATGTGAAAACCTTTTGTAATGATTACTGTAAATTTAGTCCTTGCATTACGCAACTTAAAAAAGCAAGTGCTGTTTCAATTCTTCGGAAGCACACATGACAGACCTGGTGATAAACAAATGCCTGACATCAAAGATTTAGTCAGCATTTTCAAAATCAGAAGTTCTTTGTACAGGTCACCAGAATTCTCTCTCTTAAAAGGAAATTATTTGAGAATGTTGGTTCGAAATTTTAGGTTTGCATTTTGAATGGACAGTTATTCCAATGTTGACCCTTCTTTTTTTGTTTGGTTGGTTTTATCAGTGTAAAATTACAGAGAAACAGAATACATTTCAGGCAAATACAGTACTCATTTAAAAAAACCAAACCCAAATCACAGCACTAGAGTCAAAACAGTTTCCTTAACTTCTAGGATTATAATTCGTAATATAGATGCGTGAACTGAATATTCTGAACTGTTTAAGCACACTTTTTTACAGAAAAATACGTGATTGGAGTTGTATGTATATACATAAGCGTATATGTACATGAGACTAAAGGAAAAATGCCATAGTTTAAAGTCATCACCATGAGCCCACAGAGACTTCCATGCTGGAGTCACCAAGTCAAATAGTTTTGTAGCCTGTACTAAATGAATTTCAGTTTCTTCATTGCAAAGGCTCTCTTACTTGTGTGACACACCAACAGGAGATTCTGCAGCTGCTTCTGATAGGCGTTGGGTTTTTTCCTAAAAAACTAAAAGCGAAGGTATTACATTATGAGTTCATTCTGAAGGCCAAAGAAAATGTTTTTATCCAGCATTCAGCCTGTTTCACATTTCTAGTGGTCTCTTGATTACTAAGCTTTTCTTCTGTGATGAAACATTATCATCGCTGTGGTCAGTAGCTGGAAATCTGGAGTTCTTTGCTGCATAAGAAGCATGTGCTGTGGCTTGAGAGTGTAAGATGAAGGCATCAGTGGTGTGCAAGACAATAGATAAAGTACCATCTTTACTTATTATCTGGTACTCTGCTGTCTCAGCAGTTGAAGTAACTTTGTCCTTTACACATACCAATGAGTACAGATTTTAGTTAAGTATTGACAATTTCTGAAATAGAGATTAAATTCCAGGCACATGAAGGCAATTGATACATCCTGAAGTACCTGTTTTGGGTGGTCGTCACATCTGACCAAGGCAGGACTAAAAAGCCTGTTTGTTCCTGTCCTGGTTTCAGTCAGGATAGTTAACTTCATTAGTAGCAGCTGATGGAATGCTGTGTTTGGGAGTTAAAATGAAAGCAGTGCTGATAACACCCTGATGTTCTTAGTTGCAGTCAGACAGTCAAGGACTTTCTCAGCTTCTTCGTATTTCTCTATTCATGAGAAAGGAGGGGCGAAGCCAGGACAGGTGACCCAGATGGGCCAAACAGTGTATTCCATGCTAATTACGTCCTGCCCAGGATAACGGGGGGCTGAGGGGAGGGAGAAGAGGGGCGGTGGCGGGACGCATGCTTCTTGGGGGGACGGTCGGGTTCTGGGACAGCTCTGGGCGGTACGACTTGAGTTGTGTGGTTCGGGGAGAAACTGCATTGGGGATCAAGAGTTTCATACTCTTTTGCTCTAAAGTCCTGTTAGCATTGTTATATTTTATCTTTCTGTTCTCTTAGTAAACTATCCTTATCCCAACCCACGGGCCTCTTAGTTTCTTGGTTTTGGAGTTATTTGCCCCTTCCTTTTCCCTTCCCTTGTTCCCCCCTTTTTCCCTCTTCCCCTGCTCTTTTACTTTAAGGAGCAGGCAGCTGCGTGGATCTCAGCCCACAGCTGGGGTGAAACCACGACAGTTCCACACATCAGGATTCCCTTTGTAATCATGTTGATTTTTGGAAAATTTGCTTATTTTGACCCAAAAAAAAGTTGTTTTGGGAGTTTGTTAAGAAAATAAGGTCTTAGGACAAGTAAATGCCAGACAGAGGACTAAGGGCCCATCACAAGGAGAACTCTTTAGTCTTGAATATACATCATAAACGTATTAAACCTTGTAACCACCATTAAAAGAAAGCAAAACAAAATGATAGTACTGCTGTTCTCAGCAGAGAACTACAAATGGATGTTTTCTCTGCTTTTGTAAGGCTTGCCCACCTATGACTCATCTGTGTGAAAAAATCATCTCCACGCTGCCTTCATGGAGAAAAATGAATGGACCCAACCAGCTGATGTCCTTGCAGCAGTTTGTATACGATGTACAGGAGCAACTCAATCCCCTAGCAAGTGAAGATGACCTACGGCACATTGCACAGCAGTTGCATAGCATAGGAGAGGTAAGTGTTTTTATCTAAATTGCATATCTTTATTAGCAAGGTACTCCCCTGGTAGAATATTGCTTCATGGGATTTAAGCAAGTGTCTCTAGTCTGGGTTTTAGGGTGTTTTTCTCCTCCCCCTTAAGATACCGTAAGAAGTAGAGACTGATTAATAATGATTTTTTGTTGTTTTTATTATTGTCATAGAATCACAGAATCGCTAGGTCGGAAAAGACCTTTAAGATCATCAAGTCCAACTGTTCCTGTCCTATGCTAAACCATATCCATAAGTACCTCATCTACCCTTTTTTAAAACACATCCAGGGAAGGTGACTTAGTCCCCTCTCTGGGCAGCCTGTTCCAGGCCCTGACAACTCTTTCAGGGAAGAACTTTGCCCTCCCATCTGATCTGACCCTGCCCTGGCACAGCTTGAGGCCATCTCCCCTTGTCCCATCTCCTGTCCTCTGGCTGAAGAGACCATCACCCACCTCTCTGCACCCTCCTGTCAGTTCAGTGTAGGCAGTGATAAGGTCTCCCCTCAGCCTCCTCTTCTCCAGGCTAAACATGCCCAGCTCCCTCAGCTGCTTCTCATATGATTTGCCCTCCAGCCTCTTCACCAGCCTGGCTGCCCTTCTCTGGACTCGCTCAAGGATCTCAATGTCCTTCTTATGGTGAGGAGCCCAGAACTGGACACAGTACTCAAGGTGTGGTCTCACCAATGCCGAGTACAGGGGCACAATCACCTCCATAGACCTACTGGCCACAATATTTTTGATACAAGCCAGGATGCCATTGGTTTTCCTGGCTGCCTGGGCACACTGCTGGCTCCTGGTCCTTCTCTGCCTGACAGCTCTCCAGCCAGTCTCCCCCAGCCTGTAGCACTGCATGGGGTTGTTATGTCCCATGTACAGCACTCTACACTTGGCCTTGTTAAACTTCATCCCATTGCTCTCAGCCCATCGGTCCAGTCTGTTCAGATCCCTCTGAACAGCCTCCCTACCTGCAGGCAGATCAACACTTTCTCCCAGTTTAGTGTCATCTGCAAACTTACTGAGGGAGCTTTCAATCCCTTCATCCAGGTCACTGATAAAGATGTTGAACAAAACTGGACCCAAGATGAGCCCTGGGAGACACCACTCATGACTGGCCTCCAGATGGATTTAGTGCCATTCACCACCACCCTTTGGGCCCAGCCAGCCAGTTTTTAACCCAGCAGAGGGTCCACCTGTCCAGGCCAGTGGCAGCCAGTTTCTCAATCAGAATGCTGTGAGACATAGCGTCAAAGGCTTTACTGAAGTCCAGGTAGACCACATCCACAGCCTTCCCCTCATCCATTAAGCAGGTCACCTTGTCATAGAAGGTGATCAGGTTAGTTTGACAGGATCTACCTTTTGTAAACCCATGTTGACTAGGCCTGATCCCCTGGCCATCACACACGTGCTGCATGATAGCTCCCAAGATGACCCTCTCCATGATCTTCCCCAGGACTGAGGTCAGACTGACAGGCCTGTAGTTCCCCAGATCCTCCTTCTGACCCTTCTTATACACATACGGGTGTACCATCTGCCAGCCTCCAGTCTAGTGGAACTTCCCCAGTCTGCCAGGAGTGCTGATAGACCATGGAAAGGGGCTTGGCAAGCACATCTGACAGCTCTCTCAGCACCCTTGGGTAGATCCCATCTGGCCCCAATGATTTGTAGGTATCTAATTGGCCAAGTGGGTCGCTAATCATTTCCTCCTGAACCATGGGAACTTTGTTATTCTTCCCCTCCCTGTCAGCCAGTTCCTGAGGATGAGTACTCAGGGAATATCCATCTTTACTGTTAAAGACTGAGGTAAAGAAGGAATTGAGTACCTCAGTCTTGTCCTCATCCCTTGTCACTAATGTTCCCCCTGCATCCAGTAAGGGTTGGAGATTCTCCTTGACCCTCCTTTTACTGCTAATATACCTATAGAAGGACTTTTTATTATCTTTTACAGAACTGGCCAGTCTGAGTTCCAGTTGAGCTTTAGCCCTTCAGACCTTCTCCCTACCTCATCTCACTACATTCCTATAGTCATCCCAAGACACCTGTCCCTTCTTCCAAAGCTCATATTTTTCCCTCTTTCCCCGAATATCTTCCTGGATCTCTCTACTCAGCCAAGCTGACTCCCTTCCTTGCTGACTCCTCTTCCAACATACTGGGACAGCCTGTTCTTGTGCCACCAAGACTGCCTTCTTGAGGAGCAACCAACCCTCTTGGGTTCCTTTGCCCTCAAGGGCTGCCTCCCATGGAATCTTATCAAGCAGCTTTCTGAACAGTTCAAAGTCAGCCCTAAGGAAGTCTAAGGTGGTTGTTCTGCTGTCTCCCTTCCTTACTTCTCCTAGTACTAAGAATTCTGTCAGCTCATGATCACTATGCCCCAGGTGTCCTCCAACCTTCACATCCCCCACTGGGCCTTCTCTGTTTACAAACAAGTCCAGCAGGGCACCTTCCCTGGTTGGTTCACTCACCAGCTGGGTCAGGAAGTTGTCTTCCAAACACTCCAGGAACCTGCTAGACTGCTTCCTCCCTGCTGTATTGTACTTCCAGGAGACATCCGGTAAGTTGAAGTCCCCAATAAGGACAAGGGCTAGTGATCACAAGACTTCTCCCAGTTGTTTAAAATACAATTCATCAGCTTTATCATCCTGGCCAGGTGATCTCTAGTAGACTCCAATCACTATATCTCCCTGATTTCATGCTCCTCTGATTTTTACCCAGAGACACTCAACCCTGTCTTCACCATACTCCAGCTCCAGGCTGTCAAAGCATTCTCTGACACCACCTCCTTTCCTACCCAGCCTGTCACGCCTGTATAGTTTATAACCAGCCATTGCAGCACTCCAGTCATGTGAATTGTCCCACCACGTTTCTGTGATGGCAATCACATCATAGTCTCCTTGACTTACAAGGACTTCTAATTCCTCCTGTTTGTTGCCCATGCTGTGTGCATTGGTGTAGATGCACTTCAGCTGGTCTATTGATCTTGTTACACTCCTAAGGGGAGCCTTGCTTCCCAAGTGACAGCTGGTTAAGTTACCTAGCCCATCAGTAATAATTACATCTCTACTCTGAATTAACGCACTATCCCCCTGGTTTACTAGGGTGGCTGACCAGAGGTCATTGCCAGCACACCATCCCTCAGTAACTGGACCACCACTCCCAGGCTTTTCTCCATCTAGCCTGGCCACCCTGTCCCCCTCCCCTTCTCATCTAACTTAAAGCTCTATTAATGAGCCCTGCCAGCTTCTTGTCTCATGGCTCCTGTTTCATTCAATGTTATTTCTTTGAGAAGAATTGCAATTAACTGCTGTAGTTACATAAAATACCCAGAAAGAGTATGTTATCATCTTAAATGAGATAGTGGAAATCAAGAACATGACCTGCTCTTTGTTCTGAATACTTGGGAGAAGTTAAAATGTGCTGTTTGATTTTCTCCTGTCAGCAGTGTAAATTAAACAACTGAGTAAGTTAGCAAGGAGAGAGCGTTGGGTTGTCATCTCATACTTCACAAGATGCAAATAGTAACTTTATTATTTATGAACAGATTAATATCATGCAGAGTGAAACGGTCCAAGATGTTGTGCTTCTGGATCCTCGCTGGCTCTGTTCAAATGTCCTTGGAAAAATCCTGTCAGTGGAGAACCCCAAAGCCCTCCATCACTATAGAGGTCGGTACACTATTGAGGACATCCAGCGTCTGGTGACAGATAGTGATGTGGAAGAGCTGATACAGATTTTGGATGCCATGGATATTTGTGCAAGGGACCTTAGCAGTGGAGCAATGGTGGATATTCCTGCTCTCATAAAGACTGACAATCTCCACAGGTCTTGGACAGATGAGGAGGATGAGGTGCTGATTTATGGTGGTGTTAGAATTGTTCCTGTGGAACATCTTACCCCATTTCCTTGTGGAATTTTTCATAAAGTTCAGGTGAATCTCTGCAGGTGGGTTCATCAGCAAAGCACAGAGGGAGATGCTGATATACGTCTGTGGGTAAATGGATCAAAGATTATGAATCGTGGAGCTGAGCTATTAGTGCTGCTGGTCAACCATGGTCAGGGTATAGAGGTTCAAGTTAGAGGACTGGAAACAGAGAAGATCAAGTGCTGTTTACTTCTGGATTCTGTCTGCAGCACCATTGATAACTTAATGGCCACAACCCTACCCGGCCTTCTGACGGGGAAATACTACCTTAGTCCTCAGCAGCTGAGAGAACATCATGAACCAGTAATGGTCTACCAGCCTAGAGACTTTTTCCGTGCACAGAGTCAAAAGGAGACATCACTAACTAACACTATGGGGGGATATAAAGAGAGCTTTAGCAGTATACTGTGTTTTGGGTGTCTCGATGTCTACTCTCAGGGAAGCCTAGGAATGGATATTCATGTGTCTGATCTGAATCTGCTTACCAGGAGAAAACTAAGTCGACTCTTGGATCCACCTGATCCTATGGGCAAAGATTGGTGCCTTCTGGCCATGAACCTGGGCCTCCCTGATCTCGTTGCAAAGTACAATACAAATAACGGAACACAAAATGACTTTCTCTCAAGCCCAGTCCATGCCCTTCTGCAGGAGTGGAGTAACGCTCCTGAGAGCACTGTAGGTATCCTAATGTCTAAGCTGAGGGAATTAGGTCGCAGAGATGCAGCAGACTTTTTACTGAAGGCATCGTCTGTGTTTAAAATAAATTTAGATGCTAATGGTCAAGAGGCTTACGCTTCCAGCTGCAACAGTGGCACATCTTATAACTCGATTAGCTCTGTAGTGTCACGGTAAGTGCAGGTATTTTGCTCTTCTCAAACTGCAGGAAGGATAAACAATGCAGTGCAAGAGTTTCTGTGCATTTTAATTTATGAGGTTTTACATCAAAGGATCTTTATCCTTCTCCAGCACCACCTTTTTGTGCATAAACTTTCTACTTCTAACTGTGAATTGTTGCTTTTTATCTATAAAAAAGGCTGGTGTACTTCTGATGTTTTAAAATTATTCCTGATACATAACATGCTGCTTAATACTGCCATTTGAACTGGAAAAGTTTTGATCTTTTGGATTACATACTGCAACTGTTTTATAAAGTATTTCGATTCTCCCCAGAAAAGGCAGGGGGGAGAGGAATAGCACATACTATCAGAAATGTGTATTTCTTACACCATTCTTTTTTTTTTCCTTCTTTTCATCATGTCTTCTGCTTAACATTTTTTAATATTTGTAAGGAGAGAAACCCACCATTTGTGGTCAATCTGACTGAATTTAAAACCACGTTGTTTATAGCTGAAAAAGCGAGTGCCTTTTGCAGAAGGGAGGGTGCAGTTGATTTGAATGACCCTGCTGGAGTTACAAGAACATGCTACCTCTGTTTCACTTAAATTGTCTGCATGCTTATCATTGCAAGTGGTGCTTGCCTTTTTTAATTTTTCTTGCACTTCTAAGACATCGGTGATAACTCACGCAGAGCATTCTTGTGCCAGTACTAATGGGTATAGACGTGTGATACCTAATCAATTACAGTCAAATCATAATGTGAAAATCTCTTAAACTTGCCAATTATCACGCTTCATTATTTCCATGCACCTCAGGTAAAAGTTCATATCATTATAGAGTTCAAAAAAACAGAAGTGTTGGATACTGCAGAATAATATTGTATAGCTGTTAGTTGTAAGTTTTCTACTATTAGATCCTGCATTACTTACTTCCTGTACTTGAAAACTTTGATGGGGATAAAAACAAAAAAGGAAGCAAGGTTTCTTGCAGTGATAACTTTTAAAATGACGTGAGGGAATAGGTCCCATTCTCTGTTTCAAAAAGCATGTAATTTCAATGGTGCGATGTGTGTTTGTTTATATATATTGTATGTACATATATTAATACTATTTTTTCCTTAATCTTACAATGTAGTAAAATTTTAAAGGATTTTTCTACAAATAAACTGTTGCTTGTTGCATCCTTGTTGTCCGTATTCTGTAGCTGAATGGGAACAAAGCCGCTTTTTTCATTACCCTCGTGAGGCAGTGCCTGGCTTCTGAAGTCCTGAGCACCTCCCGTTTCACGCCAGGGGAACCTCTTGGTACACAAGAGGAATGTCTAGTTGTGTGTTTACTGCAGGAGTGGTACCTCCGCAGCAGAGGGATTTGCATTCATTTTGACAACTGGCAAGCCAAGGCAGCCTGCAACAGAGCTTTTCCTTTGTGTTTTCCTGCAAAGGAAAACTAAACAGCAGATGTGAGTCTGTCATTGGGAATCCTCCAGACTCTGCTGTGTTGCAAGGTGGGGGAATGCTGCGTTACAGCCTGTGCTGTGGTCTTTTACACTCTTGGACAGTAAGGATCTCCTCTTCACACGAGGGACTGTGCTGCTCCTGCTGCTGCTCTGAACTCTGGGCATCTCTCACCGAGAGCTGCACAGTCTCTGTATGGCGCTACGTGCGGGTGGCTCTGCACAGTACCTGTGTGTGCTGCCAAGGAATTAAAGGGACTTTTCTTAAAAAGGTAATTGCCATTTCCCACTGCCTTTCTTTGCATAATTTACCCTTGCATTATTAAACCCTTCCCCAGGCATCGCTGGGCTCCTTTATTAATTTTATTTAAAGTCTAATGCTGGGTGAGCAGTACGGTTTAGAGCAGTCCCACCCTGAGGAATCTCTGCCCTGATACTCTGCCTCTGACAAGGCGGGTTCAGGATCTCCCACCACTGCTTAGAGTTGCGGGGTGAAGAGCCCAGCTCTCTGCAAGCCCACACTTGGCTGTGTCGCTCCATGGCCAGCAGCAGGCCACACCTTCCTTCAGCTGTGGGCACAGAACCACAGAATTGTAACGGTTGGAAGGGACCTCAAAAGATCATCGAGTCCAACCCTCGACACACTCACTGCTTCTGCCTGTGGAGCAGCGAGGAGGAGGGGTGAGGGGGAGAGGGGGGGGGGGCCTTTCTCACCTCACAAGACTTTCAGGGTTTCCAGCTGGCTTCTTGAGGCCTGTTCCTCAGGCATCAAATTTGGAGTTGCCCTCACTGAGTCTAAGTGCCTGCAGGGGGTTGGGACTTTGTGACACAGGTCCTGTGAGAGCAGAGACTGTGCTAGATGCTTTCCCGTTGCAGGGCTGTCAGTGGTGTGTGTTAGGTTGTGATTTAATTCACCACTGTACTGCCTGTAGTGGAGCAGCAAGATTTCAAGCTATGAGGAAGGCAGCTCCTCCCCAGATGCTTTATGCATGTTCAAGATGCTTGGTCAGCCTCCAGACATCATCTTGTTCTTCAGTTCTTGCTATTTTCCTCCTAACAGCGTGTTCCTGACAATTCTCTGCTTCCATTTACTTTAAAATGCAGCCCTGGGAGTACAAGTTGCTTTGCAGATGCTGTGATGGATTGTTGAATGGCAGTAACGGCCCACTGCATCATTTACAGTTTTCATTGTAATAGGTTCAGGAAAGTGAATCACAGTCATAGGATAGCTTTGGATTGCTTTCTTACAAATCATGTGCCACTGACATTAAAAAAAAAAAAAAGATTGTCTTAAATGACAATACTGACCAAAAAAAAAATGTTGGCAAAAATTATGCAAGTGGGCATCCCTTCAGCTGCTTTACTGCTTTTACTGGTTTCCCGTTCCGTTTTCTTGCAGGCACCTAGAAGCAAAGCTCCCTTCCACAGTTCTTAGAGCTGTGTTTAAAATGTACCGACCCTGCCTGGCTCATTCCAGAAATGGGGGAAATGCAAGTCTTGCAAAATCAAACACGTACATGTAAACTAAGTATAATTTGTGCAAGGAGCATGCTGAGCTCGTCTCCTGACAGTGAGATGAGCAGAGCTGGATACTGACCATTAGGAGGCTCTCTGCTCTCTCTCCTGCACTTGTAGCTTCAGAGCTGCTGAAGCAGAATTTTGAGGGCAAAGCAGATTAGTCCCAAAGTGTGTTTTGTCCTCAAAACACAAGACAAACTCTCAAGCTGGCAGCACAGCTGTTCAGGGCCCAGATGCATCGTAGATGATCTTGCCGTTTAGGAATGTGTGTTACTGACATGGGGACTCAAGCTCTGAAGAAGTTTCCTGAAGAAGACTGTGAGGAAGCAAGCATTGTAGTGCAAGCCATTTTTCCAAGCAGACTCTTCTCCCCGGTGTGCGGCAGCATAGGGTAGGAAAGTGCCCCATGCTGCTGTTCGTGTCAGGGGTGGTCCCACACCCTCTGGGAGTTTTGCTGCTGACCGAATTTGGAAAGCCACAGGAGAACAGGAGAAAGCCACATGCAAATGACTTAGAGGGTGGGAGGAGAAGGGCATCAGGAGGTGACCTTGGGCGGGGGTGGATATATGATTCTTCTTGCCTTAAGAGGATGTAAACCGGAGACAGCCACAGGTTTTAGGATCCTTGGTGATTCAAGCGATTGGGAAAGAGTTATGAAACTACAGAGGTTTAGCAACTCCCAAGTGCCAGAGATTGACAGAGCCAGGAGGCTTAGAAAGGAAACAGCAGAGTTTGCTAAATGGTCAGGTCTCCAGAGAGCGGCAGTGGGGCTGTTACAGCTGGCTGTGCTGGGGCCAGTTCCAGGTCCTAAACCTATGCTGGCCGCAATCCCCTCCCCAAGAAGAGGTTCCCTGACAGTTCATTGCAACGATTGCATTCCAAAGATGCTGCTGTGTTGCAGCATCATTGTTTAAAACAGGTGCCTCGATTTAAATCACTGTTTTAGCTTTGCTGGTGAAATGCAGGAGTAATACTCCAAAGTGAAAGGAAGTGTGCTGTTGGCTGAAACCTCTCTTTGGGACAGAGGAGATGGAGCAGTGCAGTGGTATCAGTATCTTACTTGAAGGTGGCCTGAAAGCATGACATAGAATATTGACTTTTATTTCTATCTGACTCTTTGTTCATTAAAACTCAGTCTAGCAGGTCACAAAAAACATTAAACAGGACCACAGATATACTGGTGTGTCTTCAGTCTTTGTCTGACTTGAAAAGAAAGAAAGTGGGATAGAAAGGAGGAAGAAAACAAGTTTTTAACAATGCCTGAGGTACATAGTTTCCAAAAGTGTTACAGCTAAGCCACTCTGACTTTGCAGATGTCAGGCTGTAGGTAGAAGAGGACCACTGGTATTCTTCTGTGTGGCTGCACTGCTTATCCTAACAACCTTCACAGGAACAGTGGGGCCAGCAGCGAATGCTGCCTTAAAGCCAGGTGAGGATCTTGGTGGACCTGGTTCAGGTTTGTGTTACCCAAACTGGCACAGTGTTTGTACCAGCCAGACTTCCCTGGGTGAGGTCCAAATCAAAAACATGCGTATTTAAACATCAGTATTCAGAGTGCAACCACATTGCTGAGTCAGGTGGAAGTACCTTTAAAAATCCCAGCCCTGCCACTGAGATGGGGCAAACCTGGACCATCCTGCCCAAGCTCTGGGTCCAGCTGTCACAGAGGCTGGGGCACCTACTCCATGCATACTTCCATCTCCTAGACAGAGAGGAGGACCAGGAAGAACCCTCCCCAGGATGATGAGGGGTCTTGAACAGGAGCAAGGGCTGAGGAATGCTGCATCTTTCCCCCATAGGTTTGCTGGCAGAAATGTTAAGGACAGCCTGTGTCCATGCTTCCTCCTCCTGCTGCAACACTGAAGGAACTGCTGCAACAGTTTGGGCCTTTCTAGTGGGTGCATTTGCACATTTCTAGTGAGTCCATGTCCAGGCTTAGGAATATGCACACTCTCATACCTGCAACAGATCCAAGGAGTGCAGCTTCCCTGCAGACTCAAGCGCTGTCACACCTGACTGTGACTGACCTCAAGAAGCTTGGGGCCATAGGTGTTGGAAGTATAGCCAGCATGCTCCTGCTGTACCTCAGCAGTTAAGGCTGGGCTAAGGGAGGGGCTTCTGGGGTTACCCAGCACAGGGGCGGAGTTTGCATGCCTGAGTCAGGGCTGGGTGAGACACCAGCATGTGGCTGTGCACAGGGAGGGGAGAATGAAGTGAGGATTTTTCAGAATTGCTCTGGGAGAAGCATGGGAGAGAAGGGAGGACTCTTGTGTTAGGGGGGGTAGACTGCTGATGCAGTTAAAAGACCACATGTGTGTGACTCAGGGACACTGTGTCCCTCACTTTTTGAGCTGATCATGGCATTGCCAAATCTGCTGTTTGAGCCTGGCCACAAAGAAGTACACTGTGATCACTGTAGACTGTTTACCCCTAGAGATGCTTCAGTCTCACTTGCACACCCCCTACACAGGACTGTTTACAAGCCAAAATCTATGTACCAGAGTCCATCAGCTTAGCAAAGAGACTGCAGAGAGAACAGTCATCAGCTGGCAACAGTGAAGTAACATCAGCAAATCCTGCTATCATTAAATTCACCTGCAAAGCACTACAACTGTGTAGTAGTGGCTTTTTTATATTATTCTATTGTTTGCAGCTGTGGGGAAAAAAAAATCCCTATTTTGCAGAGTGCCAAGTGACATCAAGCAGTTCTAAGCCAAAGCATTTATTACTGAGGGAAGCAGAGGTCACAGGTCTTGAATTTTGTGCTGAAGGAAATGTGTCAGTGCACATGAAAGCCAGTGCCAAACACAGGTGAGTTGCAGGACCAGGTTCTACTTTCCTAAACCTATATAGCGTGGATGATTTCATCATCCCTAAGGTAAATACTGGCAGAAGAAGCAGGAAAGGGATTATTTTGGAGGTGATTTCCCTGTTAAAGGCTTAAATTATTTGATTTGTTTGTACATAAGGAATTAAAGCACCATCCTCATTCTCTAGAACACTTGGGATCAAAATTTTCTGCAGATCCCTGAGGACTGTGTTGACAGCTAAAGAATGTTTCAACAATTAGCCTGAAAATCCTGGAAAGAGGTGAGTCACCATAACAACATTAGCATCATATAGGGTGGGCTACTTGTCCTGGTTCAGAAGGAGGTGCAGCTTGCAGCTATTAGATCTGGCAGTTAGGTGCCAGTAAAAGACTTCACAGGAAGCTTGAGGCCTGCAGTACGCCTGCAGTACCAGTCTGCTTACAGAGGTTCAGAAAGGAGAAACATGAATATTCACACTGGTGGATTAACACAGTTTCCATGTATCCTTCAGGAACTGAATCAAGGCTCAGAGCTTGGAAGTTCTACAAGGAGGAGATCCAGACCTTTTTGTAACAGCTAATGCTACCTGGCTGAGAAGTGCTTTGCACAACAGATGTTGCTGCCTTCTCAGGAAAATACTAGAAGACCTAATTTAAAGGATGGGTGTAAAAGATGAACACAAAGCTACAAAGTCACCTCTCCATTTGCCACTGTGGTGTTTCTGGGAGGGGTGGGGAGCATTCCTCACACCCTTCCCCTGCTCCAGCATGGGGTCCCACCCACAGGAGACAGTCCTTCACGAACTTCTCCAACATGAGTCCTTTCCCATGGGGCTTCAGCTCTTCACCAGCTGCCCCAGTGTGAGTCACTTCTATGGGGTGCAGTCATAAATCATACAATGTCTCTCAATCTCTCAAGTCCAGACTGTTCCAGCCTGGTCCTCCATGGAGTCACAGGCCTTTCTCCCCCCGCTCCCTCCACCAAACCTTCTCCTGTGTGGGTCTTTCTCTCTCTTACTCATCTCTGTGTCTCTGTCTCTCTCCACGGGCTGCAAGTGCTGGCAGGGGCTTGCTCTAACACAGGTCACAGTGTCTTCTGTCTGTCTCCCCCTGCTCCAGCATGGGGCCTCTCCCCTGGCTGCAAGTGGGGTCTCAGCCTTTTCCATGGGCTGCGGGGGACACCTGCTCCACCATGGGTTTCTCCACTGGCTGCAGGGGCATCTTCCTCTCCAGCACCTGGGGCACCTCCTCCCTCCCTTCTTCCCTGGCCTTGGTGCCTGCACAGTTTCTTACATCCTCTCACTCCCTGGTGGCAAAATGCAGCTGCTAGGATTTTTTTCTCCTAAATGTGATTCCCAGAGGCACTGTGACCATCCCTGATGGGCTTGGCCTTCGCCAGCAACAACTCCAGCCTTGAGCCTGCTGGTGTTTGCTCTCTGAGGCCTGCAGAGAGCTTCTGGCTGCTTCTTGCAGAAGCCACCCCTGCAGCCCCACTCCTCCACCAGAACCTTGCCATGCAAAACTACAACAGCCATTCATTGTCCAAGGGCCAGTGTTCATTTGTACTTAATGGAAGAGGGAGAGCATCTATCCAAGAGTAGTGGAAGGTCAAAGAGTGTTACAGGAAGAACCACCTCCCTAGCTATGACTTACAGCTATGTGGTTATCCCATTTCTTACTCTCAGGTCTAGGAAAGTTCTGTAGAATCTCCCATAGCCACCAAAGAAAGGTGCATGTGACAGGGATAAATTCTGGCTTGCTTTATGTATTCTGCTTCAGTGAGGATAGTCAGTTATTTAAATATTCCAGTCTTCCACGCTAGTGCAGTAGTTTCACAATTCTCTTGCCAGACCTGCCTTTCTGCTTTAAATTATTCACTGCAGGAAAGAGTGCTATGCCACTCATGCAAAATGCCTGTCTCCAGCACCAGGCAAGTGTGTTGTTGCACAGAGGAAGAGTACAGGTCAAAGACAATGGACATGGTGGGGGCTGACACTGGCCAGACCGTAGACTACCATGTTGGAAGGGAACTCAAGGATCATCTGGTCCAACCTTTCTCAGAAAAAGCTCTCTCTAGACAAAAGAACATCCTAGATGGGATGGCTCAACACCCTGTCCAGCCGAATCTTACAAGTGCCTAATGTTTGGGTTCCACCACTTCCCTGGGGAGATTATTCAGGTGGCTGATTATTCTCATTGTGAAACATTTTCTTCTTGTGTCCAATTGGAATCACCACAGTAGTAACTTGTACCTGTCCCCACTCATCTTCTCCATGTGACTCCTTGTAAAAGGGAGTCTCCATCTTCTTTGTAGCCACCCTTTAACTACCTGACCATGGTGATGCGGTCTCCCCTAAGCCTTCATTTCTCAAGGCTGAATTAACCCAATTCTCCCAGCCTTTCCTTATATGGCAGGCTTCCCAGTCCTTTGATCATCCTGGTAGCTCTCCTCTGAACCCTCTCCAGCCTGTCCACTTTTCTTTTTTGGTTTTGCGAGGCCAAAACTGAACACAACATTCCAGGTGTTGCCTGACAAGTGCTGGGCAGAGTGGGATAATGACTTCTTTATCTCTGCTGGCAATGCCTTTGTTGATCCTGTTAGACAATTGCAAGGTTTTGTTAAGGTTTCAGGGCCTTTCTCTACTATCAGTCAAGTCAAACCATGCTCCTGACTCCAACACAGTACAGCTGCGCAGTGCAGATGTGTTCTCTCTGGGTTTCTCTTAGCATTAGCAGGAAACACAAAATATCACATGTATTAAAGGTAATAAAGGGGATACTGCCTTATGCTTTTATTTATGGAGCGACTGATTGACCTGCATCTTTCTCATTCCACCTGTGAACTTAGGAGTGGTTATTGTAGGCACAAACGGATCTCTGAAACTCAGGGTTGACATTTGTGCTTGTATAAAAGCCCAGCGCCAGTGTGTTAAACAGTAAGGGGGATGTTCCTGTCCGGCTCAGCGTATGCTGGGTTTCACTTTTTTATTCCAAGAAGTGTAGCTGGTTTCAATACAAATGCTGGACACAGTTGTTTTCAGCAAGTGTTTATTATCTCCATCTCTGGTCCACACTGTTTCTGGGATGTGGTTTCAATGAAAAATCTGAGATTTCCTAATCAGAGAATCAAAACCTTTGGCAGAAAATTTCTACTTGTAGAAGCTATTAATAGAGACTGCTACTGACTGCTACTTTGACTGGTAAGTGAAGTAATATGCAAATTGTTCCTGTCATTAGAAGAACTGGTTTCAAAACCTGACAGAAGAACCTCCTTTACTCCACTATCAATCTGGAGCCACGACTCCTTGTTCTGCATCTGGACAGTAACTACCGCCGCAGAGTCATGACTGCTGTATTCCCCTGTGTAACAGACAGAACAGAACGGCGACTATCTTCCCTAACAGGTATTTACAGACTTGCAGGTCCATGTGTACTCGGTAGGCGTGAGGCTGGTGGTTCCTTCTTCAGGTAGTCAGACCTACAAGGACCACTTAAGCCATTGCAAACTTATTGTTAATACCCACTGGGCCCAGAGCCACATTTTGCGGCAGCTGAAGCCAAGACTTCCGTCTGTAGCTTGGAGGAACTGACCCGCAGACCTGGTCTCAGCCCTACTCAAGGGCTTGCATTCCTCTGCCTATCCTTTTATTCCAGTCATCTGCTTGCAACTCTGCATGTTCATCCAGCTGTGACGACCCTCAAAAAGTAGTGTGCTAACACCTTAATGAGGGTTTTAATAAGCTTTAAGATCAGTAGGGTCATTTCAGTTGCAATAACAAACTGGTTTTATTCTCTTTCTGCAACTTCCAGTTAAAAAAAAACCCTAACCACCAAAAACCCCACCAAAACCCACCGCAATAAAACCCACACACACCTGCCAAGTCGTTTGCCTTTTTTCAATCTAGGAAATGTAAGAGCATGTAAAGCTTGTAGTGTAAATACTTTGGGCTGTATTCTGAAATATAACTATGAAGAAATTGGTCTGGAAATGCTCGTTAGAAGCATTATCCAAGAGCACTGTCTCTTTCCTCTGCTTGGTAGAACTGCCTCCTGTCTTTGCTCAGCAGAAGAGTCTCTATGTTGGACCACTGTTGTTCTACAGAATAACCGTCAGATCTCCTCACAAATACGATTACTGTGTGTGGCTGGGGGTCACTGTCAGTGCTTGAGGGTGCTTGCCAACACTTAGAAACCCTGTCCGGAGCCAGGCTGTGGGGGTGTGCATTTCTGTCATTTAGACAAGGCCGCCATTAGCAGTGCCAACGACAGCGACTTCTTGGTGTGCTGTGTTGCCATCAGGAGGGGTGTGGTGCTGGGTTATTAAATTGAGCCTGCTATTTAGTTTTCGTCTGACACATGCTTAATTGCAAGGATGTCCTTCCTCTTGTTGGTGTTTGAATCAGGCCAGCTGTTGATGAGGGATGTTGTCCAAATTGCATTACAATAAAAATTATTTCCCGCCGGAGCTGTAGTTCTACATCAGAGCCTCTTGACATGTCCTCTCCTCACGTTTCCCAGTGGTAGCCGCGGGACGCACTATCTTGTTACCAAGGGGCAGAGACAAAGTAGCTGGTTTGGTCAAGGGACTGTCCTGCACTCCACTCCCCCTGTGAAGAGATGAGGACTGCAGGGTAGGCCACAAATGAGAGGGACATTATTCGGTGTTCTCTGGCACCTCAAGCTATTTGTATTATATGAAAAGTGGCTGGCAATGAGAGTAGGACAGGAATGTAAAAATTAAGGGTGTCTGTGAAATCAGTGGCTTCTTGACCTCACTGTGGGGTTGGAGATGTTTTATCGAAATGCAGTTCTCAGATGACAAGAACTGAAGTTAGTCTAGGGTAAAAAAAAAAAACCTGGTGTTCTTGCACAAGGAACAAATTTCACAAGGCATCTGCCTTGCTACACCACAAATAACTACTGTCTTCTCTTCTGACTTTTAGTCCATGGAAGCAACAAATTTTGGGGGCAATTTCAAGTCTGGGCTGCCAGACGTTCTCCCCCCTAACCTCTGCTACCTGAAGTCTATCTGCGATTGCCACCTCTGAGGAGTCAAGTAAATAAACATCTATGCTGCTTTCTATAGGGAGCAGAAGCAGTTTTAAATGGCAGCAGCAAGCACTGACAAATTCTCCACATTACTCCCTGTGATGCAGAGAGGGGTTTAAGAGAGGGAGACCCTGGTTCATCCACAGCCATAGTAAACAAGTGGTTACTGTGCACCTGAGAGATAAGATTAAGCACTTTCTAAAGCCAGTCAGTCCATGTTCTGGTACAGGTTCCTGGAGAGCCCTGTACATCCAGTTCTGGCAGGGCCCCTTTGCACTGCTTGCCAGAGGAAGTCCAAGTCTGCCAGCTTAGGACATGCCATGTTCAGCTTTACCTAAGCTGCCTCTGAAAAAAAAAAGCACCACAGAAGTTAGTGGGAGACAGTAAACAAAACTAAGCATGCAGGAGCTAATGCAGCAGAGAGAGAGGAGCAGGTGACCTTCTGGCACATCGCCACAGGTCAAAGCCTTAGTCCATGTATTTTGGTCGGGAGAGTGCTGGCAGCTGGCCAGCAGACCCATCCAGGGATGACGTCTCTTATTTTCAGGGTATTTGCTGTTTATGTGTGTGTGTAACTACACTCAGGGCAGCTGAGGGGAGTTAGATCCCCTGTTGCAGCAACTCCTCCGTTTCTGACATTCGCTTTTTACTTCATTCTTAATCCAAAATATTTTCATAACAGTGGAGAGACAGAGGCTTTCTCTACGTAAGACTAGATGAATTTGATGCCAGCTGGTCTGAACCTCTGCTCAGCTTAAGGCAGAAGAGACCTTAACCCAGTCCTGCCATATCTCAGGTGAGCTCTCTGCTCTTGACACTGTAAGATCTTATAGTGCGTTTACCCAAGTTACCTTAAGCTGATCTACCGCTGCCTTCTCCTGAGGGAGGAAGCCCTGTCCTTGCCACCCTTGCGCTGCAGCCTGTCGGGCCTACACTGGTACCTGCACGGTTGCGTGCGACGCCAGCCCAGCTCACTAATCCAGCAGGAAGCTATTGTGCCTCATAGGCTCTGTCTGAAGCAGGATGAGCTTGCTGCCACAGCTCAGGGCAGGAATGAGAAGTCATGGGTGAGGGGAAGGGCCAGAGGGCCTTTATTTAAGCACTAATGCTCACTCAAACCGGTGTAAGCTGCCTGGGAAACCACACCCAGAAAACAGCTTCAAAACCCACAGAGGTTCAACTTCATTGGTTTTTTTTGTTAAAAGCATTTCCACAAGCTCTGATAAATCTCTGGGCTGATGTTGGCAGCCCTTGGCAGAAACAATGCTTTGAAAAGATTGCAGTAAGCTAGAACAGTCACCTACCCCCTTCTAGAGCACCAGCAGCTATCCAAAACCAGAAACACCAGAAAGATGTTAAGAGCCTGTATGGGGTGGGGTGTTTAGCCAGGAATGCCAGTCCGGAGGAGTGATTACAGCTGCTCTGTTGTGGAGGAGAGGGCAGGACATCAAGTACACTGCTGCGGGGCTGAGCGCTCCTGATTCGCCGCAGTCCATGAAGTACTAGGAATTGCAGTCTGGGTTGATCCTGTTCAAGAACGAAGAATGATGTTCTTAGCCCTTCCCTTCTCTCCTCAAGCTCTGTTTGGGTACAGCTAATTCTGGCCTGTCTGGTGATGAAGGCAAAGCTAATCCTGAAGCACAGAAGGGGAGTTTGCTGCGCCTCTGCCTGTGCTACAGGATTCCTGTGGCATTGCTGAAGTTGCAGAGTCCATCCTTGACTCAGCCCTCTGAAGGGTGCAAGCAGATGCTAGTACTGCCCTGCCTGTGAGGGCTGGGCTGAGAGGCTCAGCACAGGGCACCTTTCTAAAATGTTTCAAACCTCAGTGCCACAGGGTCTGCACACCTTTGGGCAGCCACTGCCTTTGTTAAACTCCTTGGAGGTGTACAGGGCATGCTGCCGTCCCACAGCACTGTCACAGAGGTGCAGAGGTTGGCCATACCACCGTAGCTCAGTGGGCTGTAACAACACAAAAGCTTGAAGAGAGGGGTCAGCTGGAGGTATGGATGGAAAGGCACAGAACACGAACTAAAAATACAGTACTACTTGTGATTGAACATTTCTGAGTAAAACGTATCTGCGTGATACCTGACCCCTTTCTTCTCTTCCAATATACCTGGTGGATATCTTGAGTCTGTTGGCATTTGGGTTTCTTGTTTTCCTTTTTTCCAGAAAAGGCGGAGAAAAAAATACCCTGATTTTACAGATCCGTGGCAGCTGCTGGAAGTGCTGCTTTTTAAACCGACATAATGAGCAAACCATTAAAAATAAAGTATTGTTACAAAGCAAGGCACAGTCTTCCATTTCTTGCACACCAGATATTTACTGTTGCATTCAAGACCTGAGCCTAGATCATGTTGCCTGGGAAAGCATTAAAAAAACAAACTGGCAAATCATGCTGATCCCGCAAGTGGACTGCAAAACACTTTGCCCAGTATTTCAACAAACCCTGATGAATTTAAAGGATGTGCTGTGACCCTCCTTCTGAAGATTGGTGTTCATGTAATATGTTCATTCTTCACCCTCAAAGCAGCAGGAATTGCCGTGCTGTGGCTGACACACAGCATCAGTTGTCCACAGGTGCCATACTCCAGAACCATCCTTCCCAGGAAGGCACCACCCTGAGAGCAACAGCAGAGGACAGCTTCGTCCCCGACACTAGGTCATGTCTGACCAAGGATCAGAGTATTGCTTTTGGGTGGTGGGTTCCCCATGCATGCAGGTGGATACCAGATTCTGGAGAGCATCACAGCTAAACCTGACTGTAGATCAGGATGAGCTTTGTTATGGGTGGTCCATGTTTTCTCATTAAATTAACAGCACATACTGCCCCCCCCCCCCCCCCGCAACCCCACCTGTTGGGAAGAGGGTTTTTCCTTGTGCAACAGCATCTGCTGCAGATGTATCAATGATGCAGTCTCCTCCGGACTCTCCCTGCACCGTGCTTTCTGCATTGTCTCCAGCTGATGGGAAGGTCTGCAGATTGGGAAGGTCACACTGCTTATGAATGGGAGAGGATTGTCCCTTTCTACAACTTTCAGCATCTACAGGTCTCCAAGCAGTCTGTACATGTAATAAAAGGGAGTGCAGAGAGCTATTTGCAATTCAATTTACCTATAGGTTTTGTATTTCATTTCGTATGTACCGAAAACCCAATCCATATAGCAAGACTTTGGGGAGCTGTGTTTGTGGATTATTTTCCTCTTCACTTATAAAACAAATGTAAAGGCCCATGAAAAGAAATAAATAGGAAGGACTGGACTGTGCTGTGAGAAAAAAGCTATGGAGTTTAGGACAGGCAAGGGATCTGCCATTGCTGCAGGTGTGGGTAAAGCTGGCTTCCAAAATGCAGAGATACAAACTTTACCTTTCCAGCAATTAAAATTTTAAAAAATACTTTAAAAATGCACTGGCTGGGCTCATTTGCATTGACACATTTGCATTGACTTCAGAGACAGAAATTCATCTTCACCATCTGAAATGGAAATGAAAAGAAAAAAATTCCTTCAGGTGAAAAACTAAAGGCAGGTGAGAAGGGCAAGGTATCAGCAAGAAAGCAGTTCTCCTGGTCTTGTGGATAGGCATTTATAGGCATTTGACTATTTGAACAAACTTTTTTTTTTCTTTTTCTCCTCTGCCCTCCTGCCCCCATGTGTTTAAGGGTGTGATGTTTAAACTGTTCAAAACTGGCTCTGGTGGTTGAGTACAGGAGAAAAACCAACAAAAGAACACGTGTAGTTCTAAGCAGAGGAGTCATCTGAGCAGCTTGTGTAAGATTTTTTCACTGCACTTTAAGCACTTGTAGGAAAAATACACTGAATACCCTTGAGGACTGAAATGAGACAGCTGTGAATTCAGGATTTTGTTGGAAGCAAAGATCTTCATGAAAGAAATTATCTTTGGACATTTCCTTTCCTGATCTCATTTTCCCCTGGTAAGATAGGCAGTAAGCCAGGTGTTTTCACTATCCTGATATTCAGCAGCTGTCTTAAGGCATCGGCAGGGGGTGGTGGTGGGAAGTTGGGGTGCAGAGGGGATGCAGTCCCACACTCTGAAGCCTCCACACTGCTGCTGTGAAGGAACAAGGGCCTGACTGACTTTTTGCTTCCCACAGAAGAGCTGTTTTTCCAGTGTTGCCACATGCAGCTCCCTCAGGTGCACACTGGAATAGGAGTTTCTAAAAGCAGGCACCCAAGCTGCCTTCCGATGGCATCAACAACCTCTGACCTCTTCCTGTCTGTGTTTGCTTATCAGCAGCGCTGGAAGAATCACTTGCGTGTCTCTCAGCAGGGCTGTAAGGAGGCTGCCGGGAGGTGCCTGGAGCCCACAGACACAGAGGCAGATGCTGTCGCTGGCTATCTAGCATAGACACAGATAAGAAAGTTCAGACTTGTCATCAAGGAGGAGCAGGAGGTGGCGTAAGGGACTTTCTGAGGGCATCCTCAAAGACCTCCAATGTGGTATGATACATGCCAGTGTAATTGCAATTACCACATAAAAGAGAAGAGAGACTCCAAGTTGCTATGGAGAGAGATACACCACTCTGCAAACCCCTGTTTGTCCTCAGTCAGTTATAACCAAGCTGCCCCTTGCAGCAGAAGGATGTTCTGGCCACCCTTAAACAAGCCCTGCTCTAAGGTCATGCAGTCCCAGAGCCAAGAGCACCCATGAAGCTTGTTTTCTCATCCTCAAGTGTTAGAACAGTATTTGCTGCTGCTTTCATCCCAAAAGTCATCTGGACAAAAACTGCAGGTGCTGCACTTCGGTATGAATCATAGCATAAATATCACCCCAGTCACTGCTCGTCACAAACAGGTTCATTTCAAAATTGCCATTGCAACATTCCTCCTTTGCTTGGCTGTTTTCCACTCTTTCTTCAACTCCTGTCAGCACAATTGCCTCCAGGATGTGAGAGAGAGGGTCTGCTTTTGCCCCCAGTCCCCTGTGGAGAAACAATCTGTTCAATTCACCTCTGAAAGGAGGTGAGGGGTCTCTCATCTGACCACTCTGTAAGATAAACAAATGTGATTTCACAGAGTCAGGTTTTTTTCGCAATGTAACCACATATCTATTACATCCGATTTCCTGCACGGCCTGTATGTGATGTCTTCTGGTAAAATAAGGGAAGGTGCCTGGTGCAGGGAGACACTCAGATGCATCCATCGCTGCACTGGCTTACATCTTTTCCCTGGGGACATTGCATTGCACACTCAACAAACCAGAGAGCACCATGTGCCCCGACCCTCACGTCCTTCCCTTGCCTCCCATCCTGCAGTACAGAGGGCACAGCAGCAGTAGCTCTGCGCCTGGATGAGACGGCTGAATCCCTCATCACAGGACCTACAGCCATCCCACTGCCCCTTCACAATGTCATGCCTTCAGGTCATCTTTCAGCCGGGCTAAGAATCTGGAAAACAAGAGCGCAAATCAAAAAACAATGTTGTGACCTATTTAATGGGAAAAAGACTATGTCAACCCAAGCTACTGGCAGAACTTGTTTAAATGCTGCAGCTGCTAGCCAAATAAGTCATGTGTGGACACAGGCGTTTGAAGTCACCATGCTAGCAGGGCCCTGCTCAACACGCTCTGGGAACACCTGGCTGGACAGGAGTGCACCTGGGCACATGCTGCTCCTGCAGCAGCACAGAGTCTGGGACTTGTTTCATTGCTCAAAGGAACACATAATGCCTTTCTTTGCCCAGCACTCTGGGCACCACATCCATCTGTTAGTCGGTGAGAATTCTTCTCAGGGTCCAATCTGGAACAGGCCCTGTAAGGAGACTGTCCTCCACGCCACTTGCTGTGCTTTCAGTTACCCTCTTCATATGGATAGACAGCTGGACTTTTTTGTCAAGTGAAGTACAGCACAGAGAATGACTTATTTAGTCAAACAAGGGACAGGGAGGAGACAAAAACTCCCACATCTATTCCAGCCTGAAGGAGCTCAGAAGAAATTGAATTCTTGAAGTGACATAATAAAACTCTACAGAGGCTGTGGCCACTCTGTTCATCTGCTCTCACCCTGCCAGTCTCCATGTACCAGTAATGTGTGAGACCACTAATCTCCCCTGTGAGTGGCACTGCGTCCTCAACTCCGGGGAAAGAAAATCCTCAGCTCAGGATGCTCAGAGCTTTCTCAACTGGGAGGCTTTGGAAGAGAAGGAGAAGCATCCCTTTGGCATGAAACGCACTATGCACAAACAGCAACATCACCAATATCGATTCATCACATTCAAGGCCTAGGTTTGGACTCTTTTGACACTGGATGTGTGTAACTATGAAATACAGCTGTAACACTTGTGCAGGTTGGAACAAAACACTTACCCTTATACTCCTCATTGCAGAGAATAAGTAACACCTGCAACAACTGCTGCATGAGCTCATACCAGCTTTTGGGCAGGGAGAAAACTTCTCACCAGTTCCACTTGGGCTTCATAGCATAAAATTTGCTTACATGACTCTTAGAAACTTGCAAAATTCTCAAGTTAGGTGTTTCCACAGAAAAATATGTCAGGTTACTTTCCATTGAGTCCTCTGGAAATTACCATCTTAAATGATATACTGTTAAAAACATACTTTCTTCAATAAGACTGCATATGTGTGCCCTCTTAGTATTTTTTATTTTAAATTCTTCATTAAATTTAGTGCATCAGTACCAAATAAATAAATAATAAATAATAAATAAATAGGCCTAGACACTGCATTACAAGTGGACAAAAGACAGCGTTATCTACTGCTCCCCAAGGAAAAACAATCAATTCCACCATACCACTGAAGCAGACAGCTTAGGTGTTTAAGGCTCGACCCTGCAAACGTTTGTGTATGTGTATGTGTGTGTGAGTGTGTGTGTGTGTGTTAATTCATGTGAGTGAACTCACAGAATTACATGAAAACATATTATGGAGCATGGTTTTGCACTGTCTTCAGAGCTGGGATGGCTGGAGGTTCCTGCCAAATGTTTCAGAACTTGCATCTATAGAAACGGGAAAGTGTTTTATTTTTAGATTTCATATTAAATAATGGATTCTTCATGCAATATATTGAGTTTTAGTGCTGATCCTTCCAGGCTAACTGCTCTTCTTTTAGGTTAGAAAAATTATTGATTTTTATCATCTTTGTTGGTTTCTGATGATGATGATAAGTACTTTGTCACATCATGCTTGCCAGTCGCAGGGTGTTACAGTGATTTCACTTACCCCAGAAGATTTCACATAAACAAACCCAGTCAAATGGAAAAGCAAAATTTGCCCTGCCTTTACCTCCTCCTTTATCTGCAGTCAGCCTGCCTGCAATGCAAAGACTTGATCTTCCTATCCAAGGACACTGCATAGTCCTTTTTCTTCAACATGCTTCCCTTTCTTTATGACAGCAGCACAGGTAGAAATGTGCTCCCTCGTGCTCCCCATAGTTCATCCTATCAAGAACCTGTCTGTCTTCAGTAGTGACACGGAGGCAGCTAGAATATCTTCTGCAACTGAATGAGAGAAGCAGCTGCAGAGAGAGCTGAGCAACATGGATGGCAGAAAAAAGAGGTGGGAGGGCAGCACCGATGAATTCTTGTTATCATTGGATGTTTTCTTTGTCTCCTTTTCCTCTTTACCCCTCCATATCTCTTCCCACATGCCCTGAGCAAGACACAGACAGTCTGGAGCCCAGATGGGGAGCTGCTGAGCACTATTTTGTGGCAGCTGTGGTTTGAACAAGCATGAATCTCACCATTTATTTTGCTTTCCCGACATAATGAAACTCTTACTGCTGCTTTTTGAGCTCAGCCTACGTAAGGATGCCATACAGCACTGTACACTTCACTATGATTCACACACACAAAACTCAGTATTTCTAAAAACAGGAAAATGGAAATAAGTAGCTGTGCTGACTTTCTGCTTGCCCTCCCTTCTTATGAGAAGCCCCTGCACTGCAGCATACTCAGCACTTTAGAGAGAAAAACACCGAGTTAGTAACTTCAGAAAGCTGTTGGAGACATGTGAGGTAACCCCATCCATTCCCAGAACCAGTGGGCGGGAGGAGCAGAACTGAAACGCTGGGGAAAACAGGCAGGTGAATTACGCAGGCACACGACTGCAAGTACGTAACAGAAGCTGAGGTGAAGGTTGTCCAGGGACTTGAGAACAAATCTGCTCTTATTATAAATATCTCACCTACTTGGGATTCATAAAGAATAACCCACAGCCCCACTATCTGCAATCTTATCTGGAAAAAACAGCACTGCATGGAGTGGCTGGGTTTCTAGGAGTATACCTAGAGCAGTTTTGTCCTCAAGTCCCTGGACAACCTGTATGTTCTCCTCTGCTTGAGAAGAACAGCAGCAGCTCAGCCAAGACCTCATTGGACCATGGTATTGCCATTCTGCTGTTTTCTACTCTAGGCGTGTGGTAAATTCAGGATGCAGAGTTACAGCCCAGCTGATTAACCACAAACCTGTCTGTTGCATTCCTGTTCTGTTAAACAATTGGCTCTGGGCCTTTTTCAAAGAGAGCAATAACAGTTTATCTCAAAAAAAAAAAAAAAAAAAAAGGTAGAAAGCTTGAGAGTGGCTTTCTTTTTCTGCCCCTGAAGTTTAGGCAACACTGCAGTGACACACACTGATTTGTCAATCCAAGGAATTTGGTTTTGCAGCCAGGCTTTAGCTGGGAACACATATAGGAAAGCATCCTGACAGCTATGTGGAGCCTCAGCTTATTTTGAGGACTGATCCCCCCTCTCCCCACCCCCGTCACAGGACCTAATTATCAAAGCATTTGTTAACATTCATGGAAAAGGAAGGCATTCAATCAATGCAAAGCATTACATTCAGTAGTGATATCATTACAGTGAGGTATTTTATTATCTCCTTTTTATTTTGTTCTGATTATCTGCAAATCAAGATTTAGCCGAAAACATACAATGTGCATCAACACAGTATCTAGAGTGGCTGTGCCATGTGCTTCTCCCAAAGGACAGTGATAAGGTAAGGCTGACAATGAATTTTACAGAGTGAATGGTTTTGCTGATACAGGTTGGGGGCAGGAGGGAGGGAAATCTTACTTTTGATCTTTTTTGTTTTAAAGAAATCAAGGCATTAAAGAGCACTGTAAAGGACTATGAGCTGACCTGATGGGTAGAAGAGAAAAAAATCTGGAGAAAATGTTAAGAAATCCCATGAATTCTACATAAGCCAACTATCAGTCGCCTCTGGAACTCGACCCTATGTTTGTCTTCATTTTCACTGGGCGGTCAGCAGGCAGCCCCTGTCACATGAGGAAAGGTTAAGAGAAAGACCACTGGCGAGCGGCTGGGGGCCTGCAGCTGAGGAAGTGGACTTCTACCTCACCGAGGTTACCGAGGGAAGAGCAAACAATCCCCGTGGCACTGGGTTTGTACGGGATCATCTGGGAGGCACAAAATTACCCCTGAGTACGGGTGAAAAGGGCACCTTACGGCCAGAGCTAAAACACGCAGACAGACCTGCGCGAGCCATGCCGCTATCATTTAAAAACATGTGTATATCGATTCCTGTTTGAAAGCAAACATGGAAAGCCAGACGGTTATCTCAGTCTGAACTAGCTAAACTATTTTTAAAAGAAAACCTGCACCTACCAGCTTTTGTTTGACAGGTCTTTAGAAGCTGATTTCATGTTTTCAGGCCCTTCACACAAACCAGGCAACTGAAGCAGGGTACTTGGGCAATGGGGGAATGTTTTATACATAGATTTCAAATGTAGCCAAATACAGAAAGCAGGGGCAGATCTCAGCAGGACTTCACCGTTTGCGCTTGGCTTGCCTTTCAGTGAGCAACAAAGGAGAGGAGGGGGGAAAAAGCTTCCTATACAGAATTAGAAATCTTTCTAGCCAGCTCAAAACAAGTCTAACCTGGTGTTTGACTAGGGAATTCTCCGGTTTTAGTTTCAACTACTGCTTCAAGGGGTGTAATTTTTTAATACTACTACGAAGGAACTTTTTAATTTAAATGGCCGTAGTATACTTAATGCAGAACATCACTAAAGCATGTTTTTTCCATGGATAGCTTACCCTTCTCTCTAGGCATTTTGACATACTTTCTGCAAATGGTTTAGGACAGTACAAATTCAGCCCATTGAACAATATATGAAACAATGTGTGTGCTGTTGTATACAAGTTATGGATATATTATTGTGTTAAAGAATTATTGGTAAGGAAAAAAAATCCAAACCCACACATTTCTAGAAAAGAAAAGAATAATTAGAAAAATATCTTAGCATTTACATTGATAGCTGCCACTGTACATGTGGTAAAAATAGTCACAAAATAAGGTAAACTCTAGCAAGCTAGTGTGTTGAAATCTTTTGCATGTTTATCCCTTTCTTCCTTCCTTTCTGTCTGTTGCCATCAGAGTATTTGGTCATTAAGCACTTGCTGCCAGATGGTGAAGGTACCATGTTCTAGAGCTGAGTGTCGGGACTGAGGGCCTGTGTAAATCTGCACTGAAACCTGCAGCAGAGAAAGCCTCTCTGAGCAGGGGTTGTAGCTGGAGCAGCCTGCTTTCACACAGGTCAACTTATTCCCATGGCACGGAGGAGGGACATATCAGACAGTGGCTCCTGTACCCCCTGCTAGCATGTCTACCCAAATAAGGAAAAGATCAGTGTGGCCTTGGACAACTAAAGAAAGCCAGAAAGGAGCCAAAACTCTTCTCCCTTAAACCGAGCCTTTGTTTTGAACAGCTATTTGTTTAGCCAAATACAAAATCCTTAAAAAAAAAGTTTACTAGGGGAGAGGAAACCGCCAGCACTGTGTTTAGATTGCAGTGTGTGCTCGGCTGTCTGCCCTTCATGCTAATGGGAGGTGTTGGGATGGCTGTCATGGGGCAGGGGTGCAAAGGCACGCTGCATTGGGACAGCGCCTGGACAAAAGGGGTTTCTTCCCACCTTCCCAGCAACAGGCAAAGGCCATTTTATTTTTTTTTTTCTGTGTTAAATCACAGGCATGACAGGTAATGATCTTTCTGTAAGCCAGCGGGCAAAACAGCTGACTTGGCCAATACCTGAGTCTTGGAGCTGCAGAAATACTGCTTAGGGAGGGAGGGATCTGCTAGTGAGGGATGCTGACATGCGAATGGAGAGGCACGGACCTCAGCCGGCCCAAATTTTAGGCAGCTGAGCCACAGTAAATCACAGCTGTATACTACCACAGGCCACCACAGCAACCACCCTATGCCAGCCCACTCTTTCCTAGCATGGCATGACTACACATCAAGAGATTGCCTTGTAGGACCAGAGGAAGACTCTGGTGATGGGGTGAGAAGTGATTGTATGAATGCTGTCTTCTGCAAGCCTCAGGGTAAGATCTAGTGAAATCCCTGTGGATGTTTCCATATGGAGCAAGAGGAAATTGCGTAAGTTAATAGCTGCTCATGAGACAAGTCAGAGAAGCAGAGTTCAGCTCTCAGCTCTGCTGCTGCGGCACGATGTATGGCTGTGTTCACGTAGTCATCAACACACTGCTGAGATGTGAAACAGTTTAATAAAATACCTTGTTTCATGCTGGCCACTAATTAACCAGGCTCGTCTCACATCCAGATTTATCCCCTCACCCACACTCACTTTCTGTACCCCTTTTCCTTCTACTGTCCTGTCCTGAAGCTTTGGAGAGTATGTTTAGGGTGTTCTACACGTTGAGGGTGATAAAAGAGGGAGAGATCAAAAGCAACACTGTTCTACTGATAGTGAGAAGATTCCAATCAAGTAGTTCTTCAGTGGCTGGCCAGAAAGACCTGGTGTAGTGTGAGTCTGCCACAGTGATTAAAGAGTGATTAAAATATTTGACTGATTATGTAAATCTGACAGCAATTATCAGCATCCTGGTGTTCAATAGGCTGACTGTGCTTCAGCTGGCTCTCAGAGTAGCAAGGCAATGCAGGTATCACTCATTTGTATCACATCTGTTTGCATTCCCAAAACCAGTGATCTAATCCTTGGGTTTGTTGTTTGGGTTTTTTTGCTTAGCAGGAGAGTGGAGAAGGATGCATTATGGTCTAACATGGCTAACATCTGTATTGAAGGACCTAGAATGGTCTATCCATGGGTTGTTCATTTGGTTCAGCAGCCACAACAGTGTGGAATTGCTTCTTTTTGCCTCAGCCTCCTCATTTGTAAACTGGGAATAACAGCAGTTGTGAGTCACCACTGCCCTTACCCAAAAAAGCACAAGAGCTCATCTCTTTTCTTCTCACCTGATATTGAGGAAAACAAACTTTAAACCAGTATTTGTTTCAACTGCCTCTCTCCTCTTCTGCAAGCAGCTTTTGTTTAACCTTCCCTCACATGATCTGTTAATGAAGCCCAGCCTGTAACTTTTAAGTTTAAAAATAACTCCTCACATCACTCACAGTCTCTAACCTTATCATGGGAAATGCTTTCCAGCATGTCAACTTGCACTTTAGACATCACTGCTCCAAGAACAACATGAGACAGACAAACTAGATTTTTCTTTCATGCTTTGCAACTGTTTACAACAGCTTTGCAGAAGCACAAACACTGCACTCAAGCACATAAAGTTTTATACCTCTCTGAACTTTATTGCTGCTTCCGTTTCAAGGCAGAAACGTTGGATCATTGTTTGCTTAAATCAAAATGTGATTTCAAATATTAAGTGGCATATGAAAAACTCCCCCAAGCCTTCTTTGAATTCTGGTAAAATTAAATTCTTTCACTGTGATTACTCTAGAGTTTAGGCATGTAGTAAAAATTTGGTCTTCGTTCAGAGGTACTTTACAACATTGACAGGATTTGCAACTCCCAACTTATTACAATAAAGTTTTAAATTAAGAGAGTTGGGAAACAGTAACTTCTTTTGTGTAAAAATAATAATAACAAATCCCTCTTAGTATAAGAAAAAAACCCTACCAAGGTCTTCTAAATTTTAGTAAAAACATCGATACAGTGTGGAAATTATTCTATATTTGTCAACGTATGTATCAGTAATTCAATGCGATACTTCTCCTCACCCTCCCACTATTTCCCTACTTAGCTTTTAAAACCACAGATGTCCTGAAACTCAGACATTACTATCCAGCGGATATCAGGAGGAGACACTGAGTAAAGAACAAGGAGCCAATCAAATTGAGGTTGGAATATATACCATGGTGAAAGTTTCAAAGCTGGCTCAGTATTTAACCTCTTTAGGAAAAAACCAACAAACAAACCCGTAAGTTAAGCTAAAAGAAAAAAGAAACAAAAACAACTACTTTTTTCCACGCATACAAAAATAACTTCATCAGAAACCCTCACAGGAAAATAACACCGCTTTAGGGGAACCCTAACCCTGCAGTAGCAGTGGTACGAAGACCTCCACCCCGTCTTTCTTGCAAGGCAAGCAGTCCCTTGCATCATTCCCCAAATCCTGTGACTAGATAGGACATTGAGATGCAAATGAAGTCGCCTTTGCCTCGTGGGCCCGCAGAGAGGCTGGAATGCAGTTTCTTATCTGGCACTTGGGTGAGGAAATGATGATTCTGGGAGATCACAAGACCGCTGAAAAAAAGAGACGTTTTTCAGAAAGGTTGTGTCACCACTCCCCCGACTTCTCCCAGGTCTTCAGAAGACTCACAGAACCCTACCTATGTTTCCCTGAAGCAGATAACACTTTTCTAACCTAATAATGATGCAACTAACTTCATTTACGGGTGCTCCAGCTGAAGCACAGTTTGAATCTGATTTCTTACTAGGAAGAATGCAACACAAAGATTCTTAAGTGGGCGCTGAGGAACGTTGTTAATGCTAGAGGGACATTATACACTCCAGAGCCAGCTCAGGTCCTTAGTGAGGAATGCCCCAGTTTGGGAGGAAGGCTGTTTACTTTTCCGGGAGCTGCAAGGAAGAAGAGAAACCACTCATCCTTTTTAGGCAGACTTTTTACCAACCATGTGCAAATCCAGTTAGGTAAAACATACCAGCAGTTCCTGAAACTAATTCTGAAACTAGCACTAAAAATAAGTATTAAAATGAGTAGCATTTCTCAAGATAGCACAGGGATATCTGTTCTATAATTGCCTTCTTACATCCTCCCAACCTTCAGAAGCAGTCCGTCTGCTGTTGCAAATACACCGTGCTTTCTTTCCATAAGAAGAGTCTTTACCATAACATAGAAAAAAAGAAAGTTCACCTGTTTTTTTTAAAGTGTCATTTTCCTAAAGGCAAAGATGAGTCTGGCATTTCTTACACATAAACCAGCCTCTGGCATGTAAAATCAGGACAGTGCCCTCTGAAATACGCCTGTTTTTCTAAACTGGACCAATGTATGGCTGAAGAGAAGTACACACACGACTGGAATATTTTTTTCTTGGTAGCGTCTAGTAGCAGTTGGTCAGCAAAAGCTTGCTATGAAATACAGTAATCTCTATTTGAGAGATAATACTGTAAGACACACCTTGACTAAGACCCTGCTGCTGTAGAACCCCATTCTTAAGTATTGCTGTAGTAAAGTAAAATGATTGAAACCACATTTAAGCCACAGGACTTTAACCTGGTATAACCCACCACCCCCCCACCTTGTTCAGAGTCACAGCCATTTCAGCTTTCCATATTCCAGGAATAAAGACTCTAAATTTAGTCTTCATAGTAATGCATTGTCTAAATAAAATGTCCTTTCTTTACTGTTTTGAGAAATGGCACCCAAACAAACCACTGTTTTCTACTTCAGCAAAAACCATGGCACATGAACTACCTTGAGATAGCTTGGTTTGTGGGAGCTGCTTTTACAGTTAAGTGTGACATAGCTCACTCTGTTCACATTGCATGTTCACATCCCATGGTTTTGGTACATTGCCAGCCTGCTGCAGCTTTGCAAGTCAAATACCATTACAAAGGATTTCTGGATCTGTTTCTGGCAGTTGTGCCAGGAGAACAAAGAAGGAAAAGCACAAAACAAGTTTCAGAAATCCCAGCTTTGAATAAGTAGAGTGGTTCCACAAAAGGAAGATTGTGCTGTGCATCTGGGATGTGCCGGAGCAGCTGGGTTACATGTTCATTGAGGTGGATCCCTGGAGATCAGTGGTGTCACCCCTCCAGCTGCAGAGGCAGCACACTGCTATGCAAGTTCTGGGGACTATTGAGAAATGTGTGGCCTCTGTTATCTGGTATCTTGTACAGGGAGATAGCCACAGCGTGGTAACATGACCAGTCATTAAGAGCTGGTGTTCCTGTGTCCTGAGAAGAGTGGCAAGCCTTTAGCAAAATAGTGGAGTTTTGCATATATAGAGTTCCTCAATCCTTTTTTTTTCTTTTTTTTTTTCCCCCAAAGCTGTTTGGAAAGTTACACTCCAAAAAGGAGAGATTTAAATTAATGGAAAAGGATCTTCTTCCTTTGACATTTTGATCTTTAGGTTATTGCAGGAAGAACTGTGACTACTGTGATTAGCATGGCTCTCTAGGTCTTCTCTGGACTGGGTGGCATGGCTTCAGTTGAGCTTTTAAGCAGAGGAACTGAAGGGACTCTTGATTTCATCCCTTCTCCCTGCTAACCTGGAAAGAGTGCCTTGCACACAAGCCTCCAACACTGTTGCTAGTCACCACAGAGATGTTTTCAATAGATCAAAGGCAACTGTGGCTGGTGTGGCTGCAGCAGGGTGTCACAAGGTTGCACAGTTTCATGGAAAATTATTTCTAGCAGAATCTGACTATTAATTACCTACAACTGCTGTCAACAACAGCAGATCATCACCACCGTGGTGGGCTTCCAGTTTGGCAATGTTCACACATCATGGTGCACAGACAGGAGCAGTAGGAACAGCATCAGAACAGAGAGGGATGTCTATCAGCAGTGTGGTATAGTATTTTTACCTTGACTGAAGCTGTGAACAGTCTCTGCAGCACAGCTGGCAGTCTTCACATTGATAGCAATATAATACAACTCTCAGAGAGGAGATGTTTATCCTGGAGTTTGAGGTAGTCCTAGGTCAGCTTACTCTCACACGTTTCTACATGGCACTCTTGTGATGATCAGGTTCTCACCCTAATGGTTGCCATGCAGATTTCCCTTGCATACGCTCATGTTTCTGCACCTGGGCTCCCAGGCTTCCTTCCCAAAATACCTGGAGAACTGATACGTCCACGCAACAGTTACGACTCAGTACAAATCAAAAGTCAATATGCTGAAGGTAAAAGTCTTCCTGTCTCCTTCAAAAACTTCAACAAATTCAGTTAACATTTCCCTATGTGTGGAAATTAAATACACTTGTAGGGCAAACTTACCTTCAAGGTGAAAATGGTATCCAGCATTTGTGTGTGCACAGACAGTAACAGTATTCACAAGGAGAGGTAGCATAGTGGCATCACATGCAGTCATGGTATCTTCCCAAAGAGAGGCCACCTCATGCCATTGGAAAAGCACCACTTTGTCCTGCTGTATCTCAGGGTGCATGGAGGAGCAGCAGACATGTGATTTATGGTGCAAGACCTTCTGTAATTTTGACCTTACCTCCTGTCATGCCAGCTAAATATCTCACCCATTTAGAAAGCAAGTTCTCATCCAGAGCTCAGTGAGAACTGAACTGCAGCCTTTCAATGCTCAGCCGATATCACATACAGCTGCAGAAACATCACTAACATAAATAGGATGGAGAAGTCCCATTGCACAGAAAATATCAGCAAAAGATTTTTTCAAATCCTGCACAACTCAGAAAGCCTGTAACCCACAAAAAGAGCCTAACTATGAGGTAGCCAAAATATATGAAGTTCCTATCAGGAAGAACCATTGTTGGATGTATTTACACATTTTTTGTGGAATCAATACACTAGTTCGATGGCAGGAGGCTTGCATGGGTACTTTCAAAAGACAAGAGAACCCCTCCACTTTCTCTTATGTATTCAGCTCTGTGAGGCTTCCTTGAGTCAAAGACTGCTACGTGTTTGTTTCAATGTCATGCTCTGTGTCTCAAGACAGCAAAAGAGGGAGAAGTATGTATCAGGATTTCTTCCTTTTTACTGTTATGCAACAGTTTACAAAACCCTGTTTTTCAGTCTAAATACAGGCTTTCAAGTTTGAGACCTACAACCATCAGCAATCTTGGCCGTACAAGAGTTTAAGAGGCAGCCTCACACAGGTGTTGCAGTTATTCTACTACTAGAGGCAAGTTTCCTGTCAAAAAACCTAAATCTGTCTACTCCTGGTTAAGTTTGGACCAAGCCCACATGTACATCTTTCAATACCTCACCTGTGCTGCAACTCTTGGTGTCAGGAACAGCGTTTTGCAGACATTACTGAGTGCTACACATGCAAACACTAGCCATAGTGGTGACAAAACAGGTGACAGACTACTATCACGCTTACATCAGATGGAGGGGCACTAAATCATGGGGAAATAAAAAGGGCTTTGCTGGAAATGTTTCTTCTGCTGGTATACTCACCACACTGCTTGGGATTGCCATGCCAGTGGGAGATGCTCCCTCATACCTGCCCAGTGGCAGCATGTTGAACAAAACCCACAACCCAGTGCAACAGCAGCAGCCCTCCAGGGCAGGAGCTGGCTGCGGCAAGGTCTGCCACCCCTCTGAGGGGGCAGGGGCATGCATTCTGCCCCGCTGATGGCCTCCAGCCTGAGACCACCGGTGCCAACCCAGCCACAAGAACACGGGCGCAGGGCTGGACTGCAAGCACCTTGCCATTTTTGCCTCTTTCCTCCAGATTTTGTTTTTCTTTAGCCTGCCCTTTGCCAGTTTAAAGCCTGGTTAAACTCTGACCAGCTTAGCGTGCTGCCCCTGCCTCCAGCCTGCCGGCGCTTGTAATAAATATTTAGACAAAAGTTGCCCAACGTAGCGGCTTCAGTGGCGCGGGATGCCTCCCGGGAGGCTCCGCACCGTCTTCATGAGCCTCGGCCACCGGTGCTGCCGCGGTTTGTTTGATCGTCTGGCAGTGGGACCGACTGCTCCCGGGTGATGGCGGCCAGTCCACCCCGGGATAGCCGGGCTCGGCGTCCCGTTGCAGCCCAGACCCCCACCCTCGGCAGCGGCCCAGGCCACGGCGGGAGGCGCGGCCCGGCGGGGCGAGGCCTGGAGCTGCCGCCAATCGGCGCTGCGGGGCGGGCACGGTCGCGGCGGGTATAAAAGGAGTCGCCGGGCCTGAAAACTGGCAGGCTGGGGACTCGGGAGATTTGAGGCTGGGAGAAGATGAGGTGAGTAAGGTGTCAGGAGGGAGGCAGAGAGGGTGCGGGCCGGCCGGTTGGCTCCGTCCTTGTCTTGCGGCGGCGGCGGCGCCGCCGCCGGCGGGGAGGAGGGGGGGCTAGGGGGGCCGCCGCCATTCTGGCCGCTTCCCCGGGAGGCTGCTGGTCACCGGCTCCGAGTTGTTTACAGTCGCGGAGGAGGGCCCCGTTCCCAGGAGGCGGCCGGGCAGAGGCGGATTAGTGTGTGGGGCCTCCAGGAAGGGCTCGGTGGGGTGGTCAGCGTGTCTGCCCCGGAGGGCTTTTTCGGGTGCGCCTTTCGCTCTTCTGCGTTGCGATCGGCTTATGAAGAAGGGAAGGAACAAGTTGTGAGCCGGCAGACAGGCTTGTTTGGGCTCTGACATCCCCCTGCGTGCCGAGGGCCGTGGAGCTCAGGGCGGCTCGCCTGCGCCGTGCTTTGTGTGTGACCGCTGCTCCTCCGTTCCCGGCAGCTCTGCCAGCATGAATCTCTGCCTGACCACTCTCGGCCTCTGCCTGGGACTGGCCTTCGGCGCTCCGAGGGTGGACCCCGACCTGGACGGCCACTGGCAGCTGTGGAAGTCGTGGCACAACAAGGACTACCATGAGGTGAGCGCCTGGGGATACGTGCTCAGCTCAGCAAATGCAGAGTGCAGTCAGCTGGGCCCTGCCAGCTGAGTCATGTCTGCTTTGTTTTAGCGCTGGCTCTGGTCCGCGCTTGGGAGGGATAATCCCCTTCTTCCTCAGCCCTTCTCCAGGGTTTGTGCATCGACTTGCTGTACCATACACTTTTTTGTTGAGGATGGCAAAAAGGCCATCTTTTACACAGCATTCAGGCTTGTTGCTTGAGTAGTCAACACATGCCCAAGTATGTAACCCATATTAATGCACTTTATTGTGCAAATGAACTTTGTTTGAACTTTCTGCTTGAAGCGTCTTGTTTTCTGGCCCCTCAGAGAGAGGAAAGCTGGAGGAGAGTGGTGTGGGAGAAGAATCTGAAAATGATTGAACTCCATAACCTGGATCACACATTAGGGAAGCACACCTACAAATTGGGAATGAATCAGTTTGGTGACATGGTATGTATAGAGGTATGAAACATACATTTCTAAACAATCATGTGTAATAGGTGGTGATTTCATGTCTTGAATTTTTTTCAGACAACTGAGGAGTTCAGACAGCTGATGAATGGCTATACACACAAGAAGTCAGAAAGGAAGTACAGAGGATCCCAGTTTCTTGAGCCCAACTTCTTAGAAGTGCCACGATCAGTAGACTGGAGAGAAAAGGGATATGTAACTCCAGTTAAAGACCAGGTACTATCTAGTGGATTTTTAATCAGTTACAAGTTCAGTTTCTGAATTCTTCCTCTACTTCTTTAGAGGAAAAACACTGTAGACTTGTTTAATGAAGCCTAGTGCATGTGTACTAAATTAAGTGCCATTTTCTAAAACAACTCTACCCCTCCAGGATTTTTGAGGTGTTCTGAGGTAAGAACTGAAAAAGCTGTAGTATCTTGGCATGAATGTGCCAAATGTGAGAAGCTGAAGCTGGATTTGTGGCTTTTGTGTTTTTTTATGTTTAGATCAGTGGTAAGGAAACTAATTGCCTAATCTGTCTAGATTTGTAACTTGGGATTTCACTTCTTGCTTCAGGGTCAGTGTGGCTCTTGCTGGGCTTTCAGTACAACAGGAGCTCTTGAGGGGCAGCACTTCAGAAAAACTGGGAAACTCATTTCACTGAGTGAACAGAATCTGGTGGACTGTTCTCGCCCTGAAGGGAACCAAGGCTGCAATGGTGGTCTCATGGACCAGGCTTTCCAGTATGTGCAGGACAATGGGGGAATTGATTCAGAGGAATCCTACCCATACACTGCAAAGGTAAGTGTAATAGCTGAACTTGTATTGCAGGTACTATGTACTTTGTGTGGACAAACTATGTGTTGGGAAACTTCATACCTAGAAAGGAAGAAGCCTTAAGTAGTAATCAGTACATATGTTCTTCCTGTTGCATCTTTCCTAAGAAAACTAGAATGACTGCTAGCCCCAGGAGGAATCACGTATTGTACTGGCCTTTGAGGTCAAAATCTTACCAGACCAGTTGGAAAAACTAGAGCAAACATTTTTATTCCTCCCTCTCACTGCTGCCGTCCTATCAGGCATTGTGCCTTATCTTGGCTGACACCAAAACAGAACCCAGCCTCTGTCAACAGTGCTACTCAGTCACAGGGTGCAATTCAGCTTCCTGTAACTGAGCTGTTATGGGGTTGCTATCCATAAACATCTAATTCTTGTGGATAGTGTGATTTTTGTTTGTAACAACAGTTGTTAGCAGTGCCTTAAGTTCTACTTCTGGACTAAGTGTTCATAAATTCAGCTAGTGGGCAGACTTCTGAAGTGGCTAGTGATCTAGTGAAAGGTAAACAGACAGGAGTAAACTATGGTGTTGCTTTGAAGCCCATGGTTTGGGCTCTATACCACTTGGAGTTCTGTTCACTGTACAGTGTTGCATACTTTGACTGAATATGACTACACTGCCACTGATTGTGAGCGCTACAGAAGCCTTTGGATTTGGTTCCTGTTGTCTTGATCTCAATTTTTTCCCTCATCTGAGCTCTTCCAGAAACTCCAGTTGGTTATAGGAAGTGCTGAGTGCAAAAAGTGAGCAACTGAGGTGTACTCCGTGTTCCCTCAGCTGGGGTGAGGCAACTTTAGTGATAATCTTGCCACACAGGTAGACGGATGTGATTACTTCAATCTCTTCCAATTCCACATGGCCTGACTTCCAAACTAGGTGCCTCTGAGTTCAGTGTCTGTGATACTAACAGTCCAGGCTTCCCTATAAAAAAGGGAATGTGAAGAAGCACAAAATACATGAATGCTGTATGTAAGTAATACAAATGACTAACTACCAAATCATTTTGTACAATATTTCAATCTTAACAGGCTTTTGGATTTTAACTGCTTGCTCAGTGAGCAACTTCTGGATTGCTTTGTAATTAATGAATACTTGGCACTCTTCCATTGCCCATTAATGCATTCTGGGCTTCTTTCCTCCCTGAAAGACTTTTCCTGCCCACCAAAGAAGACAGGGTTCTGGAATGGTTGTTTGCATCCCAGTAAAGCTTTTCTTTTGGCCCACTGTCATTTGCTTTTTCTCTACCTTTAAGAAACTCAAATCAGCTTCTGTGTTCTCCCTCTGCTAGTCTCCTTTCAAAGCACTGCTGAAGCAATTTTATCCTCTTCAATCCTGTGTTTTCAAGGCAGCAGCCACAATGTCTGGTAGTTCCTATGCTCACTTGTGTGTTAAGTGGAGACCTAAGTAATAACAGAAGCTTGCTTTCTTTCTTTCTTTAGGATGATGAAGACTGTCGCTACAAGGCGGAGTACAATGCTGCTAATGATACTGGCTTTGTTGACATCCCTCAAGGACATGAAAGAGCTCTCATGAAAGCAGTAGCATCTGTGGGTCCTGTGTCTGTGGCTATTGATGCAGGCCACTCTTCATTCCAGTTCTATCAGTCAGGTGGGGATTTGCTAGCAAGTTTGTTAGCAGAGAACTTTATTTGAATAATGGGCATTCACTACTCCTCAGTTTAATAGGTGGAAAAACTAACCATGATCTGTGACATAAGACATAATCAGGAGTCCAAGTTCTCCACACTCTTGCAAGTGTGTTCTTGTCCCTCATTTTTTGCTGTGATACACTTGACTCCTTTCACTCCCAAGGAAAGGAGCTGTGCAACATTTGAAACCTCAAATGCTAGCCTTCTGTTGGGGGGAAGCATTTTCTGCAGATGACCTTATTCGCACGTGACCTTATTCCTCCACAGGTATCTACTATGAACCAGAGTGCAGCAGTGAAGACCTGGACCATGGTGTTCTGGTTGTAGGTTATGGCTTTGAGGGGGAAGATGTAGATGGGAAAAAATACTGGATTGTTAAGAACAGGTAAGATCCCTGTGCCTTGTACCTGTTGGGAGTAGGGGAGGATGCAAGGTAGTTTGTCACTAGTAGGTGTTGGGAAGACAACAGTAACTAAAATCTCTGTGGAAAATCAGACTCATCCTCCTGCTTTTTCAGTGAAGCCAGGGGAGCTCAGTACAAGAGCAGTCAGTGACACTGTGTTAAAGTGGTGGCACAGAGGGGAGCTGGAGGAAAGCAGGTGGTGGGTTTGTAATGGATTTTTTGGAAGCAGAGTACTGCTTGCTTGAAATAGGGTGCCACTTCAACTTTAAAGGTGGACTTGCTTCCTAGGTTGGAGGGAAAACAGATTAATGCCAAAGGGCACATCACATGAGCTTGTGTCATGTTCCCAGCATTACTGGGGCACCACCCTCAAATACTGCTTGCAGTCTTGGTCCACCCTTAAAGCTGTCTGGGAGCAGTGTCTGAGCTCCAGGCACCTGTAACCCGGGATTGCACATCAAGGTCTCCACCTAACAAGAGGACGGCTGCACCTTTTATTTCTCTAAGCTTGGGGTGCCTCTTCTGTAACATGCATTTAATTGCTGGAAAGCACTGAAGTTTGGCTGCAGTAACCTTTATTTTTGTCTCAAATAATGTAGAAGGCAGCAGTCTTCAATTTAAACACTTATTGGGGGCTGTAAATAAGTCTTTTCTGAATATGCAAATAATCCCTTTACTTCTGTTTTCAGCTGGGGTGAGAAGTGGGGTGACAAAGGATATATCTACATGGCCAAGGACAGGAAGAACCACTGCGGAATAGCAACAGCTGCTAGCTATCCACTTGTGTAATCTGAAGACTGAACATTTCAGTGCAAGAGGGGATATAAACTTCATGACCAAACCCATGTTCACACATGTGGTAGACTTGTATCCTTCAAAAGTCAACTTGATTTTTTTTTTAAAACTTTTGAAGTATGTTTTACCTGTTTGTGTCATGCCACTTATTTTAAATTAATGTAAATGTTGGTATGTAAACAGCTTGTAATATTGCTGGCTTTTGACTGCTTGATCTAATAGATTCTTCTTTGTATTTTTTTTAAATTGCAATGTGCCCAAAGGTTTACTTTTTAAATAAACACTTAAATTCCAGTGTGTACAGATGACTTGGCATTTTGGTTTGTGTTTGTTTCTGCTTGAGACTCTTTATCAAATAGGCACACTAGATCATTTTACTAATTGAAATCTGTATGTGTGCCTCACCACTTCAGTTGCTAAAATGTGACCCTGTCTGGCCACAGCTATTGGCTAACAGCTGTTAAAAAGGGTGTAGTATTTGTGATGCTTTTTCTACCTCCCACTTAAAAGTGTATTAACTGAAGTAGAAGTGACTGAATCTGACCATCGTGCTTGAAACTATTTCCTCTCCAGATCTTGTCTGTAAATGAACTTTGGCTTTGTCCTGTGACCCAGAGGAGATACTGTCTTTAGCTTTGTAGTTCAACTTGTAACAAAGGTCTTCAGTCTGTCTTGCATGCACCATCTCCTATCTGACTAGCTTTAATACCACTAATGTTTTCTTCCAGTACCTCAAAGTACTGCACTTCTGTAGCTAAGGCTTCCATAGCTGGAGCAGTTGTCTCCTTTTGAACATTACAGGATACAGCAGGAACATATAAAATACCTGGACTCTTCAAAGAGGATATTTGGGTTTTGGGATGTGTGGTACACTTCATTCCATCTTCCCCTACACAAGCTTTAGTTGGGGAAAAGTGGGGGATGGAAAGGAACCCTGTTCTTAAGGAGTGTAAAGTTGGGCTTCTCTGTTAATACCTGGATAGTCAATGGCTGACTGCACTGTGGTGACCTCATCTTCTGAGAGGACTTTCTCCTCTTGAGGTATCTGATTGCTGGCTCTTACGTACTGTTGTTTAGATGTGTAGTTTCTGCAGGAGAGGAGGGATTTATAATGCCAAGAACAACTTGGCTGTGGGGAAGACTTGTCTTGCTTTTTGGGTGCAGACCTAACCCCTCCCCTCTCTTTCACTGGGGATGGAGGTAAAGGAGGCTAGTTTAGCAGCTTAAGTAGCACCAGTCCAGAAGTTATGGGCTGATAGGTTTTCATGCACAATGTCTTTCCTGGATCTGATGGGCTTGTACACAAGTGAACATGTGGGCTACGCTTCATGAAGCTGAATTTCCTTGCAGATAGAACAAATCTTAATCTTGCATTTCATAGACACTATCTGTAAAGAAAAACAACACTGGTGATCTGGAATAATCAAACTTAACCACTGCTCAGTTGTGGGGCTATATGCTGCTTGTAGGTGAACTCTTTCAACCTAAATCTCTCAACAAACTTAGTTTTTCAAAGGAAGAGCTTCCCTTACCCAGTGGCTATTTAACAAGCCACAGAGCAGAAATACTGGTTAGAATTTAGCTGTTAAGTTGACTTGCAAATTGTGTTATGCAGAGCATCCCCACTGCTCGTCAGAATCCATGGAGGAAATGAATACATGGACCATGGAGTGGTCATCTATAGGCTTATGATCAGAAAGAAATTGCAGCAGTCTGCATTCAAAATGGGAGACAAAATGTTTCTGTGCCAGTGACCCTGTAAGCTCCTTAAGCAGTGGCTACTTTTATTCTTCCTTCCTCAGAACTGGGGCTGGGCAGAGTCCTGTCTCTCAAAATACTTAGGAATCCTGGAAGCTAGCATTGCTGTGACCTTAGTAGCACCTAAGGTGTTAGTGGTTTTCTATGTTGACGGAAGCACCAGGGGCTCCAGTGTAGGGTTAGACCAGGACAAAGCCTGCTGGACTGCTGCAGAAAAACAGGCAGTGGGGAAAGGTGTTTGGTTACAAAGGCCAAGGTTAAAAGTTGCTGGGAATGGCAGATATTTTTCATGAACAGATGGGAAATGAAAGGCAAACAACTTCCCAAAGCATATGCACATAAATGGGAATGTAGCTCACAAAAGGGGCATCAGCCTCCTACTTTCAGAAGTAAAATGTGATAATACAGCTGTTTGTATGCATTAAAACTTGCTGACTGTTCTGGCTGAACATCCTCTCTTCTGAATGGAATGATCAAGAAGGGGACAGGGTGAGCCAGGTCATGCAGATAACTCAATATTTGCAGATCCTGCTAAAGTAACAGCTTCACTGCAAATTACCTCGTGTGGCACTGTAAACACTTGTGTTTTGTGTAAGTTCCAGTTAGGCACACTGGTAGAAATTGAAAACCTTTACTTTTCAAGTAAATTACAGTAAATCTGGTTTTGTGGCCCTATCTTCTATAGTTGTTTTTTATTTCATTTTCTTTAGAAGTACCGTTACAAAGTAGTAAATGATACCATTAGGGTGTATGTCCTGCTGGGGAAAGAGTCATTTCTCTTCAAAGTTTTTAATTTCTGAAGACTTAAGCAATTGCATGTTATGCATGCACACAGGAAGTTCCTTGAGTTGTTCCCAGTAAAGGTCTTGAGTCTTTTTCCAGCCATTCTTTGGGGATTTTATTCCAATCTTTTTGTTGTGTTTATTTGTTAATATTATTTTTTCATCCTGCTGATAGGTGAAGTTGCCCTTATTACCAGTTGTATTATTTTTAAAGTTCCTAGTGCACTAGAATATCCTCTTTGGATTGCCCTGTCTGGGCTCTGAATTACAGCTACTGTTGTTGTTAATGGGGTCCTCTGCACACCCAGGTGTGTGATTTGGGCACTGTGTTGCATGGGTGCTCGATGGAAGTTCTGTGCAGCAATAAAGCTCTGCAGGCATTGCTTGCTTACATCTTCACAGTGAAAATGAACTTTTGTTTAAATTTGGGAAGAAAAAAGGTTTTGCATTTGGTTTCCATCTGCTGGTGTTTCTCAAATAGACTGTGTTTGTCCCAGAGACCTCTCATAGGAGTAACCATTCTCTGATATGCCTGGTGCACAACAGCCCTTATCAGCAGTTGGTCATGAGCGTCTAAAGACAAGTACTCTTGAGGAAAGAAAAACTGTGAAGGGACATGATTCCCCTTAGCACATGAATGCTGCTGTTTTAAACTCCAATGAAACATGAATTTAACCATCGTGTAGGAAACTGCCATTTCCTCATCCTATCTGTGGCTGCCAAGTTAGAATGGAATGATTTTTCTTTTTTTTTTTTTTTTTGTTGTTTTTCACCTGTGCTAATGTTAAATCAATTCCTGAACGTTAACAGTGGAATAAATAGTTTTTATTACCGCCCTACACAATCCACACAGGAATGTATCTTCCAAAATATTCTGAAGGACTACAGGGAAGCAAACACGATGAGTTCGATCAGTGGAGTTTGTAATGAATGATTAACGGATGATTTGCATAAAGGCACTCCACAGACAGGTCGTACTGAGACAACTGGAAGTACAGGAAAATGGGAATATCCACTCCAAAAAAACCCAAAGCAAGACGACAAAAACTCTAGCTTCTGAACATCAGTTATGCAGTGTTTGCTCCTTAACTGACCTCCTCGATGAAATGCCATGTATCTCTTTAAGCTTAATACCAATTAATCAGTTTTTACATATCGGAGATTAACTGCAACTTCAGGCTATTAACATATTAACAGAGAACTGAGCATACCCTGATGTTGTGGTAACATAAGCAGATGTTTCTGCTTTCTAGCTCCCTTTACACTTTATACCACAGATTGAGGGCCCATTTTTCATTGCAGTCCATCCCAATACCCTTCACTCTTTTTGCTGGGAAGTCATAGCAGGAAATGCTGAGAGTGAACTAATAAATTGTTTTGAAGAAAGCATTTCTTAAGATTAAAGATTAAATCACTAATGAGCATGGTTGCTCTCATACTGTAATCAGGGCTGTATCACAGCATTACTGAAACTTCAGGTAAGTGCAGGGCCACTTGAAGAAGGGATTTGGAAGAAGGGATATAATCCAACACAAAATGTAATTTGCAAGGATTCGATTAACAAAACTGAACCTAAATGCCATTCAGTAAGCCTCCTCTGAAAACAAACAAGGACCCCAACCTGAAGCTTCACTTTGGGGAGGAGGAGGAGGTTTGGCCTCATGGCGGTGGTCTGATCCATGGATATAGTTCAGATATATTACAGTCCTCAGAAGAAGCCACCTTTACTTGTGTTCACAGGGACCATGGCTGTGCTTTGCTTCTTTTTTCACACTAAGCTGCATGGAGATTTTCTTTCTTTTTCAGACTTAAAATCTGATTTCTGCAGCAGTTCTTGTGTCCGTTGTGCTGGTGTTTGTTAAGAGCTGCTGCCAACCTTCATGAGGGAAGGGGCAAAGAACACGAGGAGGATAGGTGTCTATAAACCACATACTGGGTTCATCTTCAAATGCTTCTCCTTGTTTTGTTCATTTACAGGTCTCACCACCTTCAGGAAAACCAAAACCTGTTTCTGAGTGAAACCTATCAGCCTTTCTCAATAAAGTGATGCTGCGAAATGCATGTTTTAGAAATACCACTGTGTGTTGCCAGGTGGGGTGCTGCAGCTCTGATACCCGCTACCTTTCCTTCTGCAGTCCTTCAGGTTTGGGCAAAAGTGGTCAAAGATGGAGCAAAGCCAGAGAGTGATGTATTCTCCTCCCCAGCCACCTTCAGAAGATGGTCCCAGGTAAGGCTGGCTTTGTGAGGGCCAAGTTATGAGGCAAAGCTTGTACTTGGGCTGAGATCTGAGTAAGGAGGAGGTAATTTTCCAGCCTGGTGAGGGCTGTCCATATGCTTAATGAGAAGTGATCCTCTTGGGACATTCATCTGGAATTAACTTTGTGTTTAAAAATTCTTTGTTAAAGTGTGTTCCCCCAGGGTAAGGGTAGTTTAGGTATCATAGAATCATAGAATTGTAGGGGTTGGAAGGGACCTCGAGAGATCATCGGGTCCAACCCCCCTGCCAAAGCAGCTCCCTAGCTCATATTGCACAGGGAGGCGTCCAGACGGGTCTTGAATATCTCCAGAGAAGGAGACTCCACAACCCCCCTGGGCAGCCTGTCCCAGGGCTCTGTCACCCTCACTGGGAAGAAGTTTTTCCGCATGTTGGTGTGGAACTTCCTGTGCTCCAACTTGCAGCCATTGCCCCTTGTCCTGTCCCCACAGACCACTGAAAAGGGCCTGGCTGATTCCCCCTGCATCCCTGCTTAAGATAATTATAAACATTAATTAGGTGCCCCCTTAGTCTTCTCTTCTCAAGGCTGAACAGTCCCAATTTTCTCAGCCTTTCCTCATAGGGGAGATGCTCCAGGCCCCTAATCATCTTTGTAGCCCTTCTCTGGACTCTTTCCAGGAGATCCCTGTCTTTTTTATACCAGGGAGCCCAGAACTGGACACAATACTCCAGGTGGGGCCTGACCAGGGCAGAGTAGAGCGGGAGGATCACCTCCTTTGACCTGCTGGCCACAGCTCTCAATGGGTGCCACCAACGGCCTCCTGAAGCTATTGCAGTGATTATGTGCCTGTGAGGGAATCTTAGGAACTCTGGTGGAAATAGATTCTAAGTTCTGGTTCTAATGATTATAGGTTTTTGGGGGTTTGTTTGTTTGTTTGTTTTAATTACCAGTGAAAGCTTTCTAAATAGCATGTATGTAGTGACACAAAACTGTTCAAAATAAATGCTGGGCTGTTAGACACTCAAACCAGCTTAGGTTGTCTAGGAAGTTGACGCTGAGAACTCCTCGAGGCTGTAGCACATGCCTTGGAACACAACTTGCTTTTGCTTAAAATCCAAGAGTCAGATGAAAGAACGTCAGCTTCAGAGCTGCCTAGTCCCACGTGTTTTTTCCCCACTTAGAAAGGAAGTGTATCTCTAAACAGATCTCTGTAATATATCAGTTCATGAGGCTGATAACAAGGCGCAGAAGAACTGTAGGCAGGGCTGCCCACAGACCTCTCTGAACAGTCCGTTGCTGCACGTGCAGGTGCCCGGTTTTGCTGGGTGCGCGTATGCCCAAGCGCATGCCACAGCCTGTTACCGTAATAGCGCAGCAACGCCGGAACTGCCAGCGCGAGTTCTTCTCAACAGCCCTCTTAACATTCCTCCTGCTCAGCCGTGTTTATTAGCATTGCATTTGCGTTCCTCATTCAGGCATGAAGCGCTGGCTGGCAGCAGGGTTGGGTTGGTTCTCTTTTTGGAATAGGAAATATATACTGGAGACATCAGCCTTGATCGCAGTGGCTTTTGAAGATCTATGGTAATACTGTCCTGCAGCTGAAAGAAACAGTGTTTACATAGAAATTGCAATGCCTTGTGCAAAAGTTTGGAATAAAGATCCTGCTGCCGTTTTGCTATTAGGTGCTTATTAGTCGCTTATTAGTCACAGGAAGAGTCAGAGGGGACCCGTGTTTTCTGATTCACTGCCGTTAGGAGGATGGGTCACTTCTCTGTCACAATCTAACAGCATTTCAGAAGCATACTTCTGGTCACAGGAAGCCCATCAGGAATTATTATAAAGCGGTAAGTTTTTGCATTGTTGTGGTGTTTCCAAGCGCTCCGTAAACCAAAAAGCAAGAGAACCTCCCTCCCCACCAAGTTTTTAATCAAAACCACACAGCAGCTGAGGAGTGGGAGACAAAAAAGCCCGAAAGCAGCAGTGAGGCTGCCTGGCAGAGGCTGTGCAGCTGATCAGTGGTTGTGTGGCCGCCTCCTAGAGACGGCTAGCCGCCTCCCTTGGCTGTATATTCTCCCAGGGTAGCTTCAACAGTGCTAAAAGCTAAACATAGCTCTTCTCCTTTTGCCATGTTTAAATTTTGGTTCTGTGTTTGCCTGTGTGGCCCTTTCTCTTCACCCGCCCTGCTTGCTTTTCATTGGAGCAGTGTCTTTTTGCTCTCCCTGTGCTGGAACAACAAATCACAGCGCGTCGTTCGGGAGAAAACTGTCCATGCAAGAAGAAAACAGGAAAGCAGGCAATCAAAGGGGCAAAACACAGATAGTGCGTCACGCGGTAAATGAGCGCTGGGCACGCTGCTCTCTTGGAGTTGCTGCTGCTCATAGCACGTGATCGGCTGGGCGTGGGGACAGTTTGGGTTCTTTCTTTCCTGGGCATGTGCTGACAGTGCATCTGAGCATAACGCTGAATCGATGAGACACGGTGAACGGTGGTGATCCGGGCTGGGATTAGGCTGGCTGCGCATGTTCAGCTGAGGCACGGCTGACTGGGTAACCCGGTGCGTGCGTTATCTCCTCCGTGGAGGTGTCTCTTCAGAAGCGGTAACATACTCGCTGGGTGATCTGCTCGGCAGCTGACAAGACCGCTTATGGGAAGCTCTGTTTGTCGACGTGTGAGTACACAGCTGTCCTGGCCCACACTCTCTGCAAGCCGGCTCTCCAAACTCCCTTCATCAGTCATAGTGGCCAGAACTGCAAAAGCTGCTACCAGTAACTTGCTGGGCTCTAGATGAACAGGATACTGCAAAACCATGATGCTAATGAATGCATCAGGTGAGATCAACCCCCACAGGGCAGATCTTGGTGGGAAAAACCTTGTCCCTTGTCTTTGTGAAGTACTACTAAAAGCAGTCAGTGCAATCAGATAACATGCTTGGTTTGAGATTTTTATTTTTCTCCTTTCTGGAACCACATCTGTATTTGCAGAAACCTAGGAACAAAATCTGTAAGTGTTTTCTAGTAGCAGTGCATGGAGTTTATGGGTATTCTCCATGATGACACAAAGCCTGAATGGTAGGGACTGTCCCTTTAAAACTTCTTGGATTCTGTACCTCTGGGTAACTGTGTGCAGATCCTCTATCTTGTGTGTTCATTTGGCTTGCTGTTTTACCCACATTTGGGACTTGGATGTCTATGGACAACAGATACTTTTATCTTTAGAGCCTTTGATTTTATCATCTTTCCTCTTGTTCATTGCTCTTGTTCATTCCTCTCTTCTGTTCCATGTGTACCAACCACCCTTTTCTCACAATGAGATCAACTGGTTAGTATAAGCTATGTAAATTAAGTCCTCTTTCTTTTCCTCTGTCTGTAATTAGCCTGAAGTATACTGCGTCTGTTCTATAAAAGAAGAAAAGCCTTGTCTGATTTTTTCCAGAAATATCAGTTGGCTTTATTAAAAAAACAACAAAGCTCCTTGCCTTTCATGGAAAACAGAATGAAACACTGACTTTGGATATAAACGCTCAAAGCCCCATTTGATCCAGCATTTCAAACAGCATCCCTGTTTCAGATGCCCAGCTTTCTCAGGGAAGGGTGAGCTCCCTGCACAGGCAGGCTGGGTGCCAAGAGGTTGGTGGGAAGCCTGCCAGCCCCAACCTGTTCTCTGATCCCCCACCCCCAACTCCATCTTGTGATCGCAGTCACAAGGCCAGCTCTTTACAGCTGGCTGTTCAGACTAGCTTAATTTGCAGTTGAAGTAATTAGCGAACAACCACTCATTTATTAGAGACTGGTGGGGTTTCTGGGGTGGTGGTGGTGTGTTGTGTTACTGGGTTTAGGCAGTTTGCTTTTACATCAGTTCTGAAATAGGTGCATGGGTTCCCTGAAACTGGAAATTTGGCAACAAGATGGAAAATGGGTGCTTTAAAACCAGACACATTTGTTATGCACCTGGTACAATACACCTGGTATACTTCCCAACCATGCCCCCCAAAGTTATGTCAAGAAACAATTGTATACTGATACGAAGGCACATATGTGAGCTAATATTTAAATGCATGTCAGTTCCTCCATGTACGTGATGCGTTCATGCATTTTCAATTTTGTGTCAGGCTGATGACCCTCTGAAGAGCCATCACCATCTGTTAAGTGGATGCAGAGTCAGAGCACCTCAGCCATCAATGCTGGTTCACACCAGCTCCCCTGCTCTTCCCGACAGCATTGATGGCAACATATGGTGCATCCCCTTTCTCACCACTCCAACCACTAAATAAGGAACCTGGTTTCTTAAAAAAGCAAGCAAGCAAACAACAACAACAAAAAAGCCGTATCTTGTTTTCTCAGCTGTCTGCTTGCCCTCAGACACCCAGCTGACCATGAAGGGAAGTTGTGGCACATTATCGCAAGGGCTTTGTACATGGTGACCTCCCACAACAGGCACCCTGTGGTTTGCGTGAGAGATGATCTGAACTGGTACAGCACCAGGAAAAGAAACTTCATAAACTGTGTCCCGAGGCTTTAAGGAGGGCTCTGCAGAGCACTCTGGTTGCAGGGCTGCGCTAGGTGTAGCAGAGTACAAGTAGATAGGAAAACAGTCTAGGTGCAGTGGGTCCAAGTGGGACCCTGGTAAAGAAAAGCCACAGTTCACACTGAAGAAAGTCGCTGCTTTCTTAATCCTCGTCTGGAGGTTGCATGGGTTGTTTACAGAATCACAGAATCACAGAATCACAGAATTTTTAAGGTTGGAAAAGACCTAGAAGATCATCCAGTCCAACCATTCACCTAGCTCCCACTAAACCATATCCCTCAATACAACATCCAGTCTTTCCTTGAACATGGAAGGAACTGATCTCTCTTTGTAGATACCAGCCACCCAGAACTGCAGTTGTTTGTCAGATGGGTGACCCAGCTCTACCTGCACCACTAACAGCTGCTTCTGGTGCAAACTCAGGAAAAAAAATTTAAAAAAAAAAAATCATGGGAAAGCTGACAGCTGGGATTATACACAGATTTTGCTGTGAAATTACACTTAAAGGCAACTCAGGTGTCTTTATGCTGGCACTAGAGCACTGTTGCAGAACACGTAATAGTTTAACAAACAGCACACAAACACAGATCTTAGGCAGCCAGGTGTGCATACTTACTGCAACACAGACTTCCTTTCAGCACGCCCCTAGAAAGTGGTGGGTTTAGAGCCTCTGTGATTTCACTAGGGAGTACCAAGTCCCTGTTTTCCACTCTGTCCTTAACCATCTCTCTCAGCCCTTTGGAAACAAGGCCAGGTGATAAGCGATCTCTCTTCTGATGCAGTGCTGGTATTGTTAGTTTACTATACTAGCCTTGAATTATGCTGCTTTTAGGTTTCCAACTTAAAAAAATGCAATCGTGTTTCTCAATAAACAGGTGACATCAACAACTATTTGTATTCTTCTGTTGGGATTGCAGGGGAGAAGATGACTATATATATAAAGTATATGTATAAACACAGATACACACATTTTACATATATGTGTATATATATGTATATGTATATATATACACTGTGTGCATATGTTGTTTGCAGGAAAACTGATTCACTACCTTCCATAGTGAGAGTACACAACTGCATTCTCTTGTATAAATTGGACTACTAGCTAAACCCTCTCATTTTTTTCCTGCTTTCTCTTCATTCTCCAGGATTTAAGTGTTGCTGCTGTTTTGCTGTTGGTAGCAGAGGTTATGGAAGTGTCTGAGGAGGAACAGAATACACATGTACACACTGTGCTTGCTGATCCTGGGCAGTTCTCAGTGTTACAGCTCTGAATAGTGCCAGAAAAAGACCTGAAGAAAGAGGGTTTTGATACCTGAAGGAGGACTGAAATCACATCCTCACCCCTGGGATAGCAATACCTAAGGGTAATACCCGTCCTGTATGATTTCTTGTGTGCCTCTATTAACCTGTCTCTTCTTTATGAATAATAGAACATAATTGTAAGTTTAAAAATCATCACTGGGGTTTCTTGGCAGAAGTATTTTTAACTAACAACTCCTGCATCCGAATGTAATTCACAGACCGTTCTTAATGAAGCCTTGTGCCAGCATGCCATCGGGATGTCTAACACTGCAAGTGACCCAAACCCCAGATTTCACACCCTTATCACTTTTCATAATCACACATTTCTTTTAGTTACTACTTTTTTGCTCTACAAATGCCTGCTAGTTTCAGAGCTGATTCCCGATCTCCTTAGGTGGTGTCAGTGCTAGAGGGGGTGGGAACAGCAATGAAGCATGTATGAAAGGACAAGCTTCAACCTGAAAGGAACTTTCCAAACCAAAAGCAAATGGAGGTGTAACAGTGGCTTTGTGGCAATGGCTCATCTATTGCAGAGATCTGAATGCCACATCTGTAGCAACGGTTTATTGCAACTTGTGCCACTGAAGGTTACCTGTCTATAAGTAACACGTGGCACTTTCCTGTGCTTACAAGAGTTGAAATACCCTGGCAACACTGCAGCCTTTTCATCTTTATTAATTACCCAAGAGATACATAATTTGGAGCTTAAAAAGGCTGTTTCAGGCAACACAAGACTTCATCTTCTCAGGGCTGACAAGATAAAAAGCACCTGCAACAAAGCGTCCGGCAGAACATCCGGGTAACGGCATTGTGAGTGTCGATGGGAAAATCCTGTCTCAGATGATGCCATGAAATGTCAAGGTGTCTAGGTTCAGATCAAATGGGGGCACTGACATAATCAACTTCTTTTTTGTTAATATTCTATAAAGTAAGTCACTTTTCTTTAATAATCAGGCCTCTGTCTCTAAATTTGCCCTGCATAAATCAGTGTGAAAGGACTTTTACATTTGCCTGCATGGAGAAATGAAAGTTTTGTTTTTCCCAGCAGCCATTCTTACTACTTTTCTTGTTCTCATAAAGTGGGGTTTTCACTGAGAGACGGGTGCTAATTGCTAGAATCCACCATCTTGAAAGGTCTGGCTTTTCCTTTAGACTGAAAACAAATGGGCAAGGTCTGATGTGGGAGGGCCTTTAGCTGCTCTTCTGGTGTTTCTGTACACAAGCGAGGTATTCCTGCACGTCTTCTGGAGACCCAAGGATAAGAGGGACCCTCTGGTGAATACTCTCTGGTTTCACATCCAACACTGCCTCCGTCCCTGTAGTCGCTATCCCGCCTGCCTGCTCAATGATGAATGCCATAGGGTTGCACTCATAGAGAAGTCGGAGCTGGAAAGGAAGAGGGAACACGTGATTGCTTTGGGGGTAAATTACACCAAAGGACTTACCAAAACCTAACCTTCCTTTTGTGGTTTTTGAAAATTTTGTACCAAACATCAACTGACCTAAGTAACAATGTCTCTCCGTCAGCCTCACCTCTTACTCTCACCTCCCTTCCCACCTTCTACTTCATGGAAGCGTACAGTGACCCTGCCTCCAAGCACCATCAACATTGTCTCCAAGCTGACATACTGATGTGCAGCATCAGTGAAGCAGTATTTTGTCAAAAATGTCAGAAGTAGCTATCAGGCCCACAGGCATCAGCAAAACAGTTAAGCCAGCTAAGTCAACAATACCGGGAAAGAGAAGCTAAAATCTCTTCTCATGCACAGGCTTCATGTGTTACCTCAAGGCTTGGGGTAATAGCATTTTGTTAGGTCAGGCTATTTTGGAGTTTGAAACTTGATGCTACCAGTTTCAAATGTCAGGATTTGACTGCAGCCTTCAGACATTTGAATAGGTATTAGTAGCCTGAACTCACCCAGATAGAGACTCTGCTTTCAGAAGTAACCACGGTAATTATGAAAAGTAAATTTTCCCCTTTGGTGTGGAGGCACATTTGTTTTGGACCCTGGTATCTATTCACATCTTTGAAAATGTTACTTCTGGGGTGTCTCTGTTCCAGTGAAATGGAAAATTATTTGGGACATAGACCAAAAGTTTCTGTGTTTAAGAGGACATAGATGATAGCTGGTTATTTTTTAACAGACATTTTTTCCTCCAGGTTCAGTTGAATCATTGAGGGTCTATGAAGTGCTCCTGTATGACAATTTTGGTATGTATCATGCTTGATGGGATTTTTGTACATACAAAAGAGCAAATGCATTCTGGAGAGAAAAAGGAAGCATGACAGAATGCAACTGTACATAGAGACAATGAAACGGGTCAGAAGCAGGACATTACTACCTATCTGTCACACTGTTTGCAATAAATCCATGATACCTCACAAACTTAAATACTGCAAATTATTTCCATTCTTATCTTTCACAGATACACAGAATTTTAGGGGTTGGAAGGGGCCTCAAGAGATCAAGTCCAACCCCCCTGCCAAAGCAGCTCCCTAGCTCATATTGCACACAGAGGCATCCAGACAGGTCTTGAATATCTCCAGAGAAGGAGACTCCACCACCCCCTGGGCAGCCTGTCCCAGGGCTCTGTCACCCTCACTGGGAAAAAGTTCTTCCGCATGTTGGTGTGGAACTTCCTGTGCTCCAACTTGCAGCCATTGCCCCTTGACCTGTCTCCACAGACCATTGAAAAGGGGCTGGCTGTTTCCCCCTGTGTCCCACATTTCAGATATTTATAAACATTAATAAGATCCACTCTTAGTCTTCTTTTCTCAAGGCTGAAAGGCCCCTGAAGTGCCACTTCTGGCACAAAGATGCCGCCTGACAGGCAACATCGGACCATTAGCCTTTGTTGTTCTCCTTAGCTTGTGGCCAGCTTCCAGAAGATCACAAGCCAGAAAACAGCAGTGGTACGACTGTGGAACCATGAGCTGAGTTTCTTGTTGCTTAACTTTGACTACATAGTGCAGTTGCAGTTACAGGTCTTCAACATGGGCTCTGTCTTCAGACAGGCTTACCATTCATAGAAAAATATTTAACGTATCTAATTTGAAAAGAGGATCTGTTTGTTGCCTGGTTCCCCACTGTTTATTGAGCATTTTGTTCTCGTTCCTTCTTTAGCATAAAGGAGGAGCAACAAATGCTGGGGACTGCGTGCATGTCATCTACATTTGCTCTAAAGCCTTTGGATCCATGCCAGTGATGTTTGCTTCCTCTCAGCTCTCTATCCATTAAGCGGATAGACTGTCTTTCAAGGGGGTGGTGATCAGGGCACCTGCTACAAAGGCATCATCTCTTCAACAAAAAGGTTTGTGTGAAAAGACCTGTATACACCTGCACCCTGAGAGGGAAAGAAGAAAACTGTTGGTTGTAATGATAGTACAACTTTGCTTCTCTTCTCTTCACCATGACAGTACAAGCCAGATCAATCCAATAGTCAATGTAGGCTAACTCATGTGGAAATCTTGATTTCTAGAAAGTAAGGACTTTGTACATTAGTTATTTTGTCCCACTTTTCACCTTTTCCTTTCAACAATGGCTTAATGGAGATTTCAAAACAAAAAGTTTAACTTGAGAGGCCAGTCAGCAAACCCACTTCTCCCACATGCAGCAAATTCCCTTTTTTGTCTCTTGCTCTGATACACACACTGTTTAATGGGTTTTTTTGTTTTATTTTTCTGGAATGCTCTGTCAAATATTTAAATCAAAATTGCCTGGACAAACATGCAGCCATTTTCTGTTGTGCATTCTGAAGAAGGTTCTTTTCCTCCTCTCCTTGTTTTCCAGACTGCATGGAGCTACTGTTATTATGATAGATAGGTGCTCACCAGGATGGAAACGGTAGTCCTCTGTCCCTAAAGTACAGGGTGCTCTTGCTCTGATACCAGTGTGGGAGATGGGGCAAGTAGTTTTATGAGTGCAAATTCCTGCATATACCAGCCAAGGATACAAAAACATTTAAATGGAAGTTTTGAAGTATGGTGTTGACCAGGAAGAAGAAGGTCTTGGAGTCAGAACACCATGACCAATCTACTATGTGTTCAGCCAATTATTTCCTAAGCATGACCTACACCTTACTGGGGGTTCAATCAGCTGTATAACCAGGTCTCTTTTTAAAACATACTTGTTTAGAAGTTTAATAACAAAGGTATCTGATGATGCAGGACTATGTCCATGGCTCAGCAGATTCAGGGAGCCACTGCCCTGCATTGGACTGCATTAAGTCACAGCGTGTTTTGTACAGGTGTCTAAATGGGAAATCATCTTTTCCCAGAATACTGATCTCAGCATGTGTGAAATTCACCTTTTCCTGGCAGAGTCTTTTGGATCGGTCGCCTATGTTTGCAGGACTGGTGACAGTAATCTCAGTGCAGTTTGGAAACAGTAGGTGGGCAAACTCAGTTATCTAACATTGCACAAATCCCTGTCTGGGGTTCAGCATATCCCACCTGGACTCTCGTTGCCAGTATAAAGTGCTGAGGTCTTCCTCAGGCCTGTGTCACACCTGCCAGCTGTGTATAGGTATCTCAACAGGTTTCTATGGTATCAAAATATTTCTCTTTAGGAAAAGGAATAAAGCCCTTGGTTGCAGTGAAAACTCTTTGACTAGATTGTAACACAAAAGCACACAGGAAGTTTTCTGGTCTAAATTGGCAACTGCGTAAGTTTCTTGCCTAAACATGATTGCTGGCCATCATATCCATTAGCAATTTTCTCACACGATGGAGAGTGATTATCTGGTTTTATATGTAAATTATTCCTTTGTACCTCCAGGAAAACCAGAGGTATTAGGCTGACTAAGCTCACCAGAGAGTAAGTAAAATCATTTACCTTTCCTTTAGGACTCTTCTGATTAGCAGGATACATGAAGATCCCACCATACATCAATGTACGGTGAACATCAGCTACCATTGAGCCCACGTACCGGGCACCATATGGGGAACTGCCATCCTGAAAAACATAAAGTAAAGCATTATATTGACTAGTCTAGGTAGCATGGTGAAATGTGATTTTGTTCTAAAACAGCCGTCAAAGCTGCTTATATCAATGGCTGCTTACGGACACGGTGAATGTCTAAACCAGACCGAAGCTTAGCTTTTTGTAAGCCATAGGCATTGTCTGTGAGATTCTAAAACACTTAAAAGATCTTCATTCACAGTATAGAAATCAGTGTGCCTGTAATTAGAATGCACAATTTGGTACCAATCCCCAGCCAGCTGAAAGCCCCTCCACATTATCAGCACAAGGTACGTATGTGATTGCTGAGCCTTCACTGGTTTCTCATCCAGGGCATGAAGAGGGACGTCACTTTTCACTACACATCCAGATGGCTCTCAGAGGATGCCAGCTTTTTCCTTTTAATTTATCTGTCAAGTTGTTACACTGGTCATAGTATTCATTCTGTGGCTTAGTTTGGGAGATAGCGATTTATTAGCAAATGTAGTTTTTCTTGCTTTCAGCTTACAAATTAATGTTGTTGAATGAGAGGACATCTTAGTGAGAGCAATCAGAGAAGTATTTGTATCAGTCTCGGGTTTGCTGGTCACAAAAATTTTAAGGTAGACAATACAGAAGGCAAGCAAGCTGTCTTGCACAAATAAAGTTATGGACACCAAGTTGGCTCTGCCTAAGAACAGCGATGTGCCACCACGCTTTTATGAAGGGGAGATACACTATACATGTGTAAACTGAAGGAAAGCTTCCTGAAAGCTAGTGTGCCAAGAAGTCAGTTGGACTTTTGATATCTCTTAGTCTGTCTTCAATGAAGCAGAGAAGGAATTTTCTCCTCCCCAGATAAAAGAGACTGAGACTTCATGTGTTTTTAGTATACATATATGCATATATATTTACGTATTGCAATGCTAATAGTTTGCAAAGACCTCTGCATGGTTTTCTTGTCTGAACAGTTAATAAAAGATCTTAGTGCTTTCTACAAAGCTCGCCTTGTGCTGATACCAGATCCAGAGAAATACATAGAGAATTTGTTCAGCAATGCCAGCTCAAAGACTTTCAGGCATCACAAGGTAGTCACCCTTCCCAGCAAAATCATGAGGTTAGCTGGGAGAAAAAACAATCCACAAGTGAGAAGAAAAAACACAGATAGAGAAAAACATAATTCTGTTTTGAAATTACTTTTTTTCACACTGTTCTATGCAACAGAGAAGTTTCGATATTTACTCTCTTCTAGCATGGGAAGAGGTTCTCATGAAATTACACAATATAATGCAACATGACACTAGGAAGTTGAGTCCTAAGCCAGTTATAACTATTACATTAAGAGTTGGATATTTGATACAGCTGGTAGTAAAATTGGAACAGAGAACTGTTCCTGCCTAAGTAATAATATTTGTTCATCTGTACTCGTGATATTTGCCAGGATTCTTTCTTGTTGTACACATTAGGAGAAGTATTGATGATTCAGAGGGTAAATAATAAAAAGTGTCAAAGACATAATGAATGAGACACAGTCTGGAGCTTTTCTATTTAGTTTTGCTTAAACCTGGTTGTGTTACTTCCAGACACAACTGAACAATACTTTTAAGGATTTGGTCCCTTATGTTTCATGGTTTACCCGCAAATCATTACATACATAGACATCAAATTACAGCTTCTCCATCTCACAGCTCTTTGCATTTGTAACTTTGCAACTGTAAAAATACAAGGTCAGAAAAAAACACCCTAAGAGTTGTTAAAGAGAGACCGAGGCCAAGTTTGCAGCTTAAGAAAGGACAGTTATCAGGGAAAGATGTGGTTACAGTCTAAAATTACCTTTAAAAATACAAGCAAAGGAAGAGTTCTCCTTTGTGGTTTCAGCAGGTGATGAAGCAAGTCTTAAGAAAAATTGATTACACAATAAGAAATATCATAGCTTATCATAGAATCATAGAATGTTATGGGTTGGAAGGGATACCAAGGATCATAGAGTTCCAGCCCCCTGCCACAGGCAGGGTCACCAACCTCCAGGCCTGGATCTACACAAGGTTGTCCAGGGCCCCATCCAACCTGGCCTTGGACACCTCCAGGGATGGGGCATCCGCCACCTCTCTGGGCAGCCTGTTCCAGCACCTCATCACTCTCTCTGTAAAAACTTCCCCCTAATATCTAATCTAAACCTTCCTTCCTTTAGTTTTAATCCATTCCCCCTTGTCCTGCCACTATCTACCCTTTTAAAAAGTTGATTTCCCTCCTGTTTCTCTGCTCTCTTCAGGTACTGGAAGGCTGCAATGAGGTCCCACTGCAGCCTTCTCTTCTCTAGGCTGAATAACCCCAACTCCCTCAGCCTCACTTTGTAGGGGAGGTGCTCCAGCCTCAGTCATAAACAGGCCCTGAAACAGAGTGCTAAGGACTGCTTCTATGTCATTATCAAATAAAGACTCTGCAGTTTACTGACCATGAGAGCTGCAGAGCTGAGCCACCTGTGTACAAAACTTCAGGAATGTTTGGGTCCTCATGGATATCCTATTCACAGCCAGGTCATTTACACAGTTTGTGTCTGCATGAGCAGCTGAAACACAGATCGAAGTAAAGCTCTCACTTCCCTTGGTGCCCAGCTGCCTGCACAGGAAGAATGAATTGTCCCTTTAGTTACCAGAAATGTTCCTTCGGGTTTTACTAGTTTGGTCACTCGTGCAATTTTGTTACCGATGAGAAAGTGAAGATGTGCTGCATGCATGTTGGCGTGTCGCCCGGGCTTTCTTCTCAACCAAAATAACAGAGCGGGAATGCTAGGGAAATAAATCTCGAGCTCTGAGCAACGCCAGGCTGCCTGTTTGCTCAGTGAGCACTTCTCACTGGTATGGCTGGTGCTAATGAAAGACTTGAAGAGCCTTGATGTTCCTTTGGTCATCATCCACAGCATTTGAATAAACTTGTGATTGCTCTTGGTTTCACCTTTCCGGCTACTTTTCTTTGCTTAATGCAGAGGAATAAATGGCTCATAGCAGACCTGTCCTGTGATTTATTGTTCTTTTTATTTCACAGAGTGATGGAAGTCACTTTATCACTTCTTTGTTCTTCTGTGACGTTTCTCCACAGCAGAACAAGACCATGTTTTTCTTGCGTAACTCTGACAGCTAAGAGAGCAGGGGGGAACAACTCTTTTCTACAGTCTGCAGGAGCAGCACTCTGCATCCCTCATTCCACGTACAGTTTTGATGACAAAAGCACAGTGTTTTCATTAGCTTTTTTATGTCACTCAGACACATCTGGGCTGGCTGGCAGAAGGCTGCTCCATGGTGAAATGTGCCGTTGATGATAAGTTTTCAAGGGCCTTAACTGGAGAGCCTCCATTGCGTGACTCTCTATCAACAACCTGCCACAAGTCTCAAGTTCTCTTGGGGCTGTAGGAATAGAAGATAAAAATGGGTGGAAGAGCAAAATACGATGAAGTCCACAGCACGTTCCTGAGTTCTACCATCTGTGAACTGGTGCCAGCTGGGGGCTAAGGCCTTGCAATCATTACTAGAGGAAGAACTGAAGGAATTACAGTGAAATTTTTGCAGAAAAAGTTCCTAGCGCAGCAGTGCCTGTTGCAGAGTGCAGACTGGAGTAAATGTGTTGCATTACAGGCAGCCCTGAAAATACCAGATTGGTCTTCAGTCTGGTTAAGCAGCAGGAGATTTTGCGATGCTCAACAACAAAAGAATAGTTTCACTCTGGACTCTCCATCCAGAAGAGATGTGTCTAGACAAATGCTTCCCACTGAGATGGACCATGGCAATGACAGGAAATTTACAACTGACCTGCAGAACCGCAGCACTTTTCCAGTGCTTTTAATTCAGAATTGATGCCTTTGGTGACTGGTGGTCCACAAGAAACTTTGAGGTCCAATATGGTTTTATAGTCTAAACTGTCTGATCTGCGATCCTGCTCTTAGATAGTAAAGGAAAAATTTCTCCATGTAAGTGGTTGATTTGTAATGTTTGATCACCAGTGACAGTGATACAGAACATGGGACACGTTGTGGTCAACATCCTACTTTGTTTTCCTGTTTTATTTTTAACTTTTTGGTTTTCTGTGGCAACATTAGAAGGTCATCTGAACAGCATGTTGACCAAGAAGCACAGGAAGGAGGAAACAGAAGTAGGATCAAAGGAAATAAAAGGAATAAGAAAAGTGCCAAATAGCTGAAATTAATAATTAGCCTCTTGGCTTCTAGTGGTCACAAGACCACAGGGTGAGAGTGGTCAGTCTGGTAACAAGGAGGTCCTCACACCCCACATGTCAGTTTCTCCTCATGTCACTGGCAGGAGGTATTCAGCAGATACCCCCTACTGACCTTCTGTGTGCTGAACAGAGGAAGAAGCAGGCCAAAGTTCTGCAATGCTTCACCTGGGCAGAGCAGGGAAGGTAGGAACAGCACCAAGGCAGCTGTAGCTGGTAAGGCTTACAGGCAATGCCAGGAAGCATGTTTCATGCTATGGAAGAGTGGCAATCCTTTCTCTGTCTTCTTGTCCCCTGGTGCAAATATAGTATCCTTTATAAATCAAAGAACCAAGTTACTCATTTTTCAAAACTCATAACAAGCTTTCAGATGGCCAGGGCAGCGCTTCTGGTGCTTTGTGGCCATGACGCTGGTTCCTTGACCCTTCCCATGCAGATAACCCTACATCCTGGAGCAGCAAAGCCAGGTGCTTGCTCAGCTCCCTTGAGGATGGTTCCCCTGCCCCAAATAACCCATGCACTACTGTCCCACTTGCCTTGAAGTAACAAAAGTACCTTCTGCCAGTTTCTGTTGCATTACTATGATACTGTCAATAGGCTTTCCTCAAAAGAGGTTCAGATTTGAGGTAACACAGTTCTTACAAGTGAGTTTTTCTGTTACTTCCTAACCTAAGGATTTAGTGATTCACATGATAGAGCTGTGCTCACTGAGCCTGTGGTGGAAAATCTCTGCTTGATCTTTACACTGAAGATTGAAATCTCTTCAGTCTTGCCTGTGGTTGATTACTTCTGTAAGAGCTTTAAAGAAACACCTACGTAGTTTGCAAAGACACAAATTCTTAAATCCAGAGTTAGTGCAATATACCGAATGCATAGTTCAGCATAATGGGGACAGATCTCCTCTTTCCTAGGTGGATTAGTTTTCAGGAAGTATGAATGTTGTGTGATGGGCTTCTCCTTTCACAGCTGTACTGAAAGCAGACTTCGCAGTTTCAAAATAACCTCAGATACTCCAAATGACTGTAGTTTAAATGCTGTGACATGACACTAGCTGCAACAACAATCAAGGTAATATGGGAAAGAGGTTTTGATAAGAGGTCAGCATTGCAGCTGTATCCAACGTAGTAAATCCAGATTTTCAGCTCAGAAAGGGCTTCTGGCAGAACTATGGTTTAAACTTTCATTTGTTACATTTCCCTTATGCAGCACCCTGACTTTTATGCGAGGCTGTACAGGGTTTAAAAAATAATCCTATCAGTTTTGATTCTGGCAAGAAGAGCACTGAAACCAGCTTCCTAGCCAAATGCAGTGCTGAGCTGCAACATGCCACCGTATCTCCTTATGATGTACTGGTGACATAGCTAGACTTTCTAGAGAGCTACCAGCTTTCCACATTGAGCACTTATGTTGTGTCCTCCTAGCATTGGTTAGAGGCCATACAGGGCTATATGTCCCCATGAGGAAGTTTGTCAGACACGGGGTGTTCTCAGCTCAGGATTATAATATACATTATAATATGCATTATAATCCTCTTAACAACAAAATATAGTGTAATTGTGCCTCAAAGCTTTTTTCCTTTTTTCAACCTGTGGGTTGGTTCATGCTCCATATGATGCAAGATTACAATGCAGTAGTGATACTGCATTTCCCAGGTGGAAGGGCGTACAGGAAGGAGAAGGTGATGCCACCCAGATCCCTGCAAGCACCTTCTGGGCAGTATGTGGGATCTCACCCCAAATGCACAGCTGCACCTATGGCTAAGCTGCATACTCAGATAAGCCAGAAAACAAACGTACCCCCACATTTCACTGGCACAGTTTCAGAACTTTGTAAAAAAGTCCAGTTCTTCAGGTACAGCATATTTTCTTCCACACAGTGATGAACAAGCTATGAATTTACATAGTGACGCCTAGGTTATATGTCAGGGCACCAGATACTTACCCAAGATGGACATGATGACATGGAAGGGTTACATGAGGCCTTCAAATCCTTCCCCATCAGCCAGGACTGCATGTAAGGCTGTGCTTGCAGGTGCCCAGTACATTGGGTACAGCAATAATATTTTCTTACCTCGGGGAATTTCTTCCTTTGTAAATATTCTGTCATTGCAGGATCAAAATACTTGGCATAACCTTCATTGAGACTGTATACCTTCCCTTTCTTCTTGATTTTAACATCTCTGTCCACCAAAATAAATTCACCAAGACCCTACAGAGGAGCAGGATAAACCGGCTATTAGCAAACAGCAGAACATCTTGTTGACTTTCTGCAACAGTTGACCCACTGGAGATGGCAGAAAAGCAAGCACAGCTTGATCCTTTCAGCACCAGTCTTGTATATAACTTCACAGTATTTCAAGCAGAGCATAAAGCACAGAGACTGCATTAAGTTCATGAAAACTTGTCACATTGGTAGCATAAACAAAAAGCAATTTGACTATAATAGCATGTCAGATGAACACCAGTCAGCCCTGAAAGCAGATGGATCGCGAATTTCTGTCCACAAAGCATAAGGTTACACATTGAGAAATTCACACTCCCATCTGATTTTTTTAACTCTTATTTTCTATCTTATATGAATATCTTAAAGTTAATATAGACAGCTACCCCCCAGTGATGCTGTCTGCAGTTTGAGTGCAACTTCTACCTTTTCTTCCTCTGCCTCTCATCAGAGCAGTTCAGCTCCCAGTTCTTCTCATTTGGAATGAGCCTATTTATAAAACTTAAAAGGAGTTTTGATAACAATGCATCCTTTTATTAAAAAAAATTCCCATCTTATTGCCCACATCTAATGCTCGTTTCTCAAATGAGCCTGTCTCCTTCCTGCATTCCTCCAGTAGCACTTGTAGGGCTCCTGGGCTGGATGCCAAGGAGCAGCATATGTCCGAAAGTATGTGTATGGTTCTACTTTTGCGAACTGTTGGGTATGCAGCTTAGAGGAATTAGCCTTAAAACAAAACTGCACTCAGGAAATCAGGCATCACTCTGCGTGAACTGTATCAACAAATGGTCCTTGCCCCTGGCTAAACAGTGAACACCCTGAGGTTCCTCCACAGACAGAAAAAGTGAGAACATGAAAAAAGCAGCAGTGTTCTAAGTGGGGGCAAAAACACTGCTCAGAGTTAATTTTAAGTGTTTGTGCAAACCAGCAGCCTGGTTTGAATGAAGAGGGTTTGTTATTTAACTTAACTGTCTTTCATTGAGTAGAAAAAACAAACAGAGGTATTGCAACCTGCATACCTGCCTGTTAGTGAATATTTGTAAGGTGAAGGTGGGATGTTCCAGGACGTTGGGAAAAAAATTTTTCAAATAATGTCAATTGCCTAGATTACAGAGACAAGGAGTAACAAAAGCCAGTAAACCCAAGCACAGAAAGCTCTAAAAGACAGTGGCAATGTGCTTAACACCATGACTGTACCGGATCCAGCATGAAGCAGTCCACTCCTTGCCCTGTGGAGAGGGCGACCAGCGTAGCACTGCCATACAAGGCATAGCCAGCAGCAACAATATTGCGTCCAGGCTGCAGAGCATCTTTGTCAGAGGGCTCGTCATCTGTTTCCTAAAGAAAAATTACCATTGGACTGAAGGTTAAATTCTCAACAGGAACAAGAAAAACAACACTCCAGTAACAACGTGGGGCAGATTTCCTTGTTATGCCTACACAGGCCTTTGAGATCACCAAAATAAAGAGTGTCCCCACTAGCTGAAGGCAGGTTCGGTACAAATACATGTACATGCTGGGACAGGACACTGAGTTTGTTATTTTATATGTCATGCAATCATTACAATGCCTCCAACAAAGCTGATACCTTAGCATTACAGCTCAGTCTATTAATTCAAATTCACCTGATATCTGAGACAGAATAAAGGCACCAATTTTCTGGAAATGTAAACATAAGCTGTCATACTGACACCCCTTGGAGGGAATAACTGTGAAGTTAATGCAATAATTAACGTTGCAGACAAATTGTTTCCATCGATGCAGAATAAAAGGGTAGATGATGCAACATGATGGAACCAAGATTGTGCATTGGTCTCTGCTGGTGAAGAGACGAGTAACAGAAATGATGTGAATGTTCATATTATATATAAAATAACACATGCTTTTGCGTATGCAATGTGTGTGTGTGGATGTGCAGGTATACATACTCTATGGAGAGCACTCATGTGAGACTTTTCTTCAGACTTTTCATCAGTTTGTGACATTCCTATTTTGATTTGGCACTTCGGTTATCACTGAACAACAACAGTCCAGGCAGACCTGGTGCAAATATGTCTAACCAGCTCTGTGGGACAAGAAAGAACAGCCAGGAGTGTTTGGAAAGGCTGGCTCTGGCCTTCACCTCCTGGCACTGCAAAATGGGTACGGAATGCTTGACCCCAATGTTTCTTCAAAAGCTTGTCAGTTGTGTTTCATCTTCTGTGGATGTTTCAGTGGTGGTTTACAAGCGATTGAATTGACAACCCCCCTCAGACCCTTTCTTCGGGTCCTGGTTTAGCATTTTATTGATTCAAGCTCAGACAGTTTCTCAGTGATTGCATGGGCTTTATTAGATGGATCTCCTAACTATTATATTTTGACTATGAAAATACAGTAGTCAAATCTCTTTAGAGGTCTTTACAACAAAGCACTGAAATAGGAAGAGGGACTGCAGAGAAGCTCTGACAAGTCACTTTGGCTCGTTGCTGGCATGAAGCAGGTGAAACAAGGTCCACATAGTCTGGCTATAGGGGTTTCCTCAGGTGATATCTGAATTGGAAAATGTCTGCATGCATAATTTGCCCATATCACATGAGGGAGTTCTCACCAGACCTGGGAGCAGCTCTGGAAGGACTTGGTTTCCTTGTCTCTGTATCACATGTTTTATGAGTATCCATTGCATATGCCCTGAATTATTGCACTTTCTCCATGAGCAACCACACGGAGGGGTCGTTGTTGTTCTCATGACAATGAAGGGGGAAAATTGTGAATATTCCAAGTAAAAAATACTTATTGTCACTACATCCTGATACTCAGCAGCTGTGACTGTCAAGGACCTATCCCTTGCTCTGCTTCATGCTGATTCAACAAAGCTCCTCCCTCAGCCCCACTTTTCTGACATTTCAGATCTTTTTAACAATAATATCCATCCTTCAGAAAGTAAAAGCTGGGTGGAAAAAGCAAATAAACCTAGCATGGCATTTGTTACGTGATCGTTTTTTCTAAAAACTGACCCAGTGCTTTTGCTTTTCCAGCAGAAAGCAACAGTACCTGCCACCATGGTGGTGGCTCTGGATTGTGAGCAGCCCAAGAATTGAATAGGCCATGTCTGGTCTTTGTAGAAAAGTGCTGGTTATCTTTTTTTTTTGTTTCCTGAAATGAGGCAAATAGTTCAGTTCTGGAGGGTGTGCCTTTGGAAATTAAGTGAAGGTGCTGACATGGTGAGAAAAAGTCACCTGAGAATTGAAAGGTACCAAATACCAGGCAGGTGCTAAGGATCATCCTTCAGAATTATAATTCTTCTAGCTTTCCCAAAATTATATTCACAAACTTTGAATGACTTGAAAATATGTTTTCTTTCTTAAGTGATTTTCATCCACTGGAACAAACATCTCACTTTTATTCCTTTCACAGTACCCTTCACTAATAACCAATAAAGCACTTATTATTATTTCATTATTTCAAAGGGTTTGAAGTTAATAGTGTTTGAAGTTAATAGTGTTGCTATAGAATTGTCTTGTCTGAGAAAAGGGCACATTAATTAACATGTACTTTGGAATTAATGTTTTAATGGAAAGAATTATGCTAGTGAAAACCTGTAAATTCAACATTGTTTCTAACTTCCCAGGGAAAATTGATAAATTTCTTTTGTAATTGACAAACTGTGCTTCATCCTAGCAGCAAGGTTTTCATTTTGATATGATGCATTTGTACAAAGCAATGTATTTTCTTTTTATGAAGAGCTGAAGGCTTTTCACCCACATGAAAACCCGTAACTTAGAAACAGTAGTTACAACAAATATATTAATATAGGTTAGAATAACAACAACTATGGAAGGGGTGTATTAGGAGGGAGGTCTTTTTCCCCCTCTGCTCTGTCCTGCTGAGACTGCACCTGGAATATTGTGTCCAGTTCTGGGCCTCTCAGTTCAAGAAGGACATAGAACTCCTGGAAAGAGTCCAGTGCTGGGCCACCAAGATGGTGGCATGGAACACCTTCCTTATGAGGACAGGCTGAGGGAGCTGGGCCTCTTTAGCTTGGAGAAGAGGAGACTGAGGGGAGACCATATTAATGTTTATAAATACGTAAAGGGTGAGAGTCACAAAGATGGAAGAGGGAGCCAGGCTCTTCTCAGTGATAGGACAAGGGGCAATGAGTTCAACCTGGAGCAGAGGAAGTTTCATGTGAATATAAGGAGGAACTTTTTCACTGTGAGGGTGCTGGAGCACTGGAACAGACTGTCCAGAGAGGTTGTGGAGTCTCCTTCTCTGGAGACATTCAAACCAGCCTGGATGTGTTCCTCTGTGATTTAGTCTAGGTGATCCTGCTCTGGCAGGGGGTTTGGATTAGATGATCTTTCAAGGTCCCTTCCAACTCCTAATGTTCTGTGATTCTGTGATTCTGTGATCGGCAAATTAATTGAAAATTTGAGCATTTGGAAATGACATGAGTTCTTTGGGAAATGTTCCCAATCTGAAGCAGAATCCTAGGGCAGACTGACCAGTCCATATTCTTTATATGCATTAACAGGTGAGTCAAAGATGGTAGGGAAATATGATATATTTCAGCTGCTGAACTACATTAATCACACTGAGCACTTGCCTTTATAGTTATGCAGAGTAATAGAACACAACACTTCCAAACAGAAATCTAATGTTTAGATGGTGCTTACCACTGCTGAGAACAATGGACAACACAGCTATTGCCTATTATAACTGCTGGGAGGTGGAAAGCCTTTTAGAATTTTTTTAGAGAGATGGATGAAAAGGCTGGGGTCCGTGTTGCCTACTGCAAGGGCAAGCAGCATGGATTGCATCCATTCAGCTAAGTTCTCTTCCTTGCAAAAAGCAAGGTGGTGGATGGTACTGAAGGCAGTCCCTAAGTTCCTCTTTCCACAGGCTGTACCCAGGCATCATCTCAGTTCTGTCCGGCCTGGGCTCCATCTGTAATGAAGGCTTGCACTAACCATAACAGTGCTTGGCTGGTGCCATGACCCTGCTGAGGCTGTGCCATAACTATTTCATTTACTAGTCGGTGTGTATTCTCCATAGTGTTTTGCCTACCAGAAGTATAGAAAATGAGGATCAGCTAGTCAAAAATTATGAGCTGAGAGCAGATTTTAAACATGTGTCTTCATATATTTGAAGTGTAGCGTCTGAATCTGCACTGCCTTCCCTGCAGTCACAAGTACTGCAAATGTTACCTTGCAGTAGTGGTGGCTGAGGGTCTCCTGTGGTCATATGACTGTGAGCTCAGGCTTTAGGAAAAACACCAACTGCTGGGAGATTAGCAATCAAATCACAAGACTTGGCATTACTCTATTAACGGTTGTTAATTGGCTGTGCGGTTGCTGTTCTGTGCAGCCCCATGGGAGCACACACGCTGGCAAGGCCCCAGTGGCTGTTGGTGATGGCTTCCTTCAGCCCGAGGTAGCCTCCATCCTTAGCACACTTATAAATCCCCACCTGTAACAGGCATAGCAACTCTTACTGGGCAGCCACAATACTGCTAACCATAATACGGTCCAGGCAGTGACCATCAGCCCTCCCCAGCCAGTATCCAGTTAGACAAATACTGTGACTCATAGGCACTGAGACATCCCTCAGCTCTCCTACAGTGAGTAAAGCATCTCCAAGGGACCTCAACAGCTACCTGGTGGTGAGAGGATTTTGTTTAAGTACCTGCTGTGAGTCTGGAGGAGGGAAGTGCTGCCGCCTCACTGAGTGACCCCTTCCTTTTCGAGGTGATCCTCCTTTAACAAGGGGACAGAGGTTGGACTATCTGATCTCCACAGGTCCCTTCCAATCCCTATCATTCTGTGATTCTGTGATTCCTGGGAATTCAGGAAGCATTTTAGCACATGCCAATCTCAATTGTTACTTCTACTTTTTCTAAGGCTCTGTTGATCCCAAAGACACATAAAGAACCTATGAAAGAAACCAAGCACGCTGCAATACCCAAGACATTTCACTGAGGGAATCATGCCATGTCGCTTCGTTCATCCTCTTACCTTTTTGTAGATAGCAAATATTGTTCCTATCGGTGCCAAGCAGTCTATATTGGATGAGCCATCAAGGGGGTCAAAGCACACGACATATTTACCCTAAAACAGAAATGGCAAGGGAAGCATTAAGTGGCACGTAGTCCTGCACTATTATTTCTTTTTACTTGACAAATCCTGTGTTTTTATGACTGCACTTAGCCCTCAAAGCGCGCCTGATGCAGCTGACCCTGCAGCACAACACCCACTCCCTGCAGAGCGTGCCAGAGAAATGGGAGAAGGCACGTTTCTGCTCCAATAGCATGAAATCTGATGACAGAAAGGAGCAGTGCTCTGCTGCCAAGCAATGCAAGAAATTGCTTGCAAGCAAAAACAGTGACTCATTCTGGAAGCAAGCATCTTCCCAAGTTTTTGTTTCATTATGCTTTGTTCCAAACAAAGCAGTTTGCCTGTGAGGTGAGGTGAGGTGAGGTGAGGTGAGGCAGGGAAGGTAAGAAGGTAGAAAGAAACCATCTTGGGGAAAGGGTGGATGACATCAGCATGAGCAGCACCGTGCTGCAATAGGATCCCCTCCTGAGGGAAGCCTGATGAAGCAGTCAGGTGTTTCCTCTGGACATGTAACGTAAACCCCGGTTCTGCCAGCCTCTCGTCTCGTTTTATCTTGCCTAAATATTAATGTAATCCAAAACCACTACACCGGTGGTCAGGGAATGTAATAGTATACTTACACCTGGGGTCTGGGGTGTAAGTGCAAGCTCCAAAATAATTATTCCCCCCTTCACAAAACTTCAGTAATAATTTCACCCTCCACAGCTCCTTTAGCTGTTGAAACCATGCCATCCACCACAGTTATTAAACCAAACAATGCCATAATGGCGCAAATTTTCTCAATTCCCCTGGGAAGGGTTGGGTTTGGAGGAGGGGAGGGCCAGGCCCAGGTTTCATACTTGAAACAAGAGTGCCACCTGCTGCTGCCTGAGCAGATAACCCCGCGAAGGCAGGAGGGGCACAGACCCGCTTGTCTTTCGGGGTGACGATGGCCTCCTTGTTCTCCTCCGTGACCAGGACGCAGGTGCTGTAGGAGGACTGGAGCATATTAATCACCAGGGAGTTGGATAATACGTCCAGCTTCTTCACTTCGTCACCGGTCACATTCACAGTTCCAGCTATACCAAACCTGAAGAAAAGTAAAAACATGCAGAATCCTGAGGGAAACCAACATTATGGATTTTTTGGGGGGAGCTGGAGGGAAAGTCAGGGTGGCTCCTTCCTGTCATCTTCCCAGCCCTCTGATCTCTGATTAAGCTGCTAAGGTGCATTGGGAGACAGTTGGTGCTGCTGAAAAAGTGTGCATGAGAAAGAGAAAGAGTATCATTTTGGGGCTTTGTGGAGTTAATTTTCCTCTTGCTTGGATGTTCTCCAGTCTGCGAGCAGAGGCCACAGCCAGGACAGTGGATGCCAGACTTCCTGAGCAGCCCCACAAAGCAGCTGGTAGCATCTTTGAGGAAGGAGAAGGGCCAGTTAGGATCTTCATTGTTTTCTGCCACTGGCTGCTCTGAGCTCCATGACAGTCTTTTAACCCACATCCACTCAGTCCCCAACCACCCCAAAATCAGCAGCTGTAAAGACACAACCATATAATTCCCCATGCTGACCTGTATCTCAGGACCAGGGTCAGTCGTATTCAGTGATGCTCAGCTGAGTTAGGATGATGCTACCATTCACTGTCCTGGTTTTGGCAATAGACTAATGATGTGATATATAGTAGTATACATATTTCTGAGTTTTCCCATTGAGGAAGCAGTGTTTAGAACTAACGTTCATGGTCTGAGCATTTTAAATGTATAAGGAATTGCACAGGGAATATATACAGTGTTTTTATTCATTATGGAGGAAAAAAAATAAGGAAGCGGAAAAGGTTAACTAATTAATCTGTAGGATGTTGGTCCACAATGGGCCTTAGTTGGGGGGCAGGGTATGTCTTTTGTCTTGCTCAAAGCTCAAAGCTGCCTGAGTTTTTCAGAAAAGATGGTGGTTTTCAGGGAGTGCTAAACACCCCATTCTCTAATTAGTGTGTTTTCAGGAACATTCCCAGCTCAAGTCTATGGGTTGGAAAAAAGTCCTCCTTACTTTCAATAGCAAATTTGCTTAAAATTCATGCTGAGCTCTTTAACATTAAAGAAGTCACTTCACTGTCTCCTATTTGGAGGGCTTAGAAAAATGAGAGCTCTCTAACTTCACACATGTAGGAGAATGCAAGTCAATCACCATTGTTGAGTTTGCCACCAAAATTTCTGAAATTTTGTAGTTAGTTGCAGTAATTTGAGTGGTGGAAGTTGCTAATTTGCATGTTTGGACATTTTAAATATTTCTGGTTCTTCACCTGAAACTTTTGTTTTAGAGTCATTTGCTCCTTAATGTAACAGATGTTTTCCTTCTGAAAGGAGGATCCATCTAGCACACTGGTCCTGTGCCTACCTCTAGTCTAGCAAATAGAGATCCTCCCCATTTACTAAATAATTCAGAGGTTGCATTAAAAATGAGATAAAGGCAATTGTTCGCCTGAATCAGAGAGGCAAAACAGCTCAGCTTCCCCAAGGAAGTACAAAGCACAGTTTCATGGTTAGGGCATAGGAGCCTGATGCTGTTGCTATGTCTCACATCATCTCTATGTATTTTGGCCTGTGTTTGTAAATTGAGGGTGATAGTAATGAGGTACTAGATTCGTGACCTGCAAAGATCACTGAGGTCTTCGATCAAACAGTCAACAGCACAAAACCCACCAGAGTGTCATGCATGCATTTTGGTGTTTTCAGGGAAAAGCGCTCATAACCAAGCACAAAAAAAACCCCAAAGGACAAATCACAAATGTTGTCTTACACAAATATATTCCCTGCCTTTTTTAATGCATGTATGCATATGTACATGCACAGGCATGTAAGGAAGCATGGATTTCATTACATAACAAAACATGCATAATTTAAATGCACAGTTTTATTAGGACATTACAGCTTTCTGAACAGCTTCAGATGCATAACCCTTCAAAGAATGATACTGATGTCTATTTCACCTGGCTGAGTGAGGAACAGCAGGGTTCATTCCAGAATTTGCTACGGCAATTCTTTATTGTTTCCTAAACCACTAGATGTCAAACTGTTACTTATGTTTTTCATGCAGGGCCTTTGAAGGCTGCCCACCTGTAACCCCAATACTACTCAAGGAAGGAAAGGGAAATGCGCTTGTGCATGGCAGCATATGGCGTTTCTGGCAGGGCAGTTGCTTTAGACCGTTACTTATATTGCAGTCAGGCAGAGCATCAGCTCCCAAGATAAGCCAAGCTCTGATTTGCACAGCTCAGCTCCCAGCTTGGGTGTTAGCACAAAATATCACAGTGTGATCTTCTGCATTAAAAAATATCATGGTGTGATATTCTGCAAATTCACGGTAGATTTAAAAATAGATCAATAAGGAATAAGGAGATGTGCAGTGCATTGAAGGGTCAGACTTACACGTTAAGATTAAATTATTACAGAACAGTAATTAGTCTAAACATCTACCTTGCTCCCGATATTAAAATGCTCCAGAAAGAGAGATTGTCCACTCCCCACTCTTGATAATCTGGGCTCTGACCTCATGCCACTCAGCTTAAAAAAGATACTTCCAACATAATATGAATCCCTGTCCTCTCCCTGGCCTCCTCTTCTTCCCCGTATCGCTAGGTAGGACTCACATGTGGGCAAGGCCTGCCTTTCTGACTGCAGAGGAAATGGCCTTTATGGCAGTCAGCATGGAGTTGAGCAGCTGTGTCAGCTCCCCTGTTGCTCCTTTAACGCGGCGTCCCTTCTCCATAACGAAACGTGTGAGCGTTAGCATATCCGTTTCAAAGGGGGTTTTGTCGGACATTTTTGCTGGGTACCAGAGTTCCTGTCCTCTCAGCTGGACAAGGCGCTTTCTCGCCGCGTTGAGATCCCGAAGTGAAGCTGTTAGCTGGGTCGCAGCTCTGTGGTTATTAAGAAGTTTCTGAGACCATGTGATGGAGTGCTCAGAATAACTGCACCCCAGGCTGGCTCCAGGGTGCAGGCAAGGAGCCTGAGGTGGGACTGCAGCTGAGCAACCACTCCTGCCCACCCCACGCACTGAAATTAGTGATCTGCAGATCTAGCAGCATATGCTAATTGTGCCCTAGACAGGCTATAATGTACACCTCTCGCCGGCTGCTGAGCTGGAAACTGCTTTCCTGTAGCTGCCTCTCAGCAGCGAGCTCAGCATAGCCGAGAAGTGCACAACTTGCCAGGCTCCAGAAATGAAGGCACAGGGCATCAGTAACCACACATCAGAGCACCAACCACACTGCGACACTGAACAGCGAAGTTCCCTTCCCACATCAGCTCAATCCTGGCCTGTTCATCTCTGTTTGCCCTCCTCTGCAGAGGAGAGTTTTGAAAACATGTGGCACATCTCAGAACGATTAACAGGAGGTGCAGGCGGCATCTAGACATGTGTTTATTAAAGATGTTTTATGTTGCTGGTTGGCCTGCTGCAATCCCATTTTAATGACTTCGTTCCTAGTCTGAGCTACTTGTAATACTATAGGGCTTGCAAGAATGAGTAGCACCAGTGAACTGTGGCTTGTTTGGTTACAAAGTAATTATCTCTTCCATAATTTACAAATGAGGCTTATCAGATGTAAGCATGTCTGTGTCAGAACTCCCAAAATGAAATTTTACGTCAGCTTGGTTATTGTAGTGCACTGTGTAAATACAGGTATGTCCAAGTTTGCAATTACACAGCCAAGCAGTACACTTGGATCACATGATGTTAATGTGAAGGTAGACAGAAATGTCAGTGAACTGGGTATTGTGCTATCTGGAACATTCAAATTGTGGATTTTAATTACAACACTATCTTCTCAATTAGATAACGCAGTAGGCTCAATTATGTGTTGCACCCTTCCTTTTACTTATAATCAGCTCTCTCTTATTTGTAAGCAGAAGACATGGAAAGTCCACATGCAAAGCAAGAAAATCTGGAGTAAAAGAAGAAAAGGTTCATTGAATTTCATTGCTATAGCTCATTTGACCCAAATTGCTGCACTAAGACCATGCCAGGAAGACAGAAACAACATTTAGTAACAAAATGTATGCATAGCTTTTTTGTTGTTATCGTTGTTAATGGAAACTGCAGCTGTAGGCAGAGAGTTTTGCTTTCCTTTTTGCATTCCTTTTTTAATCTTTAGTGTTTCTTTAGCATTTCCTCTAGTGTCTCTTCATCTACAAACATACTGCTTGAGAGTTGTAAAGTGATTTGAACGCCAAGGCTTTCTACTCTAAAAGCAGCCTCAAGCTAATGGCTCAGAGACTGATGGCACTGAACACCAGCGACGAGAAGACAGACACAGTTCAGTGCTGCTTGCATGCCATGTGCTGAGCTGTGCAAACCGGGGCTTGGGAACATGATGTTTTTCAAGTCCAGTTCTAAGGAGCAGGAACAACAGGCAGATTTGGCACCTCATCCTCCTCTAAGGCAGTGGTGCATGGAGAAAGGAATGTTAAAGAATTCTTTTGTCTTTTCTATCACTGTGGTCTAGTTAAAAGTATACAGTGCCATTCACATCATGGGACAATCATTCCAGACCCCTTTTTGAGAGGGTAGGATACTTTCTATCTCTGAACAGACTTCGTACAACCCCAAAATATAACATATGGAGAGAGCTCTGGGATAGTCCATGGTGCTATTAATAAAAGAAGGGGACAGGTTTCACCTTAAACATGCAAACATATCTGTTGGCTTAAAGTACAGCCATTACATTCTGCACATTATTTTATCACCATAGCAATTGGCAGCCTGACCAGTAGTACTGAAATGCTTTTAATACAAACTCTCTGCTATGGAGCTAGATTACCTTTGGGATACCAAATCAATTTAGCAAATAAGAAATGGGGTGGAGGCTGGCCAGTGGCTTCTGACATTTGTCAAAACATCACGTGCAGATCTTAACTGATGATTCCAAGTGATCTTTTACACTGGTCAAAAAGACAAAGTTCAAATCTTCTAACACAAAGTTTGTTTTGGAGTTAGTGGTTCAAAGGGTGTTCTCAGAGCTAATAAGTCCACTATTTGCCCTTTTTTTTTCTTTTCTTTTTAACTGAAAAATCCCCAAATGCTTTTTACAGGTACTGCTTAGTGTGTATAAAGCACAATGCTTTCATCTGCTGCTCAAGTAATAGTCTTTTAATAAGAACTTAATTTACAGTCATTATATAAAGTACATGCTCTCAATTTTTCCAGAAATACTGCAGCCATCAACAGTACAAGAAGAGAAATAAGAAAGTAAAACTCTGATAAAAGCACAAGGTTGCATGAAAACTTGACGCTTTGATAAATACTGTGATCCTACTGAAAGATAAAAACCTGAATGATTGAACTGAATGATTAAGCGATATAGATATACCATTGGGCGGAATGTCAAGGAGGGAAGTCAGGATGTTTCAACAATGTGTGATGATTCTTCATAAGCCTGAGAACCACTTTGAAAGCTGCGTTGGAGCAGCACAGAAAGGTTAAACAACAACAAAAAAAACACCTCAATTTGACAGATCCATGGAAGATTTGCCCTGCAGTGTAAAGATTACACAAGAGCACTCAGGGGTTATTCGCACTTCCACTGGCATAAAGGCTTGCACTGGGCTGTAAAGGTGACACCTCTCCTAACTGATTTGAAATGCTAGGCGCTTGGATGGCGCCGGCTGAAACTGGAGCCAGTGACCTTTCACCAAATGCCAAAATTTAGCCTCTGAGTGGACCGGTGGGTAGTACTGCAACAGGGGCCAAAGGTGTGTGATGTGGTGACAGGACAACCCTCCTCTCCCACGCTGACAGGCAGGGTGAACTCTGGGAAGGGGCCTGTGGAAGGAGATTACTGAATAGTTCTCCCTGGTGGTGGCTACTTGGGGATGTTGCTCGAATGTGGGCTTACATATTACACATAGAAAGAAAAACCCAGCTCACAAGGTGGAAAATGCTCATTACAAAATGTCAGGCTATGGGCAAAACCAAAACATGGGAAACTGACCTAGCAAACATGGGCAGTATTGCCTTTCCTTCCATAACCTTTACCTGCTGCCAGTATGGTGTCTTAAAAATAGACATGTGCAGCCCAGGGATTCCTTGAAGAGGTTGAGGGCAGAATGCAGCTGAGGAATTACTATAACTAGAAAAAACAGCTGCTGTGGATATTCCCTGTCAAACAGTGCCAATGGACTAGTGAGGCTCTGTAGTCCAAACTGATATATGGAAAGCCAGAAAAAGCTGTAAGGGATTCTGACTGTCCTCAGCTTAGTGTGTTAAATAAAAAACTGTCTCCAGATACGGCTCTGGGGACAGGTTGAATTACAAACTTGTGCATGACAGCAACTGTCAGGCATTTACCTCTAGAAGCAGCATCCAAACCTTCAGAGAGGTTTAGGGTCCTTCTCAGCATGTTGCCTGCTGCAGCTGATTTAGTGACCTTGGAGCCTTTTGAAGTGCTGTGGGGTATATGCCACAGCCAGCAAGTAAGGAAATGCCGGATATGGGGATGTGCTGCTCCTTTGGGAAGTATTTCAGTGTTTGAGATCAGCATCTCCAGCTCCCTTACCAAAAACTGAGAGAGACTTGGCTGCTGACACAAAGAAGCAGTAGTAGCAGCATTTGCCCTCACACAGCATTTGCAGCCTCTAAAGAAAAGCTCAGGCCAAAGAGTGCCCCAGCATACCACTGTCCCACTCACTGTCTGGCCACACAAAGTAGTCTCCCATGTGATAGCACAGTGTTCACAGGTTGAGGTAGCAAACCCTCTTCTACCAGGCTGTCCCTGACTGGCCACAAGGGCACCCCTCTGGGACATGTAGGTTTGAGTCTTCTCCCAGAGGGCAATTAATCAGAAATTAGGATACCGCATGGTCGCGGTTCATGGGGTGCCTGATTTTGCAGGTGCATATTAGGCAAAATATGGTAGCCATGGTCTGATGGTTTCCCAGAGCAAAGATTGCCCTACAGAGGAGCTGGATCCTGTGCAGGGCTAGGTGTGGGCCCTCACAGCATGAGAAGTGAGCACACAAGCAGGATGAGAGCTCGTTGGAAACTCCCAAGACTGTCCCAATTTCTAAGGGCTCAGGTCTCTGAAAGCTCTGTCTTCACTAACAAAGCCTTAACAGAAACAGCATTTCCAGCAGAAACTAAGCCACTCTTGCCTGCCAGAAACACACTTTGGAGAACAGTTGAGCATGTGTATATACATATATATATATATACACACACACACACATATATTATAGATATATTTATATATAATAGATGTGTGTGTATATATATATATATATTTATATATACATACATACACACACTGGAGGTCAGTCATGCTGAGAGGGATTTGGGGGTCCTGGTCAACAGCAAGTTAAACATGAGCCAGCGGTGTGCCCAGGCAGCCAGGAGGGCCAACTGTACCCTGGGGTGCATCAAGCATGGCATGGCCAGATGGCGCAGGGAGGGGATTGTCCTGCTCTACACTGGGCTGGTGTGACCTCACCTCAGGTACTCTGTGCAGTTTTGGGTGCCACAGGACAAGAGAGACATGAAAATACCGGGCAGTGTCCAGAGGAGGGCAACAAGGATGGGGAAGGGTCTGGAGGGTACATCTTATGAGGAGAGGCTGAAGTCCCTTGGCTTGTTCAGCCTGGAGACAAGGAGACTGAGGGGAGACCTCATCATGGTCTGTGGCTTCCTGATGAGGGGGAGCAAAGGGGCAGATGCCAATCTCCTCTCTTTGGTGACCAATGATAGAACCTGAGTGAACAGCATGAAGCTGTGACAGGGGAGGTTTAGGTTGGGTATTAGGAAGAGGTTCTTTACTGAGAGGGTGTTCGGGCACTGGAACAGGCTCCCCAGGGAAGCAGTCACAGCACCAAGCTTGAGTGAGTTCCAGAAGTGTGTGGAGGAGGCACTCAGTCCCATGCTCTGACTTGGCTGGGCCTATGTGGAGCCAGGAATTGGACTTGATGATCCTTATGGGTCACTTCCAACTCAGGAGATTCTATGATATACACCCACCTGAGGTTTCCCAGTATATCTCCAAATTCTCCAAACACAACCTGTGTCAGAACAAGAGCCCCAAGTTTATATGTGTGTGAGCCCTCGCAGAGTATGCCTTTGTACCATGGCACCTAGGTTTCCCCACACTCTTTCCTTGTTATACAAGAACAAAGATCAGACAGTTGATCAGATGTGTGCAAAATCCTCAGACAAGGGATGCTTACATCTCAGTGCACCCCTAGACTGGGGCTCCCAGACCATGGAATGAGTGAACGTTCAGTGGCAGTCTATCCAGCAGTGACATCCACATGTCCCTCAGTCTGAGTTCAGCCAAGCTAAGTGGGCAGTGAGAAACGTCACAGATTTGAAGATTTGGACTGATTCAGAAAAGCTGGTGAGCCACAGCCATAAACCATACACAGGCAGTTGGACAGCCCATCCAGCTCCCAAGCATTAATGTTGTGTTCCCAGCAGCATGCCCTGAATCAGCGCATTAAATGTCAGCACGCTTTGTGGGGATCTTCGTGGCTTACTTCTGCTCACACAGCAGAATCCTTCTCCACGGTAATGCACGCTCCCAAAATAACATAAAGAACACCTGGTCTAGTGGGGACTGCTACCAACACACAAGTTCATTTTTAAATCAAGTAAGCAGGTTAGTTTCTGGCAAATACAGCCAGCTCATCACAGCAGAAAAGGTGACAAACTGTCTACACATGCTCTTTACCCAATTCAAAATCAACTTCCAAAATGTCATTTTCCATCCTTGTGTGACTAAATCTGATAGACTGCCAATTGTCAGTATCAACAGTGTATGTCAGAACTAACGTAGGCTAGAGTACATGTTTCACAAATGTTAATTCTCAGTCAGAATAAGCCCAGGTACTCCTGGGGCCTCGAGAAAATGTGTGAAGTTGCCCACATCGGCATTTCTATTTAATGCCAAAGAACTAAAGGATGGTCTAGGAAAGGTCACCTACTGCAGGAGGCTGCCGAGCCCTACTCCCAAGATTTTTAGAAGGGGACATAATCAGATAGTCCCTGGTGATAGCCTACGGCTTATCTGCGAAAGCTGTCTTCCCCTAGTTACTGAATGCAACTCAGTGTTTCCTTGTAGTGCAGTGGCTTTTGTCTGATCACAGATGATAAATGAAAATGCAAACATAATTTCCCCTTGCTTTTACTTTTAATGCTTCCTTTAATGCAATCTTTTAATGCCTTTCATTGCACAATGCAATTGCACAAGATTTAAAAAAAAAAATTATGAAAATATGGCTCATTTGCTCCCTTGCTACAGTGGGCAGACAGTTCAGTCTTGCAGTACCGTGGTGTGTTCTTTGGTTCATTTATCCCCCTCTGCACAGTGACTGCAGCTGCCTTTCTTTACTTAACTGAATGCTTCTTGACTATCTCCAGGTACTCCTTCACATCATCAGGAGATCCCAAGACAACAGGCACTCTTTGGTGGATGTCCTCCGGCACTATATCTAGTATTGCTTGATGCCCGGTTGTTGCTATTCCCCCAGCCTTCTCAATCACAAAAGCCATAGGATTGCATTCATAGAGCAGTCTCAGCTAGAAGACAAAAATCAGAGTGGCAGTGGTCAGCCCAGGTGATGTTGAGATCGTGAAACGTAAATATATTTAGCACATGATTTAAGACCAATCACCACTCCAGGTACCCATATTTCATATAAACTTCTTGCTTGATAATTAATTTTTTTTCTTTTAAACAAAACACAGTGGATACTGGGTTTGCCCAGTTCAAGTGCTTTCTCCATAGCTCATGTTTGCATTGTGCTTTTTACACAGAGATAAAGCTAGGATGTAAGATGCAACCTTTAACAAGGCCGCAGACCAAGTGGGTCTGTGTGAAAAGAAAAGAACACTGGCTACAACTGTGCTATTATGTTTCTCTAATGAGTAACTGCATCTTATCAGCAACCTGAAGCAATAATTTACGGACAATTACAAAACAGATGAAAGGTCTTTGCTGAATAAACAGTACCCTTGTCACCCTGTAAGTGTGTGATGCTCCCTTGACGGGCTGTCCTGTTGTCCTAGCAGAGGCAGCCAGGCGTAGTTCCTCCAGATGAGCAGCGTTGCCAAGAGTTACCAGCACTACAAGGTGCAGGTGTTTTTTTCTCTTTGGCAGAGCTTCTCCTAAGGGGCTCACTACACTTAGGCTTCTTAAATACCAGCTCAAAATAGGAATCTCAGGGCTGAGGTGGTGCAGAGAAGCCTGCTTGCACAGGCTGCACATCCCTGGTATGGTCCACAATCTGAGTATGTTTGGGAGAAGTCAATGCAGTTGAAACAGGTGCTTAGCAGCACCCCTTAGATAGCTGTCTGATAACAGGTTGCTGTCACTTGTGGCAGAGCACAAGAGGTGGCCATACCCACATCCCAGAGATGCAAACCACCAAGTTACAAAAAACTTGTTCTGCAATCAAATTACTGACCTGTGATAGTGAGATACCTAGATAATGTAACATTTTCTATAATTTGTCTTATTATTTACCTTCCCTTTGGGGCTTTTAGAGTTAGCAGGATACAGAAAAATTCCTCCGTACACCAGCGTGCGATGCACATCAGCCACCATAGATCCTATGTACCTCCCACCATATGGTGAACTGCCATCCTACAGAAAGATATTTAAATGAATATAATTTGTTAGTACATCAGGGTAATCTGTTCCTCCCCCTCCTTAGCGGTCCTAATATCTGATTTCTCCATCTTGTAATTGATTGATAATATTCAAAGGAGTTTTGGAGAAGATTTCCATTTCCTTTTCATTTTGTAATTGGGAAAATCCAAGGAAAAGAACTGACAGGAGATTTCAGGATAGATGAGTGCTAGTGCCAACAACAGAAAATGCAGTGCTCTAACTCTTGGAAAATACCACATTTCTAGTAGCAAAAAAGATCTAGTGCTAGGAACTAATGTTGCCTTTTTTTCCTTTGTAGCAAAAAACCCACCAACAAACCAAGGGACAAAGGAGGTGATCTTAGCAATCTCTTGGGCCCCTCAGTTCAAGAAGAACATAGAACTCCTTGAAAGAGTCCAGTGCAGGGCCACCAAGATGATTAAGGTCGTGGAACATCTTCCTTACGAGGAGACGCTGAGGGAGCTGGGCCTGTTTAGCTTGGAGAAGAGGAGACTGAGGGGTGACCTTATTAACATTTATAAATATGTAAAGGGTGAGAGTAAGGAGGATGGAGCCAGGCTCTTCCCAGTGATGGCCAGCAACAGGACAAGGGGCAATGGGTGCAAGCTGGAGCAGAAGAAGTTCCATGTGAATGTAAGGAGGAACTTTTTCACTGAGGGTGACAGAGCACTGAGACAGGCTGCCCAGAGAGGCTGTGGAGTCTCCTTCTCTGGAGATACTCAAAACCCACCTGGATGCATTCCTGTGTGAGTTAGTCTAGGTGATCCTGCTCTGGCAGGGGGTTGGACTAGATAATCTTTCAAGGTCCCTTCCAACTCCTAATATTCTGTGATTCTGCGATTCTGCAATCTTTCCTACTTGTACCCATTTTTGCTAACCTCTACAACTTCTTTTTTTCAGTATGACAAATTTAACAATTGACTACTGATACCATTTCCTTGTTATATCCCAGAAAGTCCATTTTAATATCTAAATGAACACCTTAAGCCTGGCACAATACCAGATGAAAACACCGCCTTAGTTCATAGCAAGATCAGGAAGTAAAGAAAGGACATGAACACTCAACAATAGTAAATGTTTACACTTCATTGGCAATGTAATGACTCCAGTGATGACAGATGGGAGGCATGAGAATAGACTTGATTTTTACAGGCACTCCTCAGAGCTCCAGGCCTCTTGACACTAGAAAACTGTAGGGCCACAAAGAGGACGCTGAAAACTACTCTAATTTCTCAGCTGAGAGTCCCCCTCAGGACCTAACATATGTTACCACCCAGAAACGACCCACTGCCATCCCCACTCAGTTCTTCTATTTGGACAGTGCAGTGAGGAAAGCAGCAATCTAATTTCTTCATCATTAGATGACATCTCCTCTTTAACTGACTACCAAACAGGCAGTTTTGCCTCCAGCACCGTTACTCAGTGCCTCAGCCAGGAAGGAAGGTTAACAAAAAACCAAACCAAACCAAACCAAAAAAAAAAAAAAAAAAAAGAAAAAAAAGTGCAGTGCAGTACTGAAGGTTGGTGAAACATCTGTTCACATCAACTGCTGCCCCAATTGTCTGTCCTTCGTGGAGACAGAATTTAAATAGACAAGAGTGGAAAACAAGCCCTGAGCTGTGTTTTGAGACAGTGATTGATCGTAAAGTTGGAAATTGTGAGCGTCGCTTGCTATCAGAAAGTTTCTCTGAAAGATGATCTTTTACCTCAGGGAATTTCTTCTTTTTGAGGTACTCTGTGACTGCAGGATCGAAGTATTTAGCATAGCCTTCATTGAGACTGTAGATATTTCCCTTCTTTTTGATTTTCACATCCCTGTCCACCAAAATGAATTCTCCAATTGCCTAACAAGAAAGAAAAATGATTTGTTAATGTTTATTGCTCATCTATTTACCCACCAAGGCAAAACCCAATCACACACACAATTTAGGAAAAATTTACCACATTACCACTTTCTTTAATAATTCAGTAGCTACAAAAAAGTGGTCTAGATGATTGCAAGTCTAGATGATTGCAAGTCTAGATGATTGCAAGTCTAGATGAGAAGTGTTTTGTTTATCTATAAACCACAGACAGAACATGAATCCCGAGGTCATGCATGCTTCTTCATACTACCATTCCCAGCTCTCTGTCACCTTTCTATGCCAAAAAAATGCTGCTGCCTGTAAATCTATTTAGCTCTCCACTCTGTTACGAGACTTGCAATAAAACTACAGCTTTAAGGAGTTTGGAAACTGAGAGTGCCAGTTGAAGCAATACATAAACATCTCCAAATAGCTGTAGACATTTATAAATTTCAGTTCATTTTCGCTTGGGCAAAGATGGAAGCCTGAAGTGAAGAGAGCCAATCTCTGTAACCAGGGACTGGTCTGTTTATTTTTCACTAAAGTCAATTTCCAAGTTAGTGCTAAAAATAAACAAAATAACATGCAGGCATGCTCGAAGTTAAATCTGCCATCTGAACACAGACAAAAATACATGCAGCTACTTAAGCTGTCACTGGACAGGGAGAAGCAAGTTTTATTTCTTGCTAGCTGACCACTCCAGGTTCTAAAAATCTGCTACTGACATCAGTTAACCAGGCTAACTGATGACAAAACAGGGGTCACTAAAGCAAACTACTTTCAGCCATGATCAATATGACTTTTATTTTATTTAAAAATCCACATAAACAATGCGTGCTGGAATATGAAACACACCCACAGATATCACTTACTTTGACACATCATGGTGGGATCTGAAAACAAGATTTTTAAAGAAAGCTCAGTATTTCTACTTCTCTGGTTTACTAAGGTCCTAGCATTAAGGAGGAGGTAAACAAGTCTTAAAGGGCGTTCTGCATTGCAGAAAACAGCTCATTTTAAATATCACGTGGTTTGGCACATGCCAGATATTTGCTTCACTGACTCGTCCGTCTTCCCGTTGTTGAATCACACACAGCACTGCTGCTGCAGGTAGGCAGAACACAAACATCTCTTTGATGTTATTGCTGATGGGTTACTTAACTTCTCCATATTAGCTTGCAAACTGCTCCTTTGTTTGATTTTTGGGGGGCGGGGCGGGGGAGAGTGACACAAGCAGTTCTTACAGGCAGTACCTTGTTATCCCCAGGAAAGAAAAAGAGAGAAAGAAAAGAAAGAAAAGAAAGAAAAGAAAGAAAAGAAAGAAAAAGAAAGAAAAGAAAGAAAAGAAAGAAAGAAAGAAAGAAAAAGAGAAGATGTTCTCACCGGATCCAGCATGAAACAGTTGACGCCTCCAGCAGAAGTGGCCAGTACCAGCATTGTGGCGCTCCCGTAGAGAGCATAACCAGCAGCCACAAGATTGCGCCCAGGTTGTAGAGCATCTTTCCCAGAAGGTTCATCAGGGGTCACCTAGAGTAAGAATAAGCACAGCCAACTTCACTTCATTTCCATAGTTCTTACATGACTGGACTCCCTGAGGTATGGACAGTCTTCTGCCCCACGTCCATGCATGAGGTGGCACAAATGCTTTGGTGATCCACAACTGAGATTCCTACTGGATGCACTAATACAAATTATATAGAGGGGACAAACACATTGATCTAGAAATGCTCTTGTATAAGCCCAACTGGAATGCAGGAAGCAGGAAAGGATTAAGAAGATAATATAGAGCTGTGCACCTCCTTGCAGGTGATGATGAACACAGCTCAGAGGAAAACTCCAAGGCACAGTGGAAAAGCAAGCCATGAAACATGACTCATGGAGTTCACAGCCGATCAAAAGTGCTTGGGATTATTTTTGTTTTCTTTTACTTCAAACAAAAATGAAGCTGAAAATAGTTACTTCAGGATGTATGACAACACAGAAGAGTTGATTAAAATGGACAGTTGGGTGTGTTTTATCTGACAGAATTTTCTCCCCATCTTGTGACATGTAAGTCCGGTATTTCAAGCTCTTTCCAACAAGGCTTCAGAGTGAATTAGACACTTCGAATGCACATGCCATGTTTCAGCTCTGGTTTGTGTTTGAAGCCTGTCCTCAGGCTAACAGGACTATTAGTACAGAGCACAAGAAAGCCTGAAAGCACATTCCCCAACTAGATGACAACCACATAGTATTTTGTCTCAACACAAATATTCATGAAATCTAAGACCTGATCTGTCTGTAAGGGATAGTATCAGCCATGCACATGTAGGTAGCTCATCCTCTGTGCAAAACCCTCATGTACCTTTTATACCAGTGTCTGTGAAATAGCAGGTTTAACTCACACCTAGTCCTGAAACCCTTCCTCAAACAAGCGTAGTTAGGTTTTATTAAGCCTCCATATAAAACTGTATTTCATCAAAAGCTGCACAATAAAAAGGTTTTTCCTCTCTTACAGAAAGCATTTTACCTTTCTATAGATGGCAAAGATGGTCCCAATGGAAACAAGGCAGTCAATGTTTGATGAGCCATCTAGAGGGTCTATGCAGACTATATATTTACCCTAGAAAACACAAAAGAGGGATCAACTATAGGTTAGCGACATCCTTTTATCTGCTTCCCTCAAATAAAAACACTTCAGTGGGAAAATTTTCTCAGAGACTCTTGAAGCAATTCAAGCTAAAAGGCTTTTGTAGGTTATGAAGGAAATTAATCCAAATGTTAGCAATTCTTTGGCCCAGGTTTCATTCTTTATTGCAACTGTGTGATTTCTGCCACAGCAGAATCTGTGAAATATTTAAAGTAATAAATGAAGAGAAAGGTGAAGTGTTCCTACACAATTTTTTATACATATATATACCCACACACGCACAAATAAATATGTATATTGTGTGTACATATATGTAATATTTAGTGTGTGTGTATATATATGTATATATACACTTCTTAATTATTAGTGTAACTTCATCTATTTAATTAATGCAGATCCACTTTGGTAGACATCTTGTAATACCTACCATTTAGGCTACACTTTCGCATCTCTAACATAACAGCTTTCTAAATAATAAGGAGAAAGGCAAGTGAATAACATCAGCCTGTTTTATGCAGGACTAAAATGAGAGAGATTAAAAAGGCCTTTTAACACCTGGCATTCATAAACTGCACATTGCACTTCAGTGCATGTTTCACTTTAAACTCCTTAATGAAATGGATAGGCAGATGCTCAGAAATTACCTTAGCCAGTCTTTGATCTTGTTTTTGGGGTTCCTTCCCTCCACACCCCAAAAATAATAATAAAAGAAGCTGGGGTAGAACAAGAGAGAAAAAACCCCAAAACAACAGCCAAGGAAACACAACCAAACATCAGTCTCAAGAACAGAAATAACAGAAAGGACAAACATTGACATTTTTGGTCTCCAGTTTCAATTTCTTAGTCCTGCAAAGGCTGAATGGAAATCAGACTGGGAGAACCCTTAAGGCTACTAACCTGTCTTTCATTTTCCACTATCACAGCATCTTTGTTTTCTTCTGAGATGATAACACACGTACTGAAGGATGACTTGAGCATGTTAATGACCAGGTCATTGGAAAGGATGTCCAGCTTCTTTACTTGATCTCCTGTCACGTTGGTAGACCCAGCAATCCCATAGCTAGAGCAAGGGCAAGAGAGAACATTTTGTGAGAACCGGGTGCTCCATCTTCTAAAGCAGCTTTGTATTTGTAAAACACCTTGTAAACCAAACAGTGCTTTTCATGATATGTCAGCTCTATTGTTTATTTACTGTCCGGTGGGTTCTTGCTGAGACCTGCTAACATAGGCTGTGGTGGTAAATCTAGAGGACAGGAACAGAGAGTAAGGAATCACCTGTCAATTGTCCCTAGACTGTAGGCAAACACAGCCAGAGCAGGCAATAAAGGCTGAATTACAGTAACTGTGCTGCTGAATCAGCTCTTGACCTCGAGATGTAAACACTGTCCCTGAATCCTAGGCTCCCATGACACTATAGCTTCATAGCCTAAAACCTAAAACTTCACTGGAAAACACAAAAAGTAACGATGAATCTGATGGCACTGGTTACACTATGACTTCCTAGAGAAACACTGTCTCACAGGTAAATGGACGTAGTTATGGTATGATGTTTTCAGTTTTCATAGTAAGTAGTAAACATTTCCTTGGGAGTAAAACTGAGAAATACAAACATGAAACACAAATAAAACCCTACCAGCTAATCAGAACCAAACCATCTGCCTTCAGGAAGTACCAGGAGACCGTGTGATTGTGATTTTGAAAGCATGCAAAACAGAGAGAGGGGAAGTTCAGCTCTTGGAAGAGAAAAACAACAGCCAGCTCTGCATACATGCAGATGCCTCTTGGGCTACCATTCATTGATTAGGCTGAATTCTGGTATTTCAGGGTTTTGTAGTAAGGCTGAGCACAGTACTTCAAACACACTTCATTTCTTCAGTTTAATGCTTGAGACAAAGAAAAAGATCTAGTGTAGTCCCCTGTCTCTCTCTGCTGCAGTGGCTTGAAGATTTTTCTGCAAGCATGAAAGTGCTTTTAGAAAGCCATGGATTTTGAACACCACGCTTGTGAGTGGAGGCGTAAGTCCTGAATCTCAGGGTGAAAACTGTTCAGCCAGCAGCTACAGCTCTCACACCTTGTCTCTTGGGAAGTCCTGGGAGGGGATGGCAGGGTGCCCTGCATGGAGACTGCAGCTGGGAAGAGTCTGTGCCTACCCCAGCCATTCTGCACCTACACTGCTGGGCAGCACCAAGCATACATCTGAGCCTGGGGATGACCCAAAGAGATAGTGATCCCTGCTTTTCACATTCCCCAACAGCCAACCAAAGCCATCACTGGTTGGTTATAAAACACATCTCGCACGGTGGGAGACGTAGTGCTCGAGGAGGCTCACAAGCTACCCCAGTGCTGGTGGAGAGTCAAGTCCACCACAGGAGATGGATGGCAAGGCAAGGCTGTCAGCGCAGCTATTGAACCTGTGGGCAGCTGTCAACAGACACACAGGTAGCACAGGTGAGGAGCAGGATGTCAGACCCTTACAATTCAGGTCACCCATGGGAAACCCTGGTCTTTACTGGCAGACATGGGGGGGCACGTGAAAAGGCTAGCACATTATGATACTACAAAGCTATCTGATATGTAAAGTCTGAAGTCAAGACAGAGAAAAATAGTTCAGGTAGACATAAAGTGGAGGGCTTTTATTCTCTCCCCCAGTGGCTTCTAATTAACTTCAGTTGCCAAATTTTTCAGCTGTCTGGTACATTTTGTAGTAAGCGTTACTCTGTACTGCCACAGGCCTTTTGCTTATTGTATTTTCCCCTGCATGGCTTGCAGACTCAACTTCATTTGTCTCTCTTCTGCATTTTCCATTAAGTAATGAAGGAGCCCACCTCTAAAGCCCTGATCAGCATACAGTTTGGCTGTTCAACAAGATGTAAAATACTTAGGGAGATTAGTTACTTAACGACCTGTTTCAGTTATTTAACATTTCAAGAGCTCTAATTTCCCACTGACGCATCTCCAGAGCAACTCTCCTCTGGCTGGCTGACTACAGGCACTACTGCTCCTAAACAGTGCTCTTTCTAAAAGCCTTAGGGTTAGACATCCAAAGCTTCATACAAAAACTCAAGTTGCTGTGATGTAATATGAAAAAAACTCCACTGGATTTGATTAAAGGCTCATAGCATAAAACAGGGCTTTGATATTGAGCTACTGAGTACAACGAGCAATAATTCAGGCTTTGTCTTTCAGTCTGTTTGTTTGGCGTTCTGCTTCAAAGCACCCAAACCTGCTGATGGTCTGCGTGAGGGTCTATCAGCCGCAGGCATCTGTCAGAGAACGCATGCCTTATGTTATTCGAAAGCCCGAGGAGCTACTTCCCTTCAGAAAATCAAGAGGTCGAGACGTGAAAGGAGCCCGTGAAAGGAGCCCGTGAAAGGAGCCCCTTGCAGCTCTGCGCGAAAGGGTGCGTGGATGCAACACCGCTCGCATGCCTTGCGGGTGACGACCCCCCCATTCCCTATCCCCGTCACCGTGAAGGTGCCAGGATCCCCTGGGCCCGCGTGGATGGGGTGAGGCGCGGGATGGTACCGACGCCTCCCCGACGAGCCCCGCCCCGGCATCCCGGGACTTACAGATTGGCGATGCCCGCTTTACGGACGGCGGTGGAGATGGCTTTGATGGCCGTGCAGAGGGAGTTGAGGAGCTGCGTGAACTCCCCGGTACCCTTCGCCCGCCTGCCTTCCTCCATGACGAAGCGGGTCATGGTGATGACATTGGTGTCGAAGGCGGAGCGGTCCGTCATGGTGGCGGTGGCGGGAGAGTGGAGCCGCAGGCGGCGGCGCTGCCAGTAGCCCCGGTGGGGCGGGACCTCTGGGGGCGGGGCCGGGGGCGGGGGGTACCCGCCTTCCCCCGCTCCGCCACCCCCTCATGTGTCCTGGCTAGATGTGAGGATGAGGAAGGGGCCCTAAACCCACCTCCCCCTGCGCCCCCTAAACCAACCGCGGCGGGAAACCCCCCGCAAGTCGTGCGGAGTTTTGTTTTACCAAAGCGTGTCCCGTTCCCATGCATGGGGGTGGGAGGGGGCGGTGCTTGAGGCATTCCGTGTGCGAATGGCACAGAAAGTGAGTCGTGGCACGACATTGCGGTGTTTGCAATGCTCACGCTCCTGGAAGGGCGCCCAGAGAACCGAGAAGTCCGCTTCGTTTCACCACCCGATTGCAAAACTCCCGAGTGGGCTTAGGGCGAGCTGCACACAACCTATGGAGCGAGGCTGGCAACCCCCTCTTCAAGGGGACCCTCTTACCCTGACCCGGCGGTACAGGGAAAACACACAATTAGTTACCGATCCCATCAAGTATTAACTTCTCCTGTTCAAAGGGATCACGGTAGCCGCAGGCGCACCAGCTTACCCTTCACCACAAAAAAGCCCCGAGGAAAGAGCAGCTGGACCCGCGGAGACTTTTATAACCAACTCCCCGAGCCTGTCTGATAGCAAACTGCAGCCCAGGTCCCACCCCGACAGCTAGCGCCTCACACAAATACTACTGCGAGACACACCTAGGAAGCCAGACCCTGCCAGACCTCCTTGCTTTTGACTCCGGTCTCCCTGATTGGGAAGTGAAGTCAAGCAATGCCTTCTGCGGCTAATGTTTGATCAGAAAAAAACCCAGTGAAACCAGGCGTACCCAACACCTGACCCTGGACACACCCTTTCACAGAGGTAGTTGGCAAACACCATTCTAGGTACGGACGATCCCCTCTGCGCAGCGTCGATTTCTTGCTGCACCGATTGCTTTATGCTTGCCTTATCTAAGGAGGTAAATCCAAGAAATTTTTACTACTTTTCGGTAGAACACATCCGTGAGTTGGATAAGCACAGCCTCAATTCCTAAAATCGGAGGGCACAGGCTGGAATCATTCCAGGGGGCATCAAACGCAAGCCGAAAGCCTTTCAAAATGTGCCCCTCTTCACAGAGGGGCTCCCCACACCACGCGCATTGCATGTCTGTACATTAGGTACCTCAAAGGTACATGTAAATGTCTTCTGCAAGCGCATGTGACTTAGGCCTAATTTGCTCAGAATTTCTCAGAACTACAGACAATCCCAGAGGTCTTGGGTGTGAGTAGCTCTGATGCCCTTCTGAACAGGACGTTTCAGTCTCCGGCAAAGTGGGTACCAGCGCAGCGTCATAAAAACCTTCCTGGAACAGAGGTGGGTTTGGGGAAGTCAACAGAACACTGAAACTACCTCCTTCTTGAAGGGTAAACAGTTCTTTACAGCTGCTACTTCGGTCTGAATAGCTGAGAAGACTTAACAGCAAAGATCCCGTGACATTTTGGATAAATGTACTTAAACTGTGTAGAAGGCAGTAAGATAGAGCAGCCTGGGAACACATGCATTACATGTTTTCCCAGGCTGCTCTATCTTACTGCCTTCTACAAACCCCAGAGCTGCTGATTTAGGACAATTTACCTTAATTCTGATGACCCTAAGAAGGACATCAGGAACCTGAAAGAAGAGCTGCACTTCGGTGTGGAATAATGAGGATAGTTTGAACTGGTCATAACCTGAGATCTCAGTATCCATGCCTGAGGAGAACTGAGCTCTTTCACTTTATTTGCAGGGCTATGCACACTCTCCTCAAGTCCTGAGCTGAAACCTGTGTGCTTTTTGGAATGGGTAAGGTGAGTGGGACAAGAGTTTTACTCCTCCATTCTTACCGCTGAAGGCAGGTATAAACAAGCAATCTGTGAACTGAAATAGCAATCACCAAAAGGATGCTGGCTTTGCACTGGTCCATGCAGACATGAATTTTCCACTGCGAGGAAGTACTGTAATTATTTTTAGCAGATACAGCATGTATATAATCTTCTGCAGCCAAGGCAACTCAATGCACTACAGAGCAAACCATTTCCACACCCCTGGTCTTTAGAATATGAGCACACATTGCTTGTTTCTAGGGTTCTACTGCAGTGTAGAAAGTTGATTTGAAATTAAATAAATAATTGTTTGAGGGTGGACAATTTGTGAGCATGTAAAGCTTAGTGCCAAAAATTGCCTGATATTTACCCAACTTTTTGTTCAGAATACACAGCCTGCAATGAGTTTCCAGCAGGGACAAGTGGCTGTCTAGCCAAGCTATCCAGCTAAGTTTGTCTGTACTAGCCAGAGACTGCAGTATAGGTACACCCTGAGATTTTTTGGACCAGTGCTCAAACACACATTGCTTAAGAGAAACGGTCACTAGCTTAGCCAGTGTTACACTACAGACTTACTGTTTTTTCTCTTTGTCAGTATTTTCATATATCTTAAGAGAACACAGAAAGATGTCAGAAGGAAAATGAAAAAAGGAGGTGACATGAGTGTCAAGAGATGTTTGGAATACAGACAAAAAAAAATTCATCTCCTAAAACCTATATACAACAACCATGCTATGTGGTAACAATAAAATCAGTATAAGATTAAAAGTGGATTATACAGTTGTGAACCTTTCCCTTTAGAAATCAGTAGTTAAACATTTGTTGAAAACAAATCTGTGGCGTTTGAGAAGAAAGGTCAGTGCTGGTTGATTAAACATTGCTGAAACAGCCCACTTTTTTGTAGAAGAAAACACAGTTTTACTTGCAAACAGATGGCATTCAACTGGACACAATTCACAACTGTATTAGAACCCTAAGCATCCAAAACTTTGAAACAAACTTTTCTCCCAGCACATGAAATTCCAAACCTGTAATTATTTTGAAGATAAGGCACATGATGATGAGAAATCCTGAGGTATTTTATTGGGATTTTATTACAAAGGTTGCCTCTTCTTAGTTCCTGTAACAGCCAAAAAGACAATGAGAGTGAAAACCTTTCAGAAATACTTTTTTTTTAAAAAAATTATTTCCTGAAGTAACCGTGTCCCTGTGGGAAAGGCAACTTTAGATCCCACTTTTGCTGATTTTTATTTTTGGTTTTCAGCACAGAAGACTCACACCTGTGGAACTTTGATGCCAGATGGGTGGGTGGAGGGAGACCCAGCAGGTCACATTTGAGTTGACTCACAAGGCAGAGTGACTCCACCAGTGCAGATGCTCTGTGCCTTGCCATGATGTTCAGGGCTGGAGCAGCATGACTCCTGGCTGGACCAGGGGGTGACCGAGACTGGTCCTGGCTGCTGCAGGAGATGGACTGGGAGGAGCTGCAGTAGCATGTACAAAGCTTCAGGCAGGGAAGAGTTTCACGTGTCAAACTGCCAGGCTGATTTCTAGCTAGACAACCAATCCTTCATACTCTGTGCTTCACAAAGGGCTTCGTTTCACCTGCATGAATTTCCCATGTTGGAATATTTATGCATTTCAGAATATTTATTTATGATTGCAATAGCAAAGTGCTTAACATCTCTGGACACAGGTGAAAGACAGCAGGAGGCATAACCTTCAAAGGCATGTAATTATGAGTACAAATCGGCTAAAAAGTAATTTCTCAGTATAGTAGCAGTATAATGGAATTAATCTGATATTAATCATTAAGTCGGACAGTTTTATGGATTTTCCAATGATTAATAGGCATGATCGGACCATAATGTGGGGGTTAATTTAAATGCAGTGCGAAGGGATTGTCCTGCGCTGCATGCTTGCCTGCTGCCCTCTCCTGGGAGGCCAAACTGCGTCAGCATGCTCCTGTGAGGACTGCACCTTCCCGGTTTTCTAAGGGGAGGAAAAGAAAAAAAAGAAAATAAAAGAAAATAAAAGAAAATAAAAGAAAATAAAAGAAAAGAAAAGAAAAGAAGAGAAGAGAAGAGAAGAGAAGAGAAGAGAAGAGAAGAGAAGAGAAAAGAAGAAAAGAAAAGAAAAGAAAAGAAAAGAAAAGAAAAGAAAAGAAAAGAAAAGAAAAGAAAAGAAAAGAAAAGAAAAGAAATGAAAAGAAAAGAAAAGAAAAGAAAAGAAAAGAAAAGAAAAGAAAAGAAAAGAAAAGAAAAGAAAAGAAAAGAGGGAAGGGAAGGGGAAGGAGAGGGGAGGGGGAAGAGGGGAGAGGGGAGGGGAGGGGGAAGAGGGGGAGAGGAGAGAGGAGAGTTCAGATTTGGTTTGGTTTGGTTTATGGTATTTTAAATATTCTAACTAGGATCCTGCAAAAATCAAGGCAGCTGGAGGAAGAACACTTGGTATAGAAGGTCAAACTCTGCTTTCAGACCCTGGACCTAAGTTAGACAGCTGGGACAGATCTCCATTAACATCCTCGTGGATTTAGTTGCTGGCTCAAATGCCGAATTATATTGCTGTATTTCAAAGTATAATCAATTCAGGTTTTTCAGATCCCATTGTTTGGGGTGAATTGCATGGACAGTGTCACCAAGGATCATTTTCAACGAGGGCCTCAAAGAAATTAAGGGCCTGGAGCATCTCCTCTATGAGGAAAGGCTGAATGAACTGGGGCTGTTCAGCCTTGAGAAAAGAAGACAGAGAGGGGATCTGATTAATGTTTATAAATATCTGAAGTGTGGGAGACAAAGGGAAATGGCCAGCCCCTTTTCAATGGTCTGTGGGGACAGGACAAGGAGCAACGGCTGCAAGTTGGAGCACAGGAAGTTCTGCACCAACATGCGGAAGAACTTTTACCCAGTGAGGGTGACAGAGCCCTGGGACAGGCTGCCCAGGGGGTGGTGGAGTCTCCTTCTCTGGAGATATTCAAGACCCGTCTGGATGCCTCTCTGTGCAATATGAGCTAGGGAGCTGCTTTGGCAGGGGGCTTGGACTCAATGATCTCTGGAGCTCCCTTCCAACCCCTACAATTCTGTGAATCTCTGAAAGTCCATAAGGCTTTTTTTCAGCTCTGGTAATTTTAACTTTACATAATTCAATTACAAATTTCTAGATAATCTCAAGGGTTTATCAGCACAGCTAAAAGTCCTTTCTTCCATGTGGGTACATAAGGGGGAATGATTGGCTTTTCTAGCTTGATAGGCAGTCTGAGAGACATCTGACCTGAAACTCATTGTTAGTGAGATACATGCTATAGGGCATGATGCAGAGACTTGGTATCGTATCTAAAAAGACTCCCTTTGTGTAAGCTTCTGAAAAATGAGTCTGAGTGGCTTTTTATACGGTTATTCCCTGTTGTTCTTTACCATCTGCATTCCATTCCATGCCAAAAGCACAGGCAATAAAACCATTTTAAAGGACTGGTAGCTATTGCATTTGAAAAATTAATTTAATCTACCATTTTCATAATTTCCCACAGCTTCTAAATTCTGAATAAGCATTAACTAATCAATATAATTCCCTTGTGAAGTAGGTAGGCAAGTAAAGAAAATACAAGAAAAACCTTTATCCTGGGCCACGGAGTAAATTAGTGCTAAAATGAAAAGCTGGCTGGTTGCTTCAAGAATTCACAGAGTTTCAGGGAGTCTGAAAGAAAATGGGAAAATTAAACATTTAACTCAACAATACAGTAATTGCATTTCTGTTTATTTCTTTTTGCTTGGCTAACATGATACTTCATTGGTGATACAACTGCAGGCAGTATCAGTGCTGGATCAGTGCTGGGGAACCAGGAGGAAGCTCAACCCACACAGCTGGGACAGACACTGCAGGGTGGTGTGACTTCAAAAACAGGAATGAGAGGTGAGTAGAGAGATACCTATAGATTTCTATGGAGTCCATTTTATTGTGATAGGTCTAACAATCAGTAGCTCAAAATCCTTTTCCACTAACTAGTTATTAAATAGCTGTAAAATCCTATTCTGAAGTCAGATTTTTATCTTACAGCTTCCCACCATCGTGGCAAGTAGCCTCATTTACTGATGGCAGTAGTAGCAAAATCATTTCCTTTGGTAATAACACATGTACAGCCAGTTAGTGCTTTCTCTGCATAGCCTCTAACATGCAAGGGATCATCGTGCATGAATACACATGCAGGATTAAAATGCCAGGGATAATTTTTAAGACTGCTTGAGAATTTAGTTTCATGACTCATGTAGGTGTGAATAGGTTGTGCAGCTTAAACCCCAGGCCTTGCTTTGTATATGTACTAGTACAGTTCCCAGTGCCTGCTCATCACATAAACACAAGACTGATATCCAAGACACAATACATGTCTGGACAAGGAGAAAGCATAGGTGCCAACATCAGAATCAGCCTTTTGATCACCTGGGAATATATTTCAGTTTGCTCAACCTGCAGCATCCAGGTATACTGGATCCCAGCTGATTTCAGAACACCGGTAAGAGCTAAGGATCCAGCCCAGGGTCCACCCCCATGGTGGCAGCCAGAGGTGCCATTAAGAGACAGTGAGTCCGCATGTTCCTCTACTCCTTTCCCCTTCCACTCTCTCTGTATGTAACTGGACTAGGGATGCTAGGAGGTGCATCCCTGTCTGTTGCTTCAGTGTTCACCAGCCAGGTACTTTTCTAATAGATAACCTAATAGGAAGCCATGACCTAAAAAGTACATAACAAATTACAAGATATGGCCCTGCCACCCAGCAGCCTGATAACAAAGGCAGGCATTGCTGGTTGAACTAATTTCTGTGAATCTGAGGAAAATAACATGAACCCATGGAGGAAGCAACAAGGATACCAAGGATCCAGCTGGAGAAACTCTTTTTCAGTGTGACTCCAAGGAAATAGAGATATTTTTGTATGCATGCTGAGGGAGATCTCAACAAGAAGGGAAGAAACTTTCCCACAGTCTCTTTCTGGCTCTCAAAGGAGATAAAATGCTACTGTATGCTTTTTATAAGGAAATAGGATAGAAATCAGTGCTTGAAGAAGAGGAAAAAAATGCATGGATGCAGCTACAGCTCATCAGAGGCTGTAGGCCCACTCTTCTCTGAGTGCATCAGAGGTGTCTTGCCTAGATCTCAGATCCTGTGGCATGCAGTGAGAGCCACTGAGAGAGCCAAGATCTACATGAGGTGCTGTTTTCAGGGGAGTTGGGAACTCAGCACTGGTGTTTAGCTAGGATCTCTTCTTTTTTATGGAGGTGATTTTTCTGCTGTGAGTACCAGTGTCTTCCTACTCCTTTTAAGGTCTTGACTCAGTGTGAGGTGTGAGTTTATCCCCTGAGATAAGATGCTGACTGTCCTGGTTTCAGTCAGGATAGAGTTAACTTCATTAGTAGCAGCTGATGGAATGCTGTGTTTGGGAGTTAAAATGAAAGCAGTGCTGAGAACACCCTGATGTTCTTAGTTGCAGTCAGACAGTCAAGGACTTTCTCAGCTTCTTCGTATTTCTCCATTCATGAGAAAGGAGGGGCGAAGCCAGGACAGGTGACCCAGATGGGCCAAAGAGAGTATTCCATGCCAATTGCGTCCTGCCCAGGATAACGGGGGGCTGAGGGGAGGAAGAAGAGGGGCGGTGGCGGGACGCGTGCTTCTTGGGGGGGACGGTCGGGTTCCGGGACAGCTCTGGGTGGTACGGCCTGAGTTGTGTGGTTCGGGGAGAAACTGCATTGGGGATCAATAGTTTCATATTCTTTTGCTCTAAAGTCCTGTTAGCATTGTTATATTTTATCTTTCTGTTCTCTTAGTAAACTATCCTTATCCCAACCCATGGGCCTCTTAGTTTCTTGGTTTTGGAGTTATTTGCCCCTTCCTTTTCCCTTCCCTTGTTTCCCCCTTTTTCCCTCTTCCCCTGCTCTTTTACTTTAAGGAGCAGGCACCTGCGTGGATCTTGGCCCACAGCCGGGGTGAAACCACGACGCTGACGATCATGGGAAAGGCAGTAGCTTCCAAGACATAGTAGCCCATGGTAGAGCAGCACCTTGACACTACTACATGTCGTGGCCATTGTTGCTGAGACGTGCACATTTTCCAGATGAAAATTGTTGGTACAAACATGTCTTGTAAGCATCACAGAAATTCTTGGCTCTGCCCAGTTCTTCTGCCAGTAGAAACAACTTAAAAAATTTAGCCAACTGCCCAAGCTAGCATCTCAAGTAATGATGGGACAAGCTTTGTAGAGTCCCTAGCACAGGAGAGAAATTTTGTGGTGGAAGAATTATTCAAGGCTTCTCAGTGCTGCCCATGGGACATTTAGCATTGACTGGAGAGAGCAAAAAGGGATGCCACCCCATTACCTCAAAACACAGACATGTCATTGTTGCTCCAGTGCACCCTAGCTCCACAGGGGATATTTGGCTGTTACATCATCCACATTGGCAAAATATATCACTTTTGATGATACGTTTGAAATGGTTCCTCCAACCTCTATCTTAAAAGAATATGAATTATTGGAGGGAGAAACTAGGAAAGATCAGAAGTGCTGTGTTGCTGAAGAGTCTTGCACTAAGGCCAGATGCTGCCAGTGTGTGAGTGGGGACAGGGACGTGCAACTGCAGAGAAGACACTGGAGCATGGGAGAAGCACACATGTGTGCACACACGCACACACACACTTTGAGCAGGCCTGGTGTAGCTATTGATTTTTCTGTGTTGATGGGAGCCAGACCTGTTGAGGCAGCAACGTGTGATGTGCCCTGCCACAGAGCATCTGGAAGGTGATGGAGCAGAAGGTAGCTCAGAAAGCTGAAGTCTGAGAACGTTCTGCCAGATGGTGGCAGCTGTCAGCTGCATCAGTGGGAAATCTGGGAAGTATTGTAGGTATAAACCGCTAGCGTGATGAACTGCCTTCATGAACACTGAAAGAGAAAAAAGTCCCTTCAGGGTAAAGACACTCTGGCCAAGTAACATACACTTAACACTATCTGCGTTCAGTATTGAGGAAGGTAATTGCTGCCTACACACACCTGCCAGGAAGAATAGATGTTTGGCTGAGGGAGAACCTGTGGCTGAGGTTTAGAAAGGATCCCATGGCTTTCAAACACCTTCTTGGAGAGGAGCCTAGGTGTGGGCAGGTGCAGGTTTGTCCCAGACTTGGTCAAGAGTTAATGTCTAAAGGATTCTGTGTGTAGTCACTTACCAGAGTGAACACTTGCCTGTCAGAGTCCCCTAAAGGACTTTCACTGGGGTGTTTCACAAAGTCGAAGCAGATCGGTAGTTTATTAAAGCGACAGACATAGAGTTCAGAGTCACCACTGATAAATGCACTTCCTGCAGCAGCGCTAATGTAGGATGATAGAGCCAGCAAACTGCTATCCCAGGTATTATTCAGCAAAAGGTGAAGGCGCAATACTCACCAGGAAGATGTCCCTGTCTTGGGTGGAGGAGAAGGAGCACAGCTCAGCAACTGCCTCTTCAGGGTCTTCTCTCCCTGCAGGGGTATTTTCCTCAATTCCTTTATACTCTAATCTTAGCTGTTCCACTCTGTGGAGAAGACATGTCAACTTTATTCAAGGATGTCAACTTTAATATTCATTTCATGGATAATTGAGCAAAAGGGAGGGCACCGTGGCCTTCAAGATGCTTACTAGAAACCATCTATCTGTTTATCCCGCAGTCTCTGGCCAAAACATGTACATCCTGCTGCCGGGAGGCTCCTGTAAGAGTTCGGCTGCTTCTTACCCTGACCTTGCAGATCTCCATCCACAATGTTGGCATAAGACATCAGCGGACGTCTGTGGTTTTAACCTTAGGTGCAGTTCCCACACAGGAGTATGATGAGGAAAAGGTTTGTTGAATACATTTGGATCACGTCTCCACTTCAGTCTCATGTGTATGTAGGAATGAAAACAAAGTCCTACACTGCCTCTGCTTTCACTCTCCAGAAAGGCATTAGTGCAGAATATGGTACAGTATGCTGAGCAGGACATGAGCAGATATCCAGCACTGTTCCCATCTGAATATAGTATCTTCTTACGAAGGTGAGACATTACTCTCCAGGTGACATCAAAACAGTGAGAACTCTTAGAACAGCAAGTTCATACATGCTGAAGGATCATGTTTTAAAAGTGTCGGGTGACTGACGCATGTTCCAGTTTTCAAGGGACTCTGGGTTTTGCATATGTGTGTCTGCAGTACCATGCAGAAACATATATGCTTTGGTTTTAGACTTTCTAGGTTGAATCTTGCTAGCATGGAGCTCCATGTGAGCAAACTGACAGTGTTTTTTCCAGGCAACTGAGGAAATAATCTCAATACCTTGTTTCTTTCCAGGAGGAAATTGGTAAGTTACAAAGAAGTCATGAGTGGCTGTCCCAAATCAAGGAAGTGAAAAGCCACCTGTTACAAAAGTTGACTGAATTGAGTGGTCTTTGTTGTTGCTTTCAGCAAAATGTAACACGTCAGAGTTGCCTCACTTATAGGACTGGCTGTGAAGGCAATCAGTTAGCGAAGCACTTTGATATTCTAGCATAGAATATGATGTAGAATTCCAAACTACTTATTTTCTCTTCCTAAAGGAAATTAGTAGTAACCAATCTTTTCCCTTTTCCAGGTGCAAAATTGAATGTTATTTCAATGTATTATCATGAAAAATGACAGTATGTCTCCTTTGACACTAACTGACCTGCAAGCAGGGACAGAGCTCTGGCTGGAAAAGCAGTAAGCCTGGCAATGCTGGCAAACAAACTTCACAATGGTGAGGCTGAGACACAGTTACACAAAACACTGTCTGAAGTGCATAGCAGAGAGTGAAAGTGCCACCCCTGGCAGCTGAGGTACGTCTTTATCTATAAGGTCTGTGCAAGTAGCGTCTGCCCAAGCACAAGACACACTGCCACCTGAAACAGCAGCATGGCACTTGGCAAATGCCAACCCATCAAACTCACAGTATGTGCACTCAGAGAGGTTTCAATGTCTGCTGTCCTGTGCTTGCCTGAATGTCTGTGAGAGACTCTGCAGAAGGCCTAGGGAAGGGAAAAGCAAAAGCAGAATAAAAGTTTCCAGCATCCAGTCTCTAAGGAAGAGTTTGAAACACGGTGGCCAGGGAGGAGAAGAAGTTCTAATGTTGCAACCATGAAGTTATCTCTTTCCTTAAACCCTGCTTAAACCCTGCTTAGTTGAGAAAACAAGACTTTCGTCATGAGAGAATCAACAGAAATGGTGTCAGAAAACACGAAACCTGGCATTTAGCCACCGACATCGTCATTGTCACCTCTCCGCTGCCAGGGAGCTGCTGTGCAGTACCAAGGCTCCGCCATCAGATGGCAATGCTTATTTGTGCCGAACTGCCTCAAGACCGGATCCCGGCAGCTCTCGGAAGGCGCAGGGCCTGCTCTGGGCAGCCTCCTCCCCAGTCCCTTCGTACAGAAGCAGCTGTGAAGCTCCTAGCGCCGGTGGCGGCTGAGGAAACTGAGGACAAAGGGAAGGGTGGCTCTCTTCTACATCTCCGGAGAAGAGGCTGGCACAGTATTTCGAACCTACTGCTGATACATAATTATCATTTACATCCTACGGCATGGTCACTACCCCGCGGGTCGGTGCCTCTGCTGTCTGAGTACTTCCCACACAGCGTCAGTCCAGGCAGTTTCCAGGGGTGAGTGAGGCTGCTTCGGCAGTACAGGATTAGGTCTTCTCCACGTGACATCCCTAAGAGCTTCTGTTGTGATGGCTGCGATTCTTATTTTTGGTACACTTGCTTATCATGATTCTGTAGAAATAGAAGTAATTATTGGCATTGTACAGGCAGGGAACAAAACCAGAATCCTTGCCTCACACACCGCACCATCTGAGAATAAGAGAAAACGGGTGAAAATGGGGGTATGAGGACGACCCTGGCTTTATAGGCAGGCTGCTGCAATGCTCGTGTGGACACAACCTGTGCTGTAGTTCAAAACTTCAGTGTCAGTCAGTCACCTTTCCCCCACTGCATTCTGCGGCCTACACGTCATTCCACATGACTACATTTTGCTTGCGTGTGCTGAGTACATCACCTTCAGAAGAAAAGGAAAGAAAAAAAAAAAGGAAGAAAATCTATGAGAATGTAATAAGTCCCAAACAAACAAAAGAGCAACCTGTAAGAATAACATATGTTGAGTTTGAAAAGGTAATTTTCAGTGCCTAGAGTGGGTGAGGTCTAGTAACAGATCCCTAACTTCTCTAGCTAACATAAAGAAAAGATGGCAAACTGTCCTTGTGCAGTCCATGCTTCCATCTGTAAGCCCCGATCACGGGTTCAGCCGTTTATAGGCTGAATACCAAAACCAATTAAACAGGCCCTATGTGTCCTTTGTGACATGAGATCCTTACGAGACAGCAGGAGCCAAAACGTCCTGCCCTCAGCTTCCACTGTGACTTAATTGCAAAGGATGAGCAAGCGCTGCACAACAAGGCACAGCTGGAAGCCACTTTAGCTTATTTTTTATAGAGGAAAGCAGATACTTGTTTTTATATGGCTGATAGGATTTCCCTTTCACGCCACAGATACAGGCCTAAGTAGAGGATTATAAGCACATTTTATTCATCACAGATGTAATAGCTTAAGGTGAACTAGGTGGTCCAGGGCAGCAGTCTCCAAACCTTTCTTCATTAAGCACCCCTATAAGTAAAATATTTTTTGAGTCTGCACTCCAATATATGGATATTTATTTCCAAATTATATGCATGTACTGCTGTAATTATGCACATAATAAAAACATAGACACAAAATAGAACCTTTAAAAGCTTGTCATAAATACCAAACGCTATTTTAAAATTTTCTTTCTAATGGTAAAAAAATTGCTTTCTTCCTGCACTCCAGTGGATTGTCTTTTATACCCCCTGGGGTGCAGTAATCCCAATTTGCTCTACAGACAAAAGCTGTGAGGTCCGACATCCATTGTCCTGTATCTGGCCAAAAGGATGCTTCTGTTCTGATTTATACACGATATGAAGTATTCCTGTTCAAGCAAACGGGATACATTTGTGTCAGTATACATTTAACCTGCTTTGTGTATGTGGATGGCTGCCAGCAAGAGGTGTTCACAGCTGAACAGGACTTAAAGAGCTATTGCAAGACTGGCACCTGAAGATTAACAGGCTCCTGGGATCTCACATAGCAAGCAGTACAGGCTTTGAGGGACGAAAGAAGATGTAGAGCACCTGGCTGCTTCTTTCTCGGGTATTTGTGTGTTACAGCAGTTGCAATTCAACTGTTGATTTTAATGGCATTTTGGGGAATGCTTCATATATAAATTCTATGGGCAAGTGCTTTTAGAAACAAAAAAATGATATGAAATTAAATAAAAATGGAGAAGGGGAAAGGGAAAGGATGGGGACAGCCAAAGAGGAGAGCAAGAAAGGAAGAAAAATGTTATGCTAGCGCTTTAAAGTAGGAAACAGTGCTGCTTCATGAAAGCAGATGCTTATAATACTGCAAAAATCTTGTGGCAGAAATACAGATAGTTTCACTAATGCCAATGCTGCCTTCTGAAGTATTTTTTTTTCAATCTGCACAACTGTCCTTTTTCCTACTTCTAAATTCCATTTTTATATGACACAGTCTTCAACTCCTAACTTGAAAACATTCATATTTAACCAAATTTACTTAATTATGCTGTATTAATATCCTAGTAATACCGAGGTGGCAATGGAAAACTCCACTGAGTGCTTTTTTTTTTTGGCAACTTGCCAGTCCACTAATGCTTAATGATATACTTAACACAGAAAAACCCAAGCCCATTCTCACATTTAGCCCAATTTTTCTTCCAATGATTTAGCCTTTTCTTGTCTACCATCCAAAGCAAGTAGTTTTGGATATGGAAAAGGCCTGTGATGTTCCACATTGTCTTTCACCAATAATGTCTTAATTTTCAACTAATAACAGCACACTTTTAATTCACTTTTAAGCATTAACACTAGTGCCAGAGATTGCCAGTTCAGCACACAAAGGCCTGTCTGAATAAGTACAGAATTTCCGAGTGGGTATGAGTGATGGTTATTTTGCTTCATATAAATGAATTTTGCTGCAGGTATACCCTCTTGGTAGGGATCATATCCTCCCCTGGAAGTTAAATCAGCTTGTCAGCAAATCTGGGTGTCCTGATTTTACACTAATTACACAAATATTTAGCAAGTCTATTCTTGCTTCTCCCTGAACTCCTTTTGTTTTGAACGCTTTTTGTAAGAGCTTTGCTATCTAAAATGGCTTGGGGAAAGTATGGCATTACAGAGCTCTTTTCAATGAAAAGATAGGTCAGGGGATCTAAAGGGAGGCCTGAAATGCTGGTGTTTCAGATTGTAATGCTGCCTTTGTTTCATGGGGACAAAAAGGAAAAGCAATCTTACAAAGTTGGCAGGTGCTGGATGAACAAAACTGTGGCAGGAGAATGCAGCGTTTCTGCAGACTGCCTCACATTCTTTCACAGCCTGTGTTCCCAGAGCTTCAGATCCCAGCCACACATGCCCTCTCCTCCTTGAAACCATGCTGGGAATGGTTCATAGAGGCAGACAGAATTAACAAAGCACTGATGTACTGGCACTTGGTCACAGTAGGGAAATGTCAAAGGGTTTGACTGCCTGGTTGGCTGAAGAAAGAGAGCTCTGAAGAGATGCAAAGTAATCAATGAACAGAAGAAAAACAATGTGTTTGAATCTAGAACATAATTCAGTGTGGAACCTCAGGATACTCGCTCCCACTGATCCTCAGGCCAGCTAAATACTGGAATGAATTAAAAAATCTGACTTCAGATCCTTGTTTTGGATATGTAACTCTATTTTCTAGATATGAGTTTTGACATCAGAAAGACATACGCTGCAACTGTTGGGGTGCTTCTTGCAAATGTTTTGAACAAGCTTTGGTGTGGTTGACAGCACTTGCATAATACATACTCTTTAAGTCCTCCTTCTCTGCCAAGACAGGAGCCAGTAGTCTGCTGTCTGTCTTTGACATGCTGTAATTTTGCATGGTCAGTGAGGAGTTTGTTCTTAAATTTGCTTTGTATGACAACCACCTTAGAAACTGTTGCCACCATTCAGTTTTTACTTTGGATTCTGTTCTGATTTTTTGGGGTTTTTTGTTGGTTGATTGGTTTGGTTTGGTTGTTTCCTGACACTGCCATCCCCATAAGCTCAGCCTGCAGACTAAGCTAAATTCTTACTGTGTCTGCATCCCTGCTAATAAGGAAGGCTCCATAGCTTCACATTAACTTCATGTTAACATCTCTGTAAACTGGAGAAGCAAGATAGGATGCTTGGACTTCCCTTTAGGTTTCAACCTCCTTTGTAGTTCTAAGAATGAAAAGCTGGTAAAGGTCATTTTACCTACAAAATCAAGCAGGTGGGGGCTTTTAGGAAAAAGGAAAGTAAAACCTAAGACAAACAAGTGGTTACTGCTTTCACATTTTCCTTTTTTTTTTTAACTTGTAATTCTGTTTTCAGTCTGATAACTTCAGTCTGCAGAACAAAATGAAAGCAGAAGCACTCTATAACACTGACTGAAAAAAGAGAGCAGAGTTACAATCAAGGTAAATGTGCTTCACTGAACAGGCAGAGTAAGGTGTACCTGGTGGCTACAATCAGCACGGGAGCTAAACAGTTGCATGTTTTGAGTTCTACTGCCCTTTAGGAGTTTCTGAATTTTTTCAGTATGAACATGAAATAGAAAATAATAAGGTTTTATGGAAAGCCACCAGCTTTGAAATGCAGTATTGTAATGCTTCATAAATCAGGTACTCACGGTTGCTACGAACAGCAGTTCGGGATATTGAAAGGAGTTAGTGGGCAGGAACCCATAAAACCTTACTCTGTTTCTCTGTATGCAGTGTAAGTCAAAACAGTAAATTACCAGCAGAAATCTTCACATTCTAACTGAAAAGCCAAAGGCCACTGCATGATTGACTGCTAAGAATATCCTCTGAGCAGTCAGTTTCACTTTTAATCTTTCAGAGGAATTAAAAATGAACAATAATGGAAGTAACAGTTAGGCAAAACATGCCAATATGCTACGTTATTACGATTTTTCTTTATTCTTACACAATAATAACATTCAAAAGGTCAGGCTATGAAATGCCAAGAACTTCCCCATGGCTGATCTGTTAATCCTGGGAATTCATAACAAAGACTGCACGGGCAGTCATAAAATTTTAAAGAGCTAGGGTAAATCTCTCTGGATAGACTGCCTTCATTTTTACAGAAAAGCAGTCAAGTGAAATAAACAGGTCACACATATCCAGCGAGGAGCCCCTTTAGGACATTATAGCACACCTTATTCTAATCCCTCTCTTCCAATGCCTTTTGCCTTCCCAATGGTATATCTGAAAGAAAAAAAACCCACAAGGGTTAAGAATTTATATTGTCAGGCACTAAGTTTTGCTCACATCAGCTTTGTCCCTTGCAGGAGTAATTTGTTTTCTTGTCAAAGTGCTTCTCTGCAGTTTTCTGGCACAGCTGGTTAACATGACAGATGGACATTGTTCAGCGACCTCTTGCTAAAACTCATCTCCATGTCTTCTGCAGTTGATCTAAACCAATATTTAAATGGTAAGCGAGAAGGGTGGCTCAGAGCAGTTAAATAAAAACTCAGAAACATGATTTCATCATTTTCTTCCAGATCTGGCAAAGTAGCGATTACGTTTACAAGAATAGTCAAAGGATTGAGTGATCATGCTCTGTTCTCTTTTTGGTTAAACTTTCAATAATTGATCTTTATGAATAAAATTCCGCATTTCTCTCTGCTTTCACTTGTTCTTTCCTATTAGAAAAAGGCAAACACATAACAAGAAGGCTTCTTTTTAGCCTTTCATTGACTTCTCAGGTTATTTGGAAGTTTCAGCTCCCTCTCTGGCATTAGTGATTTTAATTTATAAAGTGCCACGACCGAACTGAGACTAGGTGGCTCCCTCTTCCCTAGTGTTTGCAGTCTGTGCCACTTGTCCTGCAGTCGCATCCACAGGAACTGCCTTTTATACGGAAGCATAGTCCAAATTCTGTCAGTACGGCTGTGTGCTGATCTAAAAAAATGCAGCCTTTTTTCATGTCAGATTATGGGCCATGGGTGTAAATGAAAACCCAAGGTAAAGTAGTTCCCCAGCTAGAACTTAATACTGGAAAGAACTCTGCCTGACCGATGAAATTCTGTTTTTTCATAGCTACATTTCACAGATAACAGTTACCAAAAGCAGAACCATCTACAAATACCTGCTCTGACATGGACCTGCACCACACGGCTCTGAGTGTTGGACAGGAGGATGGTGTTGGCAGTTGGCACAGACAGTGTGGTAGCTGCATGCAGCAAGTCTGGAGAGGCAACGATGTTCACATGGTCTTGCAATGCAGACCATACCCTGTGCTGCAGAGGGGACAAGGCAGCCCATCTGACTCCCACTGGAAGCAGAGAAAGGAGTGGGTAAGAGGAACGTAAAAAATCTAAACATAGTGCTGAACAAGGAAAATTCATGAGTATAAATGCAACAGAGATGTCAGTCTCACTAATTCCCTCACAGACAAAAGAATGTATCTCATGAAGTATGCTAAGCAGTGGAAAAACATGTGAGGTGCTGAGGTTGTGCGTGATTCCAATCCGTTAACTTCAGTGTTTGTAACAACTCACTGCTGACAACACTGACAGCCAGAGAGTTGCCTGTCAGACTTCAGAGAAGAGGAACCATACGGGCTTCATACATATCATGCCCTGGGTATGCATCTACTGCCCCACAGCAGGGAGAATCTAGCAGAGGAGAGACCCATACCCACCTCCCTTTCACAGTATCGCTTCACACTGGAAAGTGACGTGCAGACCCAGTTTGGGGACCTGGCAGAAGTGTAGCATAAGTATTTGGAAAGAAAACCGTGTACTAGCTGAGGAAACATGGTGACACCTCCTCATCCTCAGCTTGTGAATCACAAATAGGAATTTTACTGTCTGAAGAATATGAACTAGAGAGCTCAGTGAGTCCAAGTGATTATCCCCTCCAGCCTTAGCTCCTTCTGTTGGATGGCCAGTTAGTCCTTCAGAGACAGGGAGTATGGAGTGTCCTTCCTTTTTGTCCAAGTATAAAATCCACAGTCTCTACCCAGTGTTTTCTCCAACTACAGCAGAAAATTTGGCTAACCTTGCAAATACCTCCTTCCATCCACCATAGTGGCTTCCCAGTCTATAACTCCTGACACCCCCTCTGTTCCCATGATGCTTGGAAAAAATCAGCTCCATTCTTTACCTTCCTTCAAGATCCCATCCCATTAAAACCAAGAGAAAGCTATGAGAGGAAACATATCAGGAAAGCTCTTAGAACTTTTTCTAATTCTTCTTTCCATACAGAATTAAAAATCAGCCCTCCAAAGTCCTGCTTCTGAATTCCAAGTGTTGCACAGTTCTACAGGAGACAGATCCTTTTTTTTTGCTAGAGAAACATGAGGGTGCTCATCAGAGAGATGTGAATTCAAACACTGATGGAAATCCATGAAATATTATGGGGGACTTCGGAATACTCTTCAATCAATTTGCAGCCATTAAAGAAATATTTGTCCCACACATTTGTCTGTGGTGCCTATTTTATAAAAGAATCCAGTGTGCAGAAAAGATAAAAGGAAGGAGGAAATGAAGAGATTATCAAAGTCTCATAATTTATGGACAGAGAATAAATAAGAAAGTGAGTATGTACTATGGCAATAAAGCACCAGCAAAGACTGCAGTTTTGAATTATTATAACAAGCATTTATTTTGTGGGTATTTCGGTGTTACAACGGATGTAGGTGATCCCAGACTGCACTAATGGCACAATGACAGGTTCTGAGGATGCAACAACTGTTACTTACTAAGATAACATAAAAGCAACATTCAGAACTGTAAATCTCAGCTTCACAGAGCTGCCCCTTACTGTATCAAGACTTAATTTTGATACGACCAAGTGAGTGTTAATCTTGCTGGAATAAATATGTAGAAACCTTGCATAAGCTAAACCTGATTTTGAAGCTTTGCTCTCTTACCTTCTTAAAATACCAGCAGTACAGTAATACTGCTTTAGTGCAAAATATATTCATTTCAATACTGGCATTATATTCACAGAGCATTTGGCACCTTCTGTTCCCTTGGAAGGTAAACATCTAGAGACATCTGGCAAGGCAGTGTCTTTCCATTGTCTGAGTCTCTGTATGCCACTGCAATATAAACATTTAATAATAAATTAGAAGTCACAGAGTTGCCATGACAGCTATTGCCTATTTCCAGCAGGTAGCACGGGATATGTAGATATTAATATGTACCCAGGACACAGCACTGCCTGCAGCTTTGTACAAACTGTTATTCAAGTTAGCATTAAACCAAAGTGTTACAGATTAAGCTAATTTGCTCTCTCAACAGTAGTCTTTTTGGGTACATTAGTTAGCTCATGATTAGTTAGCATGACCTTTACTGTATGGTTCTAATAGTTTAAGACAATGCCATAGAACAGCTTGAGTTATTTCAGGATTTGAAAGTCTCAAGTTTACTTCATTATATACACTACGAATACACATGCTATATATTCCCCCTCTACTCTGCCCTGGTCAGGCCCCACCTGGAGTATTGTGTCCAGTTCTGGGCTCCCTGGTATAAAAAGGACAGGGATCTCCTGGAGAGAGTCCAAAGAAGGGCTACGAAGATGATAAAGGGCCTGGAGCATCTCCCCTATGAGGAAAGGCTGAGAAAATTGGGACTGTTCAGCCTTGAGAAGAGAAGACTAAGGGGGGACCTAATTAACGTTTATAATTATCTTAAGCAGGGGATGCAGGGGGAAGTGGCCTGCCCCTTTTCAGTGGTCTGTGGAGACAGGACAAGGGGCAATGGCTTCAAGTGGGAGCACAGGAAGTTCTGCACCAACATGTGGAAGAACCTTTTCACAGTGAGGGTGACAGAGCCCTGGGACAGGCTGCCCAGGAAGGTTGTGGAGTCTCCTTCCCTGGAGATATTCAAGACCCATCTGGACACCTCCCTGTGCAATATGAGCTAGGGAGCTGCTTTGGCAGGGGGGTTGGACCCGATGATCTCTCGAGGTCCCTTCCAACCCCTACAATTCTATGATTCTGTGATATTTAAAAGACCTATGAAATAAGTGTGTGTGTAATATAAACGTGGTATCTATAGACAGGGGATTAACTTTAAAATAGAGAAGGATGGGAAATAATTTAGCAGATATGATATAATAACGAAAGACACAGAGGCAATGCCAGTGAATTTATAGTGAAGATTAAACCATGTGAGCTACACAGTGGCCCTCTATAAATTAAATTATCAGCATTCCTTTGCTTCGCTGCGTGTTTCATCTATATCAAATAAAATCTTACCTTCTGTGCCTTTTGCCTTTTTATTAGACTTTTTTCTACACCTTGGGACAGCTCAGTTTAATAAAATATAACTACTTGACAACTAGCTTCAAAACAGACTACTAGTTTTTACTTTTATATCAGGGTAAGTTTGCATTGTGTTAACATTTATTATGGTTAACTACAGAAGAAAAAAGTGCTATAAAATTTAAAGTCATGCAGCTGCACAAACCATTATACCACTGTCAGCTTTTACTTGGAAAGTTGTGCACTTTTGTCTTTAGTCCTGTATGTTATTTGGTGACTGTTTAATGTAAAACACAGAAACAGTTTTGAATGGAGAAGAGGGAACCAAGGACTCCCTTTAGCAAAGCAAATACCCTGCTTGCAAGCAGGCATGCAATTTGAGGACTTAAGACTAAAAAGGACATTTTCTAAGCAGCAAAAACTGAGGGACTTACCAAGATTCATCTTCTCAAACATTCAACATCCCCATAGATAATATATATGCAAAAATAATAGAAATGCAGAATGGTTTGAGTTGGAAAGGACCTTAAAGGCCATCTAGTTCTCACAAGCTCTGACAAGTGAAACAACATCTCTGTTATGTAAAAGTTCCTGTGAAAAATAAGAAACTCTTAAGGATCGTTTTCACCTGTACTCAGATCACAAACAAGCTAAGAAAAACTAATACACACAGCTGCAACTACTGCATTTCATTCAAAGTATGGCTGCATCAGTTTGCCTAAGCCAAGCAGAGGCGTCCCAAGGATTTCTCAAAGCGTCCCAGATTCCCTACAAAACATGAATGTGTATTTGCTGACTGGATCCTTTAAACGGAGTTTGTGGGAATAACAGTAAACTTTCCTCCCGCTACAATTATACCACTGGGACTGCTTCAAAAACCTGGGAGCTCTGGGTCTCATCTACCACCTTTATGCTGGTCTCCATCCTACATAAATGGTGAAGTCCAACTGGTAACATCTACTGTTCTTGAAAACTGAGATATCCAGGTCCTGTATTCAAGAAGGCAAATGCAAATGCTGTTGAAAGAACATCACAGAACAAAAAACCCACCTGTAAGTATACACATGCTATATATTTATAACCTGTGTGTCACGCAGACATGCCAAATTACACCCTCTTTCCAGTTTTCTTCCTTTTGGAAGCTCAAACTCTTGCAGTATCACCATAACCACACATATCCCCCCAGTGATGCTTTTCACCCATTCATACACCTAAACAATCTCCGGAATGCTACCAGGAGTCCCAGGATGAAAGAACTTCTGATTCTCAGAAATAAACAGGCTTCTTTGGTGATACCCCTAGATATCTTCACAACCATTATTGTAGGGTATTGGCGACAAGCCTGCATTTCACCTGCAAAGTAAATAGGTTGACACAGAATTCTTTCATTCTTCATGTACAGGATTAAGACAGCCATCATAGTCACTTTTTTCCCTGCCAAAATTTTCGGTTTCCAAGTTATCATCATTCTATACTTACATAAAATTCTGACTGTGAACACGAAAAAGAGTCTGAATTGCAAATTAGTTTTTCAGAGAGAGATCCAGGCCCTTGTCTTCCTCATCAAATTTAGTCACTGAAACAGTACCAAAGAAGCAAAAGGTTTGTAGACATAGAAAAAATAAACCATGCAGTGCCAATTCCAATTATTACTTCCAAAGATAAAACAAAGATTCATTAAGAATCTGATATATCATACAATGTTTATTAGCAATGGTAATTTTTGTTTTGAAACTCATAGAGTCACAGAATCTTATAGTTTGGAAGGGACCTCTGGAGATCATCTAGTCCATCCCCCTACCAAAGCAGGGTCGCCTAGAGCAGGTTGCAGAGGATTGCATCCAGGTGGGTTTTGAGTATCTCCAGAGGAGGAGACTCCACAGCTTCTCTGGGCAGCCTGTCCCAGTGCTCTGCCACCCTCAGAGTGAAGAAGTTTTTCCTGATGATCAGATGGAACTTCTCATTTTGCTGTTTGTGCCTGTTGCCCCTTGACCTGTCACTGGGCACCACTGAAAAGAGTGTGGCCCCAACCTATTGGCACAAATATTTATAAGCATCGATGAGATCCTCTCTCAGTATTCTCCAGGCTGAACAGACCTAGCTCTCTCAGCCTTTCCTTACATGAGAGATGCTTGAGTCTCCTAATTTTGTACCCCTCGGCTGGACTCTCTCCAGTAGTTCCCTGTCTTTCTTGAACTGGGGAGCCTGGAACTGGACACAGCACTCTAGAAGTGGCCTCACTAGGGCAGAGGGGGAGAAGAACCTCCCTCAACCTGCTGACCACACTCTACTTAATACACCCCAGGATACCATTAGGCTTCCTGGCCATGAGGGCACACTGCTGGCTCATGGAGAGCTTGTTGCCCACCAGGACTCCAGGTCCTTCTCCCTTCCCAGCAGGTTAACCCCTAACTTGCACTGGTGCCTGGGGTTATTCCTCCCTAGGTGCAGGACCCTACACCTGACCTTGCTGAACTTCATCAGGTTTCTGTCTGTTAAACTCTCTAGTCTAAATTCTTTGGCCTGTGTCATGCAAAAGATTCAGGTTAAATATTAATTAGCCCTCCTTGCATTTGAGTCTGTAATTTACTAGAGACATATTAAATTAGGACAAAATTTACTCCCAAGCCTATGAAAGCAGTGCTGTTTTCTGCTCTTTCATCCAGTGCTTCAGAGTTTCTCCCCCAACCCCTCCCTGCCCACTGGTGCTGATGTGATAGACTGGTAGCCCATAACAGACATTGGGTGTAATGGAGATTCGGCACATGCTCCATCAGACTCCCCAGACACTGTCATCTAAGTGCTAATGAAAGGATTTTCACAGACAGTTGATTCCAAATTCTACTTTGAGTTCAAAAAGGCAACAGATTTATTTTGGTAAAAAATACACATGCACTTCCCTCATTAAGGCTAGCACAATGGATTTTACTGTCACCCATCACCTGGAGATCTCAACACCTCTGAAATGCTTTGAAGTGGAAATTCTGTCATTGTTATATCTACTCTTTCTCCTTCCAAAATACGGAGTAAGTACAGTGACTACTGAGAGTAGCTTGACTAGTTCACGGCTTTAAAAAAAATTATCTGAGTGCAATCACCTTCATTTTGAAATTAAATTACCTTTCATGGTATTACTCATTTCAATTCAGAGTTCTTGGTTCTCAGATCCATTAACTGGTGGTCATTAGTAACAGGGTAGATGACTTTGTCACCTTCATGCTAAGTTACTTCACATACAGTTTCAGTAAGTGCCTTCTCAGACAGGTATGTTTGTCTCTTAAATACTGAGCTTACTAAGTGCTTACTAGCCTAAAAGAGAGAAAGGGTTTTACATAAATCTTTCTGGCAGGAAATGTCTCCTCACCATCCCTGCATAAGGTGTCTCACAGACTTTAAATGAAATGAAGTAGGGAGATGAACACCTTGTGACTGCAAATGTGAGCCCTCCATCAGATTTATTTTTGGTGTTGTCTGGAAAAAATGCTCAGGCTGTAGCAAAAGATTTCCTGTGGATGTGATGGACACAGCTAGTGACGTGCAGGGGCACAGCTGGCAGGAGGAGGAAGACTGCCAGCACAGCTGAAGGGCCATCAGCCACTGCAGCTCAGATGGTCCCATCTGATTACACCCCTCACCCCCCAGCTCTGTGCCCAGGTGGCCCCCAGATGCTGACAGCTGGCTCCGAAAACTGGGTTTTGCCAGCTCTCTTCATCTTCTTGCTTAGAGAAGGAAGGACACATACTGTGTGCTCGAAGGGTGTCCAGGTAGTGAGTAAAACTCATTCTGGCACCAAGAGACCCATATACTTGAGAACTGCAACTGTATTTCTTTCTGACACACATGGAGCTGGGACAGGTACAGCATCACAGGCCATTCCCTGCAGCTGTTCTCCTCCCGTTAGATGTCAGAAGCTTTTCAGCCTACTGATCAGACTATAAAATATTCTCTAGATCCTCATCTGTTTATATTTAGTCCTATCCTGCAGCATTCCTCGTGCTCCTGAACCTTTTCTTTTGGTTTGCCAGTGGCAAGTCACTTCACGTTATTAACAGACATAGGCCTGTAGGAAAATATTAAATTATGCATATGTTTACTTACATTTCTTGTTTACATTACATTTGGAGAGCAGACTGTGAATAGCAATTTTAATGATGATTCACTCCATTCAACTTCCCTTTGGTGTACCAGCTGGAAGGGGTCACAATGAGCCGATCTCTCCACTCAGCATAATGACACCTGCGCTCTCAGGGGCAACCAATCATTTTCTTGTGTCAGTTGAGAAAGCTTTCCTGAAAGCAAGACTTTTCAGTCTCTTTAGCCTATATTTGAATGGCTGAACTAGGGTCTTATCAAGCCAAACTGGTATCAAAGCATGAAGCCAAATTAAGATAACAGTTGGCGTTCATGCAGAGAGGGCATTTTTCTGCAACGATAAGATTCTGATAAGAATGACTGCACTGGAATTAAGAGCCTGGATAAAAGAAATAATCCTTTTATGAGAATACAGGTTAAATTAGATCACAAAACACTTGATGCTAGAGTAAAGCCACAGAAGAACATCCATATTTAGTGATTATTTCAATGACTAACTCTTACAAGTAATGAGCTGTTAGCAATAGCCACTGAATATGCATAAAATTAGATCCTAAGATCAGGTGTCCATTCTAATCTTTATATTTGCTTCCAACAGGTAACTAACTACATGTGAGAGGCATCTTTGGAAACACTAAAATGGAAATGCTGTATGTGTCTAGCTAAGATAAAACACAGCATTTGAGGTTCATTTTTACCTTCGTTGGTAATACTCCTTGCCAAGACTACCAGGGCAAGTACATATATATACACATACATATATAAATACATATATATATACATATGCTGGAGCCGAAGTTGCGGACTCAACTCGGATCAATGTGATCAAGTGCTGAGCTCCTTTATTGAAACACACACACAGCCTGTATATATTTCTATATCCGTACACGAGTTACTGCTATTGGCTATTGCCTATATGCTTTGTTCACGCGCCTCACATGCACCTCACTATTGCTAACAATTGGTTAAAGCTACACACTCCCGTTAGTCCTTATAAGGCAGTTGTTAACATTCTTGCAGTTTCTTATCTTGTTCCCGAAGGCTTCTGCTTTCTGTTACTGCACGCCGATCTGCCTTGACATGTCTCTGCTTGCCCACCAGGCATGGTTTTATTAGGGCAAGCCGAGACATGCAGCAATAAGTCTGGATGGGCCACAAGCCCACTCCTCTCAAGATACATATATATATGTTCTACCTCTTCTGGAGGTCAGGGACGTCCTCACAGTCAATCTGCTTTAAAGTCTTGCAGATCAATATATGATACATTCTTCTTACATTGATTTTTACTTCATACATTGATTTTTAAGATTTTAGAAACTGTTTGCAGATGAGTCTCCCTTTATGCTATCAAAATACTGACAAAGTAGGACAGTTGCTCCATCCTTCAGCCACAGAAACAACTAAACCATGAAGGACTTCCTTGGAAGAGGATAAAAATCAGTCATGACAGGGCCACCCCATCATTCTGAACTGTGTGGGAAAAGCATCCACTTTTCTTGTCAAGCAGGTTCCTAGAGAGTTAACTCTTTCCTAAACAACCTGTGGCACTGGGAAACAAACCCAGCAAGCCAACAATGTGCTGGACAGAGCACCTACAAAATCCAACAAAATAAATAAAAAAAGACTGAGGTGTGCCAACTTTTACGTTCGGTTTCATACATACATACTTCTATACCACCTCCTCTACTGTGCTTTCACACCCTCGCCTTCCTTTCCTTTTATAGTATTTATTAAACAGTTACTTACTTACACACCCCTGTTACCAGAATGAGGGTGTGTGGTAGATGCTTGCTGCCATCGCACTGTTCATACTGCCTCTCTCAAACTCTTTCCCCCTGTCTTGTTTTCCTCTTCTTTCTTTAGATAGTAACTCTCTGGAGTACAGGATGCCTCTTGCTCTGTGCTGGTACAGCTTTTAGCTCAACTGTTTTTTAGGCAGTATTGTCACAGACATCATGCTTAACAGTGCAAGGCATCCATATGTTCAAAGGAATTCAAAAGGAGCCAACTTCCAGTCTCAAATTAGAGTCAGAATTGTGCACACCCTCAATCAAATGCATCGTCAACTTCAATTGTCAAATATAATCTTCAAGCAACATTCAACAACTTAATCTGATGTGCCCACAAAGTGCCACACTCACAGGTAACTTTGCTTTTTGTGAATCTAAGGGTGTAATTTTTTAATATGGGCTCATACTGTTCTTGAACAGCGAAGCCTCATAATGTAACTGGAGAAGATAATCGAAGCACAAGCTTTAATCTGCTTAGACACTGCAGAATAGAGAAAATAGTAATTACCAGATAATACTAGTTACTTGATAACTGGCATAATAATTAGTGTATTAACTATGTTAGCTAATGGCAATACTAGCTACGGAATGCAATTTTCACGCCTTTTATTTCTTTGTGGTCAGCACCGTGTGATCAATAGAAAGCTGATGTACAATTACAGTTTGTGAACTGTAAGCAGCCTAGACTCAACTTACAAACTGAGTTTTGCCCTCTTCTCCATGTTTCCAGGATTCCTTCGGCAGAGCAACTGCTCTACATAATTGCCACTGCTGTCATGTTTGGCCCCAAAATTAAGTTGATGTGGTAATAGTGATTTTTTAAAAAAAGTATTTAAAAGTTAGGCCTGATTATTAAAGGTGTCAAATGTTAATACATTGAAATATTGCCCAAATAAGCTGTTCTAAAAATCCCCATCCCAAACACCTTTATGTACTCTCTAGATTTTTTGGTGAAAGTTACAGTAATATTTTTACACTAAACTTACGGCAAATAAACTTCACTACTGGAATCACAAGCAGGTAACTACTTTGCTTATGTTTAAGGCCAAATAAAGCAAGCCTCCGATATCCAGGTACACCAGGCTATCCACTGATCACTTGGCAATAGCAATCCAGACTGTTTTACTGTAAACTGGAACGATGATGATGATCATGTGCCAAGCTATATGCATCTGGACAGCAGCAGGAAATGCTGTTTGTCAGAGAATAGCTCTACTTTCATGAAATAAAAGTTTGAGGTACATATGGAGCAAGACAGAGTTTGATTTAAGCTCTTTATGTGGTTAGGGTTTAGGGTTTTAAAGGCTACAACAATGCATTCTTCTCAGCCACTGGAAAAGGCTGCCAGGTAGAAAACTAAAAGCAAAACCAGTCAGCAGTGTTGACAATCCACTGATCTTCACAACACAACAGTTGATTTCTAGAGTTGTTTACATCACTTGCATCAGTAGGAAACTTGACCCATATTGTGCACTGAAAATAAGGAAAAAACCACATCGCTGTAGCGCAGCTTTTGCTTAGGCTACAGCATTCATGATCAGAAAAAATTAACTGTTTCCAGTATTTATGAAGTAATGTGTATTTTCATGGTCATTCATTCTTGTTTATATCTAAATCTGTATCTATCAGGTCTTCTCAAACAGACTTCTTACAAATACTGGTTTCATCTGGATTCAGGACACACACTTAAGCTTATCCAATGCAGTACACTGATTTTGGATTCAGCATTTCCTTGATTACTGCAGATAGCCCTAGTCATAAAGTTCTTCCCAAGTATGAGTCCTGTGGCTGTAATCCTCAAGGAGAGGACCCTGTACTAGATCTGGTTGGGTCAGAAATATTTTCTATGGTCTTCTGAGCAACAGTAGCATGTTCCAATTATTTTGGAAAGACTGAGATTTCTAGCAGTCTTTGAGACTTTAAACCCACCACAGTCAGACCTGCTCCAAGTAAATCTGCATTTCACAGCAGCAAGTAGGCATCTGAATGTCAGACAGGCTCCTGAGTCCAATGTTTTTGAGCCTCCAAATCCTTAAAATTTCTGTTTAATTGTGATTTGAGCTCCTAGCAAGGAAGTCTTAAGGAAATCTTTGAGTAGGTTTTCACTTCAACTGATACAGAGGTCCTTAACCATGAAATACACACGCTAGGTCTGGAACCAGCACCTTACACCTGAACGCAGATGGAGACTAAAGTACTTCACCCTGGCACTGAAGCAATATAATGCAGATACATTACTTGCAGGGTCCAAAATTCATTGCTGCACGGCTCTGTGTAGAGATGCCTACATTTACTGCCAGCAGGCATTCACAAAATAAAACCAAATCCTCAGAAGGATTCTCAAACTACATTCCCAAATTCCCTGCCTAGCACACCCTACCCAGTGTGGACAGAAGACCCACACAATTGATGATGATCTCTGTGTTTCTTTCCCTCTAATCCAAGAATAATGGCATCTGCTTGGGGGAGGGAGCTTTGTTAGCAAGGATCTGGATCAAAATTTCCCACCTCCCTTGAAAATGCCCTAGACAATGCAATTAGGAGTCCTGGAAGTAACTCTCCCAATGTCCCCTCTCAGTTTCCACTTAACACAAATAATGCAGTGTTCATGGGGCTAAGGAGAAAGCAACTTTGCCAAGCCGTGGTTAAGGCACTCACATTGGAAAGCCAGGTTTGAATCCCTTTTCTAACAAATATTTAATTACTCTTCTGTAAGACAAGCTATGGAGGCACTTCCACTACCCCCCCCCCCCACTCCCTCCCAACTCCCCGCCTTATGTTAGCCTCTTCTGGGCACCTGTGGGCCAATAATTTACTAAGTGGCAAGTTCCATAAAACTAAACACTGCAAAGCTAAACTAGGTGTTTTCAAGACCTTTCATGGCCTCGGTTTTAAGAGCCAGTGGCCTGCCTGCCATTCCTAGAGAGCAGCAGAGTTGACTCAGTGATATTTTTAGTGGCTATTCCTTCCGCTGACAGAAGTAGCAAACAATCTGCCAGCCAGAAGCACCCTTGGCTTGCCTGGGAGCCAGCCGCCAGCTCCAGCACCCGCCAGCTCTCAGGCAGAAGCAGTGGGGCTAGGCCAGCAGCTCATCACTGATGAGCTGATGAGCTTTAAGTGTTCGCTGCCAATCCAAACGACAGGATGCAACTGAATCTGTGATGTGAAATAAACGCTTCAGCTTGTATCCGAAATCTGAGGCCAGTGGTATTTTGGCCGCCCGCCCTGCATACCGGCGGCAGAGCCCCACCTTGGCATGTACAAACCAAACAACCAAGAGTGTTCTTCTCCACCCTGAGATCTCAGCGGGCCTGCCAAGGCTGGCGCAAGCTGCCAAGCCGTTTTGACGCTAGTCGCTGCCGCCAGTTACCTGGGAAGGCCGGTTCCGGCTCTCCCCTCGGCGCGGGGCAGTCACCCGTTAGGCCGTGTGATGAGGCAAGGCCCGTCGGTACCGAGTCAGCCGCACCGTGCGTCGTAAGAGGGTTCCTTCGGGGCTGCAGTGAGGAGAGTCGCCGGGCCACCGGCCGAAAGACACACCGCACCGGTCTGACCGCAGGCTCCCCCGCACCTGTGACGAGCCCGCGCTCCACCACCTGCGCCTCAACGGGCGGGGGCGGCGCCCGGGGGCGGTGCCGGGCGGATGAGGTCATTCACAGGCGCCGTGACCGATCTGGAGCGCGGCGGGGGCTCGGCGCGAGCCCGGTAGGTAAAGCCTCAGTCGCGGCAGCGCAGCGTGGCCGCTCATGCAGGGAGGGGGCGGCCGGCCGGCTGGCTCACCCCCTCACGCCTCCGTGCGTACCTTGTGGCCCCCAGGAGCCGGCACGTCGGCGGTGAAAAGCCCGCCGGTGGAGGCTGCCGTTGTAAGCGTTCCTTCTCCGTCAGTCACACCCCCCCACCCCTCCGGGCCGGTGCTTCGGGCCTGGCGCGGCGCACGGGGCCCCCGCTCCGGGAGGGAGAGGCGTGAGGGGGGCCGGGTGCCCCGAAAGAACCCGAGGTGCGCCGCGCTGGGCGCCGCGCTGGCTTCCCTCGTGTCGCAGCGTTGTGACACCTTGCAAAGCTTCCGGCCTGGCCTTCTCCTCCCGACTGAGCTGCTGCAGGCGTGAGTGCGGAGCAGCGGAGGAGGCGCAGCCAGCGGCGCCCGGAGTCTGGTCTTTTTCTCACGCTGCTGGTGCTGCTCGAATCAGTGCCCTCCCTGCACGACTCTAGCTTTGAGCGTAATTTCCTGAAAGAACTTTAAACGTGGTTCTGCCCGAGCTCCGCAACGCTGACTGAAGCGCTTTTCCGCTCGTTGGCCGCTTTACACAGGTGAAGCTCGTAGCATAACAAACGGCGTGTTGTCGTTCCTCTGGGGATGCTAGCTTTAGTTGGGCGTTAGGCCCGTTGCTGAGGGCAATGCTTGGTTTTGCAAAGGTCGAATGGAGTGGCTGAGGTGACTTGTCCGTGTTGGATTGAGAAGACTGCTTTTCTTATCTCACCCTTAAGGAAATAGTTCTTTTGCGTTGTAGGTCGTACTTACAATGACGGCTGCATTGAGTTAGAAGCAGACGTTCTCTTTCAGCATGGATTTGGTTTGGACTCTTCTGATGTATGAATACCTTCTCACCTGCAAGCTCTGTCCCCTGAAAATCAGACACACACACACAACCCCCTTCTGTATTTTGAGTGGAAATAAAATCCCCAGTAATTTTGCACCTCGCTAATGCTGTTCGGCGTCTTCACAGAATCACTGAGGCTGGAGAGGAATACTGAATATCATCTAGTCCGATGCCCCAGCTCAGGCAGGGTTAGGTGTAGCAGCTTGCCCAGGACCACATCCACCTTGAAATAATTTTGTAAAATAAAAACCTGAAATTTCCATCCTTACACAAATGGGTTTTCTATAAATGTAGTAATTGTAGATACCTGGGCAGGGTCTGGTAAAACATTTAGCTGCATATATTTGAGTTCTATTTAATAATTTTAGATATCTGGTCACCACTGTAATACAAAGAACAAGTGGACTAAAAAGAGTTTTCAGGGATTGTCAGGATGTGCTTCCTAGCTCATTTACCAATAGTAAATGGTGATTTTTGTCTCCATATTTGGTCAATTATGTATTTTTCTTCTGGAATGTGCCCTTTGGAAGTGTATGGACACTTTGTTTCTTTGGTGTTTACGTTATTTCAACTAAAAGAAAGTAGGAGGTTTCCTTCTTGACTCATAGCTTCAGTACATGGGAAGCAACTTCCACTGCTACGGACTTGTAGTTGGTAAAGAAGGTCTTCTAATATGTTCATTATTTGTATAGTTTCCAGACACATAAAGAGGCTTCTGGAAAGGCATCAGTTGCTTTGTCAAGGGATATTACTAATTGAATTTACTTTTGCATCAGACCCTCATAATGATGTGTGCTGGTTTTCTTGTGACGCAGGGTGAAGTCTGCAAACTCTTTTGTATGAATTGGTTTACAGTCGCTTAACAGCAGCAAATGTTTCTGTTAATTTGTTTAAGCCTTACTTCCATCTGTAGAAGAACTCATGGCTGCCTTAAAATGGCTTAAGATGGAGTGGCTATTTGTGTGAAGTCTGTGGAATAAAACTAAATTTTTGTTTGCTGAAAAGTTTGTATGCATATAATTTGATACCTGAGTAAAATTACTGTTGACGCTGATGCTCAAAGCTGGCCTCTTAGTGAGAACTCAGTGTCTTACATTGTGTGAAAAATTTATGAAACTGGATTTGTCAGAAGCTTCCTTGAAACCAATTTAAAAGGAACTAGTTACAAACATCTTATAATTGTTAGTGTGCTTCTCTGAAAGACTGTTCTTCCGTTATTTTTTCATTTCTTTAAATGCTGACTGGAGAGCATTGTCAGTTGTAAATGATGTGCATGCTGAAAGCAAATGAGTTAGGAGGTGAGGCAAATCATGCTAATCTGATGGTGAAGACAAACCAAACGTGTCTTTATTTTGCTCTTGTACACAGGGGCAAGAAGCTGGTGGTGTTTAAATGTGTAGCATCTAGATATTGGCCACTGGCATGCAGGGAAAGTCTGTGGTACTGGAATACCCGTACAACTTTTGAAGAACATAGTGAGTACATAATACAAACAAGTCTGTGCTTCAGAGATCCTTGTTTGCAGTCCAGACTGTTAACAAATTACCAGTTTGGCTGAATGTGCCAGGCTATGGGTTGGAGTGGTGACTGTACATGGAGACACAGGTCTCTGTTGACTGTTCTTCAAAGGGGATGATTATAGCAGAACTGGCAGCTGGGAGAAATACCTTCAAACAGACCTAGCATAAATTGGTAGGTTTTGTCTGACCTTTCCTTGGTTTTCCAGGAAACTTTATTTGTGTAAATTTCTACTGGAGTGCTTTAATTGGCTATTGTTTCAGGGAATGAGTGTGAAAAAAGAAAAGCCCAGAGAGGAATGGTCTCCACCTGGGGATCAGTGCGTGCTGCTTATGTCAGCACTTCTGTGTGAGTAAGTTTGTGCAACTCTGATTTTGCACAATAAAGAAAATACTGGTATGGTTTTTAAGGCATTAGTGAGGAAATATATTCACATTTTTGGAACAGCTTTAAGTTGGGATATTTCCAGGGCTTGGCAGACATCAAATACAGAGTCGTAACTGCCTGCTTTGGTTTGATATCAGGGCTCTTGATCTTCTCTCATACAGCCATCTCTTTCATTCATTTTTGTTCTCTGAGATTTTGCAAATGTGTGAAAAGAAATTGCGACAGTTGTGCTCTGACATAAGAGGTATTTTGTGTATGCCTGCAAAAGAACACGTCTGGCATAGCCCTACATTTTACCATGAAGACACATCTTAAATGGCTGCATTTTGCACCTTTCTCTCACAGTCATGTGTTAACAGTCTAAGACGTGACAGACCGTCACTGGCTGATGTCGCAGGAGTGCTGTGAAATCAAGTGTGTCCCCAGAAAGATAATGGATGATTCAGTGCATTTTGGATAGTACATTTCTACCTTGTGCCACTATATTATGGAGCAATTCCTAATAACTGTGTATCTTCCTGGGTTCTCAAGGGTTTGTTTTTTTGTTGTTGTCATTGAGGGTTTTTGTTGTGGGGAGAGGGGGTTGACGTTTGTAAGCCTTTCATTTGCTTCCTCCCAGTAGTGTCTATGCTGGCTTTCTCATTTTCTCATGGGGCTTATCGTTCTTAGAGGGGAATTACACTGAAATGGTTGCTAGCAGTGGAAAATAAGAGCTTCCTGGAATAATGGAGCATCAGTATCGAGTACCATAAATGATCATTGCAGTTTGTAATTGGCTATTTACAGGTTCAACTGGACTACTTTGTATAGCAGTTATTCTCACTTTCTTAGTTTACTGGGTGTATTCCCAGGGTAGTTCAGATGCCCGTTGTTTTATTTCTTCACCTTCCCCTGTAGGACGAGATAATGTTTCCAAGTTATTCCCTTCCGCTGTCTCTTTATTTAATGTTCTGATTAACTGTAGTAACCAGAACTGCATTTACTGTGTATTTCTTACCACAAAGAAACAGTTTTTTGCTATAGATACTTAGGTATTTTTTAGGAAGTTTAATCTTGTCTCCTTCACAAGTGGGTTTTATTTCGCCTGGAAGCTCTTTCCTCGGATTTGCTTTCAGAGGAGTCTGATTCTAATTCAGGCCGATGCTTTCCGTATTAAGTGGAAAAGCAATGTAACACAAATACCACACCACGGAGTATCACATCTCCCCTAATTCCCATTGTTTGTGCCTTTTATGCAACTCTGTTATGCACAGATGATCATGAGTGACTCTGTTCCTGTTGTTGACCATCTGCTATTATTGTTTATTGTTCTTTTGCAAACATCTATCTTCTAAAATATTAAAACATATAACCAAACAATTAGCTTGCCTTATATTTTTATGACTTAAAAAATACATTTGAGAAGGAAGGTACACTGAATGTGAGGTCTATTTTTGAAATGTACTAGCAACTTGTTGCATCTTTTTGTGTCTAGAAGTATGGTGTGAAACAGTGTTTGTAAAATGATTGTCAAGAGTTTGTGGTGTGGTAACAGTTCCTAATTTGCTTTCAAGCTTAGAATACAGCTAGTGAATCTCTTTTTCTAATGGTGAAATGCATTATTTTATGTGGGTTGGTTTTTTTTTTTTTACTCTCATTATGAACAGAATAGAGCAGATGTTACAGAAGTTGATGTGTAAGAGAAGTATCTCAAAAAAGAAGCCTTGTTTGAGTGACTCTAGTTAATCTTATCTGTGATGACAGTACTTTGACATGTGCACAAGGTAGCGAGGAACTTGTATCAAATCCAAGGAATACTGACACAGAACAGCATATTTAGGAAGCAACAGTAGGAAATGTACTATTTACATAGACAATGCATGGATATGTACCAGAAACTTCCAAGGATACTGCTTTAGCAGTTGAGGTAGTACGTGAACACCATGATTACAATCTATTCTCTTAACCTGTTAATAAAGAGTGAAAAGAAATGCATAATGAATGAAAGTTTGGTTGTAAAAGAATCACAAAATAAACCAAATGGTACCTGTGTGCTTTGAGATTTGTATGGCTGAATGCGTACCGATGGCTTTTTATTATCTAGAAAACACCGTAGAGGTAAACAGATTTAATAACAAGACAATATACATTACATCACTGCTCAAAGAATGCATGAGGTATGAATATATGGGCAAGACTTCCTATTTCTGTGTAGTTAGCATGGACAGATAGTTTTGTTTAAAACAAAAGCCCTATTTTTCTTTATATGTTTTATACTCCAACTCCTTCTCCCTGTTAAAGTAAGGAAAGTATTGAAAAACAAAGGCTAGTCTGAACAAGTTCCATGATCATACACTGTTTGGAAGTAAACTCTGTTTACACTTCATCTGAATCTGTATTAAATTAGTCAGAAAAAGAAGGAAGCGGGGAAGAATCCTACCTTTGACTTGTAAATTTGCATAAAGTGGCAGATCCTGCTGATTTTGCTTAGGGTTGTGATAAAACTGTATTTTACTGCGTGTGGTAGAAAACATGTCAGTGGGATAATTTTATTATAATTCTTGTACACTTTTTGGAAGACTTGCTTGAATTAAAGATAGAAGTTGCATTTAATCAAATACAGTTGGAATAAAATGCTAAATTAAATCATTATTTACAGCCTGTTCTGTTAAACTCCAAGTTACCATGTATTTATGAAAACATCACAGTTCGGATAAAGAGGAGAGCAGGGGGTTTACAAGCATGCTTGTTTGTTGCACAGCTACACTTTTCTTTTTTTTTTTCACCTGTCTCTTTCACCTCTGAGTACAACTTTGTGCTTCTGTGAGTGCACGCGTGCTTTCTCTTTGTCTCATCTCACTGATTTAGTTGGACCAATGAGGGACAGTCTATGTGTAGATGTTAAACTTCGAATAGAGTATCAGCATGTTTTTTACGATACTGCTGAAATAACAGTAATGATTGAAAGCTAAGATACAGATGGATAGCTTTTAAATAAATTAATATATATGTGTGTGTGTGTGTGTGTGTATATATACACACACACACACACACCCCTATATATCTTTTGCCCTGTTCAGTTATGGGTTTTTACAGTGGTCCTTTTAAGAAATGAGAAAAATAATTACCTTTTAGCTCTGATGCTACATTCTGCAGTAATTTTTATCCTCTTTTGTTGAAGTGTAACCTTTTAATTTTTGCTTATTTTTTTCTCCCCCCAACTTGATTTGATTTCTTGTTTGCCTTAATGTATTCCCGTGTCATCTGTTTCATTGCTACAGAGGTTGGGTGTATAGTCATTGATTGCCTTGATCTTTCACTTTTTTTCTTGATACTAAAAAGGCTGTCTAGTTAAGTGACCAAATAAACAGTTCACTCCTTTCTTTTCTTCTTGGATAAAACTGAGACACTCTCCCAGGGTGGTCGAGATCCAATATTTGATAAGGCAAGCACAGCCCAAAGGAGGAGCAGATAGATACCTATCTTGCCTGGAATGCAGCCGTCTGTCCATGTATTTTAATGTCATAGAGCTAGCAGTCCTGTTGGAGACAATGTACCTGTTCATCTCATGTCAAGATAATTCTTATCTATTACGGCTTTGGGCCCAAATGAAACATTTAAGTCATCTTTCAAGCTCTTAATCAGATGACTATCATATTTATGCCTTGACATATTTGTGCTACATTTTTCTAAATTCTGGGTAGCTATGTGCTTTTTCTCTTTATTGTGACTTGTGTGCTTTCAAAAAAAGGCATATTTCTAACGTTACATTTCTTCTTAATAAAGCAAGTGTAAATGATATAGGATTAAAAAGTGCAAGTCTTTTGCAGCTCTATTAATATTTGCTTTAGACAAAAAAAAAAACCCTGGAAATTTCATTGTATTGGCACCTTCTATAAATTTTGTTCTGGTGTGAGTCCTAAGAGTAGTAGTTTAAAGGCGGTGTGTTTATATATTATAATCACTGACAGCATCGTTTTAGAGACAATTTTATGGCATATGTACCCAACCGATTTAATGCATAGTGGTGTAACGTTACCCACACACAAGAGGGCACACTAAGTCCTCTGGAATATAATTGCAGAAAACTTTTCCAGTTAGGGTAAATTAGTATCTGCAAAGAAAACAATAAGAGCACACCTCGAATGTGGTGCTGTGTAGAATTTTTAACAAATGTTTATATGACTCTTCTATGCGTGTGCCAGAAAACTTAACTAATCATACTTTAGAGTCTTTTTGGTTTAGCTCAGTGAATATTGTGAAGTTCTGTGACTAAAATTTAGCATTGTTACTTGTTTAAGTGGGTTTAAAGAAAAGTAGAAAGTGATCTAAAACTCATGTTATCATTTCTTTCTTACCATACTGTGTTACAGTCAAAAGACTTTATATACAGTATTATGCATAGTGAAGTTCCAGGCTTCAGATACAAATATTTAACAATCTAAAATACTCTTTAATTTTGTTACCTTTTGGTAAAGCTTCACATTGCAGGCTTTATTAGTTCTCTGAAAAAAGCACAATGCTTCTGTGTTTCCATTCATAAAATTAATGTATGGAATTAATTTTTAAAAAGATACATTAGTGTCACTTGAAGATGGGTTTTTTTTTATGTCCTTGGATTTATCTTATTACTGAAGTAATGATTGATGCTTTAAGGACCACTTTTCCTTCAGTCTTTTCTGTACTAGTGGTAGCTTTGTAATTCTGTTTCAGAGCTTTTTAGTCTTTAGAGGGAGTAATTAATTAGACTTCACTAGGGACTTGGGCTTCTGTTCATCTTTCCCCTTTTCCCTTCCTTTCCATCCTAAGGAGACATGTAGTGGCCTGTTCTCATTTTGGAGTACTAGGTACTATCTCTGCAGATGCATATAGCCTCTGAAAATCTGTCATATGGTTTGCAGAAGATGCCTTAAGTTGCCTTTAAGGAGATGCCTAAGGAATTTTCTTTCAAAAAATAATCAAGGCAGACAGTATTGTTTATGCATTTTCACTGTTACAAACACTTAACGCTTTTAAGTAGCCTCTCTGAATACTGTGTGGAAGATCATAACCCTAATACTATAGCAATTAAATATATTTCAAAGGTAAATTCTATGTGGAAAATAAACCAGCAACTTTAGAAACAGTGATGTAGCCTGATTACTTCTAAATACCTAATGTATCTTGCAGATCTCTGGTTAACTTGACCCCAGAGTAGATGAGTAATTGTTTCTTATTTCTTGTTATTTTACCTACATTCTAGACTTATGTTGAAAATGTAAAGAATACTATTTCCTAGCAGTGCATTTTGATATAGTTCTTCTTAAAACGATGTATTTCTGTTCTTATTCTTTGTCTGTTCATTCCTTTTTCATTTAGTGTTTCAGTTCAACAACAGCAAAACAGCAGCACTGCAGAATATAAAAACAAGCGCTTTTTGTATTTAAAAAAAAAAGGATGATTTGGTGCAGTAGCATCACAGAATTGTAGGGGTTGGAAGGGACCTTGAGAGATCATCAGGTCCAACCCCACTGCCAAAGCAGGTTCCCTAGGACATATCACACAGCTGGATGTAACATGGACTGTAGTTGTATTTGCAAGACACCTTAATATATTTTTGATTACTTAGAGGGGCATGTAGAAAAGTCAGAGTCTGGCTGCATCTTCTGTACATGATAGTGCAGTTTAGTAGGTAGTCTGCCTCATCACAGAGCTGACCAGACTCAGTGCCAACAGCCTCTTCTCCTACATTTGTGTGCTTTGGTCCTCTAACCATGTCAGCGGCTCTCTGCTAGGCCTCTTCTGTCAATTAAATTGCAATTTTTCAATAGATTTACTGTAAACTTAAGTTTCTTTCCAGATGATTAAGTGAGGTGAGTTGTTAGGCAATCAGATTATGAATATTAAGTGGATAAAAATGTGTAGTAGAGACTTGTCAAGAGTTAAGTGTTAAAATAATCTGATTGCTTTCTTGTAGTAAAAAAACTGAGCTATTAGATAATAAAGAAAAAATGGAAGTTTTGTTTTGCCTTTGAAAGGACTATTGTGTCCTACAGTACCTTTCTTTAAATTTGGCTTAGAATTTAATTTTTAATTTTCTTCTATTTGTTTGTAATTTAAAAACCCACCAAGCAAAACTCTTGAGACCATCTTCAGCAGTCACCAGTGTTTTAATTTTTAATTTGGAGGGATTTTAAATTTCTTTCTGCATACTTAAATGCAGTTGAGTCTGTCCTGTGTTTTGCTCAACTTTTGTTGAATTTGGATGTGACCTTATGCTGGGTTTAAGTCCATTCCAATCTTAAATGTCTTCCAAAATGGCAATCATATTCTGCCCCCAAATGCATCTTCCTGCCTCTCCCTTTGAGTTGCCTCTGCACTTGTGTAGCTTCACAGGAAGGAAGGCACATTTCCTCTTGTGGCATCTCAGGCTAAGATCGGTGTAGTGAGTAAGTTGTGAGTAAGCACCCTCACCTGTTTTATGCTTGCAGCAGTCAGGTGATGGGGTCAATCTTGGAGAGGTTGCAAGTGCTTTGGAATTTAGGATGTGATTTTTAATAATGACTTGAAATCATTAAGTTGAAGCTCAATAGTAAGCACAAGTATTTATTGTCTGTGTTGCTGGGGCTCTGCTGCCCCTGTGGATCTGTTGAATGACCAGGCTGTGTAAACAGTCTTAATTTATTTTGGGAAAAATGAAGTATTTTAACTCAGACCACAATATAAACTTTAATAATCTGCTTATTCTGAGCTGGTGTGTTGAGTGGAGAGATGGAAGAGTGAACTCCAAGTAGGGGTGATGGTTATAAGGGTTGAGAAGCAAATGAGTGCTTCCACAGTATAGCTAGGTCCTCTTTATCCAAAACTTGAGGAAACGTGAAGCTTAGAAAGAAAAAAAGTTTATGGGAAAGAGTATTTAATTAAATATTATGAAAAATACAGGTCATGCTAACTACTGATATTGTCCCATCTGCAGATGTATTTAGAAACAACAGAGGAGTGTTTCCATACTTCTGTCTCACTCAAAGGGAAGGAGCTAGCTTCTTCCAGACAATGTAATTAATCTACCAGATATTTGAGGTATGTACACAATAGAGGAGACACCAGAAAAGAGAGTAACAAATAAACAAAAGAGATACACTTTGAGAATATTTTTAATAAATCTAGAGTTTACATGATATGAATGAGAAAGGCCAGATGTGGTAGAAATGACACAGTTTGCTGATGAAAATACATTTGGTGTGAATGAGGGGTAACCTGCCAAAATAGTAATTTACACATACAGGGCACATTTTAAATAGCTCCCTGCATGCATTTGAAAATCACTGCTTTTAACAAGTTTTGGATATATATTTCAAGCAATGCAAATATTTAGAGTTAGGTTGTGAACCTCATAAATATTTTAAATTAAACAAACCAGACAAATGTGCACAGTTAATCTGGGCAAATCTGAAGAGGAGTGTAGAAGAGCTGAGAATCCTGTGCCTTGTGAATACTGTAGAATTCCAGAGAGTTATGTTGCCGTTTTCTACTAATATCTAGTATTCTTTTGTACAACTGTTACCATATACAGAGCTCTGTCTTTAGTCTCTATACCAAAGAACATTTTTTAATGTCTTATTGCTTGCCCATAAAGCAGAGAATGCTTTGGTTGCAAGAGTGTGCTAACGATGTATCACAGTGCATTTGCAAAGGGGTAGCTTCTAATAAAATGATCAAAAAGTTTCTCAGAAATTCCTGACTTTCAACCTGAAATGCATCTTTATATTCTCTGAAATTTCTAACCTGATATATTTTATTGTAGTTCTAATGTTAATAAGTGTCAGCAATTGAAAAAGCTGATAAGGATGTAGGAAACACCTTATTATTGTTAAAAAGCTAGTATTACATGTGGTGTTTCTTTACAGGACTACAGTGTTAGACAGTTATGACTAAACCTTTTTTTAGGACTTTTGTCTTCAGAGATCTCAACATGGATACAGTCTCAAGAATTTTTTACCAATTTTGTCTTATTTTCCTATTTTATACAATTCATTATTGTTGCAGGGACCTAGGCTTCTGCTTTTCAGCAGGTAGAAGAAAATCCCCAGTTACATTAACAAGCCTTGCTAATGAATTATTGTATGCTTCTCAGCAAGGTACTTTATCTCTGCAGTTCCACATACGTATTCGCAGCTGGTTTTCTGGAAGAGTTTTTCACTATCATGGTAATAAGGAAGTCATGGCAATAATGAATACAGAGTTCCTGCCTCCAGAGAATGGTAGTGGAGATACAAAATCAAGGTCTTATGTAATAAATGATAAAAGCAATTACACTAATAGCAGCTTCTTTCCAAATTGTCTTAAATGTGTTTTCCTATACGCTATGTATGGACTGTTGCTGCTGGCAATATTTTTTATCTAACCTCTAAAATAGATTTTTTTAAAATAGGTGACTTTTTTGTTTTACAGTGTTTCTGATATTTCTTAATTTGTACAAATATACAGTAGTACAAAACTGCCTAAACCAAACATTTATACTCTGCATGACTGTGAAGCATTGGAGAGCAAGGAAAGGAAATATTTTTGTAATTTCTGTTATATTAACAGTGGATCTTTGGAATGTTATTTGTTGGGCAGCAACTTTTTGGAGGCTTCAGGCATAGAGGATATACTACAGAGATGACATTAAGAAAAAAAAGAAAGCTTTTTGATGGTGTACATTTTAATTCTTGGAATTCAGTATATGTATGTTTGTGGTTGGATACTGAAAAAACAACGTTGACCAGATTCACAGATCCACAGAATTGTAGGGGTTGGAAGGGAGCTCCAGAGATCATCGGGTCCAATCCCCCTGCCAAAGCAGGTTCCCTAGGACACATTGCACAGGGAGGTGTCCAGATGGGTCTTGAATATCTCCAGAGAAAGAGAATCCACAACCTCCCTGGGCAGCCTGTCCCAGGGCTCTGTCACCCTCACTGGGTAAAAGTTCTTCCGCATGTTGGTGCAGAACTTCTTGTGCTCCAACTTGAAGCCATTGCCCCTTGTCCTGTCTCCACAGACCATTGAAAAGGGGCTGGCCATTTCCCTTTGTGTCCCACACTTCAGATATTTATAAACATTTATCAGATCCCCTCTTCTAACAGCCCCACTTCATTCAGCCTCCTCTCATAGGGGAGATGCTCCAGGCCTTTAATCATCTTTGTGGCCCATTGTAGAAGCTGATCACAAATACTTTTGGTTTTGGTAGAAGCAGGTAAGCTATGAACTTTCAAAGCTTCATTGGACAGAAGTTCATGCTGAGGATGTGTATCCCAAGATTGACAAATAAATTCAAATTGTTGTGGTATCCACTTGCTCACCTCTCTCTACCTGATGGGATGGGGAGGAGAATTGGGAAAAGAACGTAAAATTCTTGGGTTGAAATAAGGGCAGTTTACTAGGACAGCAAAGGAAGAGGAAAATAACAACAGCACTTGAGAACATTCAAAGTGAATGATGCACAATGCAGTTTGCTCATCACCCAGAACCTGATGCTCCGTCTGACCCAGAGCAGTCACCCCTGCTTACATACTGAGCATGACACCACAAATATGCCTTTGGCTAGTTTGGGTCAGCTGTCCTGGCTGTGTACCCTCCCAGCTTCTTGTGAAATTTAACTCTATCCCAGCCAAAACCAGGACAGTATCCACTCATTCTCCTATACCATCTTTGCCATGCCTAGATCCTACATTGTCCAATTAATCAGTACTACTTTCGTTGTCTTTGTGTGTGCATGTCTGTGAGTGTGTGTATGTGTGTGTATATATATGCACATAGAGATGTCATTCCCTTAGTCCGTGACTGTGGGCTCCATCTGTCATAACAGTCTCTCAGGGCAGGAGAAATGGTGAGTGCTCTTGGGTTTGTTCCATGCTGCATCGAGAGCTCACAGCTGGCGTATCTGACATGGTCTATGCCTACAGTCTGTGGGTTGAAGATTTCAAGGAAATTGCTGGGCACTGGTTGCTGGAACCAGGTCTAGATCCACTGCTATTGCACTCTGCTTGGTTTCATCAAAGTTTGTCCTTCATTGATTTGGATGATTCTCACTGTAGTGGTATTGCTGTGGCATGTAGCCATTATAGTGGTGATGGACATACCATGGCAGGGTTATTTAGCAGGTAACATCATACACTTTAATTTATTGAGTATTCTCACACAAAGTCAGACCCTTCTGGGTTACAAACTGGATTTCCCCATCCTTCTGCATCACACACCAAATGCACACAGATCCTTGAGCAAAAGCAATCCCATGGATAGGTTTGCCTTTGCCTGAAGCAGGGGTAATCCAGACTGTCTTCCCTAGCAACTGTGTGCTATGGGGACTTGATCTTCTTCTGAAAACAGGATGCCAGTTTTCATTGGGCCAGACCAGCTTGATTGGTAGGCCCCTAGAGTTACCTATCCACATGGCCTTTGCTAAATGTGTATCTGCATGTTTGAAGGTCCCACCACCCATTGCTCTCAGTGTAGTCTTTGTATGGTTTGATTTTCCCAGAGGCTGGTGCATGACAAGGGGTGTGACACACCCACTGGGCTCTTTGGCCCAGGTGTCTATGAGGGTGTTTTGGAAATGAGTCCCATTGTCTGAGTCAGTTTTTTTCAGGGTGCCATGTTGCCACAGGACTTGCTTTCCAAGGCTGAGGATGGCGTTCTGGGTGGTGGCATGGGACGTGTTTCCAGCCATCTGGTAGTTGAAACAGGACTTACTGCTTCTCACTTTCTGGCACTTTATTCTACAGTGAGGTCTCTTTAGCATGTGTCACCTCCTGCTCTGGTGACATTCTGTTGGGATCTGGCAATTCCCATCCGTCCTCTGTGCAGGTCCCTTGACCTGAAAGCCAGTTGCACCATAAAATGAAATTAGAAGAACTTGAACTATGTTTTTCCTGTTTCTCAGAAGCTTCTTCTGAGTTGTCCCATAAAATGATGTCATCAACATGACAGAGCAAGTGCTCTGTCAGCTTATTAGGGTCCTGTAGGTGTTCAGGAGTGGAGTTCCAAACCACTGAGGGTGGGTAAGTCTCTGGATACCTGCCCATACTTTCTCACATGCCGTGCCACCCATGACTGTCCAGCCTCAGGGCAGATCTCTGGGTGGTATTCTTAAAATGATTTTTATAACTCTTAGCAGGACTTGAAAAGCATTCTGGACACACAACAACAGAAACCGGCTGAATACTTAACACAACTTTGTGAGCCCCTCCTTGGGTATTAGCAAGGACTCTCTGTTGTTTAGCCCCAGCCTGCAGCTGAGTGTTGGTCACTCACACCTCATCCAGCAGAATGGGGAGCAGAATGGGCAGACAAAGGCAATCCTTGGGGGTTGAGATAAGGGACAGCACAGGGAGAGGGAAAAAACAGGACTAAGGATATACAAAGCAGGTGATGCACCGTGTGGTTGGCTCACTGCTCAGCAGATCTTGGAGCAGTGACTCCTCCTCTCAGGCCAGCTTCCCCCTCATATACTGAATTAACTCTATCCCAGCTGAAACCAGGACACATGGTGTTCTTTATAATACAATTTTTTGTTTATTGTTCCAGCTTATGCCATCTGAAGTCTTTTGTATTTAAAACACCATATTGATTATTGGATTTTGCTATATGTTCATAATGTAACTGCTACATTTAAAAAGCTAAAGTTGGAGAAATTATTGCATAATTAACTTTTTAATTTAAAGTATACCAAATTACCCTGTCTTAAAACTGTAGTGCATAAAGTAAGTTTCTTTCCCACTTAGGAAAGTGCTAAATAGGATTATATCAAATTACGTGAGATGCCACCTTACTTCATAGGCTGCAACTTCCATTGTGAGGCTTTAGTGGAGCAGTGAAATTATCACTTTTAACGGAGGAATGCTTTATAACAGAAGACAGAGCTTTTTCTAATTGAGTATCAAGATGAAATTATCAAAATATAGTACAAAACAACAAAGATATTCAAATGAGTGAGTCCCCAATACCATAAGAATAGAATAATTTATCAGCTGCTTTGATGCACATTTCTAATGTTCTATAGGCTCCTTAAAATATAGCATTCAAAAATTATTGATAGGCTGACGAGCCCAGACACTTGAAAATGTCTATTTAAATTCACTTGGTAGTTCTTGGAGATAGAGAGATGACGTACAGTTTTCGAAAGCCGAGGTATCTAAAGGTGATTTGAGATGCGGTTAAACAGTGTTATATGGTGTTACATCTGAATTGAAATTCAGTGTCAAAGTGTATGCAGTTAATAGTTGTTACTTGTCTACAAGTGTGTTCCTCCTGTCTGTTGCTCTGTATGTAAACAGGGTCAGATGTGTTATCTCCACCAAACAGAAGTGTTGATCTGAAACTTCAAACTGTAGGAAATCAATGTCCAATCTACATGGTTTTTACCCTCATTGACCTTTGTTTTCAATTGTCTCAGATCTCATGGAATTCATGGTTTGGTATTAATAATTTTGAAGAGGATTTGTACTTAGAGAATTGGGTTTTTTATAATTGTGGGGTTTTGTCTTTTTTAAAAAAAATTTAGACTGCGTTGTATGGCATCATTTCTCACATTTTAATCTGCCTAGTTAATGTTAGATGAGTCTGAGAGTACTCTATAAAAAATACAAAATTTTGGTTTTGCAGACATTGAGCTGCAACTTTATTTCAGAGGAGCTTCTTACTTCTGAGAGGTAATATAGTTAATGTCATATCTTAATACTTTTAAGGTAAGAAATTACTAATATCTTCCAAATAGAAAAGATAAAAACAGGAATATAAATGCTTATTAATAGTATAGCAAAGTTATTGTTAGTGTAGAATTCATATTTTGTAAAATGTATCAGTAGTATGTAATACCCTGTTTTCAAATGAGAAGATCTAAATATTTATGCAAAAAATAAGGACTCTATAATGCCAGTTCAGTGTTGTATTTTTCCCCACCAAGTCACTTTCTTTCTGTACCACCAATACTTGGCTAACCTGTGAGAAGACCTAATGTTTCCGTAGTCAGAAGAAAATCCAGGTAACACCAAGTTCAGTCCGCAGCGACACTGCACTGCTCGTGTTGCAGCATTTAGAACCTTTGTTTGCTCTGCTGATATTCCCAGTTAGGTGTCAAGGACTTGGTTGTGATGACCATATGCTATTTACAGACATTGCGTGTTCATAGAATCATAGAATGGTCTGGGCTGGAGGGGGCCCTCCTCTGAACCCTCTCCCACAGTTCCACATCTTTCTTGTACTGGGGGCCCCAGATCTGGACACAGTACTCCAGATGGGACCTCACAAGGGCAGAGTAGAGAGGGACAATCACCTCCCTGTCCCTGCTGGCCACCCCTCTCCTGATGGAGCCCAGGATACCATTGGCCTTCTGAGCTGCCGAGCATACTGCTGGCTCATGTTACCAATGCTGGCTCATTCACCAAGCTGAGGTTTGCTGTATCTCCACTCAGCCTTTCCTACAGGTCTTCTTAAATGCTTTAGTTCCCAAATTTACTTAGATTAAGTAGAAAGCAATCATGATGATGGTACTAGGGCCCTAATACTTTGGGCCCTAATGCATCTAAGGGTACTTGATTCTTTACCTTCACCCTTTGCCTTTGTCCAGCTGGTGAAACCAGACCAACATGGCGTGTATATCTGCAAAGATAATTAACTTTTGGAAAGCTGCAGTGAAATCACAGGGACTCTACAGGAAGTCATGATTCTGCTTTTGGATCCTGATACAAGGTTGAATTCTGAAAGTGCATAGATGTACATGTCAGTAAAGGCAGTACAAGTCGCAAGGGTTTTCTTGCATATAAGTGAAATTTGAAAGCATTCGGAATACTGAACTGTTGTGATAAATGAGAAGATTAAATTCTTGTTAAGTAACTGGGAAAACTCAGAGAATGAAGTACCTACTGGAAGCAGTTCAAAAGATACAAGTATGTTTTCTAGGCAATCCTCAAATTAATCTGAATTTACTGGAGTATTTCAGTAAAATAGGGTTTTCAGAAGTGAGCTTGGTGCTCTATTTTGTCTGTACAAGTGCAGGAGGATTGATATAAAAGTGAAAGAAAGATTTTTCTCAGCTTGTCTTCAAAGAATCCCTGCTAATTGTTACTTCTGACTGGTAGAAAGCCGTCAGAAGAAAGAAGGGAGGTACTTGCTATGTTTTGTGTGCTTTGTGTTAAGCTAGTTCAGGGAGCAGTATAGATAATTTTCTTGGCATAATGGTAACTTGATCACACACACCCTGGACTCCTACAAAAGAAATACCCAGTCTTGGGGGAGCCTGGGTTCCTCTCTGTGTTAATGCTGAGAACTCCAAAAACTGACGTTGCTGGCTAGAAGTCTATGATGAGGCTGTGAAACTGGAACAATGTCACAAGGGAGTATCTGTTCACTTAAGGCACTTAAAACAGACTTGGCTGCCTGTCATGAACTGGCAGGCAGAGAGCTGCATGTGTTCACAGTTGCTTTTTCCTCTGATTTCTATTTCCAGGACTCAAGTGAGCTAAAACTGCAGAGAATGCCTGACAGTTATATATTTGTGATGAACTTCTGCCTGTTGTTGCAACAAATGTGGCACATTTTAATATTTTCTTGCATTTATAGGTATTTGCATATTTTCCAGTGAGAAGACCTTTATTCTTTAAGATGCTATTATCATGAGTTAGTAAAGGCAACCATATACTTCATGTAAGTTAAGTATGCAACTATGCATTTGAAAAATCTTCATAAACATTCTCAAAGGAATACTTGGAATGTACACATAGTAAATAGGCTCTTTCACTTGTACTTTACTACAAATGCAGGTACGAGAGCAGTTGTAATGTGGAAAGGATATTAATCCATGGAGATGCATTGTATATATGAAATTATTCCCCTAAAACTTTGAGACAGTATGAGGTGATTTAGGCTTACTGTTATTTACAATCACAGTAGAAAAAAATATCTTTTGATATTTTGAAAATAAGTACAGAAACCTTAAAAACAAACAGAGTAGTAATAAATAAAGTTAGATGTTGCATACCTGTGTCCTGTGTGATGATGCACCCACAGGAGTGATGCGCACACTCACACACACACACACACACAGAGGAGGCCTATAGTAAGGTTTTTTTCTTTGCATTTGTAAAAGCTGTCTACAAATGCTTTCACTTCAGAACTTCTCTGAAAAATAAAGCCAGTGGTTATTGACAGCAAATCCTGAAGCACCTAGCTTGATGCCATTCTCTGGAGACATGATCACCCTGTGGCTGTACTGTTTTTAATAAAGGCAACTGGAATTTACATAACTTGTAGATTTAATGCATTTTAGAAATAGCTGTGAAACAATTACCTGATTTTCTTTTTCTTTTTTTTTTCTAATAGAATGTGAGAAGTGGAGGAACTGCAGTTGATGTCCATACTGTAATATTAATCAAAATTAATTTTGGCACTGGGAGGCTGAATATCCTTGCTTGTTATGGCAACATCATATGTAAGGAATGTCTGAGAGTCTGTTGTGAAGCTGTTGCCAAGCAGACCGGAACATGGAGACACAACTAGATCCCATGAAGGATGACTTACCCTTAATGGCCAACACTAGCTACATGCTTGTTAAGCACTATATATTGGACTTGGATTTGGATTTTCAAAGTAAAGTCATTGAAGGCGTCATAGTTTTATTCTTTGAGCCTGGGAACCAGTACAGGAAAACCAGCAGCACTGGCAGAGGCGGCTGCCAGTCACAGTTTGATGAAACCTGTAAAACGAGGGCATCTGAACCCTGCCACGTTCCTGTGACAAATGCAGGTGCCTGTGCATCTGAAACAGAATGTAATGATTTTGCTGTCTGTGGTAAAAGTGACGAAGATACTGCTGATAAAAATGGTAACCATAGCAACGAGGAACAGGCTTCTGGGATTTCTAGTTCAAAGGACTGCTGTGACATAGAGAATGATGGGAACGAGGATTTTCTGCTGGTATTGGACTGCTGTGATTTAACCGTGCTAAAGGTTGAGGAGGTAGATGTTGCTGCTGTGTCAGGCATTGAAAAATTCACGAGGTCTGCCAAGCTAACTGATGTTCCAAAGGAACAGGAGAGTTTCAGGAATCTGATTGTGCATGAACTTGTGACTTTACCCGCTGATCGCTGGGAGGAACAGTTACACTATTTTACTCTCTGCAGCCAGGCACCTGGCTGTGGAGAGCTTCTGTTTACTACTGGCACTTGGAGCTTGGAGATAAGGAAATCAGGGATTCAGACCCCAGCAGACTTTCCTCATGCAATAAGAATATGGTACAAAACCAAACCGGAGGGAAGCTCTGTTACATGGACTACAGACCAGAGCGGCAGGTACGTAACTATTAGCTGAAAGCTTTGCACACATTAATTTTAAACATAGGTGCAGGAATGTAGACTTGTATAACGCCGACCAACTGTGAAGATGATGAGTTCTCTCTCACTCTGTTTTAAGTTCATCCTTGGATTGAGTCCTGTTGCTGTCCAGTAGGAGAACAGACAAACTCTCTGCTCAAGAAACCCCAGTGGACTTGCAGACTTGAGGCCTAAGTGATTGCATTTGCTCATTCTGAGTGGGAGTAAAAAATTGTGCATTGGTGTGTGTGCCAGGAACAGGGCTTTACCACGTGGGGAAAGAGAAAATAGGCATGACACCTTTTTTTCACTTCAGTACTTTGTGTTCTTTTTCCTTCCTGGCTTACACAACTGATCACACAGTATCTAGATAAGCATACATAATATTTAATAGAATTGCTTCACAGCTAGCCTTTAAAAATATTGTAATAAGTTTAGAGATGCAGTCTTTTCCTGTTTAGTCTCTCATAATCTACTTTTAAAATCTCCTTCATCTATTATGTAAAGTACCTGATAGCAAATGGACTGCAAACTGAAAACGGCAAGAAAAATGGATAGTTTGTCTAGCTTTTGTGAAAATACAAAGCGCTGTACAGAAATCTTCAAGATAAGCTCTTTGTAGTAGGGAAGCAACAATCCAATCTTGACTTACACAACTGTAATTGTTTAATGTTTAGAGCTGGATGTTAATGTCTGCTAGTTTGTTATGATACCTAACAAACAGAAACAAAGTTGGAAGATGAGGAAGAAATTTGGTCTAGTTCAATACTTGGTTTTAATTCCCAAGCTAGAGATATATGGTTACCTCTCATGTGAGTTCTGCTAATAGAAATGAGGCCTTTTAATTGTGCATCTGCTAGTTAGGTACTTTTACTGCTAAACGATGAGCAACTTCTAGTCCAGGTGTAATGGACTGTAATGATTGTGTAATGTTCAATACCTCTTCTCCTTCCCTCATTCCCCAAGGAATTATTTTTGGTATGAGTTTAGGAAATTTAACTCAACATAGTATCTGCAGTTATGAAAAGTCTGAATTTTGACTGCATGCAAAGGTAGGATGGTTGCCTGTGATCACACAATGTGTGTGGCTCTGGCTACCTGCGTCTTACTGAAGTCTTTGAGACTAATGTTAGCAACATTCATGCTTTAGGACTCCTCCTCTGTGTGTTCTCTCTGTCTGGTGGGCATTCAAAGGTTACTTTTAAGTATCTAAATCACTGATGTCTTTTAGTTCTGTCTCCTTTTCCTGTAAAGCAGTATTCTTTCTTTGGAGACATTTCATGGCAGCTGTACACAAACACATGGAATTTTGTGAATCAGTAATGAAGCAGGAGAAGATGGGTTGATGTGGGCCAGGCTGTCTGATGGTAGCAAATCATCTCAAGTCAATTCACTTTCAGTCTTTTGTAGAGCATTCCAGAAAACGCTGCCTGTCAGGAAGTAAGTTTTCATATCACAGTCATTACAATCTTTCTTGCTAAATTTTTGAAATCAAATTCTGTGTGTGGTGAATCTATAACCATAGCAGTAACGCTGATTGGTCAAAATGCTGTCATGTTTTTTTTTCTTCACTTTCCAAAAATAAAGCCTGTTTATAATGCATGGGGGAAATGCCATTACATTATATTCTGAGAGGGGAATTCTTTAAATTGTTCCAAATTACGCAGATGGTGATTTTCCATGAAGATGTCAGATCCTTTCCCAAAGGAGCCCTGAATATGCAGTTCTACCCCTGAGGACAAGTGAAGCAAATAACAAAGTACCAGCATTGTGTGGCCACTTCCATTAGGTCTCCTCTGACTTAACTCTAGTCTGATGTTTTGAAATTTAACAGATGCACTATTTTATAAAGACTTCTATTCTATTTGATTTAAACTATGATGCATTGCAATACACAAAGGAATAAGTTTAAACAAAGCTTTGTGGTATGAGTTTAGGCAAGTTGAGATATGTGTATGCACACCTGATGTCAGCACAGCGGGACACACCTCTGTTTTCGGCAGAGGAACTGAACATGCAGAATTTGTGCATTTCCTTGTTTTGGATTTTGACACTGGAAAATAGATTAGTGACCAAGAAGTAAGGTTTTCTTTAGCCTTAGTGTTTTACAGTAACATGCTTTTTGGGTCCTTTATGCAGAGGTAGTAAAAATGGGGCAAAATAGGAATAGAGTATGTGGGTGAGTGCATGTGGGTATGCACATATATATACATACCTGTATAAATATACTCATTAATTAGTATGAATATACTAACTCCAAAAGTTATACTTACAAAGGGTATATCATTTCTTAAAATCAGAATGTAACTTTGTAACAGAGATCAATAATTATTAAAATATGAAAAAATAAGCGTTGTTTATAATGTGTATAATGTATTTCTCAGGGACAAAGAGCAGTTCTGTTTCAAAGTTATTCAGTTGTTCCCCAGCACACTATGGTGCTGGGGTTTCAAACTAAGAAAGTAATGTTGTAATTTGAACAAATTATACTTTTGTTTAAAGTATTTTTGCTAACAGTTAGTATTGCAAAATGAGTTATAATAAAAGCTTATTTTAGATACTGCTGAAAACACTTTGTGAAGGGAATAATTTGAGCAAAACATCTTTCATTACTGGTAACGAGAAAGTTCTTGCAGCCTATCAAGGCATTAAGTAGTTTTGCCAAACTCTCAGGAGTATGTAGCAGTATTGAATCAGTGTGACTACCAGTATATTTTTAATTAAATGCTCTGACATGACAATTTTTCAAAGTTTTATTTGTTAAAATGTCCTGGGATCCCATTTCTTTATTGTTTAAGAAAAGGATTAAACACATTTGGGTTAAAATTAAAGAAATCATTTTCCTCGCAGACAGCTTTTTTAATTCACCTCTGATGGGAGATTCCTCACACCTTTTTTCTGCTTTACTTATTGCCACTTCTAGTGCTGTTGTAAATTAGTTAATGGCTTTGTTGGTTTTAGTGAAGAACTAAATGGAATGGAACTCATTTCCTCATTGTGGGATTAGGAGTGAAAGAGTATTTTTGATACCAAGGACATCAGTGAAAAACATTCCATGACACTGAAACCTTTCAGCACTGGTTCCTAATCCTGTAAACTGCCTATGCATTATTTACCTTGGCATGTATTAATAGGTACATCCATCGGTCGGGCACATGGATTTGTTTTTTCAGGTTGAGCTCTAGATATCAGATGTATAGAAAAGGAAAAGTACTGGGAAGGGGATAGGTTGAATTACTTTAGAGTGTATGATTTTCATTAGAATGCTATAGAAAAGGTGTATTTTTAGACGTTATTAAAAAGGATGATTGAGCAGTTTTGATGAAACGCTCTAGAAAGACCTTGTGCTAATTTTCCAAACCAGGAAATGTGAAACGATCTCCTTAAAACAAATGATCATGATATCTGGCTATTTATGTGACCGACTTAAATGTCTTACAAAATGTTTTGTACCTGTCTATCTTTGTGATACCTTATTATTAGATTAAAATGTCAGTGTGTTTTTAAAGAATTCCATGAATATATTTGGTTTTATGAAAGCTGTGCAGGTGAATATAGCAAGCATAAATATACAATTTGGTAGACGTGCTGATTCTAGCTTAAGTTCTGTAATTAAATGCTTGTAGGTTTCTGAAGCACCTGAGGCAGTACCTAATGTATCAATAAAACAGACCTTGATTTCCTGTTGAAATAATTTGTTGTTACTGATTCTGCTGAATAGGAGAAGCGTTCAGTCAGGCTTAATGTGTCCTATTTTATGGACCTGTGTTTCGAGTTCATGTCAGGCTGGATCTCACTGGCATGGAGGCTAGCACTTATTGTTTTGTCTGTAGATAAAAAAAAAAAAAAAGAATGATTTTACCTTTTTTGAAACTGCTTGTTTCAAGGCTGCCTCTCCTTAAGACACATGTTTTGAAATGCGAGTCATGTTCAAAGAGAGCAGTTGTAAGCATTCAGATGCATGGGTGTCAAGAGCTATTCATAAATGTTGGTACTTCTGAAGATAATATCTTCAAAGTCATACCCTTCTTTGGCACCGTGATCAGTCAGACTATGTTATGTAGTATGTTGCATACAGTAAGTAATAAATAAAACCTGTATAAAAGTACACATAGGAACATTGACATTTTTCTGTTTTTACTATTTCAACATTGAACTCATGGTTGCTACTCCATTCTGAATGAGGTAGAAATTTTCATAAATGTTCTAAACTTGATATTTTTAATAAATATTCAGGGTAGTAGAAACTTTGTAAACATATATCTTGAATTTTCAGCTAGAGCTTGAAGTTGGAAGAGAATTCTTGAGCAGTGATCTCTAATTTCCAGGATGTTAGGCATAGAAGTCCATGTTTATAAACTTTCCATAAATGGAAAAATAACCTATTAAAGTATTTTGTGTACTTGTAGGGACCATGTTTCTAGGGCCAGTCACAACAATGATATATACTAAAAATCAAGAAGTGGAGTTTAATGCCTTTTAGTATATGTGATTTCCTTAAGTTTCAGGATAGTTTGCAACAGTTATGAAATGGCTTCATCTAGAGACTGCTGGAGAAGCAAAAGGTCACCATTTTGCATGTGGAAGGATTGCTTTCCAATCATAAGTCTTCAGAGTTTGAATTTAGAATTGTTTAAGTCTATGATTTTTTTTTATGTCCCACAGAGATCAGCTGAGCACCTAAAGGTTGCAAAATTGTTCTCTGTGTCCTTAGTGATTGGTATGCAAGACTGAAGGATTGCATTTGGCTGTGGTGAGCTAGGAGTTTGCAGTGAGTAATATCTAGGTATTGGCGACAAGTCATTCCCTGTTCACGTACTTGGGCATTTTATGTCATACTTGGAGCATTTGTGGTAGGCCTGCAAAAAAAAAAATAAAAGGCTAATTCCCAGGCTGGATCAGAAAGTTTCTTCTTGCTTCATCTGAAGTCTTTCTGATTACCCACGAAGTTCAGCATAACGCTTTGTGTTTGTATTTTCTGTCTCCCAAGTGTATTAACTATATACAGTCAACCACAGAGCTATTTTGTATTAAAGAGGGAAGGAGGGGGAACCAAGAAGGGATGAGGAGGAAGCCTACCAAAATATGCTTGCAGAAAGAAACGCTTGACCTCTATAAACCTGGATGTTGGTTTCCTCCACCACTGGCATGATGACCTAGATGTGTGTAGAGCTGTGTGATAAGGTGTTTTGTGGAATGGGAGTTGTTTGGAATATGCTACTGAGGTTAGCATGGAAGGTAGAGTTACAGGTAATACAGGTTTGTGCCAATGTAACTATAGCCTTTCTGGAGTCTGAGGCATCCACTGGATTTCCATAATATATTTGATATTTTCAAAGCAATCTTTTTCCAGGGTAGAAATTGGAAAAATGAGTTAGATTTTCGTAGTTCCAAACTGCAAATTAGAAAATATGTTATGAAAATAGGTGTTTATTTCTCAGTGTCATGAGTTAGCCTCGTGCTGTGCTCTTGTGCTGGAAGTGCAGGAAAGTAATGGGCAAGGCTTGGGAGAATAAGATGCTCCAGAATTCAGGCAAGTCACAGGCTAAATCCTAAGTAGTTGCCATCAGCTGTGCAGAATTCTCTTCTGTTATTTTGTGTGATTTTGTTCCCAGTGATGAATATTTATAATTGAATAATTAATGAAGCAGTCTGAGGTTTGTTGGATTACTCATGTCTGATGCAGTAATTTCTCAGGAAGAACAAATGGTATCAGGAATAGAATGGAAAAGTAAAATAAAAATAAACCAAAAAAGCCTAGGCAGACCTTGAGTAGAAAATGAACTGACTTGATATTTCTGGAATATGGATGGCAACAAGCAACTATTTCTACAAAATTTAAAACAGCTCTTCTGTATTAGTTGTACCAACTAAAAATTAAGCCTGTGAGAAACAAGGTCTTTCAGTGTAGTTAGTACTTAGAGTTATAACAAGTTTTCTGGCCTGGCAGGACACATGGTACTCAGATGTAGGTTGGGTAGGTGGATGCCTAGGGGCCGGGACAGTGCCGGGCACTCAGAGGCAGTGAATGCCAGCAGAGTACAAGGGGCAAAGCTGAGAAGGCTAAGAATGCTGTAATCTAATAAAAATACTATTTGTATAAATAATAAAAGTCTAAGAGTTTTAATTTAAAAATCTAAAAACGAGGTGAAAGCAGAGAAGACTTAAGAGCCAGTGATATGGGGAATGAAGAGTCAAACCAGAACTTGAGTGCTGAGCACTGGAACTGACTGCCTGGAGTGGTTGTGGGGTCCTCTGGAGACATTCAAAACCTGCCTGGATACGTTCCTGTGTGACCTACTCTTGGTGATCCTACTCTGGGAGGGGGATATGATTAAAAGATCTTTCAAGGTCCCTTTCAACTCCTAACATTCTGTGATTCTGTGTTTGTGAAGTGGCCAGCCAAGAAATGAAAGCAACCTTTGATTTCAAAAAAGAGCTGAGAAAGTCCATCTGTGTCACAGCTCATGTCCAAAGGAAAACTGTCTTCTGTCTTTAAACATGGAAGCTTAACAGAGGTTGGAAATTTTTGTTCACAGCTGCAATTAGTAAATCTCCAGTTTTTTCTGCCAGTGGTCAGTTACTTCCAATCTTTACTGCTGTTTAAACAGAAGCTATGGGTATGAATTTAAATTTTGTTTAAACACAGTCAGGTGGTACTTCCTAAGGTGTTGTAGACGTAGTATTAGAAAGTGTACGGGGAATGGAATACCTAAGGAATTGGTCAGATGTGTGACTTGAAATGTAGGAAACTATCATAGTAGCACTGAAGAAGCTGGTAAGTGTATTATAATTCAACAAAAATACAGGTCAAAGCAAAGCAAATTGATTTACTTTGGATAAATAAGGTATGCCCTGTCTTAACTTTATTATCCTTACTTCCCAGTGGTGGCTGTACCAAAAGATAAAACTTTTTAGCAGCAGATTGCACATATAACTGTGTTTAGAAGAAGTAGGGTTGATATACCTGACGTGGACCACAAATTAGTGGGCAAAAGTAAAAAATAATTTCAGTATCAGTTTAGAAATGCAGCTATCCAGCTGTTGGAATACCAGCACTGGAGTTACTGGAAGCCTGTGGAATCTCAATCATCTCATAAACATTTTCAGTATTTTTAAATTGGAGAATGGTTTGAAAAGGTGTGGATAGTTATTGACTTTTACTTTGTTCAAGTAAAAGTAGCCTTGTAGTTGCAGGAGGTTGCTACCTTATATCCTTACATGGAGAAAACCTTTGCAGAAATAGGGAATGTGTATTTTCAGATACAGGAAAGGGATGGTTGGCTGAGCCGAGCGTTTTCCCTGAGAAAGCTTCAAACAGGTACCAACCAAAGCAGGTTGGCACGTCTGAGCCTTAGGACATGATTCATGTGTTTGATGGTAGGTATCTCAAGTAAGGCCTGCAGATTCCTGTTTGAAGAACAGAGTATCAACTGAACGTTTATTATTAGCTTTAAGGTAGTAGCTTAATATGTTATTATAATTTTTGTTTTTACATGGGAGAGGGAGGTCTGCCAAGAGCTGGTTTGAACTGGTTATGTTATGAAACTATATGGAATACTGATGAGTTAGGATTGCGTGAATCGAGTTTTCCTCAGAATCTTTGGCTCTCGGAGATTACTGAACTACAGACAGCCCCAAGACTCTTGGAGCAAAACTAGACTATACCACAGCTGGTGTTTGATTTCTCCAGTAGTCTTGATCGTTGATTGCTGATAATCACTGGTCATAAATTTGACCAGATGCCTGACCAGAGATGTATTTTCTGCTTTCTGAGGCTTTGTTTTTCCAGTGTAACAAGAAATCAGACAAATAGACTGAGATCTCTGCTTATCTTACTTCTGTTGTGTTCAGTTTCCTTATCTTTTCCAGCTTATGGTGGCAAAGATTTTGGCTTGCATAAACAAAAATTACTTAAGTAGATGTTTTGAATGCTACAAGACCATTTGAAGTGAACAAAGACATATAGGGAAGACTGTTGGAAAAAGGAAAAGAACTGTGAAGTTTCTTGGTAGCAATGGTAAAAAGTCAGATTTTGTGTCAATTGACAAAAGCAGTCTAAAAGTAATTTTTGGTCTGTTCTGTTCTTTGATATACCTTGGTTAGGCAGTAATATTTCTTTTTCTGCTTCAGGTGAAAAGTCTCATCCATTTCAGGATAAGAATTACACTTCTGGTCTCTCATGTGGTGGCATTGTGCTGCTTGACCCAGAACAAAGAAAGTCATCAGCTGCAGTTGGTGTCCTAAAGTAACACTGCACTGTTACCAGTGCTGTAAAAAGAAATTACTAGTGCAGATGAAGTATAAAAAAATAGCAAAGTAAAACATGCTTTACTCGGTTTCATGAGAAGCCAAAAATCCATGGAGGTATGTTTTGGGGTGAGCAGAAAATAGCTTAAAAATTCCAGTGGAAGAAGAAAAAGGTAAAGAAAAAAATTCTGTGCTCACCTTATAAATGCTCCTCTCTAAAGCAGAACAGGAGACTACTGTTCAATGTTAGTTGACATCTTCATTGATGGCATGCAGTCAGTCAAGCTGCCATATGATTTTGCTATGAATGTATGTATCTGATTAAAAGTGGATGTAATTGCTGCTCTGGTAGTTTCAAAATTTAAAACTCATGTCTCATTAGTTTTCTTATCAGATTTTGACCTATTTGAACACATCACAGAATCACAGACTGATTTGGGTTGGAAGGGACCTTAGAGCTCATCCAGGTCCAACCTTGCTGCCATGGGCAGGGACAGCCTCCACTAGCCCAGGTTGCCTAAAGCCTCATCCAACCTGGCCTGGAACACTGCCAGGGAGGGGGCAGCAACAGCTTCTCTGGGCAGCCTGGGCCAGGGCCTCACTGCCCTCACAGGGAAGAATTTTTTCCTTGTATCTAAATATACTCTCTTTCAGTTTAAAGCCATTACCCCATGTCCTATCACTCCATGCCCTTGTAAACAGTTCCTCTCCAGCTTTCCTGTAGGCCCCCTTTAGGTACTGGAAGGCTGCTATAAGGTTTCTTCTGAGCCTTTTCTTCTCCAGGCTGAACAATCCCAACTCTCTCAGCCTGACTTCATAGGAGAGGTGCTCTGACCATTTTTGTGTCCCTCCTCTGGATTTTCGCTAGCAGCTCCACATCTTTCTTGTAGTGGATGCCATACTCCAGGTGGGGCCTCACCAGGGCAGAGTAGAGGGACAGAATCCCCTCCCTTGACCTGCTGCTCACACTACTTTTGTTGCAGCCCATGACATGGTTGGGTTTCTGGGCTGCAAGATCATTGTTGGCTCATTTGAACTTTCCGTCTATCAGCACTCATCTTGGCTTGAAATAATGAATTTAATAAGTATACCTGGACAAAAATGGCATTAAAATGTGGAGGGGTGGAAAAGAGTTTTAGTTTTGAAGAAAATATTATCTACTTGACCAGTCTTGGTCCATCTTTCTAATTCCCTTTCTACTTCAGCCTTAATTCTAGAGACTTGTGACCTGCTTACATATGTATTTTAGCATTAAAATGTCTTAGGAAAAGAAGTTAGTTGTGTGATATGTATTATTTCTCGTTATGAGAAGCTTCCTAGTCCAGTGGGAAAGCTATTGGAGCAGGAGGTCTGAAGCTAAGCCTGTAGGTGCAACTTGAACACCAGCAGTAAGCAGACCTGTTTACTGTGCTTCATATTCCTCATCTGCAAAATGATGTTATTTGTAAAGCACTCTATAGTCTGCAGGTAAAAAGTGCTCTTTGAGGGTGACACAACATTAATGGTCTCAGTAGTGTCTGTTCGGTGCTGTGTTGGTGCTGTGTTGGTACTGTGTTTGACAGAGCGCTGCAACATCCTGCTTAGTGGCGTTCTGCCAGCCTGTTTTCTCAGCCAGTGTGGCATTTCCCTCTATAATCTCTTCAGGGTATGAAAATCCCCTCTATTGTTCTTAAAGCTGGGTTGTACCAATGGCACCCAGCAAAACACCCTTCACAAGTGTGTATCAGCAATCAACAGCTCCACCATTCCTGTAAACTCTACTGGAATCTCTTACTATAACCCTGCCTGTATTGATAAAGCTCTCGTGACAGAGGAACCATCCTTTCCTCCCTGTGCTCTCCTAGCACACAAACGTTTTAAGGCAAATAATATGCCCAGTAACTCTTCCCTAGCACTATAAGGATGAGGCAGAACTTCCTAGGAGGTGAAAAAGCAAACTTTAAACTCACTGCTGTGCACTGTTCCTTTTTCTGGAATAAAAGCCAAATCGGAGTTGGTTACAGATTCAGTTTTAGGAGATTAATTCCAAATAAATTAAAGCTAATTAAAGATTTGTGCTGATTACTGATCTTTTACATATAGCTGTGCATTGTGTAAAAAAGATAGCCAGTTGACTTTCTCGCAGTTATCTGTTGAGCTTCACTGGGTATCTGTGCCCTGCTCTGTTCACTCCGATGCATGGCAGAGGGAGCCAGATTATTTTCTATTTCTGTTTGTGTGCATTAACAATAGGTCTACTTAAATGGCAGTCTCCCTCCCTGTTGTGCTGAAATATCAGCTGACCTGCATTAGTTAAACCACAGTAAGTTGATTGTGCCACAGACAGCTCTGGATCAAATAGCACAGACAGCACTTTTGACAAGAGGGCAAAAATAAGCTTCAGAATATCAGTATCTCTGAGTTCTTTCCTTCTGTGTGGTTTAGAGTTAGCTTTAGGCAAGGAATAATTTGAATAGAGGAGCTCTTTGGAGTGGAGTAAACAAGATGCTCAGATCTTAGCCACTGCAAAGTAGGGTTTGCCCTAGCAACTTGTCTCTTACTTTCTGAAGCTTTCTGGTGATTTTTAAACTCAAGTTATGACAGATACTGACCAGAATATATTTAGCCACAATATTTACAAAATGTGTTGTGCTCCCTGAATACTGGCTTTAAGTATCATACATAGATTTTAAAAAAAAATCAGTTCAGTTCAGTGATGTTTTTGAGTTTTTCACTCTTTAGCTGGAGAAACCTACTGACTGTGGTTTGTTAATTCAATTTTTATTTGAAAACGTAGAGGTTTTAAGCAATGAGGTAGTGTTATGCAAATACTAAGAATTAAGATGAGACTACAAAAGGCAACAAAAGAAGTAAAACAGGGATTAGGACATCTGTGTGGCAGCAGTGACAAGCTAGAAGGAGTTAATGAAAGGCCTTGTTACCTTCCCAGCTGTGGTTAAGATGCTAGTAAGAAATTGGCCATCATGGAACTAGAAAGAGACAGCAGAGGAAGATTGGCTGCCTTGGAGAAAGTTAGAGAAACTGCAAAAAGAGCAACACTTGAAGACAGTTTACTGCCTGAAAAGCAAGAAGGTGGCTGAGATTGATAGGGAAGAAATGCTTTCTCTTCATTCTATGCTGTAAGGGTTGAAATTCTGAAAGGCAGGTGATAAAACAAGGGTAAAACAAGCTAGAAGAAGGGTAATACAAGCTACAACAAGAAAGGTAAAAATGTCAAGATTAATTGAGGCTTAGCCTAAGAAAGGCCCAAATTTAGATCTACTGTTCAGAGTTTGGATGAGCCTCCAGGTTTATGGAGAGATGGGATTAATTATAATGAAAGTACTACTGTCATGACAGAAGGGAGGTGTCACAGGTGTTGGTGAAGCCCTCCAATGGCATCTTCAGAAGATATTCAGAAGTCCTCTTTTGCCGTATGGGTTCAGCTAAGAGCTATTGCCTGAGGCTGGCAAACTCTGGCAGAAGCAGGAAAGGAGAAAGACTGGAGTTACTCTTTTCTGATTTATGTAAAAGTTACTCAAATGTCTTGCACTTTGATTGGTTTGCGTCATACCAGTGTGAAACCTACATCACTGAGGTTAAGAAAAAGTCTCAGTAAAACATAGATTTGATTTTTGACAGAAAATTTGGGGTTTTTTTATTCTAACTCTGATTTCTCTTACCTTCCATCTAGGCCATGTGTGTATACGATGGGATCACCAATAAACAACAGAGCCCTTTTCCCATGCCAAGAACCACCCGTTGCCTTGTCAACATGGCAAGCCTCAGTCCGAACAGCTGCAGGCTTTGTTGTGTTAATGAGTGGTGAAAACTCAGCAGAACCAGTCCAGCTTCAAGAAGGTGAAATATATTTTCTACAGCAAATTTTTTTTCCAATAATTTTAAAGTTAGAAATACAGTTTAGGAAATACGGGTTTTTTGAAAGAATGAAGTTCCTAACCTTGAAAACACATGTCTATCTGTAATCTCCATATCATTCTATGGAAGCTTTACCTGCTAGAGACCTCACAATAATTTAGTCAGAATTCAAGGCACCTACATTTCATTGTGTTACTTCTACTTATATTTTGCTGTGGTTTTATTCTTGTTACTTTTTCCAAACCTAGGCATCACTTGTCATGAATTTGCTTTATATTAACCACTCTGCAGTTGAACGTTTCCTAGATGAAGTACCTTATCTGGCTGTTGACAACTTCAGGTCTTGGTAGATAATTAACTTTCAATTTTAGTTCTTCAGTCCAAATGTAGCTGAGCATATCAGTGATTAGAAGGAGTCATTCTGTCATATCTATTTCCTCAGATACATGAATTGATGAAGACTATCAGGTCAGTGTCCTGAAAATCTGGTCTCTGGGGGGTTTTTTTGTGGCATTGGTAGATCATATTTTGTGCATCAGTAAGCAAGCAAGCATTTTTCTTCTGTGTGGTTATACTTTATTGTCTAAACTTCTCCCTGCACAGAGAAGCAAGCTTTTAAGACAGTTCTACACATAATAATTCAAAGTATGTCTTCCTCCCATTCATTTTGAAGTTATCTGTCAATCAGAGTCAGTATTTTCTAGTGTAAGTAGCTCTGATATAAAAATAGCATATAGGATAAGGTTAGACTTAGGTGTTTCTGGAAAAAAATAATCTAGTCCCCTTTAAAGAAGCAAGTTTACTACTTTGATGGGGAAGAAAGAATGAAAGTTTCCTTGATTTGAGAACCGTTAACTAATCCATTTGCATGGAATTGTCTGGTTATTTTTGGCCATATGTGAAGTCTGCTTCAAGTCATATCTCTGCTTTTGAAATACATAAAACTGCCATGATGAGCTGCTCAGCTCACTTGGACAATAATACTGTCCTGTCTCAGCATCAAGAAGGCAAGACTGCTCTTGACTTCAGATTCGAACAGGTCTGCCATCGTTGTTTAATTAGTTTAATCACAGACTGGTTTGGCTTGGAAGGGACCTCAAAGATCATCTAGTTAAGCAGTATAAATTGCCATAGATCAGTTAAAATTGATAGTCTCTTACACCAATTACCTAGTTGAAAAGCCTGTATGGTGAGGGAATGACTTCCTCATTAACATTGTTTTGTGATTCCAGTTTAGAAAGCCCAGTAAAAATGTATACTTGAATAAAGAAAAAAACTAGCTGTGGGGAAAACCATTTGTAAAATGCTGTTGATGGAGTGCTGAGAGTGATATCAGGGTACCATATTGTTAATGACAGCACTCCGGCTTAGTCACCCAAAACCAGCCTTGACACCCTGTGGAGAACAGAAGGGGCTTTTGTTTAAGTCTTTGTAGTTGTTGCCGAGGTCAGTTTATATTGATAATTCATGTGTCAGCTTAAAGCTTTGTTTGTTTTGGGTTTGTTTTTTTTTTAAAAAATTTTTTTCCAAAGGCTAACCCTAGTGTATTTCCTTTCCTAGGAACTCTGTGAAAGCAAGAAATACTGTAAGAAGTCTTTAATGGAAAGGCCAGTGGGGAGGAAATGACTCATTTTAGCTTCAGTGTGCTAATGAAGTGCTGAGTGAAAAGTGTGAAGTGAACTGGGAAGAACTAAATGTAGCATTAAAGCTGGCTCTGGCAAGTTTTGTGCTGAACTTTACTGAAGAGAAGCAGCAGGAGCATCTACTGCACTTCTGCCCTTACAGTTTTTTCTTCCACCTCAAGACAGAATTGCTAGTAGTGAGGAGAGTTCTGCTCACAGACCTATGCAGCACACACAATTATCTATGACAGTTTCTATATCATGATATAAGTGTTTCTGGGTTTTGTTAAAGGCTATAGGCAGGTGCTGTGCTCCAGCAGCTCTCAAAGACTCACCCATGGATGAGACCCTTTTTATCTTGGTGCTTTTATACAGTTAGAAATGATAAATCAGAGAACTGTTTGGAATTGTAAAAGCTACAAAACAGATAGAGAGGAAAGAAGGGAACGTAGTAACATTGTGAGGAGTATTTTTAAAAAAACCAAACAAACCCAAGGGTCAAGTGCTGATCTGAAGCCTTAAACAGTTTCTTAATGAATTCAGGAATACAAAATCATTCTTTAAGGAGTAGGACTTTTTAAAAGTATGAAATTGTCTGTAGTGTTAATGAAGCCCCACATAGCTCTTCTTATTAGGCAATTATGCAGGGCATATGAAATCTATCCAATGTAAAATTTTGTGGAGGCGTCAGCACATTCAGTGAGTGGAAGCAAGGGCAAGTAGCCTGGGAAGAATACAGAGAAATTGTCCAAACATCCAGGGAACAGGTTAGGAAAGCTGAAGTCCTGAGAGATTAAATCTGTCTGGGGATGACAAAGGCAACAAGAATAGCTTCTATAGGTACATAAGTGATAAAAGGAAGATGAGAGAAAATGCATGACCTTTCGGGAAGGAAACAGAAGACCTGGTTACCCAGGATATGAAAAAGACTGAGGTACTCTGTGACTTCTTTGCTTCAGACTTTACCTGCAAGGGCCCTAACCACACCACCTAAGTCACAGAAGGCAAAAGCAGGGAGTGGGAGAATGAACTGCCCACTGTAAGAGAAGATTGGGTTCAAGACCAGCTAAGGAACCTAAAGGTACAGAAACTCATAGGATCTGACGAGATGCATCTCTGGGTTCTGAGGGAACTGGACGATGAAGTCACTAAGCCACTGTCCATCATATTTAAGTAGTCATGGAAGTCAAGTTCCCACTGACTGGAAGAGGGGAAACATTGAGTTTAAAGAAGGAAAAAAGGAAGAGCCAGGGAAGTACAGGCCAGTTAGTCTCAACTCTGTGCCTGGCAAGATAATGGAGGAAATCCTCCTGGAAACTATGCTAAGGCATATGAAAAATAGAGATGTGATTGGTGACAACCACCATGGCTTCACTAAGGCCAAATTATGCCTGACAAATTTGATGGTCTTCTATGGGGGTTTACAGTGTTGGTGGATAAGGGAAGAGTTACAGAAGTCATCTACCCTGACTTGTGCAAAGCATTTAACACTGTCCCACAAGACATCCTTGTTGACGTCCTTGACAGCATGTCGAGGGAGGTGATTCTGCCCCTCTGCTCTGGTGAGACCTCATCTGGAGTATTGCGTCCAGCTTGGGCCTGGAGCACCTCTCCTCTGAAGACAGACTGAGAGAGTTGGACTTGTTCAGCCTGGAGAAAAGAAGGCTTCAGGGAGACCTAATTATGGCCTACCAATATTTAAAGGGGTCCTACTGGAAAGTGGGAGAGGGACTGTTCACCAGGGGGTGTAGTGATAGGACAAGGGGCAATGGCTTCAAGCTGAAAGAAGGTAGGTTTAGGTTAGATGTTAGGAAAAAATTCTTTACTATGAGGATGGTGAGGCCCTGGCACAGGCTGCTCAGAGAGGCTGTGGAAGCCCCATCCCTGGAAGTGTTTAAGACCAGGCTGGATGGGGCTTTGGGTACCCTGGTCTAGTGGAGGGTGACCCTGCCCATGACTTGAGGTCTCAAAAAAACACAAACAAAAAACAACCAAGCAAAAAAAACCCAAACCCCACAAAACACCCCACCCCAAACAAAAAAAACCACACCCTAAAAGTGCTTTAAAATGCTGGGTATTCTTTGTGGAGTACTTAGAGAAGAAAAATTTATCAGGGAGAAAGCTTTACAGGGACTACTGTGTGTTTGTGTGTAATGCAAATCATTTAGCCATTGGATTTATTTTTCAACACTTGTCAGTTTTACTTTGCTTCAGCGTATTACTGTAACACATAGAAGGTGCAAATATATTTAGTCCCAAACACCTTTACATTTGTTTTGATTTACACTCAAGAGATGGATACTCAGCCATTCAGTGTGACATTGGCGGCCTTGCTCTTTGCATGGTTGCTCTGCCATTAGGTAGTCCCTGATCTTGTTTTGCTACCCTTGATGCCAGCAAGAGAGGTGTACTCTCTCACTGAGAGGAAGTGCGGTGCTAGAGAAGCTCCATAGCTGCTACTCTGTAGCTAGCAGCAACAATGGGTGCTTTTGTTTGTGTTCCCCTGGCTTGGAAAAATCCAGTACTTGTGTTGATTGATATCCACCGTTTATCAGGAGCTACAGCATGGGAGCTGACAGCTCATCACATGCTACTCATCCCTCTGAGTCAGTGTTGAACTAATGCTCTGGCATGAATGTCAGGGTGCTGTATGGGAAATTCTGGCTTTGGGATGAGATCAAAGATCTTGACAAGTTACAAAGTGTTTCAGAAAGCTGGAGGGTTCTTAACCCTTTAGCTTTGGCATAGCTACTTGCTTAGCTGTAGTTTTATGTTTGAGCTCTAGCTCTTATTTTGTGTATCAAATGTTGTGGGTAGCTCTTTTTCCCTAGAGGTAGATGAGTTTTGTGGGTTTTAATAAATCCTGGACATCATCAGTGTTTTGCAGTGTTTGCAGTGTTTATATCTGTGTTAGTGCAAACAATTTTGGGGAAACACACTAAGAAGTAAAAATACTCCAATATTCTTGCGTCTGGCATTAACAGATGCTGACATGCAGGTGTTTCTTCTGTTATAATGGACTCCACAGGACTCAAGCAGTTTTAATGGTTTCAAGGATAGCTAAACACATTAAAAATTCTAGGAAGTAATTACATCTTTCATCATTATTATTTCAAGTAGAAGAAATAAATGGCCTTTAAATTTTTCTATTGCCCAATTATAAATAGACTATAATTTCCTGTTAAATGTAGTCCTAGATCTTGCATGAGATGTTTTCCAGTTAGATCTCATAGAAAAGGTGATTGCTGTTGTGGGGTTTGTGTAGTTACATCACCATAGATTTGCTTTGCAGAACTGAAAATTTCTCCTTAAAAAAAGTTATTTTCAAAATTACCTATAGAGAAAATATTTTTAAAGTGTTGAAATTGCCTAAAATAACTTGTGTGGGAATCAAGCTCTTGCTAAATCAGGTTTGGTTGTAAGGAAAGGGTACAAGCATTTCAAATAGAAGAACTGGGGTGCTCTTCGTCTGTTTATCTCAAGGACTAACTCCAGCCTAGTCTTTTGTTCTTCCCAAGGTATCCTTGCTTAGTCTGAAAATGCGTTTGTAGTACAAAGTGCTGGTTTGGGGAGACCAAGGTGCACTGTTTTCTCTTGCCCTAGAGGTGGTGCTGTCTCCAAAGTAGCCACTGGGAAGCAGGGGGCAGCCAGGGGAAGGGGAGAGGAGGGGAGAGGAGTGCAGCAGAGCTTGTGATCCCACTCTGTGCCCTGGGACAGATCTGAGGTTACAGGTGAAAAAAAACAAAACAAAGCACGCTGACCTGAAGAAAGTTAAAGAAAAGAAGTGAAGCTATGGGAGAAAAGGCTGGGTGGGAGACAGGCTGCAATTTTAACCAGTTGTGAGAGAAGACCGAAGAGGGTTAGGCTCTGAAATAGCCCTTCATGTTGCTTGCTTTAGAGGAGTGCTGCAAAGACAGAGACTGTTTCAGTTACTGATCAGTGAATAGTCATGTCAGTGTATGTGATTTCAGTTGTTCGAGATAAAGTAACTGTAGGATGAATGTGTAGTTGTCCTACACAGTTCTAGGGTACGATTGTAGAAGGCATCCAAAAGCCCTGCAGGAAATGTATTGACCCCCAGTCAGGTGTGTAAAGACAATATTAATCTTGGGTCTTGTTCTGAGAGTGTCCCGTGTTTACATGCTCTCCGTAATGCCTGCAAAATATAAAAGGCTTGGAAAAAAGACAAGGATCTCTGAAAACACATACCATGAAAACCTAACTTACTTTGCCTATTGTAGGTTTACCCTTTTGCAAGGTTTGGTCCAGCTCTGACTAGCATATGTCCATTGCTAATTCATGTACATTTCTGAATGCAGTACATGCTGTTCTTCTCTCTGGACTGCTAAATTGATTTCACCATTCCTTTTGGCATTCTGTTCAAATTACCCTTGCTTTTCAAAAAAGCTGCTATGGTCTTGCTTGCTCTAGCCTGTCTTGATGAACTTGTTTCCCTCCATAACCCTCTCTGCCCCCTCTGTTAGCATAGCACAGGCCGACACCCTTTCCTTTTAGGGAACCCCCTCGCTGTTAGGAGAGCCTTCTCCTTTACACCTCCTGCTGTCTGGAACAGTTTTCTGTGGCTGCCTTTTGGCTTTCGTGCTTGTTTCAGAAGTCAGTTGAAACCACATTACCGTTTTTCCATTTCGATTCCTCAAATTTTCACTCTTTCTCCGCTGTTATTTAACTTGAAAGGTTTTACAGTTAGTTAACGTAACTGCATGGAGCCTTTTGTCAGGCTACACAAAGTGAAGTATTGTAGGCTACCCCCGGGGCTTCTCTTGTACCTGTTTAAGTCAATGGTAAATCTGATGTTAACTTCAGTGTGTGCAGGCGTGGGTTTCTAGTACAGTTCATATCAATAAAACTCTCTACATCAGGACTTTGGTATTTCAGAATCATAGAATTGTAGTGTTTGGAAGGGGCCTCAAGAGATCATCGGGTCCAACCCCCTGCCAAAGCAGCTCCCTAGCTCATATTGCACAGGGAGGCGTCCAGACGGGTCTTGAATATCTCCAGAGAAGGAGACTCCACAACCCCCTGGGCAGCCTGTCCCAGGGCTCTGTCACCCTCACTGTGTAAAAGTTCTTCCACATGTTGGTGCGGAACTTTCTGTGCTCCAACTTGCAGCCATTGCCCCTTGTCCTGTCCCCACAGACCACTGAAAAGGGGCTGGCCATTTCCCCCTGCATCCCCTGCTTAAGATAATTGTAAACATTGATTAGGTCCCCCCTTAGTCTTCTCAAGGCTGAACAGCCCCAGCTCACTCAGCCCTTCCTCATAGGGGAGATGCTCCAGGCCCTTAATCATCTTCGTAGAATGATAAATTGTTGCTGTCCACGGTGACCTCCTTCTCTCAAGGTGGCATTTGCTTGCCTTGGCTCATTTGTAGCTTTGGTAAGTTAAAAAAACAAGGTGGGGAGGGGAGAGCAAAATTTGGTACAATGGTTATCCTCTCTGTTCCTGATGTGTTCAGAGCAAGTAAATTCCTTCTGCTCACATATGGCTAGGAACATTTCAGAAGTAATATATGTTCACCTGACAATACAGATAGAAGGTTTTTGATGGTAGTGCAGAATGTTGTTAAAGGTAGAATGGACTGAGGGAGTGTAAGTGATTGCTAGTACACCAGCACGTAAGAGGCAGAGGCTTTATCTGCCTCTTACAAGTCTTCACAAACAGTATTGCTTTGTCATACTTGTAAATAGTAGGTGGAAAATTTATTAGAGGCTAAGAAAAAGGATTTTTTTGGTTTTGCTTGTTCTTCCTTTGGACAGTTTGAGCTTCTGTGGTCACTAAGGTAGGAAACCCAGAGATGCTTTGCTGCAGTGGCTTATTTCCTTGCCTCTTTGACTTATGGCCTCTACCTGATTGGGTTTTTCTTTTGGGTTTTTTTCTTTCCTTTTGATAGTGTTCTATAGCTCTAGTCAGAATACTCTTGCAAAAGAACAAGTATTAATGTTCTCTTAAAATAACCCTGAAGTTTGTGTGTTTCCATAGTTGCAACAGCTACAGTTACTTGCAGATGATTCAGCAGGTTGTAATTCATGCTAGATTGTTTCCGAGAGGAATTAACTTACTGGTGTGGTGTAGTAACTGTATTTGTCACCATGAATCAGTACTGAAGTGTGACCCTTAAGCTATACCCTTTTTAAAGGGACAAATGGGAAACCTAGGCAACATTTAGATTCATATATGTTGCCCTGAAACATCCTCCAGTTTATACAAATGTGCTCATAGTTACAGTCATCCTATACCATCCTCCTTGCCTTCCAGCACTGTGTTCCCATAATGGTAAGACTTACCATCTTTTTACCTTCTAATAGATTTTGTTTGAGCAGCTCCTGGATTGCCATGACCAAATCAGTGACTTAGGCAGTATTCCTTCTGATTCTGTGCTTTGATTTCTTGCTGCCTGATTGGTACAATATGTATCTCAGATTGCCAGGTCCAGTTGACAAGCACTGGTGGGTGGTGTTTGTTAGAACTAGCCTGTCAGTTTGGTACTGTCCAGAACACAAAGAAAATACCTTGTTCCATGGGAGAAAATACAATTAAGACAAAACCATAAGGTGGTTGATCCAGGGTTGAAAGAGTTAAATTTTAATATTTTTGTTTGTGTGGATCTGAAAGCACTATTAGATTTCAAGGCATTCATGGGCAGTAACAGCACAATCATCTTAAGCTGCATTAATAACATCCCACTTATTTATGATTTATTAAGAAATTAACATACAGAGGAAAGTCGCAGGTGTAAGTGAACAGTACTGAATGCATGGTGGTTACATATGTTTGTTCTTGGTGTCTCAGTGAAATTATTTTTCTTACCTCAAGGAAAGTACCAGGACGTGAGGTGAGAGGTTTGGCGCAAAATCTCAAGTACATAAAAATGTCAAGAGCCAAATGTGTGCTTTGACTGATGAGTCTGCACGTATGTTCTTTTTATTTACAGGTATATTGAGCTGGTACTACTATGTGACTATGCCAATGCCAGCATCCACCTTCACTGTTGCTGTGGGATGCTGGCAGGAAGTTAAACAGCAGTCCTTCACTGCTGCTATCCAGACAAACACCAAGTTTTCCTTGCCATCTTCACAAGCTGATTTCAGGTTTGTATTGAGAATATTGTTGGGGTTTCTTTATCTATATAAATAATGAAAATGCATTTTCATTTACTCTGTGGAATGGGAAGATGAGTCATATTAGTACAGGAATCAAAATAGAACTTGTTTAATCTGAACAGAAACATCTTGACAGGAAAATAATTCCAAAGGCATTATTTCATGGGTAAGGGTGTGGTTCTTTTTGTGTGAAAACAAGCTGCTTAGTGAGGAATATAAATACCAATGTCCTCTGGATTTGCATCCTATATCCTGTGTCTCTTAATGCGCTGCCGCAGCAACAACAGGTCCTCCCTTGTTTTTCACAATGCCTGGCTGTAAAATCTTTCGTTCTGGGTACTTATTGCCCTCTACTAAAACACTGCCTACTCACTTGCTTTTTAATTCCAGTCCAGTCCCATCCTAAAGTTAGAGCTGGCCTGTATGGTAGTTTTTCTTGGGGTGATATGTGTTGACTGAGTACATGAAAGACCTGTTGCAGTGCTCCAGTAAAAAAACAGTTGGAGCAATCATTCTTTTCAATTAAAAAAAATAACCTGTTGTCAAGTACATGCTACTTTGCTGTATTTCACCATACCCATAGAAATGTAATTATTATGGATAGATCGATTCCTCCTTCCAATCCATCAAAACTACTCATTGAGTTTAAAGTATTACAGGGATAGATGAACAGAACAATACTATATAGGCCTGCAGATAAGATTTGAAGCTAAGAATTAAGTCTGTGGAGAAATACCACTTGTTGCTGCGTATGTTCCCCATAGTTATCAGAAGTCTCAGACATGACACTTGATTTCCTCACGTATCACTCTCAGCTTTTCAAATTCATAGACTTATAGAATCACACAATAACCAAGCTTGGAGGGAACCTTGAAAAAATCATCTAGTCCAGTCTTGTGTGGGAAGGGGAGCTTAGATGAGGTTATTTAGCACCCATTGTCCCTTGTCTTCTCCATGCAGCTCCTTGTGAAGACAGAGCCTCTGTGCCCTTTGTAGATGCCATTAGAATACTGGAATGCTGTAATGAGGTCCCTCAGAGCCTTGTCTCTTCCTCTCCCCGTGCTTTGTTCTGGAGAAGGCCATGGGAAATTGTGATGAATGTTTTGCTGAAGTCTAGGCAAACAATATCCACTATTCTCCACATGTTAACAGAAAATGGTACTTTGTTGTAGAAGGCTAGTCAGGCTCTAAGTATTTTTCCTGTCATGCAATTTGGAACTTAGGTGAAGCAATCCTTGCCTTTTAGATATCTGTTTTGGGATAATGCTGCGTTAACATTAAGACTGTGGACATCTTTAACATTTTGGTAAAGCTACAGACTTGTGAACCTAACAGGGATTTCTTACTGGAATTTAAAATGGCAGGACTCTTATGGGTTGCAGCTTGGCTAATTTTGTTTTTAAAAACTTCCAATAAATCAGATTTTTTATGTTTTATCTAAGGTCAGTAAGACATAAAATAGGGGGTTTTGATAAGCTTCTGGAAAAGTGTTTTCTGTTCTATTCCTGTACTACTTATGTGTCTATAATATGACCACCTCTACAGGACTATGCTGTGGATGTTCACTGTATATTCCTCTTTAATGCACAGTGCATTCAGTAATAGCAATTTTTATTGATTTTGTGTTGATAGAATAAAGTGAAATTTTCCATTATTTGTAAAATGTCTGAAAAAAAGGACACATTTCTGTAGCTTTTTGTAGCAAAAATCGGTGCAAGTTTAGTAAGTGTGATGGTCGTTGTTCTGAGTCAGTATGTGTGGTGGCCATTGAGTTAATGGGCATAGGTAATGTGATTAATGTGCAGCAGTTGTGTTACTGACAGTGGAAGAAACAGAACTGTGTTTCTGAGGTGCTGGAACAGGCTGCCCAGAGAGGTGGTGGATGCCCTGTCCCTGGACGTGTTCAAGGCCAGGTTGGATGGGGCCTTGGGCAACCTTGTGTAGATCCAGGCCTGAGGTTGGTGGCCCTGCCTGTGGCAGGAGGGTTGGAGCTCTGTGATCCTTGGGGTCCCTTCCAATCCATGCCATTCTGTGATTCTATGACCAAAAATAAAATCCTCTGCAGGTATGGATTCTCTTATGCATACATAAAAAACCGGAGAGCCTAAGTGGGCAAGGTTGTTTTGCAGTTAATTAGGACATAAAAACCTATGTCCTTAAAAGTCTGCTCTTACAGTTATAACCAGTTAATCTTTATTTAGGAGTTGGTACAACAGATACTGGTTACCTATTTTAGACATTAAGACTAGGTAACCAAACCAACATTTTGCACACCAGCAGACATTTCTAGAAAAGACCCAACGTGTATAGACAATCAAATGTTAAGGCAGTCTGTCAGATAAGATAGTGGAGATTAACTCTTGGGCAGCAAGAAAAGGAATGATTTCTGAAAGAAGTTGTTGAAATATGCAGTGTGATTTCTGTCCAGGTGCTAGGGAGTTTGGTGTAAGGAGGCTGTATCAAAAAAAGTGTTAAATGGATTTAAGTTGTTAAATAAATTTCCTATCTCCTCGTGGTCATTAAGGATTTGGCAACTTTTACAAGAGATAGGGTAGTTTTGCTCGCTTTCATGTTTTTGCCTAATCTCAACTCTGATAATTAAATACAAAGTGACATTGTTTTAGAGCAGAAATGTACTGGGTCAGACCACCCTTGGAAAAAATTATAGAAGTTTCTTTGCAGATGGAATCAATGGCATAGCTTAGATTCTACCTCTTTTTACTTGAAAGTTACGTAAGTTTTGCGCTTCAGCAAACTTGTAGTCCATTTCTACCTGTTGCTGTTTTGGTTTGTGTGTCAGCACTCACCCAGAACATGTTCTTCCAAATGTAAATGTTTTGGGTAATGGTGGGTACAGTAACAATAAGTGCTTTGCCTGTCCAGGCATAGTAGAACCAGCTTCCTGAAGTTGAAATCTCAAAGCAAGGAGACACTCTGCGCTGTACAGAAGGCAGGCTAGCAGGCGCGAACATGAAGCTGATTTCTGCTTAGATATGAGTTTATTTGGGCAGATAAATTATCGTGAAGGTTTATGACTCACTGTTTAGGAAGGATTTAACTTACCCCTCCTTCCTTCCAGCTACAGCTCTTAATATCCTGCAAAAATAATGTAAAGTAACCTTTATCCTGATGTGATATTTTCAAATGTCTACAGTGTTAAGCCTGAATTGATATCTATTGTTTTTTTTACTTAAGAAGAAAATCAATAAAAGTTCCTGGAGAATTTAAGAAACAACAGAAAAAAAGGCACACTTGGAATTCCATTTGAATTGCACTTAATGTTTGTATTAGTATGTAGAAAATTATTTTCACAGTCAAGTTTGAATAGGAATTTTCTGAATAAATAAGTTTGTATTGTTGCTTAGCTTTCTTTATATACATTTTGAGCGCTTGTTCTTTTGATGCATTTTTGTTACAATGACAAGGTTTGACTAGTCTTTTTTCTAGTTACAAACAAGTATATCAGTTCTACTCAGACATATAGTAATGAGTGTTTTCACAGTGCTGCACATGTGTGAACAGTGTGAGAATACAAATGAGTCGCTTTTATGCAAACTGACTCTGTTATTCTGATGTCTGGAGAATATCCTTGTTTCAGCAAACTCAGTTGTGCACATTTCTGGCATATTAATTTTTTTGGTGTTCCTTTTTTTTTTTTTTTTTTTGGTCAGATGGCACGAAGAAATCTGTGGTCATGTGGAATATCCCTGCCGTTTCCAAAATCCTGCTGCCAGGTTGCAGGCAGTCATTCCTTACAGAGTCTTTGCTCCCTGGTGCCTTATGGAACGTTGCGAAGAACATTTGCTTCAGCTAATTCCTCAGTGCCTCTCAGCAGCTTACACCACACTGGGTACCCATCCCTTTTCCAGGCTTGATGTTTTGATAGTCCCTTCCAACTTTTCCAGCCTGGGAATGGCTAGGTAAAGAAACTTCTTTAGTATCTCATTGCCTGTATTTTTTTAGACACCTTTTTTATCAGGTAGCTAATGGTGTCACATTGCTTTCAATATAAAGTTGCTGGGCTATTTTGTTAAACCAAATGTAAAACTCTAGATCTGGCTTCACATGGGTAGGTTTGTTTGCTGCCTTTGTGCCATGATCTTTTAGTTTTAATGGGGCTCAAGGTAGGAAAATGTAAGCTCATTTGACATCTGGGTATGAATTTCCTCATTTGCCAGACTGAAGTTCTTTTATTCGTTCTACAAATTTAAATGCTTGGTGGTACTATCATTTTGTTACATGTTTCTGTTGACATTGCTTTTACCACTATGTCTTGACAGAACAAGAGCTTTTTAAGATACAGACCTAGAGTTTACTCATAGTCCTTTAGGAACTTACAAGTTTTTAGTTAAACACTGGTCTTTGGAAGCACAGTAAGGCAAACTGTTAGGATTATATTATCAAGTTTCATGGAATTGTGGAGAATAAAAAGCCTGGTTAAATACTTTTGGGTTTACAGTATAATTTCCAGTTGTGCGATAACAACAGATTTTAACTCTAGTAGTTGTAAGGCAAAGCCTAGCAATTGAAATTCCCCTTTTGCTTTTAATTTTTCTTAAAAATATATGTATTTGTAAGTTAATAATGAGGCAGTGTTTGTTACAGCAGAGAAAGAAATACTGTTTTATTCACTGTTTGCCTAGTACCAGCAGTAGAGTGGATTCATTTCAGCAGATCAACTGAATATTCAAGGGAAGAATGATATGCAAAGTTATGTATTTCTGTACCTATATTTATCTGTGTATTATAACAATGAGGAACGAAAGGAAAGGTGTATTTCCAGACTGTTGGGTTTGCGTTTTGGAGTTCCTGGGGCAGTTGTCATGCAGGTTTGATATCTGAAGCACCTTCAGCAAATTGCACAGATTGCCAGTCCAAGTGTTTAGATTCTTTTTACAAACTGTATAATTAATCAAATAAGGAAACATTCTGTTTCATGCTACCTGCTACAATATTTTGTGCCTTTAGATAAGTTTTTTTTCCTACAGCTTTCCTCTTGCAAGCTTTCTTAGGGATAAAGTTAGAAAATTATACTGGCATGTAATAATATTGCATAGTTTTTAGTATAAGTTTACTTTTTTAAAAAAATCAAGATCTCTAACTTTTAAAACTTAAGCATTCAGTGACATTCGTCTGTCCTGTAAGTGTTACTGCTTTGTAGATACCTTTTTACTGGTTACTACATTTTCAATGATAGCTTTTTGTTCAATGAACTCCTAAATGGAAACTTACTTGAGTCCTGGTGGCTTTGGGCACCTACCACAGGCTATATTCTCTGATATTTTATGTAGTGGTTGGTTTGCTTTGATTTGGAGGTGTGATATTGTGTACCATGTGCTTGTATCCATATGAAATTACTAGAGCTGCTTAGCAAGTTCCTCTGTCTTCAAAGGCATGATACTAAAAGATTGACACAGGTCCTTATGGTTCAACAGCATAATTAAGAAACTGGCCATTTTATTGTGTGATAAGAACAGTGATCAATGGATCCATGAAGGGCAAGATGCACAAGTAGTACTAGATGAAAGAGAAAGAGAAGACAGATGTCTAGGCCAAAATGACAACATACAGTAGGAGGAATCTTTAGGATTCAGTTGTTGGTGTGTTACTGCTCTTTGGGAAGTTGTCAGAGCTCCTTATGCGTGTACCTTTCCCAGAATTTATAGGGAAAACATGCCTGCAGGGTATTCTGTTGCAAAATCATCTGTGGTTATCTTAGTCCAGGCTTCGTGTTCAGAATATTGTAATTGTGCTTTCTTTGTGAAGGAGATGAAAAAAACCCTATGCTTTAATTTCCCTGTGCTGCTTCTCACCACTGTCAGTTCCAAGTGATCCGTATCATTGAATATAAGGAAGGATGAAAGAAAGGGCATGCATACTTGCTGATGCTTTTCATTCAACAGTTCATCAAGCCAAGCACATTCAAATGTTTCAAAATTGAAATAAAGGAATAATTTAAGCCGTTTAAATGTCAAGCTGTATTTGGACAACAAAGGAAATTATTAAGTGACTCATAATAGCTCGTTTGTTCTTGTTTCATGTGATTTTTCAAATAGAGGCTGCTATCTATATAGCAAGCAAGTTATTTAAATGGTTAATTCCTGTGTGTGCAATGATAATTACCTAAATGACTTGAGAGTAAACTATGTGGAAAACCACATAAAAAAAAAAGTAGCTATTATCTTTAGTTAAAAAAGGTGCTCTAGTATTTTTTTTTAATTTTCTAGTCTATCTGTAGTGGTATAAACATAACATTTGCTAGCACAAAGGGGCTGTTGTTTTGAGAGTTCTAATTGTACTTCTGTCTGCCAGGGAAGGAAGCAGTCATAAATTTTAGTCATTATGTGAAGTACCAGGGGTTTACAGGATTTGGCACTTTTGTTTGTTCCTCATTAGCTGATACTTACTGTGTTTTATATCCCCAAATGCTCCCCTTTATTTAAAGGGGATGTTTCTCCAGCATTTCAGACCAGTATGAAAGTATGATGATTCTTGCATAGGGTGACCTCATCAGGCATTTTAAGCTGTTCATTCCAGTAGCCACTACTGTGGGTCAGACACATTTCTCCTGAAGTCTGACCGATGCTTTATGAGAAAAACTCCAGTTGAAAGCATATTTGTTTTACTTGTATTTCCAGTACATGTCTTCCTGTGTTTTTTAATCTGCTAAAGACTTCTCTATGGAAATGGGATCTTGACTGTATGTAATAATTGCAATTACCCCTTCTTTCTCCCTGCAGTCTTTGAAGCTGAAGCATTTAATTTTACCCTGTCTTCTGGTTTTATGTTATTTTAGTTCAAGTGATTCAGAATACTTTCTCCCAAATTTGTTCTAGTAAAAGAAGAACGTGGCCTAAATGCCTTTGTTGGTGATCCTGTGTTAAACTGTACACATATAAAATTAATGAAGCATCGTGGATTGAATTTAAATAGCTTAAAAGCCAGAGATTCAATTCTTTTTGTTGAATTTGTGGAGTTTTGTGAACACCTAACAGCACTTAATTATTCAAGTTCAAGTTCTCTCACTAGCAGATGGGAATGAATTGGAGGAAAAGGAGTAGGGAAGTGTGTCAGGCTGCAGAGACTCTAGTGCTCGTAACTAGAGTTACAGAGAGATCCCTGACCTCACACTACAGTGAAAGGTGGGCATTGTCCATGTTCTGGGAGAGCTACAAGCTTAAAAGCAGGAAGTTAAGACCATGTTTTGATGCTGTTGATGATGACAGGAACTGTCAACCTCGTTGGCATTTAAGCAGAGTAATTTAATGGCTCCAAATGCTCTTATGTGAGCCAGCAATTACTCATGTGGACAAAGCTGGGTGAACGACATAAAATAAAAAAAACCACTTTTGTGTGTTCCCTGTTTTTTCATACCCTTCAAATCAGCTCATTCCTAGTCCTGTTTTAGTGGTTATATTTGGAAACCTAGTGTTTCCAAATATCTTCCCACTGACCTACAACTCAATTTCCTCTTGGCAAAACGTGCAGCCTCTGAATTCCTTGTTGTTTATCATTCCCTGAGGAAGAACATTCTTTCAAATACAGAGACTCTGACTTTTGGTGCTACTTGAGCCTGTGTTTGAGACCTTGACTTCTCTTGCAGTATTTAGTTGCGTAAGTTCTGGGTTTTGTTCATTTTTTCTTAATTTCCCCATGGAAATTCTGTTTTCCTGTGTAACCATTGAGGGCCTTTCATAGTCACACCAATGCCTTCTGTTTCTATGGCTTTAGAAACTGCTTACCATCTTACTACTTCTCAACAGCCAATGTGCTGATATTTATTTTACTCCCCTGGGTGTTGTAAGCCTTTGTTTGCATTGAATAGCAGTACTTTTTTTTGAAACTATGATTTTTCAAAGCTTTTTGTTTCCAGCACGCATAGTTTCAATAACATAAGATTACTTCTTTTTCTGTTTGAATCAACATGCTTTAGATGTACTAGTTTTGTATTAAGTGCTAGCACAAGGAAAAATTTTTAGCCAAGACCTATATGTTAATAACTTGACTAGTCACATCACATGTTGCTGGGAGCTAGATGACTATGATGAGAGAAGTATCCCTTGTTATGCACCACATTCTTAGTTTTCCCTTAAACACACAGCACTAGTAACTGCTGAAAACAAGATAATGGAATAAATGAATTTGGGGGCTTACCTAATTTGGCTGTTCTTAGAGGGATTTTGCCCAGCAGAGTTAGCAAGTGAGTGGAACCAAAGAACTTCTGAGCAAGATACTGACATTTTCAAAACAGGATCCTAGTGTTAGATTATTTGAATCCTTTTTAGGCTCTAAAATTAGTGGCCTCATTATCAAGTATGCTGGACACCCTTGAAACCCAAATGGAGTTTGATGACAGAAACATAGAGGATGCTTGGCATATTTGTAAATCAGGTCAACTTATATAGCTGGCTAAATATGGATTTAGCAACCCAGCTTTCAATTCCTATTTATAAAGATCTTAGTCACTCTTCTCCTCTCATATAAATAAATGGTGTTTGATATTTTAAAAGGAGAGAACATCCATTTCTTCAAAACATGGTATATCAGCAGAACTCTTGAGTCTTTCCAGGACATGTCACTAAGGTTGTTAACTTTCTAAATGAAAAGGGAGAGGGGGAAAAAAAAAAAAAAGAAGAAGAAAATGGATTTGCTTGCTCTCAGATTTACATACAAAAGTCCTTTTCATTCAAAAGCCTTACTTGTGTATTTACTAAGTATTTCTGTGGACAGGGTCATGACTTAGGTAAGTTATAAGAGTTATATTTAATTTAATATTTAAGTTACTTTAATGTGACTTGAATTTAACGAAAAATCAATCTGTCTGAGACTTCCTGGAAATACTTGTAGGTCATGGTGTTTTGGTATACATGCAGTGGGGTTTTTTTCATAGAACTTTGAGCTTGAAGTTTGTAGTGGAGTCTACCTAGGAGGAAATCGTATCTGTCCTTCTTGTGCTTCTAAGGTGAAGAATCAAGCTGAATATTTAGCTGTGCATGCAGAAATGCTAAAACAGCACTGAGCATAAAACAATTTTTTAACCCTACATTCTTTTTCTCTGTGCTGTCTTAGATGACAACCTATGTCGAGTTCTTTAAGAAAGGATGCAAATGACAATTTTTTCCCCATATTCAAGTGTTTTCAATTGACATTTTTTTGTTTGGAAAATTACATATTTTGTGAATCACACATAAATAAATAAACATTGTTTATTTTACATTGTGGAATTATCTATGAAATCTGTGTGGTCTGTAGTACAAAGACTACCATAGAGAGTTATAAGTACAGAAATTCACTTTGATTTCCATGGAGTTACTTTGGAATATTATCTGTTCTGGTAGATGCTTGGCATATTTGTGAGCCTCACATGCTCTGTTATAATACTATGGTAAATTATAACTCATGTTTAAAAAAGGCACTACAGAGATTTATCTTGAAGAATGGAGATAGGAAAATGTGATACTGGTTGGGGACATTTTTTGAGAGAAAATGTTGGGTATCTAAAATACCAGAAAGGCTATCAGTCCTGGATCACAGCATCACACAGAATCACAGACTAGTAGGTGCTGGATGTCATCTAGTCCAACCCCCAAGACAAAGCAGGATCACCTAGAGCTGGTTGCTCAGGTTTGCATTCAGATGGATTTTTATTATCTCCAGAGAAGGAGACTCCACAGCCTCTCTGGGCAGCCTGTCCCAGTGCTCTGTCACCCTCAGAGTAAAGAAGTTTTTCCTCATGTTCAGGTGGAACTTCCTGTGTTCCAGCTTGTGCCCATTCTCCCTTATTGTGTCACTGGGCACCACTGAAAAGAGTCTGGCCCCATCCTCTTGACACCCACCCTTTAGATATTTATAAGCTTTGGTGAGATTCCCTCTCAAACTTCTCTCCTCCAAACTAAATAGACCCAGCTCTCTCAGCTTTTCCTCATGTAAGAGATACCCCAGTTCCTCAGCTGGACTCTCTCCAGTAATTCCCTGTCTGTCTTGAGCTGGGTAGCCTAGAACTGGATACAGCACTCCAGATGTGGCCTCACTAGGGCAGAGTAGAGTAGAACATCCATTTACCTCCACACTCTATGTAATGCACCCCAGGATACTTTTGGCCTGCTTGGCCATGAGGGCACACCGGTGGCTCATGGAGAGCTTGTTGTCCACCAGGAGACTAGGTCCTTCTCTGCAGTGCTGCTTCCCAGCAGGTCAGCCCCTAACTTGTACTGGTGCCTGGGCTGATTCCTCCCTAGGTGCAGGACCCTGCACTTGCCCTTGTTGAACTTCACTAGATTCCTCTCCCCCCAGACTTTTTAGTCCAAATTCTTTGGCCTGTGTTGTGCAGAAGATTCAGGTTAAATATTAATTAACCCTCATTGCATTAAAGTCTTTACTAGAGACAAATTAGGACAGAATGTATTCCCAAGCCTATGAAAATGGTGCCTACTTCTGCTCTTTCATCCAGTGCTTAAGGGCTTCCCCCATCCCCTCCCTGCCCACTGGTACTGATGTGATAGACTGCTAGTCCAGAACAGGCATGGGGTGTAATGGAAATCCCTACATTTGTTAGGGATTTGGAGGTGCAGAACCCTACATTTGCCTTTGTTGAATTTCATTTGGTTCCTCTGTGTGCTCCAGCCTGTCCAGGTCTTGTTGAATGGCAGTGCAGCCTTCTGGTGTGTCAAAAGGTCATTCCTCACAGTTTTGTATCATCAGCAAACTTGCTCTAAGGGTACACTCTGTCCCTTAGTCCATGGCATTGATGAATGTACTGAACAAGACTGGACCTAGCACTGACCCTTTGGACACACTAGGCTGCAGGCCTCAAGCAGACTCTGCCCCACTTACCACAACCCTCTGAGCCCTGACATTCAGCCTGTTCTCAACCCATCTCTCTGTCCACACATCTAACCCACACTTTCTAAGCTTGCCTATAAGAATATTAGAGGAGATGGTGTCAAAAGCCTTGCTGAAGTCAAAGTAGACAACATCAACTGCTCTCAGTCATCCACCCAGGTAGTGATGCCATCATAGAAGGCTGTCAGACTTGTCAGGCTTGATCTCTCCTTGGTGAATTGATGTTGACCAATCCATGTTTCCTCCACACACTTTGAGTTGACCCCTAGAATGGTCTGTTCCATTGCTTTTCCAGGCATGGCGATGAGGCTGACTGACCTTGTAGTATCCTGGGTTGACATAATATTAAGAATATACTGTAGGCTGTGTGGGCTATAACCTACAGTCAGTTTTGAATTCAATAGATCTTGTATCTGTCTTCCAGCCATTTGAACATTTAGCTAATTATATTTCACTTTGGTCTTTCCTTCCTCAAATTTATCACTGTTCTCGGAATTTGGATTCAGTTTTTAGTGCTATAGAGTTTAATTGGAATTTTAATGACACTACTAATAATCTACCGACAGAGTAATAATTTAATATTTTTTACTTTGGCTCAAGCACTGCTTTACTATCTAAAGAAAAATAAAGCTATTCTGAATTCATCCCAGTTGGAGTCTTTGCTGTGATAGCAGTAATTCAGAGTATGTGGCTGTATAGCACATGAATATGAACTTAGTGGTTTTTAGACATTGAGAACATTTTCTGAATCTTCGCTGGAGCCTGAAGTGTAATTTCCTACCACTACAGTCACGGTCCTTCATCCAGTTGTATTTTTGGGATCAAAACAGGATTTGGAGTACTTCAGGCACAATATATTTCCTTACTAATCTGCTGAGCTGCCTTGTTAGTCTATTAACTCTTTACAGATGTTCTTTTGAATGTAAACCTACAAAAAGAATAAAACAAGTTCAGTTCTGATGGAAAGCAAAATTTGGTTTTCATAATTTTATAAAACTGCTACATTGAGAAGTATTACTTTAAATATCAGAATATAAAATACCAATATTAAATATCAAATATCACAAAAATGATTTATTGTTCTTCAAAGTGTGTCCTTTTTACTCTTCAGAATTATATTTATAAGATTACTAGAACAAAGGGATTTCTTACCTTCCATACCTCTTTTTTTCTCTAGTTTCTTGAAAATAAGTGTGTACGAAATAGAGAGTTCTTAAATTTTATGTTGGTAAATAGGCTTTCATGCTTTCATGTGCTTTGAAGGGCAGTGGAAAATAACTTGGCTGCTTTTTAAGAATGATTTCAAGTTTTGTGTAAGGTAACTTCTTAAGCCAGGTACCGATTTTATATCGGTGTCTTCATTGATGTCAGTTATGTCTGACTGCTGCAGCACACTGAGAAAAGAGAGTGTAAAAAGTTGAGTGCTTTGTGACAAAGTGGATGTAGAAGTTACCTGCTGCAAATATTTTTTTTGTTAGAACTGACTATACACCTTCTCCCACCACCAGAGACTCAGATTGTTTCACACTGTCCTGCGACAGCATAAAGATGAAAGGCAGCTGATATTCTGGCAACAACACATTTTAAGTATAGGACATGAGACTATGATGGGGGAAGCCTTCTTTCTTTAATTTGTGGCATATCTACGTATATTACATATGGTGTAGCTAAAAAACATGCCCTTGTTTGTTTTTTTTTACCCTTGAATATGCAAAAAATGGTATGTACTAATACACACTTAAACCCAGCCTACACAAGTTCCTTTCAAATTTTTTCTGCTCTTAGGCTTGTGTTTCTCAGTCTGACAGGTTGATAAAGTAGCATTTGGAGCTACAAAGACTAAAAATTGACTTTGGCTTTTTTTTTAACCATACTTCTTGCGATGCCACAGCAATGTCTTCTTTAATACTTCTTCCCTAAAGGGAGATCATTCAAATGGCTTGTATAACCACCACATTTCAGATGACGTGGCCTTTTGCTTTAGTGTGGCATGTCAGTGCAACATCTGTGCATGTGTTTATATTGTTTTGATTCCAGTAGCAATGGCATAAAGTAGAAAACAATTTAGTATTCTACTAAAACTGTGAAAGCAACTACTGTAGCTTAAGGTGGATTGAAATGGTTCTAACAGTGACGTGAATTCCATGCCAGAAATGAAATTTTGAATCAAAACCAGTTTTGAACTATAAAGCCTGGTGCAGTTGGCAGTCTGTGCTGGACCACTCAAAGGTCCTCAGCAGGCAGACACTGGGACTGACCCAGATCCATGTATGATCTTGTTCCCATATATTGTATCAATCTGTCATTCTTGACTCGCTTTTCAGACAGAAGATTGCTGCCTCGTCATGGATGCAAAAGTGTAGAAACTGAGTCACAGTACTGTATCACGGCTCTCTCTGATAGAACTTTTTCAGTTGTTTCAGTCATCCATTCCCTTCTATGTGGCAGGATGACTAATGTGAGGACTATCACCAATCTAGAAAGTGCCTATCCCAAACCTTAGCTGGTAAACTGAGAAAAGTACTATTTGCTCCTCCTTCTTTGAATAATTAGGTAAAATGGCAACTGCAGTAAAATGGTAAAAAATAGAAAACTGATAAAACAATAGTAACGCTGTCTTTCTTGAGTATCACTGCTGATTGTAAAGATGATCAGAAGTCTCTGAAACCCATTGTCCTGCTTTTGACCCACCTCATAGGACACAAAACAAATCATCAAGCTTTGCATGTGCAAACTGCATCTGTTCCAAAACAAAAGCAACTCACTTTCTAACCACCACCACTATCCCCCAGTTGTATCTGGAGTTCTGAAAGATACTTCTGTATAATAAACACCTAAAGTGAGCCTCTGCTATGTGTTAATAAACAAGTCAGATGTGTATTTTGTGGTATCAGAGGGGTTTCTTTTGCTTTTCTGGTAGTTTTTCATAGTTTTCTTAGTGCTTTTTATAAGACACAGTACCATATTTGCCTGTCTTAAGATGCTTCACTTCTTGGATAGTGCAACAAGAAGGTCAGAGATTACTGACCAAAATTAATACAAAAAGAATGGGTTAGATTATATGAATTTACTTGTGCTTCAAATATGCATCTTAAATTTACAAATGGTAATTATTTAATGAGTTGAATAAGGATTATTGCTTTAGGAGTTTAAAAATCACTTGTTTCTGTTGCTATATGGCACATGAATTGTTGAGAGTGCTCTTGGCCAATGAAACCTGTATTTCAGGTTAATTGAGGAGTTAGGACCTGCATTGCAATTAGGAAAATGTTCAAAATGTGTATCTTAAATAAACATTCTTAAAATGGCTTTGCACATAAATTCATTTGAATAAGAGGAGGAAAATAAACATCACATTGTCTAGAATAAACCTTATAGATGTCCTGTTACTTTAAACCAAACCAACTGTAGTTGGAAAATGAAGTGACTCTCTCTTCTCTCCTTCCCTCTTTCTTAGCTTTAGCTACAAAACCTTTCATTTTGTAGTGTCTGGGGAGTTAATGGAGCTCTGTAGTAGTGGTGGTACTGTAGAATAGTAAATGCATGTTATTGGACTTACTGCATAGCATCATTATAGTTAAGGGTGCCTAAGCATTTCCAGCGTAAACTTGTATTTCAGTGGTTTATAATTGGCTTATATTCCCAGCTGAAAGCTGGTACAAATTTTTTGGCTCAGGAGAAGCATGTGTGCTAGTGTGTCTTGTACACATATATGAGAGGCAGACATATGTTTATGCGTATTATATTATATTCTTTATGTATTGCACAAAGTATATATATGTATGCCTAATCATGTATGTCCACGCCTGCTTCATATATGTGTGTATATATGTGTTTGTAGGCAATACTAATGATTCCTTTGTTGTTGTTGTATGAGTTCCATGGCATTGAGAAACTAGAAGTATTCTCTTCCCTCAAAAATAACCTGTGCATGAAGAGATAGAATATGAAGAGATAAAAAAGGTAATAATTATCATTATTTTGAAACTAATTTTAAGAATGTATCCTACTTTACCTTTGCCCCTAAACTTTTTTCTTCTACTACCAGAGCTGCATAAGATGCTGGAAAAAGATTTTTTTTGTTGTGGATCGGTGGTAAAATAGCCCATCTACTGTTTAGTACTGTATTCACAATCAGCAGAATTAGCAATGTTTCAATTCAGTGTCTGAGTTGTATAAATGGTAGACTGCTCAAAAATTAAGAGATTTGCATTGTCTGTGCTGTAGGTGATAAGGAAGAAGATACTTTATATTCTGGCCACTTGTTTTGGAGCCTTAAAGTTAATTTGAAAAGGGCCAAAAGAAAGGTAGTGTTCAAAGCAGCCACAGGCTTCTGTTATGTGATAATCTCTGATAATCAGAGTCTGTAATTTACCAGCCCCACTTGGGAAGAACCTGAATGAGGTAATAGATTTTAGATTTTTAAATGCAGGCTGCAAGACCAACGATGGTCAAAGTAAAAGGAAGTGCATATAAAGCAATAAGCCCATGCATCCTACTTTACCTCTGGCAGCAGGTGCCAAGTGCTCATGTCAGGGTTTTTTTTTGCTGCAGCCTTTTTTGCTGAAGAGAAATAAAAATTAAATACAGGGCTTTGAAATAGGAAGGAATGTGTCAGAATAGTTGTAGACTAGAAAAGAAGGAAGATAACACATATTTTAGTAAGTAGTCACAGAGATGATGGTTACATCATGTTTCTCTGTATGGAAGTTTTCATAGGACACTGCTTTAAGGATTCCTAATGCTTTTCTCATATAAGTAGTAGTTTGAGTACTTGCTTGATGACTACCTCAGAACAGGCTAAGACAATTCATGTTCCTACAAAACAGTGATGTTACATTTACAAAAACTCTACCATATTCATCTCTTGTGAGTAAAGTGATCCATCCTGAGCATTATCTCACGGCCAGGGAGCCTTTTGGGATAGTTACAGATGGTTGAATAAGACAATTTCGGTCTGCTTCTGCTCCACTCACTAGCCCTTAGCCTGGGGCAATAGTGTGTACTTGTGACACTACACTGTGCCCAGTTTTGGGCTGCTTATTATGACAGAGATAATGACAAACTGGATAGACTCCATCAGGCAGCTGCTAGGATTATTAGCTGGTAGAAGGATGTGTTGCATGACAAGAGGATGATAAAGCTAGATTTACTTAGCCTGGGAAAAGACAGGACTGAGACTCTTAATTGCTGTCTCCTACTACCTGAAGGAGTGGTCACAGAAAAGACAAAGCCATGGTCCTCTGGGAAATAAATGAGGCTATATTCTCAAGTTGCAGTGAGGAAATTCGGACTAGATGTCAGGAAAAGAGTTTTCACAATGATCACAGTTAAGCACTGAAACAGGTAGCCCGGGGAGCTTGTGGAACCTCCACCTAGGACGTCCCTTCAAACTTGACTTTTATCTGAGATTCCAAGCCTTGGTTGCTTTTACACGTGCCACTGCTTTGGTTTTTATGTTCAGTGACAACTGACACCTTCCCCTCTATGTCACCTCTGTGACATGGTGCCATGGTACTTTGAGATTCCTTCAACAGTTAAAAAAGAAAGTCCTGGAAAGTAGTAGGAATCTGTTACTCTTTGAGAGAGGTAATTGGTGTCTGTAGGCGTTATAGGAGAATCTTTCAAAGAAACATACAATTTTCTAATTCTCTATTCCTCTCCTATCCCATGCTGGGTTTAACTAAAGAACTGAGTCTTGAGAACCAAACCCAGTATTCTAACATTGCATGATCCTGTCCAACATTTTCTTGTTTGTAGTAGCAAGTATTAACTCTCTGCCAATTTTTAAATGCACACTCCACACTTCTGGGCTGCTAATACTAACAAAAATCAGTCTTTAATTGGAATAATGTATAATGCTTCATGCTTTTAAAAACACTGGAAGCATTTTCATTAATACCTCGAATCCTGGAAAATACAAATTTCACATGTAGAAGTTTCAGTACATTAAAAATAATGAAAGCTATTGAAATTAGGGTAAGGGATGAGATCTTTAGTGACAGAGGATCTACTTTCATGACAGAGGACTCATATAAATTCTTTCAAAATGTGGTTAAGCTTTTGGAAATGCCTTATTTGGTGCCAACAAGGTCCTACTGTAGCATGATTAGTTCAAGAAAAAATTGCATATCATGGGGGTGGTGGTTGGTGTTTTTCTAGGTTAAGTGGTACTAGTTTTTCTCATCTAATGTTGATTTTACTGGTTGAATAGAGATGTATTTCTTAACTTTTTAAGTTTTCTTTTCCATTTAGAAATAATTTCAAGCATAGTAGAAGCATGATTTGGTACTTTCCATAATTGGCTATCATGACTATTTTTGTAAGTCTCTTTATCTTTCTGATGATGCAGAAATTCACTCTCTTATCTGTGCTTTAGACAGATACAGTATTTGTTAGGCCACTAGACAGTTGTCCACAAAATCACTTTCTTTGAACACAGCAATTAAACATCTTTTCCTTGAGCCTTTTTTGTTTCTCAAATAAAACTAGGCATCCTTGTTTAGGGGAGTGAAATGGTGTGGTGGTTTGAGCCTGGCTGGAGGCCAGATGCCCACCAAAGCTGCTCTGTCACTCCTCTTTTCAGCTGGACAGGGGAGAAAATATATATTCAGAGGCTTAGGAGTTGAGATAAGGACAGGGAGAGATCATTCTGCAATTAGTGTCATGGGCAAAACAGACTCAGTACAGAATAAAGGAAAGAAAAAAGCAGCTAACGTATTACACTGCACACCAAGTGAAACCGGAGTTGGATAATAAGAAGTAAAAACAGATCTTAAAGCACCTCCTCCCACCCCTCCCTTCTTCACAGATTTAACTGCCTTCATGATTTGTCTCCCTTCTTCCCCCCTCATTGTAGCATGGGGAGGCGGGGAGGACGGGGGTTTTGGTCAGTTCTTCATGAGTTGTTTTCTCTCTTGAAGGGTGGGGCAGGGCATTCATTGCACTCTTCCTCTGCTGCACTGTGGGGTCCCACCCACAGGAGACACTCCTCCATTACTTCTCCAACGTGAATCCTTTCCCACGGGGTTTCAGTTGTGGGTCCCTTCTATGGGATGCAGTCATAAATCATAGCATGTCTCTCAGTCTCTCAGGCCCAGACTGCTCCAGCCTGGTCCTCCACAGGGTCACAAGCCTCTCCCCAGCAAACCTGCTCCAGCATGGGTCTCTCTCTCATCTCTGTGTCTCTGTTTCTCTCCATGGGCTGCAAGTGCTGGCAGAGGGTTGCTCCAGTGTGGGTCACAGCATCTTCTGTATGTCTCCACCTGCTCCAGCATGGGGCCTCTCCATGGGTAGGGTCTCATCCTCCCCATCCTCTTCCATGGGCTGTGGGGGGACAGCCTGCTCCACCATGGTCTTCTCCACAGGCTGCAAGGGAATCACCTGTGGTGCGCCCTTCCCCCTTCTTCATTGGCCTTGGTGTCTGCACAGTTTCTTACACCTTCTCACTCCCTTCTCTGGTGGCAAAAAGCAGCTGCTTGTGTTTTTTTCCTCCTAAATGTGATTCCCAGAGGCACCGTGACCACCTCTGATGGGCTTGGCCTTGTTTAGGGACAGGTCCAGCCTCATCCTTGAGGCAGCTGGTGTTTGCTCTGTGGGGCCTACAGAGAGCTTCTGGCTGCTTCTTGCAGAAACCACCCATTAGCTCCCGCTTCTCCACCAGAACCCAGCCACGCAAAACCGCAAGGAAGGGTCATGTTGAGACCGTTTGCTCATTTGTAGTGCAAAGCTAGCAATTCGTAGCACTGCTGCTTTTACACTTGGAGAAAAAGGGAAAGAAAAAAAAAAGTATATTACCCCTTCACTGCTGCTACTTATCTTCATTGCAGTCAGTATAGCTGTGAAACTAATGTTTCACTGCTTTCCAGCAGAGAAGCAAGGAGAGGTGGCATGTGATGTCAGTCCTAACAAGTGTAGGCTGCCTCCAGTACTTACAGTAGCTTTTTATGTGTGTACTGAGGTGTCTTCTGACAGGGAGTTGTGTGTGTAAAGGCTGTGTTCCGAGTGCATTTTATTTAATGATTTGACAGAGGCCAAATTACTGCTTTTCTTGGTTCTGGCTTCAGGGTTATAGAAACTGCCAGGAGATGCTGTGGAGACTGGCACAGGCACAGTTGAGAGTCACTGATGGTATTCTGAGGTGACATCAGTGAATGGTGGAAAAGGGAGAGCAACACATTCAGAATGTATTGTGGGGATCCCAATACTGTGTTCATTGCTTTTGCTATTGATTGGAATCTTTTTTTTATCATTATTAATGCTTTGTGTCCTGTTTTGTGGGTTTTCTAAAATAAACTGCCCTAAAAGTTCTTTTAATGAAGAAAACCTGCCCAAAACTGTGAAGCAAGGCTTTCAGAGGCCTTACATATATTTTTCCCAATGATTTGGTGTTTGTTTTCACTTCTGCTAGAAGGGCTTGTTTGAATGGATTTCATATTAACTGACACTAATAGAGCCTGCATTTCATCTTGTTCCTTTTCCTTCTCCTACATAATCTTCAGACTAGAAGCTTTTATATGAGAGAATTCAAATCTGTGTTGATTGTGAAGCTGTGAAGCAAGTAGAAGGACCACGGAATGTTTACAAACAGAAAGAGAACTCCATGTAGGATTTATGTTTAGTCTGTAAATTGAATTCTTTCCGCTGGTTTTGGTGTTTTTCCAGAAGTGTGAATGTTGGGTAATTTAAAGTGAGCAACATATACAGGCATTTAGATCTTTTGAAATATGCAAACAGTGGATTATTTGCTCTGTGGTAGAGATACAAGATTTTTTTTTCCCTTCCAGAAAGCTTGGTAAAAAAGACAGATTTAAAGGAAAAAATAGCATAAGCTCAAAAGTAATACAGACAGAGCATTTAGAATATAGACTTTCTCTGTAGTGAATCATTATTTTTGCAACCATGTGTTCTTTCCACTGTTCTCCACAAGCCTTCCCAGTTACATACTTTGGCTTGTTTGTAGTATCAGTATTCACAGTGACACATTATCTGGCAGGAAAATAACTCATCACATCCATCTTTCATAGTTGTGGAATCATTTATGGGTCATTAAGAATAATTCCTTTTCTGTGACCACCAACAGAACCATCATTGTTGTTAACATATTTTTTGTCATTGAGTACTAAGTGGTTGGGTATAGGTTAGATGGAGCCTTCACCACTATGCTCTTTTAGAGTGAGGATTTGGATTTCATGGTTTTACAGTGCTTTAGGGCTAGTTTCAGTTCTCAAAAATTAATTCAGTTTCTCATGTAAACAAAACCTGGTGGTAAAAGGTCCAACTTTATGTTGGAAATGCCCTTCTTGTTATAGTTGGTGTTTTTTTAATGTTTGTTTATTTGTTTTATCTCTGAGGCCTTGTGCAGGTACTTTTATGATTTGCTCATTGCCTCTGACCAAGGTAAGTTTATCTTCCTTGAGTTTAACTTTTGGTCTTAATTATCCTTGTCCTCTTTGAAAATTTACCTCAAGGTGTGCTTTTTTTTTATAGCATTGGTACTTGGGATTTTTTCTTTCAGCTGAGGCAAGTCTGCTTTTTCACTTTCAGACCATTCACCCCCTCTAATTTTATGCTATTGTACAGTTAAGTCTCTTTTCCTCATTTATATTGTAATTCAGTACTTGCTTTGATCATGACCATTCAGTCTTCCTCTGCTTCATGGCTTGTGTCCTATACTTCCTGTATTTGCTATTCTTATGTCTCTGCTGTGGTAACGTTCTGTTAGAAGTCCCTTCAGAAGGGACTGGATCACATTCCAGGTTCTGTTGGTGAGGGGGAATAGTAAAAGCTTTCTTCAGTCAGGAGAAAGTGGTAACTTTTTTTTCTCATGATCCACTGTTCATGTTGTGAGCAGAGCTCTGAGTTTTGCTTGCTTTATGAGGTCTGAGGGTTTCCCCTGACTTCCACAGCAGTGGGCTGCAAGCTGGTCTAGGGGTCCTTGGCCTTTGCAATTCCAACTTGGGACCATGTGTCAAAAGGCATAATTTTCATCTGCCACCTGTTCTGTGCTTTTAGAATAGTCAATCCAGTCTGCTTGGCTAGTGTTACTCTTCTGGGATTTCAATCCTGATTAGTTAATTTTGCTGCTGAATCCACTGCTGAGCTGTGATTATGACCTTCAATAAGCTGCTACTGCTGTCTCACTAAGAATGCAGACCTCATATTTCAATAGTACCACCATCAGACGCTGGCAGCTTTGGACCCATTTGGCCAGGGACCAGAATTTCCTTTCTTTCTGGCTTCTCTCCACTGTGTATCATTTCCAGCTACTTTACACACCACTGCAGTGCCGTATAATGTTTCTTTCTTTAAAATTAAATAGCCTTCCACCTCTTTGGTTTGTGCAAAAATGTTTGAAGTCAGTGTTCAAGTGTTCTACCATACCTTCCACAGGAAAATTTTCTAGTTTTAGATGAAAAATTCTAGTTGTTTGCAAGGTCTGATGGATGGCAGAGCCGCTAAGAACAGCTAAGGCAGTGTTATGTTCTCAGTGAAAAGCACATTTTTGGTAGCTTCTATAGGAAACACTGTGTCCAGCAACTGTGGAAAGATCTCATGGGCCATCACTGTTATTCTTGGAATGTGTTTGTGGAAGGGATTGGCTGGGCTTCTCTTTTGATTCTTTGTCTGTAATAAGCTGGGAAGGATGTAGTTAGTAGTGCCTTGGACCTTTTGCTTGAAATGAACTCCATGGATGCTGAGTTAAGTAACGGATGTTTTGTCATGGAGGCCTGTAAACCTGAGAAATTTAGTGGAGCTAAGTGAGTTCAGATAATTGGTTTCTTTAAGCCAGTCCAGATATGAGGTACTAAGTACGTTATGTCCCTATTTTACATGGAAATCGGACTCAGAAGGTAAATGTAATGAGTTTACAAGGACACAGTGCTGAGCTGATTTCTAGTTTAGCAGTTAGCATGCTTAGAGGTACAAGTCAGTAACTTTACATATGCTTCTGGATATGTATTTCCACTTGAAAGAAAAGTGAAACAAAATAAAGATGAGAAAAAAAGTAGTTGTAAAAACCTTCCACCATCACTGGCATTGACTGTGAACAAGTAATACAGCACTGTTACAGTAGATGAATAGGTTGAAGTAGTCACTACAGAGACTGCTACACCTGGGGAGTGTGCAGCTGGAGAGATGTTTTTGTACTTGATTTAGTCTAGCCCCCTGAGCTAATATAACCTTTCCTAAACATTGAAACTTTTGGGAGGAGTGCTTATTTTTTCACACCCTTATGTTCCTGTTGGGGTTAAATGGTGCGTGACTGGAACAGAGATTCCTCTATAGCTTCCTCTGGAAATACTCTGGGTTTGCCTGCACCAGAACCTCTCTGAGAACTGTTTGGACACTGAAGTGTGGAAGACTGGAGGGTTTGCTTTAACAATGTACTGTTGGTCCAAATGAAAACTAATGTGGGCATAACCATTATTCCTTGCACGAGTAGACTATCAAACTGCACAGAGTAGTTTGCATACCAACCATGTGGAATAGTGTTTAACCATACTATTGTACACAGAAACAAGGTGGTGAATACCCGTGAGGAGATCTTGCAGGTGGGAAAGGTGATTTTATCTAAAATAAAGCTTGAAACAAAGCAGGTGTCCCTCACTTTGACACTCAAGCACCAGAATCTACACCGTGTGCAAGAAGTCTGTCCAACAGTCTGGAATCATGCTATTTCTATCCAGATTTTGATCCAGATTTTAGGCTCCACATTATCTCCAACTAACTGGTACTCTTCAACAGCACAGGCAAAATGTGTTGAACTGGAAACTTAACAGAAGCCTGCATGTCTATATCCCCATGTCTACAAAGCATGGAATGATTATACAAAGAAAGGCTTTTGCCATGATAGCGAGAGGGAGCAAGGTCAGATTCGTAAAACTCTGGAGCACTGTCTGTTCCTTGAGAGCAGCATGGTATGCTAAAACTTCCTTTGAGGTTGGAATGAGCTAGACACTTCACAGATATCTGGGCCATTGCTTGAGCCAACTTACATGGATCTGAGAAACAGGTAACTTCAATTTTTGCCCAAGTATCAGTTAGAAGATATGAATGCTGGGAAAATGAGCTCCAAGAAGTTTCTAATCCAGAGTTTTCCTTCCTCAACGCCAGCATGGGCAAAGTAATGTCTTGGTTTCATCTTGACTCCCCCTTTCCTTGTATCTTTGGGGTTAATAGTAGGGTCTACCAAATCAGTCATGGGTACTATATCATAACCTTCATAAATTGTTTTTGGATGAGACTGGTTGGTGCTCTGAGAACAACTGATTGCAGCAGCTTTAAGCAACCTCTGGCAGAAGAAGATTTTGGAAAGTTTGGAGTAGGACAGCCATTCCTTTTTGTACATGTTTTGGCTGTCACTTTGTTCTTTAGCTCACTGTTCTTCCTGATGCTATGTTTTCTGCTGGAAAACATTTTCCATTGAGAATAATTTCTCAGCTTGTCTGGAGACACCATCCTGTCCTGACAGCTGGTTTTCAGCTGCTTACATCTGTCTGACCCCCTGTCTGGACAGTGCAATACACTTGCACACCACAAGTTCAGCATGTAGGAAATTGTGTAAAACAGGAAGCTTAGTGCATTTGCTTGAGCAAGAGAGTCATGTTTTGGGAACCTATCAAACCTTTGCTTTTCAGATTGGCTTTCCACCAAATTTAGATTGAATTTCAAGGCTTTGAGTATCTTAAAAACACTCTGTTGAACAGGCACAAAACCCTAAAAGACTGTGTGTGGTGTGACTGTGGTGAAACCTGTGGTGATCTGCAACACAGGGGAAAAGTGAAGAAAACTGAAGTTGAGCCAGGGGGTTAAATGCCTGTGGTGTTGGTTTAATTTTGCCAAGTGAATTCTTTCAGGAAGTAGGAGACAGGATATACCGTCCTTCCTTGCTGTCAGGAGCGAGGGGAGAGCAGTTGCCAACGCTTGCTTAGCATAAATATTTAATGCTACCTACAATCATATAGAAAACCCCAAAACCCTTTCAAAAGAAGAAACATCTTTGCTTCTGCTTTTCCCCTGGAGGAAGGATCAAAGAAGAACCAGCATGCAACAGATGTTGGTCACATGGCTTAATGCCCTGCAATTTATAAAACTGCAGGGAATACAAGTTTGCTTCTAGTTACATTGCTGTCAGTAGACTAGCTCAACTGAAATCTAGTGGAAGTACTCCAAATCATGCAAGTGTAAGAAAACAGGATTAGAGTTGACCTGGACAGATGAGAGAGCTGGGCAGTCACCTGCTGCATGAAGTTTAATGAAGGCAAGTGCTGGGTTCTGCCCCTGGAAAGGGGCAACCCTGGCTGCACATCCAGCCTGGGGGATCAGACGCTGGAGGCCAGCCATGCTGAGAGGGATTTGGGGGTCCTGGTCGACAGCAAGTTAAACATGAGCCAGTAGTGTGCCCAGGTGGCCAGGAAGGCCAACTGTACCCTGGGGTACATCAAGTATGACATGGCCAGCTGGTGCAGGGAGGGGATTGTCACTGGGCTGGTGTGACCTCACCTCAGGTACTGCGCTACAGGACACGAGGGACACAGAACTATTGCAGAGTGTCCAGAGGAGGGCAACAAGAATGGTGAAGGGTCTGGAGGGGAAGTCTTATAAGGAGAGGCTGAAGTCCCTTGGCTTGTTCAGCCTGGAGACAAGGAGACTGAGGGGAGACCTCATCACAGTCCTGATGATGGGGAGCGAAGGGGCAGGCACCAATCTCCTCTCTTTGATGACCAGTGATAGAACCTGAGGGAACAGCATGAAGCTGTGACAGAGGAGGTTTAGGCTGGATGTTAGGAAGAGGTTCTTTACTGAGAGGGTGGTCGGGCACTGGAACAGGCTCCCCAGGGAAGTGGTCACAGCCCCGAGCTTGACTGAGTTCAAGAAGCATCTGGAGGATGCACTCAGTCCCATGCTCTGACCTGGTTGGCCCTGTGTGGAGCCAGGAGTTGGACTCAATGATCCTTATGGGTCCTTTCCAACTCAGGAGATTCTGTGATTCTAGTCTTGCCCACACAGTTGGTTATTTAGCTTGTAAGACTTGAGTAAGACTTTCCAAAACTTTATCTGAATGAAACTAATTCTGTTCAGTCATAAGCCTTTGTTTATACACAGTGTGTATTTTCATGAATTATTTGCACAAACATTGAAAGATTGTTAAAAGATTCTTTGATGAGGAGTCCTGTAGCAGTCTGGTTTTATTTTATGATTTATATTTACGCATTATTGTTGCTTTAAAGGTTAATGAAAGTAAAAGTTTATATGTTCTATAGCCTACACTTTTTTCAGTTATCAAATCTACATAAAAGCCTGTTTTACCATTACAAGTATTTCCACTGCATCTTAATTACTATTCCAGTAGTAAGTTGAAAATGATGTGTATTTTATTAGGTTTTTTTCCCAGTGACATAGTAATTTCATTCTGAAATCATTGCCTTTTTCGTGCTTCATTAATACATGCTTTGGGAAGTGCTGCAAAAGCCAATCAAAGCTACTGCGACACACTGATACAAATCTTACTTCTTGGGTAGCAGAGCATAAAATCACCACCAATAATTTCATAGGTAACTCAGTAGTGTAACAGTAAGAACTCTAGAAATTTGCTTTAATGGTAAACTTTTGATTTTATTTAGTTGCACAACATAAGATAATAAAACTAAATCATTAAGGAATATCCTAAGGTAACTCTGTATTGTACTTTTGTTTTTATACACATAACTATCAGGCATTATATATGCAGTAAACTAGTAACGGTTATAAGCTATTGAATACGTTTCATATTTACTATAAAATTGTGCTGTGCAGGTTTGTGTACTCTGGACACCATAAATTTATTATTTTACTGAAAAGTATTTCGTGCTCAATTAAAATCTGGGAAGATAAGTGGCAAAATTTTGTAGAAAGGAGGATAGAAGTGTACAGAGAATTTTTCCAGTGATTAACAGCAGTGATAACATTTTACTTAATGCAAAAGACACATTTCCCTTTTCTGAGGTATTTTTCAGTTGTTTGACACTAGGGGCAGAGTATGAGTGCTACTTTTAGACAGAATGCAGCACATAAATGCTTTATGCTTAAAAACATCTGGCATCTCATGGTATAATAACTTTTAATTAATGTCTGCATAACAAGACTGAAACATGTTATTTAATTTTATTATATTTGCATTTTAAATTGTTGATTAATGCAGTGTTTAAGGAGGGTAAAGCATCTCAAACTAAATTGTTTTTTGACTTGTGTCTTTCTCTTTAGTCTTATATTGTCTGAAATATAATTTAGTCTTACATTTCATTTAATATGATCCTTTGTGAAGGCAAAGACGGGAATTTGTTCTTATTTTGTGACAGCTGCATTCATTTATGAGTTTTTACTTAGAGGCTGTTGTAATAATTTGACCAAAAATGGACAGGTGTTGTCCATTTGATGAAAAATGGACAGTTAAAACTCCTATATGGAACTATATGCTAAACAGCACAGCTTACTGCTCAACAAGAATGCTTAATGTGTTAAAACAGAACTACTTTTCCAAAATAACTACACTGAAAACAGAAAAGAACAGAGCTGTCAGTTCTGTGAGGTGATCCAAATGAATATATCAACTTTTCATTGTTACATTTTCTCTCTACTTATGATTAATGTCACACATAAATCACATTATCATGATAGCACATTAAAAAACTCTGCAAGCCAAAAGATTGGGAGAGTTCTACCTATCTTCTCTCCCCACCCTGGTAGTTTACTGCTGCTTAAAATGAGTTCTAGTGTAGATTATTTTTAAGAGAAATGGACATTGTGCACAGTAAAGATGACACAAAACTCTTATAGCTGTGTTGTAGTACACAGAACTACTCGCATCGCTAGGTGTTGGAACATTTGTAAGGTATGCTGCTTCTTTTCTGTCTACTCATGTTGAGTTGTCATTACCTCTGTTCCCACAGGTTTTCTCAGAGCTGCCCTAACTTCTCAGTCTCATGAAAAAAGTAAATGTTCCCACACTTTTCATTCTTAATGAGTGGTGTATTTGGTAGTTTTTGAAAGGGTTACTACCCGAATGTCCAGCCTGATTGCCGTTCTGTTGTGTGCCCCCAGCTTGTGTTGGGAGCCCGATGTGTTCAGTGCTTTTCAGAAAGTGCTCAGCCCTCTTCAGATCACTGCCCTGTGTCTGTAGTCAGCTAGCAAGTTTCATGACCATAACTGGCCTTAAAACTTTTGATCTGATGCATCCTGCTCTTTTGAAACACCTGCATAAATCTTGCTAATGTTAATGAGCATCACATGCTTGCAAAGAAGGAGACAGATAGCCATTTGCCTGAGATTTACATGGTCTTGCTGATGTTATTTTTGAAGATTTCTGGATTGTATTCAGGCATAAGATTTTCTTCATGGGGTTCTTACTGACCTCAGTTGGAGGTATGCTTTCATTTCCGGAGAGCATACTCGTTTGTTTTTAACTGCATAAGATATGGATCACTGTTTAGATACCAAGATTATGGGAGCCAGAGAAATACCTAAATAGAGAGAGATGAGTGGGATGGCTAATAATATACGCATACACATAGTTTTAGATATTTTAATCTACTACAGTATGTCTGAAAATGCAAGGCATTCTTCAGATGTTGATCTTGGCACTTAGAAAATTGAAAGAGATTGGTCTGTGATTATTCCCAATGAGTTTACAAATTTAACTTTCCTTTGGATCAAAATAAACTAAAAGCAAACCTCAAATTAAACTAGTCTCAGTTGGTAGATAGATGTGCTAGAAAGCTTGCCCTCTACTTGTATCTTTTGCATAGCCAGATGTAGTCAAGTACAAATTACCTAGATCTGAATGCAGTATTGTGCTGTGATCTTGTTGTGAAGGCAATGATACAATATCACATTATAAAACAGCTATTATTACATTAAGGTTTTTTAGTCTGCCAGTTTGTTCCTTATCATTCTGATTAGATTTTGCTTTTTCCATTCCAAATTAATAAAAGAATAAATTCTTCCTGTTTATAAACTGTTATCACACTGTTTTCTTTTTCTGTTCTTGACTTGATTAAAAATGTGAGTTGCATTTCACATCATAGCTAACCATTTTCCCACATAATTTTAGTGTTCTGTTTTCCCAATGTATATGGTACTTTGCCCTGTGATTTTTTTAATTGTTGGGGAAAATGAGTTTTTTAGTGTAAATAAGTAAGCTTTAATTAGAATAAATTACTTTGCATTATAATATGGTGTGATTTGTGCTGTGTGCTTGGCTGTAATTAGCATGAGTAGCTAGATTTCCTAAAGCCTTCAGGCTGCAGAGGAGTTATTTTTCTTAGCAATTTTTCTAGCAACTGGTACTGTGTTGTGTTTGCCTTTTAGTGTGCGGGAGTGTTTTGATAGTACACTGATAATCTTGGTAGGTTTTTTCCCAAGTTTGGGACTCTTCAGTTCTCCGTGTTCTGCCTGCAAGGGCTCCAACCTTCGTCCGACTCTGCAAATCAACAAGGTTTGCCTGGACACAGAGAAAGAAATCAATTAGATGGCAGAAGATCACAGAGCAAAAATCCCCACTCAACTAAAGGGCGTGTGGACAGTGCATGAAGGGTGTGTGAGGGGTGGGTGTATGTGTGCCACGAGTATAATTACCCTGGGATTTCTTTGTTGAGGGTCCCTGAATTTGGAGGAACCCAACCTGGGCTGTTCTTCCTTTAACTTTTCAATTAAATTAATTATTTTATAAAATCCAACAATCCTGTGTTGTGGGGTACCTAGGGTCAAGCCTGAAGAAGGAGGAGGTGTGTCCAAGACTAAGTGTGCGTGTGTGACACCATGAATGGTGTGTGAATGCTCAGGCAGCAGCTCTTCCACTAACAGAGCAATTTTAAGTTGGTTGAAAGTGAGTTTATCTTTTGGAATGTATGATGTCTACTTGTGTGTATCTTGTTGCACGTACTATCAGCACAGTTACCACTACTTCATGTAGGGTGAAAGGGAGTATGCTACGTGCGCAGTGTGTTCTTCAGTTGGGGATAAAACAGTTGATCGCTTTCTTCTTCCAAATGTGTCAGTAGCTCTGGTAACTGGACATTTGGACTAAGTTAAAACTCTAAAAGACACAGTGCTTGTCTGACAGTGCAGGCATTACTTAAGGTGCTTGCTCTGGGTGACGGTATCTATGCTGCTGTCATCTGTAAGTAACCCTGGGATCATCTAGACTGTGAGTGTCAGTACTTTTGCCACAACAGCTGGCTGACTTTGAACTCCTAAATGTGAGACAGGAAAGGAGAAGGTAACACCCATGGTTTTGTTATGGCATTACCAGCTTTTTGAGGGTTCAGGTTGGAGATCATACATGTTTGAAGTAGGTTACGTAGCATGCCTCCTGTAAGTGGTCCACTTCAGGGTGTACTTGCACATGAGCATCTGAGCTGATAAAGATTTACCTAGGCAAAAGAATATGTATTTTGTACACACCTAGCTTTTCTTTGTGCTGAGCACGGAATGTATGCACATCTTCCATTCTTTGTGTCTCTCAGCTCTGCTTTGCTTTGGTAAAACATTCTGTGGCTTCTAGTCCATTATTTTGTCTCTTCTAAGCTTCTGAAGTAAATTTTAAAATATTTCAAGCTTGTAAAAATTTTCAGATTAGAAGTAACTAGTCCCCTTTACTCCCTACAGTCCTTTAAAATAAGCTGAGTTTGCAAAAACTTTTAAGTATGAACAGAATACAAATGCATTTGTGTTTCTGAAGTGATCGTGTGTCTGTAAACTTTTATTTTCTTTTTTAGATTCTCTCTTACTTTCTCCCCAGTAATTAGAAAAACAGAAAGCTGTGTTATATGCAGGATTTTAAAAGCCAGCTGCCTTTTCACAAGTACGTAATTCATAGGCAGAATTAGTCAGTGTTAAGATACAAAGGACTGTGCTAATACAGGCTGCTATTACAGTTCCACAGTTATGCCATAGAGAATCAAGGAGCCTCAAGATAATTTCCTTTCCTTGGTAGTGGATTTGCTGATAGAGTTGCTACCTGTGAAGTGAGATGAATGTGTTTCCATTTGTGGCTAGGAGAAACTAACATAGGAGCTGTTGATCTACCACTGATGGGCTCATTAGAACTTTTCAGAGCATTGAAGAGTTCCAGGTATTCACTTTCACAAGTAGGCTGTTTTTCTTGCTGGTTCAATTGTCAGTTAAAAGTTTCTGCTCTCTTACTTTGTGTACAAAAGTCAGAGAGGCACAGTGAAGCTGCTCTGGCAAAGGCCAGCACCTCATTATTTCCTGCCACATAATGTGTAAATTGAATGTGACCTCCAGCACTCAATGGACAAGGACCTTGCAAATAAAGATGATTTGAGGTTTTCTTTTCATGGTACTAATTGCAGAGAGCAGTGGGCTGCTCCATAAGCCTTCCATGAATCTCTGTGCTACAGTTGCACATATTCCTTTATGGTGTTGCACAGAATGAAGTCACTTTGTTCTCATTATTCCTGGGATCTGTTTCATAACGTGTTTTTCAAAGATCTCTTCTGGCAATTTCTTTGTGTAATGTTCATGTGGGGCTAATGAGGGAGTCTTTGAGATGGCCTGTGCTTCCATGCTATCAGTATGCTGAAGATACCCACCTTCCTGTTGTACCCAGATGGTGTAGGCTCTGCTTTCCCACTGTTTTTTTGATTCATAGGCTTACATAAGGAGGAGTTGGCAGAGTTTCAGCTGGAGGTAATGCTCATAGGAAGAAAGGAAAAAAGTAGTGGTGCTTCATCTTGTCTGCTGTTGAGAAAGAATGCCTGTCTTCCTGGAAGACGTCTCATCTTCTACTGATTTATTAGATTTTGCTAATTCTATAAATTCACTGTTGCATATAGCTTTTCTTGTAGGACACATTTTTATCAAATAACTAATTTGTGATGAGAGTTATTGTTAATGAGCAGATCTTCTTTCACTCAATTTAGACACTCCTGTATTAGTTTGGGATGGGGGTAGTCATCTTGTATAGGTATTGGATGCCTGCTGTCAGTCATTGCCAGTCGAATTTTTATTTTAAACTTCAGTCATAAACTTTCCCAACACTTAGTATGTTAAAACATTTTATACGTGTAAATATTAGAATAAAACTCTGGTCTGAGATGTCTGTTTATCTCTCTCCTATTGAAATAACAAGAGTCATATGCATACATCTAAAGAACTGAGCCTGGCTTTAAGCATTTTCTCAGATAGATAGAAAGTATGAACATAACTTGCTTTCATTTCTCTGCATGGGCATCTCTCAACACTGAGAAATACTGTGATTCTTGCAAGTGTTTGCTATCTACGTTACATTTGTGCTTTACTTTTTTAACTTCTTTAGCTACCTTTGAAGTTATCTTCTTCTGATTTGCATGCAGGATTCGCTTCATGACTGTCATGGACCACAAGCTGACAAACTGCCTCGTGTCTGATGCGAATCTTGCCCCTGCATAGTCACACAGGCGTCAGACCTCTGATGCTGCCAGTCCCTCTGCCTCGAGGGAGCACAGTCTGTTAGCAGATTTGCTTATGTTTCCTGCACTTCACAGCACGTCTGTACC